>OY747103.1:20000000-22653750 GCA_963556455.1 Epiblema foenella | reverse complement strand
CACTCGTAAATAACTGTAATTATTTAAATTTAACGATATGTAGCTAAAAAAGGGGGCCGCTGCGTACTTTAGTTTGTATTTAAGTACCTTTAAAACGCTCAAAATTAAAACGACCGTTTTAACTTTGGACGCATAGATTGACGAATCCAGCAACGTAAAAACTAGTTTGATGGATTCAAAAAGTACTTAAATACAATTTATAGTACGTAGCGGCCCCCTTTTTTAGTTATATATCGTTAAATTTAAATAATTACAATTATTTACGAGTGGCGCTAGTGGACCTGTTACATTTTATTAAAGCGCTCTTAAATAAAGATTAATAACAATGCCTGACTTGGCTCTACGTAATATCTCACAATTTTTTACGGTTAAAGAGTTTAGAGACTTGGCCTATTTTAACATGGAATATTTTTTTCTGGGTTCACATAGTCTGTGTTCGTATGCGTCACAATTGCCTACCCGTCACAAAACCGCGCTCGTCAGTTAAAACAAAAGTACCGTATCTGCCTGCTCCTTTTGGCAATACAGGTGCGATGTGAGTCTACGTAAGGCACTGGTCCCACCGCCGGCGAGCAGCGAGTACTCTCATAGTAATTCTACTCGTTTTCTCGCTCAAGCGAGTATAATCACTTTGAGATTACTCGCTACTCGCCGGCGGTGGGACCAGTGCCTATATTTTGAATTAGTCTAACGAATACGTAATACGATTAGACGAGACAAAAAATAGCACAAACTGCTGGTCGCAATAGATCGGGTTTAGGCATTCATACCAAATATAGGCAAGATTCTACTTAATCAGCGGCTAGTCTGTGATTTATTATCAATGCAATTTCCTTCATGCACCTTTCGAAACAAGTGTCTAATGTGCATCACCCTTTACACGATAAGAAATTATTTCACATGATAAAGTATTCATAGACATACTGAATAATAATTGTATTATTTTTCAAAAATACAAGCTGGCCACCCTACACCGCACGACGTTTCATCATCTCTCATACAACGTATGACAAAAGTCACGGGGTGACCATGAGTTAAGTATTCGGTTGATATTTTTTCAATTAAATTTTTGAGAAAATAAACTTTTGCTATTCGATGAAGACACACACATGTTACGAACTTGTGACATTTTATTAATAAAGTTCTGATTCTGATTCTGATGTAACATGTGTGTAAAGATAAATGCGATGGATGTAAAGGCGATAATTTGAATGGTTGAAAAAATTACTTCACATTACCTTTCCAATAAAAATTACATGTAGGGTGGGTCTCTCAAAACAGTCTCTAATCGAAGGTAAAGTAGTATATGTATTGTGACTGATGATTATTTAAGTTTTCGACGTTATATTATTGACGCGGATTTTTATTGTTACAAATGATGTGATTTTAGTAGTATGATCATTATTTAAATAATTTTGATAATTGTTTTACAATTTAATGTTATTATTATTATTATCATTTTTGACATTTCATAATTTTTTTGACGATCATAATATAAAGTCGTATAAATTGACTTAGGATAATTTATGTATGTATGTATGTAAAATTCTTTATTGTACATGAGTAAAACATAACATAAATTACAAGAACTGTTGACATATATGTACAAAGGCGAGCTTATCCCTGTAAATCGTAAATCTGTAATCGTAAGGTTAAAATCTGATTGTATGGAAAATTTGACATATTTTTATGGGATGCCAGCTGACGACGGAATATTTATCGTTACTAGGTCTGTAATCGGCACAACCCACCCTTTACCGTTGAAAGTATTCATTATTCATTTTTAAATCTGGGAAAAGTTGAATTTTATTAGCTCCGAGCAGGATTGGAACTTGCAACATCCTGGCATAGGCGGCCAATCGCTCTAGCCCACTGAGCTACCAGAGCAACCATGCTCGGTCCCCAAAATTTTTCAATCAGTTCCCTCTTATTACGTCTTAGAGGGCCGTAAAGCGACATCTACCTAGAAAACTCAGTTCCTTGACGGCACCAACAAATTCTCTCTCAAATTACATTTCAAAATCAAAATTCATCATCCAGTGGTTCAAATTCAAATCCTGTTCGGTACCTAATTTTTTTAACTTTCCCTTTAATTCAAAATTTAGAATTTGCGTTGGCAGACGTTACTGCTAAATACACAATTGGGTACTTGACTTTTTTATAATCTGCTTTAAGCCGTGGTCTCCCGGCGAAAAAAATAAATAATAGCATTCTTTTGTAATGAGCCCGGGGATCCCCGGGACCGGTGAACGACGGGTTTGTGTTAAAAGAGTCGTAAATTCAATGTTTTAGCTGTCAAAAAAACATGTTGTTGCTTACTTATTATGAAATCCATACTTTTTAATTTCATTCCAGTTTTCGCACTGAAACGCGACCCAGTGTTTTGTGACGTCACACTGCTACAAATGAATTAACTTCTTCGCGTGACACTTCGAGCAATTATATATCAACTAGCAAACACGGTTTTGACAGCAGCTGCTTGTAGCGGTATGACACTAGCAACATGGCTTCGTTTCGATCATTTGACTCACAGATAAGAAAATCTTCAACTTATTAAAGTTATATTAATTAATTATATGATTTTCATTTAAACCAAATTAATTATTTAGCTACTAAGAATTATAAGGTACATTTAACAAATACGTTTTATAATTACATCTGTCAAGTACCCTATTGTCTCATTTCTCGCCTCGTCACATCTAGAAAAGTTATTCTCAGGATCAGGGTCTAATAGGTGAGCGTGTTTTAACTGATAAGGGCTCTTAACTGGGTAAGACCAAGGAGCGTTTCTACCACCCCTTCCTGTACGCAGGGCTCGGAAACCGGTTTCGTCTTCATTCAATTAACCGGTTCAAAATTTTGGTTAATTGAATTTTACGATAGTCTTTCGTACTTTAAATCATTTATTTCATAGATGAACGAATTAATCATATGATCTTCATTTAAACGAAATTAATTATTTGGTTACTAAGAATTGTAAGGTACATTTAACAAATACATTTTATAATCATTAATTACATCTATCAAGTACCCTATTCTCTCATTTCTCGTCTCGTCTCATCGAGAAAAGTTATTCACAGAGGGCCTACTCCGAACTTCGTATCGTGTCGTCCCTTTCGCTCTCGTGTTATACACTATATGAGTAAAAGGGACGTCACGATACGAAGATCGGATTTCGAAGTTCGTAGTAGGCCCTCAGGATCAGATCTAATCTCATAACCTTGTAAGAAGGTGATTTATGTTAAAATTTACCACCGGCGCTTTATATAAAAAAAATCCAGTGCCATTAACTCCCCTGGCGAGTTCTCTGCTCGTAGACGCGTAGCCGATAACATGCGTTTCCCCGTATGTAGAGGAAATATTGCAGCGCTACGAAAAGCATGGCAGCGAAAGTTTTAAGGGTGCTCATCAGTTATTTAGAGTATTTTCTGTGTGAATTGACACGTACCTTGACTTTTCTGTGGTCGTACTGTGATATATTCTGTATTCTGTAAGCGAATTTTTTGATATAACAGCATAAATATAATTTTAATCTTAATTCTGACTTTATGTATTGAGTTGTATTTCATGACGATCCTCTCAGGTGAATTGTATTGAATTATTCTTATTATCAATGAGTATTGTATTATTTAACTGTCATTTTATTCATTGATTTTTAATTTATTTTGTTTTATTTAATGTTATTGACGATCACAATTGAGATTCTTGTAAATTGACATGTAATTTATATTGTAATCTTATATTGTGAATAACTGAATCTGAATCTGAATCTATAACTAAAGAACAGTATAGCCCAATTTTTGCTTGGAATTATAATCGACAAAAATGGCGTTAACAGATCTCCGTTTTTAAAAAGTCCGCAATTAGGGGAAGAAACTGACAGATGAGATGTTGTGAGGAGTAGAAAATAATTAACAGCGACCGTATCTATCGATAAAAACATATCGATAACTATGACTTTGAACTTCCAAACTAATTAAACGTTGTAATCTATGAGCTATCAAATTTCCGGTCACTAAAGGCTCATTAAAGGGGACTAAAGTAATATTCTAATACGAATTTTAGCCCTTTACATTTTGAATAAATCAGAAGATTTACAAATATTTTTTCACACCTGCTATTCAGAAAAGGGTTATTGTTGCCTTCGAATGAGGGTTCAAAGTTGTACTTTTCTTCCCTCATTTGAGGGCAACAATGACTCTTTTCCTCAGTGAAGGTGTGAAAAGCAGTATGTGACACTCTGTACTAAAATCATTTGTAAGATATTTCATATTTTTAGCAGCGGGCCTCATAGACGGTGTGAAAAGCAGTATGTGTCACACGGTAGCAAAATTATTTCCGTTTTGGGCGTAAACACTTGAATCCCTCGCTACGCTCAAGATTTTACTTTAGAATCCCTCGCTACGCTCAGGATTCTATTGTAGAATCTCTCGCTTCACTCAGAATTCAATATGCCGCCCTCGCCGTAAATATGTCATTTTGCTCCCTTGATACACAATTTACTATTTACTATTACATAAATAAATCTAAATCTAAATGCTTTCAGATTGCAAATCATATCACTAACTTGTAACTATAATAGTTAGGCAATCTAAATCTTATTCGTGATTAGCAGTGTGAAATGCAGCAGTAATATTACACAATTACCTATTAACAGGTACAAAATATGCGTAATGCATATTAATTTCATTCCAAATGAATTAATTGTGATTTATACCATACACAAGAACCTATACAAGTATGCGTTAGCGCAAGAGACATCAATAGTGTTTGTTCGCGAGTGTCGAAATGTATGTTTGTGTTAATGACTGTTGGGCATTGGTTTGAGCATGAATGACCATTCAGTATTCGCATAATAAGTATTTTAGGAAGAAATTATGACTTATTTAAGAGGCCGTATAAGAAAGAAAGAAAGAAAAACATTTATTCGTGACGATACAAACAAAATATAGATAAATAAACGTAATTAAAAAAAAAAACAAGGAATCGCCACAAAAAGGTTTCGCCTCAGCGTAATGCCGACTCAGGGAGTTGGCGCTGATCTTCCGATCGATAAGCTTTAAAATGTTTTGATTTCAAATTATGACAAAAGTATTGATAATACCAATAAAGTAATTAAGGGTTACCATCACTTAAGACGGCCGTTGGAGCGAACAAATGTTGCATTGGTACCCGCGCGACGGGCAGAGGGCACGGGGCCGCCCTCGCCGACGTTGGCGGGACGACATCGTAGCCGTCGCTGGCATCGCCTGGACGAGACTAGCCACGGATAGACATGCATGGCATATGATGGAGGAGGCCTATGTCCACAAATGGACATCCCAATAAATATAGATAATTGTGATATATAAATTAATAAAAACAAACAAATATTAATAAATTAATTAATCAAATCAAACTTATAAATTAAAATAATGTAAATAAAGTAATGAATTTACCGTAATTGGATTTAGAACTTATTATATAATTTGTATAAATAATAATGTTAAATCAGCAAATAATGCATGTTTTGTTAAGCAAAGTAATGCAATATTTAAATGTTTTGTATGTAAAGCAATGTTTATTGGAATAAATGGCTATATTATTATTATTATTATCACTTTATTAAAGTTTTAGACAGTGACATAGCCGTTTTTTTATTTTTTGTGTGTAGTAGAATTTAAGCGGTAAAAACAAGTTTTTAGCTTGAAAATGGTCGATTTCGAGTGATGTTTGAAATGATATTTGTTAATGAAAAATCCAAAAAATACATTTAATTTTTATGACCTAACGTCGCAATAGTCCTGTTCTAGATAGCAACACTGAGAAAAGTCAAGATACGTGTCAATTCAAACTGAAAACGCCCCAATAAGTGAGCGTTTTTTAACTGATAAGGGCTCTTAACTGGGCCAAGCAATCCCATTATAAAAAAAAACAAATATTTTTACCCAAGTTAAATCGGAGACGTATCGCTCACTTACCATTCGTCTACCGCTTCCTGGGATCCCCGGGCTCATAAAAAAATAATGTTTGTTATGTTATAGTTGTGTTATCTATTGTTTATTTTTTTCACCGGGAGACGACGGCTTAAAGTAGTATCAGAAAATTATGTGTTTTCAAGTTGCATCCGTACAAGCGTCTTAGGTAATCAACGGTTTTCATCTGATATTGTTGTGATCAATGGCTTTAAAAACATAACCTAGACAACAGTAAATAGTAAAAATTAAAGATAAAAAATGTTCCATGTCACCATCAGCGTAGAAAGAAGGCTTGCTGCATTGCCACGCTGAATACTTATTCTTTGTCCGAAATATTGGCCAGCTCTCTGGTCGCCAGCATTAATGGTTTTTGTCTGATATTATATCATATATGAGGGTTGTAATATGTTGTGGGCGATGGTCTAACAACCTGTCACCGCTTAAATGTATTTTTTCGATTTTTCATTAAGAAATATCTTTTCAAACATCACTCCAAATCGACCATTTTCGAGCTAAAAACTAGTTTTTTCCGTTTAAAATCTGCTACACACAATAAAATAAAAAAATGGCTATGTTACTATCTAAAACTTTAATAAAATCATCGTATCCTTTAATAACTTTATTGGTATTATCAATACTTTTGTCTTAATTTGAAATCAAAACATTTTAAAACTTATAAGGCCTCTGATGATCCGTTAACCGAGAATTCGACTGTGACAAAAATAAACGGCTGCGATTACGACTTTTTTTATTTAAATACTTATATATTTATAATATGTATTTGTTACATGTTTAGTACGTTTGTATATCTCACTCCCTCTTTCCACTCAATCACTCAAAGGTTAACTGGAAGAGATCCCTGATAGGGATAAGTTCGCCTTTGTACTGTAATCTTATGTGCCACGTATATTGTTTTAACCTGTTATTGTGTACAATAAAGTACTTGCATACATACATACATACATAAATTAAATTATAACAGATCCAAGGATAGAGATGAGTGGATCCAGGGATGAGTGGATATTGCCAATAGTGAGAAATACTATATTAATTAAGTATTACATCGAAATTGGTAACTATAGACATTTTTTTATTGAAAAATACGCTACAAAATGTCTTCTTACAGTCGAGGACCATTTAATTGTGGAATTTCGTTAATTAAAAATACGATAAAATTAATATAACTAGCATAAAAATATTCGCAGAATTTTTGATAGAAAGAAAAAGCATTTACTTTCCTAAAACTTATTGCGATGGCTATGTTATTATTAAAAATCTAAAAGAAACTAACTGCTAGTTCCCTTTTCTAACGATGTAATTGGGTGGATCAACTTTTCTTTGTTGCTTGTTACCATGGTTATGTCTTCTGAGTCACTCTTAAAAACTGTCACATTATAGGGTTTAAATACACCAAACATGAGTTTTAGCGATAACTATAAATCCATTTGGACATGGGTCATCTCCTGAGCATGACTGAATTCCATATTACAAATATTTTTCTAAGAAACATGGTTACTGTTGTCTCCTTGCTGACGGGACAGAATAACAACAAGAAAAAGTTGATTGACCCAATTATATAATAATCAATCATATTTAAAACCTTATTAATCCAACAATAGCCTGATATTAATTAGACAAATCTAATTAATGTTATATCAAGACCCACCGCGGCTATAATATGGAGCATGGTCCGAACCCCCTCAAAAGCGAAAGTGTAACATAGTCCTACAAACGCTGTTTTTTACGCGCTCGGTCGCTCTTGCGCCGTATATATACCGAAGCTACGACTCAGCACGCATCATTCGCATTTAGGACTTCACTTCAGTGCAACCCACAAGCAAGGCACCATGAAGCTCATGGTGTGTTCCGAATTAATTATATATCGACCAGTGTTTTGCTCCCAGATATTCATTATTTTGTTAGCTACTTATCGGCCGAATCCTAGTGACAGTGCCTCGAAGTGTGTGCCAGTGATAATAGGAAGTGTTCGATCCTAAATTCCTTGTTCTAGTTTTCTATTACGCAACCCGGAATGGCTTTGTCGTTGTAACTGGATATCGAACTAGCATAATCATTAATGGCGTATTCATTACGCGATACTTCCAATTCACTATCACACTCTCGAGCGGCCTAGTTGGGTTTTCTTGTATTTGTTTACATCTGATGACAGGCAGACACTTTCCCCCCGTCGTCTACCGGTGTCTGGGATCCCAGGGATCATAACAAAATAATGCTATTGTTTAGTTTTTTCACCGGGAGACGACGGCTTAATTGATTAGGATATAGTTTACTGAATTTTGACCATAGCATTCATAGTTTAATCTCAGACTAACTCTTTATTTCAGTTCATTAAAAAAGTGTCTAAAAATAGTATCAAGACCTAGAGTAAACTTCATTGTTGCGTTCGCGCCATTCACTGCACGTTTAAATACTTTATTAACATAAGTGATTGTTCACAGCTCGTGGCCACCAGTCTGGTGGCTATTCTGGCCTTCTCGCACGCGGAAGAAGCAAAGAAAGCAGAAAAAGAAGTGGCAGTGACCGACAACAAAGAGGCGGCGGCCGATGACAAGAAACACGAGAAACGAGGACTCTTCGACATTGGACTGGGCTACGGCCATGGGGGATTTGAGGGCGGATACGGCGGATACGGCGGTGGCTTCGGACAAGACTTAGGCCATCACGGGGAAGTCCACAAAACCATCACCGTAGTAAAGAATGTCCCCGTTCCTTACCCCGTCGAGAAACACATCCCCTACCCCGTTGAGAAGAAGATCCCCTACCCCGTAAAGGTACATGTCCCAGAACCTTACCCTGTCGTCAAACACGTACCCTACCCCGTTAAGGAGATCGTCAAAGTACCCGTACACGTTCCTCAACCCTACCCCGTTGAGAAGAAGGTGCCCTACCCTGTCCATGTGCCCGTCGACAGGCCCTACCCCGTCAAGGTGTACGTGCCCCAGCCGTACCCGGTAGAGAAGCACGTTCATGTGCCCGTCAAGGTCCCAGTGCCCGCTCCCTACCCCGTTGAAAAGAAGGTCCCGTACCCCGTGAAAGTGCCTGTCCATGTGCCCGCCCCCTACCCGGTTGAGAAAATAGTGCACGTTCCATACAAGGTACACGTCGACCGTCCCGTGCCCGTTCATGTGCCCAAACCCGTCCCCTATCCAGTTGAGAAGCCTGTCCCCTACCCCGTTGAGAAGCCAGTCCCCTACCCCGTGAAGGTCCCCGTCGACCGTCCCGTACCCGTTCATGTTGAAAAGCCCGTGCCCTACCCCGTCAAGGTACCCTACCCAGCGCCGTACCCCGTCGAGAAGCACATCCCCTACCCGGTGGAGAAGCCCGTACCCTACCCAGTGAAGGTACCCGTCGACAGGCCTTACCCAGTCCACATCGAGAAGCACGTACCTGTACATATTGAGAAGCCGGTGCCCTACCCGGTGAAGGTCCCCGTCCCCGTTGTCGTTCATGGTCATGGTCACGAGTATGGTCATCATGAGAGCTACTAGAGGCTGCAGGAAGCAGAAATCTGAATGTGATATATAAATTAAGCTTAGCACGGTAATAACGCACGCGGGCCGAATAGCGCGCCCTCAGAAGGGTAGTGCTCATACCAGACCCTTGGAGGTACCGCCACTCGACCCGCGCTCGAAACGCACTGAAAATACTCTATTTAGTCTATTTTTTATTTGTTGTGATTTTTGTTTAAGCTTAGCCTGATCGGTGTTATGTTTTTTTAGTCCTGAGTTGATGTACCTGTTATTTTAATAGACTTCTTTCTTCTCTTGAAAAGTATTTTAAATACGAACTGAAGTGTAAAAATAAAGTTTGGCGTTGCCAACAAAAAATAATGAACTCATTTGTTTTATTCCCACAAAGATTAGTGGTTTAATAATGGAGCGTTAAGCTACGCATGAAGGGTAATAAAAAAACTGATTATTAGCATTGTAGTGTTTTACGAAATGCCATAATATGACCCAGATCTGTATCGCCGGACCGCCGAGTCTCGTGTGGCGCAAGCGTGTTCTCTTGACAATAAACATATACACGATCTTTATTTGCGTAACTTAGGTACTGTTTTTACATACAACGACGCTTTAGCTAGAATTTCAATAGCACATTAAAAAATAATAACACGTCATAAAGGAAAATTGTAAGTTAATGTCATAGTGCCATTTTGTAAACAGCAGTTACAAAATGTCGGTGGATGGTGATTTAGTCTTGTTTGCGACAGAGTGGTTCTAGCCGACGGAGGATATGTGTTGCGAAAATGTAAAATCACAAATTACTCATGTTTTGTTTAAGAATATTGTGAAGTAACAAGCAAATCCGCGGGTAAAGTTTTTCCGCATAATATTTCCACCATTTTTACGAGTTAGATGTTGTGAACGCGGTGTAGCATTCCTGGTAAGTTTGCCACAGCTCCCAAGGATGCGACTGCTTCCAAGCGTGTTGCCACTGCTAACATTTTAAGTGGCATATGCGTTTGTATCTATCTGCAATACAATAAATCTTCAATGACAATAAAGGATCGGCAACGCACTTGAGTTTTATATAGAGTCGCAAGCGTTCATATTGCGTTGATCCTATTAAGAAGGCACTGGGTGGTGACATACACCACCCGGTTCACACAGCTTACAACCGCACCATTTGGAAACAAACCATATGTAGTCGCGATCCTCAGCAGTGAGGGACCGAGGAAGAAAAAGCATTCATACGACTGCAATGTTTTTTTCATCAAGCATGTTGACATTTTCTCAATGTTACTATTTGCCATCGTCGTAGTAAAGAGAAATATTCTTCATACTCGTACTTATTGGTGATGTAACTATTTGCCCAACGATACCGCATAGGAAGAAAGTGTAAAAATTAGGTTTGTACTTTACGTTTTGAAAAAAATATTTCGTAAGTATCTTCAATCAGAAGTTTCGTTTTATGTAGTATATGATAAACCTTAAGCCTTATAAGTTTCAAAATGTTTTGATTTCAAATTATGACAAAAGCATTGATAATACCTATAAAGTTATTAAAGGCTACGATGATTTTATTAAAGTTTTAGATAGTAAAATAGCCATTTTTTGATTTCATTGTGTGTAGTAGAATTTAAGCGGTAAAAACAAGTTTTTAGCTTGAAAATGGTCGATTTGGAATAATGTTTGAAACGATATTTCTTAATGAAAAATCTAAAAAATACATTTAAGGTTTATGACGTACTGTTCTAAATAGTAACATTGAGAAAATGTCAAGATACGTGTCAATTCAAACAGAAAATAGCGTAAATAGATGAGCGTTTGTTTCCGAGCTCATATAACCTAGACCTTTTTAAGGCACGAGTGAATTCTTCTGGGTGAGCTCGTTTCACCGTCGGCCTCATCTTTGCCCCCTGGCTAGATGCTGGCCAAGAGCGATCCCATTTTTAATTAAAAAAAAGCGTTTTTTAACTGATAAGGACCCTTAAGTGGGTGCAATCGTTTTATGGACACCATTAAAATCGATTTAGAAATCGTGTAGGCACAAGGCGAATAGACGTTGCACTGTCTAGTAGGGTGTAAAAGATTGATGTTACGAGTTCGAAACTAGGGTACACAATTACGGAATATGCACGCAATAATGCGTAAAGAGTAATTACCTATCATAAATAAAGTATAGTTATAGTTACCGAAGTTACCGAAAAACGGTTAGGAAATTTTAATAACTTATCATTGATTTGGAAATTTTTTGCACGCTGGCTGAATAATTATGTAACACAAGCTTTGCACCCGTATTTGATCCCCTTAGGATTGAAATTTCCAAAAATTCCGTCTTATCCCTTGCATACGTCATAAAAGTAAGCTCTGGACCAAATTTGAAGTTTCTAGTTCCAGTAGTTTCGGCTGTGCGTTGATGGTAGATCAGGACTTCTTTTATATATTTAGATTTCACACTTGTCAAGTAGATCTGTCATTTTTAGAAATAGGGACTTTTAATCATTTATTTATTAATTAACCAACTAATGTACTATTAATCCAAAAATGAAATCCGCAACATGCTTCGTCAAATTAACTTAACATAAAGGACCGCCCCGGATCGTAGATGGCTCGAAAGTTCCCATAACCCCGGCGGCGTTGCCACGCTGAATGGCCAAGAACGATCCGGACCGAGGATCTCTAGGAGGTACTTTTAATTAGGTGTGAATTTGACATTTAATTTGCCGTGGAGACACTGGGTCCGTGGAGCACCGGTGCCCACCGCCTTTTTGGGAAATGTCCCGAAAGCTGGCCGAGGTGTCAGGGGACTGTAGGGCTGGCTCGTTCCTTGGCCAGCGGATAAGCATAGACATCCAAAGGGGGAACGCTGCTAGCAACGCGCCGCATATGGCGCCGGCAGCTGTCATCCCATAGAAACTTGTCAAACTTTCCATACAATCAGAAATTATCGAACACCGCTTACGGTTTGGTGCAACCCACCCTAAGGCTCGGTTGCACCAACAAACGATCACAGGCCGATCATCGTCCCATAGAAACTTGTCAACTTTCCATACAATCAGATTTTAACGTACACCGCTTACGATTACAGACGGTTTGGTGCAACCCACCCTAAGGCTCGGTTGCACCAACATACGATCACAGGCCGGTCATCGTCCCATAGAAACTTGTCGAACTTACCATACAATCAGATTTTGACGAACACCGCTTACGATTACAGACGGTTTGGTGCAACCCACCCTAAGGCTCGGTTGCACCAACATACGATCACAGGCCGGTCATTGTCCCATAGAAACTTGTCAAATTTTGCATACAATCAGATTTTAACGAACACCGCTTACGATTACCGACGGTTTGGTGCAACCCACCCTTAAGCTTTCATCATTGGCCTTCACGTCATAGACGATTTAAGCGATATGCAAACACTTTCTTGTGTGGCTATGAAAGCCTATACGGGAGTGGCATTATCTGCCGCAGAGGTGGCAGGAGGATTGGGGGGTAGCGGAGTGCTATTGCTTTTTAGGGTTCCGTAGCCAAAATGGCAAAAACGGAACCCTTATAGATTCGTCATGTCTGTCCGTCTGTCCGTATGTCAGAGCCGATTTATTCGGAGACTATAAGCACTACAATTATGAAATTTGGTAGGAAAGTGTATTCTACGAACCGCTACATAAAAATGATGTGAAATTACAAAAAAATATTAAATTAGGGGGCGGCACTCCATACATGTAACCGGTGGATGAAAAAAAAAATTCCAACGCACATAGTCGTGTGGGGTATCGCTGGATAGGCCTTTAAAAATGGTATGGAGATTTCTAAAAAACTTTTCCATTTTAGTCAACCGTTGGTGAGACATTAGCTCTCAAAGTCATAAAAAGTGTGTCCCCTCTAATTTCCAATGTATACAGTTTAAAATTCTGAAAAAAATTGAGGTGGTGTGCATTAGTAAATACTTTCAACGATTTTTAGTTTGAACAATATAGGTTTTACGGTTTTTGAGTTTTCACCTAGAAACTGTCTTGCCCAAACAAAAGGTCGTAAGAGCCGAGAGTTCCCGATGAAGATATTTTTAGATTCAATATATTGGATAGTGGTTTTAAATGTGGACTAGTATGTGTTGGTACGGAACCCTTCATTGTGCGTGGTCCGACATGCACATGGCCGATTTTTCATTCTTCGGTCTTTAAGAAGTCGCTAAGCAAAAATAACCCATATAATTATGTAAATACATTTCTTAAAGGTATAGCAGGTTCATTTAAAGCCAAATCATTGTCTCCGATATAATTTAGATTGTAACAATAATGAAGGTCAGATCCACATTCAATCACTGGTCGAACATTCTGGAATGCTATAACAGTTAATCTTCGAAAACAACCTACATCCAACCTTAAGTATATAAATGTAATCTTTAAAAATATAAGGCTAAGGTGTATTATTAAACGCAGTTATGAAAGACATACGCATAATGTATAGTTACTGCGGTTACGCAAAGCCATGGCGGTAATCGCAATCTTCAATCGTATAGGCTCCTGCGCGTGGCGAAATGGACTATTAAGTCTTATCTCTTCTTTCCCAATGACATTTGAATTCCTTGCAAAATTCTAAATATTCTAACTTTACCAATAAGCTTAGCATTGGTTTTGTTTCTTTGTTTATCTGAGGCGGAATATATGTACACATACAACAGGTAACGTTACGTACTGAATTAACTTTGACAGTCTCAGAAATTTGACACGAAATAATAAATAAAAGGTACGAACTTGTACCGCAGTTACAGAAATCATTCGACGTATAATTTACTAAAATTATATATTTAGTAAGGGGCCAAAGTGATTTTTAATATTTTACGAAACTACTGGCCGAAAAGTAATGAATAAGAAGACTAAACATTTATTCGAGACAAAACAAACTTCAAATACAACAACACTAGTTATACTATCGTATTAGGCTAAGAACTTGTAAAGATGAAGGTGTAAGTGTGGGATAATAAATAAAAAAAATAAAATCGCGTATGAATTCGCTAGAGGCGCTAGTGTGCTGTCAGGCATCCGAAATGTCAAATTTTTCTAATTAGAATAATGTGGTGAATATGGCAAATATCCTAACGGGACTGCGCTACAATACGGGATGTTCGTTATTTTTACAGTACGGTGTCAATGTATTAAATGCATAACAAATTTGAAACTGACAGACACTGGCTCATTTAACATATGAATGTAATAATGGCGTGGAATCAGGTCGTGGAGACATGATACACCACTCGATATATTACCGAATGAAAATTGTTTTATTTTTCATACAAAATATTTATGAAATCATAGCTGGAAAATGTGTCATGCGAGGACTGCCCACCCACTTCTAAAATACTAACAAAGACTCCTACTACAATTTCTAGAGAAAAAAAACCTTACATTTAAATAAGTGCTTCTTGAATGGCGCGGGATCGCGGCAGCGGGACGTTATAAATGCTGTACTGCCCCGCATCTGCGCATGACATTACTACTGCGCAAACGTAATACTCACACTATCCTGTCAAGTGAGGAAATCTCTGCGACATTAAGCTCAAGTCAAAGAACAAAATAACGCATATCACCGTCAGGTAGTCGCCTTACAATAACTTCTGTAGGATCACTTACACGTTCTTTTTTCAGTTCGTTTGCAGGTAAAAACCCACGTGTCATAGGTCCGAGATTTTACGAGCGCCTACTCCACGCATCAAAAAAAGAAACGTCAAATGAAAAACTTACTAGTCGACTAAGAAACTTTTTATTGAAAAATCCATTATATTCAATAGATTATTACTGAACTTATATGTACTGTATTGTATTTTATTCGTATGTCATCTGAACTGTTAATTATTTGAATTATGTAGGTAGTCTTAGGATTAATGACGATCCATAGATGGTGACTGGTGATCTTAATTTTAACATATTGACATCTTAATCTTGAATCTTTATTTTGTAACTTGTTGACATATTACATACTTGTAAAATATTGATAATTTTGAACGTAATTTGAAAATATTACTCGTATATAAATATAACTGACGACCACAATTTCAGTTCTTTAAAAATAGATTATGTGGAATTTTGTGGATTAAGTGATATTTTATATTGTGAGATAAATAAATCATAAACACTACACTGCGCTCTAAAACACGCATTGCTGACGTAGGTAAAAAACTGCCAGGCTCAAGTGGGACTGGGCCGGCCACGTCTGTTGCATGCATCCAGATAGATGGGCTAATGTAGCCACCAAGTGGGTGTCACATAATGGACGACGCAGACGGGGCAGGTCCAGACGGAGATGGCGGGATAATCTGGATGAATTTGCCAAGAATTGGGAGGAAGAAGCGCTCAATAGGGAGACCTGGAAAACATGGGGAGAGGCCTTTGCTCAGCAGTGGGACAGCCAATAGGCTATTATAAATAAATAAAATAAATCATACCGTATCTAGTATGCTCGGTACTTTATAACAAGTAGTGATACTACAAGAGTTATTTTCCCTTTTAGACCCAACCGTAAAGCGTCCGTCCTTGGCAACCCAAGGAATGCCCGGTAACAAACGGCTGAACAAACAGACAATCTGATAGCCGATGTCCGTCAGTGGTGCAACACTTTCAAGTCCGTCACATATCTGCACTGACGTGTGACTCCACGCTCCGTGAGCGCCTCTAGCGGCGGGCCGCAGAAACAGCGGTTTTAAGAAATAAGAAATATTTATTCGAGACAAAGACAACAATTAATACAGCAAAAAATAGAATATAAAAATAAACAAAAAAGTTGTGTTATCTCGAAACGGTACCATCTCAGCATAATGCGGGCAATCGCCAGCGCTGGTCTTCCGATGGGACCGTCGAGTGATTTCACGGTGTGTAACTGTACGAACATAAAATAATAATAATAATAAATAAAGAACGATTAACATGAAGAAGAAGAAGACGGATTTTAAAAACAAAGTTTGACATTTTTTTTTTTAAACCGTGATATATGAACGCAGCAGCCTGTGCTATCTGTTCCAGCTAAACTAGCGCCAATGACAGTTGGAATGGCAGGCAGTAACTAAAGCAACTAAATGAATATTTGGAACATGGCGTTATATACTGATTATGTCTAATAATTAACAAACAAGTGAAACATTTATAATGCATTTGAAATAAAAATATCATAATTATAATGCTCATATACATCCGGAAGAAACACACATGAGTACAGTCCAAATTTTAAGGCAAGGCCATTCCAGTGCAAATGACCCCCTCTAACAGGCGTGAGTTTGCAATTAACCATCCCGCTCTCTACGGAAGCTCTGCGCGTAATTTCGTAAATATTTAATAAATTTTTATTGATTGTTGGAACACTGAATCACTTGTGAAATATCTATTCGGTTATTTCCTTAGAACAATAAAAAAGCGTAGTTTGTAAAAAAAAAGTATCACTGTCGTTGATAATTACGAGAGCTGCAGCATTAAAGTTTATTTTTTACTATGATATTAAGAATTTTTTGACAGAGTTACCAAGGCATTTTTCAATATTTTGTTGGGTTTTTTTATTTTCATTGTTTCTTTTTCAGTCTACTGTAATTATTGTGTAGTGTAAATCTACATTATTTCTTCACACCGGAAGCTCCAACTTCAGTATTTTCGTCAGATCTGTGAATGGGCTAATAAATTACTTCCTTAACTTGGGTGGGTAATCGCTTGTGTGACGTGACGTATTTGGGCACAAGTGTCATAAGAAATAAGTTGTGCTCGACAAAAAAAAGTGAAACTGTGACAGGGACAACAAATGATATGTAACTCTCTGTCGCTCTTATACAAAAATGTATATGACTGTCACGCTCGGTTGTGGTATTATTATTTGCGTGTCGCGTCTGGTAAGTCTGTACTGTGAATGTATTTAGATGTACTAGCAAACAGCCAAAGTCAGTCGCATAGTTAAATTAGATGCAGCAGTATTATTCTAGTAGTCTTTATCTTCATTAACTATGCGACTGACTCATTGTGTAGACTTTGACTATCGAGTAGTTCTATTTTGCTTCTACTAGCCTGTACAACGCTTCACCTCACCCTAGGCGAACCAATGCGTCAAGAAATAGGGGTGAGCGGTGAGGGTACCGGTACGAACATTGTATTTTTCACTTGTAAGCTGGCCTTTATGAGGTCACCGAGACGCTATTTGGAGGGCGTGGTAACCGCCAGCTCCATCCAATAGAACAGAATTAATTTCTATATCAAAATAACCAAAATGATTATGATATTATTGACAATAAAATGTAATGTAAATGTATTCCAATAATGTCTATCTATTTTCAATCTTCTTTTTATTTCTAAATTTTACTTTATTTTTATTTTTTTCAAGACCTGTCTATTATTTTTGTATCCAACTATTTCATGTAATTTGCGATTATTAAATGTTCCTAAATGAAATTGTACAAATTAGCACGTAAGGTTAAACTGTAAGTGCTAATTTTATAAATGTGTGAATAAATAAATAAATAATTTGTAAAAAGCATAGCCGCTTGTTCTATGGCCCCACTGTGTTTAGCCTAGTTAAATCCTTATACAATATTCACTTACGTTAGTTACATTATCGACGAATGATATATGTTCAGGAAAGGATAGCGAAAGCCTGGATTAGATGTCTATCTGATTAGAATTCACATTTCGTTGAACTGGGCGTTGTTTGCAATATGTATGGTACATTTTAAGGGCAAGTTAAGGCAGGGCCCATTCAGAGAAATGACGAAAATATTGAAAAAAAAATCAAACATTTATTCTGCAAATAGGCTACAAGGGCACTTTTACATGTCAAAATATTAATTTACAATTTAAGAAAGTCTGACTATAATAAGTAACACATTTTTCATGTCAAAATATTAATTTACAGTTCACGAAGGAATAATAATTTCGAGTTTACAATTATAACAAAATTAATGTCATACAGTGAAGTTAAACTTGCAAAGTTGTCTATTACAAATATTACAACAACAGTAAAGTTAGAGATGTATAAGGTCTCAAGATTAAACAAGGAGTATAATGAAATTAATATAATATCCCAGAGATGTACATAGTCTCTGAAGTTTGAGTTTCCAGTTTGAAGAAGTAATGTAGAATTCAGGGACCGCTACCGGTATTTTTAAAAAACCCTGAATCATGTATTTAGGTAACAACGTCGTATTATTAGATTGTCCCATTAAAAACGAAATATTGAACCGGTGACCGTGATAATACCGGTATTTTTCTATGGAGAACATACCGGTATCCGATCCCTGGCAGAATTACACTACCGGTAAACTGGGGTTACTTTCAAATTGAGGGGCGACTTTCAAACGTCAGTGCTTATGACGTGTTTTGGTTTTTAATTAGTTGAACTGGGGTCAGTGCTATTCCTTCGTAAATATCTTAACTATCGACCAAACTGAATCAATCTAGAAATAGGGGTGGTTGTTATAAGTTTTCTAAATCTATCAAAGTGGCCCCGTTTTTTCCTAAAGTCACCCCAGTTTACGGTACACAAAAAAATAACTGAAAAACTGAAACTGAAGACTGAAAAAGAAACAACGAAACAAAATATTGAAAATGCCTCGGTAATTTATCAGAAATCAATCTTTAAGGGGTTGAAAAGGGGGACGGGTATGAGATAGCGCTCAATAATCCAGCAGCGCCTAAACTAACTTAAAAGCAATTATTTATCTAAGCCAACAATTCTACACGGATAAAGTCGCAGGCAGAAACTAGTAAACCATAATGACCTCGAGTTCACTGACACGTTCGTATTTAACACATTGCAAATATTGCAATCTTTAATGATTCGACAATTAATGATCGTTTATCACAAATAAACATTGATTTTAATGATATAGTGCAGTTTTGTAATTGTTTTCATTGTAGTGTAGTTTGATGTTTGTATTGATTAAGTACCGCGCATGAAGGTTGATATACATAGTATACTGATGTATTAACGATAAGCCCATAAGTAAAAATATATATATACATACATATATATATTAAAATTCCTAAATTGTAAATAACATAACATACATACATAACATACAGACAGAGACACACACACACACACACACACACACACACACACACACACACACACACACAAAAGTTTCTAAAGCATTGAGCTCTAGTTATAAAATTAAATATAAAAAAATATATATATTAAGTTAAAATTATTATTTTTGTAGTTTTGTATAATCGTTTATAAATATATCCTAAAAACAGTCTAAAACATCACTAAAATGTATTACTTAATGGAAGAGCGAGACCTCCTGATACAGGTGCATGAAAACCTACTAGGAGACCTCAACCACTATTGTAAAACTATTTTCAGTTATCCAAATAAACGATTATTATTATTATTATTATTATTATAGTTATAGTATCATTAATCTACGTTCGA
Organism: Epiblema foenella; assembly: GCA_963556455.1. Lineage (NCBI taxonomy): Eukaryota > Metazoa > Arthropoda > Insecta > Lepidoptera > Tortricidae > Epiblema > Epiblema foenella. Next base: position 22,633,919 of record OY747103.1, on the reverse strand, counting down.
ATGTTTAAAATAATTCGCAATATGTTTTGTCAGTTTCAAAACGTTTATTTGTATACTTCATCATTCAGCCGGAAGACATCCACTGCTGGATATAGGCCTCCCCCAAGGAGCGCCGCAGCACACGGTCGCGAGCCACCCGCATCCAGCGACTCCCCGCTATCTTGACCAAGTCATCAGTCCACCTAGCGGGAGGCCGTCCAACGCTCCGTCTTCCCGTGCGAGGCCGCCACTCGAGAACCTTTCTTCCCCAACGGTTATCGGTTCTACGAGCAATGTGGCCCGCCCACTGCCACTTCAACTTGCAGATTCTCTGAGCTATGTCGGTAACCCTCGTTCTTCTGCGGATCTCCGAGTTACTTATTTGTACACTTAGGCTCGGTTTTATAAATATCCGTTAGACCTTATGTCAGTTTTTTATGTCAAAACATATACTGAGTTACTGAAATTTGATCTGACATTTGGTCTAACGGATCTTTATAAAACCCAGCCTTAATATATTCTATTATCAAGGCCAAATGTAAACCCGAACAATGGATTTTACTTGTTGATAATACATATTTTTTTATATGTAACGATATGGCAAACAAGCTTACGGCTTCCCTCGTTGTAAGCAGACACCGTAGCCTATGACCGTCCTCCGTAGCCTCCTATTACTGGGCGGTTAACGAACATAACCTAACCTACCTATCATTGATTCTACTTATAATTTCGCGTATCCATCTATATATTTACTAGCTTTTGCCCGCGGCTTCGCCCGCGTACTAAGAGTAATTTTTAACCGTCTACAAAAAAGGAGGTTCTCAGTTTGATCTGAATGCAGATATGTATTGGATGTCATTTTCGTAATCGGCACCCCGAGGAACCAAAAAGATGAAACCCATATCGATTTTTAAGAAAAATAAATGTCTGCCATCTTTGATTTGAAACTGGATGTCATTTTCGTAATCGGCAACCAGAGCAACCTCGAAGATGACACCCAAATTGATAATTAAGAAAAATAAATCTCCGCCATCTTTGATTTCAAAATGAATGCCATTTTCGTAATCGGCACCACGAAAAACCTCGAAGACGACACCCATATCGATTTAAAAAAAAAACAAATGTCCCCCATCTTGGATTTGAAAATGAGTGTCATTTTCGTAATCGGCACCCAGAGGAACCTCGAAAATGATACCCATATTGATTTTTAAGAAAATAAATGTCCGCCATCTTGGATTTGAAAATGGATGTCATTTTTGTAATTTGCACCCCGAGGAACCTCGAAGATGACACCCATATTGATTTTTAAGAAAAATAAATATCAGCCATCTTTGATTTGAAAATCCATGCCATTTTCGTAATCGGCACCACGAGGAACCTCGCAGACGACACCCATATCGATTATTAAGAAAAATAAATGTCCGCCATCTTGGATTTGAAAATGGATGTCATTTTTGTAATCTGCACCCCGAGGAACCTGGAAGATGACACCCATATTGATTTTTAAGAAAAATAAATCTCCACCATCTTTGATTTGAAAATGAGTGTCATTTTCGTAATCGGCACCCAGAGGAACCTCGAAAATGACACCCATATTGATTTTTAAGAAAAATAAATGTCCGCCATCTTGGATTTGAAAATGGATGTCATTTTCGTAATCAGCACCACGCGGAACCCCGAAGACGACACCCATATCGATTTTTAAGAAAAATAAATGTCTGCCATCTTGGATTTGAAAATGGATGTCATTTTTGTAATCTGCACCCCAAGGAACCTCGAAGATGACACCCATATTGATTTTTAAGAAAAATAAATCTCGCCATCTTTGATTTGAAAATGCATGCCATTTTCGTAATCGGCACCCAGAGGAACCTCGAAAATGACACCCATATTGATTTTTAAGAAAAATAAATGTCCGCCATCTTGGATTTGAAAATGGATATCATTTTTGTAATTTGCACCCCGAGGAACCTCGAAGATGACACCCATATTGATTTTTAAGAAAAATAAATGTCCGCCATCTTTAATTTGAAAATGAATGTCATTTTCGTAATCGGCACCCAGAGGAACCTCGAAAATGACACCCATATTGATTTTTAAGAAAAATAAATGTCCGCCATCTTGGATTTGAAAATGGATATCATTTTTGTAATTTGCACCCCGAGGAACATCGAAGATGACACCCATATTGATTTTTAAGAAAAATAAATCTCAGCCATCTTTGATTTGAAAATGCATGCCATTTTCGTAATCGGCACCCAGAGGAACCTCGAAAATGACACCCATATTGATTTTTAAGAAAAATAAATGTCCGCCATCTTGGATTTGAAAATGGATGTCATTTTTGTAATTTGTACCCCGAGGAACCTCGAAGATGACACCCATATTGATTTTTAAGAAAAATAAATGTCCGCCATCTTCAATTTGAAAATGAATGTCATTTTCGTAATCGGCACCCAGAGGAACCTTGAAAATGACACCCATATTGATTTTTAAGAAAAATAAATGTCCGCCATCTTGGATTTAAAAATGGATGTCATTTTTGTAATTTGCACCCCGAGGAACCTCGAAGATGACACCCATATTGATTTTTAAGAAAAATAAATCTCAGCCATCTTTGATTTGAAAATGCATGCCATTTTCGTAATCGGCACCACGCAGAACCTCGAAGACGACACCCATATCGATTTTTAAGAAAAATAAATGTCTGCCATATTGGATTTGAAAATGGGTGTCATTTTTGTAATCTGCACCCCAAGGAACCTCGAAGATGACACCCATATTGATTTTTAAGAAAAATAAATCTCCGCCATCTTTGATTTGAAAATGCATGCCATTTTCGTAATCGGCACCCAGAGGAACCTCGAAAATGACACCCATATTGATTTTTAAGAAAAATAAATGTCCGCCATCTTGGATTTGAAAATGGATGTCATTTTTGTAATTTGCACCCCGAGGAAGATGACACCCATATTGATTTTTAAGAAAAATAAATCTCGCCATCTTTGATTTGAAAATGCATGCCATTTTCGTAATCGGCACCCAGAGGAACCTCGAAAATGACACCCATATTGATTTTTAAGAAAAATAAATGTCCGCCATCTTGGATTTGAAAATGGATGTCATTTTTGTAATTTGCACCCCGAGGAACCTCGAAGATGACACCCATATTGATTTTTAAGAAAAATAAATCTCCGCCATCTTTGATTTGAAAATGCATGCCATTTTCGTAATCGGCACCCAGAGGAACCTCGAAAATGACACCCATATTGATTTTTAAGAAAAATAAATGTCCGCCATCTTGGATTTGAAAATGGATGTCATTTTTGTAATTTGCACCCCGAGGAACCTCGAAGATGACACCCATATTGTTTTTTAAGAAAAATAAATCTCAGCCATCTTTGATTTGAAAATGAATGTCATTTTCGTAATCGGCACCCAGAGGAACCTCGAAAATGATACCCATATTGATTTTTAAGAAAAATAAATGTCCGCCATCTTGGATTTAAAAATGGATGTCATTTTTGTAATTTGCACCCCGAGGAACCTCGAAGATGACACCTATATTGATTTTTAAGAAAAATAAATGTCCGCCATCTTTAATTTGAAAATGAATGTCATTTTCGTAATCGGCACCCCGAGGGATCTCGAAAATGACACCCATATCGATTTTTAAGAAAAGGAAAAATTTGCTCCCCGCTCAAACTTGGAACCCTCTTTTCACCCCTTAAAGGGAGCAATTTCGAAAAACGCTGAAACATGTTTTGTTGTATTTAAACAAAGAGTCTATACACGAAGTTTTATATCCCTCACTTCAAAAAAGATTTGCTCTCCGTACAAACTTGGAACCCCCTTTTGAACCCTTTAGGGGAGCAATTTCAAAAAACGCTTAAATACGTTTTGTTGTATTTAAACATAGAGAGTCTATGTACGAAGTTTTAAATCTCTCACTTCAAAAAAGATTTGCACTCCGTACAAACTTGGAACCCCCTTTTGAACCCTTTAGGGGAGCAATTTCGAAAAACGCTTAAACATGTTTTGTTGTATTTAAACATAGAGTCTATATACGAAGTTTCAAATATCTCACTTTAAAAAAGATTTTCTCCCCGTACAAACTTTGAACCCCCTTTTCACCCCTTTAGTGGAGTAATTTATAAAAACGCTGAAATACGCCATTAATATATTTAAACACAGATTCTATATACAAAGTTTCATGTCTCTCACTTTAATAAATACGGTTTTTCATACAAACTTTGGACCCCCGTTTCACCCCTTTAGGGGGTGAATTTTGAAAAATCTTTTCTTAGTGCACCCCTAGACCTTATAAGGAACCTACGTGCCAAATTTGGAATCTTTAGAACCAGCGGTTTGGGCTGTGCGTTGATAGATCAGTCAGTCAGTCAGTCAATCAGTCAGTCAGTTTCTTCTTTTATATATTTAGATTTTAATTGTGTTTGCCAAATCCTTTTAGTAAATTATTACCTCAGCTAAATACATATTATTCGTATACAAATGAGTTAATTTAAATCGTTAACCTGCAACTGAACTTTGAACTTACGTAAATTAATAACCACGCCCTCTAGGTCATTCTAATCGAAATTACGAAATTATCGCCTAATAAATCAATAATTGCATCACCTCTCTAAGGAAATCTCAACGGTTTCGTAAAACAATTTTAAACGTAGATTTTTTATCGAGAGAATATAAACAAAAAAAAGTATCGTCCCAAGATCAGCGTCTAATTTATACTACGTACCTTTATATGAATTATGGGAAGGGGCGTTAATTTTAAAACTGATTTGTGTTTACAATTCACAAGCATGCATGTTTAAAATCAGCTTGAAACGTAAACCGCCTCGCGTGCTCATAAACGAGTCCTTATTTAGAAGAACGCTCAAAGATGCATCTCTTACGACCATAACCGGAGCACTCACCTCATAACCTCATTTCACTCAAGGCCGCGAGCGAAAGCAAAATGATAGTAAAAGTGAGATGACGATAGTAAGAGTGAATGAAACCGAGAGCGAAATTAAAATGAAAGTGAAATGATGGTGACGTAGTTCGAGTGAGTAAGTATGCAATCTTGGTTAGAGAGTGACTGATGACACTGATTACTTAATTTGAGAGATTAATTAATTTTACAGTAGATTAGGAATGGTCTAAATCTATCAAAAAGGAATACTATAGACGAATGATTCTCATCGTTAAAGTTAATTGATGTCCTTACCGGTTACGTTAAGTGAAAGTTAAGGAAATCAGAGTGCAATTGAAACTTACTGTTGACTCCAGTTTAAATTTAGAATAAAGGAAAAAATTGAAAAATATAGGCACCGAGCAGGATTCGAACCTGCGACCTCCCGGCACTCGCGGCTCTAGCCAACTGAGCTATAGGTGCAATCGCCACCCAGTCCCAAATTCATCAACCGTTCCTTCGTATTAAGCAGTACCGCTGCTAACGTAAACTATATTTTTATACAAACGCCTTAAGGGAGGCGTACAGCGACATCTACCAGAAGACACATGCTTTATCCAGTTTACTCTATACCTGGATCCCTAACTGTTAAAATAGTTAAAGTTAGAAATAATCACTCAAGAGTCGTTTACAATCCGGGCCCGGGAAGGACAAATTAAGAAAATGTTAAATTTTGGAATGAGAATCACTCAGACCTATTCGCATCACATAACAAGATGCATACAGGTTTAGTAGTTTAGCAAAACAGTTCGAAAATACACCAATGCATATTATTGATAATTTTTTGGTTTGAATTTTAACCATTTAGTAAAATGGGATTGCTCTTCGTCAGCATCTAGCCAGGGGGCAAAAATGAGACCGACGGTGAAGCGAGCTCACCCTGAAGATGCCTATTCACTCGTGCCTTAAAAAGGTCTAGGACTAGGTTATATGAGCTCGGAAATACAGCCTAGATGCATGACTTGATTGTTTGTTTCTAACTTTAACAATTGGTTTATACCTTTATATAAATCTAAGCTGACGCAGCGTAAAATCGGTACGTTCCAGAGTCTGTGAAGCTGAAAAATCTTTATTGCTATCTATCATGATGCGCCCATAACATTAAACATGCACTTATCTGATTTAGGGTCGGTTGCACCAACATACGATCACAGGCCGGTCATCGTCAAATATGGCGCCGGCAGCTGTCATCCCATAGAAACTTGTCAAACTTTCCATACAATCAGATCTTAACGAACACCGCTTACGATTACAGACGGTTTGGTGCAACCCACCCTAAGGCTCGGTTGCACCAACATACGATCACAGGCCGGTCATCGTCCCATAGAAACTTGTCAAACTTTCCATACAATCAGATTTTAACGATCACCTCTTACGATTACAGACAGTTTGGTGCAACCCACCTTTACTTGCAATAGATGATAGTGAATGTCATCTTATGCTAACAAATGTAAGTAGCATAATACGCTCTGCTTACTTAGAACAATGACAAGAATTATGTCAAGTTATTCATAATATATACATGGTGTAACAAAACTAGTTAGGATCCGTTTAAGGGCATATTTGGTATCGTGTTCTGATTAGGAAAAAGTAGAATAATTTTTTTTTGACGCGAAACATTTTTTTTTATGGGGCAGGTCGTCCAAGTCAGCCAACTGTCCATACAAAAGCCAAAAATTTATTGCGTCATAAAAAACATCTTTCCACACAGACATTTTCCCGGGTTACACACAAGGTTACACGGCAGGGAGTCTTAAAACTTTACAAAATAGAAAAACAGTAAGCAGATATTTTCTCGGGCTACACGCAATGTTAGGGAGTCTTAAAACTTTACAAAATAGACAAACGGTAAACAGATATTTTCTTGGGCTACACACAAGGTCACACGGTAGGGAGTCTAAAACTTTACAAAATAGAAAAACAGTTAACAGATATTTTCTCGGGCTACACACAATGTCACAAGGTAGGGAGTCTTAAAACTTTACAAAATAGAAAAACAGTAAACATTTTCCCGTCTTCATTTCATTTTCACTCGTCCGGCCGCGCATCGAGGTTACTCGGCGTCTGTTATTATGTCGTTACGTTGTTGTAACACAACTCTAATTAGCGAATTTGCTAATTAAACTTAACCAGACTCGTTATATTAAGCGTTAATGTTTATTTAAGTGTAATGTGTCGAAATGATAATTTTCATTGTTTGTGGCTACTGAAATTGTGATTATAGCTTTGCCGCTGTAAATAAGATAAATGTCCTAATACTCGACATTGACCCAATACATGGCATTTTGAAGCTTATGTCATGATGACAGAGGCGATTAATAGTTGCCATCTATTGTAGTGCCCAATAGATGACACCTATTCATCATCGAACGTGGACTGTGTCTAATTAGGTCTAGTTAATGGGGGCTATAGTTTCTGTGCTCACCAGTTGGCGCCACTGTCGAGTAAGGTCCAGCTCTCAAAAATTGTTATTGGTTATTATGGACATGAGAACGAAGTTTACATTTAAATCATATTCAATACCTTAAACCCGTACCGTAAAAATATCAAACATACCGCATTGTAGCGCGGTCCCGTTTTGTTCGGAAAAAAGGAGGAAATAAGTTTCCGAAAGACAGAACTGTCTCAAAGCCCTGACAATCATTGACCCTTAACTCATATTTGCCATAATCAAGCTCAAGTATTACAAAATAGTCACCATATTGTTCCAATTAGATTTTAACCCGCGTAGCGCAACCACAAAGAGTGACATTTGACGTTTCGGAGACTCCACGCTACACTAGCGCCTCTAGCGGCGAATCCATACGCGATAGCCCTCATTAGGTAAGCATATGTGATGCCGTATTCATCCAATAGATGGCAGTGTTACAATCGCAAACTAGATAACGGTAAGTTGTTATAGAATATTAATATGTTTTATTTTGATTTTGTTGTTTCGTCTTCGGATCACTAGCTTCAGACCATTATAGCGGATAACTTAATTTGTCGTCTTTAGTTTTATAACGGACTTTCGGACATCCTTATTCACAAGGTATGAAACGTGTTTAACATTCTTTGACTATGTATCAGAATCGATGAATTTATTTATGTGTATATTTGGGGCATACTTAGTTGAAAAAACAAAAGTCGTCCCTCCTGTGGTCAATAGTTAACGGCTTATGTGCATGTTAGCTATGTTTTTATTACAGGGATTTATAGAAACGGAGACACTGTTTATGCGGGTTACTGGTCCCATCCAAAATTAAGCTTTGTAGCCCTTAACTTTTGGTATGTCCACCGAAAAGATGCGAACCTAAATCTGACAATATCCCAGATAAGATGATCACTAGCTTCAGACCATTATAGCCGGTAACTTACTTTGCCGTCTTTAATTTTATACCGGAGCCTCGGACATCCTTATTCACAAGAAAGCTTTGTTTAACATTCTTTGACTATGTATCAGAATATTTGCTATTCTGATACATAGTCTGATACATAGTATTATTTATACATTTTTTCATATTACTGCGATAAATTTCTTTAGAAGAGTTTGTCATGACTACATTACAAATTTTATGAATTTAGATATATTCTCATCATCTCTCGGCAAATATAGTAGCGCTCTCCGTAGCATAATTTTCTCAAAATAGTGCGAATAACTTTACTACTTGTTAACTGAGTATATCGCATACTTACCCCTGTTTCATTATTTGTTCTCGTGCGTATATAATACCTATTGTTTTCTTTTACTTCTAGTAGTAATCTAAATTTATCATTCTGTAACTCTAAGCTTAGTGGATCTTTCCAGTATCATTGTATAACTTTAAATGTAACATAATATTGGCGTGTAAGTAGTAGGCATGCGTACTTACCCCATGCACCCTGTTTCGAAAACATATTACAACTAATGCTATTTCCTAAATAACTAATGGAACTTCAGGTTTGTTTATACATCTCTTAAGATATATTCTCTTCTGTACATGACCGTTTGTTTCCTGAATAAATAAAAAAAAAATAAAAAAATGAAATAAATTTATTTATGTATGTATTTATGCGTTGTATTGTATATGTATTATGAGTATGTTTTTATATAATTTGCGTAATTAATACGTAGGTATGTTAAAAGGACTAAACGTAATTAATTTTGAGTTTCTTTAGTTGTTAGTTGAACCGCCAACAATTTTTTCCACTTTGCCTTAAGGTTGACTGGTAGAGAACGCCATACGGTATTAAGTCCGCCTTTTGTACTATACGATTATTTTGTGCAATAAAGATTAAATAAATAAAGTTATAAGGTGCTACATGTTTTTGAAGTTTGTTATCTTTTTTATATGATGTGAAATACACAAAAAAAAATTCTGGTTATTGATAAAGTCGGCCATGAAATGATTAAAGTTACTATGCAAAAATAAAATTTTACACAAATTGAATAACTCGATTTTTTTTAACCTGACGGTGGCTTTATAGGCCGGGCCCAATACAGCGATAGGAGTGCGCGGTTGGAGAGTAGCCTGGGGAAAATCCAGGGGAAAACCTCAGACACGACCACGCGTGTGGTTTGAAACACTGTAATACTCGTACTCTAAGAGTGCATTGAGCGGTTTCAACCGAATTTGAGGTGTGAGTGGAATCGAGCTACTGGGAGTTTTGTCGCTGGTTCACTAAACCTAGCCTAGCTGATGAGTCCAGCAAGAAACTCACCTAGGCCCGATCTGCGTCGAACCGACTCTACCCGGAGCGCGGCGGTACCGGGACGAATAGGGACTATATGTGTCAGTGTTGTGGGTTTTCCCCTGGATTTTCCCCAGGCTACTCTCCAACCGCGCACTCCTATCGATATCGCTTTATTGGGCCCGGCCTATAAAGCCGCAGTCAGGTTCAAAAAAAAGTAGCGATAGCGTTATGAAAGCTGTAGCGTTGAAAGTGTTAAATATCTTAAAAGTATTTGTTAAGAACTGTAATTACTCATACTCATAAATTAGTAATACGTATCAAAAGAGTATATTATAAATCATCCATTCCATACTCATATAATAATTCATATTTTAACGCCATCTACACAAAGCATAAGAAACTATCCACCAAATGACCCTACCTTATAAAAACAAGTGAAAGAAAGGTCCAAGCGGTAACTCGCGCGCAGCCGAACCAATTAGTTCCACACTTCCCCGCTTCGTGTGGTGGCACTAGTGAGCAACTTACCGATGACGTCATAATTTCGACTTACCTGAAAAAAACATGAATATTAAAATTAATATAGTTATCGTATTACATATTATTACTTATTAAAAAACTGTTATTTTTATCTCTAGAGAATACATTACTGATGTAAATAATACCTAACTGAGTATACTTATAAGGTAAAAATTATAAATTGTCATAGCGAGTGCTACGCATGCGTAGAACGTCTACGGAATGCAAAATCAAAACATTTATTCTGCAAATAGGCCTCAAGGGCACTTTTACAAGTCAAAATCTATCTATATCAAATAAAAATAATACAATAATTAAAGTATCATTAATTAAATGTAGACTTACATCCTTACATGTCAAAAATAAGATTAAGAAACTAATAAAAATCGAGATTTGTTAAGAGTTGTATAAGGTCTCTTTGCGTCCAGTTAGGAAAGAATATAGGTACACTAATCATAATAAAATATTGTGAGATATATTTCTAAGCGTCAACATGAAAATAATAAAATCTAATAAATAAATATCCTCAGATATGTGTAAGGTCTCTGAGCGTCAGTCTAAAAAAATCAAATGAGAACAGAGCGAAGTCTCTCATCATGTCAATTCCACTGAACACTTGTACGAAGTTACTAGTAGTTTTTAAGTAGCAGATTAATTAAAAAGAAATTGTTATTATACTTATATCTTTAACATTAGATTTTTAACCCCCATGTCCCAACATCCCCTCAATCGATTTGGCTCGTATTTGAACTTAAAAAAATCTCTCTCATTAAATCACGTAATTTCACAACGTCCCTATAATATACTCTAATAAAGTAATCACTTAGTTCAGTTCAGTTCAGTTTCTTTATTGGTAAAAATAATTTATAAGTCATTAAATTAAAAGTACTATAACTAGTTATGCATATTGGTTACATGAATTACATATTTATATTATCTTTTGATCACATCATTTCATTAAGTACATTATTGATTTTTATTATTAATTCAAAAATTAACCTAATCAGCCTTGCAAAAACTCATGTACACTGTAGCAAGCAAGTTTTATAAATAAGATGGGATTTGAGTTTCTTGGAAAATACTGCGGCACTTTCGGATGATTTTATGTCACTAGGAATCTTATTATGTATTTTGGGGCCAATGACATTGCGCGACTTTCTGAGCTTGGCAAGCCTATGTAAGGGTGCGAGCAATTAACTTAACCAGTAATATCAAACTAGATTCTACTAATTTGGATAAATTGGTGCGTAAATATCAATCGAATAGTGAAGCGGGCCGTTCCATACAATAGTTGCACTAATATGCCGAATCTAAGTAATTTTCTGTCTTCATTTTAGGACTAATGTTTTATCATGGCCTCTCGCTCCAACTTTCCCGTAATCATTATATGAGTTAGCGCAAAGTGCGCTTCATACTAATTTAATGTAGAATACGTAATGTTTAATAGCAGAATAGAGATTTGAGTGGATTCATATCTGTCCGTCCGTCCGTCTGTCACCAGGCTGTATCTCATGGACCGTGATAATTATACAGTTGAAATTTTCACAGATGATATACTTCTGTTTCCACTATAACAACAAATACTATAACAACAATACATAATGACTTATGTATTAGCAATTACATAGCTTATTGCAACTTGCAACACCCGACAGTGGTAACATGTTTGTATCTCTATTATAATATTACCATCTAAATGTAACAACATGTATGCAATTTTTTTAAAAATGGCAGTCGCTTCCGTACGAACGAATGCAGACACTAATACTTACTATAATGTAGCCAACCGGACGACTTTAGAAAATTCTGTTGTGTGTGTCTGTGTGTGTGTGTGTGTTGTGTGTGTTGTGAATTCTGTTAGCTAGGTTGATTTGTGTAAGATTGTCCAAAAATATTTATTTATTTATTTATTTATAATCGAAGAGGCCGTGTTTCTGACACTCATAAGAGGTGTTGAACTGTAAATTTTTAGAGTGCTAATGGGGATTGCTGTCACTCATGCGTCCGTCTGTCCGTGTACCTAGTCAAACGGTAGAAGCTCAACTGTTGACCCACAGCCATACAAATTGTCAAAAAATGTTTTTAAGGGGGGCTCCCGTACAGCTAAAGGGGAGCGTTATCTATGTATAGAGCTTATTTAAGTTATGTCGGTTAGTTATGTCAATAAATGTACCGAGTTGACAAAACTTATCAGACATATTGGTCTAATGGATATTTATAAAATCCGGCGTTTATGAAACATATCCGTTTCTTGCATGTGATTTAACTTTCTATATTTCGTAACCGCTTTACATATTTGTCATTGAATTGTAAAAGTATCGAAGTAATACTCGTAAAATATTAATTGGTATCGGAATGGTTTTGCTAATCGTAGCGGTGACTATCGCGATTGCGGCATGACTTTAAATTTTACCATCAGTTTTTATACCATTAAATTCCTCACATACCACCCGCGTAAATATAACGTGGACCGAAGTCAGTTCTTGGATGTGTGACCGCTTTGAGTGGTTATTTACTGAGCGCTCCCGTGCTTTGGAAGGCGTTAAGCCATTTTTCCCGGCTGCTGTCTATGATAGCAGTCGTTACGCCAAGTTAGAGGCCTTCGGGCGGCTTAAGAATCTGAATTTTGAATTCCTCCGGCAATAATCTATATAGATTATGTCTTTGTCATCCTGCTAGCTTTATCCTAGAACAGTTACATCCTGAAGGAGCTCACATTCCATTCCGTTGTCTACAGAAAAACATCCTATACCATCTCGCCACCCGATCAAAAGCATCGAAAATAAAATTAGCGACGGTGACATGAAAGGTGCCGCCCGCCTACTATCCTCGAACGATGCTATCTCCAGACCCTCCGGGCACCCTGGCGGCCCTACTGATTATACATCCCCCAGCTCCTTCGATCCCTTACTTTTTCGATCCTCCAACAGCAATAGAGTCATGCCTGCAGATCAAAGACGTCTTCAATGCCATTATTTCATTTAAAATCGGTTCAGCTAAACGTGCTATATGCATCATGCCTCTACGTGTGATTTTCGCTACAAGGCGGGAGAAATTCTGATACGACGTAGCACACAATAGCATTCGTGGGGCTCAAATGGGTTAACTGGGTTACTATATCAATATATCAATGAGGAACATAAGTGCCGATCTGGGAAATGTCGTACGCATAAAAAACGGGGAAGCGAGCTACTAGGCTGCGCGGGAGTCGGTCCGGGGACAGTGGCGCGCGCAAGTGTTAAATTATGTAAGTTTATGAATAAATTCATCATTCACGGGCTATGTAACTGTAACGTATGTATGCGGAGATAAGGTCTTACAAAAACGCCAAATTGTTTATTTTCGATTCACAGCATTTATTGTGGACATACATACCTACATATATCATAAACAGGTGACAAAGAAAATAACTGATTAAATTACCATCCCTTGAGAATGAATTAGTGTAAAAATAGCAACACCGTGTTTAATAAATCCACACGCGATCAAAACGAAATTATTCAATTGGGAACCTTAAGTATTTGGGAGCGGTCCTTTACATTTATGAATGTACAAAATCATAGATGTAACTGCCACATTTGACATCTGTCAGCTGTCAAGTTGATGTTTTTTTTGTTTCGCGGCAGACCAAGGCACGATCCTATTAATCCCTCCAAACATGTGGTATAATAAATATTTTTAAAAACGATACTTATTTAAAAAAACTGGCAACAGTTTTGAATTCTATAAGTCTACTATCAACAAAAAATATAATATTGACTACTCAAGCGCTGAAGATCAGCGCTGACCCTGCCAGCATAACGCTGAGTGTGACCATTTCGTGGCAATACGTTATTCTGTTCTGTCATCTTTGTAAATATCTTGTGTTTGTCGCGAATAAATGTTTCTTTCTGTCTTTCACTCCAATAAACTTAAGGTTCCCAATTGTATCTTTTTCTAGTTAACATTATCCCCGCTTTCCCAATTGTCATTGATCCTGGTCGTCTTCTTTGGTTACGACATCTATCCATCGCTTTTTCCTCGAACGGCGTGGGCGTCGAGGGCCATCAATTCGTTTTTATATCAAACTAGCATATGCCCACGACTTCGTCCGAGTGAACCGTCACGTCACCAAATCAACGTCCATATATAATTGATTTGTTTCCTTTGGGGGATGATTTCCGGGATAAAAAATCCTATATTCTAATCCATATTATAAACTATCTCATGTCACATTTACAATACTAGTAGGATAAATTATATTAAAAGTAAAGCACTTTAGTGGCCGCCAGTACCTTGTTCAAGCTAGTGCTGTGCAATTAAATCGACGGAAGACCGTTGCGCAACGCTAGTGACGTGACAGTGTCGATGCCACGCAAGTCGTTATCTGCGCTCATGTGATAATCTACGTTATGCGCATACTTTACGTCTACGAGTAGTATATAATGCTAGTGTTAAATTAAAATTATTTCGTTTGAAGTCGGTTGCGTTGTGTACTTTTTACGACTTCGAAAATTCACTACTGGTCGGAATCTTTTTTTCATGAACTTATGTTCATCGATTACTCGGAGACTATTAGACCGATTTCGAAAAATACTTTTTTGTCGGATCAACTTTTTTGTGTTGTTATATTCACACATTGTCCAATGGACACTAGTAGCGCATTTTGTTCAAAAAAATGTTGTATTATCTACTATCATGAAACCATTATTGAAATAGCAAATAAGTACCTCAAATACGTATGTTTGATAAACTTAAATACAACTAGACGTAACCATGGCAATGAGTGGCACTAAAAAGTTGTTTCCCCCCTGAAACGGTTGTTTGGAATTTATTATTCTGTCATTTGAAGTTCAATGGGTTGATTACTTTTGGAGAATGCATTGGAGCGCTTATGCGATGATTGTCACGCGATAAAAATACATTACAAGACGTGAATTGAGATCATAGTCACTGTTCATCGACAGTCGATAAAGTTTCTCTCCATCACTACGATTACGTGTTCGTGTTATCGAGATGCACACGTTTTTCTCGACATTACCAGCTGATAATATAACGAAGCACTAAGAAGGTGCTTATTAAGTTTTTTTCTATTCCTATACTATTATCACAATGTTGCTGTTAATCATCATCATATTTAAGTATTTTATGGCTTTCATGTCATTACAGTAGGCACAGTCGAACCAACATTCATGACCCACTTGGCCTACAAATGGCTTGGAACCGTCAAAACAATAGGGTTTTCATGTCTCGCAGTATTTAGCACTTCATCATCATCATCATCATCATTTCAGCCGAAAGACGTCCACTGCTGAACATAGGCCTCCCCCAAGGCTCGCCATTTAGACCGGTCCTGTGCCGTTATTTTCCACCGGATTCCCGCGACCTTCACCAGGTCAGGTACTGGAAAGAGCTATGCTCGGGGTTTCTCTGTGTGATAGAATTAGGAATGAAGCTATCCGTAGCAGAACTGGGGTCACCGACATAGCCTTCAAAATTGCGAGACTTAAGTGGCAGTGGGCAGAGCACATTGCTCGCAGGACGGTCGATGGGGCCAGAAACTGCTGGAGTGGCGTCCACGCATCGGAAGACGAGCTGTCGATAGGCCTCCGACAAGGTGGAATGATTTAGCACTTAGGTCGTTTTAAATATTAACATATTGCGTCAATACGAGTCGCAGATCTATGCAATTTTAACTTTTGTTATCACTGCAATCGATATATTTTAAATGACAGGTATGTTTTGAATCTCGAATAAGCTCTCATTTCTGTCCGCCGGCGGGGACGTCCACCGCGCGATCGCGACAACACTGACACATATAGTCGCTATTCGTCCCGGTACTGCCGCACACCGGATAGAGTTAGTCCGACCCAGGTCGGGCCTAGCTGAGTTTCTTGCTGTACTCTTCTCAGCTAGGCTGTTTAGTGAACCAGCAACAAAACTCCCAGTAGCTCGATTCCACTCACACCAATAACCGCTTAACCAATCTCACTGGAGCGCAAACTCTTATAGTATTCCAGTGTTCCAAACCACACGCGTGGTCGTGCCGGAGGTTTTCCCCTGGATTTTCCCCAGGCTACTCTCCAACCGCGTACTCCTATTGCTTTATTGGGCCTATAAAGCCGCAGTCAGGTTCAAAAAAAAGCTGTCATTTCTTTAATAATAAAAACCTAACTCTTTCCATTACAAAAAAATGTATATTTCAAGTTCAAAAATCAATTGCTTTGACAGATGTCAAGTGGTCAGTCTATTAATCTTCACACCATCCACATTTGGCATTTGGCAGAACAAAGAGCTCGGACTACAGTGTTCAGTAAAGAAGGCTATGGTATTACTGTGAAGAACAGAGATAATAGCATTTCTCTTTTGTGTTCAAAGAATATAGCCGAGGCCAAGAATCAGTCATGGTTATCCAATTGTCCGCCATATTGGATTTGCAAATGCATGTCATTTTCGTAATCCGCACCCCGAGGAACCTTGAAGATGACACCTATATTGATTTTTACGAAAAATAAAGAATAGCTCCCCGCACAAACTTCGAACCCCCTTTTTACCCCAATAGGGGAACAGTTTAGAAAAATGCTGAAGTATGTTTTGTTGTTTTTAAACATAGTCTATTTACTCAGTTTCAAATCTCTAACTTCAAAAAAGGATTGCTCCTCGTACAAACTTCGAACCCCCTTTTTACCCCAATAGGGGAACAGTTTAGAAAAATGCTGAAGTATTTTTTGTTGTTTTTAAACATAGAGTCTATTTACTCCGTTTCAAATGTCTAACTTCAAAAAAGGATTGCTCCCCGTACAAACTTTGAACCCCCTTTTCGCTCCTGTAGGGGTTGAATGTAGAAAATAGCTGAATTTAGTTTTGTTATATTTAAACAGAGAGTCTATATACAAAATTTCAAGTTTCTATATCCAAAAAAAATACGTTTCCCATACAAACTTTCATCCCTTGTTTTACCCCCTCAGGGGATGAATTTCGAAAAATCTTTTCTTATGCCTAAGTTACAAATGTAACCGACTATGTAAAAATCAACTCTCTAGCGTTAGTAGTTTCGGCTGTGCGTTGATGAGTCAGTCAGTGAGGACTTTTTCTTTTATATATATAGATAATGATCGATCCAATATGTATTCACGATCTATTAATATATTTACATAATGAAATTGCCTCCTAATGTTAATTTGAAATGCAAAACAGTTCGAAAACCCGAAATGTAAGCAACCTTGACCAACACTAAACTAGAAACTGTTATATGATAATGAACTTAATTAGTATAGTTTCATCAATACTACGGAAAAATCTTTATTTTTGTAACTTATTTAGAAATTAAAAACAAGCCGATGAAGTAACATTCTAATCAGAAATCAGAAAATATTTATTTGCGTAGACACAGTAGGTATAGGGATGTTACAATACATTTTGTTTCATGCAGCTAGCCTGCATGCAAGCGTGCAAATACATAAAATGACAAAAGTTACAGTCCATTAAAATGTCAAGAGAATAAAAATAAAACTAATTGAAACAAATATAGGAAGTTAAATTGAAATACTAGTAAAATTAACATAATAAGCATATCACAGTCAAAGAGGCACAATAAAATCATAAAATAATAACAATTATATAACTAAATATTACTAATTCTAATGCTGGTGTTCGAGTTCTAAATTGTAATATTGCAGTAGTTAATATTGCCGTAGGCCATATTTTCATAAAGTAGGTAGTTTTCGAGCATAATACAAACATCTTAGAACCGAAATGGTCGCGTATGGTATGGTTTCAGAGGAATTTCCTCCCACGGACGCTCCGGTTGTGGAATGAGCTACCTGCCGAGGCTTTCCCGAGGGACTACAGTATGGGGTTCTTCGAGAAAGGAGTGCATAATTTTTTAAAGGGTCAGCAACGCACATGTGACACCCCAGGAGTTGCAAGCGACCATAGGCTACCATCAGGCGGACCGTACACTTGTTTGCCACCGACGTGGTATTAAAAAAACATCTTAAATGAAATACATTCATGATACAATAATATACATTGCGCTAGGTATGGCAATCCAGTTCCAGTACATCTGTTAGTAGTGTGGGTGACACGAGCTACTTGATCACTGTCATCAGCCTTGCATCAGCCTATCGACGTATTGGAAATCGATTGTATTTGGAAATCTCCCGACTCTATCCTAATCCTAATAATATTATAAACGTGAAAGTTTGTGCGGATGGATGTACGTTTCGCTTAATCTCAAAAACTACTGACCAGATCTCTATGAAACTTTCCAGTATTGTAGCTTAGACATCAGAATAGGACATAGGCTACCTTTTATCCGTGGGTAACACCGCAGGGCGCTGCTAGTAATATTATAAACGTGAAAGTTTGTGCGGATGGATGTACGTTCCGCTTAATCTCAAAAACTACTGACCAGATTTCTATGAAACTTTCCAGTATTGTAGCTTAGACATCAGAATAGGACATAGGCTACCTTTTATCCGCGGGTAACACCGCAGGGCGCTGCTAGTAGGAAATAATAATAATAATAATAATAAAATGCTTTATTGTGCACTACATGGGAATTATTACAATGACAAAACATGAACAGGACTTAAGAAAAAAAGAAAATAATTAGAAATAATTACATATATATATAAATATATTTTTAATACAGTTGCTCAAAAAGTAGTACTTTATGTTGCTGTATATCGTGCGTAAAGTTGGATTTCGCGCACTAGTGCTTTTTACTTTACCATTTTTTTTTTAATTTACTGTTGGTCCAATTCAAACATCCAACAGAAAAGTAGGTAATAGGTTCAATCAGTTTACTCATTGATTTAATAAAGCATTTGGCATTAAATCTATAATTCTATTATATTTACAACAAAAAAATTGCATATTAAACAGGTTAAAGGGTTATCGTATGCTAAATAATCTAAAACTGTTTTCAAAAAGTTATTTGATTGAGTAAACCAATGGCCGGAAACGAGTATTACGCGAGACCTAAGATTAATAGAGTAATTATGCAGGACCGCCGCGCCGGATGAATGAACGCTTGTTTTTTTTCGCCAATACATACATTCATTAAACGAAAAATGAAATATAAATTAAATATAAAATAAAAAAATAACCGTTTTTCATGTTTAAATGTAATTAAACTACCATGTGACATAAAATGTCTCGCAAAATAGTTTTGGTTTTGGCTGAATGATGACAACCATGGCTTGTTGAAAAAAGTCTATCAATTAAAAGTTAAACCGACTTTTTAATTCCCGCCTCTTTCATTCATAATTTCACGAATTAATTTTGTAATGACGTATTGTTTTAATACTATTTTTGTGATATGTGCGATTTATACGATTGTTAAATGAAATGTGTGTAAACTACGCCAGATGTAGACAAGTACGTGCAAAGCCCAAAATAGCAAGTAAATGCATTTTGTTTTGTCTCTCTTTTAATTACTGTTTTATTTAGTTGTATCTTTGATATTTTTTCGCAACTGTATTAAAAAAAGTCGCTTGATATACGTGCGGAAGTGTCATTTTCACTCGTCCCGAGTCTTGTACGCAACTCGGGACTCATGCGAAATGACAAACCTTTCGCACTTGAATCAAAATGTCCTTTTTTTAAACGGTTAACTGTTTACGAGGTATATTTATAAGCCCAGAGAAGTCGTGGGCTTCCATTGCCTGCCCTGAAATGAAGTAAGAGTGTATGCAGTTTATTTTATATCGTCGTTTAATTTTTCTCGAATGTCATTATCACTACATACTTACATAGTATAAAACAAAGTCGCTTTCTCTGTCCCTATATCCCTATGTATGCTTAATTTTTTAAAACTACGCAACGGATTTTGATGCGGTTTTTTTTTATTAGATAGAGTGACTCAAGGGGAAGGTTTATATGTATAATACATGCATCAGCATTGCACCCGTGCGAAGCCGGGGCGGGTCGCTAGTTATTACTATTTTAATGCAATTGGGAGTTGACATGGCAATGGCGGCATATACCTTCTCCGTTTCGTCGTGGGTAATAAAGATAATATGATTCGATCACCAACAATACCAGGGCGATTCTCCGAGCGTTTGAAACGCTCGTTTCTAAAGTCATTGTCGACTCAAGATTAACTACCCAAAATTGGCATAAACCGACGAAAACATTGATCAAATAAGACTCGGACCCGATATTGGTTTACGCTTTTTACAAAAGTTTACTCAGATCATCGTCTCCCTTAACAATATTTAATGAAATGACAATGACGAAAAATAACCGCCGTAAAAACGCTGAATATTCGCCCACCAACATCATTCCACGTAACCAAACCCTCAGGATACTTATTTATTGAAAATCACTAATCAGATAACGAACACAATTTGACGTCCAAGAACTACTATTACCGCCATACTTACTGCCACAAGGTCCTAAATCGCTCACAATGCATTTCACATGGAACTTTATAGTATTGGTGCTTACTATATTCACTGTGAAAAGGTCGTAAGTTGTATGGTTGTTATGTATAATTCAGAACTGTGTTATGGTTAAGTGTAAGAATTGTATCAAGTGTTCGAGATTGTTCGAGACGCGGAATAGTTGTGTAAGCCATGCTTTGTTGCTAGGTTAAGTGTGGACGCAGTGACAGCGATTACTTGGGCAAGATAAAAATAATTGTGTACTAAAAAAATACGTTTAACGTCGATGACGTTTAACAGAAAGTATAAAAATTAACATCAATAATAATTTCCAAGTGACTAAAAGAAACGAAGAAATTAAGGATGAAAGTTTTTAATTATTACGTCCAATCAGTTGGTCGGCTCCAAGTGGCTCTGTATCTTTTAAGTGTGGGATTTGTATCTTCCAAGATACAAATTCCACACGGTGGTGGTGTCACCTTTTTGTGTTAATCTTCTCTGCTTCACTCTTTCCTCTCGTTTTCAGACAAAGCAAATAGTTACAATCCGGCACCCTTTTTGCACTACATCTTGTTTTGGCGTCTAGTCAATAAAGAAAATCATGATTACTATGTCTAATGTCAATTTATCAATATCAGTGCCAATCTGGCGAGACTATTATATAAAGGCTAGTGCCAGTTCAGTATCTTCACCATGAGTTTGCATGACCGTACTCGCTAGCGACTGCGTAAACGATTTAGTATGCCGATTCTTAGTTCTATTGCGTAACCGCTAGAAGCGCTGTACTTTTGCCCATATAATTTTTTACGCAGTCGCTAGCGAGTACGGTCATGTAAACTCATGGTAAAGGCACTGGCGTGACTATTGTATAAAGGCTAGTGTCAGTTCAGTGCTGGCGGACTCCTACATTAGCGCCAGCAACTGGATTCATGTAAAAGCGCTTTATCGCCCGTACTGTCGCCACACCCCGCCCTCAGGCCGTTTTATCGCCGCTTGGGCAAATACCTAATGTGAGACCATTAAGCTTTATGAAATCATGCATCTGCCAGTTGAGACACTTCCTTCGACGCAATCTTTTAACCAATTGCTCTAGTAAAACTAATACTGTGGATTTCAATATCCCGGAAGACGTAATCACAGCGTCCATCGAAAGATAGAACGCTACGCCTGCGCGTACGGCATTCCCGCCGGCGGGGACGTCCACCGCGCGATCGCGACAACACTGACACATATAGTACCTATTCGTCCCGGTACCACCGCGCACCGGGTAGAGTCCGTCCGACCCAGGTCGGGGCTAGCTGAGTTTCTTGCTGGACTCTTCTCAGCTAGGCTAGTTTAGTGAAGCAGCGACAAAAGTCCCAATAGCTCGATTCCACTCACACCAATAACCGCTCAACCAATCTCACTAGAGCGCAAACTCTTAGAGTATTCCAGTGTTCCAAACTACACGCGTGGTCGTGCCGGAGGTTTTCCCCTGGATTTACTACTCTCCCACCGCACTCCTATCGCTTTACTGGGCCCGGCCTATAAAGCCACAGTCAGGTTAAAAAAATCAGTTTGGCTATCTGTTTTTAATAAAAAGGGCTTTCCGAGCTAGTGAGATGAAAATAGCTTTCTCTTCGCATTATAGCTTTCTAACGCGGTGTTATCAGGTGTCACTCCAGTAGCAATTATGTCATTTTTGACGTTTTAATGCACTATAGGATGGCACCTAAATGTCAGGTGTCAGTGACTTGGTTTTGAAGCTCCGGCAACATGGGAAACAGTGGAGCTCTCCACAAGAGTTATTATAAGTATATAGCTGCGTCTTGAGGTGTTACCCGCAGATAAAAGGTAGCCTATGTCCTATTCTGATGTCTAAGCTACAATACTGGAAAGATTCATAGAGATCCGTTCAGTAGTTTTTGAGATTAAGCGGAACGTACATCCATCCGCACAAACTTTCAACTTTATAATATTAATCAGGATATTAGGATTAGGATTAGGATAGATAGGAGGGCTTGGGTCGAGTTTTACGAATCTGGCGTTTAGCATCCATAGCTTCGAGATGAGTGCGTATTTGACATATGTAGGCTGACAAGTCGACAATTTTCGTGTGAAAACTGTTTCACCAACTACAATTGTAATGTTTTTTGACAATTGTCGCGCCCGTCAGCTTTGGTGAAATAGGGGCCTGTTGCCGTATATATGAGAATAATAGCGCCCCCTTGACAATTAATGGTATTATATTTCTGGCCCCTATTTCACCAAGTTGACACATGTATGTATTTGACATATGTAGGCTGTAAATCGACAATTTTCATCTGAAAACTGTTTCACCAACTACAAATGTAATGTTTTTTAACAATTGTCGCGCCTGCCAGTTTTGGTGAAATAGGGGCCTGTTGCCGTATAAATGAGAATAATAGCGCCCTCTTAACAATGTATGGTCTTATATATAGGAAAAAAACACTGCTCTTTGTCTTGCACACATTTTCACTCTGGGTCCACGGAAGATCAGCGTCGTGGCGCTAAAATGCGGCGCGACACTTGCTGAGTGGATGCCATTTTTGCTACCATTGTATCTTTAGTCTGTAAGTTTAGTCTAAGTTTACCACTGTAATGGTTTGCGAAATAAATTTTCTTCTTCTTCTTCTTCTTATATTTCTGGCCCCTATTTGACCAAGTTGACATATGTATGTATTTGACATATGTAGGCTGACAAATCGTCAATTTTCATGTGCAAACTGTTCCACTAACTACAATTGTAATGTTTTTTGACACTTGTCGCGCCTGTCAGTTTTGATGAAATAGGGGCCAGGTTGAGCTTTAGAAGTATTCTGTCAGTATTCGCAATTGCAGTAATAAATAATAATATTAACCCAGTAACGAGTTTGCCGGCCTAATTGTTGATTGCAGCGCTATGTAGTAAACTCTGTTTACGATATTCATAGTACAAAATAATTGCTAGTATTGAAATGATTGTGACACCTCAGCCAATACATAATTTACAGCCAGACACGATATTACGATATACATTTTTATATTATGACGGTGGCAAACAAGCGTAAGTCTTTAGTAGACACAATCACAAGGGAGCTGTTGATTCTATTTTGATTTGAGGATTTGTTGTTTCATTCAAAAAAACTAGATTCAAACTCAAACTCAAAATATTCTTTATTCAAATAGGCCTAGCAACAAGCACTTTTGAATCGTCAGTTATATTCATTGCTTTTAATTCCCTCTTTTATAAATGTTCATCTCTATAAAGTCGTTCAGGCCGTGCAACGACAAATATCGGGATCTTTGAAACGCTATCCTGCCCAAATGAGATAACAACAAGGATCGATTTTCAGATATATGATTCTAGACTATATGACTGTGTTTCTGACAATAGCCGAAACATGATCGCTTAAAATTTTCTCGATAGAAAAAAATCCAAAGTTGAGTCTTTATTTTCCTTTTTTTACTCAGTCTACTAAAACAACGCATTATTAAACGACACAACTAAGTTAAAATTATGGTATTTTACCTCATCTCAACTCTGCCAAGAAGAGATTTAATAAAACTGCACACAGTCAGTCCCAAAGAGAGTTGCATCTCGTTTTGTCGTGCGCGAAAGACAATAAGCGTGTCTCTTTCAAGGGAGGCATCCCCTTAAAATTATTTTGTCATTATCTGTCACTTTTGATGTTTGTGAGAAAGCACCTGAACATTATGCTTAATGGAGATCAGCTATGTTTTATGATTAAGGGGTAAAGTTATGTCTATTTTATTCTTCTATTTAATTAATGAATCAGGAAAACAAATACTAAAAACTATTTATTTCAAAAACTATAATTCCATGAAGGCCAGTTCAAATTACTAGTTTTACAGAAATATGCGACGCAACCTATTATTAAAGGTTCGATAACCTTCACTTACATGCTACCTTTTTTATGTTATAGGGGGCAAACGAGCAGACGGATGGCCTGATGGTAAGCAATTACCGTCGCCCATAAACACCTGCAACACCAGAGGAGTCGCAAGTGCGTTGCCGGCCTTTCAGAAGGGAATACGCTCTTTTCTTGAAGGAAATATATACATATTATAGCTAGCTAATCTTATAGCCAGACTTCTCGAACGAATACTCCATCAGCTTGCGGCTCCATATCTTCATAGCGCTGATAACCAGTTTGGATTTAAAAGTAAGGTGTCGACAACCTCGGCCATATACTCTTTTAAACAGATTGTCGGTTATTATAAATCCAGGAAAACATCTGTCTACGCTTGTTTCATGGACTTAAGCAAAGCCTTCGACAGAGTCGATCACACATTGCTTTGGAACAAACTACGGGCGCGCAAAATGCCTAGCCCAGTTCTTAAGGTACTGGAGAACTGGTATACACAGCAAAGAAATGTGGTTAGATGGAAAGAGGCACTATCCACAGCTACCGGACTGAATTGTGGCGTAAGACAGGGTGGCAGTATGTCTCCAGCGCTATTCAATGTGTACATGGACGGGTTATCACAGGCGTTGACAGAGACAGGGGTCGGCTGTTCCATGAATGGCACGTTAACCAACCATCTATCGTATGCGGACGACATGGTATTGCTGGCTCCATCTGTGGCGGCTATGCGTCGGCTACTCGCGGAATGTGAGAAATACGCGAGCCAGCACAACATGGTATATAACCCAGAGAAATCTGAATTTATGCTCATAGAGGCCGAGAACCAGCCATGTCATATACCTCCCTTGCTGCTAAACGGCGAACAGCTTCGACGAGTATACAGGGTGCGATATCTTGGCCACATCCTACTGTCAAGCATGAGAGACCACGAAGATATAGACAGACAAAGGCGAGCCGTTGCAGTACGGGCGAATATGCTAGCCAGGAGGTTCGCCAAGTGCAGCGACGGTGTCAAAAGACAGTTATTTCTGAGTTTTTGTACCAGCGTCTACACAGTAGAACTGTGGTCAAACTTCACCATGGCTGCAGAGAGGGACATGCGCGTACAATATAATGACGCGTGGCGCGCCTTGTTCCGGCTGCCGCGCTGGTGCAGTGCGAGCGCGATGTTCGCGGAGGGGCGCGCGCCGGGCTGGCCCGCGCTGCTGCGCGCGAGGACGGCCACCGCCAGGAAGGCCATTTACGCCTCCTCCAACACACTGCTTACGGCGGCGAGAGAGTGGGACTCCAGCCCACTGCATGAGCGGTGGAGGCAATACCACAAGCCTGTCGTCGCGGGATCGGGGAACCCGCGATATTAGACATGGACTTAAGCTTAGTTTTAATATTTTATTGTCGTACTCGTATACTATTTGAATTTAATTTAATTTATGCAATTTACAATTTAAAAGTTATTAATTTATGGACATTTGTCTGGAATAAAATTATTTCATTTCATTTCATTTCATTATTGGCATATTCCATGAAGGCCAGTTCAAATTACTAGTTTTACAGAAATATGCGACGCAACCTATTATTAAAGGTTATCGACCTTCACTTCTATGTTACCTGCTGTGTTATTATGCAAATTTAATATGTACGATGAACATAGCATCCTATATTGGCGATGTTTTAAACGAAATAGGTACTCTCACTTCGTTCGAGCGCCAAAATATCTCGGGTGAAATAGGTTACTTTCAACCCTTGGTTAACAATCTACTATATTAAGTATTTTTATTTTTTGACCAAGTGAAACGAAGGTCTGCTTCAGCTTCGACAAAAATGATTTCGTATGTCCGGATTTCCGTTTGTTCTCGTCTACAGGTCGCAATTCTCAACCGATTCTCGTGAAATTTCGTGAGCAGGTTCGACAGTTATATAGATTTTTTTGTCGAGACGGTTTTTGGAAATTTCCAATAATAATTTTTTTGTCAATGATTTTGTAAGTTTCTGCGGTCGAATTTCGGTTTGTTCTCCTCTACAGGTCGCATTTCGCAAACGATTCTCGTGAAATTTTGTGAGCAGGTCCGGTAATTATATAGAATTTTTTTGTCGAGTCAGTTTTTGGAAATTTTCAAATAATTTTTATTTCAAAGATTTTGTAAGTTTCTGCGTCCGAATTTCGGTTTGTTCGCCTCTACAGGTCGCATTTTTCAACCGCTTCTCGTGAAATTTTGTTAGTAGGTTCGATTTTCATAATTGATCTTTTTTATAATATCAGATTTTGGAAATGATAAAAAAACTCACTCGCGAGGTCTACAGCTCACAGAGCCACTAGTTTATTTATTTATTTATTTTAAGGAGTACCAACAGCTACTAGATTATAAGAGACTTAGACAATAATACAAAGCCAATTAAAGGAACTCACAGATAGAAACAAAACAAGGAATTTAACCAACTTTGCGCACATATTCACACTTTGCTATTCAGAATTAACTAAATAATAACGGAAAGATTGTATATACCTCAAAACTTAGTTGGGTTATGGAATTATGATCCAGTGACAATATTAAGCCTCTTTATATACGGATTAAAAAAAACTCGGTGAAATCGCAGCCTGCTAGATAGAGTAAAAAAAATATATAAAAAACAGTCTGCTCTGAAATAGAATTGGAGTCAAAGTGGATTAAAAAAAAAGTTCGCTAATTTTCGCCTCACTGACAGTACAGTAGTTATAGATAAATGTATTTCTATTCAATTAAAACCTCCAAGAACAATAAATTTCGTAATGTAATAAAAATCACGCTCGTAACGACAGACGAAGGCATTGTTTTTACAGGTTTCTTGACCCAGTACTGATACAATTGAAGGCCATCGAAAGGAAACAATTGCAAAATTATTACTCTATCTTATATGTTCGGAAATATCTGAATCGTGTATCTGTCGCTGTCAATTTATTTATGAGAGACAGAGACGCATGTCGCACATGTGGCCATGAGAGTGAAAGAGGGTACGCTCAATTAGCGAAGACCTTGGTCTCTGTTGTAATTTAAGAAAGTTTTGTAACACCATTTGGCAAAAGATGGCGTTGAATAGGATGAGGTGGAAATAAACGCATACAAGACAAACAAAGGCAGAAGACCAGAGCCGTAATAACATTATTAAAGACCACAGCCATAATAACATTATTTAGATAGGTAGGGCACAGCAAAATGTAATTTTGCTCGAATTTGGAGCAGCCCATCTGGGGAACTACCTCCACCTTGCTGAAGACCACAGCCATAATAACATTATTTACTATACAGGTATGTAATGTTGTGTTCCCGAAGGTGAGTAAGGTTGCCAGAGCTCCCGAGGATGCACTGTGTTGAGAGCGTGGGACCTTTTGTCCCTTCTGCTGTCAACACAGTGAATCCTCAAATTTTATAAAGGGTCGGCAACGTGCACGTGACTCCTTTGGAGTTGCGGGCGTCTATAGGCTGCGGTGTCCGCTTACCATCAGGTGGGCCGTACGCTGTTTGCCACCGGCGTTGTATATAAAAAAAGATTCGGAAATAAGTCAATGACGAAACTTGTTTTCCAACGTCAATATCGTCGGATAAGAAGCAAATCTCACTATCAAATCTGTCACTACTCCGCGTCAATCAAGCCAGTACTAGAGTAATCCTGTTACTTTTAATATACCTATGTTTATCTTAGGATAATACCCTTGTATAGTAGTTCCATTACGTTTTTAGTAACTCGATGCTATAATACAAGATTTCAAGCTTACATAGTCATTTACAGTATTACGATTTGAAACGGGATATTTACCATGTGTATTTGTATTTTTGAGTTTCCGATATTTCGGCACTGTTGCAAGCGCCATTATCAAGGATTAACTGACGTGATGCGAGTTTTAGTTGTGGTCTACCCACACACAATAGCGATCTACCCTCTTCCTGGTTCGCATTATTCGCACAGTGTCACCGTCACTCGATTACGGTCACGACAGACCACACTCACAGTATCAATACGCGAGTTCTTTCCGGAAACAGTCTCTTTTCGATTTGAGAACTTTCGGACCACTGGACGCCAGACCCTTCCAGTGTCTACATGGTAAATATCCCGTTTCAAATCGTAATTCTAACACGATGCTATTTCTCGCCCAACAGTCGCTTTAATTTTTGTTATTATCAATGTCCGCCAGCTTGAATATGTCATGCTCGCTTTAAGGGCTTTACCTACGGTGGCGTCGTTGATCGGGTCGCCACCTTCCCTAACAAATGGTCGAGAGAGGCGATGAGATACGCGTCATACTCGTGATCGGGTGTTGTTTTGTGGAGTCCTGTCTGTTCATGCTTGCTAGGACATAGTGACTACGTTAATACTAGTGTCTTTTTATAGGGGATTGACGAGAGACATCATCCTGTTGTGGATTCGTTTTTATTATCAGTGACTTAGAGACCATATACATCTCTAACAATATTAATCTTAATTTTGATGCTCAGAGACCATGTACATCTCTGGGATATTATATTAATTTCATTATACTCCTTGTTTAATTTTGAGACCTTATACATTTCTAACTATACTGGTGTTGTAATATTTGTAATATATATCTTTGCAAGGTTATCTTCACTGTATGACATTAATTTTGTTATAATTGTAAACTCGATATTGTTATTCTTTCTTGAACTGTAAAATAATATTGTGACTATTATAGTCAGCCTTTATTAAATTATAAATTAATATATTGACATTTAAAAGTACCCCCGAGGCCAATTTACAGAATAAATGTTTGATTTTGATTTTGAAACCTCGTATCTCAGTACTGAAACGATGCTGATATACTAGCTTTATTTTAAGTAGGCATTTGTTAGAGACTTTTGCTTGTAACCCGACGATGTGATCTAGTTTCCTCTCTGGGTTGGAAGGTCAGATGCCGTGGTCGTAAAACTAGTTCCTACGCTAAATCTTGGGATTAAATGTCAACACGGACTCCGTGAACGTACCTAAGAATGATGATTAAATTGGCATTCATGCATATTTTAAACTATTAACGTTAAAATAATTCTAGCATTTACGATATTAAATAAGAACCTATTACGAAAAATCGGCCAAGTGCATGCGTGCGCGCGTAATGCAGGGTTCCGTAGCTTTCCCTTGCGCTGACTTAAATGTTGGCAAATTTATAGTCACTATTTTTTGGAGACAATAATTAATAACTTATCAACGGAAATTGTACGAAAGTTTGCTTTTCCAACTACAAATCTTTAGTTCGGCTATTACTCGTTAACTAGCAACGTCTACTTAGTTTTTACAGTATTTTTTTTAATTCATATTATATATACAAATATAAATATTTTTTGGACAATCTTACACAAATCAACCTAGTCGCAAACTAAGCAAAGCTTGTACTATGGGTACCAAGTGACGATATACATACTTATATAGTTAAATAGATACTTAAACACATAGAAAACATCCAAGACTCGGGAACAAATATTCGGGTTCATCACACAAATACATGCCCTGACCGGGATTCGAACCCGGGACCTCCAGCTTCGAAGGCAGGGTCACTGCCAACTAGGCTAAAGCGGTCGTCTATACTACTAAATTGATTTGTTTAACATGCCCAGTGGTCACCTTTTAGCTGGCAGTACGGCGGAGACACTTGACCATAACCAATAACCAAGATTATCACTGTAACGCTTAATATCACTTAAACGTATTTCTGAATCAATGTTTACGAACATAATATTTTCGAACGAGCTTTCCAACGATACCCCACATGATAGAGTTTGAAACAAAAAAAACCGGCCAAGTGTGGTTCGGTACCATTATATACAAAAACGGCAAAACATCACGTTTGTTGTATTGGAGCCCCCCTTAAATATTTTATTCTGCTTTTAGTATTATTGTCATAGCGGCAACAGAAATACATCATCTGGGTCATTGTCAGTTGTAAAAATAAAAGTTGTCCACCCGGTGGTCAATAGTTGACGGCTTATGTACATATAAGTTATTTTATTACATGAATTTATAGTTACGGAAACACCGTTTATGCGGGTTACTAGACCAATCCAAAATTAAGTTTTGTGGCCCTTAACTTTTGATATGACCACCGAAAAGACGCGAACCTAAATCTGACAATGACCCATCTGTGAAAATTTCAACTGTCTAACTATAACGGGTCATGAGATACAGCTTGGTGACAGACGGACAGGCAGACGGACGGACGGACAGTGGAGTCTTAGTAATAGGGTCCCGTTTTACCCTTTGGGTACGGAACCCTAAAAAATTACACATACAGGCATACCTTCCAAAAATGTTTTTTTTTTTCAATATTTCATTCTACCGGCTTACTGCGTAATTGATATGTAATACCAAATTACAGCTTTCTAGTACTAACGGTTACTAAGCTAAGCCGCGGACGGGGACGGACGGACATGGCCACACTATAAAGGTTCCTTTATAGTGTGGCCATGGTTTAAAAAAAAAAGGTTTTACTACGGAACCCTAAAAATGATGCCACCTAGTTTACACATGGTAATTTCACGGTAACTGATTTGACATAATTTGAATTACATAAACATAATTAACTGATAATCATGTTCTAAGCGTAACATTTTTGGAATACATAATACTTCGTAGGCAAAATAAGAGATTATATCTGATGGTTCAAAAGTCGAGTAATTATATTAGTAGAGTCAATTATATGGGAGCATCCCTAACATATGCTATTAACAGTAAAAACGAAATCATCAAGATTAGTCAAAAATTGCCGAAGTTATGAAGTAACAAACATCTATACACCGGACGAACATAGTACCTCCTCCTTTTTGGAAGTCGGTAAAAATAAATATTATCAAGCTATAAACAAAAATATTTACTGATCATTTTAACCAAATCTATTCTATTTCACTACTTTTTATTTTTATAGTAAATTTTTGTTGTACTTCCGAACATCAATCATAGTTGTTATATATAAATACTAGCGGACCCGCCCCGGCTTCGCACGGGTGCGATGCTGATGCATGTATTATACATATAAACCTTCCCCTTGAGTCACTCTATCTATTAAAAAAACCGCATAAAAATCCGTTGCGTAGTTTTAAAGATTTAAGCATACATAGGGATATAGGGACATAGGGACAGAGAAAGCGACTTTGTTTTATACTATGTAGTGATACGTAGAGGTTATATTTGAGAAAATCCTTATTTATTAACTAACTATTCTATCACTTGGCTTAGTTTTTCAAAATTATAATGTCCTATTAATAATGATTCTTAACATTGTAACTCCTCATTGGATATCATTTTGAATGAATAACATTTATTTCAGATTTTAAAAATCCATAGTTTTGTTAGTAGGTACACAGTATAATATTTGTTAGTAAAGTACACAGTTAAAATAAAATAAAATAAATTAAGCACTTATAAAAGAATTGTTGAGCATCCGGAGTGTATTTTCACCCAGAAGCTTAATATAGGGTTGTCCCATTTTTCAGCAATAACTTTCAGGAAGCCGTTGGTGCTGTTCCACACTCTGTGCATCAGGGAGGCGACTCGTTTGCGAAGTATTGCTGAAAAACAATCCGTTCGAGCCTCCGCAAACATCCCTGACGCACTGCAGTGCTTCCTCAGCCCCATCAGCGCCCTGAAAGCATTGTTGTATTGGACCCGGAGAGCCCTATACGATCTCTGTGTGTATCTGGTCCACAAGCCACACGTGTACAAGGATTGGCAGTAAGCCTTAAAGAGCGTCACTTTGACGTCTTTGGTACACTTGGCAAACCTTCGTGCCAGCATATTACAGCGAACGGCTAAGGCTCTCCGCTCCCTTTCCATATCTAAATCATCTGTGAGATCCTCCGTGACCCAATGACCCAAGTACTTAAACTTTTTAACCTGTACAAGCGGCTTGCCATTGAGTGTGACTGGTGGAACTTTCCTGTACATTTTATTCCCGGCTTTAAACACTAAAAGCTCGCTTTTCTTTGAGTTGTACTTGAGCCCGTGTGTCACTGCGTATCTCTCACAGATGTTCAGCAACCTCTGGAGGGCATTGACCGATGGGCACAGCAGGACCATGTCATCGGCATAGCTTATATTATTAACAAACTTACCGCCAATCGAACATCCGACCCCAGCCCTGCTGAGCTCATCGATCAGTCCGTTCATGTACAAGTTGAAGAGCAAAGGCGAAGACAACCCCCCCTGCCTCACCCCGCACTCCAGCCTGTACATGTCCGAAAGCTGTCCTGACCATCTCACATAATTCGTCTGGTGGCCGTACCAATACTTAAAGATAGACACGAGATCTGAAGGTAAATTAGTCTCGTGCCTAACCTTATTCCACAGTATCTCGTACGACACCAGATCGAACGCTTTCGAGAGGTCTAAAAAGCACGCATACACAGGTGTGTCTGCCTCAGCATAGTACTGGACAGTGTGCTTAAGACAAAGCACAGCTGATTCAGTAGAAACCCCCTCCCTAAAACCAAATTGGGCATCGTGTAGGTCGGTGGTTTTTTCTAGATGTTTATTAAGCACACTATCCAGCACCTTTGCTATTACGGTAGCCAACGAGATCGGCCTGTAGTTACCCCTGTCCGAGACATCCCCTGTCCTATTTTTAACTATTGGTACCACTATAGTTTTCATTAAATCATGTGGCAGGTAGGAATGTTGGATACAGAGGGTAAACAACATGGCCAGCACTCGCGGCAAGTGCACACCCGCATATTTAAGGTGCTCTATTCCCAGGCCGTCATGGCCGGGTGATTTGCCTCCAGTCATGTGTGTGATAATAGACCTTATTTCCTTAGCAGTGACCAGGGTTGAAGCACCCATGACACGATGGCCTGCATTGTCCACAGAGGTATCCTGAAGTGGGCCCAGCGGAGAGGCAACTTTAAAACTATTTACAAACAAGTTTGCTATTTCCCGGGGCTCGGTCGAACCGTCGACACTCACCGGGGCACTCGACCTTGGATTAAGCTTGTTTGTTTCTTTCCAAAATTTGCCAAACTTTTTCTTTGAGTGATGCTGAGCCAGAATATCTAATTTTATTTGACGCTGATTATTCTGACACCACTTCAACTTTGCTTTGAATACTCGTCTGGTGTTACACATATTAAGGTAGGAATCTCCATACGTGGGTTTGCCAAGGTCAACCCAATTTAAGAAACAAGATCGAGCGTCCCTATGAGCTGCACTCACATGCTTATTCCAGCCCGTGATGTAGGTTCCCTTCCTATGTTTACGTACCTTGCTAGTGGAAATAGCAGCACTCCTAAGTGTACTAACAGTATCGTGATATAACTTATCTATAACAATTCTATGTCCTACATTATTACAAAGATTATCAAAACAATTGTTTAGTTCCTCCGGGAAATCTATCATTTTCAGTTTGGAATTACATATTTCAGTATACATCTTTATTTGTGACAGATCTCTTTCACCCCATTTAGCGTAATCAAACACCAACGGATTTTTACTAACTTCAATTTCTGTTTTCAAGTCAGAATACGTCTGACCGTAATGATTGGTTCCCTTTGTAATTGTTTAGCAAACAAAATGTAAATCCGTAATTGGCCAATGAAAAAGCAAGATGTACCCTTTTCAAAAATGCTGTAAGTGGTGCTGTGGATTTTATAACAATAAATCACTATAGTATAAAACAAAGTCGCTTTCTCTGTCCCTATATCCCTATGTATGCTTAATTCTTTAAAACTACGCAACGGATTTTGATGCGGTTTTTTTTAATAGATAGAGTGATTGAAGAGGAAGGTTTATATGTATAATAACATCCATTAAATAGTACACCCGTGCGAAGCCGGGGCGGGTCGCTAGTAATAAATAAACAAACAAATCGATGCTTGCGCTTAAAAGAGAATTTTGTCTGTGCTTACCTGATCGTGAGCGGAAGAGCATTCCATAGGCGAATTGTCTGAAGAGTAGAAGAATTGGATAAGAAGCCGGTGCGATTTGGAGGAATAATGAGCTTAAGAGCCCTTATGAGTAAAAAAACGCTCATATATTTAGGCCATTTTCTGAATGAATTGACACGTATTTTGACATTTTCTCAATGTTACTATCTAGAACATGACTGTCATTTTAATTTTAATTTTTGGATTTTTTATTAAGAAATATCGTTTCAAACATCACTCCAAAACAACCATTTTCAAACGAAAAACGACTTTTTTCCGACTTAAATTCTACTACTCACAATAAAATCAAGAAATGGCTATGTTACTATCTAAAATTTTTATGAAGTCATCATATTATCTTTTAATCACTTTATTGGTATTTAATAAGAGAACAACGGTTGAAACTCACTTCCAAGTGCGTTTCAACCGTTGTTCTCTTGTTAAGTGTAAATATGTCTCACGTTAGTGTAAATTTATTTATTGGTATTATCAATTCTTTTGTCACAATTTGGAATCAAAACATTTAAAAACTTATAAGGACTCTTAAGGCTGCGGGAAGTAAGGAGAACGCAACCGGGTCGGGCAGAGTATTTTAGAAATACAGTGATCATAAAATTAGCTTTCATATTAATTGCATCCGTAGCCAAAGGCATTAATAAATTGTATACTATTTATCCATATCGGCTTAAGCGCTAATTACTGACACACTTTTTTTATCTGACTGTGGCTTTATAGGCCGGGCCCAATAAAGCGATAGGAGTGCGCGGTTGGAGAGTAGCCTGATGAAAATCCAGGGGAAAACCTTCGACACGACCACGCGTGTGATTTTGAATACTGGAATACTCTAAGAGTTTGCGCTCCAGTGAGATTGGTTGAGCGGTTTCAACAGAATCTGAGGTGTGAGTGGAATCGAGCTACTGGGAGTTTTGTCGCTGGTTCACTAAACCTAGCCTAGCTGAGAAGAATCCAGCAAGAAACTCAGCTAGGCCCGACTCTACCCGGTATGCGGCGGTATCGGGACGAATAGGGACTATATGTGTCACTGTTGTCGCGATCGCGCGGTGGACGTCCCCGAAGAGTTTGCGCTCCAGTGAGATTGGTTGAGCGGTTGATACACTATCTTACATAACGTATATCAAATACTAATTATGAAAATAAAGTCAAAAATTTATGTTTAAAATGCATTTTGTTGATCGTATCTGACCCAACTTGTTTGTTAATGATAATATCTTTTAGTAACGTTCACTTATTTTACTTATAAAGCATTATTACACATAAGTTATGTGTGTATAATAAAAGAATTTTAATTTTTAACACTTTTGGACTTAATTCTCATTGTACTAGAGTCAAATTTCGAATTCCTCGACCGTACTTATGTAACAAAGTTTCAACAGACTGTGAACATGTGGATTAAACAAAAAACGATCACATAGAAAACCACGAGAGCATCGCTGAATGTCAATGTTACAAAATGAATGAAGACATTAGTAGGTGGATTTAGGATCGGTTGCACCAACATACGATCACAGGCCGGTCATCGTCAAATATGGCGCCAGCAGCTGTCATCCTACAGAAACTTGTCAAACTTTCCATACAAACAGATTTTGACGAACACCGTTTACGATTACAGACAGTTTGGTGCAACCCATCCTAAGGCTCGGTTGCACCAACATACGATCACAGGACGGTCATTGTCCCATAGAAACTTGTCAAACTTTCCATACAATCAGATTTTAACGAACATCGCTTACGATTACCGACAGTTTGGTGTAACCCACCCTAAGGCTCGGTTGCACCAACATACGATCACAGGCCGGTCATTGTCCCATAGAAACTTGTCGAACTTTCCATATAATCAGATTTTAACGAACACCGCTTACGGTTACCGACGGTTTGGTGCAACCCACCCTAAGGCTCGGTTGCACCAACATACGATCACAGGCCGGTCATCGTCCCATAGAAACTTGTCAAACTTTCCATAAAATCAGATTTTAACGAACACCGCTTACGATTACAGACGGTTTGGTGCAACCCACCCTTAGTGTGTGAGTTAATGGGACTTAACATTTTGTAGGTTATTCAATCTCACTTGTGTTTAACTGGTTAGTTGTATAGAAGTCGTGATAGCGCACTGCCTGGCCTCAGCGCATGCGTCGAAAACATTTGATTCGAAATTTCATAGTCTTCACCGTTATGATATGCCTGAGGGTCCGAACTTCGTATCGTGTCGTCCCTTTCACTCGTATAGTGTATAACATAAGAGTGCAAGGGACAGCACGATACGAAGTTCGGAGTAGGCCCTCTGGAGCGTAAACTTTTAGAGTAATCCAGGGTTTAAACTGCCCGCTTAGTCTTGTCGGAGACTTCCCCTGGCTTTCCCCAGGCCACTCTCCAACCGCGCACTCCCATCTCTATTTATTGGGCCCAGCCTATAGTCACAGTCAGGATCAAAAAAGAAAACTGAACATGGCTTCATTTTTGTTAAAAAAATTTATTGCATGTAAAATTTTTTTTAGTTTACGTTAGCAGCGGTACTGCTTAATACGAAGGAACGGTTGATGAATTTGGAACTGGGTAGCGATTGCACCTATAGCTCAGTTGGCTAGAGCGACTGGCCGCGAGTGCCGGGAGGTCGCAGGTTCGAATCCTGCTCGGTGCCTAAATTTTTCAATTTTTCCTTCATTCTAAATTTGCATGTAATTTGCTCGTGTTTTGTGCTCACACGCACTTCTGCTATAACTTAACGTAAGATAGAGCCCGTAATCAAAATCATGTATCGAGATTTGGCTCTGATTTCGGCTTCAGTAGTTCGATAGATTTGCCCCTGAGACCGGTCAGACTAGGGGCAGGACACAATTAC
Organism: Epiblema foenella; assembly: GCA_963556455.1. NCBI lineage: Eukaryota > Metazoa > Arthropoda > Insecta > Lepidoptera > Tortricidae > Epiblema > Epiblema foenella. The sequence goes on along the minus strand of OY747103.1, from coordinate 22,596,801 downwards.
ACATCAACAGAATTATAATGAACGATCTTGATATTATTTTACTGACTTAATCGGCTTATTTTTTTAACCTGACTGTGGCTTTATAGGCCGGGACCAATAAAACGATAGGAGTGCGCGGTTGGAGAGTAGCCTGGGGAAAACCTCCGACACGACCACGCCTGTGATTTGGAACACTGGAATACTCTGAGTTTGCGCTCCAGTGAGATTGGTTGAGTGTTTTCAACCGAATCTCTGGTGTGAGTGGAATCGAGCTACTGGAAGTTTTGTCGCTGATTCACTAAACCTAGCCTAGCTGAGAAGAGTCCAGCAAGAAACTCAGCTAGTCCCGACCTGGGTCGGACTGACTCTACCCGGTGTGCGGCGGTACCGGGACGACTTAATTGGCATTCACGCAACAAAGTGTTAGTGAATAGTGATACATTTACCTTATTAGTATATTTGAAAGCACATCACGTTTTGTTTTCGGCAAATGGAGATCTGGTAATATCGGCGAATGCTAAATTACTTGTTTCGTACAATGATGTAACTGGCTCGAATAGATTCAATATCTAGGCAATGTGTATGTAATGCGATTTGCAAGCTCTCTGGAGGTATATATTAGGGTGGGTCGAAAATCACGAATTTCGGAGTACCGTAATTTAATAGCACTCAAAAGTTGTTCTGTATTCTGTAGATTACAGGAAAAAGATTTGGACCTTTAACGGCTGTTATTTATAAAAAAAAAAAATATATATTTTCACTCCATATTAAATATTTAATTCCAAACTACTTCAATAATTAAATAACGCTATTTTATTTCAAAATCAATCATTTTTTATTATATTTTATCCATGGATTATATACAGAATACACAGCAAGTTTCGAGCCCTATTACATTACGATACTCCGAAATTCGTGATTTTCGACCCACCCCAGTATATATGTATATATCTATATATATATATATATATATATATTTCTACAACACTTCCAATATTCTGATCTCAAATAAAATTCCTATAAGTTCTTCGTAGTGTTTATTATATAACCACATGAATGATTGCATTATACATTACTAGTTTTTGCCCGTGACTTCGTCTGCATAGAATTCGTTCATCAAGATTTTATTGCATTTTTTTAAATCAGGCGCTTACCTAGTCATCGCTCTTCCATAGAAACTTCTACCCCCTTTAGGGACGATTTCCGAGATAAAAAGTAGCCTATGTCCTTCCCTAGGACCCATACTATCTCCATACCAAATTTCATCTAAATCGGTTCAGCAGTTTAAGCGTGAAGAGGTAACAAACAGACAGACAAAAAGACAAACAGACACACTTTCGCATTAGTAATATTACCATGGATTGCGCTAAAATACTTTATTTCCGACATAATATAACAATACAATATAAATTATCCTAAGTCAATAAACGCATATATTATTAAATAAACCAAAGATACATACTTACAACTACAACAAAGAAACAAATAAAACCAATTACAAAAAAAACACTCCATCTAAAAGTTCTGCCTGCGGCATGGACCCCAAAACGCTGGCGGCGTTACCCCTCTGAACCGCAAGAGCAATCCGTTGGGAGAGGTACGCGCCAGCTCTGGGGTCCCCTGAGGCGTGGACCAGCCGTGACGACAAGGCCTTCATGAAGATTTTCATGTCGGCTGACCAGGGTCCCATGGTTTCCACTGCAAGAGCCGCAAACTCGTAGCTCTCTACTAGAGAGGAGTATTTGCGGCGCTTGAGTATTTGGGCCTGATCAGCCGCCGCGCCGGCCTGGGAACGGGTTGCCTGAATGTGGGACAGAGCAAACGTATCGACGCATGTTGCATCCCACACTAGGGTTCTACCCAGTTTCCACGGCACCAAAGTTACCCCGTCAGGGCGCTTGCCATCGTCCCTTGTCATACCCGCCGGTTCTAATGACGCGGGTATGGAGGCGGTGGCGAGCGCCCGACGTACCAGGTCGTTTATGGTGCTGTGACGGTACATGCGGCCGGCGCTTCGGTTGCATGAAAGACCATGTCGACCCAGCTGGTCCACAGCTTTCCCACAAACACAAATGTGAGGAATGCAAATTTTGCGCTTAATTAATTTAATTACAAACAAAATTGTCCGTCCTCAACACAACCTAACGTTGTCCGAGGCATTCTTATTTTTTTCATAGTTACTTTAATATTACACAAAAAAAAGAAGGTTAAAGTCATATGGTCCCTATTCGTCCAGGCCCCTATTTCACCAAAGCTGACAGGCGCGACAATTGTCATAAAACATTACAATTGTAGTTGGTGAAACAGTTTTCACATGAAAATTATCGATTTGTCAGCCTACTTATGTCAAATACATACATATATCAACTTGGTGAAATAGGGGCCTGCGGGGCTAGCACAACTGCCGCTGCGACGCGACGCGTGTAGAGAAAAATCTACGCTCCTCTTTCTATTCCGCACAGTTTGAGCGAGACAGGAATCGCCGAGTCGCGCGAGATACGACTTGGCAGCAAGTTGTGCTAGCCTAGCTGGAATGCTTCAGCGAACGGCATTCGAAATTTTACCTCTCTGTCTCACTTATGTGCAAACTTGCAAGTGCGACTTCGTTTGTGGCTCGCGGTAGCCCCTCTGGTACAGCCGCGTGTCGTATAGAGTCAATCCGACCCAAGTTTCTTGACCTGAGTTTCTTGCTGGACTCAAAAAAAGAGACTTATGTACCTTCTTCTTCTCCAATTGCCTCTCCATTACTGAAAGTTTGCAGTCACCTTTTTAAATTTCTGCTTGTCACGTGCCAATCTGAACAGATGTTCAATGGTCTTTATCCCCATCCTTTACCTGATATTACGGAGCCAAGACACCCTGCGTCCTCCTAGAAACCACCTCCTTAAGTGCTACTTTCAATTCTACTAGAACTTTTATGACGACCGGTTTAGCCTAGTGGCTAGTGCACCTGCCTGTGAAGCTGACGGTCCTGGGTTCGAATCCCGGTCAGGGCAAATATTTGTGTGACGAGCATGAATATTTGTTTCTGAGTCACCATCAAACTGCGGTCGCCAACCCGCTTGCCAGGCGTGGCGATTATGGCAAATCCCCCCCAAATTGGGGGAGGCCTAATGTTCAGCAGTGGACGTCTTTCGGCTGATATGATGATGATTAAATATATCGTCGTCTAGTACCCATAACACAAGCCTTCTTGAGCTTATTGTGGGGCTAGTTCGATTTGTGTAAGATTGTCCTCTAATATTTATTTATTATTTAGAACTATCACTTTAAGTTAAACATCTTTAGATGTATCTAAGAATGAAATAAATTATTCATGAAAATAATTCTCTTTTATTTACGGCGTACTATAATTACACATGTTATTCTGTTCGGATCTTCTTTCATACTCCCTCATACGTCAACTCATTTACCATTCCAAATGATGATTGATAAGGCGTGTACCTAATCCGTCGAATACCTAACCTCAGCTTATAACAATATAAATATATATAGGCATAGTTGCAACGAGAGCGTCTCTCCGCCAACAAACTGTTATATAGTTTGCCCGGTTCTAGGATAAGCTGCCATGTAACTTTTTTTGGAAATAAACGATTTATTTATACTGGATAAAAAAATTACTTGTTTTTATCTCTTTAGTTAACTTTTGTTTGCATTTTACCGTACATAATAAACTTATTACATACGAATGTCAAAACATACTACCGTAATGAATCGTTTACGACACAGCAACCGATCGTCAGACCGCCATTAACTTGTTACTGCACATTACTGCAATTCGGAGCGTTCCTGCATAATACACGATTACATCTCCAACCTACAATGTTTCTAATTATTGAGGAATTCAGTGGATTGATTGCTAAATTCGTAGTTAATATAGAAAGGTACAAATGTATATTACGTGGTATATCTATTAATACTGAGGTATGCTGCACGAGAGGTACGGGTTTAGAGGTAGTGGGAGGAGATCGTAGCTAAAATATAACACTGGTAGCACATATGAAACTAGTATATTTCTTACTGTACTGAAATATACATACAATGATCTCTTAACTGATTTGCAGTACATGTGTTTCAGATGGTGTCGTGAAGACAAGTCCCTGGAAAACCAATTGTTTCCAGAAGAATGTCAGTTTGACGCATTCTCGAATCATAGTTTAAATACAATTTGTATACGTTATGATTCTGGACCTACACAGCCAGCCTCATACCGTAACAACCTCTACAGTATTTTATTTTGACCATCAAAATTGTATCTGCATTTTTAGGTTTCCGTAGCCAAAATGGCTAAAGCGGAACCCCTATACTTTCATCATATCTATCCGTCCGTGATGATATGAACCGCTATATAAAAGTTATATTAAATTAAAAAAGAATAGGGGGGCAACCCATACATGTAACCGGTGGATGGAAAAAAAATGTCAACACACATAGTGGTTTGGGGTATTCATAGATAGGCCTTTAAAAATGATACAGAGGTGTCTAAAAATATTTTTTAATTAATTCAACCATTCGTGAGATATTAGCTTTCAAAGTCATAAAATGTCCCCCCCTCTAATTTCCAAACTATGAAGTTTAAAATCTGAAAAAAATGAGGTGGTGCATTAATAAATACTTTCAACGATTTTTAGTTTGAACATAACAAGTTTTAAGATTTTTGAGTTTTCGCTGAAAAACTGTCTTGCCCAAACAAAAGGTCGTTAGTGCCGTGAGTCACCTATGAAGATACGACGTGGTTTTAAATGTGGACTAGTAGGTGTTAGTACGGAACCCTTCATTGTGCGTGATCCGACACGCACTTGGCCGGTCTTTTAATATTAGCATTTGGCCTGCCTAATGGTTAAGCTTTATGGGCTCTGTGCAAGGTATGGATGGGTGATTCCGAGGGAGTCGTGAAGTAAAGTCCCTGGAAAACCAGTTGTTTCCAGAAGAATGCCGCTTTGACGCATTCTCGAGTCATCATCATCATCATCATTCAGCCGGAAGACATCCACTGCTGGATATAGGCCTCCCCCAAGGAGCGCCACAGCACGCGGTCGCGAGCCACCCGCATCCAGCGACTCCCCACTGCCTTGACCAAGTCATCAGTCCACCTAGTGGGAGGCCGTCCAACGCTTCGTCTTCCCGTGCGAGGCCGCCACTCGAGAACCTTCCTTCCCCAACGGTTGTCGAGTAGTATATTAAATTGAATTTGTATACGTCATGATTCTGGACCTATACAGCCAGCCTCATACCGTAACAACCTCTACAGTACCAACTGCTGAGCCCTACTCCGAAGAAAGAAAGAAGTCCAGCGTAGTTGTGTTAGTTTTAAGTTTAGCGGTGCCCAACTGCACCCGTTCTTCTCAGAAAGAAGAAAGAAGTCCTTCGTATTTGTAAGTGTTAATTTTGTATTGTAGCGAGGAAGGGGAAGGGGGGAAGCTAGCAGTCGTGTCATATAAGGAGATCAAGGAGGCGGCGGAGGAGCTACACCGACAGGAGTCTAACTCTTTTTATGATGAGTTTTGTATTTGGCGCAACCGCATCCGTTCTCCTCCTCAGGACAAACCCAGTTTTGGATTAATTCTTGTATTAAGCAGTACCGCTGCTATCGATAGGTCAGCAGAGATCGCAGGTTCGAATCCTGCTCGGTGCCAAATTTTTTAATTTTTCCTTTATTCTAAATTTATTTTAAAATAAGAGCTATGCTCGGAGTTTCTCTTCGTGATAGAATTAGGAATGAAGCTATCCGTAGCAGAACTGGGGTCACCGACATAGCCTTTAAAATTGCGAGACTTAAGTGGCAGTGGGCAGGGCACATTGCTCGCAGGACTGACGGTCGATGAAACTGATTGAGTGGCGTCCACGCACCGGAAGACGAGCTGTCGGCAGGCCTCCGACAAGGCGGAGTGATGACCTGGTGAAGGTCGCGGGAATCCGGTGGAAACGAACGGCACAGGACCGGTCTAAATGGCGAGCCTTGGGGGAGGCCCATGTTCAGCAGTGGACGTCTTTCGGCTGAAATGATGATGATGATGAAATTTCCAGTTTTGGATGAGGCCATCTATGAGCCCGTGGCCTTCGAGTTGTCCTGGAGCGAACAATGTTTGCTTCGTGGACAGAGTCACTAACCGCTAATCCGCTGAACCGGTTGTCTTTCATAATAAAAGAGATAAATATTTTATCTCAACAAATAGAAACTTGACCCCTGAGAGGTTGATACATAATATTATAGTAAAAAATAATAGTTACGTAGTCTACATTTTAGAAGTAAAATTATGACTGTTATACCTATCACTACATAGTATAAAACAAAGTCACTTTCTCTGTCCCTATGTCCCTATATCCCTATGTAGGCTTAAATCTTTAAAACTACGTAACGGATTTTGATGCGGTTTTTTTTAATAGATAGAGTGACTCAAGAGCAAGGTTTATATGTATAATACATGCATCAGTATTGCATCCGTGCGAAGCCGGGGCGGGTCGCTAGTTAAATATAAAGGAAGGAAAGGATATTCGATGATTTTATTGAAGTTTTAACCAGTAACGGAGATATTTTTCCAGTGTGTAGTAGAATTTGAATAGAAAATTAAATGAGTCCTTGCTTTATATTCATCGATTTCGAGTGATGTTTATTTTTGATATCATTTCTTAGTAAAAAACCAAAATATACATGTGAAATGATAACATACTGCAATAGTCGTACTAAGTAACGAAATAAGTAAAAATACATTTCTATTCACACAGAAAATAGCCTCAATATATGAGCGGTTTATACTGATAAGTACCTTAATAAATAAAAAAACCCGGTCAAGTGCGAGTCCGACTCGCGCGCCGAGGGTTCCGTACACAGGTGTGTACCCGTCCTGACCCAATTAATTCAAGAAAATCTTAACAACGTGGTGTAGAAATTGAACACCATGGGTACAATGCTATCGGCGAATTTGTATAGTGGTTTTTCAAGAATAATTCTGTATCGCCTAAACCGATTTCAATTTTTTTTTTCATTTGAAAGAAAGTAGGAATTAATAGAACATGCAAATGTCATTAAATTACAAATTTAGTACAGAAATGTTTTCTGATGATAAAAAATTAGTAAAACTAGATGGAGCTTTGACTATATTTTTCCTGTGAAATAAACTATAAAATAGTATAGTAGTAGCATACAAGTAAACTTCGAAGATATGGGGGGCCTGTATTATTTTTACGTTTTCCCTCATAAATCGAAAATGACTTGACTTAAAAAAAAAGTTTCCGAATGTGTAACTCAAGCCCTTTCATATGACACCCCACTTGACATATTCTCTAGAATTTGAAAATTTGAACCACCTTTTAGCTGTCGTTAACGTTCTTTATAACTATTCCAAATTTCAAATCTTTAGCATAAGTAGTTCTTCAGATATTTGGCGATGTGACAGACAGACAGAAAGATAGACAAAGTGGAACCATAATGGTTCCTTTTTTATTTATATTTTAGTACGGAACCCTTTTTTTGTAACTAGAGAGTAAATTACTACTTGTTTCATCATCATCATCATCATCATTTCAGCCGAAAGACGTCCACTGCTGAACATAGGCCTCCCCCAAATGGCAAATACCCCCCATTTGGGGGAGGCCTACTACTTGTTTAGAAAAACAAAATGATCAAGGCCTGGATGGCTGTGCAAAAAAATTTAAAATGAGCGCATTAGCTCACTAAACTGTTTGTGTTTTATGTTTTTACTTTCTAGGATTCAAGTGTACACTAGATACGTAATTAATAAAGAAATTATTAATAATAATACATTAATTACACATACAATTAATTATAATTATTTTATATAAAAAAAAGTACGGAACCCTAAAAATTAAGTGAATTGCAGTGCAGTGATTTTTTGAAATTCGAACAACTGTTTTGTTTTTAGTTCTAAATTTGAAATTTTCATTAGTGTTTCGGATTGGGACTCGGATTTATTTTGGGAACGTCCATTCGAGCCTGAATTATTTTAGGTTTTAGAATTGGAAAAAAAACTAGCTTTGTATTCTAGGTGAAAGTTTCGGTTTCGGTCCTTACCATTTTTTTTTTAATTTTCTATCTACAAAATGATGCCATGCCGTTAGCCGTTAATGGGAACTGGTTGATCGCGAGCGGTGATAACAATCAATTCAAAGTCATCTTTATTATGGTTCATTGACCTTAGCATGCGGCCTCTTGACCTGCAAATTACATTGGCTTCCATGGGAATGTGGGGCGATAATATCAATTTAATTTAATTCAATTTAATGTCATTTATAATTTTTATTTCATAATGCTATCTGTGGACTTGTACTGGAATAAATTATTTTAATTTCATTCATTCATTCATATCTAGTGTTGGTAAAGACTGAAGTCTTGGAAGGTTTGGAATTCTCTGCCGGCGTTTGTGTTTCCGAGCTCATATAACCTAGACCTTTTTAAGGCACGAGTGAATAGGCACCTTCTGGGTGAGCTCGCTTCATCGTCGGCCTCATCTTTGCCCCCTGACTAGATACTGGCCAAGAGCGATCCCATTTTAAATAAAAAAAAAAGTCTTTTGGGTCTAGATTTCGAGAACTCGTATCATTTTTACGGGACTCCGAGCTTCAAAGACTTCCAAGTATAAGACTATTTAAGCAACTGACGATTCTCAATATGATTTGAGACGTTAGTGCCGTTAATGAAGCATTAAGTCTTCTGGTAGATGTCGCTGTACGCCTCCCTTAAGGCGTTTGTATAAAATATTTAAGTATAATCTAAGCATAAGGACTTCTAAGTTGAGTCTTGAGTCGAGTCCTTTTTCGAGTCTTATCAAGTCCTGTAGTCACAATTCAAGCTCGGAGTCCGGTAAATATGAGTCGAATTCTTGAAATGTAGATTGTGTTCTGAATAGTAATAAATTAATGAATATGTATTATATTGTTATTGTAATTAATTTAATTTTATATCCCTTATTTAGTGTGAAACCAACTCACTGACTACGGGTGGGCTTAAAACCAGCTTAGCGCTGTGCTCACACCGATTTTTCAACGTCTTAATTTTAATGCCCATACTTACTATAGATTGAACATTGTAAAATTTTGAGAAATAAACCTTTTTGTATTTGTATTTTTTTGTAATGAAAAATGTGCTAATTGTACATAAGTTAAGTACGTATGTGTAGGTAAGTTAAGCTGTCGTCTCCCGGTGAAAAAAATAAACAATAGCTTTTGTAATGAGCCCTGGAATCCCGGGGACCAGTAAGCGACGGGGAGTCTTTACAGTAAAGTTGATTTCCTCCCTCGGACACTCCGGTTATGGAATGAGCTTCCCTGTTGAGGTTTTTCCGAGGGACTGCAGTACGGGGTACTTCAAGAAAGAAGTGTTAAAAATTTTAAACTGGCAATGCGCATGTGACACCCGTGGAGTTGCAAACGTCCATAGGCTACGGTGACCGCTTACCATCAGGCGGGCCGTACGCTTGTTTGCCACCAACGTGGTATAAAAAAAACTCCACGGGTGCCATATGCGCGTTGCTGAACCTTTAAAATTTTTAACACTTCTATCTTGAAGAACCCAATACTGCAGTCCCTCGGGAAAACCTCGACAGGGAGCTCATTCCATAAAAACTAAGTTTTCATCATGAAGCAGATTTTCTTAGAGCTTTAGTGTAAACAAAACACTCGAATCTTTATATAACTACTTACTTTTTTTGTGTAACTTCTTTCTGGCGACAATAAATCTCTTTATATTATTTTTTTTTATATACGACTCGATTTTCTGCAGAAAGCCGAAGTCCTCTAAAAACTCATGATTCGATTAATGACTAGTCTAAAAAGGGGTCATCCATGAAGTACGTCACACTAATTTCGTAATTTTTCGACCCCTCCCCCGTCCTTCTCACAGTTGCTAATTTTGGGAAACCCTCCCCTCCCTAGTGTGACGTTACATATTTTACAATTTTACAGCATTTACGAAATTAGTTTAATTTCCATTTAAATATTTTTTGAATATAACCAATATCAAGTCAAACATTTTAGAAAAAAAAAAAACAAAATAATAGATTATCGCCAACAAAATAATTTAAACCTTATGCCTATATAGATATGGTGTTGGAAATATTTTTAATCTTTTTGTTAATATCCAGTTCTAATTAGGAATTTTAACATTATATGTAATGGATTGTGAAATGTGACGTCACGAAACTTAGGACCCCTCCCACCCCGTGTCACACTTCGCCGACCCCCTTCCTGCCCTTTAACGTGTGACGTACTTTATGGATGCCCCCAAAAGTGAGTCGAACCTTAGGGTCGGTTGCACCAACATACGATCACAGGCCGGTCATCGTGAAATATGGCGCCGGTAGCTGTCATCCCGTAGAAACTTGTCAAACTTTCCATACAATCAGATTTTAACGAACACCGCTTACGATTACAGACGGTTTGGTACAACTGACTCCAAAGACTTGATTTACCTACACTAATCATGTCTATTATGCCTGCCTCAGCAAGTCTGTGCCACTGCTACTTCAGCTAAACTCGGCTCTGATACACCTACGTGATATCCAGGTACCCTATCGGCACTATCGCGCTAGGAACGAAAAAGTACACACACACACACACACACACACACACACACACAGTCATAGTATATTACATACATACTAGTGGCTATACAGCATATTATGATATAAGCTATAACTTATACGCGCACGAAGCCTACATTTTATAATTACGAATTATTTCGATTTTATTGTTTAACTAAAACAACAACTAAAATATATGTAGGTCTTCATTTACTTAAATACCTAATCTTCGACTTTTGACAGGTTTTCTACGGCCATTAAAAATAGTTCTAAGAATCTTTTTCGCATTCATATGTGAAGTTATTCCAGCAACACATAATTGTAAACCTTTACTTAATGAACTATTTTAAAATACCAATTTGTCAGTCACTCTTACGCATATTTTAGTCGGCGCTCCACATTAGACTAATTTCTTAATCATCCTCAAACCAGTTTACCGAAAAAACCGCCCTAAAATCGAAAAAAAAAAACACGCATACGAAATACTTTGATACGGGCGAAAGTATTCCATTTGCTCTTGTGTTGCACCCAGTATATAACGGAGCAGAGACGAAGCCTCGACACACTCCACCCGTGGCATTCGCTAAACGCAGGCAAAGCGAACATGAGAATACTGGTTAGTAAGAAAATAAAATTAAAAAGTGAAGTGCAGTGCAGTGACGTTTTTGAAATTCGAACAGTGTTTTATTTCGATTTGAGTTCTGCATTTGAAATTTTCATTAGTGTTTCGGATTGGGATTCGGATTTGTTTTGTGAACGCTCATTTAAAAAAATACAGATTACTAATTTATTATCTTATTAATAAATAAATTTTAAATCGCATAATTTCATAAAATATAAAGTTCTTCCATATCCAAAAATATATACTTACTAACATACTTGGATACTCTTATACTAATTTAAAAAAATACGAAAAGTTACATTGCGCCAACATAAGTGAAATAAAAGTATTAGGACTGCTGTAGGGTGACCATAATTTTGCAATAGCAAAACGTTCTAAGTCCGGATTCAAAAGGTGAGGATAAACACCGTTAATATAATTTTTTTTATTGTTTCAGAAATCCACCCTAATCTTGGCCGTGGCCATCAGCCTAGCCACGGCAGAGGAGAAGGCGGAAAAAAAGGCTGAACAACAGGTAGAGAAGAAACAGGACAAGCGTGGCCTGTCCAACTTCGGCTGGCACGACTTCGGGGGCCAAGAGAGCCATGGCCAAGACCACGAATTAGAACAGCATGGCCACGAACACCACGAAGTCCACAAGACCATCACCACAGTGAAGAAAGTGCCAGTGCCCTACCCCGTGGAGAAACAAATCCCCTACCCCGTGGAGAAGACCGTCCACTACCCGGTCAAAGTACACGTACCACAGCCGTACCCAGTCGTGAAAACCGTACACTACCCCGTCAAGGAAATCGTCAAAGTACCTGAATATATCAAGAAACCTTACCCAGTTGAGAAGGAAGTGCCCGTGCCAGTCCATGTGCACGTTGACAGGCCTGTGGCCGTCAAGGTTTACGAGAAGGTCCCGTATCCCGTTGAGAAGCACGTGCCTGTCCCCGTCGAAGTGCATGTGCCCCAGCCGTACCCGGTGGAGAAGGAAGTGCGCTATCCAGTGAAGGTTCCCGTCAAAGTACCCGCGCCTTACCCAGTTGAGAAGATCGTCCACTACCCCGTCAAGGTGCACGTCGACCGCCCAGTGCCCGTCCATGTTGATAAGCCCGTTCCTTACACAGTAGAGAAGAAGGTGCCTTACCCAGTGGAGAAGAAAGTACCCTACCCCGTGAAGGTGCCCGTTGACAACCCAGTCCCAGTTCATGTTGAGAAACCCGTGCCCTACACCGTCAAGGTGCCTTACCCAGCGCCATACCCAGTGGAAAAGCTCGTCCCATACCCCGTGGAGAAGAATGTGCCAATTCCCGTCCACGTGCCAGTGGACAGGCCTGTGCCTGTGCACCTTGAGAAGCACATCCCCCACAACGTGGAGAAGCACGTCCCTCACACAGTGAAGGTCGGAGTTCCCGTCATCCAGGAGCACCATCATGAAACCCAACACGAGTACCAAGGTATTGAGAGCCACGGCCATGAGTCTCTAGGAGAGAGCTATGGCCAGCAAAGTATCGGAGAGGGCCATGGGCTGGAACAACATGATTTCAGCGGCTACGGTGGCCATGAACACCATCATTAAGAACTGATCTCTTTCTTGTTTAGCTTGTAAATGTTATGTTGTGTATAGTTCTCAGCTAAGTTTTGTTTTGTTTTTGCGACTGGTTTTTTTTTGTAAATAGTACGGAGAGTATTAAAAACGTGATATATGTTTAATAAAATCTTTCATTTTCCTCTTAATATTTAAGGAATAATCCAAAAGATACGAATCGTTAATAATTATTTCATTAGCGTTTCCAAACATGAAAAATTGGCTAAGTGCCTAATGTGCCACATTTATAAAGCAAAAATACTTATGTAAATTGCTAAAATTATAAAAAAAATATTCTTTTACATACTCTTAAACCATATTTATCTTCTCTACAAATATGTTCCTGAGTGACATAATCTCATTTCCGTCTGATCATGATCAAATAGATAATGACATATCAGGATACGTAGCAACCAAAATTTTTAGGCATAATTCCTATCATAATTATTACTATATATTAACATAATATACCCGCTTTAGCATGGTTGGTAGTGATCCTGCCTTCGAAGCTGGAGGTCCTGGTTTCGGTTCCCGGTCAGGGCATTTATTTGTGTGATGAGCACGAATATTTGTTCTTGAGTCTTGGATGTTTTCTCTTTATTTATCTATATAAGTATGTATATCGTCATTTAGTAGCCATAGTACAAGCTTTTCTTAGTTTGGGACTAGGTTGATTTGTGTAAGATTGTCCAAATGTCCACTAATATTTATTATTTAATTATTAATGTCACCAGTAATAACACACTGAGCAACATCATTACCATATGTGTTTCCATATTCAAGTATGCGCCCTAATTAAATTATATAATGTTATATTATGATACCAGTTCTTAAAAATAATACCAGAGATGAAAACATATTAACTGTATTTAAAAATCTTAAGTAACCCCAATAAGCAAAATAAGTGCCAAATTTAAATATTTCCTACTTCTTATCGTCGAGAATATGTAAAATTGCAATGACTCTTTCATTTTATCTCATAGTAAAAGTCGTGGGAGCGAAAACATTGCACGCTAGTTACCACAACTATGTTAAGACGCATACCGACACATGTTAAATAATTTTGCAAGCGATTTTAGTTCTAATTGCCATCTACTAGCGTTGTATAATTGAGTGAAGAATCAGCTCGATTCTAGATGTTTTGTTGCTTTGGGACATAATAATGCTCTATTGTAGAAAACAGTATCTGTGTCGTGGATTTTACATGTGTTTAGGTCGTTTTGTAACTGAGTGGTACAATTATGCATACACATATGTAATTTACGGGTTAGGCTCAATATTACTAAATATAAGGATGTTACATAATATTTACGTAAGTTTAACGATTCTGGTCGGCACAGTGGTGTGTTGGATTATAAATTGATTTATACTGTGATTAACTAACAAGATAACTTGTGACAGCTCTATTACACGTAACTAGAGCAAGAGAAGTAATATTCATCACACATGGGAGGTTTATGATCGAAATATTTTTGAAATATATACCTATTTTTGTACTTAAAATGGACCGCTTAAAAAGCCTTACAAATTTAAAAATGTTTTGATTTCAAATTATGATAAAAGTATTGATAATTCCAATATAATAAAGGATACGATGTTTTTATTGACGATTTAGATATAACCAAATTATATAGTCTATCAGAACTTAAGTAAGATATAAATCAAATTAACTGTGTATGTTATATATTAGTTATTATTTTAAGATCGGTTTTCACTTTTTTGAGCGATTCTTGATAACAAATCTTTATTGCATCAGTATCGACATAGTATCATTTTTTTGTATCACTACATAGTATAAAACAAAGTCGCTTTCTCTGTCCCTATATAATAATAATAATAATAATATTTCTTTATTTCAGGTAAGTACCCATATCATCGTTACATTCATAATTTTAATCATTAAAAATAAAACTAGGCGTGTAAACATAAAATAAAATAAAATAAAAGAACAATATAAATAATAAAATTGAAAATAAAACAAAATAATTTATTTTCGGTTCGCATCCCGGTGCAGGGATAGCCAGAATCTATATATAGGGCTATTTAAGTCCTCACTTATCGCGGCCAGGATCGAGTTCTCAGAGTCCCGCAGCCTACTCCAGAACGACGCAACCCGTGAGCGTATAACGGCAAAGAAATCGGGGACCCGAGCTTCAGCAAACATACTCGACGCACTACACCATCTAGGCAATTTCATTAGGATTCTGAAGGCGTCATTGTATTGAACCCTTAAGGTATTAATTGCTTTCCTAGTGAAATTGGTCCAGAGCTGTCCAGTGTAGAAGTTCTGACAATATGCCCTAAAAAGCGTCACCTTGACTTCGTTAGAACATTTGCCGAACTTGCGCGCAAGCATGTTGCACCTCACCGATAAGGCCCTTCTTTCCCGCTCGATGTCTTTGTCGTCCTTCAAGTTTTCGGTCAGCACGTGCCCGAGATATTTAAACTGCTGCACCCTACGAACCGGTAGCCCATTCAAAAATACGTCTAAGACTCTCTCCGGACCCTTTCCAGCCTTAAATACAAGGACTTCCGTTTTGGAAGTATTGTACTTCATTCCGTGAGAGATGGCATATTTCTCACAGAAGTGAAGCAACCGTCTTAGCCCCTCGGCTGAAGGGCTGAGGAGCACCATATCATCCGCATAGCTTAAGCTATTAACGCAAACACCACCTATGTGGCATCCGATCCTAGTGCTCCTCAGCCCCTCAATCAGATCGTTTACGTATAAGTTGAAAAGGTCCGGAGAGGTGATTCCCCCCTGGCGTACACCGCATTCTAACTTGTACTCGTTAGACGTCGTGTCACCCCATTTTACGTAATTAGTTTGATTTTCGTACCAGAATCTCAACAGACTAACTACTTCATTAGGAATGCCAGTGTTACTAAGCTTGTTCCACAGCAGTCCATAATTCACTAAGTCAAAAGCCTTACTGAGATCAAGAAAACATGCATACACAGATGTTTCCCGATTGGTGTAGTAGTTAACCGTATGCTTTAGACTCAGTATGGCTGAGTCTGTTGAGAGTCCAGGACGAAAACCAAACTGCGCGTCATCTATGTTACAGCCTTCCTGTATCCTATGTCCCTATATCCCTATGTATGCTTAAATCTTTAAAACTACGCAACGGATTTTGATGCGGTTTTTTTAATAGATAGAGTGACTCAAGGGGAAGGTTTATATGTATAATACATGCATGAGCATTGCACCCGTGCGAAGCCGGGGCGGGTCGTATGTTATATACAAAAGAGTACGTTTAACTTCATACTCTTATACACAATAAATATCCTTTCAAAATAAATTTTAATTCTATTACAATTAAATCACTCACAACGCAGTTTAAAAATAATCTAATTAACTTATAAGATAATCGCCAACGTATACAGTCTGATTACTTAGACTAAAAAAATGTACTTACATTTGTGTTACGAAGTCATTTTGTAAATACGATTTGCTTAATTCGTGTTACATGATTACAGCATTTACAGCAACTGCATTATTTACCTTTTTTAACAGTCATGAAAATACGAGTATGTAGACTGTAGTAGGGTAAAAATATCATACCAACTAAAATGTAATAAACTCGTCACTCACTTCTTTAAGTTCGAATATCGCTGGACATGTTTGGGACCAGTGACGAAAATTAAGGTAGATTCTCGCTTCCCTAACCACCTTCGTCGCCGACATCGAGCAGCCGAGCAGACTGAGAGCGAGCAGGCAGCTACTGCGCTGATTCTCATTACTAAGAACCACGTACTGGTCCAAAACATCTCGAGCGACATTCGAACTTAAGGACATTAGCGAAACGTTCATTATATTTCAATATGTCTCAGCGCGCATGTGACACCCCAGGAGTTGCAAGCGTCCATAGGTTACGGTGGCCGCTTACTATCAGGCGGGCCGTACGCTTGTTTTCCACCGACGTGGTATTAAAAAAAATCCCAGAATTTTTCTATTTAAAATTATCATACTACTTTTGCTTTACTTAAAACTCGCCACCTTAAATAATCTAAGCTAGCGTAACTCACAGCAAAACGGCTTCGACTTCTCTGTCGGAAATGTTACGTAGGAACTATGTGGTGATATATCTATGTCGCTCTAACGGTCCCAAAGGCCGGCGTGCTGTCATTCATGCCCCTTTCTACCATCGGACGAGTAGGAATACGGTAAGGCGCCATCGTTTTACGGTGGCTGTTCCGAAAACTCGCACGAAGCGTTTTGCTTCCACCTTTATTGTGAGAACCGCCAAACTGTGGAACTCCTTGCCGGAATCCTTGTTTCCCGTGAACTACAACCTTTTGGTCTTCAAAGTGAGAGTGAATCGGTTTTTACTAGGTAAGCGCGTTCCATCCTAGACCGCAATATTGCTTACCACCAGGTGGTTTGTGGTCAAGCGCAAACCTATTTAGAATAAAAAAATAATAATTCAACGCTGTTCAAACACACTGATGTTCCCGTACTCCCGGAAATTCCACTCTTTTATTATCAAGCCAGTTTGATCAACTGCTGAAAATCTTAAGCCACAGTTTATGGCCCAAAACAACATCGCATTGTGATTCAATACACAGTTACCTGGAAATTAACTTCTGTCGCACACATTAACTAAGCTTAATGCTCGTAAAGGCACTGACCTGATGTAGGGAATGTTGGCAGGAATGTGGTACTTGGAGCCAGGATCGAAGTCCAGCTCGGAGCGGAGGACTGGCGGCTTGATGCCCTGGTACTGCTCCCTGCGACAAAAGATCACCATCGTTACCAACATCACAACTGTGGATGATCATCATCATCTTCATAGCGTTTTTCTGGTTGTAGCCACCTAACGGCGCACCAAAGTGAACAGGGGAGGATAAAATGTATTCAATAAATCAATGAAATTGTAGATGCATTAAAAGTCTTAATAACGGTCTAAAAATCCGGACGACGTAATCACAGCGTCTATCGAAAGATGGAACGCTGCGCTTACGGCGTCCAACTCTGACACGATGCGTACACTTTCGCATTCCCGCCGGCGGGGACGTCCACCGCGCGATCGCGAATACAGTGACACATATAGTCCCTATTCGTCCCGGTACCGCCGCACACCGGGTATAGTCAGTCCGGCCCAGGTCGGGCCTAGCTGAGTTTCTTGCTGGACTCTTCTCAGCTAGGCTAGGTTTAGTGAACCAGCGACAAAACTCCCAGTAGCTCGATTCCACTCACACTTCAGATTCGGTTGAAACCGCTCAAAAAATCTCACTGGAGCGCAAAATCTTAGAGTATTCCAGTGCTCCAAACCACACGCGTGGTCGTGCCGGAGGTTTTCCCCTGGTTTTTCCCCAGGCTTGTCTCCAACCGCGCACTCCTATCGCTTTATTGGGCCCGGCCTATAAAGCCACAGTCAGGTTAAAAAAAAAAGTCTAAAAATGTGGTCCTCACTAAACAAAATATCTGCAGTCAGAATGGTAATCGTTGATACCTAGACTAAAATACAGTGACTATGGCCAAAACCATTCAGGGCAGCATCATCTTTCCAGAACTAACTAACATAAGTCAGCCTTTATGCAACCGGATTCCGCACCGCTTATCTTTATAATCTTCGCTAGAACTGTATCAAGCTATCAATCAAGCTAAATCATCATTAAATACTTCATACATACAACTTGATCAATTTTTATTGTAACACGCGCTGACCTAGAATAGCGCTCGTTAATTATCGGGAGTATTCAAGCATTCCGATTATGTCATATGAATGAGTTAACTATGGAGTAAGGTGACCATTTTGTTTAATAATTATCTTTATAGTGTTACAGGACATGTCTTAAAAGTTTGCGTAACATTACGTCTAATAAAAAACATTACCTCTTGACCCTGGGGACCAAGGAGAAGGAGAAGGAAATCGCAAAGTTGTGTAGTTTTAGATTTTTATTTTTATTTTTCTACAGTTGAAGTTCAAAGTAAGATATAATTTTTTCACGCCGGCCTTTTTTAATATTCTAGTTGTAGTTCCTATATACATCCGATTTTAATATAATTTAACTATTCAAATTTTCTGTTTGCTCAAAAGCTAGCTGTTTTATACATGGTCAAAATGACCATCAAATTACAAAGTTATTCCAACCCATTTTACGTAGTATATAATAATATGTAACTAACTAAAAATCACACAACGATTGACCTAATAACTGGGGGCTATGATTAGTACAATTTGAAACAGGACTATCCCGGTTATTATAGAAAATATGGTCACACTAACTCTTACGCTCGGTTATTCAATGGATTATGATTTAAATGACTACCCAGGCTACACCTTGAGGCTGGCCCATGATGTGATTTACCTCATGATTGCTGAGTGATTGCTCCACGTGGCTGATTTACCTAGTGTTAT
Organism: Epiblema foenella; assembly: GCA_963556455.1. Lineage (NCBI taxonomy): Eukaryota > Metazoa > Arthropoda > Insecta > Lepidoptera > Tortricidae > Epiblema > Epiblema foenella. The sequence continues at coordinate 22,577,724 of OY747103.1, read as the reverse complement.
TACTGCGTCTGATTGGTGTGTTCGCAGATGATTGCATTTCTCGTGTTGTCTAGTGCAGTGAAGATTGCATTATGAAATGTAGTTACCACATGCTCGTGTAGATCCCCCTCTGTTGAGTAAATTCCTCCTCATGTTCACACCAGTTTGCCCTGTTTTGATGTAGTCTCATCCATATACATATATTGTGTATGTTGTGTTACGTTCCGTGGATCACGTATGGTGCTGTCTGAAAACCAGCGATGCAGGTGTCTGACACCTCGGCATAATGCTGAGACAGTAACGGATTCACTGCCGCTAAGACGCACTTTATAATTATATGTTCAATGTACTGAGTCTATTATATTTGTAACGGTGTGTCTTTTCGTGCAGTGAATAAATGATTTCTTTCTTTTTTTCTTTCTTTCTTTCTTTCTAGTGTTGGGTTTTTGGTGGTGATTATTGTCACTACAGCTCACGAGGATGGGCTGTGTTGATAGCGGTATATTCTTGTCGACACAACGAATCTTCAAATCTGTAAATTGTGAGTATGTACTCTGAAGTCGCAAGCCGTACAGTTTCCGCTTTCATCTGGTACGACTGTGTGTCACTTTTTTTAAACCTGACTATGACTTTATAGACCAAGCCCAATAAACCGATAGGAGTGCGCGGGTGGAGAGTAGCCTGGGGAAAATCTAGGGGAAAACCTCCGACACGACCACGCGTGTGGTTTGTAACACTGGAATACTCTAAGTGTTTGCGTTCCAGTGAGATTTATTGAGCGGCTTCAATCGAATCTGAGGTATGAGTGGGATCGAGCTACTGGAAGTTTTGTTGCTGGCTCACTAAACTGACTCTACCCGGTATGCGGCGGTACCGGGACGAATAGGGGCTATATGTATGTGCCACTGTTGTAATATCTATCTATTCAGCCCTTATCTACCCACTGCTGACTAGCAATACGCCATTCTACTCGATCCTGTGCCAATCTTACCCACTTTAAATTTACTATTCGGCAGGTATCGTCTGACCATCGAGCTGGTGGTCTGCCCGATGATCGCTTTGATGATCTTGGCCACCATTTAGTATCCCCTTTTCGTGCTGCCCACCTCCACTTTGATTATAAATGTCCTGCAGCTTGAATATGTCATGCTCCCCTAAAGGTATTTGCTTACGGTGGCGTCGTTGATCGGGTCGCAACCTTCCCTAACATATGGTCGAGGGAGGCCATGGCTGAGATACGCGTCATACTCGTGAACGGGTGCTGTTTGTGGAGTCCGGTCTGTTCATGTTTGCAAGGACTTAGTAACTTCGTACTAGTGTTCAGTAGAACTGACATGATGAGAGACTTCGCTCTGTTCTCATTTGATTTTATTTTTAGACTGACGCTCAGAGACCTTATACATCTCTGAGGATATTTATTTATTAGTTTTTATTAGTTTCATGTTGACGCTTATAGATATAGCTCAAAATATTTTATTATGATTAGTGTAGGTACCTACTTTATTACCTTTTATCTTGACGCTTAGAGACCTTATACATCTTTAACAAATCTCGATTGTTATTAGTTTCTTAGTCTTATTTTTGACATGTAACACTACATTTAATTAATGATACTTTGATTATTGTATTATATTTATTCGATGTACCTACCTAGATAGATTTTGATTTGTAAAAGTGCTCTTGAGGCCTATTTGCAGAATAAATTTTTTGATTTTGATTTTGATTTCCACTTCAATAGGGACGTTGACACGAAATAAGAATATCAATAAGTTAGATGTTTCTCGAAACAGGATTAAATTCTTAATTGAATGGCGAAAAAAGTAACTCAAAATAGTATATAATTACATAATTATCCTCAAAATAAGAGGAGGCATATTCTGTCTCTTTTCCGCAAAACACACCGTTGTACCCGAACGATCGTCATTTACTGCGCTCATGGTCAGTGACGTCATTGATTTGTCGCACTTTCTCTCTCTAACTTGCAAAATTAATACGGTTGTAGCTTCCGTTATTTTTTAAGATATTTAAATAGAATTTGGAATATTTAATTTACCTTGTTTCTTTTGGAATAGTCAAATTTTGAGTTAACAACCCTATTGGGTTAATCACAGGGCTCGGAAACCGGTTTCGTCTTCATACAATTAACCGGTTTGAAATTTCGGTTAATTGCATTATACGATATTATTTCGTCCATTAAATCATTTATTTCATAGATGAAGGTTAACAAAAACAAATCTTAAAATAATAATGGAGATATGACTAATACTTTAAGAGATATTTCAAAAATAGTGAAAACCGGTTCCGAGCCGGTTAATCATTTCCCGACGCCGGCTACTTTCATGCCGCGCCGGATTTATAATTACTTAGGTATGTATAAAAAAAATATGGTTTATACAAACCTCAATCTCCACCAATGACAGTTGTATTGCTCCTTCCTAACGTCCCCCGTGAACACGTCCCAGCGCCACCTATCCATCGACAGCGCAAACGGCAGGAACGCTAGCTTGTCCATAGCCTGCGTGAAGAGGTAGTTGATGTCGTGGGCAGTGTCTTGTACGGAGCGCTGCACGAGACCCAGGGTCTGGAGGTGGCGGGGGGAGGAGACGGAGAGGGCGATGGCCTCGCCGATGGCTTCGTGGAAACCTGGGGAAGAAAGATGTATGTGTCATCATCGTCATCAACCTGGCCGATTTCGACTGGAAAGAAGAAAAAACTGGCTGGTGAGAGCGTCGCTGTTAGGTGACTGACCTGAATGTGCGACCACACTACTCACAGATCAGCACCCCTCGAATATAATACGGCTGGTGACCTATGTTACAATTGATAACAAAGCGTGGCAATATGGATAGAAAATGTTATGGCTACAAGCGTGTAAAGAAAGATTCCGGCAATGTGTAGCCCCATTGCGGAGCTTCCCACGAACAGACAAAACTACCAGCTAGTCCTTCAAGCTACTAAACCATTAAAGACAAATTCCGGTAATGACTAGCCTCATAGTGGCGATTCCCATGAACAGACAAAACTGCCGCCTAGTCCTTCAGACTACTAAACGTGTGAAGACAGATTCCGGTAATGGGTAGCTCCATAGTAGCGCTTTCCACGAACAGACAAAACTGCCAGCTAGTCCTTTAGACCACTAAACGTGTGAAGACAGATACCGGCAATGGGTAGCTCCATAGTAGCGCTTCCCACGAACAGACAAAACTGCCAGCTAGTCCTTCAGGCTACTAAACGTGTGAAGACAGATTCCGGCAATGGGTAGCTCCATAGTAGCGCTTCCCACGAACAGACAAAACTGCCAGTTAATCCTTCAGACTACTAAACGTATCAAGATAGATTCCGGCAATCTTTACAAGATACGGGTTATTGACGAAGCTGGATAGATTGGTTGTGGCAATTATCCGGGGACAAATCCTCAGTTCCTTTTATGGCTGATATGTTGATGAAAGTAAAAGGGAGATCAGCTGTTTTGTAGAAACCTGGATATTGGAAAACTACAAAAAATAAACGTGTTTGTTGAGATTATAATAGAATAACTAGACAACTCATTTGCTGTAACAGCTAGCCATTAAGAAATGTAGATTTGATCACAGATTAGCCACACGTTTAGACTATTTCAACAACAACGTAACAAGTCCTCTAAACAAACAACCCAACGAACGTGACATTACATTATTCATCATTTCGTAAGTAAACTTTTAAGATAACAAATGAAACAATAAAATTGAGGGCATTGTTTTTACGCATGGCACTATGACGTCACACTCTAGTTGCACGAATTAGAATAAGAACGCCGAACACACTTCTCAAAAATATTTGCCCAATTCCCGCATTGGGAAATAAACCCAACTGAAGCGTTATAAAGCTGACATTCAAACGGTTGCAACTTAACCATGGATTTCGTGTCGTTTAGAAACTGATAGGTCAAAATATAGTCTGCCGAGTGAAAGCTCTAAGATTAAGACATTTAATGCAGGGATACAGGTAGTCGTTAAGTTTCACAAATGCGGTTTCTGTCACTTTTACTGGAACCTTGCTAGAATTAATGACAGCATGTACTGTCGTATTATCAATGATTGATACGGTAAAAATGTAGAAGTTATCTATAAAAATTGTAGGTGCTATCAACATGAACTGACCACTAGAACTTAACTCGTTGCTATAAGGTTCACATATGTCAGTAAACTGTGTCAATTATATATATGTATTTAATTAATGTAGTCAAGATGTAAAATGTATTGCTGTACTCTTCAAGGTGCTCAAAAACATCTGAACATGCCTTAAAATATTCAGTCGTGTTCAAGTTAGTTATATGGGTCGTAAAGTAATGATGTTCGCTCTACAGCGTCGATGTTGACACAGCATACAATTATTCAACAAAACGTAAACTACATGGAAAGTACCTAATATAAGGTCATGATTCCAGAAAAACCCATAACCCAATTTAGGAATTGACACTGAAATTAGCGCCATCTAACGGGACTCGAGTAACCATGCATTACAAGGGTAGTTTACACCAAACCATTTGTAATCGGAAGCGGTGTTCGTTAAAATTGAATGGAGATCTGATTGTGGGAATCCGGTGGACGTGGGTAGTGCAGGCCGGTTATTGTGGTACTCTTTTGGGTAGACCTTTTCCAGTGGACGTCTTGCGGCTGATGATGATGACGATGATGATGGGGATTTTAACAAGTTGATCGGTCTCTAATAAAACCGGCCAAGTGCGTTCCGTTTTTTAGCATTTTTTGTTATAGCAGCAACTGAAATACATCATCTGTGAAAATTTCAATTGTCTAACTATCACGGTTTGTGAGATACAGCCTAGTGACCGACGGACAGACAGACAAACGGACGGACAGAGAAGTCTAAGCAATAGCCTAAAAAAGCAGGCCTCTCAAAATTGACTCAAAGCAAAGGAACCGACTCTAAGTCTACACCAACGTCTAATACAGGGTGTAACAAAACTAATGAGGATTTGCTTAAGGGCATATTCGGTATCGTGTTCTGATTAGGAAAAACTAGAAGAAATTTTTTTTTGACGCAATAAATTTTTGGTCTTTGTATGGACTGTTGTGAGTTGGCTGACTTGGACAACCTGCCCAACAGAAAAAAAAATCCCGTCAAAAAAATGTTTCTTCTACTTTTTCCTAATCAGAACACGATACCGAATATGCCCTTAAACGATCCTCACTACTTGTGTTTTTTTTGAACCCGACTAAAAAAAAGTCATCCAACTGTCCATACAAAGCCATCACTACGCTGAGACAGAACCATTTAGTGCAATACCTTGTTCTTCTGTTTTTATTTATTTTCTTGTTCTTTTTGTTCTGCACGAATAAATATTTCTGATTTCTGATTTCTGATTTCTGATTTCAAAGGCCAACAATTTATGGCGACAAAAAAAAAATTCTTCTACTTTTCCTAATCAGAACACGATACCGCATATAATAATAATAAGACGTTTATTCAATGATTGTATACATTTACAGGCAACCAAGACAGGTACAAAAAACAAAGTATACAAAAACAATTGAAAGGGTAGGCCCTTAAACGGATCCCCACTAGTTTTGTTACACCCTGTATATGTTAATCGCATTATCTGCACGTAAACAAAGCGGGAGAAAGCGCGGAAGTCGAGCCTAGAGCGGAAACTAATACGGTTGCCATGTTACACAATTCATCCAGCATTCCTAAACGAGTCGACTGGTTGCGGTAACGAATGCCGTGAGATTGATCCCATCATACACATTAATGTGTGTGTGATTGAGAGCGAAGGACCTTTTTTTTTTCGACGGGGGAAAATCTATTCCGCTTCGTGGGGGCGCGGTGGTTATGTCGGACTTGCACCGAAAAAAACCTACGCTTGTCCTCCTCAACCCATTTCGGGCGGCTCTGGGATCTCCTGACTCGAACTTTGCCTTTTTTTTTTAAACAACGCGGTGGCAAACAAGCTTACGGTCCACCTGATGTGTAAACGACCACCGCAGCCTATAAACGCCCGCCACTCCAAAGGAGTCATCTACGCGTTGCCGACCCTTTATATTTTTTTTGTGGATGCACTGTGTTGACAACAGAAGGGACAAATTTAGGTCCCTCGCTCTCAACACAGTGCATCCTCGGGAGCTCTGGCAACCTTGCTCTCCTCCAGGAACACAACACTACATACTTGTATAGTAGATAATGTTATAATGTTATAATTCTGCAAGGTGGAGGTACTTCCCCAGTTGGGCTGCTCCAAATTCGAGCAAGATGACATTTTGCTGTGCCCTACCTCTCTATACTTTTTAATTAATCCCTGATTCGTTACGTTACCGTCGCTATAACCACTGAATTTACCGGTCGGCATTGGCATCGGAACAAACCAGTCAATTTAGCACCCTGTCACATTACACTTCATTTCAACTTACATAATCTTCCTGCCGTAGTTTAATGTGACAAGGTACTAAAAATGGAGGTTGGTACTCGTTGTGGTCTAGATTCTTGCAACCGCGATTGGAAACCATAAATATGATTACGCAGACACTGTATTTTAGTACGTGCTAGGCTTGTAACTTGTAACGCTGTGTTGACGTAGACAGACAGACAAAGTGAAACCATAAGGGTTCCTTTTTTACCATTTTGATACGGAACCCTAAGAAGAGGTAGACCTTTGGGAAACAGATGAAACATATATTGAAAACAAGGTAACTGTACGGCATTCGAGGGGTGAGTGGTCAAATCCGATAAGTCATCTAAAAGGTTTATTGAAAATAAAACTCTGCGTAATGGATGTTGAGTTCTTATTTCAAAAAACAATTATCTCGATTTATCGGGTTTGACCACTCACCCCTCGCGAGGGGTACAACGCCGGTGGCAAACAAGCTTACGATCCACCTGATGGTAAGCGGCCACCACAGCCTATAGACGCCCGCAACTCCAAAGGAGTCACGTACGCATTGCTGACCCTTTATGAAATTTGAGAATTCACTGTGTTGACAACAGAAGTGACAAATTTAGGTCCCTCGCTCTCAACACAGTGCATCCACGGGAGCTCTGGCAACCTTGCTCACCTCCAGGAACACAATACTACATACGTGTCTAGTAGATAATGTTATTATGGCTGTGGTCTTCTGCAAGGTGGAGGTACTTCCCCAGTTGGGCTGCTCTAAATTCGAGCAAGATGACATTTTGCTGTGCCCTACCTCTCTATACTTTTTATTTAATCCCTGATTCGTTACGTTACCGTCGCTATAACCACTGAATTTACCGGTCGGCATTGCCATCGGAACAAACCAGTCAATTTAGCACCCTGTCACATTACACTTCATTTCAACTTTACATAATCTTCCTGCCGTAGTTTAATACGACAAGGTACTAAAAATGGAGCTTGGTACTCGTTGTGGTCTACATTCTTCCAAGCGCAAATATGATTACGCAGACACTGTATTTTAGTACGTGCTAGGCTTGTAACGCTGTGTTGACGTAGACAGACAGACAAATTAAAACCATAAGGATTCCATCTTAAAGAATATCATTTGTCTCTCCCTTAAAAATTTTTATTAATTATTATGGCTGACACTATTTTATTCTTACTATTCTATAGCAGTGGTATATATAATTATATATTATATGTACTCGTATGTATTTTTTCATGTATGTATATTTATATATTATTTAAAAGTATGTGTATTTATATTGAATAGTTGTTTTGGAGTCTTTATTTTTTCTCATTGTAATAGTTTATGCACCACCTACTTTTCAGCTTTATATTTCATTTCTCCACTACCCAAAGGTTGTCTGGAAGAAATCGCTCTTTAGACCGTCTGTTGTTCTGCCTCTCTCTCCCTGTATATTTGTTTTTTATGAGCTATTTTATTATGTGAGGTGTGCAATAAAGAGTATTTGTATTGTATTGTTCCTTTTTTACCATTTTGGTACGGAACTCTAGGAAGAGGTAGACCTTTGGGAAAGAGATAAAACATATCTTGAAAACAAGGCAACTGTGAGGCATATGAAGGTTGTAGATGACAGTAGAGCGAGGCGTCTCTTTAATTTAGGAGTATTATAAATTGTATACAACAATCGAAGAGAAGAAACAGAAGCAATACTAAAGGTCGCTTGCACCAACATTCGATCACAGGCCGGTCATCGTCAAATATGACGCCGGCAGCTGTCATCCCATAGAAACTTGTCAAACTTTCCATACAATCAGATTACAACGCACACCGCTTACGATTACAGACGGTTTGGTGCAACCCATCCTAAGGGTCGGTTCCACCAACATACGATCACAGGCCGGTCATCGTCAAATATGGCGCCGGCAGCTGTCATCCCATAGAAACTCGTCAAACTTACCATACAATCAGATTACAATGAACACCGCTTACGATTACAGACGGTTTGGTGCAACTCACCCTAAGGGTCGGTTCCACCAACATACGATCACAGGCCGGTCATCTTCAAATATGGCGCCGGCAGCTGTCATCCCATAGATAGAAACTTGTCAATCTTTCCATACATTCAGATTTTAATGAACACCGCTTACGATTACAGACGGTTTGGTGCAACCCACCCTTACTCTCGTTAGTGAAGCAATGCCGATAAAAATACGCAAATTATACAAAGAAGCTAGACTATCAACCAACATTATATGTTATAAATTGATTATTTATTAATTGCAGCCAAAATTAAAACGAATTAAGATAATCGCGTGTATTTTTTATTTATGCCAATATAATACCTTTTTTATAATTTTCATACGTTGGCAGCGACCAGTAAATATATTTTTAATTTTCTTAAAAAAAACGTAATAGCATTTAGTCTGGCTCATGAAAGCTGAGACTGAGATTTATTAAAACCCTTTTTAAATGGCAACTATAATATCTACGTCAAAAGTGTCAAACGTCACTTAATTTCCGTGTCAGTGGAGACAAACATTGCTTGATCCTTTACGGGTCAGAAACGGGATGCAGCATCATATCATAGTATATTATATCAAGCACAAGTTCGCTCGTGCATGGAGTACTGTTCACACCTATGGGATGGATCGGCTAAATATCAGCTTGAAGCGTTGGAGGCAATCGGGAAGCGTGCTAAGAGGCTCATAGGAAAGGACTCTCTCTGCAATGCGAGGCTGCAAAGTCTAGAGCATCGCCGCAAAGTTGCCAGTCTTTCGGTTTTTTATCGGTTGGATTTCGGGGAGTGCGCTGAGGAATTACACACCATAATTCCTCCCGCCCCTTTCTACCATCGGATGAGTAGGAATACGGTAAGGCGCCATCGTTTTACGGTGGCTGTTCCGAAAACTCGCACGAAGCGTTTTGCTTCCACCTTTATTGTGAGAACCGCCAAGCTGTGGAACTCCTTGCCGGAATCCTTGTTTCCCGTAGACTACAACCTTTTAGTCTTCAAAGCGAGAGTGAATCGGTTTTTACTAGGTAAGCGCGTTCCATCCTAGACCACAATATTGCTTACCATCAGGTGATTTGTGGTCAAGCGCAAACCTATTTAGAATTTAAAAAAATAGTATTCAAAACAGACTCGAAATATTTAAATATCATAAATCTTCTTTTTGGTAATATTAGCGCTTATTATATACTGAACTATGTAGTGCGAACATTTTATTTTGTTGCACAACTATCATTATTGTTTAGTCGCATTATGCAGTGTTGCACCACGTGGACTTTTTAAATTCGCCTCTTTATTCTAGTCAGCTTTCATTAACTCGACTAATAACAGAGAACCTTATCACAGGGTGCCCCGCGGAAAAATAATTTTTTTTTTGACAAATCAGAAGCACTCTAACCTACATATTATTTATGACTGACTGTAATACTTATACACATATAATAAAATCAGTTACGTTTACATCTCACTCAGTTCAAATACAATTGTGGCTTTCGCTTCTAAATAATCAAGGTCTAATCTGGGTTAATCGACACATGAGTAATTCTTCGGACATAATTGATTAAGTAGTTATGAAATTAATCATTCATTACATGTGAATTATTATAAATCTTTACACGATAAAGTGCCTGACTCTTTCTCATTGCGTAATGTAACTTAGTAAACGGGACTTAAACACGAATAATGAAATTTTCATATACTTTGGGAGCAGTCCGGTTTAATTCTAATTTAGTGGTTTAAAAAAAACTGGTTAATTATGCCTCCCTATAATTAACCAGTTTTTATTTTTATTTTGAACCTGACTGTGGCTTTATAGCGGCCAAATAAAGCGATAGGAGTGCGCGGTTGGAGAGTAGCCTGGGGAAGATCCAAAGGAATACCTCCGGCACGACCACGCGTGTGGTTTGGAACACTGGAATACTCTAAGAGTTTGCGCTCCAGTGAGATTGATTGAGCGGTTATTGGTGTGAGTGGAATCGAGCTACTGGGACTTTTGTCGCTGGTTCACTAAACCTAGCCTAGCTGAGAAGAGTCCAGCAAGAAACTCAGCTAGGCTCGACCTGGGTCGGACTGGCTCTACCCGGTGTGCGGTACCGGGACGAATAGGGATTATGTGTTAGTGTAGTCACGATCGCGCGGTGGACGTCCCTACCGGGATTAACCAGTAACTACTATACTATACTATAGTATAGTACTTTTGACATACATTACAGTAATTCAAATCTTTTTTTTAAATTTCATATGCATCAATAAATTGCTGAATAATTAGATTCAATTTATGTAATAATAATTTATGTAATCGCTCTTTAGCCCTAAGACCGCCTGTTGTTTGCTTCTTCTCATTGTGTTTTTGTACTGTACTGTATCCTTTGATTGAGGTGTGCAATAATGAGTATTTGTATTGTATTGTATTGTATTGTATATATAACTGACGATACAAAAGTTCTTGTTGCTAGGCCTATTTGAATAAATAATATTTTGAGTTTGAGTAATAATAATGACATGCATAATAAAATTTACAGAAACATAATGGTGCATTTTTATGTTATCAGTTGGCAATGCTCCAAGTAATACAATGTTACCAGGAATATAAGATTTCAAGCTTACATGGTCATTTACATTAGAATTACGATTTGAAACGGGATATTTACCATGTATATTAGAAGAAAGAGAAGAAAAAGAAATAAGGAAGAGGGAGGAAGAGGATAGATCGCTATGGTGTGTGAGTAGACCACAACTAAAACTCGCAGCACGTCAGTTAATCCTTGATAATGGCGCTTGCAACAATGCCGAAATATCGGGAACTCAGAACTACAAATGGGATATTTACCGAGTATATTTGTAGTTCTGAGTTCCCGATATTTCGGCACTGTTGCAAGCGCCATTATCAAGGATTAACTGGCGTGCTGTATTTGAAACGGGATATTTACCAAGTATGTTTCAAATCGTAATTCTAATGTTACCAGGAACAAATTTAGAAAAATTGACTTCTTTGAACCAATTATTCGGTAGATTCGGCCCATCATTGAAGTTGCTAAGACACGGTTCAAAGTAGCACGTTAAGTAGTTGCACGCGCCCTGAACTTGACCGCCTTTGCTACATAGCACAACTGGAAGTGACAGTCATAATTGACCGGTCTTTTTTTTATTGGCCGTTCAGACCAGGGAGAGGTAGGGCACAGCTAAATGTCATCATGCTCAAATTTGGAGCAGCCCAACTGGGTTATATAGTACCTCCACCTTGCAGAATCATCCTCATCATCATCATCATTTCAGCCGAAAGATGTCCACTGCTGAACGTAGGCCTCCCCCAAGGTTCGCCATTTAGGCCGGTCCTGTGCCGTTCGTTTCCACCGGATTCCCGCGACTTTCACCAGGTCATCACTCCACCTCGTCGGAGGCCTACCCACAGCACCTACACGACGACAGTACCTTGCAGAATACCACAGCCATAATAACATTATATACTATACAAGTATGTAGTGTTGTTCCTGGAGGTGAGCAAGGTTTCCAGAGCTCTCGAAAATGCACTGTGTTGAGAGCGAGGGACCTAAATTTGTCCCTTCTGCTGTCAACACAGTAAATTCTCAAATTTCATAAAGGGTCGGCGACGCGTACGTGACTCCTTTGGAGTTGCGGGCGTCTATAGGCTGCGGTGGCCGCTTACCATCAGGTGAACCAAGCCAAACAAGCGTACGTTTGCCACCGGCGTTGTATATAAAAAAAGATCAGCTTTTCTGATGCTTTGCCAATCGATACTGATGCGAATTGATTGATATTTTTACAGCTCATTTACGTTCTGATTATGGATTTTTTGTCTCATGAGCTCATATTTGGGCGATCGATCTACGCTCGGAGTGAATTTTGCCAGACATAATACCAATCAATATGGATTTATTCGCGTCTAGAAACACACACAGCAAATATAATCGATATTTTTTGCAATGTCACATCATTTTTAGGCCGGGTTTTATAAAGATCCGTTAGACCATTAATGTCAGATCAAATTTTAGTAACTCAGTACATTTTTTGACATAACAAACCGACATAAGGTCTAACGGGTCTTTATAAAACCGAGTCTTACATATGTAGCGGTTAATAGAATACACCTTCCTACCAAATTTCATCATTGTAGTGCTTATAGTCTCCGAGTAAATCGGACCGACGGACGGACATGACGAAACCATATAAAGGTTCCATTTTCGCCGTTTTGGCTACGGAACCCTAAAAACGTGTAAGAGCTCTGAATATAAGGTATCTTTGCTTGCGTTCATTTGACAGAATTTGGCGTTACAATTATCCCTATTCATCCTTGTACCGCCGCACACCGGGTAGAGTCACTCCGACCCAGGTCGGGCCTAGCTGAGTTTCTTGCTGGACTCTTCTCAGCTAGGCTAGGTGTAGTAAACCAGCGACAAAACTCCCAGTAGCTCGATTCCACTCACATCCCAGATTCGGTTGAACCCGCTCAACCAATCTCATTGGAGCGCAAACCCTTAGAGTATTCCAGTGTTCTAAACCACACGCGTGGTCGTGCCGGAGGTTTTCCCCTGGATTTTCCCCAGGCTAATCTCCAACCGCGCACTCCTATCGCTTTATTGGGCCCGGCCTATAAAGCTACAGTCAGGTGAAAAAAAAAGCGTTACAATTTCGGATGTACTACACCTTTGACTGTAAGAAGTTTACTCACACCAACAAGCCACTTCCAGCTCTGTATGCCGGTGTTGGCGCGATCGAGATGCGCGGGAGTTGTGTAACGGTATCGTAATCGTTAGTATTAATTTCCGTGTACTTTCTATACTGCGAGCGGCCGATTGTGGTGCGTCGATTGATCTTTGACTATTTGTACAAGAGAGTAGACATTTTGCAATTTGTTGTGTAAATAAAGAATACCAAAATACCGTGGAGATGAAAATATTGTAGAAACCATGTGGTAATCTAGTTTAAAATGACAAATAAAACAAACGTTAATCAGTGCTCATGCAACCCGTTCTTTCGTTAAATGTTTTAAAGGTAATATAAAACCATTTAATCATTAACTGTCTACTTCTGTAGTACATAAAATTTGAAACCCGCGGGTTTATTGCGAAATAAATTACCGTTACTCATACTCATACTCATACTCATTTATTTATAATGTACAAATACATTACACGTCATAAATTTTATACATTTTGCAGGTTGTTTTTATACTAAATGTCATATAATTCGTTATAATTCAATATAAATAAGTAAATAGCAATGTCAAGTGTCTATTATAATTAGGTGATCCGAAAGTATATTTTATATTATTCTTGTACATTTGTTTATTTTGGGAATCTCGTAAACGGCTGTAACGGTTTCAATGAAATTTTCTAGGAATCTTCGGGAACGAACAATAGATCAGTAGTTCTTATTCCTGGGAAACACCGAGCAAAGCTTAGTTTCCCGGGTACTGATCAGATATTTTTTTTGTTCATGTCATAAAAAAAGCCTATCGAAAATGATCCTTTCGGTGACTTGAATTAAGAGTGTCAGTAATGTCGTCATATCTCACATGATAATACAATTTGTATAAATAAAAAAAACTTTTATAATTAATTAAATTAAAATGATTAATTAATATTGAAAAGGGATACAAGATTTTGCCTTAGTTTCCAGGATTATTTTCTAAAGAATAAAATAAGTATCTAATTTAATGTAACAATGCATCCACTTGCTAAAGCTCACCGCTAAGCTTTGGAATTCTCTGCCGGCGTCTGTATTCCCGAGTTTATATACCCTAGACCTTTTTAAGGTACGAGTGAATAGGCATCTTCTGAGTAAACTCGCTTCATCGGCCTCATCTTTTCCCCCTGGATAGATGCTGGCTAAGAGCAATCCCATTTTTTATTTAAAAAAAAACTTATGAAATCAACAAAGTTGTAGTGGCATAGATTTTAAATAGATGTCGCAACAAAAATCAAGTGAACAAGAGATCTCATAGCACCTCATCAATACCTCGGGTGACCAGAGCGCTGGCAGCTACTTCGGCCAGAGATTAAGTCTGGCCATCCAAAGGGGTAACGCTGCCAGTCTTCTGGGAACCATAAGTCATGAAGGCAACTTGAGGAGCATTTTTATTTATAAGTATGAATAAATAAATATTAGAGGACAATCTTACACAAATCGAACTAGCCCCACAGTAAGCTCAAGAAGGCTTGTGTTATGGGTACTAGACGACGATATATTTAATAGATATAAATACTTAAATACATAGAAAACATCCAAGACTCAGAAACAAATATTCATGCTCATCACACAAATATTTGCCCTGACCGGGATTCGAACCCAGGACCGTCAGCTTCACAGGCAGGTGCACTGCCCACTAGGCTAAACCGGCTTAGGTATTTATATGTTAATTTTAAGTTAATCATTAGATTCTGTTTTTCGTAATAAAATAATAATATTCAGTGAACAATAAAGTAGCACTACAATTTAGCGAACGTGCATGTACTTAACACGAAATAGCATACTGTCTCAGTTTCTTAATACGCACGTTCTACGTGTTGCAACGCAATGTTGGCGATTATTATGTGTGAAGGCAACACGTAGATCTCGAACATACTGTAGAATTACCATAGTTTAGAGTGATTGTATTCTCTAGCGTAAACTTGTGTACGTAATTTGTATGAACAATAGCACAGCTCTCCTAGTGGTCGCTTATAGAACTTAAAATCGGTAGTACGAGTCTAGATTGTGTCTCAAGGGAACAAAATGACATATTTACGGCGAGGGCGCTTTATTAAATCTTGAGCGTTACGAGGGATTCAAGTGATTACTACCAAGACGATAATTTTGCTACCGAGTGACATATTCATATATTCATATTCATTTATTGGTATTATTCATACACTGTCATTATACAAGAGATTACATGTCAATTTAAAGCACTTAATACAATAAAAATTAAATTAGACAGAATTTTTTATCAAATAATAATAATAATGTAGTGGAATTCAGATATCAATTTATAGTAATGAAATAAAATTGAAGTTCATATTAGCAAATAACAATAATGATGTAGTCGAATTAAGGTAATGTCGGCAGAGTTCATTTCAACATTTAAAAATGATAATAAATAAATAATTATATAATTATAACAAGCTATTCCGACATAAATTCAGTTACGGAATAATACATATACTGCTTTTCACACCGCCTATGAGGCCCGGTTGAGAAATTTCGGCATCGAGCGTGGTTGCCCCGGTGGCTCAGAGACTAGAGCGAGGCCGCTAATGTCAGAAAGTCGCAGGTTCGAATTCTGTTCAGAGCCTAATTTTTTTGAAATTTTTCCTTTAATTTACTTTTGAAAAAATGTCAGCTGTCAGCATTAGTAACACTTTTAATTCGCCCCTACATTTTAATGAGTGCGTCCTGCCTGACGCGGGATGCGCGGACGCAGGGTGATTGCATTACAATCTTCAGCGCATTATAGGCCGGGCCCAATAAAGCCATGGGAGTGCGCGGTTGGAGAGTAGCCTGGGGAAAATCCAGGGGAAAACCTCCGGCACGACCACGCGTGTGGTTTGGAACACTGGAATACTCTAAGAAATAAGAGTAAGGTAAAGGCACAGTTGATAAGTGACTGTTTTAGTGGTTGTCCGCTGGCGCTAGTTGCGACTTGTGACAGACCACAGATGTTTGAAGATTGTTTAAGGTCGCGTTCATGTTTATCTGTTCTCGTCTGTTTAAATTGTGTTATGTTTGTTATGTTGTTTGTGACTTTAGTGTTTTTTGTCTTTCGTGGCTTCTCGTGGTCCCAAAGGAAGACCAGCGCTAGCCAATGGCTAGCACTATGCTGATTTGGGGCCATTTCGTGGCTATTTTCTGTATTTTGGTGTTATGTTAATTTGTATTGTGTCTGTGCCACGAATAAATGTTTTTTCTTTCTTTCTTTCTCACTAACTATCAGTAAAACTAAAAAAAACTATTTAATCTAATCAAAATAAATCTTTTTACAACTGGTTCTCGACCTACCACACACCACACGACAAGCCATAGTCTAATCAGATTTCACCCGCAATGCGTACGATCTCCCTCAATTCCCAAATTGAACCACCTGTCGCAAAACTTACATCGGCACTGACATCCCTAGCCTCCTGACACCTGGCGTCCTTTACAAAGTGCTAAATAAACCTTACAGTAAAGTCCGAATATTTTTGAACTTCTTATTTGGCCAACAGACGGCCGACCTTTTGGTAGCATCAATTCCCGAGTGTTTGTTTTTTCCTAAAGTCCTTTATAAAAGACAAAAAATACCTAAACAAAAAAATGCTCAATGTCTTTGTCAAGTAATATTAAAAATGATTTGTTTTAGTGAAAACTCGAGAAAACCTTAGTTTATATTTTATTTAACAGAAAAGGTCTCGGACTTTACAACAAAAACAGTTTAATGCTTTGCAAAGTACATTCGGCCGTAGTGGCAAGTGATTTCAGTAAATGTTCAGGGGTCAGGAGGCTAGAGACGTCCATGAGAAACTCAATAGAAAAACTGCGTAACTACCTCGAACTATCTATTAAGATGAGCCCTTTTTTCTGTTGACAGTCTAAAACCGAAGCTCCATATAAGAAGGTAGTAACTACACGAAAGTTCCTTATAGAATAGGATTTATGTTAATTGGGCAAAACTAGATTCGTTGCTAAGTTAGTCAGGGACGTTTGGCGCTCAAATTGAAGTTGCAACCGGAATGGAAACGCCTAGGGACTGTGGACTGGCGGAATTTTAGGGTTTAAATTAAGAACGATCGAACGCTACCTAAATAAAATAGCTTAGCCGTTGCTGCCCGGCGAAAAAAACAAAGATTGTTATGTTATGTGCAGAGATCAGACAAATTTGCATCATTGCTCGCAATAATGCTTACTACTTACTACTACTACTACTTATAATAACAACTCCTTTTATATACTGTTCCTACCTGTATATTGTAGTTTGCTGTAAAATAATACCTACAGAATAATAACTTGGCCAATTCGCGCTTAATTTGGAAACCTGGATGTAATCTGGTTTCCTACAGGACAGGCTTTGCCTCTGGAATTAGCGCAAACGAAATCTTTGCAGATTCTAAATGTATATTTCGGCTACTTAGAATGTAAACTAAATTAGAATATGTAAAGAAATTAAATAAATATTTTATGTTTTTAATGTAGACATGAGTCAAAAATGAATCAAAATGTTAATCAATTAATTATTTCAATTGAAATAAAATTGAAATTTCCGGAAATAAAAGTTTATACGTGCTTATAATTATTAGCAAAATGTTATTTAAAGTGGTTATCGTTTTCGTAAATATTTTTATATAATAAACAAGTTACTATTTTAAACTGACACGATTATTTACACTAGAAATAATACCCAACAACTACTACATGGTAAAATACGATTGGGATCCAGAAGACATGAACCAAATTGAATGCACGGCAAGTCAGGTTCTTATTTTCATCAGAATCAGAATCAGAATCACAATCAGAAAAATGTTTATTGTAGACATAGGTAGGCTGATGAATACAGAGTTGTTAAAAATAATTTAGTGATCTTCTATGTCTTGCCAATAGGCGTACAAAACATTGGATAAAAATACATAAAAAACAATTCGAAAATATAATCAATCTAAATTAAATTTAAAATTAAAAAAAATTGTGCAAGTCATTTCTTATTCATTGTTTGATCGATCAAATTAATCGGTTAAATCGAAGCGAAGGAGCGAATTTGATTGGACAATAGGGTTCTTAACTCAAAATTGGACTACTCCAAAAGACTAAGGTGTCTGCGGGTAACTTCGAATGTCGGCTAATTCCGAAAATAACAAATTTCAGTCTAACTAAGCGATTTTATTGCATCTCATCATCATCACTATCAAAAAGAAATGTTAAATATTTTTGTTGATGTTTGGTAGTGCAACAAAATCACTTAGACAGGAATCTTTTATTTTCGGAATTCCCCGATATTCGAAATTGCCCGAAGACACCACACTCCTAAGGAAATCAGGGATCAGATACCGGTATTTTCTCCATAGAAAAATACCGGTATTATTACGGTCACCGGTTCATTATTTCGTTTTTAATGGGACAATCTAATAATACGACGTTGTTACCTAAATACATGATTCAGCCCTACGTAATGAGCAAAAAATAATCCAAAATATTAGGCTAATTCAGGGTTTTTTAAAAATACCGGTATCGGTCTCTGAAGGAAATACGCCAAAAAATATGCCAATTGGTAAAAATCCTATTCAATATCTCAAAGAATACGAAGCTAGAACCGTTTTAATGTAGATGGTTATAAAATACTTTTTTGAGAAAATTCCAACTATTAATTTTCTTATTTGGTGCAGGGACCAATACCGGTATTTTTAAAAAACCCTGAATTAGCCCAATATTTTGGATTATTTTTTGCTCTTTACGTAGCGCTGAATCATGTATTTAGGTAACAACGTCGTATTATTAAATTGTCCCATTAAAAACGAAATAATGAACCGGTGACCGTAATAATACCGGTATTTTTCTATGGAGAAAATACCGGTATCCGATCCCTGATTTGGTGTCAACATCACTGTTACCTTACAGGGATAAGTTCGCCTTTGTACATGATTGATCTGTTTTTTTTCTGTATAATTTATTTTACTTGTCTTGTGTACAATAAAGTATTTACATACATACATACACTGTTCATCGAGTCTCCGCTCCGCCTAAGTGGATAGGCAGCCTTAGCTCTCGCTTAGCTCGTGATGGACAACAAGCACTGTCCACTAATTAAATTATGTCCGTCCGTACGTAAACCTAATTCAAACCGGTGACCACTAGCAGTGGGGCAAGGCTAGTTGACATGGCATCTGCGGTTTCCGGGGCGGTTTTAGTGGCATTGCTCAGTTTCGTCCAGTATGGTAAGTCTTTTGAAAAAAATTAGAAAGTACTTGTATAAATGCGGGTAGTGTCTCCACATGCTTAAAAAAATTAAAATCGTGGCTCCTCACTCACTAATTTTATACCATTAAAGAATTTTATGACCTGCCCAATAATTAATAATAACAATACCTATTACTTATGATTATACTTAATGATTTCAGTAATTTGTAGAATTGAATTAACACATAATAATTAATACTGTATAATTGAACTATAACAATGACATGTAATATTGATAATATTATTAATAAATGACTATGACTATAAGATTAATATTATGTGTCAAAAATAAATTCGTATTAGTGCCCTCGTAATAAACAAATTTCAAATCGATCAAAGTGAGAGAAATTTTCCGTCAAATGGGGTAAAATGGGACATTCAAGGCACACCGTTTCCACCAGATTATACCTCGTTTTTTAAGATTAGAAATTAGGTAAACAACTAACTAGTGGTCGTAAACACACACACACATTGTATTCGCATTTCGCGCGAACGGTTAGAATATTAGTGGCAGTAAGTGACTATAACAAATTACTTTTTTTAAACTTTCACCGACTTCTTACAATCTCTGCCTCTAAGTTTTTTATTGTACAACTTATAGATGAATGAAGCGAAACGTAATTAAAAAAAAATTATGCACTCATTTAAAAACACATATAAGTAAATATAAATTAAGATTTTTTTTCTTAATTTTGAATAATAATTGTATAATGTAAACATGAAATAACAATTTTAATATTCTTTGTGATTATTTGACACTTGTACCGCAAAATGTGCCTAAAAAAACCTGTAAGTCGTTATCTGTCATTCTTTCTAAATTCAAAAAAAAAACAAGGTATAGCATGGTTTGTACGTAGGAATAATCCCGACATTTAGCTAGCGTGTTTAATTACAGATAGAGTTTATACCCACAGACTGACATATCCCAGTTCCTGTTGAAACGGGGTGATTTAAGCCTTGAATGTCTCATTTAACCCCATTCGACGGTTCGCTCTTTTACAATAAACGCTGACCAGTGAGTGAGTTCAGTGAGTGAGGTTGTCTGGAAGTCAAGATCGCTCTTTAGCGATAAGATCGTCTGTTGATTATCTCTTGTTTTAAGTCTTTATACTCTGTATTAGTTTGTTATTGAGGTGTGAACTATAGAGTATATATAGGTATGTAATGTGACTGAACCTAGTCTTACCTGGTAGTAAAGTCTGACAAGGAGGCGCTATTATTCTCATTTATATAATACTAGCGACCCGCCCCGGCTTCGCACGGGTGCACTATTTAATGGATGTTATTATACATATAAACCTTCCTCTTCGATCACTCTATCTATTAAAAAAAACCGCATCAAAATCCGTTGCGTAGTTTTAAAGATTTAAGCAGACATAGGGATATAGGGACAGAGAAAGCGACTTTGTTTTATACTTACATGATGTAATATTTATTATTTATTTATTTATATGGCAACAGGTCAGTATAGTCGGAATAATGACATTTTGACGTTTTCACCTGTCAGTTCAGTTAATTTTAAAATGTTTTGTAGCGAAATCGCTCCATCTCCCGAGCTTTTTTTTAATTTTTTTTTTAATTTTAATATAGTTATATTATTACAAATGTTCCGCTCTTGATAATGAATCGTTGTGGGCATTTTTGTCACTAATCATTTAATATTTAACACAACCTAAACCACCAGTGACACTGACAACAGTGACAAACTGAAAATCTATGATTAAAATTATTGCCAGTGTAAGAAATTAGTTCCAATAAAATTCCGCAACATGGCGCATGCTCACATATTTCTGGTCGGGCTTCAAGTTACTACAGGACATATGACCTAGTGCACTGGTTCAGCAAGAACCTATTCACTCTTAATTTGAAGATATGTATCTCGATATCGTAAAGTGGCAATGAGGGCTATCGTTTTTGTTGTCATCCAGCTGTCAAATTTTTTTATTCGTTATTATGGGCATGAGAACGAAGTTTACGTTTAAATCATATTTAATACCTTAAAACCGTACCGTAAAAATATTCAACATCCCACATTGCAGCGCAGTCCGGTTTTGTTAGGAAATAAGTTTCCGAAAGACAAAACTGTCTCAAAGAACTGACAGTCATTGACCCGTAACTCATATTTGCCATAATCAAGCTCAGGTTTTGAAAAATAGTAAATATATTGTTCCAATTAGATATTAACCCGCGTAGCGCAACCACAAAGAGTGACATTTGACATTTCGGAGACCTCGCGCTACACTAGCTACGCACGATAGCCCCCATTACACTTCGTCGTTCACCTAATGCGGTCGCTGAATTCATTTTAAACTACTTAGGCCAACAAACGTCGTCTTCACATTATTCTGTCCGCCTATCTATAAGCGTTGGCAGCTGTCAATCGCCGAATGCGGCCGACTAACGTGCTCTTTACACTTTTGCGGTCGCCGCATGTAGCAGCGGCGAACGACGAAGTGTAATTACCGCTTAATTGTCATGGAATATAGACGGGGAAGGATTTCCATTCCTTAGCAGTTCTCATTAAGATACGCTTATATGCATAATCTTCTTCTAAATAGTGCTTTCCTGTGCTTCCTGTACTGCTTTCTTAATCATGATTAAACTAGTATTCTTTTTAATTGGAAAAAATATTTACGTTAATTAATTTCTGCATTTTCCCTTCAATAATTAAAAGAGAATGTTGTTTAACTGGTACGCTGCAAAATCATCTTCACTTTTACCTCTTAATCGGTATTAGGGTTCCCATGAATATTGTAAAAATTGCTTTTTTAGTTCCGCACCTCAAAAGGAAAAAAGGAACCCTAATAATACCATCATTATGCGACTGGGCGAATATTCTGCTTTTTTAAGGCTACTTTTTGTCATTGTTGTTTCATTAAATATTGTTAATGGAGACTATTACAATTATTTATACTTTATCGCACAAAAAATAGTGTACAAATGGCGGATTTAATGCCAAATGGCATTCTCTACCAGTCAACCACAGGACTAAACAGAGATACTTAAAAACGGTGCAGGAAAATGTAGAAACGTTGAGAGCAGGGCTTTAAATACCGTTAAAAAGTTGGTATCGTTACCACTGGGAGACAGAATTAACGTTAATATGTAATTAACGTTAAACCATGTACCGTTACTTATACTACTCTTTACCGGTAAAAAAATGGTAATGTTACTAGCTGTGCATTGAGCTAACGTTAAGTCAAAGGTATCGTTAAACTATCTTTAATGTTATTAGCTAACGTTAATAGCAACAAATAGCAAATAGCAGCATAATTACATATGACTTACTTATATATAGACAAATATACACTAATACATATTGATATATACATATATATGATGAGAGTAAACTTTTGTAAAAAGCTTAAACAAATATCGGGTTGAGTATTATTTGATTAATGTTTCCGCCGGTTTATTCTAACTTTGTGTAGATAATCGTGAGTCGACAATGTCTTTAGAAACAAGCATTTCAAACTCTCAGAGAACCCCCCGTCTATCAAGGCCTGTTTGCTCCGGTGTTAAGTTAAAATTTAAATAAAATTTTAATGTCTGTAATTCCTTGAAACTGTAAATAAATCTAACTTAACTTAACAAAATAATCAAAAGATACCGCCGTTTAAGGGTCCTTATCAGTTAAAAAACGCTCATCTATTTACGCCATTTTCTGTTTGAATTGACACGTATCTTGACATTTTCTCGATGTTACTATCTAGAACAGGACTATTGCGACCTTATGTCATAAACTTTTAATGTATTTTTTGGATCTTTCATTAAGAAATATCGTTTCAAACTTCACTCCAAATCGACCATTTTCAAGCTAAAAATTTATTTTTTTTGCTTTGTTTTTTTACACACATTAAAATCAAAAAATGGCTATGTTACTATCTAACACTTTAATAAAATCATAGTAGCCTTTAATAACTTTATTGGTATTATCAATACTTTTGTCCTAATTTGAAATCAAAACCTTTCAAAATTTATAAGGCCTCTTAAGCCGCAAATTTGGCATGAATCATCCATAAACTGTGAATTGGTAAAACTCCGCATACAAATATTGTTTGTACGGAACCTTCGTGCGCGAGTCACAACACTCGCACTTTGCCGATTTTACACATTTTAACGGGTTCCATTTCCGGTTCAGATAGTCATGTTTTTCAAATCTGTGAAAGCAGTTCTCTTTTTTTTTAAATAATGAAGTCTTCTTTCACAAAACAAGACAGCTGTCCGGGCATGACATTATTGATTTCAGAATTCTTTGTGTTAACAGACTAGGGGCCGATAATTATAATCATATTAATCAGTTTACGTTTGCCGTCCCTTTTTCCTGATTTCTTTATCGAATCTTCCCTCCCTTTTTCTTTTGAATTGCATCCTTGTCTCTTCTCAGGATGCTTACAAGAGTAAACATATTTTGACGACCGCTTTAGCCTAGTTGGTAGTGACCCTGCCTTCGAAGCTGGAGGTCCCGGGTTCGAATCCCGGTCAGGGCATGTATTTGTGTGATGAACACGAATATTTGTTCCTGAGTCTTGGATGTTTTCTATGTATTTAAGTATCTATTTATCTATATAAGTATGTATATCGTCACTTGGTACCCATAGTACAAGCTTTGCTTAGTTTGGGACTAAGTTGATTTGTGTAAGATTGTCCAAAATATTTATCCAAATAATCAGCGCAAGTGACATTCTTTTTTATAAAAAGATGTTTCGTAATCAATACTAGGTCACAGTGGTAACGTAAGTCTCGGTGACCCGAAAGAAGCCATACAGGGCTATCGACACGTCACGTCTCGTTGAACTTGGCTCTAATTGACATGTTCTGTCTATTGTTAAACTAGTTTTAATTTTTTCATTATTCTAATCTTGGCAGAGTTATGGCTACGCTTTTTAAATCTTTTTTTTTAATAATAATTTTTTTTTAGAGAATCTTACACAAATCAACCTAGTCCCAAACTAAGCAAAGCTTGTACTATGGGTACCAAGTGACGATATACATACTTATATAGATAAATAGATACTTAAATACATATAAAACATCCATGACTCAGGAACAAATATTCGTGTTCATCACACAAATAAATGCCCTGACCGGGACTCGAACCCGGGACCTCCAGCTTCGACGGCAGGGTCACTACCAACTAGGCTAAAGCGGTAGCGGGTAGGGGTAAAACGAAATGGATAAATATGTGAATAGACATCTCTAGCTGGCTTCACCGCCAGCCTCATCTTTGTCCCCGGGCTAGATGCTGGCTAAGAGCAATCCTAAATTTACACTAACGGGAGACATATTTACACTTAATATGAGAACAACGGTTGGAACTCACTTGGAAAGTCACTATTTGCGACATGTTTCGGACTACAATTGGAGTCCTTGTCTTGATAACACTCAACCTGATGAAGGACTCCAATTGTAGTCCGAAACATGTCGCAAATAGTGACTTTCCAAGTGAGTTTCAACCGTTGTTCTCATATTAAGAGCAATCCTATTTTTAATTTAAAAAAAGCGAAAGCATTTTTGCATTGCTTCGCTCGCTCGGTCAGTAATCAATAAATGAAATAAAGAAAAAATCTTTTCTAGCATCTTCAATCTTCTGCTATGATTGCAACAGCGCCTTCGACCCGCGATGCGGCGAGGAATTCGACCCGTTTAGCCTCGGCGTCGTCAACTGTTCTCTGAGGGACCCGCCTGAGCACTTGAACGTGTCTGAACCCAGCATCTGTCGGTCTATCAAGATGGATAGTGAGTATGGAGATCACGTCCATACATAATACGGTTGAAAATATTAGAAATATTTTTTTCACACCTGCTATTCAGAAAAGAGTTATTGTTGCCCTCGAATGAGGGATCAAAGATGTACTTTTCTTCCCTCATTTGAGGGCAACAATGACTCTTCTCCCCATTGAAGGTGTGAAAACTAGTATGTGACACTCTGTAGTAAAATCATTTGTAAGATATTTCATGTTTTTAGCAGCAGGCCTAATAGACGGTGTGAAAAGCAGTATGTGTCACGCGGTAGCAAAATTATTTCCGTCTTGGGCGTAAACACTTGAAGCCCTCGCTACGCTCAAGATTCTACTTTAGAATCCTGAGCGTAGCGAGGTAACCATGGTAACGAGCAACAAAGAATAGTTGAACCACCCAGGTATCAATAAATAAAACTGCGGAAAATTCTCATTCAGTAACTATTTAAACTATTTAAGCCCTATTTATTTATATTTATATATTTGTGTACAAATCAACCTAGTCCCAAACTAAGCAAAACTTGTACTATTGGTACTAAGTGACCATTCAAGAATATTTGAATTAAACTGATTATTAATATGAGCAAATTGTGCACGCGATTTCAAATGAGTTACATGACATTTTTGAATGACTCATTTGTAACGTTCTCTAGCAAATAAATTACTACTGGCCCCTATTTCACCAAAGCTGACAGGCGCGACAATTGTCAAAAAACATTACAATTGTAGTTGGTGAAACAGTTTTCACATGAAAATAGTCGATTTGTCAGCCTACATATGTCAACTTGATGAAATAGGGGCCAGGCCCCTATTTCACCAAAGCTGACAGGTGCGACAATTGTCAAAAAACATTACAATTGTAGTTGGTGAAACAGTTTGCACATAAAAATTGTCGATTTGTCAGCCTACATATGTCAAATACATACATATGTCAACTTGGTGAAATAGGGGCCTGGTTATACATCCAAGTACCCCTCCAAGAACCGATGTGATTGTTCATTACATATGCTGCGGTCGGCGTAAGAGGATTAGAGACATTATTCATATGACAGTAATGTATTCATTCCAGTATACGGTAAAGTCCGCGTGGTCCGTTCATGCGGCTACCTCGCCGAGGATTCAGGCGAGAAGTCTTGCCAGCGCAAAGCGGGCAACGGTGACGTCTTCGTCACTTACTGCGCCTGCGACACAGACCTGTGCAACCACGCGACTGGGCATGGTCTGGCCGGTGCTATTATTGTAGCAATAATGTTGCTTAGGATTTGTTGAAGTGTCGGAATAAATGTTATTGATGATTTGTTCTTTTAATGACCAATTTGTACTCAAAAGTTATGCTAATTACCCCGGAAGCATGATTCTACCAAGTATAAGGCACGCAAAATGGTGACGCCTTCACTTACTGCTCCTGCGACACAGACCTGTGCAACCACGCGACTGGATATGGCCTGGCCGGTGCTGTTCTTGTAGCAAGTGTTGCTTAGGATTTGTTGAAGTGTCGGAATAAATGTTATTGATGATTAGTACTTTTAATGACCAATTTATACTCAAAAGCAATGCTAATTACCCCGGAAGCATCTTGATTCCACCAAGTATAAGGCACGCAAAACGGTGACGTCTTTACTTACTGCTCCTGCGACACAGACCTGTGTAACCACGCGACTGGGCATGGTCTTGCCGGTGCTATTATTGTGGTAATAATATTGCTTAGGATTTGTTGAAGTGTCGGAATAAATGTTATTGATGATTAGTTCTTTGAATGACCAATTTATACTCAAAATCAATGCTAATTACCCCGGAAGCATCTTGATTCTACCAAGTTTAAGGCATGCAAAAGGGTGACGTCTTCATTCTTCTACGACACAGACCTGTGCAACCACGCGACTGGGCATGGTCTGGCCGGTGCTGTTCTTGTAGCAAGTGTTGCTTAGTATTTGTTGAAGTGTCGGAATAAATGTTATTGATGATTAGTACTTTTAATGATCAATTTATACTTAAAGCAATGCTAATTACCCCGGAAGCATCTTGATTCCACCAAGTATAAGGCACGCAAAACGGTGATGTTTTTACTTACTGCTCCTGCGACACAGACCTGTGCAACCACGCGAATGGGCATGGTCTGGCCGATGCTATTATTGTAGCAATAATGTTGCTTAGGATTTGTTGAAGTGTCGGAATAAATGTTATCGATGATTTGTTCTTTCAATCACTAATTTATACTCAAAAGAAATGCAAACTACCCCGGAAGCATGATTCTACCAAGTGTAAGGCACGCAAAATAGTGACGTCTTCACTTACTCCTGCACAGACCTATGCAACCACGCGATTGGATATGGTCTGGTCGGTGCTGTTCTTATGGTAGCAATGTTACTTAGGACTTGTTGAAGCGTCGGAATAAATGTTATTGATGATTTGTTCTTTTAATGACCAATTTGTACTCAAAAGCAATGCAAACTACCCCGGAAGCAGGATTCTACCAAGTATAAGGCACGCAAAACGGTGACGTCTCCACTTACGGCTCTGGCAGCACAGACCTGTGCAACCACGCGACTGAGCATGGTCTGGCCGATGCTGTTCTTGTAGAAATAATGTTGCTTAAGATTTGTTGAAGTTTCGGAATAAATGTAATTGCTGATTTGTTCTTTCAATGACTAACTTATACTCAAAAGCAATTAAAGCGGGTCATTGTGCATCAAATATTAGAAGAAAGTGCACAGTTATTCATTGTTTTGATTAGGTATATTACTCAATTTGATTCGACCAAATGTAAGCCATACAACGGCTACGGTTTCATCACTTAATGCTCCTGCGACACGAATCTGTGCAACAACAGCCGAGTGAAAGGGACAGCACGATACGAAGGTCGGATCTCAAAGTTCGGAGTAGGCCCTCTGGCCGGTGCTTTTCTCATGGCAGCAATTTTGCTAAGGATTTGTTGAAGTGTCGGAATAAATGTTTTTGTTCTTTTAGTTATGATTTACACTCGTCACGTCAAATAGCATCAAAATTGTATTAGTAAAAAGTGCACTCGATCTTGATTATGATTATTGAGTAGTAATCAGAGGTTGATCATTGATGTATATTTTATTATTTAAATCAATTTAATTACACTATAATATAAGGAACTAAACATCGCGACATTACGTACTTTCAGAGAATGCCATAATAAAAACTGTTAGCGGCCTATATAGATGTACTAAGTGGGTCATACGCGGATTTAGGTTCGCGTCTTTTCTGTGGACATACCAAAAGTTAAGGGCTACAAAGCTTAATTTTGGATTGGACCAGTAACCCGCATAAACAGTGTCTTCGTTGCTATAAATCCCTGTAATAAAAACATAGCTAACATGCACATAAGCCGTTAACTATTGACCACAGGAGGGACGACTTTTGTTTTTTCAACTAAGTATGACATAAGTATACAACGTGAATAATGATACCAGCCCGGAGCAACTTGTTTCTATACTAAGTATAAGCTTTTTTTAGAGGGAGGCAACTTGAATAGGTAGGCCTACTAAAATAATGTTTTTCATGTATATTATTAAAAATGATGACAAATCAGACCTAGATTCATGTCTCAACTGTAATCATTTTTGCAATAATCGTTTTTCGTCGACAAGATGTGAACACCGTGACATTTAATTTTGTAATCATGCGACTGAAATTAGTGCAGCGAGCATAATCTCATAGTAATTCTACTCAATTGAACGAGATAACAAGTAGAATTACTATGAGAGTACTCGTTGCTCGCCGGCTGTGGGACCAGTGCCTTATCTTAGCGGTATTAAATAAACTGACAACACACGAAACGTAGTACATATTTGTCTATCGCATAAATAAACAGACCTACTGAAACCCGCTTCCTCAGCATTCTGTCGATACTGATATGACTGCTTCTCTGCACCAGGGGAATGTCTATTTAATGGCGACATTTACTCGCCATGTCACAGTCACCATAGTGAAAAAGTAGCTTTTATTGGGACGAACCCACCGTTCAATCCACTACACCCTTATGACCCTACCGCTTCTTGATCGGCGACTGTTTATTCAAAATATTCACAGCTAACCACCATATCTTATGGCCGTTCACTATCACCTGTGACCCCGTTGTTAGCCTGTAGCTAAGCCCCAATGTAGTCGTATCAGGAGCTCAAAGCCTTGGCGGAGAACCGAAATGAATTGGCGATTACTCCACCGACAAGAGCTAGGCTAGGCGGTTAAACATATGATGATGATGATAAATAGACAGACCTCACTAGTTCAAGATTTGTTACAGACTTAAAGTTGAAATAAATGTTTTTGGTCATCGAAAGCGAGTTAATACATGCGACTTTTAAGAAAATTCTCCGCGCAATAGTTTATTTCTGTGATAAGCACATTGGATTTACTTAATAAGTCGGCTTGGCTTGGCTTTTATAAGCCAACCGAAAATTATATATTTCAAAGAAGTATTATCAAGGATAAGGCTAAATCGGAAATTAGCAGAAGTTTTCGTTTTCTGGTTTAAGCACCACTGGTTGCTGTTATCCAAAATACACACAAGTACTTACAAAATAATGGCGTTTTATTTTTGCATGCAGGAATATATAATATATAAATCGACTTAAAAGAAACTATTATATAGGTCACGCCATAGAACTGGTTAAGTGGGTGATCTCTTTAGCATGTTACATACGCTACATAATTTCAAAAGGTCGCTTGTCTGCACCCAAAATTTAATATTTGTACTGGTAACATCCCCAAGTACTAACCTGGGTTAGCTCCATCTCTGAACACCTTGGGCTGGTTCCTGTAGGCCAGGAAGTACTGGATGTGCGCCATCTCGTGGTGAGCCGTGATCAAGTCCTTCATGTCCACGTGAGTGCACATCTTTATGCTGAAATGTAAAATCAGACTGTGAGCACGTAGAAAATATTTACTTGAATTATTATGTGATTATCAGAGGAGAAAACAAACATGTTGATAGATAATATCAAGCTTCGACGTCAATATTTTTCGTTTTAAAGTAGGCTGTTGCTTACTGAAGTCTCAAGCCGACAGTGGTTAGGAGGTTGCTCCATCACGATATAAGACAGAACATGTTCAACATAAACACAAAATCATACCGGTAGTCATTTCAGTTGTAGAACTCCCAAGTCACCGATGATTGGCAGTGGATGTGGCGGTCTGCGGATTGGTCGATCACGTCCAGAAACTCAAGACTGGTGTAGCTGACATGTTCAACGTAACATCATACCTTCATACCGGTAGTCATGTCAGTCACAGAAGTCCCAAGCCGATAGATGCCAATGAATGTAGATGTCTGGTGGTTGGTCGATCCCGTTCAGAAACCAGAAAACTGGTATAGATGACATTTTCAATATAAACAACATCATACCGGTAGTCATGTCGGTTACAGAAGTCCCAAGCCGATGGCTGGCAGTGAATGTGGCGGTCTGGAGGTTGTTCGATCCCGATCAGAAACTATAAAACTGGTGTAGCTGACATGTTCAACATATACACAACAACATACCGGTAGTCATGTCGGTTACAGAAGTCCCAAGCCGATAGCTGGCAGTGAATGTAGAGGTCTGGAGGTTGGTCGATCCCGGTCAGAAACTATAAAACTGGTATAGATGACATGTTAAACATAAACACAATTTCTTACTGGTAGTCATTTCGTTTGCAGAACTAGCCGCCGATGGTTGACAGTGGACGTATGCGCTCTAGAGGTTGCTCAATCCTAGTCAGACTAGAAAACTGGTATTGCTGCTATGTTCAACATAAAAACAACATCACACCGGTAGTCATGTCGGTTGCAGAAGTCCCAAGCCGACGGCTGGCCGTGAATGTAGAGGTCTGGAGGTTGGTCGATCTCTTTCAAATACCAGAAAACTGGTATAGATGACATGTTAAACATAAATACAACTTCTTACCGGTAGTTATTTCGTTTGCAGAACAAGCCGCCGATGGTTGACAGTGGACGTATCCAGGGGTGAGTGGTCAAACCCGATAAATCGAGATAATTGTTTTTTGAAATAAGAACTCTACATCCATTACGCAGAGTTCTATTTTCAATAAACCTTTTAGATGACTTATCGGGTTTGACCACTCACCCCTCGGTATGCGCTCTAGAGGTTGCTCAATCCTAGTCAGAAACTAGAAAACTGGTATTGCTGCTATGTTCAACATAAAAACAACATCATACCGGTAGTCATGTCGGTTGCAGAAGTCCCAAGCCGACGGCTGGCAATGGATGTGGCGGTCTGGAGGTTGCTCGATCACGCTCAGAGCCCAGAAATCTTGCGGCATGGCTGACATGTTCATGGAAACGAAGAATTCTTCGGCCAGTTGGAACATTGTGAGGGAAGTGTAGCCCTGAAATGCAATTTTAAAATAAATTATGTACTCTGAGTTTACGTTAATGTTTGGATGTGAGATTCTCGACTTCGACCGTAGGTTCAATTAAGGTAACTGACGATTCAAAAGTGCTTGTTGCTAGGCCTATTTGAATAAAGAATATTTTGAGTTTGAGTTTTGAGTTTGTAAGGCAAATTGCAGATTTGTCGATGCCATGACCTAAGAAAACAGGGTCTAACAATCCGGATCGTGACACCACATACGTCACTGTCGACGACACTCACACTTACGTCCGCATACCGTCGATAGGCTGATGCAAGGCTGATGACGCAGGTCGTGTCACCCACACTACTAACCGATGTACCGGATTGCTATACCTGGCAGTATATTATTGTATCATGGTCGGTGCGGATGCAATACGATATGAGAAATCTGTCAGTCGACTCAGTAATGCTTTTTACTGAGCACCTGACGGGATGCGCGGTAGCGGGGCGAAGCGAAGGCAGTACTGCCCCGCGTCTGCGCATGATATATTACTACTGCGCAGATGTAATACTGACAGTCGTCAAGTGGGAATCTTTGCAACATCAGTAAGTTTAAGTTTAAGAAGAGAATGTCACATATCAATCCCACCCCGCCAAGTGGGGGAGTCTCCTTTGGGACACAGTTGGCAAAATTAGTAAGTATAATTTTGTTCTGAATTTTCGTATGAAATATAATTTGAAGAAATTGTGGGTCCCAGTATACAAATCAGAGGGGCTACTACGAACTTCGA
Source organism: Epiblema foenella (assembly GCA_963556455.1). Lineage (NCBI taxonomy): Eukaryota > Metazoa > Arthropoda > Insecta > Lepidoptera > Tortricidae > Epiblema > Epiblema foenella. Next base: position 22,545,585 of record OY747103.1, on the reverse strand, counting down.
AATCCGAACTTCGTATCATGTACTCCCTTTTACCCATATAGTGTATAACACGAGTGTGAAAGGGACGGCACGATACGCCGTTCGGATTTCGAAGTTCGGAGTACAGGCACAGGACCAAATTACTAGTATAACCAACCCTATATTAATAATGACAATGTTAGTAAGACTATTATTTTTTTTTCCAACCCAGGACAGGTTGGAAAAAAATTATAATGAAGTCTTAACTAGCGGCGAAAAAAAATAACAATAGAATTATTTTATTATGTGCCCGGAAATTTTCTGCAGCGGGAAATGACGGCTTAAGACTCTTCTAGGTTCAACCGATCACTTGATCAATATTTATTTTGACGATGATGGACTTTGGCAGATCTTTGAAAAAAATCTAAGCGGCTTTATTACTTAATATTACTATCTACACTAGCACAATAAAGACGTACCTGTTGATTCATCTCCGAGGTAACATCAAGCATGTTCTTCCCAGGATACGGCAGGGTGACCGGGACGATGCCAGCCCAGCTCTGTCCCCACATGTCCCCCAGGATATGAGCCGGGATGGGGGCAGACCGGGATATCCGTTCCGGGCCATAGGATTCTCGGAGGCGGCGGCGGACGTACGCGTGCAGGACCTCATAAAGGGGTTTTATCTGGAAATTTTGTAAATTATTTGGAAAATGTTCTATTTTAGTTAGGCGTTCGTCAGTGGCGGATTTGCAGTCTTGGTCGCCACGTAGTATGTACCAGGCGCCACCTTCCTCAGCACTCAACTAGATTTTTTGTCGCAATTGGCTGCCACTGGTATGTGGCCGCTCTAGGCCCGGGCCTACTGGGCCTTAGGGCAAATCCGCCACTGGTGTTCTGCTTAAACGTTCGGCTTTCCATGAACAAAATATTAATTTTGTATCGAGCAGTAACGCCGCTAACGCTAATTACAAATTAAAAATAAAAAGAAAAAAACCGGCCAAGTTCGTGTCGGGCCAAGCACAATGAAGGGTTTTCAAATACTAGTAGTGATACATTCCCCACGGTATCTAGGCGATGGATGACGTGAAGGCTGTTAAGAGGAAGAACGGACTCACTGAACAGGATGCCCAGGATCGTATAAATAAAAAAAAAGGAAATTGAAAACTGGCTACGGGCGTGTCGGATCACGCACAATGAAGGGTTCTCTATCAACACCTACTAGTCCACATTTAAAACCACCATCCAATACATTAAATCTAAAAAAGTCGTGTCTTCATAGGGAACTCATGGCACTTAAGGCCTTTAACAAGTTTATCTTCACTGAATTCTAAACTCGAAATTATTATTCTTTCTTGAACTGTAAATTAATATTTTGACATGAAAAATGTATTACTTATTATAGTCAGACTTTCTTAAATTGTAAATTAATATTTTGACATGTAAAAGTGCCCTTGTGGCCTATTTGCAGAATTAATGTTTTATTTTGAGTTTGATTTTTGATTTTTTATTTGGGCAAGACAGTTTTTCAGCGAAAACTTAAAAACCGTACCGTCTACATTGTTCAAACCAAAAATCGTTGACAGTATTTATTAATGCACACCACTTCAATTTTTTTCAGAATTTTGACTTCCTAGTTTGGGAACTAAAGGATGGGAACACTTTTTACGACTTTGACAGCTAATATCCAAATTATCCAATCGTTGACGAACGGTTGACTTAAATGGAAAAGTTTTTTAAAACCTTCATATCATTTTTAAAGGCCCACATGAATATATGTGTTGAAATTTTTTTTTATACACCGGTTACATGTATGGAGTGCAAAGTTCCGATTCACATTACATGACCAAGTTGCGAACATTGTCAAGTGGCTTAACAATCCCTGTTCCCGACCTCTATTCCACAAAGTTCAACGGGTGGTACTTAAATGACTGACCCTGAGACTCTATACATCTCTCTGCAAACGCGTGCCCAGGTTATTCGTCTGACGCATTGTTCACTTATTGCTGTGTGCTTTCACTATAGGTACTAACTATATTTTTGACTTGGAAAAGAACCCTTGAGTGAGGCCTACTTACAGAATAAATGTTTGATGTTTGACTACGTGAGCTTAAAATCTTATATTACGTACCTGTTCCCAAACTTCATCGACTTCCTGTCTCATGTTCTGGGACTCGTAAGGGAACATCCAGTAGGCCGATGCGTCAGTGAAATCTGGAAAATTAATTGATTTTTTTCTTTAGCAATATAAATGCGCCTACATGAAACGTCATTGCAAAACATAAGTGTAACATGGAGTACAGAATAGGAAAGGCTCTTCGTAGACGGCAGCAGAAATGTTAATACAGAATTTATGTATTTTAAGGTTGCAGCGAAATTTAACCATAACCGACCAGATACTGTAAAGAGTACAAGTGTGGACGTAACTGAGGGAGTGCCATTAATAGGTTCGTTACGAGCCGTTCGCGAATGATTCACGAACCACATTATACCATGCGTTTACAGTTCATTTCTCTAGTGAGAACCCGGCTTTATACTACGATGGTGTGCAACATCGTACACCAATGTCTATTGACTCTAGAGGTATCAGTGTTCCATCTCCACTCGGTCTAGACATGCTGTAACTAGTTTCAGTCTCTGGAGTGGGACATGATATTTAGAATGAAGGAAAAATTGAAAAATTTAGGCACCGAGCAGGATTCGAACCTGCGACCTCCCGGCACTCGCGGCCAGTCGCTCTAGCCAACTGAGCTATAGGTGCAATCTCTACCCAGTTCCAAATTCATCAACCGTTCCTTCACATACATACATGATATGTTGCAGCTCTACTTTAGTCATCTTTACTTAGGTACTGTTAAGCATACCAGCCCAGCTAGGCTAGGTTTAATGAATCAGCAACAAAACTCCCAGTAGCTCGATTCCATTCACACCCCAGATTTGGTTGCAAGCGCTCAACCAATCTCACAGGAGCGCAAACTTTTAGAGTATACCAGTGTTTAAGCCGCCCGCGTGACCGTGTCGGAGGTTTCCCCTGGATTTTCCCCAAACCACTCTCCAACCGCGCACTCCTATCGCTTTATTGGACCCGGCCTATAAAGCCACAGCCAGGTTAAAAAAGGCTTGCAGTGTGGTTCGTCTGCTCAACCAACTGCTCATAATAGATTCCTGATTATATAAGATAATATACATATGTAATTCATGTAACCAATATGCATAACTAGTTATAGTACTTAATTTAATGACTTTTTTTTATTCTAAATAGGTTTGCGCTTGACCACAAATCACCTGATGATAAGCAATATTGTGGTCTAGGACAGAACGCGCTTACCTAGTAAAAACCGATTCCCTCTCGCTTTGAAGATCAAAAGGTTGTAGTTTACGGGAAACAAGGATTCCGGCAAGGAGTTCCACAGCTTGGCGGTTCTCACAATAAAGGTGGAAGCAAAACACTTCGTGCGAGTTTTCGCAATAGCCACCGTAAAACGATGGCACCTTACCGTATTCCTACTTGTAAATTATTTTTACCAATAAAGAAACTGAACTGAACCGCGGTCCAGACATGTTAGAGCTTGTCCCAGTCTCTGGAGTGGGACATGATATGTTGCAGCTCTAGTCATCTTTACTTACTGTTAAGCCTTGCAGCGTGATTCGTCAGCTCAACCAGCTGCTCATAAAGGTCCCTGATTCTTCTGCCAGTGTTCCGTCTCCACTCGGTCCAGACATGTTGGAGCTCGTCCCAGTCTCTGGAGTGGGACATGATGTGCTGCAGCTCTGGTTGGAGGTGGAGCCCGCATTTGAAGGGTTCGTTGTAAGCGCAGATCTCAGCGCTGTTGTAGACTGCCAGCATGTCGTTGATGAGTCGGTTGTACTGGAATAGAATACAATATAAATACTTTACGAAGAGAAACAAAACAAAGACATGTATTTGTAGATGGAGGGTAGGGAGAGGTTAGGTTTAAACATGATGGTTAAAGTAACGTTGCGAGGGATAACTCAACAGGCGTCTATTTTACAGATACACACGAACACGAGTGAAACATTGTTGTGTGTTGAGATATACATGGACATTGTCTATGTGTGCGTTAGCGTATGAGCTAAGAGTTCACATTGTCTATGAGTTCGTATGCGTCACAACTATAACTATAGCTAACCTGCGTTGGTGAAATAAAAGTACTATACGTCTATCTATATGTAAATACTCTTAAATTATGTTTCTATTTGGAAAACCATCCATCCATCGATTCCATTTTGGTGAGTGTAGTCCCCAACTCGCACTGGGCCAGCGAGATGATGATGACCTCATTGTCGCTTAAAACCATGTTTTTCAGTTTTTAAAGTACGACCAACCGAACCAATCAGACACCAGTGCGGCTAGCACAACTTGCTGACAAATCGTATCTCGCGCGACTCAGCGATTCCTGTCTCGCTCGAACTGTGCGGGTTAGAAAGAGGATGGTAGATTTTTCTCTACTCGCGTCGCGTCGCAGCGGTAGTTGTGCTAGCCCCCCTGTAGGGTTTCACCTAGTATATAACTTATAAGTTGCCAGGAACTACTGTCTCCTCTACTAAGTAACCTCAAATATAAAAGTTGCCTGCCTGGGCAAACGATTTAGTTAGCAATTCAATTATTGTTTCGTAGACGTAGTGATACGACCATTGTCGAAGGAACTCGTTTGAAAATCAGCGCAAGGCATAAAGCCCTGCATATGCTGAGACGAGCACCCATTGCCCAACCTAATACAAATTTAAGTTATGTTATAAGGGATCTCTTTGTTACTGTACACATTTTCTTTTTTGGCAATAAATTATTTTGAATTTGAATTAAGTATCCCCTCCACGCACCGGAAGACGAGCTGTCGGTAGACCTTCGACAAGGTGGAGTGATGACCTGGTGAAGGTCGCGGGAATCCGGTGGAAACAAACGGCACAGGACCGGTCTAAATGGCGAGCCTTGGGGGAGGCCTATGTTCAGCAGTGGACGTCTTTCGTCTGAAATGATGATGATGATGAAGTATCCCCTTACCCGATCCAGCTGGTCAGGTGGCAACGCCGCTGGCCCGATGATGGACAGCAGCCGCAACTGCCTGAAGGTCGGGAAATCCCTGATGGCTCCTCGTGGTATCTGCTGCGCTGTCTCCCAGAGACCACGCTGGAACAGCGTGTAGCGTTGCTGAGCGTCAAGCTGGAAAACATAAACATATTCTGCTAGAACAAATTTAATTCCTAGAAGTGGAGCGCTCGTGGCCCAGAGGCGCCAGCGTGCCGCGTGTGGTACGCGAAGTTGAGCAACGTGGGACGACGTCAGTTCTTGGATGAGTGGTTACTAACTGAGCACTCTCGCGCTTTGGAAGGCACGGTAAACCGTTAATCCTGACTGCTGTCTATGGCAGCAGTCGTTAAGCCAAGTTGGAGGCCTTCGGGCGGCTTGAGAACTTCGAACAGTCAAGTTGCCTACTCACTTGACAAGCCAAATTCCAGTAAGGTCAGGTTTCCCCTCGGGCTGGAAGGTCAGAAGGTAGACGTTTACTAAGTAAGTTGACTAGTGCACCAAATCTTGTGATTAGGTAGCGGACCCCGGGAATCCTTCAGGATGCAACTGTATTGGGATAACGCTAGGATGATGATGATCTGAACTTTCAACCTAGACCATGTTGTATTAGACCCATTGTTAAGTGTATAGCCGAGCGAACCTCAACAGAATAGAAAACTTACTGTAAAACTGTGTACAGTGATATTAAAGAAAATGGTAATGGAAATCGGTATTGGCCGACATGAAAACCGAAAAACAAACATAAGTCAGTGTCACAATATAGAAATCCAAAAAGACAGCTATTAAAATACTAATCTCGGTATCCTGTATGTCTTCTTTCAGTAAAATGTTCCATCTATAATATTCAAGGTACTTTCCCTCCATGTGGCATAGCCGTGGGACACTCTGTATACACTAAATACATTATTTAGAATATTCAACAAGGTGAACCATCGGAGGTGAAGAGGAGCGCTTCCTCAAAGTTACAGCAACCGAGGGAGGCGATGTCTGGCTGAGATACGCGTCATACTTGTGAACGGGTGCTGTTTGTGGGGTCTTCCCTCTCTGTCTCACTTATGTGCAAACTTGTAAGTGCGACAGAGAAGGAAAACTTCGTTTGCTGTTCGCGGTAGCGCCCCCGGTCTGTTCATGTTTGTAAGGAATGTGGAATTGACATGATGAGAGACTTCGCTCTGTTCTCATTTGATTTTATTTTTAGACTGACTCTCAGAGATATTTATTTATTAGATTTTGTTATGTTCATGTTGACGCTTAGAGATATATCTCACAATATTTCATTATGATTAGTGTACCTACCTTATTACCTTTTATCTTGACGCTTAGAGACCTTATACATCTCTAACAAATCTCGATTGTTATTAGTTTCTTAGTCTTATTTTTGATATGTAACACTACATTTAATTAATGATTTGATTACTGTATTATTTTTATTTGATACTAGCTTTTGCCCGCGACTTCGTTCGCGTGAACTTCTACTGATTATTCCTTGCCCTTGGTAGATAAATGCTGATTAGGTTATAAACTACTTAACTTTGAGTGACTCACTCAAAATTTACTCCAACGTTTTTACGTCTTAAAGTTACAACTTTACAAAGTTTCTAATTTATATAAATACATTAGCAAGTGAAATGGGCCCTATTGTATTTGATATAAATCGATTTTGACTTGTAAAAGTGCCATTGAGGCCTATTTGCAGAATAAATGTTTTGATTTTGATTTAGAAACCAGCATCAGATGAGTTGATCCTACCACTTTCACCAGTAGCAAGGTTCCTCGGCGGAACACAGGGCAATAATTAACATGGGGAATTGAAGCCGTATACAGTCTACCTTCCCCGTAGCTTTATGCCACAAAGAAGCAGTGGTAGTAAACGCTTACCCCTTTATTCATAAAACTTAACAAACATCTTTTTTTTTTGAACCTGACTGTGGCTTTATAGGCCGGGCCCAATAAAGCGAGAGGAGTGCGCGGTTGGAGAGTAGCCTGGGGAAAACCTCCGGCATGACCATCACGCGTGTGGTTTGGATCACTGGAATACTCTAAGAGTTTGCGCTCCAGTGAGATTGGTTCAGCGGTTTCAACCGAATCTGAGGTGTGAGTGGAATCGAGCTACTGGGAGTTTTGTCGCTGGTTCACTAAACCTAGCCTAGCTGAGAAGAGTCCAGCAAGAAACTCAGCTAGGCCCGACCTGGGTCGGACTGACTAACAAACCTCTGCTAACTACAATGTCCTTTGTTCCATTTTAACAAACGTCAATGGCAAAGTGACAGATAAGGACAAACGAACTTCAGCGGCTATTTAACTAACATAGGTTTGATAGACGTTTATGAATAAGGGGGTTCCACATTGAATTTGAATGAAAAGTACTGTGCGATTCGCATCATTCTCACGAAACATCGGAATAAATGGCAGTTAGTTACCTACGATGACATATTAGCATATTACTTTAAAACCCGAACTAATTTCTTACAATCTCTACCTCTTTTGGTTTTTTATTATAAAACGTTTAGATTAATGACCACGAAACGAATTTTTTTTTTTTATATAACGCCGATGGCAAACAAACGTACGCTCCACCTGATGGTAAGCGGCCACCGCAGCCTATACACACCCGCAACTCCAAAGCAGTCACGTACGCGTTGCCGAACCTTTATTAAATTTGAGAATTCACTGTGTTGACAGCAGAACGGACAAATTTAGGTCCCTCGCTCTCAACACAGTGCATCCTAGGGAGCTCTGGCAACCTTGCTCACCTCCAGGAACACAACACTACATACTTGTATAGTAAATAATGTTATTATGGCTGTGGTCTTCTGCAAGGTGGAGGTACTTCCCCATTTGGGCTGCTCCAAATTCGAGCAAGATGACATTTTGCTGTGCCCTACCTCTCTAGAAAAATAATTGATGACTACCTATTTAACTATATTTAAAACTAAATATAAATCAAGATATATTCTCCTAATTTTGAACTGCAATTTATAAAGTACTAGCGACCCGCCCCGGCTTCGCACGGGTGCACTATTTAATGGATGTTATTATACATACCTTCCTCTTCAATCACTCTATCTATTAAAAAAACCGCATCAAAATCCGTTGCGTAGTTTTAAAGATTTAAGCATACATAGGGATATAGGGACAGAGAAAGCGACTTTGTTTTATACTATATAGTGATGGGCATGAAATAACTGTTTTAATATTCACTGAGATTATTTCAGGGATCGGATACCGGTATTTTCTCCATAGAAAAATACCGGTATTATTACGGTCACCGGTTCATTATTTCGTTTTTAATGCGACAATCTAATAATACGACGTTGTTACCTAAATACATGATTCAGCGCTACGTAAAGAGCAAAAAATAATCCAAAATATTGGGCTAATTCAGGGTTTTTTAAAAATACCGGTATCGGTCCCTGGATTATTTGACACTTTTACCCCAGAACGTGCCTGATAAAAAAACCTCATAAGCCGTTCTCTGTCATTCTTTCTAATACTGATCTATGTTTGAGGCCGTACCAAATACAGATCCATTTCATTTGTTCACCCTTTATGACCAATGTTCACTTAGAAGGTTTTTTTCATCACCCCGTTACAATTTATAACAAAAACATTATATCTGCTACTATTATGTCATGGTCATCTTAACAATGTTTGACCGTGACGAACGCTGACTGTCAGTGTACGTGTCAGTTAGAACATGACAAGACTGCCAGAAATGGTGACCATTTATGTCATCTCAATATGGAGGTGTGAGGAAAACTTAGCATGAAAAAGGATTTAAGTAAGTACTGAAGGCTAAGTTAATGCTAGCGAATATATTAAGAGACCTTATAAGTTTTGAAATGTTTTGATTTCAAAGTATGACAAAAATATTGATAATACCAATAAAGTGATTAAAGACTACGATGATTCGATTGAAGTTTTAGATGGTAACATAGCCATTTTTTGATTTTATTGTGTGCACTAGAATTTAAGCGGAAATAACAAGTTTTTACCTTCAAAATGGTGGATTTGGAGTGATGTTTTAAACGATATTTCTTAATGAAAAACCCAAAAAATACATTTAAAGTTTATGAAATAAGGTCGCAATCTAGATAGTAACATTGAGAAAATAAGATACGTGTCAATTCAAACAAAAAAGGCGTAAATAGATGAGCGTTTTTTAACTGATAAGGACTCTTAAGTCGGTTTTGGTTTTTTTTTCTTTATATCAGGAGTAATAACAATGTAACAACAAGCATATTAACAGAAAAGCCATTACAGGATCTCACAGACAGCGCTAGTATGTATATACACAAATTTTATAAGCTCTCATCTTGTAAAAAACTTCATTTTGGAGGTTGTTCGAGCTGACTTCTGCGTCCCGATTCGCAATGTGATTTTGTTGTCATTTTGGGATATCTCCACTTCCATAAGAGTGGTACAATGAAAGAAGAACTATATTCTATACTAGTAATTAAAACTGGAATCCTAGCGTTTAATCGCATTTTTTTTATTCAGAAACAAAGTCATACATAGTTTTATGATTTTTTTTAAAGAAAAGAAGAATAGACCTATAGTTTCATACAAAATAAAACACAAGAAGGTTCGTGGCTATTTCATAACGGAATAAACATAATTAACTTGTATTTTACAATAACAAATTACATACTTATATAAATCAATGAAATTCATACCTCTGTTAAAAATACATCGTAAGTAGGTACCGTTTACGTTTCAGCAAGTTGTAAATGACAGCATACGGAGGATGTGTGGAGGTGATATCACAAAAATGACATATTTTTAAGTAGATATAATGGATTCGTCAGGCCCTGTCTTTAATTTACGAATATCTATTGATTTACCATAATCATGTTACGTGTAACGTACCAGTTAGTCTCATAATGTTTTCTTAATGTCCTTTTTTACCATTGGTAATTGATCATAATAATCTTTCCAGAAGACATGAAGACAAATGAGTATAAAACTAATAAAAGTAAAAAAAGACAAGTGAATCACGGCAAGATGAATGTCACTTGCGTTAAACAACGCAATTAAGTTTTTTTCAATAATTAAGTTGTTTTGATCCTCTGTGAATCACCAGATAGTAATCAAAGTGACACAGTGAGTCATGACGTTGGAGATGACTATCATTACAAGAAGAATGATTATATTATTGTGGCCAGTCATTGAAAAAGGTTCAATGCAGAAAAATTACATTAAACCGTCCAAAAGATTAAGGTCGATTTACATTTGCAAAATTCCACTCAATCCTCAGACTTGGTTGAAGCCGCTCAAGCAATCTCACTAGATCCCAAAATCTTATAGTAATCCAGTGTGCCCTGCCCTCGTGGTCGTGTTGGAGTTTTCCCCTGGATTTTCCCCAGGCCAGTCTCCATCCGCGCACTCCTATCGCTTTTATGGGCCCTGCCTATAAAGCCAGTCACAAAAAAAATTGCAAGAACTCACATGCTAGGTTCTTTTTTTAATTAAAAATGGGAACTTACTGGCCGTCTTACTTTGTTGTCATCCTCATCAGTTGTAATATTCAGTCCTTTCGCTCGTAAATTATAAAACCTATGTTTGTTGTACGTAATGTAAAAAAGTTAATGTATACCATAGCGAACTATTCACCAGCATATAAACCCTCGAGGTTTCCGTTGGTGAAGCAATATTTACCATTTTTTGTAAAATAATGTTTTTGGCCAATAAATTAAAAAGAAAAAAAAAATCTAAAAAAAGTCCTAACTAAACTATTACACAAAACTGAATCTAAGTTATTTTCCTGGCCTATTCGATATATTAATCTGCATACACAATTTATTTCTATTATTTTAAATTTGACTAAATGACATTGCCTAGGATATTCTAGCCGTATATACAAATTTGACATTTCTATTTATTTTTTACCTTTGACATTATTTGATTTCAATTATTTTTCTTTCATTATTATTATACCTATTGACGATCCTTTTGTGAATTTATCTTGTTTTAAAAATGTAAACCATGATGTAATTTTATAAAGGAAATAAATATATCTATCTATCAACCCTAGACTAATATTAATTATTAATACCTTTTCCGTTCCGTCCTGGGTAAAAAAGAAACTTTAAAAAAATGTTTTTTGTCGCAGACAATTCTGACGTAGTTATTAGTCTTGCGATATCTAAAAGATAACGTTGGTTTTCCGTTCACATAACTTCAAATTGATAATAATACATTTTAAGTCCTAGTGCTGACATCATTATCTCATGGTTTTCCTGCCTCCATTAACAACTATTGTCTCAGATGTGAAGATTATGTATACAAATAGCTTCTTAAAGCATTAAATTATCAATTAAAACTTAATCTTTTGTTTAATAACCGTGACGTCTGGTGGTGTCGAAGAAAAAACTAATTACTGATTTTTTGGTGTTCCCAAAGATAACGCTTAGACTGCAAATAAAGTCAAATAATTTTATTCAATTTATTTTTACAAACACTGAAAAAGTTTATGATTTAAAATTAATCTATTTTTAATAATAACGAATAATGCCACGGATTGTTAGTTAGTTTTAGTATTCTTGTTATTTATTTTTAGTAATGTTTTCGAATTGTAATTGTTTTGAAATAAACTCCATGATATAAATAATTTCTCCTATGTTTCCCCTTCCATCATTTCCGTTGATTATCCCTTCTCATAAAGCTGTTTTATCTTATCAAGTACCCAATATTTTTTTTCTTATATTTTTAATTAATCTCATTTATACATCGTTCTTCTTCTTCGTCGTCGGTTCCTCAAGGGACCACTATAGGAACAGTTATTCACCACCGCTTTCCAAACCCCTCTATTTTGGGCCAGTTGTATTGCCCCCTTTATGTTGATGCCACGCGGATTGCATCTGTCCATAGTGTGGGTGCTCTGTGCTCCTCTTTCCTTCAACGCAGCCAACCATTATCAATTTTTCTAGACTGGTCGAACCCTGGCGGGCTATGTGGCCAAAAAATGTCATCGGCCTCTGGAAGCATATAGTGGAAAGAGTGGTGATACGATGCTCTTTAAGTATTGATACATTAGTGCGGCGTTCCGTCCATGAGATGCCCAATATTCTTCGCCAGCACCACATCTCGAATGCATCTATTCTTGCTCTTACGCGCGGGCATGTCCATGTTTCAGAAGCGTAGAGAAATATGGAGAATATAAGGGTGCGCATAAGGCTGATTTTTGTGGTACAGTATATGTTCCTGTTCCTCCATATCTTCTCCAAGCGCTTCACTGTTGTTTAAGCAATCTGCGATCTTATGATAACCTCTTTCATGCTGTCTCCTTCATTAGTAACATAGTAGTATACATAGTTATAACATCATCATCATCATCATATCAGCCGAAAGACGTCCACTGCTGGACATAGGCCTCCCCCAAAGAGTGCCATAATGACCGGTCCTGCGCCACCCGCATCCAGCGGACTCCCGCGACCTTTACCAGGTCATCAGTCCACCTTGTGCGGGCTACCCAAGCTGCGCCTTCCGGTCCGTGCCTCTGTGGTCGCCACTCGAGAACCTTCCGCCCCAACGGCCATCGGTTCTACTTGCAACGCCCCGCCCACTTAAGTTTAGCGATTCGAAAGGTTATAACATCACTAAAAGTAATTTAATTATCACCCTTAGTATCTGGACCGCATTACGCTCAAAAGCGTCCTCTTTATAACATTTTGAAGTAAAGCAAAATATACTCACGATCAAAAATAACGGGCACACTATCTATGGAAATTCAATACAAAGTGTACCCATTATTTTTGCTAGTGAGTGTATTTGCAATAAGTACAACATTTACCTTCAGCCTGTTATTCAATACATTAAATGCGTATTCTGCATCGCCACTTATCTTGTTAAGGCTAACCTTACCGTCATTCAGCAAATTATATAACATTCCCACAGTCTAAGGTTGTTTATCACAATAATATTAAAACATAGTACAAATAGCAACACGCTACGTTGAGCTAAAGTATACCATATCTATTTATAATAAGGTTGAAGATTGGTCAGTTTCTGTTGGAGCTTTACTAAAACGTTTGTGTCACAATGGTAACACTTTTTGTGTCAATGGGATAATTTGTGTGGATTGTGTGATTTGGATTTCTTCCGCAAAGGTGAGGTCGCATGATTCGTCAGAGGACCGTGGTGTCTTAAATTGAAGAGTTAATTTTTTTATTGGAGATATGGCAACACTTCGGATAATAGGCATGATGACAATTTTTTTTTTCATGCTATTCGAACCAGTTTTTATAGAAGATCAAATTTTTGTATCGGACCAACTACAATTAGAGCAACACAAAAGACGATGAAAGACAAAGTACAGACAAAACGCTCCATACTGATTCAAAAGCAGGAGTGACGTCACGCCTGCGTGGCCTTGTACTACCGTTGTATGGAAAAAGAGGAAAATGCGGTTTTTGTCATGAAATATTGAGTTTATGTACGTAGTCGCCATACAATTTATTTTTTATTGAAACATAAGAATTGTATTGGTAACATTTAATTTATATTTTACCGTAAACAAAAAACAACGTTTTTGCTCATTTTTGTAGACCCATATCTTTTAACGATTTTAATTAAATTGGCTTATTCTATTTATTGTGTTAATTTGATGTTTCGTTTATCCATATAACTACTATGTTATAAATTGTAACATGAGTCATCAAATTATTTTTAGGAGAAAAGTATGAAATAATCAAGTATCTCTTATATACATGTTCAAGTCCCGGTCTTGAAAAAAATATACCTGCCAGATCTAGCTTTGGATGCTGATTATCAAAGTAACTGATGTAAATATCTATTTTCTATACGAAACTAGCTGCAAGTAGTATAAATAGGCAATAATCATATTTTAAATCGTACGACGTACATCTTTTGAATTGGACGTAAGGGTGTACCCTTGACTGAGTCAGTGTTATGGTGACGATGTTGATGATCTCAGCATATAATCAAGAAGTTCCTGTCAACATTATAATTATCATCAGATCATCGCCTGCCCATTATCAATACTAGAAGTATGAACAGCATTAATTTTGTTCATCCAATCAACACTTTGCTTTCATTTTTTGCTTTGGACGACCGGTTTAGCCTAGTGGGTAGTGCACCTGCCTGTGAAGCTGACGGTGCTGGGTTCGAATCCAGGTCAGGGCAAATATTTGTGTGATGAGCATGAATATTTGTTTCTGAGTCTTGGATGTTTTCTATGTATTTAAGTATTTATATCTATTAAATATATCGTCGTCTAGTACCCATAACACAAGCCTTCTTGAGCTTACTGTGGGGCTAGTTCGATTTGTGTAAGATTGATTGTCCTCTAATATTATATTATATTATTAATATTATTATTATTATATTATTTAGGTCTACAAATTGATGGACTAGTTCAATGACAAAAAAAACCGGACAAATGCGAGTCGAACTCGCGTTCTTTGCTGCATAAATGGCCGTATCTTTTTTTACGTTAAGTTAGAAGCTTGAATTTTTCACAGGTTCATGGGTCAGTAGATTTGAGTATACAGTTTTAATTTTAATTCACTTTCTCCACGCGTTCCTGAGATAAGGGGTTTCGTTTTTTCCTTTTAAGGTACGGAACCCTAAATAAATAAAATATCAAATATCAAAACATTTATTCTGCAAATAGGCCTCAAGAGCACTTTTACATGTCAAAATCTATCTATATATAATAAAAATAATACAATGATCAAAGTATCATTAATTAAATGTAGTGTTACATGTAAAAATTAAGACTAAGAAACTAATAACAATCTAGATTTGTTAGAGATGTATAAGGTCTCTAAGCGTCAAGATAAAAGGTAATAAGGTAACTAATCATAATAAAATATTGTGAGATATATCTCTAAGCGTCAACATGAAAATAATAAAATCTTATAAATAAATATCCTCGATGTATAAGGTCTCCGAGCGTCAGTCTAAGAATAAAATCAAATGAGAACAGAGCGAAGTCTCTCATCATGTCAATTAAAAATAGGATCTCTAGATCCAAAAAAAAATTATGGATTAAAAATGCGAACGGAAAATTTACTTCGAAGAAATAATGAGTTCGGGAAAATGATCTAACAAATCGCTTTGGCCACCACGAGAGGCACGAAGTAGTCCGTTTTGTTCTACGATTTTGTTCACATCGTAGGATAAACCGGACAAAAAATTTCGTTTTGTTCTACGACAGCATATATCAAACGTAGGACAAAACGGACACCGACAATGAGGAGTATGTATTTAGTTTAGTGATATGTTAGTATTAAGGCCTTATAAGTTTTAAAATGTTTTGATTTCAAATTATGACAAAAGTATTGGTAATACCAGTAAAGTTACTACAGGCTACGATGATTATATTAAAAATTTAGATAGTAACATAGCCATTTTTTTTATTTTATTGTGTGTAATAAAATTTAAGCGGAAAAAACAAGTTTTCAGCTTGAAAATGGTCAATTTGGAGTTATGTCTGAAACGATATTTCTTAATGAAAAATCCAATAAATACATTT
Organism: Epiblema foenella; assembly: GCA_963556455.1. NCBI lineage: Eukaryota > Metazoa > Arthropoda > Insecta > Lepidoptera > Tortricidae > Epiblema > Epiblema foenella. Next base: position 22,530,079 of record OY747103.1, on the reverse strand, counting down.
AAAGTATACGACATAAGATAGCAATAGTTCTGTTCTAGATAGTAACATGGAGAAAATGTCAAGATACGTGTCAATTCAAACAGAAAATGGCATAAATAGATGAGCTTTTTTTTACCGATAAGGACCCTTAAGTAGATTTTTAGTTAATCGCTGTGCCCTTGCTAGGTGCATATTATAATGTGTATTTTTGTACTATATTGTAATATGTGTGCAATAAACAGTTTGAGTTTGAGTTTGGAGCCGACGGCTATAAAACTCAACTTCAAGGGACAGTGTCCTTTCCTCTAGCAGGGTAAGCCTCAATGCCATAGCATAATGAATCCGCCATTAATTCTCATACGGCGCCATTGTGGTAAGGACATTCCCACGCGGCTGCGCAATGAAGACGAAATGTGTGAATATGTGATTTGGACTTTGACAGTTGTCAATTTGTCCGGATATCTCGAAATAGGAATGTTAACATCAAATAAGAAAACCATTAATAACAATTCTCCCGAAAATCATCAAATTCTTAATCAAATGTTGTAAAAGTAACTCCTAATAAGTTATTAGGAAGATCGCGGGTCACTCTTGGATGAGACTGTGGACCGGGACGAGTGGCGTACTCGAAGAGGCCTATGCTCAGCAGTTGGCGATTACAGGCTGAAAATGATGATGATGATGATGATGAAAAGTAACTCAAAAGAATAAATAATTACATAATTATAATTCATCAAAGTTTAATAAGGGGCATACTCTGTCCTTTTTCCGCAAAACGCACCAACCGGTCAAAGACGTCACTGATCTGTCGCGCTTTCTCTCTAACCAGCAACATTAAAATAACGTTAATATAATAAGTTATAACGCGGCATGAACCGCGCGATCTCGCCAACTATTATTTAAACCGTTAAAGGTTTTAAATAGTAGCTCATATGTACACAATAATTGTTTCTAATGATTGTCTTAAATAAATTAAAAAAAAAATGGTTGTAGCTTCGTTATTTTTTGAGATATTTAAATAGGATTTTCACCCTTTCTTTTGGAGTAGTCTTTGGAGTAGTCAAATTTTGAGTGAAGATCACTATTCTCAAGTTGTTGGATCGATGAAACGTAGCACCAAGGCAGCCTTCGAAAAAATATCCGGTGCTGTCAGTTTCAAAGTTAACATAGGCAACGTAGGTATATTATTATACAGGTTATTTTTATTTTGTTTATTTATTTTTTGCAATTGCATGACTTTCCGTGACTCACCGACGGTACTGGCTGAAAATCAGCGCATAATAACACCTCAGCATAATGGTGAGCCAGTGCCCGTTTCACTGCCGCGGGGACACACACGTTATATGGTTTGTGTATAATATGTTTTTCTTCATTTATCATTTTTGTCATATATGTGTGTCTTCTGTGTTTTTGAATAAATGTCTTTTTGTAAGTTTATGATCTTTCTTATGGTTCAGCTATTTATACTTAGTGTTTCTGTTTCACCTATACTCATGTCAAATTTTTATGTAGCGTCTCCACCCAACGGTTGCCTGGAAGAGATCGCTTTTTAGATTAGGCCTCCTGTTGTTTAACATACACGTTTAATTGTGATCCTGTTTTCTTTCGTATACAGTACTATATTCCTCACAGCCTCGTGCTAAAATGGGTCCATTATGAAATGAAATGTATTGCTAGCAGTAAAAAAAATCTCATTAGATACACAGTGGATCTAACTAATTGGATAGATTGCTATTTTTTGGTGAGCAATAAAAATGTTTGTATTATATTTGTTTGCCGCTCGTTGTAAAGCGAAACCTTACATTCCATTACCACCCAGTAGCTCGATTCCACTCACACCTCAGATTCGGTTGAAACCGCTCAACCAATCTCACTGGAGCGCAATCTCTTAGAGTATTCCAGTGTTCCAAACCACACGCGTGGTCGTGCCGGAGGTTTTCCCCTGGATTTTCCCCAGGCTACTCTCCAACCGCGCGCTGCTATCGCTTTATTGGGCCAAGCCTATAAAGCCACAGTCAGGTTCAAAAAAAAAGAAAAATAATCCATTATCAAACTTGATATTTTTTAAACGTTCAAAAGACAACGCAACAAAAAGTACAGAAAGAACAAAACGCCTAACAAAAGTGCTAACCGATCCACAACACGTAACGAGTTCAAGTTTACAACAAAAACACTATCTTTATTCCCATAAAGACGTAACCGATACGATTTTATAATGACATAAGCTCTTTCGTTTGAGCAAGATACAGTCGCACACAAAACCATTCATAGTCCGTCAATGAATGGCACAGATCTGTATTTAAACAACTCATTTGCGAGTAAACATAAACAGGTGTACACAACTTTTGTTTCAGCTGATTTACTCAGTTGTGAACCTTGTACTTTGAGAATAAAGTTATCTTTGAGTGCAATGCAGTTGACTAGCAGTACCTAAATGAACAAATTACTTTAAAGCTCTTTACTCATTCGGTTGTTTGGTCTAAAAGCAAACTTGTACTGTTGAAAATAATGTTCAAATTACAAAAGTTAAAACGTGAATACTTTGAGAAGATACAACCGAAGTTATACAAAGTTAACATAATAGCCAGATCAATCGGATGTATACCTTATGTCGTAGCAGTAAAGACGTGTTTAGCTGTAATAGTAGTTCGTTGATGTGATGGGTAGGTTAAGGTCAAAATCGGTTTTCATAATGTCAATCAATTAGTACGTAGAAACTGAGGCCTATAGAGTAGATGAATGAAGACTTTAAACGTTTAGATCTAAAGCATTCAATTAATTTGTATAAAATATTGTTCGCTATAAGGATATGTGGCTACTGAATTAAATATCTACTCCTAAAAACAGTGAGAAACTAGTTAAATTCAGAATATGGACAATATTGCCATACAAAATTTTAAAATTGTGAAGAGAAAATCACAAGCTAGACAGACATTATGCGTTGTTCAACAATCCTAACATTAAAAAAAATATATTTGTCACATAATAAATTTGAAGCTTTTTGTGCCGAACTGTACACCGTTTAGTATATTATGTACTGTAGAGGATATTTTACGCAAAATATTCAATATTTACTTTTTTATGATTAGCAATTTTTTTGCTTTTTTTAATGATTAAATCATTCATAGGTAACGCAAAATGTAGTTTATGACTGCCACAATTCTAAAACGAGTATATTTACTTAACATATATACAAAATCGATCAGATTACGGGCTGAGAATAGATGATTTCTATGGTTTTAGTAGACAGTTTTATTCGACCGCAATTAGTTTGAGAACTTTGCGAATATGATTAGTGCTATCACAATTCCTGTTAGACTGTTAGGGTACTTGACATTTTTTATTATCAGCGGGGTAATCACGCAACTTTTTTACTACCGTTAGGTAGATTTTAATGTCAAATTTTAATTGTCAGCTCATACATTTATACTTCAAAATTGTCAGTAAGATCTATCTACCGTTAGTACATAAAGTTACGTGATTCCCCTGCTGATGTAATATGTTATAACTGTCCTATATTAAATGTTTCTGTCAAAAAAAAATTTACCTTACTTATTATGAATCCATACATTTTGATTTTATTTAAATTTTCGCGCTTATAAGCAATCCAATAATTGTATGACGTCTTACTGCTATAAATGAACTAATCTCTTCGCGTGGCACTTAGAAAAATTGTATATCAACTAGCAAAAATGGTTTTGACAGCTGTTTGTAGCGGTATGGCGTCGTTTCTATCATTTAAGTCACAGATAAGACTTAACTCAGTTATTAAAATAACATTAATTTATTAAATGATTTTTATATAAATCTAACTAGTTATTTAGGTTCTAGGAATTATAAGCTACATTTAATAACACGTTTTATAATCTTTTTTTTAATACAACGCCGGTGGCAAACAAGCTTACGGTCCACCTGATGGTAAGCGGCCACCGCAGCCTATAGACGCCCGCTACTCCAAAGGAATCACGTACGCGTTGCCGACCCTTTATAAAATTTGAGGATGCACTGTGTTGACAACAGGAGGGACAAATTTAGGTCCCTCGCTCTCAACACAGTGCATCCTCGCCTCCTCGGGAGCTCTGGCAACCTTGCTCATCTCCAGGAACACAACACTACATACTTGTATAGTAGTTAATGTTATTATGGCTGTGGTCTTCTGCAAGGCGGAGGTACTTCCCCAGTTGGGTTGCTCCAAATTCGAGCAAGATGACATTTGAATGAATTACAACTGTTAAGTACCCAATGTCCCTCGTAGGAAAAATACTTAACCCGTCACTACGTGACTTCGAGGTGGCACACCTGTCGGAAACAGAAAATGCATGGCGATCGGCCTGCCCTGGTAAAGAAATGCCCTCAAAAAAACACATTCAGCGTTTGTGGGACGAACCGCTCTGCGGCCAGGTTCAAAATTGGCTCCTCGATTCAGCTTCCTCCAACTCTGAAAAAGCCCGTCTCTTAGCATCTTCTCAACATGAATCTGGTTTCTGGCTCCACGCATTCCCTTCTAGAAACTGCGCAACCCTCCTAGACAACAATTCACTAAGGCTGGCTGTCGGCCTTCGTTTAGGAGCTAATTTAGTTGTCCCCCACCGCTGTCCCTGCGGTTCTGAAGTTGACAGCCTAGGCTACCACGGCCTCTCCTGCCAAAGAAGCGCCGGTCGCCTATCCCGCCACGCCAGCCTGAACGACATCATCCGTCGGGCCTTTGTCAGCGTGGGCGTGCCCGCAGCTTTGGAACCACCCGGTCTGGGACGCGACGACGGCAAGAGGCCCGATGGAATGACTCTCATTCCCTGGTAAATGGGACGGCCGCTCATTTGGGATGCCACTTGTGCGGACACCTTAGCGCCGTCTCATTTAGCCTCCACTTCAATAAGGGCTGGCGGGGCGGCGGCGGCGGCTGAGGCACTTAAGCGCCGCAAATATGCTGATCTAACGCACAATCACATATTTGCGGCTTTCGCAGTGGAGACTTTAGGACCGTGGAGTCGAGATGCCCATTCTCTGTTCCAAAACTTAAAAAAGAGACTTTTGGAAACAACACGTGACCCTAGGGCTGGCTCATTCCTCGGACAAAGAATAGGCATCGCCATTCAACGGGGAAATGCAGCCAGCCTTATGGGCACCGTTCCGCAGGGATCAGACTTGGGGGACCTAACGTAGCCTTACCTAGGTTAGGTCTTAATTTAATTTAATTTAATTTATTTTTGTTAGTACCCAATTATGTAAATAGTGACATTTAGTGTACCTATAGCGTTCCATCCATTCTTATTTCAATCTCGTGACCGGATAATGTATGTGTAAATGTATGTCGATACTTACTCTTGATGTAGAATAAAACCATAGCTTTTAATTTCACAATGACTTAAAAATGTCGTATGACTAATAAATTCTGGTCCTAGAAAAACGTTTGCGTGCTAAATCATAGTACTACTGCAAGTATGAATCACGTAATGGACCATTATGTCATAGACATAGACAATAGATGTATTATTAGCGCAGCCCATAAAGAATGCAGGTGAATTCTAGTCACATATCGATATATACAATCTTATTGATTAGACACATATGTGGTTTAGGTAGGCGGATTACCTTTAGGTGTTATTTTCTTTAAAAGAAGGTCCTCGGGTGAAAACTAGGAGCAGAGCATTTTGTGCGAATATGTAGCACTGCAATGACCAAACCTAACTTACGCTTCTAGTCGCAAATGCGAATGATGAGGATGAAGATGAAATGAGCATTCACGAAATCCTAGTGCACAAACTCTCTCGATTATCCCATGTCCAAACTTGATAGCCCTTATAATGAGCATTTTTCAATGAGTTTTTTCTTCTTTCGGCTCCCCGCGTACCCCTCAACATAGATCGAGACCACAGATATTACTTTATGCCTCAACGCTGACTTGAAAAGAGCTGAGCTTGCAGACTGTATGTAGTAAGACTGTGGTATAATAATAACTAGCGACCCGCCCCGGCTTGGCACGGGTGCACTATTTAATGGATGTTATTATACATATAAACCTTCCTCTTCAATCACTCTATCTATTAAAAAAACCGCATCAAAATTCGTTGCGTAGTTTTAAAGATTTAAGCATACATAGTTATATGACGACCGGTTTAGCCTAGTGGGTAGTGCACCTGCCTGTGAAGCTGACGGTCCTGGGTTCGAATCCCGGTCAGGGCAAATATTTGTGTGATGAGCATGAATATTTGTTTCTGAGTCTTGGATGTTTTCTATGTATTTAAGTATTTATATCTATTAAATATATCGTCGTCTAGTACCCATAACACAAGCCTTCTTGAGCTTACTGTGGGGCTAGTTCGATTTGTGTAAGATTGTCCTCTAATATTTATTTATTATTTATTATTTTATTTTATATAGGGACAGAGAAAGCGACTATGTTTTATACTATGTAGTGATGATAGACCCCCAGAGCAGCTTGTGGCGAACTGCATGGGAAGTGGCGTCCCTTGGGTCCCTTGCCTCCGAGAGTCGGTTAGGCCTCTCTCTCCGCTTGCCTTAGTTGGCCGGCGAAGTGGATCCTAGCAGGGGCAGCAGGACTCCCACCTCTGGCTTGCCCTAACCGGCCGGTCAGAGTGGGGTGCCAGAGCTATATGCTCGCAGGGTGGAAGTGTATTGCACGTAATGGCGTAATAACGAGGAAACCCGCTCACGGGGGTAAACCCCGCGATGGTGAAATCGGAGCCGCACCTATCTACACCCTGAGCTGCTTACACCAGTGTTGCTTCCCTCGCTGCCATCGGGTAGCTTCTAATAGGCGAGTCACCGCTCTGATAACCGAGATGAGACCTGATGATTTCATATGGCAGGCGTCCCGTTGTCTCATCAATATCCCAGCAACCAGTCCCTCAAGTTCCTTCCCATAATACCTGTGTAGTTTCCCTTTTTTTCGCAATAGCCCTTGCACGTAGCGGGTGCTCTCTCTGGCTGTATCTCCTCAATAGTGCAGACAGAGATAGTATCCGCTAGGTGTAATCATCCCAATACATTATCTTATCTCAAAGTGGCCTCTTCGTGTTGGATTTGTATCCCCCATGAACGCCTTCCAAAAGCACCGGACATTGTGCCGTGATATCCCAAATGAGAGATTAATAATAATAATATCAATTTATTTCAGGCATTTAAAGTGTTAGTAGAATACTTTTTTTAATCTTACTAAACGACTGTTAGTAAATGACACAACACAATGCACAATAATTTCAGGAACAGGAAGTCTTAATAACAATTACAATACCTACACAAATCAATTTAAGAACTGATAATTCAAAATATAATTATGATTGACTGCTGAAATAACATTTATTGAAAATCAAAATAACGTTTTTTTTTTCAGGAAGAATAGCCCCATAGAGGCAGGAGAATATTTACAAAAAACTAAAAAGAAACTTAATCTCTAGATTTTAAGCCTACTTCTAATAAATTGTATAAAAACTCGGCTTCGTACAAAATAATCCTAATGATATTATAAACGTGAAAGTTTATGCGGATGGATGTACGTTCCGCTTAATCTCAAAAACTACTGAACGGATCTCTATGAAACTTTCCAGTATTGTAGCTTAGACATCAGAATAGGACATAGGCTACCTTTTATCCGCGGGTAAGTGCAGGGCGCTGCTAGTGTTATATATAGGAAAGTGATTTTAAAGATACACTAGGCCACTCTATTTTAATCTATAGCTGTTGAAAAAAAAGGCAAACGTCCAGTTTCCTTGACTACATGATCATTAGGCAGTCATCTTTTAGATCTTCATAATATTCAGAGGTTAAATGCATAATGTAATATTGAAGTTAGTAACGTCGTATTATGTTACCGTAATATTGTAAAAACCGTTACATAAAAATTTAACTGGCGATCTTGTAAATTGTTTTATACTTTCCATCAGCAAGTCAACGAAGCCCTGCTGCTGTTTCTGCTCTGAGGAACCCTAGATAACCAATGAACCTAACCTAAATTGCAAGTTTTATGTCGGAAGAGTTGGAACAGTAAAATACTGCTTACATTTTTTCGGTAGATTACAATCTTTCGACACTTTACAATCTAGCTAGTTAGTTTTTTTTTATAGGGGGCAAACGAGCAGACGGATCGCCTGATGGTAAGCAATTACCGTCGCCCATAAACACTTGCAACACGAGAGGAGTCGCAAGTGCGTTGCGGGATTAGATTATAATCTAACGGTTTTTACAGGGCAATATCAGTTACAATGTTTTTAGGTCTTACACTTGTGCTTTTACCATAAGTTTACATGACCATACTCGCAGTCAGAGTAAATGACCAGAAAATGGTATTGATATGCTATTATTGTTGTAATAACTTGAACCAGTAGACCTTTAACTTTGACAACTTTTGCCAAAAAACCTGTAGTCATAAGGAAAGTGACCAAGACAAGTCACATTGAGAAGGAGTTATCTATTTAGTACGAAAATAAAACCGAATAACAATTTTTACATCTATGCCTCGTTTTTTTAGCATTAGAAATAATGACAAAGAAAGACTATGAGGTTTATTATCAGACACGTTCTGCGGTAAAAATGGCAAATAATCTTAATGAATATTAAAAGGTTATTTCATGCTTTCTTTATATTATATTGTTATTCAAAAGTAAGAAAATATTTATTAATTTATATTTACACTACTATGATAAGGCATTAATATATTTTTTAAATAAGTTTCGTTTCATACACCTAAAAGTTGTACAATAAAAAACATCAGAAGCAGAGATTTTAAGAAGTCGGCTCAGTGCCTTTGCCGTGAGTTTACATTAGATCGTTCTCGCTAGCGACTGCGTAAAAATTTGTATGGGCAAAAGTACATCGCCTCTGACGGTTACGCGATAGAACTAGCTAAGAATCGGCATACTAAATCGTTCACGCAGTCGCTAGCGAGTACGGTCATGCAAACTAATGGTAAAGGTATTGTTTATCTTATCAACGTGATGACGTAAGAGGAAACATCAAAATTGATACGCAAAAATCTTACCAATGAAAACAAGCCATAAAAAATATAATAACAATGGACAAAAGGACCTCAATAAAAACTAAATGATAAGATACATGGTCAGTTTGGTACGTGACGACAATGGTCTAGTTTTTTCGCGATGTTTATAATACTATGCTATAATGTAAAAAAAGTATAAAGATTTTTTGCAAAGATCGAACGTGCTAATAGATTTCTTTGAGAATGTAATTAATAAGTGGTATATTTTGTGAACTAAATAATTGAATAGGTATATACTTACCTATTTTGATTGTTATTCGATAATACTTATCATCTGTAAATCAAGGTCAGGGATTCGAACTGGCTCTTTGTGAACTCACAAAAAATTATGTGCAAAATATCATTTAAATATATAAAAATAGCTTTTTGATGATGGAAAACATTGTGAGGAATCAGCGGGCCGATTTTTGAGTTTCCAACGCTCGACTTTTCACTCGACATCTGTCAAATCATCATAGTTTTTTGACACGAGCGTTCGACACTCAAAAATTTTCCCGTTGGATTCGAAGGTCGCTTTCAGAAAGAAGTGTCTACGCCAAATCTTGGGATTTGGTAGATCTATTTAACAGCCCGTGTGGTTGCCGGGTAAGAATTGCGCCACCCCATCTCTTCCCGTGGGTTTCGTAGGAGGCGAATAAGGGAAAATCGGAGGATGGGCAGCAGCATCCTTCGATCATTACCACCATCAAACTGCGGTCGCCAACCCGCTTGCCAAGCGTGGCGACTATGGCAAATCCCCCCCAAATTATTGGGGGAGGCCTATGTTCAGCAGTGGACGTCTTTCGGCTGAAATGATGATGATGATGATGATTTAACTCTTAACGCAAAATGCGTTCTCATGAACTCCTGCAACCCATTGTTGTCCCACCAAATGTTTTGATGATAACGAAAGGCGACAAATATGAATGGACTGTAACTATAAAGATTATTACTAAAATTCGAAAACGCGATAAATGGATTGTAGAAATTTAACCACGACAAAAAGAATGTGCATAATCACATACCTGTGTCCTCGAGGGTCCCTTGGTAATCCACCAAGAGGCAAGCCAGGAGGCTCGGAGAATACTCACTTCGTGAACGTACGATTTACCACTTGGCAAAGCTCCCGAGGCCAAATCTAGGCTGTATGCCCCTTTCCACTAGCAAGTGATATGCACAATACGACACTAATTATTAGGATAAATTGAGAACGTGATTTTATGGTATCTCGGGATTAGCTACGAAAAATTACCAGACATGGTGTGCTTAGTAAGTTAACAGTTATAACACAACTCTTGTATAAGAGAATATCCAAGGAGAAAGAGACCACGCGGAAGAAGGCGCCAATCGTACCTATAAAAGGTTTTTGTAAAAAGATTTTTTGTTTATTCGTATTTTGTGCGTGAAATGACTTAATTTTTATAATATTTGATTTCATTTCTCTATTTATAACTTTTGTGTTTTAGCTTCGAGGGTTCACGTGGTCCCAAAGGAAGACCAGGGGACCGATTGTTGAGTGTCGAACACTCAGTTTTCACTCGAGATCTGTCAAAAAACTATGATTTGACAGATGTCGAGTGAAAAGTCGAGCATTCGACACTCAACAATCGGCCCCCAGCGGTATAACCATTTGCTACCACTACGCTGATTTGGGGGCATTACGAGGCTGTGTTGTATATTGCGATGTTTTGCTATTTCTACTGTCTTTGTGCCGCAACAATGTTTTTTTTCTGAAGAATCTTTGCACTAGTATCAAGCTGAGCACAAGAAATATAAAACAATACTCGACCTTAAAGACGTGAGTGACCCGTTTATTATACTTCAATATGTCTGAGCACAAGATCTTTATTCTGTGCGTCCGTCTCAAGTCCGTATAGTCCATATAATAGCCGACCTCCAGTATTAGATGGCACTTGAGGAAGAAGAATAAGGCTTGATTCAGCCTCAAACAGAACTTCGGGTAGGAGATAGCACTTGAGGAGTAAGAAGAATTAATTCAGCCTCGAACAGAACTCTGGGTAGGAGATAGCACTTGAGGAGTAAGAAGAATTAATCCAGCCTCGAACACAACTCCGGGTAGGAGATAGCACTTGAGGAGTAAAAAGAATTAATTCAGCCTCGAACAGAACTCCGGGTAGGAGATAGCACTTGAGGAGTAAAAAGAATTAATTCAGCCTCGAACAGAACTCCGGGTAGGAGATAGCACTTGAGGAGTAAGAAGAATTAATTCCTCGAACAGAACTCCGGGTAGGAGATAGCACTTGAGGAGTAAGAAGAATTAATTCAGCCTCGAACAGAACTCCGGGTAGGAGATAGCACTTTAGGAGTAAGAAGAATTAATTCAGCCTCGAACAGAACTCCGGGTAGGAGATAGCACTTGAGGAGTAAGAAGAATTAATTCAGCCTCTAACGAACTCCGGGTAGGAGATAGCACTTGAGGAGTAAGAAGAATTAATTCAGCCTCGAACTGAACTCCGGGTAGGAGATAGCACTTGAGGAGTAAGAAGAATTAATTCAGCCTCGAACAGAACTCCGGGTAGGAAATAGCACTTGAGGAGTAAGAAGAATTAATTCAGCCTCTAACGAACTCCGGGTAGGAGATAGCACTTGAGGAGTAAGAAGAATTAATTCAGCCTCGAACTGAACTCCGGGTAGGAGATAGCACTTGAGGAGTAAGAAGAATTAATTCAGCCTCTAACGAACTCCGGGTAGGAGATAGCACTAGAGGAGTAAGAAGAATTAATTCCTCGAACAGAACTCCGGGTAGGAGATAGCACTTGAGGAGTAAGAAGAATTAATTCAGCCTCAAACAGAACTTCGGGTAGGAGATTTCAGTCTCAAACAGAACTTCGGGTAGGAGATAGCACTTGAGGAGTAAGAAGAATTAATTCAACTTCTAACAGAACTCCGTGTAGGAGATAGCACTTGAGGAGTAAGAAGAATTTATTCAGCCTCGAACAGAACTCCGGGTAGGAGATAGCACTTGAGGAGTAAGAAGAATTTATTCAGCCTCGAACAGAACTCCGGGTAGGAGATAGCACTTGAGGAGTAAGAAGAATTAATTCAGCCTCGAACAGAACTCCGGGTAGGAGATAGCACTTGAGGAGTAAGAAGAATTAATTCAGCCTCGAACAGAACTCCGGGTTGGAGATAGCACTTGAGGAGTAAGAAGAATTAATTCAGCCTCGAACAGAACTCCGGGTAGGAGATAGCACTTGAGGAGTAAGAGGAATTGATTCAGCCTCGAACAGAACTCCGGGTAGGAGATAGCACTTGAGGAGTAAGAAGAATTAATTCAGTCTCGAACAGAACTTCGGGTAGGAGATGGCACTTGAGGACTAAGGAGAATTTATTCAGCCTCGAACAGAACGCCACAAAATTCCAACTAGTCAAGACCTCCCGAAGACCACCGTCAAAACAATCAAGACTACTATGGTCACAAGCACATTGAAAAGCGTCATTAATGGTCCATACAATAAACAGCCTTGGTTAATGAATTATCTTATTGTTCTATAGCTCTAGTCTCTCTGCGACAGTATGCACGGAAGCCATGAATGGCTGCCATTTTGAGTGATTGATTTGTCAAAATATATTTGAGATGAGTTTTTGTATACGTATTTTTATACATCCCTTTGGATTTTCCCGGTTTATGTTAAAAATATATGCAAGTCGACAAATATATGCAAGTAACAAGTAGAATAACACAAAAGACAAAAATGGATTTCAAAGTACAGCCATAAAATCCCATACTAATTGATAGTATGTGACGTCATATACTACGCGCCCGTACTACCATCGTATGGAAAAACGAGTAATTTACTGTTTTGGTCGGAAAATATTGCGTTTAGGTACATTGTTGTCCTACAATTTTTTGTTTATTAAAACATAAGAATCCTGACGGTGGATTTTAGTTTACTTTTAGTCAACAAAAAAAGTCATTTTTCGAAACTCAAGTATCATATTATCTTTTTTAAAGATTTTGTGCATGTTTATTAATTTACTGTGTCATAATTTGATGATTTACTATTCATATAGTGACATATAATTAATACTTATACATTCCGCATGCATATTTCTCTATTATCGATGTTTAACAGTTTTGTATGTACATAAGTATGTATATATGATTTTTTATTTTGTATTACGAAAAATACAACACACATTACAAGGACAGTTGACATATATGTACGAAGACGAGCTTATCCCTGTAACGTATTTCTTTCAGCTAACTTTTGAGCAATTGTGTGGAGATTTGCAATTATTTGTTCCCGTTCTTCTGCTTGTAGTGTCTTAGCTAACACAACGCTTTTAGACATTTACTTATTTATTTATTTAATCTTTATTGCACAAAAGAAACCTTATCGTACAAAAGGCGGACTTAATGCCGTATGGCATTCTCTACCAGACAACCTTAAGGCGAAGCAGAAAGATTTGTTGGCGGTGCAACTAACAACTAACGAAACTCAAAATTAATACATTCACATTATTAAGACATTCTTGGCGTTCAAAGGGTTAATATTTCTTAATCAGAGTAAATGACGAGAAAATGGTATTTCTGTAGTCATAAGGAAAGTGACCAAGACAAGTCACGTTGAGAAGGAGTTATCTATTTAGTACGAAAATAAAACAGAATAACAATTTTTACATCTATACCTCGTTTTTTTAGCATTAGATATAATGACAAAGAAAGACTATGAGGTTTCTTATCAGACACGTTCTGCGGTAAAAGTGGCAAATAATCTTAATGAATATTCTTTATATTATATTGTTATTCAAAAGTAGGAAAATATTTATTAATTTATATTTACACTACTATGATGTTCAGAATCGTTTAAAAACTAAAACGTTTTTAATTCTTTTTCTTGAATCAAAATTGTATTTAATAATTCATATAAAAATAACCCAATTAATTGCATGTAATAAATTCATCTTATAATTATTTCAATCATACTTGCATATTTTTTAAATAAAATATTCAATGTAACATTAAATTCATAACCAGTTTAGCTAATATGGACAATTTTCATATGGCAATGTTTAGATTTCAAAATTGTCTTACGTTAATAACTTACGGTTGTTCAGCAATTCCCAAAGACTGTTACACTCACTTAAGGCATTAATATATTTTTTAAATAAGTCTCGTTTCATACACCTAAAAGTTGTACAATAAAAAAGCTCAGAAGCAGAGATTTTAGGAAGTCGGCTCATTGATTTTACCGTGAGTTTACATCAGATCGTTCTCGCTAGTGATTGCGTAAAAATTTGTATGGGCAAAAGTACAGAGCCTCTGGTGGTTACGCAGTAGAACTAAGAATCGGCATACTAAACCGTTTACGCAGTCGCTAGCGAGTAAGGTCATGCAAACTCATGGTAAAGGCACAGGTTTTTAAAGATATTGTCATACTTCACTTATTCTGATCTCTCGTGCGAATAATGCGAATTCAATGTGTGTGAGTTTACGACCACTGCCTAATTTCTAATCTTAAAAAAAAGGTATACACAAATATGTACTCAGCATATATGTCATTTTAGGTGTTCTTAACACCAGACGTCACACGATATAATTCTGTATCGATTTTGTTGAGGGCTGTTACAAAAGCCCGATTCTAAATCGACTCATTGAGCCGACCATGACATCCGCCGCCGCAACAATGGTTGTACCAACCACAGAGGATATTCGGTAAGCTTACAATTTACTAATCATCGTGCTATTGATTTATTTACTTGTTTGGAAACAAGCCAGATATGGATTTTGAATTGTTTGAGAACTGTCTAGAATTTTCGACAGTCTGGCTGAGTCATTGGCAGTAGAAAAAACAAAAGTTGTCCTTCCAGTGGTCAATAATCAAGGGGATGCCTCGATTCGGTCAGCCACGGCCCCCGTGAAAGAGACACGCTTGTCTTTCGCGCACGACAAAACGGGATGCAACACTCTTCGGGAATAGCTTTTTTAGACAAATCTCTTGACAGAGTTTAAATGAGGTAAATCACCATCCTTTTAACTTAATCGTATCGTTTAATAATGCGTTGTTTTCGTAGGCTGAGTAATACAAGGAAAATAAAGACTTGACTTTGGATTTTTTTTCTATCGAGAAAATTTTGAGCAATCATGTTTCGGCTATTGTCAAAAACACAGTCATATAGTCAAGAGTCATATATCTGAAAATCAATCCTTATTGTTCCCTTGTCTGGGTAGTACAGCGTTTCAAAGACCGCGATATTTCTCGTTGCACGGCCTTAACGGTTTATGTGCATGTAAGCTATGTTTTTATTACATGGATTTGTAGTAACGGAGACACTGTTTATGCGGACTACTGGACCAGTCGAAAATTAAGCTTTGTAGTCCTTTACTTTTGACATGTCCACCGAAAAGACGCGAACCTAAATCTGACAATGACCCAGCTACTAAAATCGTTAGGGTTTTAGATGTCTTTTGAGGTTAGAGACTGACTGAGTTTTACAAATTCAAATTAATTCAAATTCAAACATTTATTCTGCAAATAGGCCACAAGGGCACTTTTAGATGTCAAAATATTAATTTACAGTTCAAGAAAGAATAATAATTTCGAGTTTACAATTATAACAAAATAAACTTGCAAAGTTATCTATTACAAATATTACAACATCAGTAAAGTTAGAGATGTAATATGAAAAAAATCATGGTAGTAGTATATACGATGAATTTAAAAGGAAAACTATCACAGCTGAGTAGGACATTACCGTAAAGGGCAAAAACATGTATACAACACAACATCTCAAAAAATTACATCATCAATACTAAAATCAGTAAAAACCCTTCTACGGGTCCGTAATTCCGTATATGACCGGTGACGTGATGGACGGGCAACTACGGAACCCTACACTGTGCCCTGACACGCACTTAGCCGGTTTTTTTCTTTGAAGCATGAATAAATATAGATCAAGAGGACAACTGGACTGGATTTATGTGTCCAATCATGACCATTGACGACCGGTTTAGCCTAGTGGGTAGTGCACCTGCCTGTGAAGCTGACGGTCCTGGGTTCGAATCCCGGTCAGGGTAAATATTTGTGTGATGAGCATATGAATATTTGTTTCTGAGTCTTAGATGTATTCTATGTATTTAAGTATTTATATCTATTAAATATATCTCGTTCTTGAGCTTACTGTGGGGCTAGTTCGATTTGTGTAAGATTGTCCTCTAATATTTATTTATTTAATCATCCGGTGTCAAAAAAATAGATGTGGAAATGGAGAGGGGTTTGGACCCATGTTCTAGGTCATTCCTGGTGCATAGGAGGGGCATTTAGTTTCACATTAATTTTACTCTAGTCAAGTATTTATCTCAATAATTTACTCTGCTACTCAAAAACCGGTATTTTCCCGATCATTTACTACGCAAACCGCACCTAACGTATTTATATAAGTGCCAATCATTACACTAGGTACGAACTACAACTATTTATCTATATCACATTGCACGATTACGCATAGATTGTTATCGATATTCATTTGTTTCTTATGACCCATATCGTGGGAACTACGAACCGTGTAAGTACTTAAAATGTGTTACTCGGCTGTGTCGTTTTTTGTCAAGCGACCTTTAGTTTTTGTTTATTTGTAGGTCGGACAAATGTTTTAATTACAAGTGATTAGAAGCTATGAATTGTTTGTTAATAAACCAGTCTGGTTCTAACCAGAATAGCACTTCCCCCTTTTTTCCCGTGGTTGTTGTAAGAGCCGACTATGCGAACGGGGTAGTGGGCGATGGGCTAGCAACCTATCACTGCAATACCGCATTTTCTCGATTGAGAGTCCTTATAAGTTTCAAAATGTTTTGATTTCAAATTATGACAAAAGTATTGATAATATCAAAATAGTGATTAAATGATATGATGATTATATTAAAGTTTTAGATAGTAACATAGCCATTTTTTGACTATATTGTGTTTAGTATAATTTAAGCGGAAAAAACAAGTTTTTAGCTTGAAAATGGTCGATTTGGAGTGATGTTTGAAACGATATTTCTTAATGAAAAATCAAAAAAAAACATTTAAAATTTATGACATAAGGTCGCAATAGTCCTGTTCTAGATAGAAACATTGAGAAAATATCAAGATACGTGTCAATTTAAACTGACAATGGCGTAAATAGATGAGCGTTTTTTAACTGATAAGGACCCTTAAGAGCCCTTATGAGTTAAAAAACGCTCCTTTATTTAAGCCATTTTCTGTTTGAATTTAGCCGTATCTTGACATTTACTCAATGTTACTATCTAGGACAGGACTATTGCGACTTAATGTCATAAATTATAAATGCATATTTTAGATTTTTCATTAAGAAATATCGTTTCAAACATCACTCAAAAACGACCATTTTCAAACGTAAAACGGCTTTTTTCCGCTCAAATTCTATTACGCACAATAAAATCAAGAAATGCCTATGTTACTATCTAAAACTTTTATGAATTCATCGTATGCTTTAATCACTTTATTGGTATTATCAATACTTTTGTCATAATTTGAAACCAAAACATTTTAAAACTTATAAGGCATCTTAAACCTACAATTGCTAAAGCTGGCACTGGAATTAAATTTCACGTGGTCTGCCTACCCCTTTTGGGGATACAGACGTGAGTTTATGTATGTATGTATGTGTGTCCTACGCTAGGCTTCTATCTCAGGCTGTTATGACTCATCATAATCAGCCGGAAGACATCGTTTGCTGGACTCCCGAACTTTACCAGATTATCAGTCTACGTTGTATGACTCAATTCTTGTGGGATATTATGAAGAGACTCTTAGTAAACCCAATTAAGTGATGGTGTCATACAAACTTTCCTACTACCCGAAATATTACAAATATGGTCATGTAATAGAGGGCAAACCAGCAGACGGATCGCCTGATGGTAAGCAATTACCGTCGCCCAGAAACACCTGCAACACCAGAGGAGTCGCAAGTGCGTTGCCGGCCTTTCAGAAGGGAAGAGGGGAGGGGAGGGGGGGGGGGGGATCATACCATACTTTCCTTTTAATCCCATAATAATTACAACAAATAACGTATGGAAGAAATCGCTCTTTAGCGATAAGACCGGCTGTGGTTTGCTTCTACTTATTGTGTTTTTTTACTGTACTGTGTATTTTAATTGAGGTGTGAAATAAACAGTATTTGTATTGTATTGGATATTTTATCAACTAATCAGGCTTACCTATAATATTTAGAACGAATGTTGCATAAGGGCTTATCCAGAAATCACGCAAGGGTTTTTGCCCACTTTTAGACCCCCTTCTCCCCCTTGGTGATCTTAGGAAGGAGGAGGGGTCGGCTACTTCACACTGAAATGGTATTGTGTTAGTTGATATTGTGTTTATTTTCGTATGTGTTATGAAAACGTTCCAAAATTTCAAAAATAGTAAATAGACTCGCCGTTTCTGACATGTGAAATGATGATTTATAATTTTCTACATGAGTAGATATTATTTCTCGGTTTTTTGAGTACAAGAAAAAAATGTCAACGATGTACCCCCCGTCCCCCATTTCAAGACCCCCCCCCCCCCCCTTGGAGCCTCGCGTGATTTCTGGATAAACCCTAACTTGCATCTTACTAACATGTTTAATTTCCTATGGTCTCAAACCAATGGTACTTATAGAAATTATCACAGTTAAAATTAAAGCTAATGTATTGTAAAAAACTCCATTACAGTCGCGGGAAATCTCACGTCTTAGGAATTAATTCATTATTAGTCCGAAACTCAAGGATTTTCTAAAATCACCGCTCCTCCCTTCTGATAGAGTTCCAATTAATTAAACTATACTAGAAATCTAACTCGAATAGGTACTTCTCTCATTCAACTTAATCACAGCAATAAAATCAACCTTGACTTATGGGTTTAAAGTTCACTTTCCAAAAACACGTCAACCATATACGATATTGAGAAAGTAACCAAACACGCTTAAGCAATTATATCAAACAATAAGACACTCGGTTACCTCAGTGCCATAATGTCGTAAGCGACACGTACTTCGAACGCTGCGTCAAAGTTATCTTTACACTTTTGGAGCTTATTGCTTTGTGATAAGGCGGAAAATGTATACATGTTTTTGATGTAGGCTCTGTTAACGTATGACTTTGAATGTAAGATGTTTAGTATAACAATACGGCACTCTCTTGTTAGAAAAACAAGTGAAGACTAGCTGAGGAAACGCTGGATATTGAGCATTGTGGCGTGGGAGCTGGCACCCGGAAACTTTCCTAAATGCGTTTCGTATGTTAAATAGCAGCAGTGTTGCTAATGCCTTGAAATGAGGGCTATCGCGTGAATTCGCCGCTAGAGGCGCTAGTGTAGCGTGGGGTCTACGAAATGTCAAATGTCACTCTTTGTGGTTGCACTACGCGGGTTAATATCTAATTGGAACAGTTAAGTTGACTATTTTGCAATACCTGAGCTTGATTATGGCAAATATGAGTTAAGGGTCAATGAATGGGCTTTGAGACAGTTTTGTCTTTCGGAAACTTATTTCTTCCTTTTTTCCGAACAAAACGGGACCGCGCTACAATGCGGTATATTCGATAATTTTACGGTACGGTTTTAAGGTACCTATTGAATATGATTTAAATGTAAACTTCGTTCTCATGTCCATAATAATCAATAACAATTTTTGACAGCTGGACCTTACTCGACAGTGGCGCCAACTGGTGAGCACAAAAACGATAGCCCCCATTGTCCTCTTTTACCTATTATTTGTTTTAATTGACCGAATGAAACGAAGCTCTGCTTCAGCTTCGACAAAAATGCTTTCGTATGTCCGGATTTCCGTTTGTTCTCGTCTACAGGTCGCAATTCTCAACCGATTCTCGTGAAATTTCGTGAGCAGGTTCGATAGTTATATAGATATTTTTTGTAGAGACGGTTTTTGGACATTACGAAAAACAATTTTTTTATCAATGATCTTGTAACTTTCTGCGGGCGAATTTCGGTTTGTTCTCCTCTACTCATTTATTTAATTGTTATGTTGTTTGTGACTTTAGTGTTTTTTGTCTTTCGTGGCTTCTCGTGGTCCCAAAGGAAGACCAGCGCTAGCCAATGGCTAGCACTATTCTGATTTGGGGCCATTTCGTGGCTTTTTTCTGTATTTTGGTGTTATGTTAATTTGTACTGTGTCTGTGCCACGAATAAGTTTTTTCTTTCTTTTTTCTTTCTTTCTACAGATCGCATTTCTCAACCGATTCTCGTGAAATTTTGTGAGGAAGTTGGATAAATATACAGATTTTTTTTGTAGAATAAGTTTTTGGAAATTAAAAAAAAATATTTGTTCAACGGTTTGTTCTCATCTACAGGTCGCATTTATATAGATTTTTTTTATCAAGTCAGTTTTGGAAATTTAAAAAAAAAATATTTTATAGGTTTTGTAAGTTTTTTGCGTACGAATTTCGGTTTGTTGTCCTCTACAGATTGCATTTTTCAACCGCTTCTCGTAAAATTTTGTTAGCAGGTTCGATATTTATAATTGATCTTTTTAATAATGTTAGATTTTGGAAATTATAAAAAAACACACTCACGAGATCTACAGCTCACAGAGCCACTAGTTAGTTATTCATCGTATCGCAATTATTTCGTGAGATCGAGAAGACAGTATGATCCCGAGTTTGTTAATATCTTTTCAAACTCCAAATGACCATTTTCTAGCTAAAAACTTGTTTTTTTCCGCTTAAATTCTACTACACACAATAAAATAAAAAAACGGCTATGTTACTATCTAAAACTTTAAGAAAATTATCGTAGCCTTTAATAACTTTATTGGTATTATCAATACTTCGGTCATAATTTGAAATCAAATCATTTTAAAACTTATAAGGCCTCTTAATTATTTATTCATCGTATCACAATTATTTCGTGAGATCGAGAAGATAGCATGGTCGCGAGTTTGTTGAATTTTTTTGTGGTATTATATATGGGTCATAGGCAAATTTACAAGAAGTCGCTCCAGCTGAAGGTTAAGAGTATTTATCAGTTAAAGAACGCTCATCTATTTACGCCATTTTCTGTTGAAACTGACACGCATCTTGACATTTACTAAATGTTACTATCTAGAACAGGACTATTGCGACCTTATGTAATAAACATTAAATGTATTTTTTGGATTTTTTACTAAGAAATATTGTTTCAAACATCACTCCAAATCGACCATTTTCAAGCTAAAAACTTGTTTTTTCCGCTTAGATAGTAACACCGAGAAAATGTCAAGATACGTGTCAATACAAACAGAAAATGGCCTAAATATATGAGCGTTTTCAACTCATAAGGGCTCTTATGCGTCGAAAGGGAATTGACAATGATGAGAGACTTTGCTATGTTCTCATTTGATTTTATTTTTAGACTGACGCTCAGAGACCTTATACATCTCTGATTTTCATGTTGACGCTTAGAGATATATCTCACAATATTTTATTATAATTAGGTGCACCTACCTTATTACCTTTTATCTTGACGCTTAGAAACCACATCTACATAGACATAGACATAGACATAGCAAACTCATCTCGGCATCTCTAACAAATATTGATTGTTATTATCTTATTTTTGACATGTAACACTCATCATCATCCTAACGTTATCCCGGTACAGTTGCATCCCAATGAATGCCCGGGGTCCGCTACCTAATCTAGAGTTGGCGTAGGCACTAGTTTTTACGGAAGCGACTGCCATCTGACATCTGATTTGACATGTAACACTACATTTAATTAATGATACTTTGATTATTGTATAATTTTTATTTGATAGGTATAGATAGATTGAGACTTGTAAAAGTACCCTTGAGGTCTATTTGCAGAATAAATGTTATAATTTTGATTTTGAATGTCATAGTTCAAAGTAGTTGCGTATACATATACTATACAATATGCAACTATGCAGCAGACCCGATGTAAGTTTGACTACTGTCAAAGATGTGGATATTCAGAAACAAATCTAAAATTGAAATGTATGATAGTCAAACATTTGGGAATTCAAACCTTACAGACAACATTGTTGCAGTACTATCGAAGAGACTTATCTGACCATCCACGAACCTTATTTATACGAGATAAGGTCTACTAATGATCAGTTAAGTATGTCGTCGATAGTGTAGCTTTTAGCTAGACTTTGCATTATACACTTGTAAGATTCTTCTACACTCAAGAGCAACCATAATGGTTAAGCTTTCTATGGAAATTCAATGCAGTTCACTCATTATTTTTGCTCTGGAGTGTAACTGTGTAGGTACAACACTTTTTCGTAACATATCGAAATACTTATCTTTGTAACACAACCTAACTTTGCAGTAATATCAAAGATAAAGACCTTTTTAGTGAGCAAGTACCGTACCGATGATACGCAGATCAGTTTAACCATGACTTCTTCATAGATGTTATAAATACTTGAGATCTTTTATGGTGGCCGAAATTTTATAAAACTATTATTGGATTTTATATCTTCATTTCAGTGCTATAAAGCGAGTTTTTGTACGGAGCTTTAAAGCGAGTTTGTGTTCGTACTACATTACATATTTCCTGAAATTCATCTATGAGGCATCAAACGCTTCGCATTTTCGGAAAATAGTCTAAAAGCAGGTTATATCTTTTCGTTCCGATTTGGTATTTTTTTTTATTACTTAAAATATACTGGAAATTAGTTGATAGACGAGTAACGTTTCGTGAATGGACACATGGTGAGGTTCTCAGGCCCATATTAAAATCACGTCATTTTATGCGCCTGCGACTGTATTGTTTATTAGATGATAATCTCGGAAACAAAACGTCGTTAATGATAATGAATATCCATGAACATGCCACTAAAATTCCTTGTATTCTCATAGTTGAAGTATAATTAAGAATTAAACTTTTGGTAAAATCCTGACAGGAAAATACCGCTACGAGGAAAACATGAAAAATATTCATGCTAGTTTCAGGTCACTATGGCAGATACTTAATTACTTGGGTCATTATACTTTTTCATTACCAGTTTTCTATTACAAAAAAAATCTATGATGTGTATTGAATTAGTGTACAAAAATAGGATTTCGAAATAGTACCTGAACCTAATAAAAGGAATTTATTGGTAAAAATACTTAAATAATAACATATTGCTGTAAAAGGTGGGTAACACAGTGGTAAAAACCAATTTTTCATACAAATGGTGAGACATCCAAGGACCACTGAGTTATTCGATTTATGGATATTAGCTGTTGTTCGGTAATTATCAAAACTATTGGTAGTGATACTGCAGCTAAACCTCTTTCCAAATAACAATACAAAAATATGAAGTGAGGGCCAAGTATTACAAAATCTGCATTTAAAAAAGTGTCTGGAAATTATGTAAATGAAAAAGTAGAATGGCCCACTTATCCCAATCTACCTATTTATTACCTAGTGACTTGTATACTTAAGTAAATTACTGCTAATAAGCGAATTTCGCTTAAAACAACATGAAAACATACTCACCGCAGCATGCTGCGTTGCATCATTAACTTCGGTCTCAAAATTCCACTGAGCAGCCACATTGTTCGTACACTCCTTCGAAGCCTGGTCATCCGCCTGTGCCAAGAAATCCCTAACCTGCTGTATATTCACTCTTTCCAGCCTATCATCTATCCCGTTCCCTCTTATATCATAAGGATTCGCTCCGACATAATTAGGATCATTCCTAGCGAATCCTGGATCGTTCCTTCTAAAATTAGGATCATTATTGACATCGATCCTATCATCATTATCATATGGACGGCCTGTCGAGCTCGGGTTTCTTCGATTCCCGTAATCAGCACTCGGATATCCATTGTTATTTATATCGGGACTTATGCCAGAGTTAAAAGGGGTAGAAGACACTGGATATACTCCTGGTGTACTCGATACCGGACGAGCTGTGCTATATTGGAAGTTATTCCCTGGAGTGCTAGACAAGAGCCCGTATCCAAAATTCCGCTGAGTTGAACCTTGGGGTAGCGGCGGCAGATCTAACTGCGGTTCCCCTAGGACCACTTCTAGTAGTAGTATAACTAATTTCGCTTGGAGCGACATAGTAAGTTTCTTCTGCGCACACGCCATGGTGCGTCGTACTGTTGCGGTGTCGCGGCGTTTACTGCGTGAGAATCGGGCTCAGCTCGGCGCTCAGAACTTCAGAAGGACGAGGTCGATGACGATAATTGTTTTAGCTAATCAAGTATGACAGGCAATAAATTGGGGGTTAACTGCAGATTTGGAGTAGCTTCAAGGGTTTCGATTATGTTGATCGATTAGCATGCTTGAGTATTCATTATGTTTCTTAAAGACATTCGAACATGGGATAATGTGCCCACCAGTTGCGGAGCGTCCATACAACTCGATTCCCACCGGCTTGCCTAATTTTCAGCCAGTCCAGTTCTTTTACTACGGCTCATGAAGAATAAGAAAGACATATTTTATCCGGCTCCCCTAAGAATATTTTTGACGCGCCGCCACTGGTGCCCACGTACCTTTTTGCAAACCTAATACCTAGAGACGTCTTTTTATAAGATTTGCATTGTTTAAAATTTTGTAAACTCAAATCATGTCAAAAGCACTGTTAATTCCTAATGAATAAAATGATTAAAGGATAACGATCCTTTTATTGAAGTTTCAAATAATTAACGAAGCTATTTTTTCTTTTTATTATGTGTTAGGACTATTTGCAGTAAAGACATTTTATTTAACATCCTGAGACCGTATACAAGAAAACTAGCAATGGAATATGAACCAAATGAAACGGATTATAGATTTCAATATCTTCATTTGCTCTAAATTCAAACGAGACAAAACAAATGAGGCTCTATTCCTTTCAAATTTGACTTGACATTCCATTGTACAATTAGGAACTTGGGTCTCAAGAGGTTATACCATAAAGTCTATTAATTGTATCTGACATTGAAAATGTTAACAATGTTGCCACAACGAATAATAGAACATAAAGCGTGGTAATTATTAATTAACAGCACATCCTTGGCATTGTGATTAATAAACCTGTTAATTGCTATTTTTAATGCCATTTCATGGGTTTGCCGCAATCCGTGGAATGTTCTTACATCACAATAATGAAGATATCATTCAAAAATAAAAAAAAGACCATACAACCCAATTGAGAACCTCCTCCTTTTTTTGAAGTCGGTTAAAAATATTAGATGAGCGGAATTAGACCTTAATAACGTGACACAATCCTAGCAAGTCCGACTCCACTTCCAAGTCGCTGTCTTTCAAAAATCATATCCTTCTCCATCCATCCTGGCGATGTTTCCTTATGACAATCAAGACAATTGGAAACGAATTTATAAATTATAATTTATAATTTTCAATTCAGATGGAGACGAATTTATAAATTGACAGTTGCATTGGATCAGAGGCGTAACGTTAAACATTTTCTTTAGGAACTCAGGAGCAGACCTTTAATGGCATTTTATTTTAACTTGTAAAATTAAAATTATGGATATCAAATTTTTTACACTGAGTTAATATTTTCATATATATTTTTGGGACGCTACACTTAAAAAGTAATTCACAATTTATTTACTCATTAAATAAGACAATTCTGAGGTACAATCTGTTCAAAAAATAAAAACTAAACACTGAAATTAAAAAGTTATTTTCTTTGAAGGGTTTTCTTGCTGATTCACGTGTTTCGGTTTGTATGTAATGCATGTAATAGGTAGTAAGTTATTTCAACCCGCTCTTAGCTTGCTGAAGGGGTTCATATGAACTCTTACGCATTAGATCCTAAATTTTAGGTACTTTTATGGTCGGCATTGGTGGGTTGTTTAAAAAAAAAAGATTTATTTTCAGATTTCTAAGATCCATAGAGATTGTTAGTTATAAAACACTTATAAAACTAATACGTTAGTAAACTAAAACTATAGTTACCTACTTATTTTAAGGCCGTAAGACATGCAGGTCGGTGTATCGGCGGAGGATATCCGAATCCCACCTCTCTGCTATCATTTTCAGGATGCTATTTGTGCTCCCCCTCATCTGCAAAACCACAGATGCTGTCTTCTTCCTTACTATGGCATAGAAGTTTAGAGTTCATTGACGATTGAAATACGCAATTTCATCTATTTTTAGTTTTATCAAGATAGGTTTTAAGGTTCTTGAGTTTTCGCTGAAAAACTGTTTTGCGCAAACAAAAGGTCATAAAGCTCGTGAGATCCATATACGAGCTTTTTATATTCAATATATTGGATAGTTTTAAAAGTGGACTTGTTGGTGTTGGTACGGTACCATTCATTGTGCGTGATTCGACACGCACTTGGCCATTTTTTTGGGTTTGGGTAAAAAATTCAAAAAAAGCAAAAATAAATAAAATAAAATAAAAAATAAATAAATAACTTAAAATAATTCAATAAATAAATTGATTAACTTTAATTAAATAAAAATAAATTAAATTTTTGGAGTATTTTCCTAAGTGTTTTTATTAGTAATGTAAAAAACAATTATAATTATTTTAAATACGCTATATTTCACATATTATGCTATGCGCGTATGTGCAACATCAGAAGTGGCTACCCACTAGGAAGTAGCTTCTATGGAATCAGACTTTTTCTCGGCAAATATTAATTAAATATGTAATATAATGACCATTCTAGATGTCGATACTTATATGTATTTTAATTAAATAAAATTATTATTAATGTATTGCAATGTATAATATTTATTATAATTAAGTAAATTATAAATGTTGTAATATATAAAATTATTATTAATGTATTGTAATCTATAATATTTGTTATAATTAAGTAAATTATAAATGTTATAATTATGTAAAATTGTTATGAATGTATTGCAATGTATAATATTTATTAATACACAACAAAAAACGAGCAAAAAACAAACAACACAATAATATAAAGCATTATAAATAAAAAAATTGCCATAAGTCTTCGGTGCTCGGTAGGGTTCCCAGAAGGCTGGCCGCATTTCCACGCTGGATAGCTATGATAATCCGCTGGGCGAAATAGTGGCCAGCCCTCTGGTCACCGGAAGCCTCTATAAGGCGCCTTGCAATGTCCTTATAGAGGCGCCGAACACTTGGACCCCATGGCCCCAGGGTCTCAAATATTTATTATATTTAAGTGAATTATAAATGTTTTAGTTAAGTAAAATTATTATTAATATATTGTAATGTATAATATTTGCACGCTGTAGATGGGCTGAATACAAGAGACAAATAATTATGTAACGTCGAGTGAAAAACTGTATTAGTATCTAAAAAATAATGATGAATTTGAATTTGAACTAGGCGTATCCGTACCTACATGTACATACCATATATCTGTTTAGTTTTGACGATCATAAGAATGACTTCATGTAAATTGACATACTATTGTAATTTATAATGTAATCTTATTACGAAATATATGCATTCATTCATTCGTTCATGTCATAAGCACTAAGTATCCCTTAGGACAGTTTCCAAATGTAAATAAGGTTGTATAACGCACTTAACGTTGCGTAAGTGAGGTGTGATCCGTGACTGCATCTGCTTAGTGTACCTAAGCGTCCCTTCCATCAAGGAAATATCAGAATTCTCCTGCAATTTCCTATACAAATCCCATTTCTGACCTATAGATTCGCGACGTTCAGCAAAATAATGGGGGAGGTTCTCAATTCGACTATGTTTTTTTTGTATGTTTGTTATGCGATGACTCCTCATTTATTAACAGATATTGAAAATGATTTTTTTGTTTAAAAGTATATGTTTAATGATTGGTCCCGTTGTTATAAATTTTGACTTCTTATGATGGTAACCATAAATTGAGGGAACTCTTCAAAATTCAAGGGAGACATATTGCGAATTTAGTGTTTTCGGTAACAAATTGTTCTATTCTGATGTTTAAGCTACAATACTGGAAAGTTTCATAGAGATCCGTTCAGTAGTATTTGAGATTAAGCGGAACGTATACATCCATCCGCACAAACTTTCACGTTTATAATATTATTAGGATTAGGATTATTAGGATTATGATTAGGATTAGGATGTACAATGTACATATTTATAATTGAAAGAAGGCCGAAAGTATTTTGAGATTGAGTCCGGGAGCTTCATTAGCTTCAGTCTGCTGCAGAATAAAATTTTCTTCCAGTGAAATATTCAAGCCATAAAAATACCTAATTGAGCAGTTGGATAATGTACACCTAAGTACAGATTCAGATTCAGATTCAGATATTTATTCATAAAATTTAGTATTTTACATGTCAAAAGTTGTATAACTGGTTATATAAATATTCACATTATTTACAATGTGTTTATAATTTTGTTAAATAAAGATTCACATTATTTACAATGTATTTATAATTAATTAAATTATTTCAGATTGGGTCATCGACACCTATCAAAAAACTCATCGACAGTATAGCACGCCAAGTCGGTTAGGAGCGTTTTAAGTTTGTGTATGAATTGTCTATCGTTTTTTGATTCTGTAATCTCCACTGAGAGCGAGTTATATAGTTTTGGTCCAACGACCGCCAGTGATTTCCGAGTATACTACAGTAGTAGTAGTACCGAGTATACAGATATAATAAATAGACAATTTACTTCAGTGCCTGTACTCCGAACTTCGTATCGTGCCGTCCCTTACGAACTTCGTATCGTGTCTCCCTTACGAACTTCGTATCGTGTCTCCCTTACGAACTTCGTATCGTGCCGTCCCTTACGAACTTCGTATCGTGTCTCCCTTACGAACTTCGTTTCGTGCCGTCCCTTACGAACTTCGTATCGTGTCTCCCTTACGAACTTCGTATCGTGTCTCCCTTACGAACTTCGTATCGTGCCGTCCCTTACGAACTTCGTATCGTGTCTCCCTTACGAACTTCGTTTCGTGCCGTCCCTTACGAACTTCGTATCGTGTCTCCCTTACGAACTTCGTATCGTGTCTCCCTTACGAACTTCGTATCGTGTCTCCCTTACGAACTTCGTTTCGTGCCGTCCCTTACGAACTTCGTATCGTGTCTCCCTTACGAACTTCGTATCGTGTCTCCCTTACGAACTTCGTATCGTGCCGTCCCTTACGAACTTCGTATCGTGTCTCCCTTACGAACTTCGTTTCGTGCCGTCCCTTACGGCACCCGGCACGATACGAAGTTCGAATTTCAAAATTCGGATTAGGCCCTCAGAAAATGTTAATTAAATAAATAAATAAATATTAGAGGACAATCTTACACAAATCGAACCAGCCCCAAAGTAAGCTCAAGAAGGCTTGTGTTATGGGTACTAGACGACGATATATTTAATAGATATAAATACTTAAATACATAGAAAACATCCAAGACTCAGAAACAAATATTCATGCTCATCACACAAATATTTGCCCTGACCGGGATTCGAACCCAGGACCGTCAGCTTCACAGGCAGGTGCACTACCCACTAGGCTAAACCGGTCGAATTAAAGGATTTGGATAACATTTAAATCCAGCTCTCACGCTAGAAAACCTACAATTATGTCTTGAAATATGTAGGTATTGTCACGACTAATCGTAACAATAGATAACGGGGCACGCACAAAGAAACGGAAAAGTGAAAGTATTGATAAGGACAAGAAATAGGACGTGACGGGTTAACGACGGCGAGGTGACCTGCTTTGACGTTTTAACGAAAAAGGTGCGTCTGTTACGAAATAAGCCATAAGCAAAAACAGTTGAAGTCCGGTGACAGCTCACATATCCGTCAAAGTATTGTCAAACCGTTACTACTGGCATATCTCGTCATCATCATCATCGTCATTTGACGACCGGTTTAGCCTAGTGGGTATTGCACCTACCTGTGAAGCTGACGGTCCTGGGTTCGAATCCCGGTCAGGGCAAATATTTGTGTGATGAGCATGAATATTTGTTTCTGAGTCTTGGATGTTTTCTATGTATTTAAGTATTTATATCTATTAAATATATCGTCGTCTAGTACACATAACACAAGCCTTCTTGAGCTTACTGTGGGGCTAGTTCGATTTGTGTAAGATTGTCCTCTAATATTTATTTATTTATTTATCATCATCATCAGCCAAAAGACATCCACTGCTGGTCATAAATTCTTTAGGACGATATCGTTTTTGTGGACCACTAGATGGCGCTGTACCTAACAGAAACTAGCTAACGGTTGTTCGATTCAAATTACTTGAGACAGAGCCGTCTTGTCTTCACATTTGATTGGTAACCAAGTGAGTGAGTAGTAACAGTGTAGACACAAAGTGCAACAATGACTGGTCCCGCACCCACATCTCCCGCGGGCTCCTCGTGAACTTCTTCAGTCTACCTTTTGGAGGGTTAGGAATGTCACTTCCGTCTTGAAAAATCGATTATTAAATAATGGATTTTGAATAAAACATTATCCTACAGTGACAGCTTATCGAACGCTATCACCCACTGTAGTACTGTAGAACTTTTAGCTCACGAACACATCGATAACGTGAAGTCATAGCTACTACGCTGACGCACACATAGACAATATGCATGTAGATCTGATCTCAACACACAACCATGGCTCACCCGCGTTTGTGAGATAAACATGGGAGCCCCCTTTAAAACATTTAAACTGGTTTTGACAATTTGTATGGGTTTGGGTAAACAAAATTCTTATCTGTGAAAGATTGAAGACCGTAGCTCGAACCGTTTGGCTGTAAAACCTGTATGACAGACGAAGGACGAACAGACGCGTGAGCGACAGCAATAGGGTTCCGTTTGGATCCTTCGGGTACGGAACCATAGAAAATGTCTGCAACTCTGCATGTATCATATCATATCATATCATATCATTTATTTGCATTGATGCAGTATGCAGTGTTGTTTCTGTCCGTGGTGAGTAAGGTCGTTATAGCGAGCTCTAAGAATGCACTGCTGAGAAATACCTACTATCAGCGTCACAGGACCATTTGTGAACCTTATTACAACGAGATACGGATCACCAGTTATCACTCAGCTGTGATGTTTATAGTTAAATTTGTAGCTATGAATCCTCAAACCAATAAAAGGTTGGAAACACAATAGGCATGATGACGAAACAATTTTTCATGCCATTTGAACCAGTTTCTAGAGACGATGAAATGTTTGTAATATGACCAACTACAATTAGAGCGATACAAAAGACGAAAACGAGAGGTAAAATACAGCACAGCTGACGAGCATTGAAAACGCTCCATACTGGTAGACAGTGAAATGGGATGTCACAGTTGCAATGGCCTCGTAATCCCGTTGTATGGAAAAAACGAGTAATTTGCCATTTTACTCGTGAAATATTGCGTTTAAGGACATATTTGCTATACAATTTCTTTTTATTGATATATAAGAATGCTATTAGTAACTTTCAATTTTGGTCAGTAATCAAAAAACAGCGTTTTTGCGAATCTTTACAGTCCCATACCTTTTTATGATTTTATTTAATTTGTCTACTTTACTATTTATTGTGATAATTTTATGGTTTTCTATTTATATATCCACACTATGGAATAAATTTTAACATGTGTCAAATCTCCAATTGTAACCCCTTTGTCGCAAGCGTCCAATGGCTCAATGTTTGCTTGTCAGTATGTCTGTTTACCACCACAGTAAATAAACTAATAAACAACACAAAGAAACTTTTAATCCACCATTAATATATTTACTCCTGAAGGTGAGCAGTAATTGTCAAAACACGTGCAGTAACGGCCATGTTATTATTTAACATTATTGCTCTATCTTATACTGCGCCCGCGTCGGTACTTGGCGAGAAACTTGTGATATGTTTACAGAGATGTTAATACCACCCACTGCTGAAGTAGGGTCGATAGGTGGGTTTGCGAAGATATCCGCAAACCGGCGCACTAAATTAGGTATTTAGTGCGCCGGTTTAAGGATATTTTATGGTTTTTAAATAGATTTCTATTCAACAACTATTAAAATGCACACGAGTCACTGTTTCTTTAGGGTCTGTAGGTAAAAATCTTAATTCATTTCATTGAAAAACTTCGTTCTTCCTAGCAACCCACCACACCACAACTGAAAACCTAATGCACATTATTTTGCTTGGTACCGGTACCAGTCAAAGGTATCAGTATTGCAAAAACCGGTAAATTGATGAAATTCGCCGATATTTAGCAGTGAATGAGAGAGAGAGAACACAATAATTCGCATTACAACTTAGTAGTAGTTAGTAGGTGCCGCCTCCGCGCCGTGCACTCCCTCGATACAGCAACGTAGCATTAGCATACATCCGTAGGAACCTTTATAAAGAACCGGTATTCTTCAGTGCTAATACCGGTATCCTTAAGAAAGTATCTTTAAATACCCGGTAAATAAATAAATGTTACAGGTATTTCGGTACCGGTTCTAAACCCTGATTAAGGGTCGGTTGCACCAACATACGCTCATAGGCCGGTCATCGTCAAATATGGCGCCAGCAGCCTGTCATCCCATAGAAACTTGTCAAAATTGCCATAGGATCAAATTTTAACGAACACCGCTTACGATTAAAGACGGTTTGGGGCATAAATATATATAAGTTCCCAAAGCGACAAAAATATCTGTACTATCTGTTAGCCAAAAATATCCATACAACAATTTCGATCAGAAATATGTGAACATTAATCGAGGCATTAAATTGTGTACACTAATACGTTCATAAATATGTGTACAATGACAGACAAATATATGTAGACAGCTGTCATCCCATAGAAACTTGTCAAAATTTCCATAGAATCAGATTTTAACGAACACCGCTTACGATTACAGACGATTTGATGCAACCCACCTTAAGAGTCAAAACGGACTCCGGCCTCCTTAAGCCACAATCTGGACAACGCTAGGAGGAAATTCAAGGGGTGTCCACAGCTCTATACCCTACCTTGGCGTCTTGACATGCGATACGCAATTTTCCTATTGTGCCCGTAGTGACTAATTCCCACGGTTAACGTGAATGTGTATGTGTGTATGCGCTTAATTATACCGTGCCGTACGCATATTGTTTCCAGGTCTCGTTGACTCGGCTTTCCTTGTTGCAAAATGTTCGTTCATATACTCGTTAGTTTTATATTTTACTGTCCGAGCGCAGCGTCGTCGTTTCAGATTCATCAAACATACTTTCGTATTATTATGTCCAGATGTTAATTAATGTGTACCTGACTAATTTTTATGTTATTAATTTTACATTTGTTTTACCATGCATTATATTTAATTCTAATTAAGTATTTCATAAATGTCATGAAATACTTAATTAGAATTAAATTTTCATATATATGATTTCCGTAATTTGTAATTTAAATTTTTGTGATGTTTTATCTTTTTTTTGTTATTTTTATTGTGCTTATTTGATTAATTTGTCTGTTTTGTTGTGCTTATTTGATTTATTATATTGTTAAAAAAATTCAAACACAATTTACATTGTTCATGATAAAAAACTATGAAACTATAAAGATATTCTCCTTTAAGTATGATTCACATTGGACTGTTCCGTGTCCGGGCCGTTCCGTCTCCGGGCCGGCCCGTCTCCGAGCTTTTTTGTGTGTCAATGTGCTAACCGTTCCGCGTCCGGGCCGGGCCGGGACCGTGCCGTTTCCGAGCCTCGGACGTAGCTAGATCGGCCGTCAAACGTTTGCATTGATAATAGAGCGACCGTTCCGTGTTCGGGCCGGCCCGTTTCCGAGCGTCACCAGGCCCGTCCGTGGCCGGGCGGCCGTCGATTTTCTGTCATAGAAAACGGGCCGGCCCGGACACGGAACGGTCTAGTGTGAATCATCCTTTACAGGTAATATTAGTTATGCAGGCCAATTGCCACATTACAATTGAGGTTAAAGGGACCTTATAAGTTAAAAATACTTGTCAATTTAGACTCTCTTCTAAGTACCTTAAAGTTTTGTTTTATATGTATTTGGGCATTTTCACTTTCCGGTGTACCCCTTTTTTGGATCTGGATAATTTTGGTTTTTCTAACTCCGAATATAATACAGTACATCAATACAAATATTCTTTATTGCACACGTCAATAAAAATACAAAGCAGGTCAGAAACATAACATAGCGAGATATAACGGGCGGTCTAATCGCTAAAGAGCACGAAATCACAGCAGAATCACTAATAATATTGATAAAGAAATAATTTTTCTCGATTTTCCATATAATTTTTCTGTGTCAGTTTTGTGACGAGCCATGTAAACTGTATGGAAAAGGAGTCACAAAACGGACTTTTTGCGGACACTTTTCTTTACGGCATTGAACAATATTCGTGATTCTGAGTTATAAAACCCAAAACTCAGATACGAAAAAAAAATAATATGCCCATTTTCGTCACTTAATACCCATAGTACAAGCTTTGCTTAGTTTGGGACTAAATTGATTTGTGTAAAATTGACCACAAACATTTATTGTTATTTTTTATTTATTGGAGTTTCCCTTAAGAAATATCTGTTGTAACTCCAAGTCGACAATTTTTTTATGTTATAGGGGGCAAACGAGCAGACGGATCGCCTGATGGTAAGCAATTACCGTCGCCCATAAACACCTGCAACACCAGAGGAGTCGCAAGTGCGTTGCCGGCTTTCCAGAAGGGAATACGCTGATGAAAGCAAGCCGCTGTGCACGGTGACAGTAGGAACCAAAATGATTTTTAGGGTTCCGTAACTCAAAGGGTAAAACGGGACCCTATTACTAAGACTTCGCTGTCCGTCCGTCTGTCACCAGGCTGTATCTCACGAACCATGACAGTTAAACAGTTGAAAATTTCACTAATAAATTTCACGAATGTTGCCGCTGCTATAACAACAAATACAAAAATATAGAATAAAGTAAATATTTTAGGGGGTGACAACAAACGTAATTTCTTTGCTGAAACCCTTCGTGCGCGAGGCCGATTCGCACTTGGCCGGTTTTTTATGTTCCTACTATGCAAAGCGGCTTGCTTTCATCAATAAGTCCACCGAATTGGTTAAAATGATCACAGCACCTATGACTACCAGGACTGGCCTATTGTCATTTTTTACGGCAGAAACCGGGCCGTTTCCCGAACCAACCATTCTACCTCTATATTTAACATAGCACTTTGTCACTTACATACTTTTGAAGAATTGCTACTTACACTAAATTCAATTATTTCAAACTTCAAACTTTTATTCATGACAACATCATCATCATCATCCTAGCGTTATCCCGGTACAGTTGCATCCTAAAGGATGCCCGGGGTCCGCTACCTAATCCCAACATTCGGCGTAGGCACAAGTTTTTATGGAAGCGACTGCCATCTGACCTTCCAACCCGAGGGGAAACCAGACCTTATTAATTGGGCTTGTCAAGTGAGTGGGCAACTTGACGGTTAGAAGTTCTCAAGCCGCCCGAAGGCCTCTAACTTGGCTTAACGACTGCTATCATAGACAGCAGCCGGGATCAACGGCTTTACGTGCCTTCCAAAGCACGGGAGCGCTCAGTTAATAACCATTCAAAGCGGTCACCCATCAAAGAACTGACCTGGGCCGACGTTGCTTAACCTCGCATACCGCACGCGGTACGCGGGCGCCGCTGGGCCACGAGCTGCTTATTCATGACAACATACCAAGTTATTACTGTGGATAAGTAGGATGTGCTCCTATAAAGAATAATATACAGGGTTGGATATATACAGGAAAGGGAGTATCTACAAACTATATACATATATACAATAGATAGGAAACACAGGAAGAGACGACAATAGAGTCAGGGACCGAAGTCCAATGAGAGTTGTTGGGAAGTTATATTTATGCAACTGATTTTAGAAACTTCAATAGCGCGATGCAGGACATGTAAGAGTTGACAGTAGTGACGCCACATCACTACATAGTATAAAACAAAGTCGCTTTCTCTGTCCCTATGTCCATATATCCCTATATCCCTATGTATGCTTAAATCTTTAAAACTACGCAACGGATTTTGATGCGGTTTTTTTAATAGATAGAGTGACTCAAAGGGAAGGTTTATATGTATAATACATGCATCAGCATTGCACCCGTGCGAAGCCGGGGCGGATCGCTAGTGTATAATAACATCCATTAAGTAGTGCACCCGTGTGAAGGCGGGGCGGGTCGCTAGTTACAAATAAACAGAGATAAAATAACGGACTGACGTTGCCACGAAATGGACCCTGCTCAGCATGATGCTAATTAACTGGTAAACTGACGTATAATATCGTCATTATTTTAACCGTGGATGTTTGGAATAACGAATGTTTATTATTCAAGCAGATTAAATCGCTGTTCCCATTGTATTATTCAATTGCTTGTATTTCGGTGCCCTTTGCTTGCGGGGGTCATGGGCAGACAAGAATCGGGTAAACAAAGATAATGTTATACATATTAATACAATACAATACAATACAAATACTCTTTATTCA
Source organism: Epiblema foenella (assembly GCA_963556455.1). Lineage (NCBI taxonomy): Eukaryota > Metazoa > Arthropoda > Insecta > Lepidoptera > Tortricidae > Epiblema > Epiblema foenella. Next base: position 22,493,774 of record OY747103.1, on the reverse strand, counting down.
CTCAGTATATAAACACAATGAGTGGAGGCAAACAACAGGCGGTCTTATCGCTAAAGAGCGATTTCTTCCAGACAACCTCACATCCTTCATTAATTTGTTATAAAAATTAAATATGATAAATGGTAGAAATTATTGTGATTTGGACATACTTGCACATTCAAATTTATATTGTAATTTTTATCTTGAAATAAATGAATCTGAATCTGAATGAAAAAAATGAAAATGAAAATATGTTTATTTACGAATAATACAATACAATACAAATACTCTTTATTGCACACCTCAATACAGTACAGTATAAAAACACAATGAGTAGAGGCAAACAACAGGCCAATTTGGTTTTATAATAATAATAAAATCAAATTTTAGGATTTTATAATATCTTTATGTTTTGTAAGTGTATGTTTATATTTCACTTTTTAGTTAACTAAATATAGGTTTGATAGACGTTTATGATTAAGGGGGTAGGAGTTTATTGAAGAGATTTATTGCCGTGCAAAAAATACTTTTCCTAAAAAGTGATAAGTACTAATTTTGAATAAACATGCCCTTGATACTGAGATTTATTAAATAAGGAGAAGGACAAATTAGTAAACAAGTACCAGCAGGCGAATCATGTAACTTTATGTACTAACGGTAGAAAGATTTTACTGTCAATTTTGAAGTATAAATGTATGAGGTGACAATTAGAATTTGACATTAAAATCTACCTAACGGTAGTACAAAAGTTACGTGTTTAACCCGCGGCTATAATAATTTATTAGACAGCAAAATATCTGATGATTTCCAGGCGTTTTAAGCTGTCTCTCAAGATAATTTTGGCTAGACAGAGAAGGATAATGAATTTGAACATGCATTCCGCAGTATGCACGTGGATTTTAGACATAGTTTCTTAAACGAAGATTGCGTTCTATATTGGGCTGTTTTACTGGAAACGAGTGTCATATTTTTTGATAAATATTGCAATTTGTAGTATAAATAAGGAGGACACGGTTAGTGTCTTTAAATCCCTAAAAAAAGGTTTGCAGCTTTCCCAAGTTCGTATACCAATAGCACGAATCTATTATGTAGCGTCAGTTTGTTGAGTTACCCCAGAATATACTACTGTAGGTTATTAGTGTCTGAACATGGCCATAGTATGTAGTAATGCGAAAAGAGTAAGCCACTATGTTCAAAACATCAGGTTCGACACTAGACTCGGCTTGTCCCGGCGGGGACGTCCACCGCGCGATCGTAACAACACTGAGACATATAGTCTTTATTCATCCCGGTACCGCCGCATACCGGGTAGAGTTAGTCCGACCCAGGTCGGACATAGCTGAGTTTCTTGCTGGATCTTTCTCAGCCAGGCTAGGTATTGGCGGTTCCAGTCTTTAAGGATAAGACTGGAGCCGGCAATACAAAGATGTGCGAAAGAGACGCAAGCATAGACACCAACACATGTGGGAACGAGATACAATGTGTCATCTCCTGTCCCTCATCGCGTATTATTTGTCACCGGCCTGTGTCACCGAAACGTCACCAATGTATTCAAGCCTATTGGCTTAATTTATATTTTGCGCCAATGTATATACAGCACGACTAATTATGGGATGTCAGAATTGTGCTACATCCTTATCAGTCTTCTGATACATCTCAATTTAGTCAGCCTATCATAAGGCCGTCCCCCTTGATGATTCGCTAAACCTCCTTTTATCTAATCTTCTTTCTACGCGATAAACACATATTCTCACGCTTTGTAGGTTAAATTGTGACCAGAATTTACCATACAGTTTCAGAACATCATACAGAACACGGACGACCTAACAGATTTATTATGATGCCAGTGCCACTCCCTGAATACTTAAACACCTTGTTTATAAAGTTTACTAGTTATTGTCATAGGTATATAGGGCATTTGAAGGTGAGGAGTGGAATTACTTGATCCATTTATACATATTAAATATTCATAACAGGGTAAAGAACATCACGATAATTATCATGATGATGTAATTGCTGGGAACTGATTTATACAGGAATGCGACAAAGTTATAGGCGACTGCGAGCGAAAACATCCACTGAAACAAATCCAGCGTAGACACTGACATAACGAAAGCGTTTAAGAGCCCTTATCAGTTAGAAAACACTCATCTATTTAGGCCATTTTCTGTTTGAATTGACACGTATCTTAACATTTTTTCACTGTTACTATCTAGAACAGGACTATTGCGACCTTCTGTCATAAACATAAAATGGGTCATTGTCAGTTGTAAAAACAAAAGTTGTCCACCCGGTGGTCGATAGTTAAAAAGTTAATGTTTTTATTACATGGATTTATAGTTACGGAAACACAGTTTATGCGGGTTACTAGACCAATCCAAAATTAAGCTTTGTGGCCCTTAACTTTTGATATGTCCACCGAAAAGACGCGAATCTAAATCTGACAATGACCCAAATATATTTTTCGGATATTTCATTAAGAAATATCGTTTCAAACATCACTCCAAATCGACCATTTTCAAGCTTAAAAACTAGTTTTTTCCGCATAAATTCTACTACGCAAAGTAAAATAAAAAATTGGCTATGTTACTATCTAAAATTTTATTAAAATCATGGTATACTTTAATCATTTTATTGGTAATATCAATACTTGTGTCATAATTTGAAATCAAAACATTTTAAAATTTATAAGGCCTCAGCTCCCAATGGCCTTCGATCTGTGACACTCCGTTTTCTTTTATGGCTTATCGTATTAAGAACAACGAGGTTTACCGAAATAGTATACCATATTTATTTTAAAAGTCACTGTCTTAGAGATAAAGGCCAAAAAACCAGTTTTTAGGACGTAACTTTTGTGAAAATGGGTTAAAAATAAAAATCTCTCTTGCGTTATTAGCAACGTCAATAAGGAACAGTTACATGTACATTTCATATATATAAGAGCATAAACAAAAAACTAATAACATAAATAGAGCTTTTTAGACCATGTTTAAAAAATCATTAAAAAATAAGAAGTCGGTTTATTTAAAATCTGGTTCTTACAAATGTAGATAAAAGATTGAAGAACATAACCGTTTGTGTAATAAATATATCTATAGTTTTGACGGAGCCATATCAACACAAACAGGGCTATTAATCCATACTCCATAGAAAAATACCGGTATTATTACGGTAACCGGTTCATTATTTCGTTTTTAATGGGACAATCTAATAATACGACGTTGTTACCTAAATACATGATTCAGCCCTACGTAAAGAGCAAAAAATAATCAAAATATTGGGCTAATTCAGGTTTTTTTTAAATACCGGTATCGGTCCCTGCACAAAGCTCGTCAAAAATCGATGAATAGCGAGTGGAGCCCCTTAATTGGCATTTGAACTTCCAATCCAGGAAAATTTGAGTTTTTTATCGACGATCTTAATTGAAACTCGCCTTTGCGCTCGGTTGCAGGGGCTTTTAATAAACCAATATAGTAAGTTAATTCTGAGAAGTAAGTTACTGAACTTGACCGCCGGGATTACAATCGGCGTTACATTGAATTCAACACATAATTCAACGTAATAAAACAACTTGTTGTTCGCACGAGTTGCCGCCGATTGCGAAATGGAAGGTCATTGGTTAGTCAGGAATCTAATATTTACGAAAACGTTAACCACTTTAAATAATTTGCTAATAGTCATAAGCACGTATAAACTATTACCTCCGGAAATCAGGGACCGATACCGGTATTTTAAAAAACCCTGAATTAGCCCAATATTTTGGATTATTTTTTGCTCTTTACGTAGGGCTGAATCATGTATTTAGGTAACAACGTCGTATTATTAGATTGTCCCATTAAAAACGAAATAATGAACCGGTGACCGTAATAATACCGGTATTTTTCTATGGAGAAAATACCGGTATCCGATCCCTGCCGGAAATTCAAATTTTATTTCAAGAAATAATTAATTTAATGGTAAACATTTTGATTAATTTTGGAGTCATGTCCACATTATTCCTAGTTTATCCGATCTCTGCTTTTAGTACCAAAAACGAAGCTCCTTACAGGCAATGAAAAAATTTTTTACTATTGAGTACACTCAACCTACGCAAAACGACGCAAGGAAAGAGTAGGTGATACGGCAACTTACAGACCAGTGCTAAATTTCAAAACAGAAGCATTGAAAGGGAACCTTGACATGGCACACTTTGCCCTACACTAAGTGCCCTAATTGTGATGTTTAGCGATGTGCAAGGAAGGAAGGTGGAATGACCGCCAGAGATTAGATGTAGAAGTCTTGTCCTCTATTTGTAGGTACCAAATTCGTTGAAATGTCGTTAGACATTCTCAATGCATTAAGGTCAAAAATTCTATTGCAGCAATGTCAATAAAATGTTTCTTCTTTTTTTTGTTTATGAAATTGTTGATTATGAAAAAATCTAGATGTAAGTAAGGTTTCCAGAGCTCCCGAGGATGCACTGTGTTGAGAGCGAGGGACCTCAATTTGTCCCTTCTGCTGTCAACACAATGTATCCTCAAATTTTATAAAGGGTCGGCTACGCGTACTTGACTATAGGCTGCGGTGGCCGCTTACCATCAGGTGGACCGTACGCTTGTTTGCCACCGGCGTTGTATAAAAAAAAAACAACATCACCATACATACGACTATAGCGTTTAGGTATCAATCCTTCTTCCAACATGTACCTACGCTTCCTACTCTTTTGTCTTTACCACCTACAATTTACAGTTTTTTTGTTCTTGAAAAACATACAATTTGTCACATTACTACCACGCCCACACCTAGTCAGAAATGACCATCGTTGTCAGCCAGCGCAAGCGGTAATGACCACCTTACCAACCTTCTGCCAACCATCCATTACAAATTAAACATTAAGACTACAGAATAAGAGCTATAGAGATAGTTTCAGAGCAAACTAAAGTTTGTACAAACGAATAAATAGAGCGGAAAATGTAGAACGCGCAAAAAATACAATTTTTATGTGTAGAAAAACAAACGTGATGTCATTGTTTATGTATTTAACTTCGCCGCCGTTGGCTTGATATAAAGTCAGTGCATTTTTTTATACCACGTCGGTGGCAAACAAGCTTACGGCCCGCCTGATAGTAACCGGTCACCGTAGCCTATGGACGCTTGCAACTCCTGGGCTGTCACATGCGCGTTGCAGACCCTTTAAAAATTTATACACTCGTTTCTTGAAGAACCCCATACTGTAGTCCCGCGGGAAAACCTCGGCAGGGAGCTCATTCCACAACCGGTGCTCCACACGCCATAACTTCATATCAAGTCGATGTAAAGCAACCTACGTGTCAATTAAGAGCGCTTTAATAAAACGTAACAGGTCCACTAGCGCCACTCGTAAATAATTATGATTGTTTAAATTTAACGATAGATATCTAAAAAAGGGGGCCGCTACGTACTGTATTTTGTATTTAAGTACGTTTTGAATCCATCAAACTAGTTATTACATAGCTGGATTCGTCAATCTATGCGTCCAAAGTTAAAACGGCCGTTTTAATTTTGAGCTCATAGAGACACCAATCTAGCAACGTAAAAATTAGTTTGATGGATTCAAAAAGTACTTAAATACAAACTACAGTAGCGGCCCCCTTTTTTAGTTATATATCATTAAATTTAAATAATTACACTTATTTCCGAGTGGCACTAGTGAGCCTGTTACATTTTATTAAAGCGCTCTTAAGGCTCATTTTCGGTCGTTTGCTCTGTGACTGACGTGTGAGACACAACCATCGATTTAAAATACCCGGTATTTTAAATCGATGGACACAACTCACGAAATCTACTATGGCAGTGAAGAGGTTAAATTAGAAGTTAGTTGATAAAAAGAGGACAAAGTCTTTTATAGCGTATTTTATATTGACGTGTGACTTCGTCGGTCGTTCATAATAAAGTAATCACTCACCCAGTGAAGAGCAGCTGTGGAATCGGAAGTTAGGTAAAGATATTATAGAGTCACTTTAATTCAGTGTGTATTAATATTATTTAAATGAATTTTTCACTATATTTAACACGAACGACACTTGACACAACAGTTTGTTTTTTCATATAGAATAATAGTCACTTGGCAACCACAGTCTGTCTATAGACTTTATTACTTTTCTGACTAGTGGTATGCAACCTTAACAATTCACTGGTAGCACCCATGATTATTGGGCCATTCTACTTTTTCATGTACATAATTTTCAGACACTTTTTTAATGCAGATTTTGGAATACTTGGCCCTCATTTTATACTCTATCTATTAAAAAAAGCCGCATCAAAATCCGTTGCGTAGTTTTAAAGATTTAAGCATACATAGGGATATAGGGACGGAGAAGGCGACTTTGTGTAGTGATTATATTCTGTTTGAGTGGTTGTATGTCACCCACAAGGATTAGGCTGAAAATCAGCGCTGCAGCCGCCAGGCTGTAGCATCATGCTGAGCTTGATCCTTTTTGCTGGTATATATTTAGGTATATATTTACGCACGACTTAGGTATATATTTTTGTTTCTGTTTCTGTTTGTTTTTTTTTTAATTCTGAATTGTGTGCCAATGCAAATAAACATTTTTCTTTCTTTCTTCTTTCTTTCTTTCATTTCATATTTTTGTATTATTATGTAGAAAGAGGTTTGATTGCAGTATCACTTCCAATAGTTTTGGTAATTAACGAACCACAGCTAATATCCATAAATCGAGTAACTCAGTGGTCCTTCGATGTCTCACCATTCGTATGAAAAATTGGTTTTTACCACTGTGTTACCCACTTTTTACAATACAATACAATACAAATACTCTTTATTGCACACCTCAATCAAAGGATACAGTACAGTACAAAAAACACAATGAGAAGAGGCAAACAACAGGCGTTTTACAGCAATATGTTAATATTTAAATATTTTTACCTATAAATTCCTTGTATTAGGTTTAAGTACTATATCGAAATTCTACTTTTGTACACTAATTCAATACATATCACAGTTTTTTTTTGGTAATAGAAAACGGGTCATGTAAAAGTAGAATGACCCTATCATCCTCTTCAATTTACTTTTTACTACAGTAACAAATATGAGGAGCGCTCGTGGCCCAGCGGCGCCCGCGTACCGTGTGCGGTATGCGAGGTTAAGCAACGTCGGCCCAGGTCAGTTCTTTGATGGGTTACCACTTTGAGTGGTTGTTAACTGAGCGCTCCCGTGCTTTGGAAGGCACGTTAAGACGTTGAACCCGGCTGTTGTCTATGATAGCAGTCGTTAAGCCAAGTTAGAGGCCTTTGAACGGCTTGAGAACTTCTAACAGTCAAGTTGCCCACTCACTTGACAAGCCCAATTCCAATAAGGTCTGGTTCCCCTCGGGTTGGAAGGTCAGATGGCTCTTTTGTAAAACCTCGTGCCTACGCCAAGTCCAGGGATTAGATTAGATTAGCGACCCCAGGCGACCTTCAGGATGCAACTGTACTGGGATAACGCTAGGAGGATGATGACTACAGTAACTATTAGCAGCGGACCTACCATCGAGCGTAACAGAAATACTAAAACTCTCCGCTCTCCCTCTTTCCTCTCTCTCTTTTCTCTCTCTCTTTTTCCTCTCTCTCTTTGACGAGTAAGTTATTTATTTATCGTACTTTATGGCAATTATTACGAACCGTCAGATCTTCGAGAAGACAGTACGGTTGACAGTTTGTTAACCACCAACGGTGCCTTTACCATGAGTTTGCATGACCGTACTCGCTAGCCACTGCGTAAACGATTTACAATACAATACAATACAAATACTCTTTATAGCACACCTCAATCAAAGGATACAGTACAGTACAAAAACACAATGAGAAGAGGCAAACAACAGGCGGTCTTATCGCTAAAGAGCGTTTTAGTGTGCCGATTCTTAGTTCTATTAAGTAACCGCCAGAGGCGCTGTACGCGCAGTCGCTAGCGAGTCATGTAAACTCATGGTAAAGGTACGGGTCACGTGTAGCGATGGGTACGCCCTACGGACGTGATGCAATTTAGACCCCCGATGAGTAAATATTTATGGCGAATTAAAACGATCAAGTGACTGGGCACAATTTTATCGTATATTGACGACCGGTTTAGCCTAGTGGGTAGTGCACCTGCCTGTGAAGCTGACGGTCCTGGGTTCGAATCCCTGTCAGGGCAAATATTTGTGTGATGAGCATGAATATTTGTTTCTGAGTCTTGGATGTTTTCTATTTATTTAAGTATTTATATCTATTAAATATATCGTCGTCTAGTACCCATAACACAAGCCTTCTTGAGCTTACTGTGGGGCTAGTTCGATTTGTGTAAGATTGTCCTCTAATATTTATTTATTTTATTTTTATTTTTTATTGGTGTAGTACAGTGGTTCCCAAAGTTATTTCCGAGACACCTAACAAAATAAATCCATGGGACTCGCCTTTTGGGTGTTAGTGAATTCACTACAAATAAGCATATATAGTGCGAAGGTCGGAAAGAGATCATTCCTTACATTTACCTTTTTCTTCGATGTGAAGGAGGTGAGAAAATAAAAATTCTAACCATAACAGATCAAGGTAACCTATCGATGTTTCGAAAATTTATTTACCGAATTTCACTTGTCCGAAAACGGTTCACCGAATCTTTACAATCCAAATACTTTGTTTTGCAACTGTGATTATTCACAATATCATTTGTCCGCAATTCAAATGCCCGCTTTACAGTTCTCAATTTTTACATTTGATAACTTATATACGTTAGCCATATTTTCATAATTTCAATGATACGGAAAGTCGACGTGACATTTTCCATAATTTCGTTATACCGCTTTTAGAAGTATCTATTCGCTGGGGCCCATTTCATCAAAAAACTCTTCATCTGAAATAGGATCTTTATTCTCTCTGCATCCAGAAAATAGTAGAAAATAAGTATTTCACTCCCGTCTTAATCTTCGAGATTATTTTTTTTATAAAAACCCAGAAAGACTTGTTCGGCCAAAAACAACTCTAACGCGGATAGGTTAGAAGATTGAGACGGGAACTGAAGCGAAGCGAAGCTCCCGTCTTAATCGTCGGGGTTATTTTTTCTATAAAAACCTAGAAAGACTTGTTTGGCCAAAAACGACTCTAACGCCGATAGGCTAGAAGATTAAGATGGGAGCTGAAGCGAAGCGAAGCTGCCGTCTTAATCTTCAAGGTTATTTTTTTTATAAAAGCCCAGAACAACTTGTTGGGACGAAATCGACTAATAATATGAGAAACATTTTCTACGAAACGAAATTCTTTAAAAATGTTGTCTACAACACAACGTACAACCATTTAGTTAACAAGAAATAAAACACGTGAGTTGATTTAACATTTTATTAAACAAATATATTAAGGGTCTTTACAGTTAATTCGTCTACCCGAATCCGATTTTTAGTCCTACCTGAAATTAAATTCAGATAACACAGTATTAATGATTTGTTATAATACGCAAATCAACGGAAATCAACATCAACCCAGATCAACGTTAAAATACGGCGCCGGCATCTTTCATCCGAATCAGATTTTAAATTTTAACGAACACCGCTTTCGATTACAGACGGTTTGGTGTAACACACCCGGAATAAATAAATGTAGGTATGCAAAATTGCGAACTGATTTCTATAGACTTGCTGTCGCCATTCCACCGAAGTCCCTGTAAATTTCTAGACCGTTGTCGAATAATTTCCACATAGGACAATGATTTGCAGCCGTCCAGTCTTTGAACTGGTCAGGGCTGTGTCAATGTTGTGTCACATCCTGCCATTGAAGTATTTGGGACAGTAAACGCGTAATGGCTGGCAGACGAAATGCGTCATTTGCGGTTGTATTTTTTCCGCCACGAATATAAGAACGCCACGAAGATTTTGCTAGAATTTAAGGATGATATACAGATTTAGATTTGGGCCCGTGTGGTTGCCGGGTAAGAATTGCGCCACCCCATCTCTTCCCGTGGGTTTCGTAGGAGGCGAATAAGGGAAAATCGGAGGGTGGGCAGCAGCATCCTTCGATTATTACCACCATCAAACTGCGGTCGCCAACCCGCTTGCCAAGCGTGGCGACTATGGCAAATCCCCCCCAAATTAGGGGAGGCCTATGTTCAGCAGTGGACGTCTTTCGGCTGAAATGATGATGATGATGATGATACAGATTTAGGTTCTCGTCCTTCCTGTGGACATCTAAATAAATTAGTAGTCGCGGTAGTAAAATTTTATTTCACAAATCAAGTACATAGCAGAAATGGAATAGGATCTCCACAGGTACTATTAGAAGTAGTTATCACTAAAATCTACCTCTAGACGCTTTTGGCGAAGGTTACCAAATTTGGAATAGGTTTAATTCTGACTCATCCAGATTCTTATTTAGTCAGGTTCCGAAAGTGTCCAACTCTTATGAGGTCGTGATAGTAATATGTTGAATACTGGTTATGTCAAATTCGCTAACGAATAAATTCTGAGAAAGTCAGATTTTAAGTAAGTTCAATTAGAACCAAAACAAATTATGGCTGCGTCAAATTCATTAATAAAGCCTTTTCTGATGAGGTCAGATACTGCATACGTTTAATTCATTCATAGGCTATTTCTATTTTAGTTAGATTTTGATTACGTTAAACGTCTCCCGACGAAAAAAATAAATAATAGCATTCTTTTGTTATGTGCCCGTATATGTGCGGGATGGGTCGGCAACGGCTTAATTTGCATACCGACAATTAAAATTTGACATTAGAATCTACCTAACGGTAGTACAAGAGTTACGTGATTACCCCGCGGAGTGTTATCGTGCCATCATCATGAAATACAAATTACTCATCATCATCGTGAAAGTTAAGCTGTATGCAAATTAAGGAGATATCTTAAATATAATTATTTTATTAACTTATAATCTAGAAAATGAAGTTAAAGAAAAATTTGTAAAAAATAGCTATAAAACCTGGTAATAAAACTTTTGGTTGTCCTCATATTCCGCGTAAACTCTCTCCGTCTCTATAAATATTTGCAAAAAAACGTAGGTACCTACGTTTTTATACAAATCTTTCAGGGTTTTAGGGTTACTACTACAAAAAAAAAGCATAGTATTCATCCATTCATTCAATTTATTGTTAAATAATTTAAGTGCAATTTATTTACAATGATAATAAAAATCTTCCTCAGCTGCGAACTTTTAGTTGGTCTGAAATTAGAAATGTTTTGATCAAAATAGTTATTAAATTCTTACAAGTCATTTGAATCAGCTGTACTGATCGATAGGATACTTAACATAAGGTCTCTGTTAGATACTACTAATTAATTTTAAAGCTTTATTAAAGCAAAATGTATACCCAGCCGTCTGTGCCGATGCGAATATGCCCTTAATGCAGTTCAAAAAAATCCTTTTTTTAATCTCAAAATATATTTAAGAGTGGTGGGACATTCGCGTACACGGATCACAACTCAATATGAGGCTTGAGATATTAACAGTTTTCAAAAAATATTCGGTAACAGCCCGCTGCCAGATTCAAAGTTGCCGGCAACGTTGGCCGTTGCCGCAAAAAATTATGTTTTTGACAACAGCACTATTCGGGTCATTGTCAGATTTAGGTTCGCGTCTTTTCGGTGGACATATCAAAAGTTAAGGGCCACAAAGCTTAATTATGGATTGGTCTAGTAACCCGCATAAACGGTTTTTCCGTAACTATAAATCCATGTAATAAAAACAACTTACATGTACATAAGCCGTCTATTAATCACCGGATGGACAACTTTTGTTTTTACAACTGACAATGACCCATTCCAACCAAACACGCTAGCACAACTTGCTGCCAAGTCGCATTTCGCGCGACTCGGCGATTCCTATCTCGCTCAAACTGTACGAATTAGAAAGAGGACCGTAGACTTTTCTCTACTCGCGTCGCGTCGGAGCGGTAGTTGTGCTAGCTCCGCAGGTGCCAATATTCCACTTCAGGGTTCAGATGAGTCAATATGTGCAAATTGATCTTCACCTCAACCTATTTGCACATACACCAGACATTCAACAGTATTAAGATAACTTTTGGAATTTAAAAACAACTAACTGTGCATTGTAATGCTTTAATTTTAAGTAGCATTCAATAATACTTCTCAATAATATACTTACTTATTCCTTCGTTTATTTTTTGATGATGGTATTCAATTTTTTTTCGAAGTCCGAGTCCTTCATTGCCATCAGTTGTTCTTCAGTGCAGTATTCTAAAACAAAAATAAATAATTTATTGGTATGCATACAATAAACATTTAATTACATGTTATAGACGAAATGGGCCGTAGGTATCCACCAACTTCTGGAAAGCCTACAAAGAGATATGACTTCCCATCAATTATCTTTAAAAGCATGATCCTTTTAAAGGATACCTCGTCCGCAGTAGGCATTGCCTGCCGCGTATTACTAGACGCTCGGCTGTCTATAATACACTCAACAAGCAATCCCATAATCGCTTCCTTTTTTTTGAACCTGATTGCGGCTGCTGCCGGCCCCAATAAAGAGATATGAGTGAGCGGTTGGAGAGTAGCCTGGGGAAAATCCAGGGTAAAACCTCCGATACGACCACGTAGGTGATTTTGAACATTGGAATTCTCTAAAAGTTTGCGCCCCAGTGAGATTGGTTGAGCGGTTTCAACTGAATCTGAGGTGTGAGTGGAATCGAGCTACTGAGAGTTTTATCGCTAGTTCACTACACCCAGCCTAACTGAGAAGAGTCCAGCAAGACACTCAGCTAGGCCCGACCTGATTCGGACTGACTGTACCGGGTGTACGACGGTACCTGGATGAATAGGGACTATATGTGTCTGTATTGTGGCGATCGCGGTGGACGTCCCCGCCGGTAGAATGCCTAAGTGTACGCGTCGTATCTGAGCTGGACGCCGTAAGTGCAGCGTTCCATCTTTCGATGGACGCTGTGATTCTGATTACGTCGTTCGGGTTCGTGAGTGTGTGCCTAGGAGGGCGGACCGTGCAGCCCCTAATCAGTGATCACCGAGTTACGACAGAGGGGACAATCCTTCTCTTCTCGGCCTTTGTAGTAATATACTTACGAACAGAACTGGCCTCCCATCCAATATATTCCCCAGTACGCTCGTTTTCCTTCTTCAGCCAGTCATACAGAGGCTGGAAGTATTCTAGCAGCCCGCTGGCGTCCATATTACGTTGCCCGGTGAGGACCTGCATCGCGTCAGGCCAGGGTCTGGAGGAACCCATTTGAAGCATTTTGCTGTAGAACGAATAAACTTTTAGAAAGGAAATATAGTTTACAACACGATTCCAGGCTTAAAACTAATATCTGGTGCGTAGTGACTATGGGCGTTGCTGTCGGACGGCCGAGAGTGAGGATGACAGCCTAGATGGGTCACAGTCGGAGGGACTAGTAAATATTCGCAAATAAAGTTTAGTTTGCGAACACTTAACAGGTTTCTATATTTATTTTATTTTTTGTTGCGTCGGTGGCAAACAAGCGTACGGCCCGCCTGATGGTAAGCGGTCACCGTAGCCTATGGACGCTTGCAACTCCTGGGGTGTCACATGCGCGTTGCCGACCCTTTAAAAGTTTACTTTCTTGAAGAACCCCATAGTGTAGTCCCTCGGGAAAACCTCGGCAGGAAGCTCATTCCACAACCGAACCGTCCGTGGGAGGTAATTCTATTTCAATTATCACGCAGTAACTCCGGTTACTTCATGTTGATTGTTCTAAGATTTTGAATGTGATAAAATAAGGTCAGTTCTATTAGTTCATCACCATCATCATCAGCCATACGTCCATCTGCCGGGCAAACCAGGTATGGAAACTCCCAACACACACTAGACTAACATGGACATATTATTTATTTTTCTCCTCTTGCGGTGCTTACCCCAAGGCTTCTCCCGCTACAGTGCTATTATAGATGTCACATCTGGAGAGCAGTTTGTTGGGGTCACCAGGAACATACTCCCCGGCTAGCTGACACAGTGCTCGATGGAATTGGAATTGGATTATGTATGAGATGTAGTACCTAGAACCATAAGAATAACACGATTAATACATTGAGATTCTATTTAAAGCCCACGCATTAAAAGTTGACCAGCTGTTCCCAAGAGATTACTAAAAAGATGATTTTACAAAATGCCCTAAGAAACTATTATATATAAAAAAAAATTCTTTTTCATCTACGTAAAATTCAAAAAGAAGATACAAAAAATATCGCCATTCTATAATGTAAAACAGAAAAATACCAAATTGTGTCATATAATAGAATCATTGCTAAATATATGGTTAGTTTCTTCTTCCTTTGTTTAATTTATCGATACTCCTACATCTTTTTAGGGTTCCATACCCAAAGGGTAAAACGGGACCCTATTACTAAGACTTCGCTGCCCGTTCGTCTGTCTGTCCATCTGTCACCAGGCTGTATCTCACGAACCGTGATAGTTAGACAGTGGAAATCACAGATAATGTATTTATGAAAAAACGGAATATTTAAAGAGGCTCCCATACAACAATCATGATCTTTATTGCCGTTTTATAGATAATAGTACGGAACCCTTCGTGCACACTTGGCTTCTATCTCACTCCTCCACAGTGACAGCAATAATTTCAGAGAGAAAAACCTCACCTCATATACTCGACATCAGCAGTAATATGGAACTTTGCCGCCGGATCAAAATCATATTCAGTCCTGGTCACTGGTGGTTCCACTCCTTGCAGTGCCTCCCTCAGCTGCCAGAAGTGGCAGTTGTAGTCTCTTGGACTCGTGATTCCACGGAAGACGGCGTAGCGGTACAAGTCGAGAAGGTAGCCGAAGGGAAGGAAAACGATCTTGTCTAGACCCTGGAGAAGGTAATACAAAAGACTTAAAGTACTCTTATTGCATTGCATATAGCTTAGTTATTAGAACACAGAACTTAAAAGTAGAGGTGAACTAGAAGCGGTACTACCACTAAAGGGCGTTCTTTCACAGACGGGGACAACCTTTGAGTAGCTATATTTGCATATAACCGTTAAAGTAAGTTTAACTTAATACAAGAAATAAGGACACTAAGTTAATTGATGGTAGGCCACCATCTAGTAATATTAAATCTGTGTCCATGTCCACATGGCTGTTTGCTTACCATTTTGTATAATTGATTGATTTCAGACTCCTCGTCATCAGATGTATCATTCAGTAAGCCCATGACTCGGAGATGCTTTGGAGTTGACACCGACAGGGCTATAACATCACCAATCGCTTCATGGAAACCTAAAATGAGATCCTGATGATAAATTACTTGAGAAAAAAACTTTCATAAATCCTCTAGATTTATTTCTATTTCAAATCTCTTGAGTCAGTGACAAAGGTTCCGGTCGATTATTTAAGGTATATTTAGGCCACTTTCCACATGAATTATTACTAATCTTGAAATTAGGCCACTTTCCACATGAATCATTATTAATCTTGAGTAAGCAAATGTTTTCATGCAAATCGGTCAAAGCAAACTGCGACCAAAATATTGTCAGCTTGATGGCTACTCTAGTTAATAGGAGCATCCACCAGCTAGATGGATTCAAGACATTAGGACAATCGCGGGTCATTCCTGGATATGACTAGTCAGGACCGGGACGAGTGGCGCGTACTCGGATGTATGATCAGAAGTGGGTTATTAAAACGCTACGAAACAGCTTATTTTAGCTAACTTTGCAAGTTTATCTTCACTGTATGACATTAATTTTGTTATAATTGTAAACTCGAAATTATTATTCCTTCTTGAACTGTAAATTCATATTTTGACATGAAAAATGTATTACTTATTATAGTCAGACTTTCTTAAATTGTAAATTAATATTTTGACATGTAAAAGTGCCCTTGTGGCCTATTTGCAGAATAAATGTTTGATTTTGATTTTGATTTTGAGCTGCAATGTAAAAGCAGCATTCTGATCTTGTATGGATTTGTACTGTACCTAATCTGAAAATTTTGTTACCCTTTTCTAAAACCTCCAATCTCATATGAATCTAGCATACTATCTTGATTTTTCCCTTAACTGTTCTTTTGGATTTAGACAATATTAGGGTTACCTGGGTTAGCTCCTGCTCTATAAACTACAGGCAAGTCCTTATACTGCAAGTAATACTGGATGTGTCCCAACTCATGATGAGTAGTTTTGAAGAACGCACTTGTGACAGTTGTGCATTGTCTAATTCTGTAATCATTGAAAAAGTTATCCTGCCGTCTAAAGATAAAGGTAAAACATGCATTGAAAACGAGAATTTTCCTTAGCGTCATTACACGTTAAGACTAAGAAGATAAGAGTGTACATGAAGTTTCATTAGATGTATATCCTGAAACGATCATGTTTGCCAGTGGTGCATAAGATAGTAACACTGGATGGCATTTACAAATGACATGATTTATAGGTTGATTAACTACCTACATAAGCATTTACAAAAAATACCTGTGCACATAATAAATAGTTGTTGTACTTTTAAAGGGACATTCTCTTCTTTTGTGTCTACAGTTATGTCTAGTTGCCATGACATTGAACATTTCATGTGGAGCTATTTATTTATTTATCGTATGGCAATTATTTCGTACCATGAGTTCTTTGAGAAGACAGTACGGTTGCCAGTTTTTGTTGCACTTTTAGCCCCACCCACGGGTCACGTGTAGGGAAGCGGTGGGTACCCCCTACGGACGTGGTGCAACTACGATCCCTCTTGGCAAGTCAGTATCATAGATAGCAGCCGGGATCAACGGCTTAACGTGCCTTCCAAAGCACGGGAGCGCTCAGATAATAACCACTCTTCTTCTCCACTTTCTGAGCTGTAGATTATTAATAGGTCGTAACACAAAATTTGATAATTTTAAGTAAATATTGTTTATGGTTAGTTATATATATATTTTATAGGGTAATAAGTAAACATGTATTTAACTTAAATGCGGTCATGTGACACTCAAACTAAGGATCCACATAATATCAGCGTCGGGTCATCTACTGTGGCCCGACATTGTGCTGAGTGGACTCCTTTTTCGCACTTTAAAAAAACACTACATGTAATTAGCGTAATTATGTATATGTAAATTTGTTTGCGAAATAAATTTTCTTTTCTTTCTTTTTTCTTTCTTTTTCACTCAGCCAGCGGTCACCCATCCAAGAATTTACCTGGCCCGACGTTGCTTAAACTTGCATACCGCACGCGTTACGCGGACGCCGCTGGGCCACGAGCGCTCATGTGGAGCTACGATAATTAGACGTATAGTACCTGAAATCTTCTCCATCGAAGAAGTCCCAAGCTGAAGCGTGGCACAACATGTCTCGACCATCGTCAGGCTTTTCAAGGATCGACCTGTCCCAGAATAAGTCTGGCAACCCCTTCAGATTGATAGACGTGAAGAATTCTTCGGCGGTCTTGAAAATTTTGTATGGAGTGTAGTTCTGAAATATATGGGGCATAATTATAATGAAGAAAGTCCCGCGAAAGTGCCTTCACTCAGCATGGTGTCATCCGTTCCAGCAAGCCATTCAAACTATTCAAATTGATGAATTTGTGGGTAATTTTTATGTTGGATAATAAACGGAAACTAACGTACTTGTTCTATCAAGGCAGCTGTAACATCAACTTCTGGTTTGTCAGGATAGGGCGTGGAGAACTTTTCAATGTTGGTCCATGTCTGCGCCCAAATGTTGCCTGAAAATAAATGATTCAACCACACAGGTAATGTCAAGTAGAATCTAACCAGTGAGTCGTGGTCTAACAAATATACACACACACACTTTGTACACGTGTTGGTTTGTCTACAGTCTAGTTCCTATTCTTCACTCAATTGCTCAAAGGTTAACTGGAAGAGATCCCTTACAGGGATAAGTTCGCCTTTGTACATGATTGATCTGTTTTTTTTTCTGTATAATTTATTTTACTTGTCTTGTGTACAATAAAGTATTTACATACATACATACATACATACATATACCACGAAAAATTTCAGGCAAACCTTTTCAATAATTGAAAAACTTACCCAATAAATGCGCCGGAATAGGTCCCCGCGCCGACACCACATTTTCACCATACTTCGCACGAAGCTTTCCCCTCACGTAGGCATGGATCTGCTGGTACAGAGGCTTGATCTGGGTCCAGAGGGAAGCGAACTGCGCCTCGCTGTCTGAGGACTCGTATGCGCTCAGCCACCACTCGGCTACGCTGTCATATCCTAGGAAATACCAATAAATTTCTGATGTTAAGTGCTGCGAGGAAGTGGTTCGGATCAGAAAGCCTACCGCAAACCGAAAACGAAATATAGCGTAAGTGTAGGTGTAGGCATATAGGTTTCGTGTTCCCCCCATTAATGGCGTGACGTATTATGAATATATTATCTGGGAGTCTTATCGAACTAGGTTCAGCATCGTGGGCTTCTTCAATCGCTGCAGCAACCACTTTTTCCACGGTTTGGAAAATGCAGCAGTGGTTTTTCTTACATAGAAATTGATGATCTTTCAGATGAACTTAGGTTTTTTTGAGATCGATCATACTAGATATCTAAGTACGGGGCGTCGCATATAATCCTACTGCCACTGCTAAGGCCTGTCAGGAAGGCTTTATCGTATATTCCTACCCCTTCCCTGTTTCGAGGAACAAACACGACTTGGGAGACTTATCATACTCCACCAGGTTTTTTGCATTTCAGCATCGCCATTTCGTGTCCCCCCATTAAAGACATGATTAATTATACATATGTATACATTATCTGGGAGTTTTATCAAAATAGGTACAGTGTCGTTGGCTCTTAAACTATTAGCTATCAAGCGGAATTTCAAAAAGCTTCTGTACGAAATATCATTTGACATTTAACAGTGGCTTTTCGGTGAAAGAAAATAACGTGATGAAATAGGTCTAATCCCAACAAGGTTTAGTTTCCCCTCTGGTTTGGAAGGTTAGATGGCAGACACGTTTGTAAAACTAGTTCCGCCAAATCCTGGGACTAGGTGTTAAAGTCTTAGGCCACCACTGGGAAAACTCTGGGAAGATGATTATAGTATTACCGTTAAGATGAGCAGCCTCATTGTCCATCTGCACATATTCGGTAAAGTTTCCCCTGGAGGGTGCGCCGGCGACATTATGCCACTCCACCCAAGCATATTTCAGTTCCTCAGGGTCGTCGCTGTTTGCGAAGATATCAGTCACATCTGAAACAGACCAAAATGATGGTGACTTTATTTTATTTTATCGTATGGAAATTTTGTTGCCAGTTTTTGATGCACCGTTTAGCACCACCCGGGGTCACGAGTAAGGTAATGATGGATACTCCATACGGACGTGGTGCAACTTCGACTCCCATTGTCAAGTGAGTGGGCAGCATGACTGTTAGAAGTTCTCAAGCAGCCCAAAGGCCTCTAACTTGACTTAACGACTGCTATCATAGACAGCAGCCGGGATCACCAGCTTAACGTGCTTTCAGTTAGTAAACACTCAAAGCAATCATCCATCCAAGAACTGACCCCAGCTCATGTTGCTTAACCTCGGCTACCGCACGCAGTACTGCCGCGCGCCGCTCGACCAATAGCACTCATGATAAGTGCGTCTTTACTTAATATTTTGCAACTCTCGTTCATGTTATAAAACACGGTAAATAGAAAAAGACTCAAAATAATTTAGGACGGGATTCCTCGTACAGGAAGTGCTGAGGAAGTTCTGTAGTGCATTATATATTGTTTTGAAAAATGACACCTCGCCGAGTTCCTTACTCCGGTTCTTCTCGAGGCAGAGGTTTATTATATGAACCTGTGGTAGTTTTTTGACATTCATAAGTACATGTAATATGCCTGAATGATTTAATTTCATTTCACAGGCACAAAGGGTGACCGGAAAACAGCGGTGGGCAGGTAGAATAGTACTAAAGACGCCGACATATTCAATTCAGAACAAAGTTCTGCTTATAGGGGTTAATTTTGTAACGATGCGTGTATCGGACCGTTACATACTAACTTTCTGGCCGTTATTCTGACTTATCTTTTCTCTAAATTTTAAAATTTGAACTACATTTTCGAATTCCACGTGACGTTGCGCAGCCATTATGGGCAGCGCAGTTCGATCTTGATTTCCGATTGATATTCATCTACCCAGTTATGCTGTTATTTTAATAAAAATTAAATATATTAGAACTAAATACCTACTTAAAACAGTGAAGTTCTATGATATTATTCGTATTGTGATCCAGAGATTTGTATTCTGTTATTTTCTACAGTGCAGTGTATTATACCGTTCCAAGGCATAATATTGTAAATTTCCATACCTATTTGTTAATTTAACCCATTTAATACGTAGCTGACCAATAAATCATAGGCTAAACGCATCGTATGCTTGTTGCAGGTGCCTTATTGTTATATTAAATAAATACCTTCTTCCCTGGCTACCAATCTTTGCTTCCCCATCCAAACACCCACTCCTGAGGCCCTGTAGACCTCACAAATTTACCTGGTTCCACATGAAGATCACATTTCGTCTTCATTTTATAATCACAAATTGTCGCCTTCGCATATGTCGACTGCATATTACTGATCGCTTGTATCAACCTCTGGTTCAAGTCCTCTGGCAAAGCTGATGTGCCCAATTTTGTGTATTTCGTGAACATCCTCTTCAAGTCCTCGTCTTCGAATTCTTTCCATAAATACGACATCGTCTCCCTCCAGTTTTCTTTTTCCTCTTCAGCTACGTCTAAAGCTACTTGCAACTGAAAAAAATAAACTTTTAAGATTACACGATAATATATCGAACTAATAATATATGTAATTAATTGACTATGTCCAACCACATTCAATATTATTAAGAGTATAAGAAAAATTAATAAGTACAGCGGATATCAAAAACACTTCTCTCTACTAGCTACATTCTTGAAATTAAAATCAAATAACTGCTCAGCCAAGCGGGATGCTAATTTGGGTCATGCTAAAGGGTCATGCTAAATAATAAAAAATCTAAAATTGTTTTCATATTTGGGTCATAAAACTGAATTCTATGAACTGTATTGATTGCATATGAGTATCATATGAATTCTATTTTGAATTATCCACTGAATTCAAGCGAATCAGTCTGTTTTTCTTCTTTAACATTTTTCTGTTATATAAACTCAGGCAGCTATGAGTTATCAAGGTCAATTTTTACGATAAAGTGAACGACCACTCCATAGGCTCTCGACAGAAAGTGAAACTAATGAAGAAAAACAATTGAGAGTCACCATGTTTTCTTCATTCTGCTTCGTAATATTAGTCTCATAGTCCCAATTGGCTATTGCCAGTCTATTCTTCAGCTTGGAATTCAGCTCGTCCAGTCTTCGCATGTAGTCTCTTCCCGCCGCCTCTTCAGCCGCCCTCTCCGCTGCTCGACCCTGAGCAGCCACTATGAAGACTGAGGCTATGGCTCCGACGAGCGCCAGCTCTCCAAGGATTTTAAGGACCATCTAAAAAGTAACGTGATACATTACCTTCTGACAATTAGGGTAATATCAGTATCAGTAACCGACAATCACGCAATGATGCACATTAACTCTCATGTAATATGCCTGATAGGTAAAGATTAAACTTACAATTCCAAATGAAATGAGCAGTCACAACGGTGATTCTCGATTAGTTCTACGTCCAAATAGCAGACCAAATCGATATTTGTTACACTTATAGCTCTGCCGTAGCAAAAGTAAGATGACAAAAAAGATGCCCTTAGTAACAATGTCAAGGTTTCTCTACTCACTGAATTGAATAATCAGTATTATCAGTAATCATTGTAATCAATCACGTATCGTCGACTAGTTTATGTTCAATCAAAACTTTAGTTATTTTATACGACGTCGGTAGAAAACAAGTGTACGGGCCAGCTTATGGTAAGCCTATGTACCCCTGCAACTACATGGGGTGTCACATGCTCGCTGCACTCTTTAAAAATGTATACACTCCTTTCTTGAAGATCCCCATACTGTAGTCCCTCGGGAAAACTTCGACAGGCCCGACATTCCACAATCGGTGAATGACGTCTCAGCTTAGTTTAGCTTAGTTTAGTTTCTCGTCATATTCCTTATACTCGTCATTCTCGTCATACTCGTCATTCTCATCATAGTCGTCATTCTCGTCATACTCGTCATTCTCGTCAAACGTTGTGCGTCATTTCTCTCTCATGGCATAGTTTATCTTGTCTAGTCTATCTGTCAAGTGGAAAAGACCCGCGTGATGTAAAATTTAAAATTGGAATCATCTCGTTAAAGATAGTCATACATTTTCAATGGTGATATTCATTTCTTGTGTATTTACATCATTTTCGTTAAACAACGTTCAGTTAGTCTATTATGTAACGTTTAATCCTACGTGAGGCCGATTTAAATTGTTTTTTTTTTGTATTGATCGTAACGTAAACGTAATATCACGTACGTTTGTAAACCTTACGTAATTACGCAGTCGAAATGTACTTTCTTGTACACAATAACAGATCAAAACAATATAGATGTCAAATTAAAGTATACAAAGGTGAATCTATCCAAGGAGGGAGTATTAGTGTATGTAAATATGCAATTCGTCAGAGAACAAAGGTTACCGACATAGCTCAGCGAATTAGTAAGCTGAAGTGGCAGTGGGCAGGTTACATGTGTCGCAGAACCGATGGCCGTTGGGGCAGACTGGTTCTTGAGTGGAGACCGCGTGTCGGCAAACGTAGTGTAGGACGCCCTGTAACTAGGTGGGGCGATGATATTCGAAAGGCAGTGGGCAGGGATTGGAGGAGAAGAGCTGAAGACCGAGCTCAGTGGCGTGCCATGGGAGAGGCCTATGTTCAGCAGTGGACTGACACAGGCTGATGATGAAATATACAATATGCTATTAAAAACGACTCTTACAAACAAAACCTTCTTAGCAGTCTCACTGAAATACCCACACGGCATTTTTATAAAAACACTCAAACGCGTAAACAACCCGAAGTAAGTTCGCGAACTGACATTGTCAGTATATACATACAAAATGTAAATGAATTAGTCCGTCGGTCTGTCTGTCATGCTTGTGAAGATTTTGACGTCTTTTGTTGATGGGCCGAAACCAATGGTGGATGGCGTTATGCATAATACCTACACTTTTAACTGAAATTTTTTTTGGCTCATTTTCGTGGCGTATTTTTTGTGGAGATAAGACACACGACATATACGTCATTACGACTGTTTTTGTGAGGTACGAGTATTGCAGATGAATGAAAGTGTGATTTTAAACCCTTTGGCTTCAATAGGAAAGTGACTGGTGAAAATAAATTTCATGTCCCCTGCCCACCTCTTTCGTGTTAGGTATCTTCGGGTAACTTCGAAGGTCGGCTAATTCCGAAAATAACAAATTACAGTCTAACTAAGCGATTTTATTGCATCTCATCATCATCACTAACAAAAAGAAATGTTAAATATTTTTGTTGATGTTTGTTAGTGCAACAAAATCACTTAGTTAGACAGGAATCTGTTATTTTCGGAATTATTCGACATTCGGAATTACCCGAAGACACCATTCTTTATTTATAAAAGAATACAAAATGAGAAAATCTAATGATGGAAAATGAGGTAAGTACTTATGCGTTTATGTTTGTGTACGTAAGAATTTACTAAGTATTATTCCAGCAAATGGATTTTTGTTCTAAGAACATCATCACAAATATATGTCAAGATAAACTACACTAGTATTATTAGATTGCATAAGCTGATTAGCATTTAAGGTAACACACACAGATTACAGTTAAGTATGTTAATGTCGACTGTGACACAGGAATTGTAAATTAGTATTACAGTAGAATCAGCTTATAGCGACTCCGCTTATAACATTTTACCGCTTTTAACGACTTCGAAATCACCACACATTAGATTTGATATCAAACATTTTCAAAATAAATCAGTCCGTTTTGTGCGACGTCCTGTTAGTGCGACGTAATATCACCGGTCCCTTGACTGTCGCTTTATCCGGATTCCACTGTAATATGGGATTTTTTTTAAATTACGTCTCTTCTGACGTCAGAAAAAAAAGAACATTTTCTTGACCCGTAACGCATAAACACGACCTATTTAACAAGGCTTGAATATACAAATTTGACCGTTGTTTTAAGCGTAGCCAAATCACAGAGGATCGCGTCAAAAAAGCATACGGACACAGATATTAAGCATATAGTGATTTAGTTATAGTTAACATCACGTTTTTAAAAATATATATTTTACTCATATAGCCATCTATCTATCCATACATGAATAGGTATCGGTAAAATACAATAAAAATATCCCGTGGTAAGAATTCTGCAGAAGAGCCAAAACTCACTTTAATTTTGCCAAAATAAAGTGTAATAAATACTTCGTATATGATTAGCAAAGATCATACTTTGAACCTACATTCTAAATGTTGAACTTATGACTGAGAAATAACCCCAGATTAGTCCATAAAATATGACGTCATCTCAGATTTAACAACTTTTTTACAATTAAGGTGGCAAACAAGCGGACAGTCCACCTGATGGTAAGCGGACACCGAGCTGTCGTCACTGTCGAGCATAATCCGAACTTTGTATCGTGCCATCCCTTTCACTCTCGTATTATACACTATATGAGCGAAAGGGATGGCACGATACGAAGTTATTATTTCGAAGTTCGGAGTAGTCCCCTCTTTGCCGGTTACCTTTTACTTACGTAGTGGAAACACGCTGGAAGGGCGTTCAATTTAAAAGTGTTTTAAATGTTTTACCGAAGTAGATAAAGTACACTCAAGAATTTCCATACAGTGTACCCATTTTTTTGCTCTTAAGCGAACTTGGGTCATTCTATTTTTTCATGACCAGTTTTCTATTACAAAAACATCTATGATAGGTATTGAGTTAGTGTACAAAAATAGGATTTATAAATAGTACCTGAACCTAATAAAAGGAATTTATAAATAAAAATACTTAAATATTAACATATTGCTTTAAAAGGTGGGTAACACAATGGTAAAAACCATTATCTCATACAAATGGTGAGATATCCAATGTCCACTGAGTTACTCGATTTATGGATATTAGCTGTGGTTCGTTAATTACCAAAACTATAGGAAGCGATACTGCAATTAAACCTCTTTCTAAATAATAATACAAAAATATTAAGTGGGGGCCATAGATTCCAAAATCTGCATTTAAATGATGGAATTGACATGATGAGAGACTTCGCTCTGTTCTCATTTGATTTTATTTTTAGACTGACGCTCAGAGACCTTATACATCTCTGAGGATATTTATTTATTAGATTTTATTATTTTCATGTTGACGTGTTATAGATATAGCTCAAAATATTTTATTATGATTAGTGTACCTACTTTATTACCTTTTATCTTGACGCTTAGAGACCTTATACATCTCTAACAAATCTCGATTGTTATTAGTTTCTTAGTCTTATTTTTGACATGTAACACTACATTTAATTAATAATACTTTGATTACTGTATTATTTTTATTTGATGTACCTAGATAGATTTTGACTTGTAAAAGTGCCCTTGAGGCCTATTTGCAGAATAAATGTTTTGATTTTTTTGATTTTTGATAAAAAAAGTGTACGAAAATTATGTACATGAAAAAGTAGAATTGCCCAATTTTACTTACCGTTGATCCGTGTCAAATTCCCAGAACACACGACGTTACTCCTTGAGACTGCGAGATCGAGTGGTTTTATCATCTTACCTGTCTCGATAAGCTATGCTATGTCAATCTTACCGGTTATAGGACCTGATATGTATCTATAAAGCCACTTAACATTGATAAAAATGTAAGACTTGCAAGTTTTCGCAATGTATTCAGCATCTATGGCTTGAACTATTCCAGAAACGTGAAGGTGGGCGAATATTCAGCGTTTTTACGGCGGTTATTTTTCGTCATTGTCGTTTCATTAAATATTGTTAAAATAGACGATGATCAGAGTAAACTTTTGTAAAAAGTGTAAACCAATGTAGGGTCCGAGTCTTATTTGATCAATGGTTTCGACGGTTTATCCCAACTTTGGGTAGATAATCTTGAGTCGACAATGACTTTAGAAACGAGCGTTTCAAACGCTCGGAGAATCGCCCAGGTGAATCTCTGAGCGTTTGAAACGCTTGTTTCTAAAGTAATTGTTGACTCACTATTATCTACACAAAGTTAGGGCAGTCGACGAGAACATTGATCAAATAAAACTCAGAACCGATATTGGTTTAAACTTTTTAGTTTTTACAAAAGTTGACTCTGTCATCGTCTCTTTTGACAATATTGAATGTGACGACAATGACTAGAAACTGCCATAAAAACGCTGAATGTTAACCCCAAACGTTTTTTTTTTAACCTGACTGTGGCTTTATAGGCCGGGTCCAATAAAGCGATAGGATTGCGCGGTTGGAGAGTAGCCTGGGGAGAATAGGGGAAAACCTCCGACACGACCACGCGTGTAGTTTGGAACACTGGAATACTCTAAGAGTTTGCGCTCCAGTGAAATTGGTTGAGCGGTTTCAACCGAATCTGAGGAGTGATTGGAATCGAGCTACTGGGAGTTTTGTCGCTGGTTCACTAAACCTAGCCTACCCGAGTCGTTTTTAACACTACATACATGAGGCAAAATGCACTCCTCAAGGCCACTTCGGTTTAATTTGAATCAGTGTATAATGTTATATAATATACCCTTTTGGTACCGTTTTTGTATCCAAATGGATACGTGTTCATTTGACATTTTGATTAAACTAAGACCATGTTGGCATTAGACCGGTTTCTTCTTCACCGATAAGCTAATTTTGAATATCAAATAATATTTGTACATACTTTTTTTTTAATCATGTTTCGAGCCAAGGTTTTGAGCACGCAACCTCCAGATTGGATTACATTAATTTGCAATTCTATACTTAAAAGAACATGTGGGATAATGAAAACAGTCATATGAACTTAAAAACGTTTATTATGAATACTGTGCCTATCATAAAATTAGCCTATCGCCATAACTGAGCACGTACGTTAATCCAGTTAATCGTTAACTTTTTTAAGTAACGGTTTATGAGAAAACAACTCCGTTACGTTATTTTTAACAAGATATATACACCATATGACAAAAACGATGGAATCAGAGGCAAATTCATGGAATCAATTTCATTATTTAGCGTCTATATTTAATTAGTGATATTCAAATCGCTTAGTAACAGCATCCCATCAAACCAATAGAGCGCAATTTTGAACATCTTATATTGCAAGGTTATAAATTGGTCTAGAATAACAGCTGTTCCTGTATGCAAGCACTACATTTCCTACGGTTGATTTATTTGCACATTAAGAACAACAATAACGATTTACCTATTTCACTTTAATCTCCATTGAATGTCTCCCTAAACTAGTATTTAACCTTTTGACCGCCACGACTATTTTACAACGCAATAGTAAACCTCTGGCAATGCATGAAGGTCCATTTTTAAACTGCTCTATGTCATGTATAAACAACTGTGGCGGCCGAAACGTTAACGCAGTTTTGTAATACCGGATTAACGATTAACGTTATTTTTTAAATTAACGTTGCCCAGTTGTGGATGTTGCAGTAAGTACCGGCCGCGTCACGATGCGGCGTGCTCCTCCTTTTTCTCCGACTGCAGAGCGGCATTTTGTTCATCCGTGCAATATTCTGGAAACAAAGAGACTATGGTTATCCGGCTCGAAGGACCAAACGCAAACAAAATACAATCTATGACATACAATTTCACAAGCAAATAAGGTACAAATAATGGAATGTCAAGCGAACCTTGCATTTCATGGCCAAATAGATCTAGGCCTTGACGATACTAAAAAATACATTCTTGGTCACTCAGAGGGCCATCGCCAAGAATAAAGTTACAAGCCTACTGTCAAAAATACCTTCGCCAAGCACCTGATAGATAACACAACCTGATATAACAGTGGAGAAGGATCGCGAAAGCAGCACAGTCGAGGACTCCTGATCAGGACCGCTCTCTAAAGAGTGAACTACTACGATTAAGGGTCGGTTGCACCAACATACGATCACAGGCCGGTCATCGTCAAATATGGCGCCGGCAGCTTTCATTCCATAGAGACTTGTCTCCATACAATCAGATTTTAACGAACACTGCTTACGATTACAGACGGTTTTGTGCAACCCAACCTAAGAGATGGTTGGCAAGTACCACTGCTTTCCTCGAAAAATAAAACACCGGTGGAGTATGCTAGTGATTACAGTGACCACAACCAAGGGTTTCAACAACCACAACAAGTCATTACGAGCAAGACTTATATTACGACTGAACCAGGGATGGTTACCGGTATTCGTACTACCGGTTTTAAATAAGGTATAACCGGTTATAATTGTATTTTACTATTTATATCGCTAAAGCTCTGATTAGCGGTATGATCAAAAATAGTATTCAAATATATTACCGGTTTCGCCAACTGACAAAAATACCTATATTTGACACTTTACACATAAAAACCATTACCGGTAATAACTGTCAGTGTCTAGATCTTTCAATACTCGATTATTTGTTTCTGCAAACTGGCGTATTGTAAAAAGTAGGTATTTACACCTATTTATTGCGTTTTAGTGGTAATGTTTAATTGACATCTTACCCTTTAAGTGCAATGAATAGCAGTATTGAATACAGGTATTTAACATAGTAAATAATCTATACATAGAGGTATAGATAAAAGCGGAATGACAACAATACCTCTAATTAGAATATAGGTATTCTTTTTTTAGCGGTAATAGTTTGTCAATTTCTGTACAGGTATTAAATAAAACCGCATTTACAATCCCTGCTTTGAACCAGGAATCGTTACCGGTATTCTTACTACCGGTTTTAAATAAGGTATAACCAGTTATAATTGTATTTCGCTATTTATATCTCTAAAACTCTGATTAGCGGTATAATCAAAACCACTATTCAAATATATTAGCGGTTTCACCAATTAACAATACCTCTATTTGACACTTTACCCACCGGTTTTACAATTCCTGCTTTTTTATGAATGAATGAATGAATGGATGAATGAATGAATGAATGAATAATTTTTATCTTCCAGGCAATAGACCCATTACATAAAAATGAAAATGAAATAAAACAGTGTATACAATAATATAGGTACAATACAAACCATAAAAATAAACATATGTATAATACAAACTATTTGCGATT
The DNA here is from genome assembly GCA_963556455.1 of Epiblema foenella. Classification (NCBI taxonomy): domain Eukaryota; kingdom Metazoa; phylum Arthropoda; class Insecta; order Lepidoptera; family Tortricidae; genus Epiblema; species Epiblema foenella. The sequence continues at coordinate 22,464,677 of OY747103.1, read as the reverse complement.
CGGTTGCCGATGTACAGACAACCAATGTAAACAAATAAGATTGCGGTATATGTTTTTGTCAACCGTCTTAATAAGTACATTATTAGAAGACCGTACTCTGTGCCAAAACGACGCTATTCTATTTCTAATAATGGCAAAAAAGTCAGGTACCCTGGCGTTAGCAAACATAGCCGATGCACTACAAAATCGAGGCTGTTTGGTGCTTTGAACACTTACGAATGTTGCTAGGCTCCCAGCCGACGTGTTCGCCGGTCCTCTGGTTCTCGGCCTTCAGCCACTCGTGCAGTGGCCTGAAGTACTCCAGGAGGCCGTCGGCCTTCATCCGCCGCTGGCCGGTCAGCGCCTCCATCGCGTCGGGCCACGGGTGGGATGAACCCATTTTGAGCATGTTTCTGAAAGAGAAAATATCAAAGCCGAAGTTATTAATCTACAAAAAAAAAATCAAAACATTTATTCTGCAAATAGGCCTCAAGGGCACTTTTACAAGTCAAAATCTATCTAGGTACATCAAATAAAAATAATACAATAATCAAAGTATCATTAATTAAATGTAGTGTTACATGTCAAAAATAAGACTTAGAAACTAATAACAATCGAGATTTGTTAGAGATGTATAAGGTCTCTAAGCGTCAAGATAAAAGGTAATAAAGTAGGTGCACTAATCATAATAAAATGTTTTGAGCTATATCTATAACACGTCAACATGAAAATAATAAAATCTAATAAATAAATATCCTCAGAGATGTATAAGGTCTCTGAGCGTCAGTCTAAAAAAATAAAATCAATTGAGAACAGTGAAGTCTCTCATCATGTCAATTCCACTGAACACTAGTACGAAGTTACTAGTCTTCGGACCCCACAAACAGCACTTTTTAGACATACGAGTATTACATGCACCTATGGATGTCAAAAACATACGACCGGTTCGTAAAATAAGCCTCTCCTCGAGAAGAACCGGCGCAAGAAACTCGGCGAGGTGTCTTTTTTTCAAAACAATACACGATGTATATTAAATTACAGTATCAAAATACTACATAATTACAATACAAGGGTAGAATGTTTTTTTTAATACATTTAGTACAAAATAAAACATTTTTGTGTTAGATTACTTGTGGAGGAAACTATCACTGCCAAGTGATGTAAAATTGTTTACCTTATAATAACATTTTTGAAATATGTATGTAATACGTGTTGACTAGATTTGTTTCAACTTTAGTGTGTTGCTCTTTGTAATTTAATATTTTATAGAATCTCATTTCTATGCTGGCAGATTCTTTGTAAACTGAATTTTCCAATGCATGAATTCGACTCCAATGAATATTCTTGAGAAATATCTACCTTACATGTATATATTATAAGTATTTCGTCCTCATTATACAGAACAAACAGTAATTAAAAATGTGCGTGAATTATAAATTGATCGACTTGAGAAATAATAGCCCATTTTGTCATTTCTCGGACAGAAACCGTTTGTGGCATAAACATACATACACAGTTTTGAGTAGGTACATCTTTCCTATGGACATATCAAAAGTTACTACAAAGATTAATTTTCGATTATTTCTATGTAACAAAAACATAACTCTCATTTTATGAATACATAACGTTAACTGTGAGACCACAGGAGGGACTACTCTTTTTTTAAGATTACGCGTTTTAATATGCATTTTTTTCTTTATAAACGTTATACTTTATAAACGTTATTTTTTATAAACGTTTTTAACGAACTTGACGATCTTATGTGATGTAATTTTTGTACAATAATTCTCTGATGATATTTATTAAATTGCGACTACATACACTGATAAATTAATATTTCAAAATCATTAGATTAACATTTTATGAAATTGAATTAATATTTTATTTTATTAATGACGATAATAACATAAATTCGTATAGATTAAGCTAGCTTTAATTTGTATTGTAATTGTATATTACGAAATAAAAAAATCTAAATCTAAATCTAAACCCCTCGTTAGCTAAAATACTTAAAATTCGTTTCTCTCCATCCTCCACTTCGACATTTGTGTTTGCGAGAATGGGACAAAACAAGTTTTAGTTAACAATTTCGTAAGTTTCATGAATAAGGCGGTACATACCTTGCATCACAAAGCAGACAACAATACGGGTACTTACGATAAAGCATTTCCAGCGGCGATGCTATTGAATATGTCACAGTCCACTAGCTTCTTTGTAGGCGAGTACTCGCCGGCCAACTCGCACAGCGCGCGATGGAACTGGAACTGTATTATGAAGGACACGTAGTATCTGGAAAGGGAACAGATTGATTAACAACGGGATTTCTCAGTCTTGAATAATCGAAAACATGAAGAAACCGGGCAAATCGAGTCGGACTCGCGCACGAAGGCTTCCGTACCATTATTTATAAAAACGGCAAAAAAAAAACACGTTTGTTGCATGTGCCCTTAAATATTTATTTTATTCCATTTTTTAGTATTTGATGTTATAAGGACAACATCATCTGTGAAATTTTCAACTGTCTTACTATCACGGTTCATGAGACACAGCCTGGTGACAAGCGGACGGACATCGGAGTCTTAATAATAGGGTCCCGTTTTACCCTTGGGTACGGAACCCTAAAAAATAGAGTGGACTATTTCAACGCATATAGTCGTGTGGGGTATCGATGGATAGGCCTTTAAAAATGATATGGAAATTTATAAAAAATTTAAGTCAACCGTTGGTGAGATATTAGCTGTCAAAGTCATAGAAAGTGTCCCCCCCCGCTCTAATTTCCAAACTATAAACTTTACAATTCTGAAAAAAATTGAGATAGTGTGCATTAGTACATACTTTCAACGATTTTTGGTTTGAACAAGATAGGTTTTACGGTTTTTGAGTTTTCGCGTAAAAACTGTCTTGCCCAAAAAACGTCGTAAGTGCTGTGAGTTCCCTTTGAAGATACAACTTTTTTAGATTCAATATATTGGATAGTGATTTAAAATGTGGACTAGTAGGTGTTGGTACGGAACCCTTCATTGTGCGTGGTCCGACACGCACTTGGCCGTTTTTTTTCAAATCTAAGAATTGCATTCACATAAAAATCAATATATTAATGAAATATGCATCCAGGTTGTTGGTTAACAAAATTTAATGAAAATCAGCTAACAAATGCGACCTGTAGAGGAATACCCGGATAAGGTCAGATGACAGTCGCTTCCGTAAAAACTAGTGTCTACGCCAAATCTTGGGATTAGCTTGGGATAGCGGACCCTGGGCATTTTTCAGGATGCAATTGTACAGTAACGCCTGGAAAAGCTACTGGTCCATGAAAGATCTAATGAAGGGCAACCTTCCATTGTCACTCAAGCGCAAACTTGTCGACATAATTATGTATTCTGCCCGTCCTAACCTACGGTGCCCAAACATGGTCACTCACGGAGAGTCCAGTCCAAATTGAAGGTTTGTCAATGGGCTATGGAGCGTAGTATATTAGATGTTAAGAGGATGGATCGCATCCGGAACACCACGCTGCGCTCCAAAACACGCATAACTGATGTAGGCGAAAAGACTGCTAGGCTCAAGTGGGACTGGGCCGGTCACGTCTGTCGCATGCACCCGGACAGGTGGGCTAATATAGCTACAAAGTGGATGCCACAAGAGCGACGCAGACGAGGCCGGCCTAAACGGAGATGGCGGGATGACTTAGAAGCCTTTCTTGCCAACTAGCAGGAGGCGGCGCTGATGCGGCAGTCATGGCATTCATGGGGAGAGGCCTTTTCCCAGCAGTGGGACACCCATATAGGCTAAGAAAACAAAATTTACTGGGATAACGCTAGGAGGATGATGACGAGGGGAGAATAGACGGAAATACGACAGCATTATCCCCCCAAGCTGAAAGACATCGCTCTTTTCGGTAAATAAAATGAGATTTTAATACTTTAATTTTACCTAGCATATTCGACATCAGCAGAAACATGATACTTCGCCGCAGCGTCAAAGTCCTCCTCAGTCCTCGTCACTGGAGGCTCCACTCCTTGCAGACTCTCCCTCAAGCGCCAGAAGTGGCAATTGTAGTTCTCCGGAGTGGTCGTACCGCGGAAGACACCGTAGCGGAACAGGTCCAGGGTGTAGGCGAATGGTAGGAAGACTATTTTGTCGATACCCTGAAATTTGATGAGTCTAGAATCAGTTTAATTGAAGCCAAAAGCGATGTAAACTATTATAAATGATTATGTCATTATCAAATAAATGAACCATAAAATAAATTATGCAAAGCGAAATGAAAAAATCTTTATGGTATTACCAGTTCTTTTTATAGAATACTAATATCTGCAGGGCTAACTTAGCAAGAAGATATATCCCCCTCTTTCTAATTTGCACAGAGCGAGTGGGGCAAGAGGGACACTTGTCAGAATTTTAGTCAGCTATGTGTTTAATATTTATTATTTTGTCCTATGTCTTGTATGCCTACTCTAATGAGGTATGAATATTACTGCATACTAAATATTGAGTTCCATCTTTGAAATCTGAACTGATTTGATCATTGTCAGTTGAATAAACAAAAGTTGTCCCTCCGGTGGTCAATAGCTAACTGCCTATGTGCATGTAAGTTACGGTTTTATTACATGGATTTATAGGAGACCACTGTTTAAGTGTTACTAGACCAATCCAAAATTAGGCTTTGTAGTCCTTAACTCCTGATATGTCCACCGAAAAGACGCGAACCTAAATGAAATGAAGTTCAATTTCTAAATCCGTTTGCTGCTGACTAAAAATTAGAAACAATAGTCTTCTTGGATTAGTAGACTAACAAAATAGTTTCCAGAATAATGATCTGTATGATAAATCGGTTTTTGAAGCATGATCATAAAAATTACCATTTTGTACAGCTGATTGATTTCAGTCTGTTCGTCTTCAGTGTCATTCCCGCTGATGAGACCGACTCGTCGTAAATGCTTGGGTGATGATACCGACAGAGCTATCGTGTCGCCGACGGCTTCGTGGAAACCTGTAGGTAACATTGTCATATCGTCTCAACTATTATTTCTTATGTTACCTATATACATTAAACATCACAGTCGACTGATTATTGATAGACCTTAACTCGCTGCAGTTAAGGTTCATGAATGGTTAGTTAACTGTAATGCTGATAGAACAAATAGCATCAGAAGTAGATGTGATCTGATTTTATGTTTTTGGTTAGTGACAGATTAGCAAACTGCCGTTTGCGGCTCGTTGACGTAATAATTGTTAATTCCACAATAATGAACCATGAATATGGATGTTAAATGGACTAAATGTAATTCATTTTGAGTTTCTTTACTTGTTAGTTACACCGCTAACATTTTTTTCTGCTTCGCCTTAAGGTTGACTGGTAGAGAGTGCCATATGGTATTAATTCCGCCTTTTGTACGATAATCTTTTGTGCAATATAGATTAAATAAATAAATAAAAACGGTTTTGAGGTTATGAGTAATAAATAATGATAAAGCAGTAGAAATGATTACAGGAGTTAGTAAACAATTAGCGTTGAGACAAAATTTGGGAGGATCACACAAAGTCAGAACCACTTAGTCACCTGGATTGGCACCCGCCCTGAACACATTTGGCTGATCCATATACTGCAGATAATACTGGACATGTCCCATCTCATGATGTACTGTCCTGAACATCAATTGATCGACTGTTGTGCACATTTTGATCCTACAAAAAACTTAAATTTAGTTACCTGGGTTAGCTCCGTCACGAAAAACAACCGGTAGATCTTTGTATTGTAGGAAGTACTGTATATGACCCATTTCGTGGTGTGTTGTTTGGAAATATTCATAATCTACTGTTGTGCACTGCTTGATCCTTGAAATTAAGCCAGATGTTAGAAGATAACACGTAATTTAGAAAAATGCGTGCATGCACTACTCTAAAAACATTTTGTCGATTGAAATAAAAAAGCCATTAAACTCTTTTCACAATTGATTCTTTGGTACGAATCCAAAAACGAATGGAGCAAATCAAATAAACCACCACCATAATGATATAGCAAAAACAACATTCATGCAATATCATTAAGCTTTTCACCACCATTGACTTGATATGAAGTCAGTACATATGCCACACGCCATGACTTCATATCAGGTCGATGTAAAGCAACCTACGTGCTGTCACGTAAGGTTCATTTTCGGTCATTTTCTCTGTGAATTTGTGAGACACAACTTACGAACTCTACTATGGCGGTGAAGAGGTTAAATATCATCAGTCCAAGTCTACTACTAGTACTCTTCAATACCTGAAATCTTCACCATTATAGAAGTCCCAAGCTGACGCATGACAAACAATATCCCTATCAGTCGGTTTCTCAATGATTGAATTCTTCCAGAATTTCTCAGGCATCGGCTTCAAGTTCAGCGATCTGAAGAAATCGTCAGACATTCTGAACATCTTGAGTGGTGTGTAATTCTGGTCCTTCATAGCTTGTGTGATGTCGATCTCTTTCTTGTCCGGGTACGGACGAGTGAATGATTCTATGTTGTTCCAGGTTTGAGCCCACATATTACCTGGAAATATTAGTTGTCTAAATCAGTTGAAGAATGGAGATATTTCAGTTCGTTCGTTGCCAGTTGTGCTCTACAGAGCTCAAGGTCTGCTTTGACACCAAATCTGAAGATTTGGTGCAGTTTGGTTTTACGAAACTGACTGCCATATAACCTTCCAACCTAGAGGAAACCAGTCTAAATAAGGTCTAGTTTTTAACCTTATTTAGAATGGTTTCCTCACAATATTTTGTCTTCACCGAAAAACCACTGTTACATAAAAAGATAATTTGTACTTACATGACTTTTTCACACCAGGGGCCCATTTCTCGAAGCTACAAGTTACAATTTACAAGTGGAAGTCTCTTTCTATTAAAAGGTATTGAAAAGAGACTTCCGCTTGTAACTTTTCGCTTCGAGAAATAGGTTCCTGCTATTCAGAAAATAGTAATTGTTGCTCTCGAATGAGGGATCCAAGTCGTAATTTTCTTCTCTCATTTGAGGGCAACAATGAGTTTTTTCTTTATATAAGGTGTGAGAAGCAGCATGCGCCACTCGGTAGCAAATTATAGATTAGAAACTTGAGCATAGCGGGGGATTCAAGTGTTTATGCCCAACATGGAAATAATTTTGCTACTTTGTGACACACACCGCTTTTCATCGCCTATGAGGCCCGATGCTAATACATGAAATGTCTTATAAATAATTTTGCTGCCGAGTGGCACCTGCTTCTTACACCTTAGAATCCCTTGCTACGCTCATAATTCTATTGTAGAATCTTTCGCTTCACTCGGATTCAATATACCGCCCTCGCCGTAAATATATCATTTTCTGTCTCCCTTGAGACATGATCAACTATTTTTTAAACCAGCAGTGGTACTAACCGAACGAAGATTGAAAGTAGCATGCCTTACATCTCCGTTACAGTGGCTTTCTTCAAAAGTATCTCACCTAATAAATGCGCAGGGATAGGTCCCTTAGCGGACACCACTTCAGGTCCGTACTTATCTCTCAATTGTTTCCTGACGTACGCATGCAGCTGTTGATAAAGAGGCTTCACGTCTTCCCACAACTTGGCCAGCTGCTCCTCAAAGTCACTCACTTCGTAGTCAGACTGCCACCATTCTGCCACGTCTTTGTAACCTGTAAACCATGCAAAAATCTGTGAATATACTGTATGTACAAAAGTTTTTAATTCGTTAAATTTTCCTCAAACTAATGTCGTTGATAAAGTGTTCACAATCTAACTTCGCTAGAGATTTAACTAATGGAAAATTTAGGAGTTGCTTCATTTGGGCATGTTGTTCAGAATGTCTGCCATATAACATGTCCTCTCAGTTTCTTAAATGTTAGCTGGAAGGGATCTCTTAAAGGGATAAGTTCGCCTTAGTACAAATATCTATTATTAAGTTTGTTTTCTAGTATGTACTTGATTAAAGTGTTTACTACTACTACTACTACTAGCAGTAACTACCTGGAAGATCGAGCTTTTTTATGTTAGGGGAAACGAACAGAACACATCTCATGCCGGAGAAAACTTTTTCTCGGGAATGAGACCTAAACAATCGCCCTAAAAATTTCATCGATAGTTAAAGCCGTTTATGACAACCCCGAGATAAATAATTAAATAGAGAAATAAGAATTGATTGTTAAAAAAATATTAGATTTTATTAGATTATCATGTCACTGAACTTACACAAGTATGCAAAATTTTAGCTCAATCGGAAACTGGAAAGTGGGTAAAATTAAATTTGCAATATTTGATTACAGGCATTGGGACAAATAAAACTAAATAAAAACCCACCATTGAGCTTGGCAGCCTCGTTGCTCAAGCGCACGTAATTGGTGAAGTTTTCCTTAGCGCGGGCGCCAGCCGCCTTGTGCCACTCCACCCAAGTGTGCTCCAACTCTGACACGTTCTGGCTTTTGGCGAAGATTTCCGTGATATCTGCAACATGAAAAAGAAATAGTCCTTTACTACCTAATAATCGCGATTGTGCCAAATTGAAATTGACTTTCATAATCCAGAGGAATCCTCCGACACAACCACGCGGGCGGCTTAAACACTGAAATCCTCTAAAATTTTGCGCTCCAGTGAGATTGGTTGAGCGGCTTCAGAGAATCTGAGGTGATAGTGGAATCACGCTACTAGGAATTTTGTCGCTAGTTCACTAAACCTATAGCCTAGATCAGAAGAGTCCAGCAAGACATTTAGCTAAATCCGATCCGGGTTGGACTGATTCTACCCAGTATACGGTGGTGCCGTGACAAATAGGGACTGGCCGAATGTGAATGTGATGTCGCGATCGCGCTGTGGACATACCTGTCGGCGGGAATGCCTAAGTGAAATTAATATGAGCTCACAATCGTTTCGATGCGGGTGTAAAGGCGTAGCGCACAGCGATCACAACAGAACATCATCTCGCTTATACTTGGAGCAGCTGAACTGAGTAAGTACGTCCGAAAAATTACAGAATATTGTAGCCTTAATAACAGCACTACTTGCTTTTTAGGTAGGGATGTATAAGTACTTGCACCTTACAGAAGATCGCAGTCTTAATAACAACACTTATTTATCTTTAAGTATGTAGCGTTGTTCCTGGTGGTGAGTAAGGTCACCAGAGTTCCCGAGGAATAGAGAGTGAAGGTATCCTCCTTATTTGCTAATCCTTAAGCAAATAAAATAAGGAATTCAAAACTAAGAGACAGAACAAAACTTGAGGACGTAGCTTACAAAATTAAACAGTGGAAGTGAGCTGGACAAATAATAAGAGAACATGAAAAATGGAGCAATACATATACAACATGGTACTCAAGAGGCTGCGAACAGAAGAGAGGCAGACATTGTAAAAGGTGGGAAATGATAATCGAAATTGTAGATATGGCCTGCAGGACGTGGATTATTGTGATCACTTCACATTATTGAGTCGCAATATCTGTCGCTGTATCTGCTTACCATCAAGCAGGCCATTAGCTTGTTTTCCACAGTTGATGTATATAAAAAGTATACACCTAACCTTGCAAACATTAGGTACTCAGAGTGTATCTGAACGTCTTGTCAATCTAGGCCACCACAACCTGCTGCCAAGTCACGTTGCGTGCGACTCAGCGACTCCTTGTAATTTAGAAAGAGGAGGATATATTTTTGTTTTTCACGTCTCAAGTCACACGGGAATCGATTGAACTGGCCCTATTGCTTGACATGTCTGATTTTCTACGAGATGCTAATCCATTAGGCTAGGTTGGGTAGGTACATAGTTTACAGCTGCACTACTTACGAAGAATAGTTACAGAAGTCCTAAAATTCAATTTGATGTGAAATAATAGTATCTAATGAAGTCCTACTCAAATCAGATGATATAAGATGTTCTTCTAAAGCTAGTAGAACTCAAAGACCTGATAATTATTGACTTTTACAATCAATCAAGCAAATCGCAATCTTTCAAGTCAAAGTAAAAAAAATGTTTATTGAAATAGGCCTAGCAACAAGCTCTGTTCAAACGAATTTCTTACCAGGTTCAAGTGCCAAATCACATTTAGACACATTCTTGTAAGAACAAATCTTCGATGTCGCATAGTTGGACTCCATATCCGACACAGATTTCATCAGCATTTTGTACTTGTCGTCAGGCAGCGCTGCGACTCCGAGTTGACTGTATTTCTTGAACATCCTCCGTAGCGTCATATCTTGGAAGTCTTGCCATTTGTACATCTTCGTCTCCTCCCACGCCATCTTCTCTAGCTTCGAGATCTCTAGTTGGACTTGTATCTGGAATAGAAAAGGTTGTTGTTGTTGGTGGTATCAAATATCATCTACAGGTTTAAAGGTTTTAATAAGGAGTACAAAGGATAATATTGCTATCATGTGATAAGTAAACTATTATCTAAAAATGGCAATATTCTTAGAACTTATGTTACTTAAATGGTCATATCCTTATACATTGACTTTCATCGATTTTTCTCTCACCAGCTGACACCAGGCAGAAGACTGAACTAGAAATTGGTCTTGTTTGAAGATTTTTAATGTATGTAACTCGCACACTAAGAGGTCAAACAACTTTATTATTGACTTGATGTCCAAAGAGAAGATCCTAATTGAACATTTTTGTGCAGATACTTCGCTATTATGAAATGCACATAATGCACCGTATTATGCAATGAGGAAGGCGTTGACGAAACACGTTTGTTTGCTATAATAATGTTGTGTCATTGAAAATTCTATCGTAAATTCTTTTTTTGGAAGTCTAGTCCAGTCTAGACATCGCTAGAAATGTCAACACTGATGATCCTATGTTTGCATTCTTGAATTACCTAATGGTCAAGTTTTTTCCCTAGATTTTTGTCCAACAAAAAAACTGACCGGACAAAAACCGCAATAAGAAGGAGTGACCATCTTGTCATCGTTTTGCGTATTTTATACTAATATTCTATTAAGTCTTCATTTTACAATACATCACCATTTGGGCTGTTCCAAATATGAGCGACATGGCATTGCGCTGTGCCCCATCTTTCAAAAATGGTCGGTAGACTCCTATCCCCCAACACCGACACTATTGCCACGTAGCAAACAAGCATACGGTCCGCTTGATGACAAGGTTCAGCAGGATTCTGTCCAAAAAAGACTGACCTTCCTCTCCTCATTCTCCTTAGTGATATTCGAGGTATACGCCCACTCGGCCTCTGTGGCCCGATGCCTCCTCTCCCCAGCCGCCTGGTCGAGCTGCTGGATGTACTCCCGGCCCTCGTGCTCCGAAGCCTCCAGCTCCGGATCCCGGCCCTGCGTGGCCACGACGAACACGGCGACAATGGCCGCTATGAGCACAGCACCGCCGCCGATTTTCAACATCGTCTGCAAATAAACGGTTATAGGTATTAAAGTTTTCGTGATATCTGCGACATGAAAAAGAAATATAGTCCTTTACCACCGAATTTGCCCCGTGTGGTTGCCGGGTAAGAATTGCGCCACCCCATCTCTTCCCGTGGGTTTCGTAGGAGGCGAATAAGGGAAAATCGGAGGGTGGGCAGCAGCATCCTTCGATCATTATCACCATCAAACTGCGGTCGCCAACCCGCTTGCCAAGCGTGGCGACTATGGCAAATCCCCCCCACTTGGGGGAGGCCTATGTTCAGCAGTGGACGTTTTTCGGCTGAAGTGATGATGATGATGATGACCACCGAATAATCGCGATTGTGTCAAATTGTAATTGACTTTCATAATCCAGAGGAATCCTCCTACCCAGCACGCGGGCGGCTTAAACACTGAAATACTCTAAGAGTTTGCACTCCAGTGAGATTGGTTGAGTGGCTTCAACAAATCTGAGGTGGTAGTGGAAATGAGCTACTAGGAGTTTTGCCGCTGGTTCACTAAACCTATAGCCTAGATGAAAAGATTCCAGCCGGAAATTAAGCTAAACCCGTAATAAACGGTTATAGGTAAGTTCGCGTAGCACTCCCGCGCTTTGGAAGGCACGTTAAGCCGTTGATCCCGGCTGCTGTCTATGATAGCAGCCGTTAAACCAAGTTAGAGGCCTTTGGGCGGCTTGACAAGTCTAATCTCAGTAATGTCTAGTTTCCCCTCTGGTTGGAAGGGCAGATGGTAGAGGTTTCCGTAAAAACTAATGCCTACGCCAGAACTTGCGATTCGGTAGCGGACCCCGGGCATCTTCAAGATGCATGTTATGAGCATGTTAAGAGGATGAGATAAGGCTACGGCTAGCCACGTAGCCGAAAGGTAAGGCACACGACTATCAACCTGGAGGTCCCGGGTTCGAACCCCAGCTGGTACCACTAGCTTTTTAAAAGACGTGTGTACGAAAATTTATTTAATATTTGAACAGAGACATTTGGTGAAGGAAAACATCGTGAGGAAATCGGTGTGATCCCATAATTATCAAAGTCCTCGGCCAAGTTCTTTGGCTCTAGGGCATGCAAACCGGGATCCCGAAATACCGGTTTCTCAGACCGATTTTTACGGTATTTCAATACCGGGATAATCATTGAAACAGACCAATACCGAAAAATCGGAATACCGGTATTGTAAATTTTGCAGTAAGTTTTAATAGAAAAATATTAACGTCTTATCTATTCGTAAAATTTATAAGAAGGCAGCAATAATAGTTTTTTTATACAACGCCGGTGGCAAACAAGCTTACGGTCCACCTGATGGTAAGCGGCCACCGCAGCCTATAGACGCCCGCAACTCCAAAGGAAATTAATTTGAAGGAATTAAGTTGAGTATTTATAATTATTACGTTATTATTTATTATTATTCTCTATCCTACATTATTTTTCTACATATATATAACACAGATAGATACAATGTGACGGTTAATTGTCACTTACTCGTATTACCAGGTGAAATTTCCCGGGATCCCGAAATACAGAAATCCCGGGATTGAGGTCCAATGCCGGAATTCAATCCCGGGATTGAGAATCGTCTGGCATTGCATGCTCTAGATAGAATGATATCGGTGTCACACATTGAGAATAGCTCGATTGACAATCATCCGATGCGCTCTGACGTGACGGCCAATACTTGCTGGGCTAGCATAACTTGCTGCCAAGTCGTATCTCGCGCGACTCAGCGGTTCCTGTCTCACTAGAACTGTGCTAATTAGAAAGAGGAGGGTGGATTTTTCTCTACTCGCGTCGCGTCGCAGCGGCAGTTGTGCTAGCCCCGTAGGTCTCGTCTCAAAACGTATTAGTTAGAGAGACGTCAGAGTACAAATCCGGTCTAACTCTTAAGGATTGTGTCAAAGTTTTTCCATACAAAAAGCAGAAGCGTTGCCCTAATCCTGAACTGATTTTTGGAAATGTTCCCGGGATCCCGAAATACCGAAATCCCGGGATTGAGGTCCAATACCGGAATCCAATCTCGGAATTGAGAATCGTCCGGTATTCCATGCCCTATTTGGCTCCCGGTAAGATACCACGTTTACTTTAAAAGTTGTAACTTTAACGAGTATTAACGCTATGATTTATTGGTGATTAATACGAAAATAGTATATACATACATAACATCATACCTTACCACATTATATTGCCCAAGATCTGTGACAAAGATTCACAGCAATAAAGTAAAAAATATAAAACACAATGTAAATTCTTGAAACTTCAATATGCTTTGCAAATGCTTTGTCAAAATGACAAAGATTTTTATACTAACGTATTTCACAAGTAGAAAGCAGACCTTTTTTATGGCTATACCAATAGATTAGCCAGAAAGAGGATCTGATAGAAGGAGTATTAGAAAATCAACGAAAGGGACGGATTTATCCGAACTTCGTATCATGCCGTCCCTTTCACTCATATGATGTATAACACGAGAGGGAAAGGGACAGCACGATACGAAGTTCGGATTTCAATGTTCGGAGTAGGCCCTTTGACTACATAGATATGTATCAGAAGACTGATACATCTATCAGCACGATTATGACATCTTGTAATTAGTCGTGCTGTTTATAAAGCCCGACCAGATATATATGACCATTGTCAAGAGGTATGTATGTATGTATGTAAATACTTTATTGTACACAAGACAAGTAAAATAAAGAAGAAAAATAAGAATAAGAAGTTGCTATTATTCTTATTTATATGGATGGCAACAGGCCAATAATCAAAGGCCAATAATGTCAGTAAAGTCTAAATTATGACATTTTGACTCGTTCACCTGTCATGGTAATTTTAAAATGTTTTATAGCGAAATAGTTTTATTTCCCGAACGTTTTTTTTTTCATAATTTTATTATAATTATACATTGTTAATTTCGCTCTTAACAATGGATCGTTTTGGGCATTTTTATTATTTATTATTTAACTAGCGACCCGCCCTGGCTTCGCACGGATGCACTATTTAATGGATGTTATTATACATATAAACTTTCCTCTTCAATCACTCTATCTATTAAAAAAAACCGCATCAAAATTCGGTGCGTAGTTTTAAAGATTTAAGCATACAAAGGGATATAAGGACATAGGAACAGAGAAAGCGACTTTGTTTTATACTATGTAGTGATAGTGATATTCAACACTTAACCAAAACCACGACAGTGACACTGACAACAGTGACAACCTATGATTACAAATATTGCCAGTGTAAGAAATTAGTTCTAATGACATGCCGCAACATAACCAACGGTCTTATATGTCTGAGGGGCTAAGATGATCGCGTATATGTCCAACCATATAGCATTCGTCCCTTACTGTCAGTATGTAAGTGCGAGAGGGACGAATGCTATATGGTCGGACATATACGCGATCATCTTAGCCCCCCTGGTCGAGCTTTACATACACGCGAAAAAATGACGGCTATTTATCGATGACGTTTCGGTGACATATGCAATGAGGGATAGATGACACATTGTATCTCGTTCCCACGTTTATTTTAAACATATATTTATTTCATATTAAGTATATAGACTAACTAACATATCAAAACATAATATAATATACAATATAATGAAAGGCCTACAAACTAAACTTAAAATAAAAACTTTAAAATAAATAATCTAAAATAAGGGGTCCCCCCGCGGCATAGTGCCAAAGATGCTGGCAGCATTTCCTCGCTGTATAGCAATGCTTATGCGTTGAGCGAGGAAGCAGCCAGCCCTTTGGTCGCTAGTGGTGTCCACTAACCTTTTAGTAAGTTCTTTGAAGAACTTTTGGGTCCTGGGACCCCACGGACCGAGGGTCTCTACACCGAACGAAACAAAGTTGTATTCGGTGCCGAGATCCCATATTTGTTTACCTTAGCCTTTTCGGCCGCCTCAGCAGCAGCACCCGCTCTGATGGAAGTTCCGTGGAGATGTTATTGTCTATGCTTACATCTCTTTCGGGCATCTTTGTGTGTGGGTAGCTCCAGTCTTATCCTTACTTCATGATTTCACCTCAGTTTTTAGGTATGTAACCCTTTTCTTCTAACCAAATTGTATGAAAACTCCATGAAATTGTATGTAAACTTTTTGTGTAAACAGATAGTTTCGAATATACCTCTATTACATGCAGTTGACATACCTGTCAGAATACTATATTCTTGATACCCTCCAAAATACATAATTGTAATATGCTGATCTCATATTTCATTTCAATTATTACTGACACTAAGTATAAGTAAATCTTATGATATTTTAGCTCCAGTGCAGTAATTTGCAATTTTACCGTACGTAAACCCGTGTTTAAAATGTGGAATACTACAGACCTACATATTTATTAACATTTTCGCTTCCACGTAACCTTGGAAAACAGTATAAGATTTCAAGCTCACATGGTCATTTACAACAACACACACACAGTTAGTTAGTTTTAT
Organism: Epiblema foenella; assembly: GCA_963556455.1. Taxonomy (NCBI): domain Eukaryota; kingdom Metazoa; phylum Arthropoda; class Insecta; order Lepidoptera; family Tortricidae; genus Epiblema; species Epiblema foenella. The sequence continues at coordinate 22,448,883 of OY747103.1, read as the reverse complement.
TAACAGTGCCGAAATATCGGGAACTCACAAATCCAAATATACATAGTAAATATCCCGTTTCAAATCGTAATTCTATTGGAAAATAGTGTTGTAGTAAAATTAAAAGTGCAACTATTTCGAAGAATCCGGCTACCTACACGGATACAGCGGACTTCCGCCCGCTGCGTTCGCGCAAGTAAGTCCCACGGGTGTATTATACCGCATCAGTGCCCTAATTCAGCGTCGAATGACGTCATAGCCTTTGAGAGCGTTAGAGCGAGACGGGTATATCACGCAGTGGTCCTGCGCTCGTGTGGCATCTGTTACGCAGTCTTGTAACTTTACTGTCTACTGCGCCTCACAACTGTAAGGTGAGTTTTATCCTGGAGTGTGGACCTGTTTTAATGCTGTTTTACTTAGGCTCTGTTGCACCAACATACGATCACGTCAAATATGGCGCCGGCAGCTGTCATCCCATAGAAACTTGTCAAACTATCCATACAATCAGATTTTAACGAACACCGCTTACGATTACAGACGGTTTCGTGCAACCCACCCTAAGAATCGGCATACTAAAGGCCGCGCTCGAACTGTGCGGTAGCCGCGCTCGAACCGTGCGGTAGCCGCGCGGTCCCGCGCTTGGCCGGTGTGACATAACTCATAACGTTCCGTGCATTCAGATCAGCGCGGGGCCGCGCGCAAACTGCGACCGCGCCGCTACCGCGTTGAATGTGGCGAGGCCTTAAATCGTTTACGCAGTCGCTATCGAGTACGGTCATGCAAACTCATGGTAAAGGCACTGATACACATACACTGTTAAGTTTGCGGACGCCACTTCAAGCGTCTGGCAAACTTGAAGGCAAACTTGACCCTGCATCAGGAAACGATTCCAAAACTATCCCACGGCTAACATTAATCAGAAGTTCAGAAAGAAATTCCACATAAATGAAACACGAATCACGTTTTTTTTTAACCTGACTGTGGCTTTATAGGTCAGGCCCAATAAAGCGATAGAAGTGCGCGATTGGAGAGTAGCCTGGGGAAAATCCAGGGGAAAACCTCCGACACAACCACGCGTGTGGTTTGGAACACTGGAATACTCTAAGAGTTTGCGCTCCAGTGAGATTGGTTGAGCGGTTACAACCGAATCTGAGGGTGTGAGTAGAATCGAGCTACTGGGAGTTTTGTCACCGGTTCACTAAAACCAGCCTAGCTGAGAAGAGTCCAGCAAGAAACTCAGCTAGGCCCGACCTGGGTCAGACTGAATCTACACGGTGCGCGGCGGTACGAAGCACGGCCATCAACTTACCTGTCCTATTCATGCAAATTAAAAAAAATACAAATGTTGAATAGTTTTTGGTGTGAAGATGGATTTAATTCTAATAAAAATTTGTGGAGTCCGGTCTGTTCATGCTTGTTAGGACATAGTGACTACGTTAATACTAGTGTCTTTTTATAGGGGATTGACGAGAGACATCATCCTGTTGTGGATTCGTTTTTATTATCAGTGACTTAGAGACCATATACATCTCTAACAATATTAAATTAATTTTAATTTTGACGCTCAGAGACCATGTACATCTCTGGGATATTATATTAATTTCATTATACTCCTTGTTTAATCTTGAGACCTTATACATCTCTAACTTTACTGATGTTGTAATATTTGTAATAGATAACTTTGCAAGTTTATCTTCACTGTATGACATTAATTTTGTTATAATTGTAAACTCGAAATTATTATTCCTTCTTGAACTGTAAATTAATATTTTGACATGAAAAATGTATTACTTATTATAGTCTGACTTTCTTAAATTGTAAATTAATATTTTGACATGTAAAAGTGCCCTTGTGGCCTATTTGCAGAATAAATGTTTGATTTTGATGTTTTTTTGATTTTGATAAAACCTTCATTACAGATAAAGCTAATGGCCTTTCCCACAGACCTACGAGTACCAGACGTCAGACGCGACACGCAAATAATAACACCACTACCGAGCGAGACGGACATATACATTTTTGTATAAGAGCTACAGTGAGTTACATATCATTTGTCCCTGTCATAGTTTCACTTTTTGTCGAGTACAACCTATTTGATAAAACAGTTGTTCCCAATTACATCAGACAAACTAATACACGCCCAAATTAAGGAGGTAATTTATGGTAAACCGTCATCCATTTTCAACAGATTCTCAATTTATCTGCATAAGACATTTTTCGTCTCTTAGCGGCACGCGTATAGAATCTCTATTAAGATATTTATACTCTAAGGCCTCTTCCTTTACGACGTCCTTCGACACGTCTCGGTCGGCCACACATGGCTGCGTACGCGGCACCATAAGGACTTAATCTTCAACTAAAGTTATTTCTTACTGGGTCATACGCGGATTTAGGTTCGCGTCTTTTCTGTGGACATACCAAAAGTTAAGGGCCACAAAGCTTAATTTTGGATCGGACCAGTAACCCTCATAAACAGTGTCTCCGTTTCTATAAATCCCTGTAATAAAGACATAGCTAACATGCACATAAGCCGTTAACTATTGACCACAGGAGGGACGAGTTTTGTTTTTTCAACTAAGTATGACTCACTACGTACTCCCATCAAATATGTGCATCACGCTCACACCTAGGTATGCGCTTGCATAAGGATACTAACGGAAATAATCCGCTTGTGATTTTATTAAGAAAACGAGTTCCAGTATTTTGGTACAACTCTTGTTAGCCTTAAGGCAAGTCCATTCCATTGCAAATGACCCCCTCTAACACGCGTGAGTTTGCAATTACCATCGCGCTCTCTACGGTAGCTATGCGCGTAATTTTTTAAATATTTAGTAGTACATTTTATTTGATTTTTTGGAATTCTGGATCACTAATGAAAAATCTATCCGGTTTTTTTGTTAGAACAATAAAAAAGATATACTTTAGTAAAAAACACTCACTGTCGTTGATAATTACGAAACTAACAGCATGAAAGTTTATTTTTACGATGATGTGTATGATTTTTTGCCAAAGTTACCAGGGAATTTTCAATATTTTGTTTGGTTATTTTGTCTCTTTTTCACAGTAATTTTTGTAATTCTACATTCATCACTACTTCATCACACCTGAATTTTCTCAATTGTGGCATTGGAATTAAATTTCATGTGCTCTGCCTACCCCTTTTGGGAATACAGACGTGAGTTTATGTATGTTTGTATAACAGAACGCTACAATACCGTGACGATATACATACTTATATAGATAAATAAATACTTAAATACATAGAAAACATCCAAGACTCAAGAACAAATATTCGTGTTCATCACACAGATACATGCCATGACCGGGATTCGAACCCGGGACCTCCAGCTTCGAAGGCAGGGTCACTACCAACTAGGCTAAAGCGGTCGTCAATGTTTGTTAGGTACTTGATTGTCACAAATTTTAACTTGCAACTAAGGATATGTTGCACCCACATACAGGCCGGTCATTGTCAAATATGGCGCCGGCAGCTGTCATCCCATAGAAACTTGTCAAACTTTCCATACAATCAGATTTTAACGAACACCGCTTACGACTACAGACGGTTTGGTGCAACCCACCCTTAAGTCTTGATAAAAATCTTTATCCTCAACTCAAAATCAGCACTTCATTAAAGATTTGCTAAATCACATTCCCATCAAGACCGTTATATTACCTTCCATCGTCTTTACCTTTCTTATGTACTATCGTTAATTTTGAACTTTAAACATTATTTAATAAGGTTGCCGTTACAAGAACGAGATAAACTGAGATACGAGTTTATATAAGTAATGAGTGTAAATACTAAGCGCGAAACTGGTTTCATGCTGGAGATCGATCCAAAGATCCGTTATTAGCGGTCTTAATGATCGTATTACCAATAATCGCCGTCATTTTGCTCGCTTGTTGATAGAAAATTGCTTCGAAGGTACTCAAAGTTACAGTCATCTTTGTAGGCGTCATTGTAGTGAACCTGACTGGCTTTATAGGCCGGGCCCTATAAAGCGATAGGGGTGCGCGATTGCAGAGTAGTCTGGGGAAAATCCAGGGGAAACCTCCGACATGGCCACGCTCGTGGTGCGGCATTATAATTGGAGAATTTGCTGCAGGTAACGTAGTTTTTAATCATTACTTAAATTCATCAGCATTATATGTGATAATCCATATTGAAAGGGACCTTATGGCAGCCGGCACTTACGCCTTTATTGCCGCTGTTCCAATACAATAGTGAATAGGTGCAACGTAAGCGCCTGCTGTCATAAGGTCCCTTTCGATGTGGATTATCACAATTATTCACATGCACCATAATCATCATCCGGGTCATTCAACTTTTTCATTACCAGTTTTCTATTATAAAAAAAAACTATGATATATATTGAATTAGTGTACAAAAATAGGATTTCGAAATACCTGAACCCAACAAAAGGAATTTATATGTAAAAATACTTAAATTGCTGTAAAAGGTGGGCAACACAGTGGTAAAAACCATTTTTTCATACAAATGCTGAGACATCCAAGGACCACGTTACTCGATTTATGGATATTAGCTGTGGTTCGTTAATTACTTTAACTATTGGAAGTGATACTGCAATTAAACCTCTTTCTAAATAACAATACAAAAATATGAAATGAGGGCCAAGTATTCCAAAATCTGCATTTTTAAAAAAGTGTCCGAAAATTATGTACATGAAAAAGTAGAATGGCCCATCCTCCGTCTTTCTATAGTTTTCCCAGTTGTGGCCTAGTAATTTCGTAACGCGTTTGGTTTTTAACTATTAGAAAAGAGAGAAGTAATTACATCTGGTTTAAGTTTTATAATGAATCTCCATTGTTTTCATGTTTTATGATTTATCCTCATTGTTTACATCAAGATTGAGTGTTTAACACTGTTTTAAGCACAAATTATTTTTTGGTTTGTTTTAAAAACTTAGGATCGTGATGCCATGCTAATTATAATGCAAAATTAAACGCCGCTTGACCGGCGGCGAGTAACTCATTGTCTATTTAACCGCCATCAAGCAATTTTAATACTGATTGAATGGCAATTTACTGGCACGAGAGATAACAATGCCAGATGGCATAGATTATCTACAATGGGCGTGTGGCACGGTCACACTAAACTATCTGACAAAACGCAAGTCAGGCAGCTGAAATTCTGATAAACAGAATATACTACTCGCTAAGACGAACGGTTTAGCCTAGTGGGTAGTGCACCTGCCTGTGAAGCTGACGGTCCTGGGTTCGAATCCCGGTCAGGGCAAATATTTGTGTGATGAGCATGAATATTTGTTTCTGAGTCTTGGATGTTTTCTATGTATTTAAGTATTTATATCTATTAAATATATAGTCGTCTAGTACCCATAACCCAAGCCTTCTTGAGCTTACTGTGGGGCTAGTTCGATTTGTGTAAGATTGTCCTCTAGTATTTATTTATTTTATTTATTTATATGTGAACTGTAAACCTCGAGTGAAGTTTTTTCACGTATTCAATGCCCATAGCTCCGCCATTTTGTTAAAATTCCGAAAACTGAAGCTACAAAAAAATCATCATCATCATCGTCCTAGCGTTATCCCGATACAGTTGCATCTTGAAGGATGCCCCGGGCCGGTACCTATTCCCAAGATTTGACGTAGGCACTAGTTTTTACGGAAGCGACTGCCATCCGACCTTCCAACCCGAGGGGAAACCAGACCTTACTGGAATTGGGCTTGTCAAGTGAGTGGGCAACTTGACTGGTAGAAGTTCTCAAGCCGCCCGAAGGCCTCTAACTTGGCTTAACGACTGCTATCATAGACAGCAGCCGGGATCAACGGCTTAGCGTGCCTTCCAAAGCACGGGAGCGCTCAGTTAATAACCACTCAAAGCGGTCACCCATCCAATAACTGACATAGGCCGATGTTGCTTAACCTCGCATACCGCACGCGGTATCGGGCGCCGCTGGGCCACGAGCGCTCCTCAAAAAAATTAAAAAATTATGTAATCATTTATTTATTTATTAACGCATGCGCTGCGGCAGAGCCAAACCAAACTTACTGCCGTTGCTATACGGGCCACATACTTTCCATATGAGTAATGCCAAGTTTGCGGTACGACCTCTGTTTACCCTTACTATGCACTCACTTGGTTACCAATCGAAGATGACGACTAGACGGCTCTTTCTTAAGGAATTCGAATCGAACAACCGTTATCTAGTTTCTATTAGGTACAGCGCCATCTAGTGGTCCACAAACACTATATCTTCCTAAACAACCTCCATTTTCCCGTGTCTTGTCCTGACTTTAAAGGTCCCTAAAGACATGGAAATTTACTATAAAAAAAACCATTCTGATTAATGGTCTACATCCTTGTGTATGTAGATTCGTAGGTACAGCTGCCGTCGCAAGGTAATCTGTTTAATATTCCCAAAAATATAGAAGTTACAGCTTGTGATAGGGCAATAAAGGATCGTTAACAACCTTAAATATATATAATATTACACCATACAAAATCGCCTATAGATGGCGGATGGATATATATATAAATATATGTACATATATCTAAATAAAATATAAATTAATACATATAAATATAGTATCCAAGCAATTCACAAGTCATTGGATAGCCATAATTCCTTCAACTTGCTCCTGAATGATGCTACAGACTGATGTAATTGATGTTACATGAAAAAACGATTTCTATCTATCTATAGGGTCGGTAGGTGGGTTTACGGCCTGTTAATTTGATTCGCCAGTTTGCGGCCACTTGGATGAGTTGATGAACTGAAAGGGTATTTTCTTGCTTTATAATATATTCCCCTTCAATAGCTATTTACTAATTAAAACGCATACGACTCGTTATTTCTTTAGGGCATGTGAAAATGTAAATATCTTTAATTGAAAAAACTTCGTTCTTGAGAAGGCCGCAAACTGACGCAGGCCGCGAAACTGGCCTAGCGACCCTACCAAAAATCTGTTGGTTTTTTATGGAACTTTGAAGCCGTATATTAAAGATTAAGGGTGGGTTGCAACAAACCGTCTGTAATCGTAAGTGGTGTTCGTTAAAATGTGATTGTACGGAAATAAATACTTGTGGACAATCTTACACAAATCAACCTGGTCCCAAACTAAGCAAAGCTTGTACTATGGGTACTAGGCGACGATATACATACTTATATAGATACTTAAATACATAGAAAACATCCAAGACTCAGGAACAAATATTCGTGTTCATGCATCACACAAATAAATGCCCTGAACGGGATTCGAACCCGGGACCTCCAGCTTCGAAGGCAGGGTCACTACCAACTAGGCTAAAGCGGTCGTCTGAAAGTTTGACAAGTTTCTATGGGATGACAGCTGCCGGCGCCATATTTGACGATGACCGGCCTGTGATCGTATGTTGGTGCAACCGACCCTTAATATAAGTAGAGCAGAGTAGGAAAATAACCTCCTCCAACTGAAATATAAACCTGGCAATTGAAAAATATGTATCGCGAACAGAGATACTCGTACTATAATTGATTGATTCGATATTACGATTTCTGTCGGACTATCAGGATATCAGTGTCACACGCCCACACCCTGCTACGGGTATTATGTTCCCATTCTGAATTAAAAACACTCATATTACTAATACACGTGTGCTTTACTATCAGCGTCACAGTTAACTGACCATCGACCTTATCTCCTTACAATAAGGTTCACAAATAGTCAGTACATTTTAATCCACAGCTATTGTAATACAGTACTTATTCTCACAAGCAGGGTTATCCATAATTTTAGTTGTGACACATACGAACACAGACAATGTGAACAGCTACTAAGCTGATGCATACATGGACAGGGTCCATGTAGGTATTTATCAAGACACAACGTCTGAACATTATTTTTACCCACGACGGAACGGAGAAGGTATATCCGTTTAGGGTGAGAGGTTGTTTGTTTGTTTGTTTGTGTGGCACATCAATATCTTCGAAACGGCTTGACCGATTTAGAAACGGCTTTCTGCAATAGGTTTGTAGTTTATTATGTTTCGCTCGCTATTGTTACACCTAAGAGTTAAGTTAGATATATATAATTATAAGATAGGGTTGCTATGCCGGTTACGCGACCAGCGTCAGTTTATGGCCACCTGAAAACGATGTTTTTTCAATTCACAGACCCTAAAGAGAAGTGTGTCCGTATGCCTATTAATTTTTTAATTATTGAGTGGGATCCATTAAAAAATGAGAATATTTGCGACCAATTTGTTGATTTGTTGATAAATAGAAATATACAGGGTGTAAAAACTAGTGAGGATCCGTTTAAGGACATATTCGGTATCGTTTTCTGATTAGGAAAAAAGTAGAAGAATTTTTTTTGACGAGAATTTTTTTTTCTATGGGCTATAGGTCGTCGAAGTCAGCCAACTGTCCATACAAAGGCCAAAAATTGATTGCGTCAAAAAAAAAATTTCTTCTACTTTTTCCTAATCGGAACACGATACCGAATATGCCCTCAAAAGGATCCTAACTAGTTTTTACAACCTGTATATGCACATAATTATAAGATAGGGTTGCTAGGCCGGTTACGCGACCAGCATCAGTTTATGACTACCTGAAAACCATGTTTTTTTCAATTCACAGACCCTAAGGAAACAGCGTGTCCGTATGCCTTTTAATTTTTAGTTATTGAATGTGGGATCCATTAAAAAATAAGAATATTTGCCATCCACTTATACAAATGGTCACATACCGGCACACTAAATTAACTGGTCTCTAACCGACCTATCGACCCTACTCAGTATTCATAACTATTATTAGAATTGTGGTCTCCTGTGCCTTTAACATGAGTTTACATGACCGTACTCGCTACCGACTGCGTAAAAAATTGTATGGGCAAAAGTACAGTGCCTCTGGCGGTTACGCAATAGAACTAAGAATCGGCATACTAAATCGTTTACGCAGTCGCTAGCGAGTATGGTCATGCAAACTCATGGTAAAGGCACTGTTTCTCTCAAAAATCACTTATTAACGGATCGCGCCGAGAATTCACCTTATTGTGATGCTTATTTACTTTGCTGCGATATAAATTTGATCTTTACATTATCATTCATTCGATTGACTTTTTTCCATTTATTTGCGCCGACCTGCAAATGAATGTTTTTTTCTTCCATACATCTCTTTTTTTATTTATTTTTTTATTATTATCCTCTTTATTTCTTTTCCTGCTTAGGCAAGGTTTTTACAATATCCTTATAAAAAGTAAAATAAAAAAATGCACTTACAAAACATAAAAATATTATAAAATCCTAACCTAGGCCGTCGGCAGCGAGGCGGGACCTAAGCCACCGGTGGTGTCGGGCGATAGAGAGGAACCTCCTGACTATCCGCGCCGTGTCCAAGAGTACCGCCTTCTGTATCTGACCCTTGACCCAGCCATCTAGCGAGAGTCTCTTGAGGTGTTGGTCGAGACTCTTCGCTATAAGACCGTTCGTAGATTATTATTATTATTTTGAACCTGACTGTGGCTTAATAGGCCGGGCCCAATAAAGTGATAGGAGTACGCGGTAGGAGACTAGCCTGGGGAAAATCCAGGGGAAAACCTCCGACACGACCACACGTGTGGTTTGGAACACTGGAATACTCTAAGAGTTTGCGCTCCAGTGAGATTGGTTGAGCGGTTTCAACCGAATCTGAGGTGTGAGTGGAATCGAGCTATTGGGAGTTTTGTCGCTGGTTTACTAAACCCAGCCTAGCTGAGAAGAGTCCACCAAGAAACTCAGCTAGGCCCGACCTAGGTCGGACTGACTCTACCCGGTGTACGGCGGTACCGGGACGAATAGGGACTATATGTGTCTGTGATGTCGCGATCGCGCGGTGGACGTACCTGCCGGTGGGAATGAAATATTTCTTCGATTGTTGATTCAAAGTCCCTTATTCATAAAATTGGCATAGCTTCATTATTATTTTACAATGGTATCTAATGGAAATACCTTTTCCCAACAGCGGACACTCGTATAGGCGAGAAAAAAACAAGCAAAAAGGCTCGTCAGTGTGCATTAACCTTAAAATATTCGTGAGAAAACTACCATACCAACAGGTTTGTATTATAAATTCGACCAACTTACCTATTCGCAGAGAAGTGGCGCCACTGTCTACAATCCACCCAAGCGAAATAGACAACTAGTTAGGAGGAAAAGCTGCACATTTCATTTGTTTACTGTATATGGTCGGTTAGTGTGTAATACCGATAATTACCGTGTGAAAACATTAGTTCCAATTTTGCCCACCAACGTTAATCAATTTGTAATTTTGTAGTACTTAAAGATAGTGATTAGAATTCTTAAGGAAGTAATTAATGTTATTCGAATAGAATTTCCTAATGATTTCGGTTTTTACAACGGTGTTATAAATTGTTGAGGAAGTGAGTATTAATTTACATAAACGCATCTGTTACACGTGATAAATTGATAAATTTTGTATTAAAAATGTTAAAATTCATGGTCTTCCTTTTATTTCTGACTTCTGACACTATGTTATTTAGCAAAAAATAATACTTATGATGAAGCCTTTCGATCGGTATGATAAAGCTACAGGGTATTTATTTTTACGGGGTCGATTCCCGGTTCAACCATAAAATTATTTAAATATCTGTGAATGCAGTTTAAATTGTTTTTTAAATTCAAATAATGTCTTCTTTCAGTAAAATGTTCCATCTACAATATTCAAGGTACTTTCCCTCCATGTGGCATAGCCGTGGGACACCCTGTATGTATATATATATTCGAATCATAGTTATCCACTTCCTCTTATTTGCCAACACTATACTATGTTGCTATCTCGGTAACAGCGACGGTTCTTATCAAAATGAACGTGTCAGTCACGTACTGAAATCTTTTATGCGTTCAACAAATACTCATCGATTTGTTTTGATAATAGCTGCCAATGCGACACGCTATATTGCGATTAGCGTTTATATGTGCGGCAACCTTGATTTGGTGACCGAGTGAGCGAAGCGAGCGGAGCCCGTTTCAGAGGCGCTACTCCGAACTTCGAAATCCGAACTTCGTATCGTGCCATCCCCTACACTCATATAGTGTATAACTCGAGAGTGAAAGGGACGGAGTACATTTCGTATCTCCAACTATTCTCTAGAAGTCGAAGTTTATGAGCAATTTCGATGATGTATGTATTACGCATTACAAGATAAATCGATGAAGCACTCATTAGCAGTAACATATGTAAATAAATATCCTTAGTAAGGGTCGGTTACACCAACATACGATCACAGGCCGGTCATCGTCAAATATGGCGCCGGCACCTGTCATCCCATAGAAACTTGTCAAACTTTCCATACAATCAGATTTTAACGAACACCGCTTACGATTACAGATGGTTTGGTGCAACCCACCCTTAATCTAAATATGTTAGTATATGTATATCGATATAACGAGATCGACGAAGGATATAACACTATAGCAGTTAAAAAATGCCACCAAAATTCTGGTTTCTGATAATATACATATATATTTTGCCAATTCAGATTTTGGAAACTTATGAGGTTTTTTTTAAGGCAACATTATAAATATATTGTACATTTGATGCAACCTGCCTGGTGAAGGTCGCGGGAATCCGGTGGAAACGAACGGCACAGGACCGGTCTAAATGGCGAGCCTTGGGGGAGGCCTATGTTCAGCAGTGGACGTCTTTCGGCTGAAATGATGATGATGATGATGATGTACATTTGATTGTTAAATTAAGCAAATTGCACGCAAAATACGCTAAATGGCAAGTCTTCAGTGCCTTTACCATGAGTTTGCATGACCGTACTCGCTAGCGATTGCGTAAACGATTTAGTATGCCGATTCTTAGTTCTATTGCGTAACCGCCAGAGGCGCTGTACGTTGGCCCATACTAATTTTTACACAGTCGCTAGCGAGTACGGTCATGTAAACTCATGGTAAAGGCACTGAATTTTAATGGTTTCGACAATTTGAACAGCGTGAACGAACTCATCGGACGATTTCACCATAATTAATGTATTTTTTATTTATGTCGTTATGTCATCAGATTATACATTGAACAGTCTAATACCCTGTGCCTTTACGATGACTTTACATGACCGTACTCGCTAGCGACTGCGTAAAAAATGTATGGGCAAAAGTACAGCGCCTCTGGCGGTTCCGCAATAGAACTAAGAATCGGCATACTAAATCGTTTACGCAGTCGCTAGCGAGTACGGTCATGAAAACTCATGGTAAAGGCACTGGTCATCTACCGGAATATAACACAAAAAAATCCGGCCAAGTGCATGTCGGACTCGCGCACGATGTGTTCCGTACCTTTATGTATAAAACCGGCAACAAATCACATTTGTTGTATGGGAGCCCCCTTAAATATTTATTTTATTCTATTTTATTTTAGTATTTGTTGTTATAGCGGCAACAGAAATACATGATCTGTGAAAATTTCAACTGTCTAACTATCTCGGTTCAGCCTGGTGACAGACGGATGGACGGCCGGAGGGACAGCGAAGTCTCAGTTATAGGGTTCCGTTTTACCCTTTGGGTACGATACCCTAATAACAATACCATGTGGAAGGTAATTACCGGGGTCGGTACTCTCTTTTGTCAATCTTTTGAGTAAGGGAATAGTACATTACTTACCAAGGGCGGTAAAACAAAGAAAGTCTCAGATCGCAGGTATTTGACGCCCGAGCCGAAGGCAAGGGCGATAATTATGCGATCTGAGGCTTTCTTAATTACCGCCCGAGGTAAGTACAAAATTTTATGTCACCCCCTGGCCAGGATTTTCCGCGCGCGGAGCGTGCGGTAATTGCCACTTTATGGCCAGGTGTGACATAAAAAATTTATTGAGTTTTGGGTGAGAATAATATCTATAGGTGGCCGATTCTCCGAGCGTTTAAAACGCTCGTTTGTAAAGTCATTGTCGACTCACGATTATCTATTTAAAGTTAAAATAAACCGGCAAAAACATTGGTCAAATAAGACTCAGACCCGATATTGGTTTACGCTTTTTACAAAAATTTACTCTGATCATCGTCTCCTTTAACAATATTTAATGACACGACAATGACAAAAAAAAACCGCCGTTGAAACGCTGAATATCCGCCCAGTGAATTTCATTTTTTTCTTATAAAGAGGGTAGTTAAGTCGTTTAGCGACCAGCTTATTTGGTGTGCCGGTATGCGAGCACATGGATAAGTTGTAATACTGTATAAGGATGTATATACAGAGCGACATCGTCACTCAGTGACAAAGCTCTTTAAATAAAGAAAAAAAAAAAGTTGTAATACTGGATTTTTTATTGGACTCCCGTTTTATAACTACCAAATAAAATGCAAACACTTTAGATACTGTTTTTTTGGGGTCTGTAAAAATATAAATAACTTTATTAAAAAAAAAAAAACTCGTTTTTAAGGCGGCCGCGGACTGACGCTGGTCGCGTAACCGCAAAGTAAAAATATATCCGATGTCTTCTCAATATTTTGCATACACGCAACGAACAAAATCGATTTTTTTTACCAATTTGCAGTTTTCAATGAAAAAAATGTTTGAGAAGTCTATTTTTACCTAAGACTTTCTTTCAAAAGTCATTTGCTTAAAACTTGTATGGTTTTCGATTTAAATTATATTTGCCGTCAAAAAACGTTCATTCAATACTTATAAACTTTTTTTAAAGCTATATAGTTTTAAAATATCATTCACATTCTCTCATTCTCGAAAAACTTCTTTCTGCTAAACCGTTTTAATGTGAAAACCGTTACTATGACAAATCAGCCTACTTAAAAACGTCTAAATTAAATACTCATAATAAACCTTTTCTCGTTTTAAAAGAAACTCAAGCCTAAAATTCAAACAACACCAAAGACACTCACCAACAAAACATAACACGATTCGAAATTCAAATTCGTAACACGCTCACAAGAAAACCGTTAGTACACGTCCGCGCGTACCGACCAACGCGCCACACTACTTCGAAGTGTGCAGGCGAATGAATGCATTGCTACGAAATTATCCGAATTCCATTCGCTTTTTTTAATTATATGGCTTTTAACGGTTTAACAGCCAGCTTCTTAGTGTTACATTGTAATGATATTAGCATTTAGCTTGTAAATTATGTTATAGGTTATGTTTTTGAATTGCAGTGAGACACCTGCTTTAAACAATGTTGTATGTAAAGTAAGCTAAGCTGTTACTGATATTCAAATGTATATGGAAATAACAAAGTGCTCTGGACTTTAGTAGGCAGTTGTTTAAGAACGTTTTCTTAATATTGAGGATGATGCCTAATGAGTAGGTGATGTATGTGTCAAATGAGTAGTTAGTGATGTACATGTATCAAATGAGTAAGTAAGTAACGTTTATAAATAAAATAGTAATGTAGAATCGCTAGGCCAGTTACGCGGCCTGCGTCAGTTTGCGACCTCCTGAAGAACGAAGTTTTTTTCAATTAAATATATTTTCATTTTTACATGCCCGAAAGACATAGTGAGTCGTATGCTTTTTAATTAGTAGCTATTGAATGGGAATATATTAAAAAGGCAAGAAAATATCCTTGCAGTTCATCAACTCATCCAAGTGGCCGCAAACTGGCGCATCAAATTAACAGGCCGTAAACCCACCTACCGAGCACACCTATTAAGATTTCTTTAAATTCCATGTTTTCTTTATGAATGGGACCGGAAAAACCCTTTTTTGCCACCAAAGTTGACATTGTTTAAAAGTTGGCAATCGTTCAACTCCAATTTGGCGGAACCGGCTCGATCCATCAGGATATAAATAGTGAAAACCAGCCGGATTGAGAATCATACCGGATTGCAATCCCTAGTTACATTGTTTACGTATATGTCTAGAAAAAATGGCCAACTGTCACTGTGTCACTGTGTCTGTATTATTTTTTTATTAAAAATGGGATCGCTCTTAGCCAGCATCTAGCCAGGGGGCAAAGAGGAGGCCGACGATGAAGCGAGCTCACCCAGAAGGTGCCTATTCACTCGTGCCTTAAAAAGGTCTAGGTTATATGATATCGGAAACACGCCGGCAGAGAATTCCAAACCTTAGAAGTGCGCCTTATAAAAGATGACTTTATTTGACGATTTTCACACGTCTTTAAAAGTTTCGGTTTCGGCCGAAACTAGAGCCAAATCCGAACCTTCGGTTTCGGTTTCGGCAAAAAGACGTGTTTCGGTTGGACACTAATACTTATATATATAAATAGATACTTAAAAACACAAAGACCTAGTAACAAATATTCGTGACCATCACACAATTAAATGCCCTGACCGGGATTCGAGCATGGGACCTCCAGCTTCGTAGGCAGAGTCACTACCAACTAGGCTAAGGCGGCCATTGTTGGTTGGTTGGCGATTACAGTTGATAGATTCAATAATGAATTTTATTTATCATTTATTTTATTATTTATTATTCAGGCCACTCCTGATGTTTTCCGCGCCAGACAATAGGAGACTTGAATAGTTAAAACCGCAAAAAACTATTAATTTTGATGTAATAATGAAAAATAAATTGTTCTATAGAATCTAAAGAAACGTTAATCTTAGGTGAATCATCTGATCAAGGTTCGCGTCATCAGGCGTACACTGGCTGGGGAAGAACATCCACCTTTCAGTGTCTTTACCATGAGTTTGCATGACCGTACTGTCGCTAGCGACTGCGTAAACGATTTAGTATGCCGATTCTTAGTTCTATTTTTATTTTTTTTATAAATATTAGAGGACAATCTTACACAAATCGAGCTAGCCCCACAGTAAGCTCAAGAAGGCTTGTGTTATGGGTACTAGACGACGATATATTTAATAGATATAAATACTTAAATACATAAAACATCCAAGACTCAGGAACAAATATTCATGTTCATCACACAAATATTTGCCCTGACCGGGATTCGAACCCAGGACCGTCAGCTTCACAGGCAGGTGCACTACCCACTAGGCTAAACCGGTCGTCAAATATATAATCTATTGCGTAACCGCCAGGGGCGCTGTACTTTTGCCCATACAATTTTTTACGCAGTCGCTAGGGAGTACGGTCATGTAAACTCATGGTAAAGGCACAGAAGACTGCGGAGCGCTCCTGGCCTAGCGGCGCCCTCGTGCCGCGTGCGGATGCGAGGTGGGCCGCGGTGACCGCTTTGAGTGGTTACTAACTATGCACTCCCATGCTTTGGAACGCACGTTAAGCCATTGATCCCGACTGCTGTCTATTGCAGTTGGAGGCCTTCGGCTTGAGAACTTCTAACAGTCAAGTTGCCCATTCACTTGACAAGGGTCGAAGTTGCACCACGTCCGTATAGAATGCCCGCCGCTACCTTATACGTGACCTGTGTGGTGCTAAAAGTGCAATAAAAACTAGCAAGCGCACTGTCTTCTCGAAGATCTAACGGTTCGAAATATTTTCCATACGATAAAATGGTTTAATCGCTTTTGGGTTTGGAAAGATGCGAATCTGGTTAGTTCAAATGCGATTAAAGCGATAAAATAAAACCATCAGACAGACTGTAAACTTGGTTGACACCGTTCATCATCCGCCTAGCGTTATCCCGGTACAGTTGCATCCTGAAGGATGCCCGGGCTCCGCCACCTAATCCCAAGATTTGGCGTAGACACTAGTTTTTACAGAAGCGACTGCCTTCTGACCTCCGATGCTGCCTTCCGATCTAACCACTCAAAGCGGTCACCCATCAAGGAACTGACCTGGGCATTCCTTGCTTAACCTCGCATACCGCGCGCGGTACGCGGGCGCCGCTGGGCCACGAGCGCCGAGCGCTGTTCGACACCGTTGTTGAGTAAAGATGCTGATGATATTCCAAATGTTCCAAAGATCGCGTACAAACTAAAGCAGCTACTTAGTACGAAAACTTAAAGAAATGTCGTAACACAATATTGTAAACGTCTTAATGTCATACGAAGACTGCGACATCGCAATTCGATACGCAAACGGGTTATTCTCATGAAACTTTGGACATTTCAACCGCTGTCCGTACATTCTCTGTAATATCATCATACCCGATGAGAGACATCCACTGCTGGAAATAAGGCTCCTCCAGAGGGTGCCACTGTTACTCATACTCATATTCATACTCATTTATTATTAAAATATACAGTTTTACATGTCAAAGAAAATTACATAGCTATATAATAGGTATATCAGTTGAGTTATTTTTTCTATTTGATTAGGTAAATTGTCAAAATGTACTGTAATACATATCACAACATAGTATAAAACAAAGTCGCTTTCTCTGTCCTTATGTCCCTATATCCCTATGTATGCTTAAATCTTTATAACTACGCAACGGATTTTGATGCGGTTTTTTTAATAGATAGAATGATTGAAGAGGAAGGTTTATATGTATAATAACATCCATTAAATAGTGCACCCGTGCGAAGCTGGGGCGGGTAGCTAGTGGAATTATAAAATTACTTAGTTAATATTAGTTACATTTATTACTGAAATTCATTAATATTGTAAAAATTGTTTTCATTCATTATGGCCTGTAGCTTAAAGTATTTAAGACTAGAGACGCCATTGATACATTTACCCCTCTGCCAAAGGCATAGGAGAAAAATCTACCATGTTATTAAAATTACTTCATTAATCGATTAGTGGATCCCACAAGATGGCTCCCGAAGCAGAGGCAGACCGAAAAGGAGATGGCGGGACGACCTTGATACATTTTGTACGGATTGGCGGCGACTGGCATACGATCGAGACGAGTGGCGAAAAAGAGGGGAGGCCTTTGCCCAGCAGTGGGATACTATATAGGCTAGTAAAAAAAAATCGATTAAGCGTCAAAATCGTTCCCGGCGTGTAAAGAGCTCCGTCAAAATATCTTTATGTACTGTTTTCGGATGCAAAAAACATTTTAAATTATCAAATTTACGAAAATTTGAATTTTCATAACTTCCACGTATGTTTTCATATTAATTATAATTTCCTGCGCAATTAAAGTTACATGATCCGAAACTCGGAGATCCGCAGAAGAACGAGGGTTACCGACATAGCTCAGAGAATCAATCTGCAATTTGAAGTGGCAGTGGGCGGGCCAAATTGCTCGTAGAACCGATAACCGTTGGAGAAAAAAGGTTCTCCAGTGGGGGCCTCGCACGGGAAGACGAAGCGTTGGACGGCCTCTCACTAGGTGGACTGATGACTTGGTCAAGGCAGCGGGGAGTCGCTGGAGGCGGGGAGGCCTATATCCAGCAGTGGATGTCTTCCGGCTGAATGATGATGATGAATTGACCTAGTGTAAACGCTTTTAAGGTCGAATTTGATTGCTCAAAAGTGTTTTGAGTGTCCGTGCATGTTTTTTTTTTCAGTGCAGGTGCGTAGTAATGGGAGAATGTTTAGCAAGTGTGCGTAGTTTCTTTATAAGTGTGACCTCCCCCCCCTCCCCAAATTTTGCGAAATATTTGGTCGGAAAGATGGTGAGAGTCAGGATGGCGGGTGTACCTGGAAATATTATGATCCTACCAATTATTAACCAATGTTAATATCTCAATTTTTTGTACCAAATTTGTACTCAAATATACAGTAAAAACTTCAGCCATCTAATTCGTAGTTTGCGAGTTTTACACATTTGATGATTTTCTACTGCTGGGCAATACGGTTATTCTAAGTAATACATGTATGGGGATGTCAAACAAATTAATAAACTGGGAGGGGACGGGAGAATTGTGAGTTTTGAAGACTACACCCAAAGGTATCATGTCACACAAGTTTCAAAACTTTATTAATTGTTAGATTTTAATAATTGGTAGGATCATAGTTTTTCCAGGTACACCCGCCATCCTGACTGTCAGGATGGCGGGTGTACCTTCACTTTGTAATAACTTTAATTACGGAAGGGTACAATTTTTTTTAAATGTGGTACAAAATAGTACAAATTTAGTACAAAAATTTCGTACACTTCTTTTAAATATTTGTTTAGGTACACCCGCCATCCTGACTCTCACGGAAAGATGCGCTGAAGCCTTCACCTTTCTTAAATGCTCCAAGGTCTGTGGCCACATTGATCGGTCCTGCAATCGCATCCAGCGGCCTCCCACGACCTCTACCAGGTTATCAGTCCACCTTGTAATTATGTGTAAATACAGATACAGAATTGGTAAAATTTATTCCACTTAGGCATTAATTAGCAGTGAATATTTCTGAGTCTTGGATGTTTTCTATGCATTTAAGTATTTATATCTATTAAATATATCGTCGTCTAGTACCCATAACACAAGCCTTCTTGAGCTTCTGTGGGGCTAGTTCGATTTGTGTAAGATTGTCCTCTAATATTTATTTTATTTTATTTATTTATTTATTTTAAATGGACTTCGTGGTTAAAACAAGTGACGGTAAGGATGGCTTTTAGAATACAAAGCTCTTATTGCTTGACAACCTATGCTTGAGAATCGCCCGTCGCGTGCATAATCCGAACAATCGTGACAAAGAACGTAAGGAGTGGCGAATAAGGTGCGACGAACGGGCACAGTAAGAGACTAACAGAAGGCGAACTATTGAGTATATAATACATAATTTTCAGACGCTTTTTTTAGGTTCATTTTAGGTTACTTTTAGTTTTATTTTAATTTCTTTGTTGGGACGTTTGAGCCGGGTACTTATCGGACAAGTCATTGTTAATGGAGTATGTAGCAGGTGACGAAACGTGTTGTGGATGATTCTTTGTAACATAAATTCACGAAACCTGTGGTGGATACTTTTTGTTGTGGTTGGACAAAACATCCGCCAATTAGATTGTTTTTGAATTTATAAAATAAATAATTTAAGTATTTCTTTGTTTATTTGTAATTATAGCTGAATAAAACACTTTTTTTTAAATGCAGATTTTGGAATACTTGGCCCTCACTTCATATTTTTGTATTGTTATTTAGAAAGAGGTTTAATTAAAGTATCACTTCCGACAGTTTAGGTAATTAACGAACCACAGCTAATATCCATAAATCGAGTAAATCAGTGGTCCTCGGATGTCTCATCATTTGTATGAAAAAATGGTTTTTACCACTGTGTTACGAAACTTTTACAGGAATATGTTAATATTTAAGTATTTTTATCTATAAATTCCTTTTATTAGGTTCAGGTACTATTTCGAAATCCTGTTTTTGTACACTAATTCAATACATATCATAGATTTTTTTTTGTAATAGAAAACTGGTCATAAAAAAGTAGAATGATCCTAATGCCTTTAATGCTAATAAATGATGATAGATGCTATAAGAGACCGTATACATCTCTAAGAACATTAGGATTATTAGTATTAATCGTAAAAGGACAACTCTGGGATATTTGAATTGTATAATCGCTTGTAATTTTGCCTTCATTTAATGACATCTGATGTTGATAGTGTCTAGGAAGATTAGACATTATATTGATGTTTTTGAAATTGTGATCTTGTCATTGATCAGTCAATCTCACTAGAGAGCAAACTCTTAGGCTCGGTTTTGTAAAGATCCGTTAGACCTTATGTCGGTTCGTTATGTCAAAAAATGTACTGAGTTACTGAAATTTGATCTGACATTTGGTCTAACGGATCTTTATAAAACCCGGCCTTAGAGTATTCCAGTGTTTAAACCGCCCACGTGGTCGTGTCGGAGGTTTGCCCTGTATTTTCCCCAGGCTACTCTCCAACCGCGCACTCCTGTCGCTTTATTGAGCCCGGCCTATAAAGCCACAGTCATTTTCAAAATAAAAGACGTCACGAATCTGTAGCGCTTTTTCTAACCAGGAACATTAAAACAGTTGTAGCTTAGATTTGGCGTAGGCACTAGTTTTTACGGAAACTGCCATATGACTTTCCATAACCAGGGGAAAATTTATCCTTATTGGAATTAAGTTTGTTAAGTGAGTGGGCAACTTTACTGTTAGAAGTTCTCAAGCCGTAGGCCTAACAGCAGCTTAACGTGCCTTCCAAAGCACGGAACCGCAGTTAATACACTCAAAGCGGTCACTCAACTAAGAGTTGACCTGGGCCGACGTTGCTTAACCTCGTATATCGCACGCGGTACGCGGGCGCCACTCGGCCACGGTACTTATCAAAAGTAATGTAAATATTTATTCAATCATTTCCGGTTTTTAATTAACCCGCTCAATATGACCCGAAAGGCAGGGAAACCCCGAGAGAGCACAAATATTGGAAAACAGCAAATAAACCAGTTAAACTTGCTGATTCACTGCCGTTTACCTTTTGACCAACTTATTGACCAACTTATTTGACAAAATTGCAATATTATTGCTAATAAATAAATAAATAATAAATAAAATAAATAAATATTAAAGGACAATCTTACACAAATCGAACTAGCCCCACAGTAAGCTCAAGAAGGCTTGTGTTATGGGTACTAGACGACGATATATTTAATAGATATAAATACTTAAATACATAGAAAACATCCAAGACTCAGAAACAAATATTCATGCTCATCACACAAATATTTGCCCTGACCGGGATTCGAACCCAGGACCGTCAGCTTCACAGGCAGGTGCACTACCCACTAGGCTAAACCGGTCGTCAAAATAAAGTGAGAGGATCGTTTTCACAACATTCAGATGTCGGCTGAAAAACTTTCTACTGAATAATCCTCTGTATTCTGTAAGTGAATATTTTGACATAAGGAAACATACACAAACTACGTGACCCGTTTAGGGGTGAGGAGGGGGGTCGTCAAAGTACCACTCTTGGTCACCGGGGGGAGGGGGGGGGGGGTCGGTTTCTTGTCACGTAGCCGGTAGAATACTTTTGAGAAACATTCTAATTGAAGCGGACTCACGCGCCACGGTTGAACCCCATCACTAAAACTTGTCCAGTTTCGCCACATCACTAATTGTACTGTTTCTTCTTGATATATTTTTTACTAAATTCAATTACAATTGAATAGCTACGCTATACCACGCTTGCACTCTCGAAGTATGCATTTTTAGGGGCCGTATGAGGAAATACAAAGAAAAGCCATTATTTTTTCAACTTTCCGCAATTTTTTTTTTATAAAATATACTACATTAAAACTGGGGGGGAGGGGGGGGGGGTCTTGGCATATACTACGCTTGGTCACGCAAAAAAATTGGTCACGTAGTTTGTGTATGTTCCCTAACAGCATAAATATAATTTTAATCTTAATTCTGACTTTATTGCATTGTATTGAGTTGTATTTCATGACGATCCTCTCAGGTGAATTTTATCATACTCATTGTATTATTTAACTGCAATTTTATTCATTGATTTTTAATTTATTTTGTTTTATTTAATATTGGTGACGATCACAATAGAGATTCTTGTAAATTGACATGTAATTTATATTGTAATCTTATATTGTGAATAAATGAATCTGAATCTGAATCTATCCTCCCCGAAAACGACGATATAAAGAGAATGCTTGAAAGCTAATGAAATGAAAGCTATTGTGTGTCATATTTAGGTTTAATTTTGCGGGTTTTATTGCTAAATTTGCTACACAGCTGGTCCCATTAACTATTACCATGACAGGTGTACGCACATTACACATTATAAAACTAAACAAGACAGAAGAATTTTGTACCTTTTTGTGTCGAAACTCTTAGTCCATGGGGTCCCAGCGCGCATAAGTTATTTACTGAAACCACGAAGCGTTTGGTTGACGTAACTGGTGAGGGAAGAGCTGGCGACTTATCACACAAGGTATCAGCATTGCGATACAGCGACGAAATGTCGCCAGCATCCTCGGTACAATTCCGCAAGGGCCTGTTTTACATTTAAGTTAGTTGCAATATTATTTAAGTTATTGTTATATAACTATTATTACCGCCTGTAAATCGATAAATGTGTGTGTGTGTGTGTGTGTGTGTATTGTTCTCGCCCCGTACGATAGGTCCACAATAGTCATAAGCAGGCACGTATCCAGAGGGGGGGATTGTTGGGATTTATCCCCCCCCTGAAAACGTTTTTAGCCGTTTTTATAGTACAGTGATTACAGCGATTTTTACACAGTTCACATGATTGTTTCAATGTTTGTCCCCCCCGAACCACAAGTCTGGATACGTGCCTGGTCATAAGGGTATACATAAACAGTCATGGTCGCAGGTCGGACTAACAGAGAGTATAGATAATCGCCGCCCAGGGACATAATAGAAGAAATATGATATCTCGTAACTATATAAAAAAAGCCTTTTTTGTTGGTTTAAAAAGTTGTCAAACCGAGTGCAACAAATAACAAACAATTTTAAACTTTATGGAATAAAGAACAAGATGCTTTATTGGGACCACCGTAACTAACCAGAAGCCTGTTCGTGGTTGTGCAAATAAAAAGCTCTTTCCACGGACTCACAGAGTATTAAACAGAGAGTTTACTCATGTAAGAGTTGTTATAGACAAACTGAATTTATAATGAAACTAGTGACGAAAAATTTTAAAAGTCGCCTGAGAATTTTTTTGTTGTAAAATCCACTTTATTCTATAAATTAATACTATGAGTTAGATTTATTGTATTTCTGTTTTTTTTTACTTATGTATTTTTTTGACTATTGACGACCCGTATGGTGATATTTAATATCATTGGCAAATCTTAATTTTGTATTTCATTGACACGTATTGGCAAATATTTATTTTTTATGGTAATTTTAATGTAGTTTTCTCTTGAATTCTACACGATAAAAGCAAAAACAATGAATGACTCTGTTAGGGTATAAAATCAACATATTCTACACCCCTTGCACTATATGTTCCCTTGACACCATTTGGAGACACCATACAATACAGTCTAATTTTGTAACAATTTTTTTGGAGTTAATTTGACGTCAAAATATATAAAAAAATGACGATTCAATGAAGATGCCCATAGCGAACTCGCTGCTAAAATGGTCTATGCGTCGGGTCCGTGGGATTAGCAGATCATTAAACAACTGGTCCTGGTGTCAATGACCTGCGGCAGGTCAGTGACCGCCGGTGGATGCACTGATTATATTTCACTATAGAGTAAAACCGATCCTGAAATGGACGCCTCTCTGCTAGTAGACAATGTTTTAATATGTGAGTTTCTGTGTTGCGTATACGCTTACGTTAGATTTGAGCGGAAACTCGGTGGAGGGGCGTCCAGTTTAAGGATGGTTTTATTACATTAGAGTGTAAACGTTATAATTTATAAAAAATAAAAAATAAATCGAATTTTACCTAAAAATTACATGGACAGGTATCAACCTTAATACTACTACAATATGGTCGACATCTGTCCATGCAATGGTAGGTTTCAGCATCATAAATATGTCTACATTATAACAATATACCCTAATACCCCCCTTATTCATAAACGTCTATCAAACCTGTATTAGTTTACTATCCGCTAAAGTTCGTTTGTCCTTATCTGTCACTTTGACACATGTGCTTGTGAGACAGTGACAACAGACATTTTAGTTAGCAGAGGTTTGTTAAGTTTTATAAATAAGGGGGTTATTATTTAGCGATGTACTTACAGTTTCACCCACTCTCTTGTTATGTGTTTAATGTAAATGATAATACAATAATATGATATTTTCATCAGATGTTTTAGCCATACCTACATAAGTAGCAAGCCTTGTTCAAAAATGGTTTTATGGGGTCCTTAACAGTTAAATATACTCTTCTATTTGAATCTATCTCATTAGATCCATTCAGTAGATCCACTATGATACACAGTGTATCTAGAGAGGATAAACTCAACTGATCTATTTTATATAATCTAATGAGAAATAAACTGTCACTAGATCCATTCCTCACAGCCCTCAGCTAATATGTATCTAATGAAAGAAAAAATCTCAATAGATCCATTATAAATTGCAATGTATCTAGCGGTAAAGAAAAATCTCAGTAGATACACAGTGGATCTACTGAATGGATCTAATGAGATAGAAATTTAACATTATCTCTCCGTTACCATGCCTCGTATCTAGTACGGGATTTGCCGTTGCTACCTAATTTCATACATTTAACATGTATTTTTCATTAAGACATTTCGATACAATGATCACTTAATTGAATCGACGACCGGTTTAGCCTAGTGGGTAGTGCACCTGCCTGTGAAGCTGACGGTCCTGGGTTCGAATCCCGGTCAGGGCAAATATTTGTGTGATGAGCATGAATATCTGTTTCTGAGTCTTGGATGTTTTCTATGTATTTAAGTATTTATATCTATTAAATATATCGTCGTCTAGTACTTATAACACAAGCCTTCTTGAGCTTACTGTGGGGCTACATCATAACATCATAGATTTACTAGAAAAAACAAAATAGATGACGCTACTGTGTACGTAATTGTAAATGTAAGAAAAATGTACGCGTGTCGTTTTCATTAAAACTAACTTACACTATTCAGTCCCTAACCTAACCTAACTTTTAACAAGTTTTGATTAGGACTGACACGAACAAATAACAAGTAACCATAATTATTTTTATTAAATACACAAGAGTGGCGCCCCTAGTGGTAATTGGATACAATCGCGAAACTATGCTAGCGACATCTAGTGTCGAGTAGCCAAAATTCAAGTTCCTCACCGTGCGCATAGATGGCTGCAGTATACGTGGTGTAAAACTTGAAAATAGTATTGGTATAAATTGTATATTTAATTTAGTTTCTTTCACTTATCTACATAGCACATGTATTACTTTTTATACGTAGGTAGGTAATATATTTTATTTGCAAGTTTTTGCGACGGTTTTATCACATTGAGTTAAACTGAAGAAGACCAATGGAACTTCCTCGTTTAATGCATTAAATTGTATTGTTTGCTTCTTTAGTTTTACAATGTAAAAAACATAAACTCGGTAGTCGAGTGTAAAAATCGCTATGAAAAACAACAATAGGATAGGTAATGAAAGGAAATGGCGTCGTATTTTTAACACCCGTAAAGTATTGCATAATCGCAATAGAGAATATACTTCTTTTTTTTTCAGTATGCCATTCGAACCAGTTTTTATAGAGGAACAAATGTGTATATGGAACAAGTACAATTAGAACAACTCAAAAGACAAAAATGTATTTCAAAGTAAGTACAGCATAAAATCCGAGCTCTCAAAACGCCGTCAGATCTCCCTTATTATCGTAATTGAGCATAGTATGTGACGTCATATACTATGCGCCCGTACTACCACTGTATGGGAAAACGTGTAATTTACTGTTCTAATCGTGAAATATTGCATTTAGGTACTTACGTTGTTGTAATACAATTTTTTGTTTAGTAAAACATAAAAACCCTGATGATGGTTTTTTAATTTACTATTAGTCAATAAAAAAAATTCCATCATTTTTCGAAACTTTCAAGTACCATATCTTTAAAAAAATTGGCCGGGTTTTATAAAGATCCGTTAGACCAAAAGTCAGATCAAATTTCAGTAACTCGGTACATTTTTTGACATAACAAACCGACATGAGGTCTAACGGATCTTTATAAAACCGAGCCTTAATGTGTCAACGTTTGAAAGTTATGTTCGTTGTCATCCGCTTTTTCCTACGGTTGTGTATTTAGTTATAAAGTTAATTGATATCCTTACCGGTCTGAACGTTAAGTGAAAGTTAAGGTAATCAAAGTGCAATTTATACTTATTGTTATTTCCAGTTTACTCTATACCTGGATCCCTAACTGTTAAAATAGTTAAACTCAGAAATAATCGCTCACAAGTCGTTAACAACCCGGGCCCGGTAAGGATAAATGAGAATCAACATTCACTGATTTCTCAAATTACCTGATATAATATATCCTTTTCTGCTAGTTCGCGTGTTATTTAATAAAGGTTATGAGCCGTCCCATGCCTGCTAGCAGTTCGGGAGAATAAAAGTGCAAGGGATTTTTCCACGTCGCAAAGTTTTCAAATAGAAAAAATAGCTGTTCGGGAGGATTACGCCACTCTGGGAGTACGTAGATCGAAAGTAAACCGCAACCGATACCAAAAAGTATGTAAAAGCTAAGTCTAAAATCATTTTGCTAATAGATCCGATCAATTACGTTCACAATGAGACAGCCGAGACTGCTCGCGATCTATGGACTAATCTACCAAATGCATATTACTATCAGTGTGTCTGTTAATTAGCTAGGTGACTTAATGGGCCAACGTTTGAAAATTGGGTCATTCTAATTTTTCATGACCAGTTTACTATTACAAAAAAAAATCTATCATATGTAAGTAGTATACAAATAAGTAATATTTCGATATAGTACATGCACCTTTTAAAATGAATTTATTGGTAAAAATACTTCAATATTAACTTATTGCTGTAAAAGGTGGGTAACACAGTGGTATAAACCATTTTTTCATATACAAATGGGGAGACATCCAAGAACCGCGGAGTTACTTGATTTATGGATATTAGCTGTGGTTCGTTAATTACCAAAACTGACGGAAGTGATACTGCAATTAATCCTCTTTCTAATTTATTTATTTATTTTATTTTTTTTTTATTTTTGTTTTTTTTGTTATTTACAATACAAAAATATGAAGTGAGGGCCAAGTATTCCAAAATCTGCATTTGAATAAAAATATTTTATTCAGCTATAAGAGTAATTACAAATAAACAAAGAAATTGAAATAAAACTAAAAGTAACCTAAAATGAACCTAAGAAAAGCATCTGAAAGATATATACATAAAAAAGTAGAATGGCCCATACCTCCTTACGTTACGGTAATTACGAAAACTATCTAAGTTATACTATAATTAAACCTCTTTCTGAATAACAATACAAAAAAATGAAGTGAGGGCCAAGTATGCATTAAAGTCCAAAATATGCATTAAAAAAAGTGTCCGAAAATTATGGTCATGAAAAAGAAGAATGATCCATGTTCGTTGTCATCCGCTTTTTCTACGGTTGTATATTTACTGATTTCTACATTATATTGTTTAATATATTATTTTCTGCTAGTACGCTTGTTATTTACTAGAGTAGGTAACGTCTTCAATTATTGAAACGTAAATACTTACTGATCTAAATGCCAAGTAAATTAAATCGATTAGAATTCTCCATGGAAACATTAATACGATAATAGCATAATTAGCAAAACGAACACAATGGAGTGTATTTAATTCTGTAACGCCATTTACATTGGTATTTAATAGAAATAGGTATGTACTAAATTAGTGATCATAGCTACGAGTGGCAGCGGCGCGGACCTCCGCTTGCCATCAACGAAAACGATATTTCTCATTGAAAAATACAAAATCGAGACTGTTAAGAAAAGAAAAGTTCGATTATCTCGAAAACCAAGGGACTTTTACTAAACATGAAAGTCCATTTTCTGGACCAGCCTCAGGTGCTCTATCGACGATTAGAAACTTTTCCATTATTTACTGGACACCCTGTATAGAATAGTATGATAGTTGTTATTGAGAGTTGGCATCAAATAAAGTCAAATTCAATGCTATTTTATTCTTCAATTCTTGGCATAGGTATTACAGCCACCTACGAATGTCAATAAACTACCGACTCGGGAAATATAATTCTACCTCGAGAAGAACCGGCGAAAAAACTGGGTGTTTTTTTTATATATAAAACTAGCGACCCGCCCCGGCTTCGCACGGGTGCAATGCTGATGCATGTATTATACATATAAACCTTCCCCTTGAGTCACTCTATCTATTAAAAAAAACCGCATCAAAATCCGTTGCGTAGTTTTAAAGATTTAAGCATACATAGGGATATAGGGACATAGGGACAGAGAAAGCGACTTTGTTTTATACTATGTAGTGATGTAGGTATATATTTGTCGAAACTCTTGGTCCAAGGGGTCCGAACGCGCGCAAGTTATTTACTAAAATCGCGAAGCGTTTGCTTGACGTAACTGGTGAGGGAAGAGCTGGCGACTTCCTCGCACAACGTATCAGCATTGCGAATATTTCGATACAGAGAGGAAATGCTGCCGGCATCTTCGGTACAATGCCCCAAGGGCCTGTTTTAGATTTAAGTTCGTTGTAATGTTTAAGTTATTGTCATTTAACTATTATTACCGCTTGTAAATCAATGTTAATATAAAATTACAATGTCAATGCAATGTCGATTTATGACGACCGCTTTAGCCTAGTTGGTAGTGACCCTGCCTACAAAGCTGGAGGTCCCGGGTTCGAATCCCGATCAGAGCATTTATTTGATGAGCACGAGTATTTGTTCCTGAGACTTGGATGTTTTCTACGTA
Source organism: Epiblema foenella (assembly GCA_963556455.1). NCBI lineage: Eukaryota > Metazoa > Arthropoda > Insecta > Lepidoptera > Tortricidae > Epiblema > Epiblema foenella. Next base: position 22,419,781 of record OY747103.1, on the reverse strand, counting down.
TTTAAGTATATATTTATCTATATAAGCATCTATATCGTGGCCTAGTACCCATAGTACAAGCTTTGCTTAGTTTGGGACTAGGTCGATTTGTATAAGATTGTCTACAAGTATATATTTATTTATTTATTTTTGCGTTATAGGTACTTTATTGCTCGTGCAAGACGCTATGACCGCCATGACTAAGTATATCACTATACTGATTGAGAACCCTTATTACTTCTTATTTACTCACAAAAGTACAGAAACCCTCTGAATAACTGATAGCAATCATACTGAAATCGCAGAATAAATTCCGCCCAATCGAATCCCCAATACTTTTCATGTGCAAAATCAGTCGCCGATATTCTTATGCCAAAAAGACGTACGTTATACATTGCAGTTCCGCCCTTTAGTGATAGAAGAGAAGCTGTCTTTGCGGATCAATGTAATATAAGTCTTTTGACAATGTTATTCAGGGATCACTGCGTAATAGAGAAAGTTTCCAGATTTGTCTTCAAAAGAATTAGAATAACGATTTAGGTTTTGTCTTTACGATTTAGTTTTGAATGGCATTTTATTAAGGTTGTTTTAAACAACAAAATGAAGAGATTCTTGTACGGTGGTTTAAATTAATTCATCGTCCGCGTCAATTTAAATTTTACAGTCATATTTTACTGCATTTGAATCTCAAAATCAATGAATCATAACAACAATGTTGTGAGTTTAGGTTCGAAATCCCTCCCGATTATGTAGCATAAAATGTTTTTTCTCAAAAATGCCCCGCAAAGTGAACATTACTCGCTACTTATTGGACGGTAAAGTGTATAGTTTAAGGTAGATTGTGTCTCAAGGGAGCAAAATGATATATTTACGGCGAGGGCGGTATATTGAATTCTGAGTGAAGCGAAAGATTCTACAATAGAATCCTGAGCGTAGCGAGGGATTCTAAAGTAGAATCTTGAGCGTAGCGAGGGATTCAAGTGTTTACGCCCAAGACGGAAATAATTTTGCTACCGTGTGACACATACTGCTTTTCATACCGTCTATGAGGCCCGCTGCTAAGAACATGAAATATCTTACAAATGATTTTACTACAGTGTCACATACTGCTTTTCACACCTTCTATGGGGAAAAGAGTCATTGTTGCCCTCAAATGAGGGAAGAAAAGTACAACTTTGATCCCTCATTCGAAGGCAACAATAACTCTTTTCTGAATAGCAGGTGTGAAAAAAACATTGCAGGCCGCCTGGAATGTTGAACATGAACATGAACATAGGTACCGCACCCAGCCAGGAAGCAAGCCTGACCCGGACAAGCCGGATATACCAGGGGGCACAAGTTTGTGAGGAGTGACACGCTCTGGGATGGGAAGGGAAGGCCGACCAGCCGCAGCCAGTCGGCCACAATCGACCGGCTGTGCAGCCTTTAGCCAATATTGGAAAAGAGGAGAGGGAGGATAATACGTCGGAGGATGAGCGTTGGTGATATGCTGCCCGTTGATTCGAGTGAGGACTTCTCTTTCTCCGAGAGCCTTTGGTATTTTTTGCAAGTTATTTGGCTCGTGGTAATCGCCTTAGAAAATAAATAAGTGGATGTGCTCGTAGACGCGATCCCCTCGTCTTCAAGGTGGATCTTCTAGTTTAATATGTTACTTTCATTATGCCGGATTCTTTCCGTCTCTTCTTCTGATTCGCTGTCCGTCTCTTGCATTTCGTAAATTCTACGTGCGGCTTTGTTAAATTTGTCCTTATCGGTTGCCATGTCAGGCCAGTCGGTGGGGTTAATGGGGTAGTACAACATGTCATGAGATAGAGAATCTTCCCATGTGAAGATGGGTCGGCCGACCTTCAGCTTTTTTGCCTTGTAGCGGTATGCGGAATTTAGGAGGTGTTGATTCGGTCGTCTGAGGATGTGGCCTAGGTAACACATTCGAAGGCATTTTATCCTTTTGGTTATCGTCTTCCCCTGCAGTATGTCATGTACTTTGATAGGGCCAGGAGATGTGCCTGAGTTATTAATCATTTCTTTCAATATTATTCGTTCGTATCTCCTAAGTTTGCGCCTGTTCGCTTTGGTGAGGGCTGCGCATTTAAGACCATAAGTCATAGTTGGTTCTATAACCATTTTGTAGAGCAACCGTGTAATTTGCCATTGCATGCGCGATTCTTTAATAAACTTCATGAGGCTTTTGGAATTTCTGACGGCCTGTTTACAACGCGCGTTTACAGTATCTTTTCTGCTTAGGGTTGAGGTGATATACGTTCCTAGGTATTTGATTTCATTGGCGGGGCTGGTTGTTGTGCCATCGAGTGTTATAAAGTTTCTATGGCTCTTATGTATTGGGTCGCGTACCAATAGTTTTGTCTTTGTCTCATTTACTTTGAGTCCGACGGTAGCAAATAAGGTTTTGGCCTTTGAATAGATCATGCTTAACTGCTGAAGGCAGTTGGAAACTATGATTACGTCGTCCGCAAAGGTCAAGATAAGTGGCAGTTGTATTTGGTCGTCCTGATTTAATTTTACGAAAGGTAGTTCATCCTCAAGGGTTCTAAAGACGTCGTCCATTAGTATAGTGAACAGCCGCGGTGAGAGTGGGCAACCTTGTTTGACACCTTTACCTTTTTTAATCCACCTTGTTTGTTGCCCCCACCATTTGATACACGTTGATTCGCTCATTGTGGCTTTGATTATCCGATTTGTGATGCCGCTATTGGTCCTCGATAGTAGGATATCTCTCAGGGCGTTTAAGTCCACCGTATCGAACGCTTTTTCTAAGTCAACTGCTAGGACATATGTTTTCTCACCCGCTCTCCATTGTTCGTCTTGGATTCTTCGTAGGGTAAACATGTGGTCGTCCGTGGATCGGTTTCTCAGGAAAGCTGCCTGATAATTTCCTAATGGTTCGATAATTTCGTCAAGCCTCAGAAGGAGGAAGTTAGCGTATATTCGGTACCCTGTGCTGCATATCGAGATGCGTCGGTAATCAGTAACGCTCTTGGGGTTGGCTGTTTTAGGTAGAGGTACTTGTATTGATTGCGTCCAGGTGGGCGGTAGAGTATTTTTAGTCCAAGCTGTAATCATATGTTCAAGGATCTCGGCTTTTAGTTCTTGCGTATTTGCTTTGTAGAGCTCTGTAACCAGTTGGTCTACACCAGGAGCCGTGCCGTTGCGCATTTGGCTTGTGATTTTCTCGATCTCATCCATGGTGGGCGGTTGCCCTAGCTCTGTTGGGTCCTCGTCACTTAATTCGTCCACAAACTGCCCTTCGGTCTTATCTAGTTCTTCTTCCCATTTAGACATGGGTATAAAGGTGGTCTTGATGCCTCGCTTTTCTTTTTGCTTATGCGTTCTGTAAAAGTCGTAGGTGATCCTCATTCTCATTGATGGATGAGTTTTTGCTAGGCCTCTGAAGAAGGCTCGGCATTCTTGTTGGTCCTCCGCTGATTCGATCTCTTGCAGCAAGCGTCTGCACTCTTTTAGTTTGTTTATAGTAGACTGGTCTAAAGGTCGGAGTTTTTTTTTGGAACTTTGCCTTTTGTAGGTTCGCTAGTGCAATTCTCCTTTCTTTGGAGTGATTAGGCTGATATTTGAGAGCTTTGTGGGCTGCCTGTTTCATAATGGCTGTTATTGTTTCCCATGGCAGCGGTGTTTTTCCTTCATTTGTTTTCCTCGACTCACTGATCAGTGCTCCTAGCGTTTGTTGGTATTCTTTTAAAGTAGTCGCATTTTGCAACTGTTCATAGTTCAGGGTTTTGTAGTTGAATGATTGTTTTATTTTATTCTCATGTGGCCTGGTAGGGACCGTCTTATTAGATGTTGCTTCAAGGGGTTTTAAGTTGCCCCATACCAGTTTATGATCAGATAGGCTTGTATTTTCGCCTTTGATATAATTAAATATTGGCTTGTATTTAGCTAGTGTCATTATGTGGTCCACCTGAGACGTTTTACTTCCGGCTCTCCAGGTGGTTTTGCAACTTCTACGGCCATAGGATGTTTCTAATTGGAATTTTTCTCTTATTATTAAATCTAATAGAATGTCTAAGTTGCTATTGGTCTTTTGGTGGAATAAATTTTTACCTAATTGGTTTTTATTGTGGGGTTTGTCCGGTTCTAGGTAACCGCTGTGTGCGTTGAAGTCACCTAGGAGTATCGTGGTAGAGTTCTTTGGTGCGCCTTTTAGCAGTTGGAGTAGGCGCGTTGCATCACTAGTTGCAGCAGACGTAGCGTTAGACCAGTGAGTTGTGACAATGAATAAATTAATTTTGTTATTAAGGTCAATTGAGGCCGCCATATTGTTGGTGTTTGCCTTTGTCCAGTTTAATTTCAGGCCACTGTTTTTCCTTATTAGAATAGCTAGGCCTCTGTTGCTATTATTTCCGCTTAGACTCCACTTATAGTGTTTGGAATTATACGTTCCAGTTTTTAAGTGCGTTTCTTGTAAGCATGCAATGTGTATGGATTTCGTTTCCAGGAAGGTGTCAATGTCGGCTTTTTTCGACTGTGTCGCGGCGCCTCGTATATTCCATGTGGCGATATTAATATTACCGATGTGATTTTGTGCCATACTATGTGGTCTTGGTCGGTTTAGTCTATATCCCGTAGCGTCCGGGATCTCTTCTGGACTCCCCACACTCATACTTATTTCGTCTTGTATGGTATTCGTCGTGAGTATACCCAGGTGACTTTCAAAACAGTCATAATGATTATCGCTGAAGATAAGGCCTATGGTGCCCACTGCGTCGTTAGGTACCTTGGGGGTAAAGCATGCTGTTTCTCTTAGCGGGGCTTTCTGGAATATTTTTACATTGATTCCATAGTATTCCGCCGCCGCTATCAAAATGTCGGTTCCGCCCCATGTACCTTCCTGATATTGTGATTGTATATGTTTCTGTATGTTGTCGTGTTGGGCCGTCGTGTCGAGGTTACTCATAATAGCAAGGTGCATGTTGTGGTCGTTTTGGTTTTCGTCAACATAGCGGGCAAGATCCCGACGAACTGCGTGATGGTCAAACGTCAGGTTATATAGATCGTTAATTTGATAGGCTATTGCGCGGTATAAGCAGTTTCCGTCAGCTGGTATTTTTACGATAGGAGTCTTGTTATTCATGGTTGGTCATTGGTCTTTCGTTGAGCTGTGTGGAGGTGCTGTGAAGAAAGCTTATGATCTAATTATTTACTGATATTGCTAAACTATTAAGCCGGCCTTGGGGATGTGCAATACTGTTAAATTTGTGGCGAGACAAGACGGTGGGTGTCGGGCTTGTTGACTAAATAGTATGCACCGGGTCCGTTTTACCCCGACTGGAGATAGTTGATGTTTTATAGCTTTGGCCAAGGCGATGTCTTTCTACCGGAAAACAGTTTAGGCTAATCTTGAACTATGAGAAGTGAGCCTTGCTCCCCTTTCGGTAGTGTAGACGTTGCAGGGCAATTTAAACGTGGCTTGTGTCCAAGGTAAATCTAAATTAGCTTAGGTGCCTATTCTAAGACTACGCATGCAATTTTACCGTGTTTTTTGTTATGAACTGCCCTTTTGTGAGTTGCTAATTGTCTGGGATTATTGATTGCGTGGCGTTGTTAAAGGGTTTGCAATTGTTTAGCACATGACAGAATATTGTTTAAGTTCATAGAATTTATTTTTAACCATTGTGCTATATTTTTATTTTGTCTGTTTGTAGGGATTTAAAACACAGGATTTTATGCTAGGAAGTTGTTGTGTGATGGCAGTTTTTGTGAAGAAAACAAAGGGGTTTTTATTATGGTGTCTATTGTGGAGAGGGTTACCGCGGTGCTGGGTGCCAGATGTCGCTGTCTTAATGGCAATGTTAGGTGATTGTATTTTTCTTTTGTACTATTAATATATATTTTAGAGAAAGGCAACGTTTTATGTTGTTTGTAGGGAAATTACCCGGGTGATGCCTTTGATTATCTACCATATGCGGGGCTGCGATAGAAATTGGGCTTTGGGGATATTGTTGTGTTTGATTTTGGTTCGGTCTGAGTGATACAATCGGGTACATAAGGTACCCGTACTTCCTGTACCTATGTTTTTGCAGGGCTTTCTTGATAGGCTGAGGTAGTTTTTAAATGCTAATATTTGTGTCTCGGTGGTACGTGAGGGTGATATGGACGAAGATTTATAGCACATAGGATATTTAGAGAGCTTAGAGACGGTAGACTAGAACCTATCCATATTTTTACCTATACTGTAGAGTACCTGTTTTACGCTCTGCCTTCACAATGATAGAGCGGGGAGCGAGCTTAACTAACGAGCTAGACGTTATATATACCTTAAACTATGATATGTGCAAAAATTAGTAGTACTGCTTGCATATTCATCGAGTGCGTAAAATTAGGTGCTGTGTGATGAATGTTTTTGATGTAAGTGGCTATCGGTGAGATGAGCTGCTGCGTCACATCTGTGTTATGGAGTGATAGTTTGATTTAATTGCCTAACTAATTAAGGGTAGAGGTGCAGATTTTACGACTATGTTACCTAACATAGAATGAACTTAAAGCTAACAAGCACACTTAGCGATAGTACTGTTGCAGTGCCACTAGGCTGAATGTGTTAATGCTTCTCTTATAGGTCGTTGAGTATATTAAGTGTATTAACATATGGCGGTTCGGCTTCGAGCCGGAGATTAGACTATTCTTATCCTGCGCAGACCTAGGCAAAATCGACAGTAACTAGTGCCTTACATATGAATAAAGATAGCTTGAGCTGAGCTGATTTGTGAGTGCTTAACTTTAATTATACAGCGGGTAACGTTAGTAACCCTACGCGTGATTGTCAGCGTGTTGTATTTTATTATTATTATTATTCTTGATATGTATATATATATATAATTGTTCGTTTATGGGAATGTAACCGGCAATAGCTGGTTCAATTTTTGTATTCTGTAGTGGATCCCGTCAATCATAGGTATGTTTATGTTTGTTAGTTTGTCTCTATGGTGCCAATACCAATATATCGGGTGGGGTCTATAATCTTGATATGAGGTTAAGGAGGGGGTCATTAGCTACCCGCCGACGATGAGTAATTATCTGATTCAGCTTAATCAAGTCAGTCAAGTGGGTGGTGTGTGATTCTGCATATACTTAATAATAAATATCTGATTTCCACGCAAAACAAATGGAGACGATCGACGGTCGTTATGTTTTATGATCTGAAGACTTATGTCTCTTGCTGAAATAACGAACCAGCGTGCAGCCGTGTGTGCGTTTGTGGTGCGTCCGATAACACATGTAATTGAATGATCATGGAAGCCTTGTGCACTTACTGTCTGTGTCTTTAGGAATTTCCAAGTATTGGGAGAGGTTCACCTTGTTGATCCGATGGGGGTACCTAGATCGTTAGATGTTACGTTAGGGTCGTCACTGGCTCTGCAGGTGCGATGATTTAGACGTATCTATAAGTCTGGTTCGGGTATAAAGCGTGTCAGTAAATAGTAGCAATGGAAGGATCTCACCGGGTTTGTGGCGGGGTTTTGCCTAGCGTGACCGCGCTCGATGATCGCAAGTACGGGCCTGCGGTGACAGAGTTGGCGTAGGCTCGGGGATCACACATACTTAGATTGCATTCCCATCACAATGGGTTGTTGGTTATCTGGACGCACTGCACTTAGCACTAATCGGCACTTTTAATGAGACTACAACGTATCGCGGATCGGCGCGTGGGCTATCTTGTCCCTTAGAGCCGGACTTGGGCGCGGAGGCTAGCGCGCGCGTACATCTGTTGGTGACCGTCGGTCGCCTTTTGTTTTGCGGAACTATTGTGTTGTTTTTAAGACAATAATAGAGGTCGGGTATGGTTCCGGGGAACGTCCGCTCTCTACCGTGGTCCAAACGAGACTCCTCACATTGCAGGCCGCCTGGAATGTTACATATAAATTCCTTTATTTGTCGAGTTACAAACTTTTTAAAAAGTGGAAACTGGCATATTAAAGACGGCACAGGTCGTATTCAGCCAATTGAACTCGTATTTTTCTGTTTGTAAACGCGACGTTTTTGTATGTGTCTCAAATAGTTTGCGTTTTTCGATGGAAAATACACTTGCGATTCTGTTTAAAAAAATAAAAACGGCGGGAAATCTTCAATATTTTCACATTGCGCAACGATATTTATAGTTATTAAATAAATAATATGAGTTCAAGTGACGAAGAAATGGAGTGTACGCCTGAGGAATTGAGGGATGAAGCGAATTTAGTAATCAATAATTTGTTTCCAGAAAAGTCAAAAGAAAAATATATGAAAACCTACGATAATTTTATGAAGTGGCGAGAAGCAAAGAATGTCTCCAACTTTTCAGAAAGCATATTTTTAGCTTATTTCATTATATAAGGACTGCACTATGTCCAATATGACGTTTAATTTTAAGTAATTAGCGGTATCCTCAGTTTGTACATAATAAAACTTAACTTTAATTTTACTCTTTTTTATTCCCCCATTTTTGAGAAAAGCACTATATTAGCCTCGGCCGGAATGGCAATTGCAGGCTCCGTATTATAATTAAACGGACTCGCAAGCTCGTCCGTTTAAACAAACACTCAGCCTGCAATTGACTCCTTCCCGGCCACGGCAATAATGTACTATTTTAATGTAGTGTCAGCACAGCGCGGCAATGTTAGATATGTCATGCGACGCAAGCGCGGCACTGCGCACTGCGCAGTGAAGTCGGTGTCTTGTGTCGACGAGACGCAAGTTACGTTTCGCAGCGTGCTGACACTTCCTGTCGTTACGTTTGTAGACCGGTAGGTACTTCCACTTATTTCCACCGCGCGATCGCGACAACAGTGACACATATAGTCCCTATTCGTCCCGGTACCCGCACACCGGGTAGAGTCAGTCCGACCCAGGTCGGGCCTAGCTGAGTTTCTTGTTGGACTTTTCTCAGCTAGGCTAGGTTTAGTGAACCAGCGACAAAACTCCCAGTAGCTCAATTCCACTCACACCTCAGATTCGGTTAAAACCGCTCAACCAATCTCACTGGAGCGCAAACTCTTAGTGTATTCCAGTGTTCCAAACCACACGCGTGGTCGTGCCGGAGGTTTTCCCCTGGATTTTCCCCAGGCTACTCTCCAAGTCTTGATTGCGTCCACTTCTATTATCCGGACCGACTTCTAGTTATCAAAATTGAGTTCAGCGACCCCAAAGCCCATTCCAGAACACCTCACTCGCCTAGATTCGAGTTACAATGTTTTTTTTTTTTATATTATTTACAATTTTGCACGCCATCTTGAATTTCCAGCAAAACTCGGCTTGGCAACATTCGAAACCGGAATCAACAGGCTATTTTACTTCGGAAAAGTCATGTTGCCAAAATCGCTCATAAAATGCCATTTTAATAAATAAATAATAAATAAATATTAGAGGACAATCTTACACAAATCGAACTAGCCCCACAGTAAGCTCAAGAAGGCTTGTGTTATGGGTACTAGACGACGATATATTTAATAGATATAAATACTTAAATACATAGAAAACATCCAAGACTCAGAAACAAATATTCATGCTCATCACACATATATTTGCCCTGACCGGGATTCGAACCCAGGACCGTCAGCTTTACAGGCAGTTGCACTACCCACTAGGCTAAACCAGTCGTCAGACTAACTTGAAATAATGTCGTATATCTAACTACCAGTCTACTGTACTGATTCTTACAAACGCAGACACACAAGTGTGTTGCATGCCTATTACTAAGTATTTTATAAATTTAGTCATTATGAATACAAAACCCAGTGTGGTAACGTCTGGTACGTGATCGGTCAAAGTGATTTAAAAGTGAAAATTTGTTTCGCACAACAAAAACTGCTTAATAGTAGTTAACGTCATGGGAGCGTGAAGGTTGCAATAACGATATTGTAACACGATGACGGTGTGTCAATTTGAGCTCATTTTGTATCACAGTATAGATTACAGTATACATAAGTATAAATAACTATCGACCCGTCCAGAGGGGCTAACGCGAACTGAAAACGAACGAACATCGAATATCTCCCTCTCTACCGCACGAATTAGCAAGTGCGACAGAGAGAGAGATATTCGAACTTCGTTCGTTTTCGATTCGCGGTAGCGCTTCAATTTTCGCACGGATAAGTAGTTCATTATTACAATACAAATACTCTTTATTGCACTCCTCAATCAAAGGATACAGTATACTACAAAAACACAATGAGAAGAGGCAAACAACAGGCGGTCTTATCGCTAAAGAGCGATTTCTTCCAGACAACCTTAGGTTAGCGGATTATTATTTACATTATAGGTCAACTCCGTTTACCCCTCTAAGACATGACACAAAAAATCTGAAATTATTTTTTGATGTGCAAAAGTTTACTATAATTTTTCTAGTGTCAGTGGATTACTCGTTTCCGACGCAATATAATTATACTCCTTTTTAAACCTTAAAGGGATGAATGCCTAAAATCGCTGAACTTCATTTTCTTATAGGTACTTTAACTGTGAGTGTAGGTTAGACTCGTATAAAAAATCACGTTTTCCATCATCATCATCATCCTCAGCCTGCAGTCATCCACTGCTGGACATAGGCCTACCCTAATTCACGCCACCACACCTGGTCGTCAGCTCTCCGCATCCAACCACTTCCCGCCACTCTCTTCAGGTCGTCGGTCCACCTGGCGGGGGGTCGTCCCACAGGCCGAGTCGTTCGTGGTCTTGTTGCTAGGCCTATATGAATAAAGAATATTTTGTGTTTTGAGTTTGTCTCCACTCCAAAACTCGTCTGCCCCATCGACAATCGGCTCTGCGACAAATATTCCCCACCCACTGCCACTTCAGCCTGCTTATCCTCAGCGCTATGTCGGTGACCCTAGTTCTCTGTCGGATATCCTAATTCCGGATTCTGTCCTTCAGAGAAACCCCGAGCATCTCTCTCTATAGCTCGCTGAGCAACTTGGAACTTGTGTATGAGGCCTTTTGTGTCCATGTCTCCCATATAATACTTCAACCGCCATTAAACCCTATTTGGAAATGAAGATGTTCCTAAAACTTGTGCCTATATCTTATGCTGCTGTCTAAGCTTCATTATTAGAAAGGGTCATTTGTATTCGTACAGTAGTATTTAAGGATAAGACGCCATCACCACGCCACGATTACCTCTAATTTTTACATTTATTGCATTTTAGCCACCTCAGATTCGGTTGAACCTCAGATTTGGTTGAAACCGCTGAACCAATCTCACTGGAGCGCAAACTCTTAGAGTATCCCAGTGTTCCAAACAACACGCGTGGACGTGTCGGAGGTTTTCCCCTGGATATTCCCCAGGCTACTCTCTAAAGCCACAGTCAGGTTCAAAAATACAACATTTTAACCACTCACATCTTAGTAAAAGATAATTTTCCTCAATTTTTGTACTTGTGTAAATTTTGTACTAATCACAATCACAACAATTTAAAAACATGGAAAAATTTACTAGGTTCTCTTTGTAATTATGGGTTATTATTAGGTATTACGCTGTATTATATGTTAAACGACTATTAGTGTAGCTACGTCGTAAACAAGAAGTAGTAGTTGGTGGTTTTACTGCAAATAGTCTTTTGGGTCATTCTATTTTTTCATGACCAGTTTTCTGTTACAAAAAAAACTATTATAATATGTATTGAATTAGTGTACAAAATAGGATTTGGAAATAATACCTGAACCTAATAAAACGAATTTATAGGTAAAAATACTTAAATATTAACATATCGATGTAAAAGGTGGGTAACACAGTAATAAAAACCATTTTTTTTTTCATACAAATGGTGAGACATCCAAGGAGAACTGTGTTACTCGGTTTATGGATATTAGATGATCCACCGCGCGATCGCGACAACAGTGACACATATAGTCCCTATTCGTCCCGGTACCGCCGCACACCGGGTAGAGTCAGTCCGACCCAGGTCGGGCCTAGCTGAGTTTCTTGCTAGACTCTTCTCAGCTAGGCTAGGTTTAGTGAACCAGCGACAAAACTCCCAGTAGCTCGATTCCACTCACACCTCAGATTCGATTGAAACCGCTCAACCAATCACTGGAGCGCAAACTCTTAGCGTATTCCAGTGAAAATGAAAATGAAAATGAAAAATGTTTATTTTAGGTTATTTAGAATATATTAGATGTGGTTCGTTAATTACCAAAACTATCAGAAGCGAAGGTTTAATTAACCTCTTTCTAAATCATCATCATCATATATTTAAGAGCCTAGCCTAGCTCTTGTCGGTGGAGTAATCGCCATTCTGTTCGGTTCTCCGCCAACGCTTTGAGCTCCTGATACGACATTACATTGACCTTCTCTTTTGCTTGATCTATAAACGCACGTCTCGGTCTTCCTCTGCCTCTCTTCCCCTCTATTTTTACTACGATTATGGTTTTAATGTAATTGTCACGTTGTATCAGGTGCCCCAGCATGTTTCCTCTTCTGTTCTCGATCGTCCTCAAAAATAGTCTCTTATCTCCTATCATCTCTTTCTAAATAACAATATAAAAATATGAAGTGAGGGCCACGTATTCTAAAATCTGCTTTAAAAAAAGTGTCTTAAAATTATGTACATGCATAAGTAGATGTATGTATGTATGTATGGAAATACTTTATTGTACACAAGACAAGTAAAATAAATTATACAGAAAAAAAACAGATCAATCATGTACAAAGGCGAACTTATCCCTGTAAGGGATCTCTCCCAGTTAACCTTTGAACAATTGAGTGAAGAATAGGAACTAAACTGTAGACAAACTAACACGTGTACAAAGATGTATTTATATAAATATTCTAGATATTCTAGTAGAATAGCCCTTCTAAGAATAAGAATAAGAATCACCTTTTTCTGATGGTTTAGCTTATTGTTACTTACTGTTTGTTGATTGTTTTGTATCTGTTAGGTTAAGGTTTTTTTATGGGCAATAATTTCTTCTTATTCTTAAGTAGAATGGCCCTTTTACTGCTCATGTGTATTGTCTTATGTAGGTATCTATGTTATGTGGTATTTGTTTATTTCATGTTTAGGCCGAACTCGTTCACATTCTTTCATTAGAATTGGAACGCGAATTTTATTTTCATCATCATCATCATTTTCAGCCTGTAATCGCCCACTGCTGAGCATAGGCCTCTCTTCGAGTACGCCACTCGTCCCGGTCCTGAGCCAGTCTCATCCAAGAGTGACCCGCGATCCTCCTAATATCGTCGACCCATCTAGCCGGTGGACGCCCGACGCTCCTTTTACCACTAAGTGGCCACCAGTCAGACACTATTTTGGTCCACCTGCCATCCCTCTGCCTGGCAAGGTGTCCTGCCCAACTCCATTTGAGTTTGGTAATGACGTATCCGATGTCACGCACTTTTGTGTAAATTTTATTTTAGCCAACGATGATAACACATAAGCTTAAGTAAATACTGGAGCGCTCGTGGCCCAGCGGCGCCCGCGTGCCGCATGAGGTATGCGATGTAGCAACATGGGCCGGGGTCAGTTCTTGGATGGGTGACCGCTTTGAGTGGTTACTAAGAAGGCACGTTAACCCGGTGATCCCGGCTGCTGTCTATGATACTCATACTCATACTCATACTCTTTATTGATAATATTGTTAAATATTACATGTCACATTACAATTTTGCTCAATATATATAAAGTAACATTCACCATCTTAGTACAATCATTATTAGATACAGTGTGAACAAATTGTTGTTAATTATTATAAATGTCAGTAAATAGCCATTATTAATTAATTTATAATTTATTTAATTAATTAGCGTTATAAAAGTCATTTAATTTGTAGAACGCATGACCGATTAACCAGTTTTTTAACTTCTTAGTAAAAGTGTTAGGGTTGTCGACTGTTTTGTTGTGGATTGGTAACATATTATATACTTTCGGGCCGATTACTTGCATAGTTTTGGAGGACTTGCTCAGTCTGTGACTGGCTGAGAGAAGCCGTGTTTTAGATCCCTTACGGGTGCGGGTAAGTTTGTTTGTGTTGAAAATGTGTTTGTTACAGTGTACGTATTTAGCGATGTCGAAGATATAATGTGACGGTAGTATAAGGATGCGCATGTCAGTAAACAACTGTTTGGCTGGTGTCCTTGGTGGGGCTCTGGATATTATTCTTATAGCTCTTTTCTGGAGTACGAAGACACGGTGCTATTCTGCTGCTGCGCCCCAAAGTTCCAGACCGTAGCACATACTTGAGTGAAATAGGGAAAAATAGCTGGAACGCAGTTGCTTATGAGGCAGAACATGAGCTAGTCTGCCTAAAGCGAAGCAAGCACCAGATAGTTTGCCACATAAAACATCGATGTGTTTGTCCCATTTTAGGGCAGCGTCTAAAGTTAGACCGAGGAACCTCGTGTGTTGCACTTGGGTGATATTTGTGTTGTCAATATATACAGAGAGTGGCCTGGGAGGTTTACCCCCTAGGTTTATATGTATCACCTGTGTTTTTACAAGGTTTAGGACCAGACCGTTGTTTGTAAACCAATTTTGCATCAGTTTAATGTCTACAGATATTTGGTCTAGCAGCTGTATTGATGGTGCTGTAATGACGTCACATGCATCATCAGCGAACAGGTACATGTCACCGCTGACAGTGTGGGGTAGATCGTAGACTTGAATAAGAAAACACAAGTTTGCTAGCGATGACCCTTGGGGCACGCCTATATCGACAACCCTGACGTACATTTGCTACAGATTTGCGGGTTGAATTACAAGGTTTGATAATGACATCATTAATACCGTGACATGCCCAGGCGCGCCCTGTTGTGCACAATATTAACCCATTATTGACTGGACGTTCGTCACCCGACGTTCTGCTCCAATATTACTACCAGTATCACAGATAACTGACTATTCGTGGACCTTATTGTAACGAGATAAGGTGTACCTATGGTCAGTTAACTTTGATGCTCATGACACAAAATGTGAAAGGTGTTTAGCCGTCGTTCTTGCTTAGCATACGATGTCCAGGTTTCAGCTCCGTACAAGAGTGTGCTTAAGACGCAAGTTTGGTAAACATTCATCTTGGTCCTAATGGTGAGATGTTTATTATTCCACACTCTTTTACGAAGCCTGCCGAACGTCGTGGCCGCCCTGCCGATGCGGACGTCGACTTCTCCGTCAAGGGAGAGGTTGCTCGACACGGTCGACCCTAAATAACAGAACTTATCGACTACCTCTAAGAGAACACTCTCCAGTAAGATGGACGGCTGTTGAGTGAAACCTTGCGCTAAAATTACGGTCTTCTTTGTATTTATAGACATGGAGAATAGGTTGCATGCATAGGAAAATTTGTCCAGTATAACTTGGAGCTCATAGGGAGTTTTCGCTACGAAGGCTGCGTCATCGGCAAAGAGCAGACTGTCAACGAAGAGATCCACACGGTTTCGACGAGATTTTAAAAGGTTGACATTAAACAACCTTCCGTCTGCTCTTGTATGTAGATGAACTCCCTGTTGCGAGTCGCCGAATGCAACCTTTAGCAATAGCGAGAAGAATATGCCAAATAGTGTTGGTGCTAAGACGCAGCCTTGGCGAACTCCTCTACGCATGTCGAAAGCTTCGGATGTTTGGTTATTGAAAACGACTGAACCCTTCATTCCAGAGTGGAAAGATTTCACCAACTTCAGAAGCTTCGGGGGACAACCAATTTTCTCTAGCGCAATGTATAGTCCCTCCCTGGAAACCATATCGAAGGCCTTATTCAGGTCAACGAAAGCGATCATTAGGGGAGTGTTTTGCTCACGACACTTTTCTTGAAGCTGTCGAAGTGAGAAGATCATGTCTGTGGTTGAACGCTGGGACCGGAAACCACATTGAGCCTCAGGATACACTCGTTCGGCAAGACTTTGCAGCTTAGTCAGAACAACTCTTGCAAAAAGTTTGCCGACGATGCTTAGAAGGGATATACCACGATAGCAATTGCAATCACCGCGGTCTCCTTTCCCTTTGTATAAGGTCACGATGTTTGCATCTCGCATATCTTGGGGGAGACATTCCTTCTCCCAGCATTTTCCCAACAGATTATGGAGCAGAGGTAATATGCACTTGAGTTTAAGGGTTTCGGTGAGGATGCCATCTACACCGGGACTCTTGCCACATTTAAGCCTTAGTACAGCCTCACGGAGATCCTCGATTGTGGGCAAATCATCAAGTACAGCCATAACTGGTAGGTTCGGAATTAAATCCACGGCTACGGGGCTGATCTCAGCTGGTCGCGAATAGAGTTCGGTATAATGCTCAACCCAACGATTGAGTTGTCGGCTACTATCTGTGATGATCGTGCCATCCTTCTCTTTCAAAGGTGCCGTCTTTTTCTGCACTGGACCCAAAGCCGCCCTAATTCCAGCATAGACACCGCGAAAGTTGCCAACGGCTGCGCAGTCTTGGATGCTTCTGCATAATTCAGCCCAGTAGGAATTAGCCAACTGGCGGCATGTTCGCTGAAGTGATGATCTAGTTGCAGAAAGCTCAGTGCGTGTGGCTTCGCTAGGAGCAAGGCGAAAATTAAGTGCAGCTTGGCGCTTAGAGTCGATCAAGGGCTGAAGCTGATGTAAATTGTCGGTAAACCAGCCCGGCGTTTTGTTTCTGACAAGTCCAAAAACCTCACCAGCTGTAGTAGTGAGAAGGTTCTTAACGGAATCCCATTCTACCTCAATAGATGCGTCCACGTCCCACGTTGCCGCTTGCTGCCATGCCAAATGGCTAAAAGTATCCACTAGCTCGGGATCTTTAGTTTTGGCGACGTCCAATTTCTTTTTGCCGATAGTCTTTGAGGAGTGGATCCTTTTAGCGGACAGGCTGACTTTGCAGACTACCAGAGAGTGGTCTGTATCGCATTGTGCACTATGGAAGGATCTTACATGGATTATTTCTTTTAAACCTGTCCTTTTAGCCAGGACCAGGTCCAATTGATGCCAGTGACCTGACCGAGGATGTTTCCAGGAAACTTTCCGCATTTCTTTGCCTTTGAAGAAAGTATTACTAACACACAGCAGGAACTTGGAGCAGAATTCTAATAGACGTTGACCGTTTTCATTCTGCTTCCCCACACCGTGGTTACCCAGGCATTGGGGCCAAGAGATGTTATCTTGCCCAACGCGAGCGTTAAAGTCTCCTAGAATATAAATTCGATCCCCAGTCGGTATACTGCATACAGCAGAGTACAACTTATCATAGAAGTCGTCTTTAGCTTCTGCTGTCGAGGTAAGTGTCGGAGCGTAGGCGGAAATGAGGCTAATAAATCCGCTTTTTGTCGACAGGCGTAAGACCATAATGCGCTCCGATATGCCTCTAGGTGTTTCTATGGCATTCAAGAGAGAATTGTGAACCGCGAAGCCTACCCCGTGCTCACGATGTTCATTGGAGCCTTTGCCTTTCCAGAAGAAAGTGTAATTCTGCTCCCGCAGTGAGCCTTCTTCGACGAGCCTGGTCTCTTGTAGTGCTGCAATTGATATATTAAGGCGTGCCAGTTCCAGATCAACAACCGCTGTTTTACGCGGATCTTGTGCGTATACATCAGTCTCCAAGTTGTCCGAGAGACCTGTCCTTAACGTTCGGACATTCCAAGAACCAAAGCGCATGGAAGTGTGAATTTTGGGTTTTTTTAAGTGTTGTTGGTTAGTTGCGGGTGTGAAGCATTTCAGCATCGTTTTCTGGTCGAGACCTGTGTTCCCAACACCCCATAGGAACAGACGATGCCGGGGCGGACCAGTACCTTATTGCCTGGGGGCTGCCTAGGTTCGAGCGGGCGGTAACTGGTCAGTGGGCCTACGATGGACCCTCCCACTGTCGGAAGTAACCCCTGGCGCTCGCGCTTACGCCCATATGCGCAGGCTTATAACCGGTAAACTGTTACTTCCCGTGTTGTTTTCCTCACCGTAAAACGGTTAGGGTGAAGTGCCCTCTCCACAGACGCTACATCGCCTGGGACGCTTTTTGGTAACGCGGGGTTGCCCAGGACCTACGCCACCCTCTCGACCTCCCCAGCTTGGACCGCAGGAAAGGCATGCCAATACGTGCGGAACCACCAGGTCAGTTGCAGGCAACTGCCGCTTTTCGAATTGAATCCTGATTGCGCCTTTCGGGGTTGCCAGCTCCGGATTTTATATCGGAGTTATCCATCTCCTAGATGAGTTGCAGACCAATGCTAACGACGCTCGTCTCGCCGATGATTTGATTTCGGAGTTATCCGTCTCCTAGATGAGTTGCAGACCAATGCTAACGACGCTCGTCTCGCCGACATTCACAGATATTTAAATAATAATTAAACCGTGAACCGGGAATTGAACCCGTTACACAAGAAAAATAATTACCCTGTAGCTTTTTCATACCAATCGAAAGGCTTCATCATATGGATTATTTTTTGCTAAATAACATAGTATCAGAAATAGAAGAAAGACCATGAATTTTAACATTTTTAATACAAAATTAATCAATTGATCACGTGTAAAGGGTTCGATTCCCGATTCAACCACAAAATTATTTAAATATCTGTGAATTCAGTTTAAATTATTTTTTAAATTCAAATAATGTCTTCTTTCAGTAAAATGTTCCATCTACGTACAATATTCAAGGTACTTTCCCTCCATGTGGCATAGCCGAGGGACGCCCTGTATATTCTTTAATCTAGAAAACTAGACTTTGTGTGTGTGTGTGATGATAGTACCAGGGTTTGCGGTCCCGGACTGGTTTGAAGACAAGCCCCGAAAGTTAGTTATTACTAGTGGCTCTGTGAGCAGAGCTCGCGAGTGAACTATTTTTTAAATTTTTCATATGTGAATCGACAAAACGTTCTATAATAATTATAGAACCTGCTCTCAAAATTTCACAAGATACGGCTGAGAAATGCGACATGTAGAGGAGAAAGTATTTTTGCACTCCAAAATGAAGACTTGGGTCGAACTAGGGCAATAATGAATAAACTATGCTATAAATAGTTATGTAATTAATTTATATTACTTTGCCTAGGTACCCATTGTGAACAAGCGCGAATTATATATATGTGTGTGTGTGTGTGATCAAAATCAAAAATTAATCGAAATCAAACACTAAATTTATTCTGCAAACTGGCACAAGGGCACTTTCACATGTTAAAATATTAATTTACAATTTAAGAAGGTCTGACTATAACAATACATTATTCATATCAAAATATTAATTTACAGTTTAAGAAAGAATAATAATTTCGAAATTACAAATATAGGAAAATTCATGTCACACAGTGAAAATAAACTTGCAAAGTTGTCTATTACAAATATTACAGCATCAGTAAAGTTAGAGATATATAAGATCTCAAGTCTGATTAAACAAAGAGTATAATGAAATAATATAATATCCCAGAGATGTATATGGTCTCTGAGAGTCAAAAATTAAGACTAATTTAATATTGTTAGAGATGTACATGGGCTCGAAGTCACTGGTAATAAAAACGAATCCACAACAGGATGATGTCTCTCGTCAATCCCCTATAAAAATACACTAGTATTAATATAGTCACTATGTCCTTGCGAGCATGAACAGACCGGACTCCACAAACAGCACCCGATAATTGTTAACATATTTTAAAGCACTAGGTACAGATGGTGCAAATTGTGTCACGTAATAATTATAGTTTATGAGTTCTCGAAACACATGTTCATTTAAACTACTCATAGAAAAAATCTCACTCTAGTGTGAGATGCGCGTTCTGTTTTATATCGGTTTTACTCTACCATCATAGCTATTAAGGGTCCTTATCAGTTAAAAATCGCGCATATATTTAGGCCATTTTCTGTTTGAATTGATACGTATCTTGACATTTTCACAATGTTACTATCTAGAACAGGACTATTGCGACCTTATGTCATAAACTATAAGTGTATTTTTTGGATCTTTCATTAAGAAATGTCGTTTCAAACATCACTCCAAATCGACCATTTTCAAGCTAAAAACTTGTTTTTGCCGCTTAAATACTACTACACACAATAAAATCAAAAAATTGCTATGTTACTATCTAAAACATTAATAAAATCATCGTAGCCTTTAATAACTTTATTGGTATAATCAATACTTCTGTCATAATTTGAATTCAAAACATTTTAAATCTTATAAGGCCTCTTAAACGCACGTTCAAAATCCGGAAATCGAGCTCAACTCGCTGTATTGCCGTGGCTTCATGCCGAGTGCATAGCAGCCCCCTCAAATTGCTGTGCCCTTGCAGGGCGTCATAATTATGTGGCTATACTTATATTATCATTCCACCTGATGTATAAGTGATTTTATGAGTGATGTGCAATAAACTGTTTGTGGAGTCCGGTCTGTTCATGCTTGCTAGGACATAGTGACTACGTTAATACTAGTGTCTTTTTATAGGGGATTGACGAGAGACATCATCCTGTTGTGGATTCGTTTTTATTATCAGTGACTTAGAGACCATATACATCTCTAACAATATTAAATTAATTTTAATTTTGACGCTCAGAGACCATGTCCATCTCTAGGATATTATATTAATTTCATTATACTCCATGTTTAATCTTGAGACCTTATACATCTCTAACTTTACTGATGTTGTAATATTTGTAGTAGATAACTTTGCAAGTTTATCTTCACTGTATGACATTAATTTTGTTATAATTGTAAACTCGAAATTATTATTCCTTCTTGAACTGTAAATTAATATTTTGACATGAAAAATGTATTACTTATTATAGTCAGACTTTCTTAAATTGTAAATTAATATTTTGACATGTAAAAGTGCCCTTGTGGCCTATTTGCAGAATAAATGTTTGTATTTGTATTTGATATTTGAGTGTGTCTTATGTTTTATCTGTTATGATTATAATTTTATAAATTGTGACGTTAAGGCAAGGCTCATTCACAGATCTGGCGAAAATACTGAAGTTTGAGCTTCCAGTGTGAAGATATGATGTAGAATTACACTACGAAAAAATGAAAAAGAAACAAAGAAAAGAAATAACCGAACAAAATATTGAAAAATGCCTTGGTAACTTTGTCAAAAATTCTAAATATAATAGTAAAAATAAACTTTAATGCTGCAGATCTCGTAATTATCAACGACAGTGATACGTTTTTTTACAAAAACGATAGCTATTTTACTGTTCTAAGGAAATAACGGGATAGATTTGTCATAAGTGATTCAGTGTTCCAATAATCAATAAAAATGTACTAAATATTTACGGAATTACGCGCAGAGCTTCCGTAGAGAGCGGGATGGTTAATTGCAAACTCACGCGTGTTAGAGGGGGTCATTTGCACTGGAATGGCGTTGCCTTAAATAGATCTATAAATGCTGCATACTGCAATACTGCATTATAAATGTTTCACTTGTTTGTTAATTATTAGACATAATCAGTATATGACGCCATGTTCCAAATATTCATTTAGATTTAGTTCCTTTAGTTACTGCCTGCCATTCCAACTGTCATTGGCGCTAGTTTAGCTGGAACAGATAGCACAGGCTGCTGCGTTCATATATCACGGTTTTTTTTTTTTAAATGTCAAATTTTGTTTTTAAAATCCGTCTTCTTCTTTTTCTTGTTAATCGTTCTTTATTTATTATTATTATTATTTTATGTTCGTACAGTTACACACCGTGAAATCACTCGACGCCGACGGTCCCATCGGAAGACCAGCGCTGGCGATTGCCCGCATTATGCTGAGATGGTGCCGTTTCGAGATAACACAACTTTTTTGTTTATTTTTATATTCTATTTTGCTGTATTAATTATTGTCTTTGTCTCGAATAAATATTTCTTATTTCTTATCTATGTATTTTCTTTCTTTCAAATCGACAAACTTTATCACAGTGTTGTAAGTGTTGTAACACGGCGGTTAAGTGTCAAATTTGGTCATTGCCCCACGCAGGATATAGACTGTTTAGCATCGAAACCAGGGCACTCTAGGGCCCGGAGTCTATCTGTGTTTATTAGTATTCCGTAGCCAAAATGGCGAAAACTGAACCCTTCTAGTTTCGTCATGTCTGTCCGTCTTGTCACAGCCGATTTTCTCAAAGACACTAAACAAAAAAGTTCCATAATAATATACTATGTGTATGTTTGTTTGTTTATTTAATTTCGTTTCAGTTTTATCGTTTATCATTCAGTTAGTGCCTAAGAATGTATACTTATCTCCTTTAATTAAACTTTTGCTACTAGTAATGTTCATGTTGATGCATCATTGGCTCGACTTGGCTGAAATAGAGTAGAGTAACTGTGTTATTGTATGCTGAACTTGATTAGATTTAACCATGTAATTAACCCTGCTCTGTGTTGGTCGACTTGACACTGGTGCTGTATGTGCACTTGGTCAATTATGCGCTTACTTATTGATCATGCTGTGTGCACTTACTTTGGATGGCATGCTGGTCTATAAACTTCTGATTTTGTGCAAACTTAACTGTATCATTTATTGTGTGATGTCTGTAAAGTGTACCTTTTTAAATAAATAAAATAAATAAATGATATGAAAGCGCCACTAATTTAATACAATTATTGATTGATAGTTCGGGTGCCATCGTATTCCGATTGAGATCCGAGTTTTCCCGAAGGAAAATCATTTTGCACTACATCTGTAAGCACTGTAATTACGAAATTTGGTATGAAGGTGTGTTCTATGAACCGCTGCATAAAAGTGATGTGAAATTACGAAAAGATATTAATTCAGGAGTGCACTCTACGGATGTAACCGGTGGATAAAAAAAATATTTCAACGCACTTAGTCGTATGGGCATTTATAGGCCTTTAAAAATGATATGGAGGTTTCTAAAAATCTTTGCCATTTTAAGTCAACCTTTGGAGAGAGCTGTCAGTCATAAAAAGTGTGTGTCCTCCCCTATAATTTCCAAACAATAAAGTTTAAAATTCTGAAAAAATTGAGGTGGTGTGCATTAACAAATACTTTCAACGAAATTTGGTTTGAACGAGATCGGCTTTACGGTTTTCGAGTTTTCGCTGAAAAACTGTCTTGCCCAGACAAAAGATCGTAAGGTACCTACCGTGAGTTCCCTATGAAGATACGACTTTTTTAGATTCATTGTATTGGCTCTTCAACTTGTACATGAACCGGCTTGTCGAGGAGCTCAGCAACACCAACATTGGATGCTCAGTGGACAGGGTTTGCATAAACAACATCAGTTATGCCGATGATATGGTGCTGCTCAGCCCCTCGATTGGTGCGCTGCAGAAGATGCTACGTATTTGTGAGACTTATGCGGAGGCCCATGGGCTTAAATATAACGCGGTTAAAAGCGAATTTATGGTTTTCAAGGCAGGTACCAAAACGTATCTCGATGTACCACCTGTCAGCTTATGTGGGACACCATTAAAGAGGGTGCAGAAATTTAAATATTTGGGCCACTGGGTCACTGACGACTTAAGTGACAATATTGACATAGAGAGGGAACGTAGGGCGCTGGCTGTGCGATGTAATATGCTGGCCCGGCGGTTTGCGCGTTGTAACGATACAGTCAAAGCAACCCTTTTTAGGGCGTACTGCCAATCTTTTTACACGTGCAGCCTATGGGTCAGACATACGCAGCGTGCATACAGCGCCCTGCGTGTCCAGTATAATGATGCGTGTAGGGTGCTGTTCGGGCTGCCGAGGCATTGTAGCGCCTCCGCGATGTTTGCGGAGCGGCAAATTGACGGTTTCCACGCCGTCATCAGGAAGCGGGCCGCCTCGATGATGAGGCGTGTGCGCGGCTCCACGAACACCATCCTACGAACGCTGGCAGAGAGGTGGGACTCCCCGATACTGCGGCGGTGGATACAGCTCCACACCACAGTGGGGCGCTAATTTTTAATTTTTTTTTTTTTTGTGTTTAAATTATTATGTATTGTAGTGTCAATTTTATTTCGTGTATTTACTAACATATTTTCTTAAGAATTATTGTCACTAACATATTTTAGTTTGTTTTGTATATGGAATTACGGTTCTGAATTAAATTATTATTATTTGTATCTCTCCTTTGGGATATCACGGCACAATGTCCGGTCCTTTTGGAAGGCGTTCATGGGGATACAGATCCAACACGAAGAGGCCCCTTTGAGATACGATAATGTATTGGGATGTGTACACCTAGCGGGTACTATCTCTGCCATGCACTATTGAGGAGATACAGCCAGAGACAGCACCCGCTACGTGCAAGGGCTATTGCGAAAAGAAGGGAAACTACACCGGTTTTACGGGAAGGAACTTGAGGGACTGGTTGCTGGGATATTGATGAGACAACGGGACGCCTGCCATATAAAATGTCTCATCACTGTACTTGAGGCAGACGGTGACTCGCCGCTCACTAGGTGGGCCGCCTTATTAGAAGCTACCAGATGGCAGCGAGGGTAGCAACACTGGTGTAAGCAGCTCAGGGTGTAGAGAGGTGCGGCTCCGATTTCACCATCGCGGGGTTTACCCCCGTGAGCGGGTTTCCTCGCTATTATGCCATTACGTGCAATACACTTCCACCCTGCGAGCATATAGCTCTGGCACCCCACTCTGACCGGCCGGTTAAGGCAAGCCAGAGGTGAGAGTCCTGCGGCCCCTGATGGGGTCCACTCCGCCGGCCAATAAAGGCAAGCGGAGAGAGGGGCCTGACCGACTCTCGGAGGCAAGGGACCCAAGGGACGCCACTTCACATTCAGCTCGCCACAAGCTGCCCTGGGGGTTATTATTATTATTATTCTCTTTATTTATTTTCCTTCTTAGGTCAGGCTTTTACAATATTTTTATAAAAAGTAAAATATAAAAATACACTTACAAAACATAAAAATATTATAAAATCCTAACCTAGGGTGCCGCCGGCAGCGAGGCGGGGCCTAAGCTACCGGTGGTTAGGGCGACAGAGAGAGGAACCTCCTGACTATCCGCGCCGTGTCCAGGAGTACCGCCTTCTGTATCTGACCCTTGACCCAGCCATCTAGCGAGAGTCTCTTGAGGTGTTGGTCGAGACTCTTCGCTATTAGACCGTTCGCAGAGACGACTATCGGGACAATGATCGTTGAATCAACATCCCACATGGCGGTCACCTCGTGTGCCAAGTCTAGGTACTTGCTGGCTTTGTCCTTCTCGGCCTTCACGAGGTTCTCGTCATGGGGGATGGTGATGTCAACGAGCACTGCCTGGCGCTTCGATCGATCTGTCAGCACGATATCAGGTTTATTGGCTACAATAGTCCTGTCCGTGATGACAGATCGATCCCAATAGAGCGTGGCACGACCATTTTCGAGAACTGGCGCAGGTGTATACTTATAGTACGGCACTTCGAAGTTCACAAGACCGTATAGAAGAGCAAGTTGCTGGTGAATGATTCTGGCTACTAAGTTATGTCTGTGCAAGTACTCGCCGTTAGCAAGATGACCACAACCGGAAATGATATGCCTGAGTGACTCTCCGGGACGGCGGCATGCCCGACAAATGTCGACCGTACCGTCCTTCAGGATATATTTCCGGTAGTTGTTCGTCATGATAACTTCGTCCGCAATTGCACAGACAAAACCTTCAGTTTCCCCGAAGAGATCCCCGAAACGTAGCCAGTTCACCGAAGCAGGCAGGTCTACGTCGGGTCCTGTGAGGGCCCTGTAGAACCGCCCGTGTAGCTCCTTACTCTTCCATTCCGCCTTATTATTATTATTATTATTATTATTATTATTGGATAGTGGTTTTAAATGTGCACTAGTAGATGTTGGTACGGAATCCTTCATTGTGCGTGATCCGACACGCACTTCGTCGTTTTTTTGTTACTACGACTCTGGCAGCGAGCATACAGTAGGAGGCACCGTAGCTTATGGATGCTTGGGATTCGAGAGCAATTCTATCTCTCTCATTTTACTGTGATACTAACTCAACCACTTGCTCTGTAGAAGAGTGGTTTGTTCACAGCAGGGACCGTTTTCGGTACGGTATAAGCGGTATGGAAGCAGTATTGGGTATCAATACCACTTCGTTATAAAGGTAGAACTAAACCGGTTGAAATATAAAGGGTACGCTACCGGTACAAAATATCGTTATCGCTATTATCGATAGGTGTACTCAAACCTTTATTATAAGGGTAGCTTTATTATAGGGTAGTAACTCAAACCTTTATAATAATATCGGCTATATTATTTCGATAACAAAAGTTCGAACGTAACTTTTACGATGGGTACGTAAGCGCAACCAACTGCGACCAGCGACTACGTCAGTAATCTATCCCGCCGAACAAAATTTCACAAAAATGGGTATTTTAGGCATTCACCCAATAACTAGCGCTGATTGGTTGACGCCATTGGCGGCACCCTCTTAAAGCCCAAACGATACCTTAATGAAAACGGTTCAGGTACTTATCGAAAAAAATAGCGGTACCATTACATTCCGCTACCGAAAATTTTATTTTGCGGTACCGAAACCTAACCGAAACGAAACGGTATGACGTCATACCGTTTTAAAACGCAACCTTTGTTTTCCGGTTATGCAGTCCCTGGTTCCTAGTACTGAGTAAGGTTGCCAACCCCTGTAATCCGAACTTCGTATCGTGCCGTCCTTTTCACTCTCGTGCTACACACTATATGAGTGAAAGGGGCAGCACGATACGAAGTTCGGATTTCGAAGAGTAGAGTAGCCCCCCAGAGCTCCCAAGAATGCGCTGTGTTGACAAGAAGCGTGCTGGGACCAATTGCATAATGAATTGACTGAGACTTGAGACTTCCGTTGGTAATATGAGTTACAAGTCATTATGCAATAGTCATTAGCTCTCAGTACAGCGAATTCAAAAACCGGCCAAGTGCGTGTCGGACTCCGCACATTTAGAAAAAACCGGCCAAGTGCGTGTCCGACCACGCAACTTATATAAGCTTAAAAATATACTACTTAATAAAATACCCAGAGGGCCGGCAGCTACTTCGGCCAGAGATTAAGTCTGGCCATCCAAAGGGGTAACGCTGCCAGTCTTCTGGGCACTATAAATCACGAAGGCGACTTGGGGAGCATTATTTATTTATAAGTATACTAGCGACCCGCCCCGGCTTCGCACGGGTGCAATGTTGATGCATGTATTATACATATAAACCTTCCCCTTGAGTCACTCTATCTATTAAATAAAACTGCATCAAAATCCGTTGCGTAGTTTTAAAGATATTAAGCATACATAGGGATATAGGGACATAGGGACAGAGAAAGCGACTTTGTTTTATACTATGTAGTGATTATTAAGCTTATTTGGGAAATTAATAAACTCTTAAAAAAATAAGCTGACTGGTGGCTTCTCATTCCTTTGTTTTTCAAAATATTTTTTTAAACAAATAATATAGTATTGATCTACTCAATGAGCTTTAAACAATGATGCTTCTTTCGATGGGTTAGGTAAAAAATGGGTATGTGACCGCTCTGTATGGGGCCACCATATGTACATCTAAAACTACACACACACAACGAAAGGCAATGAAAGGACGGACGGACGCGTGTGAGTGACAACAATAGGGTTCCGAGCTTACCCTGAAAACATTACTCTCCTTTTTTTGAGCAGTCGTGTGAAAATTGGCCACGAGGTTGTGATTGTTGTACTGTGCAGCCACGAGCGTCCCTTGGCGAAGGTGTCTGCTTTTTTTTCGGTGACAAACAAGCTTACGGTCCACCTGATTGTAAGCGGCCACCGCAGCCTATAGACGTCCGCAACTACAAAGGAATCATGTACGCGTTGCCGACCCTTTATAAAATTTGAGGATGCACTGTGTTGACAACAGAAGGGACAAATCCTGCCATGGCTGCTTACCATCAGTCACAGTATAAAAAAGCTAGTGTAAGAAGGTCCTAATGACGACCGCTTTAGCCTAGTTGGTAGTGACCCTGCCTTCGAAGCTGGAGGTCCCGGGGTCGAATCCCGGTCAGAGCATGTATTTGAGTGATGAACACGAATATTTGTTCCTGAGTCTTGATTGTTTTTTTATGTATTTAAGTATCTATTTATCTATATAAGTATGTACATCGTCACTTGGTACACATAGTACAAGCTTTGCTTAGTTTGGGACTAGGTTGATTTGTGTAAGATTGTCCAAAAACTCCAAAACTCCAAAAAAAACATAAAACGTGAGTGTTATGTTTGAGGTTAGGTTAGGTTGAGTTATCCTCAGTAATTGGAAGACAAACACGCGGGCGCGAGCGCGTCAATTTACTATTGATTGTTTTCATTGAATCTTCGTGGCGTGACAGATTTTTGGTGTTTGCAGATAGTGTAGCGGTGTAAAAATACAAATATCTTTACACAAGCCTTCTTGAGCTTACTGTGGGGCTAGTTCGATTTGTGTAAGATTGTCCTCTAATATTTATTTTATTTATCTTTATTTTGCTTAAAATGCGGCAGACATGGTTCATAGAAGCTTCCTCGCTCAACGCATAAGCATTGCTATACAGCGAGGAAATGCTGCCAGCATCTTTGGCACTGTGCCGCGGGGACCCCTTATTTTAGATTATTTATTTTTAAGTTTAGTTCGTAGGCCTTTTATTATATTGTATATTATATTATGTTATGATATGTTAGAAGGTGTTTACAAAGATAGGTATTAGGTTTCATACATTTAACTAGCAACTGGCATGCAAAATATAAACGTGATGTGATGAAACAAAACAATATATTAAGATTACTACGTTAAAATGAATAAGTCAGTGAACGTAAGAGAAAAAAAGTAAATTTAAATAAATTAATAAAAATGAATAAGGCATGTTATTCTTGGCTCCGCTAAACTCTCTCGATACGGATAACTGATATAAAGATGGAACGATGCGCTCACTGCGTCCAACTCAGACACGACGCGTACACTAAAGCGGCAATTACATTTCGTCGTTCGCCGCATGCTGCATCCGGCGACCGCAAAAGTGTAAAGAACACGTTAGTCGGCCGCATTCGGCGATCGACAGCTGCCAACGCTTATAGGTAGGCGGACAGACTAAGCAGGCCTAAGCAGTTTAAAATGAATTCGGCGACCGCATTAGGTGAACGACGAAGTGTAATTGCCGCTTTAGGCATTCCCGCCGATGGGGACGTCCACCGCGCGATCGCGACGACACAGACATATAATATATATATAGTCCCTATTCGTCCCGGTACTGATGCATGTCGGGTAGAGTCAGTCGGAATCAGGTCGAGCCTAGCTGAGTTTCTTGCTGGACTCTTGTCAGCTAGGCTAGGTTTAGTTAACCAGCGACTGATTCCACTCCCACCTCAGATTTGGTTGAAGCCCCTCAACCAATCTCACTGAAGTGCAGACTCTTAGAGTAATCCAGTGTTTAATCCAGTGTCCGCCCGCTTGGTCGTGTGGTAGGTTCCTCCTGGATTTTCCCCAGGAAACTATCCAACTACGCTATTTATAGGACCCGGCCTATAAAGCCACAGTCAGGTTAAAAAAATGGACATAAAGTTACAGAAAAGTGATATACCCCGGGTACCGAAAGATAGATTTCACTATTTTCTTTTAAGTGACACATTTTGCCCATGTCTAGGCTGTAGTGTCTCCACGCATAGCTACTACCGCATTCGACCCATATTCGAAACTGATGAACCATATCAGACCTTAGACTTATCCAAATACTAGAAGCGCCCTACGGTGTTACCCGCAGATATGTTAATCCAGGGTATAAGCTACCAAATTTCAGTCAGATCCGTCCAGTCGGTTTTGAGATTAAGAGGAACGTACATCCATCCATACATCGGTACAAACTTTCACGTTTATGATATTACTAGCAGAGCCCTGCTGTGTTACTTACCCGCGGATAAATGGTAGCCTATGTTCTATTCTGATGTCTAAGCTACAATACTGGAAAGTTTCATAGAGATCCGTTCAGTAGTTTTTGAGATTAAGCGGAACGTACATCCATCCGCACAAACTTTCACGTTTATAATATTATTAGGATTAGTATTTATGTACGAAGTGTGTGTTAATAGCGAGCAATTACCATTATCCATAAGATACTAGCACGAGATTTAGTCGTGTTATTCACTTGAGCATCGATGCCTTCGCTTGAGCATCAATTATGAGCAATAAACATCGGATCTCGCATGACTGATTTCAGAGATGCCCTGATAAAATGTGTTTGTTTGATATATGAGTCTATTCGATTGGGCCACTCGATTAGTAGCAGTAAGGCTCGAACTTCAATCGCTTTATTGGGCTCGGCCTATAAAGCCAGTCAGATACAAAAGTGACTTCCAATATACCACAATACTAATATATAGGCACTACGCCGATTGTGTAACGATGCGTGTATCGGACCGTTACATACAAACTTTCTGGCCGTTTTTCTGACTTATCTTTTCTCTAAATTTTAAAATTTGAACTACATTTTCGAATTCCACGTGACGTTGCGCAGCCATTATCGGCAGCGCAGCTCGATCTTGATTTTCGATCGATAATGATCTACCCAGTTATGCTGTTATTTTAATAAAAATTAAATATTAGACCTAAATACCTACTAAAAACAGTGAAGTTATATGATATTATTCGTACTGTGATCGAGAGATTTGTATTGTTATTTTCTACAGTGCAGTGTATTTATACTGTTCCAAGGCACAATATTGTGCCTTATTGTTTTTATGAAATAAATACCTTCTGCCCTGGCTACCAATCTTTGCTTCCCCATCCAAACACCCACTCCTGATGACCTGCAGACCTCACAGATTGTGATCTACATTTATTGGATATTAGATTAGATGTTCTTGCGGTTTAACAGTAGTTTTGTCGGCTTGGTCGGTTTAATTTATTCCCATATGGTTACGTGAAAGTGATTAAAATGTTTATTTATTGCAAAACATATACAATATTACAGTCGAAACCGAAGCACTGTACGATTCAGGTTATAAAACAGATAATTTACACTAGAAAATTCAGATAACAACCAATTTGACTCTCGTCCATCCTCTCACAGTACCGCACATGTTCGATAGACAACCTCTCATCGACTGGCATGTTCATGATGGCCATGACAGAAGCCAGAGGGGCTAACGCGAACCTCAAACGAAGTTTTCCCTCTCTGTCTCACTTATGTGCAAACTTGGAAGTGTGACAGAGAGGGAAAACTTCGTTTGCTGTTCGCGGTAGCGCCACAGTTCAGGAGTCTTAGAGCGGGTACAGCCGGGGAGCTTCTATCTTCTATGCGCCACAGCGCGTTTTTTAGTTACCACACGCGTGGTCGTGCCGGAGGTTTTCCCCTGGATTTTCCCCAGGCTACTCTCCAACCGCGCACTCCTATCGCTTTATTGGGCCCGGCCTATAAAGCCACAGTCAGGTTCAAAAAAAAAAAAGCGTTTTTTAGCGATAGGAGTGCACGGTTAGAGAGTAGCCTGGGGAAAACCTCCGACACGACCACGCGTGTGGTTTGGTACACTGGAATACTCTAACCCCTTTATTCATAAAACAACAAACCTCTACTAACTAAAATGTCTGTTATCACCAGAGCTCGGAATAGGTAGTGCCTATTTACCTAAACTTCGCTGGAGGACGTAACTAAGAGTGGTTACAACCACCAAAAATAATTACTTCTTTTTATTGAATGTGGGGTTTTCCGGGATTTACTGTATTATTCTAGAGGCTTAATACATTTCTCTTTACTTATAAATCCTGTTATATTGCATATTATTTGTTTAATTACCTTTAAATAACAATCAGTCATTAAAAATATAATATGGATCAAATTGAATCAAAAGGATTCCGACATTTGATAGTTTTTAGTTGACTTAGACAGAATTATACTCCTTTCTTCCATGAGAGGGGACCTGTGTCCAGTATTAGGGCGTATATAGATTGGTGATGAGACAGATATCAAATGTCGGAATCCTTTTGATTCAATTTGATCCATATTATATTTTTACTTACTGATTGTTATTTCAAGGTAATTAAACAAATAATATGCAATATATTTTATTTTTATTTTTTATATAACAAGATTTATAAGTAAAGCGAAATGTATTAAGCCTCTAGAATAATACAGTAAATCCCGGGAAATTCCGCATTCATTAAAAAGAAAAAAATATTTTTGGTGCTTGTAACCACTCTTAGTTACGTCCTCCCGCGAAGTTTAGGTAAATAGGCACTACCTATTCCGAGCTCTGGTTATCACTGCCTCACAAGCACATGTGTCAAAGTGACAGATAAGGACAAACGAACTTTAGCGGCTAGTTAACTAATATAGGTTTGATAGACGTTTATGAATAATGGGGTAAGAGTTTGCTTAAGAGTGCGCTCAAGTGAAATTGATTGAGCGGTTTCAACCATATCTGAGGTGTGAGTGGAATCTAGCTATTGGGAGTTTTGTGACTGGTTCACTAAACCTAGCCTAGCTGAGAAGAGTCCAGTAAGAAACTCAGCTAGACCAGACCTGGGTCGGACTGACTCTACCAGTGTGCGGCGGTACCGGGACGAATAGGGACTATATGCGTCAGTGTTTTCGCGATCGCGCGGTGGACGTCCCCGCCGGCGGGAATGCCTGAGTGTACGGCGTCGTGTCTGAGTTGGACACCGCCACATCGCGTGTAAATGGGACTGCCATAACGTTGTTAGGTTATTAATATAAGGAGACAATAATGCATTGAGAAAACAAAGGAACTCTTATGCCTTATAGAATGTATTACATTATATGTGCCATAGTCGCCTCCGCGATTGCCCAAACGGGATTGTCTGAATAGTGTGCGAGCAGTAACATTCGGGTGTCTCACAGTTTGCCAAATGAAGGTTGGAATAATGGTTATTTTTATTGTGCTATACGCAATAACGATCCAATAAGGTTTTCTCAATGATAATTATTGTTGCAGGTGTTTAATTTTTTTTTAAAGGATATTCATATAGGTTCGGAACCAGCTTTTGCCCACAACGCCGTCTCTTTACGGATCAGAAACAGGATACAGCAAATCGTATCATAGACCATTATTCCCCTTGAATTATTACTTTCATAACAGACTCGGAACATTTTTTTTTAATAGCCTATATAGTGTCCCACTGGTGGGCAAAGGCCTCCCCTCTTTTTGGCCACTCGTCTAGGTCGTGTGCCAGTTCCCGCCAATCCGTACAAAATGTATCAAGGTCGTCCCGCCATCTCCTTTTCGGTCTGCCTCTGCTTCGGGAGCCATCTTGTGGGATCCATTCAGTGGCTACTTTGGCCCATCGCTCCGAGTGCATTCGACAGACATGCTTAGCCCAGTCCCACTTCAGCTTTGCGGTCTTAACACCCACATCTACGACACCAGTTCTGGAACGCAGCTCTGTGTTCCTGATTCGGTCAATTCTACGGACTCCAACTATGCTGCGTTCCATTGCTCGCTGGCAAACCTTGAGTCGAGACTTTTGGGCTTCAGTTAATGACCAAGTTTGGGCGCCGTAGGTTAGGATAGGCAGAATGCACAAGACTCGGAACATTTAAATACCATAAATGTCCTTTAATGTAATGTTATTGCATAGTATGTACTTAACTATATACCTAGTGCGAATATTTTATTTTGTTTCCCAAGCATCATTATTGTTTTGTCACTTATACACAGTGCACCACATGGATTTTTTTAATTTTCCGCTCTCTTCTAGTTTCATATTTTACTAGCCAGACTGTAGTAAATATAAAATAAAAACAAAAAAAATTAAATAAACTCAAATTTGTCCCTTCTGCTGTCAATACAGTGAATCCTCAAATTTTATAAAGGGTCGGCAACGCGCACGTGACTCCTTTGGAGTTGCGGGGTTGCATCAGGTGGACCGTACGCTTGTTTGCCACCGGCGTTGTATAAAATATACGTAGTTGTCAAATTTTGGTTGACAGTTCATAAGCGTCGAGTTCCGATTATAGTGTCATGTCGGTGGTCTATGCCACTGCGATTAATACACAATCTATATGCAAATCACGTGGATTGATTGCGCTGTTTGCTATACGAGGCAAGAAAACCAACAGGAAATTTGAGGTATGAAAAACCATTTAGAATAAAGGAAAAATTTAAAAATTTAGGCACCGAGCAGGATTCGAACCTGCGACCTCTCGGCACTCGCGGCCAGTCGCTCAAGCCAACTGAGCTAGGTGCAATCGCTACTCAGTCCTAAATTCATCAACCGTTCCTTCGTATTAAGCAGTACCACTGCTAACGTAAATAAACACGTAACGTAAAAAAATATATGAAAAACCAGACAGTATAATGTATGATGACTTGGAGGATAGTGACAATGATTACACCATTTAACATTATCATCCATTTAATAATTTTAAATAGTGAGTCAGACATATTGAAATATAATAACCGGGCCGCTCTCGTCTTTAAGATCGAGTATCGCTCGACATGATTCGGATTGACATACATATTTTATACTTAATATTATTATATACTTCTCTCTCTTAATGTAATGTGAATTTAGTGTTAATTAATGTTATTTATGTCACACCTGGCCATAAAGTGGCAATTACCGCACGCTCCGCGCGCGGAGAATCACACTTCCTGGCCAGGGGGTGACATAAAATTCTGTACTTACCTCGGGCGGTAATTAAGAAAGCCTCAGATCGCATAATTATCGCCCTTGCCTTGGCGTCAAATACCTGCGATCAGAGGCATTCTTTGTTTTACCGCCCTTGGTAAGTAATGTACTATTAATTTGAATGTGTTATTTCGTGTTATTTAATGTTATGAAATTTAATTGAAAAACCTGACCTGCAATTGATATTACCAATAAAGAGAATAAGAATAAGAATAAGGATCAATACGTGGCCCTTATTCATGAGAACCACCCGTGACGGCCGCGCGTCTATCAATGCGCGCTCGCACGCGGCTCGATCGGTTGCTTGATGTTGGCGGCAGGGATCGGATACGGTATTTTCTCCATAGAAAAATACCGGTTTTATTACGGTTACCGGTTCATTATTTCGTTTTTAATGGGACAATCTAATAATACGACGTTGTTACCTAAATACATGATTCAGCCCTACGTAAAGAGCAAAAAATAATCCAAAATATTGGGCTAATTCAGGGTTTTTTAAAAATACCGGTATCGGTCCCTGGTTGGCGGCGGCGGTGGTGCGCGGGGCGAGATACACACGAGGTCGGGTTACACACAATACAAAAAATTTAAAGTGATTGTTAAAAAATGCTTGGTAAAAAAAGCATACTATAAAATGGAAGATTAAATTAATGACAAAATTGTATGGACACAATAGGTAACTTGCTCTGCTGCACCTAATTGCGAGGAATAGTATTTTAAGACTGACATTATTCAATTTTTATATTATTATTTGACATTAGGAGACCTTTTACATCTCCATAATATTGGTATCTTATTGTTTGGTTAATTTTAGTTTTGTTTATTTAACATTTTTAGATAACAGGAGACCTTTTACATCTCTAGCAAAATGGAAGCAGTTTTTAAATATTTGTATATTGTGTATGTACTATTGTATGACATTCAAAAGCGCCCGAGGGGGTGGGCCCTTGGAGAATAAATTATTTCATTTCATTTCATTTCATTTCAGTCTCGTCACAGACGTAGGATATTAAAAGTAGTAGAGCGCGCAGTGCTTGACGCGCGGCCGTCGCGGCTGGTTCCCATGAGGGCCTTGTATTGATCCGAAACATGTCGAGCTATACTCGACCTTAAAGACGTGTGGCCCGTTTATTACATCATCTGTCTAACTTTTTTCTGCTTGTGTCCTAAACGTGAGATCTAGCGTAGGCACCCGTTTTAAGAAAAATATTTAGTTTAAAATAAATAAATAAATAAATATTAGAGGCTTGTGTT
Source organism: Epiblema foenella (assembly GCA_963556455.1). NCBI lineage: Eukaryota > Metazoa > Arthropoda > Insecta > Lepidoptera > Tortricidae > Epiblema > Epiblema foenella. The sequence continues at coordinate 22,384,098 of OY747103.1, read as the reverse complement.
ATGGGCACTAGACGACGATATATTGAATAGATATAAATACTTAAATACATAGAAAACATCCAAGACTCAGAAACAAATATTTATGCTCATCACACAAATATTTGCCCTGACCGGGATTCGAACCCAGGACCGTCAGCTTCACAGGCAGGTGCACTACCCACTAGGCTAAATCGGTCGTCAAAGTCAAGTCAAGGTCAAGTTTATTTTTTTTTTATTTATTTAATAAAAATAAAAAATAAATTAAAAACTAAACTAAATCTAAAAATGGCCCCTGCAGCATTGTGCCGAAGACGCTGGCAGCATTTCCTATTTGTTTAGTTTATTTTATATTTAGTTTATTTCATAAAACACATGCAAATATAGATTGCAGTAAACTTTTAATTTGGTCGGTGAACGAGCCACCACGGCCCCCGGGCGAGGAACTACGGCTTTATCAATTAACGTAATTGGTGCGATGGTCGCCGAATCTTCGACGGAAATAACTCAATGTGAGTTTGGTAGCTGGTATAATTATTTACCGGCTGTGAGCTGATATTGATAGCTTAAGTTTCATTACAAGCTTTGTATAATTTGCTGTTTTCATTTGTAACCTCTTTGACATCACCATTAACAACTAAATCGTAAGATAAAAACTTAAAAATAAATAATCTAAAATAAGGGGCCCCCCCGCGGCATAGTGCCAAAGATGCTGGCAGCATTTCCTCGCTGTAATAGCAATGCTTATGCGTTGAGCGAGGAAGCTGCTAGCCCTTTGGTCACCAGTGGTGTCCACTAACCTTTTAGTGTTCTTTGAAGAACTCTTGGGCCCTGGGACCCCACGGACCGAGGGTCTCTACACCGAACGGAACAAAGTTATATTCGGTGCCGAAGATTAAGAAGATTTGAAGTCATATGATGTTGTAAAAGACATACGTAAGTTCAATCGTGTGTGGCAAATTTGACAAACTTCCTCAAGTTCAATCGAATTGATATGAAACTCATCATCATCATTATCATCATCATCCTCCCAGCGTTATCCCAGTACAGTTGCATCCTGAAGGATGCCCGGGACACTCGGCTCTGGCACACCTCCGTGGTGTCCGGATACCCATCGCGCTGGGCTCGAAAGAGCACGTGCTTTAAGCTTTATCAAACATCGGATTTGTTAAGCTCGTGCCAGACGGTCGAAAACCAGCCCCAAAACCGGGCGACCTTGGTCGGCACAGACCGTGTACACGTTGTTTCCAGCAAGATTTCTTTTGAAAATCGGTCTTTGTGGGCCAATGTGTCTTCGCCCTAGGGACTTGTCGGCGACCGTCTGGATCGCGCTTTAGACAAAAATCTTTCTGTACGTAAGTAATTAGTATTGTTTTTTTTAACCTGACTGTGGCTTTATAGCCCAGGCCCAATAAAGCGATAGGAATGCGCGGTTGGCGAGTAGCCTGGGGAAAACCTCCGACACAACCACACTGGATTAAACACTGGAATACTCTAAGAGTTTGCGCTCCAGTGAGATTGGTTGAGCGGTTTCAACCGAATCTGAGGTGTGAGAGGAATCGAGCTACTGGGAGTAATTACTATTGATTATTCTGTGCTAGGGTCAACAAGCCCTGGCGATCTAAATTAAACTCCACAATGACGTCCTACATTTGGAATGGTGATGTGACATAACGAATTTGTGGACGTAAGTCAAAATGGCGGCGCTAAGAAATAATTCATGAAGGCCTCAATGACAAGCTATTGATCGTGTACAAAAACCGCGATGTCTATCGCGAATGATCATCCTCCCAGCGTTATCCCGGTTGTGCTCTAAGGATCCCGGGTTTCCACTAAACATGTAATCCTAAGATTTGGCGTATAAACTAGTTTTTCTCAAAAATGACGCGCAAAGTGAACATTACTCGCTACATATTGGAAGGTAGAGTTACAGTTTTAGGTCCGATCAAAATTAAAAAAATATAAAAACAATGCAGGCCGCCTGGAAATCCTGGAATGTTATGCATAAACTCCTTTATTTGTCGAGTTACAGTCTTAAAAAGTAGAAACAGGAATATATAACACGGCACGGGTTGTATTGAGGCAATTAGCATTGTTCATTATTTTTAACCCCCCATTTTTAATTTTTTTTTCGAAAATATAGAGTATTTTAAGAAACTAATTTGAATATTTTAGCAATTAAGGGCTTAGTTTATTTTTAAAAAAATATTTAAAATATAAGATACTACCTCGCGTAAGTTACGTTCCGTGGCTGAATCGATAAAGCATAAGCACAATAGAGACCCAAAAAAGTTGTCAATGTCAATCATCGATGGTTAGTAATTGTCATCTGTCAATGTAATCACCCATTCCATAAATTCTATTCCCACCCAGTGTTGCCAGATGGTTACATTTCTTACGTTTTTCGTAACTTTTGACCGGCTCGCGTAACATGTAAGTAACTTCTGTTGTAACTGAAATATTCGTAAATTTTGAGAATAATGAAACTGTATTTAAAAAGAAAGGGCAATTGTATCTAACCGGAACCAAGCGAGTCAATTTATAGACTTACAGATACATAAAAGGTGACAAAAGAACCTACATGGTACGACTCTGTCTATGGCATGACGACTCTATCTCTGTACATTACACATACATTTGAGATACCACCCATCAACCTGACGTTATTCTGTCGCCGAACTCGCCGAATTGTAGCTGTACGTGGCTACTCATTTCTTAGAATCGAACGTTTTGACAAGTAATTATGAAAAATATAAAAAATGTAACGTTTGCATCAAAAATGTAACTTTTCAAGAAAAGAAACGTAATTTTTGTCCCAAGGGCCCTGGCAACACTGTTCCCACCGTTTGCCTTAACCTAACTCGTCTACCTCTGCCCGTTTTCGCTAAAGGCGATACATCCGTCTGTTTTTTCTATTCTTTCGTGTGTTCCTAAAACAACATCATCCTCCAAGCGTTATCCCAGTAACAGCCCGGGGTTCGCTACCTAGTCCTAAGATTTGGCGTAGGTTCCTATCATCCGTCTGTTTTAAAGGAATATTTTCAAATATGATCGACAAATTAGTTAAAAGTCGAAGAGGAAGGTTTCTCTTCCTAAATTGGACAATGGAGCTTTAATGGAAAATCAGGGGAGCAAAAATACTAACGTAAGTAACATTATAAATTACACATTCGTAATTCTTAAATCATTGCTTGAATGCTGCATCAATACATCTCTTGAATGCTCTTAGCATTATTCGAGTACAGTGGCATCCAGAAAGATGCTCGGGGTATACTATCTCTCTTTCTATTAGTGTTTGCTTTTGTATACCTACTGTCATGTTGGTCTTGGCTACACAGACGGCCCTCCTAACAATTTAGTTTGTTGCCAACATAATGTTTGTCCTTGTCATAAATATAGGGTCACTCACTTGAAAGTTGTGTATGGTTTATATCGTTTTTGATAATGTTCGCTATATACATATAAAAAGAGACACAAATCTGAATGCCTGATTTGGGTGTTGAGTCTCATTCGTTCCATGCTTACTTCCTACAGTTCCCATGTTTTGTTAATCTCCGAGGCTCAATATAGTTTACTTACTTCCATTTTTTAATAAAACTTTTTTTCAGGCGGATGCAAACACTGTTGCTTCTCTTCTGGTAGGTAAAATAGTGTGCCAAACCCTCATCAACCTCAACTGAAAGTTCTGGAAGAAGCTGACACTGTCCAATGCACGTACCGAACCTGACTCAAGCAAAGACATTCCCAAAAGTAAAATAAACCAAAACTGGTGCCTAAAGATCCTTCCAGTTAACTAACACAGATGGAAGCTGTATAATGGTGTAGTTAATTAGTATTAAAAAGCTTGTTTTGAGTAACCACTTTTATTTCATCTTCAAATCACATTAGGTTTCACAATTTATCAATTATTCAGCTACTTTATAAAAATATTTTCTGTGTTCTTCATAGAGTACATCACTGTTTCTCAAATAAAGGATTATAGTTAAAAAGGTGTGACTTCTCATTCAGAATTATGTGTGGAATAGCTACATATAGAACCTTTATTCAGCTTATAATGATACACCATTAAAACTTGTTTTTAAGTAAACTACTGAATCACTACTGTATTGTTTAGGTAACCCTAAATACATTTTTGGTTTCTTAAAAATTCTATGTTCAGTTTTCTTCAGTCGAATTCTTTTCTGAGGCATTTTTAATCTGATTCTGGTGTAAAACTAGACAAAGATGGAGAAGACACTGATGTTGAATATTCGTGTTCCAAGGAATGTACTTTGAGAACTGTTGTAGAACCGAGCTTGCTTGCCTCAAACCTCTTGATTGTGAATTTGTCCACCATTGTAACAATATCCTGAACTGCAGCTTGTTCCTAAAAAATAAAAATGGTATACCTGTTTTTATCTCATAGTCAGTCATACGCAATATACTATAGAGAATATATCTTAATGTGAGAACACTGTTCAACAAAATTTAGATAGTTTATGTAATTGTCTCCCGATAAGATACTATTTACATTCAAGAGCCAAAATAACGAATAAACTGTGTCGTCTTATGAATCTTATTGTTTGTACTCACGTCTCAGTGATCCTCGCAGTAGTATTGTGTATAGCACTGGAAGTACTCCACATCGACTTCACGACACCGCGTTTTCTTCCCGGATTTTAACTAGTAGTTTAGAGCTATTTTTGAATCATTTTTTACACGTAGAAATAAAACATTTCATATATTTTTCCATACTTTAAGTGATTTTGACGACTAAACAAATCGAAAACACCCGTATAACATTAATTTACGTCAGTGAAGGAAGTCACAGTGACGGTTAAACACCACAGATCAAAACTATTTTAATGACCGTAGATTTTACATATCCAGCCAAAGGGGATTTGAGGAAAAGTCAAACAAAGATCACACGTATATGTATTGAAATATCTCTAATCCTTGATTATTTTGCCGAAGCAATTGCCTGAAATGGTTTGAAAACCTTATATCTCGAAATGGATTTCGAATTAGCACTTTTGAAAAAATATGAACAATCCTAATTCAGCTCATGTTGCCTATTTTTAAACAATAATAAATATTTCTTACTGATAATGAATAATAATAAACACAAAAGTAAAAGTAATAACAATACGGTATTGTTCAAAAATTGTGGGGGGAAATATGTGAATGTGTTGATAACAATAATACGTGTTAGTAAAAATATTTACAAATATAAATTCCACAGCAATAAAACATTTATCATTATCATTTTATTACGAACGGCTGATATTTATATTAACATATAACTTTAAACACCTTATTTATCAAACTACATATAGTTTTTTTTTTCTCTTTATTTAAGGAGCTTGTCACACAGGTGATCATGTCGCGTTATGATCAACATATATATTATTATCTAAATCTAACTTATTCTATTCAGAATAGCCTTCCGAACTAGCTCCAACAGTGCTGCGGCCTCGTCCGACAGCGGAGAAGCCAGAGCACTGTTGCAGGCCCCGACATCAAAACAGGTACATATAGTTATCAAGTGATTAACCGAGCGAGCGATGCGAACGCGGCGTCTGGTTTACAGCTTGGGAAATGCTTTCGTATGTCCGAATGTTTGACTGTTTTTCTCTACAATACAGTAAGTCCAACATTGTCTCATATGATAAATGTTAAAGGGGTGGATAATCTTGTATACCGCGACAGTTGAAACCCTAGATAAGAGTGTGTATGGTTGAAACAGATACATTATTACCAAATACCGATTCTCGCCGCCGCGTACGGTAGGATCACTGTATTCTTAAATTTGTAATGATCTGTGCCTTTACCATGAGTATGCATGAACGTACTCGCTAGCGAGTGCGTAAATGATTTAGTATGCCAATTCTTAGTTGTATTGCGTAACCGCCAGAGGCGCTGTACTTTTGCCCATACACAATTTTACGCAGTCGCTAGCGAGTATGGTCATGTAAGCTCATGGTAAAGGCACAGATTCTCGAAAAATTTGACAGCTTTTGGTTTCTTTTCAGAATGGCGGAGCTAAGGAGTTAAAAAGTACCTAAAGCATAACAAGAAATATATAACCACTACCGACCCGCCCCGACTTCGCACGGGTGCACTATTTAATGGATGTCATTATACATATAAACCTTCCTCTTCAATCACTCTATCTAATTAAAAAAAAACCGTTGCGTAGTCTTAAAGATTTAAGCATACATAGGGATATAGGGACAGAGAAAGCGACTTTGTTTAAATACTATGTAGTGATTGTCAAGACGGCACTATTATTCAGATTTATATGGCAACAGACTAAAAGACATTTTGACTTGTTTGTCAGCTCTGATGTTAATTTTGAAATGTTTTGCAGCGAAATTGTTTCATTTCCCGGGCGTTCATTTTTCAACACTTTATTATATACATTATTATTAATGTTCCGCGCTCATTTTGGGCATTTTCTGTTATTTATCATTTAATTTTTAAACAACTGTTATTATTGACAAACTACTATATTATTGAAATAAGCAGCAACTATGACACTTACAACCTATCATTAAAATTATTGCCAGTGTCGAGACTCGTCGGCCGAGGTCAGTTCTTTGATGGGTGATCGCTTTGAGCGGTTATTAACTGAGCGCTCCCGCTTTACAAGGTACGTTAAGCCGTTGATCCCTGCTGCTTGAGAACTTTTAACAGTCAAAAGTCAAATTGCCCACTCGCTTGACAAGGTGGGTCGAAGTTGCACCACGTCCGTAGTGTGTACCCACCGCTACCCTACACGTGACCCCTGGGTGGTGCTTAACGGTGCAACAAAACTGGCAATCGTTCTGTATCTCATGGTTCGAAATAATTGGTTTCATTTTTTATAATGCGCACTTCTAAGGTTTGGAATTCTCTGCCGGCGTTTGTGTTTCCGAGCTCATATAACCTAGACCTTTTTAAGGCACGAGTGAATAGGCACCTTCTGGGTGAGCTCGCTTCATCGTCGGCCTCATCTTTGCCCCCTGGCTAGAGGCTGGCCAAGAGCGATCCCATTTCTAATAAAAAACAAATGGGTATTTGACACATGTTAAAATGTATACCACGGTCTGAATAAATTATTATTATTATTTTTTATTTTGTTTCGTTTATTTCGTATATAAATAGATAACTATCAAATTATCACAATAAATTAGACAAATTAATCAAAATCATAAAAATGCGTGGGACTTTAGGTAAAAAGATTCGCAAACTGTTGTTTTTTTAACAGTCCAAATGTATGAAAATTCTGAATTCTCATGTTTCAATAAAAAAGAAATTGTATATCAACTATGTCCTCAAACGCATTATTTCACTACTAAAATGGCAAATTAGTAATTTTTCAATACAACTAAGGCCTTTACAAGATTAAGAGGGCGTTACACTGTGACGTCACATTTCACTCGTATAATTTTTATTTTTATTTTATTTCGAAAGGTACATAAAACAGACAGTAATCGAAACGTACAGTGAAATAATATATATAAGAAGACACACATGACTAGATTACAGTCCAAAAATATATGTACACATCATGGCTATGAGTTATAATTTAGAGAGAAAATAAAAAAGTAGTTTGAATTACAGAGAAAAAGAATAGCAAAAGGCGAACAAACAGTTATTCAATCATTTTAAATTATTTGTAGCTAAAAATACAGATTTTTTGAATTGAGAGATATTGGAAACATAAACATCAAGATCCTTACAGACGCGAACCAAGTCATCAAACTCTCGACATATGCGAACATTGGATTATAATATGAAATATTATTTCGGTATACAGCCAGAGTAAAAGTTTTTGGGGAACGAGCCCTGTAAACTATATTGATATTCAGAAGTGACAATAGATAAGGAGAATCGATATGGGAATAATGCAATTGAATTTTCGCCTTTTAAGTCTATGCTCAATTTTAATGAAAACTTTTTGTCTTACCATTATTAAGCATTACCGCTGCTATCGTAAACTACTTTAGAATAAAGAAAAAATTGAAAACTGCTCGGTGCCTAAATTTTTAATTTTTCCTTTATTCTAAATTTTTTTTAAAAGTAATTGTGTGGGGCTGGTCAGTGCGTCCTTCGCATGTGTATGCAGCAGGATTTACATTTGCTGACCAATGTGGAACTTGTCATCACGAAAATCCCTATATAACCCGTAGTTACACTGACGATGTACAGTTGTGTAAAGTTTATTGTATTTTTTTTTTGGAAAAACTATGATATTTCTTCGTTTATTATTATATTTTTCTAAATTTTATTATGATTAGATTCAATTAAGAAATAAAAAAATATAACAATACCTAACTTAAAAGTAGAACTAATAAATAATAAAAAAATATTATTATTATATATTTTTATACAAACGTAATAAGTAGTACCTAGTGATACCTCATTATAATTATCAGTGACATACAGTATCGACATTTAGATAGTCGATAAAAAAAGCATTCACGCTCTACTGAAAAGCAATTTCTGTGCGACAAGATAACGGGGTCTACCCCTTTTTTTTTGAACCTGACTGTGGCTTTATAGGCCGGGCCCAATAAAGCGATAGGAGTGCGCGGTTGGAGAGTAGCCTGGGGAAAATCCAGGGGAAAACCTCCGGTACGACCACGCGGGTGGTTTGGAACACTGGAATACTCTAAGAGTTTGCGCTCCAGTGAGATTGGTTGAGCGGTTTCAACCGAATCTGAGGTGTGGGGTCTACCCATCAAGTATGCTGTACTTTACCTCTCGTTTTCGTCTTTTGTGTTGCCCTAATTGTAGATGGTCCCATACAAACATTATATTGTCGCTAAAAACTGGCTCGAATGCCACCATATTTTTTTTGTCAAATAGCCAATTGCCTTACGATAAAATATGTACTAACATTACAATAAATACTGTTTACCACGTCAGCTACATGCTGAGTTGCGACTTTTCCATGGCATAATCTGTTTTTTATTTATTACTTTTTAGGGTTCCTTACCAAAATTGTAAAAAACGGTCCCTTATGGTTTCACTTTCTCTGACTGTCCGTCACATCGCTAAATATCTCAAGAACTACTTATGCTATCGATTTGAAATTTGGGTAACCTAGATGCATAGAACATGTTGCTTTTTTATATACATATTTTATTTTAATTAATTATTTTTTTATTTAATTTTATTTTAAGTCTAGTGAATATGTCAAGTGGGGTATCATATGTAAGGGCTTGAGTTGCACATACCGAAACAATTTTTTTTCACGTTTGGTCATTTTCTATTTATGAGGGAAATAGTAACAAAAATACGATCTCCTTGAATTAATAGTTGGTACCGGCACAAATCTGTGTACGGAACACTCGGTGCGCGAGTCGGTACTTGACCGGTATGTTTCTACTTGTTATTATTGATTTATTTTGTCATGTATAAATGTTTTTCTATTTATATTTTTCCATTAAGCATATTTTAATGTAATTTTAACGATATCGATCATACATTTATAGGTACTTCAAGAATGACATTAATATATACCTACCGTTAAGAGGCCTTATTATAAGTTTTAAAATGTTTTGATATCAAATTATGACAAAAGTATTGATAATACCAATAAAGCGATTAAAGGATCCGATGACTTTATACAAGTTTTAGATAGTGACATAACATTTATTTTATTTTATTGTGTGTAGTAGAATTTAAGCGGAAAAAAGCGGTTTTTAGTTTGAAAATGGTCGTTTTGGACTGATGTTCGAAACAATATTTCTTAAGGAAAAATTAAAAAAATACATTTAAAATTTACGACATAAGTTTGCAATAGTCCTGTTTTAGGTAGTAACATTGAGAAAATGACAAGATACGTGTCAATTCATACAGAAAATGGCCTAAATAGATTAGCGTTTTTTAACTCGTAAGGGCTCTTAATACATAAAGTTACGAGATTAGGCTGCAGATAACAATAGTAGGTACCTATTGTCTGCGGTTTTATATAAAAAAAGTTTAAGTCACACCTGCGGGGTAGTCACCTAACTTTCATACCACCCTTAGGTAGATTTTAAAGTCAAATTTTAATTTTCATCTCATACATTTACACAAAACTAGCAACCCACCCCGGCTTCGCACGGGTGCAATGCTGATGCATGTATTATACATATAAACCTTCCCCCTGAGTCACTCTGTCTATTAAAAAAAACCGCATCAAAATTCGTTGCGTAGTTTTAAAGATTTAAGCATACATAGGGATATAGGGACATAGGGACAGAGAACGCGACTTTGTTTTATACTATATAGTGATTGACAATAAAATCTATCTACTATTAGTACATAAAGTTACGTGATTCGCCTGGTACATACCCCAACCGGGTCGGTAGAGTCAGTCCGACCCAGGTCGGGCCTAGCTGAGTTTCTTGTCTTCTCTTTTTCTCTTCTCAGCTAGACTAGGTTTAGTGAATCAGTGACATAACTCCCAGTAGCTCGTTGGTTGAAGCCCCTCAAGCTTTTCCCTGGATTTTCCCCAAGCGACTCTCCAAGCACGCACTCCTATCGCTTTATTGGGCCCGGCCTATAAAGCCACAGTCCGGTTCAAAAATAGCGTACGGCCCGCTTGCTAGTAAGCGGTCACCGTAGCCTATAGACACTCGCAACTACAGGGGTGTTATTTCCTATATACAGTGCTTAAATTTGTAAACAAATGTTTCTTCCGCCATATACAGGGTGTAACAAAAAATAGTGAGGATTCGTTTAAAGGCATATTCGGTATCGTATTCTGATTAGGAAAAAGTAGAAGAATATTTTTTGATGTAATAAATTTTTGTCCCTTGTATGAACAGTTGGCTGACTTGGACGACCTGCCCCATAGAAAAAAAATATTTTCTGGAAAAAAAAAATTCTTCTACTTTTTCTTAATCAGAACACGATACCGAATATGCGCTTAAACCGATCCTCACTATTTTTGTTACATCCTGTATAATCTTCTTCGCCCTAATGTAAAAGATTTTGTAGCAATGGAGAAAAGTATGGTGTCGTTGTTGTTTGACAACCGGTTTAGCCTAGTGGGTAGTGCACCTGCCTGTGAAGCTGACGGTCCTGGGTTCGAATCCCGGTCAGGGCAAATATTTGTGTGATGAGCATGAATATTTGTTTCTGAGTCTTGGATGTTTTCTATGTATTTAAGTATTTATATCTATTAAATATATCGTCGTCTAGTACCCACAACACAAGCCTTCTTGAGCTTACTGTGGGGCTAGTTCGATTTGTGTAAGATTGTCCTCTAATATTTATTTATTTATTTAATGTCATGTTAGCCCACATCTCGCATCACACTTCTACCCGGTTCCTATAGGTCGATTCTCATGACAATCATGCGAGCGCGGACCAAGGCAGTCGAGGGGATAACTTTAATATAGTTATTTGTGTGTCTGTGACATCGTAACTCCCAAACGGATAGACCGATTTCAATACGGTTTTTGTCCGTTGAGATTGTTCATAGCTTATACTTGGGATATTTCCTATATATTTCGGATTGTATATTATTGTTTTAGAAACTAAATTCTTCTTGTTACATTTATGGTAAACATCCCAGTGCTGGACGTCGATCTAATACTTGACACTTTCAATCTTTATTCATACATTAGAGGTGGATTGACTCTTTAACTTAAAACAGTTGACAATTCGTCAACTGTTTTAAGTTAAAGAGTCAAAGATTAGGATACATGGTCGACTGGTAGAGAATGCCTCATGGCATTAAGTTCGCCCTTTGTACTTATATTCTTTTTGTGCAATAAAGTTTAAAATAAATACATTCATAACTGTGTTTGCAGATCTATCTCATATCAAACAGATAATACACGAAAAGAAAACATAAGTAATTACCTAAGACGAAAATACGCATCTGCACACACAAACCATAAGTTATTTACTCATGAAAACCCCTGTATCGTTCATATCCTGGTTTTTCATTAACAATTTCAGTAAGCTATTCCAACATACTCTCTCTCTCTAACTGAGTGCATTAGGTTACCTTGACTTTCGACATGATTCCAAATTGTTCATATACACAAAACAAAACACTCGCGGCGCGCGCTCATCGGCGCGTGGCTCAGTGGCAACTGCCTTCCAACTAGATTACTGACACGGGCGTACAGTCAGCCTAACGACTATTCAGTCATTATTGAACCTTAAAGTACAGTTAATAAAGTCGAAAAGTGTTACAACACTTTCTTGGTCTACTGTACTCCATGATAGGTCTGCAATTGTCTGCCATGTGATACAGGAACGTGGTTAGGAAAAGGATTGATGTGTACTTTGAGTTGGCAGAGCTGTATCAATGTAATTCGTTTAAAAAGCTGTTTTACTGTTCAAACAATAAAGTTTAAAATACAATAACTATTTTTGTAGATATTCGGTAAACAAAAAGAATTCCAACTTTAATAGTAATTGCTCGGTAGCCGTTCGGACTGAAGCGTTTTGAACGACCACTTTAGCCTAGTTGGTGACCCTGTCTACGAAGCTGGACGTCCCGGGTTCGAATCCCGGTCAGGGTATTTATCTTGGGACACGACATTATGCACACGAATACATGTTTCACGTTATATCCATTTTTGTGTATTTATGTATGTACATATGTATGTAAGCACTTTATTGTACACAATAAAATGCCATTTGGCATTAAGCCCGCCATTTGTACAATTTGTGTATTTTGTGCAATAAAGTTTAAATAAATAAATAAAAGGTTATAATAATATACATGCCACATAAGATTAAAGTACGAAGGCGGACTTATCACTATGAGGGATCTCTCCCAGCTAACCTTTGAGAGAGTGAGTGAAAAGTGGGAGAATGAGATAGATTTACGCCGCGTACGTTTCAATAAGGGCCCTCGCATATTAAACCACTGTATTTAATTACTTATGTCGATTTATGTATTTGTGTCGTCGCCTGCCACCCACAGTACAAGCTGTGCTTAGTTTGAGACTAGGTCGATTTGTATAAGATTGTTCACAGACATTTATTTATTTTATTATATTTAAAAAGTAACGCTAATTATCGAAATATAATTAACGAGTCACTCACGTCTTTGAGGCCGAAGTCGAATATCGCTCGACATATTTCGACACATGACATGAACATGTCGAGCGATATATATATTATTTTTATACAACGCCGGTGGCAAACAAGCTTACGGTCCACCTGATGGTAAGCGGCCACCGCAGCCTATAGACGCCCGCAACTCCAAAGGAGTCAAGTACGCGTTGCCGACCCTTTATAAAATTTGAGGATGCACGCAATGCATGTTGACAACAGAAGGGACAAATTTAAGTCCCTCGCTCTCAACACAGTGCATCCTCGGGAGCTCTGGCAACCTTGTTTACCTCCAGGAACACAACACTATATACTTGTATAGTAGATAATGTTATTATGGCTGTGGTCTTCTGCAAGGCGGAGGTACTTCCCCAGTTGGTTTTCGACTTTAAAGACGTAAGTGACCCCTTTTTTTCAGTATGTCGAAAACTCACGGGAGTTTTATAGTTGAAGTAACGCTACTTCTTTACTTGACCGGGTGGAATCAGTATTTTCTACTGTACCGAGATATTACTGATATCTTCCAGATTTCATAACTTGTTAGTTTACTGTCAGTATTGCATTTGCGCAGTCTTATAGTATTATATTGTGCTATGGCAGGGCGGTATATATGCAGTACCTACTGCAATCGCACCCCGTTTCCGTACCGAGCCAGTCAGCAAGCACTTATGTAAATGCAGGAGCGCAATTGATAACTAGTAAATCGACCCCGAATCCGAAACCGCGCTAAGAGTATTACCCATTTATAATTAACTTTTTCCTAATTACTGATATACTATCATTGAATACGTCAAAGTCTAAATTAACTAAGACGATCTTTCTTTGATATAGCATCAAGAAATGCGAAAATATTCATACAGTCAGTAGCCACATATGTATACCCCCTATATATGTATTTAAACAGTAAGCTTGAAAAATATCGGATCGTAAACGAGGTCATGAAATGAAATGAAAATAAAACTAATGACAATTAAATTAATATTTTCTATGACATTTCTAATACTGGGAACTAGGCGGAAAATTCTGGGAAAACACATTTTCTCTGGATTGTCAAACACGATGCCGAGCAAGCTTGGCCTCCCAGTTAGAATGGTTGGACGTATAAACTGGTTGTAATACTTTATATATGTACTTACTGGAAGCGACCATAAAATTCTTTCATCATCATCACCATCCTTCTGGCGTTATCTCAGTACAATTGCATCCTGAAGAATGCCCGTGGTCCGCTACCTAATCCCAAGATTTGGCGAAGGCACTAGCTCTCTCGTGTTATACACTATATAAGTGACAGGGACGGCACGATACGAAGTTCAGATTTCGAAGTTAGGAGTAGGCCCTCTGCAGCAAATCACAGATTTTAATCCGCGTACGGATTATTTTCCGCAGTGCGCGCACTTTAAGTAGGTTCCATACTTTACAGATTTTGCGGAACACAAACGCACGGCAGAAATCCTCAGTGCGCGCGTAGCCTAGCTCTTACCACTTTCGCTCCTAAGCTTTTCATAGCGCTACGGAATTTCCTCTACATACGGGGAAACGCATGTTATCGGCTACGCATCTACAAGCAGAAAACTCGCCAGGGGAATTTTTGAACTGTGTTAAGTTTAATGATAATGATGAGGGAGAGCAATATACATCTTTATTTATTAAAAATCATTAAAATGACGAAAAAAGTGGCAACGTGATATTTATCTGAATATTTAGGTACGTATATACTATTTTCAATAACCGTTGAGTGGTTTATATTGAAAAAAAATGCTTTCAAAGCAAGTACCTATAATTTAATGTTCTTACTTTAAAACAAAATGTTTACAATCTTCTAGAGCCAACTCATGGCATAATGCTTCAATTCTATCAACTTTATGCTCCATTAATGTCATTTTTCTGCGTAACGCTAACCCTTGTTTGTGAACACTCCTCCCAAGTTTCTTGACTTCAGATACACCGACATATTTGTTTTCAATCAGTTCGGGTTCCTTAACACACGCTGGGTCGACCTCGTCTGTGCTTTTCGAGGGTTTCGTCCAAAACGTGACGTTGGCAGGCTCTGACCAGTACGCTTCGTTTGTGGAAGGAGTACTTGTAAACCTGGTGAATACTTCGATTACATAAAACGCATTAGGACATGGCAGTCGCAGTTGCGCCTCACAAAAATTGAATGTCATAAGGAATCGCCGTTTACTTTTACATGTTATGAGCAACAATGACGCATCCAGCTGCTGCGTTGGCATTCCGGGCAATCGGTACGTCAATTTATACAACACTGGAATATGAACTGCATATTCCGTCCAAGTCAAAGTAGCACCATTGGAACTTCTCTTTAATAGTCCCAAGCCATGGGGAGATACGGGTTTATATATAGAATCGTAGTTCATGAAATACGTTTGATTGTCGCAATAAAATTGATTGCATGCCTGCATAATTAATGTTAAGTTGTTTATGGGCTCTATACCACGGGTGCTTAATTTTTTGATGCTCCAATCACAATGCCCGGTTCTTTCTCGTTTCGGGTGATCCTCGCACACAAGCATTGAGTTTCCTCTTTGACCTGTAAAGAATAACTTAAAAGCGGTGTCCATACTCCGTACGATCCAAAAGCAATTGACTTGCAAACCGTAAATAACGCACCAGAAATTTTCTGCCGCCGGATTAAAATCTATATGAACAGATACACTAGCATAATATTCTTTTTTTGACAATGGGAAGCATCGATATTCTGTTTCTAAATATTTCTCATCATGTAGCTTCAATAACTTGACTGTCGTCTCGTTCACACTGATAGTTTGTATTGTATTTACATCTTCAGATATTCGAAGTTCTCGTTCTTTTGTTCCAGAACATATTACTTCAAAATCTTCACCGATCCGTACATGATAGTGAATTCCATTATCGATTCGCTTCTGATGCAAACGACGTGATTCTATGGTGATTATCGGTCGTACTTTCACATTCAAGTAAGATGTACATCTAGTTTCCATGTCCGTGCAATTATATAGATAATCACCTATCACAGGCTTCTCTATAGTCAGCTGAAGTGTTGTCTCGTTAACTTTCTTGAGCTGTCTGCCGTTAACACCCTCGGGGGCTCTTCTCAAATGGATACTGAGAGTTGTAACGTTGGTTCCCGAACAGAAGATGTCAACTCTGTCCTCGTAGTGTGCTTGGAGAACATTGTAGTTATGCATTATGTGATAGCTTCGGCTGTCTCCAGCAACTCCGGAAATCTGCTCGCCTGGTCTCTGGCATGCGCGTGCACCGAGCAGCGCCAGCAGCCACAGAACAACCACCGGACTTGTAGCAAACATGTTTACTCTCACTGACTCTGATTGATGCACGGGTATATCGTATATTGAGAGCCAATTATTCTGTTTTTTAGGGTTCCGTAGCCAAAATGGCAAAAACGGAACCCTTATAGTTTCGTCATGTCCGTCTGTCCGTCTGTCCGTCTGTCCGTCTGTCCGTCTGTCACAGCCGATTTACTCGGAAACTATAAGTACTACAGTGATGAAATTTGATGGGAATATGTGTTGTATGAACCGCTACAAAATTATGACACTAAATAGTAAAAAAAAGAATTGGGGGTGGGGCCCCCCATACATGTAACTGAGGGATGAAAATTTTTTTTTCGATATACATACCCGTGTGGGGTATCAATGGAAAGGTCTTTTAAAATGATATAAAGTTTTCTAAAAAACATTTTTCTTAAAGTGAACGGTTTTTGAGATATCAGCTCTCAAAGTCGTAAAAAGTATGTCCCCCCCCCTCTATTTTTATAACTACGGGGTATAAAATTCTAAAAAAAATAGAGGTGATGCATGCTAATTAACTCTTTCAACGATTTTTGGTTTGATCAAAGTATCTCTTATAGTTTTTGAGATAGGTTGATTTAACTGTAATTTTGGTTAAGTTATTTTTGCTGTTTTATAGATACTAGTACGGAACCCTTCGTGCGCGAGTCCAACTCGCCCTTGGCCGGTTTTTTTTTGACGGATTTCCTCAAGCGATATTATAGGGACGTTCGGCTCTATGTTAGAATATCGACGCAGGCGAATCACGTAACGTTGTGTACTAACGGTAGATAGATTTTACTGACAAATTTGAAGTTTAAATGTATGAGCTGACAATTAAATTTGACATTAAAATCTACCTAACGGTAGTACAAAAGTTACGTGATTACCCCGCTAACATTTTATATAAAATGTTAGCGGGGTAATCACGTAACTTTTGTACTTTTGTAATTGACCATATGGTCGAGCTGCACCGTTTGACAGGATTTAAAAGTACTTTTCGAAAAGAGGCTTTAAATTAAACAGTTGTTGAATATTTAAAAATAATTTAAAATGGAGTACAACTGGGGTTACTTTCAAATTGAGGGTCGACTTTAAAAATCCAGTTTTTATACCGTATGTTAGTTTTAATTTGGTTAGCATGAGGTCAGTGAAATATCTTGGTAAATTTCCTAGCCGTTTACTAAACGGAATCAGACTAGAAATACTTATTGATGATTATATAAGTGTTCTAAATCTATCAAAGTGGCCCCGTTTTTTCCTAAAGTCATCCCAGTTTACGGTATATCAGTTTGAGTATATACTATTGTAAACATAAGGTAGGTTATTCGCTCGCTTTCATTGACCTAAGAGATTCACATAAGATGTAGGGTGATTTATTATAAAAATTCAAGGCTGTATTATATAGTTAATACCTATTATTTCTTCAGAATCAAAAATGATCGATGTCGATGAAATGCATTTTATTATTTCAGACATCTGTATTAGCCTTAATACAGATGTCTGAAATATGCCTACTTCATTATAATCCTCGTATATTTCCTACAAAAAATCGATAGCTGCTTACAATGAAATAAGAAATAAATATGTTTCATTAATTACCTACTTATCATATGGAATGCTGTACCTATTACTAATTGTAAGGAAAATAATTATATTTTAATTTTCCTTTAGTAAGTCATGCAGTTTGCCTAGACAAAACTAAAAATAGTATGTTGTGTATATGTCTAAAGTACTGAAATATATAATGACAATTTTAAGACTGATAACAAACTAAAACTCAATTTAGTGTAATGGATCTGTATAAAACCCTGCCTTAGCCATTTTACTGGACTTAAATTTCATTATTAAAACCGGCCAAGTGCGTGTAGTACTCCGCGCATTCAGGGTCCCTCCAATCGCAAAATTAAGTTTGTTTTAGTAGGAAAAATAAGGTCAATGAAATAATATGATATATTATTATTTGTTGGTAAAATATATGTATTAATAAATATTATCAACAAATTTCAAGTCTATAGGTTAATGGGAAATAACAATAACTAAATTATGCGGAACAAAATTTTGGGAAAAAATCCGACTTTGGTGGCTTCTCATTTCTTAGTTTTTCAATATTTTTATAAACAAAAATACAATATTTATCTACTCGCCGAGTTCTAACGATACCCCACTCAATGGGGTAGGTAATTTTTTCACACCCCGTTTAGATGTATGGCTTAAATTTGATGTGTATCTGTTAGCTTCATAATTGTATCCTAGTTGTCTATTTTGTTTGTCTTCTAATAAAAAGAAATGTTTTGACAAGTTGTATGCCTTTGGGTCAACAAGATGCTTATAATGTGAAAATTTGAAGACTGTAGATAGATGGACCATTCTACTTTTTCATGTACATAATTTTCAGACATTTTTTTTTAAATGCAGATTTTGGAATATTTGGCTGTCACTTCATATTTTTATATTGTTATTTAGAAAGAGGTTTAATTAGAGTATCTCTTCCGATAGTTTTGGTTATTAACGAACCACAGCTAAAATCCATAAATCAAGTAACTCAGTGGTTTTGGATATCTCACCATTTGTATGAAAAAATGGTTTTTACCACTGTGTTACCCACCTTTTACAACAATATGTTAATATTTAAGTATTTTTACCAATAAATTCCTTTTATTACGTTCAGGTACTATTTCAAAATACTATTTTTATACAATAATTCAATACATATCATAGTTTTTTTTTGTAATAGAAAACTGGTCATGAAAAAGTAGAATGACCCAGATAGATAGATAGAAATCGTTTATTAATGTAAAAACAAGTACATAATACAGTTCACAAAATGCGCCAAACTGTAACGAACAGTTTGTTGGCTCGTCGTCGCGCTCAGTTTACTTTTTAACATAAGGTAATTGTTGTTTACAAATGTGTGTTATCTTATTCTATTTTATTAGATACTAATGAATTTACGAGGGCATGCAAGTTACAAGACGTTGGGAACTTTAAATATTTTTGCTACTGTATAATTCTAATAATGTTTTTTTTTTCTTTTAGCTCCAACCGTTTGGCTGTAAAACCTGTGTGACAGTGGACGGATAACAATAGGGTTCCGTTTGTATCCTTCGGGTACGGAACCATAAAAATGATGATGCTTGGTTTGGATTCTTATTTCACATTCTCACTCATGCTAGATTTCTCTGTGGGCTGTTAATCTAAATTAACGTTTTCCGCCAATATACAAAAGGAAGTATTTAATTTAAGCATTTATAGACGACCTAACGTTGACTGAGGATCACGTTTCTGCAATACGTTGACCAGGGTCATCTTCAATGGCCTTTGAAATGAAATCCCTCCACTTACTCCTACTACGACTCTTCAAAATAGTAAATTATAATAGGTATTTCGGTATTTAATCATTGTTATTATTTCTTGTTTGTATACTACTTTGTAAAATTTCATGTCTTGTCTTGCATTATTTTCAAGCCGCATAATTGTTAATCTGTATTGTTTGGTTTCCACGGGACAGGCCCAGCCTAGTGTGGGACCATAGCCACTATGTATCGAATTGCTCTTTTCGTAAATAAATATATTTTCATTTTTCATTTTCCAATGAAATGAAATGAAATGAAAATAATTTATTCGTGACATAGACCAATACGTTGAACAGGGTCATCTTCAATGGCCTTTCATTACACATACTATTTAAGCAGTGTCAGAGAAAAAACCGGTCAAGTTCGAGTCCCACTCGCGCACCGAGGGTTCCACACACAGATGTATACCTTTTCCAAACCTATTAATTCAGGAAAATCTCAACAACATGGTGTAGAAATTTAACGCCACAGCGCCATCTATCGGCGAAATTTGTTACATGAGCGACTGAATAACTCAATATGTATGGTGGTTTTTCAAGTATAATTATTTATTACGTTAACCTGTTAATTTTTTTTTATTTGAAAGAATGTATCGGGTAGGAATTTATAAAAGAAAAATACATGCGAAGGTGCTTAAATTACCAGCTTAGTATAGAAATGTTTTTTGATGATAAAAAAAAGAAAAGCGAGATAGATCTATACCTAGTTATATTTTTTCTGTAAAATATAGATTGATATCAATGTTATGTAATAATTTCATATTTTTTCCTTGGTAAACTTCGGAGATAAGGAGGGGGAATGGTATTTTTTTTACATTTTTCTTCAAGCCCTTTCATATGATACCTAACCACATTTCACATATTCACTAGACTTTGAAATTTTGAATCACCTTTTGTCTGTAATTCTTCACAGAAAATAATGCGAAATAATAAATGAAACTATGTTCTATGCATCTAGGTTACCTTCTTTTTAACTGTTCCAAATTCCAAATCGATAGCATAAGTAGTTCTTGAGATATTTAGCGATGTGACAGACAGACAAAGTGAAACCATAAGGGTTCCTTTTTTACCATTTTGGTACGGAACCCTAACAAGCAGTCGTAAAGCCAAGTTAGGCCTTCGGGCGGCTTGAGAGCATCTAAGTTCCAACTGTTTAGTTACTCACTAAATACCTCAATTTATAATATAAACAAATAATCTAATTAAAATTAGAATTATAAATAAAAAAATTGACCCAGATCGCTGTCAAATGGTAGGGTGCCCAGAAGGCTGGCTGTATTTCCTCGCTGCACGGCAATACTTATTCGCTGAGCGAAATAGAAGCCAGCCCTCTGGCCAGTTACTTACTTGACGAATCTAATCCCAATAAGGTTTTTGTGGGTTCAGATTCAGATTTATTTTATTCATTTCAGTGTACATATCTACAACTTACATGTAGGTACATACGAGCCCCATTAGTATTGTTCTGTTGATGAGAGACCGCACGCACGCGTTTTTAAATGTCCTTGTCGTGGGAAATATGAGCGTGTACAGATACGACACACACACACACACACACACCATTACTGGAGTAGGGTTTGTCTTTCTCTTGCTTTATTTTATTTTCAGTCGCTTCCGTAAAAACTACTGCCTACGCCAAATCTTGGGATCCTTCAGGATGCAACTGTCCCGGGATAACGCTAGGATTTGAAATCATAATTTTTTCTTAAACTGTAAATTAATATTTAGACATGAAAGATGTGTTCTTGTAGCCAGACTTTCTTATATTATTGTAAATTAATATTTTGACATATAAAAATGCCCTTTTGTCCTATTTGCAGAAATAATGTCCAGACGGCCCAGACTCTGACATTAGAACTTGTTATGGCTAGAATCGGTAAAATCAGTTATTAGACCTAAACTGAGCACCCCTCCAGCATCTTTGTGCTTACATCTGTAGCTTAGACTGACGCTCAGAGACCTTATACATCTCTGAGGATATTTATTTAATAGATTTTATTATTTTCATGTTGACGTGTTACAGATATAGCTCAACATATTTTATTATGATTAGTGTACCTACTTTATTACATTTTATCTTGACGCTTAGAGACCTTATACATCTCTAACAAATCTCGATTGTTATTAGTTTCTTAGTCTTATTTTTGACATGTAACACTACATTTAATTAATGATACTTTGCTTATTGTATTATTTTTATTTGATGTACCTAGATAGATTTTGACTTGTAAAAGTGCCCTTGAGGCCTATTTGCAGAATAAATGTTTTGATTTTGATTTTGATTTTAAAGGCGCTTAAAGGCAAAGGCGCAATACATAGAAACTCTGACATTAAAATATTGTCTTCTAAGAGAGGAATGCCTTCATATTAAAACTGGTTTCTCTCTAATGTCGGTTATAAAGGAAAACGTATGTAAACAGGAAAATTAGATTGGTTTTCCGTGCCGACAGTTGATGCAATTCAAAACTAATCATTGTCTGTTCTACACAAACCCAGTATATGTCTGAACTCCAATTAAACATACTTGGTATGGCCTTAAGACTCAAGATATATTCGTAACTAGCTGATAAATGAGTGTAAAATGTTTTATGAACATGAAGGCTTGCAGAAGATGGAAAGACAATAGAACTTTAATTAACGAAGTAAACTTCGTTAACGCATTCGTGATGTTTTTTTTAAAAAAGATATGTGATGGTAATTGTATCTTCCTTTTGTGTCTGTTTGACAAAAATATAGATATTTGGGTTGCTGGTTAAACAAAGGGATGCAGAACAGGAAATTCGAATATGAACAGAAATAGCACGCATTGCTTTTATGAAAATGAAATCCTTATATACTAACAAAGATATCAAGTTGGGGAAAATTAAAACGGCCGTTTTAACTTTGGACGCATAGATTGACGAATCCAGGAACGTTAAAACTAGTTTGATAGATTCAAAAAGTACTAAAATACAAACTACAGTACGTAGCGGCCCCCTTTTTTAGTTATATATCGTTAAATTTAAATAATTGCAATTATTTACGAGTGGCGCTAGTGGACCTGTTACATTTTATTAAAGCGCTCTTAGGTAAAAAGAGAAAAAGTATACATTGAAAGTATTATCATAGTGACAAGTGACAAGAGCAAAAAAAAGGTATATGCATTTCAATTTCCTTGTCTGTAGGTAACCGTTTTTTCCTCGTTAGCATGATTACCATTCCGGCTTCGCGCCAACCATGGTAAGGTCTGAGGATTGGGTCAGGGTCCATAGTGGTCTATCTTTTGCATAAATATAAATAATAAATAAATAAATATTAGAGGACAATCTTACACAAATCGAACTAGCCCCACAGTAAGCTCAAGAAGGCTTGTGTTATGGGTCCTAGACGACGATATATTTAATAGATATAAATACTTAAATACATAGAAAACATCCAAGACTCAGAAAGAAATATTCATGCTCATCACACAAATATTTGCCCTGACCGGGATTCGAACCCAGGACCGTCAGCTTCACAGGCAGGTGCACTACTCACTAGACTAAACCGGTCGTCATATGAATTTACAATGTGCGATCAAGGGCGAATTATTTTAATTAAGAGGATCCTCGACTCTGCCAACCACGAAAGAGACATCCTTATGTCTTTCGCGCACGACAAAATGAGATGCAACACGGGAATGACTTTTTTTGACAAATGTCGATAAATGACTGTGAAGTTTTATTTAATTTCCTCTTGACAGAATGAGATGAAATACCATCTCATTAACTTAATGAGGGCTATCGTTTTTGTGCTCACCAGTTGGCGCCACTGTCGAGTAAGGTCCAGCCATCACAGTTACGCAGACAGCAGTGAACACCTATCTTTGTGATTATTGCCAGTGTAAATTAGTACATGACATTCCGCAATATGGCGAAGGGTCATATATTTCTAGTCGGGCTTTATTTAGCGTTAGGGTGAACTGGACCGAAGTGCTACATGGTACCAGATAGGGTAGGTAGGTGGGGTTTACGGCCTGTTAATTTGATGCGCCAGTTTGCGGCCACTTGGATGAGTTGATGAACTGAAAGGGTATTTTCTTGCTTTTTTAATACATTCCCATTCAATAGCTACTAATTAAATATCTTTAACTGAAAAAACTTCGTTCTTCAGCAGGCCGCAAACTGACGCAGGCCGCGTAACTGGCCTAGCGACCTTATTGTAAAACTGGTTTTATTTAATACCTGTATAGACATTGACAAACTATTACCGCTAATAAAATAATACCTTTATTCTAATTAGAGGTGTTGTTGTCATTCCGCTTTTATCTATACATCTATGTAAAGATTATTTACTATATTAAATACCTGTATTCAATACCGCTATTCATTGCACTTGAAAGGTATGTCAAATTTTATTAAACATTACCACCAAAACGCAACAAATAGGTGTAAATAAGTACTTACTTTTTACAATACGCCAGTTCGCAGAAACATATAATCGAGTATATTGATATTTGATGCTGACAGCTATTACCGGTAATGGTTTTTATGGATAAAGTGTCAAATCGAGGTATTGTTGTCAATTGACGAAACCGCTAATATATTTGAATACCGGTTTTGATAATACCGCTAATTTTCAGCGATATAAATAGCGAAATGCAATTATAACCGGTTATACCTTATTTAAAACCGGTAGTAAAAATATCGGTAACGATCTCTGCGTGGTACAGTCGCCATCAAATATATCTGTACTCTTCAGGGTGCTCAAAAATATCTGAACATGCACTTTAACGCCTTCACAATAGTCGTGTTCAGATATTTGTGATTACCTTGTTCGCTCCGATATGTTTGATGGCGACAGTACCTACCTATAAAATAGAAAGAAAGAAAAATGTTTATTTGCATTGGCACACAACTCAGAATTAAAAAAAAAAAAACAGAAACAGAAATAAAAATATATACCTAAGTCGTGTGCCAGCATAAAGGATCAAGTTCAGCATGATGCTACAGCCTGGCGGCTACAGCGCTGATTTTCAGCCTAATCCTTGTGGGTGACATACAACCACTCAAACAGAATATAATCACTACACAGTATAAAAATGTGACAATAATGTCAACAATGAATATAAATTGGCCAGTGACAGAGAACGTGTTAACTGTAAGTAGTTACGTAATGAGTAATGCATATTATTGAACGATAATATGATCACGTTTCTACATTGCAAGTTTTAATTTACATCATAATTTAGTAGCCTACCACAGGTTTCATTGTTACAATCTTTTTGACCTACATATGCTATTGTAAGGAAATAAACTTATTATCGTCATGATAGGCAATGAAGCAGAATCGAGGTAAGAAAAGAATAGGGTAACGGTACCCAGTATTGGACACGTCAAGGTGACTAGCAACAGCAAACAATTCAAAGATCATATGGGTGCATCAACTATTCTTTGTTGCTCGTTACCATGGTTACGTCTCCTGAGTCACTCTTTAAAACTTTGATTTTGTAGGGTTTAAATCTACCAAACATGAGTTTTAGCGATGAGCATATAGATATTTGGACATGGGTCATCTCTTGAGCATGCTTGAAGTCCATATTATAAACATTTTTCTAAGAAACTCGGTTATTGTCTCCTCGCTGACGGGATAGAATATCAACAAGAAAAAAGTTGATTAACCCATATGGTTTTTAATTGATTGTTGTAAAAAAAAAATTAAGTTTCCATTGCCTAAATGATGTTAGAGACAATTTACATTAGTTACTGGTGCTGTTACCCTACACTAATATTTTTTGAATGGCGTTATTTGGCTAAAATGCTGTCAAACACTGATATTGTAGGAAGCGAGAAAGGAACAAAATTCATTTGAGTTAGGTAATTTGTTTTTGTCAAAATATTTAAATGGGAATACATTTTAAAGGTCTTCAGGTAGAAACATGAAAAATGAGAAATATCCTGACGATGTCCCTGTCATTATGGCAGTTGGAATGGCGGCTGAGTTGCAAATAGGTAATATTTGACTATAAGAGCAGGGACAGTGTCGAGCGTTACTGTCGCTAGCATGTTTCGTTTAAATAATGTATTTGGTTTAAGTAAGTATAACTTTATATATTAGGTACTTTATATGTAAGTATCTTACACCCGGCTTGTTCGTAAACGGAACAGTTATCTATAAAACAATATTTATTCAACTTATACATTACCTGTTTGTATAATACCTATGTATTATACAAACAGGTAATGTATTATACATACAGCTAATCGCATACAAACACGTTTATCAATGCACATTTACCGACACAGTTGAGAAAACTTGATTAATATTTGTATGCCAAAAATGTATAACAACGCCATCTGTGAACAACTGGCATCACTATGTGAACAAGCGCTCTCCTTCCTCCTAGCGAACATTTCGCGCTGACTATAGATGGCGCTGTAGTTAATAGCTGGGTTATTTTGACAGCTCGCCCACGGACGCACACGGAACGCCAGTTTGCTTAATGGCCGCCGCCGGGGTGGTTGATCGCTCGCCGTCAGCGCGTCGCTCGTTGATTGTTTACTTTATTTACATCACAGTTCTAACCATAATCATCACTGTGACAAGTGTTAACTGTGCGTAATCAGTGTTACAAACAAATACAAAGATCAATTCGTGTGTTGAAAGTTTTCTCGACGCGATGTGCGGTATCGTTCGCGTTGAGTTGAAATGAGAATGCATCGCCCGGTGTAATTTTTGTGGTGTATCAAATTCAAATGTTGAGTTCCAAAGGCGCAATGTGTAACAGGCAGCATACACAGGCGTGTTTAAACACGTCCCTGTCAATCAGACAGGAGATACAGCGGTTCGAGAGCGTGCATCCTTCCATATACGCTTTGTACGACCTCGTGGAGTTAGTACCGGATCCCCTACTGGCCCAGCAGATCCGTGATCACGTCGTGGCTATAGAAGGTATGTTTATTTCGATCCCTCAGCTATTGTTTACGTAGTCACGCTGTCTCTAAGGAGACCGCGTTTAGAAGCCGAGTTAGACAGTTAACCTATATTGCTCTCGCTTTTACTATACTGCTATATTTGCTGTTGTTTAGAAGTAGTTAGTATTTGCCTTTAACGTCTCTGTTTACCTTATGTTAACATAATAAAACAATACGCACAGCTACATTGTTTACCCTAAACATCCTATTATCTCCGGTGAGACGTAACAAGTACTTAATAAGAGAGAAACGGAGTTACAGTGTGGTGATTGAGGAAAACATGGAGAGAAGAAATAATGACAACCGATGTACTAATTGAGCTTCGTTTGTATTCGCCAAATTCGACCGTATTGCGTTGGCTTAAGGTGGATAGTGAAGTTGTAATGGTAGTAGACAGATACAGAACACCCCCTCACTTACCCATTTAAAGTTCTGAGTCACTCGGGACGTACCTGCATCTATATCAATCAAGAAGGTAACAAACTATCCGAGTAGGCCGAAAAGGTATGTATAAACTGTGTTAGCAAGGTTCCGATGTCTGACACGATCCCTTTAACCTATCCAAACACGGGCTACATGCGTAGTAAAACTAAGGCCACTGATTTACACAGGTCAGATGAAAGTATGCTGTTTCTTTTAAGTATTCATGACAGCACAAGGTCTTGGCTATGATGTCGATGCGTCACAATGTTGGCGGGATCTTCTAAATGATAACTCATACAACATAATTTGGCAATTGTTGAAGAAAATCTAAAAGAAGAATGAGTTCGCGTTATCTTTTCTATTTATTATGTATGTTTTTGAATATGATTATTATGTTATAGCTCTAAATTGCAGTAAAATATTCTAGAGAGGGATTTAGGAGGTGTGGTTTCTAAACCTCGTGGAAATGTATATACAGTTATCTACTTATCTACATGATTTTATAGCTTTAAGTAATTTATTGAATACAAAGATTAACAATGTTAATGCTAAGTATATCATACAATTGTAATATGTAATTGTTTATATAATGATGTTAATGATTTACCAATATTCTACATAAATTTTGACCTGCAATATGTTATTACCAATAAATAATGACTAGGTCATTCTACTTTTTCATGACCAGTTATCTATTACAAAAAAAAAATTAGTGTACAGAAATAGGATTTCGATGTGGTACCTAAACCTAATAAAAGGAATTTATAGGTAAAAATACTTAAATATTAACATATTGCTGTAAAAGGCGGGTAACGCAGTGGTAATAAAAACGATTTTTCATACAAATGGTGAGACATCCAAGGACCACTGAGTTACTCGATTTATGGATATTAGCTGTGGTTCGGTAATTACTAAAACTATCTGAAGTGATACTGCAATTAAACCTCTTTCTAAATATCAATACAAAAATATGAAGCGAGTGCCAAGTATTCCAAAATCTGCAATTATGTACATGAAAAAGTAGAATGGCCCGACCATGTCTATGTCTACATATCGTTCAATTATTTCCAATACATTATTATAGTGGCTGCTTATATCCTAATAACACGGCTATGTTTGAATAAATAATAAGATGTCCTGTCAGAACGGAATGTGAACCTGTCAAAATAGTCTACTCCAATTTGATGTAAAAGATCTCCACAATTTTTTTGGCAAAAGAGCCGGTATTCTAAACGAAATATTTAACAGAAATGGGGCTCTCCGTCGTCTCTGTCGCACTTGTATCGAGCGACAGAGAGAGATACTTCGTTTTCGGTACGCAGGAGGCCCTCTAATTTAAAGACACACATGGAGTGGGATAATGTTCCAGTCAGTCGAATATCGAGGAAACAACACCTATGGACGAAGATTTTTGACATGACGTGTCATATGAAGCAAAGTGCAGCGGGGCAATCTAAACTGCGGAAAATCACTACATAGTATAAAACAAAGTCGCTTTCTCTGTCCCTATATCCCTATGTTTGCTTAAATCTTTGAAACTACGAAACGGATTTTGATGCGGTTTTTTTTAATAGATAGAGTGATTGAAGAGGAAGATTTATATGTATAATAACATCCATTAAATAGTGCACCCGTGCGAAGCCGGGGCGGGTCGCTAGTTAAAAATAATCGAAAATATCTTCCGTGTTTTACATAATATTAATAAATCCGGTCGGTGTATCCCTTGCATTTTATTAAAGTGTCAAAAGGGCCTCTACGTGTTGGCTATGTGGTACTCGTTTGGTACGCACGCCTTCCAAAGGTCCGGGATACCATTGTCCCGTGAACGGGAAAGACATACAAAATAATAATAAATATTCTTTATTGTACCACTAATCTAGGGTATTCTTACAAAAAAAATAAAACATTAAATGGTAACAACAGGCGGTCTTATCGCTTATTTAGCCCGGATAGCGGAAATGATGTAAAATACAGAAAATATTTCGATTACTTCAAGTTCCCGCATTCAATTTAGACATTTTATATTAAGCGAAATATAAGCGGATAAGCCACGGAAAATGTATAGTATTTAATGAAATGCGACAATTTCCAACATAGCGGTAAAGCATCTAAGGTGCGTTTTCGGGGTATGTAACCTTACTTTAGTCGTTAACGACGCAAGCCCAACGTAATATATGGTTTGACCTAGAAACTCATTATCGCCAGTGTTAGTGGCTCGTTTGAGAGGTCTAAAGGGAAATCATTTATCCAATATGACCCTTATAGGATGTTAGGGAAAGATGTCGTGTTATATTGAAATTATAATGTGTTCGTAAGAAGGAGGACGATATTACATCAAAGTAATTGACGTTTCATGTTGTTCATAATACCCGTCTCATCCTAAGGCGGCCTGTGTACAGCTGTAGGCTATTACGAACTTCGAAAACCGAAATTCGTATCTTGCCGTCCCTTTCACTCTCGTGTTATACACTATATGAGTGAAAGGGACGGTAAGATATGAAGTTCGGAGTAGGCCCTCTGAGATGAGTATGATTTGAGGTTAAATACTCCCTAGTTTCTGGATGTAAAAGATTTTCTATCTTTTCCTTGTTTGCATCAGCATCCCATTCTGCTTCATGTGCTTGGCTGGAGTGTCGATTTACCATCCGGCAGGCCGTAAGCCTGTTTTCCACCGTCGTTGTATAAAAAATAATCTCTTTAGTCCTGTCACAAGTTCACCATCATGTCCGTTACGTGACTGTAACTTTATACGCCGAGCCCAATAAAGCGATAGGAGTGCGCAGTTGGAGAATATAGTATATATTAGTCTGGGAGAACCTTCGACACAACCACGCGAGTGGTATAAACACTAACCCCAGTATTCATAAACGTCTATCAAACCTATATTAGTTAACTAGCCGCTAAAGTTCGTTTGTCCTTATCTGTAACTTTGACACACATGCTTGTGAGACAGTGACAACAGACGTTTTATGAATAAGGGGGTAAAAATCCCCCAACACGCGCTTTTTTAATTTTAAATCAATCATATATGTAAGCAGAGGGAGTTTTAATATTATGACACCCACGCTGAAATGACGGGACGTGATGAGCGTGTAAAAAGATACAAGGATCCAATAATAATAAATTGAACAAGGCAAACATGGATCGATGATATATTTCGCCGCAGGTTATTAAGAACTTTACATGTATGATTATATTTTATAACAACTACTTATATAACCGTTGGGGAAGAAAGGTTCTCGAGTGGCGGCCTCGCACGGGAAGACGAAGCGTTGGACGGCCTCCCACTAGGTGGACTGATGACTTGGTCAAGGCAGCGGGGAGTCACTGGATGCGGGTGGCTCGCGACCGTGTGCTGTGGCGCTCCTTGGGGGAGGCCTATATCCAGCAGTGGATCTCTTCCGGCTGAATGATGATGATGATGATATAGCACGTGCGCAGACTACAAGTACAATGTAAAACGTATTTAACCAGAATTACCAACTAATAATTTATTGCCCGTATACATTGGAATATTATTCGGAAATTGAAAGATTTCAGTCCGCAAAAGGTCAGAATATTTTAGGACAATACCTAAGTATATTCTCACTTCAACTCATGAAAAAAGGACGCAGCTTGATGGTTTGACTACAGAAAATTGGGACGACATAAATCATATGTCAATACAAACAGCGTTTTGACGTTACATGTACATGTTACATAAAAAAATACTGATTTGACTATCAGGAAAATCCGATATTGCACTCAGTTTCAAACCTTTATAATAAAAATATATAGCAGTAACAACATAGCAGCAGTTATAGTAGTGACGAACGATTATGATGAAATAATTGTGATCTAGGGAGGGTGTGTTGTATCGAAATCAAAGCAGATCACATTCGGTGAATCAACACTGCGTTAGAATAGTCATCAATTGTTCTCGGTCGAATACAATCGTCAACTGTCGACATCCAATATAGGCCAACGATTATCAGAAACGCCAATGTCAGGCATATCGACATCTATGACTTGACGCGTTCCATTAATGGGTACTGTTACAGAAATTCCACATAAAATACTCCGCAACATTGAATTGAACGTAATCCGTGGAGCGTAATGCTTAATCCTATTTACCGAGCAAAATATGAGCGAACATACCATCAACGAGCTTACTGGCAATACGTTTTGTACCTCATTATCATGTTTACTAGAGGTACGGTAGAAATCGTTATTGGCATGCCGTGATAACATTGATAATTTTATGCAACGATATAGCCGTCTATCCACTATAAACGTTACTGTAGCCGAGCGACAAGGCACGCGACACGCGACTTTCAATCTGGAGGGTTGGAACTGGGACCCTGGATTTTTCAAAAACTTTCGTAATATGTAATTTGATATTTTAATACCGAAAATTCGTACTTTACAGGAAAACATCTCGTGAAAACCGGTCTAATTCCAACAAGGTCTCATTTCCATCTGTGTTGGAAGCTCAGATGGCTTTAGTAAAACTAGTACTTAAACCAAATCTTGGGTTTAGGTGTTAAAGCGGACCCCGTCTATAGAGCAGAACCGGAAAAACATTAGGAGGGGAGGAGGGTGATGATAATCTCTATGATAACTAAATATGTGAATGTTATTATTACAAAATTTATCTCCAAGAATTACAGTTTCATTTACAATAAGCAATTTAATAAGAATACCTTCCTCAACTTATTGTCAAATATAATCCCTAGTAGTTTAATAAGATTACTTTCCTTAACTTATTCTCAAATATAATCCCTTCGATTGAAACAAAATAAATTTACCTGAGAAGTGAAAAGGTGTACCCAATTTAAAAGAATTTTGCATTGCATTTCAATATTGGATATTCAACAATCGATATTACTGGGAATCGGTACACATTTCGTCAGTCATTTGTTCTCTAGCGATAACAGAGTCGTATCATGAAGCTCCATGAACGTCAGCTATGATTACAGTGGAGAGCGAAAAGGCGTATCCATTATCCAATATAGAAAAATTCGCTTTATATTTAATTAATACTGTAATATCTACTCGTCTATTTTATCGCGGTATCTGTACTGTGTTGTACTGCAATGGTGTGTGTACATCAAAGATCAAAGAATACTAGGTTATTATAGGTACTACCGAATTCATTTAACAAACATAGGTTTGTGTAGCCCGGCTAGCCGGCGGGTTATAGATAAAACTAATCTTAACTATAATATACAATATAATTTAATAAAAAAGGGTATGTATACAAAAATGGGTTAACTTAACTAGTTCAGTCTGTACGGTGCGGTGGCATAAGAAAACACAAGTCACTGGCCTGTAAGTATTATGTTGAGGAAGTCTGTAAACTGGAAGGTGGTCTGTGAGTTTCCGCTTAGTTGTGTAGATATATGGTAATTTCAAAGGCTGTACGGCATCGGCAGCTAGCGTCGAGACAGCGCCGACGAAAGTATGTACATTGCTGGCACCCAGTGTAATCGATACTAATGTATCCAAGTAGAAAGGGCTGTAAACATTACTCGTGTTTTAAAAAGGTTCAAAACCCATCCGAGCCTCATTTGATCTAGGCCAGTGACGGCTAAATGAGGCTTGGATTGGGTTTCATCCCATTTAATTTTCCATCCCCAAAAACAAAACACGGCCGTGAAAAATGTGTACTTTTTCTTTCTCACCGGCCAGTGCGCCAGCGAACGCACCGCGAAGGTTTTGCCGTGTTACATATGTTAAGTGAATTAGGAAACCCTAATCCATGGAACACCAAATTCCACCATGACTATTAAGCTATCAGATTCAACTGAAAAGCTATCAATTAACTCAATGGTATCTGCGGCATGGATTATGGATTCCATTACCGGCTACCTCCATGTATATTGCGGATCCTATCTAAATTGGCCGGAGCTGTGTATCTGTAGATACTGTGACTATAGACGATTGTAGATGGAAACAGAGACATTCAAGTGCAACGATTTATTTTAAACTAACCTTTTATAAGGATCTTTTGTTTATTTTTCACTACGCCAGAAAGTCCTCTGTCAATAGTATTTGGGTCATTATCAGTTGTAAAAACAAAAGTTGTCCACCCGGTGGTCAATACTTAACGGCTTATGTACATGTAAGCTATGTTTTTATTAAATGGATTTATAGTTACGGAAACATAGTTTATGCGCGTTACTAGACCAATCCTTAGTTAAGCTTTTTGGCCCTTAACTTTTGATATGTCCACCGAAAAGACGCGAACCTAAGTCTGACAATGACTTATTTACTTCTATTCTTGACTGGAATTTTATTTTATCTTACGATATCCACTTTTCGGTTTTTTCTTCGTGTGGGAATATTTGTTTCATCTCTTTCTTTATTTAGTTTGGACCAATCGAATTTTCCTTTTCCACCAAAATATTCATAACCTACTGTTTTCGTGGGTCTGTGTGGTATCTAATAACTTACATTGTCATTAGTGTTTAGTTTATCGATTTACTCCACTTTTATCATCGATCACACTTACATCACATACTGATTGTTATAGTCCATTTACTTAAGTAATAACACCATTAGATAGCAGCCAGGCCGTAAAATAACGAATCTTGTTTATTATTTAAAATATTGCATTTGACATGCATGTAATACATCTATTTGTGGATTCTCTCTGTGGATCGTATTTTATTACCACAAATAGGGAAAAACTAATAAATGTGTATTGTTTGACCACTAACTGGTTTACAGTCATTAAGAAATATCGTTTCTAACATCCCTGCAAATCGACCATTTTCAATTTAAAAACTGTTTTATTTTCCGCTTCAATTCTACCACACAGGAAACAATTAAAAAATGCTCTGTTACTAACTAAAACTTTGATAAAATAAAATCATAGGTAAACGCTCTGTGCTCGACACTGACCCAATACATGGCACTTTGAATCTTATGTCAAGATGACAGAGGTTATTAATAGGGGTCATCTATTGTACACTAAGGTGTCGAGCATTGGGACGTTTACTCCATCATTTAAAAAAAATATTTCGTGCGTCTTATTTCGTTTTATGAAACCCACAATTAATCCTACTATCTTTTGTCCAGGACTTCGTCCGCTTAAACTTCCACTACTTATTTCGACCCTTTGAGGAAAGATTTCGGGAAAAGTATTCTATGCGTTAATCGAGTCTATAAACTATTTATATGCCAAGTTTGTTCATAATCCGGTCTCCTGCGGTATTTCCGGACCGATATGAGCTTCAAACCTTCAAGAAAAGAGCGTATTCCCTTCTGAAAGGCCGGCAATGCACTTGCGACTCCTCTAGCGTTGCAGGTGTTTATGGGCGACGGTAATTGCTTACCATCAGGCGATCCGTTTAGCCGTTTTTGCGTGATTTAGTAACAAACATCTAAACATAAGAACAAGTAAAAAATGAAAGTGAGTGTAATATTTCGCCGATAAACTTAACGGAAACAAATGTAAACTGTACCATACTTTTTTGGGAAAAATAAATAAATAAATAATAAAAAATGTAAACACTCGCATTTATAATATTAATTAAGATGCAGGGAGCATAACAAGCTATTTAAAGCCACTAAGGTGAACTTGTCGTCTGTCTCAAATTAGTTTTAAGAAGTTTTTGTATAGTACAATAAACTTTAACCACAACAACCGTCGACTAACAATCTTTTTTATTATGTTATTGTTTTCATATACAATGTGCTTTTTTTATTAAGTGGTTGTAACCACCCTTAAACTTTATTGCACAAAAAGAATATAAGTGCAAAGGGCGGACTTACTAGGCATTCTCTACCAGTCCACCATAGGACCAAACAGAAACTAGCAAATGTGGGTGTAATGAGAAAATAAATCATAAAAGTTAAGTGATTTAGAAATAGTAAACATACATATATTCGTATATCTGTTGGCAAACCTTAAATAAATAATAAAGACTTAGAACTCTCACTGTTGTTCTTTAAATCCGAACCAGAAATTTACTTATTTTTCCTTAACTTAAAAATTATCGAGTCCAGTCAACAGATCTCTAGCCTACTCACGTAGAGGACAAACGAAGTGCAATTAGCACAGAAACACTAATAAGTACACTATTCTAATTAAATTTGCTCGCTTAACTGTACTAGCAGTAGGACAAACGATCCTTCTAACTTAAGAAGTTCAATGAAATTCATGACCGTTATATCGTATAATACTACTTACTACACTGGCTCGATGACCCAAAGAGGCAAGATAACGTCTCTCTTCCCTATTCTGCGCCACCTCTCGTCAGTTGGGTACACCGAGGTTGGTTAGGTCTTTGAGGGTTGGCTAGGTCTTTGAGGGTTCGCTAGGTCTTTGAGGGTTCGCTAGGCCTTTGAGGGTTCACTAAGTCTTTGAGGGTTCGCTAGGTCTTTGAGGGTTGGGTAGGTCTTTGAGCTCTTCGTCATATCACTACATAGTATAAAACAAAGTCGCTTTCTCTGTCCCTATATCCCTATGTATGCATAAATCTTTAAATCTACGCAACGGATTTTGATGCGGTTTTTTTCAATAGATAGAGTGATTGAAGAGGAAGGTTTATATGTATAATGACATCCATTAAATAGTGCACCCGTGCGAAGCCGGGGCGGGTCGCTAGTAGTATATATTGTATAGTGAGGATTTCATTATTGAAAAACAGCCCCGCTTATGTCGTTTTCAAATTGGAGAATATACACAAAATCAAGGTCACTTTTTGTTAGTACAGAGACGGCCGATGAATAGTCCAATAGATGAGACGGTGTTTAAGAGATTTTTAAAGGCAACTCATATCTGCTTCTTTTGATTATTTATTGTAAAACTTTTAGATGAATGAAACGAATTACAAAATAATTGATGCCTTATCATTTCAAATATGTATAAATAAATATATATCTGTAGCAAGGTGATTAGCAACATTGTACGTATATGTAAACTGTATGCTGGCAGTTACTATGAGTTTTGTATATTACCCACCTTATTTTTATGATATAGCTTGTTTACCTATTATAGGATTTATAGGTTAAGAACTAACTTATAAATACCTTATGCTTTAGTGTAAAACTGCTCTTGATGCATGATAATTTTGTTACTTATATATTTTTCTCATTAAGTGAAATGTCTTTTCAGAATAAAGTTCTATAAACTGATATATAATGTAAGCTTGAAATAACGGTTTGATTATACATTGAGATTATTTGACACTTTTACCGCAGAACGTGCCTGATAAAAAACCTCGTAAGCCATTCTCTGTCATTCTTTCTAATGTTAAAAAAAACAAGGTATATACCATTCAATGCTTACAACCGTTACGTGCCTGGGAAGTGTGCTAAAAACTGGTCAGATTTCAAGATTCAATATCCATAATATTGATTACTGATGATCCAAAGACCATAACTTTTAGTCCCTTTGTTGCTGATATAGTTTTAAGGAAGAAAAATACCTAGTTTTCAATTCTAATTTATTAGTAACTCTGTGAGCTGTACACCTCCGCATTAAAAAAACAAAAACTTCGTCGCCCAAAAATGATATAATTATCGAACGCTCACAAAATTAACGAGAATCGGTTAAGAAATGCGGGTTGTAGACGGTAACAGCCGAACGCATTATTCCTGTGCTAAAACTTTATTCAAAGCTACTAACTTAAAACTCATCTTGTCTTAGTGCCAGTATTCATTACGCTGACAACCCTCCATGACCCGAGATTTTATATTAAAACTGTCGTCTTTAATTAAAACTCCAAGAGACAAAGATTCCTTCTTGAAATTCAAAGGACACACGTATTTAATCAACGCTGGAAATAAACCCCTTTAAAAACCTCTAATTACTTCAGACTCAGATGCAATATCAATTAAATTGTAAATTGTAGAATTCAATACAACTTCATTTGATTTACTACCTTCATGCTTAGAAAAGACAGCTTCTAATTGCTGGCTTGTATTATCGTGCCTTACATCGTTATGGTATGTTACATGTGAACTGTAAACTTTATGATTTGCGTCTAGTGCATCGAATTCACTGCGTTCTTGCTTATGGCATAGATCTTCTAATTCCTTGACGGCATTGTTCAGTTTCATATCATTGTCCCAGGTACAGACTTGATTTAACATGCCGTAGCGTTAGTTAATCAATCTTTGTCAGCAGGTAGGCTTCTAACCCCTCTGTTATTTGACACACGGTACTAATTGCATTCGTTCTGTCACGGCAAATCAACGTGGATTTATGAGGATATTTAATATAAGGCGTATGAAAAGGAATGTCATTTGGAGTTGACGGCTATGGGTTAAGCTAAGGGGTAATAATGCTTGCCTTACATCTGTCATGGTATTTTTCTATATTATTTAAGAAACGGTTTTTCTTTCAGAACCAAAATATAATTCTAAGCTCTATGAAGAACAATTTAGGAAAAAGATTCTTGCTACGTTATTACGTGGAATTTTGGGTACATGTCTACTAGTTTTAGTTAATAGTATTTTAAAAATATTGTCGCAGTAAAATAACATGCGAAACTAAAAAATAAATAAGTACACTAAACTAAGGCTAACTACGTTAGTTAAGTCATGTTTAATTGATTAATGAGTTTCTGGCAGTGCCAGTGTTTGTGACTTGTAGAATGAAAAACAATTACGTATTCACCCTTTTCTGAAAACGATTTCTGTAAAAGTAAGGTATAAGTAAAGGAAATAAAAGAGTCCTAATCCTAAACGTTTTGGCAGCGAAACTAAATCAAACTATCCGATCAATCAAAGCCACAAAAAGAGTCGAACGTGCATACGCAAAAACAACCAATTACTTCCCTAGACTAGAAAAACAAACGTTGCCGCTGACTATTGTGTTTTTATTCTCCATTCGCATTCGATGAAATACTTACAGAAGTAACCAACTTACTTTAGTTATTGGAACCTTACATTAGGAACTTAATATAATTCATATTATTGCATACAATAAGAACCATCTTACGAGAGGCGGACTTAATGCATAATAATTACCTACAAATTAATATGGTTTTGATGAAATTGTCTTTGTCAATCTCATTTATACAACTGTTGTTCATGTCATTTCTACTCATAAAATGACAATGATTAAGCGTTTGATTTTGAAATCCCATCTTTGTATTTAAGATGTGGCAAACTTGCAAGGAGTATAAATTATATCAAAACAATGCTTATATAACGTTTATTGTGGTGACAAATGGTACATTTCTCTACTTACATTGGTTTTGTAATACTAATAGGCATAAAGATCCCTTACTAGCCGTATCACGAATGAATGAATATTTTAAAATGACATTTTATTTTAAATTACACGTCCCAACTGTCAAGTCTGAAACAAAAGACACTCACGGTCTGGAGTGTCCGTAATTCAGTATATAATTCGTCTGTTTCCTAACCTGAGGTATTCTGTTCTGCCTCTTGTTGTCATTATAATAGACAATACTGCTATAGTCAGCATTGTTGGATTAGGATTTGAGATTACTTGCTGTCTGCACGGAACTGTTTGGTAATGTTAGGATTTACCTTTTATTTGCATTAGATGTGCCTAACAACGGGGCGTGACATAACTATTCGATGAATCTGAAAAACGTTGCTTTTACATTGTATTCAGCTTTATCGGTATCCACATTCTCGTCCGTTGTTATTATTTGTATTGTTACTGTCTCGCTAGATGATTCCTAAGATTTTTCTATCTATCTATGGAAAATGATATTATTAATTTTATTAATAATGTTAGATCAATCTTACGCAAGCTCGAAAACGTTACGTAATACCCCGTTTAACTTAATTGTATGAGTAGGTTTCGCAGTTTCTTCATTTTAAGCCGTTGTCTACCTATCCCGCACATGTACGGGCACATAACAAAAGTATGCTATTGTTAATTTTTTTGTCGAGAGACAAGAGGAGACACAGAGAGCATTTTTCATACGAAATTCCCAGAAACTATCGAACGGGCGGACTCCCGACGCGTCTTTCGCCTATAAAAGCTAAACCAACATATAGAAGGTTAATAACAATGAGTATCACCACAGATCATTACATAACATAATTAGTGTTAGACTATAAGAAGCCACAACACGTATCAAGTTACAGATTAAGAGTAAATACCAGGTAATTGGCTGGCCATGGGCTTAACGATCTCGTTACAACTGGACTGACAATCGTACGAAACAATTAGTTATCTGATTTATGGAGATAATTTGGCGTGGCTAAACTGAAGGCCATATCACTAAAGTTAAAAGAAACGGGATGTATTACGGTATACAGGAATAATAACAGAAACTAAACTACTTGTATAAATTAAGTATTTGACGACCGGTATAGCCTAGTGGGTAGTGCAGTGCACCTGCCTGTGAAGCTGACGGTCCCGGGTTCGAATCCCGGTCAGGGCAAATATTTGTGTGATGAGCATGAATATTTGTTTCTGAATCTTGGATGTTTTCTATGTATTTAAGTATTTATATCTATTAAATATATCGTCGTCTAGTACCCATAACACAAGCCTTCTTGAGCTTACTGTGGGGCTAGTTCGATTTGTGTAAGATTGTCCTCTAATATTTATTTATTTTATTTACTAATCGTATAAAACTTACAGGTGATATTGACGACATTAGAACAAACATGGGAGTTCTAAACATGTAATTGACGTAAACACGACTTTTTTTAAACCTTGTCGATAGCAAAGAAGCGTACGAGGAAGAAAATTCTTCCGCAACCGTACCTTACGCGACCATTTAGGTTCTAAGTGTAACTTGAATTCCGTGTCGAAAGGTGTCGTAGGCAATGTATAAAACAGTTCTTACGAACTTAGGGAGAGTTTTTCAACACTCGTTAAGAGCATGCATTGTACCTGAATAATGATTATCAGACATGGAAGATGCATAATAAAAAAAACATCAAGGTTGCAAATATGTCTGAAAGTAATCGTACTATAATTGGAATTCAAGTACAATGAGTTATAATAGTCCTTTTAAAAGGTCGCGACCTAGCCTTGGATTCTTGGATATCCTCCAATATCGTGCCATTTAAAGTTTTAGGATACTTATGAGGGGTGGCGTAAACATTTGTATTCGGAATTCTTGCACTCTACTTGAGCCAAATAAATGTTAACAGTCATTCGAGTATTTTATTTAAAGACGGTCCCTGTAATGAATAAACAGTCGATTTTAAAACGGACTGGCTATCATTTTCTATTTTCCAAAATACACAATGATATACGGAAATAAAAATGTTACTCGTGATTCTGAATTTAAACACCTAAAATGATCTATTTCAAAAAAAAAGTCAGAGGTATGGTGTCTTCGAGTAATTCCGAAAATAACAGATTCCTGTCTAACTAAGTGATTTTGTTGCACTACCAAACATCAACAAAAAATATTTATAACATTTCTTTTTGATGGTGATGATGATGAGAACCAATAAAATAGCTTAGTTAGACTGGAATTTGTTATTTTCGGAATTACCCGAAGACACCTTACACCGGTATGAGAAAATGTCTTACCACCTTATTCATAAACGTCTGTCAAACCTATATTAGTTAACTAGCCGCTAAAGTTCGTTTGTCCTTATCTGTCACTTTGACATTGACGTTTGTGAGAATGGGACAAAGAACATTTTAGTTACCAGAGGTTTGTTAAGTTTTATGAATACGGAGGTAAATATTTGTCACCGTTGTCACCAAATATCAGTGACATACGCAGACTTACAATGTAGAGATTCAGCGACGTTTACATTGCAAATCAAGACAGTTACGTGGCAAGAGTATCCAATTTTGCCGTAGATACCTATGTTGACTTTATCTATGATTCACACTTCAAATAGTACGAGCAAAAATTGAGAATTCACCAGTGACCTATCCACTGTTATAAATACTACGCTGTGTTGTGACCGTATTATCATGAGTCGACGCAAATAATATAAGTCTTTAGTTAAAAACCGCTATTTTCTGTGTGATTGATTACGTGTCTTGGGGCCTAGAAATTTCGTTCCAAAATCACTAGAAATCGTTAAATTTCAAGCTAAAAAGTTGTTTTTTCCTCTAAAATTATACTAACAAAAATGGCTCAGTTAAAACTTTAAATAAAACCATTGTATCCTTTAGTCCATTTATTGGAATTATCAATACTTTTGTTATAATTTGCTTTAAAAAAATTAAAGTTTGTATGATATTGGATAGGATTGATTTTAAAGTTTGTAGTTCCTCTTAAGCCTCGTATAAAAACAATGACTCTTTCAACCCGTTCTCCGAATAGACGTCGATTCTATTTTTACTTCAAGACCAATGTCTAGTGTCGTGGCGGGAAACATAAATATACCGTATTGGTTGACTTCCGACGCTCACAGACAATAAGGAGTTTATGAAGATTTCAGAGGAGTTGACAATACAAAGTATCGGGAGATGTTTCTTAAATTTAGTGAGAATTTGTCAATGAAATCAATAACGCTCACCCTGATCAAATACATGACATGACTGTGTTCTGGATAATATTTACTATTTTTAATCTGGATACCTTTTAGATCTCCAAATATTATGTTTTTTTTTATACAACACCTTTGGCAAACAAGCTTACGGTCCACCTGATAGTAAGCGCCGACCCTTTATAAAATTTGAGGATGCACTGTGTTGACAACAAAAGGGACAAATTTAGGTCCCTCGCTCTCAACACAGTGCATCCTCGGGAGCCCTGGCAACTTTGCTCACCTCCAGGAACACAACACTACATACTTGTAGAGTAGATAATGTTATTATGGCTGTGGTCTTCTGCAAGGCGGAGGTACTTCCCCAGTTGGGCTGCTCCAAATTCGAGCAAGATGACATTTTGCTGTGTCTCACAAAATATGTCTGTATTGTATCATTTAGTTCTTTTCTCTATTGCTTTGTACTTTCATGTCACTTAAT
Source organism: Epiblema foenella (assembly GCA_963556455.1). NCBI lineage: Eukaryota > Metazoa > Arthropoda > Insecta > Lepidoptera > Tortricidae > Epiblema > Epiblema foenella. The sequence goes on along the minus strand of OY747103.1, from coordinate 22,342,227 downwards.
ATTACATGTGTGTTTGTAAAACTGACATTCAAAAGAGCCTTTGAGGCGCACTAGCAGAATATGTTTGAATTAAAACCTGTATACGTAATAATTTGATATTGTTGTCTGATTTACCCAATAAATATATTGAATAGAATTTTCAATGTAAATAGGAAATTTATTGTACAATTAGACCACTCAATCAGAAAAACATCGAGGTCTAAACGTTATTGTTAGAATAAAAATTCTCTAGTACAATCATTAACATTTAATGAAGGTAAGAATTCCAAAGCCCATTTGTTATATTCTTCGAAAAAGAAACAGAAAAAGAATTGGACGTTTACTTCTTCTGAATAATAATATCATTTGATATCCAGAATGACATAATTTACGTTGTCTACTGAAACAAATGATGAGAACACAAAATGAATTTTGTTTCGTATAAGAACATTCTAGACACTAGTGAGGAATTCGCTGTTTTGACAGAAAGAGACAAATGCGCGTCTCTCGCTCTCAACACGGCCGCATGCTCCATTTAGGATAGTTGAGGCAATCAAGGGAACGGAGGGTGTATTACACTGATCAATGTTTCATACAATTACAAGAATTCGCGATTAGGAACCCGGGTATTGTAGGGCGGGGGTAGGGTGAAGAGGGAGAGGGAAGTAGATAAAATTTAGTATCTCCTCTGCATATACCAATATCATAGTTCTGCAATCCACACGCGTGGTCGTGTTGGAGGACAAAACTCCCAGTAGCTTGATTCCACTCATACCAGATTCGGTTGAAACCGCTCAACCAATCTCACTGGAGCGCAAACTCTTAGAGTATTCCAGTGTTTCAAACCACACTCGTGGTCGTGTCGGAGGTTTCCCCTGGATTTTCCCCAGGCTACTCTCCAACCGCGCACTCCTATCGGAGGTTAGGGCCTGGCCTATAAAAAGCCACAGTCAGGTAAAAAAGCTACAAAATTTTTGGCAAATTTTAAACTAAGTTGCTTGAATCACATATGAGTGTTAGGATAAACTCTGTACAGCCTTAACTTATATTCTGAATTCGAAACTAAAACAATACAAGCCCCAACACACGATAATACTTGACTTTCCAACTTCAAAACAATATTCTGTTTTAGGTAGCAAAGTTTGGAAAATATTTGGTTTTGAAGTCGAGTTTTGGCCGACATTAGCTTGTGGTTATTTGGGAAAGTTGAAATAATATGTAAGACATAAACCGAAAATGTGAATGTAGCCACGGTGAGGAAACCGATTTCATTTTGGGGGCAGTGGGTTCTAAGCCCGACCCAATGGTGATATAACAGGTTGACACAAATAAACGAAATGAATGAGAAATATATGAACCTTGTTAGACTTTGTAGAACATTTTCTGAGACTATATGATAACAATAGAGAATATGCATAATTTTTTTTTATGATGCCATTGGTTACCAGTTTTTAGAGAGGAAAAAATGTGTATATGGAAGAAGTACAATTAGAACAACACAAAAGACAAAAATGGATTTCAAAGTGCAGCATAAAATCCGAGTGCACAAAACGCCCCCAAAACTCCCATTCTAATTGAGCATAGCATGTGACGTCATATACTATGCGCCCGTACTACCATTGTATGGAAAAACGAGTAATTTACTGTTTTGGTCTTGAAATATACGTTTAGATACATTGTTCTCGTACAATTTTTTGTTTGTCATAACAAAAGAATTCTGATGGTGTTTTTTAATTTACTTTTAGTCATAAAAAAACATTACATAAGTGTCTCTTTTTAAGATTTTGAGCATATTTATTTATTTACTGTTTTTTGTCATAATTTGATTGTCTGTTATTCATATAGTGACATCTTATTATAATAAACATTTTCATTTTCATCATCAGCTCGTAAGAGTAGTGAAATAACGGACACCATTTATTTTCAGAAATATATACCAATCGATTTTTAATTTCTATACCACTAGTAAGAGTAGTAAATAATGATAACGGTCACCATTTATTTTCAGAATTATACCAATCGAATTTTATAATTCTTCTTTCACTTTCCGAGCTATTCGGCTTTGGAATTCTTTATCTCCTGATATCAAAAAACAGCTTAAAGATCACTATTTGTCTCTCTCATGACACACTTAAGACTTAGCTCCTTTAGACTATGTGGCTGACTATATATTTGTATATGTGTATGTACGTATATTTTTATACTATATTTATGTATGTTAATTTATCCTTAATTATTGTTGTAATTATTAGTAGGCTTCATATGTATTAACTCTGCACCACCTGCTATGAATCGTTCTGATTAGATTTCCGCTACCCTAAGGTTGTCTGGAAGAAATCGCTCTTTAGCGATAAGACCGCCTGTTGTTTGCCTCTTCTCATTGTGTTTTTGTACTGTACTGTATCCTTTGATTGAGGTGTGCAATAAAGAGTATTTGTATTGTAATCGATTTTTAATTACTACCTTTCTTAATTAAAAAAGGTTTCTAAAGATTTCATTAACCAGTTTACCGAAACGATGGAAACCAGTGACTTTAATTAGAGGAAATTAAATTTTGATGCGATCGCAACTTGATCGAAACTTCCCTTTTCTGTTAATAAATAAAGTTAATTTGAGTTTATGAAACGAATAAACTTAATTGAAGTGGGGTAGTGGGGCTGATAATAGGTAGATATACCGAGGTCATGAATACAGTAATAATTATTATCACATTGAATATATTAATAACTAGCGATCCGCCCGGCTTCGCACGGTTAGTCCAGTTTTTTAATGTTTTGATTTGCTTACCTACTATACTTCGAATATTACACGTTTTCCGAACAAACTTTCAACCCTCTTTTTTGCACCCTTAAGGGGTGAATTTTCAAAAACGCTGAAATTGCTTTTCTTGAATTTTAACTGAGAGTCTACCCGCTAAGTATGAAGGCACTCACTTCAAACATCAGGTTGCCCATACAAACTTTCAACCCCCTTTTCACCCTTTCATATGTCTAATTATGAAAACCGCTGAAAACTGTTTGCTTCCATTTTTCTTCTATATTAAGGAAGTTTCTTTCTTAAATATAATTTTGTTCACCATACTAAATGTACAACCCTTTTTAACCCCCCAAGGGGATGAATATGGAAATAAATCATAGCCTATGTGTTATTCTAATGTCTAAGTTACAATACTGGAAAGTTTCATAGAAATCAGTTGAGTATTTTTTGAGATTAAGAGGAACGTACATCCAGCATCCACACAAACTTTCAAGTTTATTATTAGGCTGCTGCCTAAAATGTGTTTTATCCCTTTCTACAAGCACAAATATCAAAGTGTTAGATAAAGACAAACGAATATTAACGGCATTTTAACTAAAGTAGTCTTGATTAATGTTTATTAATCAGGGGTGAAGTCTGTGTTATTCTCTGTCTAAGCTACAATACTGGAAAGTTTCATATGGTCGTGAAGACAACCACCCCATATCGTTTGCCCGCGAATGGCTTATCGGAATCGTTTGTTCATCGTTAGTTCACGTTTGTTCAGTAGGTAAAATCGTTAGGACCCGATTCTAACACTTCAGTTAAGTATTTTCACAAATTAGTTAAGTATTTGTTGAGATTGAGAGGAACGTACATCCATCTATCCATCCACACAAACTTTCACGTTAATAATACTATATTATGATTAGGATAACCATTATTATGAATATCGTCATGCACATTCGAGTCGTGATAAAAATTATAAATATCTACTACACATATTCGAATAAATTAACCAATTTTTTTTCTATTCGTTACTAATTTGGGCCCCTAAAAACAATCTAAAAAAAATTATTTTCTTTAATTTATTGATTGTAAGCAGTCGTTTCCCGGCGAAAAAAATAAGCAATTAGTAGCATTCTTTTGTTATGATCCCGGGGATCCCAGGGACCGGTATACGACGGGTTGTGCCAACGTCTGAAAGTTAGTTCATTCTACTTTTTCATGACCAGTTTACTATTATAATAAAATCCATGATATATAACTATGTATAAGTATTGAATTAGTGTACATAAATAGTAAGAAACAAGCAACAGGAGTTGCAAGCGTCCATAGGCTACGGTGACCGCTTACCATCAGGCGGTACGCTTGTTTGCCACCGACGTGGTATAAAAAACAAACAAACATAAAAACACAATTAAAATATGAAGTTAAATAATACAGCACTAACCTAATTAAACTAACTATACCTAAACTATAATCTTTAAGTAAATGCCCCCCAAGTCCCCATCACTAGCTATTAAACATGGTCTTTAATTAAACATGATCTACTAAAGAAATAGGTTCAATGGGGGCTATCCTTTTTGTGCTCACCAGTTGGCGCCACTGTCGAGTAAGCTCCAGCTGTCAAAAATTGTTATTGGTATTATGGACATGAGAACGAAGTTTATATTTAAATCATATTCAATAACTTAAAACCGTACCGTAAAAATATCGGACATCCCGTTTTGTTCGGAAAAAAGGAGGAAATAAGTTTCCGAAAGACAAAACTGTCTCAAAGCACTGACAGTCATTGACCCTTAACTTATATTTGCCATAATCAAGCTCAGGTATTGCAAAATAGTCACCATATTGTCCCAATTAGATATTAAACCGCGTAGCACAACCACAAAGAGTGACATTTGAAGTTTCGGAGACCCCACCCACGCTACACTAGCGCCTCTAGCGGCGAATTCATACGCGATAGCCCTCATTCCGACACAATGACATAAAACTGTCACATTGTGTTTTTGTATTCAAATAAAATTTCAATTTCACTTTCTCAGTAATAAAAAATTCAGCCTTGGCCTTTTACTGCTCATTATCTTAATCTTCAAATTAACCCGTTCTTAAAACAGCATTCATTTGTAAAATGAACCTTACGGCTTCGGAATTAACCTTATGTTTATCAAATGAGCTTTACACCAGGAAATGAGTGACCATCTTACATGAAGTATCTTATTTAAATTAGAGCTCTTTGCTTTTTATCACAAAGTTCTTTTTAGTTTGATCTTTCTTTATAGCACGCGCCTTAGAATTTCGCAGATTTGTATAGAATCCGAGAGTCGTGGGAACGCATCTAATTTGAACACAATGTGTTTGTGTTTGTAATTAGACTGCATACAGGTTAGTGAGTTAATGACCAGTTTATTAATGTAAGTTATTGTTTTAGTGGATAAATACTTGGCAGATATGTTAAACTATAAGCATCAAAATAAATAAAGCTGAACACTTTATCATATCACTGCAATATCATCATTTCATCATTCATCATCATTCATCATCTCCATCTTTAAACCTACAATTGCTAAATGTGGCAATGGATTTAATTTCATGTGCTCTGCCTACCCCTTTTGGGAATACAGGTGTGAGTTCTTTGTATGTATAACTTCTAACAGTCAAGTTGCCCACTCACTTGACAGTGGGCAACTTGACTGTTAGAAGTTCTCAAGCCGCCCGAAGGCCTCTAACTTAGCTTAACGACTGTTATCATAGACAGCAGCCGGGATCAACGGCTTAGCAATCCTTCCAAAGCGCTCTGTATTTTTTGGATTTATCATTAAGAAATATCGTTTCAAACATCAGTCCAAATCGACCATTTTCAAGCAAAAAACTTGTTTCTTCCGCTTAAATTCTACTACACACAATAAAATCAAAATATGGATATGTTACTATCTAAAACTTTAATAAAAAATAACTTTATTGGTATTATCAATACTTTTGTCATAATTTGAAATCAAAATATTTAAAAACTTGTAAGGTCTCGTTGCCCACTCACTTGACAAGGGGGTCGTAGGGATACCCACCGTTACCCTGTACATGGCCCCTGATGCCGAACGGTGCAAAACTGGCAACAAAATTGCCGTAAGATAAATAAACCTCATTAAATTGTGTAATTACCTCTTTGCTTTGCTTCAACATTTCCCTTGTAATTAGTACAAAGGACTCACCAAACAAGCACTGACTTTGTCGTTTTACGTCTGTGCATTAGAGAACACGGTTTCCATTCGCACACTCACCTCACCAAATGCGTTGTTTGAAAAAGAACTCACATGTTTATATTATAAGGTTGTATTTTCATTAGGACGTTTTCAAGATAAAGTGTCGTAATGCCTTTTGTGTAATGGAATATGTGCACTTTGTTTCCTGCATTAATTGAGAGAGAGAAAAATATTTTGAGTGCGATTTTGTTTACAGGAAAAGTTATTTGAATTGCATTCAGTTTTGTGTACTTGTTGCGAACGCAACTCTTATTTAATTTTACACATATATAATAACTTAGTATGCAGTAGCAAAACGCGCCCGTCGGGCACGGTTAGTATAAGAGCGGCTTTTTTAAAGCCACCAATAGCAACGCTTCACATACGCTTTATCCATACCATTATAACATACGTTAACTAAAATTATCAAATCTTGCTCGTCATTACCTATTCTTTGTTCTTACATACAACCACTTCTGCACATACCTCTTTTGGCCAAACTATTTTGTAAATCAGCACCTATTGAAGTTATACAGTCAACTTTACATCGAAGTTTTATTTGAGTCGTCGAGTTCCATCATCACCGGCACCGGCGTCTACAGTACACACAGGACACAGACACACACACAACACACACAACACACACACACACACATACACACACACAGAGAACAGATTTCGAGGCTATTCGAACAATCTTTTTCGTCGGTTCCTCAAGGCTGAGAATCGGGACCACCATAGGAGCAGTTCTTGGCTACCGCTCTCCAGACCCCTCTATATTGGGCTAGTTGTATTACCCCCTGGATCGTGGATTGCAGCTGTCCATCTTGTTGGAGCTCTGCTCTACCTCTGCTGCTCCTCTTCAACGCAGCAACGCAGGCAACCATTATCAATTCGAAGAATACGTGGTCGAAATATTTTATATGTTGAAGTGTATCTGAGCCTGTACTCCGACATTTGAAATCCAAAATTCGTGTCGTACCGTCCCTTTCACTCTCGTGTTATGAGTGAAAGTGACGGCGTAGTACTAAGTTCAGAGTAGCCACTCTGATTGGTTATACAAAAAAGCTTTTGGTTGCGGATCCATATTTGTGCAGTGTTTTTAAGAGGACATATGTACAAATTATGAAAACGTTTTGAACTCAAATTATGACAAAATTATAGATTGAGGAACACGATAAAATGATAATCATTCGATGCAGACCAAATACAAAGTAAATGCAATTACTGTTAATCATAACTTTCCATTTGATCTCATTATTAACCTCGTGAGGCCCCGTGTCATATAGGTACTACATAAAATACAATTGATTTTGAACTATACATACGTTTATTAAGGTCGAGATTATTTTGTTAATTTTTGAAGGTCAGGGCTCAGGAGGTTAAGGGGCTCCTAGATCCCAATGACCTTCGATCTGTAACTTTCCTTTTTCTCGTGTTTTTTATGGCTTATCGTATTAAAAACAACAAGGTTTACCGAAATAGTAACTTCAAAACTCTGTCTTCGAGATATTGGCATCAAACTTTGGCAATTTTATGCCAAAAAAACAGTTTTTTGGACGTAACTTTTGTGAAGATGAGTTAAAAGTAGAAATTTCTCTTGCGTTATTAGAAAAATCAACATATATAGATATATAGATATGCCATTTGCGGGCAAAAAGTTTGGGACGGTCAACTTCACGACCATACAAGGAAAAGTTACATGTACATTGCATATATATAAGTGAATTAACACCATACTTATATCAAAATTAGACCTTTTTTGGACCATATTTGAATTTGAATAAATCATAAAAAAATAAGTAGTCAGTTTTTTTAAGATTTAGCTATTGAAAATGTAGATAGAGGATTGAAGAACCAATAACCGTTTGTGCCATAAGCATATCTATAGATTTGACAGAGCATTATCAACTCAAAACTCTTCAAAAATGGATGAATAGCGCGTGGAGCCCCTTAAATGAGCTTTTACGTAAATGTACTGGTATTAATAATTATATTGTTTACTTTCATGTGATATATCTGATAAGTAAGTATATGAAACTTATACATATATAGAGTATGTAACATTGTTATCATTACATATCCTGTTACTCATTTCATAAGGCGATAAAATATTTTATTCATCGAATCATCGCATATTTTATTATTTCAAAATTAACTAAAAGAATTGTGCTGACGCAGTACTTAGCTACCTATTCTTTCCCTGATCATGATTCTGGATCAATGCCTGACTCATCATCCGCTAGTTGATTTTAATGATAATTATATATTTCCAAACATTGCACACAATTTATTAGGAATTATTCGTTTTTGACTCTCGAACTATTAGATTAAATAATTTTACTCAGATTACGTGCTTCTTCATTTAACCAAATAACTAAATAATCGGTTTATGCATGGTGAGTTCTACGACATAATGGGTTTTACCAATAGATAAAAAATTAAATTTTGAGTCGAATCACTACATAGTATAAAACAAAGTCGCTTTCTCTGTCCCTATATCCCTATGTATGCTTAAATCTTTAAAACTACGCAACGGATTTTGATGCGGTTTTTTTCTAATAGATAGAGTGATTGAAGAGGAAGGTTTATATGTATAATAACATCCATTAAATAGTGCACCCGTGCGAAGCCGGGGCGGGTCGCTAGTGGTATATAAAATTCAAAAACTGTTAATTTTAGCAGATAGTTGGTTTTACCTTAGACCCGGCGATGTAACATGTCGCATTCTCGTAAGGTAACTGACACTTTTGCTATGAAAAATTACGTGATCAACTTTACAGACGCTCGAAGATGTTACGTAATCACCATGAAATAAAACATACCTAAAGAGCCATAAAATACAGAAAAAAATATTTACTCATAAATCCATATGGACGTTGTTATGCAGTAACGTGTCAACCTACTATAGGTTTTCCTATTAGGTTTTTTTTTATTCAAAATAGGTTTGCGCTTGACCACAAATCACCCGATGGTAAGCAATATTGTGGTCTAGGATGGAACGCGCTTACCTAGTAAAAACCGATTCACTCTCGCCTTGAAGACCAAAAGGTTGTAGTTTACGGGAAACAAGGATTCCGGCAAGGAGTTCCACAGCTTGGCGGTTCTCACAATAAAGGTGGAAGCAAAACGCTTCGTGCGAGTTTTCGGAACAGCCACCGTAAAACGATGGCGCCTTACCGTATTCCTACTCGTCCGATGGTAGAAAGGGGCGGGAGGAATTATGTTGTGTAATTCCTCAGCGCACTCCCCGAAAGATCACATTAACGACCAGTTTAGCCTAGTGGGTAGTGCACCTGCCTGTGAAGCTGACGGTCCTGGGTTCGAATCCCGGTCAGCGCAAATATTTGTGTGATGAGCATGAATATTTGTTTCTGAGTCTTGGATATTTTCTATGTATTTAAGTATTTATATCTACTCGTATTAAATATATCGTCGTCTAGTACCCATAACACAAGCCTTCTTGAGCTTACTGTGGGGCTTGTTCGATTTGTGTAAGAGTGTCCTCTAATATTTATTTATTTCTTTATTTATTTTATTTATTTATTATTGCATAACAACATCCATATATGATAACACAAAATAAATATGTATAAGTACATACAAACCACATAACATGTGTTTCCCAGCAGCATTGAAACTGACACTGGTTCGGCATGACATTGAGACGACCGCTTTAGCCTAGTTGGTAGTGACCCTGCCCTCGAAGCTGGAGGTTCCGGGTTCGAATCCCGGTCAGGGCATTTATTTGCGTGATGAACATTGTTTCTGAGACTTGGATGTTTTCTATGTATTTATGTATCTTTTATCTATATAAGTATGTATCGTCACTTAGTACCCATAGTTGCTTACTTTGGAACTAAGTTGGTTTGTGTAAGATTGTCCACAAATATTTATTTATTTATACTGACGCCATCGGAACAACTCTTGCGCATATCATACAGCACAATATTATCACTTCATCGTGATCCTCGGAGTGTGAAATCGCGGTACCGTTGCCACCAAATAACGGTGAGATACACAATGTTTTACTTTAAATACGACGTAACTACAATCTACTAACTATGGTATATAAGCTCCTTTAACTAAAACACTATAGGTCCATTTTAGCACAAAGTACTTGATGACTTAAGACTTTTTGAAATTGGTATGCTATGAAAAGAGTTCTTATAATCCGTCCCGCTCTAGGGATACTGTTATTAGACTTTGATATGTCAGTTTGATGAGGAATCGAAGTGTGACCATTAAAGATGATTATGGATTTATTTACATTTAATTGCTGGTAAAAAGGGATAATTTATAGCATATTCCAATCCCTCTCAACTCTTCCCACTTAACAATGATTGTCAGTATTCATTATAGCAATCTGGTATCTATTAACCGAGCGAGAGAACACTCATATGTAATTCAAGCAACTTAGTTTATTTGGCAAAAATATTGTAGAACTTTTTTTTTGAAACTGACTGTGGCTTTGTGGCCGGGCCCAATAAAGCGATAGAAGTGCGCGGTTGGAGAGTACTGTGGAAAATCCAGGGGAAACCCCCTACACAACCACGCGTGTGGTTTGGAACACTGGAATACTCTAAGAGTTTGCGCTCCAGTGAGATTGGTTGAGCGGTTTCAACCGAATCTGAGGTGTGAGTGGAATCGAGCTACGGGGAGTTTTGTCGCTGGTTCACTAAACCTAGCCTAGCTGAGAAGAGTCCAGCAAGAAACTCCGACCTGGGTCGGACTGACTCTACCCGGTGTGCAGCTGTAGCGGGACGAATAGAGACTATAATTATATGTCAGTGTTATCGCGATCGCGCGGTGGACGTCCCCGCCGGCGGGAATGCCTAAGAGAGTTTATATCTCATTAACTTGGGCAAAGAGCAGTAAACTGACCAGTGAAGAAATGCGTAAGACATCTGTACGATCCTTGTAAAGTTGAAAATAATGCATTCAAACAATTTCCGACACTGACATGTGATTTTAAGCCGTCGTCTACCGGTCCCTGGGATCCCCGGGCTCATTACAAAAGAATGTTATTTTTTATTTTTTTCGCCGGCAGACGACGCCCAATTGACATTGACATCTAAATATATATAACATTAGTGTTAAAGTCCAGTCTATTCATGCTTACGTGACCTATCATGAAAACAGACGTGACCCCAAAGACGACTATAGACGATGGCTAGTGATTGAAAATGTCGATAAAGTGTACATGAAGTGAGCAAGCCAGGGGCAAAATTGTACAATTCTCCGTACGAATTGTTGACAAATTTATCAAATTGTACGCTTGTAATGTTCTGTGGTATAGGCCTCAGGTCGTCAGAAATATCGTCGGGCTAGAAACAAAACTCACTATCAAATCTGTCACTACTCTTCGAAACCTCGTATCTCAGTACTGAAACGATGCTAATATACGAGCTTTATTTTAAGTAGGTATTTGTTACTTAGTGACTTGTAGAATTACGATTTGAAACGGGATATTTGCCATGTACTCGTATATTTGTATTTGTGAGTTCCCGATATTTCGATATTTGTGTCGTGACCGTAATCGAGTTTCAAGTGATAAGGCGGTCGGTGGGAGTGACGGTGCGAAAAAAGCGAACCAGGTAGAGGATAGATCGCTATGGTCTGCGGGTAGACCACAACTAAAACTCGCAGCACGGCAGTTAATCCTTGATAATGGCGCTTGCAATAGTGCCGAAATGTCGAGAACTCACAAATATACATGGTAAATATCCCGTTTCAAAATCGTAATTCTAATGTAAATGACCATGTGCGCTCATTTAGTGACTTTTGCTTCTAACCCGACGATATAATAAACAGAGGGGCTACCATGAACTTCAAACGAAGTTTTCCCTCTCAGTCTCACTTATGTGCAAACTTGTAAGTGCGACAGAGAGGGAAAACTTCGTTTGCTGTTCGCGGTAGCGCCCCAGTGCACCCGCAACGTACGTTATCGAGCGATGTAGCGAAACGAATGACATTTGTAGGTTAAATTCAATATGATATGACGTTTAACGTGTGATCATGTTTGCAAGGACCAGCAACGTCGTACTAGTGTTCAGTGGAATTGACATGATGAGAGACTTCGTTCTGTTCTCATTTGATTTAATTTTTAGACTGACGCTCAGAGACCTTATTTCTAAGGATATTTATTTATTACATTTTATTATTTTCATGTTGACGCTTATAGATGTGTCTCACAATATTTCATAATGATTAGTCTACCTTGTTACTTTTTATCTTGACGCTTAAAGACCTTATACATCTCTAACAAATCTGGATATTTTATTCATTTTTTAGTCTTATTTTTGACATGTAACACTACATTTTATTACCTAATGTTATTTTGAATATATTATAGATTATGACTTGTAAAAGTTCGCTTGAGGCCCATTTGCAGAATATATTTTTTTTCATTTTAATTGTGACCATAGACACCAATGCACTATCCGTCCTCTTATACAATAAAACTTGAAATAAACCACAAAAATTCTGAGAAATTATTGTTATTAATTTCAATGCATTTTGTCTTTCTAACATTGTGTTAATTACCACATTTATCAATATCGATAAGTTGCCATTTCCCATCATTACGAATCATAGACAGTCTAGACATAGCAATGTCAGATATTTTTAAGGTTATTCGTTCGTTTATTCCATTACTGAAGTAAATCTTCTAAGAAATGATATTTTTTAGTGATAACTTGGTTTATTTCAATACTTTGTGAGCTTCTTCAGGTATACAATTTACATTTGAACTGATTATTATTGTGTAATCCTAGAGAAAAGTGTGATAATGTCTTCAATAAGCGTTTGTTTTGATGATAGGACACGTAAAGATGAATAGACTTTAGAATCCATCCAATGGTAAACCTAAGTCCCCTTATATCTATATTAGTTAACTAGCCGCAAGTTCGTTTGTCTTTATTTGCCACTTTGACATTTACGTTTGTGAGAAAGGGACAAAGAACATTTTAATTAGCAGAGGTATGTAATTTATTATGAATAAGGGGGAAAGTAATTTTCCGTATGATAGCATATGGATGTCGTATTATGTAACTGAGTTAGGTACTCACGCGAAATCATGTAAAAAATTGTATAGTCAGTATTTTAAAACATTGCCACAAAAATGCCTACCCTCCAAATTGTAGTACGTGGAACACAACACGCAAGTTAATTGTAGATGTATAATTTGCGAACACTAAAATACTTATCTCAGGTCCTTGACCGCAACAAAACAAGATCCAATAATCATTCCGGCATCACTTTGGCTATAAATGCTAAACCAACGCAAACACATGTTTCGCGCAATTCTATTTGAGCAAATGCAACCTTCACTCGTTAGGATAAGGTTCAAACTTGTTATAAGGGCTGAAACGACATGCGCTTTTGCTGAAATTACAGTTGTAGGAGATCATTTGTTTTATGCGTGGTAGCCCTATTGGAAGAGACACACGGAGCGGAGTTCCTTTATTCTATGCATGCCGTTTCTCTTTTACAAATCGACTGTTGCAAGTATACGAAAGAGATGGAATGTGTTAGCTGTAAATACCGCAAAGTTACTGTTTGTTTTACTTGTATTGGTAATCATCATTAGGGCTAGCAATTTATTTGCAACGGTCGCAGTTCTTATAGTGTTGATATAAGGTCTATTTTCGTCCGAATTCAATCACTGATAAGTAGGTTAGTGTTAAGGGACGATTATTGGTCGAACTAAACAAACTCGTATGCAATAAAAAAGCAAATTTTATACCACGTGTGAAACCGGTTTAGACAATGCCACATGGCGTGTAGTTTCGAAAATGACAGTGGCCTTTATGTGTCTGACTTAAGGTCTAAAATAGATGTTCATTTGAGTAATGTAGTTGAAATTTAGAGACCAGTACCTTGTTGCGATTACGGAATAAGATCAGAGTCTTTAAGTGAAAGGCATAAGTATTATAATCGATTGGCATCGTAAGATCCAGGTGCATTGTTACACGACTTGAACGTCGGGTTACACCCACGTGGTCAAATTTGTTTAGTGGTTCTAGATGTTTGCATGTCAAGAGGGGCTTCCTGACCTACGAACGAACATACATTGAAACATTTATGGTAATATGGTTCCCGAGTAACAACACGTGGGTTGTATTATCGGTATGAGGCAATAGCGATGCAATATGTGTATGGGTGGATCAACTATTCTTTGCTAGTTGCCATGGTTACGTCTCCTGAGTCACTCTTTAAAACTGTGGTTTTATAGGGTTTAAATCAACCATACATGAGTTTTAGCTTTGAGCATAAATCCATTTGGACATGGGTCATCTCTTGAGCATGCTTGAAGTCCATATTATAATCATTTTTCTGAGAAACTCGGTTACTGTTGTCTCCTCGCTGACGGGACAGAACAAGTGCTGTTTGTGGAGTCCGTTCTGTTCATGCTTGCCAGGATATAGTGACTACGTTAATACTAGTGTCTTTTTATAGGGGATTGACGAGACATCATCCTGTTGTGGATTCGTTTTTTTATTATCAGTGACTTAGAGACCATATACGTCTCTAACAATATTAAATTAATCTTAATTTTGACGCTCAGAGACCATGTACATCTCTGGGATATTATATTAATTTCATTATACTGCTTGTTTAATCTTGAGACCTTATACATCTCTAACTTTACTGATGTTGTAATATTTGTAATAGATAACTTTGCCAGTTTATCTTCACTGTATGACATTAATTTTGTTATAATTGTAAACTCAAAATTATTATTCTTTCTTGAACTGTAACTTAATATTTTGACATGAAAAATGTATTACATAGTATAGTCAGACTTTCTTAATTTGGAAATTAATATTTTGACATATAAAAGTGCCCTTGTGGCCTATTTAAATAAATAAATAAATAAATAAATATTAGAGGATAATCTTACACAAATCGAACTAGCCCCACAGTAAGCTCAAGAAGGCTTGTGTTATGGGTACTAGACGACGATATATTTAATAGATATAAATACTTAAATACATAAAAAACATCCAAGACTCAGAAACAAATATTCATGCTCATCACACAAATATTTGCCCTGACCGGGATTCGAACCCAGGACCGTCAGCTTCACAGGCAAGTGCACTACCCACTAGGCTAAACCGGTCGTCAGCCGGTCGGTTTGCATAATAAATGTTTGATTTTGAGTTTGAGTACGTGGCAAACCTACATAATTCTCAACTTAGACAAAAACTGTTTAGTTTTACTTATAGACCTTGTTTAGTATCATAAAGAGATGTTTCTACGGATAATTACCTACCAATGAATTCCGGTTACAAACCAAAACAATTCGTATTCAAAATCCTGATATAAAAAAGCGTTTCGTTTTTCTTAAGATAAGAAAAGAAATAGAAACTTCCAGAAACAATTTTTAAAAAGGAAAGCGCATAATCCTCGAATCTTAATGCAGATTCCGCTGCAGTGTTATTAGTAAAGTTTGCTGCAGGATTCCATGCCAAGAGGCCAAGGCTTTGTGGTTAGTTTAATGCTTGTATTTCTTGAAGCCCTCTTTTTTAATGGAGATAGGCTAGGGTTTTACAACTTTTTGACTTCCCGTTGACCTCCAAACTTGAAATTTGGTGATTTTTACGTATAATTTACCAACAAAAATTAATTTATTGATAAATTTGATTTTTTCATTGAAATTTCCTTATTTTTCCTATTAAAATCAATGTATTAATTTTGCGGTTGGTTCAGATTCTGAACTATATTTAGGGTTCTGAACTTCAGAACCCTAAATATGCGAAGTCCGACACGCACTTGGCCAATTTTTTTCTTTGTAGCTGTTCTCTGTATCAAATAATTAATATCCTCATAGTTGTCTCTGACTGTCTATGGTTAATTTTAAAGTTTTTAATATCATGTTTAACGGGTGTCTATTATTTTATCGAAATATCTTACATCGATTTTCATTTCACCGAAAACTGTTAAACGAATTTCATTAGGTTTTTTTTTCTAATCACATAATCATCAATTCATTGCATTTTATATAATCGAACCACTTTTCATAGTTAATCGTTTCGAATCCGTCTCTAATCGTAGCGTAACGGTACATCGAATTTACCTTTCATCGAAATATTCGTTATTCATAGTATTAATTTAACGAAACTTGATTCACAGATAGAACGTTCCATATAGTATTCTTTCCAAGAACAATGTTTCATCGAACAACCAAGCAAGCATGATTATTCAAGGCGTATAATCTTTCTGGTCTTATATAAAAAAAATAACCTCGAAGATTAAGACGGGAGCAAAGCTCCCGTCTTAATCTTCTAACCTATCCGCATTACAGTCGGTTTTGCCCTAACTGGTCTTTCTGGGCTTATATAAAAAAATAACCTCGAAGATTAAGACGGGAGCAATCCGTATTACAGTCGGTTTTGCCCTAACTGGTCTTTCTGGGCTTATATAAAAAAATAACCCCGAAGATTAATACGGGAGCAAAGCTCCCGTCTTAATCTTCTAACCTATCCGCATTGCAGTCGGTTTTGCCCTAACAGGTCTTTTGTACATTTTAGGTTTTGGGTATTTTTGTTTTTGAGTATTTTTGTTTATGAGTACTTTTACAGAGTACACCAAGAATCTGAGAAAAAAAATAATTTTAGACTTACTTATATCAAGAATAGTAAACAGTGGTGAAATTATGTTCTAGGTAATAAGAATTTTGGGAACTGAAACCTTCGTTAAACCAAAATTATACTAAAGGCCATTCGATGAACGACTACGTCGATGAACAAATAAAATACTGAATTAAAATTCGATGAGTTGATTCTTGTGTAAAAGGTAATTCGAGCAAATGTTTGAGCGATCTAACGAAGTTCGATGAATGATTCCTAAGTGATAATAAAATTCTGCGAATAGTGTTATGGGAAATGATAATCGATGTAACGATTTTCGGTAAAATGATGGATCCCCCCTGTTTAACATGTAGGTACATACACCATATAAATGTGGTGGTGTTAAATAAAGTGTTTCTAAGTCTATCATCATCATCCTAGCGTTACCCCGGTACAGTTGCATCCTGAAGGATGCCCGGGGTCCCCTTCCTAATCCCAAGATCTGGCGTAGGCACTAGCTTTTACGAAATCGACTACCATCTGACCTTCCAACCCGAGGGGAGACCAGACTTTATTGGAATTAGGCTTGTCAAATGAGTGGGCAACTTGTCTGTTAGAAGTTCTCAAGCCGCCCGAAGGCCTCTAACTTGACTTAACGACTGCTATCATAGCAGCCGGGATCAACGGCTTAACGTGCCTTCCAAAGCACGGAAGCGCTTAGTACTGACCCGGGCCTATATTGCTTAACCCCGCATACCACACGCGGCACGCGGGCGCCGCGCCGCTTGGCCACGAGCGGTTTTCTGTAAGGTCGTGGTATACTTACCCATTTTTTAATTTTATTTTATTTTATTTATAGCCTCTTATTCAGAAGATTACACTAATACTAAAACTACAGTAACCGCGTTTTTGTTTTTATTTTTTTTTATACTTCTGTGTGTCTTCTGGCAAAGGCCTCCCCCAGTCTTCTCCATTCCTCCCTGTCTGTGGCCACTCTGGTCCACGTCCTGCCGGCCATCTCTACAATTTCGTCCTCCCATCTTTTGCATTGTCTGCCTCTCTTCCGTTTGCAGCCTCTTGGGTACCATGTTAAGGTTTTGCTCCATTTTTCTGGTCCTCTTATTATATGTCCTGCCCACTTCCATTTAAGGTGTTTAATTTTGTAGGCTACATCCTCTAGTTTTGTTCTGTCTCTTAGTTCAGAATTCCTTATTTTGTCTATTCTTCGTTTTTTGAGTGTGCTCCTTTCCATTACTCTCTGATTTACTTTCAATTTCTTGCATTGTACTATGGTCAGTGCCCAAGTTTGGCAGCCATAAGTAAATATTGGCAGAATGCATGTATTTAGGATGCTCCAAATATGAGCGAAATAACATTCCACTTTAACCTTCCTCTCTGCTCAATTTATGCTTATTTGCTACCGTCATCGTTGTATAAATATGTATACAATTGTATACATATTTCGACAGCTGCCATACTCGGGCCGGCATCACGGCGAGTCAACACCGCTTGTATAAACAGTGCATTATTGATCCTGACTGCATTGTTCATATCAGTGGACTCAGGGAATCATTTAAAATTTACCGTGGCTGTTAAAACAGACATACTGCCTGTTGACGACCGGTTTAGCCTAGTGGGTAGTGCACCTGCCTGTGAAGCTGACGGTCCTGGGTTCGAATCCCGGTCAGGGCAAATATTTGTGTGATGAGCATGAATATTTGTTTCTGAGTCTTGGATGTTTTCTGTGTATTTAAGTATCTATTTATCTATATAAGTATGTATATCGTCACTTGGTACCCATAGTACAAGCTTTGCTTAGTTTGGGACTAGGTTGATTTGTGTAAGTTTGTCCAAAAAATATTTATTTATTAAATATTTATTTATTTATTTATTAATGACAACTATATAATTACCGGACCTGCTCACAAAATTTCACGATAATCGGTTGAGAAATGCGACCTGTAGAGGAAAACAAACCGAAATTCGCCCGCAGAAACTTACAATCGTTGATAAAAAAATGTTTTTGGAAATTTCCAAAAACCGTCTTGACAAAAAAGTTCTATATAACTATCGAACCTGCTCACGAAATCAGAAACGGGAATTCGGACATACGAAAGCATTTTTGTCGAAGCTAAAGCAGAGACCTTCGTTTCACTCGGTCAATTAGTAGGTAAGCGCCTGATATAACAAAATGCAATTTAACTATATCGCGACGAACGAGTTCTACGCAGGTGAAGTAGTGGGCAAAGACTAGTATGTAATAAATTAGAATGTTTCGCATGATTAGGCTATCCGGGAATATCCTTCCTAACAACCTACTCATCGTCTAGGAATTCGGGTCACTATAGTACTTTAATACCCATCCCGAAACAAAACAGCATCAGCACAAGTATGCCGTTTTTAAAATTTGGACACAATAGGCATGTAATACGATTGAAATTGGTATAAGTTAGTTTGGTGAGTTTAGGTGTTGTCGTTTTCATAGTGTGATTGTCTTATCCTCTAATTGAAGTGCCAATTTAGGGTTAAACGGGAATGATGTCAGATCTAAAATTAAATGGGCATTGTCACGGGAAGCGGAGACCAAATTCTTGAGAATTCAATTCTAGCTCAGGAATGTTCGGTGTCTTTTGTATAATTTTAGGTATTCTTTACACTTTTATGTTACCACGCTTCTCTCTGTTCGAACCTGGTTCCCTACCCTGACCCTCTAATCTACACTTTCAGCTCTTTTGACTTCCTAATAATTTAATAAATCACAGACAGCAACTATCTTCACGTAAAATCGGATTTGAATATTGTAGTATATCAACACGTGTATCCAAACGTCACAACTATTAATGCGCGTCTCCGAACGCTGCCCCTGCGACCTATATAAGGAAATCCAAGATGGCCTCTCGCTCTCTTTTTTCATACTAGGAGACAAGACATGAAGACGAGGAATTGATGTAACAAGGTTATAAAATAAATGCGTGTATCCATCACATATCATTCTATTCGATATTAAGTATTTTTGACATTGTAAGTATTTAGATAAATAGGTAGGTAATTTCGTATTTTAGCCATTATAATATTGTTATCAATGCCTACATTAGTAATAATATGACGATCCTCGTGGGTGAAACTTGAAATGTTATTTTTATTTAATTTATGTTTGTTTTCTTTTGTTTTATTATGTGTTATTATTCTATTCAATGTATTGACGACCACAATAGGGATTCTTTTAAATTAACTTAAATGTAATTTATAATGAAGACTTGTATTATGTAATAAATGAAATCTAAATCTAAATCATACATCATTTATTCAAGAACACTACAAATATTGCTTGTCCAGGTGCCCTTGCGCAACTATACCAAGTGTAAACGGGATGCACAGATATTGAGATGGTGCACGTACTGCACGTGCTGTTTTCTATTTAGGGTAGTCTGTTTGCGCGTCAACGCAGTCACCTAGTAACTTGTTTACACAACCCAATTGAACGGTGCTGTTTTTTTTTTTTTTTATTATTAAAAATGGGATCGCTCTTGGCCAGCATCTAGCCAGGGGGCAAAGATGAGGCCGACGATGAAGCGAGCTCACCCAGAAGGTGCCTATTCACTCGTGCCTTAAAAACGTCTAGGTTATATGTTACTGTCAATGTACACCCCGGAGGTGTGTGAGAGCCGAGTTTACCCAAAGTGGAAAGAGGAACAGGCCTGAGTATAGTTACAGTAGTGTTTAAGATTATATTCCCTATGAAATAGGCAATAGTCATAGAACGTATCGTCGGTTTCCAAGCAAAAGCCACTAAGTAACAAATACCTACTTAAAATAAAGCTCGTATATCAGCATCGTTTCAGTACTGAGATACGAGGTTTCAAAGAGTAGTGATGACGGTATATAAATCACTGTATTAGAGATAAGGCCGCCTGTTGTCTACCACTGCTGATATCTCGCTATGTTATGTTTCTGACCTTCTTTGTATTGTTATTGAGGTATGCAATATAGAGTATTTGTATTGTATTGTATTGTAAATTTTATTTGCTCGTTAGGTAACAATTTAGTATTAGAATTAACCACAATAATACTTCGTAAAACGTGTGAAATGTTATTACGAACATTAGTTACGTAGCAGCTTTAATAAAATTTCACACTGAATCATAAAGGAGGTTGTACACTGATATCGGACCATCAGGGATTATTTTGCGTAGATAAACTGAGGAAACTACTAAGTTTTTAAAGACTGTGTGGGCACAGGATTTATTAAAAACAAATCATACCTTTCCAAAAAGGCTTTAGCTAACATTTATTAGTGATATTATTGCAAGAAAGGTCTGAGTTTTAGATGGTTTTAGATAGAAATAGGTATTACATAGGTTAGCAATACGTATAATATATCGGAAACACTCGCCGCTGTAGTCGAGAGGTAAGGTACGCGACTTTTAATCTAGAGGTCGTGGGTTCGGTCCCCGGCTCGTACAGGCATAAATATGTATACGTTCCCAAAGCGACAAAAATATCTGTAATATCTTTTAGCTTTTGACTGCGTGTTTTTCTACATATATTTGTCTGTCATTGTACGCATATTTATGAACGTATACAAAATTTAATCCTTTTTAATCACATTGCCTACGACGCAAAATGACTGAGGCACTACTCCTAAACCGCTAATGACTCGATTAACGTTCACATATGTCTGATCGAGATTGTTGTATGGACATTTTTAGCTAACACAACAGACACAGGATACACAGATAGACACACACAGATATTTTTGTCGCTTTGGTTGGGAACGTACATATATTTATGCCTTTGTCGCACCACTGGGTTTTCAAAAAACTTGAGTAGACATTATAATTTGATATTTAAAAGTGGCTTTCCGGTTAAGAAAGACAAATCCCAATATTCCCAATAAGGTCTACTTTTCCCTTTAGGTTATCAAGTCAGATGGTAGTCGATTTCTTAAAACTAGTTACTACGCCAAATCTTGGAATTAGGTGTCAATCAGGGACCGATACTGGTATTTTTAAAAAACCCTAAATTAGCCCAATACTTTGGATTATTTTTTGCTCTTTACGTAAGGCTGAATCATGTATTTAGGTAACAACGTCGTATTATTACATTGTCCCATTAAAAACGAAATAATGAACCGGTTACCGTAATGATACCGGTATTTTTCTATGGAGAAAATACCGGTATCCGATCCCTGGTGTCAATGCGAACCCGGGGCTCCTATGTAGTGTTTCAGAAACAAGACATTAGGATGTGAGACAGACAAACCAAATTGAGGATAATTACCTTAAGTTTTTTGGAGTGGCCCATATTATAATTTTTATTGATATTTTTAAGATTTTTTTTTAAATTTTATCTTTGACATACCACACTGTTTCGTAGCAGACCAAGGTACGATCCTATTAATGCCTCCAAACGTGTGGTATGTCTTAAAAGCAATACTTAATTTAAAAAAAAACCGGCAAAAATTTTGAACTCCATTATACGACCGGTTTAGCCTAGTGGGTAGTGCACCTGCCTAGGAAGCTGACGGTCCTGAGTTCGAATCCCGGTCAGGGCAAATATTTGTGTGATGAGCATGAATATTTGTTTCTGAGTCTTGGATGTTTTCTATGTATTTAAGTATTTATATCTATTAAATATATCGTCGTCTAGTACCCATAACACAAGCCTTCTTGAGTTTACTGTGGGGCTAGTTCGATTTGTGTAAGATTGTCCTCTAATATTTATTTATTATTTATTTATTTATTATAAGTCGACTATCAACAAAATAAATAAAACATATAATATGGACCACTCCAAACAACCTAAGGTCCCCAATTTAGGACCTAATTCTGTTAACTCCTAAAACATTGTCCTATGTAAAGGAACCCTAACTTTCGCGTTAAACTCCTCAACTTCAGGGTTAACCAACTCCGTCTGCGGCTTCTAAGACACCCTATAATGAGTTTACGCGGCTCGAGTTTCGTGAGATATATTGAAAACTAGGGAAAATAGGACAAGCTTTAAAGGCTTGGTCACACAGCGTGCGCGATGTAAGCGGAACGCCACACAAGTACCGATGACAGTAACGGATCTAGGACCTTGACATGACACGTTTTGGGGGTGCTTGACCTTGCTGAGGTCAGCTTTTTATATAGACTCTGATGGTTTTGGATGGGTTTGCTTAAACCTGGATAGGTTAGTGTGTAATAGTTTTAAATTTTGTGGTGTTGAAAGTTGAAACGTTAAATTCTCAAGACAGCTTTTCGGCGTTTAACTGTTCTCCGTAGTTCGTACGTTTTCTGTAATATATTAGTATTCATCCATCCTCCTAGCATTATCCTAGTACAGTTGCATCTTGAAGGATGCCCGGGGTCCGCTACCTAATCCCAAGACTGGGATTAGGCACTAGTTTTTACGGAAGCGACTGCCATCTGACCTTCCAAAGAGGGGAAAGCAGACCTTATTGGAATTAGGCTTGTCAAGTGAGTGGGCAACTTGACTATTAGAAGTTCTCGAGCCGCCCGAAGGCCTCTAACTTAGCTTAACGACTGCTATCATAGACAGCAGCCGGATTCAACGACTGAACGTGCCTTCCAAAGCACGGGAGCGCTCAGTTAATAACCGCTCAAAGCTGTCACCCATCCAAGAACTGACCTCGGCCGACGTTGCTTAACCTCGCACGCGGTACGCGAGCGCCGCTGGGCCATGGGCGCTCGCTATAATATAGTATCATTAATTGTTATTAAAATATGTAAAAAATATATGTGCATATTTTTAATAGATCCCATATATATGTGTAATAGATCCCACGTGGGCACGACTGCGTGGTTAAGATATGGTTCACTGGTAGAGAATGCAATAAGTCCGCCATATGCATATATTTCATTGTGCAATAAAGTTTAAATAAATATAGGTAAGAATGGACGTTTGGAACGTGGTTTCTTAATCCGTCATCTACCGAGCCCGGTAATAACCGTCAATATGTTATTGTTATGTATTGTTCGTCCTTTTTGGTCGGTGCACGAGGGCTTCTTATACGAAGCAAAAGATCATTTATTTAGAATACTTTCTGTGTCAATCTAGACATTTGCTCCATTACCAGTGGCCTAATATCATAGAAATTACATGTATATTTTTGGATTTTCCATTAAGAACTCAAACATACTCAAATTTTATAAAGGGTCGGTAACGCGTACGTGACTCCTTTGGAGTTGCGGGCATCTATAGGCTGCGGTAGCCGCTTACCATCAGGTGGACCATAAGCTTGTTTGCCACCGGCGTTGTATAAAAAAAAAGAACTCTTAAGTTACATACATACATGCTGTAAGCACGGCTAAAATGTGTTAGTGTGTAGCATGTGTATTAAAAACGATGCTAAATAAAACCCTCTTCATAAATAAATCAAAGAGAAAACTAATGTGATGAATTGAATTGAGCTTCGTAAAACTCCCGTTAGATGGCGTGCGTCGACGGAAACAATAAAATTGGTAACTAAGAGATAATTCAGTGAACACAGCACGTACATATTCATTGAGCTGGTTTTATGCGGCGATTAGACAGTGAGTACACATTCACATCTAGTGTGCAACAGTAAACTGGACAGTCGGTGTCAACAGTGTTGTAGATGTTCATATTATCTGTTGTTTAACACATACGGTGTCGGCAAGGCAATTAAACATACAAAAATGACACGAATACGTGTCACCTGCACTGAATTTGATAATTAAATGTCGATACAATACAATGCAAATACTCTTCATTGCACACCTCAATTAAAGGTCTCAGTACAGTAAGAAATCACAAAACGTAGAGACAAATAACAGGCGGTCTTATATGGGTCGGGCGCTTATATGGGCGGGCGCTTATATGGGCGGGCGCTTATATGGGCCGGGCGCTTATGTGGGTCGCGATTCGACCTAACAAGAAAATCGTTTTTAAATAAATTAATCTAATGCATTTACAGCGAGATAATCCTAAAAATATTACAAGATTATGTTCGATAGTTATTTAAACTAACACGATTTTCACTTATTTACTCGTAAATTTAGATTATAGTTGTGTGAAGGAGGAGTTCTGGTCTAAAGGTGTCGTTCAGTTTTATCTCGTTTTAAGAAATAAAGCAATATGTACACGTTAGTTTTTAATTATTTGTAATATGGGCCACAGGTGCCTGAAATAAATGATAATTATTATATGCCTCATGCTTCTACGAGTATTTCAATGTCACTTCTCTCCCCACCTGTACCGACAATACGGAAGCCAAACGTTAACTAAACCACGACCCATAACGTAACGTTTAACGTTTCGGGGTCAACGACCCGAGATAACTGATGATTGTTACCATTAAGCCGGCTCGAGCTGATAAGGGATAGATTTATTACTTACAAACATTGACAAGCTTGAGGTAAGGGTTGCCTAACAATAGGGTTAACACCGAAAGCGTTGCCTGCCCTTACGCGATAATTTTTATGGTCGCGTTACTTTTTAAGCAACATTTTCTGTTTTTTTTTAGTTTAATCCTTTATAAACTGGTCAACTGTGAGTCGGACTCTATAAAAACGGCAAAAAATCACGTTTATTGTATGGGAGCCCCGTTAAATATTTATTTTATTCTGTATTTTAGTATCTGTTGACAGCGGAGTCTTAGTAATAGAGTTTTACCCTTTGGGTACGGAACCCTGAAAACGGTTATATTCACTTGATTGTTATATTAAGTTTATAATTAACTTTTACTGTTGTTGTAATAAATTCACAGAGTTACATGAAAAATAATATGTGTATGATTTGAGATTGATACATATGCAATTTTATTACTTTAACTATTACAATAATACCATATTCGCAAACTTTTTTAAGCACGTACTCAAGATTTACCATAATCACCCTTTTAGACGAAAAGACGAAATCAGATTTTCATTTGCTGCTATATTCGATCTTTAAATGTTTATTAAATTCTATAACTAACAATCTTTAACCTTTCTCGATTACAATAAAGAGACGATAACTTTTACTGTGAAATGCATAATTACACAATATTGCACGCCCTAACAAGTATACTGGTCGTTAAAGCTACGGGTCACGACCACTTTACGCGTCACTGGCATTCAAAACAATTAGATGCCCTATGGTATACCGGTATACTGAGTCTTTCATATGGCAAATAAAATTCAATCTTATATCATTGGCTGACTTTGCTAGTGAAAAATATTCCTGACTTCAACTTAAGCGAAATCCTACATTCTACTAATATTATAAATGAGATGTTTCGATATTTTTTTACTAAATCACGCAAAAAGGGCTTAATAGATTATGATGAAACTTGGTACACAATGAGTTTATAAGCCTGGATTAACATATATGATACTTTTATCACAAAAATCATACCTCGAAGGGAAGAAATAGTGAGTAGAACTTTACGCGGACGACGTCGCGTAAAAAACTAGTAAAAAATAATAACTAAAGTAAATTATATTACCGTTATGACTTCAAACTTAATTGCTAGTCAAAACTACGCTTAACAATACCCATACAAAACAAAGTTCTCACGATAGAAAACGAAGTAGGCAAAACGCGGTCAGTAAGACAAGCAAAGGTCCTACAATATCAAGACGAATGAATGATGAACGGACAGATAAATCAATATGATTGATGATCAGTATTAAATTACGCTAATGGTTCTGAGGAAATTATGAACGATCTGTATAACTTGGAAACAATCAGTACGTTGTTATTAATGGATGCTCAAATCAAATCGTTTACATATTTTATTGTATATCATTCATTCGCGAGCAACTGACAATAATTAGTCTACTCGTTTACGGAAGCGACTGCCATCTGACCTTCCAAACCTAGAGGAAACCAGACCTTATTGAAATTAGGCTTGTCAAGTGAGTGGGCAACGTGACTGTTAGATGTCCTCAAGCCGCCCGAAGGCCTCTAACTTGGCTTAACGACTGCTATCATAGACAGTAGCCAGCATCAACGGCTTAACTTGCCTGCACGGGAGCGCTCAGTTAATATTCACTCAAAGTCACCCATCTAAGAACTGACTTCTGCCCACATTGCTTAATCTCGCATACCGCACGCGGCGTGGGCCATGAGCGCTCCTGATAACGAAGGTCTACTATAGGAATAAATTTGATATTCATGATAATAGGTATTTACCAAGGGCGATAAAACAAAGAATGTCAGATCACGGATATTTGAATCCCGCACATAAGGCAAGGGTAATAAATATGTGATCTGAGGCTTTCCATATCACCGCCTGTGGTAAGTACAAAATTTTATGTCTTCCCCTGGCTTGGAAGTGGGATTTTCCGTGCGCGGAGCATGAGGCAATTGCCACTTTATGGCCAGGTGTGACATAAACACTATACACTATTACGCTTGTCGTCGTCAAGCGAAAATGGAAAGACATTTAATCACCTACCCAAATGACGTCAAATATAAAAATAATTCTACCTTCAACACGTGGAATAATTTCAACAGTAACGACATTAGCACTTTGTCGTTTTCAATTCTTTGCGTCATCCATTTAGTAGTACCTTTATTCAATTAAAATGGCAAGGTACTTCAATTAATAATGCCCAACACCCACCCAAAGAATCCTTATGGTAGCGAGTGGGTGCTTAACCGCCTTATCTGGAGCGTGACTCACGGTTCTAAAGGTAAACAAAGTGTTTTTTAGAGTTTGCGCTCCAGTAGATCAGTTGAGCGGCTTCAAATCTCAAGTTTGAGTGGAATCGAGCTACTGGGAGTCGACTGGGAGCGAGCTTTTGTCGCTGGTTCACTAAACCTAACCTAACTGAGAAAAGCCCAGCAAGGAACTCAGTCACGACCTCAGTTGGACTGACTACCTGGTATGCGGCGGTATTGGGACGAATAGGGACTATATGTGACTGTGTTGTCGCGATCGCGCGGTGGCCGTCCCGGCTATCGGGAACGTCTTTGGGTCATTCTACTTTTTCATGACCAGTTTTCTATTACTAAAAAAATCTATGAAGATGTATTTAGTCTGCAATAAATAGGATTTCGAAATAGTACCCGAACAAAAGGAATTTATAGGTAAAACTACTGAAATATTAGCATATTGCTGTAGAAGGTGGGTACCACTGTGGTAAAATTCATTTTTTCATACAAATGGTGAGACATCCAAGGACCACTGAGTTACTCGATTTATGGATATTAGCTGTGGTTCGGTAATTACCAAAACTATCAGAAATGATACTCTACTTAAACCCCTTTCTAAATAACAATACAAAAATATGAAGTGAAGGCAGTGACGTATTCCAAAATCTGCATTAACAAAAGTGTCCGAAAATATATGTACATGAAAAAAAGAATGGCCCCTAAAAGTATTGGTGTCATCAGCGTCCTAATTTTCTCGGTTGTGCCCTTAAGAGCCGGGGTTCGATTAGAACCCTATTCTCAAGGTTTGGCGAAGGAACTTATGAAAGCGACTCCCTTCTAACTTTTCATCCCAGAGGTGATATTCTACTTTAACACTATACCTTTTTTACCAATGCAAAGAATGACAGATAACGACTTACGAGGTTCACCGTACCTTATGGACCCTTTACGACTCTAGAACAATCACAAGCTTGTTGCATCAAGTGCACATGATTTTATTCAAGTTTTTTTACCTCAATATGAATAGAAACTGCAATGTTTATAGTCATGGCATTGAATTTAATGATTCCAACCGATTAAAGGGAAATATACAATGATAATTAAACTCGTATTGATTTCAATTTTCAACACGCGAGCAGATTATGCGCATACATCGTATTCGTAGCGTTTACCGACGCGCCTCAGACAAACTAGTATACTTTGGCCGGTTTTTTTAAGTAAGCAAGTTAAACCTAATGTCAGATCAAGTGGTAACTCAGTAGGTAAATTTTTTGATACAATATTTTTATTAAAATTTCTATAGTTAAACCGCGGACGAAGCGAGTGGTTGGAAAATAGAATCCTGGCTAAGAGAGTGGTTCAAAAATAGAATCCTGAGCGTAGCGAGTGTTGCAACACATGAGACGTAAAATAACTTGGCAACCGGGTATAACACAAAATTTTCACTTCACTAGAGCGAGGACAAACAATTTATTTTCAGTACAGTTGCATCCTAAATATAGTTGGATGCCCGAAGTCCACTACCTAATCCGGAAATTTGGCGTACCTACTAGTTTTTTACACAACAGCACAATATAAAATTATTGGTGCTAGACTAGACTGTCTGGACTGGCCTTCACATGTTATGTTTAAAAAAGTTACGGATTTCAAATATTCTTTGCACTCTTGTCGATAAAACGCAATTTTGCTATCTGTTTTTAAAGAATAAAAAAGGACTTTCCGAGCTAGTGAGGTGAAAAGATTCTATGAAAATCTGAAAGCATCTTATAATTTCTATTATGCACGAATGTGTTGGTAACTCAAAATATAGCTTATTCGTAAATATCACCGGTATGTATAACTCTAGGGCGCAATTTCGTAAGCTCTTTTCCATTTTTCCTCCCATTTTGTTCAGTAGCGAGCAGAGAAATCTTTAGGATTTATGTTCACGTCGATACGAGAACGTGGTTCGTACTCATACTGGCTGGATAAGGCACGAGTTTTGATCCAGTTGCATGAATGTGCGGAAAATATATTGTAACAATTAGGGTGCCTTTTCACCGGAACTAAACAAAGTACTGTCACAAAATAAATCAATTAATAATTAGTAGTATTTGCGTACAGAAAGTTCCTAATATAACATGTCCCTATAGTATATATTTTTTTCGAAACATAAACAGTTTATTTTCAATTTGTATGGCAACACGAACAGAGCTTGTACTCCAAACTCCGAAATTCGAACTTCGTATCGTGCCGTCCCTTTCACTCTCGTGTTATACACTAAATGTGTGAAAGAGATGGCACGACACAAAGTTCTGAGTAGCCTTTCAGCGCCTCTGGTGGCCTTTGGTGGTATCTGTTGGAATACAAATTGAGACTAAATTAGGGAATGCAATCCCGACTCGAGATTGCAAATTCGAGATTTTCGGGATCCCGTCTAGTTTTAAAGAAAAAAAATTTGGATGACTAAAAAAGCTAATAACTGCTTGTTTGTGATAGTGAGGTTAAGTAAAATAACATATTACTCGAAAGAAAATAAAAACCTTTATTCTTTAATCTTACCAACTAAAAATAATTATCAGGTTTTAAGGAAATTAACATAGGTAAATTAGGTAATCAAAATAATAAACATATTTCAAAGGAATTAGGAAGTAGTTACCTAAGACGAGTGATTTTGAAAATGACTCCTTAAAAAACAAAGGGTATTAATAGTATCCCAATCCCGTCAATCTCGAACGGGATCTCGTCATATGATGCGTCC
The DNA here is from genome assembly GCA_963556455.1 of Epiblema foenella. NCBI lineage: Eukaryota > Metazoa > Arthropoda > Insecta > Lepidoptera > Tortricidae > Epiblema > Epiblema foenella. Next base: position 22,312,348 of record OY747103.1, on the reverse strand, counting down.
GGATTGATCCCGAAAAATTACCCGAGATCTCGCGAGATCGGGATCTCGCGGGATCGGGATTGCATTCCCTAGACTAAATGCTAACACGTTCGTTTGTTTTTATGATTCGAAAAAAAATTACAAGTAGGTACTGTAGATGAGAACTGATAGGTACCTACCATTCTTTGCTCGGTCAATAAATAAAATACTTTTAACCCTAATCCCCCAGCTGTCTAAACCAAATTAATGAAGGGGTTTATAATTTATCATGCCCTAAGTAGGAAAACGCGACAAGTTAGATTATATCGCGGAAGTTTAAAAACTCGAGAAAAGGAAAGAGTTTTTATGGGCGCAATGAGAAGTAATTCTGCTGGCCTACTATTTGTGCATGTAAACTCGATTAATTCTCACCTCGATTAAGGCATGCTTGGCCCAGTGTAATCTATGAAAATTTATATTTATGTTTGTTGGTTTCAGGTACTTAATATTTACTTTAGCTCAATGTCAGCGGTCTCAGCAGTCACCTTCGAATTATGTAAGTTGACATTTTTATTTTCTTTCTTAATTTCGGTAGGTTCACAGGCTTCACCTTGACACTTCCGCTCGGCAAAAATGTCTAAAAAAAATTTTTTTTTTAATTTAAGCTGTTTATTTCAGTGAATTTTTTTACATAATTTTATAATCACTTACTTAACTATTAACCTTAAATTACAAAAGATTTTTTAAGTTAAGGAGTTGCGGATATACAATTTTATTACTCAGTATACATTGTTGCTGTTAAAATATTCTTAGTTACCTAAGTCATAAGTAACTGAGAATATTTTAACAGCTTGATTTTTTTAACAAATATAACTTAATGGCATTTCTGAACCTTTTGTCTTTTTTATTATTCAGATCTAGTTTAGGGAACAACTGTTTAGGGAATTTATTAACTGTTTAAATCGAGAACTTTCGTGAGTTATTACAATGCTCACTTTAATATCAGATCACTAACATCAGAATACACAATAAACGTATCAGATCGACCTATACCATCCACCAATCTTGTCAGTATCGGGCACACAGTAACTTTGTTATTGTGCCACGCATAACTCACGATACCCACCGCTGATTGTTCCAATCCAGTGCAATGCAGAGGTGTCCGGAGTCAATTGGGTTATGCAATTGACATTTTGATGGATAGGTATGTCACTATATTGACTCTGTGATCTGCAGACCTCGCGATATTTTTACGTTTTTAAATTCTTTGATCATCATCATCATCAGCCTGTGTCAGTCCACTGCTGGACATAGCCCTCTCGCATGGCACGCCACTGAGCTCGGTTTTCAGTTCTTCTCCTCCAATCTCTGCCCACTGCCTTACGAATATCATCACCCCACCTAGTTAAAGGGCGTCCTACACTACGTTTGCCGACATGCGGTCTCCACTCAAGAACCAGTCTGCCCCAACGGCAATTCTTTGATAATTTTCCAAAAACTGAATCGACAAAAGAAGTCCATATAATTGGGATCCTTAAGTTTTTTAAAGTGGTCCATATTATATTTTTTATTGACAGTAGACTTATTATAGAGTTCAAAAGTGTTGCCGGTAATTATTTATAAAGTATCGTTTTTAAGAAATATTTTTTTGAATCTTGTCTTTGATATACCACACGTTTGGGGGGGATTAATAGGAACGTGCCTTGGTCTGCTGCGAAACAAAAAAAAAACATCAACTTGAGAGCTGACAGATGTCAAATGTGGTAGTTACTATGATTTTGTACATTAGATGTAACTGCCACATTTGGCATCTGCCAATAAATATAATATGGACCACTCTAAATGTCTTAAGGTTCCCAATTGTCGAACAAAATTTCATGAGAATCAATTGAGAAATTATGCGTAACATGTCTTTGCCTAATAAAGCCTGCTTAACACAGCAGCTGCTTCTACAAATAGGCAATAGGTCCTATCTGGAGAGGAGAACAGCCAGACATACGAATTTGCCAGACATTTGCCCAAGCTGAAACAGAGAAGCTTCGCTCGTGCTCTTTGCTCGCTCGGCCATTAAAGATGAATTATAAATGTAAACTAATGTATACTGAGTATATACTGTACACTGATATAGAAAAGAAAAATAAATATGTTTGATTTCTATGGATAATAACCAATATAAGGGGGAGTTAAAATTCAAAGCATGCTTACTAACGTAAAGCAAACAGTGAAGTCTAATATGGCAACTGAGCAGTGTTGCCAGATGGTTACATTTCTTACATTTTTCGTAACTTTTGACCGGCTCGCGTAACATGTAAGTAACTTTTGTTGTAAAGGAATTTTTTGTAACTTTTGAGGATAATGAGACTGTATTTAAAAAGAAAGGTAATTGTATCTAACCGGGATCAAGCGACACAATTTATATGGCGACTCGTTTCTTAGAATCGAATGTTTTGATGAGTAATTATGAACGTTTTGATAAGTAATTATGAAAAATATATAAAATATAACTTTTGCATTAAAAATGTAACTTTTCAAGAAAAGAAATGTAACTTTCGTCCCAACGGCCCTGGCAACACTGCAACTGAGCCACCGCCACAAAAATTGGAATGACATAAATGAAAAATTTAACAGTATTCCGCTATTTTCCCTCTTATATTTATAGGCAACGTCCAGAAACTGACAAACTATCAGGTCATCGTTAATACTTTGAGACGGTGGTACCGCAGCCCGGCAACAACTTACATAACTATGTAACTATTTTAAAACTTGTAACTAGTTTAAGTTTATTTCGCATTCAAGTGACTGGGAGCTCGAGTGCCTGACTATTTGGAGCTTTAAGCGTTCGGAATTAATTTAAACAATGAAGATTAAATAAGTTTTCATGTCAGCTTTTATAGACAATATTATCTTTAGAAGCGCTCAATAGGGAGACCTGCAGGCGAATCACGTAACTGTATGTACTAACGGTAGATAGATTTTACTGTCAATTTTGAAGTATAAATGTATGAGCTGACAACTAAAATTTGACATTAAAATCTACCTAACGGTAGTACAAAAGTTACGTGATTACCCCGCTGGAAAACATGGGGAGAGGCCTTTGCCCAGCAGTGGGAAAGCCAATAGGCTATAAAGTACTAGTAGTATTATCTTTACAATGCAACGATCATCATCATCCTAGCGTTATCCCGGTACAGTTGCATCCTGAAGGATGCCCGGGGTCCGCTACCTAATCCCAAGATTTGGCGTAGGCACTAGTTTTTTACGGAAGCCACTGCCATCTGACCTTCCAACCCGAGGGGAAACCAGACCTTATTGGAATTGGGCTTTTCAAGTGAGTGGGCAACTTGACTGTTAGAAGTTCTCAAGCCGTCCGAAGGCCCCTAACTTGACCTAACGACTGCTATCATAGACAGCAGCCGGGATCATCAGCTTAACGTGCCTTCCGAAACACGGAAGCGCCGACCAAGTCGAGGTCGAGGTCGAGGTCGAGGGTCGGGGTACGACGGCCGCCCTAGCCTAGTGACGACCGTCCTAGCCTAGTTGGTAGTGACCCTGCCTACGAAGCTGGAGGTCCCGGGTTCGAATCCCGGTCAGGGCATTTATTTGTGTGATCAGCACGAATATTTTTTCCTGAGTCTTGGATGTTTTCTATGTATTTAAGTATATATTTCTCTATATAAGAATGTATATCGTCGCCTAGTTACCTATAATACAAGCTTTGCTTAGTTGGGACTTGGTCGATTTGTGTAAGATTGTCCCCAAAATATTTATTTATTTATTAATTACTGGATTTACTGGATTGCCATACCTGGCGCAGTATATTGTTGTATCAGGGTGGATCAACTATTCTTTGTTGCCCGTTACCATGGTTACGTCTCCTGACTCCCTCTTTAAAACTGTGATTTTATAGGGTTTAAATCTTCCAAACATGAGTTTCAGCGATGAGCATAAATCCATTTGGACATGGGTCATCTCTTGAGCATGATTGGAACCCATATTATAAACACATTTCTAAGAAACTCGGTTACTGTTGTCTCCTCGCTGACGGGACAGAATAGCAACAAGAAAAAGTTGATTAACCCATCATGTCGCAACAGTTGTAGCATGTTGTAGGAATAGACAGGCGGGTGTTATGACTATTCTGTCACGGCCTGTCACTAAAGTCTAAAACATGTCATACATATCCTGTGCTGTTGCTATGTTTCACAACTATCCCATATTGTGGGCATACATGTCCTATCCACATAAGCTTGCAAATTACAAATTTAAAGACAAGGTCTTCGGAAATGTTGCCCTTAATCGTACATTACGTACATATACAGGGTGTCCCACGGCTATGCCACATGGAGGGAAAGTATCTTGAATATTGTAGATGGAACATTTTACTGAAAGAAGACATTATTTGAATTTAAAAAACGATTTAAACTGCATTCACAGATATTTAAATAATTTTATGGTTTAACCGGGGAATCGAACCCGTTACATGAGAAAAATAATAACCCTATAGCTTTATCATACCGATCGAAAGGCTTCATCATAAGGATTATTTTTTGCTAAATAACATAGTGTCAGAAATAAAAGGAACATCATGAATTTTAACATTTGATGTGAAATTTTCTCGTGTAACGGGTTCGATTCCCGGTTCAACCATAATATTATTTAAATATCTGTGAATGTAGTTTAAATTGTTTTTAAATTCAAATAATGTCTTCTTTCAGTAAAATGTTCCACCTACAATATTCAAGGTACTTTCCCTCCATGTAGCATAGCCGTGGGACGCCCTGTATATACATGTAACACATGCTCACCCCACGACATCGGCTTTGAAACAAAGACGGCAACCTAATAACAGCAGAGTTATTTAATTAAGCCTGCTCTAAATTTAAGGTAGCATTATACGATTTTAAGGCCCTTGTTATACTGGCAATGGGGAAGGAGCAGAATAATGCCACGCCACTGATACGTAATGGGCAAAGCTGTTATGATATGTGACTTTAGGACAATCGTTAGTAGGGATTTCGATGGACACTCGAAAATAGGACACAGAAAATTATGCGTTTTAATATAGATCCGTTGATTTTCCATCGAAATCCTACACGATTGTCCTAAAGTCACGTACCATAACAATAATAGGATAATCACATTTAAGGCTATTGAGTATTAGGATAAATAACTTTAGGTCAATCGGAATTAGGGGCATTAAACGTTAGGACAAGTAATATTAAGGAATAACCCAGTAGGACAATTAAACTTCGATCAAAATGTATTAGGTGAATAATTTATAGGGCTCAAAACGTTAGTACATATAATCAGACTATATGCGGGAATACAAAAATAGGACAAAAAACTTTAGGGATTCCAATATACCCGTAACAAAGTGTATCGTTCTGTAATAAACTAGTGTAGTTTAAGAGAGGTAGGGCACAGCAAAATGTCATCTTGATCGAATTTGGAGCAGCCCAACTGGGGAAGTACCTCCGCCTTGCAGAAGACCACAGCCACGATGACATTATCTACTATACAAGTATGTAGTGTTATGTTCCTGGAGGTGAGCAAGGTTGCCAGAGCTCCCGAGGATGCACTGTGTTGAGAGCGAGGGACCTAAATTTGTCCCTTCTGCTGTCAACACAGTGCCAACCATCAGGCGTAGTATAAAAAAAATCTAGCGGCCTTTTTAACGATCTAAACCTCCATGGCTCCGCGGTTTCGATTTATTTTCAAAAACTAACTCGACAAACAAATCCATAATATAATTATCGAATACGAACCTACGAAGACCCAATTATTTGACATGTACTTCGAGGAAGTCTCCGTGCCTTCTTGAAGAGAAGTCAACTGGGTGCTGGACAGCAGTGGCGGCAGGTCAAAAATATTCGTAGGGAAGCCGGAAATAATTTGCTTTTCTTATTCTTTATGCGAGAGAAAAGAATGGAATGACGATTACTCCACCGACAAGAGCACAGCTCTTGAATTTATGATGATGATTCTTCATTAGCCGTAGTAAAAGAACTGGACAGGCTGAAAATTAGGCAAGCCGGTGGGAATCGAGTTGTGAGGACGCCCCGCCACTGCTGGACAGGACAACGAGGAGATCAGGCCTGAACCGTCTAGTATGACGGCGACCCCTTTTGAAGACGGGCCTGGAGATTGTACACATACATGTACATTTCACCACATTTACTCAAGATCAACTCAAGATTCTCATCTGTAATCAACTATCGTCAAGATTCTTCTAAAATTACTTTAAAAATCTTTTATATTGTGTGTAACTAAAGTTTTAAAACTGTTTTCAACAAAAGTGTTTTAAAAATCTCGTCATTTTTGTTGTACTTGTGTATTTTGTGTTGTGTAACTGATGGGGGCACGCGGAGTCAATCTATTAGCAAATGAAATTGAGCTAAAAAGCTATATTTTCACAAAAATCGGTTGAGAAATACGACTCGCTAACTGGGTCAAGAAATCTATCTTCCCATATACATGCATGAGAAGTTGTCTTTCCCGGTTTTTTTGAATGAGGCCTGGGGCCCTGTCATTTTGAAGGAACGAAAGAGGCCTGAGGGCCTACTCTGAACTTCGAAATCCGAACTTCGTATCGTGCCATCCCTTTCACTCATATAATGTATAACACGAGAGTAGGCCCTCTGTACTCGGCATTGGGAGGAATTTAGCTTTATAATGATGATGGAAGAGCTGACTAAAAATTGAAATTATATTTAACTAGCGACCCGCCCCGGCTTCGCACGGGTGCACTATTTAATGGATGTTATTATACATATGAACCTTCCTCTTCAATCACACTATCTATTAAAAAAAACCGCATCAAAATCCGTTGCGTAGTTTTAAAGATTTAGGTACGCATACATAGGGATATTGGGATATAGGGACAGAGAAAGCGACTTTGTTTTATACTATGTAGTGATAAAAAAATATTTTCTGAGTGTGATTCTGTCACACAGAATATTGTATGAAATAACTATGGCCATATTGGAAACCCACGACTGTCCCTTATTAAAGTCAGTGTGCCCGGGGCTTTAATCCTCACATCTCATATACACACTCGTGCTCGCTTAAGGCCGACATGGTCGGACACTTGCGAGTTTATTTAAGCTGTATAATGCCCTGAAGGGTTTAAAAAGTTCTGTTTCAACTTTGCTTAAAATGGAACGTTTTCACTGTTTTACGAAATTTGTTTGAATTTATTTGAATACTTAAATCGGGTTAATGTATGTTACCCGCGACTTAGGGTAGGTTGCACCAAACCGTCTGTAATCGTAAGCGGTGTTCGTTAAAATCTGATTGTATGGAAAATTTGACAAGTATCTATGGGATGACAGTTGCCGGCCCATATTTGACGATGTCCGGCCTGTGATCGTATGTTGGTGCAACCGACCCTTAGTACGCAAGGAATTCAGTTACTGATGGAATAGCTAAAAATGGTATGATTTATCGTTACAGTTTGGACATTTTGCACAAAACCACATTGTTATTGTAGTTATGGGCATTTGTTTGCCGCTTCGACTAGCGTGTGAACAATTTGTGGCAGGCCTTTAAATTTCACCGTTAAGACCCGTTGATTCCAGAAATTTCCAGATTGTACCTCTTCTGGTTGCACGGTGTGGGTACTTCTTTTGAGCATCAGTGAATTGAATCGCACTCAAAATCTTACATTCTTTAGGAAAAGTTGGTTGAGGGAGTGTAGACTACACCCTAGAAGGGTTTATGGAAGACCACACTCAGTGAGACTCAGAATCTGTACAACTGAATATGGGTGGGTTGCACCAAACCGTCTGTAATCGTAAGCGGTGTTCGTTAAAATCTGATTGTATGGAAAGTTTGACAAGTTTCTATGGGATGACAGCTGCCGGCGCCATATTTGACGATGTCCGGCCTGTGATCGTATATTGGTGCAACCGACCCTAAGTCTCTTTATGACACTGTTTCCTTATATACTAGCACATACATACATAATCATCCATACATCTCGCACGCTCTTAATCTCTAACTTATCTTACGCACGTAATATAAGATTACCCTATCAATCTAGAATTATGTGCCTGTTCGGCAGAACTCCATTCATTGTGTAAATCTTATGAAAAAAATCGTTGGATAGTTTTCCAGTTAAACTAACTACTGGCATAGACAGATGCGAAAGGGATATATTTTTACTTAAATGTGTTACCTTCTGGGAAATCACTTAATGGTTCTGTCGGAAGATCAGCGCTGGCAATCGCGCCAGCACTACGCTGAGCCAGAACCATTTCGTGCAATACCTTGTTCTTCTGTTTTTATTTATTTTCTTGTTCTTTTTGTGTTTTGCACGAATAAATATTTCTGATTTCTGATGCGGACTTAGTGCCAAAAATATGAGAACTGGGCATTATACATAACAAGGTTGGTAACGTGATTAGTATATGTGTATATTTTTATTATTAGATTTTATTATTTTCATGTTGACCCTGAGAGATATATCTCACAATATTTTATTATGATTAGTGTACCTTATTACTTTTTATCTTGACGCTTAGAGACCTTATACATCTCTGCAAACCTGGATTGTTATTAGTTTCTTAATCTTATTTTTGACAAGTAACACTACATTTAATTAATGATATTTTGATTAATGTATTATTTTTAATTGTTATAGATAGATTTTGACTTGTAAAAGTGCCCTTGAGACCTATTTGCAGAATAAATATTTTGATTTTGATTACTAAACTTACTGTGGAATAGATCTGGGGCCGGTTTTGGGTCATACTTGGTTGAAAAAACAAAAGTCGCCCCTCCTGTGGTCAATAGTTAACGGCTTATGTAAATTTTAGCTATGTTTTTATTACAGGGATTTGTCATTCACGCGCTCTGGTTGAGAAACGGAGACACTGTTATGCGGGTTACTGGTCCAATCCAATATTAAGTTTTGTAGCCCTTAACTTTTGGTAAGTCCACAGAAAAGACGCGAACCTAAATCCGTGTATGACCCTTTTATAAAGTTACAATTTACAATTGGAAGTCTCTTTCTAACTCCTTTTGAGACTCATGTTCATAAAAACTTGGCAAGCCTCTGTCAAATAAAATGTGTTTTCCACACATATGACAACACGTGACAGATAATCGAAATTTCACGGCATTTTGGTTGAAAGGGGCTTGTGAATAATCTATACATATAACAATTATGAGTAAATCCATTAGCAATTAGGTATCTATAAAAAGTTATGTTATTATCTAGAAACTGAGCGCGTCTCGCCATCCAACGTTTAGTTTGACGAGTATAATAGTTATATTGTAAAATGTAGGTAACTTTTTTTTGGAATAATAAATTTTTAAAAAGGTATTTCATCATTTGCCTAAGTTAACATGGTTCAAGAAACAAAAAACAGTATTGCGATAACCGCCCCAGGATTTTCATGCAAATTGTTTGTGTTTAACCTTTTTGAAAGGATAATGCGTGGATGAGTACGGATTCCAAATTTAATTGGCAATCAAGTTATTTATATTTAGCCTGTCAGGATTATTTTGTAATTTTACATCATTAGGTGCCCTTTTCATGCCTCCGACTGAGCTTCTAATTATCGTTTTCTACTCATGGTAAGTGACATGGGACCAACCAGAGGGGCTCCCGCGAACTGAAAACGAACGAAGTTCGAATATCACCCTTTCTGTCGCACGAATTAGTAAGTGCGACAGAGAGAGAGATATTCGAACTTCGTTCGTTTTCGGTTCGTGGTAGCCCTTCTGATGGCCTACTCCGACTCGAAATCCGAACTTCGTATCGTGCCGTCCCTTTCGCTTTCTTGTCATATGAGTGAAAGGGACGGCAAGATACGAAGTTCGGAGTAGGCCCTCAGAAAATAAACAATTTTAAACATTCATACAATTTCTATAGTATTTCGTTTCAGAAAGACAGTTCAGACACTAGGCCAAACTTGTTATGTCGACAGACTTTTTTATATGACGGTTGCAAACAAGGATACGGACTGCCTGATGGAAAGAGAGGTAGGGCACAGCAAAATGTCATCTTGCTCGAATTTGGAGCAGCCTAACTGGGGAAGTACCTCCGCCTTGCAGAAGATCACAGCCATAATAACATTATCTATATCCAAGTATGTAGTGTTGTGTTCCTGGAGGTGAGCAAGGTTGCCAGAGCTCCCGAGGATGCACTGTGATGAGAGTGAGGGACCTAAATTTGACCCTTCTGCTGTCAACACAGTGAATTCTCAAATTTCATAAAGGGTCGGCAACGCGTACGTGACTCCTTTGGAGTTGCGGGCGTCTATAGGCTGCGGTGGCAGCTTACCATCAGGCGGGCCGTAAGCTTGTTTGCCACCGTCGTTGTATAAAAAAAAGCTGACACCGCAGCCTATGGACTCTTTCGGCTGCATAACAGGCATCCTTGGAAGCTCTGACGACCTTACTCACCATCAGGAACTTCTTGTTCTTTCTTCTTCGTAGTCGTTCTCTCGTGGTGGACCGCACGCTTGTGTGCCACCGGCGTTGTATATATCCATCTTTCCAGAACATGATTGTAGTAGCAAACACGTCTTCAAAGCTAAATTGAAAAAATTGCTAATAGATACCCTCTAAATACAAATTTTATTTTAGGTTTTAAAGTAGATAGGTACATTAATTTGTTAAGAGCATGAGTGCATTACTCGCCAATAAACGTTGTGTTTGGCGAACGGTTGTTAATGTAAAACTGTATCTAACTTTTTTTGGTACATAAATTAAAAAAAAAGTATATAAAAAAACAGGATCGTGACCGCACGCATAGGGATTTTGACTCAAAAATAAACTCCAAAGTAAACAAGGCAAAAAAATATGCCAAACGGTGAAATCCTATTCAATTACCTCAAAAAATAAGTAAGTATTTTATTTGTGATACGCAGGTTACTGTCACAATAAGATGACAGAAATAATGAATTATTATACACTCCTCTGTGATCTACCCACACAAATATTTGCCCTGAAAAATTATAAGTATAAAATATCGGAACATCAGGGACACAACACCATATATTTAGAGAGTAAGTGCTTGTGTTATTACGGCTACGGTCTTCTGTAAGGTGAAGGTAACATAAGGACTATTATGTTACCTTCACTGTCTTATACTCCTTGGCATTGCGTAGAGATGTAGCCTCACTCTGCATTTTCTATCGCTTGTATCACGGGGAATGCTCGGAGGAATTGTTCGGGATGATCCCTGCCGCATCTTTTCGTCATCGTCCTACGCGTCAGCATTTCCATCCTCACCACTTAGATGGTTGGCAGTCCAAAACTGTGCGTTTCTCAAGAAATTTCCTGCCTCATACAACCGAACTATGGAATAAACTGTCGCCTGCGGTATTTCCGGACCGATATGACCTTCAAACCTTCAAGAAAAAATCGTATTCCCTTCTGATGTTATGTTATGTTACAGTTTCATTAACTCACCATTGTTGTATGTCCCGTAAACTTTAATTAATGCACGAATATCAACAATTTTGTATACTGTTGACTTTATTCTCTGCAATTAACTTTTGTCTGTTTCATGCACATACTTGTTTATTATAAATTATAATTGCTACACTATCTTATTTTCAATTGTAGTCGTGAATGTGTGTAGCAGGCCCCGCCATTTCTGGACGCACCTTTTGACAGTTGGACATTCATGTGACGGCCCGACGTGACAAGACGGCGGTGTCAAGTTGTATTAGGTCGCGTTCAATTTTTAGGCGAAGCGTGCTACACACACCGTCATTAACAACCAGGTTTCGCCGGAAGATCAGCGCCAGCTCCCTGAGTCGGCATTACGCTGAGGCGAAACCTTTTTGTGGCGATTACTTGTTGTTTTTTTCTAATTACGTTTATTTATCTATATTTTATGTTTGTATCGTCACGAATAAATGTTTTTCTTTCTTTCTTTCTTTCTTTCTTTCTTTGAAAGGCCGGCAACGCACTTGCGACTCTGGTGTTGCAGGTGTTTATGGGCGACGGTAATTACTTACCATCAGGCGATCCGTCTGCTCGTTTGCCCCCTATAACATAAAAAAAAATAGTACATTACTGCAGAGACCGCGAAATAGGGGATCCGGCAATCCCTGTTCGCGCCGAGGCTTGTATAAGTAAGTACTTTTCTCAAAAAATACAATGAAATTTGAAAATTATGAGAAAACTCGAAATGAAATTCTAAGGATACAGTAATAAAAACGTGCTGCAGCAGCCGGCGGCTGGCGTCATCTTTTTTTCTGGGGCGCGCCGGGCCGACAAAAGACGATCAGGCCGGCAATGTTTTGTGAGATTCCATTATGGACCGCTCGTTGCCCACCCGGAACGTGATACTTCGCAGCCTAACAATACCAGTAGAACGTCAATATTTTATTGCATGTTTAAGAAAAGTATTTATTTGTTTGTTGTTTAGGAAGCTTGACTGTCGAACGTTGTCAACTAGTCACAAAGTGGAAGTGTGCCAACATGGCGCCAACAAATCGTTTTCATGTTCAATTTGACGACCGGTTTAGCCTAGTGGGTAGTGCACCTGCCTGTGAAGCTGACGTGGGTTCGAATCCCGGTCAGAGCAAATATTTGTGTGATGAACATGAATATTTGTTTCTGAGTCTTGGATGTTTTCTATGTATATAAGTATTTATATCTATTCAATATATCGTCGTCTAGTACCCATAACACAAGCCTTCTTTAGCTTACTGTGGGGCTAGTTCGATTTGTGTAAGATTGTCCTCTAATATTTATTTATTTATTTATTTATTTTAATTATTTCGTTAGCCGATCTGCCAGTGCCACCAACCGACCAAAGCGGCTGCCATCATTTCTGCCGTTACAATCCCAAGGCTCTATAACCCAGAGAAATAAATGGCTGAAAGCAAATATCAAACAACGAAGCCATAATCAATAATTACGTGAAGCATATAAAACAGATTTGTAGCGGCTACAAACTTTTATTATTTAAGTGCCAACCCGACAGTTAATGTACGTATAAAAACGCGTTTACGATATAAAACGACACTTAAACTGTAAATGAGAACTATAAAGCGGTTAAAACGCCGGTAAAACACGCCTTGGGGACTATCGGGGCAATATTGGAACGGGTTTAGAATCGTTTTTATTAGTTTGCTCTTCGGAATAGGGTTGTTTGGAAATTTCGGGTGTTTTTAGTGGGATATTAGCGAAATAAAGAGTTCATGTTTAAAAATTAATGAGTATAATCTCTATATGTACCGATAGGTTTGATGGCTACTGAAGCAGAGGCAGACTAAGGGTCGGTTGCACCAACATACTATCACAGGCCGGTCATCGTCAAATATGGCGCCGGCAGCTGTCATCCCATAGAAACTTGTCAAACTTTCCATACAATCAGATTTTAATGAACACCGCTTACGATTACAGACGGTTTGGTGCAACCCACCCTAAAAAGAAAATGGCGGGACCAATTGGATGCATTTTGCTTGACTTGGAGAGAAGAAGTTTTGGAGTTGCGGGCGTCTATAGGCTGCGGTGGCCGCTTACCATCAGGTGGACCGTAAGCTTGTTTGCCACCGGCGTTGTATAAAAAAAACAAACAATAGGGCCAAATGGAGGAAAAGAGGGGCGAGGCCCATGCCAAGACTGGGGATACTCAACGGCGGGGAAGTCCACCGCGCGATCGCGACATTCGTTCTAATACCGCCGCATACCGGGTAGAGCCAATCCAACTGAGGTCGGACCTATCTGAGTTTCTTGCTTGGCTCTTCTCAGTTAGGCTAGGTTAAGTGAATCAGCGACAAAACTCCCAGTAACTCGATTCCACCCACACATCAGATTTGGTTGAAGCCGCCCAACCGATGTCACTGGAGCGCAAACTCTTAGAGTTTTCCAACGTTCAAACCGTCCGCGTGGTCGTGTCGAAGGTTTCCCCTGGATTTTCACCAGGCCACTTCCAACCGCGCACTCCCATCGATCGCTTTATTGGGCCTGGCATATAAAGCCACAGTCAGGTTAAAAAAAAAATGGGATCCTCAACAGGCTAATTAAAAAATACAGAGGGGTCTTCAAGTGACGAGTGAAAAACCTTCTAGGCATGCGTGATGCTACACCCTGGAATCCATGGATTGCATTGTTGCTTACCATCGTCAAGGGAGGTGGCTAGCTCTAGCCTACTCGTATCTTCAATTAAATAAAAGTCTGTGTATGTCAACTTGAAAAAACAAGAATAAATAAATAAATATTTAGAGGACAATCTTACACAAATCGAACTAGCCCCACAGTAAGCTCAAGAAGGCTTGTGTTATGGGTACTAGACGACGATATATATAATAGATATAAATACTTAAATACATAGAAAACATCCACGACTCAGAAACAAATATTCATGCTCATCACACAAATATTTGCCCTGACCGGGATTCGAACCCAGGACCGTCAGCTTCACAGGCAGGTGCACTACCCACTAGGCTAAACCGGTCGTCAAAAATAGTGTTTAATCCAACATTTCGTCTTCCCTTAGATATACCGCTTAGTCGAATTTAGCCTAAATGCGAAAGCTCCAACTATTTAATGTAATTATGGCACCGAATACAACTTTGCAGTTCGCAGTAGAGACCCTTCGGTCCGTGGGATCGCAGGGCCCAAGAGCTCTTCAAATAAGTTTGTAAAAGGTTAGTGGACACCACTGGTGACCAAAGGGCTGGCAGCTTCCTCGTACAACGCATCAGCGTTGCTATACAGCGGGGAAATGCTGCCAGCAGCATCTTTGGCGCTATGCCACGGCGGACTACTTATTTCAGATTATTTATTTGTAAGTTTATATGTTCAGTTATTTTTTAGTCCTTATAACGTTCATTGTTATGACATAAGAAGATATATTTAGTTAGTTGTTTTACATTTCCTTTCGCAACATAATTATACAGTTAATATGTCATAATGCTCATTCCAAAAGTTACGCAATTAACCTGCTATTTACAAAACCTAACGGATCAAAATACTTCTGTGTCCTGTTTAACTGAAACATTTCCAAGACCTTTGCGACTGCTGATTTGCTAAATGTCACTCGCTCAACTTTTGGTTTAACCTAATTATCAAAGCCTAGGAGGGTGCTAGGAGGGGAAGGCTTTTATAGGTTACACTTAGGCCACCTGAGTTTTTTTGTACGAATATACAGGGTGTCCCACGGCTATGCCACATGGAGGGAAAGTACCTTGAATATTGGATATTCTAGGTACTTTCCCTCCACGGTTTAATTATTATTTAAATATCTGTGAATTCAGTTTAAATTATTTTTTAAATTCAAATAATGTCTTCTTTCACTAAAATGTTCCATCTACAATATTCAAAGTACTTTCCCTCCATGTGGCATAGCCGTGGGAGGCCCTGTATAGTCTAAGCTAAAATTAACGATTAATCGAAGCCTGCAAGTATGTTAGATACGAGTATAATCTAGGAGCGTACAATACTCGTGCGCAGCTACACGCGCCTGGCCGAAACACGCGCGCGAAATCCGAACTTCGTATCGTGTCATCCCTTTCATTCATACAGTGTATAACACGAGAGTGAAAGGGACGGCACGATACGAAGTAGGCCCTCTGGTCGCGCCGACGCGGAGGTTAGCCCGGGCTCGAAAATCACTCAGCGTACTAGGCCCGAAACTTTAACCCCTTTATTCATAAAACTTAACAAACCTCTCCTAACTAAAATGTCTGTTGTCACTGTCTCACAAGCACGTGTGTCAAAGTGACAGATAAGGACAAACGAACTTTAGCGGCTAGTTAACTAATATAGGTTTGATTGACGTTTATGAATACGGGGGTATATTACTCTTACAGCGGGTATAAAAAACTCGGCGACGGATAACATATATTATTTCAAAATAAACAAACAAATGAAGTTGAAGGGGATATGGCTTGAGTATTGATGAGTTCATGAACAATATAATATATGATTGATCAACACATAAGTGCATAACAGATGAATATATGTTTCCACTCCGAACGTATGAAACTTATACGATGTAATATAAATTATGACTAAGTTTAATATAATCGATATTTGCATAATTTTTGACGTGTAAAATGGCATTTTATCAATAAAAAATCTGATTCTGATTCTGATACCTTTTCTGACAAAGCGTCAAATATGTGGTGCCTGGTTGTCGTAAGAGTCGACTATGGGAACCGGATTGTAGTGTGTTGTGGGCGATGGGCTAGCAACCTATCACTGCAATATCACATTTATCCATATTTAAACCTACAATTGCTAAATGTGGCACTGGATTAATTTCATGTGCTGTTTCATGTGGTGTCATGTTATGTAAAAGCTATAGAGCTTAGGTAAATTTTACGAATAACCCGATATAAACTGAACAATAACACAAAAACAAACAATAACAATATTTAAAAAAATACCGTTGCATTGGCGTGACTGGCATGGGTGGCACGCGCAGAAATCGTGTCGGTGTCACCCAGCGGCGCCCCGGTGAATTTTAACCTGGTGTCACCCGTAGACGGGTGTCACCCGGTCGGACCATCCCCGTCGCCAACGGCTCTTGTGTTTTTATTGCACGAATAAATATTTCTGATTTCTGATATAATCAGCTAACAAAGAGATCTACTAATTTTGTACCGTACCACACAAATAATAGTCGGAAATTCTTAGATCACTTGGTTGACTGTACTTACATTGCCCTCGGCAAGTGACTGAGGAAAGTTGATAATGAGAAAATTAAAAATGCATACGCTGGCCGTGAATTATTGTAAGGGAGAGACGCCATATTACATTCAGAAAGGGTTGAAGCGGCCCTGAAGTTACTTTTCGACCTTCATAACTTACTAGTGGAAAAAGCGCTTGAAAATGTAATGTCTGCCAGGGAAGTTGTCCACCACTTGGGTTATGAACCTTAGTAAACAATAGTAGATTGTATGACAAGGGTCTAAAATGAGCCATATTACCACGAGATAGTTATTTTCCCGAACAAAGTGAGGGAAAATAGTTCGAGGGGTAATATGGCTTTTAGACCAGAGTTATACACTCTACTTTTCACTTCGATTGCGAGAAAATAAATAAACGAAGGTTAGCCATCCAAAATTAACAATTAATTCCACGGCGAACTTATATGTAATTTGGCAGCATGTTTTTTTTCTAAACTGCTTTCATGCTTTGACACACAAAATAGACACCGCGGTTCGCGCGTAAAAAAGCTAACTCACCTCCCATTGAGCGCTTCAAAGCGTTACTCGAACGAACTAATCACTTTTTTAATTATTGTGAAATAGGGACTACTACAAACTTAATCTTTAGACTCTAGAGAAATGAATTCTGTTTTCTGATTGGTCGATTTTAGTAAAACTGTATTCTGGTTTGTTAATACCCAATACCAAATATTTTTTAAAGAGTTAAATTAGTGTTTTGTGATTGGTGGATTTAATAGGTGAAGTATTATGATTGGTCTAAATTGAATGTTTTGTAAATCATAAATATGTATTCATATTTTCCGTAGGGGTTAAATGTACTACTTTAGCCCCGCTTGACAAGTCTAATATGACACACTTTTCGAGCAAGAAGTGAAAATAATAGTGTTGAAGAGTGGTAGATCAATTATTTTTTTTTGGCTTAGGTACCCATGCATTGAATTATAAATGAAATCCACGAAAAGTTTTGACATAGAGTTTTCCGAATGGGCAATCCAAATCGAATCCCAATATTTACGTAACAACCATCGTAACTTTTAATATATTCCCGTAACTTTCGTAACTCGCGATCCAAAGACGAACTTTTCAACGACTCTCTGAATAGAGGCTGAATCCCAATTCAAATAAATAAATTGACAGTTGAAATGACGTTTCCCGGTTTGCTTTTAGTTCTTTGGCAGATTTAAGAGGAAACGAAACTTTTAAGCTTTAAATTAGATGAAATTCCGCTTTTTGTTAATCGAGCCGTAATAATAGTACATTACTTACCAAGGGCGGTAAAACAAAGAATGTCTCAGATCGCAGGTATTTGACGCCCGAGCCGAAGGCAAGGGCGATAATTATGCGATCTGAGGCTTTCTTAATTACCGCCCGAGGTAAGTACAAAATTTTATGTGGCCCCTGGCCAGGAAGTGGGATTTTCCGCGCGCGGAGCGTGCGGTAATTGCCACTTTATGGCCAGGTGTGACATAAAAGTATTTTCTGTTAATTGTATAGGTATTCGATGAATGGAATTCGTTTGTTATTTTTATTTAAATATTCGGAATATTGCTGAATACGGATATGAATGTGAACACGAATTGTTTATAGCTTTTACCCGCGACTTCGCCTGCGTGAAGCTCGTTCATCGCGATAGCATTTAATGCTATTTTTTATATCAGGCGCTTACGTAAGGTACTTACTGTTATGTGTTGTACAGGTAGATAATAAAAACAACGGTGGTTTCTTTAAGCACACTGCCAGACGTCATATCGACAAAGCTTCCCATCATAGGAATCCGTTAGTTAGGAAGGCTGTCGCCTACGTTCCCATCCCTCCCCCCTCTGGCGTAACTCGGCGATCACTGATTAGGGACCGCACGTGCCCGGCGTCCTAGTCACACACTCACGGACCCGGACGACGTGATCATAGCGTCCATCGAAAGATGGAACGCTGCGCTTACGACGTGCAACTCAGACACGACGCCGTACACTTTGGCATTCCCGCCGGCGGGGACGTCCACCGCGCGATCGTGACAACACTGACACATGTAGTCCCTATTCGTCCCGGTACCGCCTCACACCGGGTAGAGTCAGTCCGACCCAGGTCGGGCCTAGCTGAGTTTCTTGCTGGACTCTTCTCAGCTAGGTTAGGTTTAGTGAACCAGCGACAAAACTCCCAGTAGCTCGATTCCACTTACATCTCAGATTCGGTTGAAACCGCTCAACCTATGTCACTGGAGCGCAAACTCTTAGAGTATTCCAGTGTTCCAGACCACGCGCGTGATCGTGTCGGAGGTTTTACCCTGGATTTTCCCCAGGCTACTCTCCAACCGAGCACTTTAATCGCTTTATTGGGCTCGGCCTGTACAGCCATAGTCAGGTCAGCAAAGTGTATATTATATTTAAATATTCATACTTTTTACTACACAATAGTTTATGTATTTAAAGTATTATTGGATAGTTTGTAGTATATGTATAGGCACATATATTATAGTCTTTGTACACTAGTTAGATTTCCTAGCTTTTATTCGCTACTCAATTGCTCAGAGGTCAACTGGAAAGCGATCCCTTAAGGGTAAGTTCGAATTTGTATGTATTTTACCTGTGTTTTGTGTACAGTAAAGTATTTATGTACATATATTATTACTATCATGATATGAACAGGAAGGATGTGAGTAAGAGTGTCTAACTTACGCTAGGTCACTGACTGACTGTCATTTTAAGTATGGAAAATGACATTTATATCTACTTCACCCGCGCTTGAAAACTATGTAGTACCTGTAGAATGTGAAATTATAAAAATATTTCTAAGTACCGATCCTTTTTATTATACAAATATTTTTTTATACCACGTCGGTGGCAAACAAGCGTACGGCCCGCCTGATGGTAAACGGTCACCGTAGCCTATGGACGCTTGCAACTCCTGGGGTGTCACATGTGCATTGCCGACCTTTAAAATTACAAATAAATAAGTAAATAAAAAATTATATACAATTATATATTTGGGACCCATAAAATTACAAATAAATGACATATACTTTTTAATTGACTAGTTATACGTGAAGTATGTCTTCGGTGTCAAGTCACAACATTGTGTTTAATTACACACAAGCATGAAAACAGCGATGACAAGTTTTATACGCTCAATTAAAATCCATTGAAACTTCCGAATAAAGCGCATAATGTGTTAATTACCCATAAAGACAGAGTAACTCTTGATACAACACCCCATATACGTTCTCCTAACAAAACTAGCTATCACACAATTTTGAATTTTACTGCCAGTTCACAGAACTCTAATTCCCATACAATGTTAGTATCTGAATGTGCAGTTTGTTCAAGCAAATTAGGACTTTGATAGTTGGAGATAGAGTTAATATTTGATTAGGGACTTGGTTGGAGCGTAGCCAGTGGTTTAGCTGTGTTGCGTGAAATGAAAAGTGCTCCGGTCAGAAATGGTTGGACATAAACATAGTATGGTAAGGAGTTTGGTTAATTAGGTGCAACGTGCCAAAGAAATTGTGTGAAAGCCTCTGTAGCCGAGCGGTAAGACACGAAAAACCCTTACTTGCCATAATTTAATTTGCCCTAATTTTAACTGTCATACTGTCCAAATGGCTGAGATACGCGTCATACTCGTGATCGGGTGCTGTTTGTGGAGTCCGGTCTGTTCATGCTTGCTAGGACATAGTGACTACGTTAATACTAGTATCTTTTTATAGGGGATTGACGAGAGACATCATCCTGTTGTGGATTCGTTTTTATTATCAGTGACTTAGAGACCATATACATCTCTAACAATATTAAATTAATTTTAATTTTGACGCTCAGAGACCATGTACATCTCTGGGATATTATATTAATTTCTTTATACTCCTTGTTTAATCTTGAGACCTTATACATCTCTAACTTTACTGATGTTGTAATATTTGTAATAGATAACTTTGCAAGTTTATCTTCACTGTATGACATTAATTTTTTTATAATTGTAAACTCGAAATTATTATTCCTTCTTGAACTGTAAATTAATATTTTGACATGTAAAAGTGCCCTTGTGACCTATTTGCAGAATAAATGTTTGTATTTGTATTTGCCATAATGTTGTTTCTTATAATTGCGTATGTCATACTCATTGTTTACCATAAATCAAATGTAAAAAGAATAAGATGTAATGTAGGAAAGAGCGTATTCCCTTCTGAAAGGCCGGCAACGCACTTGCGACTCCTTTGGTGTTGCAGGTGTTTATGGGCGACGGTAATTTCTTACCATCAGGCGATCAGTCTGCTCGTTTGCCCCCTATAACATAAAAAAAATGTCAGAATCTATATTTTCTATAATATCAATTCCAATAATCTCATGTTCCATAATCATTGTAATCCATAATTATCACATGCAATACTTTTATTCGAATATAAATCGAATCGAATAGCTGAGAATGAGAATCCATAATTTTAATGAAAATCGTTTCTTTGATTATCGTTTCCCTTAACACAGCATTTTATTACCACAGGGATCATTTATTGAAATTCGTTAGATCGCTTATACATTTACTCGAATTGCCTTTTACACAAGAAACAAATTTGGCTAATAGGCGAGCGAGTAAAGCGAGTGAGCAATACCTTTCCGGAGCAAAACCAACTCTGTTAGGTTCAGAAGACTAAGGCGGGAGCGAAGCGTAGCGGAGCGTCGCGGAGCTCCCGCCTTAGTCTTCTGGTGTTAGGTATTTTTTATGCGCTTTGAAAAATCATGCATGCATGCTTGCTTGCCGTTGAGGCGGTTAGGCGATCATGCGTGTCATCAACGAACGCGGCTAAATCCGCACAATTGCGCATACACTGTATTAGTATTAGAAACTGTATTTAGTATGGCGTTTAAATATTCTATTAAATAATATTATTTTGCACTTAATAATATGGATAACAATACGTATGGCATTCGTATCATTCTGTCATGTAATATTCGGGAATATAAGAGTATGTCAAACGATTTCTCTAGTTGCCACCAACGTGGAATTAAAATAAATACTAATCCCGATCCATTTCAAAATTGGTCGGATTATAAATAACTGATAGCAGTTTCCTTTTGATGTTGTTAATGTAATTGATTCTGTATTTTCACAAAGTACCCGCAAACCGACCGAAATAAACTTGTATTGAGTGGCCTTTGACAGCCATTATTTGAGCCACAATGTGTCCAATTTTAAATTAAAATGGGCGTAAATCACACGAGTTCCATTTAAACATAATACCTTTCGTAGATACAATATGTATCGAGTCTGTTGTGGATTTTATTCGATTAAATTGTACTTGTTTATTGGACAAAGCTATTTGTCCAGAATTCGTTATTAAGCTTTAATGCGAAAAACGAATACGCTTTGATTGGACAAAGAACAACATATCAATTGTATTGTTAGGGTGGGTTGCACCATGTCTGTAATCGTAAGCGGTGTTCGTTAAAATCTGATTGTATGTAAAGTTTGACAAGTTTCTATGGGATGACAGCTGCCGGCGCCATATTTGACGATGACCGGCCTGTGATCGTATGTTGGTGCAACCGACCCTAAGTGTGACATCGCATAGGGTACCACAAACCTTGCAGACCTTATTGGAATTGGGCTTGCCAAGTGAGTGGGCAACTTGACTGTTAGAAGTTCTCAAGCCGCCCGAAGGTCTCTAACTTGGCTTAACGACTGCTATCATAGACAGCAGCCGCGATCAACGGCTTGACGTGCCTTCCAAAGCACGGGAGCGCTCAGTTAATAACCACTCAAAACGGTCACCCATCCAATAACTGACCTGGGCCGACGTTGCTTAACCTCGCATACCGCACGCGTAACGTTAACGTATTCAATAATCTCGTAATGGAATGAAACTGTCGCTGTGGATCGTGGGAATGCAATAAACTACGGAAATGATGGAAATAGAAAAACGACATTTCTGACGAACCTATAACGTGTAGGGTTACCATCAATACCGAGAAACGTCGGGGAGTCCCTAAAATCCCGAATTCAAGTCTAACGACATTTGATTTCTGGAACCTAGATTAAATTTAGATTACTAAGAAAGAGATTCAAAAAATATATATTATATCCAATAACGATGTTTGAGCGAAGTGGAGAAGCCCATTACAATATTAAATTTATAGCTAAAAAGAGAGAGGGATACTAAACCCACCAATATCAATGCGTCACGCTTCCACATAGGTAAGTAAATTGGCGCTTATACACGAAAGACAGCGTTTGAACACTGACGTTTTTATATATTTCATAGTACAGTGACAGTTGGCGGTTTTATGGCTAAATTGTATCATTTGGCCAGATATTACCGAACATCAAGAAGTTCGTTTAATAATTGGCTGGAACTTGCTTTGCCGTGAGATTTTTGTTTTTTTTTTTATTTAAATACAAATTCATGGTTATTATCTTATCAATTAGGCCACAATAATCTGTAAACCGAGCTCGAACAATAGGTTTACAAAAAAATACCTACGAAATATCTTTTGACATTTAACGGTGGCTTCCAGGTGAAGGCAAACATCGTATTCAAGCGGACGAATCCCAACAAAATCTAGTTTATCGTCTTTGTTGGAAAACTAGTGCTTTTGCAAAACCAAGGGTAGTAAAGCGGACCCCGGCTTTACAGACGTAAAGTAATGGACGGTGAATATAGAATTGTAAAACTTCCGTGAGTTTTAGACATTTTGATATATAATACACGGATCACTCACGTCTTTAAGGTCAAGTATCGCTCGATATGTTACGTATGTGGGTCGGTACCGCCCAGCTGAAGAACTATCTTGAATAACCCGACATTGAATAATCACTACATAGTATAAAACAAAGTCGCTTTCTCTGTCCCTTTATCCCTATGTATGCTTAAATCTTTAAAACTACGCAACGGATTTTGATGCGGTTTTTTTTAATAGATAGAGTGATTGAAGAGGAAGGTTTATATGTATAATAACATCCATTAAATAGTGCACCCGTGCGAAGCCGGGGCGGGTCGCTAGTAGTAATTATATTTCAATATAGAATTAGTTTAGCCTAAAGAAAGTCTAGAAGTAGAATTGAAGTAGCTAAGGAAAGTAGACTAGGGGAGGTTATTCATGTATATGAATATTATGAAATGTAGCAGTGGGCCCAGATTACTGCCTTGAGGGCCCCATCTATTCTCATAAAACTGTTCACGAGTACTACACTTATTTTCGCGTAGAAACGATTTTTATTATTGCTGTATTAAATTATTTTATAAAAGGTTGTCTAGTAGAGATCGCTTTTTAGCGATAAGACCGCCTGTTGTTTACGTTTCCAGTCAGCAAATACAAAGAGGTTTCCTTGAAAACCTTGGGCCCTATGCACACAGCATCTTTTAATTGCGCTGCCGTCGCGCGTTCTCTTTCTACCATGTTTACAGTAGCAGATGGTAGTAGGAGAACGCGGTGTGCATAGGCCCTTAGGATAGTACTTTTACCTCACGAGCGGTTGTAGTAGTTGTAGTTGTGGTTATAGTTGCGAATACAAGGGCAATGAGGGCTATCGCGTATGAATTCGCCGCTAGAGGCGCTAGTGTAGCGTGGGGTCTCCGAAACGTCAAATGTCACTCTTTGTGGTTGCGCTATTGCGGGTTAATATCTAATTAGAACAATATGGTGACTATTTTGAAACACCTGAGCTTGATTATGGCAAATATGAGTTAGGGTCAATGACTGTCAGTTTTGTCTTTCGGAAACTTATTTCCTCCTTTTTTTCGAACAAAACTGGACCGCGCTACAAT
This sequence comes from Epiblema foenella, assembly GCA_963556455.1. Taxonomy (NCBI): domain Eukaryota; kingdom Metazoa; phylum Arthropoda; class Insecta; order Lepidoptera; family Tortricidae; genus Epiblema; species Epiblema foenella. Next base: position 22,287,994 of record OY747103.1, on the reverse strand, counting down.
GCGGTATGTTCGATATTTTTACGGTACGGTTTTATGGTATTGAATATGATTTAAATGTAAACTTCGTTCTCATCCGTAATAACCAATTACAATTTTTGACAGCTGGACCTTACTCGACAGTGGCGCCAACTGGTGAGCACAAAAACGATAGCCCCCATTAACTTGTAGCTAATACGCTGACGCACGCATACATAGACAATGTGCATATATAGGTCAACACACAACCGTGGCTCACCCGCGCTCGTTAGATAAAAGTACTCTAACATACCATGAGTCTATGACGTTCAACGTAAAAAGTAGGGTAACAATACAATACAATACTTACAAATATTATTTATTGTTCACCAGAAAATACATTGAAAACAAGATTAAAAATTAAATATGTTAATGGTAGATAGCAGCCGGTCTTATCGCTAAAAAGCAATCTCTTCCAGACAATCTTTGTGTGGTCGAGACATAAGAGAAAAATTTGAATTTTTGGTAACCATGAGACTCGGTAAATTTCAAGTTTAGATTTTATTATCAACTAGCGACCCGCCCTGGCTTCGCACGGGTGCACTATTTAATGTATTATACATATAAACCTTCCTCTTCAATCACTCTATCTATTTAAAAAAACCGCATCAAAATCCGTTGCGTAGTTTTAAAGATTTAAGCATACATAGGGATATAGGGACAGAGAAAGCGACTTTGTTTTATGCTATGTAGTGATACATATTTACATATTCTTACGGTCAGCTGTTTATGCTAAACGTATGAAAATAATATTTCTGTTCAAGGCTTCTGAGTCAAGTCACGCTGTAGCTACATAGGACTGGACTAGAGGGATTGTCAGCCTTTGTCCCCGTCGTGAGAAATGCCGCCTGCCGCCGCCATTTTGCTCCCAGTAATCGATCCAGTACCTACCTAATTAATGTGGGTTTTTACCGTTTCATCGTCACTGCCACGTTGTTTGTTTTTTGGGTGGATCAACTATTCTTTGTTGCTTGTTACCATGGTTACGTCTCCTGAGTCACTCTTAAAAACTGTCACATTATAGGGTTTAAATACACCAAACATGAGTTTTAGCGATAACTATAAATCCATTTGAACATGGGTTATCTCCTAAGCATGACTGAATTCCACATTATAAACATTTTTCTAAGAAACATGGTTACTGTTGTCTCCTCGCTGACGGGACAGAATAACAACACGAAAAAGTTGATTGACCCTTTTATACTGTTTTTGAACCTGACTGTGGCATTATAGGCAGAGCCCAATAAAGCGATAAGAGTGTGCGGCTGGAGAGTAGCCTGGGGAAAATCTCCTACACGACCACGCGTGTGGTTTGGACTGGCAACCTTGCTCGCCTCCAGGAATACAAAAATACATACCTGTATAGTAAGTAATGTTATTATGGCTGCGGTCTCCTGCAAGGCGGAGGTACTTCCCCAGTTGGGCTACTCCCAATTCGAGCAAGATGACATTTTGGTGTGCGCAAAAACGGCTTAACTGATTATCATGAAACTTGATAAACAACCAGTTTACCTACAGTCGGGATTAAGATCGCCGAGTGACAAGCAAAACTCACTATTATCAAATCTGTCACTACTCTTCGAAACCTCGTATCTTAGTACTGAAACGATGCTGATATACGAGCTTTATTTTAAGTAGGTATTTGTTACTTAGTGACTATTGCTTGTAAGCCGACGATATACGATACTAGTTATCCCTCGAACTGAAATAGGGAGCGGAAGTTTACACGGACGAAGTCGCGGGCAAAAGCTTGTGTACACAAATACGAATACTCTATTGCACAACCTCAATAAAAACGCCCAGTCCAGTACATAATTACAATGAATGACGACCGCTTTAGCCTAGTTGGTAGTGACCCTGCCTTCGAAGTTGGAGGTCCCGGGTTCGAATCCCGCAGGCTAATCACGTAACTTTATGTACTACCGTTAGATAGATTTTAATGTCAATTTTGAAGTATAAATGTATGAGCTGACAATTAAAATTTGACATTAAAATCTGCCTAACGGTAGTAAATAAGTTACGTGATTACCCCGCCGGTCAGGGCATGTATTTGTGTGAAGAACACGAATATTTGTTCCTGAGTCTTGGATGTTTTCTATGTATTTAAGTATCTATTTATCTATATAAGTAAGTATATCATCACTTGGTACCCATAGTACAGGCTTTGCTTAGTTTGGGACTAGGTTGATTTGTGTAAGATTGTCCAAAAAATATTTATTTATTTATTTAATGACTAGAGGCAAACAACAGGCGGTCTTATCGCTAAAGAACGATCTCTTCCAGAGACCCTTAGGGTAGCGGAAATCAAATCAAGAATGATGTATAATATTTCTTTAAATTTCTTCATTGTTATATTTTATGGATCGCAATAAAAACTACACTCGCGGACAAAGAAAGGGTCGGTAAATAAAATACCGTCATATTTCCTAAAATAGTGCAAACTTGTACAGTTTTTTAATCCTGCCCTGATCTTTATTTAATTGTACATCTAACATGTATAAATAACAGTTAAAAAAATAATGTTTCCAGCTATAAATCGGACTCCTAAAACCCCATGAAAAAACAATGTTATCGGAGCGAAACATCGCAAAAATCGACAGTTTTTGAGACTGATATCTTTATGATAGGATCCCGGGAATTGCTAATGCTGTTAGGTATTACGAAAAATAATATCTCATGTAAATGCTGACGACCGGTTTAGCCTAGTGGGTAGTGCACCTTCCTGTGAAGCTGACGGTCCTGGGTTCGAATCCCGGTCAGGGCAAATATTTGTGTGATGAGTCTTGGATGTTTTCTATGTATTTAAGTATTTATATCTATTAAATATATCGTCGTCTAGTACCCATAACACAAGCCTTCTTGAGCTTACTGTGGGGCTAGTTCGATTTGTGTAAGATTGTCCTCTAATATTAAAAGAAAATAAAAAAAATAGAACTAGTGTAAAATATTTAGAGAAACCTATGGCGGTTATTTAATTGAGGGTGACCCGAAATTTTTGATCTCGAGTGTATGTTAGAATTACGATTTGAAACGGGATATTTACCATGTATATTTGTATTTTTTCGGTGACACTGTGGGAAAAAAGCGAACCAGGAAGAGGGTAGATCGCTATGGTGTGTGGGTAGACCACAACTAAAACTCGCAGCACGTCAGTTAATCCTTGATAATGGAGCTTGCAACAGTGCCGAAATATCGGGAACTCAAAAATACAAATACACATGGTAAATATCCCGTTTCAAATCGTAATTCTAATGTAAATGACCATGTAAGCTTGAAATCTTATATTGTACATGTATAGTTTTGTATATACACTAGAGCACTTCCGATGAACTGACACCTCAGATTCGGTTGAAACCGCTCAACCAATCTCACTGGAGCGCAAACTCTTAGAGTATTCCAGTGTTCCAAACAAAACGCGTGGTCGTGTCGGAGGTTTCCCCTGGATTTTCCCCAGGCTACTCTCCAACCGCGCACTCCTATTTACTGGGCCCGGCATATAATGTGGCAGTCAGTTTAAAAAAACTTCCGATGACATTACGACACCATCACCACACCAGCTGTAAAAGCTTGATGACGAAAGCTGCAAAAGCTTTGTAGGGTTCATTAGACTGCTGTAACTTTTTTGTGGTTCTCTATTACATTACGGAACCATAAAATACGTAACGTACACCTGGGTAGCGTTAGCAAAAAATACAGATATAAATACAATAGGGATGTTACATGTTACCTACATTTATTAACGTTCTAGGAAAATGGTTCGCTTAAACTCTAGGAAAATATGGATGTTGACTCGAAATTTAACTATTCCATAAGACTTACTCCAAAAGAAACAAGGCAATAGATATGCCAAATAGTGAAAATCCTATTCAAATATCTCAATAAATAATGAAGCTACAACCGTTTTAACGTTGCCGGTTAGAGAGAGAAAGTGCGACAGATCAGTGACGTCATTGACCACGAGCACCATAGTAAATGACGATCGTTCCAATAGAAAGGTGCTTTTTGCGGGAAAGGAACAGAGTGTACCCTCTCTTAAAACTTTGAAGACTTATAATTATGTAATTTTTATTTATTTGAGTTACTTTTTCACCTTTTGATTGAGAATTTGATCCTTTTTCCAGAAAATTCTAACTTTTGCGGCCGAGGTCCACTTTGATACATCCCAAGCAGGTCTTGAAATACCGGTATTTTCCGGTACCGGTATTGTGACCGGTATTGAAACCGGTCGGTACCGGTACCACGGAATCAAGCAAAGGTACCGGTATTGCTAAAGCCGGTAAATTGATGAAATAGTTATAGTAGGTGCCACCGCCGCGCCGTGCACTCGCACGAAAGAGCAATGTAGCAGACACGTGTAGGAACCTTTTTAAATAACCTTTATTTTTCTGTGCTAATACCGTTATTTTTCCTTTACCTGTTCTTAAGAACCAAAACGAAGAAAATCTGTAAATACCGGTAGGTTACAGGTATTTTCGGTACTGATTTCGAGCCCTGAGCAAGCAATTTCAACCTTTGGCAAAGGCCCTAGGGTTGAGTTCGGTAAAGAGTTAAAGCACATGCAGTCTTTATTTACGAAGTATATGCTTTTCTTTTATGACGGACGATAATACAGTAGCAAACCGCACAATAGGACAAAGAATTGGACACGAGAAAAACACAAACACTATACCGGTTTCAAGCCCTGATCCCAAGATTCAGCGAAGGAATCCAGTTTTATAAAAGGAACTGCCATCTGACCTTCCAACCCGGAGAAAAGGAGCTAGAGCTTGTTGGAATTAAATCGGTTACCTCACGATGTTTTTTATTGCTTGTTTTTATTATTTGTTATTATTGCTTGTTTATTATTATTCTTATTTTTTTAGCTACTTCTTGTTAATTCTATGTGTTTGCGTTTTCGTCATTGTGCCGTGAAATCACCAAATGGTCACAACGGAAGACCAGCGCTGGCCCTGCCAGCATAACGCTGAATTGTGACCATTTCGTGGCAATATGTTATTATGTTCTGTCATCTTTGTAAATGTCTTGTGTTTGTCGCGAATAAATGTTTCTTTCTTTCTTTCTTTCTTTTCACTTACCGTGAAGCCACTGTTAGAGACTGTGTTCTGTATATGTTTGGATTACTAATATGCCCCGTAAACGTAATTATTAGCACATGTACATCTGTTTTTAGTCCATTGCGGCAAATTAAGTGAGAGATAAAACCTTCCTTCTTGTCATATAAAGTAGCTCAATTCAATAATGTTTTTTGCCAACCCTACGTGACGTTTACTCGTGCCGTGACGAATTCCGCTTTTTACACCCTCATAGATAATGCAGAGCCGTCTCATCCGGTTTACCGCCGCTTACCCGGCCATGCCCCGGGTCTTACCCGGCCCGATTACCCGGGTAATAGCCGTACTGCCATACGACGTAGACATTATAAAGAACGGGAGAAAGGAAATGAATTAGGGTTGTCACTTCTCAGTGGCAGATTGTGTGACCAAAATAATTGAGCACCGCGTTTTTTTTTGTTTTATGTCTAATTTGTAGATACTTACGCAAATTGATGATGATTGGGCATGTTTAAATTAAGTTTTTACAGTGGGAATAAAATATTGCGTACTTTTTAGTTTTTAAGAAAAAGGTGGATTTTTGTTTAGTGCTACGTGACAGTAGACTGTAAAATTTACGTATTTGATTGCTATGTTACTTGCATTAGTGCTAATTGTATTTTTCTTTTCTTTTCAGGTAATGAAAAGCAGTTTAATGAAAGTCAAGAGTTATTAACCAAAAGAGTTAAGTGCCTATTCATCCTAATTTACTTTTAAGATGACAATTGCAGCCGACGACGTAAGAGCTCTTGGGCATATTTTTGAGAAACTTGTACTAAACACTTACTCATTAAATCTGTATTTAAAATTGAAGTGTTAGCTAATAATTCTCTGCTTCAGCTTTGACAAAAATGCTTTCGTATGTCCAGATTCCGGATTTCCGGATTTCTCTTTATTCTCGTCTACAGTTCGCAATTCTCGTGAAATTTCGTGAGCAGGTTCGATAGTTATATTATCCAAAAACAATTTTTTTATAAATGATTTTGTAAGCTTCTGCGGGCAAATTTCGGTTTGTTCTCCTCTACAGGTCGCATTTCTCAACCGATTCTCGTGAAATTTTGTGAGCAGGTTAGATAAATATACAGATTTTTTTGTCGAATAACTTTTTGGACATTAATAAAAATATATTTGTTCACCGGTTTGTTCTCCTCTACAGGTTGCATTTCGCAAACGATTCTCGTGAAATTTTGTGAGCAGGTCCGGTAATTATATAGATTTTTTTTTCGAGTCAGTTTTGGAAATTTTCAAAAACAATTTTTATTTCAAAGATTTTGTAAGTTTCTTCGTCCGAATTTCGGTTTGTTGTCCTCTACAGGTCGCATTTCTCAACCGCTTCTCGTGAAATTTTGTTAGCAGGTTCGATATTCGTAATTGATCTTTTTATAATGTCAGATTTTGAAAATGATAAAAAAAACTCGCTCACAGAGCCACTAGTTAATAATCCATTAAAACAAATTTTCATTCTAAAATTAACAATCCCATTTCACCTAATTCACCTTCAATAAACCCTCATTAAAATTTAACAGTTATTTACAAATTCAAATGGTATTGGTAAATCCGTTAAAACTATCATTAGTCCCAACATTTCCAATGTAACCGAGAGCTGACATTAGCATCAGGGAGTGCCATTTAGAAGCTAAAGCTAAAAGCATTTTGAAATGTCATATTCTATGCGTCGAATTTGTGGACAGTGACTACCGAATGCTATTTGTAAAGAGTTAATTTAATCGTGCTTCCGCAATGGCTACTTTTTCATGACCAGTTTTCTATTACAAAAAAAAAACTATGATATGTATTGAAATAGTGTACAAAAACCGGATTTCAAAATAGTACCTGAACCTAATAAAAGGAATTTATTGGTAAAAATACTTAAGAGGCCTTATAAGTTTTAAAATGTTTTAATTTCAGATTATGACAAAACTATTGATAATACCAATAACGTGATTAAAGGATACGATGATCTTATTAAAGTTTTAGATAGTAACATAGCCATTTTTTGATTTTATTGTGTGTAGTAGAATTTAAGCGGTGTAGTGTAAGATGCTTATTCATACTATCTAGCCTATATAACCAATGCTTATTATTAATAAATAGCAGTCGTATTCAGAACTCGGTTGTTTCAATACATCTTCAAACACCCGTCCTCATATGGCGATCCTGCCAGCGGAAAAAAAAAGGTTTTAGTATGAAAATGGTCGATTTGGAGTGATTTTTGAAACTATATTTCTTAATGAAAAATCCAAAAATTACATTTAAAGTTTATTTTATAAGGTCGCAATACTGCCGTCTCAAGGAGAAAAACCATAAGTGACAAAAGTAAGTTTCGAGATAAAGCCAAAAAACTTTACATTTCTTGTAAATTGTTTTATAGGCAGAGTACAAATTGGTAACTTTTGTTTATTAATAAACAAATATTGTAGAATTTTTAGCAAGCAAGCTTTTTTCAATTATTTATTCATTTAAATAAGATATTTAGAAAAAACCGTTTCTGCCTCCTAAAATAAATATTAAAAAAATATGGATACTAAGAATAAAACACACAAGTGAGCATTTGTGTTTTTTGTGCTAGTTTTTCACTTTGGTATCTAAGTAAAAATAACACAAGTACGCACTTATGCTCGCTTTTCCGAGTCGGACAAGAATCTGAAAAAGAACAAGTGGGTACTTGTGTTTTATTTATATAGTCCATTATTGCACTTATGGCTTATTTTATAATAGGGTTTCATGAAAACACGATAAATATCAAACGAATTTATTAAAAGTAAACAAATGAGATGCTTTAAGTAGAGATCTTTAGGTATTTATGACACATTAGTGAATGCGATACTTAATATTGAACTTAATTCTTAATTAATTATCATGCTCATCTATGAGATTAAGAGCTTTCTCATCACTTGCAAGATCTTAAAATTTTAGCCTATTTGGAGGCATAAGCTTTTCAAGACGCTGTATGATACCTGTTATTCTTTTTTTGAGATGTTTCTGGGTGCATCATTCAATTTAGGTGTCGGAAAGCTATTTGTTATAATATTTGGTTTAATAAAGTCCAGCCTAGTAGGGTCACCTTCAAATGACGTTTATATATGGTGACATATCTGGTAAACATAGGAATATGTACAACTGCTTCCGTTCCAAGAGACGCCTTTGATGTTCCTCTGGCCATACGAAGCAATCGTTAACATCTTTCGTAGATGACTACCGCATCGTTAGTAATCTGACAACCAAAACGAAACAAAAAATGTTCACATAGCCACAAAGCAAGCATACGCAGCCTTTCTTGCAGAGTATAGGCAAAAACCATTACAATATTATTGCAGACGCATCAGAAAAAAAATAGATCATATGTTAGTTACCATATTTTTTTTTTTACAATCACCATGCAAACTAAGAAAAGCACTATACAACAAAGATAATATAAGAACCTAGGTAATAAAAGCTTCATTTATGACTATGCATGACATTATATCACCTTATACTACTAGAATTGTTAAACTATTATCTGTTAGCAGACACTCATTCTGCATAAAGCTGTTATACGTTATAAGCTCACAAGTTCGTGTCGTAGTATTCAACATAGACCAATAAGTAACTTAACACGAATATTAAAAAATTAAGCCTTATCTAGAATCGTATAATACAGTAGAATATGCGCGCCAGGCTTATTATATCTACTTAAAACGAGCGAGAGAGATGAACAACAAGCAAAATTTGACAGTTTAGGTCCTTTTTAGGCTAGACGCCAAGATTGTAATGTGAGTGAAATGAATACTTACAATTATTTATTGTCTCTAATTGTAGTCACTTATTTACAACTGAATACTCATATTTTGAGTAAAAGTAAGTGAAGTAGGTATTTGAATGCGTGCGCGCAATCTCCTCCCTACGAAAGTAATCGGCGCGACTGACCAACATGCCACGCCGCAATCCGTGCTTGCCAAAATCTGTCCTTGAGTGGTCGGAGTGGGGGACTTGTACTAGCCTAATAAAACACAAGTAGCAACAATATTCTAAGAAATATACCACAAGTTCATATTTTTTGTAGCGTATACTAGTTTAAAAAGTCGTAACTTGCCACATATGGTTTTTCTGTATCCTGTATACCTTACTTGTATAAATCTTAATCTGACTAGAAACAACATTTTTGCCAACTTATGTGTTTTTTACATCAAACATTAAAATAAAAACTAATTATGTTTTTTCTTCTTATGATATAAAAGTTGGGTTCAAGCCCAATACAGAAATTTAAAAAACCATAAGTGGTCACTTAACCATTTTTCTGTATCTTATTACAGAGTTATGTTTTTTCTTCCTCAAAAAAGGGCCAATTTTCCCAAAATGGCATGCACTTGTGGTTGTCTAAATCGTGATCTACAAAAGATATAGTAATATCTCCTAGAGAGAAAGATCACATTTTTTTTCCTGATTCCAAGGCTGGTAATAAGTCCATTTTGCAAAAAATGTCACTTATGGTTTTTCTTCTTGAGACGGCAGAATAGTCCTGTTCTATATAGTAACACTGAGAAGATGTTAAGATACGTGTCAATTCAAATAGGAAATGGCCTAAATAGATGAGCGTTTTTTAACTGATAAGGGCTCTTAAATATTAACATATTGCTTTTATTCGTACTACAAAGTTGGGAAAGCAGAGAACGGCACACGCGACGGGGAAATCCCTTCTCTGGACGAGACATGTATTTAATTTTCTCTAATAATGCGGGGTTCGAAAATTATAAGAAAATGAAAATACAAAATGAGACTCTAAGGATTCACAATAAAAACACAAATCCCATAACCGACCTATATGTTCATTTCATGTTCTTGTTGTAAGATTGTGGGACCAGAAATGGCAGCAACATTTGTTACCTCAGGCACTATTTTTATGATTTTATGATACAGGCGGGTTAAAATTTAAACTGGTAATTCAGAATATTACTTAATTCTGCGTCTTAATTCCCAACTTTAAGTAACTTGCTGGTTTTAATTATTACTTACATTTACGTTAATCAGTTAAAACTATAATTAAGCTCGAGTGAACTTGCTAAAGAGGTTAATGAAGATAACTTTTCTTCTTCACTTTCAACTTCAAGCCAAGCGTGAAAAACTTTCAAATCTACTTGAACTTATCTGTCTGGAATTCAGATTTCATAAAGTTGCGTCTTTATTTATTTATTTTTTATTTATTTAGCCTTCTGTAATATTACATTGTTCATATTCTATCTACCTACCTTTAGTAACACTATCTATCTATCTATATATATATATTACGCGAAGCCTATTTTTGTACACCCCATCAGATCTACAGTTATGGTCCGATTTTAATAAATGATATATCATAAGATTCGTCTCATGCTGGAGAGTTGCATAAAATTCTTTATTTTTCATAATTTTAAGAAAAAGGACTAAAAAATTGATTTTAAAAAACGACTGTGCGCTGACCACGTGACTGGCCGCGTGACGTCACGTGACATTGCTCCTATTTTGAATTGACATAATACAGTAAAAAAATAAACAATAACTGAACTAAACTTGTAGTAAGTTCTTCAGTATGAGAAAATATACGGTTTGAATCGGCGACATATATCCACAACTCCAAGAAAATTAACAAAATACAAAATAAACTGAACTGTCGATTTTTAACACCCCTTTTTCAAATATTTTTGTTGTTCCTAAAAGAGGCACAAATTACAGAAATCTATCTATACCTATAGTTGTTCCTTTTCTGAATAACTATCGGAATTTTCGTATTTTAGCGGCGTCGGGACGCCGCTACGGGACTCTCGTATACCTAACTAATTGATTAGCATGCATTGTATAGTATTATGTGTGTATTATTATTGTTTAAAACAGCATTTTTTATACATGTTTGTTTTATACTTATTTTGCATGCATTTTGAGATTTTAAAATTTATTGATAATAAAGTGTTGTTTATCACAGATCATCCCATTGATGGGCAAAGGCCTCCCCTATAATTGACCACAGGTTCCTATTGTGTGTAAGTCTGGTCCATGTGCTCGAACCGAAATTGGTCAACTCGCCCCTCCATCGCGTCCGTTGCCTCCCGACCGATCTTTTGAGGTGACGTGGACACCATACTGTGGTTGCTTGAGTCCATCGATCGTCTCTTTTTCTCGTGATGTGTCCAGCCCAATTTCATTTCAGTTTTTTTGCCTTTTGTATGGCGTCCGTGGTGCCTGTTTTTGTTAGAGATTCTGTGACACAGAATCTGCGTCTTTATTACAAACCTCAAAATAGTTACGAGCGATGAGGTCCGTATTGACGTAATGATGTAAGGCTTCGAGATGATCAATTTGGTATTTAACACATGTTAAAAGTTATTTCATAGTGAAATTATCACAATAAATTGTACATTAGACAAATTAATCAAAATTATAAAAAAGATATTTGGACTTCAAATATTCGCAAAAATGTTTTTTTTAATAGTCCGAATGTAAATTGAAAATTACCAATAGAATTCTCATTATATAAAAGAGAAATTGTATGACAACCATATCCTAAATCATAAAAAGATACTGGGACTTCAAGTATTCGCAAAAATGTTTTTTTTTAGTAGTCCAAATGTAAATTGAGAATTACCAAAGAATTCTCATTAAATAAAAAAGAAATTCTATGGTAACTATGTCCTTAAATGCAATATTTCACCACTAAAATGGCAAATTACTCGTTCTTCCATACAAAGGGATTACAACGCCATTACACTGTGACGTCACATTTCAATACCTATCAGTTTAGAGCGTTTTCAGTGCTCGTCAGCTACGACGTAACCTCTCGTTTTCGTCTTTTGTCTTGCTCTAATTGTAATAGGTCCCATACAAACATTTTATCGTCTCTAAAAACTGGTTTCGTAACAACATAAAAATGTTGTCAAATAGCCAATTACAATTATCAGTGAGTTTAAGTTATTCAACAATCAATCAATCTTTGAATTGATTTCATCAACGCCAAGGTTTAAAAGGCAAGAGTTCGCAATTTTCAATGAAACAAATGTCAAAAAGTCGTCAACGTCACTACGAGCTGATTAATCGGCACGTCAATTGAATCTGTTAATCGGGCTCAGTCAAAATTATCGCGAATCAATCCGCTATTTTGAATCATGATCATTTGCGATGGACGCCTGTATATACCATAATGACTGTGTGACTTTGAACTAACCGCAAATTAGAATATGCATGATTTTCTGAGCGTAATGCCCCAGCATGTACATACATTATTTCCATTTGGGGAGTGGGTAGTCAACGTGACATTCAGACATTTTTTCAAATGCATTTTTTGGAATAATTTGCCCTCACTTCATATTTTTGTACTGTTATTTAGAACGAGGTTTAATTGCATTATCACTTCCGATAGTTTTGGTTATTAACGAACCACAGCTAATATCCATAAATCGAGTAACTCAGTGGTCCTTGGATGTCTCACCATTTGTATGAGAAAATGATTTTTACCACTGTGTTACCCACCTTTTACAGCAATATGTTAATATTTAAGTGTTTTTACCTATAGATCCCTTTTATTAGGTTCAAACTCAAACTCAAACTCAAAATATTCTTTATTCAAATAGGCCTAGTAGCAACAAGCACTTTTGAATCGTCAGTTCAGATACTATATCGAAATCCTATTTTTGTCCAATTCAATACATATCATAGATTTTTTTTAGAAAACAGAATTAGTCATGACAAAGTAGAATGACCCAGGTAGTTTACTAATTAAAATTGCGGATCAATAACATTACGATGAAGTAAACCTCCAGAAAAATCGCAGAACGAATTGAATTATGTCAAAACACTCCCAAAACCAATTTCAATAAACGACAAACTTGCCGGTCGACAAACGGAATTCCGTTCCATGAGCGAAAAATTCTCTTCGGAAAAATTCCTTTGACATCACCCCGCTCTGTATTACGAAAATGTAGACAAAAACTTTTTTTATTTTATTTTCGAACACAAAGGTGCGCTGGGCCTAAATTAAACAAGTTGTGTGCTGATCCGAAAAATGTTTTTTTTTAATTGAACCTTTTCGCTTCGTATTAAGGTCGTATTCGGTTTTTCTATGTTGGGTGTACACTGAAATTTTTAAACGCCAATATTTGCAATGATTTAAATGGTTACGACTGTTTGCGGCCCGTTTTCAGAAGTAGGTAATTTGTTGTACAAAGCATCATTATTCACTCGCCTGGCTTTATTTGCTGGATTGGAATTGATTTGCTTTGTCACTTGTTTAAATTAATGAATGAACTTTATTCTGCGAGTAGGCCCCGCAATGCCACTTTTCATCATCATCATCATCATCATCATCATCATCATCATCATCATCATCATCATCATCATCATCCTCAGTCTGCAGTCGTCCACTGCTGGACATAGGCCTTCCCTAATTCACGCCACAACACCAGGTCCCCAGCTCTCTGCATCCAACCGCTTCCCGCCGCTCTCTACAGTAGCCTATTTCACCAAGTTGACATATGTATGTATTTGACATATGTAGGCTGACAAATCGACAATCAGAATCAGAATCAGAATCAGAAAAATGTTTATTGTAAACATAGGTAGGCTGATGAATACAGAGTTGTTAAAAATACATTTAGTGATCTTCTATGTCTTGCCAATAGGCGTACAAAACATTGGATAAAATACATAAAAATCAATTCGAAAATATAATCAATCTAAATTAAAAATAAAAATTAAAAAAATTGTGCAAGTCATATAATAATTATTAAAGCAATGAAGTCATATTGTATAATAGTCAAAAGTTAAATATTACATAAAATTATCATTGAAATAATCCGAAATGGTATAATAGCATTTATTAATAAGTAATGTCAGCAATTCCCGTTTAAAATTTTCATGTAAAAACTGTTTCACAACTACAATTGCAATGTTTTTTGACAATTGTCGAGCCTGTCAGCTTTGGCGAAATAGGGGCCAGGTCGTCGGTCCACCTGGCGGGGGTCATCCCACAGGCCGAGTCGAGTCGTTCGTGGTTTCCACTCCAGAACTCGTCTGCCCCATTGACCATCGGCTCTTTCATCGCGCAGCGGCGACAAATATGCCCCGCCCACTGCCACTTCAGCCTGCTTATTCTCAGCGCTATGGCACTGACACAAGAAATGCCAAAAGAAACATCGAAAAATGAAATTGTATTTGAAATACCAACACAATGAAATACTTTTTTGTATTTATCCAGTGTTGATACCAGTATTGTTAATACTCTGCTTATTATCTTTGTTTCTCTAACAAGCTGTGACTTAAGGTTGATGGTGCCAACTATTGGGGCAGTGTCCAGTGCTGGGTCGTTTGATCGTAACTGGCATAAATGTGGGATTGGTACTTATTGATGGCTGTGCAATGAGCTGGCTGCTAGATGATGAATAAGGAACATTCGAATGTGGTTTGAAATAGCTTGAAACGGCGAATGAGTTGACGTATGATTCAGTTTGTAAGACGATCTGAACGGGTCAAGGCGTAGTATATGTATATTATTAACGTTGTATACGTATATAAAAAAATAGGTTTTAACGAAGGTTTTATCATTTCAACGTAGACCCTGTCCAGGGTCTACATAAAATATACTCGTAAATGTATGTATCTCGTCACATCTTGAACTCTTGACTTTCTATGCGATCACTAAGCACCATTGTCACCAGTCATCTCAGAGCTCACCCGATTTTATATGGAAACTATCAAATGTCATTTGTCACTTTTTGACAGTTCGCATATAAAAACGGGCTAGGGGTTAGGTGACAGGCGAGGAGGACGGCGAGGTCGGTTTGTGAATAACAGCCCTTGAGTTTTTCGATTAAAAAGAAAGCTCTTAGACTATTCCGGCCGGACCCTCCAACTAAGTTTAGAATTTTTGCCCACCAAAATGACGTATTCTTCACTTCACGCACGACTCTCACATCAATTACTAGAGACTGAACTGCTATAATCGCGTGAACATTCAAGTTTATTTAGGTCAGTCTAAGGTACAGAATTATTTATCGCAATAAAGACAGAAATAAACATGTCTGCTGAATTATTCCGGACCTAAGAGAATAGTTGAGAAGTATCTTGAGAATATACGGCCAGGTCTGACGTACCGAATTTATATGCTAGAAAAAACATGGAAATCCATATCCATACTGATAAGTACAAATACAAAAATACAAAATACAAAAAGGTTTATTTCTCAAAATTTTACATTGTTTAATCTATAGTAAGTATGGGTATTAAAAATAAGACGTTGAAAAATCGGTGTGAGCACAGCGCTAAGCTGGTTTTAAGCCCACCCGTAGTCAGTGAGTTGGTTTCACACTAAATAAGGGTCATAAAATTAAATTAATTACAATAACAATATAAGTGTGTCTCTCTGTCTGTTACCTCTTCACGCTTAACCGATTTAGATGAAATTTTGTATGGAGATAGTTTGAGTCCCAGGGAAGGACATAAGATACTTGTTATCTAAGAAATCATCCCTTAAGGATGGAAGTTTGTATGGAATAACAAACTAAGCAAGCGCCTGAAATAAAAGAATAGCAATTAAATTCTAACGCGATGTCCGAGTTCTATGCGGTCAAAGATGCAGGCAAAAGCTAGTAAGTTTCGGTTTCGGCCTAAAAATCGTGTTTCGGCCGAAGGTTCAGTTTCGGCCAAAAAACTGCCGAACCTTTCGGCCGCGCCGAAACTTTCAACATTGTACTTCCGTATCGCGGTCGGCTAACATCGGCACAGCCGGCAATGGCGAAGCTCGCTCGACTCCGCCAACAGTACTTATCTTATTATAGCTAAGTATTTTATACTTTTATATCCCACAAAAACATAATCACTATTTTGCTTTTCAAACTTGGCTGCCACGATTTTAATGCATCTACAAAAGTTTCGGTTTCGGCCGAAACTAGAGCCAACGCCGAACCTTCGGTTTCGGTTTCGACGATAAAACATGCTTCGGTCGGACACTAAATTAAATCGTTTGACATTAAATTAAAATGTTCATACTGAAGTTTAATTAAAAAAAAACCTATATTTTGGTCTTGTCATTCGCACTGGTGTTGCAACTGTGTCCGTTTTATTTCATAACACATTCTGTACAAGTTGAAAATAAAGGTTTGTATTACAAGTTACGTGCTACTGGTGGAAAAGCAGCTTTACACCGGCTACGGCGTAGTAATAAACGTAGCGCTCGTAGCACCGGTGCTACGAATGGGTCGTAGCGATTGATCGAAGCGGAAAAGTCAATGTAGCTGGTTAATTAATACAGGATGAATCAGTTGTTTTCCTTAATACAAGACGTTTTAGTGATTTCTTTTGACGTCTCGATATAAAATTAACTGTATTTTAAAGAAAAACAAGGTTCAAATTGTGTACCGGCGACTAAGGCTTGGTTTTATAAAGATCCGTTAGACTTTATATCAGTTTGTTATGTCAAAAAATGTACTGAGTTACTGAAATTTGATCTGACATTTGGTACAACGGATCTTTATAAAACCCGGCCTAAGAATATCTAAATAATATCACGATTAAAGTTAAGGGGCTGCTAGCTTCTGATGACCTTAGATCTGTAACTCTCCATTTTCTCGTGTTTTAATTCAAGAGGTTTTGCAAAATAGTATACCATATTTACTTCAAATCTCGCTGTCATCGAGATATATTGCATCTTGGGCATTTTTAGGTCAAAAAACCTGTTTTATGGACGTAACATTTTTAGGTAAAAAAAACAGTTTTTTGGACGTAACATTTTTAGGTCAAAAAACCAGTTTTTTGGACGTAAAATTTTTAGGTCAAAAAACCAGTTTTGTGGACGTAACTTTTGTGAAGACGAGTTAAAAATAATAATCTCTCTTGCGTTGTTAGAGACGTCAATAAGGAATAGTTACATGTACATTTCATTTATATAAGAGCATAAATAACATACTGGTATCGAAAATAGAACTTTTATGGACCATGTTTGAATAAATCATAAAAAAATAAGTAGTCATTTTTTTTTTCAAAATTTGGTTCTTGCAAATGTAGATAAAGGATTGAAGAATCGATAACCGTTTGTGGCATAAATATATCTATTGAGAGTGATATCGCTTTACATATACTTAGTGTGTCTATATTTGTTCATAAAAGTAACATATACTTAGTGTGTCTATATTTGTTCATAAAAGTAACTGAGCTTGACGCCTAACTCTGACATTCAGTTACCTGAATCAAGAAATTATATACATTATAGAAGAAATCTTGAATACAACGGCATAAAAAATTATAGTTTCTTAAATTAGAATAGAATAGAATATAAATGTATTTATTTAGCACACGTTATTAAAAAAAAGTATACAATTGAATTGTAAAACAACTTGTACATCTTATGTGCTAAATAGGACACCCACTCAGCATGTTGTCACGGAAACCGTGACGCTGGTTTTCAGTGAGTGCCCCAAAACTAGGAATAAAATAAACTAAACAATAAAAAACAAAACTTTTTAAAATAAATAAACAAAAATTACCTAAAAACTCTAAAAGAGGGCTTAACACTAGCGGGTGACATCACAAGTCCAATCGTTTCTAAGCTGGCAATACTAAACTAAACTAATAAGCAGCTATAATACGGCGAACAGAATTTTTCTTACAACCTCACGTCGCAGCATACTTAAATTTACAAAATCACTGGCAGATATAATATTCAAAATTTATTGATAATAAAGTGTTGTTTATCACAGATCATCCCATTGATGGGCAAAGGCCTCCCCTATAATTGACCACAGGTTCCTATTGTGTGTAAGTCTGGTCCATGTGCTCGAACCGAAATTGGTCAACTCGCCCCTCCATCGCGTCCGTTGCCTCCCGACCGATCTTTTGAGGTGACGTGGACACCATACTGTGGTTGCTTGAGTCCATCGATCGTCTCTTTTTCTCGTGATGTGTCCAGCCCAATTTCATTTCAGTTTTTTTGCCTTTTGTATGGCGTCCGTGGTGCCTGTTTTTGTTAGAGATTCTGTGACACAGAATCTGCGTCTTTATTACAAACCTCAAAATAGTTACGAGCGATGAGGTCCGTATTGACGTAATGATGTAAGGCTTCGAGATGATCAATTTGGTATTTAACACATGTTAAAAGTTATTTCATAGTGAAATTATCACAATAAATTGTACATTAGACAAATTAATCAAAATTATAAAAAAGATATTTGGACTTCAAATATTCGCAAAAATGTTTTTTTTAATAGTCCGAATGTAAATTGAAAATTACCAATAGAATTCTCATTATATAAAAGAGAAATTGTATGACAACCATATCCTAAATCATAAAAAGATACTGGGACTTCAAGTATTCGCAAAAATGTTTTTTTTTAGTAGTCCAAATGTAAATTGAGAATTACCAAAGAATTCTCATTAAATAAAAAAGAAATTCTATGGTAACTATGTCCTTAAATGCAATATTTCACCACTAAAATGGCAAATTACTCGTTCTTCCATACAAAGGGATTACAACGCCATTACACTGTGACGTCACATTTCAATACCTATCAGTTTAGAGCGTTTTCAGTGCTCGTCAGCTACGACGTAACCTCTCGTTTTCGTCTTTTGTCTTGCTCTAATTGTAATAGGTCCCATACAAACATTTTATCGTCTCTAAAAACTGGTTTCGTAACAACATAAAAATGTTGTCAAATAGCCAATTACAATTATCAGTGAGTTTAAGTTATTCAACAATCAATCAATCTTTGAATTGATTTCATCAACGCCAAGGTTTAAAAGGCAAGAGTTCGCAATTTTCAATGAAACAAATGTCAAAAAGTCGTCAACGTCACTACGAGCTGATTAATCGGCACGTCAATTGAATCTGTTAATCGGGCTCAGTCAAAATTATCGCGAATCAATCCGCTATTTTGAATCATGATCATTTGCGATGGACGCCTGTATATACCATAATGACTGTGTGACTTTGAACTAACCGCAAATTAGAATATGCATGATTTTCTGAGCGTAATGCCCCAGCATGTACATACATTATTTCCATTTGGGGAGTGGGTAGTCAACGTGACATTCAGACATTTTTTCAAATGCATTTTTTGGAATAATTTGCCCTCACTTCATATTTTTGTACTGTTATTTAGAACGAGGTTTAATTGCATTATCACTTCCGATAGTTTTGGTTATTAACGAACCACAGCTAATATCCATAAATCGAGTAACTCAGTGGTCCTTGGATGTCTCACCATTTGTATGAGAAAATGATTTTTACCACTGTGTTACCCACCTTTTACAGCAATATGTTAATATTTAAGTGTTTTTACCTATAGATCCCTTTTATTAGGTTCAAACTCAAACTCAAACTCAAAATATTCTTTATTCAAATAGGCCTAGTAGCAACAAGCACTTTTGAATCGTCAGTTCAGATACTATATCGAAATCCTATTTTTGTCCAATTCAATACATATCATAGATTTTTTTTAGAAAACAGAATTAGTCATGACAAAGTAGAATGACCCAGGTAGTTTACTAATTAAAATTGCGGATCAATAACATTACGATGAAGTAAACCTCCAGAAAAATCGCAGAACGAATTGAATTATGTCAAAACACTCCCAAAACCAATTTCAATAAACGACAAACTTGCCGGTCGACAAACGGAATTCCGTTCCATGAGCGAAAAATTCTCTTCGGAAAAATTCCTTTGACATCACCCCGCTCTGTATTACGAAAATGTAGACAAAAACTTTTTTTATTTTATTTTCGAACACAAAGGTGCGCTGGGCCTAAATTAAACAAGTTGTGTGCTGATCCGAAAAATGTTTTTTTTTAATTGAACCTTTTCGCTTCGTATTAAGGTCGTATTCGGTTTTTCTATGTTGGGTGTACACTGAAATTTTTAAACGCCAATATTTGCAATGATTTAAATGGTTACGACTGTTTGCGGCCCGTTTTCAGAAGTAGGTAATTTGTTGTACAAAGCATCATTATTCACTCGCCTGGCTTTATTTGCTGGATTGGAATTGATTTGCTTTGTCACTTGTTTAAATTAATGAATGAACTTTATTCTGCGAGTAGGCCCCGCAATGCCACTTTTCATCATCATCATCATCATCATCATCATCATCATCATCATCATCATCATCATCATCATCATCCTCAGTCTGCAGTCGTCCACTGCTGGACATAGGCCTTCCCTAATTCACGCCACAACACCAGGTCCCCAGCTCTCTGCATCCAACCGCTTCCCGCCGCTCTCTACAGTAGCCTATTTCACCAAGTTGACATATGTATGTATTTGACATATGTAGGCTGACAAATCGACAATCAGAATCAGAATCAGAATCAGAAAAATGTTTATTGTAAACATAGGTAGGCTGATGAATACAGAGTTGTTAAAAATACATTTAGTGATCTTCTATGTCTTGCCAATAGGCGTACAAAACATTGGATAAAATACATAAAAATCAATTCGAAAATATAATCAATCTAAATTAAAAATAAAAATTAAAAAAATTGTGCAAGTCATATAATAATTATTAAAGCAATGAAGTCATATTGTATAATAGTCAAAAGTTAAATATTACATAAAATTATCATTTAAATAATCCGAAATGGTATAATAGCATTTATTAATAAGTAATGTCAGCAATTCCCGTTTAAAATTTTCATGTAAAAACTGTTTCACAACTACAATTGCAATGTTTTTTGACAATTGTCGAGCCTGTCAGCTTTGGCGAAATAGGGGCCAGGTCGTCGGTCCACCTGGCGGGGGTCATCCCACAGGCCGAGTCGAGTCGTTCGTGGTTTCCACTCCAGAACTCGTCTGCCCCATTGACCATCGGCTCTTTCATCGCGCAGCGGCGACAAATATGCCCCGCCCACTGCCACTTCAGCCTGCTTATTCTCAGCGCTATGGCACTGACACAAGAAATGCCAAAAGAAACATCGAAAAATGAAATTGTATTTGAAATACCAACACAATGAAATACTTTTTTGTATTTATCCAGTGTTGATACCAGTATTGTTAATACTCTGCTTATTATCTTTGTTTCTCTAACAAGCTGTGACTTAAGGTTGATGGTGCCAACTATTGGGGCAGTGTCCAGTGCTGGGTCGTTTGATCGTAACTGGCATAAATGTGGGATTGGTACTTATTGATGGCTGTGCAATGAGCTGGCTGCTAGATGATGAATAAGGAACATTCGAATGTGGTTTGAAATAGCTTGAAACGGCGAATGAGTTGACGTATGATTCAGTTTGTAAGACGATCTGAACGGGTCAAGGCGTAGTATATGTATATTATTAACGTTGTATACGTATATAAAAAAATAGGTTTTAACGAAGGTTTTATCATTTCAACGTAGACCCTGTCCAGGGTCTACATAAAATATACTCGTAAATGTATGTATCTCGTCACATCTTGAACTCTTGACTTTCTATGCGATCACTAAGCACCATTGTCACCAGTCATCTCAGAGCTCACCCGATTTTATATGGAAACTATCAAATGTCATTTGTCACTTTTTGACAGTTCGCATATAAAAACGGGCTAGGGGTTAGGTGACAGGCGAGGAGGACGGCGAGGTCGGTTTGTGAATAACAGCCCTTGAGTTTTTCGATTAAAAAGAAAGCTCTTAGACTATTCCGGCCGGACCCTCCAACTAAGTTTAGAATTTTTGCCCACCAAAATGACGTATTCTTCACTTCACGCACGACTCTCACATCAATTACTAGAGACTGAACTGCTATAATCGCGTGAACATTCAAGTTTATTTAGGTCAGTCTAAGGTACAGAATTATTTATCGCAATAAAGACAGAAATAAACATGTCTGCTGAATTATTCCGGACCTAAGAGAATAGTTGAGAAGTATCTTGAGAATATACGGCCAGGTCTGACGTACCGAATTTATATGCTAGAAAAAACATGGAAATCCATATCCATACTGATAAGTACAAATACAAAAATACAAAATACAAAAAGGTTTATTTCTCAAAATTTTACATTGTTTAATCTATAGTAAGTATGGGTATTAAAAATAAGACGTTGAAAAATCGGTGTGAGCACAGCGCTAAGCTGGTTTTAAGCCCACCCGTAGTCAGTGAGTTGGTTTCACACTAAATAAGGGTCATAAAATTAAATTAATTACAATAACAATATAAGTGTGTCTCTCTGTCTGTTACCTCTTCACGCTTAACCGATTTAGATGAAATTTTGTATGGAGATAGTTTGAGTCCCAGGGAAGGACATAAGATACTTGTTATCTAAGAAATCATCCCTTAAGGATGGAAGTTTGTATGGAATAACAAACTAAGCAAGCGCCTGAAATAAAAGAATAGCAATTAAATTCTAACGCGATGTCCGAGTTCTATGCGGTCAAAGATGCAGGCAAAAGCTAGTAAGTTTCGGTTTCGGCCTAAAAATCGTGTTTCGGCCGAAGGTTCAGTTTCGGCCAAAAAACTGCCGAACCTTTCGGCCGCGCCGAAACTTTCAACATTGTACTTCCGTATCGCGGTCGGCTAACATCGGCACAGCCGGCAATGGCGAAGCTCGCTCGACTCCGCCAACAGTACTTATCTTATTATAGCTAAGTATTTTATACTTTTATATCCCACAAAAACATAATCACTATTTTGCTTTTCAAACTTGGCTGCCACGATTTTAATGCATCTACAAAAGTTTCGGTTTCGGCCGAAACTAGAGCCAACGCCGAACCTTCGGTTTCGGTTTCGACGATAAAACATGCTTCGGTCGGACACTAAATTAAATCGTTTGACATTAAATTAAAATGTTCATACTGAAGTTTAATTAAAAAAAAACCTATATTTTGGTCTTGTCATTCGCACTGGTGTTGCAACTGTGTCCGTTTTATTTCATAACACATTCTGTACAAGTTGAAAATAAAGGTTTGTATTACAAGTTACGTGCTACTGGTGGAAAAGCAGCTTTACACCGGCTACGGCGTAGTAATAAACGTAGCGCTCGTAGCACCGGTGCTACGAATGGGTCGTAGCGATTGATCGAAGCGGAAAAGTCAATGTAGCTGGTTAATTAATACAGGATGAATCAGTTGTTTTCCTTAATACAAGACGTTTTAGTGATTTCTTTTGACGTCTCGATATAAAATTAACTGTATTTTAAAGAAAAACAAGGTTCAAATTGTGTACCGGCGACTAAGGCTTGGTTTTATAAAGATCCGTTAGACTTTATATCAGTTTGTTATGTCAAAAAATGTACTGAGTTACTGAAATTTGATCTGACATTTGGTACAACGGATCTTTATAAAACCCGGCCTAAGAATATCTAAATAATATCACGATTAAAGTTAAGGGGCTGCTAGCTTCTGATGACCTTAGATCTGTAACTCTCCATTTTCTCGTGTTTTAATTCAAGAGGTTTTGCAAAATAGTATACCATATTTACTTCAAATCTCGCTGTCATCGAGATATATTGCATCTTGGGCATTTTTAGGTCAAAAAACCTGTTTTATGGACGTAACATTTTTAGGTAAAAAAAACAGTTTTTTGGACGTAACATTTTTAGGTCAAAAAACCAGTTTTTTGGACGTAAAATTTTTAGGTCAAAAAACCAGTTTTGTGGACGTAACTTTTGTGAAGACGAGTTAAAAATAATAATCTCTCTTGCGTTGTTAGAGACGTCAATAAGGAATAGTTACATGTACATTTCATTTATATAAGAGCATAAATAACATACTGGTATCGAAAATAGAACTTTTATGGACCATGTTTGAATAAATCATAAAAAAATAAGTAGTCATTTTTTTTTTCAAAATTTGGTTCTTGCAAATGTAGATAAAGGATTGAAGAATCGATAACCGTTTGTGGCATAAATATATCTATTGAGAGTGATATCGCTTTACATATACTTAGTGTGTCTATATTTGTTCATAAAAGTAACATATACTTAGTGTGTCTATATTTGTTCATAAAAGTAACTGAGCTTGACGCCTAACTCTGACATTCAGTTACCTGAATCAAGAAATTATATACATTATAGAAGAAATCTTGAATACAACGGCATAAAAAATTATAGTTTCTTAAATTAGAATAGAATAGAATATAAATGTATTTATTTAGCACACGTTATTAAAAAAAAGTATACAATTGAATTGTAAAACAACTTGTACATCTTATGTGCTAAATAGGACACCCACTCAGCATGTTGTCACGGAAACCGTGACGCTGGTTTTCAGTGAGTGCCCCAAAACTAGGAATAAAATAAACTAAACAATAAAAAACAAAACTTTTTAAAATAAATAAACAAAAATTACCTAAAAACTCTAAAAGAGGGCTTAACACTAGCGGGTGACATCACAAGTCCAATCGTTTCTAAGCTGGCAATACTAAACTAAACTAATAAGCAGCTATAATACGGCGAACAGAATTTTTCTTACAACCTCACGTCGCAGCATACTTAAATTTACAAAATCACTGGCAGATATAATATTCAAGAATAATAAAAAGCAGCTGCAACCTTTAAAGAAAAACGGTAAGTATCTACCCACACTTTTAAATTAAAAATCAAATTAGTCACCAATTTGTAAATATAAAAGATGTGCTCGAAATTCAAAAAAATTATGACATGCTCTCGTCTTCTGTATTTCCGGCTAATTATAATCCAAGCCTCTTCAAGGCAAGCGTGAATAGGCTGTTACTGAATCAGCGAGCTACATCTTAGGCCTTGTCATCGCTATCCATCAGGCGAGACAGGCCAATCGCTGTTCAGTCATTCAATAAAAAAATAAAAAATAAAAATTCCCGAGTAGATGTGAACGCAGCTTTGCGCTATTTATCTTACATTGTTTCAGCTTATTTCCCCGACGTTTATGGACCTCTTATAGGGCCGAATTTGATTGATCGCCGAATCGGAGCTCATTTGAGGAGTTTATTTTGTACTTCCGTACCTTTTGTGTAAGTTTTCGAAACAAAACACAAACGAACGCGTTTGCGTTTAGTCCCAATTTGTATGGTAATAGTTACCACCTAAACCCACCAGAGGCGCTGCTCGTGTTGTACGAATTGAGACTAAACGCAAACGCGTTAGTTTGTGTCTGTTTCGAAAAAATATATACTAGAGGTACAGGTTTTCCACCTCGAGGTTATGCTGACTTGGGTGGCGCCCAATATCTGTCATTTTTCAGAATATCTCTTAAACTAAGGACATTTCGGTTCTACATAGATCATTCACCAGCAACTTGCTCTTTTATACGGCCTTATGGACTTCGAAGTGCCGTACTATAATAAAATAAATAAAATAATAAATCGTTTATTTCCAAAAAAAAGTTATATGGCAGCTTATCCTAGAACCCGCCAAACTGTATAACAGTATTTTGGCGGCGACACGCTCTCGTTACAACTATGCCTATATATATTTATATTGTTACGCTGAGGTTAGGTATTCGACGGATTAGATACACGCCTTATCAATCATCATTATGCAATGCAGATAACAACACCTCCTTTGCCTTATTTTTAAATACCATTTTTGACATATTTGAGTCTTCTATAGCTAAACTATTGTATATTTTAGGCACTAGGTAACGTCTTGTTCTCTGACCATAGTAATTATTTATTCTAGGTACAATGTATTTTCCCTTAATTACAGATCTAGTTGTATAAAAATGTTCTGCATTCAATTCAAATTCAGTACTTCCATATGGAATGATAGCTTTGGAAGAATATTCTTCCAAAGCTATCATTATCATCACTAAATCTTGTACTGGTAATTATTTTACATATTTTAAATAATACTAAGTAGTCATTTTTACAATCTTCTTTTACTTTTTTGTCTACCAATAGTTTTAGGAACCTTATTTGTATTAACCTAATTTGATCTAAGTAGGACTTAAATGTGCGTCCATAACTACTTACACCATTAGAGATAATGGAAGCCGCAAGAGTATGATATACCGTGTATAAAGTAGCCTTGTTTACAATAAATTACAAGTGGTAAATTCTTTCTAAAGCCAGTCTTAGCTTACAACTAACATTTTCGACATATATTTATAAGTATACACCTGCACCAGTTCTTGAAAATGGTCGTGCCACGCTCTATTGGGATCGATCTGTCATCACGGACAGGACTATTGTAGCCAATAAACCTGATATCGTGCTGACAGATCGATCGAAGCGTCAGGCGGTGCTCGTTGACATCACCGTCCCCCATGACGAGAACCTCGTGAAGGCCGAGAAGGATAAAGTCAGTAAGTTCTTGGCACACGAGGTGACCGTCATGTGGGATGTTGATTCAACAATCATTGTCCCGATAGTCGTTTCTGCGAACGGTCTTATAGCGAAGAGTCTCGATCAACATCTCAAGAGACTTGCTAGATGGCTGGGTCAAGGGTCAGATGCAGAAGGCGGTACTCCTGGACACGGCGCGGATAGTCAGGAGCTTCCTAACCACCGGTAGCTTAGGCCCCGCCTCTCTGCCGGTGACACGCTAGGTTAGGATTTTATAATATTTTAATGTTTTATAAGTGTATTTTTATATTTTACTTTTTATAAAGATATTGTAAAATCCTAGCCTAAGAACGAAAATAAATAAAGAGAAATAATAATACTAATAAGCTTTTATTTTTCTCCAATTATTAAGTTTACAATGTTGGATAGTTATTAATGCTACATTTTTTTTTGGTTACATGTACAAGTGAGGTACCCATGTATGGGCAAAGGTCCAGCTCCTTCCAGTGTACCCTGTCCTTGGCTTTTCGGGTCCATGATAGTCCGGCTATTAGGGCAATGTCATCAGCCCACCGCCGCCGCGGGCGTCCGCGTGGGCGCTTAGCATCTCGTGGGTGCCAGTATAAGGTCCTCTCGCTCCACCTATTATCAGTTGTTCTTGTTACATGACCAGCCCACCACTGTTTTAATGTACATGCGACTTCAGCGGCATCTGTGACTTTTGTTATGACAAAGTTAAAGAGCATTAAATTGTGTGTGTTGTGTTGAGCTGTGAAGTGGGTGCGGGCTGAAAAACAGCGCTGTACAGCCGACCAGGTTCGCAGCACACGCTGAGCCCGAGCATATTGTCGCACCATTGCTGATATTCTAAATTGTAACTTCGAAATTTAACCATGTTTTTTTCTGTATTGCTGATTGTGTTTGTTTTTTTTTGCGACAATAAATACTTTTTTTTAATTATTAAATTCCCTAAATCGTTGCTGAACCAGTGTTTCAGGCCTACTATTAACGGAGATTCAGCTAGTCAAAGTTATATAGAGGCAAATTTACAAAAAGTCGTGTCCTATCGTACCGTTAATAAATTATTATAAGAATTCCCCGAGATTCTTTATTCCCGCGGCATGTCTTACCTTACCTCGAGGCAGAGAAAAGCAAATATGCTTTAAAAATATTTTCTCGACATTGTGGTAATATGAACATTCTTTACCGCAACGGCAATCTTTCATTTACCGCCCTGGCTCGGAATAGTCGTTATATTGATATTACTCTGTACTTTTATAAGGAAAAGAATCAGTTGTTCGTGGCGGATATATTTTCCACCTATTTCCAAATATGTATACTATTATCAAATAATTTAATATTATCTTGTGACTAATACTACCTACCTACCTTATGTTCCTACTTAGTACTCTAACTAACTTAGCTTAAGCAAATAACTATCGCATCGCGCATTTGAATATATGTACTATGTGTTCTTAGTGAGATATATCCAAGGAGACATCTGTATCTATTGTCTATATTGCTTACACACATTGTATGATTGTTTCTGTGTTATCTCCGTAAATAAATAAATAAATAAATAATAAAGTCTGGTTTCCCCTCAAGTTGGAAGGTCAGATGGCAGTCGCTTCCGTAAAAACTAGTGCCTACGCCCAGTCTTGAGATTATACCAGGATAACGCTAGGATGATGATGATGATGATGATACATATGTATAAAAATGTAACATTATTTTAGTAATGAGATTAGGTAGCGTACTCCGGGCATCCTTCAGGATGCAACTGTACCAGGATAACGCTAGGATAATTATGATGATGATGATACATACGTATAAAAAGGTAACATTATTTTAGTTCAATTACTATTATAAATAAAGATTACAGTGCAAACAGTATTATAACAGAATTTGTTAATTATTACATACGTCAGTATGGGGTACGCTACCTAATCTCAAGACTTGGCGTAGGCACTAGTTTTTACGGAAGCGACTACCATCTGACCTTCCAACCCGAGGGGAAACCAGACTTTAATAGAATTGGGCTTGTCAAGTGAGTGGGCAACTTGACTGTTAGAAGTTCTCAAGCCGCCCGAAGGCCTCTAACTTGGTTTAACGACTGCTATCATAGACAGCAGCCGGGCTCAACGGTTTAACGTGCCTTCCAAAGCACGGGAGCGCTCAGTTAATAACCACTCAAAGCGGTCACCCATCCAAGAACTGACGTCGGCCGACGTTGCGACGTTTTTCTACCTATTCCAGATTTTTTCATTGAAATTTCCTTATTTTTCGTATTAACATCAACTTAATTTTGCTGGTAGTTCGGAACCCTATATGTGCGGAGTGCGAGTCGCACTTGGCCGGTTTTTTATTATTAGTCGTGTTTGCATATGACTTATTTACCATATATTTTAAACAACGCTATTTGAACTAATACACTCGTAACCTGTCTCTCTCTTTATTATTATTTAATGTCTACTCTGATTAGACTAGAGTTTTATTAAAAAATATTATAAAATAATCACCATCCCTTCACTGAACTGAACACAATATAAAAACTGCTCTCATTTAATAATATCCTGCATATCTAATAGCGAACTTCACCAGCGAAATTCCTGCTCCATTTGCTTTTGAGCCCTAATGAAGCAATAAAGTTAGGTTCATTTTATGAACACTTTTAGCCATGATCTACATATATTATACGACTTAATAAGCGGTATCTTTTTCACAGGATGACATTAGGTATTATTTGTTAGTCTGTCATTAGCATTGCATGATTTAGTTTATAGGAAAGAAGTAGGTGTAAGTTTCGAACCTGTAAGTAAGAGAGCGCAACACTCGCCAACAAACTGCATATACAGTTTGGCGAGGTAAAATCATATAGTAGGCATATGATGAGATGATGTAATTTATATTTTTGAGTTAAATAAATAAAAAAAAGGTAGCAGTATTAGATTGTGCCTCAAGGGAGCAAAATTATATATTTACGGCAAGGATATTGAATGCTGTGAATCCCTCGCTACGCTTTAGATTCTACCTTAGGATTCAGGAATTCTGAGTGAAGTGAAAGATTTCGCGAAAGCAGCGAGGAATTCTAAGGTGGAATCTAGAGCGTAGCGAGGGATTCAAGTGTTTCAGCAAGTCATCATCATCATCCTAGCGTTATCCCGGTACAGTTGCATCCTAAAGGACGCCCGGGGTCCGCTACCTAATCCCAAGAGTTGGCGTAGGCACTAGTTTTTACAGAAGCGACTGCCATCTGACCTTCCAACCCGAGGGAAAACCAGAACTTATTGGGATTAGGCTTGTCAAGTGAGTTGGCAACTTGACTGTTAGAAGTACTCGAGCCGCCCGAAGGCCTCTAACTTGGTTTAACGACTGACATCATAGACAGAAGCCGGGATCAAAGGCTTAACGTGCCTTCCAAATTCCAATTAGTAACTACTCAAAGCGGTCACCCATCCAATAACTGACCTGGGCCGACGTTGCTTAACCTCGCATACCGCTGCTGGGCCACGAGCGCTCCCAAGGTACTAACAAACATGCTTTCATCACCACAAATATGGCATAAATTTAATGCAAATTGATAAATACCGTACCAACATAAACAACATATCCACCGAAATTTTCAAATTACGTTTAATTCCACTTGAATTCCCTCAGATTCCGAAGTGAAACGGTACTTAAAAATAATGAAACATGGAGTTTAGCGTGTACAACATTTTTGGCAAGTCAAGCGGTTTTAATATTACACGCAGCGGCAAGAGAAAGACGGAATCGTGATTAAAATGGCCAAAAAATAAAGAACAGAGCTGTGCCTGGCTTCCATTCCAGAAATATTTTTATTTGCTACTAGCGACCCGCCCCGGCTTCGCACGGGTGCACTATTTAATGGATGTTATTATACATACAAACCTTCCTCTTCGATCACTCTATCTATTAAAAAAAACCGCATCGAAACCTGTTGCGTAGTTTTAAAGATTTAAGCATACATCATAGGGATATAGGGACAGAGAAAGCGACTTTGTTTTATACTATGTAGTGATGAATGTAGTACATAGAAATGTTACGATTATCTTATGGCTATACATTTAGGTTTGGAAAAGCAATACAAAATAAAGTAATTAAGGTATAAAAGATAAACAATAAATAAATAAAAGAGCCGCGCTGTAGCTCTCGAATATCCTTATCGCTCCAAATATTCTTTTAATGAGACTTTCAGCATTGCTGACTAAAGAAAGGATACTATTTATTTTTCACCTCACTAGCTCGGAAAGACCTTTTATATAATTTAAAATAAGACATTTTATCCACAAGAGTGCAAAGAATAATTGAAATCGGAACGTACTACTTGTAACTTTTTAAAACATAATAACATGTAAAGGCCAGTCCGGACAGTCCAGCAACAATAATTTTATATTGTGTTGTTGTGTTAAAATTAAAAAAAAAACTAATATTGGCCAGTACTGACAGTCCGGCAAAAACAAATTTCTATTATGCT
Organism: Epiblema foenella; assembly: GCA_963556455.1. Lineage (NCBI taxonomy): Eukaryota > Metazoa > Arthropoda > Insecta > Lepidoptera > Tortricidae > Epiblema > Epiblema foenella. The sequence continues at coordinate 22,257,240 of OY747103.1, read as the reverse complement.
GTTATGCGAAAAAACTAGTACCTACGCCAAATCTTGAGACTAGGTGACGGACCCCGGGTCCAGCTGTATTTAGGATGCTACTGTACTGGAATTACCTAAACAAACGGAAAAAAAATCCTCACTCCTAGTGAGGTGAAAAAATTTGTATTATACATGGCTGCAAAGTTATTTTACGTCTCGTGTGTTGCAACACTCGCTACGCTCAAGATTCTCTTTTTGAATCACTCGCTTCGCTCAGGATTCTATTTTCGAACCACTCGCTTCGCTCGCGGTTCCACCATAAAATCCATTCGCTGGCTCGTAGTTCAACCCTAGAATCCATTCGCTAGCGCGTGTTTAAATTCTACACTCGCTGTTAAAATAGAACATTGCACCCTTGTATAACAAATAATTATTTAAACCTATTGAAGGGTAGTTTTTTTATATCCACAGGTAACTTGTTAAATATCGTAATACACATGGAGTAACTGCAATGGTTTTTCTTATTATATGTTTTTAGCTTATTGGATATCAAGTTTAAAGAGTATTATTTCGCATTTTGAAAGAAAGAAAGAAAGAAAAAACATTTATTCGTGGCACAGATACAGTACAAATAAACATAACACCACAATACAGAACATAGCCACGAAATGGCCCCAAATCAGCATAGCCATTGGCTAGCGCTGGTCTTCCTTTGGGACCACGTGAAGCCACGAAGGATATAAAAAACACAAAAATTTCAAACAATACAAATATGATAATGTCTATGTGTATGTCATTTGTGTCTATAATTTCATAATATATCCTACCTCAATTAAGCTCCATTTACAGAAGTGCAACTGTTACCACCAGGATATTACGGGAAGCACGGGCCTATGAGATACCCCCGACCTAGGCGTTTTCTATCCCGGTGGGGAACAATGGATTGCGATACGCAACGCTGAACTTAAATCTAAACTTACATGTTATCTCATCTCCGTATGAGGCCGACCGTCTGTGCTCGCTCCTGTATGCGAGCCGCGAAAACAGCTGTTCGGTCCGGCCTATGAACCAGTGTTGCCAGATGGTTACATTTCTTACATTTTTCGTAACTTTTGATCGGCTCGCGTAACATGTAAGTAACTTCTGTTGTAAGTGAGATTTTCGTAACTTTTGTGAATAATGAAACTCTGTTGAAAAAGAAAGGTCAAACGTATCTTACCGGGACCAAATGAGACAATTTATAGGCTTCCATGCAAAAAAGGTTTCCTTATTGAAAAGTTTTAAAAGTTTTAGTACACTGTGTAAGTTTGTCTATCTCATTCTCCCACTATACACTCAATCCCTCAAAGGTTAGCTGGAAGAGATCCCTCATAGGGATAAGTTCGCCTTTGTACTATAATCTTATGTGACATGTATATTGTTTTAACCTGTTATTGTGTACAATAAAGTGCTTACATACATACATACATAAAAAGGTAACAAAAAACCTACAAGTTACGACTTTGTCTGTCCGTCTGTTGCCACTATGTATGACAATTGAGATACCGCCCATCTGCCTGGAATAATTATATCCCCAACCTTGCCGTATTAAAGCTGCATGTGGCTACTCATTTTTTTAAATCGAACGTTTTGATAAGTAATCAATTGAAAAATATAAAAAATGTAACTTTTGCATCAAAAATTTAACTTTTTTAAGAAACGAAACGTAATTTTCGTCCCAAGGGCCCTGGCAACACTGCTATGAACTGCGACTCAATTTCAATGCATCGAAATGCTCCGGCGACTCGGCGCCGCGCGCTATTATTTCAACCCACCCGACATGTCAAAATACCTAAATCTACCGCCTGGCGAATCGTAAACAGCAACAGTAACGTAATGATTGGTCATTTGCTAAATGATATTTTCCTGAAGACCATTAGAGAGGGAGGCCTACCGACAGCTCGTCTTCCGGTGCGTGGACGCCACTCAAGCAGTTTCTGGCCCCATCGACCGTCAGTCCTGCGAGCAATGTGCCCTGCCCACTGCCACTTAAGTCTCGCAATTTGACAAGGTGGAGTGATGACCTGGTGAAGGTCGCGGGAATCCGGTGGAAATGAACGGCACAGGACCGGTCTAAATGGCGAGCCTTGGGGGAGGCCTATGTTCAGCAGTGGACGTCTTTCGGCTGAAATGATGATGATGATGATGATGATGATTAGAGAGGGAAAGATTTAAGGAAAGAGAGGAGAGGAAGGCCAAGGAGAAACTACTTTGAACAAATAAAAGAGAAGGTTAAGCTCATGTCTTATCAAAGGACAGAAAAGACTTAGTGATTGCTCCACAAACAAGAGTGGTCTACTCTTAAATTAAAGAAGAGTAACTGTTCTTGACGTACAGTTGATTACCGGTCAAGTAACGTCCGCGACACATGGATCAAAGTACTAAGACAAATCAGGAGCTCCATGAGCTCATACCGCCTTCCCCCTTCTTCTATCGGACATCCAGACGTACGGCTGGATACCATCCTTACTTGGTCGAAATTCCTCTTATTCGAACCAAGCGCTTTGCATCATCTTTTATAATGCGCACTTCTAAGGTTTGGAATTCTCTGCCGGCGTTTGTGTTTCCGAGCTCATATAACCTAGACCTTTTTAAGGCACGAGTGAATAGGCACCTTCTGGGTGAGCTCGCTTCATCGTCGGCTTCATCTTTGCCCCCTGGCTAGATGCTGGCCAAAAGCGATCCCATTTTTAATAAAAAAAAAAATCAATCACAAATTGTTCCAACAAGAAAATAGTCTATAAAACTCACGGTTTCTGGTGTCTTCTGTCTCCGCTCTGTAGGCTAGCTTTGAGGGCCCTCGCTTCGCTAGCCTGAAAAGAGAAGATTAGGAGGCGGAGACGAGGTACCTCATCAATTTACTATACACCACACAAAGTCCGTTCACTATGCAATTCTCGCGTCACTCGCGGAGCTAACTCTTCTTAAACACCAATGCCGACCTGATGCTGATAATGAATGAATTTGACGACCGGTTTAGCCTAGTGGGTAGTGCACCTGCCTGTGAAGCTGACGGTCTTGGGTTCGAATTCCGGTCAGGGCAAATATTTGTGTGATGAGCATGAATATTTGTTTCTGAGTCTTGGATGTTTTCTATGTATTTAAGTATTTATATCTATTAAATATGTCGTCGTCTAGTACCCATAACACAAGCCTTCTTGAGCTTACTGTGGGGCTAGTTCGATTTGTGTAAGATTGTCCTCTAATATTTATTTATTTTATTTATTTATTTAATGCACTCGGATCAAGGACAAATTCAATAATTACTTTACTTTTATAATATCTCAAACCAAAAACCGCCTTGTTCGGCGTACCCAATTATTTGAAAGTTCACCCAGTGTTGTCACATCAAAGTTAAGGGCGTGTTTACACCCACTAATAGTGGTATAAGGGTTGGGGTGGAACAGTAACAGTAACGGAGAGAAAATGCCAGGATATGTGTCAATTTACTCGAAATCAGCCCTAATATATATAAAACTCCCGCGAGCTGCAGAAATCGAAATATAATAAACTAGTCACTCACGTCTTTTAGATTGAATATCGCTCGACATGTTTCCGACCAATACGTGGCCCTTAATCATGAGAATCAGCAGCGACGCCCGCGCGTCTAGGACTGCGCGCTCGACTGCTCGATGTTGGCGGCGGCGTAGGTCCGAAATATGTCGAGCGATATTCGACCTAAAAGACGTGAGACCCGTTTATTACATTTCAATTGCCCTAATATGGGTGGATCAACTATTCTTTGTTGCTCGTTACCGTGGTTACGTCTCCTGAGTCACTCTTTAAAACTGTGATTTTATAGGGTTTAGATCTACCAAACATGAGTTTTAGCGATGAGCATATATCCATTTGGACATGGGTCATCTCTTGAGCATGCTTGAAGCTCATAATATAAACACCTTTCCAAGAAACTCAGTTACTGTTGTCTCCTCGCTGACGGGACAGAATAACAACAAGAAAAAGTTGATTGACCCATATAATACATACACAATTTCAACTGATATGGACTCTTAGCAACATTATATTTTCGTATCAAAAACTTCTAAGCACCACCGCAACCACAGTGCCTATATATTATTTTCAAATCCAATGCGAGTTTTCAATATGCGAACATGAGATTGGTTTTATATATTGTGTTTGGCTAATGTTGGTACGATCACGGCTGAGGGTTTCGATCGGTACGTTCCTTTTGGTACCACAATATTCACTAATGGCAGATAAATGGCTTGCGGAAGAAAGGAGCGAACGCATCAGAGGAAGTGAACTTTATTAGGAAAATGACGTGAGGTTGTACAAATAAATTCAATAATTTTCCTCTTATCTTTTACTGAAATCACACACATTGCATTCTAATGAAAAGTATAAAATAAATGTCCTCGTGTCTGGAGATCGTATTGTCGGCAAGCACAGTTGTGCCGTATAAAAGTAATTATTTATTTTAATATGGAATATTGTAACACCTAATAGACTGGATGACTCGTATTACTATTTATAACATAGTGATGTAGCTATATGGATAGAAAACCATCACATTGTCAAAATAAATAGTAAATTACACAAATTAATTAAAATCATAAAAGATATAGGAGCTTATATCCCTAAAGATCGCAAAAATGTAGTTTTTTGTGTATATAAGTTTGTTTTTGGGCTGCTCCAAATTCGAGCAAGATGACATTTTGCTTTGCCCTACCTCTCTAAAACAACTTTGCGTAACCGCCAGAGGCGCTGTACTTTTGCCCATATAAATTTTTACGCAGTCGCTAGCGAGTACGGTCATGCAAACTCATGGTAAAGGCACTGGTGACCCTTCTTTTAATGTTAACAATCTAAAAAACTAGCTAAATAACCGGTCTCAAGCGGACTGAACCTCTAAGCGTATTTCAGTAAGGGTTTTTAAGGTAATATTCGATTTATACGGGTATACGATACGTAGGTACCAGTCGAAGGGCGGAATAAGCTGTGTTGCTTAAGTATACGTTAAAGGCTTAATGCCTTCGGAGCTTAAAGCCCTAGCGGCCCTTATGTGTACATGGTATTCTAAAGGCATTCTGTTGAGGCCTATGAAAGCATTTTCATAATTTATTGAAATCTTAACACTCGATGAATCGATGCAAATCGGTTTTCGACAATATTCCCTATCGCATCACTAGTTGCGAAAATCAGTTTTGACAATGGCCGAATTGTGTGCATCTAATAAAAATTTTGACTCAGAGACCATGTACATCTCTGGGATATTATATTAATTTCATTATACTCCTTGTTTAATCTTGAGACCTTATACCTCTCTAACTTTACTGATGTTGTAATATTTGTAATAGATAACTTCGCAAGTTTTATCTTCATTGCATGACATTAATTTTGTTATAATTGTAAATTCGAAATTATTATTTCTTCTTGAACTGTAAATTAATATTTTGACATGGAAATGTATTACTTATTATAGTCAGACTTTCTTAAATTGTACATTAATATTTTGACATGTAAAAGTGCCCTTGTGGCCTATTTTCAGAATAAATGTTTGAATTTTGAATGTTTGTTTTTTTTTATTTTTTGATTTTGATTTCTAACTTTACGCTTCCGCGCCGCGTTTCTTCAGAAACTTTCTATTGGTGTTAAGAGGCCTTACAAGTTTTAAAATGTTTTGATTTCAAATTATGACAAAAGTATAGACAATACCAATAAAGTTATTAAAGGACACAATGATTTTATTAAAGTTTTAGACACAGCCATTTTTTGATTTTATTGTGTGTAGTAGAATTTAAGCGGTAGATAAACAGTGTGAAAATGGTCGATTTGGAGTGGTGTTTGAAACGATATTTCTTAATGAAAAATCCAAAAAAATACTTTTAAAATGTATAACGTGAGGTTGCAGTAGTCCTGTTCTGGATAGTAACATTGGAACGTCCACCGCTCGATCGCAACAACACTCACACATATAGTCCCTATTCGTCCCGGTACCGCCGCACATCGGGTAGATCCAGTCCGACCCAGGGCGGGCCTAGCTGAGTTTCTTGCTGGACGCTTCTCAGCTACGCTAGGTTTAGTGAACCAGCGATAAAACTCGCAGTAGCTCGATTCCACTCACACCTCAGATTCGCACCTCAGATCTCACTGGAGCGCAAACTCATAGAGTATTGCAGTGTTCCAAACCACACGCGTGGTCGTGTCGGAGGTTTTCCCCTGGATTTTTCCCCGGCTACTCTCCAACCGCGCACTCCTATCGCTTTATTGGGCCCGGCCTATAAAGCCACAGTCAGGTTTTAAAAAAAACCTACTTAGGTTGCAATCAAACTATCTTCTTAAGTGGTCCATTCGCCAACCGTTCGTCACAAGACGATGTAATATTATTCACCCGCACACATTCATACACTAAACACAATGAAAAACTAAGTACCGTTTTATTTACCCCCTCAAAATATTCTTTTCCACAAATCACAGAAATTCGTTCTGCTTGTAAAATCATAAAGATAACAAACCGGGCTTATCAAAACGTTTGCTTCGAATCGATTTAATATATTCCGACGATAATTCATAAGTTCTTTGATGTCTGTCGGAATGGAAGGCAAACATTCACTTACCGCCATTCAAAAAGGACTTATGTACATTAAGAGGAGTAGTAACGCTCACTCAGATGGTCGTTTATGAAACGCAAAAGCTCTTAAGGGTACTTAAATACCATATTTTTTGTAACTGACTGTGGCTTAATAGGCCGGGCCCACTGAAACGGTGGGAGTGCGCGGTTGGAGATTAGTCTTGAGGAAAATCCAGGGGAAACCTCCGACTTGACTATACGTGGGTGGTTTTGAACACAGGAATACTCTAGGATTTTGCGCGCCAGTGTGATTGGAAGAGCGGTTTCAAGCGAATCTGAGGTGTAAGTGGAATCGGGCTACTAGGAGTTTAGTCGTTGGTTCACTTTCACAGCCATGTTTCCTTGTATGCTGGGAGAGGTTAAAACTATAGGAATAAGGACGTGTTGATATAATTTGGCTAGATTGAGTGCTACTAAATATATGATGCTGGCATTCAATTGTAAAATGTAAAATTTTATAAATAAATGATTGAATTGAATTGAATTGAATTAAAGGCACAGGTTTCGTCACTGGTTCACTACCTAGTCTAGCTGAGAAGAGTCCAGCAAGAAACTCAGCTAGGCCTGACCTGGGTTGGACTGACTCTAGCTGGTATGCGGCGGTACCCGGACGAATAGGTATACTCGTATGTGTCTGTGTTGTCGTGATCGCGCAGTGGACGTCCCCGCCGGCGGGAATGCCTAAGTACGCGTCGTATCTAAGTTGGACGCCGTTAAGCACAGCGTTCCATCTTTCGATGTACGCTGTAATTACGTTGTCAGGGTACGTGAGTGTGTGTCGCCGAGTTACGGCAAAGTAGGGACGGATGGGAACGTAGTCTACGGCCTTCCTAAGTAACGGATTCCTATGATGGGGAGGGATAAGTACCCTTCAGAGTCATCAATTTAGGCTCTCTTCTGCATAAATTGACACAATATACATGCACTTATGAATGTCTAAAAACTACCAACGGTTCATAAAATAAACCTCCGCCTCGAGAAGAACCGAGAAACTAGGCGAGGTGTCAATCACTACATAGTATAAAACAAAGGCGCTTTCTCTGTCCCTTTATCCCTATGTATGCTTAAATCTTTAAAACTACGCAACGGATTTTGATGCGGTTTTTTTTAATAGAGTGATTGAAGAGGAAGGTTTATATAATAAATAATAAATAAATATTAGAGGACAATCTTACACAAATCGAACTAGCCCCACAGTAAGCTCAAGAAGGCTTGTGTTATTGGTACTAGACGGCGATATATTTAATAGATATAAATACTTAAATACGTAGAAAACATCCAAGACTCAGAAACAAATATTCATGCTCATCACACAAATATTTGCTCTGACCGGGATTCGAACCCAGGACCGTCAGCTTCACAGGCAGGTGCACTACCCACTAGGCTAAACCGGTCGTTATATGTATAATAACATCCATTAAATAGTGCACCCGTGCGAAGCCGTGGCGGGTCGCTAGTAACTAGATAAAGTAATGTCGCAATGCAACACTGAGGGCCATTTCCCCCCGAAACTCGGAATAATAATCAAGCAGAATATTAAAACAAATCACAGAACATCAAACAAACTTAATACGAGTGCCATTAGGCATGAAGAGGGTGCAAATAAAATAAAATATTCAACGTGCTTTTGTCGCAGGTAAGCAGACGCCATATTGAATTTTTTACCTTCAAAAAATCGTCACGAGCTCGAGCGTTTCATAGTAAAAACACCCATATTTAAAACCGTATAAAGGTCACAATTCTAACAAAGCGTAGCGTCAGATGAGAGGCGATGAAAGTAAGTAAATGTCAACTGTGGTAAGGCTGCGGCATATTGGGTAGAAGCGCGATTTTTTACAGGATTTGCGTTTTTAAAAGTTAGGCAAATAAATGTTAGGTTATTGAATTAAGAGAAAGTGAGTAATTTATGAAGAAAATTAGGTAAACGAATAAATTGTTTAAGTCCTTATCAGTTAAAAACGCTTGTCTATTTAGGCGATTTACTAATTGAATTGGCACGTATCTTGACATTTTGTCAGTGTTACTATCTAAAACAGGATTATTGCGATCTAATTTCCTAAATTTTACATGCATTTTTGGATTTTTCATTAAGAAATATCGTTACAAACATCACTCCAAATCGACCATTTTCAAGCTAAAAACTGTGTTTTTCCGCTTAAATTTTAATACATACAATTAAATCAAAAAATGGCTATGTTATTATCTAAAACTTTAATAAAATCATCGTATCCTTTCGTCACTTTATTGGTATTATTAATACTTTTGTCATAATTTGAAATCAAAACATATTAAAACTTATAAGGCCTCTTAAGTTTATGCTGGATTTAGTGTCGCTATTTTTCCCTCCGGCACTTTAGGTCTTATTAAACATCTGGGTTCCATATACGATTCCTTCTAAATAAATGTATGTACTTAAATCTTATCAGGGAATGGACGTTCAGGGAAGTGGACTATCAGGGAAGTGGACGTTCAGGGAAGTGGACTATTAGGGAAGAGGACGTTCAGGGAAATGGACTTAATGAACCGACTGGACATTCCGGTAATGAGACCTAAAGTGCCGGAGGGCTATTTTTATGCTTCCCTAGTAAAAAACAACACATAATTTTTGAATTTAGAATAAAGGAAAAATTGAAAAATTTAGGCACCGAGCAGGATTCGAACCTGCGACCTCCCGGCACTCGCGGCCAGTCGCTCTAGCCAACTGAGCAATAGGTGTAATCACTACCCAGTCCTAAATTCATCAACCGTTCCTCGCTGGATGTCGCTGTACGCCTCCCTTAAGGCGTTTGTATAAAAAAAACATAATTTTTGTCTGTCCATCCGCGGAGTAGCTCAATAACCGTTACTACTAAACATCAGGAATGTGACATGGGTTACATATCAATTACGCTTACGAAATGGTACAATAAAATCTTTAAAAAAAATTATCTTTGATGTCCAGTTTTTTTAAGTTTTTTTTTTAATTCTTATTTATGATTTTTACTTTCGTGACGACTTGGACGCGTGCTGCTTAAATTACCCGGACGCAAGAAATAGGTCCGAATGGGGGAAGAGAGGGGAGGCCTTTGCCCAGCCGTGGGACACTTAAACAGGCTATAAAAAAATGTTCTTCACCTTGTTTCGACCCTAAAGTATATATATGATAATGTACCTAGAATAGGGTTGCCATAAATATGGGGACGAACAACTGGACAATTAAAGAAAAAGTAGTGCAGGTAGGGATCAAAAAGAAAAAATCGAAGGTCATCAGTGCTTGCCTATCCTAAAAGTCAAAGCAGACGTGGGAGCGGGGCAGGTCTCTGCCTACGGACGGCACACTTCACAAGCGCTGCGCGCCACGCAAGTACTGCCTGTCTTAAGCGATACGCTTAGCGCTTAAAGTCGTCTGTACTAGGTAGGTATCGACCTGACCTAGCTGGTCCCTATTAATTAACTGTGCTTTTCAAACCGGGACAATTCGCTTAATGGCCGGGACAACTGGATACCACGCTTCAAACCGGGACATGTCCCGGCGTACCGGGACGTATGGCAACCCTAACCTAGAACCATAATACCTATTTAAGTAATAGACATATACCGTAAATTGAATAGTCTCCATTAACTTTAACGAAACGTCATAAACGTTTAAAAACGGCCTCTCAGCACCCCCGGATATCAAATTCCGAAGTTCGCTTCAACCCCATTAAACCAGAATAAGGCCAGCCGCGTAAAACGATAAAATAAACGTTACTTTTGGCCTTTCATTACTCGAAATCAGTAAGAAAATGCCTTCCTGTTTATGTAATTACGCCCTTACGGCCCTTAGTACTCAAGGGCTTTGAGAGCACCCGCGAACTCGTTTAAGTACCCTAAACTTCTCCAGTTTACAATTACAACCTGTTTTTGTTTGTAAATTGTTTTAAATAACAGTATTTACTCCCTTGGAGATTTGAGCCGCAAATTGGGGGAATGCATTACCCACGTGGGGAGTTGGAAAATGGACATTTCCCGTATTTAATCTGGCGGGGGAAAAGTTGGGGATTACGCGTTATCGCCATGGGGTAACCACAGAGTTTGATGCAACCTTAATGCTTATTGCCTACAGTGCCTTTATCATGAGTTTACATGACCGTACTCGCTAGCGACTGCGTTAAAATTTGTATGGGCAAAAGTACAGCGCCTCTGGCGGTTACGCAATAGAACTAATAATCGGCATACTAAATCGTTTACGCAGTCGCTAGCGAGTACGGTCATGCAAACTCATGGTAAAGGCACAGTAAACACAGGTGGTACAGTAAGTAGGTGTTCTGGTCCTCGTACCTTGTCACAGTGGGAATCAATATGAGAATCGCTAGAGTTCCTATTAACGTCATCTTGACAAGGTACATTGTCCAGAATTTTGTTGGCCGTACACCACTGACAAATGTCAGTCGCTAGATTTCTAGATAAATCTAGCGACTGACATTTGTCATGTTGATCCCGGCTGCTGTCTATGATAGCAGTCGTTAAGCCGAGTTAGAGGCCTTCGGGCGGCTTGAGAACTTCTAGCAGTCAAGTTGGCCACTCACTTGACAAGGGGGTCGAAGTTGCACCACGTCCGTAGGGAGTACCCACCGCTACCCTACACGTGACCCCTGGGCGGTGCTAAAAGTGCAACAAAAACTGGCAACCGTACTGTCTTCTCAAAAGATCTCACGGTTCGAAATAAGATATAAATAATACGATAAGTAAATAAAGCTCATTATTTCCCTACTATTTCTGCAATCACGTCTTTGGTCTGCCGACTCGTCTGGAGACAGCAGACATTCAAATTACTGACATATATTTGATGCGGAATAAGGGTCGGTTGCACCAACATACGATCACAGGCCGGTCATCGTTCAAATATGGCGCCGGCAGCTGTCATCCCATAGAAACTTGTCAAGCTTTCCATACAATCAGAATTTAACGAACACCGCTTACGATTACAGACGGTTTGGTGGTAACCCACCCTAAGTCAGCATCAAAACTACAAAAAAAAAACTACGAATATAAAGTCCTCTAAAGTATTTATTGTAAGGAAATAAGATATTTTGACCTCTTCTATGCGGTATTTTTGATGCCGACTGTAAACTTGATGTTGAGCGGAAAATATGCAGAAAATTCTGTAATGAAACATTGCTAGTGCCTCGGGAAGCTCCGGATAGAGGAAATTGTGTTGAAATTAAATAAATTCGTGTTACTTTCCGCCAGAGGACCTTTCCGCTGAAATATGACTTATATTATATCAACGTAGGAGCGAGATAGATTGGCTTTATTCTAGAAATTGCTTTGAATTGAAGGGACTTCGCAATCACGCTATTAAGGTATTAACTTTTCTTTCAGTTACCATATAAATATCGATGAAAAAAATGTATTTCACCTTCGAAGTATTGGGGTTGTAAATGAAATAGGAAATGGGTCATTGTCAGATTTAGGTTCGCGTCTTTTCGGTGGACATATCAGAAGAATCAGAAGCAGGCACCGATACCGGTATTTAAAAAAACCCTCAATTAGCCCAATATATTGGATTATTTTTTGCTCTTTACGAAGGGCTGAATCATGTATTTAGGTAGATGTAGATGTAGTGTAGGGACGCCTGGCCGGAAACAGGCGGGCTGTCGATCTTTGTATAGGATCATTCAGCCCATTTCCCCAGAGTTTGAGCTCGAAGGTTATTGTCCCGGCGGCGCTCCCACATTTGCTCCTTCCAATCTTCCCGTTCTCCTGCAGAACAGAAGGACATCTTTAAGGTCGACATCCCTCAATTCTCCCTCCTCCAACACATCTCTACCGAATATATTATAACGCGTTGCTGCGTACATACTACACTCTGCTAATAGATGTTTACTAGTTTCTTCCTCCCCACAGTGAGGGCAGGAGGCATCATCTCTTAGACCTATAACCGTTAAGTGCCTATTAAGAGTGTTGTGACCGGTGATGATTCCGGTCAACAATCTCAGATTGCTCTTACCCAGCTTAAGCAGATACCTTGTTCTCCTGTGATCTATACCTTCTAGCATCATCCTGGCCTGCCTACATGCTGTTTCCTCCTTCCATCCTCTGTCTGCCTCCCTTAGGGCTAATCTCTCTATAACCCCCTTTGTCACCTCTGCTGAGAAGGGAAGGGCCGGTTCAGGACCCATCAGTTCCCGTTCCGCCCCCTCTCTCGCCAGCTCGTCTGCTCTCTCATTCCCCGTTACTCCTTGATGCCCCGGCACCCATGCCAACGTGACATCCCGCTTTTCCCCTAACTCATTCAGGTCCTTCTTGCATTCCCTTACCAATGCGGAGGTTACCGTTGCCCTATTTAGGGCTTTTAGCGCAGCCTGACTGTCCGTGTAAATTACTACTCGTCCTGTCTGCCCTTCAGTATCTTTTATAGTCTGTACGCATCTCATTATTGCATATACTTCGGCCTGAAATACACTGGCATATCTGCCCAGTGCTACAGATTCTCTTGTACCTAGTTTGGGTATGACTATGCCCGCACCCGCCAGCTTGGTTGATTTCCTCCTTGATCCATCTGTAAAGCAGACGACCATAGGATGCTCGACTTTTATCTTCCAGTTATCTCTTTCCCCTATGTGTATTCTATACTTCTTGTCGAAAATCTCCTGCCTTTTTATTTGATCATTGTTGGCCATGATCATGTCCAACTTTGATAGTCCCTCCTTCTGAATCAGTGCATGTCCCTTGTCCACACAACTTCCTCTCCATTCCTTACATACCTTCATCCTGTACCACTGTTCCGTGGCCCGCTTTTCCACCTCAATCCTGAGGTCCTTCATACCCAGCAATATCTCCATTGCATGCGTCGGGTTCGTTCTCATACCTCCTGTCACCATGAGGCATGCCAGTCTCTGCACCTTGCTTAGTTCCTTATGGTAATCTTTAATACGAGCCCTGTGCCACCAGACCACGGCTCCATATAGCACCCTGGGTAGTATCACCGCCTTATAGATCCAGTGGATCATCTCTGGCCTCATTCCCCACTTTCTCCCTACTGCCCTCTTGCATTGGTACAGTGTTCTAATGGCCTTTGCAGATTGCTCCTTTATATGGCTCTTATACCTAAGTGTGCTGTCCAGTGTCACCCCTAGATATTTTATCTCTTTGACCATCTATATCTCTTTGCCCTGTATTTCTATTGATTTCATCTCCCCTGTCTTCCTCTTGCTGGTAAAGAGCACCAGTTTTGTCTTTGATGGGTTTAAATCCAATCCTTTCTCTCTGCACCACCCCAGCACTTGCTTGAGTCCTCTTTCCATGATGTCTCTCACGATGCTCAGTACTATCCCTCTCACTAGTAGTACCCCGTCGTCAGAGTAGGCCTGCATATACACACCACCCCTGTTGACCTTCTTTACCAGTGAGTCTAGTAGCAGGCACCACATAAGAGGGGATAAACACCCCCCCTGAGGGAATCCTCTTCTTGGACTAATGCTTCTCGACGTCCCCCCAAGTTCAGCTGTAATGGCCCTGTCCTTGAGCATTCTTCCTATCCATCTCGCCACCGCTCGGCTAATGCCTTCTCTGTTTAAGCTGTCCTCCACCGCCGCGAAGGTCGCCTTATCAAAAGCTCCCTCCACGTCGAAGAAGCAGCCTAGCGCGTATTGTTTGGTATCTAACGCTCTCCCCACCCTTACTGTTAGATTGTGTAGGGCGGTATCAGTCGACTTCCCTGCCATGTATGCGTGTTGGTTCCCGTGAAGGGGATTTCCACCGCATTCCAGTTTTTCTCTGATTGATTTGTCAATCATTTTCTCCAGTGTCTTCAGTATAAACGACGATAGGCTTATGCTCCTAAATGATTTCGCCTCCTGGTATGTCTTCTTGCCTGGTTTAGGTAAGAATACCACCCTCACCTCTCTCCATGCTCTTGGAATATAGCCTAGTGCTAGGCTCGCTCTGTATAGTTTTAATAAATTATTTCTAATATATTTGAACCCTCTCTGTATCAGTACTGGAAGTATTCCATCTGGTCCGGCTGCCTTGAAGGGTGTAAATATTTGATCGCCCATTCCATTCTCTCCTCCTCCACCACTTCCCCCGCCGCCACCCAGTCTGGTCTCCCGTCCATTGTTTCATCTTCCGTTTCTGCGTCCGTGTCACAGCCCGGGAAGTGTGATCTCAACATTGTGTCCAGGATCTCCCCCGGGTCCGTGATTAGCTCTCCCTCCACCCTTAAACTACCCAGCTGGCACGTTCGTTCCCCTGAGAGCAGTTTTACCACACGTGCCCCCTCAGAGTAGCTGCTTATATTTTCTGTAAACTTCTTCCACCCATCCCGACTGGCCTTCTCCCTCTGTCGGGTGTACTCATTCCTGATTCCTCTGTACGCATCCCAGCTAGGGGTGTCCCCCTTTTTCAGGGCTACCCTCATCGCCCTGCGTGCTCTTTTTCTTTGTTTGCCCAGCTCTTTGTTCCACCATGGTTGCCCTTTGCCTGTTTGTATTTGTCTCTCCGGGCATGCCTTGTTGTAGGCTTCCATGATGTTTTCTCTCAATTTGCCAGCCCCCCTTTCTAAGCTCTGCACATCTAAATAATCCTCTCCTGGGTTGACCCGATTCTCCAGTTCTTTCTCGTACATCGTCCAATCTGTTTTCCTTGGATTTCTTACCCTAATCCTCTCTGTCCGGTAGTCAATTCTGAAGAGTAGCCTGCGGTGGTCAGACATGCTGTCCTCCTCGTCCACTCTCCATCCGGTTACCTTGTCGCTCAATTGTTTTGATGCTAAGGTTATATCAAGCACCTCCCTTCTGTTCCTGGTCACAAACGTGGGCGTGTTGCCTTCGTTTATAATATCCAGTTCGTTGCTAGCAATAAACTCCAATACTGATTCCCCCCTACTATTGGTGTCTGAGCTTCCCCACACCTCATGATGCGAGTTAGCATCACATCCATAATAAGTGGGATTCTCTTACCTCTATATCTCAGTACCGTCTCTTCCAGCTCCTTTGTAGGCACATCCCCGTCTCCCGGCAGGTAGCAGGACGCCAGCGCCACCTTGTGTCTCCTCCCTTCCATGTCGATGAGGCAGGTCTCCACCACAATTAGGTCTCTGTAACATATGGTCATGACACATCCCATATTTCTTATAGTATTACTCACATATATGCATGTTCTAGGAGGTAGCTCACCATTTCTTTCGTAGTGGAGAGCTCCCCCCAGATGTCCCAGGCCAGTCACCTGATTCCTCCATGCATATGGTTCTTGTAGAAGCGCAATTTCTACTTTATTCCTCACAACATATTGCCCCAACTCGGACATGGCATCTTTGCAATGTTGGAGGTTTACTTGGCATATATTTGTGTGTGTGTTTTTGTGTGTCTGTTTGTGTAGTGTCTTGTGTGTGTCCATAGTGTTATATTTTTAAGTGTGTCGTGTTTCTGTCCCCGCCCCTCTACTCGAAGAGTTCATTCCCGCCGACATCCATATTCCCCTTCTCGTCCTTATAGATGCCGTCCGGTACTGCACTCTCCTGCTTAGGCGCGGGTGCTGCTGGTGTTTCTTCCGGATCCTCTGGCTTGTCGTTTTTATTGTTTGCCCTGAGGATCCGGGCTCTTACGCTGGTCGCCGCGAAGTCCAGCACTTTCGTGCGGTCCTCGCCCCAGCTCTCCTCTACCCCCTCTGGCACCACGTAGGTGAGTCGAGTCCCCAACTCCAGCGACTCCCTCCCCGCAGCCTTCCAGTGCATGATCTTTAATTCCGGACGATCCGGATTCTGCATGCAAAGAAATTCCTTTACATAATCAGTATCCGTATCGCCCGGAATCCAGACCTGCACCTTCGTCTGCTCCATCTTCCGCACGATGATACGGTGGCCGCCCAGCTCTCCGAAGTCCTGGCCTAGCAGCCACTCCCTCGTCTCCGTCGTTTTCGGTGTCACGAGGAAGAACCCCTCTGACACCAAACCCGACGTAGCGAACCTCGGGGCTACTAGGCCCGGCTCCCCCTTCACCATCCGCAGGACGACCACCTCTATCAGCTGCGTCAGCCTCTTTCTAATAAGCTTGGCCAGAGCCTCGTCCACCGGAACGCCATCCTCCCGGCTCACAGCCACAGCGAGACCACGGTTTGCCTTGGCGACACTCCGTGGTCCCTCCGCCGCTGCCCCGCCTCTGTTCTGGCGCTTCGCTGGAGGACGCTCCGACACTTGTCCCTCATCTGTGCCCTGCCTCTTCAGCTTCTGTCCACGCGTACTGGGGCCGGGTTTGTCCTCCCCGCCAGATAGTATGATGGGGAGACCAACCCCGCCCCCAGCAAGCGCTGCCTTCCTCCTCGCCATCTTGGCTTTTCTTTTCTGCGCTTTGCTTTCGTACCGCCGAAAGCCCTGGTCCTCAGGTTTCCTCGGTGAAGGCGTCCTGAGAAGCCCTTCCACATCTACCACTTCTTCCCCCTCTTCTTCCAGCGACAGGTTGACCAGCTGTATCTGGACATCTGGGGTCCCCTGCCTTTCCCTGCCCGACGACGCACCTGGCCCTGAGGAGCTCGGTCCGCCCTCCTGTATCTTCGGCGGCTCGGTCGGAGGCATGGCCCCCTCCCTCGCTACCTCCCCTGCTTGGTTCTTTCCCGCTTGCGCGGTGGATTTTTTGGCATTGTAATTATTCTCCATTTTTTATCAATAAATCTGTGGGAAGAAATGTTCAAGAATGGCAGCAGTGCTCCCTTACTACCACCCAGCAACCTCTACCCCCACGCAGTGGCGCCACCCTCCTGCGCATAGTCGTTAGCGACAGCGATTGTGCGGAGTAGGCTCGCAGGCATGAGTTGACAGCTCCTGTGTTGCTTGTTTGCGTAAGGAATCAGCGCGTTTTATCGTCTACCCCTATAGAGTCGCTCGTGACTCTCCGGGGCTGACGGCGCACCTCATTTTCCCTACACCTCCGCATCCGGTTCCGTGCGGTCTTCCGTTCACCCCAAGAGCGTCCCTATGTGACACTCCGAGGCTCCCTTCAGTCCACCCTTCCCCTTCCACTGAGCACACCACAGGTCCTGTCCTCCCTCCCCTCGTCCGCTTGCGAGCCCAATCCGCACCCACCCCCCGCTGCCCACAGCCGGCTGTGAGGGTCCTTGGCACGTCCTCCCACCTTGACCATGGGGGTTTGGGGACGTGTTGCCATGAGGGACCGGAGCCCCAGACGGCAACACGGCCTGTGCACTCCTCTTTTATCCGGGCTTGTGACCGGCTCCTATCGGACCACGAATGATCCAGGAGGCAGAGTTAAATGTATTTAGGTAACAACGTTGTATTATTAGATTGTCCCATTAAAAACGAAATAATGAACCGGTGACCGTAATAATACCGATATTTTTCTATGGAGAAAATACCGGTATCCGATCCCTGATCAGAAGTTAAGAGCCAAGGCTTCGTCTTAGATTGATCTAGTAACCCGCATAAACGGTGTTTCCGTAACTACAAATCCATATAATAAAAACATAGCTTACATGTATATAAACCGTTAAGTATTAACCGGGTGGATAACTTTTGTTTTTACAACTGACAATGACCCAAATATCAAGATTTTACGAATAAAACGTCTTATAAATAACAAATGACGACCGGTTTAGCCTAGTGGGTAGTGCACCTGCCTGTGAAGCTAACGGTCCTGGGTTCGAATCCCGGTCAGGGCAAATATTTGTGTGATGAGCATGAATATTCAATAAAACCGCTTTACATAATAGTAATTACAAATAAACAAAGAAATTAAAATAAAACTAAAACTAGCCTAAAACGAACCTAAATATATTTATTATCACATTTTTGAATAGCATGAATATTTGTTTCTGAGTCTTGGATGTTTTCTATGTATTTAAGTATTTATATCTATTAAATATATCATCGTCTAGTACCCATAACACAAGCCTTCTTGAGCTTACTGTGGGGCTAGTTCGATTTGTGTAAGATTGTCCTCTAATATTTATTTATTTTATTTTATAAATCGGACTAACACGAAACACTGTACACAACTTTGACAATAACGAAAAAAACAAACAAAACTAAACTAAACGTAAAAACGGTACTAATTATATTCAGTTTGCGCCGGAAACAAAGGGCTGAGCAGGTAATGCCCTAATCCCTACTTATTTCCCAAAAGCCGGCCGGAAAGGGCCGAAGGGCTGGGGCCAGATAACGCGCGGACAACTTAGATCCCTAGTTTGTAAACTTGTGCCGTGTCCATGGCAAGTGTCGTTTGTTTAAGAGCCCTTATAAGTTTTGAAATGTTTTGATTTCAAATTCATCATCATCATCATCATCATCATTTCAGCCGAAAGACGTCCACTGCTGAACATAGGCCTCCCCCAAGGCTCGCCATTCAGACCGGTCCTTTGCCGTTCGTTTCCACCGGATTCCCGCGACCTTCACCAGGTCATCACTCCACCTTGTCGGAGGCCTACCGACAGCTCGTCTCGTCGAGACGATTTCAAATTATGACAAAAGTATTGATAATACCAATAAAGTATTTTTTTATTATTATTATTAAAGTTTCAAATAATTTAACGCAGAGTTTGAAATTGCTTAACTGCTAAAGCCATGAATGGCTTATTTACAGCTAGAGTTCGGACTAAGACTTACATTACATTCAGTTCATTGGTAAACAACAAGAAAGTACTTATACACAATGCGTAGTCATAATTATTACATGACATAAAATATTTGTTAACATCTTTAAGTAATCTAGGGTTGGATAGGTATGAATCTTGTATGTGTGTTGGGAGGCTATTTATTATTTTAGGAAGCAAATATAGATTGGTCATCATGCCGTAAACATTTTACGATTCACAATTAACAATTATAACAATTATAGGATTCGATGACTTTATAAAAGTTTTAGATAGTGACATAGTCATTTCTTGATTTTATTGTGCGTAGTAGAATTTAAGCATAAAAAACTAGTTTTTAGATTGAAAATGGTCGATTTGGAGTGATGTTTGAAACGATATTTCTCAATGAAAAATCCAAAAAATAATATGACATTAGGTCGCTTTAGTCCTGTTCTAGATAGTAACACTGAAGAACATGTCAAGATACGTGTAAATTCAAACAGAAAATGGCCTAAACAGATGAGCGTTTTTTAACTCATAAGGGTTCTTAAGTTACTAGTTACTCTTGGATGTTATTATACATATAAACCTTCCTCTTCAATCACTCTATGTATATAAAAAACCGCATTAAAATCCGTTGCGTAGTTTTAAAGATTTAAGCATACAAAGATAGGGACAGAGAAAGCGACTTTGTTTTATACTATGTAGTGATATATAATCCAACAAATAAATTTATGTCAGTGCCTATCATCAAATATATACAGGATGTTCCCAAACATTAGTTCTCGAGCATAAAGTTGTGCACATATTTACTATTCCTCCGGTATCTGCGCGCGTCCGGTTCGAAGGACCAAACTGTGTTATGTGAGGATAAACGGGAAATTAACCTGTGCAGGAAATTGCCAAGGAGGGAGATCGAATATTCGTGTGTGTGTGTGTGTGTGTGTGTGTGTTTGTGTTTCGATGTGATTAGACGGGGGATTGTCAATGGGCGGTTTGTGTTAGAGGGTCGATATTCCGTTTAATTATGCACGCGTGTTGTTAACAAAATTAAACGTGGAAGGTAATTTCGTGATTAACTCCAGAAATAATTCTTTTGCTGGCCTGAGGTCATAAGTACGAGTAGTTGTCATTAATTTGTAAATGAATGATGTGGTTTCATGTCGCTTGCAAAAATTAAACTTAGATATCATATTTAAATATACAAAATAGTATTTAGATTATTTATCCTAATGCTAATCCTAATAATATTATCAATGTGAAGGTTTGTGTCGATGTATGGATGGATGAATGGATGTACGTTCCGCTTAATCTCAAAAACGGCTTTACGGATTTGGCTGAAATTTGGAATGGAGATAGCTTATTGTATTCACGGGTAACACCGCAGGGCGCTGCTAGCTAATAATAATATGATAATACTGTCAGTTACACGAGTAATCATCAACGGTTTTTGCGTTGTACCTATATGTACAGTTTATGTTAGGGGGCGTCCATAAATTACGTGAGATGTTTGAGGGGGGGAGGGGGTCGAGTCAAATCTCATCTAATCTTACGTTGGAGAGAGGGGGGTTCTCGGCAAATATCACGCAATTTTTTTTCTGATTGAAATAAAAAATATTATACTATTTTGGTCCATTTAATCCAGATTGTACACGCTTATAAGATTTAATCTTAAGCGTAATCGTAATACGATTAAGATTATTCACTAATTCGTTCGAAAGAGAATAATTTCATTCATACTTCGACGTTAACTCTCAGCAATATTGATTACTAGTCTTAACTAGTCGTAAATAAAAGCACGAAGCAAATTTTTTTTTCTTTTTACAATAACAATCCAACGCGTTTACGTAAGAAACCCACATTTTAAAAAATCTCACGTGAGATTGGGGGATGGGGGAGGAGGTTGAATAAAATCTCACGACATCTCACCAGGGGAGGAGGGAGGGACAGAAAATTAAAAAAAAACACCTCGCGTAATTTATGGGCGCCCCCTTAGACGTAGATAGAGATGAGTAACTACTCGTATAAAAAAGCGAAAAGCTCATTATCTCTTGACTTCTCAAAAGTCTTCTGATGCTGACGGTATATACATTTTAATTATCAAAGTTTGCCAATTACGAACACAAGTAGATGAAAAAGTAATTATCAAATTAAGTATGACCGTAAAAATTTCCCGTTAAAAAATAAGTGTCCAATGAAAACTTTAATAATTTTCTCAAAGCGATTTCCCTGAAACGAAAAATAATCCTATGAGTGTTACTAAACGTTTTTTAGGGCCAATTTTTGAATTCTGAAAGATAAAAGCTTTGCTCTATTCTTTCATGTGACATTAGAAAGTGACAGCGATAATTTTGACTTTATCTGGCGATTGAAAAATCGGCCCTTAGAAATTTATGTGTATTTACTTATCAGTTACATAGTGTAAGGCGCGCTACTCTCCAACCGCGCATTCCTATCGCTTCGTTGGGCCCGGCCTATAACGCCACAGTCAGGTGCAACATAAAAAAATACAGTGTAAGGCGACTTTTGATTGGCGGGGCGGGATCGATATTTTGTATTTTGTTCTTTGAAGTGAGCTTTAATTTCGCAGAGATTACCTCACTTGACAGGATACTGTCTGTATTATACGTTTGCGCAGTACCGTAAACCGAGGTTACTTTTAAATTCAAGGGCTACTTTTAAAATGAAGTTTTTAAGCCGTATTTCTAGTTTTTATTAGGTTAACCTGGGTCGGTGTTTTACCTTGGTACATTTCCTAACTATTTACTGAACTGAATCAAATTAGAAATACTTAGTGACGATTATATTAATGTTCTTAATCTATCAAAGTGGCCCCGTTTTGTCCTAAAGTCACCCCAGTTTACGTATTAATATTATGCGCAGAAGCGGATCAGCACAGTATTCGTA
Organism: Epiblema foenella; assembly: GCA_963556455.1. Lineage (NCBI taxonomy): Eukaryota > Metazoa > Arthropoda > Insecta > Lepidoptera > Tortricidae > Epiblema > Epiblema foenella. The sequence continues at coordinate 22,235,195 of OY747103.1, read as the reverse complement.
TCGCCCCGCTTCCGCGTATCCTGCGCAAGTCAGTAACTCTAGTATTTTTTCGAAACAAAATACAAACGAACGCGTTAGCTTTTTTTAATTTTTATTAACCTGACTGTGGCTTTATAGACCGGGCCCAATACAGCGATAGCAGTGCGCGGTTGGAGAGTGGCCTGGGAAAAAACCCAGGAGAAAACCTCCGCCATAACCACGCGGGAGGTTTAAAACACTGGATTACTCTAAGAGTTTGTGCTCCAGTGAGATTGGTTGAGCGGTTTCAACCGAATCTGAGGTGTGAATGGAATCGAGCTACTGGGAGTCTTCCCGCTGGCTCACTAAACCTCGCCTAGCTCAGAAGAATCCAGCAAGAAACTCAGCTAGGCCCGACCTGGGTCGAACTGACTCTACCCGATATGCGGCGGGACCAAACGCGTTAGCGTTTAGTCTCAATTTATATGACAACGCGAACAGCGCCTCTGGTAGCGTTATATGGTAACATTTTTTTCGCATACGAATGAGGGCTATCGTTTTTGTGCTCACCAGTTGGCGCCACTGTCGAGTAAGGTCCAGCTGTCAAAAGATATTATTGGGTACTAGCGACCCGCCCCGGCTTCGCACGGGTGCAATGCTGATGCATTTATTATACATATAAACCTTCCCCTTAAGTCACTCTATCTATTAAAAAAAACCGCATAAAAATCCGTTGCGTAGTTTTAAAGATTTAAGCATACATAGGGATATAGGGACATAGGGACAGAGAAAGCGACTTTGTTTTATACTATGTAGTGATTATGGGCATGAGAACGAAGTTTGCATTTAAATCATGTTTAAAACCTTAAAACCGTACTGTAAAAATATCGCACATCCCGCATTGTAGCGCAGTCCCGTTTTGTTCGGAAAAAAGGAGGACATAAGTTTCCGAAAGACAAACTGTTTCAAAGCACTGACAGTCATTGACCCGTAACTCATATTTGCCATTATCAAGCTCAGGTATTGCAAAATAGTCACCATATTGTTCCAATTAGATATTAACCCGCGTACCGCAACCACAAAGAGTGACATTTGACATTTAGGACACCTTACGCTACACTAGCGCCTCTAGCGGCGACTTCATACGCGATAGCCCCCATTGAGACTAAATTCAAACGCGTTTGTTTCGAAAAAACTTATAGTAGAGGTACATTAGCTCTCATTTAAATGTAGGTGTACAGTTAAAAGCGATACTGGCCCTGTACTCCGAAGTTCATATCGTGCCGTTCCTTTCACTCTCGTGTTATTCACTATATGAGTGAGAGTGACGGCACTATACGAAGTTCGGTTTTCGAAGTGTGAAGGTGAAGACTGACAATCGACACTGATAAGATAACTGACAGTTTTCGATGGTTACGTTTATTACCCTATAACTGTTCCCATTTCTTTTTGTATTTGTAATTTTTGTTATTGTGTACAATAAAGAGTTTTACTACTACTACTACTACTACTACTGTTCAGAGCAGTGAACGGACTGGTTTCAAAACCCAGTCATGGTGAATATATATATTTTTAAACTAGGTAGCACCGCAGGGTACTGGTGTTACCCGCGGATAAAAGCTAGCCTATGTCCTATTCTGATGTCTAAGCTACAATACTGGAAAGTTTCATAGAGATCCGTTCAGTAGTTTTTGAGATTAAGCGGAACGTACATCCATCCGCACAAACTTTCACGTTTATAATATTACTAGCAGCGTCCTGCGGTGTTACTTGCGGATAAAAGGTAGCCTATGTCCTATTCTGATGTCTAAGCTACAATACTGGAAAGTTTCATAGAGATCCGTTCAGTAGTTTTTGAGATTAAGCGGAACGTACATCCATCCGCACAAACTTTCACGTTTATAATATTATAGGATTATAGGATTAGGATTTGATTGAACATTTTAGTGTTGTGTTCCTGGAGGTGAGCAAGGTTGCCAGAGCTCCCGAGGATGCGCTGTGTTGGGAGCGAGGGACCTAAATGTGTTCCTTCTGCTGTCAACACAGTGCATCCTCAAATCTTATAAAGGGACGTACGCGCACGTGACTCCTTTGGATTTGCGGGCGTCTATAGGCTGCGGTGGCCGCTTACCATCAGGTGGACCGTACGCTAGTTTGCCACCGGCGTTGTATTAAAAAAAAAAACAATATTATTTCCTTAGCAGACACTTCCACTATTCTATTTATAATTTTCGCCTGCCCGCTCACGCCCAGTATATCTTGATACTGGGACTCTTAATTAACAAAACGTAATCGGAGGTCTGATGGATTGGTGGCCTAGGGCACCGTGGAGCAATATACAGACTACTATAATAATACTCGGTAAAAATAAGCAGTGAAAACTGTATTTACGCTATTGCATTCTCTTTACGAGTACCAACCATTTCCATTTTAGTGTCTTCCGCACTCCAAAAGAAAATATATTTTTCACCTCACTAGCTCGGAAAGCCCTTTTTATTCTTTAAAAACTGATAGCAAAACTGCATTTTATTCACAAGAGCGCAAAGTATATTTGAAATCCGAACGTGCTATTTGTAACGTTTTTAAACATAATAACATGTAAAGGCCAGTCCAGACAGTCCAGCAACAATATCTTCATATTGTGCTGTTGTCTTAAATAAACTGGTACCTACCCCAAATCTCAGGATTAGGTAGTGGACCCCGGGCATCCAACTATACGTAGGATGCAACTGTACTGGAATAACGCTAGGCCAAGAAACAAAAATAATCCTAGCTCTAGTGTGGTAAAAAAATGTGTTATACACGGCTGCAAAGTTATTTTACGTCTCGTGTGTTGCAACATTCGCTACGCCCAGGATTCTATTTTTGAACTACTAGCTTCGCTCAGGATTTCATTCTTTACCCACTCGCTTCGCTCGCTGTTCAACCATAGATTCCATTCGCTAGCTCGTAGTTCGACGCTAGAACCATTCGCTAACTCGTGTTTCAATTCCACACTCTGTTAAAATACAACTTTGCACCCTTGTATAACAATAGTAGTTTATGCAACTGATACATAATGAGAGGTCTTAAAACACGAGTGTGGTTTTATGAAATAGGATCACACAAGTGTTTAAAGGCCTAATTATGTACAGTTGTATACACTACTTTATCTACATCCATACATTAAATCCTCTTTCATGTGTTGAGGCACGATTGCGTTGAAAGTGCAGGAGTTCGAGTTCGTGAGCTCGTTGAAGTCTTTTTGAGCACGAGCCTGTATCGTAATGGGCGGAGATGGCCATAACGATACTGTTTTCGATGCTGTTATGGCCATCTCCACCCCGGACCGGCGCGATATTGTAAAGTTGGTCCTTACCTACACTTTTTTGGGCACATAAAAGAGGATTTACTGTATGGGTGTAGATAAATAATTATTACCAGCGCTATAAATAAACAAAAAATAAAATAAATAAATATTAGAGGACAATCTTACACAAATCGAACTAGCCCCACAGTAAGCTCAAGAAGGCTTGTGTTATAGGTACTAGACGACGATATATTTAATAAATATAAATACTTAAATACATAGAAAACATCCAAGACTCAGAAACAAATATTCATGCTCATCACACAAATATTTGCCCTGACCGGGATTCGAACCCAGGACCGTCAGCTTCACAGGCAAGCGCACTAGCCACTAGGCTAAACCGGTCGTCAAAGAAGGCTATGAAGGCACTTTACAATACTTTCCGTTCAAGAGTCCGAAAGCCAAGTGCTGACGGGCAACAAAAAGAACTCGTAAAAGTAAATTATAAAGTAACATAACATTAAAACATTCAGGTTCCGAGTCTGTCGCTTTAACGGAGTTTTACGGTTGTGCGGGCTTTGAAATTAGCTGGTACATAGAAATGATTTTAATAAAGGGGTCATTCTACTTTTTTATGACCAGTTTTCTATTACAAAAATAAGAAATGATATGTATTGAATTAGTGTACAAATATAGGATTTTGAAACAGTACCTGAACCTAATAAGAGGAATTTATAGGTAAACATACTTAAATATTAACATATGCATACAAATTACCCAAAATATGTCCTCTTATGTCGCAATTTAAAGTTTCGTGATATACAGGATGTAACAAAACTAGTGAGTATCCGTTTAAGGGCATATTCGGTATCGTGTTCTGATTAGGAAAAAGTAGAAGAAATTTTTTTTTTGGGGCAGGTCGTCCAAGTCAGCCAACTGTCCATACAAAGGCCAAAAATTTATTTCGTCAAAAAAATTTTCTTGTACTTTTCCCATTCATCCATCATTTACCATCGGAATCACATGTTCTGTAAATCATTTAAGAATTTATTGTAAGCATATTTCAGTAACAGTAAGAAATATACTAGTTTCATATGCGCTTCCAGTGTTATACTTTAGCTACGATCTCCTCCCAGTACCTCTAAACCCGTACCTCTCGTGCAGCATACCCCAGTATTATTAATATTATTATACCACGTTAATAACCACAATACCGAATATGCCCTTAAACGGATCCTCACTAGTTTTGTTACACCCCGTATTTATGAGAGGATTATTTATTATTATTTATTTACTTTATTAAGAAATAATAATACAACACAAACAAGTACATAGACCCACAAAACCGTTTGCACAGTTTGACTGTGGGATCGATCAGTCTCATCTCTCTTCTAACAGTAAATTATTTTATGAGTTTAACAAGGCAACTTTATATATTATGATTCTACATCTAGGTACAATATTTTATTTTACGAGTAAAAAAAACAAAAAAAAAACAAAGTAAAATACATATTTTTGCAGTATCCATCTTTTATGGCTGTATGGTTATGAACTCTATAACTCTACTAGCTGTGAATTTTATTTGTTTATTTGGATCATACGCGTATTTAGGTTCGCGTCTTTCCTGTGAACATACCAAATGTTAAGGGCTACAAAGCTTAATTTTGGATTGGACCAGTAACCCGCATAAACAGTGTCTCCGTTTCTATAAATCCCTGTAATAAAAACATAGCTAAGCACATAAGCCGTTAACTATTGACCACAGGAGGGACGACTTGTTTTTTCAACTAATTATGACCCATTTATTGGTACGGTATACACTTTAAAGTCACACAATAAGTGATACAATTAAGTTTGCACCTTTTCAGTGGCTGCTCATAGACCAGTATGATATCCAAAAGCAAGTGCACACAGCAATAGGGATTGAAAAATCGACCCTAAGTGAGTAAAACGTAATTACGACAATTTTTTTAGACATATTTCGTCGGCTAATGTCGCAAACCTTTTAATCCATGCCATCAATTAAATTCGCTTCCTACAAAGAAAGAGGCTAAAGTCGATTTTTTTCAATTTAGTTTTACTAGTTTACCCGACGATTTGTATGGCAACCGGTATAGCGCCAACAGCATTAATTTAGACTAGGTAGTGGACGCGTAAATAAGTTTTGCATTGCTAATCTCGTTGGGCGTGTTGGGCTACGAGTTATGGGGCAAGGGCAGAAAAAAACGATTCTAGACGGCATCAAAGACAAATTAGGGTAAACTGAAGCTGTGAGTTTACTTTATTTAATGTTGTTTGTACTTGCTTGCTTTTCAGTTGAAAAATCTCATCCGTTTAGTAAATTTTCTGTATGAATTGATTTAATAAATAATAATAATAAATATTTTTGGACAATCTTACACAAATCAACCAACTAAGCAAAGCTTGTACTATGGGTACCAAGTGACGATATACATACTTATATAGATAAATAGATACTTAAATACATAGAAAACATCCAAGACTCAGGAACAAGTATTCGTGTTCATCACACAAATAAGTGCCCTGACCGGGATTCGAACCCGGGACCTCCAGCTTCGAAGGCAGGGTCACTACCAACTAGGCTAAAGCGGTCGTCAATTTCTGGCACGTATCATGACTTTTTCTCTCCATTACTTTCTGGTACAAATATGGTAAAATGTCCATCTGGCTGTTCTTACCTGCTGGTCGCATGTTCAACGGATTCTCGTGAAACCTTGTGAGCAGGTTCGATAATACAAAAAAGATTTGTTTAATAAATGAAATAAATGAACTTTATTTTGCAAGTAGGCCGCAAAGGCACTTTTACAAGTCAAAAACTACTAGCGTTTCTCATCAGACCACTGCCGAGAAGAAACGCCGAAAGAAACTCGACAGTCAGTCATTTTCTCCAAAATATGCTTATTACAATGATACTACTTAACCTACTTAAGTAAATGTAAGTGGTAAAAAGCAAAAGAGAATTGAAAGAAAATAAGGAAAAAATAACAATAGGTATTTACAATGTGTAGTTACACAAGAAAACAAAACATGTCGAATCGATATGCTTTCCTGCAAGAACTGTGTCAACTAGATACAATGAAAATATTAATCGGTTCTAACGCGGGTCTTTACTCGGGCCTACCCACAGACTTACCAGACGCGACACGCAAATAATAATACCCCAACCGAGCGAGACAGTCATATACGTTTTTGTATAAGAGCGACAAAGAGTTACATAATATCATTTGTTGTCCCTGTCACAGTTTCACTTTTTTTTTTGTCGAGCACAATTTATTTTATATGACAGTTGTGCCCAAATACGTAACACAAGCGATTACCCGCCCAAGTTAAGTAAACCGGCAGCCGTTTTAAACAAATTCTCGATTTATCTGCATAAACCTTTCCGTCACTGTTGGTGGCCCGCGTATAGGATCTCTTTAGAAATATTTATACTCTAACCCCCTGATTTATAAACGTCTGTCAAACCTATATTAGTTAACTGGCCGCTAAAGTTCGTTTGTCCTTATCTGTCACTTTGACATTGACGTTTGTGAGAATGGGACAAAGAACTTTTTAGTTAGCAGAGGTTTGTTAAGTTTTATGAATACGGGGGTAAGGGCCTACCCTAGACATTTTTATAAACTGTTGTGGGGTAGTCAAATGGTGTATACCCATATCTCCGTTGACAACTTGCTGCCGCGAGCGTGACCTGTGCAACCCATGTCAAACGTCGGTGAAAAATGTAAATACATAATTATATAGAGTTAGACCCGTTTGAAAAATCTTTTAAGTATGCGTACAAAACGCGAGTTTCGATAATTATATAGGTAGATGTTTTTTTTAGGGTTCCGTACCCAAAGGGTAAAACTGGACCCTATTACTAAGACTCCGCTATCCGTCCGTCTATCTGTCCGCCTGCCACACGGCTGTATCTCATGAACTGTGTTAGTTAGGCGGTTGAAATTTTAACAGATGATGTATTTCTGTTGCCGTTATAACAAAAAAATACTAAAAAAACACAATAAAATAAATATTTAAGGGGGCTCCCATACAACAACCGTGATTTTTTTGCCGTTTTTAAAGATAATGGTACGGTACCACTCGTGCGCACCCGACTCGTACTTGGTCAGTATTTCACTATTTTTTGGAAATTAAGGCGATATAACACTCACAGAGACAATAGTGTCAGATTGTTAGATTTATTTGTAAAGTACTGTCATATTTAGCATCTTTTTCTAATAAAAAAAAAAGTATTTATTGTCGCAAAAAAAAATACAGAAAAAAAAACATGGTTAAATTTTGAAGTTACAATTTAGATCAACAATGGTGCAACCATAGGCTCGGGCTCAGCACAGCTCGCTCGCTCGGGGCTTATGTACTTACCTGAAGACAAAACGCCTATTTCCTGGCCCAGCAGCTAAAGCTTCCCTACTACTTTAACAGAATATTCAACTTTAGCGTTTAGCTTCATAACGTCCAACTAAAATAGCTGGTAACACCAGTTTGTTATCATATTTAAGTGACAGCCCACTTCAGATTAACTAATAGGGTGGATCAGCTTTTTTTGTGTTGTTATCTTGACCCGTTGTCCAAGGGACACTAGTATGTATGTATGTAAGCACTTTATTGTACACAATAACAGGTTAAAACAATATACATGTCACATATAAGATTAGAGTACAAAGGCGAACTTATCCCTATGAGGGATCTCTTCCAGCTAACCTTTGAAGGATTGAGTGTATAGTGGGAGAATGTGATAGACAAACTTACACAGTGTACTAAAACTTTTCAATAAGGAAACTTATAGCTAAAACCAGAAGTAAATAAATATATAACAACTATAACATATATTAAATAGATATTATAAATATATACGTATTTAAATTAATACTACTTTACTAGTGGCGCAGTTTCTTAAAAAAAATGTTGTATTAAGTTCTACTAACATGCTTAGTAGATGGACCATTATGGAAATAGCTTATAAGTACCACAAATACGTATGTTTGGTAAACTTAAATAGCACAAAATCACGATTGTATTCGAATTTTGTCCCCTGGACAACTAGACGTAACCACGGCAACGAGTGGCACTAAAAATTGATTCACCTAATAATTGCTTGTACCTGTGACCGTCTTTATGACCTTCAAAAAATAAATAAATAAAATAATAAATCGTTTATTTCCAAAAAAAAGTTACATGGCAGCTTAACCTAGAACCCGCCAAACTGTATAACAGTTTGTTGGCGGAGACACGCTCTCGTTGCAACTATGCCTATATATATTTATATTGTTACGCTGAGGTTAGGTATTCGACGGATTAGGTACACGCCTTATCAATCATCATTATGCAATGCAGATAACAAGACCTCCTTTGCCTTATTTTTAAATACCATTTTTGACATATTTGAGTCTTCTATAGCTAAACTATTGTATATTTTAGGCACTAGGTAACGTAACGTGGTAAGTTTAACTCTTTGAGATTCCAGTGTTTAAACCGCCCGCGTGGTCGTGTCAGAGGTTTCCCCTGGATTTACCCCAGGCTGCTGTCCAACCGCGCACTGTCGACCTATAAAGCCACAGTCAGGTTCATAAAAAAAGATCAAGTGATGAATCATACTTTTCTAGCAGCAGTTTAGATAATCTAGAATGGCCACATTAAAATGAGGGGGTAACGGTATTTTCTTACATTTTGCCTTATAAATCGAAAATTGGCAACGTAAAAAAAAATTGTTTCAGAATATGCAACTAAAGCCCTTTCACACATATTAACTAGACTTTCAAATTTTGAACCACATATTATGACTTTTCAAAGAAAATAAAAAAAATATATAAAAAAAAACATGTTCTTTGCATTTAAGTGACCCTTCTATACATATAACTGTTCCAAACTTCAAATCGATAGCATAAGTAGTTCTTGAGATATTTAGCAATGTGACAGACAGACAGACAAAGTGAAACCATGAGGGTTCCTTTTACCATTTTGGTAGGGAACCCTAAAAAGGAGCGCTCGTGGCCCAGCGGCGCCCGCGTACCGCGTGCGGTATGCGAGATTTAACAACGTGGACTAGGGTCAGATCTTGGGTGGGTGACCGCTTTGACTGGTTACTAACTGAGCGCTCCCATGATTTGGAAGGTACGTTAAGCCGTTGATCCCGGCTGCTGTCTATTGATAACAGTCGTTAGGCCAAGTTAGAGGCCTTCAGGCGGCTTGAGTACTTCTAACAGTCAAGTTGCCCACTCACTTGACAAGCCTAATTCCAATAAGGTCTATTAGTTTCTCCTCGGGTTGGAAGGTCAAATGGCAATCGCTTCCGTAAAAACTAGTGCCTACGCCAAATCATGGGTTTAGGTAGCGGACCCCGGGCATCTTTCAGGATTCAACTGTACCGGGATAACGCTAGGAGGCAGATGGTGAGACACATTAAAAAAAACCTTGTAATTTATTTGTCCATGGCATTGAAGTGACACAAGCCACATTGTCCATATCCAAACTAAATGATAAACGCGAAAGTGTCTGTCTGTCTGTCTGTTACCTCTTCACGCTTAAATCGCTTAAGGCTCCTTATCAGTTAAAAAACGCTCATCTATTTACGCCATTTTCTGTTTGAATTGAAACTTATCTTGACATTTTCTCAATGTTACTATCTAAAACAGGACTATTGCGACCTTATGTCATAAACTTCAAATGTATTTTTTGTATTTTTCATTAAGAAATATTGTTTCAAACATCACTCCAAATCGACTACTTTCAAGCTGAAATCTTGTTTTATCTTGTTGTACGTCTACTATACACAATAAAATCAAAAATTGCCTATGTTACTATGTAAAACATTAATTAAATCATAGTATCTTTTAATAACTTTACTGATATTACCAATACTTTTGTCATAATTTGAAATCAAAACATTGTAAAACTTATAAGGCCTCTTAACCAATTTAGATGAAATTTGGTACCGTAAACTGGGGTTACTTTAAGAAACAACGGGGCTACATTGATACATATAAAACACTTATATATTCATCACTAAGTATTTCTAGTTTGATTCAGTTTAGTAAATAGTTAGGAAATTAACGAAGGTATAACTTGACGCAAGATTAACTAAATAAAAAACTAAAACACGGCATAAAAACTGATGTTTTAAAGTCGCCCCTCAATTTGAAAGTAACCCCGGTTTACGGTAATTACTAATTCCAGTTTAACTATCTCCAGTTTGAATCCCGGGGAAGGACATAGATAATTTTATCCCACATATCATCCCTTAAGGGGGTGGAAGTTTCTATAGAAGAGCGATGACTATAGTTAAGCGCCTGGTATAACAAAATGCAATTAAGTACTATCGCGATTAGAGTTCTATGCAGACGAAATCACGGGCAATACAAATACAAATAGTTTATTTTGCAAGAAAAAGGGTTGTTATGATCTTAATACAAAACATTCAGTATCTCCTTAATCAGCCATTACATATGGCATGCAAAATATTAACAGTTTATGCGACTAGGTATTCAATTAGGTACATAAATTACATCTTAAGTTTAGTTGTCATGCACTCGTCTTAAGTATATTTCAATATATTATTCCATTGCATAAAATTATTATATATAATTGTTAGTCAGGTTCATCTTAAGTCAAGTTAATACATTTAGTTATTATTATTGTCTATCAAAAAAATCGTTTAATTTATAAAATCTATGTTCAAGGAGCCATTTATACAGGATCTTATTAAATTTACAATTTGGACTTTCTTTGATTTGTTGAGGTAATCTGTTATAGGTGTTCACGTACATAACACTACAGTTTTTTCGAAATCTTGCAGTTTTTTGCTGTTTGTCTACAACAAGACGATCACAATTTCTAAAAACTAGTTATGTATGTATGTATGTATGTATGTATGTAAGCACTTTATTGGGATTGGTCTCAGATAGTCTAAAACGCAGAATGACTAGTTTGATTTTTGCCTACATGTCACTATGACTACCATGTAACATGTCTAGATCTTATACGGACCACAACGCAAAATGACTAGTTTGCATACTTCCGGCATAGTATAGCGACATAAACGCAAAATGTCCGGACAGTGAACTGCAAAAGCATTTTACCTCTCGGTATGGTTTCATTATAGGTGAACAGGTTAAAACAATATACATGTCACATAAGATTAGAGTACAAAGGCGAACTTATACCTATGAGGGATCTCTTCCAGCTAACCTTCCAGTTATAAAATAAAAGAAAACACAAACTAATACAAAGCAAATAACCGAGGCATTCCCGATTCTGTTTGCGTTCCGTCCATGTTGTTTAACGTCCCCGTATTGAATCTAGTATTAGTTTACAACTCGTTTGCCGGCGAATTGCTTTTCAATTCCTTCCCGACTCTCAAGATGGCGCTTTTTAGGATTCCCTATCCGAAGGGTCGAAACGGAACCCTGTGCCTTTACTGCATATATGAGTTTACATGACCGTAATCGCTAGGATTTAGTAGCCGTTCATCCGATACACAGTTCGTCCAATTGGTTTTTAAATCCAGCGACTGCGTAAAAATTTGTATGGGCAAAAGTACAGCGCCTCTGGCGGTTACGCAATAGAACTAAGAATCGGCATACTAAATCGTTTACGCATGAGTTTGCATGACTGTACTCGCTATACAATACAATACAAATACTCTTTATTGCACACCTCAATCAAAGGATACAGTACAGTACAAAAACACATGAGAAGAGGCAAACAACAGGCGGTCTTATCGCTAAAGAGCGATTTCTTCCAGACAACCTTAGGGTAGCGGAAATCTAATCAGAACGATTCATAGCAGGTGGTGCAGAGTTAATACATATGAAGCCTACTAATAATTACAACAATAACATTTAATTAAGGATTTATACAGTTATGCAAACTCATGGTAAAGGCACTGTTGCTGTCACTCACGCGTCCGTCCGTCCGTCATATGTCACGAAAATTTATTCCGAATATTTCTTTTGTTTTCCTTTGATCTTGATATTGGTGATAATGTTTATTATTTCGTATATTTACAACAAGTGCTAATTCTTTGATAAATCTGATTATTTTAACCAACTTAATTTTGCGGTTAGTTCGGAATCCTAAGGCCGGGTTTTATAAAGATCCGTTAGACCAAATGTCGGATCAAATTTCAGTAACTCTGTACATTTTTTGACATAACAAACCGACATAAGGTCTAACGGATCTTTATAAATCCGAGCATAAATGTGCGTAGTCCGACACGCACTAGGCCGGTTTTCTCTTGTAATTTTTAGCGCTGTGACATATTTATTTATATGTATGGTATGGATGTAATCAATTCTGTTACAAAAAAATTATATTTGATTTAAATTAGTAATCTTTTTCGGTTATATCGTTGCAAATCTAGTTGGTCCACCTGATGGTAAGCGGCCACCGCACCCTATAGACGCCCGCAACTCCAAAGGAGTCACGTACGCGTTGCCGACCCTTTATAAAATTTGAGGATGCACTGTGTTGACAACAGAAGGGACAAATTTAGGTCCCTCGCTCTCAACATAGTGCATCCTCGGGAGCTCTGGCAACCTTGTTCCCCTCCAGGAACACAACACTACATACTTGTATAGTATATAATGTTATTATGGCTGTGGTCTTCTGCAAGGCGGAGATACTTCCTTGGGCTGCTCCAAATTTGAGCAAGATGAGATTTTGCTGTGCCCTACCTCTCTTAACAAAGAACCTCTCTTAAGTGGTGGTCATAACATAAAAACCATTGTTTTTACTATTTACTTTTATTATCACAATGTAGACATTAGCTATAAGGATTTTTAATAATGATTCTATTCTTTTAGCGTCATCTCTCTAATTTTTTTAAAAATTACAGATCTAATCGTGTCCGCCTGACGCAAATATTGAATCTCGGAATAAATCCAGACGGCAATCGAGCTTTCTATTTGCTTCTATAATTCCGTTGGCTACTATTTCTTTTACAATTCCATCATTCTTCAAAAGGTCTTATGTGATTTTTGAATTCAAAACGAATTCAAGTTCCATTGTGTTTGAAATAAAGCTGTATTTGCAGTCTCGTGTATAAGGGAGATGTTAGTGTAGGGTAGTGATGTGGCGATTTGTTTGTCTCGCCAGAGCAATCCTCATTTCTGTTTGTTGGAGTTTGCTTACTTTTACGAGGTAAGAGAAAATTGTGTATTTTGTTTGAGGTATGGGAATGTCTGTTTCATTTGAATAAATTAGTAATACTTCGTGAGGCCTGTGCCCAGCATATATACAGTAGGGCCTTGATAATCCGTACACAGGCTAATCCGAACGTCGCAGTAATCCGAACTGCCGAGTGACCCGTTTCTCCTCCGCCGTAACACCTGACTTTGTTTAAACCATCCGGTTTGTAGTTCTTTCAAGGATACGAAATTATGCTGTACTGCATACCACGTGTTTTATGATAAGGTTCCTACATTTGAAATATGATATGGTTCCTACAAACAATACAACAATGAATATATATATATATGATATGGTTCAAACGTAAACACAAAATTTTGACCATTGCTGAGAAGTGTGCCATATTAGACAGCTTGAAAGATGGCGTGTCTGCTACTTCGCTTTCTCAAAAGCATGATATTGGAAAAGCTACAATTTCTGATCTGATGAAAAAGGAACAGAACATTGGGTAATTTCATTCCAACATACTATAATTCGAACGCTCCGTGAGTCCGAACAGTAGTTATTTCTTTGAAGTTCGGATTATCGAGGCCCTACTGTAGTCCCTACTCGTCTCGATACCAACGCATATCGGGTAGAGTCACTCCGACCCAGGTCGGGCATAGCTGAGTTTCTTGCTGGACTCTTTTCATTTCATTTCATTTATTTATTTCATTATATTGTATGTACATAAAAGTCTTAAAATATAGGACAGTGTTCCAATATAGCCCTGGAAGGGTACCTATGCTGCATTTACTTAATCTAAGGAGTTTTCAGCTAGGCTTGGTTTAGTGAACCAGCGACAAAACTCCCAGTAGCTCGATTCCACTCACACCAGAGATTTCCCCAGGCCACTTTCCAACCGCGCACTCCTACTCCTATCGGTTTTATCGGGCCCGCAGGCGAGTCACGTAACTTTATGTACTAACGGTAGATAGATTTTACTGTCAAATTTGAAGTATAAATGAATGAGCTGACAATTAGAATTAAATCTAAATTACATTTAAATCTACCTGACGGTAGTACAAAAGTTACGTGATTGCCCCGCTGGTCTATAAAGCCATAGTCTGGTTCAAAAAAAAGGTTATGAAATCTTCTACGCAATTATACTGAAGAAATATTTATTTTAGTTTTGAAAACAGAAATCTGTTGACATAACCTCATAGCATCGCCAAAGGCTTCGAAAGTTATTAATTAACTACAAATATTTGAGTTGTAGTAAAACTTAAAATGAGATTATATATATCAAAACTTAAAATTAGATCTCTAATGTACACATTCTAGAATCCTCTTAACGTCCTAACTACAAGGGTGGTCTGTGTTACAATTGTCTAAGCTAGATGGATAATGTTTAAAACAATATTCAGTCCTCATCGATTTCGATGACGGCGATCCAACAAATTATAGATTTGCCCTATTGTGAGTTCTGTTAGGTCTGGCTAGGCCAAACTTGGCAGTCTGCCGTCTTTCAAGGTATCAAATCGTTTGAAGAGAATCGCCTAATAACATTGAAACAATATTTATGTAGACTACTATATCCAACTTACTGATTAAGCTATATTATTCATAAACTTTATTCTCCTCTCTTAAAGTCTAACCCGAATTTTAAAAAGATTAAAACATCGGCCACTAAAATCACCTGAAACCCTGAAATAATTACTCGTCCGCACCTGCCACAAAGTGGTTTGTGATTTCCCGTTTCAATTTTCTAGTTTTAAATCTACCTTGAGCCTTTCAGAACTAGTTTCTAGCTGGCAAAATAATTATAAACCATGTGTGCTATGAAATTGAAAAGCTTCGCGCCCGGGGCGTTGGAAGCTCAGAACTTCGAAGCTCGGTGAAAACATGCTCTGTGTTTGTGGGGATTTAATTAGGGGATTTCAGATGACGACTGAATATTTTCCAGCCAGCCTGTTGGCAGCTGACAAGAAGACTACAACTATTAATCATCTGGGGAGTAAAACCCGCTCGGAGACGAAAGCAAAAGCGATATGTTAGGCGATCTTCGATCATCGAACAGTGATAATCGCAAACCGAATTATGAAATATCTTACAATAAACATATATCATACTATTAGAAAGAAGCACTGGATGTTTAAAATATATTACACGACAAAAAAGTTAGTAATAGATTCCACAATGAATGAGTGAAACGTGGACAATCAAAGAGACCGAAATGGACTGAATGCGTCCCATATGTGAGGAGACAAATAGAAGGACTCAGACCAAGAGAATAACAAATGAGGACATTACGTAGAATGAAGGAGAAAAGAACTTCTTCAAGACCATGTTGGAAGGAAAGATAGAAGGAAGGCGAGGAAGACCAATCCAGTTATATGGACCAAATAAAAGAAACAGTTGACGACGTGTCGAAACTGGAAGTCAAAGGGCGGTACGACAAGGTCAATCGATATATCACGCCTGGACAGCTTCTTACTTTATACAAAGCCCAAGTCCGATCTTGCATGGATATTGTAGTACCTGGATGCCTCGGCCAAGTACCAACTTGCCGCACTCACTCTGTGGATCGAAGACCTAGGAGCCTCATTGGCACGGCAGTAGAAACTAAGCTGCAGAGCCAAGCACATAGACGCAAAGTTGCTTGTCTGTACGTCTTCTACAAGTTGTACTGCGAGGTGAGTGAGCTCAGGAGCTAATACCGCCTTCCCGTTCTTCCATCGTACATCTTGACCTACGGCTGGCTACCATCCTTACCTGGTCGAAATTTATCTTTTATAATGCGCACTGCTAAGTTATGGAATTCCATGCCGGCGTATGTATTTCCGAGTTCATATAACCTAGACCCTTTTAAATCCACGAGTGAATAGGCATATTCTGGGTGAGCTGGCTTCACCGTCGGACTCATCTTTGCCCTCTGGCTAGATGCTAGCCAAAAGAAATCTTATTTATAATTAAAAAAACTAGTAGGGGGGGGGGGGGGGTAGGGACGAGAGAGAGAGAAATGGAAATTACTCCACCGACAAGAGAATAACTGTTTAATTTGATAATGATGACCAAAATGAATAGCACTCAGCTTAAAGTATGATATTACTATGATTTCCAATATGACCTACTGGATAAAACGGGTTGTTTAACACTTTCGCTGCTAAAAATTTCGTAGCGCTACACTCGTAGCCAATAACATGCGAAAACCCGTATGTACGTAGAGAAAAACGAATACGAGACTAGCGCCCATCTAGCAGACTGCAGGCAGTGATAGTGTACCTACGTACTTTAAAAAGTGGGTTTGTGTTCACTATATCGTAATGTAATATTAATAGAAAACGTACCTACAATGAACGTACATTTCATTTATTTTTATGAAACTAGCTATTCTGATTCTACTTCAAACTAAACTAAAATAAGACGGAGAAAATGGCCAGCCGCCTGGAAACGATTGTCTCTTCGCAATAGAAAACACATTTTGCTCCAAACTTCATCCACCCGCCTCTGAGCTTTGCATAGCGAACATTTATTGAACTGTTACGGAACTATCTGGACTTAATTTTAAACTAAACAAGCAATTATTGAAGAAATGCAACTGAACTCTGTGATTCAAAAGTATTGGATTTTTTAGAAGTGTGACAGCAATTATTGGAGGAATGCAATTCAACTCTGTGATTCAAAAGTATTGGATTTTTTAGAAGTGTGACAGCAATTATTGAAGGAATGCAAGGGTCAATTTCAACAGTGCATGATTTTTGTATCATTCCGGTGTGATTCTTTGTTTGGGAGTTTTTTGTGGATTTTTTAATATCAAAAGACACTTCAGACTATATTATGAAAATCTTCTAATAGGGATGTTGATATCTATAACAGTTTTTGAGATAACTGAGATTAAAAATGAAACTCACAACGGAATGATAAATATACACTGGGGATGATAATAACAGTCCACAGGAATGAAAATTAGAGCACATACATCGAAATTAAAAAAAAAACTCCTCAAAATTATAAAATTATTTATTTTGTACTGCTAGTACCTGAAAATAATCATTTTCACTACTCAAGACCGCTTTATAATAAACTGGTGGACCACTTCAATTTAATAATTATACTTATAAAAATAATCATTCACTTTTTCAAAAAAAAAACGCATTACAAGCAGCAATGCTACAAACAAGTAATAAAAACTAAAAAAAAATCTTTCACGTAACCAGTAAAAACCTCTACTGACTGGCCTGTTAATACAACGGGACTTATGTTATTTGTGTTATGTGTTAAATATGAATAATAATAAATAACTGCTTCTTAGACTATAGTTTTATGATTTATAGAAAAAAGTACTAGGTGTATGATTTAAAAACACAAGCATTTTGTATATAAGTTAAAAATAGTGTAAATGTCCAGAGGCTTGCATCCTGTTTATAAAACACTTCGTAACTAGTTGTAAATTTTGATAGAAAGAAAAAGAAAAATCATGGTTCATGTGGTTTGGAACCCTATACCTTTTTTTCTAGAAAACACAAATCTGTAGTATAAGAAACATAGTTCAGTAATGTTAAAATGATATTACGGAACTATCTTTTATTTTTGTGTTTTGAAATTTGTATTTTGTAATGGACAATATTATTATTTATCTGACTGACGATTCCGAATGGAAGATGCATTTATTTTTCTGTTTACTTTTTATCATGTTTTGTATTACTCTGGTCGACATTATGTTATTTTTATTTTTCCTGTTATGACGATCATGATAACAATTCTTGTAATTTTGACATGTGTGAAAATTTATAACGTAATTCCTTATCATGAAATAAATTATCTAAATCTATCGTATGACTTTTTACACCAATTTTTGAAATATTTTTTTCATTAACTTCATATTTAGCACTTCCAACCGACGCCTGTCTGTGTAATTATTACCATCTTTTATAGTAAAATGCTTAATCCATTTCGGAAAAACTAATTACGCTAATAATCTTGAGGAGAAGTACATTTAATATCGATTTAATATATTTTCTATATCTTAATGCGCGAATAATCAAGTAAATTGACAAAACACGATATAGTGAAACATATATTTAAATATAAATACTAGGTAATAGGCATATATGACATCAAATAAATATATTATACTCAGTAAAAATAATCATTAATTCCTATATATAGCAAAGTGAAGCTACATTTCTATTTAACTACACCGGAAACACCGGAATGAAAACGGCGGAATGATAAACACAGGATAACATTATTTTTAAAAAAAAGATCAAGCCCCTTATTCTTAAATTAACAAGGTTCTAGATATCACAAATATATATTACATGTTATATATTAGTTTCAATCGAAACAGATAAAAAATAAAAAAGATATAGCAAACTCCGGAATGATATTATTTTTGTCCGCGTATCACGGCCACGATATACTCATGTGTATAGCAGGCCGACGAATTACTGCACCAGGTGTCCTCCCTCGCCGAACACCGCAGCGTAACTGATTCTCGAAGTGCGCAGGAGACGGGGCCTTACCGAGTCAAACTTCGCAAATAAATCGTTGACAAGCTTGGTCCGCGGTGGCCCGCGGTAATGAAAAAGTTTCTCGGGACAAACATTTTCGCACATTATAAAATGGTTAGGTACACATGAGATTTAAAGGAAGCTATATTTATTGTTGCCTATTTAGCTGGTCTTAAAATGAGGCTAAAATATTTTTATTATCATACATAGTTTTCGAGTTAGGCGACATTATGCAAACAAAACCAGGTTAGGGACAACCCACCTTGATGAGAAATTGGTGCTTTATATATTTTTTTAAATTATTAAATACATTAATATTTAAGTTTTAGCTATTGCCCGAGGCAGTTAACTGGGATGTGTTTCCGAAAAAAAATGGTTAATTATTATTTAAACTTTCTGCACCTGCGTTCTCAGTCTTGCCAACATTTTTTACTGCTTGGGAAATTGACCCGCAATTGAACTATGTGATTCTAAAGTATTGGATTTTTTAGAAGTGTGACATCAATTATTGGAGAAATGCAATTGAACTCTGTTATTCACAAGTAATGGATTAAAGGTCTGGCAGCAATTATTTAAAAATGCAATTGAAATCTGTGATTCTCAAGTACCTACTGGATTTTTAGAGGTCCGGTAGGCAATTGGTTTGTTTATTTAAACTTTATTGCACAAAACAAATGAGAACAAATGGCGAACTTTATGCCTCAAGTTAATTTCACGCGTCCGTCCGCCTGTCATCTGTCCCATGAGTTTACAGCCAAACGATTGGAGCTACATTCTTCAAATTTGTTGATAATGTTTGTTATTACGTATATTTTACCAACAAATACTAAAGTTGTTAAATAAGAATTTTCCATTCAACCTTATTTTTCCTGTTAAAACCAGGGACCAATACCGGTATTTATAAAAAAAACCCTGAATTATCCCAATATTTTGGATTATTTTTTGCTCTTTACGTAGGGCTGAATCATGTATTTAGATAACAACGTCGTATTATAAGATTGTCCCATTAAAAAAGAAATAATGAACCGCTGACCGTAATAATACCGGTATTTTTCTATGGAGAATTTCCGGTATCCCTGGTTAAAACCAACTTAATTTTCCGGTTGGTTCGGAACCCCAAATGCGCGAATTCCGATACTCACTTGACCGGTTTGTTTCGACAAGTAAGCAAGGATAAGGTCTACCTGCGGTAAGCGGACACCGTAGCCTGTAAACGCTTGTGAGTCCAGAATAATCACAAGCGCGTTGCCGACCCTTTCTTGATTTGAGGAGTCGTATTGAAAGCTGAGACAAATGCATGTTACTATCTACTTCGCCTAGTACCCATAGTACAAGCTTTGCTTAGTTTGGGATTAGGTCGATTTGTGTAAGATGCTCCAAAAATATTCGTTTAACCATTACCATGATTCTGATCATGATTTGACGGTCCTGGGTTCGAATCCCGGTCAGGGCAAATATTTGTGTGATGAGCATGAATATTTGTTTCTGAGTCTTGGATGTTTTTTATGTATTTAAGTATTTATATGTATTAAATATATCGTCGTCTAGTACCCATAACACAAGCCTTCTTGAGCTTACTGTGGGGCTAGTTCAATTTGTGTAAGATTGTCCTCTAATATTTATTTATGATTTAGCCGAAACCAACCATTTTTCCACACCATTCCACACCGGCTAAAATGACAGCTCACCGACATTTTAAACATGTAACTTTATTCAAAGCGCGTATCCTCGCAACTCGAAACGTCGGTCCAGACAGACCTTCGTCACCGTGTTTGTTCCGTTTGTATTATCATGTTAAATGTCCACCGCCGCACGTTTACTCTATTCCGCTTTGTAATGTTTAAGTTGAAATTTGTGTTTGGAGCTATTTGGGAACCGCTGCCCTGGGAGCAGTGAAGTGGAATTCTGCGGAAAACCATTAAAAGTCGATATCAAACCAATATTCCATTGACTTGTTTTATAATTTCAAGTTGGAATTAAGGTATAAATTCGCTCCAAGGAACTCGCCTTGTTTTGGACGGGGGGAACATCCTTTACGGATACCACCACACCGAGGGGGCGGCGAGGTGTTATGTCGGACTTGCACCGACTAAAAATACCCCGATTGAGCTCCTCAACCCATTTCGGCACTGGAACGCGCCAGTGCCACCCTGTAGTCCACTTATGTGGGTCCCGCAATGTTTCTATGGACGATCGTAGCCCCCAACTACGACCCCGAGGATTCCCTTCTGGTCGTATTCTATGCCCGGGCTGCAGGACGTGCCAGGAATTCGCCTAGCGGGCACTCTGCTCGTAGGTGGGTAGCCGATACCATGCGTTTCCCCGTCATTATCATCATCATATCAGCAGAAAGACGTCCACTGCTGGAAATAGGCCTCCCCCAAAGAGTGCCATAATGACCGGTCCCGCGGCACCCGCATCCAGCGGACTCCCGCGACCTTTACCAGGTCAT
Source organism: Epiblema foenella (assembly GCA_963556455.1). Lineage (NCBI taxonomy): Eukaryota > Metazoa > Arthropoda > Insecta > Lepidoptera > Tortricidae > Epiblema > Epiblema foenella. The sequence continues at coordinate 22,213,855 of OY747103.1, read as the reverse complement.
CAGTCCACCTTGTGGGGGGGCCTACCCACGCTGCGCCTTCCGGTCCGTGGTCGCCCCTCGAGAACCTTCCGGCCCCAACGGCCATCCGTTCTACGTGCAATGTGCCCCGCCCACTGTCACTTAAGTTTAGCGATTCGAAAGGCTATATCGGACATATTGAAATATAATAAATTTGTCATAATTTGAAATCAAAATATTTAAAAACTTATAAGGCCTCTTAAGTAGTTTAAGGAATTTGTTATTATAGATTTCAAAAATACTAAGTGGGACTAAATATTATATATTTTTGCTATGTGAAAAATTGCCTAATTTCTTTATTTTTTAATTTTACATGATTCTGTTTTTTTGTCCACAGGTAAGGAGACCTGGTGGAGAAGTATCGAAGCAAAACACAAGTAACCTGCTTGCTGCTATAAATCCAATAAACATTATTTAACTACTGGTTTGATTACCTAAAGAGGATCTTATGGTCCTTAAGAACCGGTTTTCCGGGTTAACCTAGTGGGTAGTGCACCTGCCTGTGAAGCTGACGGTCCTGGGTTCGAATCCCTGTCAGGGCAAATATTTGTGTGATGAGCATGAATTTGTTTCTGAGTCTTGGATGTTTTCTATGTATTTAAGTATTTATATCTATTAAATATATCGTCGTCTAGTACCCATAACACAAGCCTTCTTGAGCTTACTGTGGGGCTAGTTCGATTTGTGTAAGATTGTCCTATAATGTTTATTTTTTTATTTTTTAAGAACGCCACTCTTTCCTATTTTCCGCCCCTTTAAACCAGTTGAGTGCCCTAAGGAACAATATCTATGAGAAATTTCTCATTCCCGTGGTATCCGGGAAATCCAATAGATCATCATTATTAAATATACAAGGACTCTTAAAGCGCCTCATAAACTTAATAAGATGCTTATAAATTCATTTGAAGATCTCAGCCGAGTCTTGTTTAATGAACCTATAAAAATGGCGTCGGTATTAAGAATTCTCGAACTTCGGCTATAAATCTACAACTTTTACAATGCTTCTCCGATACTATTACGCGATTCTGTTGAGGAAAAAATAAATATTGCGAGTATCTTCTACAAATCTATCTATACCCAGTTAGGGATTAAAAAATATACCGTTTGTAAAGGTTTTCTGTGTAAAATGTACTCGTTTTTCTGTTCTTTAAGGTTTTACTTATAAGTCCCGTCTGATGCAGTGAAACAGAAAACAGAGTCTTTGGGCAAATAGTGCTAGTGTAAGAAAGAGATGAACGTATGAGTTAATATTTTCGCAACGACACAATTTTTTACCGTTATGAAAATGTATTTTAATATTCATCTTAAATGCATTGTTCGAGTATTGTAAAACTCAAATCTTTGAAACTGTGACATATCAACAGTTTTCTGTCGACTTCAGCTAATGAGAAATCCTTTTAAATCTCTTGTGCTATATTATGTTACTCCTTCAGCGGACATTCAGATAAGGACAATCGTCCTTATTTTGTTAGTCTTCCGATCGCACGCTGCGGTTTGTTGTATTTTTTAATTGACCGAGTGAAACGAAGGTCTCTGCTTCAGCTTCGACTAAAATGCTTTCGTATGTTCGGCGGATTTCCGTTTGTCCTCCTATACAGGTCGCATTTCTCAACCGATTCTTAGTGAAATTTTATTTATTTAAACTTTATTGCACAATACAATAAGTACGAATGACGGACTTAATGCCTCAAGGCATTCTCTACCAGTCAACCATAGGGCCAAACAGTAACTTGCAAAGGTTGGGTGAATTTTGTGAGCACTGTTTGGAAATTTTCTAAAACATTTTATTTTAAAAACGATATACTCACGAGGTCTACAGTTGAAAGAGCCAAGTTATTTTTCTAAAATGGAACGTCTATTACGAATGCTACGGCGTATTTCATTTTTTAAACGCCCACAAACCAGACGCATTGTATACAGTAATCAGCCATGTGTAAATTCTTATAACGCGCTGCCATCTTGTGAAATCCTAATAAACACAGACAGTAAAGGCTTTATGGTGATGTTTCCAACCGCAAAACGAGTTGAGACGAGAAAATTCGTTGTTCTTTTTTAAGACTAGACTGAGGCTAACACGCATATATTATGACCTGATAGATAGTAAGTAGATACGCAGCCTATGGACGCTTAAGACACAAGGATAATTAAAATTTCAGGGTCATTGTATTCATGTAGCTACGGCATATATTTTCGTCCAATATTTCGCAGCGTCTCAAGACGAAAGTCTTTGATTAGTGTGTGTTGCTAGTGATGACATATGGTACGGAAACGAGGTCGCTCACCATGGGCCTCATAAGAAGACTCAAAGTCAATGCAATGGAGAGGACTATACTGGGAGTTTCTCTGCGTGATCGCATCAGAAATGAGGCCATCCGTAGCAGAATCAAAGTAACCGATATAGCCTTTCCAATCGCTAAACTTAAGTGGCAGCGAGTGGCGACCGCGGACCGGAAGGCGCAGCATGAGGAGGCCCCCTACAAGGTGGACTGATGACCTGGTAAAGGTCGTGGGAGTCCGCTGGATGCGGGTGGCGCAGGACCGGTCATTATGGCACTCTTTGGGGGAGGCCTTTGTCCAGCAGTGGACGTCCTTCGGCTGATATGATGATGAAAATAATGATGTAGTAGTATTCATGACTAGTGTGCGTCTTCGGGACCTCTGGCGACCATACTCACAAGTCTACTCAGTTTGAAGGATTTAGACTGAATGTATCGTCTCGTATATTATTGTATCTGCGTAGTGTGTGATAGTTTCAGATCATTAAGTTATTATACGCAGATAAAATATTATCGTATCTGCGTAGTGTGTGACAAGCTTTCTTTTGAGCCATTTGATTAATAATTTGATCCCGTTAGAGGAAATTCGAAATTATTGTTTTTCTTATTTGCTGTCAACATCCCTATTAGAAGCTACATACATTAATGCTACAGTTACACATGCTGATTACTAGCACGAAAGCATACCACTAATGAGCAATTGCTACTTAGTAGTACGTGTGTCGAAACATTGCTAATAATAAGTATGCCTACTTCGAGTTTCCTCAAAAATCGACGCTCGGGCGATTTTTGGGCACGCTACCTGCAGCGCGGGTGGAAGGGAGCGTGGTATTAGCAAGATTAGCAAGAGTGGACGCTCTTGCTTAATGAGCATGCTAGTAATTAATATGGTAGTAGTATGCTTATCCCCAGCAAATGTGTACAACTCCAAAGCATGCTCATCTTAAGCATGCTAATGAGAATGCTTTTTGTTGCGAACGCAACTCTTATCTAATTTATACATATGTAATAACTTAGTATGCAGTAGCAAAACGCGCCCGTCGGGCACGGTTAGTATAAGAGCGGCTTTTTTAAAGCCACCAATAGCAACGCTTCACATACGCTTTATCCCTACCATTGTAACATACGTTAACTCAAATTATCAAATCTTGCTCGTCATTACCTATTCTTTGTTCTCACATACAACCACTTCTGCACATACCTCTTTTGGCCAAACTAATTTTGTAAATCAGCACCTATTGAAATTATACAGTCAACTTTACATCGAAGTTTTATTTGAGTCGTCGAGTTCCATCACCACCGGCACCGGCGTCTACATATGGTCCTTCGCATCCGTCAAGACAAAAGAAGATTTGGCCGTCATCGGAGTCTTCGTAGAAGTGGACTTCATATCTTCGTCGCTGTCTTCAGTTTCTTCGGCATAGGAAGAACACGCAGCAGACGTCCAATCACGGGTCCCAGCGTTCACCGGCATAAGGAGGACGTTCGTTGGATTGCCACCTCATCATCAGTGTGAAGAACATCGCATCGCATCACATCGCCTGAACAAGTAGCACTTTGACTGAGTGAGTCCGTTCCAATTCCTTTCTACATCCATTGTTCCCATATTTCTTGGAATTACGAACATCGCTATACGTATCAGGCATAATTCATCACCTTAAAATCATCATAATCATCCTTACAGTACATATCCAATCTTAAATCACATCATTACATTGTCTAAAACTCATTACAAAACTAAATCATTTCTATACAAGAAGCCGTCTCCATCGCTTATTACCTACGACTCGATGTCATAAAATATTTGCTTAATACGCACAAACTCGCACAGCTGCGCTTATCTATTCCAATTCTTTTGTATTGCTTCAGTCGCTCATTAGCTCGTTAGCATTCACTGTGTTTTTGCGCATCAGTTAATTGCATAGTTGAATTCATATACCTACCACGTAAACAAGATGTCCGAAGAACAGTTAAAACAGTTAGTTAAGAAGCGTGGCAGTGTTAAGTCAAAGTTAACGCAGTTTAGAACTTACATGGATGTAGCTAAAACATGTGAAAGATTAAGTGAGTTGCAAATTACGGAAATGCAGTGTCGTTTAGATAAAATCGAGTCGCTTTATCCTGAGTTTGACGCCTTACAGATGGAGATCGAATCGTTATCTCCGAATCCCGACGACGCATACGCGGAGCGAGAGCAGTTTGAAAGCCAATATTATTTATTGGTTTCGACTGCTCGACTTTTGCTGAGTCCTACCGTCCAGACCAGCGGCGGGCGGGCCGGGTCCGAGTCTGCGTGCTCCACGTCCGGTGCAGCAGGCCGACGTGACTTCGTCCGTCTTCCGAAGATTGATCTTCCCCACTTCGACGGGAACTATCAGCATTGGCTCGGCTTTAGAGATACGTATATTTCCCTTATACATAATAACACCGCCATTAATGACATAAGCAAATTTCATTATCTTCGTGCATCATTAAAAGACAGTGCCGCCCTTGTTATTCAGAGCCTTGATTTTAGTAGTGATAATTACCACAAAGCGTGGCAGTTGGTGTCGGAGCGCTTTGACAACCAGCGCTTGTTAGTTAATAACCACATTCAGGCATTGTTTAACCTTGAACCTATGCAACATGAATCGAGCTATTTATTACGTAACATGGTGGACGTCACTAACAAAAATTTACGTGCACTTGCTACATTAGGTGAACCGACCGACCACTGGGACACATTAATTATACATATTATGTCTAAGAAGTTAGATTCAGTAACTAACCGTCAGTGGGAGGAACACCGGAACCTTTTAACGGGTTCGCCGACGTTACATCAATACACTAGTTTCTTGAATAGCAGGGCTGACTTACTAGAATCAATTCATAATAAAAACATTGATGACAAATCTTCTAAACATAAAACACATATACATATACATAGTGAAACACAAAAATCAAAAAATTTCCTTAACACTTCGAGTAATTCCTATCGTAAACCTATTGTTTGCCCGTTATGTAAACAAAATCATTTCTTATTTACATGCGAATCTTTTCGTAAATTAGATGTTGATACGAGGATAATTAAAGTGAATAACTATTCCGTATGCAAGAATTGTTTACGCCCGGGGCACAACGAGTCACGGTGCGTACTCTCGCATTGTAAATATTGTAAACAAAAACACAATACCCTTTTACATAAACATGCCGATGAGCAATTTTGTAGTACTGATGTACCGATCCCAAACGTTCAGTTTAGCGGCAATGTTCAAGCAAATATGTTTACACCTGCTAAGTCGTCGGCATTGCTATCCACAGCTTTGGTGCAAGTATGCGACGTGCATGGAAGGCTTCGCGATGCTCGCCTTCTCCTCGACAACGGAAGTACTTCGAACTTCGTGACACGAGACCTGTGCGAACAGCTCGGGTTAGCGAGGCGCAGCGCAGGAACCACGATCACAGGTATCAATAATCAGCTTTCACATAGTACAGAGTCTTGTGATATCGTTATTCAGTCGCCTCATAGTGATTATAAGACAACCGTAAACTGCTTCGTGTTGCCCGAGATTAGTAAGTCACTGCCGTCGTGCCATATCGATACATCGCATATACCTATACCTGCCGGCATCATATTGGCAGACCCGTCATTTTATAAGCCATCCGCTATTGACATTCTTGTTGGCGCGGAAGTTTTTTGGGACGTCTTGGGTTCCGCATCTATTATTTTAGGTAAAAATAAACCTCGATTACATGAATCGAAGTTAGGTTGGCTTTTATCGGGATCAGTACCTACTAACAATAAAAACGTAAACAAATCTTTATTTTGTTCATTCCTCACCCATAATGAGGAAACTAATCTTACGCAGTTTTGGGAACTAGACTCGGTGTCTTCAAAACATTCCATGTCTTATGAAGAACAGGCTTACGAAAAAAGTTTCCTGGATAACACCATCCGCGATCAAGATGAAAGCTTTGTCGTCACACTCCCATTAAATATATACATAAAAAATAATATGGACATAAAAAATGAATTCATTTCTTTTGCAACGTTACTTTCCAAATTGAACACGCTTCAAATAGATCGTTGGGTATTTAGTAATTCACCAACCGAAGTTCAACTTCACGTTTTTACAGATGCGTCCGAGCGTGCATATGGCATTTCTGTCTATGTTAGGACTGTGGACGATCACGGAGCAGTTTTCGTGCGTCTGATAGCTTCTAAAAACAAGGTAGCTCCACTTAAATCGTCCACCATCCCTCGGCTGGAGCTTTGCGGCGCCTTGCTCGGTGCAAGACTCTGGACAAAAGTCATTTCATCATTGACCGTGAAGGTTGATCATAGTTACTTTTGGTCTGATTCTATGATCGTGTTGGGCTGGCTGGCAGGGTCATCTAATCGTCTTAAACAATTTGTTCGTAACCGTGTGAATGAAATTCAAGAAAGTACTCGCGGACAAACATGGAATTATGTACCCTCAAAGCTTAACCCATCAGATCTTGTGTCACGAGGTATGAAGGCTGACGACATCAGCATATCTACATTAAGGTGGACTGGGCCAGAATTCTTACATCATCCAGTCATTCAAATTCCTCCAATGCCCAATACACAAATAAAAGACCTGCCAGAAATTTCATTACATACAAACATACATACAGACTTAAATGATAATCCTATAACTAAACTTATAACTAATAATTCAAAACTTACGAAATTAATAAGAATCATGGCATATATTCACAGATTTACATACAATTGCAAAAACAAAAACAATAAAATCACTTCAAACTTAACGTACACGGAAATAAAATCATCTCATTGTACACTGTTACAGCTTGCACAACAGGAAATGTTTTCTGAGGAGCATAAACTCCTATTAGCTGGCAAACCCCTACCATCGAAAAATCGTTTACTTTCGTTGACTCCTTTCTTAGATACACGCAACTTAATGCGCGTCGGTGGTCGTCTTAATAATGCCAACTACAGTTACGATATTAAGCATCCGATTTTGTTGTGTAGCAAACATCATTTAACAAAGCTCATTTTCGAAATGCAACACCTTTCTTTACTACATGCTCCACCTCAGCTATTACTGGCAAGCATTCGGCAGACATACTATCCACTTGGTGGAAGAGATCTAGCCCGTAAAATCGTTCACAAATGTGTTCGTTGCATTAGGTTCAAGGCTAAACCTCTTCAAATGACAATGGGCAATCTACCTACAGACCGCACACGGCTAGAATACCCATTTTTACATACGGGAATGGATTACGCCGGACCAGTTCTGATAGCTGACCGTAAGGGGAGGGGTAGCAGAACAGTCAAATCATATATTTTAGTCTTTGTCTGTCTTTCAGTCTAGGCTCTGCACTTAGAGCTTGTAACGAGCCTAACTACAGAGTCTTTTTTTGCTGCTCTCCGCCGTTTCATGAGTCGTCGGGGCAGGCCTCTAACTCTGTATTCAGACAACGGAACATCGTTTGTTGGGGCATCAAACGAACTTAGTAGTTTTCTTAAAAATAACAACGACATGCTGCAGTCAGGTATGGCCGAAAATAATATTAATTTTAAATTTAGCCCAGCATATTCTCCACACTTTGGCGGCCTCTGGGAAGCCGCTGTAAAATCAATTAAACATCATCTCAAACGCATTCTCTCTCTTACACATTTGACTTATGAAGAGATGAACACATGCCTGATACAGATAGAAGGTATTCTTAATTCTAGACCTCTTACACCCCTATCAACTGATCCTTCTGATCTCACATACCTATCGCCCTCTCACTTCCTTATTGGGCGCTCGCTTCTGTCAGTGCCGCAGGAATCATTGATTGAAGCAAACATCTCAAGGCTTCAGAGATTCCAAAGAGTTGAAAAACTCAAGCAACATTTCTGGAGCCGTTTCTCTAATGAGTATATTACTCTCCTCCAGCAGAAGACGAAGTGGCGCACTTCATCGGACAATTTGCAGACCGGCACACTGGTCCTGGTTAAGGATCGCGGACTACCTCCTCTCCTGTGGCTGCTGGGTCGCATCACGAAGGTCTACCCGGGCTCGGACAACGTCACCAGGGTCGCTGACATACAGACGAAGAAGGGCATCATCCGAAGAGCTTTCAACAACTTGTGTCCTCTTCCTATCTCTTAATGTTCTTCGTTAATTTTCTATTGTGTTGAGTTCCTCAACGCCGGGGAGCATGTTGCGAACGCAACTCTTATCTAATTTATACATATGTAATAACTTAGTATGCAGTAGCAAAACGCGCCCGTCGGGCACGGTTAGTATAAGAGCGGCTTTTTTAAAGCCACCAATAGCAACGCTTCACATACGCTTTATCCCTACCATTGTAACATACGTTAACTCAAATTATCAAATCTTGCTCGTCATTACCTATTCTTTGTTCTCACATACAACCACTTCTGCACATACCTCTTTTGGCCAAACTAATTTTGTAAATCAGCACCTATTGAAATTATACAGTCAACTTTACATCGAAGTTTTATTTGAGTCGTCGAGTTCCATCACCACCGGCACCGGCGTCTACACTTTTTATGTGCTTATTTTGAGCATGTGTAACAGTACCTTAATTACATTTGTCTAGCACCCATTGCTAAAAGTGGCACTGGCATTAAATTGCACGTGCTCTGGCCACAGAATTACGGAGCTGACTCTGCCCTTTGTGGTCATCCTTAAAACGATTTTTTATTACTAATCCGCCATTAAAGAGCTCATGAAATATTAAAGCGAACCCTTCGCGATAAAAAGGGATTGTGACGGGATTTTTGTGGATTGTTGTCCACGTGGCGATTTTTCATTTATTACGCTTTTAGGGAGCTTTAAAGCGAGCTTAACGAGCTTTTGACAGATCGCGTGAGACGTACAAAATTGCGCGTGTTAAAAACAAGAGTCGAGAGAGATCGAGACCGACTCGCTTTCAGGGGGTTCAGATTTATTAAGCTGCAGAATAAAAATAGAATATTTCCATCACGAAGGTTCACTTATTTTGCTGAAAGCACTTTTGAAGTCAGATGAATACTTCCGGAAAGGAGTACACACACACAAAGACAGAAAGCTGCAAACTCGGACTTTTCCTCCTTACGTTTGTGTTTACTAACTTTAGTCCACGTATAGTTTACCGAGAATTCTAGAAAAACTAACTAAAATATTGCTCTGCGTGAAATTATCACTACATAGTATAAAACAAAGTCGCTTTCTCTGTCCCTATGTCCCTATATCCCTATATCCCTATGTATGCTTAAATCTTAAAAACTACGCAACGGATTTTGATGCGGTTTTTTTAATAGATAGAGTGACTCAAGGGGAAGGTTTATATGTATAATACATGCATCAGCATTGCACCCGTGTGAAGCCGGGGCGGGTCGCTAGTATTATAATAAAATGATTATCAAATCTGAATACTTCTTATGATCTCGGACACAATTGGATACAATATTATATGAAATTATTTCTGTATAGAATCAAAATTTCTAGTGTTTTTAGGGTTCCGTACCCGAAGGGTCCAAACGGGACCAATAAATAGGCTCTGATTCCACATCCGTTCGTTCGACGTCAGTCACAAAATTTAGTTCCGAAGAATTTTTCTTCCCATTGCCCTTTGAACTTGAAAATTGGTGATAATTTATATTATTACGTATATTTTAACAACTAATACTAATATATTGATAAATCTGATTTTTATTACAAATTTCCTTATTTTTATACAAACGCCTTAAGGGAGGCGTACAGCGACATCTACCAGAAGACTCATGCTTCATTAACGGCACTAACGTCTCAAATCATATTTAGAATCGTCAGTTGTCGTTTCTAAATTTAAATTTCCTTATTTTTGCTATTAACACTGCAATATTAATATATTATTATGTAACACCTGTTGTATACTGTATGTTCTTGTGAATAAAACATTCATTCATTCATTCATTCATTCACTCATTCATTCATTCATTCATTTGTGGTTGGTTCGGCATCCTAAATGTGCGAAGTCCAACACGCCCTTGGCCGAATTTTTTAAAATAAATAATATGCTCAATCAAGCAACTAAAGACGACGAGGCAGCTTTACCCAACATAGAACCCATATAGTTATATTAACGCAATATTTCTTACACTTTTCCATTAAATCTCGAAAGTACGTGTAAAAATAACAAATATCCTTGACTTCGTCCCTCTCTTCACATCGCCTTATCATTTTTTCCATGCCGCCATCTTTCTACATTACCTTGCCAAATTGTAGCACACCTTAACGGAAATCTTGAAACCATAAATTCAATTACCGTCATATAAAGGGTTGGCGCCATTCTTCATTCCCCTGCATATTCTCGTACTTACCATTTGCGCCACAGAAACTAAACGTAATACAGAAATATGACTTGCACTTTATTGCTATTATATAAGTAAAGTAGCAGTAGAAGTGGGCCATTGTCAGGTTCGCGTCGTTTCGGTGGACATATCAAAAGTTAAGGGCCATAAAGGTGTTTCCGTAACTATAAATCCATATAAAAACAACTTATATGTACATAAGCCGTTAACTATTGACCACCGGGTGGACAACTTTTGCTTTTACAACTGACAATGACCCAAGTTTATCTTAGGTCAATGCGAAGTTAAATGAAGATGAAGTTGGTGGCTTCTCATTCCATCGTTTTTCAAATTATCTTAAATAAAAAAAAAATATTTATCTACCCAATGATCTCTAAATAACGGTACTACATCGATGGGTAGGTCAACATTTTCTTTTTCGTGCCTCCCTTTACTCTATGGGAGCCATAAACAAAACTACCCACTCTGATTAATTTATCCCACCACTCTGGATACATGCGGCAATTAATAAAATATTTTAATATTTTACTAATTAATAAGCGTTTTTAATTAAATAAGGCTCGAAAGGTGCGGGCACATTGATGTAAAATAAGCGGTGCATGAGACCTAGTGGGGTTGAATGCGCGACATATCGTGTTATGCGGTCAGCGAGCATAGGCCGCGCGCACACAGAGCGCGTAGCAAGCGACGCCTCTTTACCAGTGTTGCCAGGTGGCAGTGTTGCCAGATGGTTACATTTCTTACATTTTTCGTAACTTTTGACCGGCTCGCGTCCCATGTAAGTAACTTCTGCGGGGTAATCACGTAACTTATTTACTACCGTGAGGCAGATTTTAATGTCAAATTTTAATTGTCAGCTCATACATTTATACTTCAAAATTGACATTAAAATCTATCTAACGGTAGTACATAAAGTTACGTGATTAGCCTGCTGTTGTAAATGAAATTTTCGTAACTTTTGTGAATAATTAAACTATTTAAAAAGAAAGGTCAAACGTATCTAACCGGGACCAAATGAGACAATTTGTTGGCTTCTATACAGAAAAGGTAACAAGAGAACCTACAAGTTACGACTTTGTCTGTCCGTCTGTTGCAACTATGTATGACTGCCCATCAGCCTGGCATAATTATGTCGCCAACCTCGCCGTATTAAAGCTGCATGTGACTACTCATTTCTTAAAATCAAACATTTTGATAGGTAATTACGAAAATAATAAAAAATGTAACTTTTGCATCAAAAATGTAACTTTTTAAGAAACGAAACGTAATTTTCGTCCCAACCGCCCTGGCAACACTGCTCTTTACTTTTTTAGGGTTCCGTCCTTTCCCCCAAACGACAGCCAGAAGCCCGTCCCGCTGTAGCGGTGACGCGACCCTCACCAGCTCCCAAAGCTCCCAGCCCTGTAGCACCCAGGAAGGTGTAGAAGATACTCGAACGAACGGACCACCTCACCTCACTCCACCACGAAAATCATACTGCGCGGTCATAGCGCGCAGCACTCTGCATAACTTTTTAAATATTTCTTTTTATACAAACGCCTTAAGGGAGGCATACAGCGACATCTACCAGAAGACTCATGCTTCATTAACGGCACTAACGTCTCAAATCATACTGAGAATCGTCAGTTACGATGCGCCATCCCATACCCAAATTTAGAATGAAGGAAAAATTTAAAAATTTAGGCACCGAGCAGGATTCGAACCTGCGACATCCCGGCACTCGCGGCCAGTCGCTCTAGCCAACTGAGCTATAGGTGCAATCACTACCCAGTTCTAAATTCATCAACCGTTCCTTCGTATTAAGCAGTACCGCTGCTAACGTAAACTATTCTAGAATAGTTGGTTTCAATTTTTCCTTCATTCTAAATTTTAAATATTTGTTTTTTACTTAAACTCCTCGCGGTGGCGGATTGAGGTGTGCAATAAAGAGTATTTGTATTGTATTGTATTGTATCCTGGTTTCCTGGTAATAGTCAAGCTCAAGACTTGGAGCCTACAGTTTACACCTCACAATAAGGGAACACATCTTCGCACATATCTGGTTGCTCATACAACACACACGGATGTGACTGTAGGCATACCTTAAGGCCGATATTGCTACGTCATTCATATTTGTCGAAGTCTGGTATTTGAAGGCATTCCTTGCTCGTCGAAACCTTATGACTATTGTGTCGAAATAGACTCGCGCGAGAGAATCGCGCTAGAAAGTCAATTATATTTACTACTACGTTAATACTAGTGTCTTTTTATAGGGGATTGGCGAGAGACATCATCCTGTTGTGGATTCGTTTTTATTATCAGTGACTTAGAGACCATATACATCTCTAACAATATTAAATTAATCTTAATTTTGACGCTCAGAGACCATGTACATCTCTGGGATATTATATTAATTTCATTGTACTCCTTGTTTAATCTTGAGACCTTATACATCTCTAACTTTACTGATGTTGTAATATTTGTAATAGATAACTTTGCAAGTTTATCTTCACTGTATGAAATTAATTTTGTTATAATTGTAAACTCGAAATTATTGTTCTTTATTGAACTGTAAATTAATATTTTGACATGAAAAATGTATTACTTATTATAGTCAGACTTTCTTAAATTGTAAATTAATATATATAATTTTTTAATAAATAAATAAATAAATATTAGAGGACAACCTTACACAAATCGAACTAGCCCCACAGTAAGCTCAAGAAGGCTTGAAATTTTGACATGTAAAAGTGCCCTTGTGGCCTATTTGCAGAATAAATGTTTGATTTTGATTCTGTGACTATACCCTCGTGTAGCTACAAACCTTACCTGTATACATGTCAAGAGCTTTACTCGTACAGCGCAGTTTCCCGGAAATTATTAATTAGTCGGTATTCGGATTGCCGATAAGCCGATAAACGACTTAATTTGGCCAAATTGCTCGCTCTCGGAAATGAACCGTTTATTTACGATATTTTACTGAAAAAACTTGAGGAGGATCTATATTTTTATGGATTTTATCGTTTGAACATGTATTTCTGTGGAACATCAAAAGGGTACTTATATTTTAGAATTACGATTTGAAACGGGATATTTACCACGTAAATTTGTATTTTTGAGTTCCCGATATTTCGGCACGGTGACACTGTGCGAAAAAAGCCAACCAGGAAGAGGGTAGATCGCTATGGTGTGTGGGTAGACCACAACTAAAACTCGCAGCACGTCAGTTAATCCTTGATAATGGCGCTTGCAACAGTGCCGAAATATCGGGAACTCAAAAATACAAATATACATGGTAAATATCCCGTTTCAAATCGTAATTCTAATGTCAAATGACCATGTAAGCTTGAAATACTTATATTTTGTCTAACAATATCTGATAATTAGTGAATAAGTAATCTGTTCTTCCGCAGACAGAGGGTATAGTGAAGTATCAAGCCGTTCATATTCGGAACAGCCCAGCTGAACAGCTGCACCTTTGCATCGCTATCGCTATTAGAGATGCACCGAATATGGGTTTGACCGAATACGAACATTCGGCCGAATAGGTCCAGCTGTTGCCAAACCAAATATTCGGCCGAATTATTCGGTTCAACGTAATTCCTTCATCTATTGTTGTAAAACAGATTAATTGAATGGTAAAAAATTTGTTCATAATCAAAGCGAAATATTGTCAAAAAATAAGTTAAATCACTGTTAATGACGGGTGAAGTATTAATTTTACGAAGCAGTAACTATAATACACTCTTGTAACTTGTAACAAAACCCTCTCAAAATTGTTGGGTAAATATTCGGCAGCTGAATCGAATGATTCGGCCGAATACCGAACATTCAAAAACATGCCGAATGTGCCGAATAATAACCGAATATTCGGCGCATCCCTACTGGTGTGTGGTGTAATGAAATGAATGAAATGAAATGAAATGAAATCTTTTATTTCAGGTCTTTATCGACCCATATTAATTTATCTTAGTAACATTAAAACTTATACTTAGGTTAGTAGACAGGGGTATTATTTAATATACTTAGCTACAGATTTTACTTGCCCAACCCAGTACTGAAACAATGCGCAGTCAAATCTGTTAGCTACCATGTTCAGGATGCTGTTGTGACTTTTCCTAATCCGTCCCATTAATGACACAATTTTGTAGCGCATTATAACGTAAAAGTCATTGGTGTGTGCCTCAGCAAACATGCCCGAGGCACTAATGCTCCTGGTGGTAGCCAAGGTTCTCAGATTTCTCAAGGATGCGTCATCTCATCAAAACTGAGACGGTCTCAGAGGAGCGCTTGTGATAAGTTCCCGATTCGTAATTCTTGTATCGTCGGATTCTGAGGGCCTACTCTTCAAAATCCGAACTTCGTATCGTGCCGTCCCTTTTACACATATACAACACGAGAGTGAAAGGGATGGCACGATACGAAGTTCGGAGTAGGTCCTCTGGCTTCGCCGAATTCGTCTTTCGTCAGAATTTTTCAGTTACAGAAAATCCATCCGTAAACTGAACGCCCCTTTACTGCTTTTCCACTCACATCTTACGTAAGCATATATAAATAGAATACTATTCACGTCACCATAAATAAAAATCACATCGTACTAGGCAATAGGTGAAAAATTAAAAAAAAAGTCATAACTCCGAAAATACGAAAAATCGCGGAACATACATGGGGGTGATTCAGATAGCCCTCTAGGTCGTCTACCTCCCAGCTTCAGTATATCACTACTTCTTGGGACACCCTGTATAAGTACAAAACAATGTCTACTAAGTGAACGGAAATCATTTTATAACCGGTTTATACACTACTTATTCAATCACATAGGTATTTTTTTCAATAAAGTAATTAAATGGGTTGGGGAAAGTTAATTGATTGAACCAATTGAAACGGTTGTCAAAACCGACCCTAAATTAAACATTTCATTTCATTTTACCAATCAGATAAGTGCAAAAACTTCATCCATTATTACCGTTTTAAAAGCATTCAATGAAGTCAGACAAACCGTAAAATATTTAACTTTATCCCTGTAAAATAAGGCTCACTTTTCATTTGTGCCTAAAACACTTTTCAAACCAAAATTACAAGCAAGAGAAAAATAACGTTATTTCTTGGTGTAATAAGGCTTGTTTTCGATTTATCTTAAACTCGCTGACCTATTAAGGAATAATCGAATAATTTAACGGAAGATATTTAATTGGCAGAGAAATAAAGAATGACAAAGCCATATCGCCATTAATTGACACGAAATGCGATAAAAACTTGTTGACTTTACGCCTGCACCTGTTGTTACTATTTTAAATACTTATTGTGGCTCTGCGAGTTGTAGACCTCGCGAGCATTTTTTTTAAGGTGCCATACCAAAAGGGACCCCATTTACTAACACAGCTCTGTCCGTCCATCTGTCTATCCGTCTGTCACCAGACTGTATCTCATGAACCGTCATAGTTAGACAGTTGAAATCTTCACAGATGATATATTTCTGTTGCCGCTATAATAAATACTAAAAAGAGGCTCCCATACAACAAACATATTATGTAACATTGCTAATATTGCTATCTTTTAAATTAATTGGTTACGCATAGTTCTCACTAAAAATTTTTGCATGCTACCCTAAGCAGAGTATGGCTGATCTCAATCCTAAGATTAACACCGATATGTTATGTAACCTGTACTCAGCAAATAAATTCATTTCATTTCATTTCAACGTGTTTTTTTTGCCGTATTTATAGATAATGGTACGGAACCCTTCATGCGCGAGTCCGACTCGCACTTGGCTGGTTTTTCAACCCCAGCCCCGCGATTTTGAAAAATCTCCGAAAACAGAAATGTCAAAAAAATATACGTGACTCATTTGGAGTTGCGAGCTTCTATAGGCTGCGGTGGCCGCTTACCATCAGGTGGACCGTACGCTTGTTTGCCACCGGCGCTGTATAAAAAAAACCTAATATTTTTTTCATAAGTGATCAAGTGCTCCAAAAATCAATTAAAATGTGCTAAATATTTACGAAACTACGCAGAGCTTAGAGAGCGGGATGGTTAATTGCAAACTCACGCGTGTTAGAGGGGGTCATTTGCACTGGAATGGCCTTGCCTTAAACTAAGTAAATCCTGTGCTATCAGTATAATTTAAGTAATGAGACCGCTAATATGGATACTTGATTAATTTTAACTTTTGAATAATAACTAACATAACTAACATGCGAATAATAAATAACATGCGCATATTGCAATAGAATGGCCTCGCCTAAGTGGATATTCGTATGAATTATTATCTGATTCATAAAGCCTTACAACGGGTTGAACCAGCTAACTATTACAATACAATACGTTTATTGAGCGAATAAATTGTACATAGTTCGGCTTACATATATTTGTTTACATAATTTTGATGCTATTTTTTATACCAGTCGCTTACCCAGTCATCGTTCTTCCAGACAAACTTCCACCCCCTTAATCAATGATTTCCGGGGTAAAAAGTCTATGTACTTCCCCGGGACTCAAATTATCTGCATACCGATTAAAATAGGTTCAGCGGTTTAAGCATGAATAGGTAACAGGCAGACAGACACACTTTCGCATTTATAATATTACTAGCGACCCGCCCCGGCTTCGCACGGGTGCAATGCTGATACTAAATACACTACAGAAATATTATACATATAAACCTTCCTCTTCAATCACTCTATTAAAAAAACCGCATCATAATCCGTTGCGTAGTTTTAAAGATTTAAGCATACATATAGGGATATAGGGATGGATTACAAAACGATTAGAAAAGAAAGAAAGGAAAAAAATATTTGGTGTAAACGAAATAGAACATAAAAAAAAATAAGAAAAAAATAACAAAAGTGGGTATACACCAAAAAGGTTGTCACTGAGCATATGCCACGACTGATATTTCGTGATGCTGATTTTCAGGCAAGGATAGGATATCGGTATTTTCTCCATAGAAAAATACCGGTATTATTACGGTCACCGGTTCATTATTTCGTTTTTAATGGGACAATCTAATAATACGACGTTGTTACCTAAATACATGATTCAGCCCTACGTAAAGAGCAAACAATAATCCAAAATATTGGGCTAATTCAGGGTTTTTTAAAAATATCGGTATCGGTCCCTGTTTGCAGTTATTTTTATTTTACTAATTTATTTTTCTGCAACTGTATGGCGTTCCGTGAGTCACCGACAATACTGGCTGAAAATCAGCGCTGTAGGTGTCTGACACCTCAGCATAATGCTGAGCCAGTGTCCGTTTCACTGCCGCGGGGACACACATGTTGTGTGGTTTCTGTGTATTTTTTCTTGTCATTTATGTGTCTTCTGTGTCTGTGAATAAATCTTTCTTTCTTTTTCTTAACATACAGTGACGGTAAGATTGTCTCTTAAATATTATACGTCAATATCCTGCCCCTTAAGTATTAACATTATCCCGTAGAAACTTGTCAAAGTTTTCATACAGACGGTTTGGTGCAACCTATCCTTAGCTCTAAACAATCTACTTTCGTTAGTACTCCTATTACCTCTCCCCTCCCTCCGACACCACAAGAGCCCCTCGCACGCTCGCAGCTAATTAGCGCTATTAGGGCCAAGCTTTGACGCTAACTCTAGGTCAAGAGGAAACGTATCTACATTAACAAGCTTGTGTAATTTGTTTTCGTTTGATGTGTGTACTTGACAAGGTATTACAGATGTTTGCTTTTGAGAAAAAAAATATGGGTGTAAATTTAGAATAAAGGAAATATTGAAAAATTTAGGCATCGAGCAGGATTCGAACCTGCGACCTCCCGGCACTCGCGGCCAGTCGCTCTAGCCAACTGAGCTATAGGTGCAATCGCCACCCCGTCCCAAATTCATCAACCGTTCCTTCGTATTAAGCAGTACCGCTGCTAACGTAAACTATATTTTTAAAAAATGTGTGTATTTTCTGGGAATTCTTTTTTTTTATACAACACCGGTGGCAAACAAGCTTACGGTCCATCTGATGGTAAGCGGCCACCGCAGCCTATAGACGCCCGCAACTAAAAAGGAGTCACGTACGCGTTGCCCACCCTTTATAAAATTTGAGGATGCACTGTGTTGACAAAAGAAGGGACAAATTTAGGTCCCTCGCTCTCAACACAGTGCATCCTCGAGAGCTCTGGCAACCTTGCTCACCTCCAGGAAAACAACACTACATACTTGTATAGTAGATAATGTTATTATGGCTGTGGTCTTCTGCAAGGACTGCGAGGCGGAGGTACTTCCCCAGTTGGACTGCTCCAAATTCGAGCAAGGTGACATTTTGCTGTGCCCTACCTATCTTCAACAAACTAACAAACTTGCTAGAAGATTAGGCTAGCTCAAACAGGGCAAACATGCTGAAATGGAAAATGAAACTTGGTTCGTAGTCTAGTCTTATCCCTTTAAGTTTAATGTAATATGCCGTCAAATATGGCGCCGGCAGCTGTCATCGACATGTTTCGGACCAATAAAGAACTAGCCACAATGGCCGCGCGTCTCGCACTCGCCATTGCCATCACGGCTAGTTCTCCATTAAGGGCCACGTATTGGTCCGTTTACCGTTTACCTTGTAACTAATCCAAACAAAGTTACGAAGTCAAATATTGTGTTCCAACATTTCCCTGTATTTTGTGCATGCGTTGCCTGAACTACATAGGTGTAGGTAACAATTGTTAAATACAGTGGAATCCAGATAAAGCGACAGTCAAGGGACCGGTAATATTACGTCGCGCTAACAGGACGTCGCACAAAACGGACTGATTTACTTTGAAAATGTTTGATATGAAATCTAATGTGTGGTGATTTCGAAGTCGTTAAAAGCGGTAAAATGTTATATGCGGAGTCGTTATAAGCGGATTCTACTGTAGTTAAATTACTAGTATGCTATTACCCGCATGTTGTAATATGTAACAGAGTTTGGCTATCTGGACTTTAAGTCATGACAAATTATCACAACAAAAACTAAATGAAAAATACGATCATAATTTTAAGTATATTAAACTACCACCAGGATATTTTAAAAAATATCACAACTATGACCCTAATAAAATCAAATCAAATCAAACATTTATTCTGCAAATCGACCACAAGGGCACTTTACATGTCAAAATATTAATTTACAATTTAAGAAAGTCTTACTATAATAATACATTTTTCATATCAAAATATTAATTTACAGTTCAAGAAAGAATAATAATTTCGAGTTTACAATTATAACAAAATTAATCTCATACATTGAAGATAAACTTACAAAGTTATCTATGGCAAATATTACGACATAAGTAAAGTTAGAGATGTATAAGGTCCCAAGATTAAACAAGGAGTATAATGAAATTAATATATTATCCCAGAGATGTACATGGTCTCTGAGCGTCAAAATCAAGATTAATATTGTTAGCGATGTATATGGTCTGTAAGTCACTGATAATGAAAACTAATCCACAACAGGATGATGTCTCTCATCAATCCCCTATGAAAAGACACTAGCATTAACGTAATCACTATGTCCTTGCAAGTATGAACAGACCGGACTCCACAAACAGCACCCGATCACGAGTATGACTCGTATCTCAGCCAAACGCAATGTTTCACGACTAGAATAGCAAACTATTCGTTTTTTTCATACAACGGTAGTACATTTATTTAAAAATGTTACTTGCTCAAAATTCGGGCATAACTCTCAATTTTTTTTGTAGAAAAACGTACTTGCTAGCTGGACTAAAATAACCACTTTCATGCAACTCGAAAACGTAAGTTTTAATTTCCACCGTCCATCTTGTTTATTCTGTCTCTGTAAATACTCTTACCTCCACACGGACACAGTAAATATTACGTAAATATTAAGTAAATATTAAATAAGTTACTTAAATAGAGTCTCTAAGAGTAGTAGTAACGACAAGTGGTAGTTTTTGAAACGAGCTCTAATGAGCCTCCGAATCATTCTGAACAAAATAAATGTATGAAATTGGTGAAGTTTAATGCATTAATAATAATCTGAACGTTTGAATGTCTTGTAAAACATTAAATACTATGTGAAATAATTAGGCAGTTTCAATTTATTGTATTCTATTTTTTATTGACCTATGTATTTTTTGTAGTTCGATGATAATTTTAATTTTCAATTTAAGGGTACTTATGAGTTAAAAAACGCTCATCTATTTACGCTATTTTCTGTTTGAATTGACACGTATCTTGACATTTTCTCAATGTTATTATCTAGAACTGGACTATTTCAACCTAATGTCATAAACATTAAATGTATTTTCTGGATGTTTCATTAAGAAATATTGTTTCAAACATCACTTCAAATCGACCATTTCCAAGCTGAAAACTTGTATTTTCGACTTAAATTCTACTATAAAAAATAAAATCCAAAAATATCTATGTTACTATCTAAAACTTTAATAAAATCATCGTAGCCTTTAATAACTTTACTGGCATTATCAATACTTTTGTCATGATTTGAAATCAAAACACTTTAAAACTTGTAAGGCCTCTTAATCTGTGTGAAATAAAACTTATCTTAACATGTTTTCTTCATTACTACCTACCTAGCCTAGGCTCAGGATTATTGCGGCCTAATATAGAATTTACAAATATCGTTTTTCAAATTATTATAGAACTAGCAGCGCCCTGCGGTGTTACCCGCAAATAAAAGGTAGCCTATGTCCTATTCTGATGTCTAAGCTACAATACTGGAAAGTTTCATAGAGATCCGTTCACTAGTTTTTGAGATTAAGCGGAACGTACATCCATCCGCAAAAACTTTCACGTTTATAATATTATTAGGATTAGGATTCTTGTTGAAGAGACATTCCTTGGGAAAACAGATGGGTTTTCCAAGACACTTCATCTGGACTCTATCGGATCACACGTTGCATTTATTTAATTAAGTCGCGAATGTAATTATATTTGTGTGTGAGAATCCCGTATTTCCTTTCAGATGCCTATAGATCTCCCCCCCTCAGATCCTCTAAACCCTTACCTCTACAGATGAGTAGTACCCCCTTACATATCTTAATCATATTCATATTTATTGATATTTATTTATTCATAAAATATACAAAAAAATTACATGTCAGAAAATTGTTACAAAAATTTAGTTATGTCGATTAAATAAAAAATAAAAATTTCAATTAGATTAGGTACATTATTTAAATTATTACATAGTGAATTTAAATGTCAAAAAAAATTACAATTACAAAAGCATGCAATAAATTTAATTTACATATTCATCTATGTCATAGAAGGCCTTCGCCGTTAGGCATTTTTTTAAATATTTTTTTTTTATTAATCATAATGGATTGTATCATTAATTTTATTTCGGAGTAAACTACAGATTATCGTCCATATATAATATTTCAAAAATCACTCCAATACGACAAATTTGAAGTGGAAAATGCCTTTTTTCGCTTAAATTCTACTACACACAATAAAAACAAAATATGGCTACGTTATTACCTAAAACTTTAAGAAAACGTTGTATTTTTTTATTATCAGTTTATTGGAATAATCAATACTTATGTCAATTTCGAAGTAGTCCGTTTTTTTCTACGATTTTGTTCACATCGTAGGACAAACCGGACAAAAAATCCGTTTTCTTCACATCGTAGGACAAACCGGACAGAAAGATTGTTCTACGCGTAGAATTTCTCGTTCAAAACATTTCAAAATTTGGAAGACCTCTTAAGCTGTGTTTCTACTGTGGCTCGGTTTAGTCTACTCTACGTTAATATTATTACAAGGAATGCGGTTGGGTCGAAACACTAGGTATTTGGGATTCCTTAGGGTCCAAAGTGTCTAAGTTGGCGAGTTTGTGTGTATGTGCAAATCTTCGAGGAATGTTTGCATGTTATTAAAGACGGAGTTGTAATGTTTATAGCAGACAAACATGTTAGTTACGACGAAAATTTTGGTGAAATAAAATCGAAATGCAAGGAAGATGCTTGTGAATTGTTTTGCCTAGTGTAAATATTTTCTTGTTTCATGTGGATGTGAAGTTAGATTTGATTTATAACGATTATTATTGTATTTATTGCTAAGCATATTAGTAACGCATTATTCTATCCTCAAAACGGGTCGTGCTTTCATTTTTTTTAATTTTAGGTGTGGTCATCTCTCCCACAAAAAAAGGTGAGATAGCCAGTTGAAGTCCGTCTATAAGAAAATCTCTTGAAAGTAGCGCCGATGTCCCATTAATAGTATTATCGTGTAAAAATCAGAAAACAATGACAAACGAAAAGGATATGGCGAAAATTACTACAAATCACTTCCATCTCGAGTCTTCTTTGAAATACTGGCTTTAGTGCACAGTGTGGCAATTTTGGTCTCATGAAAATTACATACGAAAATGCTTTAATATATATAGGAAATCAGAGGGGCTACCGCGAACCGAAAACGAACGAAGTTCGAATATCTCCCTCTCTGTTGCACTTGCTAATTCGTGCGGCAGAGAGGGAGATATTTGAATTTCGTTCGTTTTCAGTTCGCGGTAGCCCCTCAGACCAAATAACTATGCTACAGCTAGAATTAACCTATGGCCATCTTTCCTCTAACGACTTGGCCATCACACCCAGACCCCCAGGGAGAGATTGCCTATTGTGAATTTTCGAAAACAATTATTTTAAGGTTGATCTAATTGGAAAATGTCACTTTTTTGCTTAAAATGTCAAAGTTTAATGTTGAACGTTTAATTACAAATGCAGATTTTTATAATAATGTGTAAGATTATTTTTTTAAAGCGTTCACGAAAAACTATGGCCAACTACCCCGGACTTACCCTATTATGTTCAAACTACTTTTTTTTGTAACTGTCGATCGACTACTCAAATCGAAATGGATCAGCGAACTCGTGATTTTTTTCTAATCTCAAGATTCCCAAGCCTCCATATGCTATGGTGTCTGCTTACCATCAGGAAGGTATGATTGATTGCCACCGTCGTACTAAAAATAAGGTCTTATTTATATCGTGTTAGACTTCCGATTTACCGAGACACTAAAACAGAATCTCGTAAATCACGAATTTAATATAACCGCCATAAAGTTTTTGACGCTAAGCATGTTTCCGATACCAAATATAGTTTAATATCAACAAAGTTACAAACATTTTTTATAAGACTAACATTTTATGGGTAGCGGCACTTTCTAGGAGCGCTCGTGGCCCAGCAGCGTCCGCGTACCGCATGCGGTATGCGAGGTTAAGCAACGTCGGCCTAGGACAGTTATTGGATGGGTACCGCTTTGAGTGGTTATTAACTGAGCGCTCCCGTGCTTTGGAAGGCACGTTAAGCCGTTGATCTGCAGTCTATGATAGCAGTCGTTAAGCCAAGTAGAGGCCTTCGGGCGGCTTGAGAACTTCTAACAGTCAAATTGCCCATTCACTTGACAAGCCCAAATCCAAGTATGTCTGGTTTCCCCTAGGGTTGTAAGGTCAGAGGCAGTCGTTTCCGTAAAAACTAGTTCCTACGCCAAATCTTGGGATTAGGTAGCGGACCCCAGGCATCCTTCAGGATGCAACTGTACCGGGATAACGCTAGGATGATGATGACTAAAATTACTCATGTTTGACAAATAAATTATCTCTTATCTCTTATCACTTTCTAGAACTACGAACAGTCAATGATTAGAATTGTACATCTCGAGGAGGGAGAAGTTTTAGGATGTTTCATTTCCTCTAGGTGTTTCTATAGTTTGTGTACCACATAATAGTGCAATACACCGAAAAGCAAAAAAAATGGATACACTGACTATGGAAATTCAATAAAAAGTTTACCTTTTTTATTTGCTTTTGAGTGTATTTGAATCTTAGGCTATTCTTAAAACACTCCAGGTTTGATTGAATACTCAGCGTTGGCACTGGTTTTAGAAGTGTGGCTGCCGTCTGACGTTCCAACCCAGAGGAAAAACTAGATCTTACATGGATTACACCGGTTTTTTTACTACATTTTGAGACCAAAAAGGGACACAGTCGAGTTTTCGTCTTGTGTACTTATTGCCATAATGTCATTGCGTGAATGTAATATTTTTTAAAATTCAAATTCGAATCACAGTATCATTACCGACATACGCAGACAACTGTCCAGTAATACATGAAATATATCTGAAGGTCACACCAGAAGAGGCCCAAGATAGAACTGCCTGGAGACTCAGCATAAGGAAACTGACTCCGTGTAGCGGGAAAATGAAGAAGAAAGAAGAGGTGAAATTACTGCAATTTTTTTTATTTATTGGTATTCAGGACAACTACAGCCGTAAATATAACCAGCACGTATTGATAATTACATAAAAGGAGGCCAATAACAGTTATCCATTGATTTCACATAGTGTAAATTTGCCAGTGCTCGACATCAACCCAATACTTGTCATTTCCGATCTGAAATCACTATAAAACGAATAAAAGCGAACAATACTATGTGTCAACTATTGGGCATTAAGGTGTCGAGCGTTGGCACGTCTACCCGATATCTAGAATCTAGAATATTCAAATAAGCAAAATCAAAGACAGTGAAAATATCTCATAATCGGACATAAGCCTCTGTCTTTTTCGAATCACTAATGTTTAATCGATGACGCTTAAAAGTCTCACACTAATTCTGTGTATCAGTTGTAATCTCATCCGAAGTTAGTCTGACCGTCTGTATCGCGCTCATCTATTATATTAATTAATCTGTACTTCAATATTGGCTGAAACTTCGAGGATTAATCTATGTTTAGATGTACAATAGATGAAAGATCACTTTAGTCTCGGCAGATTAGACTTAGTACTAACTGAAAACAGTTAGTAAGTTGATATTACGGTTTGCGAACTTTATGACTTTGTAACTGTTTCTCTGAAACATTTGTGGAACAATATCCTTTTCTAATCTGCTAAAAAGACATCTTCTAAATGGTACACTTTTTTGAGAGTGGTCGTGTCTGTTTGGATGCTGTATACGGCTGATCTTCTCTTTCGGCTTTATTGTAGGCTTTGGATCGGATAGTCAGTTCGACCCAGGTCAGGCCTAGCTGAATTTCTTGCCATACTCTTCTCAACTAGATTAGTTTTAGTGAATCAGCGAAAAAACTTTTAGCAACTCAATTCCATCTCAAACTTGGTTGAAGCCGCTCAATCAATCTCACTGGAGCGCAAACTCTTAGGGTATTCCAGTGTTTAAGACGTGTGGTCGTGTCGGAGATTTCCCCAGGCCGCTGTCAAACCAAACTCCTATCACTTTTACTAGGCCCGACGTATAAAGCCACAGCAGAGTAGACTTTCCGTTGCGATATCTCTCTATTTCTGATGGTTCTATCAATCATTTTGAGTGCCCACGACCACGGATGACTTTCTCACTTTTAAAGTTCTGTCCATTGGGTAGCAGATCGTCCTCTGGATCGTCTTCCTTCGACCTGGACCTATACTTCCAGTCATTCCAATGACTCCACACTTCTGAATACATACAGACCTCTTTTACACACCTTTTATACTCAACTCCCATAAATTCCGAAGCATGAGTGCACAGTGAACAATACCTATTTATACCACAATTTTATCATGCATCTTCACCTTTTCCTCCGGCGGCCATAGGTGCTTTATATGGCGTGTCCATTGTTCTGCCCGGAAGCCGACTGCCATATTGGGGTCCGCTGGCACTGCTGGGTCGTTGACACGTGCATAATTTTAGATTACGTCACTCAGTAGGACAATAATGTGGCATATATTGGTATATATTTTTTTTTAATTTTAAAACGAAACGTTTTGTTTAACTTTTGAATTGCGTCGTTACCTGATGGTATTATTTGATACCTAATAGTTTTAGATAGTAACAGAGCCATTTATGATTTTATTTTGTTTAGTAGTGTTTTAGCATAGCAACAGTTTTTAGCTTGAAATTGCTCGATTTGGAGTAATGTTTTAAGAGATGTAACGTAATGAAAAATCCAAAATATTTTTAAAATTTATAATATCCTGTTCTAGATAGTAACGCTGAGAAAATATTAAGATACGTTTCATACAGAAAATGGTCTAAACAGATGAGTAGTTTTTTACTGATAAGGACTCTTAAATTTTAACGCTATTTTACTCAGCATCATTGTATAACGAAACAGAGAATTCAAGCCCAAAAACTTCCTAAAAATTTAACAACACAAATGAAAACCTAAATTCTTGAGGGAAATACTAAGTAGAACTGTGTACAATCTTTATATCTTAAATCCAGACAGGCCCTTATTGTTTGAACAAGCTCTGCTAATAGACTTTTTCAATTAATTCGGCTGGCAGAAACAAACCGCGCTAATTTTAAACATGGCGGCTACGTGAAGCGCATTCCGATTCGACAATATCCATTGTCCGAGCGAGGAAGATTTATATGCGGCGAGACGAGGCAGACACGATATAATATGTAGCTGCTATGCAATAGGGTACTGACTCGAATTTTATTCTTACTTCAAAAAAAACAAGACCAATAAATATGCCAAATGATGGAAATTCTATCATTATATCTCAAAAAATGATGAAGTTACAACTGTTTTAAGGTTGCCAGTTAGAGAGAGAAAGCGCTGCAGATGTGACGTCACAAATTTCTAGCGTCATACTAAATGACGATCGTTCCATACGAAGGTACGTTTTGCGCAAAAAGGAGAAGAATTGCTGCCTCTTAGAACTTTGAAAACTTATAACTTTGTGATTATTATTTATTCTCTTGTACTCATCATCATCATCATCATTACAGCCGAAAGACGTCCACTGCTGAACATAGGCCTCCCCCAATTTGGGGAGGATTTGCCATAATCGCCACGCTTGGCAAGCGGGTTGGCGACCGCAGTTTGATGGTGGTAATGATCGAAGGATGCTGCTGCCCACCCTCCGATTTTCCCTTATTCGCCTCCTACGAAACCCACGGGAAGAGATGGGGTGGCGCAATTCTTACCCGGCAACCACACGGGGAACTCTCTTGTACTGCTTTTTTATAATATTAGGTTTAATATGTTACCGAAGACTTTGAATCTTTTTAAGTCAGTTTAATGTGAAGTTCCATTATAATCGAAATATTCGAAAATTGTTGACGATAAGTTAAGAAACTAGACAGATTTTGTAACAGTTTTGCACACAGTTATCTATATTATCCAAAACATTAAGGATTCAATGTTGACTTCACAACTGAAACTCAAATGGCAATCGCGATAATTCAAATATCCAATTAGGAGCATCAATTAGTCGGAGTGTGTAAATAGCCGTTAAGTAGGCAGACGCTGAGTCGACGCGATTTCCAATTCAATTTGGATTTGCCTAAACACCCAGATGATTTTATTAGCTAGATTTCTTTAGCGACGGAAGATGTTTGTTTTGGGATACTTTAGCAGTGCTGTTTTACGAAATTACGATTATATTTGGGTAAGTAATGTTGATTTACTACAAAAACTCAGAATTATTTAAGGGTCCTTATCAGTTAAAAAACGCTCATCAATTTTCGCCATTTTCTGTTTGAATTGATACGCATCTTGACATTTTCTCAATGTTACTACTTATCTAAAACAGGACTATTGCGACCTTATGTCGTAAATTTGAAATGTATTTTTTGGATTTTTTTTTAAGAAATATCATATAATTTTAAGCTAAAAACTTGATTTTCTCGCTTAAATTCTACTACACACAATAAAATCAAAAAATG
The DNA here is from genome assembly GCA_963556455.1 of Epiblema foenella. Taxonomy (NCBI): domain Eukaryota; kingdom Metazoa; phylum Arthropoda; class Insecta; order Lepidoptera; family Tortricidae; genus Epiblema; species Epiblema foenella. Next base: position 22,185,620 of record OY747103.1, on the reverse strand, counting down.
ACCACATTCATCTAAAACTTTAATAAAATTATCGTAGCCTTTAATAACTTTGTTGTATCAACACTTTTGTCATAATTTGAAATCAAAACATTTTAAAACCTATAAGGCCTCCTAAGTACTAAGAACTTCTTTTATAGATATCAGTAGTGGTACTTATGCTAGAATCATACTCGCTTTAGCATCTGACTTGAGTTCGTTGTAAAAGTGTACTTCATATTAAAATCTAATTGAAATTTGGTGTAAGTTGCAGCGGGGCAATATAGACTGCGGGTTTCCCGATAATTAAAAGTAAACGAAAATATCTTCCGTGTTTAACAAGATTTAATAGAGTGCCATCTATGCCCGAATAGCGGAAAATCGTTTTCACATTTTTACCAAGATGGCACTCTAGTAAACGATGTAAAACTCGGAAAATATTTTGACTAGTATTAGCTAGCTTTTTTTGGCTAGTATTTTATTGCATGATTTAGTTTATAGGAAGGAAGTAGGTGTAAGTTCCGAACCTGTAAGTGAGAGAGCGCAACGCTCGCCAACAAACTGTATACACAGTTTGGCGAGGTAAAAACATATGCCTACTGTAATTTATGTTTTTGATATAAATAAATTTAAAATACTTTTAATTTACCGCAGTCTAGATTGCCCCGCTGCACTTTCGTTTGAAAATAAGTCTAACCGAAGTGCAGATCTAATAATAATTCTAAACAGTTATTTATAGCGATTAATTATTTATATATGAAGGAAAATGTTGAAGGAAATAAATACCATCCTCTCCCCTTTTATCTCGAAAGTTAACAAAGCGATATTTGCATTATAGGCATCGTAAAAATATATGATGCCATTCTCCCCTTATCAAAGAACATCCCTCTATAGTTATACATATATTTTAGTTACATATTTTTGTAGTAAATAACATAATTGCTATAGTTTTCGTAACTAAGCCCCTTATTCAGAAACGTTTTCAAACCTATTTTAGCTAACGGACCGTTAATATTTGTTTGTCTTCATCTGTCACTTTAACATTTGTGTTCGTGGGAAAGGGACAAAACACATTTTAACTAGCTGAGGTTTGCTAAGATTTATGAATAAGGGGATACGTATTTATACTAGGAAATCGGATTCTTACGTTGACTTCTTAGGCTAAAATTATCGTAAAACTAAGATCAATACAAATACGATATACAGCACATCATCATTATCCTGGTTGTGTCCATAAAGAGTCCCAATATTTGGCGTAAGCACTAGTTTTACGAAAGTCCCACCTGACTAACCCAGAGTGAAAACTAGTATGTTGGAATTAGACAGGATGCCCCAAGTTGTTTTTTTACTGAAAACCTACTATTAAATATCAATTAATCCTTAGCTTTTACAATGGCTTCCATTTTGTCGTTTCATAATTTTTAATTGCCATATTTTTGCGCAAATTGAAAACCTTGAGGAATTGCAAGCGTCCATAGGCTACGGTGACCGCTAACCATCAGGCGGGCCGTACGCTTGTTTACCATCGACGTGGTTTAAAAAAAACTTTGATAAAATATCAATACACATCATTACATAGTATAAAACAAAGTCGCTTTCTCTGTCCCTATGTCCCTATATCCCTATGTATGCTTAAATCTTTAAAACTACGCAACGGATTTTGATGCGGTTTTTTTTAATAGATAGAGTGATTGAGGAAGGTTTATATGTATAATAACATCCATTAAATAGTGCACCCGTGCGAAGCCGGGGCGGGTCGCTGGTAATCTAAATAAAACACTTATCAAACGCTACCACTTTCGCTAGTCTGACCCCACTAGTTTATCTGAACTTGTCTGAAAGCATGATTTACGCGCCAAGTTTCAACATGTTCCCCGATGATTTACCGGCTTTTGTTATGCGGTTGAGGTTTAAGAGTTAGGTTATGTTAAAGCGACACTCGCTAATACACCTAATTGGAATAAGTATAGAAGGGTCATACACGGATTTAGGTTCGCGTCTTTTCTGTGGACATACCAAAAGATAAAGGCTACAAAGCTTAATTTTGCATTGGACTAGTAACCCGCATAAACAGTTTCTCCGTTTCTATAAATCTCTGTAATAACAGCGTAGCTAACATGCACATAAGACGTTGCACACGACCCAGAAATCAACCAAGTAAACACTCAATTACGTATTCCAAGTAATTGAACTGAAAAATAACAAAATTCTTGTACATCTTTCTAAAATCTGTACAAAATGTTTTATTTGAAATGATCACAACAATTGAAATACACGATCATCAAAATTATTATAGGATTTTATTTATCCACGATACTGAACTAGATGCCAATTAAAAGTTTCCATCAATTGATGATCCGAACAAGCTACAGCGAATCGAATCCAGGCTACAGTTTACAGAAAACATCAATTCTGTGGAATTGAGTCGAGATTCATAGGAATGGTATTAAAAAGTATTTTGCCGGCCGCTCCACAAATCTATTTTACTGGTATACGATTCTTTTGATATTCCAGTGAAATCTAAATTGTTGAAACGTTCGTAGAAATCTTTTAAGCTGATGGATATCGCAGAATTCTATTTTGATAGTAAATTTGTACTGACTGTCTAATAGTGAAAAACAATCAAAGAGGTTCTGGATTTGATAGAAGATAAGATACTGCTTTTGAGGACTATCGAGAACAGAGGAGGAAACATGCAAAACCATAATCGAAGGAAAGATAGAGGGGAGAGGCAGGGGAAGACCGAGACGTTTATAGATCGAGCAAAGGAGAAGGTAAATGTCGTATCAGGAGCTCAAAGCGTTGGCGGAGAACCGAACAGAATGGCGATTACTACACCGACAAGAACTAGGCTAGGCTCTTAAGTATATGATGATGATGTCTAATAGTAGTCACATCGTAGCTTATGGACGTTTGGTTTGAGACTGCAAGACAAGGACATGCGCGCTGCGGACTATATTTACTGATTTGAGGATCCGTATGGCCAGGTCCCTATCTCTTCACACAGTACATCCTCAGAAGTTTCTGTAGCCCCTGGTGAAATTAAGTTCAGGACTCCTTCAGGATATAGTCAGAATATGTATGTATGTAAATTTTAGGCACGGTGGTAAGGTCAACCAATTTAATTTCTGATTTTTGACTTGGCTAAATTTTATTCAGGTGAAACATTTCAATTTTGAAAATAATAACAAGTAATAAAAAGACTACAAACTAAACTTCACTACATAGTATAAAACAAAGTCGCTTTCTCTGCCCCTATGTCCCTATATCCCTATGTATGCTTAAACCTTTAAAACTGCGCAACGGATTTTGATGCGGTTTTTTTTAATAGATAGAGTGACTCAAGGGGAAGGTTTATATGTATAATACATGTATCAGCATTGCACCCGTGCGAAGCCGGAACGGGTCGCTAGTAAAATATAAACTTAAAAATAAATAATCTAAAATAAGGGGTGGCATAGCGCCTACGATGCTGGCAGTATTTCCCTGCTGTATAGCAATGCTGATGCGCTGTGCGAGGAAGTTGCCAGCCCTTCTTTTCCACTAACCTTTTAGCGACTTCTTAGATGAGCTCAAAGTAAAGCCGTCATCTCCCGACGAAAAAAATAAACAATAGCATTATTTTGTAATGAGCCCGGGGATCCCAGCGACCGGTAGACGACTGTTTATGAGATATCTAGTAGCTTTCATATTGATTTTTACTGTGACAAAGGTACGAAGTGGCCCAGAAATCAATAGCTTGACTGCACATAAAACACTAATAAAAATACAGACAAATTCGGTTATATGAGTACAACAGGCGAACTTATATGGGATATTTTTCAAATTAGAATTACGATTTGAAACGGGATATTTACCATGTATATTTGTATTTTTACAAACAAACAACTACTACAAACAAACAAATTACAAAATTACAAAACACAACAACAAAAACAAAATTTTTTGTACAAATATACATGTAAATATCCCGTTTCAAATCGTAATTCTAAAGTGAAATGACCATGTAAGCTTGAAATCTTATATTTTTCAAATAATAAACTAAAACAATCTTCAATCATGTCAGGTCTTAGGTCTATATTTGATACCTTGTTGGGCGCGATTATTTTCGCTTCCAAATGGTTACTTTCAGTCATGCTACGTACGAGACATCATGTAATACGTTCTCGTCATTCTCACCCCATGTGTAGAAACTTTTGAATACCCTCATTTCAAAGTTGGGGTCATCATCGCTGGCGATCAAGCGGGATTAGGGTCAATGCCCTTACGTAAAAAGGGTAATAAATCTAACCCTTCGCTGACGGGCCCTGAGTTGAAGGGCGGTTTTACTAAAAAACAATGGTCATACATTAAATCAAAGCCTTGTTTATAGGTACGATAAATCGTTGTGAAAAAAAAGTCGCAGGTAGGTATACCCTTCACACGCTATATACTTTAATATTCACCACTCAGCATATTTTGTTTTTGAACTTGACTGTCCCAGCAACACCAGCACCAGTCGATATCAGAATTTAATCTTTGTTGTCATGTTTAAAATTACGTACATACATGTACGTCACACCTGGCCATAAAGTGCAAATCCCACTTCATGGCCAGGAGAACCACGCGTGGTAACAAAAGAAAGCCTCAGATCACATATTTATCGTCCTTTCCTTCGGCTCGGACGTCAAATACCTGTGATCTGATACATTCTTTGTTTTACTGGTCTGGTAAGTACCGGTTTTCACACATTATTGCTGGAAAACGGGATTGGTTTTTTAAGGTCGGGAGTTAGCTCGCGACCACGTATGTTGTGATGTGATACATTCGGAACGTCGGGCAAACATTGAAAAATGTAATTAAATTAGTATTGTGCGCGATTAATTCCCGTCTTTTAATAATAATGTGACATCAGTATGCTGTCGGGAAAGTAGACAATACCACATACAATTAGTGTACGTACCTTATTACCTTTTATCTTGGCGCTTAGAGACCTTATACATCTCTAACAAACCTCGATTGTTATTAGTTTCTTAGTCTTATTTCTGACATGTAACACTACATTTTATTAATGATACTTTGATTATTGTATTATTTTTATTTGATATAAATAGATTTGGCATTCATGGGGAGAGGCCTTTGCCCAGCAGTGGGACACCCATATAGGCTAAGAAAAAAAAAAGATTTTGACTTGTAAAAGTGCCCTTGAGGCCTATTTGCAGAATAAATGTTTTGATTTTGATTTTTGACAAGCTGGGCCCGCGAAACCTGCCAGTAAATTTAATAGTAATTTTTATTGCATTGCAGTATTCGATTCTACACGTCGAATTGCATTGCATGTCAAAATTGCATGCGAGTTCTTGCAAATGTAAATCGACCTTATCAGTTGCCGCTTCGTCCTATTCATAATGCAAGAGCTGTATTGAAAGCACGCTAGGTATATAATAGATGTAGATAAGCTTCGGAGTCAATAGATAGATACAATGAAATGATCCTAGCTTTGGCTTTGATATACAATTTAACAAAGGGTATATCAAGAAGACTGGGGTTTCAATGAGATTGGTGACTCGAATACGAGCCTTTGAGGCCAATCAAGATTCCAAATACGTTGCCGACTGGACTAGAATTAGTGTCTGAACTCAAACTTCGGTTGCGGCCAAAAACATGGTTTCAGTCAAGATTCCGATATCCGCCTAGAAACGGCTTTTACTCGCTCTTTCTTTCCTGTTTTCCGTAAAAAACTCGTAAACGGTGGCCCATAGCAAAAAATGTTCTGAGATATAAGTAATTAAACGAACAGAAACTGATTCGGTTCCGGGGAAGTTGTAGTTTTCAATGATAGATAAAATTATTCAGTTGAGAGTTAAGAAATCTAATTCGTACCGTATTATAAAATTGCCCTGAATATACAAGTAACGCCATATTTAAAAGTGATATAGGGTTCTTCAAGAAACGAGTATATAGGTTTTCTGTTTCAAAAACTATTGGTATGAACCAGCGGTACAATTAGGCGTAAAAACACTAGTGTGTTCTTATTATGAAACTCGCCTACGGCTCGTTTCACAAACCACTCATGTTTTGATGCTTCTCATTGTGTAACATGTTGCATAAATCACTATATCTAATACTACACACTGTATTTGGCCATTCTACTTTTTTATGTACATAATTTTCGTATTTTTTTTTAATGCAGATTTTGAAATACTTGGCCCCCACCTAATATTTTTGTACTGTTACTTAGAAAGAGGTTTAATTGCAGTATCACTTCCGATAGTTTTGGTAATTAAAGAACCGCAGTTAATATCCATGAATCGAGTAACTCCGTGGTCATTGGATGTCTCACCATTTGTATGAAAAAATGGTGAGACATCCAATATTGTATGTAAAACCCACCTTTTACAGCAATATGTTAATACTTTTTAATTTTTACCTATAAGTTCCTTTTATTAGGTTCAGGTACCATTTCGAATTAATTTTGTACACTAATTCAATACGTATCATAGACTTTTTTGAAATAGAAAACTGGTCATAAAAAAGTAGAATGACTGATTTGTGAAGTTTGTGTGAGCCAGCGTCGCGCGCATGGCATGAAGCGAGTTCCAATCTGGCTTAACTCTTGATCCTGCGAATATGAAGGATTTAGGGGCGACTCCGCTTTATTACTAATATCAAAACTGCTGCAATCTCTATAAAAACTTTTATCTATGGTAAAAACGGTTAAATTCTCGTATTTTTCACTACGGGCGATTTGTAATGCGGCATGACAGGCGAGGACACTAATCCTAAAGAACGACCGAAGGGTTCGAAACATGTGGCCGATAGCGACAATTGTCATACATCTGTTTACTCATCGACTTTGAAATGGCCGGTTGGCAGGAATTCAAATTTAGAATAATCATCGTCGATAAAAATGAAGACGATTGGCTCTGTAATAGCTTTTACCACCATTCGCTTTCTATCGATGAACGTATTTGGTGCGTCCGTAGTCATAATAGTATGAAAATAACGTTTTTTGTTAGCGTAATTTTGATCATACAGGGTGTATGACAGATCAATCAATCAAATAGGTCTTATACATTATAACACAGTTCCATGTATTCAGCCTGCACGCAGGCATGCAAACATTTGCGAGTGCTGCGTACGTTATGATATAATATGTCAACAATAATAAAATTAGCAAAGAATACAATAATTTAAAAAAATAAATAATCGATCGTCTACCGAACTAGTCTTTCACCCTGGGGTGGGTAGGTAGGATCAATAGCAACACATTTTGGGCTAATTAACACTTGTCCTGCGCACGGTGTTTTTTTTTATGATTTCTAAAACTATATCTCGGCATTTGCCGAAAATTTACAAATTTGGTTTCCTATTTTTTTTTAATGTGACAGCCCAAAAGTGTTTGCATTTTTTTAACCTCGAATGTATGTGAATCCTATAGAAATCTTATTTTTATTTAGATAGTAAATAAAAAACTTATGAGCCGACAAAGTGTGAAGGACATAAAATAAACATCATCAAGCTCAACATTATGGCACAATTTAAAAAAAGTTGAAATTCCTCAGATCTCCCAATATCATAAAAACTTCTCAATTTAATGACTATTCTAATGGTATTATACCACATGTCTAGAATCACTTACAACTTACAGACAAAAAATGGTTTCTGTCTAAAATGGTGACGTAAATCATCTAGTACTCCGTTGAAACTACTTAAAAATAGAGATTTGATGAAATAAATAAATTAAGACTAATTGCATTCAATAAATGAAATTTATTCCACTAATGATAAAGAAAGCATACAAAGTCATCTAAAATAATAAATAACCCTAGAATTAGTAATTTACTTTTATAATCCCTTATCCATATCCAATATGCAAGTTAGAACCAAAAATAACCTAATTATTTTTTTTCCTGAAATTTTTCCATGACAAATTACTCAATTGAAACAGGTAGTAAATAAAAAGTTAACTTCGTCTTATTTTTAAATAGTTTCGTAGAAGTATTAGGTGATTTACGTCACCATTTTAGGCAGAATCCAAACCAAACTATTTTTTGCCGGAAAATTGTTACTGATTCTACCCATGTGGCATACCGTTAGAATAGTCATGAATTGGAGAATTTTTTATTATATTGGAAGACCTGAGAAGTTTTAACTTCTTTTTAAATTGTACTAGTTTAAAGTTGAGTGTGAAGACTTTTATTTTATGTCCTTCAGACATTTTCGGCTCATAACATTTTTCTATTTCCTAAATTGTAAATAAGATTTCTATAGGATCCGCATACATTAGAGACTAAAACATACAAACACTTTTGGACATTCAAAAAAAATAGGAAACCAAATTTGTAAATTTTCGGCAAATGCCGAGATATAGTTTAAAAAAAATCATAAAAAAACACCGTGGGCAGGACGAGTGTTAATTGGCCCAAAATATGTTGCAAATGATCGTAACTACCCACCCTAGTCTTTTGGCAGCCGATCTGCCATCCACCCTATATGTGTTAAAGTTTATATTTTAAACATCTCTGGAATGATGTTTTTGTGAGCATTAAAAATTACACATCTACTTACTACTGAAAACAGTTACATGTAAGTGTTTTGAACCCTCCAGGAGTTCTTTTTTAGGTTGAGTGTTCTTTGAGTAATTTCCTTATAGAAATATTAGTGTAGAAAAAGAGATAATACTAGTTTGACTGAAGCTTGAAATCCTGCCTTAAGCACCGACGAAACCTAATCTGTACCGCTGTAAGTCCATAAACAAATATCCTTCAGTATTCTCTCAACTAGGATTTATATTTTTGTTCATAAGAATGCCGTTTAGCGTGACAGTACACAATTACACATTTATTTTCATCCAAAATTCCGTGATCGAAACAAATCAGAACGGCCCCAATAAACAAAAGACAACCATTTCCACCATCGAACACGAACGTGACATATCGAGAGACAATTTTGTCAGACATTATGTATCTTTTGTCTGTCGCGATCTAAATATACTACCCAATCTTAAGTAAGAAAAGTCGAAATTTGAATAACAGTCAACTCTGAATATTGTCGTCGAATGTCTCAACTTGAAATCCATACAGTGCTGTCCCAACGGGCGCAGGTTGCTTTTAATTATAAAAGTAATTAAAAAGTTGACGCTCGGTCTGGTCTGCGCAAAACGAATTTATGAACTCGTCTCTTTTACTCGCTTTTCTTAAAAACATGTGAGAAAAAGACCGGTATATGAGCGTGAAATCTTTGCACAGATAAAAATACGAGACTGGGCGTTGCGGTTAAATGCACTCCAGAATGCACACATTTAATTTAGTCTGTGGTCACCTGTGACGTCATTTTGAAGAGCGGTACAGTAATGGCCAGTATGTTTTCTTTTTCGCCGTCTGGTATTTTCATTACATTCTGCTTCCCGCTTTGTGGGTGATCATTTGAACAGTTGGAGTGTTCTATTTGACTTGATGGTATGTTTTACGTTTGAGGCTATTTTATTATGGGGGGGGGGGTGGATTGCAAAAAAAATGTACGTAACACATTGGAATATTCACAAAAATGTTAAACAAAGGAAGTAATTGAAAGCTAATTTGTATGGGATAAAATTGTTTCACGTCACACAATGAAAAATATAGAAACTAAAGGAAAAACATTAAAATCATTTATTTAATTCCTTCCATTTTCTAATACATTTTTTTAAGACATTGACAATTCAAGTATTTTTTTATATAAAAAAGGAACATTTCAAATATATATATATAAAGGTAAATAGGTTAAGGTGTGTTTGTTGGTAGACAACACACAACGTGACACAATGTAACACAAAAGATGCGAAATTGGGGTCCAAAAAACTTGTCAATTCGTATTAAAAAAATACTGTAAGAAAATCCAACATTCGTATATGCTAAGCCGTTTACCTATTAAGTTCTCCATCTAACTATGTAAAAACAGCAATAAAAAACAACACTACAATTCACCCATGGGGCTTATAATTAATTTTATAACTCTTAAACACCATGTGCAAATTACTAGTTGTCTCCGAATTAGACCAGTTAATTTCGGCGATTTTTATGGCCAGTGCTGAAATGTGACAGTCATATCAGATGAATTAGACACCAATTCAAGATATACTTAAAGATTTGTTTAAACGGGTCTAACGCGATATTTATGTATTTACCTTTGTTACCGACGTTTCGACACGGGTTGCACCGGTCTTGGTCGCGGTTAAACTGTCGCCTCAGCAAGTTGTCAACGGAGATATGGGTACACAACATTAGAATACCCTACAAAAGTCTATAAAAATGTGAAGGGTAGACCCGAAAAAAGTTTCCTACCCGTCCACTATGTTTTTAATTGTCTAGGGCACGGCACACAACACTCACAGTATCATAAATATTGCGTTAGACCCGTTTAAACAAATCTTTAAGTATGTTTACAAAGGCATAAAAATTTCAACCGGGAAGATGGGTTTCAACTGTCAAGTGTCTGGCGTCCGAAAGTTCTCAAATCGAAAAGAGACTGTTTCCGGAAAGAACTCGCGTATTGATACTGTGAGTGTGGTGTGTCGTGACTGTAATCAAGTTTCAAGTGACAAGGCGGACGGTGGTAGTGACGGTGACACTGTGCGAAAAAAGCGAACCAGGGAGAGGGTAGATCGCTATGGTGTGTGGGTAGACCACAAATAAAACTCGCAGCACGTCAGTTAATCCTTGATAATGGCGCTTGCAACAGTGCCGAAATATCGGGAACTCAAAAATACAAATATACATGGTAAATATCCCGTTTCAAATCTTAATTCTAAAGCGCGAGAGTTTAAAATGTTATAATTCAAGATATCTTCTTCTATTGATACCATGGCAGAAGAAGGGACAATCTTAGGAGAAACCTTTTCTGTCAGAACCCCGCTTTTAGGTTTATTTTCCTTCACTTCATTATTCATCACGCCTAAGAAAACACTGATGCCTTAGAGCACAATCGAATGATTTACTTTGACTAATCTTCAAAAGCTTAAATAATTTATAAACATTATGAATTTTATTTAAATTCTAGAAATAATCCGTAATCCGCCCCCGACTGTACGCGGAGCATCATAAGCCGTGCATTGTGAAGCAGTTTATCAGTGTTACCCTGAAGTACACTCAACAACACATAAATACCTTATCACCCAAAAGCACTGTCAAACAAAATTGCCAAATGAGTTAATGCGACTTGGTACTTTGAAACTTTTGGGACTTGCAAAGTTGAGACCACATGAAGAGAGTTAACTGAGTTTAATGAACATTGGGACAAAAGTGCTTCAGGCTTCAGGTTTGCGTAATCTGGCGCTCCTCAGCGCTGGAAAGTGCATTATTGTCTAATTTACCTTACACGGGAACGGTAAGTAATTAGTAAAATTGAAACTTTTCATTCGACAACTTTTTTTTTATACAACGCCGGTGGCAAACAAGCGTACGGTCCACCTGATGGTAAGCAGCCACCGCAGCCTATAGACGCCCGCAACTCCAAAGGAGTCACGTGCGCGTTGCCGACCCTTTATAAAATTTGAGGATGCACTGTGTTGACAGCAGAAGGGACACATTTATAAGTCCCTCGCTCTCAACATAGTGCATCCTCGGGAGCTCTGGCAACCTTGCTCACCTCCAGGAACACAAAACTAAATACTTTTATAGTAAATAATGTTATTATGGCTGTGGTCTTCTGCAAGGCGAAGGTACTTCCCCAGTTGGGCTGCTCCAAATTCGAGCAAGATGACATTTTGCTGTGTCCTACCTCTCTAAGTGGAGATAATTTTGCTATAATTATTAACAAATCAAACATGAGTAATAATTTAACTTTTGTATTCACAAGTTATGCATTTCTGTTTGAGTTCAATTTGTTAAATATAGGGATGCGCCGAATATTCGGTTATTATTCGGTATTCGGCATATTCGGCATGCTTTTGAATGTTCGGTATTCGGCCAAATTATTCGGTTCAGCTGCGGGAGGCCTATGTTCAGCAGTGGACGTCTTTCGGCTGAAATGATGATGATGATGATGATGAATAATTCGGCCGAATGTTCGTATTCGGTCAAACCCATATTCGGCGCACCTGTAGTTAAATACGTCATTGTGTCTTTGAAAGTCCTTTATGAATCAGACTTTTCCCCGCTATTACTCAGTCCTATAGACGACAAATCCACTAAAAGTTTTAATAGTTTTCTGACAAGTCCTTTTACTGCTACACGAAATAGCATTTCACGGAATACTTACTTGATTTTGGGCATAAGTATAGTAGTGTATTTTGCTGTATGTGCACTTGGTCAATTATGCGCTTACTTATTGATCATGCTGTGTGCACTTGCTTTGGATGCCATGCTGGTCTATAAACTACTGATTTTGTGCAAACTTAGCTGTATTATTTATTGTGTGATGTCTGTAAAGTGTACCTTTTTTAAATAAATAAAATAAATAAATAAAATAAAGTAAATATCATCAAAAATGACATATGGATCCGAGACATGGGCGCTAACGATGGGCCTCATAAGAAAGCTCAAGGTCACCCAAAGAGCAATGGAAAGAGCTATGCTCATGGTTTCTCTGCGTGATAGAATTAGGAATGAAGCTATCCGTAGCAGAACTGAGGTCACCGACATAAGGTCCACGCACCGGAAGACGAGCTGTCGGTAGGCCTCCGACGAGGTGGAGTGATGACCTGGTGAAGGTCGCGGGAATCCGGTGGAAACGAACGGCACAGGACCGGTCTAAATGGCGAGCCTTGGGGGAGGCCTATGTTCAGCAGTGGACGTCTTTCGGCTGAAATGATGATGATGATGATGATGATAATCAAAAAGGAAAATCGGTATCGCGTGACTCGACAATGTTTTGAAGTTGATGTTTTGATTTTCTATTACAATAAAGTTAATTTCTATTGTACGCATACGTAATAGTACTTAGGCACTTAATAACACAATTAAAGGCAAAATTGTCAACCATTGACACAAGGTAAAGTTGCCCTGGACATCGTTTCCAGAACACTCGCTTCATTTTCCTGGTGCAGTAGATCCGTCTCGAGATCACCCGAGATCGGGGTTCGTTCTTGAAACACTTTCTTCACTGATTCTTTACCGAGATCCCAGGGTCTCTGCTGCAAGTGCCCCAATCATTTATATCATAGACTAGCATTTTCCCGCGGCTTCGACCGCGAACTATAAGCGTAATTTTTTACCGTCTACAAAAAAGGAGGTTCTCAGTTTGACCAATATCGATTTTTCAGGAAAATAAATGTCCGCTGTCTTGAATATCAAAATGCATGTAATTTTCATAATTGGCACCCCGGCGAACCACAAAGATAACACCCATACCGATTATTAAGTGCCCGCCATCTTGGATTTGAAAATGCATCTCAATTTCGTAATCGGCACCTAGAGGAACCTCGACGATGACACATATAAATGCATATTGTTGTATTTAAACAGAGTCTATTTACGAAGTTTCAAATCTCTAACTTCAAAAAAGATTTGCTCCCCGTACAAACTTTGAACCCATTTTCACCACTTTATGAAGCAAAAACGACGAAATACGCCATTTATAGATTTAAACAGAGAGTCTATATACAAAGTTTCAAGTCTCGCACTTCAATAAATACAACCTTTCATTCCTTGTTTTACCCCCTTAGCGGCTGAATTTCGAAAAATCCTTTCTTATCCCTAGCCTACGTTACAAATGTAATCAACCGTGCAAAAATGAACTCTCTAGCATTAGCAGTTTCGGCTGTGCGTTAATGAGTCAGTCATTTAGTCAATCAGTCAGTTATTCAGGACTTCTTAGGCTCGGTTTTATAAAGATCCGTTAGACCCTATGTCGGTTTGTTATGTCAAAAATATACTGAGTTACTGAAAGATCTGACATTTGGTCTAACGGATCTTTATCAAACCCGGCCTTCTTTATATGTATAGATTAACCATTACCTTTTTGAATATCAGCTAGCTTTTACCCGCGAACCTCAGTTACTAGCTGAACATAAAGCCGGGTACTCACTAGCGAGCCGTAACCGTAACATGCGTGATACAGCGAGGTTCTAGTGTGTACACGTATTACAGTTACGGCTCACGACGTCGCCGGAACGCTTTCACCGAGCGTACTCATTTTGCGAGCTGTAACTGTAACCGTTGCATGTACTGTAACTAAGAAACATAGTGTATGTGGTTCGCAAACCTGCTTCGAGCGGTACAGCAGCAAGCCGACGTTTACAACGTACTCATTTCTGAACCCGTAACGTTGCAGGTAACTGTAACCGTTACTGTTACCAAAACATAGTGTGTTCGGCTTAAGCTAACATAAAATTCATGAACACATGAAAACATTTCCACTCGGTTCGCATCCTTTAATTTCAACCTAACATTTGAATAATAGAACGACTCCTTTTACAAAACACCTGAGGGCGAACTGTCGTAACTAAATAATTCAGCAAACGATGCAGGCTCATGTCAGACTTCAAAGCTATCAAAGGAAAGAACAGCATTGTGGGAGACTTGAGGTTTAACGAAGTTTTGACCAAGTTGGGGGATTGAATTTGCCGGTGTGCTAAACGGGGTGGAAGGAAGGGTTGTCCAAAGTCTGAAGTTGTGTTTTAATAGGTTTCATACGGAAATCAACCTGATTCGAAACGGCTGAGTTTAAATTAGATTTGTGGGATTGTTTTTAACTTTCAGATGCTTTCAAAGAGGAGTAAAGTTTCTTGTCGTACTTTTACTTTATTTTACTTCCTACTAATATTACACAGGGTGTAACAAAACTAGTGACGATCCGTTTAAGGGTATATTCGGTATCGTGTTCTGATTAGGAAAATGTAGAAGAAAAATTTTTTTGATGCGAATTTTTTATTTATTTTGCAGGTCGTCCAAGTTAGCCAACTGTTCATACAAAGATCAAAAATGTATTGCGTCAAAAAAAAATCTTCTGCTTTTTCCTATTATATAATAAATGCCCTGTATTATATAATAAATGCATGAGTTGATATGTACAGATGTTCGTTAATCACGATAAATCTTATTTACGGATATAGGAGAAATGTGGAATTAAGCATGATATTTCTTCGAGAATTGGGGGATCCCGAAAGGACGAATTTGGGGATCATGGCCTACCTGATAGTAAGCAGTACGCCTGCGCCTTCCGAAGAACACAAGCGCACTGCCGACGCTTTATTGACTAGAAGATCCGTTATGTTGACGGCTAGAGACAACCAACATAACCAGAGATCGGACAAATTTGCGTCATTGCTAGCAATAACGTGGACATGGCTCCAAAGTTAATCAAAATGTTAATCAATTAATTAATTCATGAAAAAAAAAAATCCGGAAATAATAGTTTATACGTTCTTATAATTATTAGCAAAATGTTATTTAAAGTGGTTATAGTTTTCGTAAATATTTTTACATAATAAATAAAGAAGTTACGATTTTAAACTGACACGATTATTTACACTAGAAATAATACCCAACAACTACCACATGGCGACACACTAGAAATAATACCAAACAACATGGTAAATATCCTGCTATGATTATTATTTCTGACGAAGAAGTTTTCTAGTGAATTTCGAGCGGAGTTTTTCAGCACTTGAGTATAATTATTTTTGATGTAAAAAGATTTAGTCTGAATGCAGAAAAATTGGAAAAATACTGATTATGAGTATTTTCTTTTGTAAATATATACTTTAACAAACTTTTGTATTTATTGACTAGGAATCAAATTATATGTCAAGTAAGAAATTAGTTAATTGATTAACATTTTGATTAATTTTGGCGTCATGTCCACATTATTCCGAATAGTGACGCAAATTTGTCCCATCTCTGAACATAACCAAAAGCACCATCATTTTAACTCAGCGCATCCACGTGACCTCTGACTTAAAACTTAAAGTTTCCCGTGTTTATAGTAGAAAATTCTAGCTAACATTTTAAAGTCCACCATCCATTAAGACTCCTTATGAGTTAAAAACGCTCATCTATTTAAGCCATTTTCTGTTTGAATTGATACGTACCTTGACTTTTTCTCAATGTTACTATCTAGAACAGGACTATTGCGACCTAATGTCATAAATTTTAAATGTATTTTTTATATTTTTCATAATGAAATGTCGTTTCAAACACCACTCCAAAACGACCATTTTAAAACTAAAAACGGCTTTTATCCGCTTAAATTCTACTACGCACAATAAAATCAAGAAATGGCTATTTCACTATCTAAAACTTTTATAAAGTCATCGTATCCTTTAATCACTTCATTGGTATTATCAATACCGTAAACTGGGGTGACTTTATGAAAAACCGGGCTACTTTGATACAGTATATAAAACACTTATATATTCATCACTAAGTATTTCTAGTTTGATTCAGTTTAGTAAATAGTTAGGAAATTAACGAAGGTATAACTTGATTCAAGGTTAACTAAATAAAAAAGTAAAACACGGCATATAAACTGAATTTTTAAAGTCGCCCCTCAATTTGAAAGTAACCCCGGTTTACAGTACTTTTGTCATAACAATACAATACAATACAAATACTCTTTATTGCACACCTCAATCAAAAGGATACAGTACAGTACAAAAAAACACAATGAGAAGAGGCAAACAACAGGCGATCTTATCGCTAAAGAGCGATTTCTTCCAGACAACCTTAGGGTAGGGGGGTAATTTGAAATCAAAACATTTTAAAACTTATAAGGCCTCTTAAATTGAATATTGCCTCGCGAACGGGCGGAGGGCTAGTCTGGCACCACTCACTGCGTTTCAAACGCCTCAGGGCAAATATTTAGGGACCCTATTTGGCAAATTGAGGTGCGGGTAATTTCGTTTGAGGTAGGTTTAGTTGAATTTGTACAGCGATTTGAGGTAAATTGAGTTAAGAGTAATGAGGGTAGCTGAAGTTGTTAACGATACGAGTTAAACTAAGTCACACCCCATAATCTTACATGGACGTTTCAGTTGAAATAAGCGATGCTAAGCGAAGTTAAGGCCGTGCAGCGAGAAATATCGCGGTCTTTGAAACGCTGTTCTGCCTAGACGAGGGAACAATAAGGATTGATTTTCAGATATATGACTCTTGACTATATGACTGTGTTTTTGACAATAGCCGAAACATGATTGCTCAAAATTTTCTCGATAAAAAAATCCAAAGTTGAGTCTTTATTTTCCTTCTTTTACTCAGCCTACTAAAACAATTTTTTGTGACATTTTAATGGTATTTTCACCATTTGGCATAGTTTCATGTCTTCTTTCTTTTGGATAATAATTTGGATACTAATAAAATTTGAGTCAACATCCCTGTCATATAAAAGATTTTTGTCGATTAATTTTTGGATATTTTTGTCTACAGCTCACAGAGTCACTATTTTTATTTTATTGCATGTCGATCTCCATATTTTTAATAAAAGGCGCACTTACCTCATTGTAGTTTTAACCGGGTTTCTGTTGTGACCACATGTGGCTGAATCTCATTCCAAAATTTAACATTTTCTTAATTTGTCCTTACCGGGCCCGGATTGTTAACGACTCGTGAGTGATTATTTCTGACGTTAACTATTTTAACAGTTATCTCGTAGAGTAAACTGGAGTCAACAATAAGTTTAAATTGCACTCTGATTTCCTTAACTTTCACTTAACGTTCGGACCGGTAAAGACATTAATTAACTTTAACGATGAGAATCACCATGTATGTATTGAATTCCATAAGAGCTTATCCAGAAATCACGCGAGGTTTTTTGGCCCACTTTTAGACCCCCCTTCCCCGTGGTGATCTTTGGTGAGGTTCTAGGAGTATTTTTCACTATTAAAAATTTAGACTGAAATGGTTAGTTGATATTATGTTTATTTTCACATGTGCGCTATGCAAACGCTCCAAAATATCAAAAAACGTAAATAGACTCGCTGTTTTTTACGTGCGAAATGATGCTTTATAATTTACTACATGAGTAGATAATATTTCTCGGTTTTGTAGGTACAAGAAAAAAATACACGCGAGGTCTACGTTGTACCCGTACCCTCCCTCCCCCAACGTGATCAGTCGTGAGGTTTCATGACCCCCTCCCGCCCCTCCAGAACCTCGCGTGATCTCTGGATAAACATAAAATAAAAAGTCCGTGATGATTATTTCAACACCTACATTTTCGATATCAACAATCAATGTTTATCATTTTATTAATCGCCTTTCATATGACTAATAAATAGTATAGTATATTATTATATTTTCAAAAATGTTAAATGAATTGTGTTTTCCTCTGTAATCTGGCTATAATTACTGCTAACATCGTTAATCCTTGTTCCAGGTACGTGTATTGAGGAGCAGCTAATTGGTAAATGGTTATTATATAAGATGTGATAATCCATATTGAACGGTACCTTATGGCGGCCGGCACTTACGCCTTTATTGCCGCTGTTCCAATACAATAGTGAATAGGTGCAACGTAAGCGCCTGCCGCCATAAGGTCCCTTTCGATGTGGATTATCACATATTATTCAGTATAAATACTGAAAACACGAAATGTACGCGTAAAATCAGAGCCTGTACTCCGAACTTCGAAATCCGAACTTCGTATCGTACCGTCCCTTTCACTCTCGTGTTATTCACTATATGAGAGAGAAGGACTGCACGATACGAAGTTCGGAGTAGCCCCTCAGAGGGGCTACCGCGAACCGAAAACGAACGAAGTTCGAATATCTCCCTCTCTGTCACACGAATTAGCAAGTGCGACAGAGAGGGAGATATTCGAAAAGATCTAAACAACATGAACAACGGTTGAAAATGTTTCTTTTCGTAGTAATTAAGTTTCTTAGAATGGAATCTACTTTTCCGTGTCTAGTTGTTGTCTTGTGTTATTCTCAAGCAAATTATGACCCCATGCAAATGCTATGTAGTCTATCGTCGTAATTTTCTATGAAATATATAAAATAGCTGAACATTTCCATCCTCACCATTTAGATGGTTGGCAGTCCAAAACTGTGCGTTTCTCAAGAAATTTCCTGCCTCGCACAACCAAACTGGAATGAACTGTCGCCTGCGGTATTTCCGGACCGATATAACCTTCAAACCTTCAAGAAAAGAGCAAATTCCCTTCTGAAAGGCCGGCAACGCACTTGCGACTCCTCTGGTGTTGCAGGTGTTTATGGGCGACAGTAATTGCTTACCATCAGGCGATCCGTCTGCTCGTTTGCCCCCTATAACATAAAAAAAGAAAAAAAAACAACAAGGTCTTAAATTGAGCAACTGCTTTCACAACCATGGTCGGCTCATAGACTCCAACTTTTAAAGGTCAATTCGATACAAATTTTTCGCATTTCCTTTTAATTTCGATGAGTCTCACCTTCTGACATGTCCCACAGACCCCACAGTCGATGATTATAATCAAATATTATTTGATTATTGATCAGCGAGAAACGAGTTGGCGAGCAGCGGGAAGCAAGTAAATAGTTTTCTCGCTCAGCTACTTTTCGTTCTGTAGACCTTGCCAATGATATATTTTTACTCAAATGGCTCCACCATTTAAAAAAACAGTTAATCGACAAAAATCCATGTAATTCCCGAACGAAATTTCACGAGGATCGATTGAGAAATATAAAGTAGACTGAAAGCGAGACAAGCAAGTTTCCTCCGCGATTCTTTCGACAGACAGGCGAGCATAGCCGACAAACTAGCAAGGCGATTGTTATCACCATTAATTACTATGAACAGTAAGCTATCTACTATTAATGATTGTATCTGAATCTACATCTACGTTTCGATAACTAATCGCGGTGGGACAACTGCCCTGAGGGGCTACCGCGAACCACAAACGAAGTTTTCCCTCTCTGTCTCACTTATGTGCAAACTTGCAAGTGCGACAGAGAGGGAAAACTTCGTTTGCTGTTCGCGGTAGCTCCCCTGGTCTCTACAACAAATCCTCAAATCAAAAAAGGTTGGTATGGCACGTGTAAATCAAGCATCCTTAGGCTACAGTATCTGCTTGCCATTAGACAGACCGTAGTGAGCGCGTGAAATATTAAAATTAAATGGAGATGTTAAATTTGAATTTCATATAGATCCCGGAACATAAACAAAATAAAACTGAAAATTACGAGGGAAAATGAGAACACCCAACAGCTATTAACCGCGAAATAGTCCGCGAAGTTTGTTAAGGGATTCTTCATACGGCCATATTATGTATGATGCTTATAATGTAGAAGTTGATGTGTGCTAGAAATATGATTAAAGTACGGTCTCTATTTGGTACATGTCACATCCCAGTTGCATTTTTTGTTTCATGCTCTCATTCTGAATTGTCAGTTGAGAAAACGTTCTTCGTTCTGCGTTCATGCTACTACTAGTAGATGATACCCCATGGCAATAACGCGAAATCGTGCTGCATGCAACAACGTTCTACGTGCTGCGTTCGTGCTACTACTAGTAGATGATGCCCCATGGCAATAACGCGAAAACGTGCTACGTGCGACAACGTTCTGCGTGCTGCGTTCGTGCTACTACTGGTAGATGATTCCCCATGGCAATAACGCGAAAACGAGCTGCGTGCGACAACGTTCTGCGTGCTGCGTTCGTGCTACTACTAGTAGATGATGCCCCATGGCAATAACGCGAAAACGTGCGACAACGTTCTGCGTGCTTCGTTCGTGCTACTACTAGTAGATGATGCCCCATGGCAATAACGCGAAAACCTGCTACGTGCGACAACGTTCTGCGTGCTTCGTTCGTGCTACTACTAGTAGATGATGTCCCATGGCAATAACGCGAAAACGTGCTACGTGCGACAACGTTCTGCGTGCTTCGTTCGTGCTACTACTAGTAGATGATGCCCCATGGCAATAACGCGAAAACCTGCTACGTGCGACAACGTTCTGCGTGCTTCGTTCGTGCTACTACTAGTAGATGATGCCCCATGGCAATAACGCGAAAACCTGCTACGTGCGACAACGTTCTGCGTGCTTCGTTCGTGCTACTACTAGTAGATGATGTCCCATGGCAATAACGCGAAAACGTGCTACGTGCGACAACGTTCTGCGTGCTGCGTTCGTGCTACTACTAGTAGATGATGCCCCATGGCAATAACGCGAAAACGTGCTGCGTGCGACAACGTTCTGCGTGCTGCGTTCGTGCTAATACTAGTAGATGATGCCCCATGGCAGTAAGTCCACTTTTTGTGTATACTAGCTTTGACTTCGTCCGCGTAAACTTCCACTCCCAATTTCATTCCCTCGAGGGATGACTTTCGGGATAAAAGTATACTATATGTTAAACCAGGCTATAAACTCGTTGTATACCAAGTTTCATTATAATCCGTTTAGCCATTTTTGCGTGAGGGACTAACAAACATCCAAACATATGAAAGTTTAGATGTTTGGATGCTTTCGCATTTACAATATTAGTAGGATTTTTGGTACAACGAAAATGAAATACATAAATATGATTTATGACTCACAAACAAAACTGGACCTTATAAAATATAAATATGGTTATATTTCATTGCATATCAAAAAATACTGATTGCGCATCAAAAAATACTGATTTGCTCAGTTAAACCAGGTTTTGATATGCAATTAGTATTTAAGCTGTGCAAATCAGTATTTTTAGGTCTTTAGGTTTTTTTTTGACGTAACTTTAAATACTATTACAGCCAAATATAATCCGCATTGATGCACATCCCGAATACAAGACCGCAAAATTGTAACCTCCTCGTCTTTATATAATTTCTAAGATTATTTTATATATTATCGATTAAATTACACGTTTTATAAAATTTAATTCAATTATAAAATTTAAACTAATTGGCCATCATGAGTTAGGCATTGATTTAATCTGACTTTAGGTTTTCAACAAATTGCAATGACTGATGAACTTGACGCATTATTTCATCAAAACAAATGAACCACATTATCACCATCTGCCTCTCACTCCAATAAACAAACTTTACTTATATTGTTCATGTGCTGTCTCGTTTCATCAATACAGCCAATAACTTACAAAAAGACAGATTGTAATACAAAAATCCCGGGACTAACGCCCTTTTTTAAAATAACGTTTATAGCACGCTTTATGGCACCCAACGTGGGGCCAACCTAATAAAGTCAATTTATGTCCCTTACTTTATTAAAATGTCGTGCTATTTGCTGTCGCGTCATAATAACTTTTGTTTTTGATGGCTGTCATCGTGAGATGTGAAATTACTGTTTTGTTTAGGTACCAGAAATTATAACTGAAGACTTCTTTGAATAAATGTAACGAAATATAACAGTAGAAATACATGTAAAAACATGTTAATGAATAGCAGAAAAGACTGATAAGATGGGTTTTTTGTGCCCGATGACATGTTTTTAGGATTCCGTACCAAAATGGTAAAAAGGAACTGGTTACGGTTTCACTTTGTCTGTCTGTCTTTCTGTCATATTTCAAGAACTACTTATGCTATCGATTTGAAATTTGGAATAGTTATAAAGAGGTCTAACCTAGATACATAGAATATGACTCTTTTAAATATTTTTTATATTCTGTGAAAAACGACAGATAATAGGTGGTTCAATATTAGAAAGTCTAGTGAATATGTTAAGTGGAATGTCGTATGAAAGGGCTTGAGTTGCACATTCTGGAACAATTTTTGATTTTTTTTTTACTTTGAGTCTTTTTCGATTTATGTGGGAAAATTAGAAAAAAAAAACCAATCCTCCTTATCTCCGAAGTTTACCGAGGGAAAAATATGAAATTATTACATAACATTGATATCAATGTATATTTGACATGAAAAATATAACTATAGCTCCGTATATTATTATTGTTATTATTATTTAAATTTTATGCTGGAATTCCAAATTTAAATGTAATTTTACTGTGACAGTTTGACATAATTTGTAAATCAATCATACCTTGACATTTTTATCATTGTCAATCATTGTTTCTGACGAATAATGTATATGATCCATTGCAAATAAATGGGTATGAGTATGAGTATAATTTTAAATTTTTTATCATCAAAAAACATTTCTATACTAAGTTTGTTATTTAATAACCTTTTCATGTATTTTTTTTTATAAATTTCTACCCGATTATGCTGAAAGCACTTTCTTTAAAAAAAAATTAAATCGGTTCTCGTGATAAATAATTATCCTTAAAAAACCACCATACTACTATATCGATAGATGGCGCTGTATCCATGGAGTTCAATTTCTACACCATGTTTTTGAGATTTTCCTAAATTAATTATGTTGGAACCGGTACACACCTGTGTACGGAACCCTCGGTGCGCGAGTCGTGCTCGCACTTGACCGTTCTTTGTCCGAATTAATTTCACAACGGTCGATAGAATAAGTAGGTACTCCCATATTTCATTTTACTCCACATAAACAGTGTCCACGACACTCACTCCATTTTCTAACAAGGCTGAAAGGCTGAATGCTGGCGCATTCCCACAAAATTATGGTCCGGGAAGCGCATTATATATGCAATCCCATCCACCATGCTGCAGCGTCATTAATTCAAAGAAACCACAGGAGAATACCCCGATAGACCTACATAAGTGAGCAACAGTTTTGAAGGAACGTAACCGCCTTTTTATTATAAATACACTTTCGTCCTTTTCAGTAGTGGTTGAGTATGTGTCCTAGTTTCATCAGAGTCTACATTCAGTCTTTTCAGCGGCATATTTTATCCACCGATATTGGAAAGTGTAGGCAGAGGCGAGGAGACGTTTATTGGTGTTGATGTGACTCGTAAATATTTGCTAAAATTGTGCTTAGTTTGACATTTTCAGTAAGTAAGCACGAAGCCCGTTACTTTGAGCAGCAATTTGCAATTTTACACTAAATTGGCAACACTGAAGCGTTTGAAATGAGCTTAACCAATAACAACTGGCTATAATAATAACCGAGTAATATTGAATAGAATAGAATAGAAAAAATATTCGGATAACACAACAAGTATCTAATTAAACAACACCTTAAAACTAACAAACAGAGATGTGCTACCGAAAAGGTGTCCACTCAGCAATGCAGTTGACACAGCAGTGCCAACGGCGCTGGTATTCTGTGGATCCAGCGAGGTTTGTGGGACAGCATGGGTATAGTGTTAGGGGATATAAATATATAGGTACAAGTAAAAAATAATAATAATATTGGCATATATGTTTTGGGGATAAATAATTTTAAAAGATGATATCTAAATATAGTGCTTACTTAATTCTTCGTGAAATGGGCCATTGTATTTACTTTTAACGTTTAGACGCCCATCGTGGGGGTATACATCACATAGGTCTTATCACAAGAATTTTATTTCAGGAATTTTACTTACATCAATTTAATTCACATTTTATTATAATTGTAAAAGAGGAAAAGTACGATACATTCCTTGACCGGAACAGATATGGCCCACCTCGTATTACGAGACGTATATAACGTACTTGGCATGCAATCCTTTCCATACCAGCCTTTGTAGTAATGTACTATTACCAACTAGGGTACAGTGATCGTCGTGATATGGAACAGATAAAACCAATCAAAAAGTTTTAATCGCCTGCGCTCCCGCACTTCAATTGGTGGAGGAGCTGGGATGGATACATTGAAAACCTTATTCAGATTAATTTATTGAAATGACGAACACATCCATCCTTCGGCCCCTTTTAGTGAACCTTTCTATGGTGAAGCCTTTTATTAGCAATAGTGATAAATGCAATGTATATAGCACTTTTATGCCGTTCGAATAAACGCTCATCAAACCTTTATTATAAGTCAACTAGTCGCAATTGCACACACTTAAATTTATTTCCATTTTGAGGTTACCCTACGTTTAGTACGCTATTAAGTGCAATTCACTACTGATAATATGTAAACAATCTAATCTATTTAAGCTAAAATGCTATTAAATCGATATCTTTCACTTTGACAGTTGTTTTTGTAAACAAATTTAAAATTAACAGATGTTTGTTAGGTTTTATGAATAAGACGATAACTAAGAGAATAAACAAACACCATTAGCACATTGACATTCATCAATTTGCAACACGATCGGCCTACTTTGGGGAATTTGGGAGTATCGAGAATCCGAAGATTCGTTACAATACTTTGAAAATTACTCTCCTGTTTAAGATCCACATAAACAGTATATTATTATCTTCAATATACATTCATCGTCCTTTATTTAGCAATGGCAAACTATAGTAAGCAATTTTTGATTTTTAACACAGTTTACTTAACGAATGTGTTAGAAAAACACGAGATAAACCGTAAGTAGAGGAAAGCGATTACAAAACGATCGCCCGTCTAGCGGGTTCCTGGCACAGAAATTGTTATCTTTAATTATCATCGTCATTAGTTACTTTGGAAGTCAGTTCAAAAACTAAATTAGCTAAGGCACTTCTTATTTATAAAGGATCCAACACATAAAAACTTCCTTCATTACATCAATACAGGTATCAATTAAAAGTTGCCCGCTCACAACCCAGGCAATACCAAAACTCTTCAATATTCTCGCCGCGTCGCCTCTCACTTCAAATTATCCCGGCCCATCCATAATGGCGTAAAAAGGTTTACTTTTAGCCTGTTTTTCAGTGTGAAAAACAGCTTTTTACTTGAAAGCGTGTATTATCGACCGCCCGTGCAGTAATGCTGGGGGATGGCGTCATTAAAGTTGTGTCGCTTTTAACACAAGGATGTACAGATTATCATTGACGCTATGGTTTATAAAATACAAAAATGCTTGTATATTCGATTACTCAAAGAAAAAAAAACGGGGTATGAGCTTAGCAATCTCTTCTGTTCTTGTATTTATGTATGTTCGACCATGGTTACTGTAGCAGACGATACAATTAGTCAATTTTACTCGATATGTCGGTAGATTGGTAAAGTCTTTATGACACTGACATAAGACAGAATTTCACATGACTTGTGAAAAATATTTTATTATACCAGGCCTGCGATATGCGTGATATGAAATAAATAAATAAATATTAGAGGACAATCTGACACAAATCGAACTAGCCCCACAGTAAGCTCAAGAAGGCTTGTGTTATGGGTACTAGACGACGATATATTTAATAGATATAAATACTTAAATACATAGAAAACATCCAAGACTCAGAAACAAATATTCATGCTCATCACACATATATTTGCCCTGACCGGGATTCGAACCCAGGACCGTCAGCTTCACAGGCAGGTGCACTACCCACTAGGCTAAACCGGTCGTCAAATAGAACGGAATATCATGGTTTTTCCAACTGGCAAACAACGGTTATGTAGCCCTTTCGTTCCTCAGATTGGAACCTTCTGGTTAGGGAGGCGAGGTAGCTAAATGGCGTAATTCAACGGCGCCGTCGAGACCTATCAAAATCGAAAGATAAAATAATTTCGAAAAGAAAAGCTCGTATGGTAAAAACCATTTTAGCGGTGGGTTTGGCGTGTACGGTGTTTCAAAAACGTTAAAAAAAACAGTTACTTGGGCATTCTCGAGCGCGTCAGATATTCATACTACGTATGCCCCAAGTGCCTCTGATAACAACGGTATACTAATCTGCCGGTTTGCGTGGTGGGGGTAGGAATATAAAGTAGTCAAAAATGCAAAAAAAAAAAATTTACTCGAGCGCGTCAGATTTTCAGAAGGGGTGTTAAGTAGGCCCCAAGGAAGCTCCCTTTAAAAAAACTGACGATTTCGGCGTGACGATAAGTTACGATGAATTTTTGAAAATGCAAAAAAATAAAGTTTTTTTGAAATACTCGAGCGCGTCAGATTTTCATAGGGGAGGTTTATCTCGGTATCCTGAAAGCATATTTTCTTAATCTGACA
This sequence comes from Epiblema foenella, assembly GCA_963556455.1. Classification (NCBI taxonomy): domain Eukaryota; kingdom Metazoa; phylum Arthropoda; class Insecta; order Lepidoptera; family Tortricidae; genus Epiblema; species Epiblema foenella. The sequence continues at coordinate 22,158,882 of OY747103.1, read as the reverse complement.
AAAATGTTGGTGGGTTCTCTTAATCTGACCGAAAAAGGTTTTTTCCTTTCTTTCTCCTTGATAAAACGGGGAATTTAAGAATGACAATAAAGCGATAGATACAACCAACGTAAATGTGGGGCCAGAAACTGCTCGAGTGGCGTCCACGCACCGGAAGACGAGCTGTCGGTAGGCCTCCGACAAGGTGGAGTGATGACCTGGTGAAGGTCGCGGGAATCCGGTGGAAACGAACGGCACAGGACCGGTCTAAATGGCGAGCCTTGGGGGAGGCCTATGTTCAGCAGTGGGCGTCTTTCGGCTGAAATGATGATGATGATGATGATGATGAAATGTAGATGAAATGTAGTGCGAATTGTATTATCTAAATACGAGCCCCAATGCAAATGAGTACGTCTGGTAGGAAAAAAATGTACTAAACTAACGTTAACCTAAAAATTCTGGGGGACGAAGGTGTTTGGAAGAATTAGCAATATAAAAACAGTATAAGTTATAAATCGTATTTTATTTATTCAATGAAAAAAAAAACGAACTTTCCTTGGTAATAAAAAAAACATTGTTTCACCAATTGTACTAAAATGCAAAAAAGTTCGTCTTTAGTGTTACCGACGCAGATTAGAACGTCTACCACTTGGTGGCGTCTCCTTTTGCATCTAAAACGGCTTTAATTCTGAGCGGCATTGTATCTACCAGCTGTCGACACTCTTCCGGGGTTGTTTCATTCCAAACACAGGTAAGTTTCTCTTTAAGATCAGCTTTTGATCTGGACGGGTCCTTTCGCAACTTCTTCTTCATTTTCCACCACAACGTTTCTATGGGAGACAAGTCCGGGCTGCTGGATGGCCACGACATGGTAGGTATTTTTTTCTTTTTCAGCCACGCCATCGTTGCTTTAGCGGTATGGCATGAGGCACCATCTTGTTGAAAAGTATACGCATTTTTATACTTTAACTTACGTATAGACGGCAGCAAACTCTCTTGTAAGATGCTTTTGTATTTTTCGGCATTGACGGTTCCATCTATAAATTGCAGACAGCCGACACCCTGTGCCGACATGCAGCCCCAAATCATTAAGGAAGCTGGAAACTTTACCTTACGCTTAAGACAATCTTTTTGAAATGCCTCTCCTTTTTCGCGAATGACTTTACTTCGTTCATCGCCTACTGTGACTTCAAATTTAGATTCGTCACTCCATATAATTTTACGCCACTGATCGACGGTCCAATTTCTGTACTTTTTGGCGAATTTCAACCTGTTAGTTTTCTGCCGTTGTGTAAGTAACGGTTTCTCTTTAGCAGTGTAAAAACCGTAGCCCATCCTCTTCATCACTCTCTTGCAAGTATCCACTGAAATGTTTTTTTTAATTGCGTCACGCCATAGTACCGTAAGTTCTCCAGCTCTTGCACGACGATTTTTCTTGATGATCTTCCTCAGAATCCTGTTTTCTGCTTTAGTAGTAATTCGTGGGCGGCCGGATTTCTTTAAACAAGAAATTTTGTCGTGTTTTCGATGATGCTCGATGATAGTTTGGATTGTAGACCTTGGCATAGAAAGGTCCTTGGCAATTTGGTACGTAGATTTGCCTTTATTGTTACTGGAGATTATAATTTTCCGCACTTCTTCAGTCACTGGCTTACCTCGTGCCATCTCGATAGAAAAACGATTTGGAGTAATAAAAAATTAGGCTGAATTTGCCCTTTTATATAGTGGTTTGTCATTTTACATGACAGAGAATATTCCGTATTCAATTTGAAAATAATATTTTATATTACGAACCCTGGTAAACAGGTTTTATTTTAAATAGACGACCTATTTTGCCTTAAATATGAAGCAGACGTAATTATTTGCGTGTGAGATGTAATATTTATAATTAAATTATTTTAAAATAAATAACGAGATGTACACTTTGTACAACTCAAAACTAAGCTAGCTTTAGTGACATTGCGTCTAGTGTATTCCATTAATCATCAAAGTCGATTCGGGTAGAAATACTAGTTTTTGAAAAAAAATACGCATGCAGAATTGCGACTAGACGAGCTATTTTGCATTGGGGCTCGTATATAAAAGAAGAAACTGACTGACTGACTGACTGACAAGGATTTTACAAAATTCACCCCCTAAAGGGGTGAAACGGGGGTCCAAAGTTTGTATGAAAACCCGTATTTATTAAAGCGAGAGACATGAAACTTTGTATATAGAGTATGTGTTTAAATATATTAATGGCGTATTTCAGCGTTTTTCTAAATTGCTCCACTAAAGGGGTGAAAAGGGGGTTCAAAGTTTGTACGGGGAGAGAATCTTTTTTAAAGTGAGATATTTGAAACTTCGTATATAGACTCTCTGTTTAAATACAACAAAACATATATAAGCGTCTTTCGAAATTGCTCCCCTAATAGGGTGAAAACGGGGTTTCAAGTATCTACGGGGAGCAAATCTTTTTGAAGTGAGAGATTTAAAACTTCGTACATAGACTCTATGTTTAAATACAACAAAACATATTTAAGCGTTTTTCGAAATTGCTCCCCTAAAGGGTTCAAAAGGGGGCTCCCAGTTTGTACGGGGAGCAAATCTTTTTTGAAGTGAGAGATTTAAAACTTCGTACATAGACTCTATGTTTAAATACAACAAAACATATTTAAGCGTTTTTTGAAGTTGCTCCCCTAAAGGGTTCAAAAGGGGGTTCCAAGTTTGTACGGAGAGCAAATCTTTTTTGAAGTGAGAGATTTAAAACTTCGTATATAGACTCTTTGTTTAAATACAACAAAACATGTTTCAGCGTTTTTCGAAATTGCTCCCTTTAAGGGGTGAAAAGAGGGTTCCAAGTTTGTGCCGATTACGAAAATGGCATTCATTTTCTAATCAAAGATTGCGGAGATTTATTTTTCTTAATTATCAATTTGGGTGTTATCTTCGAGGTTGCTCTGGGTGCCGATTACGAAAATGACATCCGTTTCAAATCAAAGATGGCAGACATTTATTTTTCTTAAAAATCGATATGGGTTTCATCTTTGTGGTTCCTCGGGGTGACGATTACGAAAATGACATCCAATACATATCTACATGCAGGTCAAACTGAGAACCTCCTTTTTTGTAGATGGTTAAAAATTACTCTTAGTACGCGGGCGAAGCCGCGGGCAAAAGCTAGTTTATTGTATAAAAAAATTAAATGATATAAAAATTGTATTATAATTGTATTGTTATGTATGACCTTTACATTTACTTCAATTCTTCACATCGTTTTGCTTACGGTACGTCCAAAAAACAATTTGAGGATCAACAGGCTATTGAATAATATACATACATGAAACTGTACATGTTAATAATACTTTTGTATACAGATACGCGTAACTTTTTCCGAGTCCACGAAAATTGTCGAGAAGCTTTAGAAAAATAAAATTTTGAGATATAATAAAAGTCACATAATTTAATCATCGTTATTTCATATCAAATTTTTTTAACACCCTCAGTCTTCGAGATATACTCAAAAAACCGGGAGTTTGAGTTTTTATGATGCTTCAAGTCAAAAAGTTTTAACTTTGGACAAAAATGTAAAGAGACCTTTTTTGTGTAAAATAAAATTTCCTTTTTTGTTTATTTAAACTTTTTTTTTGTAAAATGTATCGTTCGCGACTTATATGCCGCGACGCGTTTTTCGGAAGACGAAATGGCTCCTCCACACTTCCGGTCATGCGGAAACCGGCAGATTTTGTATTTTTAGTAAGTTTTACATTATATTCTTCAAAATAAATAAAATAAAAATCGCGCTCGAGAATGCCGGATTAACGTTTTTTTTTACAAGTTCGCGACCCTATAACTCGGCGGCGTCAAGGACTTATCGTCAGATTAGTTAAATTTAGTCTTAAAACACTAAAATCAACCCCCAATATCTTAATCTGACGCGCTCGAGTATTTCAGACTATCGATTTTTTTTTACTAATCTGATCGTCTATCCTAGGCGCGCGTCACTACATATAGAGCTAAATACTTTACAAGGTTGTTCTATTAGGTCTAAGGTATCTCTCATATCTTAAACTGCCACGCTCGAGTATTACCGAAAATTCCCCTATTCGCCTCCCTAACTATTCTGTGTCAGTAGTTAATGGCCAAAACTTAACCAAACTAAGCCTACTCAATAACTTTGCAAGTTTATCTTCACTGTATGACATTAATTTTGTTATAATTGTAAACTCGAAATTATTATTCTTTCTTGAACTGTAAATGAATATTTGGACATGAAAATATATTTGAAATATTATAGTCAGACTTTCTTAAATTGTAAATTAATATTTTGACATTTAAAAGTGCCCTTATGGCCTATTTGCAGAATAAATAATAATAATAATAATATTTTTGGACAATCTTCAACAAATCAACCTAGTCCCAAACTAAGCAAAGCTTGTACTATGGTTACCAAGTGTCGATATACATACTTATATAGATAAATAGATACTTAAATGCATAGAAAACATCCAAGACTCAGGAACAAATATTCGTGTTCATCACACATATACATGCCCTGACCGGGATTCGAACCCGGGACCTCCAGCTTCGAAGGCAGGGTCACTACCAACTAGGCTAAAACGGTCGTAAATGTTTGATTTTGATTTTGACTGTATTTCACTTTTCGTGTCTCTTTCCGTCGTCGTCAAAAAGATAAAGTAAAACTTTACTTATACCAAAAACCTACATTATATTTAAGAACCAACTAAGCCGCCGTACCATCTTGAATGAAAAATGCGACAAAACGTACTTCCATTGCCTGCAAGTGAACTACACATTCTGAAACCTATTTAAGTAAATAATAGATGTAAATACCCCTTTAAATTACGGCTGTAAACTACGTTTAATGAATGTTGTAGAATATTTGCCGTTTGCCGGCTACTGTTTGTGTTTCAGTTCACTAATTCTAGCAAATACCTGGCAAATATTTGCATACATGTTATAAATCGTAACGTTCCTATGTTTACATGGATTTATTAAACTTGCAATATTAGTATGTGAATAAGTAGGGTAAAACAAACAAAAAAAGCCTGTTTCTCTTCCAGTAAACATTTCTTCGTTGTGTAAGTTTTTGTGCATTGCGCGTTTGCGCGTCAAACATCGATGTTTCGAAATATTTGTTCCCGAATTTCGTCCACATAATGATGTCACACAAAATTTGGATTTTTTTGATTCCTCCCACCTCACTTCCCTATGTCACGCTTTTTTCCTATCTCTTATCTCTTAAGGGTACCTTTCCACCACAAATGTGCTATGGAGCTATGCTGAGAGGATGTGATAGCTTTTCGTTTCCACCACTATGATAACTAATAAATATTATTGGTGAATATCAACGCATCCATAGCAACGTAGCATAGCACATGTCTAGTGTAGAGGCACCCTTACGCAGCGCGCCTCCTTTCTTATACCAAATTATTCAAGTTTATTGTTCTGTATAATTACAGTTATTATTGTATCCGGGATGTAACAATACTTAATAAGACAAAGTAAAAAATTCTGCAAATACTTTTCCTTCCTTTTAATCATCCATACTTTATAACCGTAATCATTTAAGCCCTAAAATAACAAATTACGTTTAATATTAGAAGCTAATGTCGGAGGAATAAAGTTTAAGCAAAGTTTTATTCAATTTAAGAGGCCTTGTAAGTTTTAAATTGTTTTGATTTCAAATTATAACAAAAGTATTAATAATACCAATAAAGTGATTAAAGGATACTATGATTTTATTAAAGTTTTAGATGGTAACACAGCCATTTTTTGATTTTATTGTGTGTGGTAGAATTTAAGCGGAATAAAACAGTTTTTAGCTTGAAAATGGTCGATTTGGAGTGATGTTTGGAACGATATTACTTAATGAATAATGAAAAATATAAGTTTGAAATTTATAACATTAGGTCGCAATACTCCCGTTCTAGATATTAACATTTAGAGACTGTCAAGATATGTCTTAATTCGTATAGAATATGGTCTAAATAGATGACCATTTTCTAACTGATAAGGACCCTTAAGATAATAAGGGCATTATAAACATACATTATATCCTACTTATAGTACTTATATAATGAACGTAGTGCTTCTGAGAGATACAATTTAGACACTAATTAAAATTCTAGAACCTTTATCTTCGAAATAGAACACTTGGGACCGAAGCTTGATATCTCGGCTTCTAAATGACCGTTTTATGACCAGCTGTCATTCTAATGACACTTTGTAATTCGTATTTTTGACGGCTCAAATTGGTTTGACGGCAGAGTGTAATTTTATTAGACGGTATTATTTTATCATAAAAATGAGGGTCTTTATCAACAAATGTCTAGATAATTTTGAATAAAACGTCTATAATGTAAAATCGTTTACTAATATAAAAGTGTGTAATTAGTCGTCTTCTAGATAATGCGGACAATGTGATCAAGAATATCTGAACACGGTTTTATTGTTGCTTAAAGATATTTATTAACTTTATTTTTAAATATAAACTATGAAATGCAGCTTTAGGCACTGGTCCCAACGCTGGCGAGTAGCGAGTACTGTCATAGTAATTCTACTCGTTTTCTCGCTCAAGCGAGAAATTATTGGTATTTAACTTGCGTCCATTTCTTCACAATATTTAAGACAGGCACGACAGGTATGCACCCATCGACTTTCGAATATATCATACTAGCGACCCGCCCCGGCTTCGCACGGGTGCACTATTTAATGGATGTTATTATACAGACGACCGCTTTAGCCTAGTTGGTAGTGACCCTGCCTTCAAAGCTGGAGGTCCCGGGTTCGAATCCCGGTCAGGGCATGTATTTGTGTGATGAACACGAATATTTGTTCCTGAGTCTTGGATGTTTTCTATGTATTTAAGTATATATTTATCTATATAAGTATGTCTATCGTCACTTGGTACCCATAGTACAAGCTTTGCTTAGTTTGGGACTAGGTTGATTTGTGTGAGATTGTCCAAAAATATTTATTTATTTATTTATTTATATAAACCTTCCTCTTCAACCACTCTATCTATTAAAAAAACCGCATCAAAATCCGTTGCGTAGTTTTAAAGATTTAAGCGTACATAGGGATATAGGGACAGAGAAAGCGACTTTGTTTTATACTAGGAGACACAATAATTTCCTACACAATTAGATATTATTATTCGGTTTTGTAGGTGCAGGAAAAAAAATACACTTGACGTCTACGTTGTACCGTCCCCCCCTCCCCCAACGTGATCGTTAGCGAGGTTTTCATTACCCCCCCCCCCCCCCCCCCCTTCGGAACCTCGCGTGATTTCTGAATAAACCCTTAGTGGGAGGTTTGCAAATGAGTATTTCTATTTTATTGTATTGCCTAGAACCTAGACAAAATATTTACTACGTCGTATTGTGTTACTAAGATAAATTCCCAAATAAAAAGTAACATACATAAGCCGTAGCTAACTCAATTGCGTGTTCCGAACCATACCACAGAAGATAATATTTAAAAATTATCTCCACTTTTCCCATATTACACGGCCCATTTCAGCCCCTTTATAGGCTTTCCCGATTCAACCGGCCAGTATTTGGGTCATATTTGACCTTGCCGTGAATTCAAAAAGGGCGTATTTTAATTGAAATTCTCCAGCAGTTACACCTTTAATGGTTTTAAATAGGCTCCAGTACTGAGCTAAAATGTCGTATGTACATAGGACCTTTATTGTGACATAGTGCTTCTTGGCCTAGGACATCAAAATAGCCTGAAAAGCCTTTGCTGGAAAGATATTCAAGGCGATTATTCTGCTCGGTGCATTGCTAGTCTTTAGAGAGTAGGGATTCTTTGACTGTCATGAATGGATTTTTGAACGCGTTCCGTTCGAATGTGTGTATTCAAAGTGCTGTTGAAGTCTTTGCTATAGGTTTCAAATGCAAACTTTAATATTAACATTTCATACGTTTTTAATGTTCCCGCTAGATGGCAGGGACATCGTATTACACAGGTTCTATGGTTGAACAGTATTTTGATGTTGATGATATTCTGATATATATTCTTGTTCAATGTTCTTTCGAATCCTAACAATTTGATTAAAATCCGGCTTGAGTGGCGAAGTATATTTTTGCGAAGAATCATAAAAAATTATATTATAGTAACTTGTTATTAGGTTTACTAATGTTTGGCTTAACGTTTTTTCCTAAATGAATGATTCCTTCGAAGTTTTATTACTTACCCTATTTTTTCCGTAAATCTTTCGTGATTGTTATACAACCGTTGCTAACCCACAAATCTACGATTATTATTTTAAAAGTCCCGTTAAGTTAATGGCCTTTTTCTGAGGGAAATGAAAATTATGACTAAAATAGTTCGCTCATTTCAACTGATCCTAAGTTAAGTACGAAACCTATTGTAGAGGAGGGACGCAGGCGAGACAATGAAACAAGTCGATGATCAAGTATAAACTGATTTAACAGGGCTATGCACTGAAATTTATAGGTATACTTATCCTAATACACGCCACGTCGCCAGATACGCGTCATATTCTTGATCGGATGCTGTTTGTGGAGTCCGGTCTGTTCATGCTTGCTAGGAGATAGTGACTACGTTAATACTAGTGTCTTTTATAGGGGATTGACGAGAGACATTATCCTGTTGTGGATTCGTTTTTATTATCAGTGACTTATAGATCATATACCTCTAACAATATTAAACTAATTTTAATTTTTGACGCTCAGAGACCATGTACATCTCTAGGATATTATATTAATTTCATTATACTCCTTGTTTAATCTTGAGACCTTATACACCTCTAACTTTATCTAAGATAACTTTGCAAGTTTATCTTCACTGTAGGACATTAATTTTGAATTATAAACTCGAAATTATTATTCCTTCTTTAACTGTAAATTAATATTTTGACATGAAAAATGTATTACTTATTATAGTCAGACTTTCGTAAATTAATATTTTGACATGTAACAGTGCCCTTGTGGCCTATTTGCAGAATAAATGTTTCATTTTGATTTTTTGATTTTTGACATCTCCCATCGTGAGAAGAAATTACCAGTTTCTGTCCGTTCAACTTATTCCTAACGAGGCGAGCTCCAGGCAGTTCTAACCCGAGCCTGCACAATCGATTAACCAGGTTCATGCATACTTGCGCCGCGCTTATAGAGTGTATGCAAAATAAGAAATGAGATCCACATGCATGTGTGACGATTTTATGGTGCAACAGCCCAGTTGTGAATAAGCGATCGATTTCTGTTCTTTATAAAAGACTGGTACACATTCGTGTTTTTTTTATAATGGTGACTGGCATACTAATTCTAGGTACACTTGCGACTGAGAACAATCACCAGCTCGCTGACCCTGTTTTGATTTTAGAAGTTTTGAGAGGAACTGTGGAATTAGTCTAGTTTTTTCAATTTATTTATGTTCTTGTTTTCTGTTTTTTTTTACGCTTGTTTTTCTTGTTTTTTTTTCTTTTTTTTTTCTCTCTGTTCTTTTAATTGTAGTTATAGCTTCTTGTGTATTGTGTATACTTTATCTTTGTTTAATTATGGTATCCATTATTTCATTTTTAGTTTATTTTTATTTAAATATGTTACCTTCTGGGAAATCACTTAATGGTTCTGTCGGAAGATCAGCGCTGGCAATCACGCCAGCACTACGCGAAGACAGAACCATTTCGTGCAATACCTTAATTGTTCTTCTTTTTTTATTTATTTTCTTGTTCTTTTTGTGTTTTGCCCGAATAAATATTTCTGATTTCTGAGGTTTCATCATAGTGACAGCTACAGACATATGCAGATCCTTTAATCTCATTACAGCGACTCTAGTAATCTTAATCACAATCAGCTGGGCTTAGATGATCGTTTATATGTCGGACATATAGCATTCGTCCCTCTCGCACTTACATACTTGACAGTAAGGGATGAATGCTATGTGTCTGACATATAAGCGATCATCTTAGCTCCTCAAGAATACACCACATAACTGCAGAACAACCACCCGCGTGGTCGTGTCGGAGGTTTCCCCTGGATTTTCCCCAGGCTACTCTCCAATTGTACACCCCTATCGCTTTATTGGGCCCGGCCTATAAAGCCACAGTCAGGTTTTAAAGTAAATAAAAAAAAAAATTTAAGCTGTTTATTTCAGTGAATTTTTTTACATAATTTTATAATCACTTACTTAACTATTAATCTTAAATTACAAAAGATTTTTTAAGTTAAGGAGTTGCGGAGATACATTTACAAATAGTGTTGACTGTGGTTTTCTGTAAGGTGGAGGTGCCTCTTCAGTTGGGCTACGCCAGATTTGAGCCAGATTATATTCCATTGGTTTGTGAGAGGCCTATGTCCAGCAGTGGACGTCTGTCGGCTGTTATGACGATGATTATGATGACATTCCACTGTGCCCTAATTCATCAAATCAATACGTTGAGTCAAATAGACCTTCTGCACAATTGATTAACCCAGCTCATGCATACTTGAACTGGCGAAGTGCAGAGCAAATTAAAAAATGCGACGGGGCGTTCACCAATCTGCATACGGTATGCCGCGTATTTGCGGTTGATCGGAATCGGAACGTTCAGGGGTGCTACCGCGAACAGCAAACGAAGTTTTCGCTCTCTGTGGCACTTACACGTTCGGACGTAAGTGCGGTAGAGAGGGAAAACTTCGTTTGCTGTTCGCGGTAGCACCCCAGGGCCTTTACTCCGAAGTTCGAAATTCGAACTTCGTATCGTGCCGTCTCTTTCACTATCGTGTGAGAGATTTCAAAAATTGACTTACGTTAATAACTTACGGTTGTTCAGCATTCCCAAAGACACACTCACTTTTCTGTATGTTTTTCTATTTTGGTATACACCAGCTCCTAAATCTACAGTCCACTATTTTTATTTACCACTACGGACCTGCAAAGAGTTTACACATACGTAATCAAAGTTGAAATCGTCGCTATAAAGTATATTTCTTTGACATATAACCATCCTGATATCATGTCACCTGCAATAATCGTTTACCGGAGGAACTAAAGCTGCTAGAGGGAAACGCCTTTAAACGCAGTCTAACAAAAAAGTATTGTTTTTAGAGCGTAAATGCGTATCTCGAACAGCAGCATTAGAATTAGTAGTATTTAGTTATACTTATAATTATTTAGAAAGAAAGAAAGAAAGAAACATTTATTCACAGACACAGAAGACACACATATTATTACAAAAAAAAACAACAGAAGAAAACAAACCACAACATGATAATCATCAAAAAAAATCATTCAATCACTTTATGATTTTATTTCGCCTCTGGCTATGATATGCCTGTTTATTTTACTGTTATTTCAATTTAACGTCCTATATTTATTTCACTAGTAGCTTTTGACATTTTACGTATTTGCACCCTTTCATGCAGGCTAGATGCATGAAACAAAATGTATTGTAACAACCCTATGTGAATAACGCAATCTTATGTAAGTAAATGTCAGTTTTTCAAAAAACTGACTAATTGAAGTTTTTAATAAATACGGACAGACAAACAGCTCCTTCAGTAACACACGTCTCTCTTATCTGATTGCAAAGATTCTTGTTCACATATTGAACAATTGAACACTTTGCGCTATGCCATTGATTCTGCTTCTCGCTCTAGTGCAGCAAATTAATGTTTATTGGACTGCATGCGAGTGGATGGAGGCACGCGGGAATACACTGTACTGTGTTCTGTAATAGTATTCTTATATTATGTACCTGGCAACTCCAATAACCAATACTGTTAAAGCAAAGCCCATTGAGAGATCTGATGAAAATACTGAAGTTTGAGCTTTCAGTGTGAAAAAAAAATTAATTTACTAAGCAATAATGTACACAATTGCCGAATCATAATTTTGGACATTAAATCTTGTGGTATACGAATTGTATAATGATTTAATTGTAAAATTATGTTAATAAACGAATCTGAATCTCAAACAATGTAGAATTACACTACACAAAAATTACTGTGAACTGAAAAAGAAACAAAAAAAATGAAAGAACTGAACAAAATATTGAAGAATGATTTGGTAACTCTGTCAAAAAATCATAAATTTCATTGTAAAAATAAACTTTCATGCTGCACATTTCGTAATTATCAACGACAGTGATATGTTTTTTTACAAAAAGGATAGCCTTTTCATTGTTCTAATACAATAATCGGACACTATATCTTTATACAAACGCCTTAAGGGAGGCGTACAGCGATATCTACCAGAAGACTCAGGCTTCATTAACGGCACTAACGTCGCAAATCATATTGAGAATCGTCAGTTACGATGCGCCATCCCATACCCAAATTTAGAATAAAGGAAAAAATCTTGACAATTTTTTCAATTTTTCCTTTATTCTAAATAACCGGACAGATTTTTCATAAGTGATCCAGTGTTCCAAATATCAATTAAAATGTATATTGTGAAATAAATAAATCTATCTAGTTAATATTGAAACAGTCTCTCTAGCCCATACCAGTACCGCACTTGTGCAGCAAATGTTTATTGGGCACGTGCATACTTACGTGCATTTGGAATGGAGAATGCTGGCTGTTTGCGCTTCCCCCTGATTGTTTTTTAATGTTCAAGATGCGTTTAGTTAATGTTGGACATGGAAAAGATTGTCCTCATACTGTTTTGTTAGTAAAATCGTATCTACGGTATACAACATATTTACCCACATAACTGGATCATTGTCAGATTTAGGTTCGCGTCTTTTCCGTGGACATATCAAAAGTTAAGGGCCACAAAGCTTAATTTTGGATTAGTCTAGTAACCCGCATAAAAGGTGTTTCCATAACTATAAATCCATGTAATAAAAACATAACTTTTATGTACATAAGCCGTTAACTATTGACCACCGGGTGGACAACTTTTGTTTTTACAACTGACAACGATCCAACTCTCGAGTACTTGATATATTTTTATGTACTCCTGCAGGTGAATCACGTAACTTTATGTACTAACGGTAGATCGATTTTACTGTCATTTTGAAGTATAAATGTATGAGAAGCAGGCGAATCACGTAACTTTATATACTAACGGTAGATAGATTTTACTGTCAATTTTGAAGTATAAATGTATGAAGTGACAATTAAAATTTGACATTAAAATCTACCTAACGGTAGTTAAAAAAGTTACGTCATTACCCCGCTGACAATTAAAATTTGACATTAAAATCTATCTAACGGTAGTAAAAAAGTTACGTGATTACCCCGCTGTATGCGTATTCCTAAAGGATGGTTATGTAAATTATAGTAAGTACGACAAACTATTATAAAACCTGAAATTTGCCTATGAACATAATAACTTCTTACTGTCTCACATTAAAGTGCTTTTCATTAGAACTAACTATTTTATACAATATCAACTAATGTTAGAAAAACAGTAACGTTAACTGATTCAAGCCCTTTCATGACACCACACTTGACATGTTCACTAAACTTTCAACTTTTGAACCACCTGTTATCTGTCATTTTTCACAGAAAATAAAAAATATCTGCATCTAAGTCACCCTTCTTTATAATCATTCTAAATTTCAAATCTATAGCATGAGTAGTTCTTGAGATATTTAGCAATGTGACAGACAGACAAAGATAAACTATAAGGCCGGGTATTATAAAAATCCAATGACCAAATGTCAGATCAAATTTCAGTAACTCAGTACATTTTTTAATATATCAAACCGACATAAGGTCTAACGGATCTTCATAAAACCGAGCCTAAGGGTTCCTTTTTTACCATTTTGGTACGGAATCCTAAAAAGATAAAAATAAACGTCAAAACAGTCTAATTTACTGTAGTGTCCGTAATATTTTTTAATCGTTTTCGGACCAGTATTTACTGCCTTATTCGATAGGCTCATAAGTCATATGGCACTGTTTTAAGCAGTAGACATGTTTTATAGCACCGTTAACTTCTTTTTTAGCAACAAGATAAAGAGCAATAATAAACTGAAGATAACCTACAAAATTTGAAGGTTGACTGGTAGAGAATGTCATACGGCATTAAGTCCGCCTTTTGTACGATAAGGTTTCTTTTGTGCAATAAAGACTAAATAAATAAATAAATAAATAAAATCTCAAAATATTTCGAACATTGTGGAGTTTTCATCGAATAGTTTCAGATCCAGTCTTTTGCAAACAAAAGAGCTTAAGTGCTAAGCTTGTACATAGAAAGGTATGTCGTTTTTGCACCTGATTGCGTAAATCGTTAATAAATTCAAACCACAAATTCAGTCCCTCGTCAAGTTCAAAACTTCCTAATTGTGGAATATCAGGGATGTTTGTGTGTTATGTTACAATGTATACTGTAAGTTTATGGACCGCTCTTGAAGGCAGTGCTTTTACCATGAGTTTACATGACCGTACTCGCTAGCGGCTTGCAGAATAAAATTCATTTATTTATTTAGTATAGTACCTTGTCTCACGAACGCGAGTGAGTCATGGTTGTGTGTTTACTACATGCACATTGTCTATGTGTGCGTCAGCGTACGAGCTACGGAAGTAGTCCGTTTTGTTCATCGATTTTGTTCACATCGTAGGACAAACCGGACAAAAAATTCCGTTTTGTTCTACGAGAGTTTAGGCTAAACCGCGCTCACGAGATAAAAGTACTCTTAATTAAATAGCCAGTACATGGCTAAATAAAAAAAACATTGATGTCAAAGGCTTATTATAGGGTTGACCCTATCTAACAGACAGAAATGCATGGCCCAAACCAAATACCTAAATAGCGTAAAGAGTCTAATATTTTCATTGTATCTAGTTGACACATTTCTTGCAGGAAAGCATATCAAACGATTCGACATGTTTTGTTTTCTTATGTAACTACACATTGTAAATACCTATTGTTATTTTTTCCTCGGTTTTCTTTCAATTCTCTTTTGTTGTTTACCACTTACATTTACTTAAGTAGGTTAAGTAGTATCATTGTAATAAGCATATTTTGGAGAAAATGACTGACTGTCGAGTTTCTTTCGGCGTTTCTTCTCGGCAGTGGTCTCATGAGAAACGCTAGTAGTTTTTGACTTGTAAAAGTGCCTTTGCGGCCTACTTGCAGAATAAAGTTCATTTATTTCATTTATTTATTTATTAATAGAAGATTTTTTGAAAATATGAAAAACATCTCAGTTTGGCCACAGAAAATTGTGACGTCATCAGTCATATTTCCTTACAAACTTTTCAACCGAGCGTTTTGAGGTTTCATAGAAAGTTTGTCTCTACTTTCATTCCAACCCAACCATTTTCATATGCACATAGTTCCCTGACTGTTATTCAAAACGTACCAACAGCTCACCTCAGAATGAACCAGTGTAAATCTGATCCGCTTACTCGCAGTTTCACAAATCTTCGCGTCAGGCTACGCTAGAGGTGAGCGATGATATGAATGGAGATATGTTGCGAATAGAGTAGCTTCAGGGAAATCTCGGCCCGGAACAATATTACGGTATTTATGAAGGCGAGCTATGCACGTTATTGTAATGGGAAACTTTTTAGATGCCGATAGCGGGCGCAGTTTATCTAGCTTGGCAGTAGCTCAACTTTCCAATTGATTACGCAATGTGTTTGTGTTTTTTTTCCCTGATTGTGGCTTTATAGGCAATAAAGCGTTTGCTCGGCACGAAGCGTTTTGCTTCCACCTTTATTGTGAGAACCGCCAAGCTGTGGAACTCCTTGCCGGAATCCTTGTTTCCCGTAAACTACAACCTTTTGGTCTTCAAGGCGAGAGTGAATCGGTTTTTACTAGGTAAGCGCGTTCCATCCTAGACCACAATATTGCTGACCATCAGGTGATTTGAGGTGCGCACAAACCTATTTAGAATTAAAAAAAAGCGATAGGATGTGCGGTTGGAGAGTAGCTTGGGGAAAATCTAGAGGAAACCTCAACAACCACGCGGGCGGTTTAGACACAGGAATACTATAAAAGTATGCGCTCCAGTGAGATTATTTTGTGAAAGGTTAGTCTAAGGCCGGCCTCTCATTATGATACACACACACGACACGACTCTAGTCTTGGTGACTTACCTCAGAGTATCTCACATACATTTTAATGCAGACTCGCACACTCCGATACCGGTAAATGTATCTAAGATCCGCGGCAACTAGTTGCAGAGTCTAGGAGTCGTGTATGCGTATCGTAATAAGAGACAGAGCTAAATGTTATTATTCATCATCATACCAACAAAAAGACAGTCCACTGGACTTCTGCCTCCAAACCTTCAAGAAGCACACGCGCGGCAAACCCTTGGCGAACAAACTAAATCCTCGTTGAACTTACAAATACCTAAATGTAGCTGTTTTAGTTTCGATTAAAAAAAAATGATTACCTACATCAAATGCGTGCGTGCTGGTTGTGCGTTCTGGAAAATTGCGAAAAATGTTAACTGGGCCATTCTAACTTTTCATGTACATAATTTTCAGACACTTTTTTTAATGCAGATTTTGGAATACTTGGCCTTCGCTTCATATTTTCGTATAGTTATCTAGAAAGAGGTTTAATTGCAGTATCACATCCTATAGTTTTGGTAATTAACGAACCACAGCTAATATCCATAAATCGAGTAACTCAGTGGTCCTTGGATGTCTCACCATTTGTATGAAAAAATGGTTTTTACCACTGTTTTACCCACCTTTTACAGCAATATGTTAATATTTAAGTATTTTTACCTATAAATTACTTTTATTGGGTTCAGGTACTATTCGAAATTCATATAGATTTGACATAGAAAACAGATCATGAAAAAGTAGAATGACCCGACTAACTGTTTGGATGTTTTACCAGCATATAAAGCCTTGAGGTTTCCGTTGGTGAAATAATGTTTACCATCTTAAATGTTAAAATAGTTTTTCACCAAAAAATTAAAAAAAACCTGTGGTGCGTGCTGTTCCTTAAAACTTCCATATTCAAGCTTGCTTGTGGTTGTTTTATAATGTTAAACATTGTCAAACCTCGAAGTGTCGGGGACTTGGATGAATTTGGTCCATCCCAAACTTCATTGAAGGTCCTCATCCCAAAATTCATTTAAGGTCCCCATCCCTTTCATCTAAATCCGTTCAGCGGTTTTTGCGTGAAAGACCTACTTTCGAGTTTATAACATCGAGAGCCGGTTTTTCAATCCACAGATAAAAGTATCTGTCAGATAAATGTTAGCTCTGTAATGTGGCGATTACTGGAACTAAATATTCTCATACTAATGGGACGTTTGTGCATAGACAGTAGCGCCAATAATTTAATAAATCATTACTAGAGCTTCGAAATGAACGGGAATGAGTTGCTTATATTTTTATTAAACAAATAAATATAAAATAACTGTATTAAATCAATTAATTACATAAAAATATAGTGTCGTTTGATTCTGCTACTGCACGCGAGATGTCGCTAGTAAATAATGATAGCTTCACATGGTCGTTTATACACGCTAACAATATGACAGTTGGCATCTAAGGCCCGCAGTAAATGCCAAGTTTCTGTATCTGAAGGACTAAGATGACCGCTTATATGTCGGACCATTCGTCCCTCTCGCACTTTCGTACATGACAGTAAGGGATGAATGCTGTATGTCCGACATATAAGCGATTATATGAGCCCCGCTGGTGCTATGCCACTATTCGGGAATTCGACTAAGAGCGCTCAATAATGCCTATTATTATTCCTGAGCCATGAGAACAGTTTTGATAGTATGTAAATAATAAATGCTACGAGTGTTCTAATAAGCCGCCGAATTATCTTAGCGGATTCAGTACTTGCGACTGTACTAATTACAAAGTCGTAACGCTCTCTCTCTCTCTCTCTCTCTGCCGCTAAAATAACATAAGTGTGATAGAGACTCATATATTGAAACTTGAATTTTGATTTTGGTGGTTTGGTGGTCTTGATGCAATCAATAAAATAACCGTTAGATATTTGATTATTTATTCATCATAACACAGCTTAGTACAAAAGGCGAACTGTGGGTTAATAAAATAATAAGCTAAAAAATCTATATTCGTGCATCTAAGCTAATGAAAATGAAACTTTTTCTTTGCTCTTGCGTGTATTATGTTACCATTGCTATGTTACCGTTGCTTTGTTACAAAAATCTGTGGCAGAGAGCGCGGACTTCTTGCTCCTGAAAGAAAGCTGCATTGGTGATTACCGTCGAATTTACCTGAAGAGCCAGAACTGCTCTGAGTACGCCTGTTCGTAAATGCGGCCTAAGAACGGAGTGAAAAAGCATCTTTGAACTAGTGTTAGCCCATTTGATCCGGGGGTGGTTGCAATACTGAAGGCGTAAATTATTCATTATGTTGTGGTGTCCAGAAATGGGACAGTCCGGTGCTATATACGTAATTTCTAGCTAAAGAGGTTCCGATGCTCATAAGCCCTAGGTTGTAGGTGTGTTGCCCTTGACATCTTTTTTAACTCTCGCATTCTTTACTCATGCACTTCTCGCATAAAAATATCCCAATTAGAGCTGAAAAAGGTCAATCTGAGACTGAACGTCGATGTTCTATATACTTGCTTTATTATGGTCACGTATACGAGATTCGCATGCGAGTTTAACTAAATTGCGCGGTTTGATAAATCGATTGAAGTCATTTTACCCCGATGACTCACCTGCAATATAACCAAACTCGCATGCAAAACTTGTACGTGTGTAAATAAGGTTTTATTCTAGATCATGAGCTTGTAATCTAGCAAGATATTCGGTTAGCTAACATTCAATAATATTATCAAACGAGAGAAAACGACAAAAAACATTATTATTTTAAGTGTTTGAGTGATTGTGGAGAGAACTCCAGCTGACGTCCATGGGGCTTCAGAATACAAACTCACCACCACTGCCTAGTGACCTACTAGGTAACCACCTTATAATCTATCGCCCAAGAGGATATTGGTCATGAGATCCTGTTGCTATCCGGCAGTTTAATTGGCTGATGGGTGATAACTATAGGGGAGGTCACGATTCAAATGTTGATTTACTCGAGCGTAATTAGGACCTATTGGATTTTGAAAATTGGATAATAGGAAGAAAATATTTAACAGGTGTACCCCTCCGCCGGCGGGGGGAGCGTCTGCAAAAATAAAAAGAAACAACAACACGAACATACTCCCGGGCATCAGATATTGAAAGTGTATATGCACCCCACATGAGGGCTTATAAATGGAGGAGGTTTTCAGAGTGCAAGGTATCCTCCATGTCTTAATCTGACTCGCTCAAGTATTTACTTGGGGATTTTTGGATTTCCAAAAATCCCCTCTTAGACTCTTCTACCATTATGGCATTTTCTGTCAAAGTAACTTTCTTGCCATCATATTCATATAATTTATATTCGCTCTCTTGTAGTCAAAATGTTGACATGTGACATTTTTGTTATTATTGCGAACACGAATATCTTAACATATGAAAGCTTTTTATATATATATGCTCCCAGACAACATGGCCAAATAAGTCAAAAAATGTACTACTGAAAGGGTACAATTAATTCAATCCCTTATTGAAGGTTGAGGGTGCTGGTGAGATGCTCTCCAGAAACCCCAAACTGAAATAATTGTACCCTTACGTCCCAGTACGTCCATGCAATCATGTCTTATGCAAGTGTAGTTTTTACTCACGTCCCTAGGACACCGCTCAATCCGCTTCATTCAGAATCGTTTTCTCCGTAGGGCGACTGGTACCAGTCGAACCTCAGTCTGCACCACTACATGGGGATGTATAGTTTCTTTAAGCAGACTGCCAGATGTTATTTTGACAACGCTCCCCATCATAGGAATCCGTTAGTTAGGGAGGCTGTCGATTACGTTCCCATTCCTTCCCCCTCTGTCGTGACTCCTCCAGCCGCACGGTCCGACGTCCTAGGCACAAACTCAAGGACCCGGATGACAGCATCCATCGAAAGATGGATCGTTGCGGCTACATATGCGGGACGCGTATGGTCCCTATTCGTGCCGGTACCGCCGCATACCAAGCGCTCACTCACTAGCCCCGACCTGGGTCGGATTGAATCGTTTCTTGCTGGACTCTTAGTGAACCAGCGACAAAACTCCCATTTACTCGATTCCACTCACACTTCAGATTTGGTTGAAGCCTCTCATTCAATCTCATTGGAGAGCAAACTCAAAGTATTCCAGTCGTGTCGGAGGTTCCCCTGGATTTTCCCCAGGCCACTCTCCAACCGCGCATCTGCCGGTATTGACCTCGTCCTATAAAGCCACAATCAGGTGAAATAAAAAACAGATTCAATACTTAACACCAGAGAGCCTACTCCGAACTTCGTATCGTGCCGTCCCTTTCACTCATATAGTGTATAACACGAGAGTGAAAGGGACGGCACGATACGAAGTTCGGAATAGGCCGTCAGAGTTAAAAGACGAAGCCGATATCGAACGTTGGCGCAGAGCGTTGTGTCAGGGCTAATATGATGGCCCGCAGGTTCGCTCGCTGTTCTAAAGAAAGTAAAGGTTAGGTACCCTTTTTGAAGCATATTGTACCAACTTTTATACAAGCACCCTGTAGGTGAATTATACGCAGAGACAATACAGCCCTTTGCGTGTTCAATATAATAACGCGTTCAGGATGCTGATGGGGCTACCTCGATTCTGCACTGCGTCGGGAATGTTCACGGAGGCTCGACTAGGCTATTTTTATGCAACGATGCGTAAGATAAAACTGTATACTAACGCCATGATCCATGTTGGTCGGAAAATAAACAATTATTATTAACTACAAATTCAGTACATTTTTTAAAAATAATTCATAAAAACTGAAAATGCGATTGCCAGGGAGCATGAATTAACTTTTTTTTATTTAAGAGATTGAATATAAAACCTTACTTGAAAATAATTGACAACGTGCGCAATAATAACATTAATACATTCTTGGCGTTCGATGCGTAAAAAATATGAAGACGCCGTCCATGCCCACCAGGCCACGACCACACAAGACACTTTCAAACTGTTATCGTTAAATGGGTTTAAACTTACCTCTATTTCCGCTTCTTCATGATCGGAAGTGCTTGTAAAGCCGGATTCATAATATTCAGATGTGATGATTTCTGATGCGCTCTGATGTCTGACGGTTATAATCACGAGCGTATACGTACTGTACATGTCGCATTATATAAATAAAATTATGACAATGTCTAACGATTTATTTATTTAAACTTCATTGCACGAAAAATACAGTGTACAAATGACTACCTTAATGCCAAGTGGCATTCTCTACTAGTAAACCACAGAGACATCTAAAAACGGTGCAGGAAAATGTAGAAACGTTAAAAGTGCAAGACAGACGCCAGTAAAATTAAGATCTAAACGATCTCATGTACTGCAATGCCTATGACACATTATGACGATTTCTGACGATATTTTCATCAGTGATACACTCGTAGCTTATAAAACATGCACAACACAAAGTTCTCGTTAGACAGATTCCGAGCTCCCAATGATGCTTTGAGTGAGGAACCTGCATTTAAACAGTTTACAATCTTTAATAAAAACAACCTGAATTAAATATTTTTAGATTTTATATGTGTCAGTATAACCATTTTCAACTCATCAGTGAATCGGAAACGGGCTGATGAATGTACTGGAGTCGCCAACATCTATATATAATTATATAGGCTTACCATCAGGCCGTATGATTATTTGCCACTGTTGTGGTATATAAGAATTGATTTTGAAGAAGATTTTATCCAATCTATGGTGTCAGTAGAAATAAATTGATTCTATACATGGTAAAACCCGTTTTTTGCATTGCGCGTCAGGGGCTAAAAGCAGTGTATGCATCATTTCGTTTTTCACGCGATGCGGCGTTAGAGCCCGTCACATACACAAGAACACACGCCCGTGCACACTCGTCAGATCTGTTGTGTCGCGGCCGCTTCCCTACCCCCCGCACCTCAACTGCTCTGATGCGAATCAGCGTCACTTCTGTCGCGTCACAACGTAACATAGCACATCGTCGGAGAGCATCAGATCAAACCGTACTAGTTAAATGTATGAAACCGACATCATTCTGGCGCTTCAAGACACAACACGTGGCAATAGTATGAATCCGGCTTTGATGCGAACAACGTACTGGCTGCGATTCAAATGGTAGGTGCGCGGCTCAGAGGTGCTAAAATAAAATAATCTACAAAAGAAAAAGGAAAGAAAAGTAGGTGTGAAAAAGTGTTTATGATGTGCTTATATGTTTGGATGCAGTAATTAACCCTTTAAACGCCGTCGTCTGATATATGAGACGTAATAAATGACATGTTATTGATTTATTGACACTTTTGACATTCGGTGGTCAAAGAGTTAAAAAATTACTTCGAAATTCGTTTGACTCCATCAGGCCCCTATTTCACCAAAGCTGACAGGCGCGACAACTGCATGACAACTGTCAAAAAACATTACAAATGTAGTTGGTGAAACAGTTTTCACAATCATGACAATTTTCGATTGGTCAGCCTACATATGTCAAATACATACATATGTCAACTTGGTGAAATAGGGGCCAGATTGCCATTGTAATAACATTGAATAAGAAACAATCTCAGATGCAGATTACGGGATAAGAGGACTGCCCAGTTTGTTTACAACGACCAGCTCGGCGTACACGAGGGCGGTCATAAGTGAGCTCAATTCTGACAACCTCCTTTAAATGGCGGTCGTCTAAAATACTGTTATTACAAAAATCACCATAAGCAGATTGGCCGTCAGTGAACTAGTGCAAAAATTAGTGCCTAAGACCGCAAAGCTGTACAGTAGAAAATATCTCGAAGGCCAGTACGGCATCGATTTGCCGTAATTGGGGCAAAAAGCATTTCATGCTCACATTATTCTACATTTTTTTAATGACAACACTTTTTTAGATTATTTTTTTTCACTATATTTTGTAATCATAACTTTATAGTAACGGCATATCGAATCCCTCCGAACCATACAGAGAAACAAGTTAATAGTGAATACCAGAAGTATGTATACTTCTTTGGAGGTATTCGAGATGCCATATTTATAATATATAGATATTGAATTTGAATGAATTATGGTATACTAATAGTACACTGCCGCTTACTAACAGCGACCATCTGTCGTGAAGTTTAACCCTACAGAAATGCATACAGATAGGTTGATATCCAACTGCACGCCGTGATATACTGGTGTGCCGTGTTATATTGATGGTATGCAGTCAACGAATACGTTCAAATATTTTATGTTACACACTGCACACATACACATCATTAACCCTATTGCCCAGAAGGGTAGGTAGAGGCAGTATTAGAGATCACTGTTTTCCATTTGCTACGATCCTTGACAAACTTATTTCGTGTACTCTCATAATATTTCTCAAATACAAGTCACTTCTTCACTGAGATACGGGGTCATTTCTGGGGCAATTGCACAAAAACGTTCAGTCTAAAAGTATTTCCGGACTGGCACCTAAAATATATAATAAAATGCCAAGAAACATATTCTAAGTTAGAAGAATTAGTAGAATTCAAAAAAGCTTATTTGCATTCCTAGTGAAAGTAGCCTACCAATACTTGACAGATGAAGAATTTTAATTGTCTATCACGCCCCATCTTTGACTTTGAGTCCGTGAATTTGAGATTATTTATTTGTATGCCTTATGCCAAAATATAGTGATACACTAAAATATTTAAAATAGTTGTAAGACTTAAGATGAGCTATTGACCTGTGTTTACAAATATAGTTTGTACAGTCGAACAAATAAGGAACTTGCCTTTTCACTTTAACGCCATGTTAAACTGTCATACTAACATTTCCAACCGGAGGAGCGCTAGCGGCCCAGCGGCGCCCGTGTGCCGCCTGCGGTATGCCAGGTTAAGCAATTCCGGTCGAAGTCAGTTCTTCCGTGCTTTGGAAGGCACGTAAAGCCGTTGATCCCGGCTGCTGTCTATGATAGCAGTAGTTAAGCCAAGTTAGAGGCCTTCGGGCGCCCACTCACTTGATAAGCCTAATTCCAATGAGGTCTGGTACCCCTTCGGGTTGGAAGGTCAGATAGCAGTCGTTTCCGTGAAAACTAGTGCCTACGCCAAATCTAGGGATTAGGTAGCGGACCCCGGGCATCCTTCAGGATGCAACAGTACTGGGATAACGCTAGCAGGATGATGATGACTAACATTTGATTAACATTTATTAACATTTGAGAACCTTAGATCTTATGAACAGCGAGCAGTTTTCCGTGGACAGTTAATTATAAAATGATATTTCGTAAGTAAGCTTTCTAAGAAAACCCAGTGGTATACGGGTTTGATACTCACGGCCTTTCGAAATTGAAGAGGCTCTACTTAGTTTACCGAATACCTATACAGACTATACATTAAATTCTTGTCAAAAAAAAATGGGGAACATGTACCCATCTTGTTACGATACTTCTCCTACACTAAAGGTGGGGATGCCTTATTTGTCCGTCGTAAAACCCATCGAAGGGAGTACCGATAGATGATAGATCATTTGTCATAATAAGTATAGTGGGTTTTAAAAAACGTATTTCGATCCAGACATCCGTTTGTGCTAAGCACTGGCCACTTAAGATCATAAGCAAATGCATCCGTAGTTTGTAGTAAAAAAAACCCTTTTAAGCCGCAATGTGACGAGCCGCAACTCCGAAATCCTACGTGGCCCGGGCGCAACACACACCTGGACGGTTCTTTTTTCTTCTTGCTTATAGTAACCATCCTTATCATGACTTGATTAGATACCTGAAAAACCAATGGTAATTAAAAATTTAAGTAGTCACTTTCACGCTAGGTAAGTACTGTGTAACAACGTACAGTTGTGTCAACAAAGGGGCTATACAAAATAATCCAAAAATGAAAAAAAAAACGAGACTATGTTAGGTAGGAACTACTGTGTAGGTATGCAGTGTTGGAAGAATGTCTAACAGAGCTTCTAAAGGCTGGAGACGCGTTATGTAGTTTGAGGGATTTGTTTTCACTTATATAACAACGTAGGTATAGTAGTAGTGGTAGGTGGTGGTAGGGTTAACAGACGGACTACACGAATACAAGAATGGAAAAATGCGCGGCCCGATTATATTTGGTATACTATGTTAGACGACCTTCTGGGATGCGTTGTATATGTCACCGTCAGAAAAATAATGCCTTAAATTGTAAATAGTATTTTATAGTTCCAACTCTTCCGACATGAAACTTGCAGTTTAGGTTAGATTCGTTCGTTGTCTAAGTTCTTCAGAGCGGTACTCGGGGCTTCGTCGACTTGCTGATGGAAAGTACAAAACAGTTATCGGTTTACAATCTGACAGTTTACAATCTCGCTAGTTAGATTATAATGTAACGATTATTACTATTGTATTGTAATATATATTAGATTGCGTAGTTTGAGGGCTTCTTTTCATCAGTACGCTACAGTCTCTGCTTAACATTGGGCAGACCGTACGCTTGTCTGACATCGTCGTGTTATATAAAAAATATGTGGGAAAATATACCCTATGTTGGGGAAGTAAAGAATACGTACTCAGTAATAAAACTAATAAATCCTGTTAATAGAACCATGACTGGATCGCAGCAGAGGATTCAGGATCATACTCCTTTAGGGCCGATGACGAGTTTGCAACTAACCATTGGTCAAACATTGGTCAATAATATTCGAGATCGACAACATACGCGGCTATTTAAGTTTTAATATATAAACGAGATATAGATGTTTAGTTCATACATATCTACATACACTAAAACAAAACCCTCCTTAATTGCAACAGTATCTCGTATAGTAGTAGATTTTTGGTGCCCTATAAAACCACTATAACTCACCCGGTTCACCCTCTATTAATATGGCTATTGCCATATTATACCTTATTACCTAATAACTAAGTATTATGTATTTTTGAGACTTGAGACTGACATTCGACTCCACAGTCAAACCTAAATAGTTTTGTGGAGCGATATATTATATAATTCCTTTTTGCACTTAATGATTAATAAGTAAATAAATAATAATAATGATAAATAATTACCGTTAGCTATTCGGCAAAGGAAACCATTGTCAGGATACCTGCATATTAGATCTGCCATAAAATTCAAAGGTGTATGTAAATAAGTCTCCACTGAAAATGAGAGAGTAGTCCCCACTGCCTCGTTCCTTTCATCAACAAGAGGAGGGATGTGCCCAGCAGTGGGACATATATTGGCTGCTGCTGCTGCTGATGATGATGACGATGATGATGATGATGATGATATACTTGCTGACTTGCAATAGCGTGATCGTGGCCATACGTCATGGTTTCATGAATAAATCAACGTGTAAACGGCCAATCCAAAGGCTTCCAAAGTCCCAATGCAGCCGTTGTCATTGTCATATCAATGCAATCATTGTCAATCCACTCGTGTTACTTGCTATTTGCTTGATATACGTACCACAAACATTATGATGTGTATCGTAGTATTGTGATAATGCCTCAACCAAATCAGCATTCATAATATTGTTAATTCAAACTTCTTCATAATGCCAGTCGCGCCCTCTAAAAGCTTGTGTATTTCCACCATCGTCACTGATTCAGCGATCCAGTTTAAACTGAAATAACTGGTGTTAAACTAATAAATCTTTATCCCAATGTTTATTACGTATGTAAAGCGATCCCAACCGCGACGCTGGTGGATCGGTGTTCGAATCCCGGTCAGGGCATTTTAGTTCCTGAGTCTTGGATAGTTTCTATGTATATTAAGGTTTTATCAATCTATGTAGGCAAGCATGTATAACGTCGCCTAGTGCCCATAGTCGTAGTAAAAGCTTTGATTACATGGGGACTAGGTCGATTTTTTATGATAGTCCACATTATTACATTTATGCATACAAATGTTTAATGTAAAATGAATACCAATATTGCGATATTTTTGTAACGCATGTTGGCTAAAACTTAGAAATATATATTTCTGTTGATAAAAATTAACAAAACGGTATCATAAAATGCATAAACAATAAAAGCAGTGTAAATATCCTTTTCAATACTGCATAAAAACTTTTGATAACATACCAGTATCATAAAAAAAACACTGTGTTAAGGCCCTAAAAATATATGTAAGTAAGACCATACTATTTGGCCTTCATGGGTCTCTGGTTAGTGCAATGGGATAAGGGATTAGTATATCTATTTACGCAATCCTATAAACTTTACGTATTTACCACATATAAAATTAATATGACTGGTAACATGGCAATCCCAAGTTAAGCACTCTAGAATGATAATATCTTACTCTTAACACATTAGTGTTAAAATTAAGTCGCTCTTATTGATACCGTTTTTATAACCTATTTATAAACATCCAGTTAGGTAAAATATCAATGTTTACATCTGTGACTATCAAGACAGACAAACAGACAGATAAACGGACAGAAGAATCAAAGTGAAGAAAGTTCTTTAGGCACCTTACCTAACAGAGTAACGCAATGACAAATACATAGACGACCGCTTTAGCCTAGTTGGTAATTGGGCATGTATTTGTGTGATGAACACGAATATTTGTTCCTGAGTCATGGACGTTGAATACATAGAAATGTATTTAAAAGTCTATTTATCTATATAAGTATGTATATCGTCACTTGGTACCCATAGTACAAGCTTTGCTTAGTTTAGGACTAGGTTGATTTGTGTAAGATTGTTCAAAAATATTTATTATTTATTATTATTTATAGATACAAAGATTCACAAACCGAGGAAACATGGGTCGGGAAGCAGACAGACGGAGGGAAGGACAGTTAGGCACAACTTTATATAGCCTAACGTATTTCGACTTATACAGGCATGGATACATGGACAAACTGATGATCGTCAGTCTGGTAACAGTACCTCCGCTTAACGAAAACTATAGCCATAGTAACCACCCACAACTGTAGACATGTGATGTGGAATTCAGGAATATACATAACTTCTTAATGCGAACACAGTGCATCCAAAAAACAATATAGAGTCGGTGGTGTGTTATCACCCCGGCATTAAAAATATTTTATGCATAAGATTTCTTAGTTCCGTATAGGAGAAAATTGTAAAACAGTAAATACCTAAACCGTGAAACAAAAAGTATGTAGTTATTACAACTATGTAGCTCCTACCTTCTCTTAGCCGAGGCTCGCAGACGCAACTAACTAGATTGCTAAAAAAGCATACCATTGCGATACCAACCGCCCACCTTGTTCAATTCAAGGATCTCCGAAATCATCATCCAACATCTTCATCGGCGAAATTAGCATCAATATCAGAGATAGACGATGTCAACTGTCTCACGGCCTGTGTTCAGAAAGTGGAATAAATGGATGAAATTAATTAGTTACAAACGAAGCATACATTAATCTGTACACTTATAGCCTGCCCCAGAAAATTATCTCCGTGTTCATGACCGCATAATCATAGTTTATTTTGCAATATGTATCTATAGATATAAGGTCTATACATTAATCCAAGACTAAAAAAATACCTAGCTTGTTTAAATTCATCATATTGTTCAACTTTTCAACGCCAACGATATATATATCCGTCACGGCGTGCAGTGCGATATCAACCTATATTCGCACATTATAGGGTTCAAATTCGCGTTTGACATTTCCATGTAATGGCGTGTAAGTGACAGCTATTGTATTTGACAGGACGTTGAAATGGTGAAGCTGCAGAACGTACCAAAGAAATAGACAAAGTTACCTATACATTCATACACACATACCCACATTTAAGATACATACATACACTTGAAAAACGTGACAGGCCTACTGCCGCAGTCGGGTAAAAAGTACTGACACAGATCAGATGTTATAATTTCTCCTGTTTCTTATCTTAAAACAAGAAAATGTAGTAGGCAACTCAACTCCGAATTATCTCATTTTTTATTTTACCTACAAAAGATATATATATATATATATATATATATATATATATATAATTTCATTATGCAGGTTAGAACTTTATGGGTAACATTAGCAAGAAATAGTACCTTAATCCTTAGTAAACTGCGGTTAGTCAGTTGGCCATAATAATATTGTAGATCACCTTACTCAACTGGGGATTACCTCCATATTACAGAAGACCGCCGCCATAATAACACAGTTCCTTTCTAGGTATGAGGTGTCATGTTCCTGGTGTGAGTAAAGTTAGGCTTGTTCCGCTTCGGCTGAACCTCCGTGGTGTCCAGATACCCTATCGCGCTAGTAACGTAGGGCTAAGTACTATATATGCGGCAAGCCGAAATGAAAACCTTCCATGTAAGAAGGTACTATTAATTATTATGTGGTAAAGCCGCCTGGTACCCGAGGATGTGCTGTGTTAATATCGACACATATACACAGGAATTCTAATTCTTCTAGAGTCGCTATCATCCACAGGCTACGATGCCTGCCTAACCATCAGGCAAGCCGTAAGCTTGTTTGCCACTGTCGTTGCATATCAGAAATGCAAGCAAAATAAGACAGACATACCATACATACATATCTCATTTTAAAGACGCCCGTCTCATAGACCTTGATGTACGACGTCAAGTAGGAAATATTGATCCCAAGTACAACTAGGTACATCACAGCATCGACCAGATTTACAGGCTTCGTAAACTATATCGGGGCTCACGCCCGCAAATAACTAGATTAATAAAAATGTATTATAGATCAATGCAGATTACTTACGAATGTACTGAGAATACCAATCCCAATTGTCCAATACGTGGACTTTGTATTTTATCCGTTTATTTTTATCTTATTCCCAATTTTCAATCTCTGTAAAAATGCTGATATTTTTTTATGATATGACATGTAGATAATTGATTGACACGACCTGTCAGATATTTCTTTAAAAAGTAATACAACCTCTTCCTTAAAAAGTAATCGAACGTCTCAATGCTAGAGATACACCACCGGATTATCTGTTTGTTGTCAACAATATAAATCTAGAAGAAGTATACAACTACAGACATCTGGTGTCAAGTAGAATAAGTTATAACACTCAATTAGCGTAGAGTTAACTGAGAGTTAAATCTTAAAACTCAATATAATCCGATCCCTGCACGCGTTACCTCGAAGTTGTATATATAAAAAAATAGCTTACATTAGAGCCTTTAACGTGATATAAGTCACCAGTGTATACACGTAGGCATCTTTGAGTAGTAGCTGATTTTTCGTTCACACATATCTTTCGTTTCTTAATTCTAGTCCTGTAAATATTTCAGCGCTGATATCCGCAGCCTTACGTGGCCCAATTATCATTATCTTTCATGTGAGATACCTTATATTTAATTATATCATTTGTATTTTGTATAATAAACGTTTTTATGAGATACATACTTTTGTCAATTACTCGGCCCCTGCACGCTGTCCAACATTGGTGCCATACAATGAAATACTGCCTCGATTAAGACCTTTCAAACGAGATATGTCTCAACTGTATACACCGATGGGACATTTTGCCCATTCTCCTTTCCTAACCATTTACTAAACTGAATCAGACTAGAAATACTTATTGATGATTATATAAGTGTTCTAAATCTATCAAAGTGGCCCCATTTTGACGACCGGTTTAGCCTAGTGGGTAGTGCACCTGCCTGTGAAGCTGACGGTCGTGGGTTTGAATCCCGGTCAGGGGAAATATTTGTGTGATGAGCATGAATATTTGTTTCTGAGTCTTGGATGTTTTCTATGTATTTAAGTATTTATATCTATTAAATATATCGTCGTCTAGCGTTGGCGTTGGTGGTGTTGAGCTTACTGTGGGGCTAGTTCGATTTGAGTAAGATTGTCCTCTAATATTTATTTATTTATTTTATTTATTTTATTTATTTTATTTATTTTATTTATTTTATTTATTTTATTTATTTTATTTATTTTATTTATTTTATTTATTTTATTTATTTTATTTATTTTATTTATTTTATTTATTTATTTTTCCTAAAGTCACCCCAGTTTACGGTATGGATAACAGTGTGGTCTTTTATTCGCAGATACACCTTATAACGGTGTTTAATTCTAATTACTTTTCTGAAAACACCATCACAGGAAAACTTGTCCAGTTTGTAACCGCAACATAGTTTAATTTAATTTGTGCTTTACACCGCCGGCACAAGGACAAAGCTGATAATTTACTGAACACTGCCCGTTTACAACGAAATTATTACATTCAGTTGTTTAACTTGAACAGATGTTACGCTGAGAAGAGTGAGGAAGTGAGAATAGTATCCTGAAGATGTTGGAAGGACGGGATAGCCCCATGTTGAGGCACTGGGTTAGCGTTGTAACGGGG
Organism: Epiblema foenella; assembly: GCA_963556455.1. NCBI lineage: Eukaryota > Metazoa > Arthropoda > Insecta > Lepidoptera > Tortricidae > Epiblema > Epiblema foenella. Next base: position 22,127,699 of record OY747103.1, on the reverse strand, counting down.
AGGATTAAATAATAATAATAACTAAGATTTGCCTACTAACACCTCCTTGTGAATGGTTTAAGTCATTTAATATAATTTACCTACTAATAATAGGTTTAAAGATGGCGAAAATTTGATATTGCAGTGACAGGTTGCTAGCCCTTCGCCCACAACACACTACAAGACCACCAACCATAATAACATTATTTACTATACAAGTATGTAGTGTTGTGTTCCTGGAGGTGAGCAAGGTTACCAGAGCTCCCAAGGATGCACTGTGTTGAGAGCAAGGGACCTAAATGTGTTCCTTCTGCTGTCAACACAGTGCATCCTGAAATCTTATATAGAGGGTCGGCAACGCGCACGTGACTCCTTTGAAGTTGCGGCCGTTATAGGCTGCGGTGGCGGCTTACCATCAAGTGGACCGTACGCTTGTTTGCCACTGGCGTTGTATAAAAAAAAATACAACCCAATACGTATGTCAGTGTCATGACGTACAGTTTTTTTTCTAATACCACGTCGGTGGTAAACAAGCGTAAGCGGTCACCGCAGCCTACTGACGCTTGGAACTCCAGGGGTGTCACATGTTTATTGCAGACCCTTTAAAATTTTGCCTGCATCATCTTAAATGTAATCGATAAAGTGATTTACCCGTATATTTAGGTATTTTGTTTCGTTTTATGATTAAAGCTTTAAATTACACACGTAGACCCGCATGCGAGTCTCATTACACTACGGGTCACGTAGGTATAGTGAGTTTCATCGCTATATAAACCGCGCAATGTAGTTAAACTCTCTAACGATTCTCGTACATATGTATAAAGGCCTTAAGGAGGGTCGATTAAAATTAATGTCAAGATTCTGATGTCGATAATTGTACTGTGTGTCGGACGACATTAGCGACCGTAACGAGGCACCACTAAATAGTTCCGAGATATTAGCGGTCTCTAATATGGCCGCTGTGAACCGAGCTTTGGCTGTTTCATTATGGCCGAGCGGAGTTTAACCCGTTGCCGGCCGGCGAAAAAAAAAACGATTTCATTGCTTTATTACATGCTCGAAGATCATAGTCATAGTCATTTATTAATAATATTATCAATATTACATGTCATTGTTATAGTTCAATTATACAGTATTAATTATATGACAGTGTATATGACAAGGTGAAATTGGCGGTTATACTAGAGTACAAAGACACAATAGGGACGCTGGATAGATATAAGAGGCCACCTAAGCTTCGGAACTTACCTAATGAACCATACTTTACAATTCCAAAGAAAAACAATGAATATGGCAGATGAGTATCCAGTACCTACTTACCTCATATACTAAACAGCTTCCCTAGACAAGTCATAGATTGTATAATGGAAAAGCCTAATAGAACTAAAAATATTGTCAAACAAGCACTCATAAATAAAGAAAATAAAATGTAAGCATAGTTATAATATAAATATATATGTATACACAATATCACATAATGTCAAATAAGTAAACAAATGTATATTTAAATTATAGATAGGGAGCCACTCCCAACACCCCATAGTTTAATAAAATCTTAAATGTAAAAGATTATAGACTATGTAGACTGTAATAAATATGTTTGTAATTTAATACTGCAATAAACAGATTATTATTATTATTTTTTAATTATTATGTGTTAATTCAATTCTACAAATTACTGAAATCATTAAGTATAATCATAAGTAATAGGTATTGTTATTATTAATTATTGGGTTGTTCATATAATTCTTTAATGCTATAAAATGAGTGAGTGAGGAGCCACGATTTTAACTTTTTTATCTCCGGGAGATGACGGCTAACTGAAGCGGCAAGACAAACCGGCCTAGCCTGATTGGTAAGCAGTCATATTTTGAGCTGGAGACAAATGCCAACAACGCTTTTTTTTAATGTTATAGGGGCAAACGAGCAGACGGATCGCCTGATGGTAAGCAATTACCGTCGCCCATAAACACCTGCAACACCAGAAAAGTCGCAAGTGCGTTGCCGGCCTTTCAGAAGGGAATACGCTCTTTTCTTGAAGGTTTGAAGGTCATATCGGTCCGGAAATACCGCAGGCGACAGTTCATTTGCATTTGTTTACGTGCATTTTGCGAACTCTGGCGGCCTTACCATGACAACGCTACATAATTAATGTAGAGGTTGTTACGGTATGAGGCTGCCCGTGTAGGTTCAGAATCATAACGTATACAAATTGAATTTTTAAATTGTATCACTGATAGATTTCATTACCAGTATGAGGATTATTAGTATGGGGGTGATTCTCATTCCAAAATATAACATTTTCTTAATTTGTCCTTACCGGGCCCGGATTGTTAACGACTCGTGAGTGATTATTTCTGACTTTAACAGTTAGGGATCCAGGTATAGAGTAAACTGGAGTCAACGATAAGTTTAAATTGCACTCTGATTTCCTTAACTGTCACTTAACGTTTGGACCTGCAGGCGAATCACGTAACTTTATGTACTAACGGTAGATAGATTTTAATGTCAATTTTGAAGTATGAATGTATGAGCTGACAGTTAAAATTTGACATTAAAATCTATCTAACGGTAGTAAAAAAGTTACGTGATTACCCCGCTGTAATGACATCATTTAATTTTAACGATGAGAATCACCCATGGAGCGTTTTCAGAGCTCGTCAGCTATGCTGTACTTTACCTCTCTTTTTCGTGTTTTGTGTCGCTCTAATTGTAGTTAGTTCCATACAAACATTTGATCGTCTCTAAAAACTGGTTCGAATGGCATCACCTTTGGTACTTTGTCGCTTTCACTCTTTAGAAAATTAGTATGAAAGTTTAACTGTGACATTAAGCGACACGGTATAAACGTGTTAAGCCCCTTGTGAAACCGACAGTACTAGAAAAATATATTCCAACGATTTTCTATATATTCTCACAGAAAAATCCACTTTACGTCACTAAAGGAAACGAACGAAAAGACGCACATTTCCGCTTACTTTTCCTTTATAACTGACTCAACCTCTTATCCAACAATCTTTGCATTGTTGGAATTTGAGTGCTAAAACAACATATATACGGTTGATTTTTCTCTTAAGCTCGGATTGTATTTGAAACGTATTTACAAAAATCGTGATATGCAGATATGGATGTACGTTTCGCTCCGGGGAAACTGCACAATACAGAAAAGGCTGACTCGGGACACATCCTTAAAAGAACATATTTTCGCACGTCACTGAAGTATCGCCTCTTTTCATTTGTTAACGATTTTCTTGTTTACGTAGCTCTTACTGTCAGAACGATAAGGTACGATTTTGATGGACTGGTAACTGAAGAATATCGGTAAACTTTTTTTAACTCACCATTAGGCAGACTAGGGTCGGTCGCACTAACATACGATATATATACGGCGTATATATACGAAAAGTGCAAAACCTCCGTAGCTAGGCGTTTACTTAGGGTCAGTTGCACCAACATACGATCACAGGCCGGTCATCGTCAAATATGGCGCCGGCAGCTGTCATCCCATAGAAACTTGTCGAACTTTCCAAACGATCAGATTTTAACGAACACCGCTTACGATTACAAACGGTTTGGTGCAACCCACCCTAAGTGTGTTAGACGAGTTTCAATGAGATGTCAGCTGAAGGCACCATATATATTTGACGATGACCGGCCTGTGATTGTATGTCGGTGCAACCGAAAATTAGACTCAAATGTGATGTTCTGATGAGGAAAGACAGTTCCTAATTATTTTAGTCCGCCATTTCACCTTTTTGCCTTACATTTACACATGTGGATCATTGTCAGTTGTAAAAACAAAAGTTGTCCGCCCAGTAGTCAATAGTTAACGACTTATGTACATATTAGTTATGTTTTTATTACATGGATTTATAGTTATGCAAACACCGTTTATACGGGTTACTAGACCAATCCAAAATTAAGCTTTGTGGCCTTTAAATTTTGATATGTCCACCGAAAAGACGCGAACCTAAATCTGACAATGACCCATGTATGCACTGTCACATGCTGGAACCATACATAAAAAATGTATGAAAAATTTGATTCTATATCAGAATGTCAGAATCATTCGTATCCATTTTTTTGACAATTGAAATTTGACATTAAAATCTACGTAACGGTAGTACAAACGTTACGTGATTACCCCCCGGAGTGTTATCGTGCCATCATCATTTGTATGCAACGTAGTGTTTTCGCATGCAAATTAGCTGCCGTTCTGTGTTTATTTGAGGCCTATTCTGGAGATTACCACAACTTGAAGATGAATATAAGACTATAGACCCCGGGAGTCCAGGTGGAAATAAACTAATCTCCTCAGTAAAATTAATCAGAATCAGAATCAGAATCAGAAAAATGTTTATTGTAGACATAGATAGGCTGATGAATACAGAGTTGCTAAAAATACATTTAGTGATCCTCTATGTCTTGCCAATAGGCGTACAAAACATTGGATAAAAATACATAAAAATCAATTCGAAAAATATAATCAATCTAAATTAAGAATAAAAATTAAAAAAATTGTGCAAGTCATATAATAATTATTAAAGCAATGACGTCATATTTTATTATAGTCAAAAATTAAATATTACATAAAATTATCATTTAAATAATCCGAAATAGTATAATAGCATTTATTAATAAGTAATGTCAGCAATTCCCGTTTAAAAGACGGCATAGGCAACAGTTTCTTTGACGGAAGCTTATTATAATTGATTAGAAATATATATCTACTCTTTAATGAGCTGAAAAATAACTGAACGTGCTCTCTAACGCCTTGACAATAATATCGTGATGAGATATTTATGAGCACCTTGCTTGATCCGATATACCTGATAGCGTACAGGCATCTGCGTTCGGGGTGTTCCACAATTAAGAACATTTCACCTTGTGACTCGTACCGACCTAAACATTGTCCCTTCATGCAAATAACGCGAGTCGTTCAAACGAATATCGCCCTAAAGGATTACCGTGAAGGCAGACGATTGTACATAAGGATGACAAACATATGCAAGATAATCCGCGCCCCATCCCCATTGTGTTTATTATTCAGTCTCAAAGACATGTGCCAAGCCGAGCCACATTACAAAACACGTCAGTAGTTCAACTAATGGCGGTTACGTTTTGAGATCAGCAGGGATGATTTTTTTATTAATCGCCTTGTTCATGTATGAAAAGATGATTTAGGCCGGGTTTTATAAAAATCCGTTAGACCAAATGTCAGATCAAATTTCAGTAACTCAGTACATTTTTTGACGTAACAAACCGACATAAGGTCTAACGGATCTTTATAAAACCGAGCCTTAAGAGGCTCCACGCGCTAATTGGCCCATTCTGTTTTTTCATGTACGTAACCGACACTTTTTATTTTAAATGGATATTTTGGAATACTTGGCCCCCATTTCATATTTTTGTATTGTTATTTAGAAAGAGGTTTAATTGCAGTATCACTTCTGATAGTTTTGGTAATTAATGAACCACAGCTAATATCCATAAATCGTGTAACTCAGTGGTCCTTGGATGTCTCACCATTTGTGTGAAACAATGGTTTTTACCACTGTGTTACCCACCTTTTACAACAACGTTAATATTTAACCCTCATATTCATAAAAATTAACAAACCTGTGCTAACTAATATGTGTTTTGTCCCTTTCCCACAAATACAAATGTCAAAGTGACAGATAAAGACAAACGAATATTAACGGCATTTTAGCTAAAGAAGGTTTGATGAACGTTTATGAATAATGGGGTAAGTATTTTTACCTATAAATTCCTTTTCTTAGGTTCAGGTCCAATCCTATTTTTGTACACTAATCCAATGCATATCATAGATTGTTTCTGTAATAGAAAACTGGTCATGAAAAAGTAGAATGACCTAATTATCTATTTTTGACGAGTTTTGAGTTGATAATACTCTGTCAAAACTATAGATATATTTATGGCACAAACGGTTATCGGATCTTCAATCCTCTATCTACATCTGCAAAGCCAAATTTTTAACAAACTTATTACTTTTTTTTATAATTTACTGAAAAATTGTCCAATAAAGCGCTATTTTTCCAAATTATTTATTTATTGTGATAATTTGAGTGTTTTCTATCCATATATAGCTACACCTATGTTATAAATTGTAACGTAACTCGTCATCCCTAGTATGATGCTTTGCTTAGAAAAAATAACTAAAATCAGTTGTTTATAAATGCGGTCTGTATAGAAGAGAAAGCTGGACAGATAAGCGAAAGCATTTCTGCACAAGCTGTATAAAACTTTTGTCTATTGTCGAAACCAGTGTTGCCAGGGCCATTGGGACGTAAATTACGTTTTGTTTCTTGAAAAGTTACATTTTTGATGCAAAAGTTCCTTTTTTGTATTTTTCATAATTACCAATCAAAACGGTCGATTTTAAGAAATGAGTAGCCACATACAACTAGAATTCGGCGAGTTCGACCACAGAATTAAGTCGGGCTGATGGGGGATATCTCAAATGTCATACATAGTTGCAAGAGACGGACAGGCAAATCATACCATGTGGGTTCTTTTGTCACCTTTTCTGTATGGAAGCTTATAAATTGTAGCGGTTAGATACAACTGTGACCTTTTTTTTAAATAGAGTTTCATTATTCTCCAAAGTTACGAAAATTTCGTTTACAACAGAAGTTACTTACATGTTACGCGAGCCGGTCAAAAGTTACGAAAAATGTAAGAAATGTAACCATCTGGCAACACTGGTCGAAACCATACTCATATACTGTGACAGAAATAAGCTTCCTTCATTAATTACAGCCCCTTCACTTCGCCACCTGGGCTGCGCGAAGCTTCGCCCGTTTTATAATTTATTACAAACCTCCACATGTACTGATTTTCTTGATGAAGATTGCTTGATCCTTGCGGATATTACGAGAGGATGATAAAGTAGTCGATCTTAAGTAACTTATTAATATCTGAGTTATATTTTGTAAGCATTAAGAGGCCTTATAAGTTTTAAAATGTTTTGATTTCTAATTATGACAAAAATATTGATAATGTCAATAAAGTGATTAGAGGATACGATGACTTTATAAAAGTTTTAGTTAGCGACATAGCCATTTCTTGATTTTATTGTGCGTTGTAGAATTTAAGCGGAAAAAAGCCGTTTATACTCAGTAACCGTCACGTTGGTTGTCATATTGATGGGGTCTGCTTCAATAACATTAGTTATGCAGATGACATGGCGTTGCTGAGTGCATCTATCGGGGGTCTCCGTGAACTCATGAGCGTTTGCAAACAGTTTGCATGTAGTCACAGATTGAAGCATGCATGTACTCAGTTGGCTAGAGCGACTGGCCGCGAGTGCCGGGAGGTCGCAGGTTCAAATCCTGCTCGTCGCCAAAATTTTTCAATTTTTCCTTTATTTCTAAATTTGTAGTTTACGTTAGCGGTACTGCTTAATACAAAATTAATTTATGTTATACCTACTCGAATATGTCACAACTACCTACATAAAAGAGACCACATACATGACAGAGACATGAGACCATGTACATGAGAGAGAACTTACTATTCTCATCACAGAAAGAGTGCAAATGAGAAAATTAAACACGTTGACTGACTCATGAGAAATTGTGTATTCCAAATGACACAACTTGTTTGCGACGTATCAAACACATGTAGCCCATTAAGCCGTTATCACGATTCGCAATCAGCTGATGAGTCGATGACGGATCGGTAATCGGCTAATAGCCTATCGCTCATCGATGGTTCGATGTCGTTGCCGCTAGCGCTGATGGCTTTGTCGAAACATTGTAGGGTGACCAACTGACCATGGATTTACCGAGTCAGAAAATTTTCTTGGACATGTTCTTTTTCTGTCTTCGTGAAAGATGTCGAGCGATATTCGACCTTTAAGACGTGAATCGGTTTTATTAAATTTTAATGTCTGAAACTCACAGGAGTTTTCAAGGATATGTAATGTGCGCGAGAGGTTATGCAAATCAAAGGTACACTTATGCTCTGTTCTGTAAATATCCCTCTGATCTTATGTTGGTAAGTTTTATTATACCTTGTGTACGGACTGAGTTACCGAAATTTGATCACTTGGTATAACGGATCTTTGTAGAACCCTATGTGTTTTACGAACTAGAAATCTTTTGTTTGAAATGAGAATATTGTTAAAACCGCTGTACCTAGAAAGAAAAATCCACTTAAAAGTCGTTTATTAAAAATAAATCAGCTGCAAAGAACAGCAACTCAAAGTTTAAAGAATTCTCGCTGAAATCATTAAAAGCAAGGAAGATGTTAGGAAAGAATTGAAAAAGGAATCAAACTATTGCCGGTGAGTTGCCGAGCTTCCTGGACTCTTGAATAAGGCTGCGTTATTTAATTAAGGCATGTTTGTGCTTAAATTTAGAATGAAGGAAAAATTAAAAAATTTAGGCACCGAGCTAGCCAACTGAGCTATAGGTGCAATCACTACCCAGTTCCTTCGTATTAAGCAGTATCGCTGTCCGATGTCGCTGTATGCCTCCCTTAAGGCGTTTGTATAAAAAGAATGTATGTGCTTGTTTTTAGGTTAAAAAAATTGTATGATAGTTACAAATAGAATGCATTCATTAGTTGTAGAGTAGCCGAGAACCGTTTTAGCCCAGTTGGTAGTGACGCTGCCTACTAAGCTGGAATTTCACATAATTTATCATAAATATCTTTAGAATTTCCGACAAACTATAACAAGCATGGTCACTGTACAAAAGGGTGTCCCTAAATTGCAGAAAGATGGACAGGCGACCCACGGGTTAATATCATACCCTATTAGTATTAGTGGTAGCCCATCGGCACAGATTCATCGCGTGGGTTAGGGGATAATGGCCTTTTATGTTCTCTGCTAGCAGATGTCGTAAATTCTAGCTATATGTTGAACATATATGGCATTAACCGCATGCAAAATTATAATACTATTAGACCTATGCGTTCTTTCAACGAAATAGCCATGGACTATTCTTATAGAGAATTGTTCATATGTCTACTACTATATTGAATATACACACATGCATATATAGTATATAGTCCTCCTTGTCGTATCCGACGACGGCGACCCTTACAACTTTCTCTGATGAGCGCGGATATGGCTCGCAAAACCGAATTTGGATACAAATGTTCGGTCGCACTGTGTGCAGTGCCCGTGTGGTTGCCGGGTAAGAATTGCGCCACCCCATCTCTTCCCGTGGGTTTCGTAGGAGGCGAATAAGGGAAAATCGGAGGGTGGGCAGCAGCATCCTTCGATCATTACCACCATCAAACTGCGGTCGCCAACCCGCTTGCCAAGCGTGGCGACTATGGCAAATCCCCCCCAAGGGAAAAATAAAAAACATGTCCGGTGGAAACGAACGGCACAGGACCGGTCTAAATGGCGAGCCTTGGGGGAGGCCTATGTTCAGCAGTGGACGTCTTTCGGCTGAAATGATGATGATGATGATGACTGTGTGCAGTATAACTGCCCCTGATCATTTTTTGTGTAGGAATATGAGGGCTTGGGCCGAGTCTTCCGTAGATGGCGCTATATGCATGCATATATATTGTGGCATACACACATATACATAATAAGACGGCAAGTGTAAATTTTCCCACGCAAAACAAAAAAAATACTAGTCTCTGTCCATTTTTCATCACTGCGTCCAAATTCACACGTTTTTCAACGATGTGTACGTAAATACATAAAAATGGAGAACAAATAATTGAACAACATCGCGTTTTAAGCTGCGACACGCGTGTAATTCGCGCGCTCGGTATGCGAGGGCACGTCCCGCCACTCGGGCGCACTCAGGACTCGCGGCGGTTTTTCAAAAATGGAATTCTAGTTACATGGCCTGTAACGGTTTTTATTTTTGGTACCTATAGCAACTGAATTAATGACACAGAATGAAGAATAATGAAGTGAAAATGCACAATTCACCAAATGTGAGTCACCGACGGTACTGGCTGAAAATCAGCGCTGTAGGTGTCTGACACCTCAGCATAATGCTGAGCCAGTGTCCGTTTCACTGCCGCAGGGACACACATGTTGTGGTTTGTTTTCTTCTGTTGTTGTTTTTTTTTTGCAATATGTGTGTCTTCTGTGTCTGTGAATAAATGTTTATTTCTTTCTTTATTCTTTCAAATGTTGCCACACTCAGGCCTTACTACACTCGCCGATCTTTCAGCGCAATTTATCGTGCTGAAAGATCGGCCAACACAGAGATATCCTAGAGATGTGCTTCCATCAATTAAGATTGATAGACTAGCGGCATTCGCAATTATGGGTTCTCTCTATCTGACAATATTATTATCTCAAGTATACATTTGGATGGACATCGTGCTGCATTACATGTTTATCGCGAAAATCGAGGTATCGCGTATATCGCCGTGAGGCAAACATAAGGCGATTCCCTTGCCATATTTGTCTTGAATTATAAGGTGTGGAAGCCTTGAGAGATAAAGAAAGCTTCAAAACCGTAAAAAAGTATATCGATGTTCTGCAGGATATTTAGAGAATGTAAGTTAATGGACACCCTATGGGTGAACGGGGCTATATTGAAACGCATAATTTTCTTTGTCCTATTTTCGAGTGACCACACCCCCTTTGTTCAGCAGGTGACGTATATCGGCTAGATATGTTGATGATGAAGTTAACTCTATATCTCCATTTCCTCTTTTAAGAAACGCTAGAAGTTTTTGACTTGTAAAAGTGCCATTGCGGTCTACTTGCAGAATAAATTAAATAATAAATAATGATAAATAAATATTAGAGGACAATCTTACACAAATCGAACTAGCCCCACAGTAAGCTCAAGAAGGCTTGTATTATGGGTACTAGACGACGATATATTTAATAGATATAAATACTTAAATACATAGAAAACATCCAAGACTCAGAAACAAATATTCATGCTCATCACACAAATATTTGCCCTGACCGGGATTCGAACCCAGGACCGTCAGCTTCACAGGCAGGTGCACTACCCACTAGGCTAAACCAGTCGTCGGATTATATCATTTTCCTTGTGTTACACCCTAATTTGTTGACGAGTCTCGAACTTACGCTAAACGTTTTGGTTCTAATTTTCTCACGTGGACTGCTTAAGAATGGACCCAAGAAGTCTTTTTGAGGAAGATCTTTTTAAACTAAGTGTGCGGTTTTATCTGCATGGTCTAACACGATCACATGTTCACAAATATTAATTATGAATGTTTGAAAATGTACTAATAGCAATTTATTTTAACCAGGCGCGGAACCAAGATTCTCAAGAGCCTCTAATATATATAGATTTAGATTTCATTTATTACACATTACAAGACTTCATTATAAATTACATTTAAGTCAATTTAAAAGAATCCCTATTGTGGTCATCAATACATTGAATAGAATAATAACACATAATAAAACAATTAAAACAAGAGAAAAACAAACATATATTAAATAAAAATAACATTTCAAGTTTCACCCACGAGGATCGTCAGACTATTACTAATGTAGGCATTGATAACAATATAATAATGGTTAAAATACGAAATTACCTACGTATGCACTTTCGCTTGCGTTTAAGTATAGCCGAGTTTGTGCTATTCGATTAGAAGATTAGAAATGACTCCGACTCCACCGGATAAAGGAAAAATAAATCACTGAAAAGATAAACAAATTAATCCATCATTTCTGCTTTACATCCTAAAGAAATAACCCTATATTAATAAACATTGTCGACTTTTGGATTCGACGTATTGATTTGATACCTTTTTTTTTATAACGCGATCATTTCCAACCAAACAGCCTTGCTGGCTTCCATTTATACCAATCTCAATATAGTTTTAATTCATTTGATCTATTTAAGATTCAAACGACAAGTGTATATTTTTTTTAGAATAAAGGAAAAATTAAAAAATTTAGGCACCGAGCAGGATTCGAACCTGCGACCTCCCGGCACTCGCGGCCAGTCGCTCTAGCCAACTGAGCTATAGGTGCAATCGCTATCCAGTCCCAAATTCATCAATTTGATTTGTTATTTAAGTTAGTAAATTAGTTTTAGTATAGACATGCATGCAAGATCTGGACTACAATGTTTGTATGCCGAAAGGCAAAACATAGCAATACCTACCTAAAATTATTGTAAGACCTTTTCAACCTATGTTTACAAATAAATAATTTTGAATTTTTGAATTTTGAATCAACCGTTCCTTCGTATTAAGCAATACCTCTGCTAACGTAAACGCCTCCCTTAAGGCGTTTGTATAAAAATAAAAAATAAAGACAAGTGTATACACCAGTAGCTCGATTCCACTCACACCTCAGATTTGGTTGAAGCCGCTCAACCAACCTAGCTGGAGCGCAAAGTCTTAGAGTATTCCAGAGTTTAAACCGCCCGCGTGGTCGTGTCGGAGGTTTTACCTTGGATTTTTCCCAGGCTACTCTCCAATCGCGCACTCCTATCGCTATATTGGTCCCGGCCTATAAAGCCACAGTCAGGTTTAAAAAAAACCTACTTAGGTTGCAATCAAACTATCTTCTTAAGTGGTCCATTCGCCAACCGTTCGTCACAAGACGATGTAATATTATTCACCCGCACACATTCATACACTAAACACAATGAAAAACTAAATACCATTTTGTTTCCTCTGGATTTTCCTCAGGGCATTCTCCAACTACGCACTCCTATCGCTTTATTGGGCCCGGCCTATAAAGCCATAGTCAGGTTCAAAAAAAGTGTATACAACAATGTCATCACCATTTGCTTGACCTTTTTCCATTTATATGGGTTCAGTGCAGCATGTTTTTTTTTCAATATCTCTCCCATCACCTCGTCATTCGCATTCTTCCTCTCCAATGGAGAGTCTCCATATCTGAAATCAGAGCACCAGCAGTCAGTCATATCAACATCATCGATACGTCGAGTCAAACTGTGCCTTTATCATGAGTTTGCATGACCGTACTCGCTAGCGACTGCGTAAACGATTTAGTATGCCGATCCTTAGTTCTATTGCGTAACCAGTGGCGCTGTACTTTTGCCCATACAAATTATTATAATCATAATCCTAATCATTTATTTCATTGCAAGAATGTAGTTCACAAAACAAGGTGTTATAGATACTAAATGTCCAATACATTCTGCTTTACTAACCATGCAAGAATTTACGTTTTCTATATTACATGTCATCAAAATTAAATACATTGATAAACAATTAAATTAACTAATGAGAATGTTAACAGGGTCAAAATAAAAATCGAATTCGATAAAAAGTCAAGACAAGAATAAAAATAGAATTAACATCAATTAAACATAGCTAGTGATCAATACAAGTCAACCTTATAATTAAAATATTCATTAATATTATAAAAACAATTCTGTAATAGTCACTTTGTGACATGATTTTTAAACATAGTAATGGGCAATTCCTTTAACTCAGTTGGCAGTTGGTTATACATCCGTATACTCATGGAATGTACATGTTTTTTGGAGCATTGCAAGCGATATGGTTGAATAGCAAGCTTATGTGTATGCCTTTGTGGTCGCCTTGAGACTTGAGACTTGTAATCTAAAGTATTAGTGATTTTGTTTGCAGTCGCTAGCGAGTACGGTCATGTAAACTCATGGTAGAGGCACTGACCTTATTCCTTACCCTTTATAATTTATTCGGTATGTGACATGTTGAAATATTGACTAAGGCCGCCCTAACTACAGGTTAGATAAGACAAATTGTTCTTTTGATTTATTATTCAAATTGCCTTCCTGAATTCAAATGGATGGGAAAATAATGGAATTTACATTAAATTATTTTAAAAGTGATTGGGTATCGGTAGGCCAGTTTGGTAATGATTTTCCAATATGGTTTGGAATTGACTGATTCTTGTTGTATAGTGGTGTTTGATCGCTTGTTGTTTCTGTATTGTGATATTTCAGTGCCATCTAATCCATCCAACGGCATCACTGAAGATCTGCGTCACGGAGCGTGTCATGTGACTCGTTTCGTGACACCAAGCTGAGTGACCCTTTGGCGCAATTATAAATAAATAAATAAATATTAGTGGACAATCTTCCACAAATTGAACTAGCCCCACAGTAAGCTCAAGAAGGCTTGTGTTATGGGTACTAGACGACGATATATTTAATAGATATAAATACTTAAATACATAGAAAACATCCAAGACCCAGAAACAAATATTCATGCTCATCACACAAATATTTGCCCTGACCGGAATTCGAACACAGGACCGTCAGCTTCACAGGCAGGTGCACTACCCACTAGGCTAAACCGGTCGTCATATCGGTCGTCAATTATGTTTAAATATATTCCATTTCGTCCGTAAGAACGTTGTTTGCGCTAATAAACCATTTTCTTTCTTTCACATCTCTAATTGTAAAGCAGTCCTGAAGTGAGAGGAATGTGCTATTGTCATGCCGGTCAAGGTCAACAGTTTAAGAGGCCTTATAATTTTTAAAATGTTTTGATTTCAAATTACGATAAAAATATTGATAATATCAATAAAGTCCGGTTTAGCCTAGTGGGTAGTGCACCTGCCTAGGATGTTTTCTATGTATTTAAGTATTTATATCTATTAAATATATCGTCGTCTAGTACCCGTAACACAAGCCTTCTTGAGCTTACTGTGGGGCTAGTTCGATTTGTGTAACATTGTCCTCTAATATTTTTTTTTTTTTTAAAGTGATTAAAGGATACGTTGTTTTTATTAAAGCTTTAGATAGTAACATAGGCATTTTTTGATTTTATTGTGTGTATTAGAATTTAAGCGGTAAAAACAGTTTTTAGCTTGAAAATGGTCGATTTGGAGTGATGTTTGAAACGATATTCCTTAATGAAAAATACCTAAAATACATTAAAAATTTATGACATTAGGTCGCAATAGTCCTGTTCTAGATAGTAACATTGAGAAAATGTCAAGATACGTGTCAATTCAATGAGAATGTCGCCTAAATAGATGAGCGCTTTTAACTGATAAGGACTCTTAAGTACCTACTTAATTTTTCAATTTATGCATATTTTTTGCACCAACGAGTCAATTTTAAAAAAGCTATACATCACCACGCGACTCTCGACCATATCGACTCGGGCTCTCAGCTTCTTCGGCCACATGCGGTCCACCAAGCATGACCTCGAGAGAAGCATAATATCAGATCAAACAAATGGCAGAAGAGCTCAAGGCAGGACACCCGTTAGATGGTCTAATCCTATTAAGAAGGCACTGGGTGGTGACATGCACCACGCGGTTCACAAAATCAAAAAATCAAAATAAAAACATTCATTCTGCAAATAGGCCTCAAGGGCACTTTTACAAGTCAAGATCTATCTAGGTACATCAAATAAAAATAATACAATAATCAAAGTATGTATGCGTAAGAGATTCTGGTCCTTTGTCGGGAGAGTGAGCGAATCGACGAACAGCATTGTCAACGTGGTATACACGACATGCAACCTAATAAGTGGGGCGTCAAAGATGGCTTGCTTATTATAATGTAATCTAATTTTAAATTTTTAGTTGTGTAGTTGTTAAAATTTGTAAACTGATGGGTGGTTACCTAAATAAAGAACATTATTATTATTAATTAAATGTAGTGTTACATGTCAAAAATAAGACTAAGAAACTAATAACAATCGAGATTTTTTAGAGATGTATAAGGTCTCTAAGCATCAAGATAAAGGGTAATAAGGTACGTACACTAATTGTATAAAATAAAAGGTAAGAAGGTAGGTTAGGTTAGGTTAGGTTCATTAGAAATTGTATGAATTTCACAAAAGGTGGACAGTATATTTTTTCAGTACAAGTCTTGAAGTGTGGTATTGCGGTGTGTATAGGCTACGGTGACGAATGTTTGCCACCAATCACCAATGTGATATTAAAAAGTTTCAAATGATACCTATACCGTGCACTCATTCTGAGAAATCATCATCAACCTGGCTTTACAAGGCAAATGCACTACCAATGATGAACATTATTAGTATTACAGCCTCCGCGACGCGATTCCTTTTGTCTTCATTGGAGAAGACGATATCACTAGGACATCACGTGTATGCCTGTCATTCTTTTTTTATGTCGTTTTTTCACTTATTCTTCTCTGTCTGTGAAAGTTAAGCATGAAACTAAGGGTATCTTTAGAACATGAGGAGGAAATCGGTAAATTGTAATTTTGAATCAATCGAGTCACCTTTAATAGTCGAATCACTTTGTTCTTTACACATCAAAACGCAACCCTCCCAACGGTTACGCCACATTATTAATAAAAGAGGAACCTTCGTCAGAAAACTCATTAAACACTGATCCGCCATTTTACCACGTGAATCGCTTATTGCTCAAATTCACGGGCAACGAACATGCCAAAGGGAGCTTATTGAAAATGAATGATTGCGTTTTCGTAAGAATATATTAATTTGAGAAGTTTAATTTGGCCATTTGTGAGTGAATCAAGGACGTCCTCCAATCGTCTCTAAAATAATCCGCGGAATAGGAAAGGGAATTAAAATAAATATCAAGGCAAATTTTTCACAAACCAACCAAATGGATTGTAAGCCATCGGCTTGACTGCTGAATATCGGAATGGTTCCCTTACATACATGCCGTGCTAAGAGACTGCCGATCCCACAGTCATACTGTTGCTACAGTTTTGTGGGAAAATGTGCTTTAGTTTCCAACCATGCAAAATACAGACGTAAAGTCGAATCTAAAAAAAAAAACTGCTAACTGTTTAATATTTTATTTACCCTGTATGAAGGCATGTTAAAAATGTAAGCTTATTATTCTACTGGGTCCTGTAACACAGGGATTCCTAGCTCAGGACCCAAAAAAACTTGTATCCTGTGTAAATTTGTTTCTTTGGATAAATAAATATTTCTATTTCTATCTCAACGCTTTCAATTGTTTTTCAATCGTTGGACCCACGTCGAGGATTAATTGTACCTCGATTATCAAATGCTCGCTTGCTCGAAAAACGTAGAAACCAAATGCGGATGTCGGTTCGTTCATTGAGAACTCCCAAGAGCGCAAATAACCAGTGACTTTATCATCAGCCTGCTTGTGTATTTTAGTCCACTATCGGCGTTTGCGAACCAACCACCTCTGTCTGAAACCAGAACGCAAGGTCTGGATTCCGACAATTACAGACTTGCCCCCGATCACAGTCTTAATAATCCAGCTAACGAAATAGAAATCACGAATCACGATTTCAATATCCGTGTTAGCGCTGCACTGCAACACTGCCACGTTCTATAAATGCTGTGATCACCATTATTTTGTAAACAAAACTTTGTTTCGCAAAAATTTCATTTCATAAAATACATTTTTTTCGTATAGGGTCTCAGTCCTAACCTCAAACGTTTATTCACATCGCTGAAAAATGTTTAAAAAAAAAAACAAAAAATCAAACATTTATTCTGCAAATAGGCCACAAGGGCACTTTCACATGTCAAAATATTAATTTACAATTTAAGAAAGTCTAACTATAATAAGTAATACATTTTTAATGTCAAAATATTAATTTACAGTTCAAGAAGGAATAATAATTTCGAGTTTACAATTATAACAAAATTAATGTCATACAGTGAAGATAAACTTGCAAAGTTATCTATTACAAATACTACAACATCAGTAAAGTTAGAGATGATAAGGTCTCAAGATTAAACAAGGAGTATAATGAAATTAATATAATATCCCAGAGATGTACATGGTCTCTGAGCGTCCAAATTAAAATTAATTTAATATTGTTAGAGATGTATATGGTCTCTAAGTCACTGATAATAAAGACGAATCCACAACAGGATGATGTCTCTCGTCAATTCCCTATAAAAACACTGGTATTAACGTAGTCACTATGTCCTAGCAAGCATGAACAGACCGGACTCCACAAACAGCACCCGATCACAAGTATGACGCGTATCTCAGCCATCTCAGTTTAGTTTGTTTATACAAAAATTCTTTTATAAATATTTCATCACATGCGTGTGTGTTATGATTCGCAGAACTGGGGGCCGATCTTGGAGTCTCGAAGGCTCGACTTTTCACTCGACATCTGTCAAATCATCATAGTTTTTTGACAGATCTCGAGTGAAAAGTCGAGCGTTCGACACTCCAAAATCGGCTCCCTGTGTCTGTGTTAATGACTTGAAATATGCTACATAGATGAATTGGCTCCGGAAATGACTTTCGGTTTTCTAAGTAACTATTCTAAAAAACGGTCATAGCTACAGATTTCCAAGAAAAATCGTTCTGGAACTAACACTTCCTGTCTTTCTTGATGTGCACTTCATAGAAAGAGACGGGTATTAAGTGACGGGAACTAAATGGTTTTATCCAATCGACGTTGGGTTTTTTAAGACACATAGCCTGATGCAAATGTGTGAATGCATTTATTTCTCATTATACTTTGACTTTTGCGAAATTTGTTTCATCATATCTGAGACATGTAGGGATGCAGTAAAGAATCTGTAGCGGCTCCTGACAGTTGACACTAACACCGACAAATGAGTAAAATGGCATTTTTATGGAAACCTGACTGTGGCTTTATAGGCCGGGCCCAATAAAGCGAGAGGAGTACGCGGTTGGAGAGTAGCCTGGGGAAAATCCAGGGGAAAACCTCCGGCACGACCACGCGTGTGGTTTGGAACACTGGAATACTCTAAGAGTTTGCGCTCCAGTGAGATTGGTTGAGTGGTTTCAACCGAATCTGAGGTGTGAGTGGAATCGAGGTACTGGGAGTTTTGTCGCTGGTTCACTAAACCTAGCCTAGCTGAGAAGAGTCCAGCAAGAAACTCAGCTAGGCCCAACCTGGGTCGGACTGAGTAAAATGGCCTTAGTCGGTTTTTGCACCAGTTGTTTAGTAACCATGCCACCTAAGCAGTGAATCCAAAAATACTACCCACTCCACTCAAGTGTTTACAGGTAATCCTCTGGATTTTCCCTTCAGCAGTTAACTTACCATTTGTAATCTTATTGCAAAGAGTTAAGGTCTACCAAAAGTCAGTTCAGCTTGTTTTGGACTGGTCTACAAATTGTCACCTCCGACCTTATGCATGTACTTGTAAACCATTATCTTCTTCCCGTGTCGAGCTTAGCTAGCTTGTCCGCAAATAACTTAGCAAGCGTTCTTACAGATAGACCAGTTTAAGTCTGATCTCTCACTACTGGTAGCTGTTAGGAATCGATGGGTGGACTTAACGCTGGACGTCCTAATAGAAACATTCTGCTTCGTGAATATATACACTGTAAGCATCCTTTGGGATTTACTTCACTTACCTAGCGGCAACGTAACTGGATTCTCTGGAAGTATAAACATTAGTTACTCCAGATGTTTGCTGACATTTAATATTCTTATTATTTTGGCCTTTAGTTTGTGGTAAAGTATATTTGTGTAATGAAATATTTCTTATTCAGTGTTCTTCCGTCTCATTATGAAAGGCGGCCTGTGCCTAGCAGTGGAAACTACTTAGGCTGATGATGATGATTATCTTGGACTCATGGTTAACTGATTGAGGGCATTAAAAAGCCGCGAGGAATTTTTTTTATACAATAAACCGGAATGTTATGTATCCCAAAATCATTAACACGTAATCCGAAGATTTTGACAAATGATTTAATAGTTTATATGTTTTTGGTTTTTGTTAGTACAAGGGTTGCAATGAAAGTTTCGGGAATAGAAAAAATAGACAAGTTTAAAGAGTTAAATGTACATTTACTGTTTTTCGTGTGTGTGTACGTGTGTTTATGTGTGTTAGTGTAATTACGTCAGCCTTGTAGCAATTTTTTGAGGCACCATACTAGTTAGAATCGTAAATCTTGGCTGACAGCTCTATCTCAGTTTATAATAATTTCCTCTATAGTATAGCAGGAAATCAAGCCTACAGTGGCTTTTATGCATGTGTGTAGGTATGTAAGCACTTTATTTTACACAATAATAGGTTAAAAATCCGTTTATGCTGACTGTACACTAGGAATTAATTATTACGAAAACAATTA
The DNA here is from genome assembly GCA_963556455.1 of Epiblema foenella. Taxonomy (NCBI): domain Eukaryota; kingdom Metazoa; phylum Arthropoda; class Insecta; order Lepidoptera; family Tortricidae; genus Epiblema; species Epiblema foenella. Next base: position 22,107,760 of record OY747103.1, on the reverse strand, counting down.
GATATCTCCATCGAGTCGCCAAATAATCCCAAGCCATTACCCGACCCATCAAAGCGCAGACATGACAATTAATCAAAGAAGTTGGGAGATTAATCTCAATGTCCCGGCCCAGGTGTCCGCCATAAACAAAAGACCAATGTTTTGAGGATTACGGATATACAGGCTGTGAGTTTGGAAGACCCAAACCAAAGATCGAAAAGCCAAAAAGAGTTTTAAAATTGGTAAACCGACGCACATGTGACTCCGCTGAAGTTGCAAGCGAGTCCACCAGGCGAGTCGTACGCTTATTTGCCACGGACGTGGTATAAAAAGATCTTTGTTATCCAGCAGGCGAATCACGTAACTTTATGTACTAACGGTAGATCGATTATACTGTCAATTTTGAAGTATAATTGTATGAGCTGACAATTAAAATTTGACATTAATATCTACCTAACGGTAGTTAAAAAGTTACGTGATTACCCCGCAGGACTAAATTATTACAAAAATACCTCACACACTAGCGTACTTCATCATCATCATCATCATTTCAGCCGAAAGACGTCCACTGCTGAACATAGGCCTCCCCCAAGGCTCGCTATTCAGACCGGTCCTAGCGGGTCGGTACTAGCGTACTTATATAGAAGTAAAATACTCACTATACACATGAACCACGTGATACCATAACGGGTCATACTTAGTTGAAAAAACAAAAGTCGTCCCTCCTGTGGTCAATAGTTAACGGCTTATGTGGATGTAAGCTATGTTTTTATTACAGGAATTTGTAAAAACGGAGACACTGTTTATGCGGGTTTTTGGTCCAATCCAAAATTAAGCTTTGTAGCCCTTAACTTCTGGTATGTCCACAGAAAAGACGGGAACCTAAATCCATGTATGACCCGATATGCCACACATTAATTGCAGCCCTCACTTAAAATACAAAGCTAAGAATAAGCCAGATAACGCTAGAAGTAAGAAGTAATGTTTAATTTTCGAATCCGTCCCAATGTTTGTCACAGCCGCACCTACGAAGCCCCCTAAACTAGGCAATAAGTCACAAGCAATCATTCGAGAAGATCTTTAAAGATTGCGATTTGTCTCGACGGTAGGGCGATTTTTCAACCAATAGCCTGGGGCCGTGTCCACCGTCTTTGTTGGTCCTTCTTGCCGGATATTAGAGGCGCACTGGCGATCGGAGTTTCGCAGGTTTAATGGGGGTAAAAGGAAAAGTTGTCGTGTACAAAGATATGTCAATCTTCTACTTGAATCAAAGAGCCATTGTCATAAACATAAGCGGCGTTTGAAGTGTATCGTTATGAGTCTAAAGGGACTTGGCGATCAAAATTTTAGGAATATTATTAAGGTGGAAAATAAAAGACGATCCTTTACATCTCTGAATAATATAGCTACTGCCGCTAGAGACATTTTATTGGCTCTTAAGTATCGTAGTGGATAAGGAACCAAAACCAATTAGAAGCGATTTTTTATTGAGATATTACTCTAAGGTAGGTTTTATAAAGATCCGTTCGACCTAATGTCGGTTTGTTATGTCAAAAAATGTACTGAGTTACTGAAATTTGTGTCTGACATTTGTTCTAAAGGATCTTTATAAAATCCGGCCTAAGTGTGCCTATATCATACGAACAGTTCATAAGTATAAGCATCTTCCCAAAGGTTCAAAAATTTCTGAGCAAAAAGCCCTTAAGAATCCGACTGCACTAGTACACCAGAGATTCGTAAACAAAAATATGTTAGGTACTTACTCTGGTAGTAAATAAAACAAATCTAGATAATGCACTAAATGTTTTATTATCTCACAATTTGTGCACTCCCCCTCTGTAATTGGAACAAAGAAATAAAAGTGCTATAAAAGGGAGGGATATTGAAATAGCTGGAGGAGATTGTTAAGAGACAAATACCGGAGCTGCATTTTAATTTTGTTCAAGAAATCTCTTTGCTTACGGTTCAGGTTTTTTTTATGTTATAGGGGGCAAACGACGGCGAGCGACGGGGGGCGTTAAGCCGTTGATCCCGGCTGCTGACTATGATAGCAGTAGTTAAGCCAAGCTAGAGGCCTTCGGGCGGCTTGAAAACTTCTAACAGTCAAGTTGCCCACTCACTTGACAAGCCTAATTCCGATAAGGTCTGGTTTCCCCTCGGGTCGGAAGGTCAGATGGCAGTCACTTCCGTAAAAACTAGTGCCTACGCCAAATCTTGGGTTTAGGAAGCGGACCCTGGGCATCATTCAGGATGCAACTGTACCGGGATAACGCTAGGATGATAATGATGACGATAGGGGGTAAACGAGCAGACGGATCGCCTGTTGGTAAGCAATTACCGTCGCCCATAGACACCTGCAACACCAGATGAGTCACAAGTGCGTTGCCGGCCTTTCAGAGGGAAATACGCTCTTTTCTTGAAGGTTTGAAGTTCAGCTGACTTTAAAGAAGAATCAGAGCCACCAGTAGTTTCTTCGAAATAGAAAATGTCATACCTTAATAGTTCGAAAATCTCTTTCCGAAAATGGCTTTCGAAAGGATAGTGTTATGTCCATTATTCTAGTTTTCTTTCTTGGGGCTAAAAAAACAAAAATTAAAATTTAAACTGTTTATTTCAAAAGAAAGTTAATTACAATTTATTGTTAATTACTTAGCTAAATCTTTACATTTTAAGCTATTTTTATGACTAAGTCTATTTCAAAACTATTGGATATTATGTTGTTTTTTTATTGGAGCGCATTTTAGACTAGAATAGAAAACATTTATTTCGAGTAACATGTGATTCATACAATGTTGTTAGTAAACATTATTATTATCTTATCTTATTATTGTTAGTATTAGTACCTTTTTTTTCATCAAAAATGGGATAGCTCTTGGCCAGCATCTAGCCGGGGGCAAAGATGAGGCCGACGATGAAGCGAGCTCACCCAGAAGGTGCCTATTTACTCGTACCTTAAAAAGGTCTAGGTTATATGAACTCGGAAATATAGACGCCGGCAGCGAATTCCAAACCTTAGCAGTGCGCATTATAAAAGATGATGAAAAGTGCTTGGTTCGTAAAAGAGGAACCTACCTAATTGAAAGACACTTTGCTCTGTGTTTTTTTCGTTTTAGAGCACTAATATACATGACAAAATATGTTTTGTATCGATAATCACGAAAGATGTATTTACATTGATAATTTTGTCTCAAATTGTGCATTTTGATGTAAATAGAAAAACAACAACAAAAACACAGATCCATTCTTTTTCATACCACGCCGGTGGCAAACAGGCGTACGGTCCGCCTGATGATAAGCGTCCACCGTAGCCTATGGACGCTTACGACTCCTGGGGTGTCAAATGCGAGTGGCGATCCTTAAAAAATGTATACACTCCTTTCTTGAAGAACCCCCTGTAGTCCCTCGGGAAGACCTCAGGGCAGGGAGCTCATTCCACAACCGGAGCGTCCGTGGGAGGAAATTCCTCAAAAAACCGTACCGTACGCGACCATTGTAACGTATGCGCACATATTTGCCATATGGGTCAATTAATTTTTCTTTGTTGTTATTCTGTCCCGTCAGCGAGGAGACAAAAGTAACCGAGATTCTTAGAATAATGTTTATAATATAGACTTCTAGCATCAAGAGAGGACCCATGTTCCAATGGATTGGTACTCATCGCTGAAACTTATGTTTGGTAGATCTAAACCCTATAAAATCACAGTTTTAAAGAGTGACTTAGGAGACGTAACCATGGTAACGAGCAACAAAAAATAGTTGATCCACCCATCTATTAATTGTGTGGAACAACTAGCCAAGAGATATAGTTAGTAACTTATATAACTTAAGATACAAGTGCACTTATGTACTATATATAATAATAATCTAACACGCACATATTTGCCATATGGTCATGCCAAAGCAATTCCGCACTCGGAATACATCTGCATTATGTCCGCCAGGACGAAGGTAAAAATGTGAAATGATGCAATTTCAAAGGGGATGTGAAGCGTGGAAATGGCCTTTGCCTTTGACTATCGTATTTGAGTCCACCGTTTTCTCGGTAGTTTGAAACTGTGGATCGTTATCAGTTTTGCAGAGAAATGAAGGCAGGTTATTTGCGTTGTTGTTGTACAGTCGCCATCAAATATATCTGTACTCTTCAGGGTGCTCAAAAATTATCTGAACATGCACTTTAATACAAATACAAATACAAATACAAATACAAATAATTTATTGTATGAAAGTGAGTATTGAAAAAGGTGACAAATAATTCAAAAGTTCTTCACAATCAGCCATTGTATGGCGTACAATATTATGGTTCTATTAGCATGTCATTGAATCTTAATGTTCTATTTCTAGTAAGAGAAAAAAAAAAATGTATGTAAAGTCAATATTAAAATGAAAACGAATAAATAAATTTCAATGTCATGCTTTGAGAGATCAAAGAACAGTTCTGTCAACTAATATTATATTAAATTAAAATTAATGATTGTTAATAAATAAAATAATAATATCATAATCACGTATGGTAAGTATCATGTCATGTTATATTATTACATTGAAAATGTTCCTTAGCGTCATAGTACATCTTATTTAGGCACCATTTGAATAATTTTTTTTTAAATTCTACATAATCTAAGGACTTTATTTCGTTAGGTAAGTGGTTGAAAATTTTTACGGACATAAACAGGATACTTTTTTCAAAGTGGGCAGAGTTATGGGTTGGATAGCAAAGGTTCAACCCATGCAGCCTGGATGTAGACCTTGGATTGGATGGCGTAACTTTGAACGTATCTATGCGGGTTTTTACAAATAGGCACATTTCGTATATGTACAAAGTAGGTAATGGAAGGATGTTAACGCCTTGACAATAGAGTTGTGTTCAGATATTTGTGAGCACCTTGATCGCTCCGATATATTTGATGGCGACTGTATTTGACTGTTAGTTCTCAAGCCGCTCAAAGGCATCTAACTTGACTTAACGACTGCTGTCATAGATTCGATTTGTAATCGTAAGCGATGTTCGTTAAAATCTGATTGTATGGAAGGCTTGACACTCCGGAATGACAGCCGGCGCCATCATATAGCCATAGGTCTCCCTGCGAACAAATAAACAATAGCTTCCGTTTGGTTTTGATCCCGGGGATCCCAGGTAACGGTATACGACGTGATAAAAATATGATAAATTGGTCGTGGATCTTAAAAGCATGAAATGAAAGATGATGCTAAAGAAATACAAACTTAAGAAGTACAATTAAAACCTGAGTATAAACTATTTCAGGAGCGATGTTTATCTTGTTAACTAATAAAATATAGACTTAGGTAAGTTGCGTGGCAATTAAAAAGTAATCTTGCTGAAGGTTTTTCTTTCAAAGTTTTTTATGCCAATATTATTTTGTTCTCAGGACGCGTGGGTGTTTGGGCCTAAAGTTAAAAACAACTGCTATTATAATTATGTGCCATGTTCTATAGGTACGTATCGAACCAGAAACCTTTAGTTTAGTGCTCAAATTTTAATAATTCATAATTCATTTATTGGGTAACTAGTTTGATCATTCATTCCCGAAATCTATCCAATTTACGTGAATTCAAACCAGCTTAATATAATAATAATAATTTGTGGACAATCTACACAAATTAACCTAGTCCCAAACTAAGCAAAGCTTGTACTATGGGTACCAAGTGACGATATAAATACTAATAATACTTATATAGATAAATAGATACTTAAATACATAGAAAACATCCAAGACTCAGGAACAAATTTCGTGTCTATCACACAAATAAATGCCCTGACCGGGATTCGAACCCGGGACCTCCAGCTTCGAAGGCAGGGTCACTACCAACTAGGCTAAAGCGGTCGTCAGATCATCAACGTAGACGTATATACCCATATACCGCCGCCGTATCAAAGAGTAGCTAATTAAGGGGATGCCTTGATCCGGTCAGCCATGCCCCCTGTGAAAGAGACACGCTTATGTGTTTCGTGCACGACAAAACGGAATGCAACACTACGGGAATGGCTTTTTTAGACAAATCTGGATAAATATCTGACTGTGTGCAGTTTTATTAAAATTCCTCTTGACAGAGTTTAGATTACTTTAATAATGCTTTGTTGTAGTAAATAAATAAATAAATATTAGAGGACAATCTTACACAAATCGAACTAGCCCCACAGTAAGCTCAAGAAGACTTGTGTTGTGGGTACTAGACGACGATATATTTTTAGATATAAATACTTAAATACATAGAAAACATCCAAGACTCAGAAACAAATATTCATATACTCATCACACAAATATTTGCCCTGACCGGGATTCGAACCCACGACCGTCAGCTTCACAGGCAGGTGCACTACCCACTAGGCTAAACCGGTCGTCAAACACAAATCATGTTTATCTGTTCAAATCGTCAATTATCATATTTATTGAAGTTTTATGTTGTTTGTAACTTTTATGATTTTTGTCCTTCGTGGCTTCACTATGCTGATTTGGGGCCATTTCGTGGCTATTTTCTGTATTGTTCATTTGTACTGTATCTGTGCCACGGATAAAATGCTTTCTCTTTCTTTTCTTTCAAATCACAAAATGAGAATTAGCGATCCTGTTACAATGTTACAACTCACTATGCCAATGAAACTTTGCTTTGTTAGTTGAATCTGCTTTAATAGGATTGCTGATGCTTTTGAAGTGCAATCCTATTACAGAGGATTCGGTCTTTTGTGATAGATTTTTCTCTGCGGTTTAATTTCAAACTCCAGGTTGCTCTTTGTGTAACTTTTTTTCTGGTAAAGAATGAAGATGGGGTGTTTTGTTTCGTCTTTCGCGTCGTTTAAATTATCTTTTACGGCCAGGGTGACTCCAAAATGGTTGATGATAAAGAAAATCCTCTTAACAATGCAAATAATTATTAATTGAAACAAACGGAAATGTGGCTAAAGGTGTTTTGGCAGATTAATAATAATAATATAAATAATAAATAATTCTTTTTTTTTGACAATCTTACACAAATCAACCTAGTCCCAAACTAAGCAAAGCTTGTACTATGGGTACCAAGTGACGATATACATACTTATATAGATAAATAGATACTTAAATACATAGAAAACATCCAAGACTCAGGAACAAATATTCGTGTTCATCACACAAATACATGCCCTGACCGGGATTCGAACCCGGGACCTCCAGCTTCGAAGGCAGGGTCACCACCAACTAGGCTAAAGCGGTCGTCAAATTATTACAAAAAGTAGAAAGTTAATTCGAATTATAATATACTATTCTTTTTTCATCTTGATAAACTCGGTCCATTAAACATAACTAATTAGAAGTTCTTTCGTTTTATCATTGTTAGTAACTAAAAGTAAATTAATTTTCACATTCCCGTATGCAGACGCATAAAAAGAGTCTGTCTAGACAAACCAAAACATAAAAACGCATAAAGGCAGACTATATGCTTGTAGCTGAACTCACTTTACTCGGTAAATCATTTAAATAAAAACCGGCCAAGTGCAAGTCGGACTCGCGCACGAAGGTTTCCGTACTGTTATCTATAAAAACCGCAATAAAATCACGTTTATTGTATGGGACCCCCTTAAATATTTATTTTATTCTGTATTTGATGTTATAGCGGCAACAGAAATACATCATCTGTGAAAACAACTATCACGGTTCATGAGATATAGCCTGGTGACAGACGGACGGACGGACGGGCAGCGAAGTCTTAATACTAGGGTCCCGTTTTACCCTTTGGGTACGGAACCCTAAAAAACATAAATGGTTGTGAAGGTTGAGGTTGAAAGAAGTGAGGATTTGGAAGTTTTGGGAACTTTCTTTTTAGCTTAGAATAATTGAGATGCCTTTGACTGTACCGTACAGTCGACAGCCGGAGTTGCTACGCATAATTATGAAAAGTTAAAGTCTTAAGAGTAATTATCAGTTAAAAAACGCTCCTCTATTTAGGCCACTTTCTGTTTGAATTGACACGTATCTTGACATTTTCTCGATGTTACTATCTAGAACAGGACTATTGCGATCTTAAGACATTAACTTTTAATGTATTTTTTGAATTTTGCACTAAGAAATATCGTTTCAAACATCACTCCAAATCGACCATTTTCAATATAAAAACTAGTTTTTTCCGCTTAAATTCTACTACACACAATAAAATCAAAAAATGGCTATGTTACTGTCTAAAACTTTAATAAAATCATCGTAGCTTTTAATCACTTTATTGGTATTAAATACTCTTGTCGTAATTAGAATCAAACATTTTAAAACCTATAGGGATGACCCTAGTGCCGCGGCAACGGGGACGGTCATTAATCTGGGACGCAAAGTACGTTGATACCTTAGCGCCGTCCCACCTCAGCACGACATCGCTAAAGGCAGGCAGTGCTGCCGCAGCTGCTGGAGCTGCTAAACGCCGCAAATACGCATCTTTAGGTGACAGTTACGTATTTGCGGCGTTTGCCGTGGAGACCTTGGGCCCATGGGGACCGGAAGCTGTTAAACTTTTTAAACAAATTTCGCAAATGCTTATCCGGTCTTCTGGTGACCGTAGGGCTGGCTCGTTCCTCGCTCAACGTATTGGCATTGCCATTCAGCGAGGACAGCTAGCCTTATGGGCACCCTTCCAAATTGTAGTGATTTAGGCGATATTTGTATTTATAGGTAGCAACGTAGTTTAAGGTAGGTTTAGTTTAGTTTTAGCATTTGAAGATATATTTTGTGACCTCAGCTTTAATAAAAATCAATTAGTAACATACTGATATCGAAATAAGGCTTCTTAACGTAATAAGAGCTTTGGACCTCATCATATGCGTTGCTACTTCTGTGCCTTTGCCATAAGTTTGCATGACCCTACTCACTAGCGACTGCGTAAACGATTTAGTATGCCGATTCTTAGTTCTATTGCGTAACCGCCAGAGGCGCTGTATTTTCGCCCATACATTTTTTTACACAGTCGCTAGCGAGTACGGTTATGTAAACTCATGGTAAAGGCACTGATGCCGAATGTACGTCTAGAAAAAAAATTGCGAAAATATATTTGCAATATTTATAGCTAGCAAGGAAATTAGGACTCTATTCACAAAATATCACCTTTTTATACTTAAATTTATTTAATGTTAGGTTCTGTTGTTTTATTGAATAATCTTTGCACAAAGAATAAAACTTTAATAGAAACACTATATTGGCACTTCATCTTTCTATGTGACTCGAAAGAAATATTTTATGCCCCTTTGTAGGATCTATATATTATTTATGACGCAAAATGTCCGAACAAGACCTGCGTCAAAGTTAACCAGAATTGACAGACAGAAACTGTCTTATACAAGTATTTATCTATAGTTAAACCCCCAGGCTCATTCCAGAACCCTCATCTGCATTTACAATACTCCGAAAACAAACGGATCCTATTCTTAATTCAGCTTAACAATGACTCGTAAGTTTTTATCACTAGAACCGCCATTCAATTCTAAAATGCAAAAGTATTTTCATCCCTCCTGTTCGGAAAGTTCAATTTTCATGGGTAGATAGCCGGGTTGAAAGTCTCTTTCCCGACCCTAGGGTGGAAAGTAATTTTTTTTTAAGTTTTAAGGCCGCGATCGCGCTCCGGATGCACGCGCCGGCTGCTTTTTTTTTATACAACGCCGGTGGCAAACAACCGTACGGTACACCTGATGGTAAGCGGCCACCGCAGCCTATAGACGCCCGCAACGTACGCGTTGCCGACCCTTTATGCTGGTTGCTGCAGCGCATTTTTTTATTACTGAATCCACTTTTATTTCTCATTTATTTTTCTCATAGTCGAAATGAAAAGTAGAACTCGGCTGAAAAAACCCATTTCACTCTTGAACTATTGGCGCTCGGACGAAGGTGAAATAGGTCACTTTCAACCCTTGGTTAACAATCTATTACTACTATTGGGTCAATCAACTTTTTCTTGTTGTTATTCTGTCCCGTCAGCGAGAAGACAACAGTAACCGAGTTTCTTAGAAAAATGCTTATAATATGGACTACAAGTATGCTCAAGAGGTTACCCATGTATGCTCATCGCTAGAACTCATATTTGGTATTTTAAACCCTATAAAACCAGTTTTAAAAAGTGACTCAGGAGACGTAACCATGGTAACGAACAGCATTATGCTGAGGCGGACCATTTCGTGGCAATTTTATTAGTTAATAGTTAAAAATGTATTATCTTTTAGTATCTATGTCACGAATAAATTATTTTCATTTCATTTCATTTCAAAGAGTAGTTGATCCACGTATTTAATCAGACTAAAGTTGTTACGCTCATTTGATTTCAAGGAAAGCTGAAGAAGGAAAAGGGCGGTATAATGGCGATGAAACGAAAAATAAAAATATAGCGAAGGCACCTCATTACTAATTCGGTTTGCTTGTATTGTTTCTGGGGATCCTTTGATAATGAAAATTTAATAATTTATATATTATGCGGTTCTTTTCAGTGAAGTTTGTGTTCTGGGATTTGGAAGTAATTTTCTTTGTTTTGTATTGGGAATTGGGGCTAAAAGTTAGATGTGTCTTTCGTATGAAAGTGGCTTTTTACTGATAAGATATTGTTTTTGTATTTATCGCATATTGGAAGTTGCGGAAAAATAATAAATATTCTTTTCACTTCTCATGCTCGAAAAGTGTGTCATATTAGACTTGTCAAGCGGGGCTAAAGTAGTACATTTAACCCCTAGGGAAAATATGAATACATGTTTATGATTTACAAAACATTTGAATTTGACCAATCAAAATACTTCACCTATTAAATCCAACAATCACAGAACACTAATTTAACTCTTAAAAAAATATTTGGTATTGGGTATTAACCAACCAGAATACTTCGTTCGGGAAAATAACTATCTCGTGGTAATATGGCTCATTTTAGACCCTTGTCATACAATCTACTATTGTATTTATCGCATATTGAAATATTTTGTTAGACGAGGTTCATTTTGTTTCACGTGTAAGGACAGTTGATCTAATTTATTAATTTTTGTTAAGAAAGCCACCTTAGAGGTGGCTTTGTTTCGTTTACATGAGCTCGAAGAATTTCAGAAAATCCTCTAAATATTTTGATTGTAATTACGTACGTTAAATTGTTTTTTTAACCCTTGACAAACTTTTTAAAATAAGCCCGGCTTGTTAATTATTGGATGCCAATTGTGGACAAATAGAGTGATCAAGGAAACTTTTCTTTTTTTTGATTTAAAATAAATAAAAATATAAATATTTGTGGACAATCTGACACAAATCAACCTAGTCCCAAACTAAGCAAAGCTTGTACTATGGGTACTAAGGTATTTGGTGGGATTCTATTGATTTGTAGCTTTTAGAACGCACTAAATACGTATAATGATGAACTCTTTTGAGTTCTTTGTTGTCAAATAAGCATACAGCGTCTTAGTAAATGATTATCATAACTCCAGGGGACTTACATGCGTGTGGCCGATCCATTTAAATCTGGTCATTCTTGAAGAACTCCATACTGGTAGCTAGTGTTTTTTTTTTTGAACCTGACTGTGGCTTTATAGGCCGGACCCAATAAAGCGATAGGAGTGCGCGGTTGGAGAGTAGCCTGGGGGAAATCCAGGGGAAAACCTCCGGCACGACCACGCGTGTGGTTTGGAACACTGGAATACTCTAAGAGTTTGCGCTCCAGTGAGATTGGTTGAGCGGTTTCAACCGAATCTGAGGTGTGAGTGGAATCGAGCTACTGGGAGTTTTGTCGCTGGTTCACTAAACCTAGCCTAGCTGAGAAGAGTCCAGCAAGAAACTCAGCTAGGCCCGACCTAGTGTACTGTGTTGATAATGATGAAGCAGTTTATATTACCTTGACTAGTTAGCCAAAGAGGGGCTAAGAGTCCTTAGACTTAACCTAGATCCAGCGAAACCGGATTAATGCCGAATGACCCTTGTAATTCCGTTAACGCTAATACTCAATAGAAACGAGCTGAATGGCCCTCAGCGCTCTTTGACTGAATGCCCTTTAGGAGAACTAATTCAGTTAATCTTTTATGACACGTTTACATTTTTTGTCGTGACGTACAGTGGTCTCGGAAATTAAGGAGACTGAAGCATAAACCCTGACGTTTAAAAAGAAAAAAGAAATAAAAAAATAAAAAGAGATTTAATGTCGCCAGAAAGAAGTTACACAAAATAAAAGCAACAAATAACAGAAACAGAAATTAATAATAGAGGTAGGTAATTGCGACAATATGCTCGGGCTCAGCATATGCTGCGAGCCTGGACGGCGGGACAGCGCTGTTTTTCAGCCCGCACCTACTTCACAGCTCAAGAATATATGTGTAATAGCTAGTTATGGGAAACATTCGCTTGAGTATTCTACTGATATAAGCTAATCTATTGTACTATCACAAATGCAAGCAAATCATTTTGAGGAAATGTACATACTTTTGCGAATAAATTCGGGTGTACAGATGAAGGGCCTCGCTAATTACCGATTTCCTTACATTTATGTGAGGCGTGCTCAGCAGCAGTGGGACGTACATTTTGAAGATATTGATTTTATGGCCATCTGATGCTCCCATATGCTCTACTATCACGAACGGCTTAGATAAATTAACAGCCAGATTTCTCCCGGTTTACGTTTTTTCTTACTCGTTGGTTGTGACGACCGGTTTAGCCTAGTGGGTAGTTCACCTGCCTGTGAAGCTGACGGTCCTGGGTTCGAATCCCGGTCAGGGCAAATATTTGTGTGATGAGCATGAATATTTGTTTCTGAGTCTTGGATGTTTTCAATGTATTTAAGTAATTATATCTATTAAATATATCGTCGTCTAGTACCCATAACACAAGCCTTCTTGAGCTTACTGTGGGGCTAGTTCGATTTGTGTAAGATTGTCCTCTAATATTTATTTATTTTTATTCTATGTTTCTATGTATCCCGGCGAAAAAAAAAATACAATAGCATTCGTTTGTTATGATCCCAGGGATCCCAGGGACCGGTAGACGACGGTAATCTCTACGTATATCTTCTATCTACTCTCTTGCAACTTCCTAACTTCCATTAACTGTAATAACAAAAATCTGTTGGATTGAAAAGCTTAGCATATTTCACTGAAACTGCCACATTTATCAGCGAAACATACCACGGACCAATTTAATTCGACGCACTGAGCCCTAAAGGAACCCTTTCGCTTATCTCCCTTCCGCACTTGAAGACATTTCCTTCACACTCCGTCTGTTTCATAAATATTGTAAATACGGAACCCTTTTTGTGTGAAGTTTTGTTTGAGAATTTCCGTTTTTCTTTCTAATTGTGGGCGTATTGTTTGAATAAGTTCTGTTTCCTTTTCTTTCGTGGTTATATCCTAATGGATATTGATGATATTGAATTTTTCTTCAATGCCATTTTGTTAAGGGTTAACTGTTTTATCAGTAAAAGTATGTTCTTCGGCCGATTCTAGTATGGGCTTATCCAGAAATCACGCGACGTTTATTGGACCACTTTTAGACCCACCACATTTATACATATTCGTTTTTTTTTTCTATTGATATTTATCTATTAACACATTTATTTACAGATTACAGCATATGCCAAGGCGCTGGTTAACTTGAACTATTTAGGCAAATATGGGAACTATATAAAGCAAACATTATTAAATTGTTTTGGTAACTTTATAAATTAGTATAATGGTATTGTCAGCATCATTATTCACAAGTAGTTATGAGAAATAATAATTAACTACAAGACTCATATATATTTTTCTCTTTTTTTGTATGATTTTAATGGACTAGACTGCGAATTAGACTCATAGGCTGTGGCAGAATAACAGCGTTGCAGTTTGCACGGCAATTAGCAACACATGCTGAGTCTCAGCCTTTTCTTTATGGCACACATTGCTGGACTCATTGTGCACCTTCACTCACTGTGTATTATCTTACACCTATTAATAAGACCGCTTGTGTGTGCTTTATTGAATAAATGGTTTTTCTTTCTTTCTTCTTTCTTTCAGTGAGGTTCTAGGCAAGTATGGGCTTATCCAGAAATCACGCGACGTTTATTGGACCACTTTTAGACCGCCCTCCCCTTTGGTTATCTTCAGTGAGGTTCTAGGCAAGTATGGGCTTATCCAGAAATCACGCGACGTTTATTGGGCCACTTTCAGACCCTCCTTCCCTTTGGTTATCTTCAGTGAGGTTCTAGGCAAGTATGGGCTTATCCAGAAATCACGCGACGTTTATTGGGCCACGTTTAGACCCCACTCCCCCTTGGTTATCTTCAGTGAGGTTCTAGGCAAGTGTGGGCTTATCCAGAAATCACGCGACGTTTATTGGACCACTTTCAGACCCCCCTCCCCCTTGGTTGTCTTCAGTGAGGTTCTAGACAAGTATGGGGTTATCCAAAAATCATGCGACGTTTATTGGACCACTTTTTGACCCCAGAAATCACGCGACGTTTATTGGGCCACTTTCAGACCCCCTCCCCTTTGGTTATCTTCAGTGAGGTTCTAGGCAAGTATGGGCTTATCCAGAAATCACGCGACGTTTATTGGACCACTTTTTGACCCCCCTCCACCTTGGTTATCTTCAGTGAGGTTCTAGGCAAGTGTGGGCTTATCCAGAAATCACGCGGCGTTTGTTGGACCACTTTTAGACCCCCCTCCACCTTGGTTATCTTCAGTGAGGTTCTAGGCAAGTGTTGGCTTATCCAGAAATCACGCGACGTTTATGGGGCCACTTTTAGACCCCCCTCCCCCTTGGGTATCTTCAGTGAGGTTCTAGGCAAGTATGGGCTTATCCAAAATCACGCGACGTTTATTGGGCCACTTTTAGACCCCCCTCCCCCTTGGTTATCTTCAGTGAGGTTCTAGGCAAGTATGGGCTTATCCAGAAATTACGCGACGTTTATTGGGCCACTTTCAGACCCCCCTCCCCTTTGGTTATCTTCAGTGAGGTTCTAGGCAAGTATGGGCTTATCCAGAAATTACGCGACGTTTATTGGGCCACTTTCAGACCCCCCTCCCCTTTGGTTATCTTCAGTGAGGTTCTAGACAAACTCCTTACACCAGTAATCACTTTAGTTTAATGTAGCTGGACACTATAATTGTCAGGTGATTTTTTAACTTGTTTCAAAATCCTATCTACCAATTGTGTTAGACTGATCGATCTTCTTTGACCGCTAATTTCGTACAGTCTTCACTTTTTTGCTGAATCTAAATGATCCTTGTCAATATCCTTTATTTGTATATAAACATATGTATGAACTAGCGACCCGCCCCGGCTTCGCACGGGTGCACTATTTAATGGATACATATAAACCTTCCTCTTCAATCACTATCTATTAAGAAAAACCGCATCAAAATCCGTTGCGTAGTTTTAAAGATTTAAGCATACATAGGGATATAGGGATATAGGGACAGAGAAAGCGACTTTGTTTTATACTATGTAGTGATGTTTCATATATATTGTCTTTATTGTACCTTGTTGTACAGGTTGCTGAATTTGTCTACCTCTGTTCATTTCTTCTCTCATTTACTCAATGGTTAACTTGAAGACCTTAGTTTAAAGGCCTGTTGTCTACTTCTACCTGTATGCTGTTGTTGTTATGATTCTGTGTGTTGTCGATTCATTTATGTGAGGTGTGCAATAAAGAGTATTTGTATTGTATTGTATTGTAAAGGGATAAATTACCCTTTGTACATACCATTTCTTCTTATATTTGTCATGAGAGTTTTACTTTACTACTACTACTAAATACTACTACTACTTTAATGGTTGCCCCTCAACAACTAGATCTTCCTCTCCTCTCTAGTATTAATCTAATACTGTATTTTCCGCACATTTTCCTGCTTCGAATCTATTAGAATCCTTAACATCGCGCAACCCTCAAAATTTATCAATTACCTCACATTCTAAGAAACTCTTACCGTACGCAAATTGGATCATGAGACGCGAAATTACTTTAACGCAAGCAAAATATATAACAGGGGATGTAGCAAACCATTCTGTTAGGGGAAAAAAGAAATATCAACCGATTACTTTCCACATATCTCATCTCACGTAAACATGCCAGTGTAAATAAGACTTTACCATCTTTCAGTAAAAGTTCACAATATCACAAAAATGCGCATTGTCTTCGACGCTTCGGAAAATACATGTCTATATTTGAAATTGGAAAACGAGGGGAGTATTATGAGGTTTACAATTTATGGATTTCAGTTGACGCACCTGTGGACGTGAGATGCAGATATGGGTGCTATTGTGTATGAGAGGGACGGCAGTGCGGGGTGTCGATTTCAATTTAATTTCACAGGTGGCTCTCAAGTTTTTAGTTTAATGGTACATGTTACTGAAGAATAATGGAGAATGAATATTCGTATATAAAATTCTTTCCGCATACGAGGACTTCCCTCTCGATGTTTATGTTATGAACGCAAAAGTTTGTGAAAATATTTGTTACACTTTCACGCAGACAGGAACTGCCGTATATTTATGTAATTACCGCGTAAAAGCTAATACATTAGGATAATGTATATAATAGGTTATTATGGATCGAAATCGATAGAAGAAACTAGGCATTCATTATGGCGAATTTTACCAAAAAAGCTAGAGTAGCTGAGTGATTTACTTCATTAATATATATACAATAATTTATTGATGTCATATACATAAATCTCAACTAAAGGCTAGGAGGTAGGAAGTTAAATTAAGAGGTAATAAAAACACGTACCTGAACTAGGAAACCCTATGTTTCTGGCAAAAAAATACTGACTATTACATATATTATTTATATGAAAAATAGAATACAACCTTTTTCTGCTGTTTGTTGTTGTTGTAATGAACTGTCGCCTGCAGTATTTCCGGAGCGATATGACCTTCAAACCTTCAAGAAAAGAGCGTATTCCCTTCTGAAAGGCCGGCAACACACCTGCGACTCCTCTGGTGTTGCAGGTGTCTATGGGTGAAGGTAATTGCTTACCTTCAGGCGATCCGCCTGCTCGTTTGCCCCCTATAACATTAAAAAAAAGTGTTAATAATTAGGTAGATATGAACTATGATGCGTTTAAAATATACTTACATACTCCTCTGGCCCAACGACCCAAAGTGAGTTTTGGCCTCCAATACGAGTGCCCGCCATTGATCCCGATCTCTTATTCGTGCTTTGGAAGGCACATTTATCACGGGTGCTGTCTATGGCAGCAGTCGTTAAGCCAAGTTAGAAGCCTTCGAACTGCTTGAGGACTTCTAACAGTCAAATTGCCCACTCACTTGACAAAGGGGGGTCGAAGTTGCACCACGGCCGTAGGGACTACCTACCGCTACTACGTGACCCCGTGGTGCTAAAAATGCAACGGAACTGGCAACCGTACTGTCTTCTAGAAGATCTCACGGTTCGTAATAATTGTCATACGATAAATAAATAAAATAAAACGATTTCTTTCCACGAACCAGCTTGAAGGTCACGTAGATCAGCCTCCACAGCGTCAGCCCAGATGTACCTGGGGCGGCCGACCGGGTGTCTCCCTGTCGGTTCACCCTGGTAGGCTCTTTTGTCAGCACTGTCGTCTCCCATGACGGGTGGGTGTTTAGGTCACGCACAGTCGTCTTGGGTCACACAAATTTATTGCACCTCAATTACTGTGCTTTTTTTGCATGTTCCAACAGCAGCTATAATAGCTTTCGCTGGATATCATGGCTGTCTGGGGGTGGACGCCTCTATATGGGGCCACCCGCCAGTGCCTTTACCATGAGTTTACATGACCTTATTCGCTAGTGACTGCGTAAAAATTTGTATGGGCAAAAGTACAGCGCCTCTGGCGGTTACGCTATAGAACTAAGAATCGGCATACTAAATCGCTTACGTAGTCTCTAGCGAGTACGGTCATGCAAACTCATGGTAAAGGCACTGATCGACGAATTACGGTGCGTACAAATGGCGTACAATAAGGATGCCTCTTGTTTGATCACATTATTGTTCTTAGCAAACTAACTCTTATCTGTGTCTTCTCTCCTTGTCTGTCTCCAGATGAGTTGTGTGTTGCCAGCCCTCATAAACATATCCCAATACTTAGAGATTTGTTTAAATGGGTCTAACGCGATATTTATGATTTACCTTTGTTGCCGACGTTTCGACACGGGTTGCACCGGCCTTGGTCGCGGTTAAACTGTCGTCTCAGCAAGTTGTCAACGGAGATATGGGTACACAACATTTGAAAACCCTACAAAAGTCTATAAAAATGTGAAGGGTAGACCCGAAAAAAGTTTTCTACCCGTCCACTATGTTTTTAATTGTCTAGGGCACGGCACAAATCGCGTTAGACTGTCTAAACAAATCTTTAAGTGTGTTTACAAAGCGCGAGAGTTTAAAATGTTATATAACATATCCCAATGTTCGGCTGCGTTCGCAATCCACCACACCAAATCCACCCCAAACAAACAAGGCACATACAAATATAAAAGACAACAAAATTATTTTATAATAGTCAGTCATTTACCTGTTGATACTTTTATTTAATAACTAGCGACCCGCCCCGGCTTCGCACGGGTGCACAATTTAATGGATGTTATTATACATATAAACCTTCCTCTTCAATCACTCTATCTATTAAAAAAACCGCATCAAAACCTGTTGCGTAGTTTTAAAGATTTAAGCATACATAGGGATATAGGGACAGAGAAAGCGACTTTGTTTTATACTATGTAGTGATAACAACGTTTATCATGTCTGTACAGTCGCAAACTGGATATAGGAACCCTAGGACGGGTTTGGTTATAGTTTACCCTGGACGGGCAGGTAAATAAGGTATGTTCCCTAGGACGGGAATGAAGGTAAGTTCCCTAGGACGGGATTTAATCCAGTGTGCGACTGCACAGACTGCGTAAAGTTACTAGAACAGGGGTGGGCTTAAGGCAAGGGAGCCTACCATCCTACGTCCCTAATTCCCTAAGTCCCTAACCTATCCACACTTACTACCTTTACACACACAGCTACTCTTACAGGGATATCTGTTGCCGACCTCGACCTAAGACAACAGATGGATTCCTACGGGAAGGAAATAGGGTTAGCGGAGGTTGTGGTTTTCTCACAGCCGATCAAGCAGGCTCACTTGACCGATTAAGGCTTGAAGGTGTCTTCGCCACTGTGAGAGGATTCCTGAAATGGGTGGTGGACCCTACACTCCCGGAGAGAGCGTAGGGCTATAGGTAAATAAAGACCAACGGACAATTGGTAACTGGGTTTATTACAATTTTTTATTCTATTATATACAAGTTTTGCTTATGGCACACTATTACATTTTATCTTAGTATACTATAGGTGTAATGTGCAAGGAAGGTAATAAAAAAGGTGCAGTGCAGGTAATATTTATTGATCTTTTGGACTTAATAATGTGCGGAATCTTAGGATAACTTAATCTAGGGCGATGTTTCGTAACACACGTGTATCTCATGACGCCTTTAGAGGCGGGTTATTCTGTTCTCTGAACATATTGGCGTCTCTCGGCCAGGCGTGGGCGTTACAGGGGCTGTATTGGGCGTAGCTCTGTCATCTCAAAGCTGCCTCCGTGTTGCTCTGCGGTGCTTTGGCTGGGCCGCTGGCGTGCGGGCTTCGGCGGAGCCCGTCTGGGGGGCGCCGGGCTGACGGGGCACGGCGGTGCGGGGACCGAGTGGGACCGGCGGGCGGCTGCCTTGGCTCGAACCCACTTGATGATCTGTGGACAAAAGTAAAATATTAATAAAATAATAATAAATGTTGTTGCTGATGAGACGAGACTGACTGCTATCGAATGAGACTGGATCTGCTGCCAAATTGTGTTGTCTAATTCTGTTTTAAGAGCAATTTCGTTATTTACTAAGTGTTTAAATAAGTCTCTGGAACTGTCAAGTACTTCCTCATCTCTGGCCAGATTTTGAACTAGTCTTGTGGTTGTGTTTGTATTCATGGAGAAATTTGCTTTCTTGGAGTATGTGGCTAATACACTCACTGTGTTCATGCGTCTGGCGGCTAGTATATTATTTCTGGTTTTTATTATGCAATTTTCAGATATGTGAATGACTGCGTTAGTTTCTATGGTTATTTCTTCCCTTTCGCCGTCACAAATAATTGATGTTTTGATCTTCTTGTTTGTAATGATAAGCCAAGTATTTGGCATGTAAAGTTGTTTCCAAATCGTGGATGTGACGTTAAGGAGTCGGGTGTTGCATTCTATAGCTTCGGTTTTCTTAAATAATAAGTCATTGACACAGTTTTTGTTTGATTGCATGTTCTTTACGGAAGTTGGGTAGCAGATGTAATCGTTATTTCTCTTAAGGCATGACTGGAATTCTTCTTTGTCGAGTTCAAAATAGTTTTCATTGTTGTAATCGATTCCAATTATATTGTGATATATTTCTATGCTGTATAGGTTTCCTTCTTGATCCTTCTTTGGAACGGGTGTCACATGGATCAGAGAATATTTTGCAATATCTTGAATTGCGAAGTAACCATACACTTGTATGTGTGTTTGGTTTTCTGTGCTTTTCGTGTAGATTAATTGATTTTGAACTATTTTTAATTTGGTAGGCAGTTTCGTGTTTGCATTGGTTATAATCTGCTTTATATCTTTAACTTTCAACACATTGTAAATTGTGCCTTGATGCAGGGATACTTCTAATAGCCCTGAGTAATGTTCCAATATTTCGGTTATGTAGTTAACTGCCAGTTGGTACATTTGCAATATATGGATATGCAACCAGTTGTGATCTATTCTCTTGTACCAAACGTTTACTTTATTAATATAGTCGACGGCTTGATTTAGATTCGTCTGGAATCTTTGGAGTTTTTTGTTAATTCTTTCTTCTGTTTGGTTGACTGTGGCTATTGTGGAAATCATGAACTTGGTCTGATGATTTGCCGCTTCTATGAGTTTATTCTGGTTTGTTCTCAACGTGTCGATGTCGTTGTAAACTTCATCATTTACGCCGAATATGGATGTTAGTAACTGTCCAAATAATCCTCTTTTCTTTCTAACGTATCCTATTTCCATTATAACTTCTTGGGCTTTTTCTAACTTTGTTTGTTCTTCGTATAAATGTTGATATAACTGCATACAATGGATGTCCGTGTTATCTCTTTTTGTCTGTTCACAAAACTGTTGAAATTGGGATACTATGCCTTGTACATTTTTCACATCATGTGCTATGGACTCCTTTTCATAATTAGCCTGTATTCGAAATATCCCACGATCTATGGTTGCAGTTCCAATGTGTTCCACATATATTCCTTCCTCTATATTTTTTAAAGTATAATTTGCATATGTTGTTGTGAACAAGCTCAATAAAATGCCGAATAATAACATCCAATTAATTAATCCAATTGATGTTCCTTTTCGCCTACGTTTGTTTTCATTATTGTTGGCTCGTGCCGAGCGGATCAGGTTGCAGGTTACTCTAGACGGCGCACTGTCTGGCGTAGTTTTAATATTATTTGCTCTTTCAGCATTACTCGGCGGCGGCTCGCGCCTGTTCATTGTTATTGTATCATGTTCCTCAATCGGTAAGGGAATGACTGAGTGAATTGCTCTTTTCAGGCAGGTGCCCGACGGCCTTTGTAATGTCAGCACTCTATTTATACCATCGCTTCCTACATGTGTTTCTTTTATTTTTGCAAGTGGCCATTTACTAGGCGATACGTTTTCGTCTTTTATTAATACCACAGTTCCGTTTTTTAAATTGGTTTGGTTAAATTTCCATTTATACCTATGTTGTAATTGATGCAAATAATCTTGTGTCCAACTTTTCCAGAAGTCTTTTTTCATCTTTTGAATCAATTTCCACCTACTTTGGAGGTCCATATGAGTGTCCGCTACTGGGTCAGGAATGCCCACTGATTCTCGTGATATCAGGAAGTGGCTAGGGGTTAGAATTACGTTGTCGTTTACGTTATCATTTTGTGCGCATAACGGTCTGGAATTTAAGCAGGCCTCTATCTGGCATAGGAGTGTTGATAATTCTTCGTAAGTCAACGTGGAATCTCCTATTACTCTTTTTAAATGGTGCTTCATAGATTTGACTCCAGCTTCCCAAATCCCTCCGAAATGGGGCGCTAGGGGTGGTATAAAATGCCACTGTGTTCCCAGGTTTGTTACCGCGTTCTGGAATTGCGGTGACTGTGTTATTTGTAATAGTTCAGTGTGCAGGAACTTGGCTGCTCCTACAAGGTTTTTTGCATTGTCACTGTAGACATGGTCCGCATGACCTCTTCTTGACCTGAATCTGGCGAACGCAGCTATAAAGCTTTCAGTTGTCAAATCTCCCACTAATTCAAGATGTATGGCTTTTGTAGCGAGACATACGAATACTGCTATGTATCCTTTGGTGGATCTGTTTCCTCTTCCTTTCGTTGTCCTTACTTGCACGGGTCCAGCATAATCAATGCCTGTATGGCTGAACGTTGGTGATGGAGTTACTCTTGGTGCTGGTAACTGTCCCATTTTCTGACATGGTGTGATGGCTTTATAGCGTATACATCTAACGCATTTATTTATGCAAGCTTTGACCATTCTTGTAACACCAATTATCCAGTATTTCTGCTGGACATAGGCTAATGTTAGCTTGTTTCCGCCATGTAATGTTCTTTCATGTGCATCTCGGATAATTAGAACCGATACATGGTGGTTGTATGGTAATATTGCGGGATGTTTCTGGGCATATGGTAATTGTGAGTGTTCAAGTCGCCCACCTACACGCATGATCCCGTTTTCATCTATGAATGGGTCCAAGTTTGATAGTTTGTTACTTCTTTTTAAGGGTTGTTTGTTTTTCAGGCACATGTACTCCTCGGGCATGGTTTCAACTTGAACTTTTTTGATTATTATGCGGCTGGTTTCTACTATTTCTTGGTACGATAGGTGCTCGTTTTTAACGTCTTTTCGGGTCCATCTATGGCAATATGAGAGTACTCGTAGCATTCTTTGCCATTCGGAAAATCGATCCCATATTTTTTCTTCAGTGGTCGCGTCGTTTACGACTATATGGTGGCTCATTTCTATCTCCTTACATACTTCTGGTAAAGTTTTCGTGAATGGTATCTTTTTATCTTGGAGCCAACTTGGTCCTTGCCACCATAAGTGATGGTTTTCTAATTTGGTTGGTTCGATCCCCCGGGACAATACATCCG
The DNA here is from genome assembly GCA_963556455.1 of Epiblema foenella. Classification (NCBI taxonomy): domain Eukaryota; kingdom Metazoa; phylum Arthropoda; class Insecta; order Lepidoptera; family Tortricidae; genus Epiblema; species Epiblema foenella. Next base: position 22,084,666 of record OY747103.1, on the reverse strand, counting down.
CAGGGTTATCTGATGTTTTTACGTGATACCATTGTTCTTTTGGTATAAGTTTCTGGATTTCTGTCACCCTATTTGCGACAAACGTCTGCCATCTCCCGGCTTCTCCTTTTATCCATCCTAATGTTATCATTGAGTCGGTCCAACAGTAACAGGTTATATCTTTGCAATCTAATGCATTTTTAATTTTATCCATCAATTTCGCTAATAAGTGCGCGGAGGCTAGTTCTAGCCTGGGTATTGTTGTTTTTTGGTTTTTTGGCGCTACTTTACTCTTTGCTTGTAACAATGTCACATAATATTGTCCATTGACCTCGATTCTACTGTATACTACTCCGCCGTACGCCGATTCACATGCGTCAGCATACCCGTGCAGTTCTATTTTTGTACTTGTATATTTTGTCCATCTTGGTATTTTTATCGTTTCGACAGCTTTTATTTGTTGTTGGAATTCGACCCATTTCTTTTTGGAACCTTCGTCTACCGGTTGGTCCCATTCTGACCCATTTGTCCAGAGCTCCTGGATTAATGTCTTCATTGTCACAATAATCGGTGCTAGCCACCCCATGGGGTCAAATATTTTTGAAATCTCGGATAATATAAATCTTTTAGTTGGGTTTTCATTGGTTGTAATCTTGATTTTAAACTGGAATGTGTCGTGTAGAGGCGACCACATAACTCCGAGTGATTTCCTTGTTTCATGTTGGGGTAACTTGACCATGTCTTCCCTCAAGTTTTCTGGAATATTACCTAAAATTTCTTCACTATTCGAGGACCATTTCCGTAGGTTAAATCCTCCTGATTTAAACATGTTTATTAACTGGTTTTGCAGAACTTTAGCCTCTTCCTCACTTTTCTCACCAGATAAGAGGTCATCCACAAAAAAATCTTGAAGGGCGGTTTTGCTGGCTAGCGGATAGTTTGCCTGTTCGTCCAATGCTAACTGCTGTAGCGTTCTAACAGCTAAATATGGCGCTGAAGAAGTTCCATATGTTACAGTAGTAAGCTCGTATTCCTCGATCGGGTCCTTGGGTGATTCTCTCCAAAGGATTCTTTGATACGTTAAATCCTTTTCATTTACTCTTATGAATCGGTACATTTTCTCTATATCCGCCATCCAGGCTATCTTATGCTTTCGCCAGCGTAATAAAATATTTGTCAAATCTTCTTGTAACCTCGGACCCTTATACATGTTTTCATTAAGGCTCATTTCCCTTTTTCTTTTGGCACTGGCATCAAAAACTACCCTTAACTTCGTCGTTAAAACATCATCCCGGACCACTGGTTGGTGGGGTATATAGAAGACCCCTTTCCCGTGGTCTGTTTTCTTCACTTTCCTCATGTGACCCATGTCTTTATATTCAGACATAAATTCTAGGTATTGTTTTCGTAGTGGTTCATTGTTTTCAAACGTCCTTTCTAACTGAAACAATCTAGCCGCAGCCCTTTTACGTGAGTCTGCGTATGTTATTTCTCGGTTCTTAATGGGAATGCGAACGGTGTAGGTACCGTCTTTATTTCTTTGCGTGGTTTTTTGGTAAATTTCTTCACATATTCTATCTTCTTCTTTTAACTCCACCTTCTCTTGAATCTCTTCGAGCTCCCAAAATTTTGTCAACTGCTTGATTTCTTCGGTACACACAGTCATACTCGTTATTTCCATGTGTTTAGTTTCGTTGCTTAATTGCCATCCGGAAAAAATCCACCCGAATTCCGTATCCTGCGCTATCATGTTGTCTTGTATTTTTTCTAAACCCCCTAGCAGTAGCTTACTATACTCCTGAGCCCCTAGTATGATATCAATTGGACCTCTCTTATTATACGTTGGATCAGCTATAAGCCGGTTTCCTATCTTATCGGAACTTATTTGTGGTATTTCGTGTTTTGGAAGTGCAGAAGTCAGTTTTGGTAACACAAAAAGTGTCACTGGCAGCCTAAATTCACTTGGAAAGCGTGGTTTTAATGTTATGGTAATAGTACATCTCGATGTCTTGGGCTTTTCATCGCCAATACCTTTTATCTCGGTTTGAACCTTTTCTCTTGGATAAGATAATATTTGCGCAGTTTCCTCCGTACAAAACGATGCCTCTGAGCCTTGATCACACAAAACTCTTAACAACTGAGTCCCTCCATGGTATGTAGAGGTTTCCACTAGGGCCGTCGCTAAAATTGTAGTTTTCTTGCCCCCTGGGCTTGGCTCCATTGACGATACATGAGAGTTTATTTTATTAGGCAATTTTTCCTTCTGGGGCATCCCTCTATTACCAAGTTTATAATTATTCGTATTAGTCATTGCTGGTCTATTATATTTGTTATTGTAATTGATATCCATATGAAGCATTGAGTGGTGATATTTCCCGCATACGCTGCATACTGAGTTGCTGTAACATTTGTCCGTTGCGTAATGGCTAATGCAATTTAGACATATCTTTTTGTTTTTTGCTGCATTTGTGCGATCTTGTACATTCAATGCTTTAAATTGCATACATTGGTAAATACCGTGATCGTGTTTGTTGCAATACCAGCAACCCGGGATCGACACTTTCCCTGGACTATATTCAGGCTTGTACGTACTGACACGATTCTGGTGCGGATAATTTTTATTGGTACTGTTAGTGGATTCTAGGCATTTAAATCTTTTTGACATGAACTCCATCATGCTGGTAAAACTTTGTTGTTTATTCGGTTCACTCAGAGATAACTCATACATATTATTCGTTTCTGAATCCCACTTTCTTGAAATGATGCGAGTCAGCATTGGATCCCAAGTCGCGGTATCCACTCCTTGGTTCCTTAAGCCCGCTATACTTTCACTTATCAAGTCGTACATGTTTTTCAACTTCATTGTGTCAACCCGGTCTATTTTTGGCAAATCTAATATCTTGTCTATAAACTTGGAAATGATTAGTCGCTCGTTCTCATATCTTTTTGTCAGCAATTCCCACGCTGCATTATAATTCAACTCGCTAATACACAAATGCTGAATCATACGTGCTGGCTCACCGCGTACGTGCGTTTTCAAATATTGCATTTTTTCTGCGCTAGTTAATGTGGCCTCGTTATGAACCATATTCTTAAATAAATCATGGAATGAATACCATGACTCATAGTCTCCGGTAAATATTGGGATCGTCATTTTTGGCAGATTTTTCCCAGCCTTGGTACTGGTGGAACTTGGTTTTATGGAGGTCTCATTTATTTTGCTAAGTAACTGGTATGTTACGTTCTCATACTCTTCCTGGACTCCTTCAAATTTCTTGGTAGTAAAATATGAGTCAGCTAGGGTTGTACCTTCTATAAGCAACTCAGCATGTGAACCTTCTATGGTGTCCCATTGCTTTTGGATGCTTTCTAATGTGGCTTGCAACATAAAACTGGATTCTTCTCTGGTTAGTAACTGCCTGGCTACAGCTAACTTTCTTTCTAACTGAGACACTCGGAACTTATGGATTCCAAGTTTAGGGTTTGCTTCTTCTGTTTCTAACTCCTTCATGGCAGAGGCAGAGGTAGACGGCTTGACTAGGGTTTGTCCGTCCTCTTGCAACTTTTTCTCGTAATAGCTTAGGTGGGTTATTGCTTCCTTGAAAAGGTCCATGATACCACCAAAGTGGTCGGTGGTAAGGTAATCATGGTTAAGCAACTTTTCTTCGTTTTTCAATTGCTCGTGGTTTTCTTCTACTGCCCTTATCAAGTCTCTTAAGGTAGTCTTCCTGTCCGCGATGTATTTCAACGTCTTCCTACTCGCGGCATCTTTTTTTATGTTGGTCAATATGGTTTTAATTTGGTTTCCTAGTTTCTCCTGGCTTTCGATAAGGTTGTTGAGCTTGACAGTGTCCATGTTGTCAGTTTGTCGGTCGGTTCCTAATCGTTTATTCCTATCTGGAGGGTACGTTAAAGAGGCGTGGGAAATGGAAACCCACGTTCCTAACTAGTTTGGGAGGACTTTTTTTTTTTTTTTTATTTTAAATCCGGTACTAATCCGGACCCGGTACTAATCCGGTTCGAAGGACCATATGTACAGTCGCAAACTGGATATAGGAACCCTAGGACGGGTTTGGTTATAGTTTACCCTGGACGGGCAGGTAAATAAGGTATGTTCCCTAGGACGGGAATGAAGGTAAGTTCCCTAGGACGGGATTTAATCCAGTGTGCGACTGCACAGACTGCGTAAAGTTACTAGAACAGGGGTGGGCTTAAGGCAAGGGAGCCTACCATCCTACGTCCCTAATTCCCTAAGTCCCTAACCTATCCACACTTACTACCTTTACACACACAGCTACTCTTACAGGGATATCTGTTGCCGACCTCGACCTAAGACAACAGATGGATTCCTACGGGAAGGAAATAGGGTTAGCGGAGGTTGTGGTTTTCTCACAGCCGATCAAGCAGGCTCACTTGACCGATTAAGGCTTGAAGGTGTCTTCGCCACTGTGAGAGGATTCCTGAAATGGGTGGTGGACCCTACACTCCCGGAGAGAGCGTAGGGCTATAGGTAAATAAAGACCAACGGACAATTGGTAACTGGGTTTATTACAATTTTTTATTCTATTATATACAAGTTTTGCTTATGGCACACTATTACATTTTATCTTAGTATACTATAGGTGTAATGTGCAAGGAAGGTAATAAAAAAGGTGCAGTGCAGGTAATATTTATTGATCTTTTGGACTTAATAATGTGCGGAATCTTAGGATAACTTAATCTAGGGCGATGTTTCGTAACACACGTGTATCTCATGACGCCTTTAGAGGCGGGTTATTCTGTTCTCTGAACAATGTCCGTTTTAATAAATTTAAGATATTCTCATCCGATAACACTGAGCTCGCTCCGCTCATCCCAAGACGTCACCTTTTCTCATTTTCAGCGCCTCCAATAATTGGGCCCGAGGCGATATTTTAATATTTTCAATTAAAGATAACGTACTATCCGACCTTTGGAATTTATTATTCGCTATTACCTTTTAAACATTAATTTTCTTTTGTTTCCAGGTAAGGAGCTTAATGAAAATGAGAAAAACTGAAGAAATTGTAAGTTACAAAACAGAAATATTTTTAGACACTTCTTTACCAGTCTAAGGGTCATGCTTGTTAAATTACTGTAAAAGTGAGTCTTGTAACCATTTTATGCATTAATTACAATTTTAAAACCGACAACATTATACTTAGGTTCTGCAGATTATGGCAGGTATAATTATAATTATTTATGATCTCCATTAAAAATGTAAATGTAACTTGGTTTTCTTATCTTTTTGAAATAACTTACTATTTTTTCGCAAGTTTCACAGCATATCGAGCTAACCGTTACTAGCGAGTGCGCAAGACATTTTTTTTGGACAGTCGAGCCATAGTAACACTTGTGACATTTATGTACGTTACCACAAAACCTTACAAGTTTGTTTACTCATCAATTCCTATGAGGTACATATATCGATTTGAATAGAATTCTGGAAGTAGATATTTCAAACAGATAACTGAGATAACAATACATTTTTTTTGGCACCCAAATTATCATCCAAATGGGAAAAACCATACTCACAAATAATTTTCTGGCTAAAAGTTAAAGTACAAATATCAGTCATACGAGCTGTCTCTATGAGGATGAGAGGTACCAGAAGACACATCAAGGCCTTCGATTGCGGAGACGGAGCAGGAATTCTACACTAAGTAAGATTTTCTAACCAACCTCCCCCTCCGCCTCACAGCTTTTGTTTTTGTCCCTCATTGCCGTCGTCTGTATTCTATATTTTTGTTATGTATTTTAACAATAAATAATGTTTCAAAGTAATTTTTTTGGCACGAATTTATCTGGTGAATATGAATATGATGGATCTGAGGCCCGGCATTCTTTACTGCCTAATGTTGGTATTAGACGATGTACCGAGTAAAGATATTTGCAGACTAGTTAGCGCCGAGGTGGCTGACTAATAGCCGACCATAAATGTGGCCGGATAAGTATCACCACATTTATAAAATGTTCGGAAAGTTCCCAACTAGTTGACTACTATCCGGTACATCTCTAGTCAAAAATATTTAATTAGTATGATCAAAATAAAAACTTACTATTTCTGAGATGATTTTATGTATTTAAGAAATGATGATTTGTTGTATTTAAAGCGGCAATTACATTTCGTCGTTCGCCGCATGCTGCATGCGGCGACCGCAAAAGTGTAAAGAACACGTTAGTCGGCCGCATTCGGCGATCGACAGCTGCAAATTACGCTTATAGGTAGGCGGATAGACTGACGTGAAGACGACGTTTGTTGGCCTAAGTAGTTTAAAATGAATTCGGCGACCGCGTGCGGCGAACGACGAAGTGTAATTGCCACTTAAGAAAGATACATATATATATATCTATATATTATAGTGATGTTATTACGATAATTTTGTGTTCGAATTGTACATGTTTCTCGGTTTGCCTATTAATCTTAATGTCCACTCAATTGCTCAAAGGTTAGCTGGAAAAAATCCCTTACAGGGATAAGCTCGCCTTTGTACATATATGTCAACTGTTCTTGTAATTTATGTTATGTTTTACTCATGTACAATAAAGAATGTTACATACATACATACATACATAGATACTTCAACAATACTCTAAGCTCATTGTTCTTTATAAGTAATAAAGTTCTTTAAACCTAGCAAAGATGCTTTAAAATATGCTTTGACGACCGGTTTAGCCTAGTGGGTAGTGCACCTGCCTGTGAAGCTGACGGTCCTGGGTTCGAATCCCGGTCAGGGCAAATATTTGTGTGATGAGCATGAATATTTGTTTCTGAGTCTTTGATGTTTTCTATGTATTTAAGTATTTATATCTATTAAATATATCGTCGTCTAGTACCCATAACACAAGCCTTCTTGAGCTTACTGTGGGGTTCGATTTGTGTAAAATTATCCTCTAATATTTATTTATTTATTTATTTATTTATATGAAACTTGAAGTAAATATTGGTAGTTTTTTAAATTATTTTACAGTAAATCAATAAGTGCCGAATAGTCGTTCTCTTCACTAATCGCCGACTATAAACGTGGCCGGCTCTAATAAAAAGATATCGCGACATTTTTTTAAATTCATATAAAACTAAGAATAGTAATATATGCAGTTATATTGAATAGGCCACTTCACAGTCCACGAGTGCGAATGCAGTTGAAACTCGATTAGTTAACAAAACGCCTCGCCGACGGCTCGCCACTCCACGCGACACGCAATTTAGCGCGTGGACTGAGTGCACTCATCCAATGACCAGACACTCGTCCCGGTACTGCCGCACATCGGGTAGTCAGTCCGACCCAGGCCGGGCCTAGCTGAGTTTCTTGCTGGACTCTTCTCAGCTAGGCTAGTATAGACGCCGGTGCCGGTGATGATGGAACTCGACGACTCAAATAAAACTTCGATGTAAAGTTGACTGTATAATTTCAATAGGTGCTGATTTACAAAATAGTTTGGCCAAAAGAGGTATGTGCAGAAGTGGTTGTATGTAAGAACAAAGAATAGGCAATGACGAGCAAGATTTGACAATTTGAGTTAACGTATGTTACAATGGTAGGGATAAAGCGTATGTGAAGCGTTGCTATTGGTGGCTTTAAAAAAGCCGCTCTTATACTATCCGTGCCCGACGGGCGCGTTTTGCTACTGCATACTAAGTTATTATATATGTATAAAATTAAATAAGAGTTGCGTTCGCAACAGCTAGGTTTAGTGAACCAGCGACAAAACTTCCAGTAGCTCGATTCCACTCACACCTCAGATTCTGTTGAATCCGCTCAACCAATCTCACTGGAGCGCGAACTCTTAGAGTATTCCAGTGTTCCAAACCACACGCGTGGTCGTGACGGAGGTTTTCCTCTGGATTTTCCCCAGGCTACTCTCCAACCGCGCACTCCTATCACTTTATTGGGCTCGGCCTATAAAGCCACAGTCAGGTTAAAAAAAAAGGTCAGACGCTGGATTTTTCGTGGCATTTTTGAGCATTCCCGGAGAGAGAATTTATTTGTTTTCATTCGTACCCGGGACTTTCAGCTTAATAGGGCCACAACCATCTAGGATAAAGTGGTCGTCGCAACTATTAAAATATATTGGTTTAAACTTGCACCATTATCACACATTAACATACATCGAATACAATTCAGCTTATTCACCTTTTTGAGGTTACCTGACGTTTCGGACTTATCATAACACAATATCCTATTTGTACACTCAGAAGCGAAGAGAAAAGGTATACTCTTGAGTTGAATTCCTATATTAAAAACCAGCTTTTATTATCGATGGCATACTAAATCACCATTACGATATAAAATTTACGTATCAATTATGTATCTACATATTTCTCTGATCCTTCCCTTTATCAAAACAAACCTAGAATCAATTCTATCCTCAAAGACACTCCCGAACACCAAATCCATTAAAAATCCAAATGTCATCAACTCGTTAAATATTGTATGAATGAGTCATGCAAATGGACACGTATTCCAGAGGGCGTCACAGTTCAAGCGAGGGGCATTTGCGGGAGTGGCTATTCATGACCAGAGGGGCTACCGCGAACCATTAACGAAGTTTTCCCTCTCTGTCTCACTTACATGCAAACTTGTAAGTGCGACAGAGAGGGAAAACTTCGTTTGTGGTTCGCGGTAGCCCCTCAGAGGGCCTGCTCCGAACTTCGAAATCCGAACTTCGTATCGTGCCGTCCCTTTCACTCATATAGTGCGGCCCTCAGTGCCTTCACCATGAGTTTGCATGACCGTACTCGCTAGCGACTGCGTAAACGATTTAATATGCGGACTCTTAGCTCCATTGCCCATACAAATTTTTACGCAGTCGCTAACGAGTACGGTCATGTAAACTCATGGTAAAGGCACAGTTAAGCGTAGTGGTTACAGCTGACAGTCCCGGGTTCGAATACCGGTCAATGCAAACATGTTATGAGCAAAAATGTTTGTTGGTGAAGTTTTCCATGAAAGAATATTTAAGCATTTATAAGAGTATTAAAGATAAAAAACCATTTATTCAAGTAGGATTTTCCAATCACTTTTACACACATTAAAATTCAAACTCAAACTCAAAATCATTTATTCAAATAGGCCTTCAGATAGCACTTTTGCAAGTCACAATGAATTCTATCTTTATATAATATTATTTAAAATTGTCAATATGTATAAAAATAATGTTATAAAACATTATTTACTTAGTCCTATCAGAGGCCAGGCATGCTTGTCATTTACATAGTCCTCAATGGTGTAATAAGCCTTTTGCATTAAGACAGTCTTTAAATATGTTTTTATTCTAGGAAAGAGTAACTCTAGCGCTTCCTGGGGTAGTTTGTTGTAATAGCATATGCATTGACCCAAAAAGGATTTGCTGATCCTCCTAACGCGTTAGCTATCGTAATTTTGTGCCTATGTCTCGCACTGCATTTTTATATCTATATAATGAATTTCGTCTACTATGTCAGGCAATTTCTTTGGACGGCACCGGCTTCACAATTGACAAAACCTACATTGTTCAATATGATGAGTAAATTCAGTTAAACAATTTTTTTTTACTTTTTAGTGTTATTTTCTTGAATCGATTTCTTATCTTTCCTTTTTAAATCTTGTCCGGCTAGCCGGCGGGTTATTAAGTCTTAGTTAAATAATCTTAACTATAATATACAATGTAATATAATAAAATAAGGAATGTATACAAAAATGGGTTAACTAGTTCAGTCAGTGCGGCGGCATAAGAAAACTCAAGTCACTGGCCAATAAGTATTATGTTCAGGAAGTCTGTAAACTGGAAGGTGGTCTGGGAATTTCTGCTTAGTTGTAGTGCAGATATACGATTTCAAATGCTGTACGGCATCGGCAGCTAGCGTCGAGACAGCGCCGACGAAAGTATGTACATTGCTGGCACCCAATGTAATCGGTACTAATGTATCCAAGTAGAAAGGGCTGTAAACATTACTCGTGCTTTAAAATGGTTCAAACCCCATCCGAGCCTCATTTGATCTAGGCCAGTGACGGCTAAATGAGGCATGGATTGGGTTTCACAAATAATTTTATATACTTTGAAAATGATATATACAACAAATACCTGCGTAAGTGGCAGCCCTTGTATGATTAATATGAACTATACAATATTAACAGGTGAATTTAGAAATAGTGCATTATACAGGGTGTCCCATGGCTATGCCACATGGAGGGAAAGCACCTTGAATATTGTAGATGGAACATTTTACTGAAAGAAGACATTATTTTTATTTTAAAAATAATTTAAACTGCATTCACAGATATTTAAATAATAATTAAACCGTGAACCGGGAATCGAACCCGTTACACAAGAAAAATAATTACCCTGTCGCTTTATCATACCAATCGAAAGGCTTCATCATATGGATTATTTTTTGCTAAATAACATAGTATCAGAAATAAAAGGAAGACCATGAATTTTAACATTTTTAATACAAAATTAATCAATTGATCACGTGTAAAGGGTTCGATTCCCGGTTCAACCACAAAATTATTTAAATATCTGTGAATTCAGTTTAAATTATTTTTTAAATTCAAATAATGTCTTCTTTCAGTAAAATGTTCCATCTACAATATTCAAGGTACTTTCCCTCCATGTGGCATAGCCGTGGGACGCCCTGTATATATGTCTGTTTATTTAAATAAGTATTAGAATAGTTTTCAAGAAACATCACGCTCCAAGTCAAATTTTCTATCCCAAAAAACAAAACACGGCCGTGAAAAATGTGTACTTTTTCTTTCTCACCGGCCAGTGCGCCAGCGGACGCACCGCGGAGGTTTTGCCGTGTTACAATCTATAACAGTTATTTATCCTCAGGAAACTCAGTCGTCCCTATCAGATCTACGAATCTGTCACTCGTTTCCCCTAACTAAGCTTGTTTACGCCGTTATCTGGACAACAGTGAATATATTAGCTGAAGTAGTATCTAGGAGCGTTTGTGGCCATCGGCGGCATCGCGTGATTCGCGTGCGGTACTCATACTCATTTTATTGATAAAATATAAAATTTTACATGTCAAATATTTTAAATTATACGACCCACCAACGTCCAACCAACCAACCACCAACCAACCAACGTCGGCCCAGGTCAGTTATTGGATGGGTGACCGCTTTGAGTGGTAATTAACTGAGCGCTCCCTTGCTTTGGAAGGCACGCTGTCTATGATAGCAGTCGTTAAGCCAAGTTTGAGGCCTTCGGGCGGCTTGACAACTTCTAACATTCAAGTTGCCCACTCACTTGACAAGCCTAATTCCAAGGTCTGGTTTCCCATCGGGTTGGAAGGTCAGATGGCAGTCGCTTCCGTAAAAACGAGTGCCTACGCCAAGTCTTGGGATCAGGTAGCGGACCCCGGGCATCCTTCAGGATGCAACTGTACCGGGATAACGCTAGGAGGATGATGATGAAATATTTTAAATTATACGTATAAAATTCTGAAATATTACACAACGCCTGGGCGGTGAGACATTTTTCAAATTTGTTATACTCATACTCATTTATAAATAAAATATAAAATTTTACATGTCAAGAAAATAAGGTACATATTTATATAGGTAATAGGTATGTCAGTAGAGTTAATTTTTCAATTTGATTATACATAATTTGTCAAAAAGTCAATGTGGTACATATGGTATTAGTTACATATACATACATTTTTTACTAGAATTCATTAATATTGTAAAAAGGGTTTTCGGTCAGCCATTTTTTCAACTGATTGAAGAATGTTTCATCATCGATGTTTCTTATGTCGGCGGGTAGTTTATTGTATATACCTGGCCCTACGATAGACATTGTTTTGGTCGATTTAACGATTCGGCAACATGTTTTGGCTAATGTGCTATTATTTTTCTGAGCGAGTCTTGTACTTTTTGATATCTTTTCAGGAAATTGATTCATGTTACTTCTAACGTATTTTGCAATGTAGAATGTATGCGAGGTTAAGCAATACTTGGGTGGGTGACCGCTTTGATTGGTTACTAACTGCGCGCTTCTAACAGTCAAGTTGCCCACTCACTTTTTTTTTTGAACCTGACTGGCTTTATAGGCCGGGCCCAATAAAGCGAAAGGAGTGCGCGGTTGGAGAGTAGCCTGGGGAAAATCCGGGGGAAAACCTCCGGCACGACCACGCGTGTGGTTTGGAACACTGGAATACTCTAAGAGTTTGCGCTCCAGTGAGATTGGTTGAGCGGTTTCAACCGAATCTGAGGTGTGAGTGGAATCGAGCTACTGGGAGTTTTGTCGCTGGTCCACTAAACCTAGCCTAGCTGAGAAGAGTCCAGCAAGGAACTCAGCTAGGCCCGACCTGGGTCGGACTGACGCCCACTCACTTACAAGCCTAATTCCAATAAGGTTTGTTTCCCCTCGGGTTGGAAGGTCAGATGGTAGTCGCTTCCGTAAAAACCGAAAATTGGTGAATCGAATTCAGGACCGAAATCTGTCCCGAAGTTTAAGGAATCAGTATCATAAACCAGGATTTTAGTTTTAGGTACCGAAATTATAACTGTTGTCTTCTCGAAAATTAGGAAATCAGGGGGCCGATTTTAGAGTGTCGATCGCTCTACTTTTCACTCGAGATCGGATAAACTATGATGATTTGACAGATGTCGAGTGAAAAGTCGAGCGTCCGACACTCAAAATCTGGATCTAGTAACCGTAGCTTAGTCACATAGCATGCGCGGCGTAAAGGGGACGCTTTGCAACGCAACCGTTGCGCTCCGGAGTGTATGATATTGATAAGGGGGCGTCCATAAATTACGTGAGATGTTTAAGGGGGGGAGGGGGTCGAGTCAAATCTCATCTAATCTTACGTTGGAGAGAGGGGGGTTCTCGGCAAATATCACGCAATTTTTTTTCTGATTGAAACAAAAAAAAATTATACTATTTTGGTCCATTTCATCCAGATTATACACGCTTATAAGATTTAATTTTAAGCGTAATCGTAATACGATTAAGATTATTCACTAATTCGTTCGAAAGAGAATAATTTCATTCATACTTCGACGTTAACTCTCAGCAATATTGATTACTAGTCTTAACTAGTCGTAAATAAAAGCACGAAGCAATTTTTTTTTCTTTTACAATAACAATCCAACGTGTTTACGTAAGAAACCCACAATTTAAAAATCTCACGTGAGATTGGGGGATGGGGGAGGGGGTTGAATAAAATCTCACGACATCTCACCAGGGGGGGAGGGAGGGACAGAAAATTTAGAAAAACACCTCACGTAATTTATGGACGCCCCCTAACGTCCCGCTCGCGTCGCGCAGCCTGTATGGCATCGCTAGCCTGTTACAGTTAATTCTATTTCAGATGTCGAAAAACACTTGAAGCGGGATTTTACAACACCTTTTGTTGCCTAAAAATGAAAGGAAAAGATAACAAAGAGGCGTATAATAAAACTGACCGAGGGGCGGCACGACACGTGTATTGTATTATAAACATCAAACAATACACACCTGTGCCTTTACCATGAGTTTGCATGACCGTACTCGCTAGCGACTACGTAAACGATTTAGTATGCCGATTCTTAGTTCTATTGCGTAACCGCGAGGGCGCTGTACATTTGCCCATGCAAATTTTTACGCAGTCGCTAGCGAGTACGGTCATGTAAACTCAAGGTAAAGGCACTGCATAGTGATTTTATAACCCTACATCAAGATAACAGTTAACCAATCCTACAATCTTTCTGCTTTGCCTGGAGGTTGACTGGTAGAGAATGCCTCATGGCATTAAGTCAGCCTTTTGTACGTTAAGATTTATTTTTGTGCAATAAAGAATAAATAAACAAAAGGTGGTGTTAATCGCTGGTTTCAAGGACATCGTCATCTTAAATAAAATGAACTATAAATAAAATAAATAAATAAATAAATATTAGTGGACAATCTTACACAAATCGAACTAGCCCCACAGTAAGCTCAAGAAGGCTTGTGTTATGGGTACTAGACGACGATATATTTAATACTTAAAAACATAGTAAACATCCAAGACTCAGGAACAAATATTCATGCTCATCAAACAAATATTTGCCCTGACAGGGATTCGAACCCAGGACCGTCAGCTTCACAGGCTAAACCGGTCGTCAAACCGTATATAGGTTCCGCGCACTGTGTCGATCAAGCCTCAAGTTTATTGTAGCGACATGTGTTTGCGTGTAAAGGCAAATCGGACGTTTGAAAGGATTTGCTTTACTGTTATTAAGCTCTCTACTGTGTCTGTACCTTTGAAAAAGGGCCCAAGTCGTCTGCGCGGTTGAGGCGCTTTAAACCTTTCTGAGGTTTGCTACTCTTTGACAGTTGTCAAATTAACCTTATCCTGAACTGTTTTTGAATGAGTTTTATCTTCTGTTGTTAGATGTTTAATTACTGATTGATGTTTGTTAGATGTGATTATTCAGAGGCAAATTTTGGACTGTGTTTTTGGGATTGTGTGTAAGGCTAGATGTGCTCAATAGAGCGCGGCGGGACTTCACCCCGGGACATAGACTTCTATTAAATAAGTCACAGGTCCGTCCCGACATAATAAATAAATAAATAAATATTAGAGGACAATCTTACACAAATCGAACTAGCCCCACAGTAAGCTCAAGAAGGCTTGTGTTATGGGTACTAGACGACGATATATTTAATAGATATAAATACTTAAATACATAGAAAACATCCAAGACTCATCACACAAATATTTGCCCTGACCGGGATTCGAACCCAGGACCGTCAGCTTCACAGGCAGGTGCACTACCCACTAGGCTAAACCGGTCGTCAAACCCCCATACCGCTATTCATTGCACTTGAAAGGAAAGATGTCAATTAAACATTACTATTACGCAACAAATAGGTGTATTAGTGTAACGCCCATTCAGCAAGTTGGTGGTGTACTTTTAAAAGTAAATTATTTGAGTAAGTAATGAGTCCCTTTCCTTTATTACGATGACCTCAAAAATCACAAAAATACCAATTCTGAAATATTTTTGTTTTTTAACCTGACTGTGGCTTTTTAGGCCGGGCCCAATAAAACGATAGGAGTGCGCGGTTGGAGAGTAGCCTTGGGAAAATCCAGGGAAAAACCTCCGGCACGACCACGCGTGTGATTTGGAACACTGGAATACTCTAAGAGTTTGCGCTCCAGTGAGATTGGTTGAGCAGTTTCAACCGAATCTGAGGTGTCTGAAATGTTCATACCTACTTTTTACAAAACACCAGTTTGCAGAAACAAATAATGGAGTATATTGACACTGACAGCTATTACTGGTAATGGTTTTTATGGGTAATGTGTCAAATAGAGGTATTGTTGTTAATTGGCAAAACCGCTAATATATTTGAATACCGGTTTTGATTATACCGCTAATCAGGGCTTTAGCGATATAAATAGCAAAATGCGATTAAAACCGGTTATACCTTATTTGGAACCGGTAGTAAGAATACCGGTAACGACCTCTGTGTTAAACTGCTAAATAGAAGTTTAGATATGGTTGCTTAATGGGTAGTTGATGTATGAAAATATAAAATACCGCTCTAAATGAAGCATTTCGAAATAGCAGATTTTATTACGATGTTCCTCTGATAAAATAACGATACTCAATATAGAAAGTTCATCGGAACCGCAATCAACTTCATTTGATTAGACTTATACTACGTTACGAATCGATAGTTCCATCGATACTATCGAGAGAGGCAAAAATGTGAGTGCTCCTCTACCGCATTGCTACCTTCGTGTTTGTATAGTGAACAGGGTTCGAAAGGATAATTATCAGTGATAATTATCAGTGATAATTATCTTGATAATTATCGTGAGTTTTATGCTTTGATAATTATCGATTTGATAATAACCTAAAATTGTAAATTCGGCATGAGTCTTAAAAAAATACGTGCGTGAATTCGAACGTTAATAATTGCGCTCTGTATATGTGTTTTAATGATATTGTAATGATTAATTGATTATATTTTAATGGTTAATAAAAAACTAGTAAAATATTGTATAGCAACTATTTATTTTGCAGCCTAAAACACCATAATCTTTTTCACACCTGCTATTCAGAAAACGGTTATTGTTGCCCTCGAATGAGGGATCAAAGATGTACTTTTCTTCCCTCATTTGAGGGCAACAATGACTCTTTTCCTCATAGGTGTGAAAAGCAGTATGTGACACTCTGTAGTAAAATCATTTGTAAGACATTTCATGTTTTTAGCAGCGGGCCTAATAGGCGGTGTGAAAAGCAGTATGTGTCACACGGTAGCAAAATTATTTCCGTCTTGGGCGTAAACACTTGAATTCCTCGCTACGCTCAAGATTCTACTTTAGAATCCCTCGCTACGCTCAGGATTCCATTGTAGAATCTTTCGCTTTACTCAGGATTCAATATACCGCCCTCGCCGTAAATATATCATTTTGCTCCCTTGAGACACAATCTACTATTATATATTAGTACAGAGTACAGTCTTTATTGGTAAAAATGCATTTTACAGGTCATATCATACATCGGAAAATAAATTTAACTAATAAAGTTACGTATACTACCCTACCCATATGAGGGAACATTATCCGATAATTATCGGATAATGATCGTGATAATTATCGAAGACCATAATTATCTTGATAATTTCGAACCCTGATAGTGAACTAACTAGTCTTGGCCGTAAAGAAAAGCTAATATAAACAAGAATAAAAATGCTCTTGAAATACTTTACCCTACCTTTCAGAGAGGTTCAAATTTATGGCGGATGGCAGCGGTCATCGGCTGCGCTCTAGTGCTAATCTCACCTTAGCCATACCGCCTCACAAATCCCGTTCGTACGACAAATCTTTCACAGTACACGCTGTCAAACTATGGAACTCGTTGCCCCCGTCACTCAGGAAGTGTCAATCTGTGGCCTCGCTGAAGGGGAAGTTGAAGGAATTGTGGTTGTCGAGTAGTAATATATGACTGGATATTTTATTTTATTTTGACATTTGCTTATTACATATATGTGCGTATCTATTTATATATACTTATATTCGGTATTTATACATTTATACACATTTGTTTTTTTTTTCCGTTTATATATATATATATATCTATATATTATTGTGATGTTACTAAGATAATTTTTGTGTTCGAATTGTACATGTTTCTCGGTTTGCCTATTAATCTTAATCTCCACTCAATTGCTCAAAGGTTAGCTGGAAGAAATCCCTTACAGGGATAAGCTCGCCTTTGTACATATATGTCAACTGTTCTTGTAATTTATGTTATGTTTTACTCATGTACAATAAAGAATTTTACATACATACATACTTTAAATAAAGATTGATCTACCCAACGTGCCTGAACTTTAAATTTTTTTAGAGAGTAACTTGCCGGGGCGTTTTTATAGCCTTATTTTTGTCTATTAGTAATTTGTGACTATTTTAACAATTAAATACCAGTCCTATTTTTCATATTAAAGCATCAATCCGTGACCCAAATCTATGGCAGGAATTCCATTAGTTCAGCCACTCTGAGTTAATGTTGTGAAAAACGTCCAATAGACATTCCTTCGACGATGGCCAATAAATAGCCTGAGGACGTGATCGAAATGGTGAACTAGAAGCCGCTCGCGCGTTTATGAACTCTTGGTACCATACGTCGAGATGTTACCGTGTTTTTATTAAGTTTATCTTGAGGGCATAGTCTTACCAATGTACCTTTTCACACCTGCTATTCAGAAAAGAGTTATTGTTGCCTTCGAATGATGGATCAAAGATGTACTTCTCTTCCCTCATTTGAGGGCAACAATGACTCTTTTCCTCATAGCAGGTGTGAAAATCAGTATGTGACACTGTAGTAAAATCATTTGTAAGATATTTCATGTTTTTAGCAGCGGGCCTCATAGACGGTATGAAAAGCAGTATGTGTCACACGGTAGGAAAATTATTTCCGTCTTGTATATATTCTACTTTAGAATCCCTCGCTACGCTCAGGATTCTATTGTAGAGTCTTTCGCTTCACTCAGAATTCAATATACCGCCCTCGCTGTAAATATATCATTTTGCTCCCTTGAGTCACAATTTACTAATAACTTGTTATATCAGAATGTTGGGGTTTCTCGCGTTTATGAACTCCTGGTACAGTCGCCATCAGATATATCGGAGCGAACAAGGTGCTCACAAATATCTGAACACGACTCTATTGTGAGGGCGTTAAAGTGCATGTTCAGATATTTTTGAGCACCCTAAAGAATACAGATATATTTGATGGCGACTGTACCACGTCGAGATGTACCGTGTTTTCATTGAGTTTATCGTGAGCATTCACTTGCCAGTGTACGTTAATCTGCAATATCAATTTTGGCTTTATCTTACACTTGATTTTTTTGCCTGCACCTTGTAACAGATCGACATCTGACATTCGTGTGAAAAGTTCATGAAAACTTCTAAGCTTCGGAAAAGCTTTAGAAATGCTTCTAAGCTTCAGTATAGCTTCTAAACTTCAGAGGAAGGCTTCTGGAAAGCTTCTCAGCTTCGGGAGGGCTAAGCTTTCAGGAACGCTTCTTGGCTTCGTAAAAGCTGATTTATATATTCTAAATGTTCATCATCAATGAAGCCTCTCATTGTAAACAGATGGCGTTTAAATTAAGTCTAAAGAAGTTCGATTACTTAGGTATAATGAATATCACAATCTTTTGAATTTCAAGTTATTTTCATTTTCTTTTAGAAAAGTACTTCTTTTGTAATTTGAATAAGCTTTGACAACGGTTTCCTGCTTTACATTATTAGCATTACTCAAGTTACATAGGTCAAGATAGACATCTGGTGTCGAGGATTTAAACTGTTAGTAAATTATCCGACCGCGTAAAAAAGTTGTCATTATGTCTATATAGTAGCGAAATAAGTAGCCATCTGAAATTGCACGGTTAGTGTGGAGTCAGGGCTGTCATTCACAATGCTGAAACTAACTTGAACACCAATTCACCTTAACGAACCAGTGTAGGACGGGTCTCTAGTTGTGTAATGCTAGTAAGAGTCTCGACGTCAAGATATACTAAACGTGAGCGTTGAGTCTAGTTGACGCAAGTGGCTAATTGCAATGCAGTAGCTGCATCGCTGCCTTTGGCGGGTATTTGAAAATACGTTATGCGCGTGGCTACCCTACTAAAATGAGAAATATTTAAGGACGAAATAATTTTGTTTGTGTAGGGGTCTATTTATTTTAGTCAGGTTTTAATGGGATAGGCATAGGAAGAGACATCTGGTGTTGAGTAGGAGATCGGAAAGTTATTCTAGACCAATGAGAAGCCAGATTTAGCTAGTTGACCAATCGATGGTTCCCTCGAGAATTATGGAACATGAGTTTATCGCGTGATGTTAGGGGTTCTCATGATAACGAGGTGAGGTAATATAAGGAGATACACAATGGTTTCGAGACTTTTTTCCCCTTCGATTTCTCCTGCGGGTGGACTTCACGAGAGCGACGTGCAACGAGGTGAACCTTCAGGAGTGCCCATGTGAGTCGTTTAAGATTTATTTGCTGTGATAGATAGGATTCATGTAGGATTTCGTTGTGTTAGGATGAATTAGGGTGTTGTGTATTTAATCCTTTCTGTTCACAGGATTTATGTGCGTGTGTTTAGATTCCATATAGCAAACGATAGCGGTTTAGTTTTTCATAGACTATTATGCAAGCGCGTTACGCTGCTTATATAGGTACAATTACCTTTGTTGTTACCTATAGTGCTCAGCACCAAGTTAAAGTTAGATTGATAATACCTTTGCTTATGTTGAATAACCTACTTAAGGTAAAATCTACGTTAACAATATCGATGTGGAGTGGCGTATCTCCTTTTAAATGTTTATGGCTTTAAAATGCAATTAAGTACGTTAATTGATTAATTCTTGTTACGGCTATAGTTTTACCATTAGTACAACAAATTTTAATTGATAATGTTTGCTAAATGGAGTATATTATACGACCATCTGCAGCGTTGGAGTGCTACTACCTGATTTAATAAATACATTGTGTTTTATTATACCCATACTTATTGTGCATGTTAGATATTAAGATTTATGGTGGTGTTTTGTGCATGCTATGTGAATTCGTATCTATTTTTGATACTATTCAGTATTATTGAGATTTTCATGAATAATGGGGGTAGGCGCTGTTCATACAAGCTGGATTTAATATTTGAGTATTACTATATTTGACTATTGATTTCCATTAGTTTTAAATGACTATTTGACTTTAAGGACATTATTTATTAGTAGACAAATCGTTAAAGGATTGTAATTTTACTATTAAACAGTAATTGAATTAATCTTTTGCTAATGTAGGTAGTCATTATATTCTTACACTTATTATTTAACGCATTATTTCATTTTCATTAGGTTTGTTATGTTTCGTTGGTATTTTAAGTATGTTCTTATTGATTTAGTTAGTACAGTGTTGTAGGTGATAATAGTAACTTTAGGTTATTAAATGAGTACGTTTTATTTATGAATATATCTAAAGATTACAATGCCATAGTTTGGGTATTTGGAGGGTTTTGCGAAATCAAACCTTTATATGAGAAGGATAGACGACATCGAATGACGTATCATCGCACTGGTGTCAAGAAGATGACCATGTCAGCGCCTCCGCGCAATCACACTGTCAACGACGATATGCCTTCCACCTATCGTTCGGACCCTGGACATTTATACGGGACGTGTACCTGCCAGCACTTTCGTACATGTGGGCAATCGACGACCAGAGCCAGGCCATCCTCAATCCACCGCTGTGCCATGACAATATGAGACCCCTCATCGGCTGATCCTGCCAAGCTGATCACAGTTCCGGCGTTTGGACCACGAGGCTGTTCCTGCATGATGACCTCATAGCCTACCACTGTACACACGCAGATGAAGAGATCCTTAAATGGTTTTCTAAGTTTCGCAAAACTTTCTGACTGCGTTAACTATGGTACTTATTCACGTTCCAGTTCTATGTAAATGTCATACATAATGTTACCTTTTAATAGGCCGAAATGCTATCGTTGTGTTGTGTGACCTGACATGGTTATTGCACTCTTTATTTGAAGTAATCTTGGCTTATTTACCTTTTTATGGAACTTTGGTTCCTATTACAGTACCTAATAGTCCGTTGACTACGTAATTAATATTACGTCAATACCTTATCTTCGCCTGTGCGATAATTATATTTATTTATTGGACAAGTAGATACTGTTCCAATATTTCACATGTATGTACCAACATACATACATTTACTAATCTATTGTAGTTGTTGAGACTGGTCGCAGTGGATGTGACTGTTCCAGCAATGAGGTAATGTCACAAGTTGGACTGCCAAATGTTTTATTACGATTTTGTATGGTATGTTCCAGCCTATGACGAAAGGTTTTGGTAGTACAATGTAGTACCCAAATATACCAAATATGCCTAATAACTATTACTGTTGCTATGCAATGGTTTTACTCCAGCTCGATGAAATACGTTCATAAATGGGGTTTAGGGCTAGTCTCACAGATTCTTAACGACAGGCTTTCGTCTTTAGTCTCGATCCCAAGACGAGCTTTGAAAAGGGCTGCGGTTTTGTTTAGGCACGCGGTGCGCCTTTAGCTGCTTGTGGGAATCTTTGATTCAAACAAGACACTATAGTCCCGCTGAGACGAGAAATCTGTATTGCCGTTTGCTGAAGCTGAACATTAAAGACCCCAATATCTATGTACCCTTATATATTCTATTATATGGGCGAGATGGGATGTAAAAGTTCAATGGCGATATAGATTGATTGACGACTCGAGCAAAACTCCTTGCTGTCGTGAGAACGCTGGTCAATGCTGAGGTTTTGCGGTTGCATGGCTCAGTAGTGATATTCGCTAATGGGATGACCATATGACTCGATTTGGACATTAAACCTGAATAGCAGCAACTTGTTTGTTTGCATAATATTTGGGTACGAGGTAACTAACTCGTATTTAAGTCTACTTCAAAGTAGATACATTACACTTGTTTTATAATATATATATATATATATAAATATATAACAAGATCCTATTCTAACTGGCTTTTAAATAAGTTCAGTATTATTTACTTTTGATTTACGCAATAAAATGGCTGGTCTCATAATATTATGGGCTACGCTCTTATTATTACCATGTATATGTTCATTCGTCAGGCGCTATTGTCACATATCACTTATAGTCTCGGCTCTGTGCCACCTGCGAGGATACTCTGTTTGCTCGTGTTAGGTGTTAGGTAGGGATATACCCAATGGGTTAGCATCAGGTATTCCTTCGCGAGACTGCTGCCTCGACATAGTCGCCTCATCATGTCCAGAAATGGCTTGGTGGTTTATATGACTTATGCATGGTACTTTTATGAGGTACTGTGGCTTTATGGTTGCTTGCAATCAGCTATTTTATTCTCACATCTTTTAGATTGAGAATTATATTATATTTTGTGATAAGCCAGACCTGTCCTATCCTACCTTGTAGGAAATATAATACGACATATTGATATCTCGACATACCAAACACTAGCTTTAAGGTTTTATAAATATATATTTTATTCAGGGTTTGTTTATGACTATACGCCTCATTAACCGACAACTATAACCAATTCTAAGCCCTTACATTCTTCTGAATCAAATTATGGAGTAATTATCTACTCCGTATCATATTACGTCATTATACGCTTACTCCTTTTAAACTATAAACAATTTCTTTATGCTATGACTTATCACACAGCCAACGACGGTATTTTACAATTAGTTTAGGCTCTAAACTCTTAGTTACTTTAGTATTGTGTTCATGATTAGTTTTCTATTAAACTTGTGTTTTAAGTTTTCTATATTTCTAGTAAATTAGGTTCTAGGTGCTTAATATTGTGTTCACGTTTAGTTATCCATTATAAATAAGATGCAGTAGGAAATTGCTATGTTTATTTCTTTAGGTAGACTTATTTTAAGTTGTATTTGTCTAAACATTGTCCAATTCTCAATAGTTCATATGTTTCTCACACCTCAGAGAACTTAAGTTGCTACATTTCATAACTAGGTCTTTAAATTGCCACTATTCGATCACGCCATTAATATTTTATTTATTTAGTCTTGGTTTATGTTTAATATTCTCCGATTGTGTAATTAACCTTTTCATTTGAATTAATTTCATTTCATTATAAATTGTAATAGGTTAAGTTGGCAGCAAGGGTTTTTGTTGAGTCCGCCTTGTTTTCCCTTGCTTAGGTCTTGGCCTAGGAATCAACGCGGATGTCTAATAAAGTTCTCACCGGACTTTATTAGATAAAATAGTCAAAGTTTCGAGTAAAATCACTTTTATGAAATAAATGTATTGTTTCGTTTATTTTCTTTCTCAAAACCTTTTGTTTGATTTATTCTTTCCCTGTAGTTATTCCCATATCTTTTAGATCTGCTGAACTTGAAAGCTTTAGTAATGCTTTAGGAAATCTTTAGAAACTTTTAGAGTTTTAGGAACTTTATGAAAAGTCCTGGTTTTCAGACTTTCAGATGGTAAGTATTTGTAGGTAAAGCTTAGGTAGGCTTTAGGTTTTCCATTTTCCTATTTTCTTTCCATTTTAGACGTAGGGAGGTAGTTACAATATGTGTTACCGTGACCAGGATATATATGTGTGCATATATGTATGTATATATAAATATATACATATATATAATAGAACATATATATGTACTTTTGTGGCCTTTGATAGGCACAATTTGATGTTCGTGCAAAGGTCTGGGGTTTTTGAAGTGAGCAATATTGAATTGTTGTGTTGGATTTTGTTTGGACAAATTTAACAGGTATTTAAGTTACTTATAGTTAATTAAGACGTGCTTTTTTAGCTTTTTGAAATTTGTATTACTCTTTGACTTTAAGTATTTCTTTATTTTATTTTACTCTTGATTGTTTTCGGCTTGAATAAATAGCGCTTATGAACCAATTTCCAGCTCGTGTGAATAGCATAACTATTAAAAGATAGAAGAATATAGCTAGCAGAATAGGTATATACCTAACACTAGAAAATAGTAATGTATTTTTTGCATGTTAAGTAAATTTTGAATTTATAATCCTTCTTTCAGGTTGCTTTATATTTACATTTTTTATTTTGTTCCTGTAAAATTTCTTCTGATTCGTATTTTAATAGCTTACAGAAAGTTTAATTGAATACATAATGACGTCATTATCATGATCATCATAAAATAACGTGGGTTTTATTGTATTATTATTGCAATTAAGTTGTAAAGTATTTTTTTCTCGTGAATTAGTTTATTTGGACTTTAGAAAACTGACATTTAAATCTTGAAGTATTTAGGTTCGAAATTCGTTTATTTGCTTTACATAGTTTTATTTCAATTATTTTGTGGGCGTTTCTTTATTACTTACATAATTTTGTGTGTATGGATTCCCGAAATCCGGAATAAGAGATTTAATTTAACTTCATTTAAATGTAATTGATTATTAAGCTCAAATAATTCATGTTAACTAACAAGGTTGCATAATTTATTCCGGTATATTTTAAAGAATTGTCGATTAAATTAAAATGATATGATATTGGTATTGATAACTCTCAGAAATCGGTGTCAGGTAGTCATTCTTTGAATTATTATTTAATTGATTATTTCGGGATTTGTCGTGTCGTGTCTGCATGTGCATGTGTGCGACTTGATGATTTCATTAATTTTAAATTTTTGTTGTAAATACTGTGCTTTATTTTAGTACAGGATTTTTCCAGATAATTTCGGATAAGTTTACTGTCTCTTTAAAATACTTGCTTCTACATGTATTCTTTATAGGGTTACTTCTCGTTAGTAATTTTTCTTCTAGGTTATGCATATGGTTACTGTATCTTTAGTGCTCTCGTTTCTCGGTTATATTTAGGATAGGTTTTGCTTTCTCGTTTTCTAGAATTTTGGAGTGGGTTAATTGCTCGCAGGTTATGCTTCGGATAGGGTAACTTTCTTGCTAGTACACTTTCATTTAGGGACATTTTGATGAAGATACTTTTTCTAGCATGTTTGTTTCTAGGATACATTACGGCTTTGTACAAATTATTAATTTGAGTTTTGACTTACTATACTATTAACTTACATTCAAAGGCAAAACTAGGTAACTTTTAGTGTTTAATGTGATTTAGTTTTACAGCAAATTAATTAATAATTATTATCTTTTCCTATCATAACAGAATCACTGTATAATTTACATTTAACACACTTATTTTTGCGATTTAAGTATAAATAATTACAAAATAGTTCCCTTGTTTCTAATCTATTTCCAGCACTTTAGTTAATTTGTAGTAAAAACATGATCCAATTTTCTATATTCGGTATAGGTAGATTGTATTTTATTTCATTATATTGACTTTTTTTAAGATGTTAATAACTCGCGGTTTATAATATATTGAAAATTCAATTAATTTATAGGTATATAATAAATAGGTATTAGTAACTTAACATAGATTTCAATGTTTATTTTATGCGAGTTCTATATTAATTCTGATTTGCATATCTTTTGAGTAATATAGGGCGGCATATTTTATGTTGGGCGTTAAAGTATTTCTTTAACCTTTCTTATTAATGGTATTAATTCAATAGTTAATATTAGAGCTAAAATCAGATAGAAAAAAAAAGTAACTGTAATATTAAATTTCTACTATATATCTTCATTATTAAGAAATTAATTTTATCTAGTGGGCGTAAAACTAGCATTTTTTCTTTTACTTTAGTACATTTTATTAATATTGATGAGATGTTGTTGGTGGCTTTATTGAAGGCAGTTAAATTTTGTTCTCGTTAGGTTGGGCGTAAACTAAATGTAGAATTCACATATTTCCTTACGCGGTTCTTTTTTTCTAATTATTTAAGTTAAATTTATTTTATTGATACTACTAAAATGATTCTTCTATCACTTGATCTTATTATATTTATATGAGTTTATATACTTATCTCGAAAAAAGAAAAAACGCACTTAAATTCTAGTTTTAGTGCCAGGGATATTCAAACTCTTCTTTTAGTTAGATTAATTAATGTAATGTAGCATTGTTTTTTTTATTCAAATAATAAGTAATAGTAATTTTTTTTGAGAGGTTTGTTAATAGTTAATAGCTTGAAACATGTTAGTAAGAAAAAAAAAAAACTATTTCATCTCATTTCATAAATATTTAATATTTTAAATTATTTTACATACTGTACCACACTACCATTAGACAAGCTAATTAGTGAGGTATTTTTGAAGTAATTGATAATGTTTCCGTAGGTTTAGTAATATTTTCAGTATTGTATGTGCCATGATCATCTAGTGGTTAGGACATTATTTCAGTTTACTTGGAATTTAACATTTATATTTGTCATTCAATATTTCATTTTAATATTTATTTTGTTACTAGGGCCGACTGAGTTAATTTATGATTTAATTCTCAATTGATAATATTGTAACAACTTATTCATCTATTATCGAGCCTCTATATTAAATAATAGTTACTGTAAAAAAGGTTTAGATTCACTTGTTGATTTAGTTCTTTTCTTCTGTGTTTTCACTTTGCATAGATGTCTTCTGTTTTAAGGTTAGTTATTTTACTCCGGTAAACTACGCTAAAATAACGTAGGGCGATTGTAACAGATCGACATCTGACATTCGTGTGAAAAGTTCATGAAAACTTCTAAGCTTCGGAAAAGCTTTAGAAATGCTTCTAAGCTTCAGTATAGCTTCTAAACTTCAGAGGAAGGCTTCTGAAAAGCTTCTCAGCTTCGGGAGGGCTAAGCTTTCAGGAACGCTTCTTGGCTTCGTAAAAGCTGATTTATATATTCTAAATGTTCATCATCAATGAAGCCTCTCATTGTAAACAGATGGCGTTTAAATTAAGTCTAAAGAAGTTCGATTACTTAGGTATAATGAATATCACAATCTTTTGAATTTCAAGTTATTTTCATTTTCTTTTAGAAAAGTACTTCTTTTGTAATTTGAATAAGCTTTGACAACGGTTTCCTGCTTTACATTATTAGCATTACTCAAGTTACATAGGTCAAGATAGACATCTGGTGTCGAGGATTTAAACTGTTAGTAAATTATCCGACCGCGTAAAAAAGTTGTCATTATGTCTATATAGTAGCGAAATAAGTAGCCATCTGAAATTGCACGGTTAGTGTGGAGTCAGGGCTGTCATTCACAATGCTGAAACTAACTTGAACACCAATTCACCTTAACGAACCAGTGTAGGACGGGTCTCTAGTTGTGTAATGCTAGTAAGAGTCTCGACGTCAAGATATACTAAACGTGAGCGTTGAGTCTAGTTGACGCAAGTGGCTAATTGCAATGCAGTAGCTGCATCGCTGCCTTTGGCGGGTATTTGAAAATACGTTATGCGCGTGGCTACCCTACTAAAATGAGAAATATTTAAGGACGAAATAATTTTGTTTGTGTAGGGGTCTATTTATTTTAGTCAGGTTTTAATGGGATAGGCATAGGAAGAGACATCTGGTGTTGAGTAGGAGATCGGAAAGTTATTCTAGACCAATGAGAAGCCAGATTTAGCTAGTTGACCAATCGATGGTTCCCTCGAGAATTATGGAACATGAGTTTATCGCGTGATGTTAGGGGTTCTCATGATAACGAGGTGAGGTAATATAAGGAGATACACAATGGTTTCGAGACTTTTTTCCCCTTCGATTTCTCCTGCGGGTGGACTTCACGAGAGCGACGTGCAACGAGGTGAACCTTCAGGAGTGCCCATGTGAGTCGTTTAAGATTTATTTGCTGTGATAGATAGGATTCATGTAGGATTTCGTTGTGTTAGGATGAATTAGGGTGTTGTGTATTTAATCCTTTCTGTTCACAGGATTTATGTGCGTGTGTTTAGATTCCATATAGCAAACGATAGCGGTTTAGTTTTTCATAGACTATTATGCAAGCGCGTTACGCTGCTTATATAGGTACAATTACCTTTGTTGTTACCTATAGTGCTCAGCACCAAGTTAAAGTTAGATTGATAATACCTTTGCTTATGTTGAATAACCTACTTAAGGTAAAATCTACGTTAACAATATCGATGTGGAGTGGCGTATCTCCTTTTAAATGTTTATGGCTTTAAAATGCAATTAAGTACGTTAATTGATTAATTCTTGTTACGGCTATAGTTTTACCATTAGTACAACAAATTTTAATTGATAATGTTTGCTAAATGGAGTATATTATACGACCATCTGCAGCGTTGGAGTGCTACTACCTGATTTAATAAATACATTGTGTTTTATTATACCCATACTTATTGTGCATGTTAGATATTAAGATTTATGGTGGTGTTTTGTGCATGCTATGTGAATTCGTATCTATTTTTGATACTATTCAGTATTATTGAGATTTTCATGAATAATGGGGGTAGGCGCTGTTCATACAAGCTGGATTTAATATTTGAGTATTACTATATTTGACTATTGATTTCCATTAGTTTTAAATGACTATTTGACTTTAAGGACATTATTTATTAGTAGACAAATCGTTAAAGGATTGTAATTTTACTATTAAACAGTAATTGAATTAATCTTTTGCTAATGTAGGTAGTCATTATATTCTTACACTTATTATTTAACGCATTATTTCATTTTCATTAGGTTTGTTATGTTTCGTTGGTATTTTAAGTATGTTCTTATTGATTTAGTTAGTACAGTGTTGTAGGTGATAATAGTAACTTTAGGTTATTAAATGAGTACGTTTTATTTATGAATATATCTAAAGATTACAATGCCATAGTTTGGGTATTTGGAGGGTTTTGCGAAATCAAACCTTTATATGAGAAGGATAGACGACATCGAATGACGTATCATCGCACTGGTGTCAAGAAGATGACCATGTCAGCGCCTCCGCGCAATCACACTGTCAACGACGATATGCCTTCCACCTATCGTTCGGACCCTGGACATTTATACGGGACGTGTACCTGCCAGCACTTTCGTACATGTGGGCAATCGACGACCAGAGCCAGGCCATCCTCAATCCACCGCTGTGCCATGACAATATGAGACCCCTCATCGGCTGATCCTGCCAAGCTGATCACAGTTCCGGCGTTTGGACCACGAGGCTGTTCCTGCATGATGACCTCATAGCCTACCACTGTACACACGCAGATGAAGAGATCCTTAAATGGTTTTCTAAGTTTCGCAAAACTTTCTGACTGCGTTAACTATGGTACTTATTCACGTTCCAGTTCTATGTAAATGTCATACATAATGTTACCTTTTAATAGGCCGAAATGCTATCGTTGTGTTGTGTGACCTGACATGGTTATTGCACTCTTTATTTGAAGTAATCTTGGCTTATTTACCTTTTTATGGAACTTTGGTTCCTATTACAGTACCTAATAGTCTGTTGACTACGTAATTAATATTACGTCAATACCTTATCTTCGCCTGTGCGATAATTATATTTATTTATTGGACAAGTAGATACTGTTCCAATATTTCACATGTATGTACCAACATACATACATTTACTAATCTATTGTAGTTGTTGAGACTGGTCGCAGTGGATGTGACTGTTCCAGCAATGAGGTAATGTCACAAGTTGGACTGCCAAATGTTTTATTACGATTTTGTATGGTATGTTCCAGCCTATGACGAAAGGTTTTGGTAGTACAATGTAGTACCCAAATATACCAAATATGCCTAATAACTATTACTGTTGCTATGCAATGGTTTTACTCCAGCTCGATGAAATACGTTCATAAATGGGGTTTAGGGCTAGTCTCACAGATTCTTAACGACAGGCTTTCGTCTTTAGTCTCGATCCCAAGACGAGCTTTGAAAAGGGCTGCGGTTTTGTTTAGGCACGCGGTGCGCCTTTAGCTGCTTGTGGGAATCTTTGATTCAAACAAGACACTATAGTCCCGCTGAGACGAGAAATCTGTATTGCCGTTTGCTGAAGCTGAACATTAAAGACCCCAATATCTATTGTGATGATTTTGTAAAATGTAGGGTAATTTGTAAATAATTTGTTTAAATATGAGGGTAAGCAATAATATTGTAATACCAGCTCGGACGTTTGATCTTGACTCCCTACCCTTTTCGGGTGGGGATACGAGAACAAAAAGCCGATGTCTGGGCAGAGAGGGCATTCTGTTACGTGCGCTAGCATTAAGTGGAGTCTGTAGAAGTACACCAAGGAAATAAATCGTGATATTTGTCGTAAGTCAGTGTTTTTCTTAATATTTCAGAAGAGGGAATACGGACTGTAAGTACCCATACAAATCTCTTAAGATATCAAGTGATGTTTGCATAGTAGTGTTGCATTAGTAATAAAAGTAATATGTGATATTCAATAGTATTTCGTTCAGAAAGTATTAAGGTAACAATCGGTCAGGGCACTCCTTGACATTGTTCCTTAATATAAAACTGTGAGAACATGTGGTCAGGGCACTCCCTGATAATGGTCTCTAGTATAACACTGAGCGAGATCTTTTGAAAATCTTGCAAGATATAATTTAGTAAAATAATAGCTGATTTTCAATAGTATTTCGTTCAGAAAGTATTAAGGTAACAATCGGTCAGGGCACTCCTTGACATTGTTCCTTGATATCTTAAACTATGAGAACATGTGGTCAGGGCACTCCCTGATAATGGTCTCTAGTATAACACTGAGCGAGATCTTTTGAAAATCTTGCAGGATATAATTTAGTAAAATAATAGCTGATATTCAATAGTATTTCGTTCAGAAAGTGTTAAGGTAACAATCGGTCAGGGCACTCCTTGACATTGTTCCTTGATATCTTAAACTATGAGAACATGTGGTCAGGGCACTCCCTGATAATGGTCTCTAGTATAACACTGAGCGAGATCTTTTGAAAATCTTGCAGGATATAATTTAGTAAAATAATAGCTGATATTCAATAGTATTTCGTTCAGAAAGTATTACGGTAACAATTGGTCAGGGTACTTCCTGATATTGTTTCTTGATGTTTTTAACTGAGACCATGTGGTCAAACACTCCTTAATAATGATCTCCTGTACAATAACGAGTAAGAGATGATCTCTTGAGTGATGCGATTACCATTTTGTTTTCCGACTTCAAACCATGAGTGAGTTCTTTTGACTATAAAAAGTATTTGGAAGTACCAGCACTTGGCTGGTTGATATATCCATATTATCCATGTGTAGTGTACTGAACTATGTGATTGACTTAGTAGCGTATCTTATACAAATTGTCTGATCTACCTTAGTGGGCGTTAACAAGTTCAGTACCTATGCCTAATTGAATCAAAGTTGTTTTAATAATTTTATTATTGTGTAACCACATGCATTGAACAGACGGTAAGTCTGATTAAGGCACGCTATGATAGACTGATTCGTTTATTATCCTTTAACAAAGATAGCATTATTCTTTAAATCTAAATTGAAAGATAGTGTACTAATTTACGAAGTTATAAAATAATAATAGTAAATATATGCAACCACAAGTACTGTCCAGGCTGTGTGTTTCAGATATACGGGCTAGTTATGCCCGAGTATTCATCTTAACCGGGTAAGAATTGCGCCACCCCATCTCTTCCCGTGGGTTTCGTAGGAGGCGAATAAGGGAAAATCGGAGGGTGGGCAGCAGCATCCTTCGATCATTACCACCATCAAACTGCGGTCGCCAACCCGCTTGCCAAGCGTGGCGACTATGGCAAATCCCCCCCAAGGGAAAAATAAATTGGGGGAGGCCTATGTTCAGCAGTGGACGTCTTTCGGCTGAAATGATGATGATGATGATGATTCATCTTAACGTGATAGAGGGCTACGTGTGCCCAGTTATTCAACCCTGAGGCTAAGTGTGCCTTATGTACCTTGAAGGCTGAGTGTGCCTTAGGTACTTTAAAGGCTGAGTGTGCCTTATGTACCTTGAAGGCTGAGTGTGCCTTAGGTACTTTGAAGGCTGAGTGTGCCGTAGGTACCTACTTTGAAGGCTGAGTGTGCCTTAGGTACTTTGAAGGCTGAGAGTAGTATGTATTCGCCGCTACTGGCCCCGGTTCCAGGTAGTAACCCTCCCCCAGCCCCCTTCCCCTGTCCTACCCCCGCCCCGCCCCCAAGGACCGCCCCGCTCTACCTGCCCAGGGGGGTGGTCAATCGGCAACATGGCGGTCATCCAATCCTAAAAAAAAAAAAAAAAAAGTTTGGACTTTTTTTCCATAAACAGCCCCCCATTTGAGACGATTGCGCCGGGTCCCATAGCTCTACGACCACGCCTTCCCACTTTTACCTAATGTGCTAATAAAACAATACACACCACTCGATCCCTTTTCTCGGCTTATTCTATTGTTCGAGCATGCGACCCTCAGCGGCTACCTGCGCCGCGCGGACCATCGCCGGTCACCTGGGTACCTGTATTTTTTTCCTTATTTGCAATACAGCCATTCCTTATTCTCCTACAATTATCAATTTATATTTATAATATATCTACCTCTAATACCTACTCTTTTATCCGTAAGAGTCAATGTTCTAAGTAACCTAACCTAACCAAACCCTTTGTATGTACATAAACAAACTTAGGTGCCACATAGTGTGTGTAAAATGATATTTTTCAAGTAACTGTAAGTGATCTTCCTTATCAGTTTTAGGTATTCATTTTGATATCAAAATTTAATTATTTTCATACCTACACTTTTTTAATTACTTCAGGTTTAGTATAAGTTTATTTTTAAAGCGATGCCATATAGTGTGTGTAAAATTATATTTTTCAAGTAACTGTAAGTGATCTTATGTATTCTGTACATATGCAGCACGTTTATTGCGCGGCCGCGCGGACCGCTGCCAGTACGGTACCTGGGTACCTGTATTTTTTTCCGTACTTGCAATAGACCCATTCCACAACATTACCTAATAATTATCCATGTATATTTTTAATATATCTGCCTCTTATACCTACTCTTTTATCCGTAGAGTCAATGTTCTAACCTAACCTAACCTAATTTTGCGTTTCACAATCTTTACCTAACCAAACCGTTTGTATGTACATAAACAAATTTAGGTACCTACCTATTTATGCTATATATGTTTAAGGGTAATTTAGTTATTTATTACCTAACCAAGCCGTTTCTTATTCGTTACTTGTACTTACGTACATAACCAAACTTAGGAACCTATTTAAGTTTTATATGTTTGCCGGTAACTGAGATATTTATTAATTCATTTCTTACTCGAGTTAACTGCAAAAAGAAGTAAGCGCCATGAAATTTACGGCGGTTAAGACCTTTTAATTTTTAATATGCTGCACATTGTTTAGACCTTTTTCTTGAACGCTCCACGTCTTGGGTGTCCATTTAGGTACTTAATAATTTCAATTAATGTTTTCAGAAAGAAACCTGTTTAAACCTGCAATCTGCCCAATTATATACATGATGTTGATGGATTTACATTAACATTAAACCCATTGTTAACTGGCTATTGTAATTTTTGTACAAAGCATTTGTGACAGCCCTCTCTTAAATGTGTATACGAGAAACATGTTTGAACAGGAGATTGTGGCCGTTGTACGATGCTTAGAAACGTGTTACAACCAGTATTTCATCAAAGAAGCAATAGTATATATTTTTTTGTTATTGTAATCTTTGTACAAAGCATTTTTCACTACCTTATTTTGAATGTGTATTCAAGGAACATGTCTGAACCAGTATAACCAACCAAGGAAGTAGTAGGGTATTTTTTTGTGCTGTAAAATACTTATAAAAGGAACCTCTCCATGTTTATACCTTAATAGTTACCTCGTGTCGTTCACCAAGTCAAGTGCACAGTTCCGAAAGTATAACGTGTGAAGTTGTTTTAAGTGAAAGTCATCTGTCAAGTGTAGTGTCTCTATTCGCTCCAAAATGGATGTAAGTATGTTTTTTTTTGTTCTCATTCTATAAATTTAATGATTAGTTATGTATGTGTTTAATTAATTGACAAATGTTGTTTCAGTTCTCTGACAATACGTTCAAGAATTACTACTACCCAGAAACCAACCAAGAGGACCCTAGCAGTGACGAGGAGGGCACTGTTGGCCTCAAAATAAGGCAAGCAATAGCTAAGAAGAGACCAGCGAACAACATCGACAGCTTTTTCGAGCGCCCCAAGAAGAAGACAAAAGTGATTAAAAAATCATCAAACGTATCACAAAGTTCAGCGGATGGAGTATCATATTTAACGTCTGGTCAAGACGATGCCGGCTACGCGTCCCACCTCATTAAAATTGAAGTCTATGACATGGAAAAAATAAGAAATTTACCACCCACAGACCACTGGAAACACTGTGATATACGACTAAAATATTATTCCATCGGCGAGGATGATGTACATGTGCAAAGTGCTCGTGACGTTATTTTTAATATTACAAAACAATTAGCTTCAAAAGAAAACAGTGTTAAATATTTTATAGAGACTGATAAGAAAAAGTGATAATTTGTTCATTTAGTTTTTATTTATCTTTAAGTTATTAATTTTAATACCACTCTTTAGTTGTGAATTCTATTATTTTGGGAGTTATGGTAATTTTTTTTTTAATGATAAGAAATTTTTGATTTGTAAAATGCCTTTACCTGGAAGCAATCCCTAATTATCTTTAACAAACCGAACCCGAAATGCATTGTTTCAATTGTTAAAAACTGAGATAACGTTTAGAAATGTTACACTTTTGTTGTAATTCCCAATCAATAGTCTTAACATTGTTAAGTTATTGTACTCGGTCGAGTTTAGCGGCCACACACACAAATTCAGTTTCAAT
Organism: Epiblema foenella; assembly: GCA_963556455.1. Lineage (NCBI taxonomy): Eukaryota > Metazoa > Arthropoda > Insecta > Lepidoptera > Tortricidae > Epiblema > Epiblema foenella. The sequence continues at coordinate 22,049,986 of OY747103.1, read as the reverse complement.
TGTATACCTTCAGATTTCTAAGAGTTGACTGATAATGGTTTATCTTGGAAAATAAAATTGTTTCATTCCAATTAAAAGTAGGAAGTACTTATCTGTAGTTATTTAAAGGCACATGCATTTGGTGAGGGCACTAGACAAATCGTTAAAGGATTGTAATTTTACTATTAAACAGTAATTGAATTAATCTTTTGCTAATGTAGGTAGTCATTATATTCTTACACTTATTATTTAACGCATTATTTCATTTTCATTAGGTTTGTTATGTTTCGTTGGTATTTTAAGTATGTTCTTATTGATTTAGTTAGTACAGTGTTGTAGGTGATAATAGTAACTTTAGGTTATTAAATGAGTACGTTTTATTTATGAATATATCTAAAGATTACAATGCCATAGTTTGGGTATTTGGAGGGTTTTGCGAAATCAAACCTTTATATGAGAAGGATAGACGACATCGAATGACGTATCATCGCACTGGTGTCAAGAAGATGACCATGTCAGCGCCTCCGCGCAATCACACTGTCAACGACGATATGCCTTCCACCTATCGTTCGGACCCTGGACATTTATACGGGACGTGTACCTGCCAGCACTTTCGTACATGTGGGCAATCGACGACCAGAGCCAGGCCATCCTCAATCCACCGCTGTGCCATGACAATATGAGACCCCTCATCGGCTGATCCTGCCAAGCTGATCACAGTTCCGGCGTTTGGACCACGAGGCTGTTCCTGCATGATGACCTCATAGCCTACCACTGTACACACGCAGATGAAGAGATCCTTAAATGGTTTTCTAAGTTTCGCAAAACTTTCTGACTGCGTTAACTATGGTACTTATTCACGTTCCAGTTCTATGTAAATGTCATACATAATGTTACCTTTTAATAGGCCGAAATGCTATCGTTGTGTTGTGTGACCTGACATGGTTATTGCACTCTTTATTTGAAGTAATCTTGGCTTATTTACCTTTTTATGGAACTTTGGTTCCTATTACAGTACCTAATAGTCTGTTGACTACGTAATTAATATTACGTCAATACCTTATCTTCGCCTGTGCGATAATTATATTTATTTATTGGACAAGTAGATACTGTTCCAATATTTCACATGTATGTACCAACATACATACATTTACTAATCTATTGTAGTTGTTGAGACTGGTCGCAGTGGATGTGACTGTTCCAGCAATGAGGTAATGTCACAAGTTGGACTGCCAAATGTTTTATTACGATTTTGTATGGTATGTTCCAGCCTATGACGAAAGGTTTTGGTAGTACAATGTAGTACCCAAATATACCAAATATGCCTAATAACTATTACTGTTGCTATGCAATGGTTTTACTCCAGCTCGATGAAATACGTTCATAAATGGGGTTTAGGGCTAGTCTCACAGATTCTTAACGACAGGCTTTCGTCTTTAGTCTCGATCCCAAGACGAGCTTTGAAAAGGGCTGCGGTTTTGTTTAGGCACGCGGTGCGCCTTTAGCTGCTTGTGGGAATCTTTGATTCAAACAAGACACTATAGTCCCGCTGAGACGAGAAATCTGTATTGCCGTTTGCTGAAGCTGAACATTAAAGACCCCAATATCTATTGTGATGATTTTGTAAAATGTAGGGTAATTTGTAAATAATTTGTTTAAATATGAGGGTAAGCAATAATATTGTAATACCAGCTCGGACGTTTGATCTTGACTCCCTACCCTTTTCGGGTGGGGATACGAGAACAAAAAGCCGATGTCTGGGCAGAGAGGGCATTCTGTTACGTGCGCTAGCATTAAGTGGAGTCTGTAGAAGTACACCAAGGAAATAAATCGTGATATTTGTCGTAAGTCAGTGTTTTTCTTAATATTTCAGAAGAGGGAATACGGACTGTAAGTACCCATACAAATCTCTTAAGATATCAAGTGATGTTTGCATAGTAGTGTTGCATTAGTAATAAAAGTAATATGTGATATTCAATAGTATTTCGTTCAGAAAGTATTAAGGTAACAATCGGTCAGGGCACTCCTTGACATTGTTCCTTAATATAAAACTGTGAGAACATGTGGTCAGGGCACTCCCTGATAATGGTCTCTAGTATAACACTGAGCGAGATCTTTTGAAAATCTTGCAAGATATAATTTAGTAAAATAATAGCTGATTTTCAATAGTATTTCGTTCAGAAAGTATTAAGGTAACAATCGGTCAGGGCACTCCTTGACATTGTTCCTTGATATCTTAAACTATGAGAACATGTGGTCAGGGCACTCCCTGATAATGGTCTCTAGTATAACACTGAGCGAGATCTTTTGAAAATCTTGCAGGATATAATTTAGTAAAATAATAGCTGATATTCAATAGTATTTCGTTCAGAAAGTGTTAAGGTAACAATCGGTCAGGGCACTCCTTGACATTGTTCCTTGATATCTTAAACTATGAGAACATGTGGTCAGGGCACTCCCTGATAATGGTCTCTAGTATAACACTGAGCGAGATCTTTTGAAAATCTTGCAGGATATAATTTAGTAAAATAATAGCTGATATTCAATAGTATTTCGTTCAGAAAGTATTACGGTAACAATTGGTCAGGGTACTTCCTGATATTGTTTCTTGATGTTTTTAACTGAGACCATGTGGTCAAACACTCCTTAATAATGATCTCCTGTACAATAACGAGTAAGAGATGATCTCTTGAGTGATGCGATTACCATTTTGTTTTCCGACTTCAAACCATGAGTGAGTTCTTTTGACTATAAAAAGTATTTGGAAGTACCAGCACTTGGCTGGTTGATATATCCATATTATCCATGTGTAGTGTACTGAACTATGTGATTGACTTAGTAGCGTATCTTATACAAATTGTCTGATCTACCTTAGTGGGCGTTAACAAGTTCAGTACCTATGCCTAATTGAATCAAAGTTGTTTTAATAATTTTATTATTGTGTAACCACATGCATTGAACAGACGGTAAGTCTGATTAAGGCACGCTATGATAGACTGATTCGTTTATTATCCTTTAACAAAGATAGCATTATTCTTTAAATCTAAATTGAAAGATAGTGTACTAATTTACGAAGTTATAAAATAATAATAGTAAATATATGCAACCACAAGTACTGTCCAGGCTGTGTGTTTCAGATATACGGGCTAGTTATGCCCGAGTATTCATCTTAACCGGGTAAGAATTGCGCCACCCCATCTCTTCCCGTGGGTTTCGTAGGAGGCGAATAAGGGAAAATCGGAGGGTGGGCAGCAGCATCCTTCGATCATTACCACCATCAAACTGCGGTCGCCAACCCGCTTGCCAAGCGTGGCGACTATGGCAAATCCCCCCCAAGGGAAAAATAAATTGGGGGAGGCCTATGTTCAGCAGTGGACGTCTTTCGGCTGAAATGATGATGATGATGATGATTCATCTTAACGTGATAGAGGGCTACGTGTGCCCAGTTATTCAACCCTGAGGCTAAGTGTGCCTTATGTACCTTGAAGGCTGAGTGTGCCTTAGGTACTTTAAAGGCTGAGTGTGCCTTATGTACCTTGAAGGCTGAGTGTGCCTTAGGTACTTTGAAGGCTGAGTGTGCCGTAGGTACCTACTTTGAAGGCTGAGTGTGCCTTAGGTACTTTGAAGGCTGAGAGTAGTATGTATTCGCCGCTACTGGCCCCGGTTCCAGGTAGTAACCCTCCCCCAGCCCCCTTCCCCTGTCCTACCCCCGCCCCGCCCCCAAGGACCGCCCCGCTCTACCTGCCCAGGGGGGTGGTCAATCGGCAACATGGCGGTCATCCAATCCTAAAAAAAAAAAAAAAAAAGTTTGGACTTTTTTTCCATAAACAGCCCCCCATTTGAGACGATTGCGCCGGGTCCCATAGCTCTACGACCACGCCTTCCCACTTTTACCTAATGTGCTAATAAAACAATACACACCACTCGATCCCTTTTCTCGGCTTATTCTATTGTTCGAGCATGCGACCCTCAGCGGCTACCTGCGCCGCGCGGACCATCGCCGGTCACCTGGGTACCTGTATTTTTTTCCTTATTTGCAATACAGCCATTCCTTATTCTCCTACAATTATCAATTTATATTTATAATATATCTACCTCTAATACCTACTCTTTTATCCGTAAGAGTCAATGTTCTAAGTAACCTAACCTAACCAAACCCTTTGTATGTACATAAACAAACTTAGGTGCCACATAGTGTGTGTAAAATGATATTTTTCAAGTAACTGTAAGTGATCTTCCTTATCAGTTTTAGGTATTCATTTTGATATCAAAATTTAATTATTTTCATACCTACACTTTTTTAATTACTTCAGGTTTAGTATAAGTTTATTTTTAAAGCGATGCCATATAGTGTGTGTAAAATTATATTTTTCAAGTAACTGTAAGTGATCTTATGTATTCTGTACATATGCAGCACGTTTATTGCGCGGCCGCGCGGACCGCTGCCAGTACGGTACCTGGGTACCTGTATTTTTTTCCGTACTTGCAATAGACCCATTCCACAACATTACCTAATAATTATCCATGTATATTTTTAATATATCTGCCTCTTATACCTACTCTTTTATCCGTAGAGTCAATGTTCTAACCTAACCTAACCTAATTTTGCGTTTCACAATCTTTACCTAACCAAACCGTTTGTATGTACATAAACAAATTTAGGTACCTACCTATTTATGCTATATATGTTTAAGGGTAATTTAGTTATTTATTACCTAACCAAGCCGTTTCTTATTCGTTACTTGTACTTACGTACATAACCAAACTTAGGAACCTATTTAAGTTTTATATGTTTGCCGGTAACTGAGATATTTATTAATTCATTTCTTACTCGAGTTAACTGCAAAAAGAAGTAAGCGCCATGAAATTTACGGCGGTTAAGACCTTTTAATTTTTAATATGCTGCACATTGTTTAGACCTTTTTCTTGAACGCTCCACGTCTTGGGTGTCCATTTAGGTACTTAATAATTTCAATTAATGTTTTCAGAAAGAAACCTGTTTAAACCTGCAATCTGCCCAATTATATACATGATGTTGATGGATTTACATTAACATTAAACCCATTGTTAACTGGCTATTGTAATTTTTGTACAAAGCATTTGTGACAGCCCTCTCTTAAATGTGTATACGAGAAACATGTTTGAACAGGAGATTGTGGCCGTTGTACGATGCTTAGAAACGTGTTACAACCAGTATTTCATCAAAGAAGCAATAGTATATATTTTTTTGTTATTGTAATCTTTGTACAAAGCATTTTTCACTACCTTATTTTGAATGTGTATTCAAGGAACATGTCTGAACCAGTATAACCAACCAAGGAAGTAGTAGGGTATTTTTTTGTGCTGTAAAATACTTATAAAAGGAACCTCTCCATGTTTATACCTTAATAGTTACCTCGTGTCGTTCACCAAGTCAAGTGCACAGTTCCGAAAGTATAACGTGTGAAGTTGTTTTAAGTGAAAGTCATCTGTCAAGTGTAGTGTCTCTATTCGCTCCAAAATGGATGTAAGTATGTTTTTTTTTGTTCTCATTCTATAAATTTAATGATTAGTTATGTATGTGTTTAATTAATTGACAAATGTTGTTTCAGTTCTCTGACAATACGTTCAAGAATTACTACTACCCAGAAACCAACCAAGAGGACCCTAGCAGTGACGAGGAGGGCACTGTTGGCCTCAAAATAAGGCAAGCAATAGCTAAGAAGAGACCAGCGAACAACATCGACAGCTTTTTCGAGCGCCCCAAGAAGAAGACAAAAGTGATTAAAAAATCATCAAACGTATCACAAAGTTCAGCGGATGGAGTATCATATTTAACGTCTGGTCAAGACGATGCCGGCTACGCGTCCCACCTCATTAAAATTGAAGTCTATGACATGGAAAAAATAAGAAATTTACCACCCACAGACCACTGGAAACACTGTGATATACGACTAAAATATTATTCCATCGGCGAGGATGATGTACATGTGCAAAGTGCTCGTGACGTTATTTTTAATATTACAAAACAATTAGCTTCAAAAGAAAACAGTGTTAAATATTTTATAGAGACTGATAAGAAAAAGTGATAATTTGTTCATTTAGTTTTTATTTATCTTTAAGTTATTAATTTTAATACCACTCTTTAGTTGTGAATTCTATTATTTTGGGAGTTATGGTAATTTTTTTTTTAATGATAAGAAATTTTTGATTTGTAAAATGCCTTTACCTGGAAGCAATCCCTAATTATCTTTAACAAACCGAACCCGAAATGCATTGTTTCAATTGTTAAAAACTGAGATAACGTTTAGAAATGTTACACTTTTGTTGTAATTCCCAATCAATAGTCTTAACATTGTTAAGTTATTGTACTCGGTCGAGTTTAGCGGCCACACACACAAATTCAGTTTCAATTGTATACCTTCAGATTTCTAAGAGTTGACTGATAATGGTTTATCTTGGAAAATAAAATTGTTTCATTCCAATTAAAAGTAGGAAGTACTTATCTGTAGTTATTTAAAGGCACATGCATTTGGTGAGGGCACTCATTCATACGATCCAATCACTATGGACAACTTGAACTGTAATAGTTATAACCCACAACTGGTAAAAGCCTGTGAAGACGTCGAAGAAGATGAAGAATTATATAACGCCGGAGAACTTGCAAGCCAACAGATGAAAGAACCGTGAGTATAACTTTAATCCTTGTTTATACTAAATCTTGTTTCAACCTGTTCATAAAGTTCTTGTCACCACAAGTTCCGGGCTATCCAGTTGAGACATGCCATTGTTGTTGGTTTGGTGGGGCGGACCCTTTCACAATATAAAGGCATTCACTGGGATTGAAATAGTTCAGTAACGTTTGTGACTTCAGTGTTTGAGTGAATTTTATTTGTTACAACAATGGCATTTACGTTTTTTCTTGGGCATAGGCTAGCTAGGAGTGAAATAGCCAGTTTAAGTAAAGGTTTTATCCTTCGTAGATTTCATAAGTATATTCGATTGTGGTATATTGAAGGAGTTCTACCGGATTATCTTATGGAGGACCAAGAAATTATACCATATTATACGCCATGCAGCGGTCATGTACAAGGAAAACCGGAAGCAGTATCACATAATTCCGATGTAATTGATGGGGTTCTCCCAATGCAAGCCTATTGTTTGCATTGTAAAAACGATTTAAGTTAGTATTTATAATCTAATGAATAGTTCATACATTAATTACTATGTAATTCGTGTATAATTATATGGTGTTTAATTTTTATAGGTATTCACAAGTTGGACGAGGGATAAAACGTCCAGCAGCGGATCCTGTTGCAGAACCATCGGCTAAGAAGAACCTTCCTTCAACCAGCCGTAAAAACATCGCAACAAATCAACCGTCAACCAGCCGGGACACTTCAACAACAACATCAACAGTCCAAGAACCTACAAGTAAAGTAAGTGCAACAAATAATGATAAAATTGAATGTTCCGTGTGCCATGTATTTGTCTCCAAAAAATATTTCACTAATCATCTTAACAGCAACACTCATAAAAATAATGTCTTTTGTTCTGATAGTGAGTTAATTAACGTTCAGTTAATTGAAAACGCGTTCCGAAACCGAGTTGCAACCTACAGAATATCAAATGAAAGTGATCCCAATTGTCTAGAAACACCGGAAGCGTTTTTAGAAAAAAATAAAGATACGATATTTGCTTTATTAGACCGCTCAATTGCTAATCATCGTTCTTTAAAAGTAAATTTTATACTAAACGCGAATTTTACTCAGGAAACAAAAAGCCTCAACAATGTGTTTGATTTTCAGTTGAGTAATAACCTAGTTAATGTTAGTAGTGATAAAAATGAGATATTTTTATCCCTTGTCAATGAAATTTCAGTGAGATTATCGAACTTTGAGAGAAAAGATAGTGGGTGGTCTTTAACAAAGGTAAATTATCTAGATGTCAATGTTAATAAGTATAACCCATTACGAGGGTCTTCATATATCAAGTTACCGCGTGATATACAGTTGAAAAAAGCTGTAATTAATGTTCAGAACAATGATCACGAATGTTTCCGGTGGGCTATACTATCTGGATTATTTCCACCAGAAAAGAATAATCGTGCTCATAATGTTAACACATACAAAAATCATAGGAATAAATTAAACTTTGAAAACATTCCATTTCCTATGAAGTTAACGGATATTCACAAATTTGAAAAAATCAATAATTTAAGTATTAACGTTTTTGGGATAGAATACGATTCACAGAGTAAACGGCATTCTGTTATAGGTCCACTTCATTTCACAAAATGTAAAAAAGAAAATCATTTCAACTTGTTATACATCACCGAAGGTAATAAAGGACATTATTGTCTTATTAATAATTTATCTAGATTAGTATCTGCTCAACTGACAAACACTCAACATGCTGCTCATATATGTGATGGTTGCTTAACAAATTTCACATCAAGAGAGAATTTAGTAAACCACCAACAAAACGATTGTTTTCATGTATGTACTAACTTGCCTTCTGAACAGAACAAACGAAACAATTGGTTCAATGAAAAAGTTGCTTCCAATGAAGTGACTTTCGATAATTATGATCGTAAATTACGGCATCCATTCGTTATCTATGCCGACTTCGAAGCGTTTTTAAATCCAATCCAGTCATGTTCCAATAATCCACTTACATCTTCAACTACTAATGTACAGAAACATGAAGTATATAGTTTCGGATACTATATTAAATGTTCGTATGATGATAACTTGTCAGTCTATCGAACATACAAAGGAGAAAATTGTGCAAGAACGTTTATGGAATTTCTTAAAAAAGATTTGCAGAATATTTGTAAAAAGAATACATTTGTAAAGACCCCTCTGCCTTTGACATCTGAAAACGAAGAAAACATTGCGCAGAGTAGTATGTGTTATATCTGTGATACAGACTTAAACGGAGATGCCACCATTTCATATAATTGCTACACTGGTGTTTACGAAGGTGTAGCACATGAAATTTGTTGTAACAAATTAAGGGTTCCCAATTTTGTGCCAGTGTTCCTTCACAACTTAAGTAATTACGACAGTCATTTCATAGTACATGGACTAAATTTTGAGGATGGTGAAATAGAAGTTATCCCGGAAACCAAAGAAAAATACATATCTTTCACAAAAAAATTGCAAATTAATAATCGAGTCATGAAATTAAGGTTTGTTGATTCCCTTAAATTCATGTCCAGTAGTCTTGACAAACTAGCCAAGAACTTAATACCAGAACAGTTCCATGAAATGAAATTGAATTTTCCATGTGAAGATGACTTTCAACGTTTAATACGTAAGGGTATATATCCATATGAACACATGACATCGTTTGATTCATTAAAATTGACATCCCTCCCCTCTCCAGATAAATTCTACAGCTCCTTGACCGATAGTCACATATCGGAAAATGATTACAATCATGCCGAAGATGTATGGAACCATTTTAACTGTCAAAACATGGGGGGCTATTCAGATCTGTATTTAAAAACAGATGTCTTATTACTGGCCGACGTATTCGAAAATTTTAGAAACGTTTGTCTTGAAACATACGGTTTAGATCCGGCACACTATTATACTGCACCGGGGTTAAGTTGGGATGCTATGTTAAGAGTCACAAAAATCAAACTTGAACTGTTAACTGACATTGATAAGATTACTTTTATTGCAAAAAATATTCGGGGAGGTATATCCCAATGCAGCAACCGACACGCCAAAGCAAATAATAAATTCATGGCGGAATACGATTCGGCTATTCCTTCATCCTTTCTCATGTATTTAGATGCAAATAACCTATACGGGTGGGCTATGTCCCAATGTCTACCAACAGGTGGATTTCAATGGGTGGATGTAAATACGGATTTTAATGTGTCTAACGATGCGGAGCATGGTTTCATTTTAGAAGTTGATCTTGATTATCCCAACGATTTACATGATTCACATTCAGATTTTCCCTTCTGTCCAGAGAACGTCTGTTTTGGTGATTCAAAGGAAAATAAATTGATACCTAACTTGAAAAACAAAAAAAACTACGTAATCCATTATAGAAATCTTAAGCAATGTTTGAAAAATGGTTTACAATTAGTTAAAATACATAAAATTTTGAAATTTAAACAATCTCCATGGTTGAAAAGCTACATAGATTTAAACACCCGCATGCGATCACAAGCATCTTCGGATTTCGACAAAGATTTTTTTAAATTAATGAATAATTCAGTCTTCGGAAAAACGATGGAAAATGTTTTGAAGCGAGTAAACGTAAAACTATTGAATCATTGGGAAAATAAAGGTAAATCTCAAGGAGTTCAATCATTGATAACAAAACCTGAATTTCATAGTTTATCAATATTTTCAGAAAACTTGGCAGCTGTACAATTGAAAAAGACTAAAGTTTTGTACAACAAACCAATATATCTTGGTTTTTGTATTTTAGATATGTCTAAAACGTTAATGTACAATTTTCATTACGACTATATGAATCCTAAATTCGGTAATAAACTGAAACTCTTGTACACAGATACCGATAGCTTAATATATCAAATTTTCACTGAAAACTTCTATGATGATATAAAATCAGATCTGAATTTATATTTTGATACATCAGATTATCCCAATAATAATGAGTTCGGTTTACCTTTAATAAATAAAAAGAAATTGGGTTTTTTCAAAGATGAGAACAATGGCAAAATTTTCAAAGAATTTGTTGGACTTCGTTCAAAGATGTACGCAATTGATGTCGAAGGTAGTAGTGTGATGGCTAAAGCTAAAGGAGTTAATAAATGTGTAACTAAAAAACTTACCTTAGATAACTACAAAACGTGTTTATTTGATAAGCGCATACAACATAACACAATGTTACGTTTTAAATCAATTAAACATTTAATATTTACACAAAAAATTAACAAAATATCTCTTTCTTATAATGACACAAAGCGATTCTTGTTGGATGATTCCACAGATACCCTTGCATGGGGTCATTACAAAACATCAAATTTTTTTTAATAATTTCATATTACAACATGGCAGGACATTCATTTATTTGATATTATTTTTGCACTTTCTTTCTATAAAAAAATATAGTACTAAAATTGAATGTATAATATACATACTATTTAGTACTATATTATTTTGATGCGCATGTAACTTGTATATAAAAAATAAAAATGTACTTTGAATATGTAAATAAGATAAAAATGTAAATAATTTTGTTAGTTTTAATCTTGTAAATTTATGAAACTTGTATAAAAGATGTGTTGTTAACTTTTAAATAAAATAAATTACAATGTAACACGACTTTATAACAATGTATATAAATGTCTTTTATTTTAAGTAACAAAAATTTCAATTTAGTATGTGTTATTCTTATGTGTAATTTTGTGATATTTATGAATGTAAATAAATTACCCTTGATTGTTTTACATTAAGTATTTGCATGGGTACTAACTAAAATAAAATGAGAAATGTAATAACTATTACGTTAAAATTATTTCAATATTGTATCTTGGTTAATTATTTTATCTAAATAAATTACATAATTATTAACATACTTATGATTTTTATTATTATATATCCAATTCTTACCTACCCTATTCGTTTTATTTAAATGGTAATAACCACCACAACATTGATCATTTGAATTTCAAACGTTTTCATATCAACACGCACATTACGTTGTTACAATGATTCATTTTTACCATCCATTTACTACCATTGTGGCGGGTCCTAGTGGGTGCGGTAAAACCAATTTTGTTACAAATTTTTTAAATCATTCCAATGAACTATGTAATGTTGAATTTGATGAAATTATTTGGTGTTATGATGAAATGCAACCTTTGTACAATTTAGAAAATGTGAATTATAACCAAGGAATACCTGACATCGCCATGTTTGATGGGAAAAAACCTAAACTTATTATTATAGATGATTTGATGAGGGAGTCAGATGGACGAATAGTTGACATTTTTACGAAAGGTAGTCATCACAGAAACCTAAGCCTGTTTTATATTACTCAAAATATATTTCATCAAGGCAAAGGTCAACGTGATATTTCTTTGAATACGAGCTATATTGTTTATTTTAAGAATCCCCGTGATAAAACTCAAATACGCTACTTATCTCGACAAGTTTATCCAGAAAATTCAAAATTCGTTGATGAAGCCTACAAGGATGCTACTGCAAATGCACATGGTTACCTCATGATTGATTTGCGACAAAATACTGACGATATGTGTCGTTTTAAGACCAAAATATTTCCATTCGATGGTCATTGTACAGTATATATCCCTAAAAAAGGGTTTAAATATAACAAGAATCACCATATTCTAGTCAGTTCTAAATGATGCAAGCTAGAGTTAACACATATAAACATTTACTTGAAGCGCTACATTTACTCAAACCAAAATATCGCACGGCTTTACTTAAATCGTGTGATGACGAAGAAATTAATATAATTTGTGAGTGTATTTACAACGTATTAAAGGGTAAAATTCCTTTAGAGAAAAAAGAAAAATCCAAATTAAGAAAATATAAGGATACGTTACGAAAATTAGTGACTAAGGGAAAACATAAGCTAAGAAAAACCGTAATTATCCAGAAAGGTGGTGGTTTTCTGCCTATTGTATTAGGTGCAGTTTTAAGTGCTTTAGTGAACTCTTTAACATAAAGAAAATGGAAAACATGAAAAAAATGTTGTTAGTAGAACCAGATTTCATCGAAAGACTCAAACATAGTGATAACCTATCAGAAAATTCATCATCCCGTCTAGATGGTGAAATGCAAAAAATTCTCAAGAGTAAAATAGATGATCGTGTAAAGTGGGCATTATATTCCCAAGCATTACAACGATTTTTACATTTTACTGAAACGGATCGAAAACCGTTTAAAATACCATTAGTGACTGAAGTTGATCAACTCACCAACGAAAACAATGAATTTCATCCGAAGATCACCAAAAAGGAGGAAATTGTTAATAATAACTCAATCGTAAACGCAGTATTGCCAGAACCAGAAGGGGATGTATACGCAACACCACCTGGAGGAACGAAATCTGATTTACCTAAACAATATTCTCCATCTTATATTATAGACGTAATACCGAAATCGTATCGATCAAAAAGCCAAACTTTGTTGGAATGTATGGTACAAAGTAAACCAAAAATTTGGTGGAAGGAGAACGGGGAAGTAGTAATAAACAATCGTACCATTCCAAACAGTAATATTCTCGATCTAGTAGGCGACGTGCTTAGACCTCTAAAACGTTCAAAACCAAAAGGTTGGGAAGATTTTGCTAGTGTTTTACATGATATAAAAGTTCCTAAATCGTGTATAGGTAATCCTACGAACTTAGAATTTATGAATAAACTACAATCTAATGATTCTAGAACTTCGATTGCTTCTTTAAATCTGGAAACCCCGTCAGTTAAAGAAAAAAACACCTCTACTCCTCTATCTACTAAACCACCCAGGCTATCGAGAAAGAAATTAGATTGGGAGAGATGGACCCCCTATTAGAGATAAATAGGATCTACTACGATGTATCAAATCCAGCCAGTTATAGTAGCGTAAACAAATTGGTGAATGAAATGAAAGGTAAAATGAACAGAGGGGAAGTGAAAGATTGGTTATCATCACAGGAAGCGTACACGCTGCATAGACCCGTTCATAAACGTTTTAGTAGAAACAGATACATCCTCTCTAACTTTAATGAACTCTGGCAAGCCGATCTTAGTGATATGCGAACGTATAGTCAGTATAACGATGGATATAAATATATTCTATGTGTTATTGATGTTTTTAGTAAATATGCTTTTGCTAGGGCTATGAAAAAGAAGGACTCTGAAACAGTAAAAAAATGTTTTGAAAGCATTTTTTCAGAAGCCAATTCTACCCCTCGTCACATCCAATCTGACAAAGGGACCGAATTTGTTTCAAAGGTGGTTAGAGATTACTTTAAAAACAAAAACATTAATTATTATACCACAAATAATCCTGATATTAAAGCAAGTATTGTTGAAAGGTTTCAAAGAACTCTTAAATCTAAAATGTGGCGTTACTTCACTCATCAAAATACTTACAATTACGTCGACGTTTTGCAAGACCTGCTTCATTCGTATAACCATAGCTACCATTCTAGCATTAAAATGCGACCAATTGATGTTAACTCTGATAATATTATGACTGTTTGGTGCAATTTATATGATCGCAATAAGGATAAACGAAATATATTGGAATCTCCAATACTTAATGTAGGTGATCATGTTAGAATAACTAAATATAAACATATATTTCAAAAGGGGTATGAGACTAACTGGAGTGATGAAATATTCATAATAGCCTCAGTTATTAAAAGAATCCCACGTATTGTCTATACTTTAAAAGATTTAGAAGGTGAACCAATTATTGGTACATTCTATTCTAAAGAATTACAAAAAGTCACTTACCGCCCCTCCATGAGGTATAAAATTGATAAAATAATACGCTCGCGACGCATTGGTGGCAGAAAGGAAGTGTTCGTTAAGTGGCAAGGTTATCCCAATAAATTCAACTCTTGGATACCTACATCAAACTTAGAAGAAATATGAGTGAAGATAGTTTTTATCTAACTTTGTTGAGTAACAGCTCATCGACCTACTTTACCGATAATACTACAGCTCATTTTTTAACTAAATTACCTAGAACCATTAAATTGGAGGGAGAATGGGTTGTTGGATTAGTGGAGTTCCAATACCCATGTTCCATGTATAATGTTCAAGAACATGAAAACATAGTCTACATTAAAAAAAAGGTAGCTGTACCGACTCAGGAAAAATACAAAATCGTTGATGTAAAAACTCACATTCCAGCAACTTCGTATGATAGTATTGATCATTTTCTCAAAGCATTTAACGAAAACCCGCAGCTAAAGACAAAAGTTAAATTTAGATGTGATGCAGTTACTAAAATGGTGGCTGTAACAGCGAACGAAGAGATAACATCAATCATAACTTCCCCTATATTAAGTCTTCAGCTTGGTTATAAACCTAGAACTAATTTAAAAGAAAGTACTATTGGAATACATCCTGCAAATTTATACTTAGGTTTACCATCACAAATATTTGTTTATACTGACATTATTCAACCACAAGTGGTGGGGGATGTAATTACATCATTACTAAGAATAATACCATTAGACCCCACAAAATTTATCTATGGAGCATATAAAATGCATGTTTTTTCACCTGCTCACTATGTTCCTGTTTTACGTAGAGAGTTTGACACTCTTGAAATAGATATAAGGACAACCACGGGATCAAGAATACCATTTCAATTTGGATCCTCTTGTGTGAAGCTACACTTTCGACGAGTAAAATGAATCATAAACGAGTGTCTCACTCCTGTCCTTATGAACATTACTATTCTCATCAAGCTGGCTCTGGTGTAGGAATTGTCTATAAAGGTGTTCCATATCAACGAGGACATGGAATCGGTAGCTTTTTGGGTGGACTATTTAGGTCTGTACTTCCTTTATTATCTAGCGGTTTTAAAACTGTAGGAAGAGAAACTTTAGATGCGGGGATGGGACTGTTGTCTGATATGGTGAATTCACGTCCTATGGAGAGTTCTATTAGATCTCGGCTTAAAGAAGCAAGTGCGAACTTAAAAAGGAAAGCTGACGAAAAAATAGATTCTCTTATGTCGGGATCAGGGTATAAAATGTCAACTAAGAGACGGGAACCTCTCATTACTTTGAAAGCCTCACGACGAAGAGGAGGTAAAAGAAATAAAAAATATAATATTGAGGATATATTTTCAAACTAATTATGTCTTTCTTACATAGTAATTCATGTGAATGTGCTAAATCAGAACTAGATTTGTTTGCACTGCCATCAACTCAAACCAGCATTGAAAGCGGACAGTGGGTTCATTACAAACCAATTTCATCTTTAAGTGACGACGGACCCATTGAGTTTCAAGTTCCCGGATCTGGTGATGACTATATTGACCTATCACATACTTTGTTACATATCAATGCCAAAGTATTAAACCAAGATGGCACAAAACTAAAAGCAGATGCCCCAGTTGCACCCGTCAATAATTGGTTACATTCCCTGTTTAGCCAACTAGATGTATATTTAAATCAGAAACTCATATCACCACCAAATAATACCTACGCCTATCGTGCTTATATGGAAAATCTACTTAATTATGGTCCAGCAGCTAAAGAATCTCATCTTACTTGTGGATTATGGTATGAAGATACACCACACTATATGGATACCGCTGATGTGAATAATAAAGGCTTTCACAAAAGACAGAAATTTATTAAAGAAAGTAAGGAAGTAGAGCTGATTGGTCACTTGCATGGTGATATGTTTAACCAAGAGAAATTCTTAATAAACGGAGTCGAAATGCGTGTTAAATTGGCACGTTCTAAAGAATCGTTTAATTTAATTTGTCACCAAGATCTCAAACTTAAAGTTCAGATAATGGATGCCAGTCTCATAGTAAGAAGAGCAAGAATCAATCCAAGTGTTTTGTTAGCACATCAAAAAGTATTAGCATCAACCACAGCAAAGTATCCAATCACAAGAGCGGAAGTAAAGGTTCTTACATTACCAGCTGGAATACAGGGAAAAACGTTAGATAATATATTTCTCGGGCAAGTCCCTAAAAGATGTATTATTGGATTCGTTTCAAACTCGGCATTTAATGGTAATCTAGCTTTGAATCCTTTTAATTTTCAACATTTCAATATGAACTCTTTTAGTTTGTATGTGGACGGTCATGAAATACCTTCGAAAACATTGCAACCTTCATTTAATTCTGGTTTAATAGCATCAACATATCATACGTTATTTTCTGGATCAGGAATTCATTTCCATAATGAAGGTAATGCAATAGACAGATCAAATTATGGAGGGGGTAATTGTTTGTTATGTTTTGATTTGACACCTGATTTGTCTGCCAGTTCAACTTCACACTGGAATCTTGTGAGACATGGTTCTGTTCGGATAGAAGTTCGTTTTGAATCATCTTTAAGTACTACTATAAACTGTATCGTATATGCAGAATTTGATAACATAATAGAAATAAACAAAAACCGTGACGTTACGGTAGATTACAACAGTTAATAAACAAATAAATAGATTATTTTTATAATTTTTTTTCATTAGCTCATAGTCATTACAAGCAAGATCATCGATAAATGTGAATGTTTATTATTATAATAATGGATACAAATGAATTACAATTATGTATGAACAAAATAAGTTCTAGTTTTAAAACAAATGTTTTTGCTGCAAATCAAATACCTATTTGGGTTAATTTACCTGCTTTCATTATATGCAATTTAGATCCTGACTCCAAGCCCGGCTCTCACTGGGTTGCCATGCATATTGATGTTAATGGGATAGGTGAATACTTTGATTCCTTTGGTAGAAAACCTACTGGTTACCATAAGTTATTTTTAAAAAGAAATACAAAGAGGTGGTTTTATAATAATAAATTACTTCAAAACCATCTTACCTCCGTCTGTGGAGAATATTGTTTAGTTTATCTATATTTTAAGTTTCAAGGAAAAACAATGTCAGACTTTCTAAGTCTATTTTATAATAATACTTTATGTAACGATCTAGTATTAAGAGCTTTGTTTAAATCAGTATTTGTGAAATAAAACAATGTCAATAAGGTTTTTCTGTGTTTTACTTACTTATATTTTAATACAATGTACACGAACAATATAAATTATTACATTCCATAAAAAAGACAGTTTTATAACTTAAGTACAGTAAAAGATAAATAAAAACTAAATGAACAAATTATCACTTTTTCTTATCAGTCTCTATAAAATATTTAACACTGTTTTCTTTTGAAGCTAATTGTTTTGTAATATTAAAAATAACGTCACGAGCACTTTGCACATGTACATCATCCTCGCCGATGGAATAATATTTTAGTCGTATATCACAGTGTTTCCAGTGGTCTGTGGGTGGTAAATTTCTTATTTTTTCCATGTCATAGACTTCAATTTTAATGAGGTGGGACGCGTAGCCGGCATCGTCTTGACCAGACGTTAAATATGATACTCCATCCGCTGAACTTTGTGATACGTTTGATGATTTTTTAATCACTTTTGTCTTCTTCTTGGGGCGCTCGAAAAAGCTGTCGATGTTGTTCGCTGGTCTCTTCTTAGCTATTGCTTGCCTTATTTTGAGGCCAACAGTGCCCTCCTCGTCACTGCTAGGGTCCTCTTGGTTGGTTTCTGGGTAGTAGTAATTCTTGAACGTATTGTCAGAGAACTGAAACAACATTTGTCAATTAATTAAACACATACATAACTAATCATTAAATTTATAGAATGAGAACAAAAAAAACATACTTACATCCATTTTGGAGCGAATAGAGACACTACACTTGACAGATGACTTTCACTTAAAACAACTTCACACGTTATACTTTCGGAACTGTGCACTTGACTTGGTGAACGACACGAGGTAACTATTAAGGTATAAACATGGAGAGGTTCCTTTTATAAGTATTTTACAGCACAAAAAAATACCCTACTACTTCCTTGGTTGGTTATACTGGTTCAGACATGTTCCTTGAATACACATTCAAAATAAGGTAGTGAAAAATGCTTTGTACAAAGATTACAATAACAAAAAAATATATACTATTGCTTCTTTGATGAAATACTGGTTGTAACACGTTTCTAAGCATCGTACAACGGCCACAATCTCCTGTTCAAACATGTTTCTCGTATACACATTTAAGAGAGGGCTGTCACAAATGCTTTGTACAAAAATTACAATAGCCAGTTAACAATGGGTTTAATGTTAATGTAAATCCATCAACATCATGTATATAATTGGGCAGATTGCAGGTTTAAACAGGTTTCTTTCTGAAAACATTAATTGAAATTATTAAGTACCTAAATGGACACCCAAGACGTGGAGCGTTCAAGAAAAAGGTCTAAACAATGTGCAGCATATTAAAAATTAAAAGGTCTTAACCGCCGTAAATTTCATGGCGCTTACTTCTTTTTGCAGTTAACTCGAGTAAGAAATGAATTAATAAATATCTCAGTTACCGGCAAACATATAAAACTTAAATAGGTTCCTAAGTTTGGTTATGTACGTAAGTACAAGTAACGAATAAGAAACGGCTTGGTTAGGTAATAAATAACTAAATTACCCTTAAACATATATAGCATAAATAGGTAGGTACCTAAATTTGTTTATGTACATACAAACGGTTTGGTTAGGTAAAGATTGTGAAACGCAAAATTAGGTTAGGTTAGGTTAGAACATTGACTCTACGGATAAAAGAGTAGGTATAAGAGGCAGATATATTAAAAATATACATGGATAATTATTAGGTAATGTTGTGGAATGGGTCTATTGCAAGTACGGAAAAAAATACAGGTACCCAGGTACCGTACTGGCAGCGGTCCGCGCGGCCGCGCAATAAACGTGCTGCATATGTACAGAATACATAAGATCACTTACAGTTACTTGAAAAATATAATTTTACACACACTATATGGCATCGCTTTAAAAATAAACTTATACTAAACCTGAAGTAATTAAAAAAGTGTAGGTATGAAAATAATTAAATTTTGATATCAAAATGAATACCTAAAACTGATAAGGAAGATCACTTACAGTTACTTGAAAAATATCATTTTACACACACTATGTGGCACCTAAGTTTGTTTATGTACATACAAAGGGTTTGGTTAGGTTAGGTTACTTAGAACATTGACTCTTACGGATAAAAGAGTAGGTATTAGAGGTAGATATATTATAAATATAAATTGATAATTGTAGGAGAATAAGGAATGGCTGTATTGCAAATAAGGAAAAAAATACAGGTACCCAGGTGACCGGCGATGGTCCGCGCGGCGCAGGTAGCCGCTGAGGGTCGCATGCTCGAACAATAGAATAAGCCGAGAAAAGGGATCGAGTGGTGTGTATTGTTTTATTAGCACATTAGGTAAAAGTGGGAAGGCGTGGTCGTAGAGCTATGGGACCCGGCGCAATCGTCTCAAATGGGGGGCTGTTTATGGAAAAAAAGTCCAAACTTTTTTTTTTTTTTTTTTAGGATTGGATGACCGCCATGTTGCCGATTGACCACCCCCCTGGGCAGGTAGAGCGGGGCGGTCCTTGGGGGCGGGGCGGGGGTAGGACAGGGGAAGGGGGCTGGGGGAGGGTTACTACCTGGAACCGGGGCCAGTAGCGGCGAATACATACTACTGCTGAGTGTGCCGTAGGTACCTACTTTGAAGGCTGAGTGTGCCTTAGGTACTTTGTAGGCTGAGTGTGCCAAGTTATTCAGCCCTATGTGCTGTTTAGGCCAAGTATGCCATACCTTGAAAGTTAAGTATATCCATTTTGTTATAGAAATATAATGGAAGTTTTGTGGGCGATTTTATTGTTATGGAGAATATTTTTTACTACCAAATAGAATTCAATACAATGCCCGGAGTGATAACTATACGTGAGTTTTAATCGTTTTGTAATGTAAAGCAATACAAGTTTAACATATTATACACATGACGTGCATAACAGACCATTTGAGAAGTGTCGAGAGGTTGGTGTTAGCAAATATGTGTTCCCGAAATACGCATTTGTTTACATTAGTTACCTACTTCAAACCACATTTTACTGCTGATTATAACTCTTACAATAGTGAGTTGATGAGTGATAAGAGTTTTGACAAATCTTTCATGAAAAGTAGGATTATGAGCATGTGTTACCCCTGTGGCGCATGTATCTATTACATGCTTGTGTGTGAACCACAGACATAACAAAAAAAAAAAAACGAATTTCTATTTCACGTATTTTTTTTAAGCAGTTTACCTACAGTAATAATAATAATAATAGAGAATCATTTATTTCAGGCAACAAGGGCCCATAGATAAATACCTTAATACATACAAATATAAGATTATATACTGAAAACTAAAACAATATTTAGGTGGCAAAACAGCGTGGCTCCGTTACGTCATAATATATCCATGAAAGTTGTTGCATAACTTTAATAAAGTCAATTAGTCTCTCAAATAAATGACTAGAATCAAGTCTAGATATTATAGTATAGTAGTAGTAGTTTTTCTTGTTGAATTTCATACAATATCCTAAGAACTTTTTGGCATTTACTAGTAAAAAAAAAAAAGTGGATTACTTCGAGTTTCTCAGTGTTATTGATAGTTATTGGTTAATTAATGTCCTGTAGGCTAAGGTAACCTTTAAGTACTTATTCCTTTTAATGCGAAGTAATATATATACTTATGTTTCAGTGTTATCCAATCTCAATTTATGTCGATATAGGTAACAACCAGAATTCACGACGCTTGAATACATTTAATTCAGCACATATTATTTTATACCGTTTTCAGTATAGCAGCAGGGCTGCATTGGCAAGTTAGTAGGGTGACATATCAGACTAATTAAACGACACCTTGATATGCTCAGATACATTTGTACTTAAGATGGTTTTATGCAGTTTCCAGTATCTACTTCTAGGTTAGTGAAGAAAAGTCTGAGGAGCTTTATCAAATTCTTTCCCAAGAATTAAAATAAGTTTATTGCAAACTGTGTACACAGATCATAATATCTAGGTACAGTAGTGGTTTCAACGGTCGAGTCAAGTTTATACACTAAAGCAATGTTCCTTAGATACAAAATTTAAAGCATTTCGTTACCAGTATCCAAATTATAATACAAAAGTATGTATGTATGTAAGCAGTTTATTGTACACAAATTAAAACGCGTACCTAGACATGCCACAAGAGATTGAAGAATAGAGGCGAACTTATCCCTATAAGGGATCTCTAAGGGGTATGCTTTCTCGATGAACCAATTTAAGAGTCTCTTTCCAGGGCCTTGATTTCAATCGGGAACTGATTAAAACTCTGATTGCCGTTATAACTATGTGCTCATAATATATGGAGGTATTGACATTTGGCAATCTAATATGACATTTGCACTGTACTCAAATGTTATACTTCGTGCCTATTAATGTAATTCAGTTTGTTCAAAACTTCTTTGTCTAAACACGGAAAGTTGTCTGTTTCATACGACATGATTCAGATCATTCTAAGGCATCTTTTCTGCAGATATTGGTACATTCACAGAGTTTCCTCAGATTGTTTCCGTAGGTCAGTAGCGGAATTACATCTCCATAATAGGCACCGATGACTATATTTTCTGAGAAAGTTCGAGTCAGTCAATCAAAGAAAGATAGATTGTGCCTGAAGATATTTCAACACTTAGATCATATGTCGCGTATTGGTATTTTAACATGGTTTAGTATCTATTATACAATGAACATGCGTCAGATAATATAGCAACAGAATGGTTCCAATGTATAATTATTTATATTATATCATGTACATGAATCATTTTATACAACAATATGTACATGTGTTAAAATTGCACAATGAAAATGTAATTAGGAACTGTTAATAAAATGTATCGACCAGCATAACCTGCAAGATGGTCTGATGTGATAGGTTTCGACATGATCCTTTATAGCTTTCTGAGAAAGAAAAACAGCCTGTAGGTACCTATTACATTTGTAGGCGTGTCCCAGAGTTTTTTTTTTGCTAAAGGGCATTATGGAATACTGTTTTGGTTGAGTCTCTCCTTATTTCTCAACCAGATATCGCGTTATTTTATTTGATTGATGCATTATTAAGATTTAATACATTCTATGTTTTTGGGAAAGATAATGTCCAACCATTAATGTCTAAAACTTATAGCATATTGACAACCAATTCATATTAATATTAAGTGTGCACAAATCGTCACTACAATATCCATGTATAACCGAGACACCAAAAGCACAGTATCATACATTGCAATTCTCATAAAAAAAAAATAGTTTATTTTACTCTTTACTCTATTTTTTTAGAATGAAGGAAAAATTGAAAAATTTAGGCACCAGGCAGGATTCTTTACTCTATACCTACCATGAATTCCCGTTAGGTAATATCTGCTCTCGTGAACCAAGATGGCAGATTAATACACACCATAATTTTATGACTACTAAGTATGAGGCTTGGAAGTGGTTTAAAAATGTTATTTTTTAGTCGCATAGATATAATAGTCGCATCTTGATTATCTTACGATGTAGGTCACCTGCAATTAAATTATTGGTTTGCCATGAAGTTGAGACCGTCTCAATTTTCAGGCAATTAATTTCTAGGAACAAGGGACATCATTAGCTGGGTGAATGAAATGTTGGTTTATATGTGTATTATGGTCTCCAAATTAGATAATACAATGTTTTCATATAATAACTGAGACTGCGATTTTATACCTCTGCAAAGCCTTGGGCTTCTGGTTATTTGAGATTTAGTATAAGAAATTATGCTGGAGAATTTAAAGTATTGATTTATTATTGCGGGATAGCTACTTTAGATATACTTCAAGGTCTTATAGTTGTATGGAGTTTTGTGTCATAGTATGTATAGGTGCTCGTAGCTCACGTCGTCATGTAAAAGAGCGCGAGCGTCATGTTGAAATATGATTGTATCATTAGGTTGTATTGTTTGCATAAAGTTTACGTTCGAGTTCAATTGTCAGTCTAAACTTTACAGAAATGGGGTGCAGGTAGATTTGCTTAACCTCCTCAGAAAGCTCAGAGCCAGCGTATAAAACTTAGTACAATTTGTACATGGTTCATGACTTAGTCTACCAAATTTAGATTTAAAAGTTTCAATCTTCAGCACAAGTCAATGCATATAATTATACGAAAGTTTTAGTTCCATTAAATAATGCATTCATGATGTCTATTTGAAGTTCGAATATGTGAGTTATTAATAGCATACATTTTTTACATACAACTTGCTGTTATCCTATAATATGTTCATTCCATTGTCCAATTTGATACGTGTAAAAATCTAATACGAACGGAAAAAGTTGTTTTAGCTAGTATGATAATAATTAATACAATAGTGAGTTTTTTTTAATTTATTTATTTGGTCTCAATTGTGGGTTAAAAGCTAATTACGCTAAAGAATATACAATGAGTAAGTATATACAAGGTGCATGTCCATCTCCGGTACATTACGAAAGCAATCAAAAGTACCGTAATTCCAATGTTTTGTAATTCGATAAGTAATACCAGATATATTTTATTCCTATAATAATCATTTTATTATTTGTTTGAATCTAATTTGATGAAAATTTACCAATATACCTACACCTTGTGAAACATTATCATGCAATAAAATAGTTGCATCTATGAATTGGAATTTTTAAAAATAATCCGTGCAAATAATATCAAAATTTTACTGATCTAGACTACTTTATTGATTGAAAAATACCGAATGTGATGATTTTATTAATTGTATGTGTGAGTTTTCAGTTACAACGACGAAAGTATGGACTAGGTTTCGGAACGTGTGTGCGTTGATGACCGATGACTAGTGCAGCTGTCGGAGTGAGCGTGCTGACGACACTGCTGGAAACTTGACTGGCTTGCGGGGTGCCTGAGCGAGCGTTGTACCAGTATCAACAATAGTAGCACACTTTTGATAAAAGCGACAAAAAAATGAGACTTACTGGAATATATGTACATACGATCCAGTATTGTTAATTTGTTTCTAGGTTTTATGATTTCTGTATTCATACAATATTCATTAACATTTGTATTCCATTTACTAAATATTTGGTAGTTCTTCCATTTAGTCTGTGTTGCATTGTTTCTATACTCTCAATTTAAATGTATCATTTTTTAAAATCTAAATACAGATATTGTTACTACTATTCAAGGAAGGATTGTGAAATAGTCATATTTAACGTTGTTGGTATGGATATTATGCCTGAACTTAATTAATTCACGTTTGATTAGGTACGACGTGTTAACTGTCTCTGTATTGTTTAACTTGTTGTAAGACACTACCATTGCGAAATCGCCATGATATTTAATGTTGCCATGATATTTAATGTTGCCATTGTGAAATAGCCATGATATTTAATGTTGTTGGTATGGATATTATGCCTGAACTTAATTCATTCACGTTTGATTAGACTTAATTCATTCACGTTTGATTAGGTACGGCGTGTTAACTGTCTCTGTATTGTTTAAATTGTTGAAGACACTGCCATTTCATTATTTGAAATTAGAATAAACCAAATACCTCATGTTAGAATATGTGCGCCAGAGGCAGCACGTTATCGGATGGCCGAATGTGATGATTTTGTAAAATGTAGGGTAATTTGTAAATAATTTGTTTAAATATGAGGGTAAGCAATAATATTGTAATACCAGCTCGGACGTTTGATCTTGACTCCCTACCCTTTTCGGGTGGGGACACGAGAACAAAAAGCCGATGTCTGGGCAGAGAGGGCATTCTGTTACGTGCGCTAGCATTAAGTGGAGTCTGTAGAAGTACACCAAGGAAATAAATCGTGATATTTGTCGTAAGTCAGTGTTTTTCTTAATACTATGTACCCTTATATATTCTATTATATGGGCGAGATGGGATGTAAAAGTTCAATGGCGATATAGATTGATTGACGACTCGAGCAAAACTCCTTGCTGTCGTGAGAACGCTGGTCAATGCTGAGGTTTTGCGGTTGCATGGCTCAGTAGTGATATTCGCTAATGGGATGACCATATGACTCGATTTGGACATTAAACCTGAATAGCAGCAACTTGTTTGTTTGCATAATATTTGGGTACGAGGTAACTAACTCGTATTTAAGTCTACTTCAAAGTAGATACATTACACTTGTTTTATAATATATATATATATATAAATATATAACAAGATCCTATTCTAACTGGCTTTTAAATAAGTTCAGTATTATTTACTTTTGATTTACGCAATAAAATGGCTGGTCTCATAATATTATGGGCTACGCTCTTATTATTACCATGTATATGTTCATTCGTCAGGCGCTATTGTCACATATCACTTATAGTCTCGGCTCTGTGCCACCTGCGAGGATACTCTGTTTGCTCGTGTTAGGTGTTAGGTAGGGATATACCCAATGGGTTAGCATCAGGTATTCCTTCGCGAGACTGCTGCCTCGACATAGTCGCCTCATCATGTCCAGAAATGGCTTGGTGGTTTATATGACTTATGCATGGTACTTTTATGAGGTACTGTGGCTTTATGGTTGCTTGCAATCAGCTATTTTATTCTCACATCTTTTAGATTGAGAATTATATTATATTTTGTGATAAGCCAGACCTGTCCTATCCTACCTTGTAGGAAATATAATACGACATATTGATATCTCGACATACCAAACACTAGCTTTAAGGTTTTATAAATATATATTTTATTCAGGGTTTGTTTATGACTATACGCCTCATTAACCGACAACTATAACCAATTCTAAGCCCTTACATTCTTCTGAATCAAATTATGGAGTAATTATCTACTCCGTATCATATTACGTCATTATACGCTTACTCCTTTTAAACTATAAACAATTTCTTTATGCTATGACTTATCACACAGCCAACGACGGTATTTTACAATTAGTTTAGGCTCTAAACTCTTAGTTACTTTAGTATTGTGTTCATGATTAGTTTTCTATTAAACTTGTGTTTTAAGTTTTCTATATTTCTAGTAAATTAGGTTCTAGGTGCTTAATATTGTGTTCACGTTTAGTTATCCATTATAAATAAGATGCAGTAGGAAATTGCTATGTTTATTTCTTTAGGTAGACTTATTTTAAGTTGTATTTGTCTAAACATTGTCCAATTCTCAATAGTTCATATGTTTCTCACACCTCAGAGAACTTAAGTGCTACATTTCATAACTAGGTCTTTAAATTGCCACTATTCGATCACGCCATTAATATTTTATTTATTTAGTCTTGGTTTATGTTTAATATTCTCCGATTGTGTAATTAACCTTTTCATTTGAATTAATTTCATTTCATTATAAATTGTAATAGGTTAAGTTGGCAGCAAGGGTTTTTGTTGAGTCCGCCTTGTTTTCCCTTGCTTAGGTCTTGGCCTAGGAATCAACGCGGATGTCTAATAAAGTTCTCACCGGACTTTATTAGATAAAATAGTCAAAGTTTCGAGTAAAATCACTTTTATGAAATAAATGTATTGTTTCGTTTATTTTCTTTCTCAAAACCTTTTGTTTGATTTATTCTTTCCCTGTAGTTATTCCCATATCTTTTAGATCTGCTGAACTTGAAAGCTTTAGTAATGCTTTAGGAAATCTTTAGAAACTTTTAGAGTTTTAGGAACTTTATGAAAACTCCTGGTTTTCAGACTTTCAGATGGTAAGTATTTGTAGGTAAAGCTTAGGTAGGCTTTAGGTTTTCCATTTTCCTATTTTCTTTCCATTTTAGACGTAGGGAGGTCGTTACAACCTTCATTCGGTGTGGTAACTACTACCCTAAACTTAATCGGTCGTCAAACGGTGATACAATGAAACGAACAGCATTTGCTCCTATAGTATCCGCAAACCAAACTGACGACCGAATTGATATCGCTATCTCTTGCGTACTTGCATGGTATTACGAAGCGTGTCTCACATTTCTTAAGACCTCAGTCGTCAATTTGGTTTGTGGGCACTATAACCAATATACTTCTTCATATTTTTTTTAAATAGCCAGCATATTTATATGCAGAACTCTCGGCGTCCGCGTGGCCGTGCCGGAGATTTTCCCCAGACTACTCTCTTACACTTCGATCGCTTTAACATTTTAGACGCCAATGACTGTTATATCCGTAACATCGGTTCAACGCCAAGGACGAATATATCCGTCACGGTGTGCAAGTGCGATATAAACCTATGCACCGTGGGCGTCAATAACCGGAAAGATTTAAACCACGTATTTTTGATGACAGTACGAGTAAATAATGCAATATGAACATGGGTCCAATTGTGTGTAATTAAATTACTATTTCAATACAAATTAAATCATATTAATTGACCGCTTCTTTGTGAACAAACCTTTACTTCAGACAGTGAGCGAGTTTAATTAATCTCAAGTTGAGAAACAGAGAGCGAACATTGACATTTTAGTGACATCAATTTCAAATTATCAGCCAGTTTACAGTAAAGGTAAATAGTTTCCACTCTCGCCATTGAGAACAGAACAAAACTTTCGGTAGTGAAACCTTTTTGTAGGATAGATACCAAACTTAATTAAGTGAAATTGGTTGACAATAATCCATTAGTGCGTCTGCATCTAAAAGCGATAGGTGGCTACGTCACGCCTTTAGGGTGTGTTAGAATTTTTTTTTTATCTTGTAATTTGTTTCAAATAATTAATATCTTTACCGCCACGCCGACGACCGCTTTAGCCTAGTTGGTAGTGACCCTGCCTTCGAATCTGGAGGTCCCAGGTTCGAATCCCGGTCAGGGCATGTATTTGTGTGATGAACACGAATATTTGTTCTTGAGTCTTGGATGTTTTCTATGTATTTAAGTATCTATTTATCTATATAAGTATGTATATCGTCACTTGGTACCCATAGTACAAGCTTTGCTTAGTTTGGGACTAGGTTGATTTGTGTAAGATTGTCCAAAAAATATTTATTTTATTTATTTATTTATTATTTATCTCTTAAATTACGAGTTTTTGGACTATATGTTATAATACTAATATACTCTAATTAGGCTCTAAAATCGTTGATTTAAATGTTTCGGGTTATTAACGCCCACGGTGTTACAGCATTTCTGTAGGGCTCAACTTCGCATTTTCCATTCCAATGCCATGCCGAATGAGTGACAGATTTGACAGAGCGCCGAAAAGGTTAAAGGGCAAAAGCTACAATCAATTTATAAGAAAAAGCGGAGCTCCCATATACCGCTATCAGACACTCTTGTCGAAAATAAATTTGCGACGCGACATAATGCAATAACCATAGCGATGTTCGGCGACCTGTGATAAGTCGACGTCGTTTCTGTCGCGCTGTCTGTCGCACTCCATTGCGTTCTCGAGTTCAGTTTTGATTATACTCCTCTCCTTTTCCGAGACGTTATTACAAATAAATAAATAAATATGTAGTGCTGACAAATCAGCGACAAATCACTGCTTTAAAGTTAAACTTTAAAAAGAGAAAAACACCTCTCGTTTGACAGTTGACTGACAATCATTGCGTTATCAGTGAACGCGCCAAACGCTGTTCTCTCTCGTTATTTATTTGATTTATTTATTTATTTATTTTATTTGGAGATCCAACAGCCATTATATAACATTACACAATCAAGTAGATACAGATAGCCAATTATAGGAACTCACAGGTAGTGCCATAAAACATTGTTGTTATGTTTTTTCCAGCTCAATTAAGTGTATAATACACTTAATTGAGCGTATAATGTTTTTACAAGAAACATAGTGGGTTACTGTTATTTGTACTTTTGCCGGTCACATGTGCATTGACAAGGAACGTTTGTGGGTTTGATATATGTGATAATCCATATCGAAAGGGACCTTATGGCGGCCGGCACTTACGCCTTTATTGCCGCTATTCCAATACAACAGTGAATAGGTGTATCGTAAGCGCCTGCCGCCATAAGGTCCCTTTTGATGTGGATTATCACATATACTAATCAAATAAGTAAACACACGAGGTATGTGACCACTTTAGCCTAGTTGGTAGCGACTGTACAAAGTTGGTGGTCTCTGAAAATCAATATTGCAACTACACGATCCTTTTTAATCAAAGTTGTATTTTCTGATACATTTAAAGATTTGGAGTGCTAAATCTCGAACTCGAATAATTCGAAATACTATAAATGCGATAGTTTAGATGTTTGGATGTTTAGATATTTGGATGTTTGTTACTCAATCACGCTAGAACTGCGAAAAGGATTATAACAAGACTTAAGGTATACCACGAGCGTACAGCCTGGATTAATATATAGGATACTTTTAATCCCTCGAAGGGATTTATAGGGAGTGGAAGCCTACGCAGACAAAGTAGCGGGCAAAAGCTAGTAACTAGAATATAGAAAGAAAGAAAGAAAAACATTTATTCGTGACGATACAAACATAAAATATAGATAAATAAATGTAATTAAAAGAACATGGAAACGCCACAAAAAGGTTTCGCCGCAGCGTAATGCCGACTCAGGGAGCTGGCGCTGATCTTCCGGCGAAACCTAGGTTGTATATATAGGTAAACTTAAAATGTACAAAATATCGCGAACACTTCCATAGGAAGGAGGAGTCCTATCGCTATACCACCACAAAACATGCCGCAAAAATCAAGGGTGTTACATAAACTTTGCTCCCCGCTCCATATGGTAGCATTAGCGCGAATGTCTTGACGGGCGTAAATAAAATTTTTACCCGCCCCATCAACATTCACGGCGCGACTCGCTCATAGCCGGGAGAAAAACACGGGATTACATTACGGACTGATACGCTAATAAAATCATTGGTGATAGTGCTTAGGAACCGTAATATTATTGAACATTTATAGCAAATGACTTCCTTAAGTATTTTGACTAGGATGATGAAGAAACTATGAGGATATAAATGGACGCTTATATGTAATTATGTGTCAACCTACTATAGGTTTTCCTACTATTAGGACACATTATTGCATAACAGCATTCAACTATATCCGATCAGGATCCTGATATATCCCGCCCGCTAGCCAGAAGCAGCCACCAATTTATTCGGACATGTTTTGAGGCATGATCGGTATTCTCTACAGACCAGCATGATGGATTGAAGGACAAAGTCAGCAAGTACCTAGACTACTTGGCACACGAGGTGACCGCCATGTGGAACTTGATTCAACGATCATTGTCCCGATAGTCGTTGCAAACGGTCTTATAGCGAAGAGTCTCGACCAACACCTCAAGAGACTCGCTAGATGGCTGGGTCAAGGGTCAGATACAGAAGGCGGTACTCCTGACACGGCGCGTATATTCAGGAGGTTCCTCTCTCTGTCGCCGTAACTACCGGTAGCTTAGGCCCGCCTCGCTGCCTAATATTTTTGTTTTGTAAGTGTATTTTTATATTCTACTTTTTATAAAAATATTGTAAAAACCTAGCCTTAGAAGGAAAATAAAGAGGATAATAATAAAGAATAACCAACATCATTCTACCATCTCCATTTGAGTAGTATAGTGATACTTTCTACGACGCAACACAGGCTTTTTACTTGCAGCAATAGCCAAAGACACCTAGTTTTATGTAAGTACCTAAGTAATTTATATTTATTTGTATTGTATGTAATTATGTAGCCAATCAATCAACATTGACCTTTACGTCTATTGCGACGATTCAGGCATTGTTGTGTAGTTGTGTACACCTTTTCTGGTGACTGTATAAACCAATG
Source organism: Epiblema foenella (assembly GCA_963556455.1). NCBI lineage: Eukaryota > Metazoa > Arthropoda > Insecta > Lepidoptera > Tortricidae > Epiblema > Epiblema foenella. Next base: position 22,018,742 of record OY747103.1, on the reverse strand, counting down.
CGGGAACGGCATGATCTTCCACAGACATTAATTACACTGAAGGCTGATGTCAGAAGCTGTAGTTCTGATTTGTTTTCTGCGCAAACTTTTACCAGCTATATAAGATTTCAAGCTTACATGGTAATTTACATTAGAATTACGATTGCACAGTGCCGAAATATCGGGAACTCAAAAATACAAATATACATGGTAAATATCCCGTTTCAAATCGTAATTCTTTTACCAGCTAATTCGTCAAACAAACTTTATGTTGTCCACAACGCGTTTTTCAATCAACAGATAACTGTTATTGGTCTTCTGCTATGTAACCAAAGAATGTAACAAAAAAATAAAATAAAAAATAAACTAATTAATTTGTGCGCTTTGAAATCATTTATTCTTTAATTTAGGTATGTTACATGCACTTATGAATGTCAAAAAAACTACCACCGGTTCATAAAATAAACCTCTGCCTCGAGAAGAACCGGCGTAAGAAACTCTGTATAAGAAAGTATGTATAAACATACGTACATATTTTTTAATATTAAGGACAAAATATTTTTGTGTTCGATTACTTGTGCGGGACGCTATCACTGCCAAACATCCCTATCCATGATGTAATCGTTTATCTTATAATATACTTTTGAAATAAGTGTCTGTTTCACGACAGATTTAAATTTATGCAATAAAAAGTATTTGTATTGTATTGTATCTCTGCCATGCCAAGTAATGATAGGATACCTAGGGTGTTTCGATCAAAGCTCCCCCCCGTGTGTCCCCTAAGTCTCCTGACAATAGGCGTCGGCGCCGTGTCCCTATTCTCTCCTATTGTCCGTCAGAATCTGGCCGAGACGTCTTGCCTGTAAGTCGCAGGTGGACAAGTCATGAGCGGATGACACTTACAAATAAATACCGACCGGTTTAGCCTAGTTGGTAGTAACCCTGCCTTCGAAGCTGGAGGTCCCGGGTTCGAATCCCGGTCAGGGCATTTATTTGTGTGATGAACACAAATATTTGTTTCTGAGTCATGGATGTTTTCTATGTATTTAAGTATCTATTTATCTATATAAGTATGTATATCGTCACTTAGTGCCCATAGTACAAGCTTTGCTTAGTTTGGGACTAGGTTGATTTGTTTGTGTAAGATTGTCCACAAATAATAATAATATATTTTTTTTTAAATAATTGTACAACCTCAACCAAAAACATAGTACATTACATAATCACAATGAGTAGAGGCAAACAACAAGCGGTCTTATCGCTAAACAGCGTATTCCAGATAACCTTAAAGTAGTGGAAATCAGGACAACCTTTGGTCATAAAGCGCTTTCTTTAAGTGTTTTGTTTCCAAAATTTTAAACTATCAGTCGTTCAGCAGTTTCTATGAGGAGCACATTGATATATGAAATAACTCGGCGCATGATTATTTTTCAAGAAATGACATGAACTTTATTCTGCAAGTAGGCCGCTAAGGCACTTTTTGAATTCAAAATCTACTAAGACCAATGCCGAGAAGAAACGCCGAAAGGAACTCGCCAGTGGCTATTTTTTTCCAAAAATATGCTTATTACAATGATAATACTTAACCTACAAGAGATAAGCCAATCAGTATGTTAACAACATTTAGGCTCGGTTTTATAAAGATCCGTTAGACCTTATCTCTGTTTGTTATGTCAAAAAATGTACGTTACTGAAATTTGATCTGACATTTGGTCTAACGGATCTTTAGAAAACCCGGTCTTAGATGTGAACATAGGTATTAATTTACAATTTTAGAAAGTTCAGTCAAAATTGCAGATATCATATAATAATAATAATAACGTACATGTCATAAAGAACTTTTGGACGATGCTAAACTAAATAAAGTATTCCTTTTATTCCCGCCTCACCCAATTTTATATTATGTTTAAAGTCATGCAGAGTAAATATGGCGATACATAAAAAAATAAATAAAGCATTTATTCCCGAAAACAGTACTCTTTTACAACTTGTTATAACTTCCGCCAAACTGTATAACAGTTTGTTGGCAGAAATAAACTCCCACAAGAATAAGAGTGCATACATAACAGTGTACATAAGAGTGTTTTATATATATTTATATAGTTTTATTTCGTACACACTCCACATCCCGCTTAATGGACGCTCCACAAGTCGCGTCACACGTGCGTAAAATCAAAAAAAGATATACTTATCAAATTCTCACGCCAAAAGTATTAAAAATGTGTTAATTTAACATTAAACACATGTCCTTCATAAGTTCATAAATTGCACCCTCAATGCTCCTATTCACGGATTCCGTGGGATTTGCTTTCGGCGACGGATACAAGATAAGATAAGATAGCATAGTGCTATTATACCTCTGATACAGACGAGTAATTAAGCGCCAAAGGATTTTTCACAGAGAAACGCATTGTTTGAACTTTAATAAGAATGAATTCTGTCACTGACACACAAAAGATTTCATTCCAAAATTTAACATTTTTTTAATTTGTCCTTACCGGGCCCGGATTGTTAACGACTCGTGAGTGATTATTTCTGATTTTAACTATTTTAACAGTTAGGGATCCAGGTATAGAGTAAACTGTAGTCAACAATAAGTTTAAATCGCACTCTGATTTCCTTAACTTTCACTTAACGTTCGGACCGGTAAGGACATCAATTAAATTTAACGATGAGAATCACTCAATTACAATTATGAGGATTTCCATACAAAAAGCGACAACGTATTCCACCCCCTATTAATGCTGTACCTATTTGCATGATTTTTGGAAATGTTGTAGATTTTTATACGTTTTGATTTTTTAGAAAAAATGCCTACAAGTGAAAATATAGACTTGACGATTCTTTTTTTACTCGAAAACTTCCTTTTGTTTTTTTTTGCTATTATTTCATAAACGAGAAAGAATTACTAAAAAGCAACACTTACAAGCATAACCCGTCGTCTACCGGTCCCGGGGATCCCCGGGCTCATTACAAGAGAATTATTTGTTTTTTTCGCCGGGAGACCACGGCTTAAGGATGTAACGAATCGATCAAGCTCAATAACCGTCGCATGTAGCTCGTATCATATATAACCTCCCCCTATTATTTTACATACTTAAGATTTTTCCTATAAGTTGCACCGCCCACAATCTTTCTGCTTTGCCTTAAGGTTGACTGGTAGAGAATGCTTTTGGCATTAAGTTCGCCTTTTGTACTATAAGTTTTTCTTTTGTGCAGTAAAGATAAGTAATAAATAAGAGAAAGTAATTAAATAAATAAATACTGTCACATTTGATAAAGGTTTAAAGGCTGGAAAATTAGCGTTTTTGTATACATTGAATAATAAAGTAGCTCAGCATTGACAAAAACTACTTTGTAGGTAAAGGTGCTTGCCACCTGTCCAATTTTAATTTTTGATAATAGACATAAAAATATTACAAGTAACTGTTTCCGTCCGTCATCTACCGAGCCCGGTAATTACCGTTCACATGTTATTGATATGTATTGTTCGTTTATTTGGTCGGTAGACGAGAGGACTTATAGTTATCTCCTTGTCGTCTGAGACAAAATAAATACAATATTTAATCAAATGGTAGATATGGATTATTTAAAATTATGTTATTTAAATAAAACTCAAAATTCACTGCAAGTAGAGCGTGCATATATTGTTGTTGGTCATTCATTACAGATCTTGGGTTATAATGACCTACAACAATATGATGGGGTGTTGGGTAGTTGGGACTCCTAACACGTTGCAATTCCAGAAACATAGAAGTTTTCGTTCGATTCAAGCATAATATGTCTTCCCCTGTATTCGCTACATCGAACATGACAGTACTAAGGGACGGAGCAGGGAATTGGGTAACGCCATCGAACATTAACGTATGTGTAGACGTACGCAACATCGAACCATGACGCCACTATGCTACATGGATATAATAAGGTAGTTCCTTAGCAGACATTATTGTTTTGTTACATAGTGTAAGAAATGATCAAAAATAATTCGTACGTATTTACGTATAAATGCTATGTTTGAGTAAATTTTGAGTGTGTCACTCAAAATTAAGTAGTTTATAACCTAATCTGCAGAATGTATCTACCAAGAGAAGGAATATTCAGTAGAAGTACAAGCGAACGAAGTCGCGAGCAAAAGCTTGTATATATATATATTGACGACCGGTTTAGCCTAGTGGGTAGTGCACCTGCCTGTGAAGCTGACGGTCCTGGGTTCGAATCCCGGTCAGGGCAAATATTTGTGTGATGAGCATGAATATTTGTTTCTAAATCTTGGATGTTTTCTATGTATTTAAGTATTTATATCTATTAAATATATCGTCGTCTAGTACCCATAACACACGCCTTCTTGAGCTTACTGTGGGGCTAGTTTGATTTGTGTAAGATTGTCCACTAATATTTATTTATTTAATATTTATTTATTATTATTTATATATCATAAAAAAGAATTCATTAAAAAATCAATAGCCAAAAGTCGTATTTGAAATAATTAAGAACTTACTTACGTATATATACCCAGTTGGGCTGCTTCAAATGTGAGCGAGATGATATACCGCTGTCTCACCCTACCTGTCGCGAACTCTAATTATATACGTAGCTATTATAGAAGCACAATTACTGTTAGACGCGTTGGTTAGCGAGGAAGTGACGGGCCGACGCGACGCGCATTACATATTGATGACGTCATTTGTGACGTGTCAGTCCGCGATACACTCTGTAACACTGTATTACAGTATTACGAGCTGAGGATCAAAGTCAAAATATTTTCACCTCACTATTCTTTAAAAATAAATAGCAAAACTACGTTTTATCCGGAAGAGTGCAAAGAATATTTGAAATCCGAACGTGCTATTTGTAATTTTTTTAAACATAATAACATGTAAAGGCCGGTCCAGACAGTCCAGCAACAATAATTTTATATTGTGCTGTTGTGTTAAAAAAAACTAGTACGTACGCCAAATCTCGGGATTAGGTAGTAGACCCCGAGCTAGTTGGATGCCCGGGGGATTGGATACAAAAAATATTTAGGATGCAACAGTACCGAAAAAAAATAATTCCTCGCTCTAGTGAGGTGAAAAGATTTGTGTTATACACGGCTGCAAAGTTATTTTACATCTCGTGTTTTGCAACACTCATTACGCCCTGGATTCTATTTTTGAACCACTCGCTTCGCTCAGGATTCTATTTTCGAACCAGAGACTCCATTCGCTAGCTCGTAGTTCAACCCTAGAATCCATTCATTAGCTCGTGTTTCAATTCCACACTCGCGGTTAAAATACAACTTTGCACCCTTGTATAACAAATAACTATTATTCAAACAGGCCTAGCAAACACGGCAAATCTTCGGTTAAAACATGAGTTTTAAGCTAATGCTGATCTGACTCAAAAAAAAAATTGATTTTTTTTTAACCTGACTGTGACCGGGCCCAATAAAGCGAAACGAGAAACCTTCAAGAAAAGAGCATATTCCCTTCTGAAAGGCCGGCAACGCACTTGCGACTCCTCTGGTGTTGCAGGTGTTTATGGGCGACGGTAATTGCTTACCATCAGGCGATCCGTCTGCTCGTTTGCCCCCTATAACATAAAAAAGGAGTATGTGGTTGGAGAGTGGCCCGGGTAAAATACAGGGGCAACCTCCGACACGACCACGCAGGTGGTTTAAACACTGAAATACATACATTTTAAGAAATGACATGAAATTATTTATTCTACAATTTAGGCATATTATAAGCACTTAAGAATGTCAAAAATCTACCACCGATTCATAAAATAAACCTCAGCCTTGAGAAGAACCGGCGTAAGAACCTAGGGGGGTGTCATTTTTTCAAAACAACATACAATGTATATACAATAACAGTATCTTAATATTACAGAATAACAATGCTACAATAGAAAACATTTTTCGTATTTTTAATATTTAGGACAAAATATTTCTGTGTTAAATTATATTTGTGTGGGACGCTATCACAGCCAATCATCCCTATCCGTAATGTAATCATCTATCTTATAATATGCTTTTTAAATAAATGTTTATTTCAAAATCCGTAACTTCAGTAATGTGTCTTTACTGAAGTTACGTGCCGTCCCTTTCACTCTCGTGTTATACACTATGTGAGTGAAAGGGATGGTACGGTACGATACGATAGGCTTCGGCAACCCGACTAACGGGCGCTCTGCTCCAGGGATCGGATACCGGTATTTCCTCCATAGAAAAATACCGGTATTATTACGGTCACCGGTTCATTATTACGTTTTTAATGGGACAATCTAATAATACGACGTTGTTACCTAAATACATGATTCAGCCCTACGTAAAGAGCAAAAAATTATCCAAGATATTGGGCTAATTCGGGGTTTTTTAAAAATACCGGTATCGGTCCCTGCTCTGCTCGTAGACGCGTAGCCGATATCATGTGTTTCCTCGTATGTAGCGGAAATTTTGTAGCGCTACGAAAAGCTTGATAGCGAAAGTGTTAACGTCCGAAACCGTCTGTCAGTCACTTCAGACCACGTAACGAGAAGTGTCAGAAGATCTAATTTCCCCAGAGCACTAATGTTTCTAGACTTTGATAGATGTGTTCTGTTTTTCACGTGACAGAGCACATTATTTTATATAGGTAACTTGATTACTGCAAAGTTTATTTTTGTACCAATAAAAGTGAATGGAAATTGAATGAAATTAATGGGAAACAATGTTTTCTTGCCTTACGCATAACCGAATATAAGAACGCATTGCAAAATACACAAGAAAATACTCGAAGTAACAAAATATTACCAATTTATGTCCTTATCGACAATCATAAATCGACTCGGAAATGAACGCTTTCTCCCCGCTGATAAGGAATACCTACAAAAAGAATTTTCCATTATCTTTTCTTAGTCATTGGATTTTTTTAAAAATGTTTTCTTTTAATTTGGCCGCTCAAGGAAAATGGCCAGTTCCAAGATTGCTTCACGTTGTGTGTAATCTCAATTTAAAATGTGAGGATAATAACTTCCGGGAATTAAGGCTTTTCCTCAGTGTCGTCGGTTTAGCCTGGAGGGTTTCCACATTCTTAATTTAAACCAAATAAATTCACTTGGGAATAAAGTTGAGCTTGTCTTAAGTTCATTTTGTGATGCAAATTGATACAGTCCCAGAATACAGTTGACAACGCCCAGAATCGATCAAAAACACGTTTTTATTAGTGTCCGACCGAAACATGTTTTTTTTGCCGAAACCGAAACCGAAGATTTAATTATTTTTTGACATTTGTTTAAAATTGTGTAATTACATTCGAATTAACCATTTATAATTCCATTTGTATTTTATTTATATTTTCTGTGTGTCCAATTATGTTATGACGATCCTTATTCGGTGAATATGTTTAAATCCTATCCCATTATTACTATTTATATCTTAATTGACGATCATGATGTGAATTCGTATACTTTTGACATGAATGCAAATTTATATTGTAATTTACATCTATGAAATAAATGAATCTGAATCTGAATCTGAAGGTTCGGCGTTGGCTCTAGTTTCGGCCGAAACCGAAACTTTTGTAGATGCATTAAAATCGTGTCAACCGTTCGAAAAGCAAAATAAGTGATTATGTTTTTGTGGGATATAAAAACATAAAATACTTAGCTAAAATAAGATGTACTGTTGGCGGAGTCGAGCGAGCTACGCCATTGCCGGCTGTGCCGATGTTAGCCGATCGCGATGCGGAAGTACAATGTTGATAGTTTCGGGGCGGCCGAAAGGTTCGGCAGTTTTTTGGCCGAAACCGAACCTTCGGCCGAAACATGAGTTTTAGACCGAAACCAAAACTTCGGTCGAATACTAGTTTTTATACAACGCCGGTGGCAAACAAGCGAACGGTCCACCTGATGGTAAGCAGACACCGCAGTTTATACACGCCCGCAATTCGTTGCCGACCCTTTATTAATTTGAGGATGCACTGTGTTGACAGAAGAAGGGACACATTTAGGTCCCCCTCTGGCAACCTTGCTCACCTCCAGGAACACAACACTACATACCTGTATAGTAAATTATGTTATTATGGCTATGGTCTTCTACAAAGCGGAGGTATTTCCCCAGTTGGGCTGCTCCAAATTCGAGCAATATGACATTTTGCTGTGCCCTCTATTCGTATCGTTATTACTTGACTCTGATGATGATGATGATGATGAAATTTTGTCATCATCCTCTTATCTTTCTGCCGGTTGAAGGAGCCCAGGGTCGGATTGACATCCAAACCCAAGATTTGGCGTGGGATACTAGTTATTCTCAGACATGCAATGAAATATTGAAGTTACGTTCGTTGTAACAGTCTGCAAAGTATCACGTTTCGGATGCGGCGCAACGAGCGGCCCATAATGGGATTTCATACAATAGTAGGCCTAGGCCGGCAAAGTAATCGTCTTTTGTTTCGGGGGCGCGCCGGCGCGGCGGCGGGCGCGCGGCCCGGACAGGAATTGTCTGCCTCGTATCTCGTATAAACTCTCGGCAATCCCCGATTTCGCGGCCTCTGCAATAATGTACTCCTACGAAAGAGACTGGTATCTCGGACCATGTTGGGATAATACTGGTTTCATTACGATGATTTCCTTCACCAAGGAGCTACTCTTAAGTGTTAATGATATTTCGTGCAAAAGATTTTTCTGAAAATTCCAATCGTGCCGAGGTTCTACGGTAACATTACCCGGCTTCAGATTTCTCAACCACGATAGCATTTTAAAACAAAGAAAGATATCCACATACGCAAACGATCAACAAACAGTGCCCATAAAAGTAAAACCGGTAAAAAATAAATCAATATGATCCATTATTGTGTGAAAGAGACTGCGATATCGGAGGATACAAAAACAGAATGTCAATTCAAATGTTAACATAATTTTCCGGCTGGTCGTGCGAGGTGAACAAAACAAAGGGTTCTATCGCTTGGAATCGGGACCCTCCTTCGGGGGTTCCGTACGTATACAGAGTAGATAATACCACTGCTACAAAGAAATACATTTTTTTCTGATTAAACTTGACGTGGGTAGGCCCTCACAAGGTGGACTGATGACCTGGTAAAGGTCGCGGGAGTCCGCTAGATGCGGGTGGCGCAGGATCGGTCATTATGGCACTCTTTGGGGGAGGCCTATGTACAGCAGTGGACGTCTTTCGGCTGATATGATGATGATGATGATGAATGTTGAAGCAACACTAAATCAGGTTATTTATTTAATCAAATAATGTTATATTATGTTTATGTGTGAACCCTTTGGGGCCCGCCTTTAAAGGTCTGGTCAAAGAACAAAAGACACACATAATTCGACATGTTGCAATTATTTATTAAGTCATATTTTAGGTACCTATGTCTCTCTCTATCTATCAATCATCGAAGTGAGGATATGTCCATGGTGCCCCTGCTTTTGTCAAATCAAATATCACGGATGGAACGCTGTAATACTATGGTCATGTCTCCAGTGTCTTTACCATAAGTTTGCATTACCGTACTCACTAGCGACTGCGTAAACGATTTATTATGAGGCGCACTACTTTTGCCCATACAAATTTTTACGCAGTCGCTAGCGAGTACGGTCATGTAAACTCATGGTGAAGGCACTGAAAAGAAAACTGAATAGAGTGACTGGTTTGTTCACGGCTAGGTCGAAGGCAACTCGCTGGAATGACGTGATTAAAAAAGCTTTTGAGTCCTCCATGCTCCAATGTACTAGCGATACCTTTTACCGGCAGAAATGGAAGCTCTGTCCTCAGAAAGGTTTACAACCCACGAAACATTTCTCCATGTACTACCATCTATACTACCATGACCATTCATACCCTACAAGAGGGCGCAAGAAAATGTAAAACAACAAGTTGGTAAATAACTTCCAAAAAGATTAGAAAAAACAGAATACCGTAAACCGGGGTTACTTTCAAATTAAGGGGCGACTTTAAAAATTCAGTTCTTATGCCGTGTTTTACTTTTATATTTAGTTACCTTATTTGATACATATATGTATCTAAGTAGCCCCGTTTCTTAAAGTCACCCCAGTTTACGGTACATATTAAATAAATTACCTAACTGTAACTCGCATCAACAGCTCTATACAAATACCCATCAAAAGTGAATTGTAAGGCAAATCGCGTAATGCAGACAAGCCTGCTCAATGCCATCTATCATGCGAAGGGTTCGTCTACTTATTTACCCCTTTAGTAAATAAGGTGCCCTTTCTTAGGAGGGACCCGTTTTGTGACACCTTTCTTTGGGAACTTCGCACTTATTACCCTACAATGGTAACCTATGTGATTGACTGCCTTGAATACGTTAAGCTATTCGAGGAACGACGCGTAAGCTACGCCGTAGCGTGTAGCAACATTTTCCCGATTTGTAGCGGAAATCGCCCGTTGAGGCATGACTCGCGGGTCTTGAATTTATTAGGCTACTTTTTTTTGTATTTGTTCAGACTTCAATTAAGAATTAAGTTGGGTAACATGTTCTTTTTTTTTAGTTTATTTAGAAAACAAACAGCCATGTACAAAATATTTCATACAAAAATGGACGCAGATTAGGCCTAAAGCTTCATATATTACTACGTAACAATTATTGACTAAATAAGTTACAGGTGCCGTTATAATTACCTATTTAATTGTGTACTCATGTAAAGTAGTTTAACTAAAGTAAAAGAGATTATTAAAAACAATGTTTTCCCTCACTTCATATTATCTAGAAAACAAACATTGCCGAACTTTATTCATGTTCTATCCAATGTATGCGGATAAGTCAATATCAAATATCAAATCGTTTATTGCACTCATGTTAGTACAGATACAGTTCTTCAGTTATTGATTACAGTTCAACATGAACCCTGTAAGGGCACAGCAATGATATAACTTATATTATAATTTAGATAATAATTGTAACTCTTCTTTTTTATATTTCTTACGCAGAGTTAAGTAATATTAAAAAAAATATATATATAATTGATAAAAATATAAAATTTGTAACATTATTAGAAGGACATAACTTGAAAATTAAATTAAATTACATTTTAAAATATCACAATGGATCCGGGAAAGCAAGCTATAAAATCATTTCAAGCTTAACTTGAAGCAGCGAATCTGACCAATGACGGTGATTTTAGTTTGCTTTTCCTTACTGTGTTCACAAGCCCTGTACTCCGAACTTCGAAATGCGAACGTCATATTGTGCCGCCTCTTTCACTCTCGTGTTGTACACTATATGAATGAAAGGGACGGCACGAAACAAAGTTAGAGAGCAAGACAATAACAAGCTATCACCGATACGCCAAGATTTGCCCTACAGGTGTCCTATGAAGGGCGACGCAAACGTTGCAGACTGGGTAGGCCCAGTCGGAGATGGTGGAGTGACCTGGATCCATTTTGTCAGCAAATTGGTGGAAGAAGCACTCAATAGGGAGACATGGACATTACGAGGAGAGGCCTTTGCCCAGCAGTGGGACATTCATTAGGCAATTATATCATTCATTTTATCGTCATTGGTCAACTTTCTACTGAATAATCCTCTGTATTCTGTAACCGAATTTTTTGACAGAACAGCATAAATATAATTTTAATCTTAATTCTGACTTTATTGCATTGTATTGAGTTGTATTTCATGACGATCCTCTCAGGTGAATTTTATCATACTCATTATATTATTTAACTGCTATTTTATTCATTTATTTTTCATTTATTTTGTTTTATTTAATGTTGTTGACGATCACAATAGAGATTCTTGTAAATTGACATGTAATTTATATTGTAATCTTATATTGTGAATAAATGAATCTGAATCTGAATATTTTAAACCGGCTAAGTGCGTATCGGACATCGCACATTTAGGGTTCTGCACCAACCGCAAAATTAAATTAGTTTTAAGAGCCCCTATGAGTAAAAAACGCTCATCTATTTAGGCCATTTTCTGTTCGAATTTACACGTATCTTGACATTTTCTCAATTTTATTATCTAGAGCAGGATTATTGCGACCTAATGTCATAAAATTGAAATGTAGTTTTTGAATTTTTTATTAAAACTATCGTTTTAATCATCACTCCAAAATGACCATTTTCAAACTAGAAGCAGCTTTTTTCCGTTTAAATTCTACTACGCACAATAAAATCAAAATGGCTACGTCACTATCTAAAATTTTTATAAAGTTATCGTGTCCTTTAATCACTTTTTTGTTATCATCAATACTTTTGTCATAATTTGAAATCAAAACATTTTAAAACTTATAAGGCCTGTTAATAGGAAGGATTTTATTTATTTTCTTTATTAAGGATAGGATATAGGAAAATATACGTATAAATAAACATTATTACCACAAGTTCATAGGTCAATAGAAAAAAACTGACTTTAGCGGCTTTTCATTACTTTGTTTTCCACCATTTTTTTAAACAAAAAAATCTGTATTTTTATTTATATACTCAACTAGCTTACAACGATACCCCACTCGATGGGCTGGATCAAAATATTTTTTTCGCGCTCCCCTATAACCGCATGGCCCTTAAACATTTAAACATATTCTTTAAAAAAATCGTATAGCTTTGTGTCTACAAGATGCTTATCCAAATTTAGAATAAAGGAAAAATTGAAAAATTTAGGCACCGAGCAGGATTCGAACCTGCGACGTCCCGGCACTCGCGGCCAGTCGCTCTAGCTAACTGAGCTATAGGTGCAATCGCTACCCAGTCCTAAATTCATCAACCGTTCCTTCGTATTAAGCAGTACCGCTGCTAACGTAAACTACATTTTTAATACAAACGCCTTAAGGGAGGCGTACAGCGACATCTACCAGAAAACACATGCTTCATTAACGGCACTAACGTCTCAAATTATATTGAGAATGGTCAGTTGCGATGCGCCATCCCAAAAAATAAAGATGCTTATCCTGTGAAAATTTGAAGACTGTAGCTCCAACCGTTTGGCTGTAAAACCTGTGTGACAGTCGACGGATGGGCGGATGGACGCGTGACGTGAGTGACATCAATAGGTCTCCTTTTGGACCCTTCGGGTACGAAAACCTAAAGGAAGTTCGTTTCTTTTTTCAAACTAAAATACTACACTAGACATTTATCGATGTTTAGTTTCAGTCGCTACGTCTCTGGAACCCTAAGTATGTGGTAAATTGTCAAGTCACCGCGTTTATTGGCAAACAAAGCCCTTTTCAGCCCGTCGATCACCTGTCGGCGGGGCAGGTACGAAAAACCAATTTGGGATGCTTGTTTTGCTTCATAGGAAACTTGTATACTGATGAGTTTTGGGAATTATGTTGGAATACAATAGATTCACGTAAAGCTCTCCTGAGCGAAATACCGCACGAGAAACGACCCGCCCATGTTACGTTTTAAACGCTAAACGTGACATGTTGTCTGTTAGGATCAAACCCTCAACCTGACGAGAGGTCTCGCAAGATTGTAACCAGTAGAGGGCTAGAGGGAGACCCTACGCAATGGAGTAGTGGAACACGACCAAACTTGGTTTGATCTCTTATCCTACAGGTCTGAATTAAGCCATCAGCGTGCTGGTCTTCCGATTCCACTCACACCTCAGATTTGACTGAAACCACTCAACCAATCCCACTGGAGCGCAAACTCTTAGAGTATTCCAGTGTTCCAAACCACACGCATGGTCGTGCCGGAGGTTTTCCCCTGGATTTTCCCCAGGCTACTCTCCAACCGCGCACTCCTATCGCTTTATTGGGCCCGGCCTATAAAGCCACAGACAGGTTCAAAAAAAAAAAGTGCTGGTCTGCCTCTCTTATCTTCAGCCGGGACATTAAAGCCTGTCACAGACTGCAGCGGCCTGCGGTGGCGGCGGCGATGGCGGCCTGCTGTCACTAAATAAATGAAATAATAAATGAAATAAATGAACTTTATTCTGCAAGTAGGCCGCAAAGGCACTTTTACAAGTCAAAAACTACTAGCGTTTCTCATGAGACCACTGCCGAGAAGAAACGCCGAAAGAAACTCGACAGTCAGTCATTTTCTCCAAAATATGCTTATTACAATGATACTACTTAACCTACTTAAGTAAATGTAAATGGTACACAACAAAAGAGAATTGAAAGAAAAACGAGGAAAAAATAACAATAGGTATTTACAATGTGTAGTTACACAAGAAAACAAAACATGTCGAATCGTTTGGTATGCTTTCCTGCAAGAAATGTGTCAACTAGATACAATGAAAATATTAGAGACTATGACAATCAAGGCCGCGTCTGAATGAATATTAGGATTGTCATACCGCTACAGTGTGTAACATGCTTTATTTGTCAGCTATCGATCTTACAAGCCTTAAAGTAAGTGCCTCACCTCTAATATTACGGCCGCTGCTTAAATCATGTTTTCATAGATGAGCAAGTCCAATGATGATCATAATAAATCGAGTAAGCTCATCATTTTTATCAGTGGCTTTTCGGTGAAGAAAAACGAAGGTAACCGGCGGGGTAATCACGTTACTTATTTACTACCGTTAGGTAGATTTTAATGTCAAATTTTAATTGTCACCTCATACATTTATACTTCAAAATTGACAGTAAAATCTATCTACCGTTAGTACATAAAGTTACGTGATTAGCCTGCGGGTCTAATCGTAACAAGGCATAATTTTCCCTCTGGGTTGGAACTGTTGGAAGGTCAGATAGTAGGCGTTTTCGTAAAACTAGTTCCTGCGCATAATTTGTGAATTAAATGTCGCAACGGACTCCTTAAGGCACAACCGGGAAAACGATAGGAGAATAATTATAAGCCATTATAGCCGACAGTCGTGTGGTAAGGCGACTTTAAAGTTTAAAGTGGTCACGGTCTGGCACCACCTGAACGATCAAGAGGGCTCCCCAGGGAACTGCTAAACATATACTCTGACTAAGCACAAAACGCAAACTGAAGATACAGAAACCAGCTCCGAGCGTCATCCAAAGACACATCCCCCGGCCCGTAGTAGCGGGTCGAGACCTCTCAAGGTGTTAAACAGAAAAGGCCTAGCCAACACAAGGCCTACCAACCACCATCCATCCATCCACACGGCTTTCGGCTAAAAACTGTACGAAATCTCATCGGATGTTTAAACTTTAAACTGAACGTCGTCTGTTTTCTATCTCCGAAAAGCTAACTGATAATCATCTGATGATATTTCGTACAGTTTTTTGAAAACCCCAGGGATACGAAACCAACCGGGAGCCGAGGTTCGGACTAATAAACTCCAGAAGTCCTGTGCCTACTACGATACGGTGGCTTATTGACCCTCCGGTATAAGAATTTACCAAGAAAATCCTTCACGCATCCCGATTCTTATTCAAAGGAATCTTTAAAACACTTTCACGCCAGATAACAAAGACCATTTACATACATTGGAGTGTTCGGAAGGGTTCATTGAGAAAAGGTTCCATCTGCGTCGGCCGAGGTAGGCGATACACCCTTATCTGTTTTATGGAGGACGGAAACGAGGGATGGGCTTATATGGCCTTAAAATGGTGGATATTCGCAGTGGCTTACTTATTGGGTAGTTGGATGATATACGGGCGGGATGTCAATAGATTTGTGAGTTTGTGAAAAAAAAACTTGCGGTTTAGACATTCAAAATTCACGTATTTAATTCTTTATTCATAAACTTTCCTCAAACCTATTTTGAATAAAAAGCCGTTATAATCCATTTGTCTTAATAAATCAATTTGACATTTGTGTTTGTGAGAAAGGGACAAAACACATTTAAGTATATAAGAGAGTTTTGTTAATTTTGATGAATAAGGGGGTTATTCTGCCAGTAGGGTTCTTGTGTTCATATAGAAGACATTTTATCATTTACCTGTAATCCGTACATTAGATGACCTTGACACGTCACAATTTTCAGAAAACACGTCAATTTTTACTTAGACAGGCAGCCATCCAACCAGATTGAGAACATCCTCCTTTTTTTCACCCAGTGAAACGAAGGTCTCTGCTACAGCTTCGACAAAAATGCTTTCGTTTTCCGGATTTCCGTTTGTTCTCGTCTACAGGTCGCAATTCTCAACCGATTCTCGTGAAATTTCGTGAGCAGATCGATAGTTATACAGTTTTTTTTTGTCGAGACGGTTTTTGGAAATTTCCGAAAACAATTCTTTTATCAATGATTTTGTAAGTTTCTGCGGGCGAATTTCGGTTTGTTCTTTCCTACAGGTCGCATTTCTCAACCAATTCTCGTGAAATTTTGGGATAAATATACAGATTTTTTTTGTCAAGTAAGTTTTTGGAAATAAAAAATATATATTTGTACAACGGTTTGTTCTCCTCTACAGTTCGCATTTCGCAAACGATTCTCGTGAAATTTTGTGAGCATGTCCGGTAATTATATAGAATTCTTTTGTCGAGTCAGGTTTTGGAAATTTTCAAAAACAATTTTTATTTCAAAGATTTTGTAAGTTTCTGCGTCCGAATTTCGGTTTGTTGCCCTCTACAGGTCGCATCTTTCAACCGCTTCTCGTGAAATTTTGTTAGCAGGTTCGATATTAATAATTGATCTTTTTTATAATGTAAGATTTTGGAAATGATAAAAAAACTCACCCACGAGGTCTACAGCTCACAGAGCCACTAGTTTAAGTCCGTTAAAAGCATAATAACCTTTTGCATTGATACGATTACAGTTTTGTGGGCTACTAGATGGCGCTGTACTTATCAGAAACGAACCAACGGTTGATCGATTCAAATTCCATCTTATCGTCATACTAGATTGGTAGCCAAGTGAGTGCGTAGTAACGGTATAAAGAAAATGGTTCCTCGAACCGGATTCGAATGTATAAAAGATATACATTTTCTTATAGGACTCGCTCATTAAAGCTGCCAATACTAACCCTATCCTGCGTATTTACCTTACTCGACGAAGGCGGACTCCCGTGGGAAATAACTGAACCAGTTAAGTGCACTCACACAATTTGTAGATTATTGCTTACGCGGGACCGATCAGAAATGAGCCGCGTCTGATTTCATTAACACGGCAGTGTTAGGCTCATTTCTGCCGTCTTAGATTGGAGAGGAGGTTGAGGAGCGTTCATGGCTCAGTGGCGCCCTCGTACCATGCGTTATGCGAGGTTCAGCAACGTCGGCCCCGGTAGGTACTAAATATCTTTTTTTGTATCTTTTATCTTTTTTTCTGTGTAACATGTATAACGTGTTGGATTAGTCTGTAAGTGATATCATCATCATCATTTCAGCCGAAAGACGTCCACTGCTGAACATAGGCCACGCACCGGAAGACGAGCTGTTGGTAGGCTTCCGACAAGGTGGAGTGATGACCTGGTGAAGGTCGCGGGAATCGGGTGGAAACGAACGGCACAGGACCGGTCTAAATGGCGAGCCTTGGGAGAGGCCTATGTTCAGCAGTAAGTGACATATTTAAAAGTAAATAAATAAAAAAAATACAAATAGTTTACTCAGTACTGAAATCCGGGGAATTTCCGGTTCTGGAAATGGTACCGGGC
Source organism: Epiblema foenella (assembly GCA_963556455.1). Classification (NCBI taxonomy): domain Eukaryota; kingdom Metazoa; phylum Arthropoda; class Insecta; order Lepidoptera; family Tortricidae; genus Epiblema; species Epiblema foenella. Next base: position 22,001,312 of record OY747103.1, on the reverse strand, counting down.
CCTAGTCCCGGTAAAGTCTTGGATGGGTGACCACTTTGAGTGACCACGCCAAGCCGTTGATCCCCGCTGTCTATGATAGCAGCCGTTAAGCCACGTTAGGGGCCTTCGGGCGGCTTGAGAACTTCTAACAGTCAAGTTGCCCACTTGCCTAATCCCAATAAGGTCGTTTCCCATTAAGTCGGAAGGTCAGATGGCCATCGCTTCTGTAAAAACGAATGCCTACGCCAAATCTTGGGATCAGGTAGCGGACCCCGAGCATTCTTCAGGAGGCAGATGTACTGGGATAATGCTTGGAGGTTGAGAGATGCACAGTGGAATGCCATCCTGCTCATATGACCTCCATACGACGACCTCATTAGCCTAGATGATAGCCTTGCCTACGAAGCTAGAGGTCCCGGGTTCGAATCCCAGTCAGGGCATTTATTTTTGTGAGCACGAATATTTGTTCCTGAGTCTTGGATGTTTTCTGTGGATTTAAGTATCTATTTATCTATATAAATATGTATATCGTCGCCTAGTACCCATAATAAAAGCTTTGCTTAGTTTGGGACTAGGTCGATTTGTGAAACATTGTGGTATTTAATATTTTTTAAATAAATAATTAAAAGTTGATCTTGGCACAGCAGCTTATCAGGAGCAAAACATGGTAACCTAACCTGCTAAATATTTAGTAAGTCTGTAGAGCTACATTTATTTTAATTCTACCATAATATATATATTCTTTTCAATAAAAAAATAACGGAATATTGCGTATATTATGTATTAGTAACAATCGTGGAAACCGAAGACTTTTTTGTGATAATTTGACGGTTTGTTATCCACATTAGTGGCATCTTATTTCTGTACAATCCGCATGCATATATCTTATCATAATCATCATCATCATCATCATCATCATCATATCACCCGAAAGACGTCCACTCCTAGACATAGGCCTCCCCCAAAGAGTGCCATAATGACCGGTCCTGTGCCACCCGCATCCAGCGGACTCCCGCGACCTTTACCAGGTCATCAGTCCACCATGTGGGGGGCTACCCACGCTATATGATGTTCTACCTGAAAATATTCCGCGTCCGGCCAATTTTCAATCGCTTCTCACTTCCATGGACACTCCCCTCATTGCCCTTCTTATCAAATACATTCAGGAGCACAATATTAAATTATAACCGTCGATTTCTTTTTATTATACATTGGTAACTTATATTTCTATCACTTTCTATACTCCATTTTTTCCTTTATGTTGGCATGCTTAACGTTCTGTCACCCACTTCCCGCTCTTTTACTAACTGTATAAACGTCCTGTATTGTCTGTGCCGTCCTTAATATGTGTTATTATTTGTTTTAGGTTCCCAGACATATCCTTCCACAAAAATCAAAGTTTTTATTATGATCATTCTCCTGTGATATGTCTGTATACGGCGACATTGGCGAAATACCCCTTGCCAAAGTCAGCAAGGAGTGAAAGCCATGAAAAAAAAACACTGTTAAAAATTACTCTGACATGCTAAGCTAACGCGTGAAATTTTTTTCTCTTCGTTCATTCTGGTTTGGAAGCACAAACTTTGGGTAACAGATGGTTTCCAACAACTTAGTCTTACTCCTAGTTACGTTGATTTCGTCTTTAGTAGATAAGATGTTGGAGAGAACACCGCCCATGTCGATAAAGGAGAGGTATTATTAACACTTTCCCTGCCACAGTATTAGTATTGTGATGTGCGGGTTTAGCGCACACCCATAGCCCTCGACCGTTTAGGGCCTCGTTCCAGACTAGCTCAGAGGTGATATCAGGGATCGGGAGTCAAACACAGGTTTAAATGTATAATAAAGATGGGTCTTACGCCCCCTTTATTGATATAATGAAACCTTAGCTTAGAGTAAACTACGGCGCGGAATGGTATGACGGGGTTATCGCGAATCTACGGCACGGAAATATTAATACGCACTTATATCTACGGACGGGCGGTTGTTAAAGTAGGACTGGAGCGGAATGTTATTTCAAGGATCCTAGAGTCGTGGCTAGTGCGGCGGAACCACTCTGCCTCAAATACTAGGTGTCTCGGGCAACGAGGCGAACCCCAGTGCCTCGGGCGATGCGAGGACTTGCCAGCGCAGCCTCGGAGAAGTCGGGATACTCGGGCAATGCGAGGACTTGCCAGTTTGTAATTTGTATGGCAAGCTTGACAAGTGTCTACTATATGACAGCTGCTGGCGCCATATTTAAAGTAGATCGCTCTGTAACTGTACGTTAGTGCAACCCGCCCTGTTCCTATCATGATTTTAATCAACGGATCAACCTGTTATGCCGGTATTACACATTGGGCTAATGCTAGCGCATTGGGGCACAGCCCATTGGGCCACCGTGTAGCGACCCACTTGGCAGTTGGCGCCAACGCTGGCTCGCCAAACGACTGGTGTCGGTTTTTCGCACAGCAAAGGATCTTGGCCGGCTTCGCAAACCTTGCTCACACATTGGCCCAAAGTCATATATCAGTAATAAAATTGGTTTATTACAATTTTATTACTACCAGTAAGAATTCTATTATGTTATATGTATAATCAATAATTGAAAGGAATCAAATACATAGATCAATATATTTATTTCCATACGTGTTTTACATTTTTGAAATAAAATTAATTCACAAAAGGATCGTTAACAGGTATAATAATCAACGAACTATTTTGGTGCACGTTTAGATAAAAATTGTACGAACAATTTAAATAAATTGCCACGGCTGCAAGTGATTCCACGTCTTTGTCAAAGCGCCAACGCCTGAAGATCGGTGTATCAATGTGTAAACAGCGACATTTGGGCTGGCCCTACTGCTGGCCCAATGCCTAGGCCCAATGTGTACTACGGGCATAAGATACAATAAAGGTCAGTATACACGCAATGCCTAATGGATTACAAATAGCAATTATTACATTTTATTATCATCTGTACCCATAAAAAAGGGGGGACGTCACATAAATCCAGCGTCAAATGATAAGGACGACTGAAATTGATCTTTTCAACTGTCAATATGTAAAAGTTATGCACCTTGTTTTATGGGGATACGGGTTATTTTTGAATGATTTTTGTTTTCACGGGTTGAATAAAATACATTTTATGAGTCACATATGTTTTCGGGTGTGGTGCTATAAATTGTTTCGTTACATGTACATTTTTATCTACATACGTATAATCTACATATAATCAAGACTTTTTCCCGAAAAGGTAGACAGAGATTGCGGAAAACCATTCGTTGCGACATTGACAACCTTTTGTTCTTTTGTAAATCTTAAATATAAGGTTAGTAATACATTATTAACTAAAGGTCGCTCGGACATGAAGCTGCGTCCACCGACGCATGAGCGCGGAGTCCCAGCGGTCCGCGAACGCGCTCAGGATCCTGTTGGTGCTGCTCTGCGCCCGGGCTAGCAGGGAAGCGCAACGTTTGCGCATTATAGCCGCGAATCCGTCGACCCGCGCCTCCGCAAACATGCCCGACGCACTGCAGTGCCGTGGCAGACCCGTCAGTATCCTGAACGCGTTGTTATATTGGACACACTCGTTGTGTAAAATTGACCCACAGGCCGCACGTGTAAAAAGGCTTTTATAGGTACTAAAATGATCATACTGCTTTTGAAAATATCTCCTTTTGCCAATAAAAATCTTACACTTCCTCAGGGCGCTAATGGTATAAAGAAGGGCTAAAAATGATTTACTGAAGTCGCGTTTTCCCATTATGTCGCCAGTGGGAAAGGGATTTTAACTCATTCACTCCCAAATAATAACTCACATGTAAACCATATTCCCCTAAACCGTTATTATGTATATCCGTATGGCAACAATTTGTGGATTCGCTCAAACTTAACAATTACAATTCACAACGTGCGTTGCCACGTGAATATGACCCTACAGTCCAACCAATAACAAAGTCAAACTTCGTCAATCCGATTTCCTAAATGTAAACATATTTTGTTTTTATTGGCGCCAGCAAATTTATCTCTGCGCTCTAAATTCGAAATCAATTCGATTATGAACTGTATTCGTTTGGGTTAAGGTAGCAGGGTTGTATAGTAGATGTAAATTTAAGTCGGTGTAAAAAAAGGTTTGCAGCGTTTGGATGATTCTGCAAAATTAACCATTTCTGCGGATATTATGGTGGCGAGGTAAACAGAGTTTTTATTAAATTCCACCGTTATTATTGAATTGGCCTTTCCCTTTTAATTACTGGTGTTACCTAAATTAACGAGCAGAATTTAATTTTAGCAAACCGTTAAAAAAGTTATAGAAAGGGTAATTTGGTATGAAAATTTAATAGTCAATCATCGTTTCACTTCTTCTACAAATGGTGTATCCACCAGAGGTGACCTCGGCTTTGTTATATAGGGTCGCTAGGCCAGTTACGCGGCCTGCGTCAGTTTGCGACCTTCTGAAGAACGATTTTTTTTCACTTAAAGATATTTACCTTTTTACATGCCCTAAAGAAATAGTGAGTCGTATGCGTTTTAATTAGTAGCTATTTAATGAGAATATATTAAAAAAGCAAGGAAATATCCTTTCAGTTCATCAACTCATCCAAGTGGCCGCAAACTGGCGTATCAAGTTAACAGGCCGTAAATCCACCTACCGACCCTATATATATTGGATACCTCGCGTATATAACAGTTAGGTCAATTAGATATTAAATAGTAAAGGAAAAAAATGATTTATGAAAAGTACATCAAAGCGCTCACTTTAGTCAGTATTTCAACAAATCAATTTTAGGTTGTTAGGTTTTTTTATGTGCCGAAGCCATTAGTAAATAAATACATAGGTACATAAAATTAAAATACAGCTCCACACATTTTTGGTGAATACCTACTCTGAGGGTTGACGTTAAATATATAAATCAGCTTTTCTGATTTAGGATAACTATTATCAGTAGCTCTAATATAAAGGCACGTCTGAAGTAGCACCGTCTTCAGATCAGGTCATTCTTGTCTCCAAAATTGTGGGTAAGAGGTGAGGAGAGGAAATCACGGTATATATCGAAACTTACTCACAAAATATTAACACTAGATTAATAAATAGTCATTATAATACGAAACTCGGATGACGATCTACAGAATACTTGTTGCTACAGTCAGATTCAACCGGATTTTGTCCATTTCGTGCGACCATCATGACACTGACACTCCGATCTCTCTGTCAGATGCCATGACAGCTACCCTCGGGTCCGAATTGCACCAGTGTTTTTCCGTCGGAGCGTGCAAGGCGGCACCGGCCAGACACAGTCTGTGCATTTGTTACGCTCCTTAATTTGTACGTCTATACGAGCCTTAATATAACTTTTTAATAAACGCGCCGTCAAATATAGTCTTGTCTCAATTTATATGGTAGCACGAGCAGCGCCTCTGGTGACGTTAGATGGTAACTATTTTTTCCAATACGAATTGAAACTAAACGCAAACGCCTCCGATTGTGTTTTGTTTCGAAAGAACATACCAGAGGTATTGAAAGCAGTTAACTTTTGGACAATAAGAATTTACGTATGAATACTATTTAATAATTAATTAACTTTGTTTCAGGTATTTACTTATTCCTACATAACTTGAAGCGTGAAGCAGTAAGTAAAATTTATCAACGTACATATCATATCATATGACGATTCCTAATGGGAAATATATTTGAATTTGTTTTTTTTTATTATTGTTTACTTGTTGTCATTGTGTTATTTTTATTTTTGTTGTTTTCACGATCATGCACTAATAATTCTTACAATTTTGACATGTATGTAATGATCTACTAAAATATTGGCGCCACTGTCTATGCACAAACGTCCCATTAGTATGAGAATATATTTAGTTCCAGTAATCGCCACATTACGGTCTTCGGCGTCATACAAGAAATTAAAGCTACTGCTGAGAGCTTTCAAATGATATATAGCTCAACTGTATACACCAATGGGACACCGCCCATACTAATTTACCCATTCTCCTTTATATTGTAATTGATTTAATAATGTAATATACTCGTAATTTATCGGGCAATCTATCTTCCAGGCCTTTGTAGCATTTTATTACAATACTCATACATTTTTTTACAAAAAATAAACTTGTAGGTGACCATTCAAGGCCCATGATGATATCGTATGCGTCATGGTCATAACTCTACAAGAGATTTTCGCTACATGGCAGAAAAATGCTGCTACACACTACGGCGAAGAGCGAACGGTGGACGAACGGCACAGCTATTAGAATATTTTCCGTTTTGTAGCATAAACTGTCTTCGATCAGTAACCCCGACTGGAGAAATCTGATCCGTGTACGTGTCTGAGACAGGGCTCCGAACCGGTTTTTACTATTTTTGAAATATCTCCTAAAGTATTTCTCATATCTCCATTTTCATTGTAAGATTTGGTTTCGTTAACCTTCGTCTATGAAATAAATGATTTAAAGTACGAAATAATATCGTAAAACGCAATTAACCGAAATTTTTAACCGGTTAATTGTATGAAGACGAAACCGGTTTCCGAGCCCAAGGGATCGAGAAGTTAAGCTTTGTCTGCTACGTCGTTGTTTGCAGCGATATTTTTCCGCTATTTTGCGAAAAACGAGCATGTGCGAGGTTAAAAAATAAAATACGAATTCAAAGGTCATCCCACTAGTTATTATTTACTATTCTTTCAGGTGGTAATTGTGCGTTTTTATTCAGCATCCATTCCCTGTGCTAATTCACAATTAAGGTGTTGTGGGCCACAGTAAACAGTAACCCGCTAACAAACAGTACGGCTTTTATGGCAAATAATACAGTTGGGTCATTGTCAGATTTAGGTTCGCGTCTTTTCGGTGAACATATTAAAAAATAAGGGCCAAAAAGCTTAATTTTGGATTGGTTTAGTAACCCGCATAAACGGTGTTGCCGTAACTATAAATCCATGTAATAAAAACATAACGTAAGCCGTTAACTATATTGACCACCGGGTGGACAACTTTAATTTTACAACTAACAATGACCCAGTTCTAATTTAAAAATCCACATAATTATAAAAAATACATACTATAAATTACGATATAAAAACTCTTTATTTCAGCTAACAAAAGTAAAAATCTGTGCTAACACAAAAAATATGAGCAGAAGCAAGAAGACAGACGATTACATATGTACCTAACTCTCACAAACAACTTTCGTATGTGTATATCGGAATGACCACTTTGAGCAAAGAACATATTTTGAAAAAGTGAACATAAAATCATTATATGTGAATACCGAACTCTCACAAACAATTTTTGTACGTGTATATCGTAATGACCGCTTTGAGCAAAGACAACATATTTTAACATAAAATCATAGTTAAAAATCACATAATTTACCATAACGTGCAGCGGTGCAATCTAGACTGAGGGAGATTAAAACGAATCGAAAAAAAATTCCGTGTTTAACATCATTTATTAGAGTGCCATCTATGGCCGGATAGCGGAAAAGCGCTTTCAAAATTTCACCAAGATGGCACTCTAGTAAATGATGTAAAACGGAAAATATTTCGAGTAGTTTCAATTTCCCCCAGTCCGCTGCACCTTATCTAATTTGTTAGTATCGGTTGGCCTCTTACGAGAAGTAACATTCTGATTTCTTTTTGTATTAATATATATTTATTTCATAATAAGTATAAAAACTAACTAACATATCATAACATAATATAATATACAATATAATAAAAGACCTACAAACTAATAAATAATCTAAAATAAGGGGTCCCCCCGCGGCATAGTGCCAAAGATGCTGGCAGCATTTCCTCGCTGTACAGCAATGCTTATGCGTTGAGCGAGGAAGCTGCCAGCCCTTTGGTCAACAGTGGTGTCCACTAACCTTTTAGTAAGTTCTTTGAAGAACTCTTGGGCCCTGGGACCCCACGGACCGAAGGTCTCTACACCGCATGGAACAAAGTTGTATTCGGTGCCGAGACCCCTACATTACAATACAATACAAATACTCTTTATTGCACACCTCACATAATAAAATAGCACATAAAAAACAAAAAACAAAGATACGGGAAGACAGAGGCAGAACAACAGGCGGTCTTATCGCTAAAGAGCGATCTCTTCCAGACAACCTTTGGGTAGTGGAGAAATGAATTATAAAGCTGAAAAGTAGGTGGTGCATAAACTATTACAATGAGAAAAAAAAGAAAAAAAAAGATTCCAAAACAACTATTCAATATAAATACACATACTTAAATAATATATAAATATACATACATATAATATATAATTATATATATCACTGCTATAGAATATTTAGTAAGAATAAAATAGTGTCAGCCATAATAATTAATTACACATTCTGATTATAATGAGACATTAAAGCATAACATATTTTTCAGAATTATTCGCCTGCGCATTTAAGCCTTCAGAGTTTCAAAAACGACCATCTGACATTACTATCTTCACTTAATTTAATTAGATAATAACGTATGAACAACGCCCAGGAGTAACGTAATCCATATAACCTAGTTAGTCATCACGTTGCTCTGTATAACGTCTACCCTAACTTAAGGCGAGGCATTTCCATTCCAAATGACCCCCTCTAACACGCGTGAGTTTGCAATTAACCATCCCTCTCCCTACGGAAGCTCTGCGCGTAATTTAGTAAATATTTAGTACATTTTGATTGATTTTTGGAACACTGGATCACTTATGAAAATTCTATCAAGTTATTTTGGTAGAACAATAAAAAAGCTATCCTTTTTGTAAAAACAAAAACACATCACTGTCGTTGATAATTACGAAACCTGCAGCATTAAAGTTTATTTTTACTATGATATTTAGGATTTTTTGACAGAGTTACCAAGGCATTTTGAATATTTTGTTCCATTGTTTTGTATTTTTTTTATTGCAACCATGGTAAATACAGTAGATCTTATATAGTTATATTGGTTTCACATGGACCCTGGTAGGGCATTGCACATTTTAAATAGCCTATATGTTACAATTATAGTAATAGCCTAATAGCATGCAACTTGCGGAAATTACAATTTAATTAATTATAGATATTAGATAGGGATATCAAATTTATATTATATAACATTTTATTATATGAAACATTAGTTTAAATTTAATTAGGAAATAGTAATATGTCAAGTAGTCAGTTTCTTTTTCAGTCCACAGTAATTTTTGTGTAGTTTAATTCTAGATTATTTTTTCACACTGGAAGCTCAAACTTCAGTATTTTCGTCAGATCTCTGAATGGGCCTTGCCTTAACTGAGAGTGACACTGACACCACATACCATCACTATAGCCTGTGGCATGTAGAGCGCTTCGTAAAATATTAAATATAATTACAACTGCATCCAGATGGCCAATCTGAGACCTATCTTCACATTCCGATTTCATTTCAATCTATTTCGCGAGATCCGTTAGTTAGAGGAATTTTATTTGAAGGGTTTGTTTAGTGTCGGAGGTTTTCCCCTGGATTTTCCCCAGGCCACTCTCCAACCGCGCACTCCTATCGCTTTATTGGCGGCCTATAAAGCCACAGTCATGTTCAAATAAAAAAGGGTTTGTTTCGTATGGGGAGAGCTTGATCCCAATGAGTTTAGGTTTTGGTGAGTTAATTGTCCCGGAATGACTAAAGCATTAAAAGGGTTGGAAGAATTGAGCATCTTAGGCTCCCTGGATCGGACACTGGTTAAGAGGCCTTATTAGTTTTAAAATGTTTTGATTTCAAATTATGACCAAAGTATTGATAATACCAATAACGTGATTAAATGATACGATGATTTTATTAAAGTTTTAGATAGTAACATAGCCACTTTTTGATTTTATTGTGTGTAGTAGAATTTAAGCGGAAAAAAACAGCTCTTTGCTTGAAAATGGTCGATTTGGAGTGATATTTGGAACAATATTTCTTAATGAAAAATCAAAAATGTAAATTGTAGATTTATGATATTAGGTCGCAGTACTCCCGTTCTAGATAGTAACATTGAGAAAATGTCAAGATATGTCTTAATTCATACAAAAAATGGTCTAAATCGATGAGCGTTTTCTAACTGATAAGGACCCTTAAGAGCGAGTGCCCGCAATGCTTTGGTGTCATACTGGAATGCGAAACGTGTGTTTGAGATGAACCACTAGTAAACATTCAGCGACTCTCATTCCTTTCGGAGTAGTAGTTTTTATTCAGCCGCCATTCCCTCACGCGGCTAATTCTCAATTAAGGTGTCGTGGCGCGCAGTGAACAGTTTAATAACAGTAGAACTAGTTTTATTTTAGATGATTTTCCGCTATGACATTTAATCTGTAAAATAAGTTGTGGCGTAGGTATTAGTTGCACGAAAACGAACTTCCAGCTCAGAGGGAAAACTAGATCTTTTTAGGTTTAGACCGGTTTCCTCGGGATGTTTTCCTTCACCCAAAACCTACTGTATTGAAAAACCTAATGGTACTTATGAGCCGGGGTTCAAATACACATAGATTCCAATAGGTACACTATAATATATTACTTGCCTAGGACGGTAAAACAAAGATTATGTCAGATGGCAGGTATGTGACGCCCAAGTCAAAGTAGGGGCGGGGCGATAAATATGCGATCTGAAGCCTTTTTTATTACCAATGATTAGTACATCATTTTATGTCTCGCCCTGACCAGTATATGGGATATTTCAAACGAGTAGCGTGTGGTAATTGCCACTTTATGACCACGAGGCATAACTGGCTATTTGACTTAATTTTTATGGTGGTTTTTTAAGGGTCGGCAACGCGTACGTGATTCCTTTGGAGTTGCGGGCATCTATAGGCTGCGGTGGCCGCTTACCATCAGGTGGACCGTAAGCTTGTTTGCCACCGGCGTTGTATAAAAAAAACTAGTTTTTATAGACTATCAAATGTTTGTACATATGAATTTTAACATGTGTCAAATACCCAATTACGTTTTCACATCTGCTATTCAGAAAAGAGTTAGTGTTGCGTTCGAATGAGGGATCAAAGATGTACTTTTCTTCTCTCATTTGAAGGCAAGAATGACTTTTTTCCTCATAGAAGGTATGAAAAGCAGTATGTGACACTCTGTAGTAAAATTATTTCATGTTTTTAGCAGCGGGCCTCATAAGCGTTGTGAAAAGCAGTATGTGTCACGCGGTAGCAAAATTATCTCCGTCTTGGGCGTAAACACTTGAATCTCTCGCTACGCTCAAGATTCAATATACCGGCCTCGCCGTAAATATATCATTTTGCTCTCTTGAGACACAATCTACTATTTATGTTGAGACTACTATCTATGTATGTGTGAGATGAAGGATGATAGGCATTCTAGTGTACCTACGTAGATAATTAGTATCATTGTTTTGTTCCTTTAAGTTGATGTTTCGTTTCACAGTGTATTAGACTAAATCTGTAATGCTGTGTAAATATACTTAAATAAATAAATAAATAAATAAATGTTTCCGTACTGCGTATAATCTGTCCACTGTTACCGTACACAGTAATTACAGCCCGTGCTTTATCTCCGTAATGCCACATAAACTATGCATGACCCAAAACAAGGATTACGGTAATGCCGCGTTTATTGCAGGTTCCGTAGCTGTGTGCTAATTGGGGAGGGTCTCGGGGATTACTTAACGGTTTGCATAAGAAGGCCCTGGATTTATTATGATGTAATGTCCCGCTGTAGCGCAAAGGGTCGTTTTCGGACTTACCGATTCCGAGCAGCCTGTGGGATTCTTGAAGGTACGCTAGTAACCGATGTGGGGACGTTGCTAAGCAAGGGCGCTACAGAGCCTTTACCAGCATGAGTTTGCATGACCGTACTCGCTAGCGACTGCGTAAACGATTTAGTATGCCGATTCTTAGTTCAATTGCGTAACCGCCAGAAGCGCTTTACTTTTGCCCATACAATTTTTTACGCAGTCGCTAGCGAGTACGGTCATGTTTGTTTGTTTTCAAATGATCTTTATTTCACAAAAAAACATTTAAATACAGGGTAATTAACAGTAAAATACAACAGTTAATTACAAATTTTACGTTACATAGGTATATACTTTATCAGATTGAAGCACCTACATATAAAAGTTTACGGCATCTTTATTTTTTTTTGTTTATAGTACTATTTTTCACATTATTTATTTAAACTTACTTATATGGTAACAGAACACATAGGAACAATTGTGAATTTATTAGTATTAAATTCACTTATTAAAGCATGTAAACTCATGGTAAAGGCAGGGCTGACCGGCATCTAAGAAAAGTTGCACAGCGCACGCTAGGCGAGTTTCTGGTAGTGAGTGTTAAAATGGAGTCTCGTCTGCAATGTAAACAATCGTCGATAGTTCGATTTCCAATATTTCCACCCCAACAGATCCACTGTCCGAGTGGGTTTTGACTGGACTAACCAAAATTTTATCCAGTAAAATATGAACGATAAAGAAAAATTTTAATTAAAACCAAACTTGACTTCTACCAAAAAATAAAAATTATTCATACATAAAAGTAAAACAAACCTCTGCATTCATTTTTTCCTTCCACATTCTTTTTTTATTACATATTTATAGACTTAATACATATTGGAGGGCACGTTATGTTGATACCTGCTGCTGTCTATGGCAGCAGTCGAGCCAGATTGGAGACCTTCGGGCGGCTTGAAATCTTCCAACAGTCAAATTGCCCATTCAGTTGACAAAGGGGTGTCGAAGTTGCACCACGTCCGTAGGGAGTACCCACCGCTACCCTACACGTGACTAAAAGTGCAACAAAACTGACAACCGTACTGTCTTCTGGATGATTTCACGGTTTTTTTTTTTGAACCTGACTGTGGCTTTATAGACCGGGCCCAATAAAGCGATAGGAGTGCTTTTTTTTGAAGCTGACTGTGGCTTTATAGGCCGGGCCCAATAAAGCGATAGGAGTGCGGGAAAACCTCCGACACGACCACGCGTGTGGTTTGGAACACTGGAATACTCTAAGAGTTTGTGCTCCAGTGAGATTGGTTGAGCGTTTTCAACCGAATCTGAGGTGTGAGTGGAATCGAGCTACTGGGAGTTTTGTCGCTGGTTCACTAAACCTAGCCTAGCTGAGAAGAGTCCAGCAAGAAACTCAGCTAGGCCCGACCTGAGTCGGACTGACCCTACCCGGTGTGCGGCGGTACCGGGACGAATAGGGACTATATGTGTCACTGTTGTCGCGATCGCGCGGTGGACGTCCCCGCCAGATTTCACGGTTCGAAATAATTGCCATACGATAAATACGAAAGCTAGTTTCAATGAGTAACAGGAAGGAAATTTAACATTTACCCGTTGGAGTATTATGTGCATAGAAAGCAACTAGGTGCATACAGCCTTTCAAAATATCTCCACAACTTGTCAATAGTACGAAGTACGAGTAACTTTAACAGTCCGAGTCCTTTGACGTCTATAAACGTAATTCGAATACAGCGAACTACTTAGTTAATGAAATAGCAGAATCGAATGCACACTACTCTCCTTTTGTCGGCGTAGTCGAGTAACGGCAGTAATTACAACACGGTTTAAGATAAGGGCATTTCAAGCGTACAAATTAAATTAAGTTGGGCGAATATTTATTTCACAAAGTAAGTAATTGAAAATCTAACTTATAAACTCGAAAGTAAAATCTATTATGTATTCAGGCTTAAACTGCTGAATAAATTAGAATTTTGCGCTCACTTAGGCATTCCCGTCGGCGGGGAAGTCCGCTCGATCGACAACACAGACACGTATTGCCCTTATTCGTCCCGGTACCGCCGTACACAGGTTAGAGTCAGTCCGGCCCAGGCCGGGCCTAGCCGAGTTTCTTACTGGACTCTTCTCAGCTAGACTAGGTTTTTAGTAAACCAGCCACAAAACTCCCAGTAGCTCGATTCCAATCACACCTCAGATTCGGTTGAAACCGCTCAGCCAATCTCACTGGAGCACAAACTCTTAGAGTATTCCAGTGTTCCAAACCACACGCGTGGTCGTGTCGGAGTTTTCCCCTGCATTTTCCCCAGGCTACTCTCCAACCGCGCACTCCTATCGCTTTATTGGGCCCGGCCTCTAAAGCCACAGTCAGGTTCAAAAAAGAAGAGATCATTTTTTTTTGCTTAAAAAGTTCAAAAAGTAATGATTATCCATTTTAGAGCACCTCTGTCTCAAATTAAAGATTTTGTCATAAAACGCGAACAAAACCACTGGCAAGTTTGTGAAATTATAAAATAAATTAAGTCACTTTCGTAACTTTTCAAATTGGATCTGCATTGAATAAATTTAGAATGAATTTAGAATGAAGAAAAATTTGAAAAATTTAGGCACCGAGCAGGATTTGAACCTGCGTCCTCCCGAAAAAAAAATTGCATTTAATAAATTAGTGATTTATTCCAAAAATATTTTTTGCACTATCCTTTTATTTCGTTTGGTATAAAGACTAACTTCAATTTTACACGTCTATCAAATTTTTGAAGAATCAGTCCTAATTTACATGAAAATGAATTATTTTTAATTGTAAATGGAAATGGAATTTTTAACTTCTTAAATTGGATTTGTGGTTTGAATAAGTTAATTCCAATTTGCTATTTCGATTGACGCTGCTAATGGTTCATTGGTAACCTACAAATTAGACGTATACCTATTCGTTAACACTTAATCGACTACAAGTGTTACCGTAACGTAACAGTCTTATAAAACACACAAAATTATCCCGTAGGTATTACGACATTAGGAAAAAATAAATAATAATAAAATAAATAATAATAAATAATAATAATTTACTGTTAGAAGAGAGATGAGACTGATCGATCCCACAGTCAAACTGTGCAAACGGTTTTGTGGGTCTATGTACTTGTTTGTGTTGTATTATTATTTCTTAATAAATAAATTAAATAAATAATAATAATAATAGGACTAATATGTAATGCTAGCATGCAAAGGCCACGGTATCTGCTTACCTACAGGCTGTGCGTTTGTTTAACACCGCTCCAACAAGCCAGTTTTTACCATTTTCATTTCCATATGGAACCGTAATTTATAGAGATGCGCCGAATATGGATTTGACCGAATACGAACATTCGGCCGAATATTAGGTCCAGTTGTTGCCGAACCGAATATTCGGCCAAATTATTCGGTTCAACGTAATTCCTCCATTTATTGTTGTAAAATAGACTAATTGAATGGTAATGTTCATTATCAAAGCGAAATATTGACAATAAATAAGTTAAATCACTGTTAATAATGGGTCAAGTAATAATTTCACGAAGCAGTAACTATAATACACTCTTGTAACTTGTAACAAAACCTTCTCAAAATTATTCGGTAAATATTCGGCAGCTGAACCGAATAATTCGGCCGAATGCCGAAAAATCAAAAACATGCCGAATATGCCGAATACCTAATAATAACCGAATACTCGGCGCATCCCTAGTAATTTACTATGGGGGTAATAACCCTTTAGGGGGGTATTATGTTAGAACAGGTTAGCACGAAAATAATAGTCAGTAATAAAATTAAACCGCTCCAAATTACAGTGCTTAGCTGCAATTGATAGCGCCTCCAACTTGCAGCTTAGAGCTTTATGCTTACAAAGTCGAAAGTTTTACTTAGTGTTTTTAGTCACACTAGGTTTAAGCATGCTATGAAGTTAAGTTGAACTATTGTGCTTTTTATTACTTGCTCAGTCAGGAACAGAATGGATGTACGCGGGGGAAGTACTCAAAATTATATAGACAATTAAACTTAAGTATGATTCTGAAATCTCTTAGAGTGGCGCGTATATCAACTTTACACTGCCCAGTCCAGGGTGGAGCGATTGAATCTTCCTCATGTTTTTTTTTTCATTCGGCATTATGGCACCTGTATGAGCCTGGCGCAAAGAGCAGCTACTCCATCCGCTCTACCCTAGGGCAGGCCCAAGGCACCTACCACATTACTTAAATACCTATTAAATAATGTATCATTAATTTGCGAAACCGGCCGTCTATTGCCGAAAAATGTAGCTTTTTTCTTGGACATCATAAAACATCTTTTAAAGAATTAATTCATCTATAAACCAGATTATATCTGAATATAAATAAAAATCTGAAAAGTAAGTAGATAATTTTTATACGTCTGCGATATGATACAAGTCACCCCAAATCTGTCAAATTCGATGATACTTGAGAATGCCTTAGGCTCGGTCAATATTTTAATTTTAATTATTATTTGCTAGTAACATAATAATGACGCAATGACAGTACACCTTAAATCAGTCAATAATTCATTATTAACGTAGCAACTAACCTAGATAATCAAGCAATTATGTCTAAAGCAAAAAGATGCATCAGCATAATTTATTCAAGTGTCACTCCATATTAGTACATTGAGAGTATTGCTAATTGCCTCGCAATTAACTAATATCGCGTAATATATACTGTGTCGCCGCCTCATGAGAATCTCTCGCTTCTTTCACGATTTACATTAATAAAACACCTATTATCACGCGATAAATAAAACAAATATTTAAATTGTCCGTGTAATGATTGCGCTCAGTCACAGTATGGAATGCACGGTATTTAGCATTTCTTGTAAACAAATCATCATGAAGCTAAGCACACGTCGCGTCGGTCGCATGCAGCCATAATAGAAAACCACGGCCGCAATCCAAAACAAAACAAATGCGTTTTGGAAACCACTAGCGCCATCTGTGCGATTACATCTTTAACTTGTAGTCTCTAGTAAAACTCAGAAGGATTTGCGAGAATTTGGTTCAAATAGTTAGTAACTTTGTCGGTAGATGGCGTAGTAAACAAAAAAAATAGTGCAATAGTTTTGCTACTGCCCACAAGATGGCTGTTAAAACAAAATGTTTTTACGATATATGACGTATTTTGCAAAAAAAATATTCCAAGTAATAGTGATAATTAAATAATTATGAATATTATCATGAACACATGAATGTCAATAATTACAAAATATTACCGCGATCTTAAAATCTGATAATGCGACGCATATGATTTAAAAACATATTTTTATGAAAACATTTTTTTAACAGTAAAAATGATTGAATATGTACATAGTGTCAATATGGATCATAAGAATGTGTATATTATGTAAAGCAAAAAATAAAACACCATCATGAATATTTTCTTTATGAAAGTACTGCTTAATAATTTAAATTTCAATACAAATAGTTCTCAAAAAAATTAAATATTGACTGCAAAAAAACAAAAAAGTATGCCCCGCCATGACAGTGTCTTGCACTGCCGTGACCAGGATTCGAACCTGGGTTACTACGGCCACAACGTAGGGTCCTAACCACTAGACGATCACGGCTATCGAGGCGATGGAAGATCGCGTGAAATTTTCTGTGCAGTTCGACAACGTTACAAAAATATTATTTCTGATTACAAAAGAGAGATTTTTTGTTGTGGCGTGTTGTGTTATTTCGTATCGTGATTATTTGATAAAAAGTTCGGAGGAAATTGCATTATCGAGTGATTTGTTTTGGTTTTGTTTTGTTTGGTCTTGCGAGTCGTTTACCAACAACGTACATTTTAAATTAAGTAGGTATTGCGGCGATGTGGGAATAATAATTGCCAAGAAGAGACAGAGAGATACACACAATTTGCGAGATTATTTTCTTATTGATTTAGAACACTTAATTAATCCAGTAAGAAGCAAAATCAAAGAGATAATTAGGAAAACTAAAATTGTAACCACATTTTTAGTTAACAATATGGGAATATACTTACTTTATACTCTTTTCATGCGGCATGAAACGTCTTCCCTTTCCGAAGACTCGTATAACAAACTTAGATTGCGAGAGGACACGCCAAATATTGACAGGATGAATAGAGACTATCGAAAGTTCAATACTGTGTGTCTGAAGACTTGATAGAACCCTGAACATAGTTCTGACATGTGAAATTGCGGAATGTCTACAGAAAACAATCAGTACATTTTTTGCTGCACACATATATCTATTGCTTCTATTTTTTTTTAATACCCGGCGGCAAACATTCGAACTTTTCCAGTCCAATTAGTCGCCGAAGATTAATTAGTTTCTTATAAGAATAAATAAACCATTCAAATAGGAATTACTAAAAAGTCAAAAGTGAATTACTTGCGTACTAAGTACCAACTTAAATGACTTTATACTGACATTTTCGTATCTAAAAAATAAAGTCAACGCAATTATGTATTTTCTTTACTATATATGTATTTTTATTTTTTTCTTATATCATCACTACATAGTATAAAACAAGCTTTCTCTGTCCCTATGTCCCTATATCCCTATATTCCTATGTATGTTTAAATCTTTAAAACTACGCAACGGATTTTGATGCGGTTTTTTTTAATAGATAGAGTGACAATAGGAAGGTTTATATGTATAATACATGCATCAGCATTGCACCCGTGCGAAGCCGGGGCGGGTCGCTAGTTTTTAATAATACCCAATTCTTCCTTTCAAACCCACATACAAGTTTAAGGTCAACTCAATAAAAACCTTGTAAACCGACTAACACGCTAATAAAATTCGTTTCAATCATACATCAGTGTATGGTACACAAAGATACAAGAGTTCTCGAAACCAGAATGGTGTTCAATGCGACATGCTGTTTGTCAGAGCACCCTCCCGTTGTCAGTGGCAAACTGGCCGGATTAGGGTCTGGTTCTGCTGTTGGTGAGGAGAACCGTGTATCCGACATGTAATCTTATATCCTTGTTAACGTAACGTGGAGGTACGGCAATGAGGGCTATCGCCTATAAATTCGCCGCTAGAGGCGCTAGTGTAGCGCGAGGTCTCCGAAATGTCAAATATCACTCTTTGTGCTTGCGCTACGCGGGTTAATATCTAGTTAGAACAATATGGTGACTATTTTGCAATACCTGAGCTTGATTATGGCAAATATGAGTTTCGAGTCAATGACTGTCAGTGCTTTGAGACAGTTTTGTCTTTTGGAAACTTATTTCCTCCTTTATTTCCTAACAAAACGGGACTGCGCTACAAGGCGGGATGTTCATATTTTTACGGTACGGTTTTAAGGTATTAAATATGATTTTAAACGTAAACTTCGTTCTCATGCCCATAATAACCAATAAAAAAATTGACAGCTGGACTTTACTCGACAGTGGCGCCAACTGGTGAGCACAAAAACGATAGCCCTCATTACTTGGAGTTAGACAGCAACATACAATGCTCTCATTCAATAGAGATGTTGATACCCAATAAGAAAGTCAGTAAGTTAGATTTTTCTCGAAACAGGATCAAATTAAAAAAAAACTATATCTAAAAAGGGCCCCCTTGGTATCGTACCAAAGACGCTGGCAGCATTCCCTCGCTGTATGGCTATACTTAAACGTTGTGCGAGGAAGCTGCCAGTTGCGTCGATGAGCCATTTGCCGAGTTCTTTGTACAGTTGTCGAGCGCTCGGGGAAAAAAAATCCTTGACCTGTTTGTAACATATTCACCATATTATTTTAATTAGAAATAAACCAGCGAAATCCACGCAGAAACTATGAAATTTGACATTTTAGAGGCCTGAGAGCTCACTAGCGTCTTTAGTAGCAAATTCATATGCGGAGATCCTCGTTGCCATCAATGTGTTTCGCTCGATTCCACGGATGCTCACGCGTGTGAGAACGAATTTTATTCATACACATTTATGCGAAATACCTGTGCGACTGGTGAGGCATTTGTGAAATTATTTTACAACTTGGTTCTAAATTAGAAAATCTAACAAGAATTATTTGAATCACCTGGTTCACAGGTTCAAATAGATTATTTTTTCTTCTTCGTACTCTCTTATTCTTATTAGCATTGGTAGAATGATACTTCTTACTGAAAATGTTATGATTAGAATATAATTATTTTCACTTATAACGTTTGCTATAACTTTAAATACTTTATTGCAAAATTGTTTTCGAAAATGTCATATACCCAATCCGAGTCTGCCCAACATGTTTATTTCACGGTCTAATCCAATTTGACCATAAAAACGATCATTATATACCATGCGACCGGACGGCAAACACTTGCTTCCCCGCCTTGTCCAGAAAGCACAAGCCCCTTGTTGGCTTGAAAAGATTGAATTGCTTTTAACGATGGTTTCATTGATAATATATTTTTTTATTCAGATCAATGTGGTATCAAAAGCGGAATTGAAATTGAGATAAATACGTGCATTAATATTACGTATTAGTTGTGTGGGAAAGATCTAAAACAGGACTGAAGTTAAGAGCCCTTGTTAAATAACAAGGACTCTTAACTTCATAAATATTTAAACAAATATTTAAAAATACTTATCTATTTGTGTATTGACACGTATCTTAATATTTTATCAACGTTATTGAAGTACTACACCTAGTACAGAATTATTGCTGCGCAGTGCAATTTACCTTAATTTTCTCATATCTACATACATTAAGGGTCGGTTGCACCAACATACGATCACAGGCCGGTCATCGTCAAATATGGCGCCGGCAGCTGTCATCCCATAGAAACTTGTCAAATTTTCCATACAATCAGATTTTGACGAACACCGTTTACAATTACAGACGGTTTGGTGCAACCCATCCTAAGTGGCTCATAAACACCTTGTGGATTGCGACCAAGCGGGGCGAGTCTTCGACAATGAGGGCTATAGCGTATGAATTCGCCGCTAGAGGCGCTAGTGTAGCGTGAGGTCTCCGAAATGTCAAATGTCACTCTTTGTGGTTGCGCTATATACGCGGGTTAATATCTAATTGGAATAATATGGTGAGTATTTTGCAATACCTGAGCTTGATTATGCCAAATATGAGTTACGCGTGAATGACTGTCAGTGCTTTGAGACAGTTTTGTCTTTCGGAAACTTATTTCCTCCTTTTTTTTCGAACAAAACGGGACTGCGCTACAATGCAGGATGTTCGATATTTTTACGGTACAGTTTTAAGGTATTAAATATGATTAAAAAAATGTAAACTTCGTTCTCATGCTCATAATAACCAATAACAATTTTTGACAGCTGGACTTCATTCGACAGTGGCGCCAACTGGTGAGCACAAAAACGATAGCCCTCATTTAGAATGAAGGAAAAATTGAAAAATTTAGGCACCGAACAGGTTATTAAATTTTTCCTTCATTCTAAATTTGGGTATGGGATGGCGCATCATAACTGACGATTCTCAATATGATTTGAGACGTTAGTGCCGTTAATGAAACATGAGTCTTCTGGTAGATGGCGCTGTACGCCTCCCTTAAGAGCGCTTTAATAAAATGTAACAGGTCCACTAGCGCCACTCGTAAATAATTGTGATTGTCTAAATTTAACGCTAGATATCTAAAAAAGGGGGCCGCTACGTACTGTATTTTGTATTTAAGTATTGAATCCATCAAACTAGTTATTACGTTTGCTGGATTCGTCAATCTATGCGTCCAAAGTTAAAACGGCCGTTTTATTTTTGAGCTCATAGAGAGACCAATCTAGCAACGTAAAAATTAATTTGATGGATTCAAAAAGTACTTAGATACAAACTACAGTACGTAGCGGCCCCCTTTTTTAGTTATATATCATTAAATTTAAACAATTACAATTATTTACGAGTGGCGCTAGTGGACCTGTTACATTTTATTAAAGCGCTCGTAAGGCGTTTGTATAAAAAGAAACGATAGCCCTCATTCAATATGTCTATCTCAGTATCCCCATGGCAACCTAATGAACATCTACCAATACCTACCGGCCGGCAACCTTGACAGACCCTGGTATTGTTGCCAGCCGTAACAATGGTCGCGCTACAAATCTGTTATGCGTCAAAAAACACATTCAGCGCGGGCTAAAGCTATGAGATTAGGGTTGCCGCTGTTTTGGAGATTACCTTTATTATTTGTACTCGTGAGACAGCACCCGGTTATAAGGAAATAATGTAGCTAGGGAATGGTAGAAGAGGAATAATAAAAATTAAGAATATGAGCCATTTCGGAATTCGTCATAAACACATTAAAATTAGATTGGAGACGTGTTTTTTCGGGTTGGCTCACCGCTTCCACTTTCGCTACTAGTCGAATCTGTGTGACTGGCATTGTACCAGCCGTGGACTAGGGCTAATCCAGAAATCACGTAGGGAACATACACAAACTACGTGACCCGTTTAGGGGGGAGAGGGGGGTCGTCCAAGTACCATTCTTGGTCACCGGGGGGAGGGGGGGGGGGTCGGTTTCTTGTCACGTAGCCGGTAGAATACTTTTGAGAAACATTCTAATTGAAGCGGACTCACGCGCCACGGTTTAACCCCATCACTAAAACTTGTCCCGTTTCGCCACATCACTAATTGTACTACTTCTTCTTGATATATTTTTTACTAAATACAATTACAATTGAATAGCTACGCTATACCACGCTTGCACTCTCGAAGTATGCATTTTTGGGGGCTGTATGAGAAAATACAAAGAAAAGCCATTATTAAAACTAGGGGTTCTTGACATATACTACGCTTGGTCACCTAGGAGGCGGAGGGGGTAAAAAACGCAAAAAAATTGGTCACGTAGTTTGTGTATGTTCCCTAAGGTTTCTTGGCCCACTTTTAGACCCCCTCCCCCATGGTGTTCTTTGGTGAGGTTCTAGGAGATCTGTCTGTCTGTTTATGTCATTTTACGTAGCAACCTTTAGACAGTAAGACAGTCACAGTGTCAAAGATCAAATAACTGCTTTGCTTGTTATCTATAATTGATTTCGTATCTGTAGATTGCATCGCGATATTCGTGATTTAAATTAGTATTGTGGGTATTTGATAGTAATCTGTAATTGACATTTCAAATAATTTATGAAGCCCTTCAAAACGTGTATTTATATCACAGTCTCGTAGTAGATAAGTTAGTTGGCCATTCTACTTTGTTATGTACATACATTTCGTACACTTTTTTTTAAATGCGGATTTTGGAATACTTGGCCCTCACTTTATATTTTTGTATTGTTATTTAGAAAGAGGTTTAATTGAAGTATCACTTCCGATAGTGTTGGTAATTAACGAACCACAGCTAATATTAATATCCATAAATCGAGTAACTCAGTGGTCCTTGGATGTCTCACCAATTGAATGAAAAAATGGTTTTTACCATTGTGTTACCCACCTTTTACAGCAATATGTTAATATTTGAGTATTTTTACTTATCAATTCCTTTTATTAGGTTCAGGTACTATTTCGAAATCCTACTTTTGTACACTAATTCAATACAATATTTTTTAGAGAGGTAGGGCACAGCAAAATGTCATCTTGCTCGAATTTGGAGCAGCCCAACTGGGGAAGTACCTCCGCCTTGTAGAAGACCACAGCCACGATAACATTATTTACTATACAAGTATGTAGTGTCGTTTTCCTGGAGGTGAGCAAGGTTGCCAGAGCTCCCGAGGATGCACTGTGTTGAGAGCGAGGGACCTAAATGTGTTCCTTCTGCTGTCAACACAGTGCATCCTCAAATCTTATAAAGGGTCGGCAACGCGCACGTGACTCCTTTGGAGTTGCGGGCGTCTATAGGCTGCGGTGGCCGCTTACTATCAGGTGGACCGTGCGTTTGTTTGCCACCGGCGTTGTTTTAAAAAAAACTTTTGTGTGTTTAAGCAAATCCGTTGCAAGTCAATTTTTTTTTCAATAAGTAAAGTGCATATTTTATAGTACCACCTTAAAATTAAAATTAAAAGTCCTACGTAAAATTAGATTTAGATATTGTTTAAGAAATTGATCAGTGTAAAGCGACTCGTAAACATGCCATACAATTAAATAATAACGTGATGTTGTTCAGTATGTCTGCCATGTAACATGTCCTCTCAGTTTCTCAAAGGTTAGCTGGAAGAGATCCCTGAAAGGGATAAGTTCGCTTTTGTACAAATATCTATTATTAAGTTTGTTTTATAGTATGTACTTGATTTGTGCAATAAAGTGTTTACTACTACTACTAAATAAATAAATAATGTTACCTTAAAGCGTAATATTCTGCAACAAATATTATTCTAGTGTAAATATTATTCCTACTTTACTTTTGTTATTCCTTAAACATAACGTCATTTAATTTATTGGAGCGTCTTCCGAAATTGGTGCGAAAATTTTTACTTTTTCGAAATCTGATTAAAATTGATTCTAAGGGGCTTCACGCATATAGTGAATAACACGAGAGTGAAAGTGACGGCACGATACGACGTTCGGAGTCCCTCTGCACTATAAAACTAGCTTTCGTGTTTGGCCCAGAGTAAATACACATGTAATTCCTAAACAAATATGTATACGATCGAACAATGATTTATAGTTCAAATATTGGTTCATCGCGTTACCCTAACTTTAAACATTTGAGAAAAATAGAGCGTTCGAGTTTTTTTATTTGTCGATTTTTTACTGGTAACAATAGGTTTTCTATCTGAAATCAAATGATTAATTTAATCCGTTGTACTAAAAAAACATTTATAACATTAAAAGCGATATTTATACCTCCGTATTTAATATTTAAAAAAAGAGAAAGAATGTGAATATTTTTGAGTCTTCCTTACCTTAATCAAGCTTAAACTTATTCGGTGGCTTAAGTAGTAAGAAAGACTCAAAAATATTAAAATTATAAAAATACCCAGTAATTCATCATAACTACAGAATCCTATAATTTATACGCTGTCGAAAATTTTCAAATTTTAGCTAACAGAAATTTGAAAATATTCGATTTCAAGTATTCCACATTCGTGAACTAGAAACAGAGTCATCCATTATTTCTCCGGATGGCCCATATTTTTCTCTTCAAATACAAAAGCGCTCGTTTCCACATGATTTAGGTGAGCAAATTCACTATCTTTTGTTATGGCTTCATACAATCTTCGTCTTTACACCGTTGCGATACGGTGCATTGAGAATTTGATTTAGGAAGACATCTTAAATTTAAAATTATTGGGCGTTTGTGTGAATATTAAGCTCCAGCAATGTTTTCCCCGACAAAAGTACTCTTTTCATAAACTTTTGATGAGATGACAGTTATGATTCTTTTGACGCGTAAACTAGACTCCCGTGTAGATAACAAGACTACCCAACTCTATTATTTGATGTGTTTATTTGTTGCACAATAAGGGGAGCGGTATTATAAACTCCTTGGCGTGTCAATCTAAATATCCGGACAAAACAATGTGATTTCGGAAACTAATGATGGGTAATATTTTCACGTCCATTTTGATTCTTTTATTCAATAATCTAAAATTCACCCTATTTTTTTGGTATGATATTAAATAATAAATAAATAAAATAGCCTTTATTACTGAGACCTAAAGTAAAACATAAAACAATAACTAATATCATGCAAATCTTTGATGTTATAAACTAAGCATTGTCTTTAAACTAATAACTAGAACACTTTACTTTCACTTTAAAACTGTCTCTTAACTTATAAAATGTCCCTTGTCTCAGTTTGTCTGTTTTACTAGTGTCTTTTTATAGGGGATTGACGAGAGACATCATCCTGTTGTGGATTCGTTTTTATTATCAGTGACTTACAGACCATATACATCTCTAACAATATTAAATTAATTTTAATTTTGACGCTCAGAGACCATGTACATCTCTGGGATAATATATTAATTTCACTCCTTGTTTAATCTTGAGACCTTATACATCTCTAACTTAATATTTGTAATAGAAACTTTGCAAGTTTATCTTCACTGTATGACATTAATTTTGTTAGTTTGCAGAATAAATGTTTGTATTTTGTATTTTGCCTATTGGCAAAGGCCTCCTCCAACTCTTGCCAATGAGCTCTGTCCCTTGTGACTCTTCGCCAAAAAGGTCCCGCAGTTCTTTTTATTTCATCTTCCCATCTACAGTACTGTCTACCTCTGCTTCTTGTTGAACCTCTGGGATACCAATTTGTGATCTCTTTACTCCACTTCCCTTCTACACACAACAAGGAGAAAACAACTTGAATTTATAGCAACAAACAAAGGCCCCTCATCATCATCATCATCATCATTTCAGCCGAAAGACGTCCACTGCTGAACATAGGCCTCCCCCAAGGCTCGCCATTTAGACCGGTCCTGTGCCGTTCGTTTCCACCGGATTCCCGCGACCTTCACCAGGTCATCACTCCACCTTGTCGGAGGCCTACCGACAGCTCGTCTTCCGGTGCGTGGACGCCACTCAAGCAGTTTCTGGCCCCATCGACCGTCAGTCCTGCGAGCAATGTGCCCTGCCCACTGCCACTTAAGTCTCGCAATTTTGAAGGCTATGTCGGTGACCCCAGTTCTGCTACGGATAGCTTCATTCCTAATTCTATCACGCAGAGAAACCCCGAGCATAGCTCTTTCCATTGCTCTTTGGGTGACCTTGAGCTTTCTTATGAGGCCCATCGTTAGCGCCCATGTCTAACAAAGGCCCCTCTTGGTATGATATTAGCCACTCAAAAATCGACGCTCAATCAAGTTAGATTGGCAACAGAGACCCGTGAGAAACTGCACGGTGCTTTCATTGCATACAAAAGTGCATTTTCGCTTGCTACTTGAGTGACGGGCCGTCATCGTGACTTGTCTGACAATAACGGAAGGGTTCAGAGGGTCAACAATGAATTCATAACAATGTTATACAATGACTGGCGTTTTGCTTATCTTAATGTATTGTTGTTATATCATATTGAGATCGCTACGCCATATTCGCATTGTCGATAATCAGATTGCATTTATTTTTTGATAAGATTACAGATGTCAATGCTGATTATGGATAAATACTTTGTAATACTTAAATTAGGAGCGCTCGAGGTCCAACGGCGCCCGCGTACCGCGTGCAGTGTTGCCAGATGGTTACATTTTTTAAATGTTTCGTATCTTTTGACCGGCTAGCGTATCATGTAAGTAACTTCTGTTGTAAAGGAAATTTTCGTAACTCTTGAGAATAATGAAAGTCTATTTAAAAAGAAAGGTCAATTGTATCTAACCGGGACCAAGCGAGACAATTTATAGGCTTACTTATAAAAAGGTGACAAAATAACTTACATGGTACGACTCTGTCTGTCCGTCTGCTGCAAACTATGTATGACATTTGAGATACCGTCCATCAGCCCGGCGTAATTCTGTGACCGAATTCGCCAAATTGTAGCTACTCATTGCTTAAAAACGAACGTTTTTATAAGTAATTACGAAAAATATAAAAAATTTAACTTTTGCATCAAAAATGTAACTTTTCAAGAAACAAAACGTTATTTTCGTACCGAGGGCCCTGGCAACACTGCAGTATGCGAGGTTAAGCAACATCGGCCCAGGTCAGTTCTTTGATGGGTGACCGCTTTGTGGTACGATTACGGCACGTTAAGCCGTTGATCTCGGTTGCTGTCTAAGATAGCAGTTATTAAGCCAAGTTAGAGGCCTTTGGGCGGCTTGAGAACTTCTAACAGTCAAGTTGCCAACTCACTTAACAAGCCTAATTCAAAAAAGGTTTGGTTTCCCCTCGGGTTGGAAGGTCAGATAGCAGTCGCTTCCGTAGAAACTAGTGCCTACTCCAAGTCTTGGGATTAGGTAGCGGACCCCGGGCATCCTTCAGGATGCAACTGTACCGGGATAACGCTAGGAGGATGATGACTTTGTAATACTTAACTAAATCACTACATAGTATAAAACAAAGTCGCTTTCTCTGTCCCTCTTCCCTATATCCCTATGTATGCTTAAATCTTTAAAACTACGCAACGGATTTTGATGCGGTTTTTTTAATAGATAGAGTGATTGAAGAGGAAGGTTTATATGTATAATAACATCCATTAAATAGTGCACCCGTGCGAAGCCGGGGCGGGTCGCTAGTAGATTATAATTTCGCTCGTGCATAAATACATCTTGTAGATTCTTATTTCATTTGCATTTATTTGAATAACTAGTCGACTATTGTTTCGCTTTGTTTTTTTCTTAAAAGGTCAAATGTGAGTTACGATAACATGTTTTCTTTATTTTAGTAGCGTTTCCATAGTCTATGTTAACAATATTTACATTTACAACAATAGTCGCATTGTTGAATACACCTTTTCATTTCGAAATACAAATTTGTGAGTTGCATTTCACGAATCTTAACTTGAACTTGATGGGAACCTAATATTATTACGTAAACTTTGAACCTTCTCTTAAAACCGGTTTTGCGACGCGGAAGTTCTCAGTATTCCAGTTTCTTGTAAAACGTTTTCGGAACATCTGTCAGTTTCGTTATTCTTGATCGGGGTCTATTGTTGCGTCCGCTGCAATTTGTGTTGCATCTTTTTTCTTTTATCACGTTTCCTTTGACCAGTTAGAATTAACATGTTGGTTCGAGATTGAATTTTATACCCGCTTTTGTGGAAACATCTTGCGATACGTTTTAATTTGGGGCGCCAATGCCTGATAAAACATTATGTTAGGTTAGGTTTCTTTTGAAATCAAATCAAAAACATTTATTCTGCAAATAGGCCACAAGGGCGTTTTATATCAAATAAAAATAGTACAATAATCAAAGTATCATTAATTAAATGTAGTGTTACATGTCAAAAATAAGACTAAGAAACTAATAACAATCGAGATTTGTTAGACACTCGAATTAATTCTATTCTAAAACTCGTACTTGTTATAACTAAAACCAATTCAGGTAAATGTGCTAGTATTTGACACCCTAATCCCTAATAGTCAACACCAATTTAATACCTACATTGTTAATAATTTAAGATTGAACGTGTAAAGTATTGGGCCAGTGTCAAAAACTAGGACGCTAACTTATAAATATAGTCGAAGGGAAATCTCCATGTACACCAGCATATAATATATATTGAAATTTATTAGTGATTGTTATAGTGTACGTGATGCATCGAAAAGAAATGAAATGAAATGAAATCACTTATTCTTCAATCTAGGCATGTTACATGCACTTATGAATGTCAAAAAACTACCACCGGTTCATAAAGTAAACCTCTGCCTCGAGAAGAACCGGCGTAAGAAACTCGGCGAGGTGTCATCATTACAACATTTCATCCCTTTCTTGCATTAGGTCCTATATATCATCACATGACACTTTCTCCTTTTCCCAATTCATTGAATTAGTGTAACCAACCATAACCAAATCTTAGTATGTAGCGCAAAATTATACTAACCATGGGCAATATTTCACGAGGAATAATTGAAACTGTGGAGATATGGGTCATAAATTCCTTCAACGCCTTTCATAGGGCGGGCAAAGGTGCTAAACTAAAAAAAAGAATTGTTAAAGTGTATAGCGTGAAGATATTGTGCTTATTAGGGAATATGATTTATGCTGGATTGTTCTTTGAAATCCATATTTCGATCTGAGTTCGCATATGGCTTGCTATGTGACTTAAAAATAAAGGTATAAATAATTTTAAAAAAATAAAAAAAATCTATATTTAGGCAATAATCCCATTACAATTACAGAAACATAAATTATTAGAGAAATTACAGAAATTTAAATTGCTTAAGTCTAACAAGTACACTACGTCATCCGGTCCTTTATATATTTGGAATGGAGGATACAATATCCAAGTAACAGCTCTGGTGAATATGTTAGAAACAATTGTGTTACCTGAGTTACTCAGCCTATTCAGAATGGACCACTGTATATCTCTGTAATCCTATTATTCTTATCACTTTATTGATAAATGGAATGTTTAAAAATATCAGTGGTATTAATGACGATATATTAGAAGACTGTAACTACTAAATTAATAATTTATAGCAGCCGATGTCCACCTATCCGGTTCTTATCAGAGTTATAGGAGGCCACCCTCGAAGTGACTATTCGATAAAGGATTCATAAAATATCTATTTTGGAGAAGATATCCCGTGACACAAAAAATACAGTTGGATCGGGAACATGGGAATCTTTTCCTAAAATCGTGTAGAAAATAAAGTATTAAAGCTGTAAAAAAATGTGATATTTTCAAAATGTGGGTGTTATATGTTTCTGAGTCTTGGATGATTTCTATGTATTAAAATATTTATATCTATTAAATATATCGTCGTCTAGTACCCATAACACAAGCCTTCTTGAGCTTACTGTGGGGCTAGTTCGATATGTGTAAGATTGTCCTCTAATATTTATTTATTTTATTCATGTTACATAATTTACGCAGTTCCTCTGAAACAATAGTTCAGTGAAATTAGCTGAAAATTTGGCAAAATTAATGGAGAACTTTTATCTATCAGGATATGTAGGTTATAGGACAAAGTTCAATTTTATCTACTCTCCCCCCCCCCTCCGGGGCGAGCGTCACCCCCCCCCACCCGTGAAAGTGTCCCGGAGCGCGGTATTTTCCATTTTAAAAGAAAACCGTACACGATACATAAAAAGTGTACAGGAACGAAATAATCCTTGATAAATTACCTATAAACCTCTACTACATACAAAAGCGATATCACTCATAGTTTCAGCGCAATCTGCCACCAAATACGAACGTTTTCAAAAAATTATCGATATTTTTTGCTGTAAGTTTAGTTTTCTCAAAAACTTCACACATTACCGCCAAAATATGTATGACTAAAGTAAAGAATAGAATATGCTCTTTATAAAAAGGTATAATTCATTTCTAAGCACTTTCATTTACCGTTGCTGTGCTGTTTTTTAAATTTAATTCATTCGGCCATACAGCGAAATATAAATGTTCATACTAGTTCAACGGTGGTACTAAAATACCATATTCTTCTTATATGTTTTCCTGTAATCTGTAGGTATAGGACTATTTTCTGTATTTTTTATATATTTTTATGGCCAGTACTTTAGGAGATAAGAGGGGGGCGGAGAAATGGTCAATTTTCGCCTATTTTCTTAAATAACTTCAAAAATGTTTATTTTAAAATTATGAAAAAAATATATTTGATATCCTTATAATGAACCCTTTCATTTGATATGTCACACAATATAGTTCGCAATATATATTTTTTTTGTATATTATGTACACCCCACAAGTACCTCCCATGTTTAAAAATTTATTTATTTACGTAACACATCCGTATTTGGGACACCGATTTACATATGTGTGCCAAATTTCAACTCAATCAGTCCAGTAGTTTTGGAGAAAATTGACTGTGATAAACGGACGGATATACACAGTCGAATTAGTCGAGTCCGTTTATTACAGTAAATTTTCTCCAAAACTACTGGACTGATTGAGTTGAAATTTGGCACACATATGTAAATCGGTGTCCCAAATACGGATGTGTTACGTAAATAAATAAATTTTTAAACATGGGAGGTACTTATGGGGTGTACATAATATACAAAAAATATATATATTGCGAACTATATTGCGTGACATATCAAATGAAAGGGTTCATTATAAGGATATCAAATATATTTTTTTCATAATTTTAAAATAAACATTTTTGAAGTTATTTAAGAAAATAGGCGAAAATTGACCATTTCTCCGCCCCCCTCTTATCTCCTAAAGTACTGGCCATAAAAATATATAAAAAATACAGAAAATAGTCCTATACCTACAGATTACAGGAAAACATATAAGAAGAATATGGTATTTTAGTACCACCGTTGAACTAGTATGAACATTTATATTTCGCTGTATGGCCGAATGAATTAAATTTAAAAAACAGCACAGCAACGGTAAATGAAAGTGCTTAGAAATGAATTATACCTTTTTATAAAGAGCATATTCTATTCTTTACTTTAGTCATACATATTTTGGCGGTAATGTGTGAAGTTTTTGAGAAAACTAAACTTACAGCAAAAAATATCGATAATTTTTTGAAAACGTTCGTATTTGGTGGCAGATTGCGCTGAAACTATGAGTGATATCGCTTTTGTATGTAGTAGAGGTTTATAGGTAATTTATCAAGGATTATTTCGTTCCTGTACACTTTTTATGTATCGTGTACGGTTTTCTTTTAAAATGGAAAATACCGCGCTCCGGGACACTTTCACGGGTGGGGGGGGGGTGACGCTCGCCCCGGAGGGGGGGGGGGGGAGTAGATAAAATTGAACTTTGTCCTATAACCTACATATCCTGATAGATAAAAGTTCTCCATTAATTTTGCCAAATTTTCCATACATTTGAATCTAATTTTCTTGAGCTACAAACAATGTTGTTTAAACAAGTGTTTTCTCAGTAAAGTAACTGTTTTGTTTTTAATTTTCCGTTAATAACTTTCAATTATCGAGCAGTGGAAGGGTAACTTTAAAATATCATTTTGGATGCATTTTGTTTCAATGTAGATTCAATTTACTTGAATGTCTGATTATATTCATGTATGCAATACTCGATTACGAGATTGTTTCTTGTGGTCCGCCCTTTGGCTATCGGTTGCCACCCTTGCCAATCCCGACCAATCGGGAACCGTCTTAAATTCGCATCTTTATCTTGGCAACCCCTCATAAACTGCACGTTATATTACTTACATAAAAAATAAACACGAGGGTTGTATTACACGACCAACTTAAATT
Source organism: Epiblema foenella (assembly GCA_963556455.1). Classification (NCBI taxonomy): domain Eukaryota; kingdom Metazoa; phylum Arthropoda; class Insecta; order Lepidoptera; family Tortricidae; genus Epiblema; species Epiblema foenella. The sequence goes on along the minus strand of OY747103.1, from coordinate 21,968,984 downwards.
ATTCCTGTGTCGAAATGTCTACTATTACCGCCACGTAGCGAGTTTAGTTTTTCTGTGTCGAGAATAACTGCATTTTTAACTTTGTGCGGAAACTATAACGTTCCCGAATGGTTTTTTTTTAGTTTTATACTTACACTTTTATATTTATACCGGATTCGTGGTTTTTGAATTAGATATTTCAATTCGCATTAAAGTGATGTGAATGCATAGTTTTTTCTGTGTATTATGGTTTTGTCTATTTTTCATACATGCTTTATCGGATTTTTATAGCGTTGACTACAACTGCACGAGATTTTTTGTCATATAAATCAATAATCCTGCTTCGACTGCTAAAAGATTTGGTGATTTAAATATCAACAGAAAGCCCCAATAAGGCGATAGGAAGCGGTTGGAGAGCAGCCTGGGGAAAATCCAGGGGAAAACCTTCGGCACGACCACGCGTGTGGTTTGGAACACTGGAATAGTCTAAGAGTTCCCGCTCCAGTGAGATTGATTGAGCGATTTCAACCGAATCTGAGGTGTAGGTGTAACCTAACCTAACCTAACCTAACCTAGCTGAGAAGAGTCCAGCAAGAAACTCAGCTAGGCCCGACCTGGGTCGGACTGGACTTTTCCACTGAAAACTGTTCAATGTATGTAGACCCTGGACAGGGTTTTCGTCGAAATAAAACAATTTGTCTTCTTAAAAACGTCTTCGTTATTTATATACACAACACAACGTGTTACTTCTTCCAATTTTTGCATTCGCCATTCCAAAATATTTCAAACCACATTCCAGTGTTCCTTCTTCATCATCTAGAAGCACCTTAGACAGCCACCAAAAGTACCAATCCCTCACGTATAGCTAGATTCTAGAACAATGTATGGGTCGTGTCTCGTGTCTCTAGGATACTTTGTGTGATATTCATAGTCCTCCTTATCGTATCCGATGACGGCGACCCCTACAACTTTCTTTGATGGACACCGATATGGCTCACAAAACCGAATTTGGATATAAATGTTCGGTCGCACTATGTGCAGTATAACTGCCCCTGATAATATTTTGCGTAGGAATATGAGGGCTTGTGGGTCGAGGCTTCCGTAGATAACGCTTATGGTCCAGGTGTTTGAGTCGAGCTTCTTTAAAAGAAGCTACACCTTTTCGGACTATTACTCCATTCCGGTTTCATCGATGCAAGCTCCTCCCAGCGCTCAACAGGAAAGGATGCGTCCGCTAACGAAATTACAACTTTCAATCAAATTGTTTTTTTTTTTAATTTTATCGCCACACGTGGGAACCTACGACCTCTGCAATCCGTCTAATGCTCTTAACGAACTGAACTACCGTGGGTATACTCTGTGACGACGAATCTTTCAATCATGAAACCCACGCTAGCTCAGAAATTTAATCCAGCGTAATCCCTTTGTCACGAAATTATGTTATCTGCTAGATATTATTACAAAAAATAAATACAAAAAGATTTATTTCTCAAAATTTTACAATGTTCAATCTATAGTAAGTATGGGTATTAAAAATATGACGTTGAAAAATCACAGAATAGCACATTATTACAGAATTTTATTTTATTTTTGCAGATTATTACAGAATTGCAGACTTAATATGTATATAAGTTCTTGATCAACCTTAAAAATACACACACTAACTAAGTAAGACTAAGTAAGACAAATGGTTTCAAAAGAAACCAAACTGCATACGAAATACCTCTCTAGAATTACATATACCGCATATTGCCACAAGTTAAGCGCTAACCAACTTAACTGCCCAAGTTCTCTCAAGGCCTTGTTCAGCCAAATTGCCGAAACCACAAAGCTCCGTCAAAATGGCATCACCCATCCGTCAAACCCGTCACACGACGGGACGCCAAATTGTGTGTCAGCAAAAAACTTGTATCCAACCGTAGGGGAGCAATTAAAAACTATTTAGATACTATAATCCTTGCGCATCTAACAAAGCGTTTTCTAAGCTATTGTAGTTTTTTCGCTTCGAAAATTAACATAAGAGGAAAGGTAAACAACGTCACATGATATAAAATTTGAAGTTGGAATTTTTAACTAATTGAAAGTGACGTGTCTTTTGTAAGACGACACTTAAAGGGGCGAAGTGTATGCGAAAATAGAAAAAAACAAGTGTACGTAAGTACTCATTAGCAAGAAAGTAAGTAATGCATGCACAGAACATGTCGATAATGACTATAATTGTTTGAAACGTGCGTCTTAGCAGGTAGTCTCTGTATGATCTGTTGTAAGACAAATTCTACTTTTTCATTTACATAATTTTCAAAAGACTTTTTTTTAAATGCAGATTTTGGAATACTTGGCCCTCACTTCATATTTATGTATCACTTCCGATAGTTTTGGTAATTAACGAACCGCAGCTAATATCCATAAATCGAGTAACTCAGTGGTCCTTGGATGTCTCACCATTTGTACGAAAAAGTGATTATTACCACTGTGTTACCCACCTTTTACACCAATAAGTTAATATTTAAGTATTTTTACCTATAAATTCGTTTTATTAGGTTCAGGTACTATTTAAAAATCCTATTTTTGTACACTAATTCAATACATATCATAGATTTGTTTGTAATAGAGACCATATACATCTCTAACAATATTAAATTAATTTTAATTTTGACGCTCAGAAACCGTGTACATCTCTGGGATATTATATTAATTTCATTATACTTCTTGTTTAATCTTGAGACCTTATACATCTCTAACTTTACTGATGTTGTAATATTTGTAATAGATAACTTTGCAAGTTTATCTTCACTGTATGACATTAATTTTGTTATAATTGTAAACTCGAAATTATTATTTCTTCTTGAACTGTAAATTAATATTTTGAAATGAAAAATGTATTACTTATTATAGTTAAGACTTTCTTAAATTGTAAATTAACATTTTGACATGTAAAAGTGCCCTTGTAGCATATTTTCAGAATAAATGTTGGTATTTTGTATTTTTTGTATAATAGAAAACTGGTCATGAAAAAGTAGAATGACCCAAATAATAATTTTATTTGCTCAGTGCAAAACAAATGAAGGGTGCTGGGCGTTGTTCCTTTAGCGGGGTTTGCAATTCAAACCCCTCTTGAATGAAGTTTGATGAGACAGAAACAAGATTATAATTCAGTCATTGCGAACAGACAATACCAATTAATTTTGAGACTCATCGTAGCACAGCATAGATCTTCTGACTCCATAGTTATAATTTGCAAAATTTGGTGTACAAGGGTTTGGATTTTGGAATACTTCAATATTTGATTTTCAAAGTAAAAAATTAAAAAAAAAAATGGATGCCTTTTTCTTCTTTTGGCAACAGAAATACATCATCTGTGGAGATTTCAATTGTCTTACTATCAAGGTTCATGAAATACAGCCTTGTGAGCGACGGATAGACGGACAGTGGAGTCTTAGTAATAGAGTTCCGTTTGACCCTTTAGGTACGGCATCTTAAAAAACAGACATTATTTTTACATTACCAAGGAAACCAACTTTACCTTTCAAGTCATTCCCACCCACAGCAATCTTCCAAAATAAGTTTAAACACTTTAAACTCAGCTGATACTTTTAAAGTTAAAGTAGTCATTCATCGAACGGTTGATCAAAGTGCACAGGTGCAGCTCTCGTTAATCATACAAGAACTTCCAAGTCTAGACTAGAATCAATAGCCAGTTATGGGACTACCTTTTCTTTGAACCTGACTATGGCTTTGTATAAGCCGGGCCTAGAAAAGCAATAGGAGTGCGCGATTGCAGAGTGGCCTGGAGAAAATTCAGGAAAAACTTCCGACATGACCACGAGGGCGTTTTTAAACAATGGAATACTGTAAAATTTTTTGCTCCAGTGAAATTGGTTGAGCGGCTTTAACCAAGTCTGAGGTGTGAGTGGAATCGAGCTACTGGGAGTTTTGTCGCTGGTTGACTAAACCTAGCCTAGCTGAGAAATTCACGCAAGAAACTCAGTTAGGCCCGACCTGGGTAGGACTGACTCTAACCGATATACGGCGGTACCGGGACGAATAGGGACTATAAATGGGACGTCCCTTTGTTAGTGTACTGTAGAGTATATATACGCTAAGCTGTCTGGCCAATATATATATGTGACAGCTAGTTATTCAGTCGCTCAGATTTCGCGCTGTACCCATGGCGATCAATTTCTACATCATGTTGTTAAGATTTTTCTGAGTTAATAGCGTTGGAACCGGTATTCATCTGTATACGGAACCCTCGGTCAGGGACCGTTTTCGGTACGGTATAAACGGTATGGTAGCGGTATTGGATATCGATACCGCTTCGTTATGAAGGTAGAACTATATCGGTTGAAACATAAAGGTATGCTACCGGTTTAAAATAACGATATCGCTATTTTTTTATAGGTGTACTCAAACTTTTATTATAACGGTAGCCAACCGGTATTATTTCGGTACCGAAAAATTTCGATCGTAAATCTTACAATGGGTTCGTAAACGTGACCAACAGCGAACAGCGACTAAGTCAGTAATCTATCGCGCCGAACGAAATTTTACAAAAATGGATATTTTAGGCATACACCCAATTATTATTATTATTAGCCCGTTATTCAGACAACTATGTTTTTTTTTTTTTTTTATACACCCAATAACTAGCGCCAATTTGTTGGCGCCATTGGCGGCACCCTCGTAAAGCCCAAACGATACCTTAATGAAAACGGTTCAGGTATCGAAAAAAATAGCGGTACCGTTATATTCCGCTACCGAAAAATTTCTTTTGCGGTATCGAAACCTACCTGAAACGAAACGGTATGACGTCATACCGGTTTAAAGCGCTACCTTTATTTTCCGGTTATGCAGTCCCTGCCCTCGGTGCGTGAGTCGGACTCGCACTTGGCCGGTTTTTTAAGATGAGTTGACGAAAATACACATAAAAGTTCAAAGATGATTGGATAAAAGCGAAAAATCAACAATCTGATACTACACATCGCATAAAAGGTAATATCACGATCCATTACAGCGAATAATCCAAAATTCCAAAACTTGGCAAAAAAACCTTTCAAGAGTGTATAAAATTAATGACATGATACTTCCATTGTCATAAATGGACGACATTAGATCGATTTGACACCATTAGGCCGATCCGAACGTGTCGCTCCATTTGGCGGTGAGTTGCACCATTAAGATTAATGATGATCTGTCATGGCGGTATACGTGATTTCATTTATATACAAAAAAATTGCACGGTGGTAGTTCCGAAAATCCACAAGAAACGCTTTGCCTCTAGTTTTTACTAGGTAATCATTCCATCCTAGATCCTAGACCACAAAATCGTTTACCATCAGGTAATTTGTGGTCAAGCGCAAACCTATCTACTACCAGAATAATAAAAAGTATTCCTTTTCTCTCAGAATTACATCACTGGAAGTCCATAGGTATCCAGTGCATAGGTAGTGTTGTCAACTAAAATTATTAAGGCAACATTAAAACTAAAGCTGAGAGATTTTCTTCTCGACGACGAGCCATCGTCGGCAAGTTGATGTACATCTAACATGCCTGAATATTTTCAAACACTGCCGGAGGTCGCTGTCGGTGAGGAGAAAATACCTATTTATACATTTATGCAGCTGTTCAGACTGGTACACAGAATAGAACGAATAGTAGTACAATATAGGTAGTTATAGGATATAAAATAGAATAAGTTGAGTAGCTTTGTTTGAAACTGAGCGCGTCTCTCGCCATCAAACGTAACAGTTTGGCGAGTACAACATTTCAGTGCTAAAATTGTTTCTTTGTGAAGTTAAATAAATTAAAAAAAAAAAACTTTACTTCAGTAACAGGGTCATAAGTTTTTTTTTATACAACACCGGTGGCAAACATGCTTACGGTCCACCTGATGGTAAGCGACCCCCGCAGTCTATAGACGCCCGCAATTCCAAAGGAGTCACGTACGCGTTGCCGACCCTTTATAAAATTATGCACTGTGTTGACAACAGAAGGGACAAATTTACGTCCCTCGCTCTCAACACAGTGCATCCTCGGGAGCTTTGGCAACCTTGCTCACCTCCAGGAACACAACACTACATACTTGTATAGTAGATAATGTTATTATGGCTGTGGTCTTCTGCAAGGTACTTCCCCAGTTGGGCTGCTCCAAATTCGAGCAAGATGACATTTTGATGTGCCCTACCTCTCAAAATTATTCGGTAATGGGGGTAAACGTCACATGGCTGGCTATTTAACTAAGGCTGCAGTATGCACATTATGCAGCACGATGTGCCAGACATGTGCAATGACGTGCAATCCGATTGACACGTGTGCGGCCGTGACATGGTCACGCGAACTACGACGAATAAGGGTCTTAACGTCTATTATTAGATGTTCTGCATGCATTACTGCAAAAAGAACTTAAGTCTTGTTCAGAGAGGGCACAGTGTCAGCTCGCTCATGTTTGCAGCAGCCCAACTGGTTATTTTTTTCACCTTATTCCATTGAAATAAGGTCCAAAAATTTATAAGTATTAACTTAATCTAACCTTACGAAACCCGTAGACAAAATAACATCCATAGCTTGCTCTGTAAGTATGTGGTGTTATGTGCTTGGGAACAAGGTAGACAGAACTGCAGAGGACGCGCTTTTTTTTAACCTGACTGTGGCTTTATGGATAGGAGTGCGTGCCTGTGGAAAATCCGGGGAAAACCTCCGGCACGACGGCGGTTTAAACACTGGAATACTCTAAGAGTTCGCGCTCCAGTGAGACTGGTTGAGAGGCTTCAACCTATATGAGGTGTGAGTGGAATCGAGCTACTGGGAGTTTTGTTGCTGGTTCACGAAACCTAACCTAGCTGAGAAAAGTCCAACAAGAAATTCAGCTAGGATGCACTGTGTTGAGAGAGCCCTGGGTATGTTTCTAGCACAGGTGGGCTGTCGGCTTGTTAGCCACGACGAATCCTATAAAGACTGAAAGATCGTTAACGCGCTTGTAATTTTTTTGAAATCGCACGCGTCCATAGGTTACGGTGTTTACCAGTCTTATGTAAAAATGTATGAAGTAGACAAATAACAATGCGTATATATTTTCACTTTATTTATTTAAACTTTATTGAACAAAATGCTCAATTCGTACAAATGGCGCGCTTAACGCCAAATGGCATTCTCTACCATTTATTTATTTATTTAAAAGGTACACTTTACAGACATCACAAGATAAATTATACAGTTAAGTTTGCACAAACTCAGTAGGTTATAGACCAGCGTGACATCCAGAGCAAGTGCACACGGCATGACCAATAAGTAAGCGCATAATTCATCAAGTTACAGCACTAGTGTCAAGTCGACCAACCCAGAGCAGAGTTAATTACATGGTTAAATCCAATCAAGTTCAGCATCCAATAACAGAGTTGCCCTACCTTATTTCAGCAAAGTCGAACCAATGATGTACAGGTATTTAGTTGATTGCTGTATAAATGTACGACACGAGCTTTTTCCTCCGCCTATCCTATCCTGATTACATTATCTAGAAAGAAAAAAGAAAGAAAGAATCATTTATTCACAGACACAGTAGACACACATAAATGACAAGAAAAAATACACAGAAACCACACAACATGTGTGTCCCCGCGGCAGTGAAACGGACACTGGCTCAGCATTATGCTGAGGTGTCATTGACACCTACAGCGCTGATTTTCAGCCAGTACCATCGGTGACTCACGGAACGCCATACAGTTGCAGAAAAAATAAATTAGTAAAATAAAAATAACTGCAATAGTGAAAACAATTCGTAACAAGTTGTACATGAATAAATAAATAAAATAATAATAATAATAAGCAAAAATAAAAACACTTACTACTTACATACAGCATCGGGAGTACAAAAACAAAAAAGCTACAAATTTGAAATCTATAAATGAATACGGTTGGTATATCTCTGTTAATTATTTTACCCTAAGCTACACTTATACGAATTCCGATTACGCGCTTACCCCACATGCGTGGGGCAAGAAAATCGATGGGAATTAATGGCAGATTACTGGCAGTTGCTACTGGAAGCATTACTGCTGCTTCAGTTCATACCCTATTGTTGGTCGTTCGTTTATGGTAAGATGTATATAGCACCTTAATCTTGGGGTATAGGATTGGAAATAGAGGGCGCCACCTCTGCCCGCAAACATACAAATGTAGTCGCGTCGGTGTATATTGTAAATTAAAATAATAAACCAAGTCAAATGTTATAAACACTACTACAAATAAGCTTTAAGTGCTCTAAATTATACGGACAAGTGTTATCAACGTGCAAAACTTAGTGGTTTATTTAATAATTAAGGGGTCAAAATACGATGAATGGAACCAGAAACAAACGAATTAAAGTGATGGGAACTTAAAAACTGTGACATTACTAATAAATGTGTGAACTAATCTATTAAATTACAATTTTTCAGCCAGTGTTCGTGAATGTAATTTGCCATTTTTGTAGTGATCATTGTCCAATCCATGTTTCTTTTTCTGTGTGGGTACTCACAACCCAAATGAGCCCAAAGGTAACGGACATCAGTACAGCGCATCCATACATGAGAATCGGCGCATAATATCAGCAATTTTCGTTCCCTTCGCCGGCTGTTCTCGTGGTCGAGTGGGACACACATCATACTAAAGAGACGATCATTACCGCAGTGACCGGGTTCAAACCTCATAAGCAATCCAACTTTTTGTGTTTTTGCTTAACATTTTTTGTTTGTTTTTGGGGTTTTATGCTTTTATGTTTTTTTTTTTTTTTATATTTTTAAATAAAATTAATCAAGATGATTAAGCAAAAATCGTCCATCCAAAGTCGAACTACAACAAGAAAGACGCTAAATGATATAATATCAGAATACGAGCGACAGATCAAAGAAAAAGACAATGGCTTAAAAACTTATGAAATATTAATATGTAGCTTAAAAAGTAAACTCAACGAAAAGGAGAACCTTATTAAAATCTTATCAGATGAACAAGATCAAAATAGCGTAGAGTTTGAGTCGTTGTGCAAAGAGAATCAATTGCTTAAAAAGCAATTAGCTGACATAACTGCTACAAATATTGATCTCCAAAACGACTTATTCAATTTAACTGAAGATAATCAAACTTTAATTGAAGAGCATGAGGAAATTGGGAAACAGAACAACTCGGTAATTTTTCCCTTGAAATCACAGCTCTCTCAAATTCAACACGAATACAACCAACTACAGGGAAGATTTTTAAAGCTAGTAGAAGAAACTAACTCCACCAAAAACCTGGAAGAAACACAACGGACACCAGCTATCAATGTTAAAGGCACCCGAATATACAAAAATCGTTCTTTATGGAAGAAAATTCGCAAACAACAAAGAAGAATTACAAGCATTGTTAGATCGTTAAAAGCATCGATTGCTCAGAGTGGCGCCTTGAAAGCAAAAATTGCTAATTTGGAGTCTGCCCAAAAAGCACCCCTTCGAATTAGCAAGCCTTTGCTAGAAGAGATACATCCCGCACGACAAGCACAGTCACACACAAGGAGGTTGCACAAAAACAATGTCTTAATTTTTTCAGACAAAGCTGGCTGCAATCTTGGGATTCAGCTAGTAAATGAAAACTTGAGTATGACGAACAATTGTTATCCACATGCACCTTACTCTGTGATATTAAACAATTATGATAGCCAGACCGAAAATCTGGGCCCAAACGATTTCGCTGTACTGCTCCTGGGCGACTATAACACCGTCAAAGAATCGCTAAACATGTACATTAAATGCATCGAAAACATAATCGATAAGCAAAGTCGTCAACAATACAAGTTGTTAATATGGTCTTTTAGATATGATGATCAAAACAACCAAGACATCTTTAAATTAAACCAACAACTGTACCACATATCAAGTGCCAATAAAAATGTTCAATACATTGAAATCAACCAGAATCATCAGGATAACGTACATTTCAGGAGGTCAAAATACATAAGCAGGACCATTGCCAATTCAATATCAGCTTCGGTGAAAAACTTTCGGGAAACTTCAACACTAACTTTCATAGACACCAGCTTCGAAAGTTTTACGGAATGCTCTCAACCAGACCTGGATTTTCACCAAACAGCCTGTCGTGGCACACAACTTTAGCTCATGTATTCAACATGAATGTAAAACCGACGGAGTATAGCACGCCGCTGACCCCGCCGCCACCTGGGTCTACGCCGCCGACCCTGCCGCCATCGCGGCCGACGCCGCCGGCCCCGCCGCCAGCGCGACCGACGCCGCTGACCCCGCCGCCATCGCGACCGACGTCGCCGACCACGCGGCCGGCTCCGCCGAGCGCGCCGCCACCGGGACCGACACCGCCGACCTCAGCGGAACAATCCGCATGGACAGCTGATCTTTCAGTATCACTGGTTATTTGTCAGCAAAATATGCAGTCACTAAACTCCAAAACTAGGCAGCTGGAAGTACTATTACAAAAAGAATTAAATTGTGATATTCTAGCATTGACGGAGCATTGGCTGACAAGTATCCAACTAGATAGTATTTATATGAATAACTATACTTTGATATCTAAGTTTTGTCGTAATTCACGCGAACATGGTGGTGCGTGTATATATGTAAAAAACACTTTAAGGGCCATAGAAATTAACATATTAACCGCGTTGTCAGTAGAAAGAATTTGTGAAATTGCAGCTGTAGAGATTTTAGACTTCAATATACTGGTTGTTTGCGTATATAGAAGCAATCTAACAAAAACTAAGGATTTTCTGAATGTATTAGATCAACTGCTCAACAAGATTAATGAATTAAGATATAACTGCATTGTAGTCGGCGATACCAACATAGACTGTATAACTATAACCAGCGACAGTAAGAACTTGCTTGATACTCTATCTTCGTATAACTTCACAAACAAAGTTAATTTTCCAACTCGAGAAACAAGAACTACGTCTACCTCTCTTGACCATTTGTACTCGAACAGATGTGACGACTTAGCTATTACCGTGTCTGCCGTGACGACAAACATCAGCGACTACTACGGAATCCGAGCGGTAGTCGAGTGCGAGCATAAGCCCGCGCCGCCGCCGCGCACGCGTCGCGTCCGCGACTACACGGCCGCTTCAAAGAATGCTTTTGTAGCGGCGATTGACAGCGTCGACTGGAAGGAGTTATGTGGTAGAAAAACTACTATAGATAGTCTAGCCTACGCTATTATTAATATTCTAGTGAACAAAATAAACATTTGCTTCCCCTTTAAAATTAAACCGAACCGATCTCAACGTGATACATGGATAACAGATGAAGTATACAATTTAAAATGGTTATTGTTTGATCTTATAAAACTAAAAGATAAACTTCCCCAGGACAATGAAATGGATCAAAGGATAGCTGAAATAAATGATAAATACGACCGTCTCACACGAAATGTTAAAACTGATTTCTATGTTAAACAAATACAAGATAGCGTAAATAAAACAAAAACAATGTGGGACATAATCAAGAGAGAAACGAATAAAATTAAAACCTGCGTTGACTACACGGATATCATTAAAAATCCTGACGGGACCGAGTTCTCAAGTAAATTCTCCTTAGTAAATACCCTAAACGAACAGTTTGTGTCTGCCGCAACGCTGTGCGGAGCCCCGCCCGTGCAGCTCGCGTGCGCCAGTGCAGCCCTCGCGCAATCATACGCCGCTGCCGATCGCTCTCTACGTTTTAAGCACTTTACACCAGCAGAAGTGCAAAAAATCATCCTAAATAGCGTTGCAAATAAACCGACCCAAGACCTATACGGAATATCGATAGAAATCATACGACTATCAGCCGCTTCACTTGCGCCTCCACTAGCCATCCTCTTCAACAAATGCCTAGAAACTGGGAAGTATCCAAAACCCCTAAAAAAAGTAAAAGTTAGTCCTTTATATAAAGGAAAGGGGAAGCAAGAGGATCTAAGTTGTTACCGTCCAATATGTATTATACCAGCTATAGCAAAGGTATTTGAGAACGGACTTACAACACGTTTATCGCAGTACCTACTAAATACGAACACAATCTCCGAACGTCAGTACGCGTATAGGCCTGGTCGCTCAACTACAATGATGGCACGAGAGGTAGTACACCGGATTTTAGACGCGCGCGAAAGCAAACTCGAGGCCGCAGTCCTTTTCTGCGACCTCTCAAAGGCTTTCGACGTCGTCGACCATTCCTTATTAAGCTCTAAAATGTATCATTATGGCATTCGGGGACCACCTCATTCTCTCGTGTCAGATTTTTTGCACGAAAGGACCCAGTTCGTGGTAGGACAGAAAGGAAGCCTGATCTCCAGTGGACTACCAACAAAAATTGGTGTTCCGCAGGGTTCATCGCTCTCAAATTTAGCCTTCTCCCTCCTATTAAACGACTTGCCTGGTGCCGTCAGTGGGGGCGAGGTGTTTATGTATGCGGACGACGTTGCGGTAATTGTAACTGCCCTGAATATTAGCATCCTAGAGTCGCAACTTAACTTAGTCGGCAAACAACTGTCGGATTGGTTCGCACAAAATGGCCTGATCTTAAACCTAACGAAAACCCACTTCATGCAGTTCGATCTGTCTGGGCGCAAACGCCGTCCACTTAACGTTGGCCTCAATGGCGGCATCATTCAGCAGGTTAAGAACACGTCCTTCTTGGGTTTTCACATCGACCAGGGTTTGACGTGGGAGAGTCATATTGACTCCCTATGCGGTAAAATGGCAAGAGCTTGTTTCGCCCTCGGCAGGATAGCGACAACCCTTCCACCTCATTCAGTCCGTGACTGTTATTTTGCTAGCATACAGTCCATCTTACAATACGGGCTTGAGCTGTGGGGACAAGCGGCTGAATGGCAACGTGTATTCCGGCTGCAAAAGCGAGCGGTCAGAGCGATGGCGCGTGTATCATGGCATGAGTCGGCTAAACCATCTTTCACAGCCCTAGGCATTCTTACCTTGCCTAGCCTCCTCATACTACAAATAGCCGTCTACACCAGGGAGAACCTTGACAAGTATCCTAGACGAGGGGATGGTAGCGATCGGGTCACGCGCTACGGCCACAAACTAGCCCCAGTGCCTCGAAGACTTGTAAAAATGGCTAAAACTATACGCGTAATGGGACCATTAGTGTACAATAAATTGCCAATAAGCATAATAAACGCCCCTAGTCTCATCAACTTCAAATGCAAACTTAAAGCTTGGCTTGTTGAGCAGTCGTTCTATACTATAGAAGAATTATTAAATTTAAAATAATGTAATGTCTCGCTCATGACATGAATGTGTACAATTGATTCTAATGTTAAGTGTTCAAATACCTGTGTAATACGTTGACTTGTAATCTAGATTACCAATAAAGTATGAGTATGAGTATGAGTATGAGTATAAAGCTATAGAGGTTTTGAAGGATTTGAACCCTGTATAAGAGACGCGAATTAAGTGTAATTTTATAGTAGTCATACGCAAAATGTGTCACTGAAAAAAAATTATATACTTCATTCCTTCACTGTGAAGTATATCACTCATTTAGTTCATTAGTTCAGTTTAGTTCAGTAGCTCAACAGATCCATCTACGATATAGATTGGGTAATGATATCAGTCATTCATTCAATCGTGGCGCCTATGTCACTCTCGGAGCGAATGAGTAGGTAAACGATTTGATTAATGAACTGATCCGACTGAAGTATATATATATATATAAATCATTCATTCGTGTCTCATGTCTATTTTATACAGGATGTTTGCGCAATTTACACAATTTGGACAAGTTTTTTTAGAAACCTCCATATCATTTTTAAAGGCCTATCCATCGATACCCCACACGACTAAGTGTGTTAAAAAAATTTTTTTCATCTACCGGTTATATGTATGTATGGAGTGCCCCCCTAATTTAATAGTTTTTGTAATTTCACATCACTTTTATGTGGCGGTTCATACAATACATCTTCCTACCAAATTTCATAATTGTAGTCGGCACTGTTACAGTTAATCCTTGATAATGGCGCTTGCAACAGTGCCGAAATATCGGGAACTCACAAATACAAATATACATGGTAAATATCCCGTTTCTAATCGTAATTCCAATAGGTGCTGATTTACAAATAGCTTGGCAAAGATATGTGCAAGAAGTGGTTAAACAGTTAATCCTTGATAATGGCGCTTGCAACAGTGCCGCAATATCGGGAACTCACAAATACAAATATACATGGTAAATATCCCGTTTCTAATCGTAATTCTAATGTAAATGACCATGTGAATTTGAAATCTTATACAGCACCTATTGATTTTATACAGTCAACTTTTACATCGAAGTTTTATTTGAGTCGTCGAGTTCTATCATCACCGGCGCCGGCGTCTACAGAGGGAGATATTCGAACTACGTTCGTTTTCCTTTCGCGGTAGCCCCTCTGATCGGCCTAATGGAAAACAATACAATACAATACAAATACTCTTTATTGCACACCTCAATTAAACACAGTACAGTACAAAAACACAATGAGTAGAGGCCAACCACAGGCGGTCCTATCGCTAAAGAGCGATTTCTTCCAGGCAATCTTAGGGTAGCGGAAATGAAATCTAATCATAACGAATTACGATTTGAAACGAGATATTTACCATGTATATTTGTATTTTTGAGTTCCCGATATTTCGGCACTGTTGCAAGCGCCATTATCAAGGATTAACTGGCGTGCTGCGAGTTTTAGTTGTGGTCTACCCACACACCATAGCGATCTACCCTCTTCAATTTTCTCTTCTTTCTTTAATATCGGGAACTCAAAAATACAAATATACATGGTAAATATCCCGATTCAAATCGTAATTCTAATGTAAATGACCATGTAAGCTTGAAATCTTATACTAATCATAACGATTCATAGCAGGTGGTGCGGAGTTAATGCATATGAAACCTACTAGTATTACAACAAAAACATTTATTCTGGAAAAAATCCGGTTGGTCTCTCCAGAAACCGCTGGAATGACGGAACCCTAATCACAATCACATATAGCGCCCTCACGTAAAAACCAACCCCCACACGTCCCGAAATCACACGGAATGACATTTTCATAGTCATCTAAAGTTATTACATTTCAACATGACGCGCTTGGAAAGGAACCATTACCTCCCTAGTGGTATTACAACCCTCCCATACAATTTCAATTATGCCCTAATCACTATCCCCCTTATTCATAAGATTTAACAAACCTCTGCTAACTAAAACGTGTTTTGTCCCTTTCCCACAAACACAAATGTCAAAGTGACAGATAAGGACAAACGAATATTAACGGCATTTTAGCTAAAGTAGGTTTGATGAACGTTTATGAATAAAGGTCTCTACCCATTACACCGTATCATACCATGACCGTGCTATGAACGTGTCAGGCAAAAACGTATTCTTTGTATTGAAAAGTATGGGACTATGCTCACTAGACCGTTCCGTCACCAACCCATACTTTATACGGTGTAATGGGTAGAGACCTTAAGGGGGTAAAACTCTAACCACCCACCATACAAGATAAATTGCCAATGAACTTTTCGGCCATATTGGCTTCGAGTTGGTTTAAAACACAACTTATTATCGGTATGGAGTTTATTTTGCGACTATAAAGCAAATTGCACCTCTTGACAGAGTTGACAAGCAAGTTGCACAGATTAGCAAAGATATGACTGAATGAATCAATATTATTTTCTCAAGTGCTGGCAACTTACAAACTTAGAAATATTTATGTTAAATGAATAATAATGCGTGAACAGAACTGTAATAGAGCAGTTTTTTGTTTCTATTCAAATTCGAAAAAAACAAAACAAATGCGATGCTGTTTCGATTTAGAAAACTGTGTATGCATTTTTAACCGACTTCAAAAAAGGAGGAGGTTCTCAATTCGGTTGCATGTTATTTTTTTTAATATATGGTATTTTTTTTAGTGTACCTCAGAACTCCGTAATAAAACAGTGTCTAGGCTAGTCGTGTTTGAGCTTATTGAAATCATTAGACAATTTCTTTGCATGGCACCGACTTAAAATTAAAATACGTACGTCTACATTGTTCAATAAGAAGCGTAATGTCTCATATTAAAAGTAAGGCAATTATTTTCTCTTCCAGCTAACCTGACGCGGAGGAATATAACTATCATTTAAAAATAACACAAATTCTACTTCGTACAATACCTACTAGCTAAAATAAACGTACTTAAGCGTAAACCTCACCTGTTCATTACCTGCCCGTCTGCTCGTTATTGATATAACCTCCACTTTGCCATTTTATTTAACTACAATTCTATAATTAAGTTAACAGGTACAATTATGCCCGTGGGTTAGACTGTGGCTTCATAGGCCGGGCCCAATAAAGCGATAGGAGTGCGCGGTTGGAGAGTAGCCTGGGGAAAATCCAGGGGAAAACCGCCGACACGACCACGCGTATGGTAATCTATGGTAGTATAGACATACCAATGGTAATTATTTGAAACGCTTGGACCGTGGAGCCCAAGCACTCATCTTTTATTTGGCCAACTGGCAAAAAATGGCCAGAACATCCGGGGACCATAGGGCTGGCTCGTTTCTCGCCCAGCGGATAGGCATAGCCATCCAAAGGGGAAACAGAGCCAGTCTTATGGGAACCCTTCCCCCATTATCTATTGTATTTATTTTAATTAGGTTAGTTATTGTTATTCAATAAATTCTCTTTTGAAACAAAAACTGTCAATTTTCATTTCCAAACGCTCGTTCGAAAAGTAACGAGATTACCCTTCAGGGCTTACACATACAATATCGTCATTAGTGTCAGACGACGGGCAGACTAACGTAATTGCGCCATTACATCAGAGGGGTGGAAATCGTGACATTACTAACTAGTCAAGGGGAGCAGCAAATATGCTAATGGAAATGCCCCTTAATTACTTCGCAACTCGATACACGCCCTAATATGGTTTCCGAAAGTTCCCAAGTTCGAGTTTGAGCTAAATTTGGATGATTTTATGAGAGCTTCGGCTCATTAGAGCTAACTTCCTTTAGGTCATTAATGGAGAATGGTTGTTAATGGAGAATTATTAGAATTAGTACTAAAATACTTTAAGGAAATTAGGAAGGGCTTTTTAGATAGTTTTAATAGGATGTTGTCTGATTATGTTCTGTTAAATGAGAGCTACCGTGTTTGTGATCACCAGTTGGCGCCACTGTCGAGTAAGGTCCAGCTTTCAAAAATTGTTATTGGTTATTATGGGCATGAGAACGAAGTTTACATATAAATCATATTTAATATCTTAAAACTGTATCGTAAAAATATAGAACATCCTGCATTGTAGCGCAGTCCCGTTTTGTTCGGAAAAAAAGGAGGACATAAGTTTCCGAAAGACAAAACTGTCTCAAAGCACTAACAGTCATGCACCTGTAACTCATATTTGCCATAATCAAACTCAGGTATTGCGAAATACTCATCATATTGTTCCAATTAGATATTAACCCGCGTAGCGCAACTACAAAGAGTGACATTTGGCATTTCGGAGACCTCACGCTACACTGGCACCTCTAGCGGTGAATTCATGCGCGATTGCTCTCATTGCGATGAACCAGTTCTACGCGCACGGAGACGAGGGCAAAAGCCAGCTCAAAATAAAAACAACCTTGTACCTTAAACCATCAAATAAATCATCATCATCATCATCATTTCAGCCGAAAGACGTCCACTGCTGAACATAGGCCTCCCCCAAGGCTCGCCATTTAGACCGGTCCTGTGCCGTTCGTTTCCACCGGATTCCCGCGACCTTCACCGGGTCATCACTCCACCTTGTCGGAGGCCTACCGACAGCTCGTTTTCCGGTGCGTGGACGCCACTCAAGCAGTTTCTGGCCCCATCGACCGTCAGTCCTGCGAGCAATGTTCCCTGCCCACTGCCACTTAAGTCTCGCAATTTTGAAGGCTATGTCGGTGACCCCAGTTCTGCTACGGATAGCTTCATTCCTAATTCTATCACGCAGAGAAACCCCGAGCATAGCTCTTTCCATTGCTCAAATAAATGCTAACATTTTAAACCATCAACACGTACTGCTGTCAGCCAAGTCCCCACTTAAGTTTTAATTTACCTAATACGATATAGATAAAGTAAAAATGGTGGCTGTCGTAATTTGTCAGCATAAATTACGAAAACCTTTGGTGGCCCGGCTGTGCCAAGCGTGACAGTTTTCTCACACCAGTGCACAAGGAACCACGGAATATTATAGGCGTTATTAATGTTCGACTCGTGCGCAAGTTAGGGAACTAAGCGATTATTAATTAATATTATGTATTTCACCATTAGTAGATTGTGAAATCAATAGAAACGGTAGCTCGATTCCACTCACACCTCAGAGTGGCTTGATTCCACTCACACCTCAGATTCGGTTGAAACTGCTCAATCAATCTCAATGGAGCGCAAACTCTAAGAGTATTCCAGTGTTCCAAACCACACGCGTGGTCGTGTCGGAGGTTTTCCCCTAGATTTTCCCCAAGCTATTCTCCAACTCCTATCGCTTTATTGGTCCCGCCACAGCCAGGTTAAAAAAAAAAAACAATATTTAAGACTACCGACAGTCAAATCTGCAATTTTAATTGAAAATTAGTGTGAAGTTATAGGGGGTTACCAAAAAGTGACTTCACGATTTATGATGGTGAAACAGCGTATTTTTTTTTCATTTACTGCTTAAAAATCTTTGTAGTAACAATTATGAGTTGTAGCTTGCTGTTTTCCGAGTATTTTCGCGAGTTTTGCTATTGTTAATGTGCAGAAATAATTTATGTACTGGTATTATCTACCGTATTGTGCAACATAATTTTGATGGTATTATATTGTTAAAGATACAACAAGATTGATCATACTTACAAATAAATACGTAAGCTCAGAAGCGGTTAGCGTCAGACAAGAACAATGGTCACCTCCATTAAAATTAAAGATTGTCTGTGTCGCTATGCACGTTCCACATATTTTTTTCTTGTGACCGGTAAAACCTATGTGCATTGTAGTGGACATAGCCAAGTTTCAAAGTTATACCCACGATGCCACCAGGTTGTACACCTTGTACACGCTTATTTCCATGACTTGGAACGCATTTCTTTCACCAGATGTTACAAGACTGTTTACGTTAAATAATTCACCCTTCCGTTAGAACCCTAAATTCGTTTTTAATTGATTGTTATATTATTTTTTCTGATTACCATATATCGATTGCAACGTTGTTGATCGAGAACGATATTATGCTAGTGACATGAATCATTAACTTTTATGTGAGTAAATATTATAAACAAACAAACTTCTTATGCATTTGTTAATGATATGGCAATTGGCCAGGTCATATACTACGATCCACTTTATCCAGAGAACGAACGGGGATTTTATTTTTCTAACTGTAGTGCAAGAAAATGATAGATTCTCATTTCAAATAAGGTACGTTATTAAAAATGTATTTGAGTGCCCTGCATATGTACGTATTTCCCTTGAGAACGAATTTTATGAAAATGCGACGTAGCTTTCATATTACATTTATTTAATCCTGAGAATCTTGACATTGGAGACTATACATCTCTGTATCCATTTATCATTATTTATAATTGTCTAGCATTAGAGACTGCTAAGTTAAAAAAAATGTACGAAA
Organism: Epiblema foenella; assembly: GCA_963556455.1. Classification (NCBI taxonomy): domain Eukaryota; kingdom Metazoa; phylum Arthropoda; class Insecta; order Lepidoptera; family Tortricidae; genus Epiblema; species Epiblema foenella. The sequence goes on along the minus strand of OY747103.1, from coordinate 21,949,396 downwards.
TATCATTTGATATCTCACAGAGGCTTTTCGTAATCGATCTAACCCCAGCAAGGTCTATGTATCACTGGTGAAAGGTTAAATGGCAATCGATTGGAAAAAATAGTTCATACGCCCAATCTTGGGATTAGTGCCTATACCATGAGTTTGCATGACCGTACTCGCTAGCGACTGCGTAAACGATTTAGTAAGCCGATTTTTAGTTCTATTGCGTAACCGCCAGAGGCGCTGTACTTTGGCCCATACACATTTTTATGCAGTCACTAGCGAGTACGGTCATGTAAACTCATGGTAAAGGCATAGGTATCAAAGCGGACCCCGCGGGCACTTTAGGGCACAATCGGGAAAAGTAACATATCACATCACATTAAATTTGTGCCCAGATACTCGTCTGTAGTAAGTAGTTTTTTTTGTTAACCTGGCTGTGCGAGGGGATTGTGTTGTGCACTCGCGGGCGCTGACAAGACACTGGTAGGACGCTGACGTTCGAAAAACATTAATGACGTTGCGTCGTCGCTGCGTGGGCGCTGGTGTGACGCTGACGCTCAATAAACGCCGCTGGCATCGCGCCGATGATGTTGCGTTAACGCTGCGAAAAAGATACGTCGTCGCTGCATGGGAACTGGCAGGACGCCGATGCTCAAAAGACACTAGTGTGGGGTCTCTCTGTAAAATTAAATTGTAATTACCAATTGTGGCTTTATAGCCCTGGCCCAATAAAGCGATAGGAGTTCGCGGTTGGAGACTAGCCTGGGGAAAATCCAGGGGAAAACCTCCGACACGACCACGCGTGTGGTTTGGAACAATGGAATACTCTAAGAGTTTGCGCTCCAGTGAGATTGGTTGAGCGGTTTCCACCGAATCTGAGGTGTGAGTGGAATCGAGCTACTGGGAGTTTTGTACCGTCACTTAATTTCTCTAAATCTTATTATAGCATTATTATGCCCTTCAGCTATCATCATGTTAATGTTAACCAACGGTCAAATAATCTAATGATTGTAATAAACATATCATCTTAATGTTTCAAACATTATCTCCAAAAACGTTGAGTACTCACTGACATCCCATTGTCGCTGAGATTGGCTTATACTGTTAGCTATTTAAAACGGCATACTTCGCCCTGTCATTTCTCACAATGGGTGTGGTGAAACTGTGTAATTGCATAAACACATAACTTTCCTTTCCTTATGGAAGGTATAATAGTTAGCTTTCCCTCCATTCAATCATGGATTTGATAGCGGCTCGGCTTAGTTTCCCTTGGAACTTAGTAATCCTAGATTAATTTAATAATGTTATATTTGGTTCATAACTTAAAAATAAAAAAGGGGTTTAAGTGAAAGCTTAACAAAACTAGTTTATTGCAGTCCTTAATTCCTTTAAAAGGTTTTACTCATATACAAGTATTAGTTCTATTCACAAGTAATTACGAGTATGTATATTGCTACACAACACTATATTTTTCCACGGATATTTATTATGCTCTTATATCATTGGATATTCTACTTAAACACTATACTTATAGAGTTTTTATTACCCTAATAATCGTATGTTTGTTATAAGTAACTACTTTATTATATTGATGTTACTTCAGAATATTAATTCGTATTAAAATAAACTATCAGATACAAAGTTGGGTAATCAAATAATCATGTTATTTTATTATTCTGTCCGGAGAAAACATAACTAAGCTTCATGGTAAAAAATATTCCTATAATCTTACATGACTTCTAACATGCTTTGAGTTTTTTTTTGAGACCAAAAATGTGCTTAAAAAATGCCAAATCAAGACCTTACAATGTACTGGATATAAAGTGACAGATTTTAACCAGACCTCCTAGCTTATTTCAAGGTCTTGAGTATACATTTACTAAAAAAAATGCTAGTATGTACGTCAACACCGCCCCCATTTCCGAATCACACATGTCATGTTACGTGAAAGAAAAACAAAGTATATTTATACATTAATTAAACCAAAGGCCAGTGATGCCGATGTCTACTATACGTCGCTCCCGTTTCTAATCCCTAATTCACAATGGCATAAGAGACAGACACCATTTTGGCACATATGTCGTTTTGCTTCGCACTTCTATACTATCACCTTGGAGTAAGGTTGTGACCCATTTTAACAAATTCGCTAACATCATAAATATCATAACGTGTATTTCTGGCATTGTGACGTACATAGTGTTAGATTACTGTTGGGAAAGTCTAATCGCAATCGTGGATTTGTTAAATAAATAAGATCGTGTCATTATTTTTACTCGAACTTGGTGGTAGTACTTCCAAACCCGTTCAACCAGGGTGACAAATTTATTTTGAAAAATTGCAAAAATCCATGATTTTTTTGTTTTGCTATAATTTAAGGATTTCATGGATGGACTCACTTTAGGACAACAAAGATCTCCATGTTCATTCAAAGATTTATATTTAATACTAGCGACCCGCCCCGGCTTCGCACGGGTGCACTATTTAATGGATGTCCATCCTTCCTCTTCAATCACTCTACCTATTAATAAAAACCGCATCAAAATCCGTTGCGTAGTTTTAAAGATTTAAGCATACACAAGGATTTGGGGACAGAGAAAGCGAGTTTGTTTTATACTATGTAGTGATGTAGTGATGATTAATTAATGCCCAAATATTAATAATTGATGCAAAAAAAAAAATTAACTGTGGGGGCAGTGTCGAACACTGGTAGGTAGGTATATTTACTTTACTTGGAAGGGATATTTTTAGTATAGCTGATTTTCCGATTTGATTTCCGAAAACAAAACCATAAACATAACTTTTCCTCATACGCATCTCATTATATTTAGTATTCGATGAAAACTCTGTTCCCACTTTATAATCAGAACACACCCACGCTGCATTCGTAAACCAAAAAGGACGTATGTCAATGTGACACTTGTATGGAGATACGACCTTTTAAATGAGTATGGTAGCGTCTGCGTCGTCTCAATCTGAAAATATCTGCATTCATAAAAACCGAATACGATTCGATTCGATACTTACGGCGACCCGATTATCAAGTCATTCACACGATGACGTATCCGGGATTTTACTCAACGATTTCAGAGGAAGTTATTTTAAGATAATATTCAGTGGGCACATAGACGGAGCGGTAAGGGGCGTGGCTTTCAATGCGAAGGTCGCGGGTTCGAACCTCGCGGGCTAATGCTCTTTTTTTAAATTATAAAGTACCTACTGCTCATAGTTAAGGGGCTCCACGCGCTATTCATATTCGGCGGGGACGTCCACCGCACGATCGCGACAACACTGACACATATAGTCCCTATTCGTCCCGGTACCGCCGAACACCGGGTAGCCGTTATGCCAATGGCTAGACAAAAATTTAATTTTGTGTTTGTCTGTAATTCAGTAATTAATTTATTTTTCTGTCCACGTCTGCCGCGTGCATGAATTGTATGGAAAGTCCAGAAAATACATATTTTTCGGTCATTTCATACAATTCAGTCCCGGAACTGCAAACCCTCGGTACGAGTACTTATTTCACTCAACATTAATATTTCTCCTCACCAATTACATACAGACATACATACGGACTACATAAATGACCAGAGCTCGGAATAGGTAGTGCCTGTTTACCTAAACTTCGCGGGTGGACGTAATTAAGAGTGGTTACAACCACCAGAAATAATTATTTATTTTTAATGAATGCGGGATTTCCCGGGATTTACTGTATTATTCTAAAGGCTTAATACATTTCGCTTTACTTATAAATCTTATTATATTGCATATTATTTGTTTAATTACCTTGAAATAACAATCAGTCATTAAAAATATAATATGGATCAAATTGAATCAAAAGGATTCCGAAATTTGATACTTTTAGTTGACTTAGACAGAATTATACTCCTTTCTTCCATGAGAGGGGACCTGTGTCCAGCCTTAGGGCGTATATAGATTGGTGATGAGACAGAACTATGATATCGTATAGAAAATTCCGACATTCATTCCGACGTTTCGAGTCCTTTACAGCACTCATGGTCACGGAATGTATTTTAAATTCATTATACGCGATATAATCGGTTGAAAAATAGTTTTATTTAATATATAAGTACATGTATACCATCATATTAGAAATAAATTAGAATACATCTGTACGATATCTTCTATGCCATATCATAGTTCTGTCTCATCACTAATCTATATACGCCCTAATGCTGGACACAGGTCCCCTCTCATGGAAGAAAGGAGTATAATTCTGTCTAAGTCAACTAAAAACTATCAAATTTCGGAATCCTTTTGATTATTTAAAGGTAATTAAACAAATAATATGCAATATAACAAGATTTATAAGTAAAGAGAAATGTATTAAGCCTCTAGAATAATACACTAAATCCCGGGAAACCCCACATTCAATAAAAAGAAGTAATTATTTTTGGTGCTTGTAACCACTCTTAGTTACGTCCTCCCGCGAAGTTTAGGTAAATAGGCACTACCTATTCCGAGCTCTGTAAATGACTCCTCTCAAAGGAGAAAAGACCTGTTGCCCTTAAGCTAATAGGCATTTCACTGTCCCTTTTTCTGTGTCCCCCGGGGCGCTCAAAATGAAGCCCTGGAGTCATAATTATTAGCAAATGGAGGTTCGCTCCAAAGCTAAAGAAATTTATTAAAAAAAATCTCCTCACCATTTACAATCGGGCCCGAGTTCTTTACGACCCAAAACTAATACAATTTACGATCATACATTGATACTGAAGCGTATGTCACTTACCACGTCCTCACTTTATTATACTTACACCCATATCTCAAGGCGTAAGTGACGTAAGTATTAGACACGAGCGGTTGATTTCACTTCAGCGATAACGGGTCGATATTTATTGGCTAGGAATCGATCGGGCCTAGTATCCATCATCGATTAATCGAATTAGGGATTGTGCTGTCGATTGCGTTCTCACGGGTTTGATATTATGGGCGGTCCGTCCGATTTGGCAGGTAAGTAATGTTATGTATACAAAAAGTCACTAAATAATTTGGTCACAATTTTATTTATAAAGATTGATCGATTTAATTGATGTGTGTATTTATTTCTTTTGACGTCTTTATCGTGGTTCGAATAATTAGTAAAATTGAAGCTTTTCATTCGACTACTTTTTTTTAATACTACGCCGGTGGCAAACAAGCGTACGGTCCACCTGATGGTAACCGGCCACCGAAGCCTATAGACGCCCGCAACTAAAAAGGAGTCACGTGCGCGTTGCCGAGCCTTTATGAGATTTGAGGATGCACTGTGTTGACAGCAGAAGGAACACATTTAGGTCCCTCGCTCTCAACACAGTGCATCCTCGGGAGCTCTGGCAACCTTGCTGACCTCCAGGAACACAACACTACATACTTGTATAATAAATAATAAATAAATAATAAATATTAGAGGACAATCTTACACAAATCGAACTAGTCCCTATAGTAAGCTCAAGAAGGCTTGTGTTATGGGTACTAGACGACGGTATATTTAATAGATATAAATACTTAAATACATAGAACTACACTTATATATATTGTTATTGTATACTTGTATTTGACGACCGTTTTAGCCTAGTGGGTAGTGCACCTGCCTGTGAAGCTGACGGTCCTGGGTTCGAATCCCGGTCAGGGCAAATATTTGTGTGATGAGCATGAATATTTGTTTCTGAGTCTTGGATGTTTTCTATGTATTTAAGTATTTATATCTATTAAATATATCATCGTCTAGTACCCATAACACAAGCCTTCTTGAGCTTACTGTGGGGCTAGTTCGATTTGTGTAAGATTGTCCTCTAATATTTATTTATTTTATTTATTTATTTATATATTCGGTCGCCAGTTTGATTTGCGGACACTATAAAATACATTTACTTTTGAAATCAAGTCGAAAATTTCTGCCTAGAGACCAAGTTTCAAATCTGAGTGACAGAAATAAACGCAAAGTAGAAACCCTTGTTGACCTTCGTCAGTCAGGCTGAAATTCAGAATAGATAATTACCTGAGCCCAATGAGCAAGTTAAAACGAGGTCAACTCGGAAAGCGGCTCGCAGCTACTAGGATTATTTTTTATACAGTACGTACAAAGATATGAAATGAAATGAAAATAATTTATTCCAGAACAAGTCCATAGATAGCATTATAAAATAAAAATTAAAAATGACATTGAATTGAATTAAATTACGGGTAACTATTTCGAAAAGTCCGCATTAGCGGCAAAGCACTTTGGTGTCCCTTCCCTACTTAGCCGTAGAAAATACTTAGATGTTATGTTTCTGTTTAAAGTTCTTAAAGGTGTTATTCATTGTCCATATCTGCTAAAACTAGTTACCTTCAGTTGTCCGCATCACCCCTTACGTCCTAGATCGCTTTTTCACATTAGCTTTTCTCGTAAGAATTATTCTAGGCATACATTTTTCGGACGAGTACCCAGTTATTATAACAAGCATTTATGTGATATTGATCCTTTTCATAATTCTATATCTAGTCTAAAATTACTAGTTAAACGTAAGTTGTTTTAGTACAGCAGTTATAGTTAAAGTTAGATATCATACCTAATTGTCGACTGAGATTAGTTTGTTCCTATATATTATAATAGTTTTTTACTTTTCTTTAGTTACCAAGTTAACATTTACGTGTTGTTTAATAAATATATAATAATGTAGTTAACACTATGTGAAATGATGAACCTCCAGGTCTATTGTTTTCTTTTGTATAGGTACATTTAATGTCCTGTCAATTTGGATACCTCTACGTGACTGTTTGTGTTCTTAATTAATTAAAAAAAAAATTAAATTGAATAAATTCAATTCAATTCAATTCAATCATTTATTTATAAAATTTTACATTTTACATGTCAAATAAAATTAAAATTTCAATAAATTAATATGCACCTCTCCAAATCGCGGGTTACCCCGAACCCCGACGACAGGCCTATGGTAACTCCCTCCAATGCTCGTGTAGCGGGCTGGAGTCCCACTCTTACCGCCGCGAGCATAGTGTTGGAGGAAGCGTAAATTGCCTTCCTGGCAGCTCCACTATCCACTATACCCACTATATCCACTTCATTACCTTATGCCATTGTAATATGATCCAAGAATGGATACATCTCATTGAACAGTCAACCAATATCATTTCAGCGCCACTTCGTACCTTGTCACAGTGACTTCTTTCATAACTGCTGCGTAAATTAGGCAGTGCTGTATCATTTTGAAAACTACAATAGCTGTTTTTAGGGTTCCGTAGCCCTTTAACCCTTATAGATTCGTCATGTCTGTCCGTCCGTCCGTACGACACAGCCGATTTACTCGGAGACTATAAGCACTACAATTATGAAATTTGGTAGGAAGGTGTATTCTATGAACCGCTACATAAAAGCGATGTGCAATTACAAAAAAATATTAAATTAGGGGGGGGGGGCACTCCATACATGTAACCGGTGGATGGAAAAAAAATTTTAACGCACGTAGTTGTGTGGGGTATTGATAGATAGGCCTTTAAAAATTATATGGAGGTTTCTAAAAAACTTGTCCATTTAAGTCAAGCGTTGGTGAGATATTAGCTGTCAAAGTCATAGAAAGTGTGTCTCCCCTCTAATTTCCAAACTATACAGATTAAAATTCTGAAAAAAAATTGAGGTAGTGTGCATTAGTAAATACTTTCAACGATTTTTGGTTTGAACAATATAGGTTTTACGGTTTTTCAGTTTTTTCTTAAAAACTGTCTTGCCCAAACAAAAAGTCGTAAGTGAAAATAATCCATAGAAAGACTATAAGGAAAAAAGTGAAACACGGACTGCTATAGGATACAACCGGGAAAAAGATATTATGATAATTTAGTCCTAATTCTTTTTTACTTCGCACGTTTCTTTAATCTCATGTCTAACAGGGGTCACAAAGTCACAACATATGAATACTTTCGCGATATCCATCACCACGTTGCGTCACGATCGTGACATGTAATTAGCTGACTTCATTATGAATATTCATGACATAATCCTAGCTAATTGTGTTACATGACATGTGTTTGTCTTTAACACTTTCACTAAGGATTTCGTTTCATGAACGCTCGTGGTCCAGCGGCCGCGCACCGCGTGCGATATGCGAGGTTAAGCAACGCTGGGACGAGGTCAGTTATTGGATGGGTGACCGCTTTGAGTGGTTATTATCTGAGCTCTCCCGTGCTTTGGAAGGCACGTTCAGCCGTTGATCCCGGCTGCTGTCTATGATAGCAGTCGTTAAGCCTAGTTAGAAGCCTTTGGGCCGCTTGAGTTGAGAACTTCTAACAGTCAAGTTGCCCACTCACTTGACAAGCCTAATTCCAAAAAGATCTGGTTTCCCCTCGGGTAGGAAGGTCAGATTTTAGTCGCTTTCGTAAAAACTACTGCCTGCAACAAGTCTTAGGATTAAATACCGGACCCCGGGCATCCTTCAGTATAACGCTAACGCTAGGAGGATGATGACTATTAAGCTAATGATACAGCATTGAAATCTGAAAATACTACTTTGTCGATTAAAGGTAACTGGTGTGTTGAAAATTCATCTACCGTAGCCATATTTAACATTGATCGATCTGTAACCGTATATAAGTTGGTGCAACCTGCCTTAAGACGTAATGCCTTTAGATGATAACCACACAACCATTACCATCCATTACAACCATTGGAAAACAACACACAAATCACAAAAGTCAATATTGCTGAATTAAGGCACATTAGAGGAATAAACCACCACTTTTCTGGGACTGTACCTATCTATAAATACATTTTATATCCACCTTTAAAAAATATTAATATCACTATCATCCCTCATACTAACAAAATACCCAATTTCAAATTACCATCAAAATATTCCATTACATCCAAATAAAAATCTTCCCAAACGAAATGTCCGATCTCAAAATTTAAGAGCACAGCCTCGTAAAAGTGAATCATTGACAGCCGTAAAGTCCTTTGTCGCAACCTGGTTTTCATACTTGACAATATTTGAGATGGCCGATTTGTTGCCAAACAGTCCCTCCAAAAAGCGACTGTATCAACTGAGCTAGAAGATATAAATTGTGACGACGATCACAAATAATTACAACTTTTATCACCTATTCAACAGTTTTTAGCCTTTTGTCCTGTTTTACGATGTCATTATATGTCATGTAGTAATCATAGTAATGTTAACATTTCTTTTTATGTTTCAGGTAATGTGGTTTCATCATTGGCATTGAATTAGGCTTTGGTAAGTTTAATGGCGCGCGTAGATTCTTCAAACCACACACCAAATAAATATATAAAAATAAAGGCATGTTTCAGTTACGAATTAAGTTAAGTGTTAACTGGAACTTAATTTACTTAATTCATGTATTATGTTTCGCAAAATGGACACAAATATAATTTGTTAAGGAGTAGTGCAAATCCACCTACTACCTAACTTTACATATTCCAAACTCAAGGTAAACTAACAATCAATACATTTCTACCTACACTGTGACACTGTGCCGCAAGGTCCTATACTTAGTCCTAATTTATTTTTGCTAGACAAATATGACCTCCAGTCTCTTTCTTATCCATAGTCTGAGGAGTCAAACAGAAATAATGGTTTTAAACATTGCATTGTGTGGGTAGTAACAAGGTTTGAAGTAACAGGTTTAGCCTGATGGTGATTAAGCGCTCCTAAATAAGATATTGTGAGGAATACATTTATTCATTTGGCAAATTACGAGTCATTTGATATCAATCGATACAAGGTTAAACGCCAATCATTTGTCTTATGAAAATACAAGTCATTATCAGCTATAGTATCGGTTGCACAGCTTATACTTAAAAGGAAGGAATAATTATAAGTCGCGTGGCGTTAAACACTTAATAAGCAAACTGGAAATTTAGCTTTGTTTTTCTTGAGCTGTCGAGTAACCAAGGCATTCAGAAATATCTTCACCCAGGCAAGCCAAGCAAAATCTAGTATTTTGGAGTTTAGACCTCACTACTGTACTTACATCTATACTAATCTTTAGATCGAGTACCTTCATACAAACCGTTTCCGTCGTCGTGCTTTCCGGTATAAAAACTCTCCCCATGCCAAATTCCATCTTTAATGGGTTCAGTGGTTTAAGCGTGAAATTGTACCAAATAGACAGAGCTAGTTTCGCATTTATAGTGTTAGAATGGATATACAAAATGTATTAGTCTCCGTCTAACAGAGTACCTATCGAATCCATTTGTACACTTCAGAATGTTCAAATGATCTGAACATGCGCTCCAGTATAGACGTGTTCAGATATTTCCGAGCACCCTGTCCGCTCCAATGTATGTGATGGCTACTGCATATCTCCGAAGAGGGTTTAACAGGCTCCGATAAATTAACATGTTCCCTGTATCCATCCAGTGTTGTCAAGCAAGTGCAAGGATACAACCGGTCTTGTGGGCGGACGGCATTCTGGGATGAACTAATTAAACGACGTCAAAATTATATTTACACTTTTAAACCTTATTCCACTGTGATAAGGCAAAAATTGCATACATATATTTAACGTCGGCGTACTAGCTTCCATGTCTTGTACGTCTTTTTGAATAATGTTTTGGTTTATGCGATCTTAATAATAAGGATGGTTCGATGAGCTTTTAGTTGAGTGGTATAAGACTGACATTATATTACTTATAACGGATCTTGTTGGAGCACCTATTATATTATATACATCTTGCAGTTATAAAATGGAATATTGCAGAAGTGATTGCAATAAGAATAAGTATTAAAAATATTTGTTGATTTTACCTATTTCTGAGTTTTAGATGAATTAATAAAGCTAAACGAATTATGCATGTACTCGTAATTCCATGAGAGAAAAGGTAAATATAAGTTTTGATTTAAGGCAAATTTGTATTGTATTTTACAATGGAATAAATAATCTTATCTTATCTCATCTTTTACTAATCAAAACATTTAAGATAATGACATGCATATTTTATCTCGTTGACTTTACGTTCATCATCATCATATATGTGTTCCGTTGTTATCGATTGATCATCCTCTCGATCATCATTATGAATCTCGTATAATGTCTGATGGAATTTGCTTTATAAAGATGCTGCTATTTAGAAAATAACACTACATTTGATCCACTAAGGAAGTTCTGCATTTATATCTCTATCATTATATTTTCAAGTAATTTTGACACTGCATTGAAGATTAGGGCTGTAGATGGACTCAATAATAATGAACATTTGAAGATCGTATAATGAAGACATGAAATCCAAAGAAGAAATCATAACAAACTTAACCACATGTTTAGAGAAAACAAAAGACGCGAGTACATGTACCGAACTAAACATTAACGTATACCGTCCAGTGTTAAATGAACCGTGAAGAATCGCCGAACACAGAGTTAGGGCAAGGGCTACTCTCGTGTTAGAAGGGAAGTGAGAGGCCCAGCTGTAGTGGCTGGTGATAATAAAATGGAAACCACGTCGTGCTATGATGCTAGATAAGAATTTGCACGACTTGGAGGGATTTTGCAGTTACATATAACGGTTGTAGCGCTTTAAGCGCTTTTTTGCAAAAATATGTTTTTAAGACGACTTTATCTCCACTTAAATTTGAGTTCTTTTTGACAATTTCGTAAGTTTCTAGGACTGCTATATTGATTATATGCAATTAGTTATCTGTGATATTTTCTATTAACATTTTTATCGTGTCTTCATTATTAAATAGGTTTTCGGTATAGGTTTCCGCGGGCTAGTTTCCGCAACTCGACGTAATAAGGGCCTATTTTGCGTGATTATTGAATATATCATCATTGTCATCATTCGAAGTCATAATAGCTCATTTAACATTTCTTTATTTTTGTATTACTCCCTAAAGACAATCTCTGCCTTCTCTAATTCCTCTCCATCATATACACTGCTTTCCTTCAATATTGTTAAAACATAATTCATTTATACAACGTCTTTTATGACATCTTTGCTGTAGGTACTTCTCAAGCGAAATTCTAAAGTAATATTGATACTAAACAATAGAGAAGCCTTTGACCTCAATACGAACAATATTTCTAAAGCGCTAGAGCAGCCGCGTTATTTTCAAAGACCATGTAATATGAAACCAAGAAGTCTATTCGGCTGGACGTATTTATACGCAATTGGTATGAGATTTACTCGCTTTCGTTGTAACACGCTCGGTTTGGCACTCGTGGAAGAGAGAAGGAACAAATGTTATGCCAATGTCGCCAATGTAATATTAATCAAGTGAGACAGACCTCCAGGACTACGATCTCCGGGTTAATGATACTGGCTATCTCGGGTTGGAGAAATTATAATTTCAACGACACGCCGCTCTTTAGGGTTCCGAAGGGTATTATGGACCCTTTTAAAGGGTTTGTGACTAAAAAAGTTGAATTATATCACAGGATGTTAACTAAAATCTGAATAGACACATTCTATGCTAACTTTTTTTAAATTATTTATTCATATTAAAAAAAGTACAGTGGTGCTAAGGATAATACAAAGACAAATACAAAGAACCTGTTTAGAGGTTTATACGTGCCGCGAATGCATTGCCTAACTCACAGCATTTCTTTTTATTTAAAGGTACTTAACTCATTTTAATTAACTTACTATTAATATATATTGAGCTGCATACTATGTATATGTGTGTGATTTGGACGCATATGTGAATTATATGCATCCAAATCACACATCATTTATTTTACAATTATACATTATCGATTTTATTATTATTCTAAACTAGCGACCCGCCCCGGCTTCGCACGGGTGCACTATTTAATGGATGTTATTATACATATAAACCTTCCTCTTCAATCACTCTATCTATTAAAAAAAACCGCATCAAAATCCGTTACGTAGTTTTAAAGATTTAAGCATACATAGGGATATAGGGACAGAGAAAGCGACTTTGTTTTATATTATGTAGTGATTTATACTATGTAGTCATAATACAAATCTTCTCTGGAAATAAGTTGAGTATTCCAAACCAAAAATTAATCGATTAGTCGTGCTCGATTTAGATCTTTGCTTTAGGAATACTTATGTAGTTTCCTATTTAATATCCATTCTTAGTGCATAATAAAACTGTCAGCCAGTTGTGTTGTCTTCATGTATATTTCCCTGTAGATAATGCAAAGCTGGTGCAGTGTCCGTAAGCTGTTGCATAATAATGTAGCTTATACGTGTTGATTGATATTGTTTCCTCGTAGTTTCCTTAATATTTTGCAATATGCTCCGTACATATTGTTTAGTAGATTGCGACAATAAAGTTTACCAACAGTTTTACTTGACAGACAGTCATTTGTACTCATGTAGCCAATAGTCAATGTACCATTTTTAAATAAATAATCAGTCATCATCATCATCATCATCATCATCATTTCAGCCGAAAGACGTCCACTGCTGAACATAGGCCTCCCCCAAGGCTCGCCATTTAGACCGGTCCTGTGCCGTTCGTTTCCACCGGATTCCCGCGACCTTCACCAGGTCATCACTCCACCTTGTCGGAGGCCTACCGACAGCTCGTCTAATAATCACTACATAGTATAAAACAAAGTCGCTTTCTCTGTCCCTATATCCCTATTCCCTATGTATGCTTAAATCTTTAAAACTACGCAACGGATTTTGATGCAGTTTTTTTTTAATAGATAGAGTGATTGAAGAGGAAGGTTTATATGTATAATAACATCCATTAAATAATGCACCCGTGCGAAGCCGGGGCGGGTCGCTAGTATTTGTATAAGAGTGGATCAACTATTCTTTGTTGCTTGTTACCATGGTTACGTCTCCTGAGTCACTCTTTAAAACTGTGATTTTATATGGTTGAAATCTACCAAACATGAGTTTTAGCGATAAATATAATACCATTTGGACATGGGTCATCTCCTGATCATGCTTGAAGTCCATATTATAAACATTTTTCTAAGAAACATGGATACTGTTGTCTCCTCGCTGACGGGACAGAACAACAAGTTGATTGATCCATAAACCTGCTTCGCTATCACTACAAAAAGTATTTTAGTAATTTATCTAAATTCTAAAGCATCGCGAATAATCTAATTGTCTTTATTTTCTCTCTCCATGTCGCTTTGTTATTTCCCAAGAAAAATATTACGTTCAACATCATGAATATAATAATGTTGAGAAAACCTAAAATGATGTTTTCTATTACATTCATTCTTTATTCAGAACAAGACAGTTCATAAAAAGAACGAAATGAATGGAATACTTCACTGACGCTAATTTAGACGAATGGTTTTTGTGGGCGGCAGAACTCACAATTAGGTTAATCTTAGAAATAGTTTAGTAGTTTGTGACGCAAAAGGTCATAATTCGAGACGTAACGACGCTAACGCATTTTATAGATAAACGATGTTTTAATTTGTATATTTGCTTATAGTAGTTTAAAAACATCTTGATATTCTTCTTTGAGCATGATGTCAGAGCATAACTTATCAGTAATTTTTGATGCTTGTTTGCTCCTGTCGTAGTAATTATTTAAAAAAGTTACCATGATTTTTTCCAAAAACTAAATTTTAATCGGAGTATTGCGTCCCCTCTTGGGCAGGGACCGATACCGGTATTTTTAAAAAACCCTGAATTAGCCCAATTTTTTGGATTAGTTTTTGCTCTTTACGTAGGGCTGAATCATGTATCAACGTCGTATTATTAGATTGTCCCATTAAAAACGAAATAATGAACCGGTGACCGTAATAATTTTTCTATGGAGAAACTACCGGTATCCGATCCTTGCTCTTGGGCTGACGTGACCCCAACTACTATAACTACAACATAAGTATTGTACATATTGTCTACGATAATAATTATTATTTCAATGTATTATTCCTATGTCATGTTTGGTGTATACTGCAAATGACATTATGCGTAATAAATAAATAAATAAAACCGATTTTAATAATAATTCATTAATAATCGCTAATTAAGACAATCGATTCGTCTTCCCCTCTTCACTACAAACGCCAATTCATAACTGTCAAAAAGGAACTGGTATAAATTTCCGACAATAGCATTGGTATTCGACAGGTAAACCTAAATTGAAAATTTGCTGCACTCAGATACTGTTACAAATACTCTACCTTTTTTACTAGCTCTTGTAAGTAGCGTGAAAAAAATGAGCTTTTTTTGAGAAAATCGTTGGCAAACTCGTTTCTTTGCTTAAAGTGATGCTGTTGGTAACGGGTCTGAGGACCTACTCCGAACTTCGAAATCCGAATTTCGTATCGTGCTGTCCCTTTCACTCATAGAGTGTATAACACGAGAGTGAAAGGGACGGCATTATACGAAGTTCGAATTTCGAAGTTACGGGTAGACCCTCTGTAGACGCTCACGTAAAGCTGTTTTTTTGCGTCTCGCCGATAAATTCGTTTATTTCTTTCGTTTTTTCCGCTGTAACGAAATATATCTACTTAACTTTTCGTCGCTTTTAATTGTCGAATAAGGATTTTAAATAGATATCAACCTTTCGTTTATGAGTCTACAAAAGAATGCTATATGAATTACCTAATCACTACATAGTATAAAACAAAGTCGCTTTCTCTGTCCCTATATCCCTATGTATGCTTAAATCTTTAAAACTACGCAACGGATTTTGATGCGGTTTTTTTTAATAGATAGAGTGATTGAAGAGGAAGGTTTATATGTATAATAACATCCATTAAATAGTGCACCCGTGCGAAGCCGGGGCGGATCGCTAGTTGATTATATACCGTACTTTAAAAAATAACACAGACGGCTATTTCGCAGGAGCTATGTAGAGATATATAAACGCTCCATTAAAATAGTCCTTTATTTTTCATATGGCAATTATTTCGAACCGCGAGGTCTTCTAGAAGACAGAACGGTTGCCAGTTTTTGTTGCACTTTTAGCACCACCCAGGGGTCACGTGTACCCTACACGGTGGGTACCCCCTACGGATGTGGTGCAACTTCGACCCCCAAATCATGAAATAAGTAGTCCTAAAGTAAACTTATCCCAATCCTTGACACCGAATACTTGACACTTTCAATATTTATTATTATTATTTATTTATTTAATATTATAAAAAGGTACAGTCGCCATCAATATATCTGTACTCTTCAGGGTGCTCAAAAATATCTGAACATGCACTTTAACGCCTTCACAATACAGTCGTGTTCAGATATTTGTGAACACCTCGTTCGCTCCGATATATCTGATGGCGACTGTACAATTTTACAATTAGCGTCTGTCCCACAAAACGGTTTGCACAGTTTGACTGGGATCGGAGTCTCTTCGGTAACTAAATTCACATACGTGACTATAACTATGTGCTTACTATCACTATTTACTAGTGTCTACTATGCTATTTAAAAAATAATTAAATAATTTTCTTTTGTGTGTTGCTCTATTGACCTCCAGTCTGATATCTGTTGGCACGCAGTTTAAAATGTAGGGTGTGCGTTTCCGCAGGCATCTATCGCCATAGTAGTTGGTTACCCATGGTTATATAGGTTAATTATTGTGTATTAAGTAGTCGAAAATTGACACGTTAATCTTACTCTTGGTACGAAATGCGATAAATATTATCGCTAAGAAATCCATCTCCCGAAAACTGGATGTACTTACTTTAAAACAGTCGATATCAAGCCTCTACCACGAACGCAAATGGCGTATCTTATACTCGAATACTGCGAGTGCGATAGAGAGGGAGATATGCGATTTTCACGATCCCTTATCAGATTCATTCACACGTAGATAATTAAAACAATTGCCATCTAAGGTAAACTGATAACGCAGCAACCGATATCAAGGGCAGTTACACCCCGCCGCGCCGCTCAGTGCGTTCCGAGACACGCTGTCGTTCGGTTGTGTTGCGCGTCGCCTCACACATTCACAAGGACGTATGTGCACCCAATATGGAAACGGGATATCGTGTGTGGAATAGTGATATGTGTTCGGAAGTTGGATTGAGCGGCGTTTTTTGATGCTTCGTTGGTCAATTTAGTTGACTGACTAGAAAGCATGGGTGTGAGAGAAGGTTTTTAATTGGATTTGTGACAGTTCTAAACTTAAAATTTGGTGGACAATAAACAAAACACTATCGAATAGACCAAGAGATGTCGTCGTAATTAAGGCGATTTTTTTCGAAGAAGAGTACGCTCGTTTAGAGCGCATTAGAACGTTCGATTTTTTTAAAATGCTGGCCGTAAAGAATTTCTTCATGCCCGAGAAGCGGGTGGACTCGCCTCGCTTCTCGAGGATGCCTGAGGCATTGATGAGATCAATTAGGCGACGCTCGTTAAGGGTGAAGAGGACCAAGTCGCTGGTGCTTGTCAGCGAGAAACGGAAGTCCGGTGAGTGGTAGCGTATGACGTTTTTTTTAATTTAATTCCTATATAATATAGTCCTCATCGATTTCGAGGACGGCGACCCTAGCTAATTATGGATTTGTCCTATTGTGAGCTCTAATATGGCGGGCTAGGCCAAAGATGCTCTTTAATACTCTGTTGCACAAGTGACAGTAATTTCTATATATGTATGCAATTAAAGCTCGCTATCTTTCGTTATCATGCTGCGGTTTTATCTTACTTTTACTTCCTTTCGTTTTTTTTTTCTCATTATAAACGTTTTTTATAACTTCCCTAATGTTTCTATATATTGCTTCATAAGGAAGGAACACAGGTTAAGAGGCCTTATAAGTTTTAAAATGTTTTTATTTTAAATTGTGACAAAAGTATTGATAATACCAATACAGTGATTAAAGTATACGATGACTTTATAAAGGTTTTAGATAGTGACATAGCCATTTCTTGATTAAATAGTGCGTAGTAGAATTTAAGCAGAAAAAAGCCGTTTTTCGTTTGAAAATGGTGCTTTTGGAGTGATGTTTGAAACGATATTTCTTAATGAAAAGCCAAAAAATACATTTATAATTTATGACATTAGGTCGCTATAGTACTGTTCTAGATAATAACATTGAGAACATGTCAAGATACGTGTAAATTCATTCAGAAAATGGCCTAAATAGATGAGCTTTTTTTTAACATAATGGCTCTTAGGGGGCGTCCATAAATTACGTGAGATGTTTAAGGGGGGGAGGGGGTCGAGTCAAATCTCATCTAATCTTACGTTGGAGAGAGGGGGGTTCAATCACGCAATTTTTTTTCTGATTGAAACAAAAAAAAAACTATTTTGGTCCATTTAATCCAGAATGTACACGCTTATAAGATTTAATCTTAAGCGTAATCGTAATACGATTAAGATTATTCACTAATTCGTTCGAAAGAGAATAATTTCATTCATACTAGTGTTAACTAGTCGTAAATAAAAGCACGAAGCATTTTTTTTTCTTTTTACAATAACAATCCAACGCGTTTACGTAAGAAACCCACATTTTAAAAAATCTCACGTGAGATTGGGGGATGGGGAAGGGGGTTGAATAAAATCTCACGACACCTCACCAGGGGGGAGGGAGGGACAGAAAATTTTAAAAAACACCTCACGTAATTTATGGACGCTCCCTTAAAGAGTCGGTAACACGATTGCGAGTCCTCTGGACCCGCAGGCGCCCACACCAGGAGGCCCGCTTGTTTGCTTCAAATGTGGTATAAATATTTATATTGATTCATCGCAACAATAGTTTCCTATATGATTTATGAATAACTAAAAGCTACGGACATCCAGTGTTCAGGAAGTAATGAACCGAATACTAAACTGACCTACCGCCGGTTCCCGGGTACAGAACTCGAGTCCGAGTTGATGGTTTCCGAGACCCGGCTCGTAACGCGAGTACAGGAGAACACAATTAATATGGCGCGCGTCAAAGCTCTTAAGTAGTTGACTGAGAGACTATTATTGCTTAATCCACACGCCTTATTACTTGGGTCGTGCTATAACAGTAATTAACAATGAGGTATTTGAAGGCAGGTTTTGTTGTTTACGGGACATTTTGGTTTTCTTGATTTCCTGTTCAGGTTTCTGGAATACATATGCGTACGGATAATTATTTTAATTAAGAATTTTGAAGCATGGTAACCCGGTGACAAAAGTTGGTATTAATTATTCTAGTAAGATAGACATATTCAAACTCAAACTCAAAATATTCTTTATTCAAATAGGCCTAGCAACAAGCACTTTTGAATCGTCAGTTATATATTACATAAATTGAATCTAATTATACAGAGCAATTTATTGATGCATATGAAATTTAAAAAAAGGCATGAATTACTGTATGTCAAAAGAGAGTATAATAAATTCACAAAAAGATCGTCAATATGTAAAATAAAAACATAACAAATAGTATAATCTAGACAGTTTCTAGAATAAAATCTGAATGTCAAGAGGAAAATTTAACGTCAACATCTAATGTCATAGTTATGAAAATAGTCATTAAGATGTAATGTCATAATTCAGGTGACATAACAAACCGACAAGGTCTAACGAATCTTTATAAAAACCTAGCCTTATTCAATGTTTTAATGGGCTATATAAAATTCACATTTACCAGGGTCCTAGTGCACGCCAAACCTTGGAATCAGGTAGCGGACCCCGGGCATCCTTCAGGATGCAACTGTACTGGGATAACAGATTTTTATTTACCTATTTAGTTTTAAGTCATTACTATCGACATAACAATTTTTACGCGATCATACACAATCGATCGGCGTCTCTAATGCGGAGACTGAATGGCAGCGCTAATAGCACCTTGAAGACGTTTGTTGATAAACTGGATGCACCACTACCGAGACACTGGAACATACTGTATGTAGGACTAACCAGCGACGAGGGATGGTGCACATAATGTCTTTTTTGCTTTGTTTTTTTGTATTCACATGTGTTTTGTTAGTTGTATTGACCCTAAACAAATTATAGATCGCATAGTCCCGAAATTAAGATTTATTATTATTATTATTATAACTAAAGTTAAGACCCATGAAGCCTTACTTTCGGTTAAATCCGCATAAACGGCGCCTCTTTTTTTAATCTATCAAATCTATGTAATAAAAAAATAACATACTTACGTGCTCATAAGCAGTTAACCAGAACCACAAAAAGTTGACTTTTTGACGTTTCGACTGATAATGACCTGCCAATTAAACAATGCAGGCAATTATCAACAAGCGAGCTAATTAATCTACATGCGTACTTCATCAATATGCTTGATCCGATCCCCATAGTTAAATGATCGTGGAATATTGTATTAGTTGTGTGCATGACATCAGTACCGAAGGTCACTGTACAATCTTGAATGAGCGTAATGATGATGATTACGAGCTATTGTTCGGAGCCGTGACGATGACTACGTCGCTTGCCCGAAACGGTAAGACTCTTGGACTATTTGCTCATAGTTACAATAGATTTCACAAGTGTACAAAAACTAGTTCAGTTAACTCAGTACCGCTTATTTTAGTTGGCAACTGAGAATCACAGTTATAGTCAACTAAAGTTGTCAACTAAAAGTTTCGTCATTCGTTATTAGATTAACAGCTTCAGTCCCTCGTAAGTTGTAAATTGTGGAGTCGGCAATCGAAGCCATATCGCTATTAAGCCTGTTGTATTTAGAAGTGCTACATAATTCAGTACCTCAGTCAATTTAATCCATACTAGGTTAAATAGAATCCATACTAGACGTGCAATGACATTAGCACAAACTTATCAATGCGCATGGCCGAATCTGGAACTAACGATATCATTTAGAAGACGCTTTAATATATGACTCAGGAGCGCTTCAATCGCCTACAAAGATAAATTTGTATCATAACAACATTAAAATTGCAGACGGAAAAGATTGAAACTAACTGCTTTTCGTACTAGCTTGCTTGCGACTATTGACTACTAGCGACTTTTTCAACAGCAAACTTAAACGTGCCACCGTAATAACAGCGATTGAAGAGAAAATCTGTGATTTTGTCAACGTTGGCCTTTAGAAAACGCTATACATTATTCATTGCACGAAATTCTGATCGTAATATCACGTAACATCGCTTTTTGCTTCCTAGCACGGGGTTTTTGTACGGCCATTGAAAGAAACAAGAAACAGAATCAAGCGGAATCATGTCTTTGGAAGTTACAAGAACATTCAGTGTTGCATTGGTCATTATTAAAACCGTTATAATCTTGTTGCTTTAAGTTTGTTACGTTAATGGGACTGTAGATTGAATTCTAAAAATATATCATCATCATAAGAGTTAGGGTCGGTTGCACCAACACACGATCACAGGCCGGTCATCGTCAAATATGGCGCCAGCAGCTGTCATCCCATAGAAACTTGTCAAACTTTCCATACAATCAGATTTTAACGAACACCGCTTACAATTACAGACGGATTGGTGCAAACCACCCTTAGACTCTTGTCGGTGTAGCTCTCTCCATGTGTGTCTTTAAAACTACGCATCGGATTTTGATGCGGTTTTTTTAATAGATAGAGTGACTCAAGGGGAAGGTTTATATGTATAATACATACATTAATACATACATCAGCATTGCACCCGTGCGAAGCCGAGGCGGGTCGCTAGTTTCTAACTAAATTTAATTGTTATAAAGTAGGTATCTAGCGCAGTTTATAATAGACAGTACGGAACGTAACGTCTATGTATATTATACGGCATCCCATACGCCATGGGAACTCAGCATAAACAATGGGGCACATGTGATCTGGAATACCAGCGAAAACATCGTTCCAATTACTGAACAAACAAAGGAAAATTGACATTGATACGGGTTTCTTTGTCATTTTCTGATTATTGGCACCTGCAACCATACAATACAATACAAATACTCTTTATTGCACACCTCACATAATAAAATTGCACATAAAAAACAAAAAACAAAGATACAGGGAGACAGAGGCAGAACAACAGACGATCTTATCGCTAAAGAGCGATCTCTTCCAGACAACCTTTGGGTAGTGGAGAAATGAAATATAAAGCTGAAAAGTAGGTGGTGCATAAACTATTACAATGAGAAAAAAAGAAAAAAAAAGATGCAACCAAATTGTGTCTGGACCATAATTGCCTGTATGTCATGTATGGTCCAAAACACGCAAATAACTCAATGGTATGCCCTTTGAAATATTATTATGAAATTCTTTAGTAACGTAAATAATTTTATTACAGACTTCAAAAACGCATATATCATTCAAAAAGAGGCATCAAATTGGCGCGAAGTATTTTCGTTTCATTATTATAAAATAAAGTAGGTGATTATGTTTGGGTCATTGTTAGATTTAGGTTCGCGTCTTTTCGGTGGACATATCAAAAGTAAAGGGCTACAAAGCTTAATTTTGGACTGGTCTAGTAGCCCGCATAAACAGTGTCTCCGTTACTATAAATCTATGTAATAAAAACATAGCTTATATGCGCACAAGCCGTTAACTATTGACCACCGGGGGGAAAACTTTTGTTTTTACAACTGACAATGACCCGTTTATAATTTAATGATATCTTTATTTACGTTTTGATCGATTTTGTTTTGATCCAATAGTGAACAACAAATGTTAGACCTGGAGTCTAAAATTTCACTAAAATAGTCGAATACTTCTCTTGTGATTTACTGATTTTATTGGCTTCTACTAAAATTAGTAAATTCCAAGACATCAACCTTCCAACAACCCAAGAGGCTCACTAAATCCCTTTAATCCCTTTCCAAAACTAATTAATTTCCAGCGAAAGGTGTCTCAGCTCAAATGTAATTAACTCGGGTTAATCAATTAGTTGATGAAGCTGATAACTTAATGGGACACGGTGCAACAGAGGGCAGACGGGGAATGACCGAAAGAATACAGCATGTGAATATTTTAGGGATTGCAAGTAACGTAAGCGACATTCAGCGACCTGGTATCTATGCCCTTTAATGATGTCAAAAAAACGATTATTAAATAATCGAGTAAAAATCGTATATTATTTTTATTTAATTTTTTTTTTTTTTTAATTTATTTACCAAAAAAGTTAGATACAGTTTTACATTAACAAACGTTCGCCAAACACAACGTTTAATAAATCGATTATGATTTTAACGGCCGATTAATCGTAACATAATTTATCAAAGAATGTAGGCTAGGAAAATATCAGACGGCTACAAAGTCCCAGTAAAGACCCTAGCATTATGAGGACATTTCTAGCTATGAACCTAATATTGAAGCCACGCCCCTTGGGTATCGCGGATTTCAAAATATCCGAAGATGCTCCGATATTATCACGATACTGCAATACACGTCAACATTCTTGTGATACTGATCATGATATAAGTGTATCGCATGATAATAATCACCATGTAACCATAGGAACAATAAATAAAAAATCGATTATTGAAAAAATCGATTATTATATCTTCAAAAATCGATTGTATTTTAATTGAAGTTAAGTTTGAGCAAAATAATCGATTATTTAATAATCGATTATTCAAGAGGAAAAAGGTGATTTTTGAAGGTCTCTACCTAAACAACCAACAATTCTGTGCCGACGAGCACAGCACACCTAACTGATATATCGCGAGCTAAACAAAATTCTGAGAATAATTCATGTCGCTTCTATACAAACTTTTAGTGTCTACTAGTAACTACGTCAATTCTAAACAATTACTAAATGTAAAGATGTACTTAAAATACGACCTAGTATCTATAAGTATACATGAGACATAAAACTGACGTTATCAGTAGAACTGAGATAAAATGTACCCATTGCTTTTTCAATAATCTCTATCATGATATGACGGATCGTTCCACGGCATTGAAGTGTATTTTCGTGTTTTGATTCGACTTTAATGTAGTTCTAATAATGAATGTCTACAATGTGTAATGTAAGTGTGAAAATGTATCATATCAAGCACAAGACGACAAAGGTGTGCTGCCGTGTAAACATTTCCATTGAAATGGAAATGACGTAAACTTCTATTATAAAATTTATAAAACCGAAGCAGCAATACACATTATATTAATTAAAGCTGAAACCATGTCTGTGTTTTGCGTATATTACTAGTGTCCGACCGAAACATGTTTTTTTGCCGAAACCGAAACCGAAGGTTCGGCGGTGAATCTAGTTTCGGCCGAAACCGAAACCGAAACTTGTAAGATGTATTAAAATAGTGTCAACCAAGTTCGAAAAACGAAATAAGTGATTATGATTCTGTGGGATATAAAAATATTAAATACTTAGTTACAATAAGATGTACTCTTGGCGGAGTCGAGTGAGCTACGCCATTGCCGGCTGTGCCGATGTTAGGCGAACGCGATCCGGAAGTACAATATTGAAAGTTTCGGCGCGGCCGAACATTCGGCAGGTTTTTAGCCGAAACCTAACCTTCGGCCGAAACCAGCCGAAACCGAAACTTCGGTCGGACACTATATATTACACAATATTTGTAAACTTGTCATACGATAACATCTGGAGTAATAAATGGTGCATAATAAGTAGCAGTAAGAGTAAGTAAGTAATATCTGTTTACATTTCTTTATTGATTTACAAGCGGTAATAATAGTTAAATAACAATAATTTAAATTAATATTAAAATGAACTTAAATCTAAAACAGGCCCTTGCGGCATTGTACCTAGGATGCTGGCGGCATTTCCTCGCTGTATCGCGATACTGATACGATAGTAATTACACCTCAGATTCGGTTGAAACCGCTCAACCAATCTCACTGGAGCGCAAACTCTTAGAGTATTCCAGTGTTCAAAACCACCCGCGTGGTCGTGTCGGAGGTTTCACCTGGATTTTCCCCAGGCTACTCTCCAACCGCGCACTCTTAACGCTTTATTGGGCCCGGCCTACAAAGCCACAGTCAGGTTAATAAACGAGAGTAATACTTAGCAGAACTTCAAAATGTGTTGCATAAAATAGTTGCATTCAAGCAATTAATAGCAACTAGATTTTTTTATGAAATAAATGTAAGTAGTACACCGATAAAAATAGTTACGTCAATATTATTTCAAATTGTTAACAGCGTGACTTACGAAATTTTTTAGTCAATAATATTAAGCATTCTGGTACTACGACCTATTATAACAAAACGAATCATGAATTTAGCGATTTCTTTATTGCTTTAGCGCGTTCCATTTGAAGCTTTGGTCCTTACCAACTTTTTTTTTCTTTCTTTTTTTTTTATTTGTACCTATATAGGTAATGGTATCCCGCTCGTTCGCGCTCGTCGCAAGCCGCGTGGTCTTTCGTTCCTGGCGCGATTGTGTATAATCTACATCGACATCGACTCCTCTGTGGTGTGTTAGAGCTAGAGTTTAGAAAAGGAAAAATGAATCAGGCCTGCCTATAGTCTGATTTCCTAAAAGTCAAGTCAAAGAACGGAGGTAAAAAGTCAAACAGCCAATTTCCTTAGCAACCGATTTAAAAAAATAACCGCCCGCAACGACCCCAACTTGTAAACAATTAGCTGGCAGTGCTGGCACCTGGCACGTGCCAACCTAAATGTCACATATTACGTTAAACAACGCCACTGTAACCTGACCTCTTTCTCCAAAGTCACTCAAAACGATTCGTCTTTTCTATCAGACCAGCTTTTACTGGTCATATGTAATAGATAATTACAGTCTCGTGTCCTTTTTTTAATTAGTTTTTTTTTTATTTATATGTCAGGGCAATGGTTAGTGTTCATTCGTTATGCTAATTTAGTTATTAAAGTAGATTAATTAAGACTTATTTATGTGGTACCTATGTAAGTAGGTATGTATGTATTTTTTTATACACAATAACAGGTTAAACCACCTCAGATTCTGGGTCTGACTGACTCTACCCGGTGTGCGGTGGTAACGGGACGAATAGGGACTATAATGTGTCAGTGTTATCGCGACCGCGCGGTGAACGTCGCCGACGGCATGACGTAGGCACTGTTTTACGAAAGCTACAGCCATCTGACCTTCCAACCCAGAAGGAAAATTATACCTTGTAGGAACTAGACCGATTTCCTCATTATTCCTATCAGTATTTTATATTAATGATAGGAATTATGTAATATTACTGATAGGATTAATGTAATCTGGTAGTTTTAAAGCAATTGCGATGTCCTTGCACGGCTCATGTTTAATATACTTTTATTAACAATTGGTTATTTGACACATGTTACAATTTATACCATAGTGTGATTATATAGATTGAAAATCATCAAGTAATCACAATAAATAGTAAATTAGACATATTAATCAAAATCATAAATATATTTAGGACTAAAAATTCAAAAAAAATCTTGCTTTTTAGTCAAAATGTAAATTGAAAGTTACCAATAAAATTCTCGTGTTTCAATGAAAAAGAAATTGTATGGCAACTATGTCCTTAAACGTAATATCACTTTTGTATAAATCGTTACTACGCACTCACTTCGTTACGACAAGACGGCTCTTTCTTAAGGAATTTGAATCGAACAATCGTTAACTAGTTTCTGTTAGGTACAGCGCCATCTAGTGGTCCGCAAAAACGATATCGTCCTAAACAACCTTTGTGATCATTCTGGTTTAACTTTAGGTCATTGGAACGACATCTAACACTATGATTAATATCATCATTGATAAAGAATACGCCCGATTTGTCACGTTCGTTTTATATGTTATTCGCAGTTTTATAGATAAGCTGATTATTTCACAAACATCGAATATTCCACTAACCTAACTTAGGTAATAACAAGATTTTTACATTTTCTTTTAATAAGTGAAATTTTTAACCTGACCTAATTAATCATTTGCATTTTGCATGCGGGTAATGATATGCTGCATAAAATTAATTATAATAGAAACTTAGGAATTATTTAATAAATCAATTTAAATGAAGTATTGTGTGTATTCATTGCGTACATTATTATTATTATTTATTTATTAAAACAGTTTACAAAAACTTATAAATAAATACCTCGTCCCACAAAACTGTTTTCACAGTTTGTCTGTGGGATCCGTGAGTCTATTACATTATATTTTAATTACTAAAAAATTATAATAAAAATTAAATTAAGTAAATGCTTGTGTGCATAATTGTTGTGGCAAGATATTTAAATACTATCGAGGTAGTGTCGGAGCAAAGTTCTTTTAAATTTATTTTTATTAGTCTCATTTCTGATAGCCGCAGGCAATGTGTTCAGTAAGTATGGTAAGCGCTTTTTGAATAATACAATAGCAAAGTAATTCGTTCAAAAAGCCTTTCTCCAATTTGATCAATAAGGTTGAAAATAGAATATAATATTTTTATAGAAATTCGGCCCACACAAAAAAATTCTACGTTACAGTGTGCCATTCATCGAATTATCTAAGGCGATAATTTGAGATATAGTAGATAGTGGATATATCTTTACCAGATCTGGCCTACTTTAACGATGCACTAAAAGAATTACCCCAAAACATACGAAAATAAATATCACCACTTTGTAATTCAAATTGATTTAGGTATATAGTGCACGACGAATACGAATAATAGAACCGTGCCAAAATGTAAAATAGTTACGAATTTTAAATTCGCCATTTTAGTGCTTCGAATTTAAAGTGGTCTTTGTTTTTAAATTCACACGCATATGGGATTGTTTTTTTAGGAGTGATTCTGGGCAGATGTTATTTTGTTACAAAAAGATTAGGTTAACTTTAATTTGATACAAAAATCACATGCCATTTATAATAATAGTATAATATTTGTGGACTATCTTACACAAATCAACCTAGTCCCAAACTAAGGAAAGCTTGTACTATGGGTACTCTAAGTGACGATATACATACCTATAAAATAGGTAATTAAATACATAGAAAACATCCAAGACCCAGGAACAAATATTCGTGTTCATCACACAAATAAATGCCCTGACCGGAATTCGAACCCGGGACCTACAGCTTCGAAGGCAGGGTCACTCATAGAGGAAATTATTATATACAGAGATACAGTTATCAGTCAAGCTTTCTGATTCGTAATAAATGGCCACCAAGCAAGTGGACTATTCCACTATCACACACACACGTATACAATATACACGCACACACGTATGCAAACACGGATGCACGCACATATGCACATACGTTTTGATTTCTAGGTTTACTTTGAAACCTACAATCAGATTGAGTAGCAAACTAGGAGGAAAACCTTTCTTTTAATATAAATGAAATAACATTTACGTTGCACTTTCTTCCATACTTTGCTAGTCACACTCACATGGCAGGTTTCTTCGTAAACACCAAATTAGTAACAGATGGGAGAAGTAAAATGCGCAACATTGGTAAAAGTATTTTCACACCTGCTATTCAGAAAAGAGTTATTGTTGCCCTCGAATGAGGGATCAAAGATGTACTTTTCTTCTCTCATTTGAGGGCAAAAATGACTCTTTTCCTCATAGAAGGTGTGAAAAGCAGTATGTCACACTCTGTAGTAAAATCATTTTAAAAATATTTCATGTTTTTAGCAGCGGGCCTCATAGACGGTGTGAAAAGCAGTATGTGTCACACGGTAGCAAAATTATTTCCGTCTTGGGCGTAAACACTTGAATCCCTCGCTACGCTCAAGATTCTACTTTAGAATCCCTCGCTACGCTCAGGATTCTATTGTAGAATCTTTCGCTTCACTCAGAATTCAATATACCGCCCTCGTTATAAATATATCATTTTGCTCCCTTGAGACACAATCTACTATTATTTAACTATTTGAGAAAGACTAAACAAGCAACAAACAATCTACAAATGTTCACAAACACACTATATTCACAATGAAACTCAAGCCACGATTTTATTTAAAATACACAGAAAATTCTGTCTTCAGATGTGACATGGCTGCTTGAAGTGATTGCTGATTGACAATTTGAGCAAGGTTTAATTCCGCTCAAATTGTTTGGTTTGTAGGTCAGGAATCTATTTCATCTTCTATTCATTACAGGTCACCTTTGAAATACAAATAACCTCCTACCTTGACCGTATCTGGCGTTACGCCCAGAATGTATCCTATCCTATCCCTTGTAGTACGGAATTGCTGCCAAACCCCTTATTACGTTGAGTTAAAGTCGAATTCATACCTTGCGATTTCGAAATTAACTAGCAATTTGGTACGTATCCAAAAAGCTGGATTAAAATCTCTAATCTCAACATAGAAAGTTTAAATTTCAATGCTTCCACCTCGCATACATAGAATAAAACCTGACCTATTTGGCAATAGCTAGCGGAATGCCAAGTTAAATTTCGGGGTTGCATTTCAGTAATAGAATGGACTACTATTTCATTTTCATAATAAATACACGGTGCACTTTATTTCAATGACAATGAACACAATTCACATGCACAATCTTTTGTTTCTCGTTTTCTTGTTTTGTTAGTCTTATATCATTCATTTATTTTCTAGTTCCAACTCAGCAAACTTATGACAGTTATGACATAGGTACGAGGATCAAAAGGAAAAACAACGGAACCCTTATGGATCACTTTGTCCTCCGTTTGTCTGTCAAGATCCTTTATTTCGGGAACGCGTGGAGGTATCGAGTTGAAATTAAGACCATGTACTCAGGTCTACAGTCCCTTGAAGCTGTAATTCAATCATAAAAACTATAGTCTTTATTTCAAGTACGTCATCAATACCTACAAATTAGTACGGAACCCTCTGTGGGCGAGCACTTGTCCGGATTTTCTTTTGTTTCTTGCTTTCGTTTTGATACATTTTCAGGACCTTTCATCTCATGACTCTTATCACGTAGGTACTCGTGTGATCTATATGTTATGATACATTTATGTCGTGGTATTTGGTTACGATGCATAACACACTTGTAGACTTCCGTAATTACTTCCTAAACTGTTCCTAATTGATTATTAAACTGCAAATAGCTTATGAAAATTCTACAATAGACGCGCTCCATTAAACGCATTGTACCATATAAAGATCTAGTTGGAATCAGGCCGACTCGAACAATTGAATGCCAATTGTATCATCTAATAATGTGTATAGATCATGGATCATAAGTATGCGGGATAGAGTTCCAAATTGACTAACTTGTTACCGGTGAGTTTAGTATATTTTATATGACCGACGCACCTTGGACCTTGGGACCCTTATGAAGGTTTATAGTACTACTAACAGTAACCTAGTAAAGGAGGTCATGTGTTTGATAAACGTAGAGCAATTGAGTCATTCTCAAACTGGAATTAGGAGAACACCGCTGGACAGAGGGTCAAGATTGGCAAATATGTCAGTGTTGACTGTGAGGTTACTTTTGGAGTTCCACAGGGTACACTACTAGGTCCAACTCTATTTCTCGTTTACATACCTTGCAGACATCCAGCTGAGACATGGACATGTCATCTCATATGACATTGTAGAGGTTTTCACTGATAATGTTGGACCTCGTTACACAAATCTGCAGAAATAGGTTTGCGTAAGATTAACTCTTGGCTAATTTCCAATTTACTTACATTTAATGCCGAAAAGACAAATTATATCTGTTTTACTAAAACCAACAGTGCCCAAAAATGCCAAATTCTATAATTGTAATCCCACGATAAACACTTACTGCGATTGTAATCATCTTACAAAGCTAAATGGGGGTAATTATGGACCAGCGTCTGTCTTGGCACCCACACATAGAAACACAATACGAAACTAATAATAGAATACAAAAACTTATATGGATATGGATATTTCTTTAAGTACTCAGGCACGTAACAACAACAACCCTATTAGACCAAATATATACTTAATAAGCGCAATCAATTATGACATACTACATTACGGTATGGGGTGGAGCAACTAAAACTAAGTATCTAGAATTTGAACGAGGGCTGAGATGCCTACTGGGAACAATTCTTCAAATCTTATCGGTACCCCGCCACTGAACTTGACAAAGGCTGTAAACTGCTTAGCATGAATGAATGAATGAATGAATGAATGAATGATTTTTTTGCGTAAACATGGTAAATTGAAGTTGACATAGGTAATAAGTATAAGTAGTTTCACATGTTTAGCCTATAACAGCATGCAAATACTAAATTCAAAAATTAACTTTAACAATAACGATTAAAGTTATTATTTTAGATTTTAGATTTAGATAATTTATTTCATGATAAGGAATTACATTATAAATTTGCACACATGTCAAAATTACAAGAATTGTTATCATGATCGTCATAACAGGAAAAATAAAAATAACATAATGTCAACTAGAGTAATACAAAACACGATAAAAAGTAAACAGAAAAATAAATGCATCTTCCATTCGGAATCGTCAGTCAGATAAATAATAATAATGTCCATTACAAAATACAAATCAGTTGAATTAAAATTGAGTTATAATTATTTACATGTCAGTAAGCTAAGATCCATATACTCTTTAACCGAGTATAATGGATTTTCCAATAAGAGGCGTTTCAGGCGGCGTCGAAATGCTTCGTCAGATGGTTCAAGTCTAAGATCAGCGGGCAGTCGCTCGTAATAGGTGGGCCCAATGACACGTGGGTTCTTACCTGCAAGTGCCATGCGACGGGGAACTGTTCTCAAACGCCCAGTATGGCGGAGTGTCTTGCCAATTGCATTTACTGTGTTAAAGTCAGAAAGGTTGTTTCTTACGAACATAATAATTTCGAAGACGTAGAGTGAGTAGTGCGTTAAAATGCCTTGTTTCAAAAAGTGGTCTCTGCACGAAGTTCTCTGCTTTGCCCCGATCATCGCACGCACAGCACGTTTCTGCATGAGCAGCACTCTGTTGGCATCCGTTGAGTTTCCCCAAATGAGTGTGCCATACGACATCAGTGAATGAAAATGGGCAAAGTAAACCTATTGATCTATATATTTTTTTAAATTAACACTACACTATTTATCAATACATTAAATTGCTATTATAAATTATAAAAATATGTACCTATACATTAAATTATTATGTTGTTGCTTATAAATTTATTAATTAAATGGTACCATTACTTATGCATGAGAAAACTGTACATCGTTAACATCACGGCAGTAGTGCTAAGGCTTCACAAGAGTTAATCCTACAAACCTATAGCCTATTACTATAGAAGAGCAACTGTAGTCGCATCTGTGACCTCGAGCAAATCCATCTATGCGAGAAGACAATTTGTTATACAATCTGCACATATCTATAATAAAATAAATACACATATACAGATCTACTCCTTATATCTGTACGGCTGTAAAAATTAAATTCATTTAGGAAGCGAATTTTATTCCCTAATAAGATTTCTATATTATATCTATGATAATATTCACTAATATAGAGTAATACCTATATAGAGGGATAACAAATTCCACACACGGAACTCCTCGTATTAAAATAAACTGTTGCAATAACAAATATTGTAGAACGCAAAACACAAATCACAACTGTCGCAACTGCCAAGAACAACAAATGAAATAATCTTAAATCCCATTCTTAAAAACACAACAAAAATAGATAGAATCATAAATATCCCCCGGGAAGTATTCGTTCCCGCCCTAGTCCAATTCTGGAGGCTTATAATAAATTCATGTCGGCCTATGAGGATTCTGACACGAGAAGTGACAGTTGAGAATTGGAGTAGGCATATATACGGATGCGGAATAGAATTTTCGCCGAATTTTGTAATGTTGTTAAACAAATACAAATAATTTTACAAATACAAATAATTTATTGTATGAAAGTGAGCATTGAAAAAGGTGACAATAGTTCAAAAGTTCTTCACAATCAGCCATTATATGCCGTACAATATTATGGTTCTATTAGCATGTCATTGAATCTTAATATTCTATTTCTAGTAAGAGAAAAAAAAATTGTATGAGAAGTTAATATTAAAATGAAAACCAATAAATAAATTTCAATGTCATACTTTGAGGGATCAGAGAACAGTTATGTCAACTAATATTATATTAAATTAAAATTAATGATTGTTAATAAATAATAAGCACATCACGTATGGTAAGTATCATGTCATGTTATATTTAATGTGCCGTATGTTCAGTACAATTAGAATTATTTGATTTTAACAGTGGATTTTTGGTGAAGTAAAACATCGGGAAGAGATGTGTCTAATATAGGGTTGCCATACGTCCCGGTATGCCGGGACATTTCCCGGTTTGAAGCATGGTGTCTCAGTGTCCCGCCCATTAAGCAAATTGTCCCGGTTTGAAAAGCATAGTTAATTAGTAGGGACCAGCAGCTTAAGTACTTATGCATGTACGTAGTACGGACGGCTATAAGCCTAACGCTTAAGACAGGCAGTGCTTGCGTGGCGCGCGCGCATGAAGGATACCGTCCTACGGCAAAGACCAGACCCGCTCCCACATCTGCTTTGACTTTGGGGATGAGGCATTGCCCTGATGTCCTTCCAATTTTTCTTCATGAGCTCTAGCTATACTACTTTTTCTTTAACTGTCCCGGTGCTCGTCCTCATGCTTATGGCAACCCTAGTCATACAACACTGCCGGGGTGTTATATTACCCGGAACCCGGGTGACACGCCGGACAGTGACATCAGCATCGTTTGACTAGGTAAACACGATACTAGGACAACGTGGACGCACAAACGAGACTACTAACTTAGAGAACTGAGCGCGTGCTATACGGTGGAACTGGATAGCATGATTCGGTGTTTTCTAGTCAGTTTTCTTCAATAGGAAACCTTCTATTCCTACGTAATTCATTATTATGTGTGTGCACTTTTTGCCCCGCTCTATTCCGTGGCAAACACCGCATTTCTTACATTCGCGATTTATTAAGGGTCGGCTTATGTTATTGAGGAACGCAGATGTACGAGTATTGCGGTCTCCAATGACGCCTCAGGGATCGATCCGGGGCGATCCGGGGTCGATACGGGGTCGACACGGGAATTGAGGATGGAACTTTTTATGGTTAAAGGTTGTTTCGGGGAAAGTTTTCTTTGAGAATCTATGAGATAATACATTTTAGCCAGAACTTATCCATTAAAGTTTATGAAAAGGGGTGAAAGTTTTGTTTTTGCATGTGGGTGAAATCGCAGGGAAAGACATTTTTTTTAAATATTTATAAGTTAATCAAATTAGAGAGATTCGAACACAGGCTGGTACCACAAGAATGTTAAAAACACAGCACAAATATAATTTGATACTGAACCGTAGGTTATCGGTGAAATATCCGTAAAAGTGCCCTTGTGGCCTATTTGCAGAATAAATGTTTGATTTTTTTTTGAAAGAAAACACCGTGAACTGCGGGGTAATCACGTAACTTTTGTACTACCGTCAGGTAGATTTTAATGTCAAATTTTAATTGTCAGCTCACACTTCAAAATTGGCAGTAAAATCTATCTACCGTTAGTACATAATATTACGTGATTCGCCTGCAGGTTTAACCAATCTAAATTCTAATCCCAAGGTCAGATGGTAGTCGCTTTCGTAAAACTAGTGCCTACGTCAAATCTTAGGATTAGGTGACTCCGGGGTCATTTAGAATACAGCCCGGAAAACGCTTGGAGAGGATTATCACCTACAAATATTTATTACAATTTTCTGCCTCTGTTATTTATTGCCTTCGTAGTGTGATTAGCCATTCGAATTTGACCCTTATCGTCTTAGTTTTAAAATACACAGTAAAGGGTACAGTCCTGCCTGTTTTACTACTTCGTAATTTCTTTTGGCATTACTCCCAAACATGAATGAGCATTCGAATTGGTTATATTTGAACTAAATCCAAATAAGAAATACAGAATTATGTACTCTTTGAGAAGATGAATAAGGTAGAATTCCATAAGAGATAAAAAAGCTTGTAACTTTTTAATTGTCAAAGTACATGATACTGGCTGTTTTTCTTCAGTTCTGTAAATGCATTTATTTTATTCTGACGTTCTTTTTTCATTTGTTTTTGCATTAACCGACTTCTTAATTCAAATGGATTTTCTTCAAGATATCATTTGTGTTTTCTGGTTTCCTCCATTACTTTTTTATGCGGAATGGCGGATGCAATTATTTAGCTTTTAATGTGTATTCTTTAAAGATGTTTCTTTTTTGTGTTTTTTATCATACTGCGGTGGAGGAAATGTTAATATTTGGTATTTGTGCTACAGTCGAGGAAATCGAATTGTCTGTTTGTCACTTTTAGACTCTAATATCATTAGAAAAGGTGTCTAATTGACAAACATAGAATAGGGATGATGACTCGTGTTACAATTTATAACATAGTGTGGCTATTTGGAAAGAAAAACCGTCAAATTATCACAATAATAAATTAGACAAATTAATTTAAATCATAAAAAGGTATAGGACTATAAAGATTCGCAAAAAGGTTGTTTTTTGGCCAAATGTAAATTGAAAGTTACCAATAGAATTCTCATGTTTCAATAAAAAATAAATTGTATGGCAACTGTACACATAAACGCGATATTTCACTACAAAAACGGCAAATTTCTCCTTTTTCTATACAACGGCGGTACGAGGCCACGCAGGCGTGACGTCACGCCTGCGTGTGAATCAGTATAGAGCGTTTTCAGTGCTCGTTTGCTATGCCGTACTTATGTGTTACTCTAATTGTAGTTGGTCCCATACAAATATTTAATCGTCTCTAAAAACTGGTTCGCATAGCATGTTTTTTTTAAAATATATTTTTTCGACTCTATCAGTATGCGTTTCTTATAAATATTTTCCAGGTTTACCAGCCGCGGCACCAGAAAGCGATGACAATAGTATTTGTGTGTCTATCATAAATGATATACATAATTAGTCTCGACAGAGATCATAATCGTGAGATCCGATTTTTATAAAAAAAAAACACTAAAAAGTAAAAAATAATTGCCTTACTTCTAACATGAGACTTTACGCTTCTTACTGAACAATGTAGACGTACCTATTGTAATTTTTGAAGCCTCTTAATCTTTCCTCAATTCCTCATGGATTCCATCATCAGAACTAGATTCTGGTAACAACGGGCCAAACCTTGAAGCATATGCTTTCAAACAAAGAAAAAAATTTCAAATCGGTTCATTAACGACGGAGTTCCGAGGTAACACACATTAAAAAAAAGAAAAAAGAACATGCAACCGAATTGAGAACATCCTCTTTTTTTTGAAGTTTAAAAAAATAAACAATCACGTTGGTTTTACACTTTTTATCATCTTATCATTAGCGAATCCCAATGTCAAAGTCAATTATCAATTTAAAAGGTTAAAAGATCAGTGATGTAATCACTAAAATTAGTAATGCAATCAGCTTTTAGTCACAACCAGCGTCGACTTACTAACCATTTCTACCTGAGCCCTAGATACGTAATAAGTATAGGCAATGGGAGGTCAGATACACTGGTTCGTGTAGTCAATGATTGATGAAGACCAACAGCTAATCTTTGAGTCATTATTGCACTGAGTCAGGTAAGATTGACTTGTAGATATGCTAAAATAGTACATTATTGTCGTGGCCGGAAAGGAGACAATTGCAGGCTGAGTATTTGTTTAAAAGGACGCGCTTGCGAGTCCGTTTAATTATAATACGAAGCCTGTAATTGCCCTTCCGGCTAATATAGGACGTTTCTCAAATATAATCTTTTATGCCTTTCCGCCTTTTTTTAATAGACCCGCAAGTGTATTTTTCCACTGAAAAACGCAAATTATTTGAGAAACATACAAAAACGTCGCATTTCCAACAGAAAAATAAGAGTTGAATTAGCTGAATACGACCCGTCTTTTATATGCCTGTTTCTACTTTTAAAAAGTTTGGAACTCGACAAATAAAGGAATTTATGTAACATTCCAGGCAGCCTGCAATGTTTTTTTTTTAATTTATATCTGACCGTACTATGGTCTTTAACTACCAATATGTAATGAGTAAGGTTCACTTTTCGGGCCATTTTAGAGAGAGCATATACTCATAGTAGACAGTTTAGTTTAAAATTAAGTATTTGATAGCAAACGCTCAAATATATATATGACGAATATGTCAATCAAAAACCAAGAACTTGATCTAAAAGAATTCCGATATGAATTTAGAATTCAATAACACCTTCATTTACATTTTATATGTCAACGCAATCAAACATTTTTATCTACTGGCAACTGGCTGAATGTATATTTTTAAAAACATCGGTTTATTTTCAAAAGCTCACATCTCACTTATACAAGTTATCGAAAAATAAACTTAACATTATGAAAATAAAGTTTAAATTGTAGCAATTGCAACTCTTAATGTGTCGCTGTCGAAGTGCTCCTTTGAAAACCGAATAAAGTTAATACTGGCACATCAGACCAATGTTCCATTTTCAAAACTAAAAATCAAAGTGGAAAGTCAGTGCAGGATGCGTTCAGGGTTATCAAACACGTTATTTATTTTTATTCCACATTTATAACTACTCAATTCTTTCTAAGGATTTTTTTTATAATTGTAATCTGCACAGTGTCCGATTACCATGGGACTGTAAACTTGTTAGCCACTATTGTAGGTAGAGGAAAAAATATCTTACAACATAAAGGCTTAATTTTGTCACTAAAACATATACTTCATAAGCGATTTGAACCATAACCACTAAATTCAATTCGTCCTGAGGGGCTACTCCGAACTTTAGTATATAACACGAGAGTGAAAGGGACGCCACGATACGAAGTTCGGATTACAGGCCCTGTAAAGTGTGGTTGACGCAACCAGCCCTCAGTTTATAATCGCAACGACAAATTACATGATTTTTACAGCAACATAAACTCGACATTGAAAAGATTAATGAAACAGCACGGTCAAACAATTCGTGTTCCGCCACAGTATTTTACTGTGGCAACCCTAATCCGTGGTGGAAAACGGAACGCCCGGGTGCAATCGGAAAAGCCATTTGCCCGAGGTTGCCTGCGACAGGTTGACCCAGTTCAGAGCCGTTTTTAACGACAATGCAATCTCGTTAAGAAAGCCTTAGTTCTATTTTCGAAATTCGCGATTCAATTGAATTGAGATTTCCATTTTTGAAATAGAGCTGAGCTTAGTTGGGCGACTTTTGTTTTTAATTGGTCATTTAAGAGGCCTTATTAGTTTTAAAATGTTTCGATTTCAAATTATGACCAAAGTATTGATAATACCAATAAAGTGATTAAATGATACGATGATTTTACTAAAGTTTTAAATAGTAACATAGTCATTTTTTGATTTTATTGTGTGTGGTAGAATTTAAGCGGAAAAATGCTTGAAAATGGTCGATTTGGAGTGATGTTTGGAACAATTCTTAATGAAAAATCAAAAATATACATTTTAAATTTATGATATTAGGTCGCAATACTCCCATTTTAGATAGTAACATTGAGAAAATGTCAAGATATGTCTTAATTCATACAAAAAAATGGTCTAAATCGATGAGCGTTTTCTAACTGATAAGGACCCTGAAGAAAAATAGTTCATACACAAACGCTGTTAACGTCACTCGACAGTTCCCGCCAAAATGGTTCTTTCGCTGATACAGAAATTGTTTGTGCATGATTTGGCATTTTTTTAGTTTCCTCGTATTCAAAATGAAAAGCAGAGTGTTTAATTCGCATGAGACCACCCATTTCAGCCTCGAATATCTCGTCTAAAATGGGTGGCTTTCAACCCTTGGTTAACAATCTATGTACTATAATTATAATTATCTTACATTAAAGTAGTAGTAGCAAAAAAATTTGACAGGTGCATTTAGGCTCGGTTTTATAAAGATCCGTTAGACCTTATGTCAGTATGTTATGTCAAAAAATGTACTGAGTTACTGAAATTTGATCTGACATTTGGTCTAACGGATCTTTATAAAACCCGGCCTTAGTCCTTTTTTTTGAACCTGACTGTGGCTTTATAGGACGGGCCCAATAAAGCGATAGGAGTGCGCGGTTGGAGAGTAGCCTGGGGACAATCCAGGGTAAAACCTCCGACCACGCGTGTGGTTTGGAAGGCCTTAGTCCATTAATTTATCTACAGTTCTACAGTAAACATTTTAATATATTTCATACATTTTGTTTTGTTTCAGTTCTATTTTTGAATTTCAACCGGTTTAAACCGGTTTTTTATTGCATTGCGTTTCTCAGGTTTTCCGAGTAGTGTCCAAGAGATAACAAACTCGTTGCGCTGGTCCTTTGCGTTGACAGAACGAACAGACTCATATAGTGTACTAGCGACCCGCCCCGGCTTCGCACGGGTGCACTATTTAATGGATGTTATTATACATATAAACCTTCCTCTTCAATCACTCTATCTATTAAAAAAAACCGCATCAAAATCCGTTGCGTAGTTTTAAAGATTTAAGCATACATAGGGATATAGGGATTAGGGACAGAGAAAGCGACTTTGTTATATACTATGTAGTGCTGATAACACGAGACTGAAAGGGACGGCACTATACGAAGTTCGGATTTCGAATTTCGGAGTAGCCCTCAGGAACACAACACCCCATAATGAAATACTAATGAAATAAAATCCTTTATATCACACCAAGCCATAAAGTGGCAATTACCGCACGCTTCGGGCGCGGAAAGTCCCGCTTCGTGGCCAAGGGATGACATAACAATTCCGTGCATGGCGTGAATAAGTTGATAAGTCGAAGTGAAAAATAGAAGAAATTTGTACCTTATTGCAATGTAGTTCTAAGTTCGACAAAAAACATCTCTAGTTGTCAACTTATTCCCGCCATGCACTGAATTTATACTTACCACGGGCGGTCAAAATCAAATCAAAATATTTATTCCGCAAATAGGCCTTAAGGGCATTTACAGGTCAAAATCTACATCAATTAAAAATAATACAATAATCAAAGTATCATTAATTAAATGTAGTGTTACATGACAAAAATAAGACTAAGAAACTAATTACAATCAAGATTTGTTAGAGATGTATAAGGTCTCTAAGCGTCAAAATAAAATATATATCTATAAGCGTCAATATGAAAATAATAAAATCTAATAAATAAATATCCTCAGTGATGTATAAGGTCTCTGAGCGTCAGTCTAAAAATATAATCAAATGAGAAGAGAGCGAAGTCTCTCATCGTGTCAATTCCACTGAACACTAGTACGAAGTTACTACTAGAAAGCGATCGCATATTTATCACCCTTGCCTTCGGCTCGGGCATTAAATACCTGCGATCTGAGACATTCTTTGTTTTATCGCCCTAGGTGAGTACTGCACTATTAGAGGTAACTCTATAATCATCTCATCGATTACTATAATTTGCCCATGTTATAACTAAGCACGTTTTCGTTACACACACAAAGTTATATGGCTTACTTTAGCCACACATAAAAGTTAAAATAAGCATTAAAGGCAGTGAGCGTTCAGTTCGCAATAAACACTTGCTGGAAACAAATAAAACGCTTAGCGGATGCTGGGAGCCGAGAGAGGAAGTCAGGGTTGCCACAAGAAAGTTTTTCTATGCGAGTGTAAAAACATTAACACATTTACCGATTCCGTATCATCACTACATAGTATAAAACAAAGTCGCTTTCTCTGTCCCTATGTCCCTATATCCCTATGTATGCTTAAATCTTTAAAACTACGCAACGGATTTTGATGTGTTTTTTTTTAATAGATAGAGTGATTGAAGAGGAAGGTTTATATGTATAATAGTATCCATTAAATAGTGCACCCGTGCGAAGCCGGGGCGGGTCGCTAGTTTACTTGTATTTGAGCAAATTGCATAGCGCTATAATAATAAAATATTCTTTATTCAGATGACTCAGATCCATGAGTTAGTAAGTGCATGTGAATAAAACTAGTGTTAGTGATAGCGATTAAATTACCTTAAAACTACAATAAAATACCTCTTGTCAAACTTGCTATGAAACCTTGGCAGCTGAAGTGCAAAAAAAGGTGATTCATCGAATGAGCTTGCGCTCTGTTGAGAGTTGGAACCTGCATTGCTCTCTGTCAATCCTCAAATCATCTGTAATCACACGCGTCCATAATCTACGGTGTCTGTTTACTATCAGATAGGCCGTATGCTTGTTGGCCACAAAAAATACATGATTTACAATGGATAATTACACAATTATGATATGACAGGAAACTAATAAAAACGATTTTAACTTAATCTAATGATCAGTTACAATTCTACTTATAGACACATATGAAAGCCACGGGCATTAAAACTTTTGCTCAGTTAACTTTACCTCAATCTGAAGCCATTACAAACTCATTTGAGGAGAGCAGCTTAATCTATCTTTTCCTGCTGACAACCCTAAGCCTCATAAGAGCATGTGCAGTCCAATGAAGCACGATATCGACCTCATCGGGGCTTCATATGGGGCCTAAATTGCAAGCGCTAGTGTTGTACACTTTTCATGTCGTTGTCGATATACATTATATAGTTATGTTTTATGATTATTTTCTATTTTGTTTATAATTCGTTTGACATTGCACTCGTGTTTTAATAATTATTTTGTTACTTTTCAAAGACAGACGTTATTGTTTGACCTTGAATATTTGTATGCCGACCGGCAAAACATAGAGATCAATGTATTTATGTAAGACCAAACTCTGTACCACCTATGTTTCACAAATAAAGATTCTGATTCTGTTTCTGATTCTGATTCTGATAATTTTAAATGGAAGTCACTGTAACTTAGGGGTAAGACTTTTAATCTGGAGGTCGCGGGTTCGATCCTGGCGCATACCACAGGGTTTTCCAAAAAAATATGTAGAAAACATGCTTTATATTTAACAGTGTGTTTTCGGTGAAGGAAAACATCGTAAGGAAACCGGTCTAACAACAAGGTCTAGTTTTCCCTCACGGTTAGAAGGACAGACGGCAGTTGCTTTTGTAAAACTAGTTCTTACGCCAAATCCTGGGATTGGGAGTCAAAACGTATGCGAGATTCAGCAACGTCGGCCCAGGTCAGTAGTGGTTATTATCTAAGCGCTCCCGTGATTTGGAAGGCATATTAAGCCTCCCGGCTGCTGATGTCTATGATAGCAGTCGTTAAGCTGAGTTAAAGGCCTCCGGGTGGCTTGAGAACTTCTAACAGTCAAGTTGGCCACTCAGTTGACAAGGGGGTCGAAGTTGCACCACGTCCGTAGGGAGTACCCACCGCTACCCTACACATGACCCTTGAGTGGTGCTAAAGTGCAACAAAAACTGGCAACTGTACTGTCTCCTCGAAGATCTTACGGTTCGAAATAATTGCCATACAATAATAAATAAATAAATAAATAAATATTTTTGGACAGTCTTACACAAATCAACCTAGTCCCAAACTAAGCAAAGCTTGTACTATGGGTACCAAGTGACGATATACATACTTATATAGATAAATAAATACTTAAATACATAGAAAACATCCAAAACTCAGGAACAAATATTCGTGTTCATCACACAAATAAATGCCCTGACCGGGATTCGAACCCGGGACCTCCAGCTTCGAAGGCAGGGTCACTACCAACTAGGCTAAAGCGCCTTCTCTTCTCTTCTCTTTCCTACTCTTTTCACTTTCTCTTCTTCTATACTTTTGGTGCTGTCCTTTTGTTATATTTCCTCTTCTTCTTGGCCTCGTCTCGGCCCAAAGGCCGGGTCGAGCGTGTCTCCGAAAAAAGAAACTGGCCCCATTGGAGGCCAATCTTGAAGACTCTCAATAAAAAAAAAATAGGCTAAAGCGGTCATCAAATAATAAATAAATAAATACTGTACTGCCAACAACAATAAACCCGAAATTGGTCGAGTATTCTGATCACGATTTATCTTATCTTCACCTTGTTTGATATGACTAACAAAGAAACAAAAGAGTTTGTACTCTGTCAATAGTATTATCTATATAATCCGAGTGTCGGCTACCAAAGACTATTTGTATCTGATCTACTTTGGAACATTTTTGATCCGATTTTTTAAGTATGTAAAGATAAGTTTCCTACACGAATGATTTTCACACAGTACTGATGTAGTTTAGGAAAAAGTTGTGTCTATGCGTTAATTTGTGAAGTTTTATAGATGTGTATTTTATTTCGCTAGCTTTCGCATTAAAATATGTTTTCTTAATGCTGGAGGACAACTTCCCTCTTACGCCACGCTCCGTGTAGGAACAGTCTCGAGTTAAACAGTAGACCCTTTATTCATAAAACTTAACAAACCTCTGCTAACTAAAATGTCTGTTGTCACTGTCTCACAAGCACGTGTGTCAAAGTGACAGATAAGGACAAACGAACTTTAGCGGCTAGTTAACTAATATAGGTTTGATTGACGTTTATGAATACGGGGGTAGGCCTTTATTACGCAATGACAAGGAGTGAGCGCTTTCTAACCAATATGTCGATGTACACCCGAAGTATGTTCGACATTCGCTTTTATCGATATCGATAATTTTATAAATAATCCCCGCTCTAGCCGGCTTGTTCGACCGTGTTTCTCATTTGAACTATGTCTGTGGCGCTCGTTAGGTGACCTAATGTTACTATGTTACTGTCAGCAAAGAGCCATTAGTTAATGGCAAATGGTAAATGTTTTAAGCTAACTTAGGGATTATATACTTAGGTCTTAGAGTAATTAAGTAAAGGCACAGGTTCGATAATTATATGGACTTTTTAGTCCGCTCAGTTTTTAGAAATATTTCAAAATGGCGGAGAGCGGGTGTTGACAAAAAATATAACTGGCGAGTTATACAGCAATTGGCCATTCTACTTTTTCATGTACATAATTTTCAGACACTTTTTTTAATGCAGATTTTGAAATACTTGTACTTCACTTCATATTGTTATTTAGAAAGAGCTTTAATTGCAGTGTCTCTTCCGATAATTTTGGTAATTAACGAATCACAGCTAATATCCATAAATCGGGTAACTCAGTGGTCCTAGGATGTCTCACCATTTGTATGGAAGAATGGCTTTTACCACTGTGTTACCCACCATTTACAGCAATGTGTTAATATTTAAGTATTTTTACATATAAATTCCTTTTATTAGGTTCAGGTACTATTTCGAAATCCTATTTTTGTACACTAATTCAATACATATCATAGATTTTTTTTGTAATAAAAAACTGGTCATGAAAAAGTAGAATGACCCAATTACAGCTTTATTTACAACTGACAAAGTTTAACACAAAATTAGTATTTTTTTCACATCCTTCTGTTGGCCATTTTAAATAATAAAAATACCTACATTTTCTACGTCTCCTACATGAGATTTAATCTCAAGATTTCTTACAGGTTGACTTCATTTAAGCATAGATATAATATCGTCGTATCATACATACTTCTGTCTCTGTTATATTTGGGGTACAACAATGGTATAATTGTATCTCTGTTTGTTTCAAACAAACAAACAGAGACAAAACACACTCGGTCCTTTACTCGACTCAGCCCCAACAAACGGCGGAAATCCCGAGATTAAAAAACGTCACGCAATTCAACGCAAAACTATACGTTCTTGCAATCTCGACTCGGTATTCGCACGCACGTGAGGTTACTGTCATTCTAAAATCAACTTTGTTCCAAAGAAATATGATCTATTTTCGTTCTAAGATCTTCTGTAGTTAAAACCCTTGCTACTTTGCTACAATATCGATTGATAACTTTTGCAAAATCGTATTACATTCAACTTCGCTAAAGAATTGAACTTTAAGCGTGTGCACGAAGGTTTCTTTTCCAATGCACTATCGTTCTAGTAAGAGCTTCAGTCGATATGCATCTTACTAACACCTATCCCATTCAGCCTTATTGCTTTCAATTACTTCTGGAATGGTATTTATTTCTTCGTTCTTAAGGTTTATTTTCGCTCGTGTTTTATTACTTTGTATTGCCGCAGAGGAAACGGAAATGATTGTTTAGCCGTAGACACGTGCTTGTATGGGTTGTCGTTAAGGTTTATTGGCTATCTGGATCTTTGTATAGAAATTGGGAATGGGAATTGGCTCTTACCTTCGTAACGTCTTTTCATGAGAATCGGTTCAGAAATGCGAAGGAAGTAGTGTAGAAGAGATCAGCTGAACATCAGAGGACACAATTTTTTGCCCAAGCTGAAACGAAGGCCCTCCGCTCGCTCGGGCACTAACGTTACCACACTATGGCCAGTGTTGTTCTTATCGGTATTATTTAAGGCCTTACTAGACTTACCGATCTTTCGGCGCATTTTATCAGGTACCCTATACTCTTGCAGAGACCATCGAAAATCGA
This sequence comes from Epiblema foenella, assembly GCA_963556455.1. Taxonomy (NCBI): domain Eukaryota; kingdom Metazoa; phylum Arthropoda; class Insecta; order Lepidoptera; family Tortricidae; genus Epiblema; species Epiblema foenella. The sequence goes on along the minus strand of OY747103.1, from coordinate 21,904,462 downwards.
AATTAGTAGTTTTTCTTTCAAACTCAAAACTCAAACTCAAAATATTCTTTATTCAAATAGGCCTAGCAACAAGCACTTTTGAATCGTCAGTTATATATTACATAAATTGAATCTAATTAAGCAGAGCAATTTATTGATGCATATGAAATTTTAAAAAAGACATGAATTACTGTAATGTATGTCAAAAGAGAGTATAATAAATTCACAAAAAGATCGTCAATATGTAAAATAAAAACATAAAAAATAGTATAATCTAGACAGTTTCTAGAATAAAATCTGAATGTATTCAATATAACATGCTTCGAATTTGTCAAATTAAAATGATTAGTAAATAGTCTGATTTATTCATATTTAAATATTACTTCTGTTCCACTTAATGACCCTTTAGTGGTCGGAAAGTAGAAAGCTCACAGATTACAGCATCAGAATAAGTTTAGTGCAAAACGTTATAATTATCGATATGTTTTTATCGATACATAACGTCACTATTTTTTTCTACAACAACTTATCTGTCAGTTTACTACGCCTAATTGTGGTCTTTAGTTTATTGGCTCTATGAGCATTTTTAGCTAGGCTAGGTTTAGTGAACCAGCGACAAAACTCCCAGTAGCTCGATTCCACTCACACCTCAGATTCGGTTGAAACCGCTCAACTAATCTCACTGGAGCGCAAACTCTACAGCCTTATTCATAAAAAATCCTTAATTGAGGCTTGATCGGTCTGTTACTTAACAGACTGATTAGGCTTGTTGGACGCTTGTTAAGAAGTATGATTCATAAACGCTTGCTAGCCCTCTGTTAGTTGTTGAGCTGCTGACAGACTGATTAGACGCGTTATGTTGGCCATCTTGACAAATCATAGACAAAAACATGACTTCACTGTGAATTAAAAAAAAAATTGACAGCTAATTAGCGGGAAACAAAACAGAAAACTTGATCTTACACGCGAGTTTAGTGCGAGTATTTGATTTGATTAAATAATGAATACTACCAAAAAGGAAGCAATAATTGGACAGCGGAGGATAAAGTAAGAAAAGTTATAAATTTGCTTAGTTTGGAGTTATATGTGAAGTGGATCATTGCTTACTTACCGTCAGTGTTTCTATGGAATCTAATCAGTTTTATCATTTTCAGATGTTGCTTCAAGAGCTGGTAAAAGAAAGAGTAGATGTAATAGAAAACGAAAATACCGAAACCAATCCAAATAACCACAAGCTAGCTTCGTGGGCGGACCCTGGAGCTCGAGACGGACGCCAAGGATTTCGATTCGGCCGCAATAAATCGGGTTGGTATGATGTGCTTGTGTCGGTGTTTTATGTAGTGAGTGAGTACAATTTAAGTACTGGTGTCCAGATCGTAACCAGCCGTTCTGCCATCTAAATCCAAATGACAAAGGGCTGTATACATGAAGAGAGTGTTGGTAGTTTATAGTATTTAAAATCAAGTCAATATGCCTAGATAATGTGAATGTAGGTAAACACACCTGTCCAAGGTTATGTTTTCTTGTTCAACGTGCCTACAATTTCGTACAAGAATAGTGTAGGTATAGTTTTTAGCAAGTTTAGGACAAAACAAATATACTTGAAAGATTATATTACACATCTATAATGTTATTTATGTGTTGATTAGATTAAGCCCCAAAATAATATCTGACTTTGCCTCCCTGTAAAATTAATGTCAGTCAATCAGGCAAATTATCATAACAATAAAATGCTTGAATCAGATGAACCTACCGATGAGTATTGGGTTCCTGTTAGTTCCATTCAGTAAGTTCTTACACCTTTACTTTTAAAAATAAGATGTGTTTTAAGGAGGTATAGATTTATAAGCAGCATTTATATTCATAATATGAGACCAACAACAAGCAATGGATCAAGTTATTGTAGTTACCAGGGTCTGCCTGAAAATGCTGTTGTAGTAAACTTGCTGCAACATTATGCTCTGGCAAGCCCCTTTTTAACATCATATAATAATTACCTACATAGGTAGGCATCAGATGATTCTAACTGCATGATTATTTAAAGTTGCTTTGTTAAGTGTATTTTTGAAGATACTTGTACATGAACTGTTACAATCAAATCAAACATTGTGATATAACATTATATGTCTATGTTTATATGCTTGTTTCCAGCAGATGGTGAAAAAAATTATGAAGAAAGAGTATGTGAGACATACATATTATTGACTATACTAATGTAATGTAATGTGGATGGAAGTTAAAAATAAAAGTATGTCGGCTCAAAAAATATTTTTATTAAATATGTTCCTTATTATTTTCAGGTACTGACTGCTACTACAACTCACTAGTTGTCACTACCTAGTCCTAGAAGCCCCAGTAGTGTTAGAACCTGCTCCCTAGAAATGACACCAGCCGAAGTCACTGGCAACTCAGGAAGCCCCGGCCTCCGGCTCTACTAGATGATGAATAAAGAACATTCCAGTGTAGTTCGAATTGCTTAGCAATGACGAGTACAAAGATGTTTATTTACCAGACAGGGTTCTTTTTAACATTTTGGTGTTCTGTAGTTTGTAATACTGTTTTCTTGTCTGTCGAAGGCTTTCTCAAACTGTCTGTCTGGTTAATGCTTTTTTGGTTCAGGTGCCTCCAGGAGGCTCCAGACATTAATAATGTAAGAAGGGTGTTTAATGTAAATAAATTAAAAGATTTTGAACTTATACTCATTGTTTTCCCATGCTGCCTCCAAATATATTAATTTTTATATATGTCCATGAAGTTTCATTTACCTACTATTTTTTTGACTTGTTATTTTCTTTAACAACTTTGTCATATACATTATTCATCTCAAATTCAGATATAAATAAACTTGGTTGAAGAGATTGGGCCTGAAAATTTCACAGGATGTACACACATTTTTCTTATTAATAAAATAAGAAGTAAAAATGTAGACATCTTTAACGCCGATTTTATTTAATGTACAGTCAGAAACATACAAGTAATTTTGTGTACAGTAATATGCTTTTGGGTTATTCTTCTCTCTGCCTAGCTCTATAAGGTGGGAAACGGTGCTCGACCTACTGTCGGTCAGGCGTCTTTTATATGGCCACATACATATAATATGAATGCACGTACCTATGCTTTCAACAGCGATAGCTACGCCCGACCGACCATACGCGTTAGACTAAGAACGACATCTCCAGCGAGCACTCGCTGAAGATGTCGTTCTGATTGTTGGGTGTATTGTTGCGTGCATTGACTGCATCCAACAATACCGGTCCTTGGTGACGTCTGCCCTGACAATTCGACAATAAATTAGACCGTCAGTTTCAAACCGGTACCGCCGTCGAAATTCTTTATCAAGCAAAACCTATCCTACAGGATTTGATAATGATATAAGGCTCGCAGAAGAGTTCTCTTTTTGTCACGGTCTTGCGTGGCTTCTTCTAGCTCCTTCCAGCCGAGGCCATTAGAGCCCGCCTCCTCCATGTAGAATGGCAGAGGACGCCCCGGCCGTCTTCTGCCATTAGATTGTCAACGGAGGCACTGCTTGGACAAGTAGCAATCCGATCATCGAAGTGGGTGTCCACTCCATCGCCACTTGTTGTGGGCTTCTGGTTAGTTACCTATCTGCCACAGTCTCGCGTTAGACATAGTTTGTGACCAGAATATTCGAAGAATGCGATAAGATTTCCCTTTTGTTATCTAGCGACGTCGCGGTTGTAGTGGTTTATACTTCCTCAGCCAGCCTATTGCCTGGATAGCTACCTTGTATTGCGCGAAAGTAACAAAAATAGGTACTTAGGTATCGTAAAACACCCGCCATTTCCGATCCGTGTGTACCTAGTGTTGTACAGTCAGCAGCAAAAGTAGCTACGCGGGCGAGTTGACCATAATGATCTGCACACGCTTTTATTCCCTTCTATTAAAGTCGAACGCGTAGCTAACTACTTCTGCTGCTGACTGCAAGTGCAAAAAGCAGTACTTAACTATGTTAATCATTGTAATTTTATTTGGAACATATATCAAGTTTTAAATCAACACGTACCTATCTTCAGAAACACCCAATTAAGATGATTAATTAAGAAAACCCATGGAAAACCCACAATACAGAATCCCTTCGATTTAGCACACTTCTCTGACGTATGGTTTTTCTCTTGTCAAAAATCAGCTGTTCAAGTCTGTGGCGGCCATTTTGTGAGTTAACAGAGAGATAAAGAAGGGTCTACGGTCCACTAACTTTCGGACCATTTAGCAGAGCCTTGAAGGACTGATTAGCGTTAGCAGACGTTTATGAATCATGCTTTTTAGCATCGGACCTTCAAGGAGCCTTCAAGGAGGCTCTAACTTTTTATGAATAAGGCTGTTTTAGAGTATTCCAGTGTTCCAAACCACACGCGTTGTTGTATCGGAGGTTTTCCCCTGGATTTTCCCCAGGCTACTCTCCAACCGCGAACTCCTATCGCTTTATTGGGCCCGGCCTATAAAGCCACAGTCAGGTTCAAAAAAATTAGTATTTTTTACGTTTTAAACCCCCAAGGCTCCGCCATTTTGAAATAAAAAACAATATGTGTTTTGACAAAAAAAAATCCACCTGCTCACAAAATTTCGCAATGGTTGAGGAATGCCAACTGTAGAGGAACAGCCTGACATCCGGACATACGAAGGCATTTTTGCCCAAGCCGAAACGGAGAACATCGCTCACTCAGTCAAAAAAGAAACAATAAACATTATAAAAATACTAGCGACCCCCCCGGCTTCGCACGGGTGCACTATTTAATGGATGTTATTATACATATAAACCTTCCTCTTCAATCACTCTATCTATTAAAAAAAACCACATCAAAATCCGTTGCGTAGGTTTAAAGATTTAAGCATACATAGGGATATAGGGACAGAGAAAGCGACTTTGTTTTATACTATGTATCGAAATCTCGCTAGTCGAGCTATACAGTAACAATGATTGCTTGCGTTAAAGTCCCATTCATAAATTCCTACTACAAATTAAATGGTATACAATTAGCAACTAAATAAAAAGTGCACAATTGAATAGACTTTAATTATGTTGTCAGAAAGAACGTCAATTAAAGCCAAAGCCCAATTAGCAATTATTCTATACAACGTCGTTGGCAAACAAGTATACAGCAAATCTTCTTGTCTCTGGGGATATATCTGGGGAATATTAATTTTGCAATTGTTAATTTGTATTTTTACTGTCATGTTCAATTATGTAAGACCTTCCTGTACTGTAATCTGGCAAATAAATACTTTTTTGGCTATCGCAAAACTAGTTCCTACGCCAAAACTTGGGATCTTGTCAAACTCATTAGAGCACAACCGTATACGAATATAAATAACACATATACGAAAATAAACAATATCAACTAACACAATACCATTTCAGTCTAAATTTTTAATAGTGAAATAATACACGTGAGTTTCCGTTGGGGGGTCTCCTAGAACCTGACCAAAGATCACCAAGGGGGAGGGGGGTCTAAATGTGAGCCAAAAAACCTCAAATGATTTCTGGATACGCCCAAACCGAAGGACGTTCGAATATCTCCCTCTCTTTCGCACGAATTATGAAGTGCGACAGAGAGGGAGATATTCGAACTTCGTTCGATGTCGGTTCGCGGCAGCCCCTCTGGCGGCGGACGATCATCGCAGAGGCGAAGACCATAAGGAAGACGTGGAGCGAATTGAAGCGCGAAGCTCAAGATCAGACGGGATGGCAGCGCAGTGGAAGCCTCTGCCCCATCTAGGGGACATGACGACCGCTTTAGCCTAGTTGGTAGTGACCCTGCCTTCGAAGCTGGAGGTCCCGGGTTCGAATCCCGGTCAGGGCATTATTTGTGTGATGAACACGAATATTTGTTCCTGAGTCTTGGATGTTTTCTATGTATTTAAGCATCTATTTATCTATATAAGTATGTATATCATCACTTGGTACCCATAGTACAAGCTTTGCTTAGTTTGGGACTAGGTTGATTTGTGTAAGATTGTCCAAAAATAAAAAAAATAATAAAAAAATAGGAACATACAAGTCACTTGTATAGTGGTTATGAGCTCAGAAACCGGTTAGAGTAAATATAGCTCGGCAATTGACATGCGAGCGAACTAGGTGTAAATATGCAGTTTTATCATCCGAGCCGTACGATATTCTAGAAAGAACCACGGCAACGCTACATGGGGCGGCCACGCGCAGATAACACCCCTGGATGCCCTGGAGCTACCAATGTCAATAGGCTACAATGATCGCGTACTTTGAGGCGAGCCGTACCCTTATTTTCTACTCGATTAAATATAAATATTTGTGGACAATCTTACACAAATCGACCTAGTCCCAAACTAAGCAAAGCTTGTACTATGGTACTAGGCGACGATATACGTACTTATATAGATAAATATATACTTAAATACATAGAAAACATCCAAGACTCAGGAGCAAATATTCGTGTTCATCACACAAACAAATGCCCTGACCGGGATTCGAACCCGGGACCTCCAGCTTCGTAGGCATTGTCACTACTAACTAGGCTAAAGCGGTCGTTTAAAATAACAGTGCACTCGAATTCACAAATATATGGACGCTGTCATGCAAATGTGTCAACCTACTATAGATTTTCCTACTAGGTTGACACATTATTAAATAACAGCATCCATATGTACGAAAGTGTAAAAATTACGTTACTTTTAGCGAACAGTCGACTTTGTCCTCACCTAATTTATTATAATTCTAATCTAAAATTCTAACCAAAAAACCAGCTCGATTTCCTCCTCGCATACAATTCTCAACAAGTTCAATACGTCAAAATTAAAAATCAATTCAAGAACGCATTGAAGAACACCCAGACAGAAAATTAGCATCACAATACGCAAACAAACCGAATAAAAAACATCAAAACATGTCATTAGTGCGTGCGAAACGGTGTTCAAATAACACACACGTGAAGACCAAAAAACAAGCAATTTCAATATCTCTGCCCTTAGCATAAGACTCTTAAAAACTGCAGTACAACCATGGTTTACACGCAAAAAATCTAAAGAATAATGCAATAATAACCTTTAATCCAACGTCATAAGACTAGGTTTTGTATATTTTTTGTTTAATAATGGGCGTTGCCGTGATAACCGACTGTATGACTTAATAATGATCCATAAACCGAAAAATTTACGTATCGAAAAACATATAATTATGACGATTAAAATATACCGAGACGGTTAAGCATTAGACGTTGGGATTTAGAGCTTATAAAAGACGTGGCTGCTTTTATCGATATTTATTTGGCTCGTGCCAATGTTATTTATCGACTTTATTAACAAAACTGTTCGTTTTAGAGGTCAGTTAGGTAACTCGTTATCAAAAAAGGATGTTTAAAATAAAATAAAAATAAATATTTTTGATCTATTTACTTATAAGAAAAAGTGTGAAGATAAGAACAAGGCGTGAGTTTAATATTAATACATAATATACGCGATAAAATCTGTTAAAATCGTTTTATTTAGTGAGTAACAATCGCGGAAACAATGTTAAGAAAAAAAACCAACTCAATTGTGCGCATAATAATTTTATATTGATTTTTATTATACAGTCAACGGCAATAACCCAAAGTTATACTTATTTTATTACAAATTAAATGTTGACTCTTTATAAAATGTTTCTAAGTACATTTATGTACGTCCCTTTAGATATTGATAAGACAAGAGAAATAGATAATTACACACTAATACATCATTAACCCCAGTGAAATGAACGCTACCCAAATATACAAGGTAAACAACACCTTCCACCGGGCTAGGGACGATATCGATAAATAAAAAAAAACAATCAAAATATTCTATAGATGTTTAATGCAATATCTGTAACATAATTTAACATAATTTCCATTTTGTATAGTGCACAATAAAGTATAATTTATTTGCAGACTTAGTAAGACAATAACGCAATAACTTTAAAAAAATACCTTACTTTGACACAATAAGAAGCCTAATTATTTCGAATTTATACAATTTTAATTTGTCTACCTACACAGCTTGCGCGGCGGTTATTTACATAAGTAATAGATTTAGTGGTTTTGATTAAATAAATTATTTCTATCGACAAATCTTAACTACCAAAATGAGCGTGTACGTCACTACGCTAGGGTTGGAAGACGTTTCGCAAACGCACAATGGAGGAAGAGCAGATGCGAGCAGGTAAACCGGAGCAGCTGTGACGGTTTTGTTCGTTTTAATTAGATCGAGACGGATATATACGCGTCTGAATCTTATTGAGAAAATTGAAGTGCAGCAAAGATAAAGTGGCCGTTAATTTGGCTAATTAAGGTCGAATTTTATAAAGACCAAATATCAGATCAAATTTCAGTAACTCAGTACATTTTTTGTCATAACAAACCGACATAAGGTCTAACGGATCTTTATAAAACCGAGCCTAAAAGTTAATCCTTGGTTCAAGTCTCCTTCGTCGTTATGCTTATGAAAAAGGAATTTGTCTGCTTTGCCCTAAGGATGACTGGTAGAGAATTCTTATGGCATTAAGTGTCGGTTGCTCCAACATACGATCACAGGCCGGTCATCGTCAAATATGGTGCCGGCAGCTGTCACCCTGTAGAAACTTGTCAAACTTTCCATACAATCAGATTTTAACGAACACCGCTTACGATTACAGACGGTTTGATGCAACCGACCCTAAGTCCTCCTTTTGTACGATAAGTCTTACTTTGTGCAATATAGATTAAATAAATAAATACACTGCTTAATTATCCTATTCCGAAGTCTGTGCTATTTATTGTAAAAGCGAATTAGGGGAGTTTCCCGTTGAATTGTCATTATATTAAAAAATTAAGTCTCATTTAATACTACTTATTATAAAAGATTCTAAACATGTAACATATGTTTCGAAGGAATTAAACATTAATTTATTTAATGGCGGTAATAATAGTTAAATAACAATAACTTATATAATATTACAACTAAGTTAAATCTAAAATAGGCCCTTGCGGCATTGTACCGAGGATGCTGGCGGCATTTACTCGCTGTATCCCAATGCTGATACGTTGTGCGAGGAAGTCGCCAGCTCGCTGCTTAGAATCATATATATGACCCTGCCTTCGAAGCTGGAGGTCCCGGGTTCGAATCCCGGTCATGGCATGTATTTGTCTGATGAACACGAATATTTGTTCCTGAGTCTTGGATGTTTTCTATGTATTTAAGTATCTATATAAGTATGTATATCGTCACTTGGTACCCATAGTACAAGCTTTGCTTAGTTTGGGACTAGGTTGATTTGTGTAAGATTGTCCAAAAAATATTTTATTTTATTTATTTTATATTTAGCTTCTAGCTAAACTCTTGCATGTGCAAACGTTGCTCGTATCGACCCGAGCTTGGCAATTTCACGCCCCGCGGGTTTGTATTACGCAAAAATGTTTTTATTTATGTTTTTTACGAGGGTCTGTGGTTCGAAAGGCTAATGCAGTCATGGTGAACGAATGGGATTTACGAAAAAAAAGAAAGTGATTTTCTCAAATAATCGTAATTGTTCGCATGTGTCGGACTCGGGACTTTGATGATTTGGTTCACGTCTGTAAGGATCTTGATGCTTATGTTTCCATCTGTATTTTTAACTACAAATAATTTAAAATAATTCAATAACTGTTTGTTCGCCTTTTTCTATCACTTTCTCTGTAATTCAAACTACTTTTTTATTTTCTCTCTCTAGATAGACGCACAGCCATGATGTGTACATGTCTTTTTATATTTTCACTGACAGGCAGAGGCAGGCACGTATCCAGAGGGGGGGATAGTTGGGATTTATCCCCCCCCCCGAAAACGTTTTTAGCCAGTAGTGATTACAGCGTTTTTTACACAGTTCACATGGTTGCTTCAATGTTTGTTCCCCCCCCGAACCAAAAGTCTGGATACGTGCCTGGGCAGAGGATACCGTAGCCGTATCTATGCCCGGGCTACAGGGCGTATCTATGCCCGGGCTACAGGGCGCTCTCAAACAATAATAGAGACTAAATCGTAAAGTCAGGTTACTTTAGCACTAGAGGCGCGGTATCGTCCGCGAACAACCCCAGTTGCACTTTAGGGTGCCTGGGAATGTCGTTCGTGAATAACGAATAAAGAGTGGGAGAGAGCACGGAGCCTTGCGGGACTCCGGCCCGGATGGGATGTGGGTCCGAGTACGTTCCCTCTAGTCTGTATCGAAAGCTTCGATCCCTGAGAAAATCTCGTATGGTGAGTACGAGTCTGTCAGGCATACCGAGATGATATAACTTGTATATCAGCCCGTTATGCCAGACCTTGTCGAATGCTTTCGCCACGTCGAGAAAGATTGCACCGGTCCTGAGCCCCTGGAATCGAGAGAAACCGTCCAGCACGTGCTCCGTGACGCGGTGCACCTGTTGGACGCACGAGTGCGCGGATCTAAAGCCGAACTGCTCGTCGATGATGACGTTATTCTCAGCCGTAAATCTGAGAATCCTAGTGAGAAGGATCCGCTCGTATAGCTTTCCCTTGAGACACAATCTACTATTCAGAGCTTAATTGGCCAAATCGCAAAATGACCTTGAAAACAGCCGTGCGTGTCAAATTGGCGGTCGATAGAGGGAGCGGTCAGCTTTTATAATAACTGACACGCGAATATGATGCTAAAATATTTATACCAATATGAACCTTAACGTTGTCACATAGGTTCCAATTTGCCTTAAAACTTGTAAACTCGATACTGTAGCACGAACCAGACAGAAACAAATCCGAAACTGGTTTACGTTATTCTGTGCTCTATCCATAAAACAATTTGGGCTAAAATTGCGTGCAAAATGAAGGTTTAACTACAGAAACGTGTAAATAGTTTTGTCATAAATTATTGTGAAAATAAACGTTAATCTGAAGTGACAGCTTTATTTATGCAGATTTTTTAAAATTATGTTTTTTTTAAAATTCACTATAGCAAATAAATTGGTATATCCAATTGAATAAGAGCGTGTGGCAATAGTAAATTTAAAGTAATTCACCTGGGCCTATACTCCGAACTTAGTCCGTCCCTTTCACTCTCGTCTTATACACTATATGAGTGAAAGGGACGGCATGATACGAAGTTCGTAGTAGCCCCTCTGTACGTTCCTTTGTACTAATCGGTCAAACTAATGCTTAGTTTGACCGATTAGTGCAAAGGAACCATGCTAATTCCTAACACAATATGCATCTGTTTTAGGGTTTCGTACTAAAATGGTAAAAAAAAAACAAAAAATAATAATAATAACAAAGTCATTGATAAAAAAATTGGTTTAGGAACTTTCCAAAGACCGTCTCGACAAAAAAAATCTTTTAACTATCGAACCTGCTCACGAAATTTCACGAGAATCGGTTGAAAATTGCGACCTGTAGGCTGTAGTGATCCGGACGTACGAAAGCATTTTTGTCGAAGCTGAAGCAGAGACCTTCGTTTCACTCGGTCAATTAGAACAACACAAAAGACAAAAATGTATTTCAAAGTACAACATAAAATCCAAGCGCTCAAAACGCTCACAAAACTCCCATACTAATTGAACATAGTGTGTGACGTCGATACGACGTTGATATACTATGCGCCCGTACTTCCATTGTATAGAAAAACAAAATCAAAATCAAAAATCAAAACATTTATTCTGCAAATAGGCCTCAAGGGCACTTTTACAAGTCAAAATCTATCTAAGTACATCAAATAAAAATAATACAATAATCAAAGTATCATTAATTAAATGTAGTGTTACATGTCAAAAATCAGACTAAGAAACTAATAACAATCGAGATTTGTTAGAGATGTATAAGGTCTCTAAGCGTCAAGATAAAAGGTAATAAAGTAGGTACACTAATCATAATAAAATATTTTGAGCTATATCTATAACACGTCAACATGAAAATAATAAAATGATTTAGTTTTTTGAAAATAGTGTTTTGTTTTGAAAATAAAAACGAGTAATTTAGTGTTTTGGTGTGAAATATTGCGTTTAGGTACATTGTTGTCTTAAATTTTTTTGATTATTAAAACATAAGAATTCTGATGCTAGTTTTCAATCTACTTTTAGTCAATAAAAATATTACATCATTTTTCGAAAATTTCAAATGTCATGTCATTTTAAGATTTTGAGCACATTTTATTAACTTACTGTTTTTTGTCATTTGATGGTCTAACTATACATATAGTGACATATTATTATTCATTCTGCATGCATATTCTCCATTACGCGACTTCGCGTATAATGGAAATAACTTCGTACTGGCTACACTGCAAGAGCTCGCAAATTGGCCCATTAGCGTTAACTTTTTGAATGCAAACTCCAGCTCATTCCGGGCTAGTTACTCGTACCAGTTACTCTCCTATTACTCAACTACTTGGCGACAGTTAGTTTGCCAACTGAAACTATACTCTATTTTCATGAGCATACGAATGTAATCCGAACTAGGTTTTGTTAAGGGATTTTCTATGAACAATTAACTACATATATAGTTTGATACCAGCAGCTCGATTCCACTCGCACCTCAGATTCGGTTGAAACCGCTCAATCAATCTCACTGGAGCGCAAACTCTTAGAGTATTCCAGTGTTCCAAACCACACGCGTGGTCATGCCGGAGGTTTTCCCCTGAATTTTCCCCAGGCTACTCTTCAATCGCGCACTCCTATCGCTTTATTGGGCCCGGCTTATAAAGCCACAGTCAGGTTCAAAAAAAATAAAATATATATAGTTTGATAAAAGTTATAGAGCAATTTTGTCTGATATTTTGTCGTCTTTAAACGTACAAAAGCATATCCATGCATGGAATCATACTATTCGACAAATATTTTCTGTGCTTTAAGTTTTAACACGTCCAGGCGAGCAAGGACGTCTATAGACGTCAAATGCAAGGCTCAAACAACATCGCTAAAGATATCGTGCGTCTGAATGTTTTAAACAAGCCCAACAGATAATGGAGAACTCTTGAAGACCACACAAGCGAATTAGGTACAGTCAGCTATATTAACATTTGAATGAAATAAATGCCAAAAACATCTATCTGTTCACGCGTTTTATCCGTTACACGCGGTTGACTATAATAATACAGTTAAGTTGCACTTGGCAAGCCTAATCCCAATAATCTAGTTTCGGGCTTGGGTTGTAAGGTCAGATGGCAGTCGCTTCCGTGAAATCTAGTGATTTGGAAGATTAGGTAGCGGAACCTGAAGATGCAACTGTACTGGGATAACGCTAGGAGGATAATAAAATCTCCTTTTCTGATTAGGGGCCGCACGGCCCGGCGTCCTAGGCACACTCACGGACCCGGACGACGTAATCACAGCTTATGGTGTCCAACTCGGACACGACGCGTACACATAGGCATTTCCGCCAGCGGGGACGTCCACCGCGCGATCGCGACAACACTGACACACATAGTCACTATTCGTCCCGGTACCGCCGCACACCGGGTAGAGTCAGTCCGACACAGGTCGGGCCTAGCTGAGTTTCTTGCTGGACTCATCTCAGCTAGGCTAGGAGTCGGAGGTTTTCCCCTGGATTTTCCCCAGGCTACTCTCCAATCGCGCACTCCTATCGCTTTATTGGGCCCGGCCTATAAAGCCACAGACATTACCATGAGTTTGCATGACCGTACTCGCTAGTGACTGCGTAAACGATTTAGTATACCGATTGCGTAACCGCCAGAGGCGCTGCACTTTTGCCCATAAAATTTTTTATACAGTCGCTAGCGACTACGATCATGTAAACTCATGGTAAAGGAACTGAAATCGTTATTTTGTACGTACTTTAATATAGTTAACTGTACACACTTGTACACTAACATTAGAGCAGTCAGTAATGCGATAAATGCGCGAATCAATCACACTCGACAATCTGCATTGCCATTCATCACTGTCCGTACATGTGGCGCCGACATGACAACACATGGTGTAAATTACGAGAGATCTAACAGATTTTTTTGACAACGACGGTGGCAAACTAGCCTGCGGTCTGCTTTAGGGTTTGCTCCAGGCATTTCTAAACCAGCAAAGAAACGGGACTGAGGCCGCGAATTTCGAAATCCGAACTTCGTATCGTGCCGCCCCTTTCACTCTCGTGTTATACACTATATGGGTGAAAGAGACGGCACGATACAAAGTTCGGAGTAGGCCCTCTGGAAAATGTAAATCCCGCCGTACTTTAGGGATTAGCGGGTAATTGTGTAAAGGAGAAAAGTGCAATTTGAAGAAGCTAATGAATTCTTCACAATTGAAGCCAGTCCGGGTCCAGATAGTGAGAGATCAGTAGCTAGTTGTTGACATCACTGCCAACATTACCATATAAAAAGGAATGTTAGGCTGGCAACCCTGGCCGATTATTAAGGTGTATGGCAATATCGAGCCCGCCCGAAATATAGTTGCATGGAGGTGCAGGGCACAAAAATAAGAGCTAATAGATTATTATAAGAAAAGGTGTCTTTTAAAATACTTCAGTAGTGTAATTAGTGTGAACAAGTGCTGCATTATAAATACTCCGTATTACACCCAGCCGCCGTATCATTTATTACAGTCCACAATAGAAGCCCCCAATATCCCACACTAGTAAAGCCGGACCAGAAATATATGAAATATATGTTATTATTATTTTTTTTATCTGGCAACAGGTCAGTAATGTCAGTATGGTCGGAATAATGTCATTTTGACTCGTTTCCCTATCTCAGTACTGATGTTAATTTTGAAATGCGAAATAGTTTCATTTCATGGGCGTTTTTTTTTTCAGAATTATATATACATTGTTAATAATGTTCAGCTCTTGATAATGAATCGTTTTGGACATTTTTTGTCTTTTATTATTCAACTAGCGACCCGCCCCGGCTTCGCACGGGTGCAATGCTGATGCATGTATTATAGATATAAACCTTCCCCTTGAGTCACTCTATCTATTAAAAAAAACCGCATCAAAATCCGTTTCGTAGTTTTAAAGATTAGAAGAAAGCGATTTTGTTTTATACTATGTAGTGATGATATTTAACACTCAACCTAAAACACCGTAGTGATACTGACAACAGTGACAACCTATAAATTATTAAATTCATAAGTTGTCACTGTTGTCAGCATCAATTTCATATATTTCCGGTCAGGTGAAACGTATAGTTACATACCTATAATCCCCTCTGTGCGTGCGAAAACCTAATAAACATGACATTTTACATCTCGTTTGCAATTACGCCTTCAAGGAAGCATTTACGTACATTACGAATATGCGCTATAATCACAGTTTTTATACCACATTATCACCTTCTACTTACGCTCCAGTTTATTCGCAAAAGTTGTGTAAATTATTTAAAATCACTTGACCCACAGATTCGTAAAAGCTATACGTAATATGAGATCAGACTTATACTGGTTCACCTGCCATTCGTTAAGTAAGCGTTGTGAATGAGCACTGGCGCCTAGCCCTCTTAATACCTTGGCGCATTAACATACTTTACACATTTCCAAACGTGACATTAACTGCCTTAAAGCGACAGGGTACCACAACCACACGAGTAAGCATTACTAAATTACTCTTATTTATGCATTTGCTGGTTATTTTTAGAATAGCGCTGAGATAACTTTGATGCAGATTTAATAGACCTTACTCCAATAACATGAAGAATTAATTTCCTTTAACAGAAGTTATTTATCTATCGTGTTCGGATAGACCTTATGTTATAGTAAGATTAAGACTCAGTTTTCCTTAACAGTAGTTAGCGTATCTTATTTGCATTGCAGTCGCATTTGCCCATGTAAGCACACTTGTTCGATAATTAAATACAAGTTTATCTTCCGTTCTTAGGTTATATGTTGACATTGTTATATTTGTGTTGATACGGTTATTTACGAAAGAAATAATTCGTGCCTTATCTAGTTTTTATAATTTTATTTGTCTTTAAAATACACCACTTTTAATAGTGTACTAAAATATGGAATGAAAAAGATGGTTTTTATAATTTCTACACATAGATAAACTAATTATTAAAATATGAAATCGATGGGTTATTAATTATTAAAGAAATGTTTACTGCGCATCACTAGTTATGTATTTTTAAAATGCGTGTGACAGACATTTTGTTCATACCGAACTCAGTGTTCATCCTACATCCTAAGAAAAGTTCTAATTCAATTATTGAAAGCGCGTTTAGATACCCAAATTTATCAACGTCGCGTGACTGAGGACGTCTATATACGTCCAGCGAACAATTTTGACCGCCAAATGTTTAAGTAATTGTCTTCACGCGAATTAACTACTTAAAAATAATGAGCTTCCTACCCTGATTAAGAGTAATAACAATAGTAACAATGCATATTGCTTGAATGGACAAGGTGAATAAGGACAAGGTTGTCGTATTGTTTTGTTACTGTTAAATAATCAATGCTGCTGTCTGCCGTTAGTACTTGAATAGTAGATTTTTTGTACTAGTTCATTAATATATGTACAATTTTGCACCCTATTCCATTGTAATTAGGTCCAAGAATGCCTATATGTTATGAACATGACTGTAGAACTTGTAATAGTGAACATAAGTTATGCTGCCTGCCGTTAGTACTAAATAGTAGATTTTTTTATACGACAGTAGTAAATAAGCCTACGGCATGATGGTAAGCAAGCACCGTAGCCTATGGACGTTTGCTACTCCTGAAGTATAAGTGCGTTGCCGACTTTAATGACTTTAGTACCTTTCAAGTTTGAGTGTATCATCTAGCCGCCTGCCATATAAAAAAAATGGCAATTCAATTTTAATCTCCTGTAACTGGAAATAGAGTTTATTTTGTTTTGGAATTGAATGAAACATAATAAATGCAACTGTATTCCAATTATGAAAGACACAAATTCCACTGAAGTCAATTTGTCCTAGTGTTAGCACTTTGAACCTAGTATCCTAATAAAAACGCATGATTTATGAACTTACCTTTTCTTACTTACGAATTAAAATTTCAAGAGTTAAAGAGAATTTCCGTTCACGAGGTAAATTTGATTTGTGGCATTATTCACAATGACACTGACATACATACATATATGTGAAGTAAAACGTAGGTACTTAATTAATATCGGTTCACTGTTTTCAAGCGACATCTGGGGAGCTAGAACATTTTTTGCCTACATCGATGTATTTTTGGCGTGACAGCCCTAGCGCTACACGTGCCGTGTGTGAATGAATACAAGTTATACGATAGACAGAGATGCACAGAGTAGGCACATTATGGCCTAAACGCCGTTTTTGTTAGGAAGTGAAGCTTCTATAAGTACTTGTACTAATACTGATTCTGTAACCTTAGGCGCAACACTTCATAATTTCTATCAAGATACGGAATCGTAAAACTACGTTACATCTTACAAAGACTAGCTATTTAATTCTGTTTCCTCTGAACCAGTGATGCATGGTTGTCATTGTTGTGTGACCTTTACAATGGACACGCAAGGTCACTGTTTGTTTACCATGGTTCTGGTTCGCTTCGGCTAAACGTGATTTACTGAAATGGTCGAATTACCTTAATGGAAATAAAATTGGGTAATCTTACGAAATGTTCAATCTGAGTTCAATGTAATGTTTCTATTGTTTTTTTTATACTATGTACTGCTACCGCATACAACACGTACGTACGGACGTTTGCTGTACGTTTTAGTATACTGTGTAAGTTTGTCTATCTCATTCTCCCACTCTCTTGTTAGCTGGAAGAGATCCCTTATAGAGATAAGTTCGCCTTGTAACGGGTTCGATTCCCGGTTCAACCATAGTTATACCGAAAACGAGTACTGTAATAATAGTTGCAGTAATAATAGTTACTGCATGTGTATACAAATATACAACCAGGTTCCAGAGACCATAAAACGTTTGTCATATAACGCTTGTATAGCAACACTGAACAACTGGCTTTTGCAATGAATGAATGATGCATGGCTTTTTCTACTATTGATTTAAATATTAAATATCTTTTAACATTGTAATATTATACTAATCATCTTAATTGTAAATTTATTATTGTAAGATTATAACATTGTGACATAAATAGTGCTCCTTTGAAATTTGTATGCCTATGAGGCAAAATAGTTGGATCTGATTGTATACCTACCTGACATCTTATTGTACACTATTTTATACAAATAGAGTTACTTACTTACTAGACCTCCCCCAAAGAGTGCCACAATGACCGGTCCTGCGCCACCCGCATCCAGCGGACTCCCGCGACCTTTACCAGGTCACCAGTCCACCTTGTGGGGGCCCTACCCACGCTGCGCCTTCCGGTCCGTGGTCGCCTCGGGTACTTAATAAAATCATTTGTATGGAATTAGACGTTCAAGTTCTTTGAACTTACTGTTATACATATTGTCATTCCATCAATAGATCACGAATAAATCTGCCGAACGAACTAAAGACGCATTATAACGAATATGTGAAAAAAAATCTGTTCCACTTCAAATTGTAAACGAAGATTCCAGAAAAAAACTGAATTCGTCCGAAGTTTAACAAACAGCACAAAAAGTTCCGATTTGGTCAATGTGTACGAGTTGTCTTTTCAATAACAGTATAGTTGAGATCGTTTATGTTGGCCGCTATTTTATAAAACTGTTATATGATTTTGAATCTTCTAACATACATCATTGAGTAAATTTTTGCACGGATTACTTTGACACAACTTGGCCAACTTAAACAATCTTGAATTATAAATAATGGGCAGATGTCCTGTCAGCAAATTGAAGGCATTGCCCGACTTATGTCAAAGGCCCTTTTACTGGGACCCAGAAACTGACCTGTATTGTGTGGGTGTTCCCTTATATTGTATTAATTTTGTTTGCTTTGTGCCTATTGAGGGGCTTGGAGGCTACCTTGGTAACAATTCTGATTTAATTTAAACAAACTTGGATAATTTTCACTTCTATTTTCCACCCCTGTAAGCGCTCACCGACCTCAATGGTCCACGAGCGGTGACTGGCTGGCTGGCGGTGCGGCCGACGTGTCACCGCGCGTGTTTTGTTTTTTATTATTATTGATTTTTTCTCTCGCTTGATAAATAGGCGCGCTTAGATGTTATAATGTTGTTTTAAAATGTAAATGTTCTGGTTTTTTCTATATTTTCTGCGCTTTTGTACTCGTATGTGTTGTCTTGTGTTGTATAAAGTATAAATAATAATCCTTAAGCGTTTAATTCATCTCCGGCGGCCCGCACGCCCTATAACCCCTCAGTAAATCATCCTCCTCCTAGCGTTATAACCCAGTACAGTTGCATCCTGAAAGATGCCCGGGGTCCGCTACCTAATCCCATTTGGCGTAGGCACTAGTTTTTACCAATTAGTCCAACCCGAGGAGAAACAAGACAGTTTTTACGGAAGCGACTTACACCTGACCGTCCAACCCGAGGGGAAACAAGACCTTATTGGAATTAAACTTGTCAAGTGAGTGGGCAACTTGACTGTATAGAAGTACTCAAGACGCCCGAAGGCCTCTATCATTGACAGCAGCCGGGATTAACGGCTTAACGTCACACGAAAGCACAGGAGCGCTCAGTTAAAAACCACTCCAAGAGGTCACTCATCCAAGAACTGACCAGATTCAGATTCAGATTCAGATTTATTTCATGATATAATTTGCAGTACAAATTTGCATAAGTAAAAATTGTAAGAATTTACATCACGATCGTCAAAAATAATATAAAAATATTCAAACAAATGCAATACATTTCAAATAAATCGTATCTCCCGGTAGCCAGGATCGTTAAAATTCAATAAATTTAAAATAACAATAGACACGTCAATAAATAATATATAACAAACAAACAAGTACACGGATAATGTCAATAAAAATATCAGCAAAAATTAAAGGTAAAAATTAATGGTAAACAAATGAAATTCAAGCAAATGTCAATTCCATAAATTCCTTAGTCGAGTACATTGGTTTATTCAATAAAATGGTTTCTGAGTTTGCGTCCAAATGCATCGTCAGATGTTTCGCTCTTTATATCGGCGGGCCGCGTGACCTCGGCCCACGTTGGTTAACGTTGTTGCCGCATGCGGTAAGCGGGCGCCGCTGGGCTCCCCGCGTGTCCCCTATAGTGAATATAGCTATAGAATAAAATTTATACAATTAGTTATCAAAAATACTTTCATTTTCTTCACTCTCAAGGAAATGGCACATTATCATAATGTTTCCACTATAATAATGCCAAGTGTAAAACACATGGTATTTATTAAGGCCATTTTCGCTCGAAACCCCTCAGTTCCTGGTTTAAAAGGTTTCCTTCCGGGATATTTTTTACGAATGACATATGACATTTAATGGAATAAATTCTCAAGCAGAAGTCTCATTTTTGTCGATGACAGTACAGATGTAGTGAATATTATTATATTATTTTTTCCGTTGGGCAAACTCATAATACGATTAGTTAGACACGACGCGTCGATCTATTCGACGATCGTTCAATACAGAGGTGCGTTTTGCGGAAAAGGGACAGCATATGCCTCTTAAGGCCGGGTTTTATAAAGATCCGTTAGACCAAATGTCAGATCAAATTTCAGTACCTAACTCAGTAATTTTTTTGACATAACAAACCGAAATAAAGTCTAACGGATCTTTATAAAACCGAGCCCTAAAAGTTTGAAGATATAAAATCGTTTATTCTATTGAATTACTTTTTTCGGGATTTGATTGAGAATTTGGTCCTTTTTCGACAAAATTTGAAGTTATTGGTTTTCTTAATTGGTGTTATCATCCCTATTACGTCAGTAAGGAAACGGTTTCTTGTTTCGGCCGCTAAAAGGTTATCTTTTACTCGGGACTGGCGCAAATATTTCCTTAAGGCTCTTAATGGAAATAACGATATAATTAAATAGCTAATTACCTTCAATTCAAATGTCAGGTCTGCCATACTGAGTAAAAATTATACATTTCCAACGACCCGTGATTCCTCATTGACCGAGTGAAGCGAAGGTCTTCGTTTCAGCTTCATTTCAAATGTCAGGTCTGCCATACTGAGTAAAAGTTATTTATTTCCAACGACCCGTGATTCCTCATTGACCGAGTGAAGCGAAGGTCTTCGTTTCAGCTTCATTTCAAATGTCAGGTCTGCCATACTGAGTAAAAGTTATTTATTTCCAACGACCCGTGATTCCTCATTGACCGAGTGAAGCGTAGGTCTTCGTTTCAGCTTCAATTCAAATCCGCCATACTGAGTAAAAGTTATTTATTTCCAACGACCCGTGATTCCTCATTGACCGAGCGAAGGTCTTCGTTTCAGCTTGGGGAAAAACGCTTTCGTATGTCCGGCTGTTCCACGGCTCTTTTCTACAGTGCCTGTACCATGAGTTTACAT
The DNA here is from genome assembly GCA_963556455.1 of Epiblema foenella. Lineage (NCBI taxonomy): Eukaryota > Metazoa > Arthropoda > Insecta > Lepidoptera > Tortricidae > Epiblema > Epiblema foenella. The sequence goes on along the minus strand of OY747103.1, from coordinate 21,883,178 downwards.
GACCGTACTCGGTAGCGACTGCGTAAAAATTTGTATGGGCAAAAGTACAGCGCCTCTGGCGGTTACGCAATAGAACTAGGCATACTAAATCTAGCTAGCGCTAGCGAGTACGGTCATGCAAACTAAAGGCACATGTCGCATTTCTATGTGAGCAGGCTCGTTTTTAGGTTTCCGTGTAAAACGGGACACAATTAAGACTTCGCTGTCCGTCCGTCTGTCACCAGGCTTTCATGAACCGTGATAGTTAGACAGTTGAAATTTTCAGAGATGATGCAGTTCTGTTGCCGCTGTAACAGCAAATACTAAAAAATAGAATAAAATAAATATTGAAGTGGGCTCCCATACAACAAACGTGTTTTTTTGCCGTTTTTATACATAACTAGCGACCCGCCCCGGCTTCGCACGGGTACAATTCTGATGCATGTATTATACATAAAAACCTTCCTCTTCAATCACTCTATCTGTAAAAAAACCGCATCAAAATCCGTTGCGTAGTTTTAAAGATTTAAGCATACATTGGGATATAGGGACAGAGAAAGTGACTTTGTTTTATACTATGTAGTGATAGTGATGGCACGGAACCCTTCGTGCGCGAGTCCGACTCGCACTTGGCTGGTTTTTTTGACGAATCGGTTTTTAGAAAAGTTTGAAAAAGTATATATCACAGATAGAATTCATCGAACTGCGTCCCCTTTTGACCCCTTCTCCCTACCTCTTGTACCAGCTAAAACGTCCTTCTTTTTCACAATTTGTAATGCATCTGGACCAGTTATCCCATCAATTAGATATTCATCAGTTTTTGCAAAAGTTTAAAAAAGTATATCTCACAGATAGAATTCATCGAACTGCGTGCCCTTTTGACCTCTTCTCGCTACCTCTTGTACCAGCTAAAACGTCCCTCTTTTTCACAATTTGTAATGCATCTGGACCAGTTATCCCATCAATTCGATATTCAGAACGCAAACAAGCCCCAAAACATAAGCACTTAAGTTAAATACATCCCATAAACTTGCACAAGCCCACTTCATTCGAGTACCACACAATTTTATTTTCAAAACGAACTAAGTTCATCCATGCCTCAAATTCACTCAGTTTCTTTTAAAATTAGGTCTACCAATATAACTGGGAGTTCGCAACGCTGTTATCTACTTATAATAAAGCTTATAATCGAATGATCGATAATACTATAACTTGGTAAAGGTACACGCGTCCCGCACTCATTTCACACCTTTACGACGTAATAAACTTGAGGAGGCGTGGTCATTTTACCCCCATGAATTTTTACCCCGGCGATTAGTGTCTTAGGGTCAAAGGAACTTGATTTATAAAAGGGTAATAAAGTTAATTTATTACGGGAATCGGTCGTTAATGATGGTATGTGAATTTGAACGGTAAGAAAGGTCTCTGACGCGGAACCTGTTTTACCACGTGAATTATGGAATTGAAAGACATACATACAATTTGTATCTATTCCGTTTTGGCCAATGGTTTTTACTATATCATCGTGACTACGTATGACTGGCATTATTTGATACTTAGCTAGTTGACCATTTTAAACCTTCATGACTTGAAATTAAGTTGAATGTTACTAGCATTTTAGTTTCATCGTTGTACTATTAGTTTCAAAAGTGTTTACCTCTAGCTCGATTCCACTCACACCCTCAGATTCTGTTGTAACCGCTCAACCAATCTCACTGGAGCGCAAACTCTTAGAGTATTCCAGTGTTCCAAACCACACGCGTGGTCGTGCCGGAGGTTTTTCCGAGGCTACTCTCTTTATTGGGCCCGGCCTATAACGCCACAGCTCACAGTCAGGTTAAAAAAAGTGTCAGTGACTTAATCACATGTGGATAGCGGTTTGCTTTACCGCAGGTTACAAAACATATTTTTTTTAGTATTTAATTTAAGCTAGACACGAAAATCTTAACTCTAAAGATGGCCAATGGAGGGAAGTAATGCGGGAAGAAAACCGAAGACGATAAATATTACTGAACGATAATCAGCAACGATTTTTTTTTGTAAATAAAATAAAAATAGGAATCATAGGAAATATATTTAGTTTTTACATAGATACATGTAAATAATCAAGATAATGCTGTCCCATACCATACGAAGCCTGGGAATAACGTACATACTTTTAATTCTTCTTCTCAGTGTAAATAAAGGTCAGGTTAAACTAATATATGTGATAATCCACATCGAAAGGGACCTTATGGCGGCAGGCGCTTACGGCTTTATTGCCGCTGTTCCAATACAATAGTGAATAGGTGTAACGTAAGCGCCTGCCGCCATAAGGTCCCTTTCGATGTGGATTATCACATATTAGTACATTTTGTACCTTTTGGTGCCGAAACTCTCGGTCCATGGGGACCCAGCGCGCACAAGTTATCTACTGAAATCACGAAGCGTTTGGTTGACGTAACTGGTGACCGAAGAGCTGGCGACTTCCTCGCACAACGTAAGAGCATTGCGATACAGCGAGGAAATGCCGCCAGCATCCTCGGTACAACGCCCCAAGGGCCTGTATTAGATTTTGAAATGAAAATGAATGAAAATAAAAATAAATAATCTATTAGATATGTTGTCTAACTTCGAATGTTTGCGAAATGGAATGAAATAGAAGCAGACAAAGTCTCCTCTAGGTGAGGTAAACGATTTGCTACAGAGATGTTGCAATCGACTCGTGCGTGGCCACAAAAAACGTTTCTTTCTCGCTAGTGTTTCAAGTTCAAACCAGGGACCGATACCGGTATTTTTAAAAAACCCGGAATTAGCCCAATATTTTGGATTATTTTTTCCTCTTTACGTAGGACTGAATCATGTATTTAGGTAACAACGTCGTATTATTAGATTGTCCCATTAAAAATGAAATAATGAACCGGTGACCGTAATAATACCGGTATTTTTCTATGGAGAAAATACCGGTATCTGATCCCTGGTTCCAACTATATTTTTGCTGCAAGTCACTACATCTCTCTTATATGTTTAAGAAGTAATTGAATGATAGGGGATGGAATGGTCGAAAGCAGAATCAGAGACAAGTAAATTATATAGACTGCCAATATCTATACGTTGTGGCGTACCTTTAAAATAATGAGCCTACTGTAGCTAGGTGTCACTATAAAGAGGTCGCTGTATCAATAATTTCGTATGACACATAGACCTCTGCTTAACACATTGGCGACATCTATTAGGAGATTTCTTGTTGTATTCATAGATGGCGCTATTGTGTTAAGCAGAGGTCTAAGTGTCAAACGAAATTAATGGTACAGGGACTTCTCCATAGTGAAACTAGCTACAGCAGGCTCATTATTTTAAAGGCACTCCACAACGTATAGATATTGGCCGTCTATATAATTTACTTGTCACTGGCAGAATGTTTGAATTTGGGATTTTGTTTGGACTAGTTAAGAGACAAACATACTAAAAGTCCTCACGGAGGTCTCGAAAACGATGCATGAGGGGCAGCGATAGAGCATAATCAGCCATTTTCTAGTCCCAATAGTTATCCAATAAATGTATCGTCGTCTATACTCCATTTTTTAAGATTAGAAAAATCGTGCGTTTACGGCGTGCGATTTTTTTAAAGAAAACAATCTTGAAACGGGAAAAACTACTGATATATTATGTACGTATGATATATATTAAGTAATCGGATATATTATGTGCGAAAAATACTGTTAAAATTCTAATCTTAAACAAAACTAGCTATAGTAATCAACTAATCAATCATAACACAGGCCTTAATGGGCTTAGTATACGACTCGTTCAATAAATGTAAAATATTATACCCCTAATTTGTATTTATTTTATTTATCATGGCCCGATAGATATTAAACAGATAATGTTCTTTTTTTATATACCACGTCGGTGGCAAACAAGCGTGCTACTCCGTGGGGTGTCACATGCGCGTTGCCGATCCTTTAAAATTTTAGACAAGGGCAAAAAAAGGGGTTTAGGGCATTTCAGTCTACGGTTGTATTGTCTATCTTCGCTAGTTCCCTGGCCACACTGTGTAGTGACAAATGACAAAGATAGCTCCGTGACGTAATGGCACGAGTCTCCATTGTCACTTCACGTATGAAAGGCGCGACTATTCGTCCCGGTACCGCCGCATATCCTATTCATACTGATACCGCTGCGTACCGGGTAGAGTCAGTCCGACCCAGGTCAGACCTAGCTGAGTTCTTGCTGGACTCTTCTCGGCTAGGCTAGTGCGACAAAACCCCCAGTAACTCGATTCCACTCACACCTTAGATTTGGTTGAAGCCGCTCAACCAATCTCACTGGAGTGCAAACTCTGAGTATTCCAGTGTTTAAACAGCCCGCGTGGGCGTGTCGGAGTTTTTCCTTGGATTTTCCCCAGGCCACTCTCCAACCGCGCAATCCTATCGCTTTATTGGGCCCGGCCTATAAAGCCACAGTCAGGTTTAAAGGGATGAAAGTCGCATTCTGTAATATTGTACGTAATTAGAGTATTGTGTGTACGTAAGCAAAGCGCTCCCAGTCACATATAAATAAGTCTTTTCTTCCTGAGAAGTCAGAGAGGTAGGGCACAGCAAAAAGTCATCTTGCTCGAATTTGGAGCAGCCCAACTGGGGAAGTACCTCCGACTTGCAGAAGACCACAGCCATAATAACATTATCTACTATACAAGTATGTAGTGCTGTGTACCTCCAGGTGAGCAAGGTTGCCAGAGCTCACGAGGATACACAGTGTTCAGAGCGAGGGACCTAAATTTGTCCCTTCTGCTGTCTCTCAAATTTCATAAAGGGTCGGCAACGCCCAAGTGACTCCTTTGGAGTTGCAGGCGTTTATAGGCTGCGGTGGCCGCTTACCATCAGGTGGACCGTAAGCTTGTTTACCACCGGCGTTGTATAAAAAAAAGTCCCTTGCAACAAAACAAACAAAATTACATTCATTAATTACCTAATTCTAACTGTAAGTAACATTTTCATAAACTAAAACTTAAATATATGAAGATGAAGCTAATAATTTTCTAGATGAAAAAGTATTCTGCTGCACTTTAAGCGTGAGATGGCGTGAGTGAGATGAGGTTTTTGCCTCTCAAAATCTAATTTAACCTAGATGTAAAACCGCAAGAAAACCGAATTTGTGTTAACGACTATTGTTGCCAGTTCCCTCTAATGTTAATATTTAACAATGTTTGTAGTCGTACGGTATCATAGGAAGAATGGCCTAAATAAATGTTAATATATATAGTAGTTTCGGCGGTTTTTCGTTGTCGCTGTGTTGTGGTTGCGACTGCAAATGTGTTATGAAACCATAAATCGAATTGAAATTGGATGGTGCACGTTCTTGGTTTTAGCTAGAGATGCGCCGAATATGGGTTTGACTGAATACGAACATTCGGCCGAGTTATTCGGTTCAACGTAATTCCTTCATCTATTGTTGTAAAACAGACTAATTAAATGGTAAAATTTTTGTTGGATATTAAAGCGAAATATTGACAAAAAATAAGTTAAATCACTGTTAATAATGGGTCAAGTAATAATTTCACGAAGCAGTAACTATAATACATTCTTGTAACTTGTAACAGTAAATACAATAACAGTGTTGGGTAAATATTCGGCAGCTGAACCGAATAATTTGGCCGAATACCGAACATTCAAAAACATGCCGAGTATGCCTAATACCGAATGATAGATTCAGATTCAGATTCATTCAGATTCATTTATTCACAATATAAGATTACAATATAAATTACATGTCAATTTACAAGAATCTCTATTGTGATCGTCAATAACATTAAATAAAACAAAATAAATAAAAAATCAATGAATAAAATAGCAGTTAAATAATACAATGATACCTATGATAACCGAATATTCAGCGCATCCCTGGTTTTAACACTGGTCTAGCTAGCATTAAAATGTCTAGAACCAAACAAATAAAAAATGACAAAATAAACAATAACAAATTAAAAATGACTTAAGTTTTTTGCCATGTGCATTTCTTTTTTAATTAATAATTTTGGTCTTAGCTTAGTGCATCTTAGGAGATCGCGACTAAAATTACGTCTAGCTATTATATAAGGACTAAGATTTTTGGATTAATATGCTATGCTCCTATAGACATGTTATGTTGTATTATAAATATTACTTAATAACAAATATCGCCTAAGAAATCTCCATATTTCAATACGTTGCGTTATGTTTGCGCTTGAGTGGTCACGCGACAATTGCAGCTTAGTTTAGTAAAGACGTGGTTTGTACTAGCTTGACCGGCACTTGCGCTATTTTGTTCCTAAACAGTGCAGCTACTAGGCTTTACCTAAGAATAGGAAGTCTGTTGTTAGTGAAAGTACCGGCTAACGGATAATATAACAGATTGCACTTATCTGTTGTGAAAACATTAATTCATTACGTAAAGGGTGCTAATTTATTGGTTATCTTGTGTTATTTAGGCTACATGACACGAAAGAATGTTTTGTGATATTTGTAAAAACGAAAACAACATGCTTTTCCATTTCAAACAACATGTGTTCAGCATTTAAGTACCTAATCATTTGTAACTATATTGAATACGCTGCCCTCTATACTAATTTGTTCTAAACTTTAAGTTCTGCTACTCTCCGCTAGATAGCGCGTTGCCACATAGGGTACACATTGGTATATCTATTTCCCAATAGGTGGCGTTATTATTATGCCTTGTATATTCATAAATAAATTCTCTTTATTTATTTGTTTTCCGTTGTTATTGTTACAGATTCATTCGTTAACAGCCAAGAATGGACGGCCGCGCGAGGAGTCACCGAGTTGCGAGTTGGTGTGTTGGGATCGCCGGACAGCGGAAAATCTGCGCTAGTCCACCGGTATCTAACAGGGGCGTACATGCAGGAAGAAAGTCCAGAAGGTATGTTTTTTTTGTAATATTTATTATTTTTTTACTCCAAACTTGAGAAACTAGATTACAATTCAATCAACTTCAGTCACTCAGAGCTCACACACTAACGCCCCTAGCGGTAGTTCGTTGCACTAAAGTTTAGTTAGTTATCCGTGTCGCTGGTCTCAATAAAACACGCTAGATGGCAGAACAACTTCTCGATTAGCTTGCTTATATTGTGTTGAACAGCGTCTTTCACAGGTGGCGCTACTAATACCATAAACATTGTAAAGTTCAACGAACCTTAAGGATTTTGTGCGTAGCGTAGGTAGATACTACACTTAACTACGAACGGCATGACAAAAACTAGTTATCTGCTACTTACTTCATTTTCCAGGCGTCTTTTGATTTTATCGAGCGTTTTTGACCCGCGCCATAGAATTATTTATGAATAGAATCGATGGTTGGACATGATTAGATGTTGCCACATAATGACGATATGGTGGAATGATGGGTAATTTGAGGGGGTTTCATAGTTTTTAATAGTTATCGGCGTACGGCGTATCTATTGTTATTGTAATATGGACTTTATTTTATTAGACCCAAAGCTCGTCTTGCAATAGTAGATTATGTATCAAGGTAGCAAAATGATATATTTTACGGCGCGGGTGTTACATTGAATCCTAAGCGAAGCGAAAGATTCTACAATAGAATCACTCGCTGGAAAATCGATATTGTTGATGTTTGCTGGAATTTGAATACAACAACGCTAATATGTAGATACCTACCATGAGATACCTACCGCGATTAGTTTGGGAATGGAATATGAACACTTTTGGAATGTCAAATGCGAAGTTGAACCCTATAGAAATGTGTGTAGGTTGATATCGCACTGCACGTCGTGACGGATATATCCGTCGTTGGCGTTGAACCGATGGTGCGGATATATCCGTCATTGACGTCCCAAAGGATAATTACTTTTACTGTGTTGTTTCAGGTGGTCGCTTCAAGAAAGAAGTGATCATAGATGGGCACAGCTACCTTCTCTTAATACGAGACGAAGGCGGCTCCCCGGAGATGCAGGTACAGTTGAAATTATTTAAATTGCCTGAGATTTTATATAACTGATCAATTTTGAATCTTCTCGCTTGGACTGTAAAGTCGATTTTTGAACGGATTAATGTGATAACTGCCAATTCAAATGCTTTCATTGTAGACTATTGTATCAACCGGGCAACTTTGGAAGACATGTAGTATCCTAGCAATCATTACTTGAAGATTACATCTGAATCTGACCGAATTAGCCCACTTGACAGTAGCAAACAGCACAGGGGCGCTACCGCGACAGCAAACGAAGTTTTCCCTCTCTGTCGGACTTGCAAGTTTGCGTATAAGTGAGACAGAGAGGGAAAACTTCGTTTGTGGTTCGCGGTAGCCCCTCTGGCTTCCCAAGAGACGGCTTGACGCAGACTTAAGAGGCCTTCCAAGTTTTAAAATGTTTTGATTTCAAATTATGACAAAAGTATTGATAATACCAATAAAGTGATTAAAGGATACGATGACTTTATAAAAGTTTTAGATAGTAACATAGCTATTTCTTGATTTTATTGTGCGTAGTAGAATTTAAGCGAAAAAATGCCGTTTTTAGTTTGAAAATGGTCGTTTTGGAGTGATTTTTGAAAACGTTGAAATGATATTTATTAATGAAAAATCCAAAAAATACATTTATAAGTTCTGACATTAGGTCGCAATAGCAGGACTATTGCGACCTAATGTCAGAACTTTTAAAGATTTCTAGATAGTAACACTGAGAAAATGTCAAGATGCGTATAAATTCAAACAGAAAATGGCCTAAATAGATAAGCGTTTTTTAACTCATAAGGGCTCTTAACTGGTAGTTCTCGAAGGCCTTTTAACATGGTCTAAGAAAACAAGGTCTGACAATACGAAGGTGACACGACCTTTTTCACTGTCAACGACACACTCACACTTACGTCGGTATACCATCGATAGGCTGACAGGCACGTATCCAGACTTTTGGAGTTTGGACAAACATTGAAACAACCATGTGAACTGTGTAAAAATCGCTGTAATCACTGTACTATAATTTTTAATAACTTAAAGAAGTACGTCCGTAGTTTAGTTGCACACTTATAAGTATTTTATATTAAGTATTTTAGTATTATCGGGGGGGGGGGGGGGAGATAAACCCCATCTATCCCCCCCCCTCTGGATACGTGCCTGTAGGTTGTGTCACCCACACTACTAACCGATGTACCGGATTGCCATACCAGAGGGGCTACCGCGAACCACAAACGAAGTTTTCCCTCTCTGTCTCACGTATATGCAAACGTGCAAGTGCGACAGAAAGCGAAAACTTCGTTTGCTGTTCGCGGTAGCGCCCCAGAGGGGCTACTTCATCGAAATCCGAACTTCGTATCGTGCCGTCCCTTTTACTCATACAGTGTGTAACACGCGAGTGAAAGGAACGGCACGATACGAAATTTGGAGTACAGGCCCTGGCGCAGTATATTATTGTATCATGTCTTTTAAGCTTTTAACTGCTCTCATAGACATATGATAGCGCTTTTTATATTCGATTCACGAGCCGCAACGCGCGTCCCTCGGCTTTAAAGCGTAAACTCCAGCGGGCAGTGGGGAGACGAGCGGGAGCGGTAGCGGGGCGGCGAGCGGAGCGGGTAGCGGGGCGGCGCGAGACACAGTCAAAATGTCTAGACTTGAATGAGCCTGTGCCTTTACCATGAGTTTACATGACCTCGTACTCGCTAGCGACTGCGTAAAAAGGATGGGAAAAAGTACAGCGCCTCTGGCGGTTACGCAATAGAACTAAGAATCGACATGTTAAATCATTTACGCAGTCGCTAGCGAGTACGGTCATTCAAATTGCAAACTCATGGTAAAGGCACTGTTGGTTGATTCTCATTCCAATTTTTAACATTTTCTTAATTTGTCCTTACCGGGCCCGGATTTTTAACGACTCGTGAGTGATTATTTCTGACTTTAACTATTTCAACAGTTAGGGATCCAGGTATAGAGTAAACTGGAGTCAACAATAAGTTTAAATTGCACTCTCATTTCCTTAACTTTCACTTAACGTTCTGACCGGTAAGGACATCAATTAACTTTAACGATGAGAATCACCCTGAGGGGCTACCGCGAACTGAAAACGAACGAAGTTCGAATATCTCCCTCTCTGCCGCACGAATTAGCAAATGCAACAGAGAGGGAGATATTCGAACTTCGTTCGTTTTCGGTTCGCGGTAGCTCCTCTGTGGGGCTACCGCGAACCACAAACGAAGTTTTCCCTCTCTGTCTCACTTATGTGCAAACTTGCAAGTGCGACAGAGAGGGAAAACTTCGTTTGCTGTTCGCGGCAGCGCCCCTGTTCTGGACGACAGCGGCGCGGTTCCATTGTTCTCGCGCCGTCGCGCTGCTCAGGTGGGCTAGCATAACTTGCTGCCAAGTCGTATCTCGCGCGACTCAGCGATTCCTGTCTCACTCGAACGTGCGAATTAGAAAGAGGAGGGTGGATTTTTCTCTACTCGCGTCGCGTCGCAGTGGCAGTTGTGCTAGCCCCGCAGGTTCCAGTGTTGCCAGTGCGGACTTTTTGGTCCGATTTCGGATAATTCAGGCCTCTGGCGGATCTTGTCTTTGACGACCGCTTTAGCCTAGTTGGTAGTGTCCCTGCCTTCGAAGCTAGAGGTCCCGGGTTCGAATCCCGGTCAGGGTATTTATTTGTATGACGAACACGAATATTTGTTCCTGAGTCTTGGATGTTTTCTATGTATATAAGTATATATTTATCTATATAAGTATGTATATCGTCACTTAGTACCCATAGTACAAGCTTTGCTTAGTTTGGGACTAAGTTGATTTGTGTAAGATTGTCCACAAATATTTATTTATTTATACCTATTTTGTGGGGGTAAAATCGGACCGATTCCCAATGTATGAGAAAATAATGCAATTTTACGTGGCGGATCCTCGCGACTGTTTCCGGATCTTTTCAAGGCTGAAATCGGATAGAATCAAATTCCAGTCCTGGCAACACTGTCAGGCTCATACGCCGCTCGCCGCCCAGGGACCGATACCGGTATTTAAAAAAAACCCTGAATTAGCCCAATATTTTGGATTATTTTTTGCTCTTTACGTAGGGCTGAATCATGTATTTAGGTAACGTCGTATTATTAGATTGTCCCATTAAAAACGAAATAATGAACCGGTGACCGTAATAATACCGGTATTATTCTATGGAGAAAATACCGGTATCCGATCCCTGTCGCCGCCCCGCTGCCAGCTGGCGTGGCGTTAACTCGGCGGCCTAAAGCGGGTATTACATTGTCCTGAATTCAGAATCTTTACAGCGGGACGTACATACATGTTAGAGCGAGATAGGACAATGTAATACCCGCTTGAAGCTCGCTGTCGCTACATACAATAGGGATGTTGACAAAAATCAATAACATCAAATTTCGAAAAAGGATCAAATTCTCAATCAAATGGCGAAAAAAGTAATTGTATAATTATAAGTCTTCAAAGCTTTAAGTGGGGGGCATGTTAAATCCTTTTTTCGCACGCACCTCTATATTGAACGATCGTCATTTTCTATGGCGCTTTAGGTTAGTGACGTCATTGATTTGTAGCGCTTTCTCTCTCTAATGAAAATCATTGTAAAGGTTGTAGCTTCGTTATTTTTTGAGACATTTTAATGGGATTTTCACTATTTGGCATAGTTTTATGCCTTTCTTTTGGATGATAATTTGGACACTAATAAATTTTGAGTCAACATCCGTATTCTTACATTTGGTTTGACGGGAAAGTGTCGTTAAAACTTTGTATCGACATCGCATTCGGGGGCAATAAAGTGCGTTTCGAATAGTCCCAACGTCCCCAATTCCATAGTTTACTTTATCATTTCGCTGGCACATTAAAGCAGCTTCGGTAAACTGTCACGGGAAAGCTGAATGCCACGTCTTCATAATGCTGAAAGGGTGACCCAACTATTATTGTGTGTTTCCACTTCACTGTTGCCAGTATATCCGTTATCCGTCATACGTAAATTCAGCTTAAGCTGCTGCATGCGTCAGTTGTAGTGTTACTTGTAATCGATCAAATTTGTTAATAAATGGCTCTCTTAATTTCTAAAACTTTACTAAAAGCATCGTATTCTTTGAGTTTATTCGAATTATCAATACTTTTGGTATAATTTATGTTTAAAACATTTTAAAATGTAATAATAACTACTAGAATAGGGCAAATCTGTTATAGAATGCTGAACTTCATTGGATTTAATCATGTAATTAATCCTGCTCTGTGTTGGTCAACTTGACACTAGTGCTGTATGTGCACTTGGTCAATTATGCGCTTACTTATTGATCATGCTGCTTCACTTGCTTTGGATGTCATAATGTAGTGTGCCTTTTTGATAAATAAATACATACTGCAGGATTTACACGATACTTGTAAATACTACCACCGAAAGTAGTACTTTATAGATAGGTATATAGCTTGAGAGCTAGCATGAGTGCTAGTAGGTATATTGCGTGCCGGTGTGAAATTAGCGACTAAAAGTTATGGCATGTGAAGTTAAATGATTCGTTTTATCAATCAGTCTAATGATTTGTTCGATATAATTCACATCTGCGCAAAAGTTATTTCAGGCGCATATGCAAGGATATCGAGTGAGGACAGACAGTAAGAAAAAGAAGCGTAACCATTTTTTTCAAAAATCCCCAAGTAGGTACTCTGCCTGTACTGTAGTTTAAAAATGCGAAGAGAGTACACGGCACAAGTGAGAATAACTTGTGTGAGCCATGAAGGCCTACAGTGTAAAGTGATCCGTCAAAACTCCTATCGCGTCTGATAATGGAAACCCGTCCCAGGACGCAATCGATTTGTGCTATAAAGAGCACGGGACGTTTTAATAGCTCGCTTTACGAGCCGTGTCGTTACGAATTTACAATCGACGTGGTACTCGTCTCGGGCGTTTTTTATTATGTTTACAAGCGGTTAACATCGCCTTAAAGTTAAAGAGGATGGATGCTTAAATATGTTATACGCAATTGGAATAAGAATGTAGGGACACGTGGACAACGGAGAAAGAACTGGTCCGACCACGCTAACTCTGCATTGAAATAATTTGGAATTCTCTGCCGGCGTTTGTGTTTCCGAGCTCATATAACCTAGACCTTTTTAAGGCACGAGTGAATAGGCACCTTCTGGGTGAGCTCGCTTCATTGTCGGCCTCATCTTTGCCCCCTGGCTAGATGCTGGCCAAGAGCGATCCCATTTTTAATAAAAAAAAATAAATTTGGCAACACTACCTCAAACGTCACATTTTCATACAAATATGACGTATAATGCACAGTGTTGCCAAATTATTCCTTGCAGAGTTAGCGTGGTCGGATTCTATAGAAGGACAACGATAGAATTAACGCATTTGTGCTTTGCCAGCAGTGTACTTGTATATCTCACTCGGACGCCCCAACAAAGTGCTCATAAATATCTGACACGACTCTATTTGTACGGCCGTCGTTTGCTAAACTCACTCTAAACTTTTTAAATATTAATTTATTTCATGTGAACGCCCTCCTATACAAAGGGATGAGATTGCACTATTTAGCTTAGCATGAAATGTACTAACAACATATAAATTTAGTAAACATATGACTTTTTTAATCTGTAACTCATTGTTTGCCGCAGGCACGCACAGGGTTCAATCCATGGTGGTAATTACACGATCGATTTGTTGTTTCGACACATATTGATTTACACATTCATTTCGGTTAATTTGTGTTTCAAATGAGTGATGTTTGGAATACGATCGAGCACAATCGAAGACATAGGTATATGTACGTTCCCAAAGCGACAATTATATCTATACGCTCATTAGTCACGTAGCGTGTGTATTGCGTATAAAATATTTTCTAGCTTAGATATTTTCGATGTTGACTCTACACAGAACACAGTCTCTCAGAACAGATCAAAAGTTCTTAGGCTTTGGTCTCCTATAAACGCCATCGACCGCTTACAGCGTCACGTCGTACGCTGCGTCACAATGCATAATAAAGAGATGTACTGTTATGGCCTCTAAGCTCTGTCAGTGCCTAACAGTACATCTCTATAGTAAGCATTGTGACGCAGCGTGCGGCGTAACGCTGTGAGCGGCCGATTGCGTTTATAGGAGACCAGGGTCTTAGAAAGAACCCACACTAGCGTCTTTTGAGCGTCGGCGTCCTGCCAGCGCCCGTACAGGGGCGACGCAAATTTTGCGCAGCGTCTACGCAACGTCGGCGCTGCGCCAGGAGCGATTATCAAGCGTCAACGTCTCACCAGCGTCGCTGCGACGGATAATGATCAACGTAATCCCCTCGCCCACCCTCAGTTTAATTGCTGGAACTATAGATAACACACGTGATTGTCTATAATGCAGTTACCGCTTGAGGCGCCTGAAGATGGACTTGATGAAAGTTTTAAACTGTTTTGGAGCGTGGTAGCGGGCAGGGCAGGGACGCTGTGCGGGCGCTGACAAGACGCTGTCAAGACGCCGCTTTCGAAAGACGTTATAGACGTCGCTATGTCGCAACTGCGCGGGTGCTGGACGCTCTAAAGACGCTAGTGTGGGGTCTCTCATTGACCCATTAAAGTATTCTGTTAATTAATTTAAGATTTGATCACTTGTTCTTTGGCTTTATAAAAAGCAACTAACACCAAACCAAGTAACTTAACACAAGCATTACTTTTAATAGGCACAAACATCTTTCCCAAGAAAGGTCAAATATATCATTACCTCTGACCTTCACAGAGTTGAGTTATTATTTGAAACTCTCTTGGTAAGTCTAGACTTGATTAATACTTGTCTGAAATTCGAAACTAATTTGCTAATGGCTCTGTAACATTGCTCTAACGCTCAAGTCACAATAAGTCTCACAAATATCCCAATTTGTGAGACTTATTAACTTGTTCTGTGAGCCTAATTAACTATTCTTCATGAGCCATTGTAAAAGAACGGTACTGGCTGAAAATTAAGCAAAACGGTGGTAATCGAGTTGTACGGACGCTCCGCCACTGATACGAAATTACTACACTCAATTATCCCTAATACCACTTAACCCGCAAATATAAACCCTTTTAGCCGATTCCCATAAAGTTGGTAAAGGACACAAATAGAAGGGCCGCGGTCAGATTATCCGTGACGTCATCACATTAGAGTGACCCACAGCTCGGTCCTTCGCTAAATATAGACAAATGCGTGTCCAGGGTATATAAACAGTTAAATGTCAGCTTTACCAGCTAGAAGAAAGTAAAGAGGAAGGCCGGAAGTGCAAATTAAGGTAAGGCCTATCCATTACAAATGACCCCCTCTAACACGCGTGAGTTTGCAATTAGCCATCCCGCTCTCTACGGAAGCTCTGCGCGTAATTTTGTAAATATTTCATTATCACTGGATCACTTATGAAAAATCTGTCCCGTTAGAACAATAAAAAAGCTATTTATTTATTTAATCTTTATTGCACAAAAGAAAACTTATCGTACAAAAGGCGGACTTAATGCCGTATGGCATTCTCTACTATAGTCAACCTTAAGGCGAAGCAGAAAGATTTGCAGATTTGCAGAGAGATTTGGTTTGCAGAAAGAGCTATCCTTTTTGTAAAAAAAAAAACACATCACTGTCATTGATAATTACGAAATCTGCAGCATTAATAGTACATCTGCAGCATTAATATGACGACCGCTTTAGCCTAGTTGGTAGAGACCCTGCCTTCGAAGCTGGAGGTCCCGGGTTCGAATCCCGGCCAGGGCATGTATTTGTGTGATGAACACGAATATTTGTTCCTGAGTCATGGATGTTTTCTATGTATTTAAGTATCTATTTATCTATATAAGTATGTATATCGTCACTTGGTACCCATAGTACAAGCTTTGCTTAGTTTGGGACTAGGTTGATTTGTGTAAGATTGTCCAAAAATTATTATAAAATTATAAATTATTATTTTGATGCAAGTGCGGAAGGTTTTGTCAGGGAGGAGGGACATCAAGAGCCGGGATGAGTGAAAATGACACTTCCGCACGTATATCAGACGATGCGCTGTCTATAGCGAGGGAATTGCGTATGTCCTCAGGGCACCTTCAAATTAAAAAAGAAACGCTAAGTGTAGAACCGAAGGCCCGAAGCGCTCTCTAGACTCTCCCTATGCCAGAGTGTCTCACAAGCAACCCTGAGGGCCGAAGGCTGTTATTTCCCCCCTCCCTCTTTCATAAGCAAGACGTATGAGTACAACTAACGCCTTGACTCTAAATCTGTCTCCTGCTCTCCGCTTCCCATAGCAGATTTTTACCAATTCAATTTTTTTATTAATAAATCCATTCCGTCGTTTGTCACCCCTTGGTGCTTGGTACTGCGCCCCCCCCCTACACCGCCACTGACCTAAACCTAAATGATAACCAACTTTAAAATGTAACAATAAGTCAATGTTGGATGGATGGATCCGCACCTAATGGGGCGTCCATAAATTACGTGAGGTGTTTTTTTAAATATCCTGTCCCTCCCTCCCCCCTTGGTGAGATGTCGTGAGATTTTATTCAACCCCATCCCCCATCCCCCAATCTCACGTGAGATTTTTTTAAATGTGGGTTTCATATGTAAACGCGTTGGATTGTTATTGTAAAAAGAAAAAAAAAATTGCTTCGTGCTTTTATTTACGACTAGTTAAGACTAGTAATCAATATTGCTGAGAGTTAACGTCGAAGTATGAATGAAATTATTCTCTTTCGAACGAATTAGTGAATAATCTTAATCGTATTACGATTACGCTTAAGATTAAATCTTATAAGCGTGTACAATCTGGATTAAATGGACCAAAATAGTATAATTATTTTTTGTTTCAATCAGAAAAAAAATTGCGTGATATTTGCCGAGAACCCCCCTCTCTCCAACGTAAGATTAGATGAGATTTGACTCGACCCCCTCCCCCCCTTAAACATCTCACGTAATTTATGGACGCCCCCTAATCTGTGACATATTGAGAGCAAAGCCGAGTTTATATAAAGTCAACAATTGTTCTTTCCACTTCACAATTAGACCATTAAAGTTGTCAACGCGTTTATTACAGACAGTTTATTCAATGAAGCCAAGCCAATTCATTGAATTTCGTGAGTCGAGATTCGATGAGGACCTTTCCTATTCTTAGCTTCAAGGTGAGAAGGGTCTTGGGAACAAAACAGAAGTTACACGCAATCGTGACATGGTTTCTTAATATTAAATTGCTTTTTTTACCGAACAGATGCTAACACTGCTCTTTGTATTCACTGGATTTAACTTAGATTCTAGTTTATGTATGTTATAGAAGTTCAATACAATACAAATACCCTTTATTGCACACCTCAATCAAAGGATACAGTACAGTACAAAGACACAATGAGAAGCGGCAAACAACAGGCGGTCTTATCGCTAAAGAGCGATTTCTTCCAGACAACATTAGGGTAGCGGAAATGAAATCTAATCAGAACGATTCACAGCAGGTGGTGCAGAGTTAATACATATGAAGCCTACTAATAATTACAACGATAACATTTAATTAAGGATAATAAACATACATAAATATAGTATAAAAAAATATGAAGTTCTGTAGTATGCCAATCATTCATTTTTCTCAGTCTAACAATATGACAATCGGTTCAGTAACAAAAGCGCTACGGTACGTAAAGCTACTGCTAAAATCACAAACCATCCTTTGGCTTTGCCGCAGTCGAGTAAAAAAGAGTTTATGTAATACACACTAGTGAACAAACCCCAATTATTACCTGGTCATTTGAAATTGACTAGTCCTATCTTTTATTAAAAAAAAACTAGTTTTAACAAGAATGCATACCTGTGACATAATACCCCTAATCTTAACAGATTAAAGTCAGGTAATTTAAACGCTTCTTTCATTCCTCGGCCTTTCAGAAAACAAAAGCGCACATCTTTTCAAAACTCGGTCACTGCACAATGCAGGTGCAACTGCAATGGAACCTAAAACTATTCGGCTCAGAAACTTGTTAAATTGCATTTAATTGTTGGCAACACAGCGAGTTTTACAGGGTTTTCTGCTGCGGAGAATTTTCTCTCATCGAATGTTTTGCATGCCTTTCAGAATTCGATACGTGAGGTCTTTTGATGCAAGTTTTCCGATGTACATTCAATCAGTTTTATTTCTGCCACTTCGTACCTTGTTACAAAGAAAATCAATATGAAAGCCGCTAATAGACAAGTCATAATATTAATGACACTGTGACAAGGTACGAAATGACCCAGAAATCAAATTTGTTAACCGTTACATAAGTAGGTAAATATATATATTACAGTCGACTATAAAATCTCTTTGTTTAAGTATATTCACTTTGGGACCTTATTATCAGGCTAGTACCTAACGTCTCGCACTTACATATTTTCTAGTAAGGGACGAATGCTTTTATGTCCAACATAAACGCGTTCATGCTAGCTAGGCTGCTACTTCTAACAGGTATGTGTGTTTCTTACAATCGCATGAGAGATAAGATCATAAAGATGAACAAAAATACAAAATGGGTTTAAAGGGCTACACGACATTCAAATAAAATAATTTTTCATCTAGTCTTCTAAATGCCAAATAGACAAGCTTATTCCAGAATGCGTAATGTGGTATCTAACGGGGTATATATATATATTAATACTGGGGTATGCTGCACGAGAGGTACGGGTTTAGAGGTACTGGGAGGAGATCGTAGCTAAAATATAACACTGGAAGCACATATGAAACTAGTATATGTCTTACTGTACTGAAATATATTTACAATAATCTCTTAAATGATTTACAGAACATGTGATTCCGATGGTGTCGTGAAGACCAGTCCCTGGAAAACCAATTGTTTCCAGAAAAATGCCAGTTTGACGCATTCTCGAATCATAGTTTAAATTCAATTTGTATACGTTATGATTCTGGACCTACACGGCCAGCCTCATACCGTAACAACCTCTACAGTACCTAAACAA
The DNA here is from genome assembly GCA_963556455.1 of Epiblema foenella. Classification (NCBI taxonomy): domain Eukaryota; kingdom Metazoa; phylum Arthropoda; class Insecta; order Lepidoptera; family Tortricidae; genus Epiblema; species Epiblema foenella. Next base: position 21,864,298 of record OY747103.1, on the reverse strand, counting down.
TACGAATACACAGCATCTAACAATGCATCTAAAATTCCTGAATGTCAGCAGATCTCCCGTTCCAATAAAGTTAACTGGCAACACATTCACATGGCCGCACGAAAACTAAACGTCAAATGTCATGTAATAACCTCAACTACATGGGCCTTTTTAAAACTGACAGATACCATAGGGCTGTGGAACGTCCTGCCAGCATCCGTCGCATCATACAGGAGTAACAACGTATATGATATAAGAAAGCTCTTAACAACTTGGAATAAGGTATATTATGGGTCAAACTGTGCAACAGATAGGTTGGCAGACCTGTAATTGCTGTGAGGCTGCGACCTATTTCGAAATAGTGGTGCTTTTTAATCTGTGGCGCAATTTCCGTCACGTTTGATGTTATGTTTTGCATTGTTAGTTTAATGGCTATTTATGGTATTTTAATCAAAGAATTTTATTCTAAAATTACTTTTATATGACTTAGTAGAATTATGACACAAGGTAACGACGAAAGTTGAAGGTCGATTTTTTCTGGGTGCGGTAGACAAAATAAAGTTTAATATTTCCGTGATAGAGTCAGTTTGCGACCAGCTGACGGATAGTTTTATTTCCAATTCAAAATATTAATATTTCTACAGATCCTAAACAAACGGTGAGAGAATTTATTTTCATTTCTCGCCCAAGTGGTCGCAAACTGATACATTAAATCAGCCGCTAACCGATATAGACCTAATTATTTTTATACGTTAATATTATTGGAAAAGTACACGAATGTACTCTTTTAAAGGCCAGACGCCAAAACAAAAAACTTCCTACGCTCGTAAAAACATAACTCACGTCCTCCCACTCGATCATTTGTCTCTCCTTTTAAGTCCAGTCTAAACTAGCTTTAGTTATAAGAAAATGGAGCAAAAGGCATCTTACAAATGACTTAGGGTGTGTTTAAATAGATTGATTATCCGATCCGATATTTTAAATTATATATTTTAAATTTGTGGTTTTCACATTGTACGATAATATCAAAGATTCAAAGAATTTATTTGCTAAGAATACATTATAATACAAAAGATGTTGACAATAAAACATGTCCAGACCGATTTCGCCATTTCGTTACCAGGGGCGCTACCGCGACAGCAAACGAAGTTTTCCCTCTCTGTCGCACTTACGTCCGAACTTGCAAGTGCGACAGAGAGCGAAAACTTCGTTTGCTGTTCGCGGTAGCGCCCCAGTTTCGGTCATAGTTTTCTATGGTTTCGGTCACAATGTATAAGTAGTAGTAATCATATTTAAGCAGAAAATACAATCATTCGAGAAAATATTGGGTTCTTCGTTTTTTTTCAACTTCTCTGCTATTGACTAGTCACACGCGGATCGGTGACCCGACTATAAAATTATAGGCATTAGATAAGTATTACTCGGTATAGAAATATGAATTGTATTAAAATCAAAACACTTTGTTTGCCAAAATAGTAAATCGGGCATAAACAAGTGTAACTGGCCATGCACCCTGTTGCAGCTAGCCTATCGGATCCAACACTGATATCGGATCGGATAATGTGAACACTATGCGGTTTTGCTTACAGTTTTATCGGTGTCGGATCCTACGCCGATATCGGATCGGTTGATCTGAACAGGCCCTTACTCGACCAAATAGACAGGCAATTCAGGCAGATCGAGGGGCTACCGCGAACAGCAAACGAAGTTTTCGCTCTCTGTCGCACTTGCACGTTCGGACGTAAGTGCGACAGAGAGGCAAAACCTCGTTTGCTGTCGCGGTAGCGCGCCAGGCCCCACTGCGAGCCGAAAACTAATAAGGTACCTATATCCCTAGGTGCGATATAAGCGGATTTTAAAAAGTTCGCAAACTTATTTTTCCTGCGTGTTTGACACAACTAACAACATTATCTAAGAAATCAATGGAAATTGTACGATGCTTTAACAATTTCTCTATCTCTATACAGGATATAACAAAACTAGTGAGGATCCGTTTAAGGGCATATTCGGTATCGTCTTCTGATTAGGAAAAAGTAGAAGCAAAATTTTTTTGCTGCAATAAATTTTTGACCCTTGTATGGACAGTTGGCTAACTTGAACTTGCCCCATAGAAAAAAATTTTTTTTCGCAACAAAAAATTTCTTCTACTTTTTCCTAATCAGAACACGATCCCGAATATGCCCTTTAAAAGATCCTCACTAGTTTTGTAACATCTTGTATTAATCAAAACATCATATTGATCGTGTACAGCATAAACAGAGGGGCTACCGCGAACCGAAAACGAACGAAATTCGAATATCTCCCTCTCTGTCGCACTTGCTAATTCGTGCGGCAGAGAGGGAGATATTCGAACTTCGTTCGTTTTCAGTTCGCGGTAGCCTCTCAGGATATGTTTACGTTTAAGACACATGAATAAATATAAATAGCTGTATATTCACACAGGTAAGTCAAACAGAAACGTAGCTACGCAGACATGTAATTTGTGAGCGGGCTCTGAAATATAAATGAAGGCTCCCGGCCCCTGCAGCTTGACAGCTACTTTATGAATAAGGTAGCTGTCAAAACGGGGTGCGCCAAAGTTCATATAAAATTGCAATTCCGATTATTGTACATCCGAAAATGTATCTTATACAATTTTATGTCATAATGATCACTATTCATAATTATTTTTGGTTAATAACTATCGTATCTCAGAATTGTCAATATTTATAATATCATTAAATATAAGTATTTCTATTGCTATTATCTTATTCATATACTTTTTTATCATAACGATTATTAGCAATATAGTTTATTTTATATAATTTTTATACATACTAGTTTTATTGCTAATTATTTTATTAATAATATTTCGATATTTATGAACCAAACATAATTATGAATAGCGATCATTATGAATTAAAATTGTATGAAATAAATTTTCGGAGATTTAATAATCGAATTTACAATTACATACAATTTCTAATAATACTACAATTTCGTTTCATATTTTTTTTATTCATAAGTGTTTTTATTCCTTGTCATTTACGTTCATAGTGTTAACACTATGAAAGTAAATGACAAGGAATAAAAACACTGTTAACAATCATACAACTTTTTTTGTTACTAATGACACCTTATTTTCCATTATTTAAACCTAAAAATGTATTACCAAATAATTTTTCATCAAATTCTTAATTGGAAAAAAAACCCAGAAAGACCTGTTAGGGCAAAATCGACTCTAACGCGGATAAGTTAGAAGATTAAGGCGGGAGCTGAAGCGAAGCGAAGCTCCCGTCTTAATCTTCGAAGTTATTTTTTTATAAAAGCCCAGAAAGACCTTTCGGGGCAAAATCGACTCTAACGCGGATAGGTTAGAAGATTAAGACGGGAGCTGAAGCGAAGCGAAGCTCCCGTCTTAATCTTCGAGGTTATTTTTTTATAAAAGCCCAAAAAGACCTGTCAGGACAAAATCGACTTACAAATTAGAAATTAAGATACTTTCTTAGTAATTACATTATTACTAGCAAAATTGAAATATATCCTTTATGAAGGAAACTATTATGAAAAACAATATTAGGAATTCATATACTTTACTAGTAATGACATTATTACTAGCAAATTTATGAAGTATGTCATTTATGAAGAAAACTGTTATGGAAAACAAAATTATGAGAATAAATATAATCTAAACGATAGTATTATGAGTAAAAATTTTCGGAATATTCATTATTATGAATAACGACGGTAGTAATATAAATTATTCACAAACAAGGTTAGGAAAAACAAATTTATGAAGAGTGATGATTATGATCACAAAGCGGTATTATTAGAAAAAATCGATGATAAAATTTTATATGAGCCAATATGGACCCGCTTCAATATTATGCTTGTAGTGTATACTATTTTATACTTAACAACGATAGGTTTGTATGCTCAATAATAATGGAAACAGTTATTACAATTTTCTTCTTGCTTCCAGCATCGATCGATAATGTCCATGAAGTAAGCGTCCTCTTTACATCTCTTAGTCTCTTTATATCTCTTAGTTATAGGTTTTTATACTATAAAGTTATTATAGACCCTGAGACTCTATACATATCTCTGCAAATGCGTGCCCAGGTTATTCCTCTGATGTATTATTGTTCACTTATTGCTGTGTGCTTTCACTATAGGAACTAACTATGTTTTTGACTTGTAAAAGAGCCCTTGAGTGAGGCCTACTTACAGAATAAATGTTTGATGTTTAAGGATAAGACTGGAGCTGGCAATACATACATACACACATGTGCGAAAGAGACGTAAGCATAGACACCAACACACGTGGGAACAAGATACAATGTATCATCGCCTGTCCCTCATCGCGTATTATTTGTCGCCGGTGTCATCGAAACGTCATCAATGTATTCAAGCCTATTGGCTTAATTTAAATTTGGCGCCAATGTATATACAGCACGATTTTGAGCGCTCCCGTGCTTTGGAAGGCACGTTAAGCCGTTGATCCCGGCTGCTGTCTATGATAGCAGTCGTTAAGTCAAGTTAGAGGCCTTCGGGCGGCTTGAGAACTTCTAACAGTCAAGTTGCCCACTCACTTGACAAGCCTAATTCCAATAAGGTCTGGTTTCCCCTCGGGTTGGAAGGTCAGATGGCAGTCGCTTCCGTAAAAACGAGTGCCTACGCCAAGTCTTGGGATTAGGTAGCGGACCCCGGGCATCCTTCAGGATGCAACTGTACCGGGATAACGCTAGGAGGATGATGAGGATGATGTACATACAATACAGCACGATTAATTATGAGATTCAGAATTGTGCTCCATCCATATCAGTCTACTGATACATCTCAATTTAGTCAGCCTGTCATAAGTCCGTCCTCCTTGGTGATTCGCTAATTCTGCTTCTATCTAATCCTCTATCTACGATAATGTCAAACAGACAGTAACCAGTGTTGCTAGTTACTTAGCGCATTACATTTATTAAGGCCGGGTTTTATAAAGAGACGTAGGTTTTCCCCTGGATTTTCCCCAGGCTACTTTCCAACCGCGCACTCCTATCGCTTTATTGGGCCCGGCCTATAAAGCCACAGTCAGGTTCAAAAAAAAAAGGACTAAGGCCGGGTTTTATAAAGATCCGTTAGACCAAATGTCAGATCAAATTTCAGTATCTCAGTACATTTTTTGAAATAACAAACCGACATAAGGTGTAACGGATCTTTATAAAACCGAGCCTAACACGTTCACTGCGGCAAGGGGTCTATATAGCGCCGTGTTTGTATCTGTGGGTAATTACAGTTAAATACTAGCCCGCAGTGAAAACGCTACAATGCTTTTACCCGCAACTTTGACTCGTGAATCCGTTTGCCAAACTAACCCATTTAACTCTTTGTGGACGGTATTCGAGATACAAAGTAACCTCAAACTATCTGCTAAGTTACCAAAAACCCTAAATTAAATTAAACATATTAAAATGTCTCACTCAGAGCTATTCGAACCTAATATAGAGTCGAGAATCGGATATTCGTGAACGGACTATGCCTCCTAACAGTAGGAGGATGGTATTATTCGACGAAATTAAAGCAGGCATTTCCATGAATATTGAAAACACTTCAGCATGTCTACGACAATCGTCGTCTTGTTCAATAGCCCTCCTGTTCTTACCAGGGGCTCTATCCTCCTTAGACCCTGCGTCCTATATAAAGGACAAAATATGGTCAACGGAAAATAAGTTAAATTTTGAAATGATAGTTGCATTTGTTTTGGTTTGATTGATTTGACATAAAATAAAATTCAAATTTGTAATCGGAACTGTTAGGTTCAAATTCGATTGTATTTTTATTTGTATGGTGGGTTTCAGGAGGCTATTCCAATTTATTTCTATTGAAATGAAATCTGTTTGATATTGGTCGCGTTTTTACGTTCTAATCTGACGTGTTAGAGTTAAATAAAGTTTTTAAATTTATTTTAAGTCTATAATTTTCTATCTAATAGGTAAAACGCTGAATTAATTGAACTATTTTATACATAGCTCAGTCTTTACCGAGTCAGCAAAAAACTTGAAAAGGAACTAACCGATCGAAGAGCCCTTCCACTAATTGAGCGGACGTGGTAAAATGCTTCGACGTTTTTCGCTTTTTTTCTCAAAGCGCATTATTTATTTATAGACTCGAGTTGATCGTCGTGTACCTAAGTACATAACGAATTAAATATTTTTCTCAAGCTAAATTGGAAATAGATTTTCTGTTACCCATTTTGAATAGCTGCCATACTTGGTAGCTATTTACTGATTCAGTTTTTCGAAATTTATAAAAAACTAGCGACCCGCCCCGGCTTCGCACGGGTGCACTATTTAAGGGATGTTATTATACATATAAACCTTCCTCTTTAATCACTCTATCTATTAAAAAAAACCGCATCAAAATCCGTTGCGTAGTTTTAAAGATTTAAGCATACATAGGGATATATAGGGACAGAGAAAGCGACTTTGTTTTATACTATGTAGTGATATATAACGATCCCGGAGATCTCCGGGCGTGTAAAAAAAGAATTTTGTATTTTTTTTCGCCCGGAGGCAAATCATAAAATCACACGCGAGGTCTAAAGCTCACAAATAACTAGTCTAGTTTGAGTCAAAACTAGCAAGTGCCTATGTTGACAAAATGGCGTCGACGACGAACTACAAAGTTGCTTATTAGTTTTTTAACTGATCAAATAAGTGGATAACTTTACGCGTTATTACGTTTTATTCTATCAGCCAATAAGGGGGACAGTTTTCAACTTGTTTTGGCAATTTCTTTATTTAGGTAGGTAATAAAAGTTAGTATTAAATCCAGTCGAACTTAATGTAGTAAAAATGAGCTTTATAATTATTGCCGTAAGTACACCTACTTTTAAGGAATTTAAATCATACAATTTCCAATAACCACCGTACGTACAACAGAGCCAATTTTTATGTAGATACGTGTTTTTATTTATTGTTGGCATTTTAGTCTATTATCTATGCCTTATTTTAAGATATTAAGGCTCGGTTTTATAAAGATCCGTTAGACCTTATGTCGGTTTGTTATGTAAAAAATGTACTGAGTTACTGAAATTTGATCTGACTTTTGGTCTAACGGATCTTTATAAAACCCGGCCTAAATAATACACCTAGATCTGGACATAGAGAAGATGGCGCACCTTGGCATAAAAAACAATTAGACGTATTTTTGTAACGAAACAAGTTTATTTAGTAAATACTAAATAGTGGGAAAACAATCAATATAGTTTCATTTATAAAAACCTTTAAATTAATTCATTACGGTAAAAATTGGTGGGTAGATTGAGTCCCTTATTCTGTTCTGATCAATATTTGCACGATTTCCTACAGTATCCTACAATTTTTTTACATTGAGTGACAACTCTTATAGGATTTTCGTAACTCAGTGAATAAAGTCCATCAGAAAAAGAAATAGTTTTAGGGTACACATTATGATTTTATATGTATTTTGTACAGAATCAGGAGCTCTTCCAACCTACCTATTGTCAACCAATTCATACGAAAAATAACAATCGACAATAATATAAAAATTGACCCAACAACTAAAATACTGATAACCAACACCCATCCATCAATATCGCGCCTTTTCGTTCAAAATCAAGTCTGCCAACGTGACAGCTGACATTTCGTTCCATTCACTCAAGGGTGGCTCCCGATAGGGTAAAGGCGCCAACTGAGGGATAGGCATCGCGTGTGGCGCCGACTAGCCTGTGAGGGCATCAATGCCTCAAATTACCTTGAGTATTACACGAATAGCACTTTGACCGTTTTTACGATCATGTAAATAAAGTATATTTAACATGTTGTTAGTGCAATTTTTATTTACATTCACTTAACAACGTTTGAACAATTTTATAATTCGAGTATCGTGGTGTTGCGTGGTCGAAGTCGATTAATTTAAAAATTGCTCTATGACGTGTATAATATTTATTTATTATTTATAGGAAATAAAAATCAAGGAAATATTAAAATTTATTAAATAGGCGAGTAAATACTATGTGGGACGACCTGCATCGGGCTATTTTATTAATTTAAAAAATAAGTTTAATACTTACTATCGTTAAAAATATTTTTTCATTATTTTTACCCAGGGTTATTTACCACTAACTGTATTTTGGTGTCATGCCAGGTTGTTTTTAATTTTGTTTATATAGGTGTAAAATAGGATGTAAATAAACCTTTGTTGTTAAATTTATACTATGCAGCAATAATTAAGCTAGCGTAATATTTCATAAAACCGTGCTTTACACGGGTGCGATGGCCCCAAGAGCCTTCAAGATGTTTTCGCCGCATTTACGCGTTATTTATAAAACTTGAGGTCGCTTTTAACTTTTATCTCTCATAAATAAGAGGCTTTTAGTCTCCAATATCTGATGCACGTTTTTTAAAAATTTGTGCTAGACTTTTAAGAGATGCATAGGTATTGGAGAAGGAAAACGTCTTGCGGCCATTGCACGTGTCATGCATGTTCAAAAAGATTTTTTTTCCTAAGTATATCAATAAATACTTATGCAATATATTTCACGTATTATCTAGTGGCGAAATGTTATTAATATTTATTAGGCGAACCATGTATGTATGTATATCCTTGAGCTACGAGTAGCAGTATGACTTCTTTGTCATATTCACTAACTTATTTCGATTTTTATTTGTATTTCCTGAGTCTTCGTCGAATCTATGGGGTATACCATTATACCATTCCCTTCTTATACATGCCTGCCCAGTATTTTTATTTACATTGTAATGTTCCTTTCAATACAAGGGTAAGTTTTACGTATAATTATATTCATGTATTCCGACTGCATGGCGAATGCTGCCGGCACCTGTGCAAATCGTGAATAAACTTTATGTATTTATTATTTACATATTGCATAAACTGACAGGAGAAAATGGTCGACGTAACAACCGAAGACCTAAAATAAGGAAGTAACGATGGCCTCATCAATTTAATTGACCTGTGAGTTTTGAGAAATGATAATCAATTATGTAAATTTAAATAAAATATGTATAATTTTTTATGTCGCTGAATAAACATAATGAATATACACATTTCTGTTTGATAATAATTTAGTTTTTCTGTGCATATAAAAAGTATGCCCGCGAATTCGTATTAAATTATCTCCCTTGATATTATTACCTTACCTTGACTCCAAATGTCAATCTTCCGACGAAATTGAAAATAAATTTAGTTATGTGCGATTGAAGCATTTTTCTCAGATCATGAGCAATAATCGATTACCTTTTGAACCATATAGTCGCACGAACTCCAAATACCGTTATTATGTTCAAAGTACGTTGACCTTAAGGTCATAGAGTACCGAGGTCTCGAATATTTGAACGTAAAGAATGACCCGACTTTATCTTAAAACATTCGTGTTCTGAATTTGAAATTGGCACCGAAAAGTTTAGAACGCGGCGGGCCGTATTTATTCTTTGGAAACGTGCTTGCCTGTGAATAGTACTACAAACTTTTATTTTGCGCTGACAGCATAGCTATCGTCTAACGTTGAAAGTGAATTTAGTATGCAGAAATGTTAGTTCAGAATTTTACCACTGACTCGGATAAGTTTGTGGTGCTTTATCTGACTGTTAAACTGCATTGAAACTCTGAACTTTTGACTTTATTCGGCTTTGGGTGATCTTGGATTCTTGTTAATTCTTGAGAGAAACACTTCCAAGAGTGATATCTTTAAATGTTTACATATATACATACATATAAATGAAATAGTGACTTTGAGTTTGTTTGTTTGAACTCTAACACTCGAAGGTACTTTATATTGTATTATACATACATCATAAGTTGTGAGTTTATGTACAGCACATTTGACGTAGATGAAAGTCATGATAACAACATCTATTTTTTTTATGACGTAACTAGTAATTTTCATCACATTTCAATAAATCCCCAATTCTCACTAAATTAGCTAAGAGCCGTGGCTAACTTTTATCAATGTTTGTTTATGAGAAATTGTAGGCGATATATTAACGTTATCTAATTTATTCATTCGCTCCAGTCGTTAAGTTGGCCCTATTTATAACTCGGAAAGTTACGTGTAGATTCTGCGTTCCTGAAAGTTTGATGCAAGGGGGACCATGGCGTGCAGGCAGAGAATTTTCGTACGTGCCTCTTACATCTCCCCAACTTGAGATGAGAAAGACACAAAATGCGTTCTTTTTTCTCGTTACTTTTTACTTCGGTATAATAAACTTTCGTTTTTATTGAATTTTTAACGGCGTTCGTGTTGTCTTTATTTTGAAAACATAATGTTGCCTTAGGATCATTGAGTCAAGAGGATTATACTTGTATTTTCTATCGTGGTCTCATGTTTTATGAATGATATGTTAATATTTGCTAGAACAAAAACTTAACTGTCAGGGGCCATGTAAACATATATGTAGGTATTTGCTTAGGTGCTAGTTATTAATTCATACCTAGGTTGTAGTTACTTTAACTACATGTAAAGAAGATAGTCCTTATTTACCCGTAATCAATAGTAATAAGTGTATACCCGCAATATGTGTACTTGTGAATATATTCCGTATAATTTGCTAATATACCATTACAACTTTATCCATCCTTCCAATTTTAGCCGAAACCAATGACCAAACTCATATGAGAGAATCTCTCGTCGATAGGTACTTAACAGTTCAATAAGGCGAAGGGGCATTTTTGATCACATTTTCGCATTATTGAGTCTCCTTAGCATGAAAGTCCCTGCGCCCTGAAAGGAAGGATCACATCACGCTCCTCGGGGACGTATTTCGTTATGTTATGTAGGGCCGGGCCTTTCAGCTCTGCCTTATATTCCCTATTTTGAGCATCTTATAAAACCCTTATTGAACGCATCTTTGTTGTGAGAAAGTGTTATAAGAATTTTTATATTTTTACATCGTAGGTAGTATTCTTTTTATACCAAGTCGGTGGCAAAAAAGCGTGCGGGCCGCCTGATGGCAAGCGAGCGGGTATCAGTACTCATTACGTTAGTCAGTAGTACTAATTATAGTAAGCATTAGTAGTAGCAGTTATTTATAAAGGAGTGTGTTAATAGATATTGCCTTAGCTGAAAAGATTTAAATATATAGAAAGAGATTTAGAGATAAAGAAAATTGCAAAAATATAAATCTAATTGATTTTCCTACGTGCTACCATTCGCACATTTACCTAATTTATTCAAATTCAACCGAATGTCATTATATTTTCCTTCGCTACTATGTCATTCACTTCATGACACCCGAATGTTACCAGTAATTGTATTTTACCTCCGAAAGTGGGGACTTTCCTGATATTGTACCCAAGCAGTAATTCCGTGCATAATTAATTTTCTTTTTAACTACCGTTGACAATCTGTTAATTATAATCAAAGCAGTCTGCTTCCCTTGACAATGTTGCTTGGAGTTTACTAGCCCAAGGCAACTGCAAATTCCAGTTTTCACTTGAACGTTGCAGAAAGCGCTTTGAAGTAAATTAACCCGTAATATTAGAACAGGAATAATTTTACCCGCATAAATTTCAAGATATACGTATCCCTGTGGAATTAAAGACTAAATTCGCCTGTCGTAATTCATGAACCGCATATTTACTTCTGTTTTCCCCGGAACAGTGGGCCGACAATCTAATTTGGAGGGGGGATCTTTAATTGGGTCATAATTTTGTAGTAAGTTTTGTTTGTTATGGGTCCTGTGGTGCTACTAAATAGGATGTAGTTATGTCAATTCACGCATACTTAAGGCTAATTTTCGACACGAGCCGCTCATACCCGAGCGAGTCACTGACGCGTGATGGCTTTTTGTAATTTTGTTTTTATTTCAAATTGTTTTTTTTTTTCACACGGAAACGTTTTTGTTTACGCATTCACATTTAATAACAAAACGGTTCTGGCAAATTAAATATGAAAACACAATAACGATGTCAGTCACGTTCCGAGTCTTTTTGAATACGATAAAGGACTGTTGTCTTATTCGACTCGGTCTTTTGGGACAGTATTCGACTTGCTCTGTAAGTTTCTTTTCTAAAGGATTTTAACCTTTATGTGGCATGATTTATAGTATATTGGATATTGTTTCAAAGGCGCCATGTGCAGTTTCATTTTGTAGCGCGATGTCACCTTTAGCTGACATTAATTAATGATTTGTACTAAAACAATTTGTCTCTGCATGGAGGGTAGGAAGTTACCTGACCGCAACGGAAACCTTTGTCCGGCCTAAGTATCATATCCTAACAATGAAGGGAGATGAGAGCACGGCACAGGTCACGTTCGGATATCAAGTTACGGCATTATTCTCTCTCCTATTCATCGAAAAAAAACTGTAACTAACTTCGTATAAGCATGTAGATAGGCTCGAGTTGTTGTTCGCCTCGCCTTTGTAAGGGCATGAAAACCAGTTCCATAGTACGCTAGGTGCCTATACCGAGACAAAAGCAGTAAATTTTGTGTGATCATATGAGCTGCTGTTGTGCGGAGTTGCTAGGAAGAAGTCTTCTATATTCTGCTCCAGTTTCAAGTGTATGGAGCAGTGCAGTATTACACCGGATATGTTATCAAAATCATTTGCGGACGAGAAAATCGCTATTAGGCACAATGACCTAAAAAGATAACTGGGTTTTATCAACGGAACAACTGCAAGATATATCTAATTGTTTGAATACATGCCTGTGCCCAGTTAACAGATGATTGAAAATAACTTAAATTATTCTCACAATGACGAGTATTGATTGAAAAACTAAATTTAACGTGTTTATGAATAAAACATTGGCGCTGTTTGTTACTAGGCGCTGTTTCTGCCAATTTGTGAAAGTTTAGACAAAGTAGGTGCGAATACGATGTTAACACATGAATATTGATGTTGTCAATGTTACTAGTAAGCTCCAAGTTTTATTTATCTTTTCACCATGTACAGTGGAGACATTTGCAGATACAAGAATGTTAATCATAATTAGATCTTTTGTTAAGCAAAAAATTTTAGCTTTAGAGCTTTGGTTGAGTAAAGACCTGGTAGAGGCAAGGTTAGGTTCACTACTTTATCAAACAGATGATAGTAATTGGCTTTTAACTCTTGCGGTATGCTTGTGAAGATAGTGAAATATTCGTTCACTCCGCCCACTGACAACGAGAGCGTAGCTGGACGCACGCACGGCTCATGCCACGTTCGATTACTTCCCCGTAATTTGTAATTTCGCTTCCTAACCGTGTCCGACGGTCGAAGATGAAAGTGTGCGTCGAACTTAACGTCTTGTGTTTAATGAAATTCGTAGTGAAACGCGTATGACGATTATGTGTATTTAATGATAAGTACCATTGTCGTCGCTGTAAACACAAATTACGTGAACATACGCCTACAGATTTGTCTTTATTTACGACAATTGAAATTATTTTTACCTTCTGGATAGACAATTCTAAAAATGATGAAAAAACCTCGTTGGCTTGTTTCCTCAGTATCGCCCAATTAGTGTTATCGCGTCAAGGCAGTAAATGTTACCATCGGTTCATTAACGACAAAAACTGCTTCGGTATCGTGTTTTCACGTTCAAATTTGATCGTTCGACCTTGTCGCTAAGGGAATTCAACCGTGCTACCAAACGTCTATCAGAACAAGGCCTGAGAAAGTTTGTAATTCTTCACAGAGCGTTACCCCCGACCCCCAGGCTGTTGCTAACATTCGATTATGATTTACTGAATCATGTTGAGGTGTCAAGGGGTTTAATGTCCTTACGTCGCAGAATGTAGGTTAGACTTAAGGTTATTCATTTTATCGATTGTATATGTAATGTGGCATATTCAGCTGCTAACGACCTATTGTGTAATCCTGCAAAGATCAATAGTTGCATTCCATTAATAACGACGACGTATCGGGATTGAAGTTGCTGTTTACAAACTATTAAACCACCAACGGAAGACCAATAAATCCATAAGTGCGGCTAAAGATCCATTGTCTACACACATTAACACGTAATGTGGAATCAAATACAATGCTGAATGCTTAGTATCATGAGAGAATATTAAATGGGATTGATAAGGAAAAACCTTTTAATCCAAATCATAAGTACCCACAAAAATTACTTATCTTCGTATATTAACACGCATGTTATCCCCATATCGGTTCATATACTCTAGGTATTGCATAGAAGTGCATTTAGCTTTTCGTCTCCCGTCTCTCTCGCTGGCTTTATGGATGGGGTGTTGGAGGGTGATAGGTATATTGGAGGTTTGCCGCCTTAGCTCAAAGCCGCCCGCCCGCCCAGTCGCTTCCAGTGCGCTGCCCTGTTCGCAGTGATTTCACCTGTTACTGTTCTGTTGACAGTTTCATAGAAAACGATAAAAATAGACAATAAAAATTCAATATCACTGCTTTTGTTCACAAGTTGTCGAGTGTTGCACATCCAATTAAAAACGTGATGGACTGGTAAGACTCTCCATTAAGTTTATGTATTCCTATTATTTTTATCAGTATGCGGTTTTAGCAGAATTTAGTTATTTGCTCGTCATATGCATGAAATGAAAATTACTTGTTGTCGCATCATTTGCTTTTATAACAAATATTGATTGGGTATTTTATGCGAAGTATGAAGTATGGTAATCGTGGTTTGTTTTTCTTTTATGATTAAGGTTCAACATGCGAATCACTCATAATCCGCTATTTTGTATATTATAATAAATTGCCGCCTTGTTCAACAGAAACCCTCTCATTATTCTAATTTCGTTATCTCTGTAGGCTTTCAGGGATTTGCCATTGGTGATAACGATGTTCTGAGAAACGTCCTTTGAAGCTGAATATATAATGAGGCTTTATTTTAGCTAACAATATTCATTTCAGTTTTTGTAATTATTACCTTGAGTATTATCACAAATCACAAACATCAAATTTGAGTTTACGGAAGAAAATCTAAATTCGTGCTACAAAAAAAAATTTATTATGCAATTTTACCGGAGAGGGGTGACTAGTCATGTTTTTGCATGTCGTCATCGCACGCTCCGTATGCCGGATGACGCCTCCTGCCGTCAATTGTTCTTCAGAGGAAAGGGGTGACACCCTCCTACGCATTCTTCATTCAAGTGGAAGCTGAGTTACCCATACACTTTCCATTGTCTACTACACATTTTTTTCTCTCTCATTAATACCCATGCCTAAATGACGCTGTTTCTTTAATCATGTCATGCCGAAGATGTGGACAATAATATAACGATTTCTGTTCAATTTGAAGTCTCATTAAAAGATTACCGTCTGGTGCTTATAACTCTTTTTAGTATCATTTACTGTACATGTACTTACCATATAGTTGAAAAGTGCATACGCAACCCTTCCGTTTTAATCCCCCACGTCAAATTACCCCACGTAATTATAGCAGCAATGTAGGGTGAGTTTTTTCTTTGAGATTTTGCATTAGGGTTAGTTACATGTTAGGGGTTTTTACGTAACGCGTAAGGTACGTTGCGGTTTTAAAGAAAGCGATGACATTGTAATTATGGAGTTAGGTAGAGACAATCGCTGGTTAACAATTATTGAACTATTTCGCCTTTTTAAGGTTTCTGTAAAATGTTCGCTACTTCAACTCAGTTAGAAACTCATTACTCAATTAGGTTTATTCTTTGTTACAGTTTACAGCCTGGGTCGACGCCGTGATCTTCGTGTTTAGTCTCGACAACGAGGTCAGCTACAATACAGTCTCCAACTACTTCAACAAAATGTCTCACTATCGAAACTCCGCTGAGATACCAATAATTTTAGTTGGAACACAAGGTATGATAATTTCCCCACAAATATTACATCTTATCAATAATCAACAACAAAATATCTGTTGACACGTAACATGAATTTGTAATGATAATTACTTGTTGCCCTGAAATGAAATTCAAGCATGACTCATTTATTTACTTTGTAAATTTATACGCTACACGGAATGAGCACGATGTTCCACCTAACCAGTGATTATCGGCATACAATCGTGCAATTTCCAGTACTGATAATGAAAAACTAAATGAAACAAAGAAGCTGCTCATGCGTTTCCGTTAGGTTTCCTGTCCATTTACAAAATTGATTGGTTGCTCTTTCAGATGCCATAAGTGAAAGTAGTCCACGCGTCGTGGATGACAACCGAGCTCGCAAGCTGTCAAACGAACTGAGAAGATGCTCATACTACGAGACCTGCGCTACGTATGGCTTGAATGTTGAGCGCGTGTTCCAAGATGGTAAGAACAAGTTTTTTATACTGTGACGTCACGACCGTCCATCATTAGTTTCGATCGCTCGATAACAATGGGGATCGGAATGCTGTTACCGTTTATTTACACGCAGTATCGTTGGATGTAAATCAGTTTACAATTTTTTTTCCGTTTGCCTTTTAGTATTGCGTATACCTTATGTCATTGGATTTTTATGAGGATGCCCCCGTTTGATAAGTCTGCAACAACACCGACACGCAACTCAGCAGTTCAATATCACCATTAAATGAAACAGCCATGAATTTTCAATGACCTTTGCCAAAAATGTGGCCCAATATCTTTGTCGTTGCTCTATAGCATTTCATAAACTATAAATTGTTTTTTTATTATTATAACTTGGTTTATATACCTACTTATAGACACGTATCTAATAAATAATAATAATGACGACTGAAATACCATTGGTATTTAATGGATTATACTTATATCAATATCAGTCATTTCATTTACCTATATGTTATGAACATTGGATTTATATCACAATTTCTTTTAATAATGGTTTTTATTTCACGCGTAAACTTATCAATAATTAAATTTTAAAAATGCGTATGAATAAAAATGAATAACATACTTACACGAAAATAGTAAAGTAAACAATACCTAAATTGGTAATGAGTAGGCACTAGGAACAGTAAAGTTTATCGGCATGTGATCGGCATACTTAACGGCCTATAAAAAGCAACAGGATTGGGCGGGCTATACTTACATACGAAAAAAAACTAAACTAGCCAGTCCATTGGGCTTACATAATATTGAATGATATTGGAGATTTTTTTTGCGAGGAACAGTGTAAAGCATCGCGTGATGGGAATGCGAGACAGATCTAGTTTGCGGGGGGATTCCACAACGAGCAGTGGTAACACCGGGCTCCCGCCGCGCGGTCGTCGCTCGTTCATTTCGTTCCGCGTTGTTTACATTTTTGACAGTTTACGTCGCTTTGTCTTGAAATTCGCGTCGGCCGCACTCCGAATTCAATTTGTTATTTAAATCAAATTCTGAATGGAACGATGGATAAAACGCTCATTTTCAAATCTAACATGTCGCCGATAGCCAGCCTGAGGCGTCGGAGCTCGTGCTACAACATCCAAAGAGCTGAGGAGCGTGATCGGAGGAAATCGGCAAAATTCGAATGTGTGATATCGTATAAATTAAACGGTTTTAACGGAATTCGTTCAGTGTTTTCGTGCAGTGTTTTTTAAGTGATGTTTTTTTTGGTTTTAGCGTGTCAAAAGATCGTTGGATCGCGGCTGTCTGCGTCGCAGCAATGCCTTACGGGGTCCCGGCCTGTGACTCCTCAGCCCTTGGCGAATTCCCCGAGCCACAATCATTCCACATTTCTCTACAAGGTGAGTGCTCCAGAACATAAAAAAAAAAATAGTTTATTTTTTATTTTACGCTAGACCGTACGCATGTTCGTGGGTTACCTACATTCCAATGCATTAATAAATCAAGTTGATGGCAATGCGATAGTTTTCGCGGTAGAAATATACATGCACAATACATGACATAGAAGGATGTATTCTTAAAGACCCTCCTTGCTACATTGGGGATGATTTATTTATATCAATCTAACTTTGCTCAAAGCTCTTAATCTTGAAAATTGGAAGCCACTTTTGTCCTACCTGTGTTGAACTTTAACTTAAGCACAGTTTTAAGACTTTTAAGTATGAAAGTGAAAATATAGATCCCATTTGAATAGGTGGCGATATCACTAGGAAGACTGCAGAACCAACATCCTTTTCTTTGCATTATTAATTTATTATAGTATGTACTAAACTATTTCCTGAAATATTCAAATCAATATTTTAAAAATTGTGGTTCCATAAGTTGTCCCTTGAAAATGAGATTCGATATGTTCAATTCTCTAAAATATTCAAATTAATATTTAAGAAAAATGTGGTCCCATAAGTTTTTTTTAACATTTTCAACCACATGTGGGTGTGGGCTTTGCCATCATGAAAATTTTCCAAAAAGTGAATCGACACAAATAATCCATATAAAAAAAGTTTTGTGTTCTTACATCATTGTTTTACTTTTATGATACTTTATACTTTTATTTCTTTTATCTAATCTAATGTTCTAGTTCTCCATCGACAACCTCAACTTGTCCCTTGACAAAGGCCTCTTCCAGAGCTTTCCATTTGTCACGATCCCTTGCCTTTTGCAGCCAAATACCTCCTCCAGTTGTTTTAAGGCCGTCTGACCATCTAAGATTAGGTCTACCTCTTTTCCTTTTATTTCCTCTTGGATACCACTCAACTATATCTTTTGTCCATTTGTCCAGATTTTGTCTAATCATGTGGCCTATCCAGCGCCACTTTTGTTGCTTTACTATTTCACCGACTCTTTTGCTTTTTGATTTAGCTTTAATTATGGACAACTTCACTCTGTCTTTTAGTTTGATCTTTAGTATGCTTCTTTCGATATGATTTTGGCAAGTAGCAAGTTTCTGGTAGTCCCTTTTTGTAAGTGCCCAAGTGCCCAAATAATCCATATACATGACTGTAATTATCGAACCTGCTCTAACAAATTCATGAGAATTGTGACCTGTAAAGGAGAACAGTGATCAATCTGAATCTAAATCTAGACTGACTATACTTTGTCTCATAAATACGTGGCTCATTATGAATATATCATGTAATTGGCAGATAATTAATTTCTTGTTCAAATAATTTATTCAAATGTTAATGTTGCAATGAATAATAATTTGACACAAATATTCAAATTACATCAGTTTGTTGCTTTCACATTTTCCTGATAATACAAGCTGTTGTCTCCCGACGAAAAAAATAAACAATAGCATTCTTTTGTTATGATCTCTGGGATCCCAGGGACCGGTAGATGACAGGCTAAGTAAACATACAAATACAAATAAATGACAAAAACTTTGAGTTTCATTCATCGATAACAACAAATTCAATTCTGATTTTCAAGCAGGGATCGGATACCGGTATTTTCTCCATAGAAAAATACCGGTATTATTACGGTCACCGGTTCATTATTTCGTTTTTAATGGGACAATCTAATAATACGACGTTGTTACCTAAATACACGATTCAGCCCTACGTAAAGAGCAAAAAATTATCCAAAATATTGGGCTAATTCAGGGTTTTCTAAAAATACCGGTATCTGTCCCTGTTTTCAAGTAAAACCTTATAAATATACCATTAGTCTTTTGATGCAAATAGCAATGAAAATGAAATACAGAGAAGAATAGAGGTCAAAAGTCCTTATTTCATAACAATAAAGACTGTTAAGTTGAACTTTGCCTAGTCCCAGGTCGATTAGCGTAAGATTGGCCACAAATATTTTCTTTTTATTTTATTTATCTCACATGAAAATCCATCCATCCATCCTAAAATTGCTAGACGTGATTTTCCAAGTTCTCTGCCTACCCCTTTGAGCTGTAAGTTATAAATAAATAAAATAAATAAATAAATATTAGAGGACAATCTTACACAAATCGAACTAGCCCCACAGTAAGCTCAAGAAGGCTTGTGTTATGGGTACTAGACGACAATATATTTAGTAGATATAAATACTGAAATACATAGAAAACATCCAAGACTCAGAAACAAATATTCATGCTCATCACACAAATATTTTCCCTGACCGGGATTCGAACCCAGGACCGTCAGCTTCACAGGCAGGTGCACTACCCACTAGGCTAAACCGGTCGTCAGAAATACATAATAGCATAAGTAGTTCTTGAGTTATGTATAATTCATCACCAATACTTTATCTTGCTAGTTTTGCAAATAACAAATAACACACCTGACATCGAGTCCCGCTGAGAAATTCCTGTATAACATAATCTTATCTTTATCATCTCGACTGTGACTTAAAGATATTGATAGTAGAAGTTCACATGAGAATTTGGTTCATTATGAAACTTATCAATAGTGTCATGAGAAAATGTATAGTTGAGGAATAAAATGGTTCGCCATTTTAATGATGTGAAATTCCAAAAAGTGACGAAAATTTTAATTCTGGGATTGTACTTTCCCATGATAATAGTTGGGTTTTTTGTATTGATTAGATTATGTTCAGGTGTAATTGGTTTATCTTGTTTTTATTTATTATTTTTGCACCTATTTATTTATTTGAATGGTACACTTTACAGACATCACACGATAAATGACACAGTTAAATTTGCACATAATCAGTAGCTTTTAGACCATCATGACATCCAAAGCAAGTGCACACAGCATGATCAATAAGTAAGCGCATAATTGACCAAGTGCACATACAGCACTAGTGTCAAGTCGACCAACACAGAGCAGGGTTAATTACACGATTAAATCCAATCAAGTTCAGCATTCAATAACATAGTTGCCCTACTATATTTCAGCGAAGTCGAACCTATGATGCATAAACATGAACACTACTAGTAACAAAAGTTTTATTAAAGAAGATAAGTATCTATTAGGCTTATATTGGTTACAACTTTTTACCAATTTAGAAAGAAACTATGTCAGAGACCAAGCTTTGCTCGGCGCCTCTCCAGTTTTTCCAGAAAATACTGATTTTCCCGAAGATTATATCACTTACATAGATCGTTTTTCGCCTCATCAATGGATTTAACAATTTTGAGAGGCCATTTAAAACCTTCCAACCCGAGGGAAAACCGGACCTTATTGGAATTAGGCTTGTCAAGTGAGTGGGCAACTTGACTGTTAGAAGTTCTCGAGTCGCCCGAACACCTCTAACTCGGTTTAACGACTGCTATCATAGACAGCAGCCGGGACAACGGCTTAACGTGCCTTCCAAAGCACGGGAGCGCTCAGTTAATAACCACTTAAAGCGGCCACCCATCCAATAACTGACCTGGGCCGACGTTGCTTAACCTCGCGTACCGCACGCGGTACGCCGCCGCTGGGCCACGAGCGCTCCTATATGTGATATCGTATGTGCGCGATAAAACGCTTATATATACATATGTATGTAGTTACATATAGCAATCCTTCAGTACATTCCCCATATACAGCGTGATTAATATTGGCACTCAATTGTCTCTTAACCGGGTCAGGATTGAAAGATGTTATTGTTATGTTGAGTTATCCATATGCATGCAGTACATTAGCATGTGCATTGTTACATGTATGGTTACCCTACGTATGTTCCTTCAATTTATTAGGAACATAGTATGTTAGGGTCCATACACGGATTTAGGTTCGCGTCTTTTCTATGGACATACCAAAAGTTAAGAGCTACAAAGCTTAATTTTGGGTTGGCCAGTAACCCGCATAAACAGTGTCTCCGTTTCTATAAATCCCTCTAATAAAAACATAGCTAACATGCACATAAGTTCGCCTTTGTACATGATTGATCTGTTTTTTTTTGTATAATTTATTTTACTTGTCTTGTGTACAATAAAGTATTTACATACATACATACATAAGCCGTTTACTATTGACCACAGAAGGGACGACTTTTGTTTTTTCAACTAAGTATGACCAGTTAGTATACCAGGAACAGTATGGAGAAAAAATGTAATAGGTTCATTTCTATTGAATTAACTTCTTTAGCATCACAGGCATCACAGCAACGTAAAATAAATGTTATTTTAAGTACCTATGTATATATATAGTATGGGGAAGTCAAGAAACTGGCAATGAATAGAGAAGAGTGGCGGTTACTCCACCGACAAGAGCGAAGCTCTTAAGTTTTGATGATGATATTGAACTATGGACGTGCATGCTACCGGCAGGACAGTTTGGGATAATTTCAGTACCTATATATGTAGCAATGGAACGTAAGGGAATGGAGTGAAACGGAACGTAAATGTGTAAGAAGGATGACAGGAGGAGCGAGAGGAACGGGTAGAACGATTAAAACGAGAAACAGAAGTGCATTAAAATAATTAAAAAAGCGTTTAACGCTGTAATAAAACAAACTATTATATATTCTCGATTTTTATTAAGAGGCCTTCCAAAATCCCACATATATGTGATTAATTTTCATTGTATATATGTTGTACACCAACCTTAGAGACCTTAGAGTGCCGCGGTAAGACATAATATATAATTGTAATAACGTTTATTAAGCAAGCGTCATTGCTGCACACAAAACCAACCTTTATTAGCCCGCCTTTCCACTGAGGCGGAGCGAAGCGGACACCTGCAAAGTAACTAATCAAATGCATCCATTAAATCGAGACGGAGAGGAGCGGAGCGCAGAGCGAATTTAATTGGTCAATTCTGCACGTCTCGTCTCCGCTCCGCTCTGCCTCAGTGGAAAAGCAGCTTAAGTGACTGTAGTGACCTGGGGGGCTAGCATAACTACCGCTGCGACGCGACGCGAGTGGAGAAAAATCTACCCTCCTCTTTCTAACCCGCACAGTTCGAGCGAGACAGGAATCGCTGAGTCGCGCGAGATACGATTTGTTAGCCAGTTGTGCTAGCCCCACAGTGGCGGATTTGCAGTTTTGGCCGCCCTAGGCCCTGGGCCCTGGGCCATGTAGTAAGTACCAGCCGCCGCCTTTCTCAGCACTCAGCTAGAATTTTTGTCGCGACTGGCCGCCCCTAGTATCTGGCCGCCCTAGGCGCAGCCCTACTGGGCTGTCGGGCAAATCCGCCACTGGTAGTGACTAAACTTCAGGGATGTAACTGAGCTCCGGTTCCGTTAAGTCGGAACTTCCGATTGGTTTTAAACATCCGCTTCGGTTCCGGTTCTGTTATTTTTAAAACGGATGTTATATCGGATGTCAAAGCAGCGCAGCGAGTAGAAATGAGCGGCGTACATCAAAAACAAACAGGTTTATAAGTTTTATTTAGAATAGACAGACCTGCCCTGCCCTTAACATCTTATCCATCTATCACTCGGGCTCCGCATCCGGTTCCGCATCCGTTTTCAGTTCCGGCTCCGATTTCAGTTCTGGTTCCGATATACCGAATTTATAACATCTGGTTCCGGTTCCGGTTCCGATAAAACAACATCTGTTACATCCCTGCTAAACTTACAAGTATATATTTACTTCCAGGACTCCCTACCCCGCGGTCACCACACACTCTCCGCCTCGTCTCACCACCTGCACCGCGGGGCGTCGTCCTTCGACGCCTCCTCAAACAGCAGCGGCATATCCTCGACCCACGTCGTCGAAATACACAGTACAAACGGCTCGGACACCTCGTCTCGTTGGGGAAACTCTCTCGGCAGCCACGGGTCTTCGTCCGGCCTCGTCTCCATAGCAACCGAGAATAATAACGTCAAGTTCACAGCGCCGCACTGTTTGGACAACCTTCAAGTGAAGGACAAAGATTTGCCGACACCATCCTCCACGCCGACGACCTCTAGGAAGTCGAGGAGACGGTCGAATCTCTTCACACCGTCGAAGAAGGATGATCGCTTGAAGAATGGGGAGTTAGGGTCGGGACGGGCGATTCCGCTGAAGCAAGGGTACTTGTATAAGAAGAGCAGTAAAGCGCTGAACAAGGAGTGGAAGAAGAAATATGTGACGCTGTGCGATGATGGGCGGTTGACGTATCATCCTAGTTTACATGTGAGTATTCTATCCTACTTGTATAAAAATGCGTAAGTATCGATTTTTGGATGTTTAGATGTTTGGTTACTCAATTACACATAAATGGCTGAACGCATTATCATGTAACTTGGTAGTTCCTTGTTTATTCCGTTTTTTTAACGTAAACAGAGATAAGTTAATTATATAGACTGCCAATATCTATAAGTTGTGGCGTACCTTTAAAATAATGAGCCTACTGTAGCTAGGTGTCACAATAAAGGGGTCGCTATATCAAGCATTACATATGACACATAGACCTCTGCTTAACACATTAGCGCAATCTATTAAGAGATTTCTTGTTATATTCATAGATGGCGCTATTGTGTTAAGCAGAGGTCTAAGTGTCAAACGAAATTAATGGTACAGGGACCTCTCAATAGTGAAACTAGCTACAGCAGGCTTACCACGGCACCCCACGACGTATAGATATTGGCAGTCTGTAATTTACTTGTCTCTGACGTAAATAACAATAACTTAGTCTCATGAATATTGAAAAGTTGTTATATAAATATCTTTATGGAATCGTGTTTCTATTATGGACGAGTTACGATCAAAACAGAACCATGTATAATATTATTGTTTTTCTGCATAATCTATTGTGTGGTTTATGCAAGGATTGAATTGTTTTTGTTACCCATGTAATTACCTATTTCAGAAACTGGTTTGCAGAAATGTTTTAACAGTATTTTTCTTTTCAATTTGCATTCACCTCAAGCAAGACAATAGGTAGATGCAAAGAAGTAAAAAGGATTGTGTACCATGTTTATTGCTTCATGACGTAATCTTCTAGACAGTAGCTATGTATAGCACGACCCAAGTAATAAGGCATGTGGATTAAGCAATAATAGTCTCTCAGTCAACTACTTAAGAGCTTTGACGCGCGCCATATTAATTGTGTTCTCCTGTACCCTATAATCAGGGACTGCATAACCGGAAAATAAAGGTAGCTTTTTAAAACGGTTTGACGTCATACCGTTTCCT
This sequence comes from Epiblema foenella, assembly GCA_963556455.1. Lineage (NCBI taxonomy): Eukaryota > Metazoa > Arthropoda > Insecta > Lepidoptera > Tortricidae > Epiblema > Epiblema foenella. The sequence goes on along the minus strand of OY747103.1, from coordinate 21,839,588 downwards.
TTCGGTTAGGTTTCGATACTACAAAATTTATTTTTTAGAAATATATCGGTACCGCTATTTTTTTCGATATCTGAACCGTTTTCGTTAAGGAATCGTTTGGGCTTTACGAGGGTGCCGGCAACGGCGCCAAACAATCAGCGCTAGTTATTGAGTGTATGCCTAAAATACCCATTTTTGTTCAATTTCGTTCGGCGCGATACATTACTGCCGTAGTCGCTGTTCGCTGTTGGTTGCGATTACGTACCCATCGTAAAAGTTACGTTCGAAAATTTTCGGTACCGAAATAATACCGGTGGCTACCATTATAATAATAAAGGTTTGAGTACATGTATGAAAAATAACGATATCGTTATTTTATACCGGTAGCGTATCTTTATATTTCAACCGGTAAAGTTTTACCTTTATAACGAAGCGGTATCGATATCAAATACCGCTACCATACCGCTTATACCATACTGGAAACGGTCTCTGCTTATAATTTTTACCAATGCAATTTTTAGGAGAAAATCTTTCTATAAGAATTGCTTATAATGGTAATTACAATATGTCACACCAAGCCTTAAAGTGGCAATTACCAAAATCGCACTTCCTGGCCAAGCCTCAGATCGCAAATTTATCGCCTTTGCCTACGGCTCATGCGTCAAATACCTGCGATCTGAGACATTATTTTTATTCCGGCCCTAGTTATTCCGGCTAGTTATTTATATCTTAATTGACGATCATGATGTGAATTCGTATACTTTTGACATGAATGCAAATTTATATTGTAATTTACATCTATGAAATAAATGAATCTGAATCTGTTAATTAATGTACTATTTTGGTTGACTATACCTTCTAAGGCTGTGCAATGGAAAATGTAGCTTTTTCTGATATGCCTAGTTTTTAGTGTACTTAATGTGTCCATCTCCATTTTCCAGGATTACATGGAGGATGTGAACGGCAAGGAGATATCGCTCCAGTACGTGACAGTGAAGGTCCCGGGGCAGAAGCCGAGGGGCTCCAAGTCGATCATCACAACAGTTCCGGGCTACAATGGGTACAGCAGCCTGGACCTGCATGACAGCATCGGGGGACTGAGTCTTGGTGAGCCGCATCATTTTATAACCTTTTTTACCTAAAAACCCCTTGTCCTTGTCAACCCTATGTATTGCCGTGCCCTAGCAGGGTATCATGTACCTATTTATTATAGCATCTTAACATCCACTGTAAAATGAACATGATTATTGCAATAAATGAATGAATGAATGAACCCATTACGGACCGCTCTGGGATCTCCTACGGAACGCGCCAGTGCTGCCCTACATCTCGTTTTTTTAAGATTAGAATTTTAACGGTAATTTTCGCACATACTCTTCGATGCTTTGGGATATATCGTCGGATGAGAAGCAGAACCCACTATCAAATCTGTCACTACTATTCGAAACCTCGCATCTCAGTCCTGAAACGATGCTGACGTACGAGCTTTATTTTAAGGAGGTAGTTGTTACTTAGTGACTTTTAATTTAACAAAAATTAGGGTAATATTGTACTAATTTCACATCTTTCATTACTTAATCACGTTGCAAAGACAGCACGTCTCATTAATTCCAGTCTCAAGATTTTTCTTTGAAATCGCACTACGATTTTTCTAATCTTAAAAAAACGGAGTATAGAGTACACCTATATGGGTCCCGCCATGTTTCAATGGACGATCGCAGCCCCCAACCACGACCGTCTCCGACCCTCAGGACCCCCTTTTAGTCGCCTTCTATGACAAACAGAGGATACCGGAGCGTTATTCTATGCACGGGCTGTAGGGCGCATAATATGACAACCTAGTCTTTTTTTTTACAAGACTACCACAAAAACCTACCAAGAGTCAAGTATACGTGGGTCATTCTACTTTTTCATGAGCAGTTTTCTATTACAAAAAAAAACTATGATATGTACTAAATTAGTGTACAAAAATAAAATTTCGAAATAGTACCTGAACCTAATAAAAGGAATTTATATGTAAAATACTTAAATATTGACATATTTCTGTAAAAAGTGGGCAACAGTGGTAAAAACCATTTTTTCATACAAATGGTGAGACATCCAAGGACAAGGAGTTAGGTACTTGATTTATGGATATTAGCCGAGGTTCCTTAATTACCAAAACTATCGGAAGTGATACTGCAATTAAACCTCTTTCTAAATAACAGTACAAAAATATGAAGTGAGGGCCAGGTATTCCAAAATCTGCATTAAATAAAAGTGTCTGAAAATTAAGTACATGAAAAAGTGGAATGGCCGACGTATACATTTCCTTACCCTATTCCACTGGAATCAGGACCAAAACTATATACATATTTATTTTTGTACACGACTGAGTGTTAATTATAAAAGCAAGCTCAAATTTGTAAGGATCGGCAACTCGTATGTGACTCCTTTGGAGTTGCGGGCGTCTATAGGCTGCGGTGGCCGCTTACCATCAGGTGGACTGTAAGCATGTTTGCCACCGGCGTTGTATAAAAAAAGCATTTTTCTGTCTACATTACTTGACGAGGTTGATAGATACGAGTATTATGTCCGTTACTATTATTTAACAAAGAAAAATGATTAGACGTTCTAATAAAAATTAATTCAAATAATTCCAGGGTACAAAGACAAGCCAGTCCGCGTGACAGATAAAGCCCTAATGTCTGCGTTCGATACGTTGAAAGAGCCTGCTTCGAGCCGGCAATCGCTCGCTTCCGAAGCAGAAGCTAACGGGGACAAAGACACGCCGCACGTCAAGAAGCGGCACAGGAGGATGAAGAGTAGCGGCGTGAAAAAAGACGGAGATGAAGGTATGTGGAAGTGATATTGTTAGCGTTAAGATTTCAAATTATGATAAAAGTATTGACGATACCAATAACGTTGTTAAAGGCTACGATAATTTTATTCAAGTTTTCGATAGTGTCATAGCAATTTTTGATTTTATTGTGTGTAGTAGAATTAAAGCGGGAAAAACCAGTTTTTAGCTTGAAAATGGTCGATTTGGAGTGATGTTTGAAACGATATTTTTTAAAGAAAAATCCAAAAGATACATTTAAGTGTATGACCTAAGGTCGCAATAGTCCTGTTCTAGTAGTAACATTGAGAAAATGTCAAGATGCGTGTCAATTCAACAAGAAAATGGCCTAAATAGATGAGCGTTTTTTAACTGATAAAGGACCCTTAATCCCGTTACTAATAATCTTTAAAGGGATGGCTCATGTTACAATTTACAACATAATGTGGTTATTTGGATAGAAAGCCATTAAATTATCACAATAAATAGTAAATTATTGAGTGAAGCGAAAGGTTATACAATAGAATACTGAGCGTAGCGAGGGATTCTAAAGTAGAATCTTGAACGTAGCGCTGGATTCAAGTGTATTCGCCCAAGACGGATTTTGCTACCGTGTGACACATACCGCTTTTCACACCGCCTATGAGGTCTGCTGCTAAAAACATGGAATGTCTTACAAATAATTTTGCTACAGAGTAGCACAGTATACTGCTTTTCACACCTTCTATGGGGAAGAGTCATTGTTGCCCTCAAATGCGGGAAGAAAAGTACAGTACGACTTTGATCCCTCATATGTTGTTATGTTGTTTGTGACTTTAGTGTTTTTTGTCTTTCGTGGCTTCTCGTGGTCCCAAAGGAAGACCAGCGCTAGCCAATGGCTAGCACTATGCTGATTTGGGGCCAATTCGTGGCTATTTTCTGTATTTTGGTGTTATGTTAATTTATACTGTGTCTGTGCCACGAATAAATGTTTTTTCTTTCTTTTCTTTCTTTCTTTCTCATTCTAGGGCAACAATGACTGTTTTTTGAATAGCATATGTGAAAATATGTTTTTTGTCATCTGGCCTATTCTAACTTTGATTGTTTTTGTTCCCGCTAGATGGCGAGGGCGGTGCCTCGTGCGAGTTCACGATAGTGTCGCTGGACGGCAAGCGCTGGCGCTGGGAGGTGGGCGCGAGCGGCGCCGCCGCCTGCGCCGAGCGGGACGCGTGGGTGTGCGCCGTGGAGGCGCAGATACTAGCCTCCTTGCAGGGCCGGGTGAGTTCTAAAAAAAAACAAAGACGTCATCATCATGTCCTAGCGTTTTCCCGGTTGAGCCCAAAAAGCTTGGGGTCCGCTTGACACCTAATCCCAAGCTTTGGCGTAGAAACTACTTAGTTTATCAACATCGGTTATAATTTGGTTGAAGGAAATAGTAGATGGTTAATCAAGGATTGAAAGCCACCCATTTCAGACGAGATATTTTGGCGCCAATAGTTGAAGACTGAAATGGGTGGTGTCACCCGAGTTGAACACTGCTTTTCATATCGAATACGAGGAAACTAAAAAAAATACAAAGTATGCAGTCACTTTCTGAATCAGCGAACGTACCATTTTGGCGTTAACTACTGAGTGACGTTGCCAGTGTTTGTGTATGGACCATGTTCTCGTATTTTTTTTTTAATTAAGAATTAATCGTACTTATATGTATGGGTTTACTGCCTTTGCCCAATCTAACTACAGTTCACCGTACTGTTTTCTTTCAAATACTTTTCTGCTCCGGAGCAGAAAAGTGCTACTTTCAGCACGCCATCTAGATGAACAATGACCGACTTTCAGAGTATGAGAAATAAAATAGTAAATTGTTAACCAAGGGTTGTAAGCGACCCATTCCACCCGAGATATTTTGGTGCTCGAACGAAATGAGAGCGCCTATAGTTCAAGGGTGAAATGGGTGCTTTCACCCGAGTTAAACGCTCTACTTTTCATTTCGACTATGAGGAAAAGAAATGAGGAATAAAAGTGGATTAAGTAATAAAAACATGCGCTGCAGCAACCAGCAGCCGATGCCGCCGCGCCCCGCGCAATAGGGTCGGAAAAGCGACTTTCAACCCTACTTGATTATGATTTTGATTTGATTTTGACTTATGAAAATTGAACTTCTCGAACAGGAGACATGAAAAGTAATGTAATATTCCCCGCAGACGTCGCGCCTGCCCGCGCCGACGGGCGCCAACTCGACGGGCGACGTGCGCGCCACCTACTACATCCGGCGCGTGCACGGGAACGACAAGTGCGCCGACTGCGGCGCCAACGGTCTGTAGCTTACTCTCACACGTACATTACCTTACACCGTTATTTATTACAATTAACAGTCCTCTGCTAACTAAAAATGTGTTTTGTCCCTTTCCCACAAACACAAATGCCAAAGTGACAGATAGAGACAAACGAATATTAACGGCACTTTTGAGTTGTAATAATAGTAGATTGTATGAAAAGGGTCTAAAAAAAGGACTAAAACAATCAAAAGCTTTAATAAAAGGCTACAATGCCAAGTTGTCTAAAGAGCTATTAGAACTCAAAAGACACAAAACCAGCGCAGTGACAAGAATACTCGCTGGTCACTGCAAACTTAACAAACATCTAACACAAATGGGCATAAAACAAAACGCAGCATGCAGATTCTACCAAGAGTCGGAGGAAACTGCCATCCATATCCTCTGCTCCTGTGGACCACTTATGCGCAAAAGTATCTACCTAGGGAGGCACATGCACCCAGAGGAGATCCAACAGATTCCGAGCCAAAGAATCTGGAAATTCCTGGAAGCGGCGGGTATAAGCAAAGAACTTTAAGGGCTGCCATAATAAATCAATACTGGTCGAGGCGGCAAAGAAAGCCCACAACAAAGCAATAATAATAATAATAACTAAAATATGTTTTTCACTTCTCATGCTCGAAAAGTGTGTCATATTAGACTTGTCAAGCGGGGCTAAAGTAGTACATTTAACCCCTAGGGAAAATATGAATACATGTTTATGATTTACAAACCATTTGAATTTGACCAATCAAAATACTTCACCTATTAAATCCACCAATCACAGAACACTAATTCAACTCTTAAAAAATTATTTGGTATTGGGTATTAACCAACCAGAATACAGCTTTACTAAAATCGACCAATCTGGAAACATAATTAATTTTTCTAAAGAGTCTAAAGATTAAGTTTGTAGTAGTCCCTATTTCACAATAATTAAAAAAGTGGTTAAATCGTTCGAGCAACACTTTGAAGCGCTTAATGGAAGGTCAGTTAGCTTTTTTCGCGCGTGAATGTTGCGCGCGAACTGCAGTGTCTATGTTTTGTGTGTCAAAGGAGTATAGAAAAAAAACATGCTGCCAAATTATAAATTAAGTTCGCCGTATATTCATATTTTGGGTGGGTTAACCTTTGTTTATTTATTTTCTCGCAATCGAAGTGAAAAGTAGAGTGTATAACTCTGGTCTAAAAGCCATATTACCCCTCGAACTATTTTCCCTCACTTCGTTCGGGAAAATAACTATCTCGTGGTAATATGGCTCATTTTAGACCCTTGTCATACAATCTACTATTGTTCGTTTCCCACAAACACAAATGTCAAAGAAAAAAAAGGGAACTATCAAGTGAACTAATATTAGCGGCACTTTAGCTAAGTAGGTTTGGTGAACGTTTATGAAGGGGGTTAGATTTTTAAAGATTTTTATTATCACCGAACATTTTTTCTGGTGTTATAAAAAGTTACTGGGAGGTCGAAGTTTGCTCGGCGTTTTCCGGGGAATTTTGCGCTCTACTTTTCACTTCGATTGCGAGGTTATCTACCCAAAATTAACAATAAATTCCGCGGCGAACGTATGTATAATTTGGCGGCATGTTTTTTTTCTAAACTGCTTTGACACATAAAACAGACACCGCGGTTCGCGCGCAACATTCAAGCGCGAATAAAAGCTACTGACCTTCCCCATTGAGCGCTTCAAAGCGTTACTCAAACGATTGAATCACTTTTTTAATTATTGTACAATAAGGTCTACTACAAACTTAATCTTTAGAGAAATGAATTCTTTTCTGATTGGTCGATTTTAATGCTGTGTTCTGGTTGGTTATCCGATACGAAATATTTTTTAAGGAGTTAAATTATTGTTATGTGATTGGTGGATTTAATAGGTGAAGTATTTTGATTGGCCAAATTAAAATGTTATTCATAAATCATATTTATTTATTAATCATAAATCATATTCGGACAACCAACAGCTGCTTTATACATTAATTTGTGACATATGATACAAAAAGCCAATTACAGGTTCACACCAGTAACAACACAATAGCAAAGAATAAATGGTGATTAGCACTCTATACACTGCATCACATATGCCAAATATCATATATGGGTCAATCAACTTTTTCTTGTTGTTATTCCGTCCCGTCAGCGAGGAGACAACAGTAACCATGTTTCTTAGAAAAATGTTTATAATATGGAATTCGAGCATACTCAGGAGATGACCCATGTCCAAATGGATTTATACTTATCCCTAAAACTCATGTTTGGTGGATTTAAACGCCATATTTTCCCTAGGGGCTGGATGACTACTTTACAAGCTTAATATGATACACTTTTCGAGCATGACGAGAGAAAAATAACTATTGTGTTAGTAAATTTTTCTGTTCTTATATGAAACTTGATTATTTGTTCCAGACCCTGACTGGGCGAGCTTGAACCTCGGAATTCTGATCTGCATCGAATGCTCCGGTATACACCGCAACCTCGGCTCCCACATATCCAGAGTTCGCTCGCTGGACCTCGACGAGTGGCCGTAAGTATACAATTTATTGTCGAGAGCGCCCGTCTCTTTTCTGGGCCTAAAAATATTCTTCACTATGAGAGTTACTCACAAAAAAAACCCCAGGCCATTTGATGTAAGAGCCGGCATACTATGGAAATCTGAATATGGCCTTTGGTATAGATATAATTTGAAATCCGAAAATCATCCCCTCATGGGAGGCAGAAGTTTGTATGGAGGTACGATATAAACTAGTTACAAGCGGACGAAGTCGCGGAAAATCAAATGGTAGGATAAATCTCATACAGTGCCTTTACCATGAGTTTACATGACCGTACTCGCTAGCGACTGCGTAAAAAATTGTACGGGCAAAAGTACAGCGCCTCTGGCGGTTACGCAATAGAACTAAGAATCGGCATACTAAATCGTTTACGCAGTAGCTAGCGAGTACGATCATGCAAACTCATGGTAAAGGCACTGTTAGATTTTGTGTTTTTTTTTCGAGGTGCTGCAATGTATTCATTATGGTGGTGGTTTATGGTGCTTCTCATAGTCATAGTTAGTATTATAGGTTGTTTATACTCTATTTTTCTGTTTCACCTACTCAATTAATTGAAATTTTCTAGCTTAGTTTCTACCACCCAAAGGTTGTCTGGAAGAGATCGCTTGTTAGCGATAAGACCGCCTGTTGTCTACCACTGTTACATGTATTTTAATTTCTGTTGTTCTTTGAATGTACTTCGTTTGGTGAACAATAAAGAATATTTGTATTGTATTGTATATTCTTATGTTCAAACAAAATGTTTAGTTGCCTTTACAAATATGTAGATTTTTTCAAACATGCAATGAAATATTGAGGTTATGTTCCTTATAATACTGCGGAGTGTCACGTTTCGGGTGCGGCTAGACGAGAGGCCTTTAAAGGAATTCCATACAAAGTTGGAGGCCTACAAGATGATCTTTTTTAATTTCCTTTCCACGTTTATTTGTGACACTGCATCACGGCGTTTAACTATAAGCAAATATTTGCTTTTTCGCTCGTCTTGACATTCTGCCACTATGATTATTAAAAAAATAAACGATGTTTGCTATATTTTGCTGTTTTATTTATATAAAATCGACATGAATATAATAAGTTTAATTGCAAATTTAACTACAAAAATACACATTTAAAATATTTCATCTAAATATTAGCGGTAAAAATGTCAACTCAAACCGTGAAGGACTTTTTAAACTCATTTGTGAGACAAAATTGTTTTTTTTTTCATTATTTAATTGGATTTATACGTTGTTGAATTTTTTACCTATTTAAATATGAGTTCCGACACCGATGATAAGAGCGATGAATAAATGTAAATGTATGTATTTCTTGGAGTTTTTTTTAAATTTATTTCATTGCATGTTTGAGAAAAGCACTATACATATGTAGTAATGTACTATTTCACACCTGCTATTCAGAAGAGTCATTGTTGCCCTCAAATGAGGGAAGAAAAGTACGACTTTGATCCCTCATTCGAGGGCAACAATGACTCTTCTTTCTTCTCTTTCTGATATATTCTCTTCTCTTCTTATGACTCTCCTCCATAGGAGGTGTGAAAAGCAGTATACTCGTACTGTGCTACTCTGTAGCAAAATTATTTCATTTCATGTTTTTAGCAGCAGGCCTAATAGGCGGTGTGAAAAGCAGTATGTGTCACATGTTAGCAAATTATTTCCGTCTTGGGCGTAATCACTTGAATCCCGCGCTACGCTCAAGATTCTACAATAGAATTCCTTTACTTTCGCTTCAATCACGATTCAATATACCGCCCTCGCCGTAAATATATCGTTTTGCTCCCTTGAGACATAGGGTGGGTTGCACCAAACCGTCTGTAATCGTAAGCGGTGATCGTTAAAATCTGATTGTATGGAAAGTTTGACAAGTTTCTATGGGATGACAGCTGCCGGCGCCATATTTGACGATGACCGGCCTGTGATCGTATGTTGGTGCAACCGACCCTTAATCTACTATTATCTGCAGGTTGGGCCACGTGAGTGTGATGGTGTCGATGGGCAACGCTCTCGCCAACAACATTTGGGAGGCGGACCTGCGCGGACACATCAAGCCTATCGCGTCTTCCAGCCGGGAAGAGAAAGAGAGGTAACGAATTGATTAACTACAGTGGTTTAGCGATTGGAGCCGAATGGGGGGGGGGGGGGTTCAATTTGAGGGTCGCGCGTTAGAACCCCGGTTCGTACTACTAGGTTTGTCATACCATAAAACTGATCCACGGAATATAATTTGATATTTAAGAGGTAAGGCCATTCTAGTGCAAGTGACCCCCTCTAACACGCGTGAGTTTGCAATTAACCATCCCACTCTTTACGGAAGCTCGGCGCATGGTTTCGTAAACATTTAGTACGTTTTAATCGATTTTTGGAATACAGGATACACAATACAATACTAGGCAATACTTTTTCTACGACTCATTTCAAATGAAGTCTAAATCTAGAATTTCTTAATTATTTTTCCTGTAATCTACAGAATACACAGCAACTTTTGAGCCCTATTACATTAAGGTACTTCGAAATTTGTGATTTTCGACCCCCCCTAGTATTTATATTAGAGTTCATGATTGCCTAAGTCGCGAAAAAAGTACACGAGTAGAAAAACATATTATTTTTCGAAACTTTCAAGTGTCATTTCTTTTTAAGTTTTTGAGAATATTTATTAATTTACTGTTTCTTGTTATAATTTGATAGTTTACTATTCACATAGTGACATTTGAATATTATTAATTACGCATGCATATTCTCTATTGGCATTGCCTTGAGGACGCGGTCAGAGCCTACTCCGAACATCGAAATCCGAACTTCGTATCGTGATGTCCCTTTCACTCATATAGTGTATAATACGAGAGTGAAAGGGACGGCACGAAACGAAGTTAGGAGTAGGCCCCTTGGACGTAAGCGGGGAGTAAAAATTGTTTCCGTTTCGGGCGCCCACACATTGATTCCGTTTCAATGCGTGGGAGTCGGTTCTCCGTCTCGCTACCTACTGGCGTTCGGACCAGGGATCGATACCGGTATTTTTAGAAAATTCTGAATTGGCCCAATATTTTGGATTATTTTTTGCTCTTTACGTAGGGCTGAATCATGAATTTAGGTAACAACGTCGTATTATTAGATTGTCCCATTAAAAACGAAATAATGAACCGGTGACCGTAATAATACCGGTATTTTTCTATGGAGAAAATACCGGTATCCGATCCCTGGTTCGGACTGCGGCCTCAAGGGGCTGGAGCTGGAAGCTCTATTTACACACGTATGTACGAGACTCTCATGCGTCTCATGATAGAACGATTGAATTCATAACGAACCGCAATAAAGTTAAACTCGCGCGCGAGTCTCGGACTGGTGGTCAAAGGCCTGTATTGTCGATGTTCGTTCGCAGATGGATCCGGCTGAAGTACGAGCGGCGAGCGTTCCTGTCGTCCACGGAAGTGCCGACCGGCGTGGAGTCGCTCCTCACCGCGAGCTCGCGCGGCTCGATCGCGGCGCTGGCGCGCGTGCTGGCCGCGCCGGCGCCGCGCGCGCCCGCGCCCGCCGAGCGCGCGCTCGCGCTGCGCGCCGCCGCCGCCGCGGGGCAGCTGCCCGCCGCGCAGCTGCTCATATGGGTGAGTGTCTCCTCCAGCCGGGGCCGAGCGCGCGCTCGCGCTGCGCGCCGCCGCCGCCGCGGGGCAGCTGCCCGCCGCGCAGCTGCTCATATGGGTGAGTGTCTCCTCCAGCCGGGGCCGAGCGCGCGCTCGCGCTGCGCGCCGCCGCCGCCGCGGGGCAGCTGCCCGCCGCGCAGCTGCTCATATGGGTGAGTGTCTCCTCCAGCCGGGGCCGAGCGCGCGCTCGCGCTGCGCGCCGCCGCCGCCGCGGGGCAGCTGCCCGCCGCGCAGCTGCTCATATGGGTGAGTGTCTCCCCCAGCCGGCGCTGAGCTGCGCGCCGCCGCCGCCGCCGCCGCTATACTGTTGAGAGTTAAACCAAGTCATCTTACGGACCCGGACGACGTAATCACAGCGTCCATCGAAAGATGGAACGCTGCGCTTACGGCGTCCAACTCTGACACGACGCGTACACTTAGGCATTCCCGCTGGCGGGGACGTCCGCCGCGCGATCGCGATAACACTGACACATATAGTCTCTATTCGTCCCGGTACCGCCACACACCGGACAGAGTCAGTCCGACCCAGGTCGGGCCTAGCTGAGTTTCTTGCTGGACTCTTCTCAGCTAGGCTATGTTTAGTGAACCAGCGACACAACTCTCAGTAGCTTGATTCGACTCACACCTCAGATTCGGTTGAAACCGCTCAACCAATCTCACTGGAGCGCAAACTCTTAGAGTATTCCAGTGTTCCAAACCATACGCGTGGTCGTGCCGGAGGTTTTCCCTGGATTTTCCCCAGGCTACTCTCCAACCGCGCACTCCTATCGCTTTATTGGGCCCGGCCTATAAAGCCACAGTCAGGTTAAAAAAAACAACAAGTCATCTCAGGGTCGGCTCTTCTCGCAGTGAAAACCCCACTTTAGAGCTAAAAATGCCCTTAAAGTTCGTATGTTTTGTTCTCTTTCACATTTGTGTGAAAAAGGAAAACACATTTAGTAACAGGTTTGTTGATTTTTATAAGCCTTTTTTGGCTCCATAATTCTATTTAAGATGCTAATATTTTAAACAAAGCTGTTGAAACTCTTAGATTAAATAAATAAGGGGTTTAATAACCTTATCTAAATCAAATTCATCTCTTTGTTACAGCACAACGGCAACCCCAACTACCCGGACTCTGACGGGCACACGTGCGTGTTCTACGCCCGCGCCGCCGCCAACCACCTCTCCGGCGTGCCCACGCAGTACCCCAAAAACCTCCAACTCCTCTGCCCCCTCCACCCCAACCCCCCGCAGTTCCCCGAGAACACCTCGAACACTAACTCGACCAGCTCCAACTCCTCGAACAAGAGCAACCTCAAAAACCCCGAACCTGATTGCAATTGTATCATCTTCGAGCTCCTGAACGCTCAAAGCGCGGCCAACGCTCTAGTCGAACTTCTAATCGGGCTCCAGAATAACCAATACATGAACGGATATGACGGACTAAATGGTGGTTTCAGCCACGGGACTCTAGGCCGAGGGACGTCTCTGGGTGGAATTGGCGGGAGTCTATCTCTGACCAACGGGAAATGTGGGAGCATTGTTTAATTCCATGTATAAATGTTATATAGGTTTATTTTCTAGTTACCGATGCCGCTGGACTGGCGAATGTTGGTACATATTACGTTTTGTAATTGAATTTGGTAATAAATATCTAAATTAATTAATGTAATTTATTTTTCAATTATTTGTAGGTATTTAATATTTTTCGCCGAACGTATATTTTAATAAATATGTTACTTGTGATCTGAAAATAATAATTGCAGCAGTTTGATTTTTTTTTTTGTAAAATAATTGTCAAAATTATACGTGGATTTTTATCTGTCAATTTAAAATACACTTAGTTATATTCATTAGGAGAATTATTAGGTAAAAATGTATAGTCCTAATTTATCACATATCCACTGGTATAGTTCAAAGTTTTGTTCGACCATTTTTTTTTAATGACAAACATTTTTGGACTAATTATAAATCCCAAGTGATTTTTGTATTTTAAAGCGTGTTTGTGAGAGGGACGGAGATATACGAATGTAATATTAGGTCTCTTTCGTGTTATTGGTGTTGATTCGACTTTATATTGAATTTTTTGTAACAGAGTAACTGTTATAGACTAAATTGTAAATAGCATCACTTACAATACCATTACTTTAGAGTTCGATACTGATATATGCTCTTTATACATTAGATATCACTTTTACAAACATACGATATTTCTATTACAAACATACGATTTTAAGACAGGTTGTATGTAATAGAAACTCTATTACGTTTGTATTAAAGTAGAATATCCAACGAAATAAGTACATATGTCAGTTTCAAACTCAAAAGTAATTTACCTGTAAACACATAGTTGTTGAGTGCACTTGTGAAACTATCGCTCCTTCTATCTCAAGTCGGGGTGTAATCATGGGTACACAATCATAAATATGTAACCACATATTTATTAAAATAATTATGTGCGGCTTTCGTAAAATACATTTAATAGCAAATAAAACGGGTTTGTTCGGCAATTTGATACAAGTGTACCCATCACATACCCATTTACCCATACCCATTATCAATTACCTATTACCCATACCCATTACCCATGCATGTTACCCATACCCATTACCTATGCATATTACCCATACCCATTACCCACACCCATTACACATACCCATTTTATTTGCTACTGAGTGTATGCCGAGTTTTTATACATCTATGATTATACCCTGTCGTCCGCAAAAATACAGTATGACATAAGAAATCAAGGAAAAATCTGTATTTTCACATTTAAAATGCGGCTAACACTTAACAAATGTCTTTGTGTTTTAATAATACCAGTATCGTGCAATAGTAGTTTAGCGTACATAAGTTATAGTCGTCAAATGTATCGGAGCGATGCCAAATACTATTTTACTGGGCCTCACACCTTAGAACCGAAATGGTCGCGTACGGTACGGTTTCAGAGGAATCTCCTCCCACGGACGCTCAGGTTGTGGAATGAGCTCCCTGCCGAGGTTTTGCCGAGGGACTACAGTATGGGGTTCTTCAAGAGAGGAGTGTATAAATTCTTAAAGGGTCGGCAACGCGCAGGTGACACTCCAGGAGTTGCAAGCGTCCATAGGCTACGGTGACCGCTTACCATCAGGCGGGCCGTACGCTTGTTTGCCACCGACATGGTATATAAAAAAAGAATCTTTTACTGAAACGTCAAGATTGGTATGAGGGTTGTAGGAAATATGACGTCACAAGTTTGTACGTTAAAACTGTGTTTTTTTTCTCTTTATATATTTTTTTTGACAATCGTTTCATTACAATGACATGTCAAGTTGCCCACTCACTTGACAAGCCTAACTCCAATAGGGTCTGGTTTTCCCTCGGATTGGAAGGTCAGATGGCAGTCGCTTCTGTAAAAACTAGTGCCTATGCCAACTCTTGGGATTAGGTAGCGGACCCCGGGCATCCTTTAGGATGCAACTGTACCGGGACAACGCTAGGATGATGATGATGAAATGTTTTAACGTGTTCAGATAATTTTAGAACACTAGTTACGATATATTTGATGACTATGTCGAAAATGCAGAATACATCACATACATAACTACGAATACTCTTCGAGTGGTACAAGACTTCGTACTAGTTCGTACTTCCGTTCGAATTATTGGAGTTTTGGTACAACCATTCATAGAATAGAGCATTTTAATAGGTATACGTAAATTAGGTAAAAGATCTCAGCTCAATGCTATGTAGGGTAAAATTAGGGTAATTTTAGTGGTAATTCGTGCTTACCCTTGGGTACTTAAATTTTCACTTGAATTATTTTTTGAATAATTATTTAAGATGTTACATTCCATGGTTAGGGGTATTTTCTTGGGCGTGTTGTCATAAAAACATGAAATTGATGTTGATGTACCCAATTTCATACCACTAACTGTAATATCTGTTCAATATTACCTAACTACATAGTTTTATTTCTGACGTGAGCAAGGTTGCCAGAGCTCCCGAGGATGCACTGTGTTGAGAGCGAGGTACCTAAATGTGTTCCTTCTGCTGTCGACACAGTGCATCCTCAAATCTTATAAAGGGTCGGCAACGCGCACGTGACTCCTTTGGGGTTGCGGGCGTCTATAGGCTGCGGTGGCCGTTTACCATCAGGTGGACCGTACGCTTGTTTGCCACCGGCGTTGTATAAAACGTACATTTTCAAGGCGCAAGTATTACGTTGTCCTCTACCTCATAGGCCATTGCAAAAAGATAATTTAAAATATCAATAAACCTCAATAATAAATAATCAGGGAAATTATAATGTATTTTATTGAAATTATGTCTTGGTTCATGCGCTCTTTATTTCCCTTAGGGCCAGGGGCGCTACCGCGAACAGCAAACGAAGTTTTCCCTCTCTGTCTCACTTATATGCAAACTTGCAAGTGCGACAGAGAGGGAAAACTTCGTTTGCTATTCGCGGTAGCGCCACAGGTAATATTGAACGGAACCCCGGGGTTAATAATAGTCGATGTGATATTCCTAAGGTTTCCCCTAATAAGCCAAATGTACTGAACCCTTCTGTGCCTACTCTAGGTAGATAAACGCTTCTACGCCAAATAGTTCGAGAGCCGGACACAAAACTCTAAGCGAAATTATTTTCACGTCCGGCTCCTAGACTATGTGGTGTTTTTAAATGTAAAGTACTTCGTATGCATCTATTAGGATTAATCAGCAATTCGTAGGTTATTTTGTAATTTGTGCATTTTTTTAAAAGCTTCTCACTTTTGATAATTGTCGGTTTTTACAGTAATGTTAGATTTTCAGTCAGTTTTAGTATCTAGTGTAGAAGCGGTGTTGAAACAAAAAAAATCTTGTCAATTTTGAGTTGACAGTTTCTTCATTAGTAATCATATAATATGAATCATGATGTTTTAGTTCGCACAACATTGTATGCCGTAGTTTACAGTAAAAAAACCTGTTTAGATGATTGATTTAGATTGACAGAGGCTGAGTTAATGATATTAAATTATTGACGGTGTCTTGCAATCTTAAGGGTGGATCAACTATTCTTTGTTGCTCGTTACCATGGTTACGTCTCCTGAGTCACTCTTTAAAACAATGATTTTATAGAGTTTAAATCTACCAAACGTCAGTTTTAGCGTTGAACATCAATCCATTAGGACATGGGTCATCTCTTGACCATGCTTGAAGTTCATATCATAAACATTTTTTTAAGAAACTCGGTTATTGTTGTCTCCTCGCTGATGGGACTGAATAACAACAAGAAAAAATTGATTGACCCTTAAACTTATGCTGCATATGTGTTGTCACTTATGTCAGTCATGGTAAAAAGATTAAAACTGTCTTCTTTTGTTCAGTATTACTAGATGGCAACTTGTGCTAAATGTATTGTGATTTTGCCCCTTTGTTTTACAGCATATAATCTGATATACCTATCAATCGAAAAAAAAATTGTCACCCTCTGTTGGGCTAGCGCTGCGACGCGACGCGAGTAGACGCGAATAGCGAAAAATCTGCCCGCCTCTTTCTAATTCGCACAGTTCGAGTGAGACAGGAATAGCTGAGTCGCGCGATAAATATATGACTTAGCAGCAAATTTAGCTAACGCCCCAGATTGATAAAAGTAAATTACACGGTCGAATAAAAGGAAAAATTCTGTAAACCGAAAGGTGTTTATACAAGACACGACATGCGACATTTAAGGTACATACAAAACCAAATATCGACGTTTTAATTGGCATAGACACTGTCCGTCTGGTACTCTGTCATGTGACATTATTAGACGTTGTCTCTCGGTCTATAAAGCATGAGATGGCTAGTTGCATGTAGGTACACTTTTTCAACGACTCTTAAATAATTTTCTCAAACCATTCTCTCGTTTATCTTGTTCTCGTTACTAAGTTTTTTTTTTTGTAAATTTTAGCAATAAATCATTTACCGACGTCAGTATTCGAAAATGTAAAAAATGCACATTAGATTTTACTTGCACTTTCTGTACAATGTATTTAAAAAAAAATGTTTTTAAATGTTGAAATTTTATTGATAATTTTAAATTCGTTATTTCGCCGTTCGGTTCGCAATTTTATTGTAGATTATTTTTATATGGTTTCTGTGTATATTTTCTTTTGTATAGCCAAAGAGCTTGTTGTAAATAATAAAGTAATTGCAGCTGGGGTTACCCTTTAGTGTTTCGTTAAAGTAATTCTTAAGAGATTTGTTGATGTTCTCTATCTTGTGAAAATAAAGTGTATGGACACGAATTTCTTCGTTTCTTTTCATCCCCTTGCTTTTAACCCTTTGGACGACAAGAATAAAGGTTCTATGGTGCCAGCATGGATCAAGATATAACTATGGCGCCAGTACCGCCAGAGGTACTGTATACTTTTGCCCATACAAATTTTTACGCAGTTGCTAGCGAGTACGGTCATGTAAACTCATGGTAAAGGCACAGGTGGGCCATTCTACTTTTTCATGTACATAATTCTCAGACACTTTTTTTAATGCAGATTTTGGAATACTTGGCCCTCACATCATATTTTTGTATTGTTATTTAGAAAGAGGATTAATTGCAGTATCACTTCCGATAGTTTTGGTAATTGACAAACCACAGCTAATATCCATAAATCGAGAACTCAGTGGTCCTTGGATGTCTCACCATTTGTATGAAAAAAATGTTTTTACCACTGTGTTACCACCTTTTACAGCAATATGTCAATATTTAAGTATTTTTACCTATAAATTCCTTTTATTAGGTTCAGGTACTATTTCGTAATTCTATTTGTGTACACTAATTCAATACATATCATAGTTATTTTTTGTAATAGAAAACTGGTCATGAAAAAGTAGAATGCCCCAGGTATTATTTCTCTATTTTTAGTATATAATTGTATTTCCATAGTAAATTATCATAAATGGTAAATATTCAATCTGCGATCTGCAATTATGCGTGGTGCGCCCTCTTAAGTGCGGTGGCTTCCGTACATACCATATATGGAACTGTGTCTTTACCATGAGTTTACATGACCGCACTCGCTAGCGACTGCGTAAAAATTTGTATGGGCAAAAGCACAGCGCCTCTGGCGGTTACGTAATAGAACTAAAAATCGGCATACTAAATCGTTTATGCAGTGGCAAGCGAGTACGGACTTGCAAACTCATGGTAAAGGCACTGGAGATTGGGACGATTAGCAGCTGCACTAGGTACAGTTATGAGTTATGAGTTCCATAAAGCAGTGTAAATAAAAAGAGCAAGCACGATTCTAATTTTTTATGACTAGAATAAAATAAAACCAGTTATAAAAAGTTTACAGTTAAAAAACCGGCCAAGTGCGTGTCGGGCCACGCACAGTGTAGGGTTCCGTAGTTGCCCGTCCATCACGTCACCGGTCACACGCGGAATTACGGACCCGTAGAAGGGTTTTTACTGATCTTAGTACTGATGATGTACTTTTTTGAGATGTTGTGTTGTATACATATTTTTGCCCTTTACGGTAATGTTTACTTAGCTGTGATAGTTTTTCTTTTAAATTCATCGTATATACTACTACCAAGTTTTTTTTCACAAGCCTAGTAGCCACCGTTTAGCTGCCAGGGGGGGGGGACATTTAACCATAAAAAAATTTTCATTTCAAAGCTTAATATCACGCCATAGTTAGGGCTTTATAGGACATGACCAATATTTTTGACATTAAAGCATGAGCCTTGGCACACTTATTACTTAGGTGGACTAGAGTTGAAAACGCCCGGGAGACAAGGGCGGACGCGATGCAGGTGGGGAGGGGGAGGGGGGGAAGTTTCGTTCTGCCTTGCTTCCTTTCAGCCCTTATATTGTCTTATTTATAGACACTAGGGCATGTTTGGTATCGTTTTCGGATAAATTGAGGATGGATGATCGAATTTTGGGACATAAATAACATGTTTTCATAGAAAAAAAATGAAATACAGGCAAAAGTTGTAAATAGTCAAGTTAAAAAAAAAAATTCTGCAGCGATTGCGTGAAAACAAGCAACAATTCGGGCATGGAAAAAATATGTTTAAATAGCTACTTTTATGTAAATTCTAAAAATATATCATTTGTTAGGCCAATATAAATTACAACTTAGTAAAAAAAAAAACACGAGTGACACGTCAAAATTTTACTTCATATTCGTTCCGACCCGCGTTGTTTCAGTCCTCATATTATCTTATTTATTGAGCCTAGGGCATGTTTGGTATCATTTTCGAATAAATTGAGGATGGCCAATCATTTTCTGTGACATAAATATTATATTTTCATAGAAAAAATAATGAATATAGGCAAAAGTTGTAAATGGTCAAGTAAAAAAAATAAATCTGTAGCGATTACGTGAAAACAGGAAACAATTCGGGCATGAAAAAAATATCTTTAAATAGCCACATTTATGTAGATTCCAAAAACATACCATTTGTTAGACCAATAAAAAACACAAATTAGTAAAAAAAATCCTTCATAAAAAATACGGACCTGTAAAGCAAATTTTATAATTCTTTGAAAATGTAATGTCACTACTCGCCTAATTCTATATTAAGTAGTTTGTACTTGTATTTAAGTTTGTTAACATGCGAGTTGCATTTTTGATTGCGAATAATCTAACCGTTTAATCAATTCAATGGTTCAAAGTGAAGTCCAGAAACCCACCATACTGCATTGCCTTGGAGCTTTCCCAGGAGGGCTTCAACATATACAGGGAGTGGAAGCAAACGTGGGAGTCTGCAGTCAATGGCAATTTTGGATCGGAGATCGTCCCGGGTGCTACTATAGGGGGGTTTGAACTGCCCAGGCGTACCTGGTGCAACCTGAACAGACTGCGTACTGGTCACGGTCGCTGTGCCCTTTACAAATATCGTTGCGGCTGGCTGGACTCCCCTGCCTGTCACTGTGGTGCCCAGGAGCAGAGTATCCATCATATATTTCAAGTTTGCCCATCTACTCGATACGCCGGAGGGCCTCCGGAAGACCTGATCAATTTAAACGACGAAGCTCTCAAGTGGATTAATTCTCTGGAGTTCGATTTATGATCTTCTGTATCTACTTTTAAATATGCCATACGAATAAATAATAAATGGTTCAAAATAAAACAAACAAGTTACAAATCTAATCCTGTATAATGTTATTCGTTACTTGTGAAATACGTATAATAGTACTCATGTGTAGCATTTGCCGTCACAAGCACACATTTCTGTACACTTCAATTTTTGTTGGAGACATCTGCATCTAGCAGCGCATTTCTTTTTGCATCTGCACCTTATCATTTCCAGACAGGCTTCGGCAGCTACTGGCAAGTTAGTCCATATAGGTTCCCATCTGTGATTAACTTTCGTCCATCCCCAATCAGATGGACTGGGGATATTTTGGATCGGTAGCATTTGACCCCATATATGAACTGCTTGCAAAACCGCCCGCAGGAAATGTTGGTGCAGTGCAGCATTAGATGGTGGTATGTGTTCTAACTGGCGATCTTTTTTTGTGAACAGCTGCTTACGGCATTCGTTTACTGTCGAGACTGAGCTGGATCTGAAACAAAAATCTTTAATGTGCACAACTACCCTCTAAATGACTCATGGTTTCATGAAAGAAGTAAATATTACCTGTCATACATAACGACAACAAACTTTTCCACAATCGCCATTGCATCTTTGATTCTGCCGTCGTACGCTGCCAAGAAACCTTCTGTGACATTAGGGAACGCATTCCAGGCTTCGAAAGCACTCTTTTTTCCTTTTCCGTTGAAAAAAGGAACTGTGTCACAACCTGTGAAGGCATGGAACAGGGGTAGCTAACTTGGTAGTAGTAAGGTAACTTTTGCTTTTTGAGGCCCTGTGAAAGAAAATATGTTTGAATAATTGTAACAATTACAGTCATAACGTACAGTGTCACAGAAGGTTTCTTGGCAGCGTACGACGGCAGAATCAAAGATGCAATGGCGATTGTGGAAAAGTTTGTTGTCGTTATGTATGACAGGTAATATTTACTTCTTTCATGAAACCATGAGTCATTTAGAGGGTAGTTGTGCACATTAAAGACTTTTGTTTCAGATTCAGCTCAGTCTCGACAGTAAACGAATGCCGTAAGCAGCCGTTCACAAAAAAAGATCGCCATTTAGAACACATACCACCATCTAATGCTGCACTGCACCAACATTTCTTGCGGGCGCTTTTGCAAGCAGCAGGCTAATCACGTAACTTTATGTACTAACGGTAGATAGATTTTACTGTCAATTTTCGACCGTTCGAACGCCTGTCAAAAATTCGCACCAGGTAACTTTATGTACTAACGTTAGAAACACCGTTTCGTACCGTACCGTTCACAAGGTGAATGAGATTCGACGTTCTGTTATTGCAAAGGTGATCCAATGAACGAATGGTTGTTCCTTCCAATGTTTTGCACAAATTTACTATCATAATAACCCAATTCAAAGCACTTTATCTAAAATTAAGGAAAAATGTGATCTTGATAAATGAACACGAGTTATTATATTTAAATCACAAATACTAAACATGCAACCGATAAACACAAAACGCATTATTACAGAGAGAGTATGACAGAAAGACAAATGTAAATGTGACGATGTAAAACCTTTGTAATATTTTAAATTATTTTCTTTTAATAAGTCTTTAAATAATATCGGTACAAATAAATATATCAATTTATATTGTATCATTTAATAATATTTATTTTAAAGAACTAAATGCCATCTAGTATCGAATAGGAGAACTTGTTGACAGTTAATTCACTTGCATTCCATAATATTGACATCTAGTATGCAGTAGGAGAACTATCAGGCAGTAAAATAATGTTGGCTATACACCGAAGCCTAGACCCGCACCGAATTATAAAATGAAAAGTGTGGTGAAATTGCATTATCATAACAATATTATTATTGCAATAATCTTATATCGGTATAGTCTTTCAAATCAGTCCAAAAAGGTTCAAATTTTAAGAATTGTAGGCATAACCTGCCTATTTTAGTTAACCGTTTAATCGCCATGGGTCATGTACGGCAGTGATCCCTACAAACAAACTCATTTTCCATAAGAGATTGTATATGAACTTTAGTGTAAAGCACGAAGGTCACTTTGACAACGTACATGACACCACACCACACCACACCACCAGGTAAGCAGGTAACACCTATAGGCGTTTTTGTCATATCAAGAGGGTTAATCTACCTACGTCCCCAAACAGAAATGAAACGAGCATTTATATTTCCCAAATTTAATACATAATAGCTCTGGACGTTCCTTGAATGTCCACAATAGACAGAATGTTCTCTATAATTCAATCGGATCCGACATCAGTGTACACTAAGTAGGTACATGAAGGCAAAGGCGTCCACTATCGGCACGGCACGGCAAAGGGCTCCTCAGCCTCACACATTAGACTAGCGGGATAGACAATGCATGCCAAAGGTGTGCTTGGGAATGCCGAGGAATGCTCGGCATGCCTAATGAGGCCTGGGCATGCTTAAGGATGGCTGCGCATGCCTAAGGATGCCTCGTCATGCCTAAGGACGCCTCGGCAACCCCGGCAATCCTAACCACATCTTGGCGTGCCCGAGGAGGAATCCCTTGGCGTGCCAATGCCGTGCCAATAATGGGTGCCGGGCCTAAGGATTTGACAAACTTCTGACAAATTGAAGGTCACACTGTAGGCTTGCCTAATTATTGCTTCATGACTTTACTTCGTAATGGTCCATAATGATAAACTAAAAATCATTCTTTGCCCGTGGCCCTACACCGTTAGTCCTAATAATTGTACCACAGGTAATTTTCTTTGTCCTTGGTTCTATCAGTCTGACCATAGACACCTAGCATCCTCTTCTCCAATATGTTTGACTGTCTGTTTAACCAGTTGAACATATTGTATAACTTTCCTTCAATTTTTAAAAAGTAGTCGAGCAACTTGTTACTTAAAAATGCAATAAGTTCAATTACAGTATTATGACGTTAAATAAAATGAACTATTCTTACGATACATTTCAAAACAATAGAGGAAAGTTGTCCAATATGTTCAACTGGTTAAACAGACAGTTTAGTATATTGGAGCAGAGGCCTAGCATTACCCGTATTCCATATATCTCTACCACTACATTTACCCTGGTAGCTTACCGTTAGATTTCCCTCCTTCCACTTGGTGCCCAAGCCTATGATTCCATGGAATCGCAACGTAATGTTTTTGTCGCTATGCTCCCATGGTATCATTAGATGTATTTTGATGCCGTTTGGCTGCCATAACATCCATTGATAACTAAATATTTTTCCGTCGTGCTTCCATGCAACTGTCCTGTGGGATCCAACGGTGGTACTTTTCCTCGTCTCTCCCCTGTAGTATACTTGAAACACTGAGCTTGATTCACCCAGGTCAATCAAGTAAACTAAAAGTACATTTAATAGACTTTCAGCATTAGAATAAATTTCATAGATATTTTCAAGTAAACTTTGTGCACCTGAGTAGGCGGTAAGTACATTAAGTTTACTGAAAGATAATTTTGTGCACTGTGGTGTAAGTCACATGTGCATTTTGGTTTTGGTATAGGTATAGTCAGCGTCACATAGTTCGTAGCAGCCAAGGCCGCCAAATATATCGTTACACGCCTTTATTCCGATCTAAGTATTCCGCGACCTTGACTGCTACGAACAATATGATGCTGACTATTAATTATTACTTTTTTCTTCGCTCCAAGAAAACAAAACCAAACAAAAACGTGTTCGATATTATTCTTAAAGTCAATGTAGACTCGCCATCACAAATATCTATATTATTCAGGGTGCTCAAAAATATCTGAACATGCACTTTAACGCCTTGAAAATAGAGTAGTGTTCCGATATTTTAGAGAGCCTCGTTCGATGCGTTATATCTGAAGTCGACTAACTGTACAGTCGACTTCAGATATAACGAGGAAAGATATCAGGTCAGATATAAGGTCTCAGTCTCAATATGACGAAAATATTTGAACGTTATCAACATTTTTGGGTCTATTATTTTATTTATATATCGTTTTATTACCGCGACCCATTTCCAAATCGTGAAATAGGTTTTTAAAATTTTTCTGTTACGAGATTGATATAATACGAGATTGACCGATTCAATTATCGAGTGAGAAAAAATTAAGACACGAATAAGTTTACATGCAAACAAACTACTTTTCGCACACTTCTACGCAGTACGTAATCCATAGCACCTAGTAACTTGTAGTTCCTCACATTGATTTGCTTCCGCGAATGAAACAAAACTATTAAAATAACTCTAAAAACCTCTAATGATTACTCAAAAGAGACTGTATAGCATTCACGCTTATGGATTGAAAGCCAAATCCAGTTTGTTTATTTGTTAGCTGTTAAAAAAAAATGCAACGAACTCTTAGCAAATTAAAAAAAGGAATTTGTAGACATTGGCCTTAGAAACTCACTGGGTGTGTAAAGTACACCAAAAGTTAACTTAATGCACCCACGCTCGCAGACGAGTGCATCAAGTCAACTTTTAGTACACTTGATGCACTCACTGGGTGTGTAAAGTACACCAAAAGTTAACTTAATGCACCCACACCCACAGACGAGTGCATCAAGTCAACTCTTAGTACACTTGATGCACTCACTGGGTGCACAAAGTGAATAAAGGATACTATTAGTATAATTGATTGACCGGGGTGAATCAAGCTAAGTGTTTCAAGTGTACTACAGGGTCTCTCCCAAGCCACTGCCCAACGGGATCCAGGGATAACGTTATTCCTCCTGGTTCCCATACCGCCGATTTTCCCTCTTGGCTCCCATGCTGCTGCTGTTTGGGACCCAGGAATTTGTTTTCCTTCTGGCTCCCATACCGCCCACCAGGGTAGGCAGAGGTGGCTGCATGCCAGATATACAATAGCTTCGACTACTCCTACTACCGATATCTTTATATGAAAGTAAGGGAATGAATATATTCCTGGGTGCTATTGAGCTGTGGCGTGGCTTGGGAGTGGGAGCCAAGATATCTGGGATACCAGTATGCAATAAGTTCCATCCTATCCTTACCTGTGATTTCCAACATCTCCCCCGGAGGGTCGCTACAAATGAAACTACTGACGTCCACCTACATCTGTTAAGGGTGGTCGTTATAAAAGTAGTACGTTTGACGACCATCCTTAAAAAGAGGTGTAGGCACGACGACGAGCGAAGCTAGGAGGAGTGTTCGTAAAACTGTGCGACCCGACAAGTTGCAAAAAAAATGGTCGTTAGAAAAGACTGTTCGGTTCAGGTGCTTCGCCGGCCGCTGCCGCGGCACGGTCGCTTTGCTTGTAATGTCGCAGTTGTACCAACACTTTTTCAAGCTGCGCTCGTTGGCACACTGGCAAACAAGCCTATTACCCGAGGTCCCACCAACATGTCCCCCTTGTGGATCCACGGGTATTTTTTTTGACCCGTTGTCCTACCGCTCTAAACAGTGTTCTTCAGTGGGCCTACGGGCAATTTATTTTTACCATAGTCCCACTGCACTACGTATTCGACTCTAATGCAGCGAAGCGAGGAGTGTTTAAACAGAACTATGGGCCTACAGAGCCGGCAAAGCGCCGGAACCGAACATTCGTTACAATTGGTTAGGTCAGAAATATTACTTGTTCGCAGTTCTACCAAACAAAATAGCTAGTTTTTAATTAATGTTTACCGCTTAATGCAGTGGGACCGTGGTAAAAATAAATTGCCCGCAGACCCACTGGTGAATACTGTTTATAATGGGACGACAACGGGTCAAAAACAATTACCCACCAGGGGGACATGTAGACCCACCTGCGAACACTGTTTCGAACTGTAGGACGACGGGTCAAGAACGACGGTAGGACAACGGATAAAACAAATTACCCGTGGACCCACCAGAAGGCCTTCCTTAACCATGGCACCATCAGATAGTACCATTGATGGTTCTATGGTTCTTTTTTTGCTATGGTACGTAGCATTAATGGTACAACCGAAGTATTTTATTGCCGTGGTATCTGGTATAATTGATGGTAATACGGTAAAATAAATGTTTACTAGTACCATTGCGTTGCAATTATAATGGTCAATGATCAGCCAGTCAGTGACAAAACTAATGAACTATGACCTGCAATCGTTCAAAAACAACAAGTTCAATTGAATCTTATAATAGAAAATGAAATAAATTATGAATGGAGCTTTAGCCAGCACAAAATTACAAGAGGCTGAAAATGGCCTGAATGGCTTCGAGAAATGGATGGTAATAGCCGTGATTTTGTATTGCTCGACTTGGCTAAATAATAATATATGCAGTTATTAAAATAAGATCTTTAAATTATATGTAACCATTATCTACATGACTGTTAATTAATTACCAAATTGTCTACTATCCAGTACCACGGGTAACAAAAAATAATATTAGCCGTAGTACCATTGTTGTTACAATCTGATGGTACCACGGTTAAGGAATGGTTGGTGGGACCACGGGTAATAGCCAAATAATATCCCTACCGGTAGAGAAGAAAGTAAAATGTCCACATTTCTCTAACAGACGGGATGTGTCGGTAGAGACATATGGAATAAGGGTAAAGAACGACTATTTTCGGTAAGAAATACGTCGGATCCTTCATACCTTTAAAAGTATTTAAATCCTTTTTTATTAGGGATCTTTCTATAATAATAAACCAACACATAAATAGCATTTATTACTACCTAAATAAGCAAGTACCAAAAATAACGGGTACACTTTGTATCGATTTTTCTATGGAGAAAGTATATACCCATTACTATTGCTCTTGAATGTATAAAGTATCGTTACGTTCTGGGTCTGCCGCGATGATTTGAACGTTGCGAGGAAGACCGTAGCAAGTCATAATTTGTAGTAGTAAACCTTCTGCTTGCAGTTTTCAAGCATTCCTGAAAAAAAACATGATCTGTAGAAGTTGCTTTGTAAACTGAATTGTACCTATTCATATACATCATTTTACAATCCGAAATTATTATAACAGTAATATGTAAACTGACATAAGTATAAGGTACGAAGAGCTACTCAATAGAATAGAGTTAGTAGTAATTTACTGAAATTGCGAGGCATCTGGTTCACGTAACGGGTGACCGAAGACCTAGCGACTTCCTCGCAGAACGTATCAGCATTGCGATATAGCGAGGAAATACCGCAAGCATCCTCGGTACGCCTCCCTCAAGGGCCTGTTTTATATTGAAGATAGTTTTAATATTATTTCATATATTGTTGTTATGTATTACACTATGTATAGAAACTAGTGCCTACGCCAACTCTTAGGATTAGGTAGCGGACCCCGGGCATCCTTTAGGATGCAACTGTACCGGAATGACGCTAGGATGATGATGATGATGATTGTTGTTACGTATTCTTGTATGTATTTTCTTGTCACTGAATTATAAGAATACTACTACATGACGACCTCGAGCGGTAAGTTCTAGTGTGGGAAGGCCACAAGCCAGATGGTCGGACGACATCAAGGCATATGTCCAGAAGTGGATGCAAATATGCTGCAAGAGAGAGAGAGAGAGATGCGACAAATCCTGTTAAAGATGTCTTCTTGCCGTCAGACATAGGCAGGCCATAAGCTTCAAAACACTTGATGATTGAGTACTACTTTCTTTCTAAGCTCAAGGCACAATTTACTCTCATTCTGCAGGCTTCTGAATAATATACATATAGATATCAATATCAATATATTATAGCTTAACCTTTAGCTGACGTTGTTCTCTTGCAAACTTCTATCGTATTTCAGAGCTAAAAAAATTATTATGTTAGTCATATCCTGTAATATTATACGTTTAGATCTGTACCTAATCCACGTAGCATATTATAGAATTACTTGTCTGTAACACTCAAACATATGATTTTATATTTATTTTTGTTAAACATTTAAACTTTAATATTAAAATATATATAGTCAAATTTTGTTAAAATCTTTTGGAACCATATGATAAAACACAAATCAGTTCATCACCCGAGCTAGTGTAGCCGAGCGGTGAGACACTTCACTTTCAATCTTAAACTATATGATATTTCGTTTAATATGTAACAATGGCGCTTCAGTGAAGGAAAACATAGTGAGGAAACCGATCAAATCTCAACAGAGTTTAGTTTTCCCTTTGGTTTGTAAGGTCAGATGGAATTCGCTTTAGTAAAACTAGTTCCTAAGCCAACTCTGGGGATTAGGTGTCAAAGTGGACCCCAGGATCCTTAGGGCACAACCGGAAAGATGCTGTGAGGATAATGACCCCCGATTTGTTAAACATTTTGAGCAGCATAATACTGGAGAAATATGCTACTCCTTGGAGAAGCCATAATAATAGTATATAACAGGGTAGGCGAACCAATGGCACGCGTGCCATTGATGGCACGCGGCACAATATTTTGGGCACGTCGCCGATCATAAAACATGTGTAAAAAATGTGTTAAGTATTTTATGACGATCGAACGCGAGTGATCCTACGCTGCGAAGTGAATCAGAAAGTCAAAATTATTTGATGGCACGTCAATGACCCCATTAAACATTCTTTAGAAAAAATGGCACGTTGATGCATAAAGGTTCGCCTACACTGGTATATAATATAGCAATAACACATAATTACTAACACATGAGGCGTTGTGTTCCTGGCAACCAAGAATGCCAGAGCTTCAGAGGTGGAGCTGTATTGAGAGCGACGAACGCCATATTTTAGCTGAAAAATAGTTACAATAGTAAGTAGACATACCAAGTATAATATGAACGATACCGCGCAGAAAAGGCGCTTTTATATTTACTTTACCGTGGTCGTACAATGTCAGCACTCTGAATCCTCATAATTATGAGGATATTGGTTGGGCAACACGTTTGTGCGATTCAATACGTACTTACTTTCATACCTATTGGTTAAAATAAAGTTTAACAAAAGCAAGGAGAAGAATCTCCTTTTAAGTAATAAATGTACTTGTGTCAGGAGACTACGCTCGCCCAAAAACCATGTAATACAAACCTCATGACCTTTTTATTTCAACAAAAATTATAATTATACAAACTCTTCGCATATTCAATATTTTGAGAGAAAATCTCTAATACCATGGACTGCAAGGCGAACAAACCAGTCCATCCAGCTACGTTAAGCTGTCGACTATCGACAGTATGTCAGGACCGCATCCTCATATATATTTTGAACACCTCTCACGACGTTCTTCGGATAGCCAGTAGATAAATATTATGACGGAAAAAGTTGAGGGCCAGAGGTCCCGAGGCAGACTACCCGCTAGACGGTATTCCGTGTCCCAAATCACTGGTGGTGACCTGTAACTATATCTGTACGAGGCCATCCATAAGGTGGGTGACAGGAGCCTATGGAGGAGTCTGGTCAGCAAGAATTGGACATTATGTCCTCAGCATTGACGGAACGACCGATGATGATGATGATGATGTGCCGCATCCATGTTGTGCGGAAAACTAACTTACCTAGCAGTCTACTATTAGGCATGGTTTTGGTCCGGCATAATGTGACAATGAAAAGGAACTGTCGATTTTTAAGAACCCTTTTTACATGTTTTTGGTGTTCCTAAGAGAGGCACAAAATTAAAGAAATGTATTTGTACCTTTAGTTGTTCCTTTTCTGAATAACTATGAGAATTTTCGTATTTTAGCGGCGTCGGGACGCCGCTACGGGACTCTCGTTTAATATATTTTTCTAATATCACATTACTTTTATATAGCGGTTCATAGAATACACTTTCTTACCAAATTTCATAATTATAGTGCTTATAATTTCCGAGTAAATCTACTGTGACATACGGACGGACGGACGGACGGACGGACGGATGGACGGACGGATGGACGGACGGACGGACGGACGGACGGACGAACGGACGAACGGACGGACAGACATGACGAAACTATAAGGGTTCCATTTTAAAAATGTCCTCGATTTACCATATAATATTTTGTGTCAGTTTTGTGACGTGCCATATAAAACTGTATGAGAAATGCGTCACAAAACGGACTCTTTTCGCACTTTGTATAAGAGTTCCTTGTTTAATACGGAACTCTAAAAGTTGCGTGTGTTTGGTCCTTCAAGAAAGCAGTGAACCGGTTTTTGTGACTTATTGGCAGCACATGAAATATACCTGAAACGAAAAGCGTCCACAGGCTCTAAAAACAGTTTCCTATCAGAACTAGATAGGTACATACGCTTTATTAAGTATTGTTCATTCCACGACGTAACTCCCCACTCAATAAGCAAGAAATAATATGGCACTTATGTAGCTCCACTTCACGATGTGGACATCTGTCGATCGAACGGCCTGTGACACATTACAGGGCATAGTCGTGGGCACGAGACCACGTGACGGGTGCCCCATGAGGTGGGCTGATCAAATTAAGGCCGCAATAAACTGCCCATTGTACGAAAGTGCCAGGTGTTTAGACGTTAGACGGCCACAACCATTCTGTCAAGAGTGTAACGACGGAGAAGGAGATATAGCTCCACTGGAAATTACGAGTACTTTTGATGAGGTAACCTCCTTTAAAATTACAACATCCCTATTCTGGTTGTTTTAAACTGTATTTTAGAGATTACTCAATAAAAAAACTTACTTGCCTTCAGGTAAGGAGATCTTGTGGACCAGGCAGCAGGGTGGCGGTTATAGATTTTCAATTTATCCAATTATCATCATAACCATGTGTTGATCAAAGAAATAGTCATCTTTAACACGTTGCCTAAAAATACGCAATTCACAATTGCTGCACTGAAAGAAGAAGTTAGAGCATAGTATGAACATCTTGAAATAGCATCTGAATTATCATGAGCCTAGCTATAGATTATGTATATTATAGTAGCAGTAGAAACTAAGAATACTACATTTTATATTAAGGACATTCCCTATTTGACTCAGTACCATTATCAGTATCACCCACGCTCCATAGTCTCAAAAGTCCGCAATTTATAATACCAAAATACGTATTTACATATCCCTGTCCCTGAATCCTAAACTCAATAATGTGCGGCAACGTGCTTGTGATTGTTTAGGAGTCGATAGCGTCCATAGGCTATGGTGTCTGCTTAACCCACGCCAGCGACTTCTCGAGTGACGAATGCGTATCGGATGACGCAGTGAGTGAAGGCTCCTTACGAGGTGGCCTGATGACCTTAGAGTCAAAAGACCTGGGACGACACGCGACCGATCAGCAAGGCATTTTCCGGGAAAGGCCTATGACCAGCAATGGACGTCTATTCAGCTAATGATAATGAGTTATGCCATGGTGTTATGTTGTAACATGCACACTATTTATTAGTGATATGTAATAAAATTACTTACCCTTGGCGCGTTGTAGCAGATAAAGTCGTTCCTTAAGTGAACTACCATAGCCAACTATTCGATACGAGCCATTATGAAAAAATGTTTTTTATACGTGACATTCACCAAATAAGTGTTTAATATTGCTCTGGACTAAATATTACATAATAATTGTAAAATGTATTTATTTTGTTGTACTCATTTTTTCTAAAATGTTGACTGACACGACGTGTCAAATTATTATTTTTAAAAGTTAAAGTAGCTATCCAGCCTCTTAATGCTAGAAGAAGACTACCGGATTATACCGTTGCTATTATATGAAACGAAATGGGTTCAACTTAGACATCTAGCGTCAAGTAGAATAAGTTATTGTATATACATTATTAGCTATTTTATTGAGAGGTGATTGAGAGAAACTCAGTCTTTATAATCTATCCATGCATGCATAAATATCATATAAAATTATAATCATGACCAATAACGTGATATTAATCTTTTCACACATGGATTACATTATTGCATCTACAACATTACTCGAGATTAATGTATTTTGAGCTTAACTACGCAATCGGTACTGATGAAGTCCCTTGGCTTCTTGTTCTTGCCAAATTTATTGCTCTGCGCTAGCGTTATAGACTGCTTTGGGTGCGATATGTGCCTTGATTACTATCAAGGCACATATCGCACCCAAAGATGAGATATCTATCTATCTATCTACACCCCACAAGGTTTATAGATTTGCCCACGCGTCGCTACTCGTACCGTTTGAATAAAAAAGAGTAAGAGTATTAATGAAACTCCTTCTTCTTTCTATTTACATAGTTAAAGAAGAATTTAATTTAATGAACATAAGTCGATGCAATAGCATACACACCGTTTCAATATAGTGTATTCATATGTACCTGCTTACACCTAATGAATGACGAAACGTATTATTTACGTATTTAAATAATGTAAACAACAACGAA
Organism: Epiblema foenella; assembly: GCA_963556455.1. Taxonomy (NCBI): domain Eukaryota; kingdom Metazoa; phylum Arthropoda; class Insecta; order Lepidoptera; family Tortricidae; genus Epiblema; species Epiblema foenella. Next base: position 21,807,091 of record OY747103.1, on the reverse strand, counting down.
AAAATACAAAAATATATTAAGAAATAACATCATGTCTTTATACAACTTTCTTCTCTCTTCATGCGCGTAGGATTTTTTCTTGGCAGTAAACCCGCGCGGAATTAAAAACTCACCAGCAACACCGACGGCTTCGCAATCTCGTTGTATCATCTAAAACATTTGACATTTGTGTATAACTCTTGTCTTACTTTACCTACCTACCCGCGCGGATCCGCCGGAGTATTACTCTATTTGCTAGGGAAAGCAAGTAGAGGCGCGGGATATAATATATCTTATGTACATACCGAAGGTTCACATTACATGCTGGTTACAAAGGAAGAAAGAAATAGCATCCCAAGTGGACTTAATAAACTCATGTTTAAAGGATTCGGAGACTAGGTAGCTACGGGTCGGTAATTTATGTCGTCCTATTACTTTTTATAAATCGACAAGCATACATCGACACGCGGGGCACGTATATGAAAAAGTACATACTTATAAATTAACACTTCTATATTTCAGCGATGAATAATATGGCACGCTATTGCTTGGTTCATGTTACTTCATAGTTTCCCTCGTTTTATCTCTCCCACTTTGCATCTTGCAGTATCGCATCATCACCAAGAGATGGGGAATCTGGTTTACGTACATCCTGAAAAGAAGCACATAATAATACCAAATATATTAGTAAATACGAATGTGAGCAAATAAATACCACATGACCATGACATTTGTTGTTACTTACTTTTCGTTTTATTTAAAGTGCTTAGGGAATTTTAAACTCGATCGTGTGTTTTAAAGACATTTCAAGGAAATTTGGGGCATTTTCACTAATTAATAAACTCAAATCATGACCAAAATCTTTGTTTAATTCATTGTTATGACATGACAGACACGATGACTGACGATGACTTTGTCACGCAGTAATTGACATATTTATACCGTACAATTTAACCATCAAAAAGTTACGTGTTTCCAATCATTTGATCAATTTCTCACTTTAGTATGGGATTTCCATTCAATCGTTCATTCAATTATGTACTAGCGTCGGGTACAAAAAACATGACATTAGCTCAGCAATTTATACTTCAAAATTGACATTAAAATCTATCTAACGGTAGTACATAAAGTTACGTGATTACCCCGCAGTTCATATATGGGGTCAAATGCTACCGATCCAAAATATCCCCAGTCCATCTGATTGGGCATGGACGAAAGTTAATCACAGATGGGAACCTATATGGACTAACTTGCCAGTAGCTGCCGAAGCCTGTCTGGAAATGATAAGGTGCAGATGCAAAAAGAAATGCGCTGCTAGATGCAGGTGTCTCCAACAAAAATTGAAGTGTACAGAAATGTGTGCTTGTGACGGCAAATGCTACACATGAGTACTATTATACGTATTTCACAAGTAACGAATAACATTATACAGGATTAGATTTGTAACTTGTTTGTTTTATTTTGAACCATTGAATTGATTAAACGGTTAGATGGGTCAATCAACTATTTCTTGTTGTTATTCTGTCCCGTCAGCGAGGAGACAACAGTAACCGAGTTTCTTAGAAAAATGTTTATAACATGCACTTCAAGCATGCTCAACAGATGACCCATGTCCAAATGGATATATGCTCACTGCTAAAACTCATGTTTGGTAGACTAAAATCCTATAAAATCACAGTTTTAAAGAGTGACTCAAGAGACGTAACCATGGTAACGAGCAACAAAGAATAGTTGATCGACCCAGATTATTCGTAATCAAAAATGCAACTCGCATGCTAACAAACTTAAATACAAGTACAGTACAAACTACTTAATATAGAATTAGGCGAGTAGTGACATTACATTTTCAAAGAATTATAAAATTTGCTTTACAGGTCCGTATTTTTTATGAAGGATTTTTTTTACTAATTTGTGTTTTTTATTGGTCTAACAAATGGTATGTTTTTGGAATCTACATAAATGTGGCTATTTAAAGATATTTTTTTCATGCCCGAATTGTTTTTCGGTTTTCACGTAATCGCTGCAGATTTTTTTTTTTTACTTGACCATTTACAACTTTTGCCTATATTTATTATTTTTTTATACGAAAATATAATATTTATGCCACAGAAAATGATTGGCTATCCTCAATTTATCCGAAAATGATACCAAAAATGCCCTAGGCTCAATAAATAGGATAATATGAGGACTGAAACAACGCGGGTCGGAACGAATATGAAGTAAAATTTTGACGTGTCACTCGTGTTTTTTTTTTTACTAAGTTGGAATTTATATTGGCCTAACAAATGATATATTTTTAGAATCTACATAAAAGTAGCTATTTAAACATATTTTTTCCATGCCCGAATTGTTGCTTGTTTTCACGCAATCGCTGCAGATTTTTTTTTTTAACTTGACTATTTACAACTTTTGCCTGTATTTCATTTTTTTTCTATGAAAACATGTTATTTATGTCCCGAAATTCGATCATCCATCCTCAATTTATCCGGAAACGATACCAAACATGCCCTAGTGTCTATAAATAAGACAATATAAGGGCTGAAAGGAAGCAAGGCAGAACGAAACTTCCCCCCCTCCCCCTCCCAACCTGCATCGCGTCCACCCTTGTCTCCCGGGCGTTTTCAACTCTAGTACACCTAAGTAATAAGTGTGCCAAGGCTCATGCTTTAATGTCAAAAATATTGGTTCCCATACATTGATGTCCTATAAAGCCCTAACTACCAACCGATTCTTGAATCAAAAAATGCTTTTAGAAACCTTATAATATTGGAAGAAAAAAAAATGTACCACCACTTTACATGTAGGGGAGGTACCCTAAAAAAAATTTTTTATTATTTTATTCTACCGTTTTTTCGGCGTCATTGATATGTATACTCATGCCAAATTACAGCTATCTAGTACTAACGGTTACTGAGAAAAGCGGGGGACGGAAGGACATGGCGAAACTATAAGGGTTCCTTGTTTACTACGGAACCCTAAAAATGATCACGAAAGTGCAAAAGTATCATAGTGCATAGTATCTAGGAATCCCCATTATACAAGAAGAAGCGATAAGGACCGACTAGCAACTCATCCGAACCCTCTGTCACAGACGCTTCTAATGCCAAATCCAATTAGGAGACTCAAAGGAGCTAATGCGCTGTCGGGCTACGGGAAGCTAGGGCAGTGCCCCTATCTTGTCTAAACTCTAACCTTTTGTAAGATGTGCTGAAACGCCACATGAAGAGCACCAGCATAGACCCATCCACCTGGGAGACATTAGCTCATGGCCGAACCGAGTGGAGGCAAACTGTGTTCACCCGGGTGAAAGAGTTTGAAACTAGGCGATGCGCAGACCTTGACGCTAAGCGCGACGAGCTTAAGGCCAGACCACCTGCGGCCATGACCTATAACTAGGTGCTGACTTGCAGCGAGTGTAACCGCACATTCGCTGCAAAGATTGGCTTTGTCAGTCACCAGAGAGCCCATCAGCGTCGCTCTCAGCAATAAAAAAAAAAAAAACAGTCGCTGTGGCCGAATACGGCTAGGAGAAGATGATGACGGAACCCTAAAAATGATCACGAAAGTGCAAAAGTATTATAGTGCATGAGTATCTAGGAATCCCTATTATACTTACAAGAAGAAGCGATTAGGACCGACTAGCAACTCATCCGAACCCTCTGTCACAGACGCTTCTAATGCCAAATCCAATTAGGAGACTCAAAGGAGCTAATGCGCTGCGGGACTACGGGAAGCTAGGGCAGTGCCCCTATCTTGTCTAAACGCTAACCTTTTTCAACCCATCTGTTCATAGTTGTTGAGACTGATCGCAGATTACAAGTAGTAGAAGAAATAGTAGATTGTGTCTCAAGGGAGCAAAATGATATATTTACGGCGAGGGCGGTGTATTGAATTCTGAGTGAAGCGAAAGACTCTACATTAGAATCCTGAGCGTAGCGAGGGATTCTAATGTAGAATCTTGAGCGTAGCGAGGGATTTAAGTGTTTACGCCCAAGACGGAAATAATTTTGCTGCCGTGTGACACATACTGCTTTTCACACCGTCTATGAAGTCCGCTGCTAAAAACATGAGAAGTCTTACAAATAATATTACTACCGAGTGGCACATACTGCTTTTCACACCTTCTATGAGGAAAAAAGTCATTGTTGCCCTCAAATGAGGGAAGAAAAGTACATCTTTAATCCCTCTTTCGAAGGCAACAATAACTCTTTTCTGAATAGCAAGTGTGAAAAAAAATTTTCTTAGTAAGCTTTCGTTTAATACCCCCGTACGTTCCAAAAGACATTTTCCGCCTATATCATTTAAAAATACTTCATCAAACCATAGAAAAAACAGCTTTTTGAGACGCGCTAGTCAAGGTCTAAATCAGATAACCAAGGAGTTAGATATAGATATATTTAATTGCAAGATTCCTTCTGTGAGGCGAGGCATGGAGGCGGCGTATTTTCGCTGAGTGCTTTGTAGCATATTCATTTAATATTCGTCATTTACAATTTAATTTATTCAAGTTAAACATTAGTTTAGAGTGGGCTTGGATTGCTTGTTTTTTTTCTTTTTCTATTTTAACATTCTTGTTCCAATAACGTTTGTAATTGTATACGAGTGCGCACTTTAGTTCAGTATATACACTCTAGCGCTATCTGTGAGATCCTGTAATTGGCTCTGCTGTTAATACGCATGTTGTTACATTGTTTGTACTGCTGTTGGTTCTCCTAATATAAATAAATAAAGAAATAGATAAAAAAGAAAGTGCAAAAGCTTTTTTTGGCAAAACAGCTAAAGCAATATTCCCAAACCGGATCGCACGCACGTGCCGTGCCGGATTTACTCTATTCATTCCCCGTGTCACCTTAATGGACAGGTTTTCTGTCTTAATAAAACCGTGAGTTAACCTATCAAGAGGAATAAGAAATTGCAAGATTATTGTAGGGTCGCTAGGCCAGTTACGCGGCCTGCGTCAGTTTGCGGCCTCCTGCAGGCTAATCACGTAACTTTATGTACTAACGGTAGATAGATTTTACTGTCAATTTTGAAGTATAAATGTATGAGGTGACAATTAAAATTTGACATTAAAATCTACCTAACGGTAGTAAATAAGTTACGTGATTACCCCGCTGGAGAACAAAGTTTTTTCAATTAAAGATATTTACATTTTTACATGCCCTAAAGACATAGTGAGTCGTATGCGTTTTAATTAGTAGCTATTGAATGGGAATATATTAAAAAAAAGCAAGAAAACCTCCTTTCAGTTCATCAACTCATCCAAGTGGCCGCAAAGTGGCGCATCAAATTAACAGGCCGTAAACCCACCTACCGAACCTATTTTTGGTTAGTGGTTTGGTGTGGTTCCAGCTATAAATTAAAATAGGTACGGCAAGTCATAAACACGGCATGTTCATTCCTAAACTGACAAAAATATCTGTACGTTTCCGTACGCGTGTCCAATACAATAATGAGTTCAGGATGCTGTTGGGGCTACCACGCATTTATTTATTTATTTATTCGGAGAACGAACAGCTGCTATCAATACATTAATTTTTGACATTACAAAAAGCCAATTACAGGTTTACACCAGTAACAACACAATAGCAAAGAACAAATGGTGATAAGCACTCTATCCACTGCATCACAGAAGCCAAATAAAGCAGTAGTAAAAAAAAAATGGAGTTTAATATGAAAAGTAAATTACACTCCGTCTAAAACACGCTCATTCAAAGACATTCTCGTCAGTGGCGCTACCGCGAACAGCAAACGAAGTTTTCCCTCTCTGTCGCACTTGCAAGTTTGCATATAAGTGAGACAGAGAGGGAAAACTTCGTTTGTGGTTCGCGGTAGCCCCTCAGGTTACGCCGCACGGTTTGGACGTTACTATTAAAGATATCAATGTCCAACTCCTTCGTTATACTATTAAGGCTTTTACCGGATCGTATCAAGAAGCTATTTTGTCTGTAGTTACGCGAAACAAGATGAATTGAGAGGGAGAGAAAACACCTTTTCGATCTGGATGGAGTATTGAATGAAGGTTCAGCCAGTAAATCTGGGCAATCGACATTGTTACGTTAGTAATGTTTATGTAAAATGGCTGACAGCATAAATAACTTTCTTAACTTGGGCGGGTAATCGTTCGTCTGCCACAAAGTTATATAAAATAGTTTGTGGCTGGAAAAAAACAACAGGACAATAAATGATGTCTTTCTCTGTCGGTCTTATACAAACTTGTATATGACCATCTCGCTCGGTAGTGGTATTATTTGATGACGAATCTGGTTAGCTTGAGATATGAAATATGGCCTTAACAGATGCATTTAAAGATTTAATCCAGTTAAGAGACAATAGCAGTTCATCTCCTTCCTAGTACCAATTAACGGTGAACTCAGTATTCGTTCGTTATCAGCCATACATGATCAATGTTGAGGACACACACGGAAGAGAATTGCGAGCGGCGCCACAAATCAAACTTAACAGTTAAAAATAACTAATCTACTCGTATTTTCGGGTTCTCTTCTGTGTTAATTGACATTATTTGATACGTATTTTAACATTTTCTCCGATAATATCTAGTACTGGACTAGGATCTAGTATTGCGGAATAATGTCATAGATTTTACGTCTATTTTTTAAAGAAATATCGCCTCAAATATTTCATTACTTAAAAACTGCTTTTTTCCGCGTATATTCTGATATACACAATAAAAGCAAAAAATGGCATCGTTACTATTTAAATTTTCGATAAAAGCATCATATCCTTTAATCACTTTACTGGAATAATCAATATTTTTGTCATCTGTCTGCCAATTGTCGACCGAGAACACGCATGACCACTGCATGCACATGCAAATAAATACCACAAAGCGCCACCAATAATGAAAAAACCTCGACAAGTGTGTCACCTCTCTACGAGGCATCGTTAGGAGATGCTGGCGGTATATGTTGCTTCATATGTCTTGACCAAATAACGCCGCGGGCTTAGCAGTCCGGCTATGATTTTGCTCCGATTAGGTATTTGACATATATGTACTAAAATTTATACCATAGTATTGTTATCGCTATAGATAGAAAACTACCAAATTATCATAATAAATAAAAAAATTAAACAAATTAATCATAATCATAAAAAGAGAAGACTAAAGATTCGCAAAAATGTTATTTTTTTAATAGTCCAAATGTAAATTGAAAGTAACCAATAGAATTCTCAAGTGTAATTAAAAAATAAACTGTATGGCAAACTATGTCCTTAAACGCAATATATCACGTCCAAAATGGCGTTTTTCATATAACGGGATTACGAGGCCATTGCACTGTGACGTCACATTTCACTGCCTGTCAGTAGGTATGGAGCGTTTTCAGTGCTCGTCAGCTATATATATATTTTACTTCTCGTTATATCTTTTGTGTTGCTGTAATGGTAGTTGGTCCAGTACGAATATTTGATCGTGTCTAAAAATGGGTTCGAATAGCGTCATACATTTTTTTTGTAAAAATAGACAATTGCGGTACGGCAAGCGTTTTATCTATTCATTTCACGGCCGAGACGCGCAACGCAATGAAGGATGAAACGGAACGTATTTTTTATTTAGAACGCAAACAGTCGCATATTCAAGTGACAAATGTTATACACGTAGTGTACTTAGAAACATTAACACAAAGACCTGGAGATTCATTTTTCTTATGACTAATAAAAACTAAGCTAAATTGAACCGGTCCTCGATGCAGCATTAATATCAGATCTGTTACAGGTACGTTTTAAAATAAAAGAGATAAGTGTAATTTGTAAAATAATTGATGTCTTATCAATTTAAATATGTAATTACATACAGTATGTACAGTATGTATTATTAATAGTACATCTTTTGTTATTTTTGAATAATAACGATATATAATGTAAGCATGAAATAATGGATTTAATATTAATTGAGATTATTTGACACATACCGCAGAATGATGAAAAACCTCGTAAGTAGTTCTCTTTCATTCTTAACATTCTAATGCTTAAAATCGGGTATAGAAATCTCTTGTCCTAAAGTCCATCATCACTGTCATATTTTGCATTGCGTATGCATCGTTCGTTTCAAAATATTCATCCGTGTGTTCCCATCTGTCTGCATCGCTGCCATTTGATCGCGAACAACAGGCGAATTGGATTAGTTCGGATCACATACGAGATCAAGGATATGTACGTTTTGTTTCTAACAGCTGACATACTTACCATCTGTGTCTATTGATAAATGTTAAAAATGTATATCGATCGATGTTTCACGACCGCTTTAGCCTAGTTGGTAGTGACCCTGCCTACGAAGCTGGAGGTCCCGGGTTCGAATCCCGGTCAGGGCATTTATTTGTGTGATGAACACGAATATTTGTTCCTGAGTCTTGGATGTTTTCTATGTATTTAAGTATATATTTATCTATATAAGTATGTATATCGTCGCCTAGTACTCATAGTACAAGCTTTGCTTAGTTTGGGACTAGGTCGATTTGTGTAAGATTGTCCACAAATATTTATTTTATTTTATTTATTTATTTATCGGTTTTGTAAGCAACTTTATTGAAAATTCTTTACCGAGTTAAATATAGGTCACTGAGCTTATTAAACATAAGATAAAATATGAGACGCCTGAAGGACAAGACGTGCGTGTACTCACGAATATGAAATAATGAAAATAATGTTTCGTCCCAAATTAAAAGTGGAGGAGCACTGTGAGAAATCAAGCTGTCAAAATATTTAATAGATTACCACAAGAATTAAAAATCATTTCAAAATGCAGTACTTTTAAACAGAAATTAAAATTGTTTTTATTGAGAGGGTGTTTCTACAGTGTGGATGAAGTATTCAAACATGATTAGGCGTTAATTATAGGGATTAATGTAATTTTTATTTGCATACTCTAATTCCTATTTAGATATATAACTTGGGTAATATTGAAAATGTATTTTCTAACACAATCTTGTACTGTTTAAGAAATAAATACTATCACTATGACTATGACTATGACTAATTCACAAAAAAATGTAGGTTATAAAATGTAACGTATCCGCTTGTCAAAAGAATACCCTTAATATTGATAACATTTTTTTAATTTCAATATGACTAAGAAAAAATGACGTACAAAATAACGGAGAAAACGTAAAAAATAATTTGCGAAGTCTGTATTCTGTAGTCTTTTCTAAGTTTTGCTTTGTTGTCATGAATATATTCATAGTGACTCTATGAGCTGTACTCATAGAGTCACTATGAATATATTCATGACAACAAACTAAATTGCGCCTCCGACATAACACCTGCGTGTTAATTACGGATACCTACGGGTTAATTCAAATTAACCCATATATCAACAACATAGACAACAGATCCACATTTCATGTCATGTGGGCTTCAAATTCATATGACATTTCATAATTCAATTAGTGCTTACTAGTGTTCAGTGTAATACGGCACGTGATCCTCATTTCCATACGGGTTGTCTATTTGATTCATCTCTTCAAAAATGCAATCACATTTCAATAAGTTTGGCGCGTTCGTTCTGCCACGTTAGCGTGACGTGCGTGAGAGAGGCGCGCATACAAATATTGAGTTGTGGTTGAGATTAGAAGCAACGAATAAAAATAGACGTATAAAAATAGTAATGTTGAAAGGACTTCAAATGGAGATATACTATTACAGTTGGAAATATTAATCCGATTACAATGGGGTATAGTCTAACACTAATTTGACCACGTACCTATGGTTCCAAATTTTAATATTTGAGCTAATATTAATAATAATAATAATTTAATTCAGAACCGTAATTCCATACACAAAATTAAAACTAAAATATGTTAGTAACAATAATTCTTAAGAAAATATGTTAGTAAATGCACGAAATAAAATTGACACTATACAATACATAATAATTTAAACACAAAAAATTAGCGCCCCACTGTGGTGTGGAGGATCCACTGCCGCAGTATCGGGGAGTCCCACCTCTCTGCCAGCGTTCGTAGGATGGTGTTCGTGGAGCCGCGCACACGCCTCATCATCGAGGCGGCCCGCTTCCTGATGACGGCGTGAAAACCGTCAATTTGCCGCTCCGCAAACATCGCGGAGGCGCAAACAGCACCCTACACGCATCATTATACTGGACACGCAGGGCGCTGTATGCACGCTGCGTGTCCAGTAGTATATTACCATAAGATATAAGATTTTATAATTGAGCTAAAAATCGATAAATCATTTCAATAAATTCACTTCTATATTTTAGTTGAATAGTCTCCTGCCATATTATCTGACACTTGCCAGATGTCAGATGACACACAAGGTGCGCGAAAATATCCGACACGTTTAGAGTCCTTATGCGATATAATGATATCTCGTAGATCAAGGGCACCAATATGTATGTACATTTTTTCACCTTAATCCATTTAAATAAGTTCCAAAATTGTATTCATATTTATGCCCTTAACTGAAGATTTTTTTGAGAAACAAAGTGGTATGAAGCCTTGGGTCGAACTTACGAGTTCGGCTCGACTACAATGGTGTTACAATAGAGGACATTGGTATAATACCACAGAATAATTGGGTGGATCAACTATTTTTTGTTGCTCGTTACCATGATTACGTCTCCTGAGTCACTCTTTAAAACTGTAATTTTATAGGGTTTAAATCTACCAAACATGAGTTTCAGCTATGACACTGGATGCTAAGGCACTGGATGGCGGGACTAATAAACCCTGAGGCTGAGCGGGTTTATTATGTCAATTAATATTAATTAATTAATTTGTTAAACTAACATAGGATAAGTAACTAATCACTAACGACTCGATGGACCTATGTTGCCTGATTAAATAAATATTATTATTATTATTATGAGCATAAATCCATTTGGACATGGGTTATCTCTTGAGCATGCTTGAAGTCCATATTATAAACATTTTTCTAAGCAACTCGGTAACTGTTGTCTCCTCGCTGACAGGACAGAATAACAACAAGAAAAAGTTGATAGACCCAATTAATAGTACAGAAGGTTTTCTGTCTAACAAAACCGATGTTTCACAGCTAATCATGGCATCCCGCTCGCACGCGCTAGCTGCATAGCAAGTTCTCTTTTGCTCCTAGCGCGATAGGGTATCCGACACCACGGGGGCGTGCCAGAGTGTAGAGTTTAGCCGAAGCGGCAAGAGGAACAGTAGAGCTACCGCGAACAGCAAACGAAGTTTTCCCTCTCAGTCGCACTTGCAAGTTTGCATATAAGTGAGACAGAGAGGGAAAACTTCGTTTGTGATTCGCGGTACTTCGAACTGCATATCGTGCCGTCCCTCTCACTCATATAGTGAATAACACGAGAGTGAAAGGGACGGCACTATACGAAGTTCGGAGTACAGGCTCAGAGGGCTTACCGGGAACTGCAACGATGTTTCTGATGATCTATACGTAAGTGCGATAGAGAGGGAAAACTTCGTTTGGGTTCGCGGTAAGCCCTCAAGCCAGGTAGTACATAATGATCAAAGGTCTTGTCCAAAGTTAAATATAGACGAAAATACTTCTGAATAGTTCACACGTCACATTTTTCCTCCAACAAAACCTTTATAGGTTCAGCGGAAATGAGACCCTCGATTTTCTCCCAACAGGAAATTATCTTCAAACATCACAGGTAGCACGGCCTTAATTAAATTCTTATTTAAATGCTTTTTGCGTTAATTAACAAAAGGTTTTCTTTTAAGGCGTTTATTAAATAGGTACGTACGGTCCTAATTTCGTAGCTTGGTCTACAAGTGATGTGTAACTATGAAATAATCATTAGGCAATCACAATCAGTGATCCAAGCTTGTTTGCCATTGGCAATGGGACGCTGCCATCTTGGAAATAATGTTTGGGTTATTCCATGGGCATTTTGGGTCCCTAGATCGAAATAATAAAGAAATAATCTACAATAAAATAAATAAAAATAAATATTTTTGGACAATCTTACACAATATAAGATTTCAAGCTTACATGGTCATTTACATTAGAATACAAACATACATTACTGTATTTTACTGTATACAAATATACATGGTAAATATCCCGTTTCAGATCGTAATTCTAATCTTACACAAATCAACCTAGTCCCAAACTAAGCAAAGCTTGTACTATGGGTACCAAGTGACGATATACATACTTATATAGATAAATAGATACTTAAATACATAGAAAACATCCAAGGAACAAATATTCGTGTTCATCACACAAATACATGACCTGACCGGGATTCGAACCCGGGACCTCCAGCTTCGAAGGCAGGGTCACTACCAACTAGGCTAAAGCGGTCGTCAATAAGTTATGTTTTTATTACATGGATTTATAGTTACGGAAACACCGTTTATGCTGGTTACTAGATCAATCCAAAATTAAGCTCTGTGGCCCTTAACTTTTGATATGTCCACTGAAAAGACGCGACCCTAAATCTGACAATGACCCGTATACTATAATCTATTCACGCGTAGGCTGCCTACAAATTGGCAGTTCGGGCTCGGTACGACATCAGGAAGCAGTAGCTGTCAGTGTTAGCTAACAGCAGAGAAGGTACAGATTCGTGACTGTGCGCGAACATTGAAATGAAAGCTTCCTGTTCGGTGCGGCATGTGCAAATGCGTGAGCCGTGCGGTACCAATGCAGGACGCCCCGCGTCATTAGAACAAGTCTATTACAATATTTTTTTCACTTCTCATGCTCGAAAAGTGTGTCATATTAGACTTGTCAAGCGGGGCTAAAGTGGTACATTTAACCCCTAGGGAAAATCACGGCTGCAAAATTATTTTACGTCTCGTGTTTTGCAACACTCGCTATGCTCAGGATTCTAGTTTTGAACCACTCGCTTCGCTCAGGATTCTATTTTCGAACCACTCGCTTTGCTCGCGGTTCAACCATAGAATCCATTCGCTAGCACGTGGTTCAATCCTAGAAGCCATTCGCTAGCTCGTGTTTCAATTCCACACTCGTGGTTAAAATACAACTTTGCACCCTTGAATAACAAATTACTATTTCACTTCTCATGCTCGAAAAGTGTGTCATATTAGACTTGTCAAGCAGGGCTAAAGTAGCACATTTAACCCCTAGGTAAAATATGAATACATATTTTTTATTTACGAAACATTTGAATTTGACCAATCAAAATACTACACCGATTAAATCCACCAATCACAAAACACTAATTTAACTCTTTAAAAAATATTTGTTATTGGGTATCAACCAACCAGAATACAACTTTACTAAAATCGACCAATCAGGAAACAGAATTAATTTCTCTAGTCTAAAGATTAAGTTTGTAGTAGTCCCTATTTCACAATAATTAAAAAAGTGATTAAATCGTTCTAGCAACGCTTTGAAGTGCTCAATGGAAGGTCAGTTAGCTTTTTTCGAGCGTGAATGTTGCGCGCGAACCGCGGTGTCTATGTTTTGTGTGTCAAAGCAGTTTAGAAAAAAAAACATGCTGCCAATTTACATATACTTTCGAAGGAAAAAGTAGAGTGTAAAACTCTGGTCTTAAAGCCATATTACCCCTCGAACTATTTCATCTAATCGAACTATTTATAACTATCTCGTGGTAATAAGGCTCATTTTATACCCTTGTCATACAATCTGCTATATAAATCTAAATTTACCTCAATCAATCAGTTAGAAACATCTGAACCACTAAGCCCTAAGCCTTTATAATTGAAACGATTCAACATGGATCGGTTTCTAAAGAATTTGAATGACGAATGGGATAATTTAATGGCTATGATTTATTGGGACCTTGTGATTTGTCGAGCGTATTCATTTTAATATTTAACACGCTTGACTAAATTACATTTAATTGGAGTCTAAATTGGTTCTTAAGTTATTGAAAATTAATAAAATGTATTTAGATTTAGGTTGGGTTGCACCAAATTGTCTGTAATCGTAAGCGGTGTTCGTTAAAATCTGATTGTATGGAATGTTTGACAAGTTTCTATGGCACGAGAGCTGCCGGCGCCATATTTGACGATGACCGGCCTGTGATCGTATGTTGGTGCAACCCACCCTTAGTCTACTATATCCCAGGGCCGGAACAGGTTTTTACTATGTTGGAAATATTTCCTAAAGTACTTCTTATATCTCCATTTTTATTTTAAAATTTGCTTTTGTTAGCCTTCATCTATGGAATAAATGATTTAAAGTACGAAAAAATATCGTAAAACGATATTAACCGAAATTTTTAACCGGTTAATTGTATGAAGACGAAACCGTTTTCCGAGCCCTGCTCTTTTCTACCGTAAGAGTTTAACAAATTAAAGGGGTTACACACGAAATTAACCGAATTCACTAATAGACGTAGGGATAGGGATATTTTGCTTGAGAATTAATACAAATTACATAAAGGAAACATAAAAAATTAGATGTTTTATTGGCTACTTGTACGAAAATATAAAAGTACATAGTATTGGGTCTTGTGCGATGGTACCGTAACCCTTCGCGTGCGACTCGCACTTGGCCAGTCTCTTTTTGTTCTGGACCCGATTATTGAGCGGCTAAATGGTAAACACTGTCACTTAAATGTGTTCTAGAATAAATTAATTAATAATCTTACGACTACGTTCCCATCCCTCCCCCTCTGTCGTAACTCGGCGATCACTGATTAGGGGCCGTACGGTCCGGCGTTCTAGGCACATACTCACGGACCTGGACGACGTAATCACAGCGTCCATCGAAAGGTGGAACGCTGCGCTTACGGCGTCCAACTCAGACACGACGTGTACACTTAGGCATTCCCGCCGGCGGGGACGTCCACCGCGCGATCGCGACAACACTGACACTATATATCCCTATTCGTCCCGGTACCGCCACACCAGGTAGAGTCAGTCTGACTAAGGTTGGACCTAGATGAGTTTCTTGCTGGACTCTTCTCAGCTAGGCTAGGTTTAGTGAATCAGCGACAAAACTCCCAGTAGCTCGATCCCACGCACACCTCAGATTCGCTTGAAACCGCTCAATCAATCTCAGTGGAGCGCAAACTCTTAGTCACTCAGTGTCAGAGGTTTTACCCTGGATTTTCCCCAGGCTACTCGCCAACCGCGCACTCCTATCGCTTTATTAGGCCCGGCCTATAAAGCCACGGTTCAAAAAAAAAAAACTTATGAATCAGTAATCAAGCACAATGAAATCTTCCACCTTTTCGAGGCGGTATGTGCGGGAATAATAAAGCTCTTTAGGTCTTCTATTCTCCAACGATCCTCTTCATAGACAAGACAATACACTTATCTAAGATTATTTATTTATCGTATGGCAATTATTTCGAACCGTGAGATCTTCGAGAACACAGTACGGTTGCCCGTTTTTGTTGCACTGTCACGTATAGGGTAGCGGTGGGTCACCTGTGGGTGCTCCCTACGGACGTGGTGTAACTTCGACCCCCCTATGTCAAGTGAGTGGGTAACTTGACGGTCAGAACTTCTCAAGCCGCCCGGAGGCCTCTAACTCGGCTTAACGACTGCTATCATAGGCAGCAGCCGGGATCTACGGCTTAACGTGCATTCCAGAGCATGGGAGCGCTCAGATAATAACCACTCAAAGCGGTCACCCATCCAAGAAGTGACCTGACGTTGCTTAACCTCGCATGCCGCACGCTGTACGCGGGCGCCGCTGGGCCACGAGCGCTGCTGGACTAAGATTATTCATACGTAGAGTACAACGTGTTTCTAATCCATTCTAAATAGACGCTAACGGGTGTGTATTCTGTAATGGGGAGAGTAAATCTCACGCTCCTGGCTACCCCGATGAGCCATCCGTCATACAGTAGTGGGCCCCCCGAGTCCCCCCTTCGAGCTTGCTGCGTCTTCTTCGCACACTTTGGCGCTATACACATTACACCATGTTTAAAACGCATATAGTCCTCCGTGATTCTCTTTTTTCCACTTGAACAAGGGGCCACGACGCCCTCTCCAACTTGAAGAGGCATCATTTCTGTACTCGGATTTGAATTTATTATGTTCTTGTCTGTCTGTCCAAATCCTGCGTATGTAACGGGCAGGCCGAATAATGTTTTATGATCCAGTGCTAGGATGTTTACGTGATTTATAGGCACTTTTTCAACGAACATCAAAGCGATGTCATATAATTCCTGATTGATATAATGATAACTAGGATGCATGTAAATTCGGATAATTTTTTTATACAATTTGGTCTCGTTTCCCGGTTTGGTGTATTCACCGTATCTTATAACGATATCCACTGGTCTTAAATACATGACACAGTGCGCCGCTGTGAGGACCCAGTTATCGGCGATAAGGCTGCCGGTACAAAATCTTAGACGAATTCTGGCTCCTTCCAATGCAACGGCAAACGGGAATTGATTTTTCGAGTCGATCTCTCCTTGGTATATGCGGAGGTTGCCGTCGACAGGGCCACTTGCGATCAACTTTATAAGTACTCCCAGAATAGATAAGAACATCATTCTAAAATTATTTGAAGAATCTATAACTGAAATATAACGGACCCGAAGGTAAATCAAATTTATTCTGAAAGTTACACAAGAAACCGTTAGAAAATGCGTTCAATATTTTATTGTTTTAATATATTGTTTTTATCGTACTTATTTCAACGTACTCGTAAATCGGAATAGATTTGAATACCAGTAATGTGGGTGTATAGGATTATCTACTTCTCGTTCCTCACGTTATGTGGACTTGTAAACCAAATGTTTACTTTTTTATGGGACAGTTAACTCAAATAGAAACTGAACGAACCCATGCTGGTAAGGGTGCTTACTGGGCACTGCTGCCTAAATAAGTACATGCACACATTAGGTTTTTTTTAAATCTGACTGTGGCTTTATAGGCCGGGCCCAATAAAGCGATAGGAGAGCGCGGTTGGAGAGTAGCCTGGGGAAAAACCAGGTGAAAACCTCTCCGACACGACCACGCGTGTGGTTTGGAACACTGAAATACTCTTAGAGTTTGCGATTCACTCACTGAGATTGGTTGAGCGGTTTCAACTATAAATAAATAATCTTAGACAAGTGTTGTGTCTTGTCCATGAAGAGGCTCGTTGGAGAATAGAAGACCTAAAGAGCTTTATTATTACCGCACATACCGCCTCGAAACGGTGGAAGATTTCATTGTGTTTGAAAAATCCAGGGGAAAACCTCCGACACGACCGCGCGTGTGGTTTGGAACACTGGAATACTCTAAGAGTTTGCGCTCCAGTGAGATTGATTGAACGGTTTCAACCGAATCTGAGGTGGGAGTCGAATCGAGCTACTGGGAGTTTTGTCGCTGATTCACTTAGCTAGCCTAGCTGAGAAGAGTCCAGCAAGAAACTCAGCTAGGCCCGACTTGGGTCGGACTGGCTCTGCCCGGTGTGCACTAGGACTGAGTTATACAAGGCGGTGCAAACTGCCTCGAAGCGGAGGAGACGCCTGCACACATCCTAACTGATTGCCCTTGTCAGATGCGCAGCCGTTGCTCCATCTTGGGCAAAAGCATTATGAGATCAAGTTTCTCGAATTCAGCAAAATCCTGCAATTCTTGACTTTACCGAGAATTGTAGTATGTGGCGATCACAGTAGATGATAGATGAGTAATGGTCGATGTGATACGAGGGCCAAGGGGCCTGGAATCAGGGATCGTTTTCGGGACGGTATAAGCGGTATGGTAGCGGTATTGGATATCAATACTGCTTCGTTATAAAGGTAGAACTGTACCGGTTGAAATATAAATGTACGCTACCGGTATAAAATAACGATATCGCTATTTTTCATAGGTGTACTCAAACCTTTATTATAACGGTAGCAAACCGGTATTTTTCCGGTAACAAAAAATTTCGAACATAACTTTTACGATGGGTACGTAAGTGTGACCAACAGCGAAAAGCTACTACGTCAGTAATATATCGCGCCGAACGAAATTTAACAAAAATGGGTATTTTAGGCATTTACCTAATAACTAGCGCTGATTGCTAATTTGCCATTCAGTAAATTTAATAATTTGCCATTCAGTAAATTTAAGTCCCATATTAAAAGGTATTTGCTAAGCCAGGCGTATTATACTGTCAACGATTTCTTAAATGACAAAAATGCTTTCAAGCCAGTGGTAGTTTAATCCTGTTACTTTTAATATATCTATGTTTATTTTAGGATATATTCTTGTATAATAGTTCCGTTACGTTTTATGTAACACGATGCTATTTCTCGCCTCACAGTCGCCTTAACTTTGTTATTATCAATGTCCGCCAGCTTGAATATGTCATGCTCGCTTTAAGGGCTTTGCCTACGGTGGCGTCGTTGATCGGGTCGCCACCTTCCCTAACAGATGGTCGAGGGAGGCGATGGCTGAGATACGCGTCATACTCGTGATCGGGTGCTGTTTGTGGAGTCCGGTCTGTTCATGCTTGCTAGGACATAGTGACTACGTTAATACTAGTGTCTTTTATAAGGGATTGACGAGAGACATCATCCTGTTGTGGATTCGTTTTTATTATCAGTGACTTAGAGACCATATACATCTCTAACAATATTAAATTAATTTTAATTTTGACGCTCAGAGACCATGTACATCTCTGGGATAATATATTAATTTCACTCCTTGTTTAATCTTGAGACCTTATACATCTCTAACTTAATATTTGTAATAGATAACTTTGCAAGTTTATCTTCACTGTATGACATTAATTTTGTTATAATTGTTAAACTCGAAATTATTATTCCTTCTTGAACTGTAAATTAATATTTTGACATGAAAAATGTATTACTTATTATAGTCAGACTTTCTTAAATTATAAATTAATATTTTGACATGTAAAAGTGCCCTTGTGGCCTATTTGCAGAATAAATGTTTGTATTTTGTATTTTGTATTTGTATTTTGTATTGGTTGGCGCCATTGGCGCCTCTTAAAGCCCAAACTATACCTTAATGAAAACAGTTCAGGTATCGAAAAAAGTAGCGGTACCGTTATATTCCGCTACCGAAAAATTTCTTTTGCGGTATCGAAACCTAACCGAAACCGTCATACCGTTTTAAAACGCTACATTTATTTTCCGGTTATGCAGTCCCTGCCTGGAATAACCTTTACTCCCAAATAAAAAATAAAACTAACCGAATAGGTATTTTGATTAGAATTACGATTTGAAACGGGATATTTACCATGTATATTTTACAAATCGAAAAGAGACTGTTTCCGGAAAGAACTCGCGTATTGATACTGTGAGTGTGGTGTGTCGTGACCGTAATCGAGTTTCAAGTGACAAGGCGGACGGTGGTAGTGACGGTGACACTGTGCGAAAAAAGCGAACCAGGAAAAGGGTAGATCGCTATGGTGTGTGGGTAGACCACAACTAAAACTCGCACGTCAGTTAATCCTTGATAATGGCGCTTGCAACAGTGCCGAAATATCGGGAACTCATAAATACAAATATAAATAGTAAATATCCCGTTTCAAATCGTAATTTTAGTGTAAATGACCATGTGAGCTTGAAATCTTTGGTATTTTGATTATCTTTACCCGTTTTGAAGATACTCAATTTCAATGAATGGATCGAATCGCAAACTCGAAAGTGTAATATCAATATATAATAATTAGGATGAATACCTAATTTGATAGCTTTGCTATATATCTTCTAAAGTGGCTCGCTGTCAACTTCAACTAGATATAATTCGTACGACGGAAAGACACACAACACATAACGAAGGTTTTATTTTTACTTTCGAGGTACGGGTAACGGAAACGTTATTTTGTTTAGAGAATCCTTTTTTAGAATACTCGTATCGGAATTATAGATGAGAGCTAAAGTGAACAACGCTGTTACACCTTTTTGTCGTTAATGGAGTACCTAACCGCGTTTTCTTGAGCATTGTTCTTTGTCTCCGAATATACCGCAGCTGCCAGCGAACGTCTTCTTCACAATAGGTTATTCAGTGTGTATTGTTCACCGAAGGCTGTCCACTACTATCTTCTGTACACTGTAATATACTGTAATGTGCCTGTCTTATTCTAAGTCTATTATTACCATAACAAAGAAAACATGGCTCTCTACCCACGATGGACCGGAGAAGGTATATGATTTTTCACACCTGCTATTCAGAAAAGAGTTATTGTTGCCTTCGAATGAGGGATCAAAGTTGTACTTTTCTTCCCTCGTTTGTGGGCAACAATGACTCTTTTCCTCATAGGTGTGAAAAGCAGTATGTGACGCTCTGTAGTAAAATCATTTGTAAGATAGTTCATGTTTTGAACAGTAATGAAAAGCAGTACCTATGTGTCATACGGTAGCAAAATTATTTCCGTCTTGGGCGTAACCACTGGAATCCCTCGCTACGCTCAAGATTCTACGTTAGGATTCCTCGTTACGCTCAGGATTCTATTGTAGAATCTTTCGCTTCACTCAGAATTCAATTTACCGCCCTCGCCGTAAATATATCATTTTGCTCCCTTGAGACACAATCTACTATTAGAGTGAAAGGTGTGGTGTGTGCACATCAATCAAGGGCATAAGACAATCTGTATACCTAATCTTACTTCATTTCAACGCAGGCAATTGCAGCCCTCGAAGTCTGGATTTGTAACTATGTAACTATACCTCGCAACCAATCAACCATTTTTAGAAATTATTACTGACTGCTTTATTTTTTTTTTTTTAATTATTGTACATCCGTCGTGACCATGAGTTACTCGAATTAAAAATTCTGCTTTTTATAAAAATTGCGAATCTTGTTGTGGTGATGTTTTAGTCATGCCTCTGCTTTAATCAACGCTCCGTTGAGACGTTGTTTCCTTGTGTTTCTCTTTATATTGGATGAAATATTCAGGGGCGCTACCGCGAACAGCAAACGAAGTTATCCCTCTCTGTCACACTTACGTCCGAACGTCCAAGTGCGACAGAGAGCAAAAAAAAACTGCGGCTTTTAAATATCGGCGGCAAGTTGGATTTCTGTAGCACGCAGAATAAATAGGCACAGATAGTCGAAACAGCTTACGCGCTGCTTAATGGTAATTACAATAAATATGATTAGTGCCTATGCCTGTAACTCGCTCTCGTCATTACCCTCCTTTTTGTAGGCAGTCTTGAAAAATATGATTATATAGATTAAGACTCGGTTTTATAAAGATCCGTTAGACCTTATGTCGGTTTGTTATGTCAAAAAAAGTACTGAGTTACTGACATTTGATCTGACATTTGGTCTAACGGATCTTTATAAAACCCGGCCTAAGAGGCCTTGGCTTAACGACTGCTATCATAGACAGCAGCCGGGATCAACGGCTTAACGTGCCTTCCAAAGCACGAGAGCGCTAAGTTAATAACCACTCAAAGCGGTCACCCATCCAATAACTGACCTAGGCCGACATTGCTTAACCTCGCATACCGCACGCGGTACGCGGGCGCCGCTGGGCCACGAGCGATCCCCGTTTACTGATACTAAACCGATTCTATTTGAAAATGTTGAGTGGAACAGACCTCCCGGAAATTAATGCATTGCTATGGATACAGGTAGTAATTTCTGTATGACATTGACATGGGTAAACTCTTACTCCATTACATATTCTACTTTAACACCAATGATATAAAGTTTTTAGTAATTGGGTCATTCTACTTTTTCATGTACATAAATTTCAGACAATTTTTTTAATGCAGATTTTGGAACACTTCATATTTTGATATTGTTATTTAGAAAGAGGTTTAATTGTAGTATCACTTCCGATAGTTTTGGTAATTAACGAACCACAGATAATATCTATAAATCGAGTAACTCAGTGGTCCTAGGATGTCTCACCATTTGTATGAAAAAATGGTTTTCACCACTTTTTTACCCACCTTTTACAGCAATATGTTAATATTTAAGTATTTTTACTTATAAATTCCTTTTTTTAGGTTCAGGTACTATTTCGAAATCCTATTTTTGTATACTAATTCAATACATATCATAGATTTTTTTATTGTAATAGAAAGCTGGTCTAAAATCATATGTTTGTAATAGGAACTTTAATATATTAGCTAATATATTAAAGTTCCTAATTTCACTTTAATAAGTGAAAAATTTCCTCGCTCTAGTGAGGTAAAAAGATTTGTGTTATACACGGCTGCAAAGTTATTTTACGTCTCGTGTGTTGCAACACTCGCTACGCTCAGGATTCTATTTTTGACCACTCGCTTCGCTCAGGATTCCATTTTCGAACCACTCGCTTCGCTCGCGGTTCAACCATAGAATCCGTTCGCTAGCTCGTAGGTCAAGGTTCAATCCTAGAAGCCATTCGCTAGCTCGTGTTTCAATTCCACACTCGCGGTTAAAATACAACTTTGCACCCTTGTATAACAAATAACTATTTTTTAGTGGAGGTGCGTAGTAATGGGGGAATGTTATTCAAATGTGCGTAGTTTCCTTATACGTGTGTTACCTCGTCCCCCCAAATATGGTGAAATATTTCGTTCGGAAAGATGCGCTGAAGGCGACTCCTGTCTTAAAAAATGCTCTAAGGAGGTAACACACAAAAAAGAACACCACCTAATTGAAAACCTTCTTTTTTGAAGTCGGTTAAAAATAGGCCTCGAAGTGCACCAATCTCTTTACTTGAAGATGTGCCGTGCCCTGTGCTGCCGTGCTAATTTAAAAACTCGTATCTCTGTATACGATCGTGGTAAAGATTCGACTTCTTAATTTAGCATGGTACAAAGTACAAACATTTATTCTGCAAATAGGCCACAAGGGCACTTTTACATGTCGAAATATTAATTTACAATGTATGAAAGTCTGACTATAATAAGTAATACATTTTTCATGTCAAAATATTAATTTACAGTTCAAGAAGGAATAATAATTTCGAGTTTACAATAATAACAAAATTAATGTCATACAGTGAAGATAAACTTGCAAAGTTATCTATTACAAATATTACAACATCAGTAAAGTTAGAGATGTATAAGGTCTCAAGATTAAACAAGGAGTATAATGAAATTAATATAATAACCCAGAGATGTACATGGTCTCTGAGCGTCAAAATTAAAATTAATTTAATATTGTTAGAGATGTATATGGTCTCTAAGTCACTGATAATAAAAACGAATCCACAACAGGATGGTGTCTCTCGTCAATCCCCTATAAAAAGACACTAGTATTAACGTAGTCACTAGATCCTAGCAAGCATGAACAGACCGGACTCCACAAATGGTAGTGTGTGTTTATATTACTTGTTTACAATAGCTTCGATATAACACAGCCGCTGCTTTCAGCCGCCTTCTCTCAATCTGAAATAGCTTATATTATTAATACATACCCCAAATATACTCGCATTTTATGAATATCCAATATCTACGGGTGATCAAGCAGACGGTGCATAGATTGAAAACAGTATACTTAAGTCCCTATGTGTGCTGATGTATCTATCAAAGAATATAAAGAAAAGGATCACTGTATTGAAAGTATCTACTACCACTAGTAGCTTTATGAGCTGTAGGTATCATGAGTAATCTTTTTCAGGTTTTCAGCACGTATGGCTCCATTTGAAAAAAAAGAACTGTGTCGATAAAAAAACCAGCCAAGTGCGAGTCCGACTCGTGCACCTGTCCCGACCGAATTAATTCAAGAAAATCTTAACAACATGGTGTAGAAATTGAACGCCATTTGTCGGCAAAGTATAGTGGTTTTTTAAAGATACTTCTTTACCACGTGGATCGATTTCAATCTTTTTTATTTTATTTGATGAATGTACTTTCAGCATAAGCACGTATGAATTTATTGAAATGTTTTTTAATGATAAAAAAAAACCAGATGGGGCTATTATTCCTGTAAAATATACGCTGATATTAATGTTATGTAAAAATACATATTTTTTCCTTGATAAACTTCGGAGATAAGGGGAGTGAACGGTATTTTTTTTACATTTTCCCTCATAAATCGAAAATGACTCGACGTAAAAAAAAAAATATTTCAGAATATGTAACTCAAGCCCTTTCATATGATACTCCACTTGACGTATTCACTAGAATATGAAACTCTGAACCACCTGTCAGTTTCCACATACAATGAAAATAAATAATAAAAAAAATCTCGTATGCATGAAGGTTAACTTTATTTACAACTATTTCAAATCGATAGAATAAGTAGTTTTTGAGATATTTAGCGATGTGACAGACAAACAGACAGACAGACAGACAAAGTGAAACCAGAAGGGTTCCCTTTTTACCATTTTGGTACGGAACCCTAAAACAAGTAATTATCGAACCAGCTCACCGCGACAATCGATTGAGAAATGTGAAACGGAGAGGATTTTGGACTAGGAGAGGCTTCTTCGCTCGCTAGGTCAATGACGCTTACCATGTCGCGAACTAGATGTTTGACTTGACGTGAAGTCCAAGAGTATAAGAAAAAGATTACTCCTGGACTTCATTATCAAACCTTCGCCATGCAAAAGAATTATCAAAAGCCTTAGAGTATAAATATTTCTAAAGGGATTCTATACTCGGACAAGGACAAGGTCTTATGCAGATAAATTGAGAATTGGTTTAAAATGGCAGCCGGTGTAACATAAATTACCTCTTTAACTTGGGCGGGTAATCGTTTATCTGACGTAATTGGGCACAACTGTCATATCAAATAGGTTGTGCTCGACAAAAAAATGTGAAACTATTACAAGGACAACAAATGATATGTAATTCGCTATCGCTCTTATACAAAAATGTATATGACCGTCTCGCTCGGTAGTGGTATTATTATTTGCTTGTCACGTCTGGTAAGTCTGTGTCAAAAGCAGACAAGATGGTAAAGTCCTATCGCTGAACATACATAAAAATATAAAGAAAACGTGAAGAAGAACTGAGTACCTTTTTAAAATTTATATAGACCTTTACTCTCCCACCTCCCTATATCCTCTAGCTCCTGCTATACCTCTGTCCTTTTATAGAAAAAAAATACGACTAAGTAAAATACGACCAAGCCATATTTTTAGGTCCTTACATCACGTCGTCTACCTGGGATCCCCGGGCTCATTATAAATGAAGCTAATTTTTATTTTTTCCGCCGGAAGACGACGGCTTAAACATGTTATACCACATTCTGTTGTTATTGTCATACTGTTCGCAGCAGTCTACTGCGCTCCGGCGTTACTGGTGTTACCCTCTGAATATTGTTTAGTCATCGACTCGGAAAATTGGATTTGCAATCACTTCTTTGTGTCAACCGCGGCGCGACGCCATGATCCCACGTCGGCAATTTCGTGGAAATGTCTTTATTGTATTACGCACAATTCCCATTCCAGTGTCAAGGTGGGATCATGTTCTGGGGAAATAAATGAGGAGAAATCGCATTTGATTTGGCTTTTGCACCAATTGTATTTCGTGCCTTATGTAGATCGAATGGTAGATTTAAGCTACCGTACGTTTCTCCTCCAAATTTGATTATAATGCTTTTAGCACACTCACTTCCTGGCTTGTCGTATTTACATTTAAGCAATAATATATCGAATGTGTTTTTTATTGGTATTTCGTAACTCTTATAGTATAGTTATCAATCCTCGTTCACTGGAGTATCTTTTCAAAAAGGTAAAATTAATCAATATTATACTGGCTCGTGTTCGTTTCTATGTTAGTTAGTTGCTCCATAAAATACTAATCATTTATATTACAAGTTCACATGATTAGCGGAATGTGCAAATATGTTATTATACCACTGCGCTTGGCGCAACACTCACTGACCGGTTTTCAATTTTATTTCTTAAAATAAAATGGATTTTATGATGAAATACTATAAAAACAATAAAATATTTAACGAATTTTCCATTGGTTTCTTTTGTAACTTTCAGAATTTGATTTATCGGCTCGTTCGTTATAGTTATCGATTTTATTCAAAATTATTTCTACAATGATAGACATCTATTCTGCGACTACTGATAAAGCTCATGTACACGTAATTAGTAATTGCATATTAATAAGCTAAAACTCCAATGTAGGCATTATCAGAATCGTTTTCATACAAACAGAACCAGTCACATACCTGTTGTGCCGCTCCGTCATTGAGAAGACCGCGTTTGAAGCATCAAGCATGGGCTGGTCGCCCAGCATCACAGAACAGTATCTCCAATAGTTTTCTTAGTAATACGTGTCACAGTTGTCTTTAGTTATACACCAACACAGTTTAATTTACAACTACGTCATGATTTACCAATATTTCCGACCGTAAAAAGCAGCGCGGAAATCCACTTTATTATTTTACATATACCTACTTCTTTTACCATTTTTAGTAAAATTGAAATTCACGCCCAACGGTGGTTGTACGCTGACGCTGTGCGGCTACAACTCTGTCGAGCTCGACCTACGTACACCAAGATTACTAAATTCGCGCCAAAATGACAAATGGGCAGGCCTGCTAATAACGAATTATAGAAAAAACGTTTCAAACTGTTCAATGAATACTATATTCGCTAGGCTGCGCTAATTCGATTTGAATGAAGAACGATTCAGGTTTTATGCCTAAACAGCGAAAGTTACGAGTTACCCTCATCGTCCACCACCAAGGAGAGATCAAAAAAACAATTCCCATTTTCAGTTTCATTGTAAAAAGCAAGGAGTTTTTTAAGACGTTGTACAGGCGGTGTTATCGCCAATAACTGGGTCCTGACAGCGGCGCTCTGTCTACACAGCAGGAGAACAGAGGAAATTGGTTATAAGAAGCGGCGAATTCGCTAAACCTCATATAAGAAAGTGGTTCAAAGTTACGTTCATCCGGGTAATATCCATCAAGACCTAAATCGCTTCGCTTTTCGTTGAACGAGTTCCAATAAAGTACCTATTGTGTGCTGCCCAAATTGTCGCCTCAATGAACTCTTTTTACTGGTCTACAAGATCTACAAGGCCTTTCAGCCTGATACAATAGTAGATTCAAAATCAAAATCAAACATTTATTCTGCAAATACGCCACAAGGGCACTTTTACATGTCAAAATATTAATTTACAATTTAAGAAAGTCTGACTATAATAAGTAATACATTTTTCATGTCAAAATATTAATTTACAGTTCAAGAATGATAACTTCGAGTTTACAATTATAACAAAATTAATGTCATACAGTGAAGATAAACTTGCAAAGTTATCTATTACAAATATTACAACATCAGTAAAGTTAGAAATGTATTAAGTTCTCAAGATTAAACAAGGAGTATAATGAATATATCCCAGAGATGTATAATACATGGTCTCTGAGCGTCAATATTAAGATTAATTTAATATTGTTAGAGATTTATATGGTCTCCAAGTCACTCATAATAAAAACGAATCCACAACAGGATGATGTCTCGCGTCAATCCCCTATAAAAAGACACTAGTATTAACGTAGTCACTATGTCCTAGCAAGCATGAACAGACCGGACTCCACAAACCAATTGGGGTTGAAAGCCACCCACGAGATATTTCTTTGTAACTTCGTTCGAGCGCCAATATTTCGAGGCTGAGCTGAAGGTTGCTAAAACATGTTCTGAACCAGTCAAATCCTACTGAATCCATTTTAAAATAGATTGTCTGTGTACGAACCGTTTTCTGCTGTCATGAAAGCGGTTCTGAAGGGGTTATATTCAACAAATTGTAAAGATGCGTGTATCGGAACGTTACATACAAACTTTGTGGCCGTTTTTCTGACTTAGCATTTCTCTAAATTTTAAAATTTGAACTACATTTTCGAATACCACATGACATTGCGCAGCCATTTTTCCGATCGATAATCATCTACTCAGTTATTTTAAACGCTAATTTTTAAAACATCTACTGATATTTTAAAAATGAAATATATTATACCTAAATATCTACTTACCACAGTGAAGTTGATTATTATTCGTGTTATGATCGAGATAATTGTATTCAGTTATTTTCTACAGTACAGCTTTTTTATACTGTTCCAAGGCACAATATTGTAAGTTTACATACCTATTTGTTAATTTAACCCATTTAATATGTAGCTTACCAATAAATCGTACGCTAAACGCATCATAAGCTTGTTGCAGGTGCCTTATTGTTTATATAAAATAAATACCCTCTTCCCTGGCTTCCTGTCTTTGCTTCTCCATCCTGAACACCCACTTCTGGGGACCTGCGGACCTCACACAAATTTAATAAAAGAATACTTAACGTTAACTTTTTTTAATACTTTTGTGTGTGTTGCCAGTGATGACATATGGATCCGAGACATGGGCGCTAACGATGGGCCTCATAAGAAAGCTCAAGGTCACCCAAAGAGCAATGGAAAGAGCTATGCTCGGGGTTTCTCCGCGTGATAGAATTAGGAATGAAGCTATCCGTGGCAGAACTGGGGTCACCGACATAGCCTTCAAAATTGCGAGACTTAAGTGGCAGTGGGCAGGGCACATTGCTCGCAGGACTGACGGTCGATGGGGCCAGAAACTGCTTGAGTGGCGTCCACGCACCGGAAGACGAGCTGTCGGTAGGCCTCCGACAAGGTGGAGTGATGACCTGGTGAAGGTCGCGGGAATCCGGTGGAAACGAACGGCCCAGGACCGGTCTAAATGGCGAGCCTTGGGGGAGGCCTATGTTCAGCAGTGGACGTCTTTCGGCTGAAATGATGATGATGATGATGATGAATACTTTTCTACTCTAGAGCCGAGCAGCACGTCACTTACCTAGGTAAACAATGAACCATAATAATAACAGCGGCATAATCCGAGCTTCTCTCATGCTGTTGAACAGTCAAGTTCACTAATATATACCCATTATTGGACCTTATTACAAAGGACTAGAGTGCAAGAGTGTACATACATAATGATTTCAACTGTAATCACATTGTTATGCTAATGGCCACACGAGCCGCATTTCAAGATGCCCTCATTTCCCTTAAAAATGCGCCATGTCAAGGTTATATGAAATTACGCGTCATACGTCACAGGATGAAACTCGGAATTAGGATTAGGGGTTTATTTGGATATGCGTATCGAATGGATAATGAGCAGAAATGAGACTGCGTCATTGCTCGCCAGGATATGGATATGACTCCAAAATTAATCAAAATGTTAATCAATTAATTATTTCTTGAAATAAAATTTCCGGAGACACTAGTATATACGTGCTTATAATTATTAGCAAAATGTTATTTAAATTGGTTATCGTTTTCGTAAATCTTTTAATACAATAAAGAAGTTACGATTTTAAACTGACACGATTGCAGGAAATTTGGAAAAAATACTGATTATATTTAATAAATATATACTTTAACAAACTTTTGTAATTATTGACTAGGAATCAAATTATATACTAAGTAAGATATTTATTTATTTATCGTATGGCAATTATTTCGAACCGTGAGATTTTCGAGAAGACAGTACGGTTGCCAGTTTTTGTTGCACTTTTAGCACCACCCAGGGGTCACGTGTAGGGTAGCGGTGGGTACTCCCTACGGACGTAGTGCAACTTCGACCCCCCCTTGTCAAGTGAGTGGGCAACTTGACTGTTAGAAGTTCTCAAGCCGCCCGCAGGCCTCTAACTCGGCTTAACGACTGCTATCATAGACAGCAGCCGGGATCAACGGCTTAACGTGCCTTCCAAAGCACGGGAGCGCTCAGATAATAACCACTCAAAGCGGTCACCCATCCAAGAACTGACCTGGCCCGACGTTGCTTAACCTCGCATATCGCACGCGGTATGCGGGCGCCACTAGGCCACGAGCGCTCCAGATATTAATTAATTGATTAACATTTTGATACATTCTGGAGTCATGTCCACATTCTTGCGAGCAATGACGCAAATTTGTCCGATCTCTGATAATGAGTCATCCATACTAATATTATAAAAGCGAAGTTAATTCTGTCGTTTGTAAAGTAAGAAGGACCGCTAAGCGGATTAAGATGAGATTTAGCACGGGGATTGTTTTTAATTGAGTAAATTGTATTTATTGTAACAAAACAAAGTGAGAGTCAGGATGGCGGGTGTACCTAAACAAATATTTAAATAAAGTGTACGAAAAATTTGTACTGAACTTGTACTATTTTGTACCACTTTTAAAAAAAATTTTACCCTTCCGTATTACAAAGTGAAGGTACACCCGCCATCCTGACAGTCAGGATGGCGGGTGTACCTGGGAAAATTATGATCCTACAAGTTATTAACCAATGTTAATATCTCAATTTTTTGTACCAAATTTGTACTCAAATATACAGTAAAAACACATTCGTAGTTTGCGAGTTTTACACATTTGATGATTTTCTACTGCTGGGCAATACGGTTATTCTAAGTAATACATGTGTGCAAAGTATAGGTACGTGGTCCACAAATTCTAATCAGCAACATAGGCTTCGTCAGTTGCGTACAGAAACAAATCACAAATAAATCAGAGACACCAGAGATGAAAATCTGCAACAGGCTTCGTCAAATGAACTTGCGACGTTGCATTTTTAAATGGTATTTCCAATATAGATTTATCCCGGAAATAATCAAGAAAAGAGCATATTCCCTTCTGATTTATTGATAAATCATATACATAAATCACAACTAAAGCCTATGAGGTAGGAGGTTGAAATAAGAGATAATAAAACACGTAGGTACCTGAGCTAGGAAACCTTGTGTTTCTGGCAAAAAATGGCTGACAATTATATATATTACTTACATGAAAAATAGAATACAACCTTTTTTTGTTGTTTGTTGTTGTTGTAATGAACTGTCGCCTGCAGTATTTGAGTATTTCCGGAGCGATATGACCTTCAAACCTTCAAGAAAAGAGCGTATTCCCTTCTGAAACGCCGGCAACGCACTTGCGACTCCTCTGGTGTTGCAGGTGTTTATGGGCGACGGTAATTGCTTACCATCAAGCGATCCGTCTGCTCGTTTGCCCCCTATAACATAAAAAAAACGTTTGTATGCAGGTACGATACAATATTTCGATAAAACGACTTCCATGTCGGCGACGTCCCGGGCAAGTTTAAATTTCCATACAATCATACTTACCGAATACCAATTACCACTTACGATTACGACGGTTTGGTGCAACTAGGGTTGTCAACGGTCCCGCCTCAGGCGGGACGTCCCGTTTCCAGTGCCTTTGCCATGAGTTTGCATGACCGTACTCGCTAGCGACTGCGTAAACGATTTAGTATGCCGATTCTTAGTTCCAATGCGTAACCGCCAGAGGCGCTGTACATTTCCCCATACACATTTTTACGCAGTCGCTAGCGAGTACGGTCACGTAAACTCATGGTAAAGGCACAGCACCCTAGAGTATGCGTCCCGCAAAGGACGTGTGCGGGACGCTAATCGCTAATTGTCCCGTTTTCAGGTCTAGTCAGAATTTTCTTGTTTTTGGTAAAGAAAAAGCGTCTTAAACTTGTATTTTTAAGAAACAATAAAGTTATTCTAAATTCTGCATAAGCCGTTCCTTATAATGGGTCCTCAAATTGGAGTAGAATTCAATAGTTTAACTAAATTTACCCGAATACAGACAGTAGTTTATAAAGAGCATGAGGGGTCTTTAGTTTTAGCCCATAAATCTTTACGTATGTTTTTATATAAAACCTAATTGTTTTAAATGTTTATTCACAACCGTAATATATCAATTTTGTGACCTGCGTTCTCGATTTTTCGTTATTTTGTTCATGTAAAATTTTTTTGCCACGTCCCGCAAATATACCACGAATGTACCGCAAATCACCGGTCACAAGTTGACAATCCTAGGTGCAATCCACCATTAGCTTGGCCCTGTTGAGGGTGATTCTTGTATGGAGTCGGATGATTTTGGGGGGTTTTCTGACATCGTATTGGGGGAGTTTGGGATCCTCATAGCGATTTCCCGGCTGTACATTAAAGGAGCCAGGGTCCCGCTTTAACACTGTCTGCGAGACAGAAGGCGGTCAACGGATTTGTGCGTTCGAGTTCCATTAAAAAAAAAATCAAAATCAAAACATTTATTCTGCAAATAGGCCTCAAGGGCACTTTTACAAGTCAAAATCTATCTAGGTACATCAAATAAAAATAATACAATAATCAAAGTATCATTTAATTAATGTAGTGTTACATGTCAAAAATAAGACTAAGAAACTAATAACAATCGAGATTTGTTAGAGATGTATAAGGTCTCTAAGCGTCAAGATAAAAGGTAATAAAGTAGGTACACTAATCATAATAAAATATTTTGAGCTATATCTATAACACGTCAACATGAAAATAATAAAATCTAATAAATAAATATCCTCAGGACTTGCATGACCGCTCTCTGTTTGCGCCGGCTCTTAACCCTAAGATTTGATAGGCCTAGACAGCTTTACCTCGGCTTTTGATAGGTCCTAAGTTTTAGAAAGCGACTTCCACTTGACCTGCAGAGGGAAAACTAGACCTTATTGAGATTATTGGGAGCGCTCGTGACCCGACGGCGCCCGCGTGCCTCGTGCGGTAAGCAAAATGGGACGGCATCAGTTCTTGGATCGGTGACCGCTTTGAGTGGTTAACTGAGCGCGTACTTTGAAAGGCACGATAAATCGGTGATCCCGGCTGTCTATGATAGCAGTCGTTAAGCCAAGTTAGAGGCCTCCGGGCGGCTTGAGAGCTTCTAATAGTCAAGTTGCTCACTCACTTGACAATGGAGGTCGATGTTGCACCACGTCCGTAGGGAGTATCCACCGTTAGCCTACACGTGATCCCTGGGTGGTGTTAAACGGTGCAACAAGAACTGGCAACAAAATGCCATACGATAAAATAAAATTGAGATTAACGGTTTTCTCACGTAAAGGTAAACTCCTTTACTGAACAACTGTTATTAAAACACATTATAGATACGTTTTTTTTAAGTCAGTGGTGTCAACCCTGGCTGGGTTCAAACCGTGGACCTCCAGATTGCGTATCTCGGCTACTGTGGTCTTAGCCAATAGCCATGTATCGTGTATTCGCTTTATTGGCAGGCTAAATTGATAGCTCTGGTAAATTCCGTATTCTGCCTCACTACACGTGCCACTTCGAGACGCCTTTCCGTTCTAGCCCCACATTGTAGTCCTTCAACACGTTCAAATATGAAGCTCATTCTTTACTGTGCAAGGTTGTGTTTAGAATAAGGGACTTCTGGAGATATGACTGTGACGGTTATTAGGATTGTTTCACCCTTTTAGCTTAATTGAAATTCATTATCGTTAAACACTCGATCTGGAATTTACGCGTTTTTTAACAATGTTGTGTTTATTTCGTTCCTTTTGGGTTT
This sequence comes from Epiblema foenella, assembly GCA_963556455.1. Taxonomy (NCBI): domain Eukaryota; kingdom Metazoa; phylum Arthropoda; class Insecta; order Lepidoptera; family Tortricidae; genus Epiblema; species Epiblema foenella. The sequence goes on along the minus strand of OY747103.1, from coordinate 21,773,981 downwards.
TTAGACAAGATTAGAACAAAATGGAATTAAGGCCTTAATCCAAGATGAAAGCTTCGAAATTCTATCATTAATCTCTTCGCTATATCTTATTTCGAATAGACATTAAATAAAGTAGGTAATTATAATACAGTTATAGTTTCACAGTAGAACACCATCGCACTCATATTTGGAGCAGTCCAACTGGGGATCTACCTCCACCTTACAGAAGACCACAGGCATAATAACACCACTACTTGCTTTTTATCCGGAAATCACGCGAGGTTCAGAAGGGGGAGAGGGTCATGAAAACCTTGCTACTGATCACGTTGGGGGGGGTACAACGTAAACCTCACGTGTAATTTTCCCCTGTATCTACAAAACTTGTATAATATGAAAAAGGTACATAAAATGAAAAAAACCGACCAAGTGCATGTCGGATCATTCACAGTGAAGGGTTCCGTACCAACACCTACTAGTCCACATTTAAAACCACTATCCCACACATTAAAGGTTGTATCTTCATTGGCAATTTAGGACGACCTTTTGTTTGAGAAAGACAGTTTTTCAGCGTAAACTCATAAACCGTAAAACTTGTCTTGTTCAAACCAAAAATTGTTGAAAGTTTTTATTAATGCACACCATCTCAACTTTTTTCGGCATTTTGAACTTCATTGTTTGGAAATTAGACTTTTTATGACTTTGACAGCTAATATCTCACCAACAGTTGACTTATAATATGAAAAAGTTTTTTAGAACCTCATAACATTTTTAAAGGAATAGGCCTAGATATATTTAGATATCCCACACGACTATGTTTGATGAATTTTTTTTATCCACCGGTTACATGTATGGAGTGCCCCTCAATTAAACGTAATTTTTTTGTCAATTTACAACACTTTTATGTACCGGTTGATAGAATATACTTTCCTATTAAATTTCGCAATTGTAGTGATTGTAGTAGCAAACACGTCTTCAAAACTAGATTGAAAAAATTGCTAATATATACCCTCTAAATACATATTTTATTTTAGGTTTTAAGGTTGATAGATACCAGGCACGAATCCAGAGGGGGGGATAGTTGGGATTTATCCCCCCCCCCCCCGAAAACGTTTTTAGCCAGTAGTGATTACAGCGATTTTTACACAGTTCACATGGTTGTTTCAATGTTTGTCCCCCCCCGAACCTAAAGTCTGGATACGTGCCTGATAGATTAATTTGTTAAGAGCATGAGTGCATTACTCGCCAATAAACGTTGTGTTTGGCGAACGGATATTAATGTAAAACTGTATCTAACTTTTTTGGTAAATAAATTAAAAAAAAAGTCTTTGATTAAATCGTCTGTGACATACGGACGGTAGAACATACATGACGAAACTATAAGGGTTCCTTGTTCCGAACCGAACAAAAGGTAGGTATTAAATAGTAGTTTATGCAATCGTTATATACTTAATGTATGCTTTTTTAGTCGAGAACCGCGATTAGGTCACGAGGCTTGCCGAGTGGTCTAAGTAAGGTTCGAGACTTAAAAAGCTAATTATATAACTATTGTATACACTTTTTTTTCTACGAGTCAACGGAAATTAATTAAACAAACCGAAACAATTAAACAGACTAGTCTTGCAAAAATGAAGTTTAGGCACATGGGTCGGACGCTCGTTGATGTCTTCTGTTCTATGCCGCGGCGTCACGTGATTGGTCAATTTCATAAGAGTACTGTAATGGCGACACGTGATTAGCCAATTTCATAAGAGTACAATAGAAGGCGACAGGTGATTGGTCTATTTCATAAGAGTTCACTTGAAGAGAACCAATAGAGAAAATATGATTTTAGTTTCGTCTACGATATCTTAATTCAAACATCAAACTCAAAATATTCTTTATTCAAATAGGCCTAGCAACAAGCACTTTTGAATCGTCAGTTATATATTACATAAATTGAATCTAATTATTCAGAGCAATTTATTGATGCATATGAAATTTAAAAAAAGACATGAATTACTATAATGTATGTCAAAAGAGAGCATAATATTCACAAAAAGATCGTCAATATGTACAATAAAAACATAAAAAATTGTATAATCTAGACAGTTTCTAGAATAAAATCTGAATGTCAAGAGGGATGTCATTGAAGTCGACGAGTAGAAAAAAGTTATTTTATCATTAAATACATATATTGTTACGTCGTAGAATATGGTGTTCCAACCCTTCCGAGAACAATTTAATCAGTCTGGAAGATAAAACGTTTAAATCACCATAATCTACCTGTGACGTCACTTACTTATTCACGGTACGGCATTCCGTATTACCTTGTACTGTAAAATAAAATAAATTCTCTCATATAAGATAAAGCCTTAGGTACGTCTTGAATTTATTGACTAATATTATTTATGTTTAATATTTTTTATTTTTTTGACCGGTTTAGCCTAGTGGGTAGTGCACCTGCCTGTGAAGCTGACGGTCCTGGGTTCGAATCCCGGTCAGGGCAAATATTTGTGTGATGAGCATGAATACTTGTTTCTGAGTCTTGGATGTTTTCTATGTATTTAAGTACTTATATCTATTAAATATATCGTCGTCTAGTACCCATAACACAAGCCTTCTTGAACTTACAGTGCGGCTAGTTCGATTTGTGTAAGATTGTCCTCTAATATTTATTTATTTATTTATTTTATTTTATTATGTTTTTTTTTATACAACGCCGGTGGCAAACAAGCTTACGGTCCACCTGATGGTAAGCGGCCACCGCAGCCTATAGACGCTCGCAACTCCAAATTAATCACGTACGCGTTGCCGACCCTTTATAAAATTTGAGGATGCATTGTGTTGACAGCAGAAGGGACAAATTTAGGTCCATCGCTCTCAACACAGTGCATCTGCACTCTGGCAACCTTGCTCACCTCCAGGAACACAACACTACATAGTTTATAGCAGATAATGTTATTATGGCTGTGGTCTTCTGTAAGGCGGTACTTCCCCAGTTGGGCTGCTCCAAATTCGAGCGAGATGACATTTTGCTGTGCCTTACCTCTCTTATGTATGTTTGTTATTCAATCACGCAAAAACAGCTGAATGGATTACGGTGAAACGTGGTATACAACAAGTTTATATTTTAGACAAAGTATACAAACGCCTTAAGGGAGGCGTACAGCGACATCTACCAGAAGACTCATATATAGTTCACGTTAGCAGCGGTACTGCTTAATACGAAGGAACGGTTGATGAATTTAGGGACTGGGTGGCGATTGCACCTATAGCTCAGTTGGCTAGAGCGACTGGCCGCGAGTGCCGGGAGGTCGCAGGTTCGAATCCTAGGCTGCTCGGTGCCTAGATTTTTCAAATTTTCCTTTATTATAAACAAGTTTATACCCTGGATTAACATACAAGTTACTTTTTATGCGGAAAATCATTGCTCGAAATAATGAAATAGGTAGTGGAAGTTTAAGTGGACGAAGTCGCGGGCAAAGCTCTATAGAAGATAAAATGTTGATATAACTTTCTAATCTGTAAAGTATTATAATCGAGGTATTATAAATTAGGTTTAATTTAAAATTCAAACGCAGATGGGTGGATCAACTATTCTTTGTTGGTTGTTACCATGGTTACGTCACTTGAGTCACTATTTAAAATTACGATTTTGTAGGGTTTATATCCACCAAACTTGAGTTTTTGCGATAAGTATAAATCCATTTCGACATGGGTCATCTCCTGAATTCTCAGCAATTCCATGTTATAAACGTTTTTCTAAGAAACGTGGTTACTGTTGTCTCCTCGCTGACGGGACAGAATAACAACAAGAAAAAGTTGATTGAATCGTTCTGACCTGTATCCTAAGGTTGTCTGGAAGAAATCGCTCTTTAGCGATAAGACCGCCTGTTGTTTGCCTCTTCTCATTGTGTTTTTGTACTGTACTCTATCCTTTGATTGAGGTGTGCAATAAAGAGTATTTGTATTGTATTGACCCAGATACTTAAAAACCACGATATTGTAGATTTGTTAAATTTGGGGTAAACATTGTTTTTTGACCATGGTTTTCTACACTAAGTTAAGTTTTAGTACACTGTGTAAGTTTGTCTATCTCATTCCTCCTCCCCACTCTACTATCCCACTCTCCACTCAATCCCTCAAAGGATGGCTGGAAGAGATCCCTCATATATATTGTTATAACCTGTTATTGTGTACAATAAAGTGCTTACATATGTACATATTTCTACTATATGGCTTGACCGAATTATTGTTTTGGTACTCATTAGAGACAAAATTTCATGTTATTTAATTTGTTGGTAAGTAACTTTACGCTAGGATAAATCATATACAATATATAAACGAGAAACCGAAAACAGGCATAAAATTTCAAGGTTTTGTAGCTGGCAAAAGTTGTCCCTAGGTATGCCGAGCTAACATTTGTGATATTTACTCAGTTGTATCCATATTCACAATTAAAAAAAAATCTACACCACCTTTTGCAACATAGATATACTCTAGGGATTGGCGTATTAGGGCATTTTTAACTGACCCTTGAAGTGTCCAAGCAGCCAGCAAATACACTCGCGGACAAAAAATACGGGTCGGTAAAATAGGGTCATACGCGGATTTAGGTTCTGTGGATATACCAAAAGTTAAGGGCTACAAAGCTTAATTTTGGATTGGACCAGTAACCCGCATAAACAGTGTCTCTGTTTCTATAAATCCCTGTAATAAAAACATAGCTAACATACACATAAGCCGTTAACTATTGACCACAGGAGGGACGACTTTTGTTTTTTCAACTAAGTATGACCCAATACGGTCATATTTACTAAAATAGTACAAACTGCTACAGTTTTTTAATCCTGTCATGATATTTATTTAATTTTACATCTAACCTACAAAAATAACAATTAAATAAATTACCGTTTCGAGGTTTAAATCGGACTCCGAAACCCATGAAAAATACTAAAAACCCACGAAGAATGTTAATGGAGCGAGATATCGCAAAAACTGTCAGTTTTGAAGATTATTATTTCTATGATAGTATCCTGTGAATTGCTAATACTGTTGTGTATTACGAAGAATAATTATCAAGTAAGTGAATCTAGTGTAAAATATTTAGAAAAACCTATTGCGGTTAAATGACCGTGTTAAAAAATAAAACATAATGACAATGTAGGGTTACCCAAAATGTTTGACCTCGAGTGTAGCAATCTATTGCGGCGAGCTCCAGTGCCTGAGCGATTGATCAGGCTGCCCAACACATTATTTTACAAACTTTCCGATTGGCTGGATAAGGGAATCGCTTTGGATACAGCTATTATTTATGTGAAAACGTGTGGAATCGAGTTCATCAAAATCAAACATTTATTCTGCAAATAGGCCACAAGGGCACTTATACATGTCAAAATATTAATTTACAGTTTAAGAGTCTGACTATAATACTCGTAATACATTTTTCATGTCAAAATATTAATTTACAGTTCAAGAAAGAATAATAATTTCGAGTTTGCAATTATAACAAAATTATTGTCATACCAAAACTGGTATCGTAGATGTGGGTGTTAAGGCCGCAAAGCTGAAGTGGAACTGGGCTGGACATGTCTGTCGAATGCACCCGGAGCAATGGGCCAAAATAGCCACTGAATGGATCCCACAAGATGGCTCCCGAGGCAGAGGCAGACCGAAAAGGAGATGGCGGGACGACCTTGATACATTTTGTACAGATTGGCGGGAGCTGGCACACGACCGAGACGAGTGGCGAAAAAGAGGGGAGGCCTTTGCCCAGCAGTGGAACATTATATAAGCTAAATAAATAAAAAAATGTCATATAGTGAAGATTACCGGTTTGACGACCGGTTTAGCCTAGTGGGTCACCAACCACTACTTATTCTAAAGTAAAGTCTTGTTTCTAAATTTACGATTTTCAACGATTTATTCGCTTAGGCCGCATCCAGAATTGAAATCAGTGATTGGAACGCGGCCTTACGTATACATTTTATTACAATTTGTAGAGATTGCTTAGAACTTGCTTTTTGAACTCCGATTTCATATAAATGCCATTAAAATTGTCATGTGAAACTGACCTAAACTAATATAATACCTAATCGAAATATAATGTATCTATTAAAAAAGTTAAACCCGTACATGTGGAAATATCGTTTCGATTTAAAAATAGAATATAAATTATTAACTCAATCGGCGGGGTAATCACGTAACTTTTGTACTACCGTTATGTAGATTTTAATGTCAAATTTTAACTGTTAGCTCATACATTTATGCTTCAAAATTGACAGTTAAATCTATCTACCGTTAGTACATAAAGTTACGTGATTTGCCTGCTGGTTTTAAGGCAATGGAATCAAAAAGGTTCGGATATTGAAATTCAATGATCGGGAAAGGAACGGGCTAATTTAAATTACCTACCTTTTCCATTCAAATGTTCGGTTACCTTATTAAGGCGCGTCCAAACCACGGCATTTGGGGTAATTTATTTTAGACCCTTTTGTACGGGTATGGATAAAGGGAAGTTATTTTAATAATGGAAGCACAGACGTGAGAAAATATGATTGGAATAGACTAGGAGAATATTGGTCAATCCTGATATACAGGGTGTAACAAAACTAGTGAGGATCCGTTTAAGGCCATATTTGGTATCGTGTTCTGATTTCTGATTAGGAAAAAGTAGAAGAATTTTTTTTTAATTTTAATTGTTTTATTATTTATTTTTCTCTTTGACATTCAAATTTATTTATTATTTTTTTAATGTATTTTTAGTTAATGTAATAGTGTAATTTTGTGTTGTTTTATGGGCTAGCCCTGAAATAAAGAATTATTATTATTGTTAATAATAATAAAAGCAAAAAATGCTAGTTAATAGAAAGCGGTTACTTTACTTAATTACTGAAAACTTGCTATTAGTGAGCGCGCGCTGAAAATACAAACATGATTTCGATTCAATGTCGTAGCTCGGATACAGTCCCAGTCCTTATACCTACGATTTGCAATTCATAAATACCGGCGGTTGGATTCGAATCCAATAAAATACACCACCCTTATTTTCAATGCAATCTTTTCATTTGCCAATGTCGGCTGTCTGCCGAGAAGATTTAGATTGATAAATTGATCCCGAAGGAATGGTTCTGGCAAGAGTCCCAATCATTGAATGAATTTCTTTGAACATTAGAACCGTTTTAGCTTATTGTGGATTAGCATGGTTTGCGAGAAATGAAATATTTATTGACCGAGCGAGCGAAGCGTTTCCGTTTTAACTTGGGTAAAAATATGGTGTCCAGCGGATGTCCTGCCGAATTTTTAAAACGGTTCTTGTGAAATTTTGCGAGAAGTTTCAATAATGATGCTGTTTTTATGTCGATGCAGGTTTAATTTTTTTTTAAGTGGCCGAGCCATGGGTGTTAAAAATTTTAAAAATATGAATTTTTAGTGTATATATTTAAAAAATTGACTTCTTTAAATGATATACAAATATTACAGAAATAGAATTAGTCCCATAATAAACGCAATAGGTAATGTTTATGGATAAAGAAATATTAAAATTACACAGAAAACATCTAAAGCTCAAGAACGTTGACTGGTAGAGAATGCTTTCATTAAGTTCGCCTTTTGTACTTCTAGATTAGTGTGCTCCTATATATGATAATATACAAGTTTGGATATATAGAGGAAAGGGGATATCTACAAATTATATTATATACATAAATACAATAGATAGGAGACACAGGAAGAAACGACAACACAGAGATCTCTCAGAGACCGCAGACCAATAAGAGTTGTTTGGAAGTTATATATAAGTAATAGATTTAAGAAACTTCGATAGCGCGATACAGAATACTTTAGATTTTGACAGGAGTGGCGCCACATACTATAAGGTTTTTATAAATAAACGTCCACTGAAGCAATTATATCTATATGCTATTTATTGACCCGTCGTCCCGATGAAGGTTTAATGAAATAAGTGATATAATAAACTCTCCAAGCTATGATCAATAGAGTTAATTAAAAACGCCACCGTAGGTCACAGTATCTATAGACCCCGGCAGATATTCTTATCTGAGACTGACACTGAGATTTCTGTCAATCCTGACATCTGTCATTTCCATACATTTTATAACCTCCCTTAAGAATAAGACGAGGGCACAGCGGAATGTCATTTCACTCATATTTGGAGCAGCCAAACTAGGCTATTATTTTGAAGCGTGAAATCTTCGAGAAGATATTACGTTTGCCAGTTTTTGTTGCACTTTTAGAACCACCCAAGGGTCACGTTTAGAGTAACGGTGGGTCACCGGTGGGCGCTCCCTACGGACGTGGTACATTTTCGACCTCCACCAAAATGTCAAAGTCAAAGTCAAATCATTTATTTGTGAACAATAGGTATACACATAATGTAATTATGCTAGATGGTAGGTACATACGAAATAGTCCAGCTATGTTCTGCCTCAAGGCGTACAAAGACCTTATGACTAACATGCTTATTGCTGTTGGTTAAAACTATCATTGAGGTATTCTTTAACTGAATAGTAAGCTTTTCCAACAAGTAATTTCTTTTGAGCCCGCTGTCAATTTAAAATATCACAACTATCGTAGTAAATATCCTAAAAAAACCAATGGCACATAGTCCAATTCACCAGTCACTAATTTCAGTCATTACAAGACCATGAACACTCACTCCTCTTTAAAATTAATTCATCATCATCATCATTTCAGCCGAAAGACGTCCACTGCTGAACATAGGCCTCCCCCAACATATTTTTGCAAGCGGGTTGGCGACCGCAGTTTGATGGTGGTAATGATCGAAGGATGCTGCTGCCCACCCTCCGATTTTCCCTTATTCGCCTCCTACGAAACCCACGGGAAGAGATGGGGTGGCGCAATTCTTACCCGGCAACCACACGGGATTAAAATTAATTATGTGATTGGAATTCGAATATTCTGTTGCCCGTGTCATTATTGACCAGTATTAAAAGAGCCGTCAATTTCAATTACAAGAACAGAATTTCTGCACAAAATAAAACATTTCCAGCTCGCTTTTCTAGCAGTAATGTTTACATTGTTCACTCGTGTACCTGGCGCAGTAGTTGTACATTTTACAGTGCCTCCTGGGAAATTCAAGTTTCCACTTTCCTTGAACGGTCCGGTATTATGGATTACAATGTTTCATAGACTGTCAATCTATACATTAGGGTGTACCTTTAAAATAATGAGTCTATGATCGCTAAATTTACTTATGGAGAGGTCCCTCTACCATTCCTGTGCCGTAAGGTCACACCCTTATAACGCAGCTGTCCACAGCTGATACACATCTGATGTAAACCTAATAATATTTCCATTTGTACCTAGAAATAAAGAATGCAATCGGCTTCCACATAGATTCCAAGAAAATTATATTAAATAAATCACGACCATTTCTATTGCGTATTACGCGTTCTTCGCATACCAAACTTTAGTATAAAAACCGTGTATTGTTACCTACACAGACAGTATTTCCTTGACTCTCGAGTTGTCATTATCTACCGGCATCACCTTACACTTCATGGCGACCCTGCCAGCCGGGCTATTCCAGGCAGTTTAACCTTTATTTAAGACAATAGCGCCATCTATAAACACAAGTTTTATTTTGTAATTAGATTTTGAATCTTCTATCATGCAAAATTAAGTCGCTTCTTATACGGATTACTTTGACACAACTCGAACAACTTAAACTTAAGTTTACACTATTATGTATATGTCGGACATATATCATTTGTTCCTCATCAAGTATGTAAGTGCGAGGGGGGCTAATACTATATGTCCGAGATATAAGCGATCATCCTAGCTTGTTACAAATGACGAAACATGATGAGGGATAAAAAAAAATGTAATAGAGGAGGTTTTTTTTTCTTGAACCTGACTGTGGCTTTATAGGCCGGGCCCAATAAAGCGATAGGAGTGCGCGGTTGGAGAGTAGCCTGGGGAAAATCCAGGGGAAAACCTCCGGCACGACCACGCGTGTGGTTTGGAACACTGGAATACTCTAAGAGTTTGCGCTCCAGTGAGATTGGTTAAGCGGTTTCAACCGAATCTGAGGTGCGAATAGAGGAGGTGTCATTGTTACTATCAATATATAAACAATGATTCAAAATATAAACTGTATAAAATAAAATAAAATATTAAAAAAATATATATAAATATAGTCATTTATATCAAATATCTGAAAAAATATATCTGGTCTTATGTAGCAACTATTGCAATGAAAACTCGATGAATCATAGAGTTCCGACACGACACTGAAGTGGTTTCTGACACTATGCCCGATTGCACCCTGTAAATATAGCAGTCTATAATTTACTTGTCTCTGACGCTCTCTATAATTAACTCTGGAGATCGCTATCAGACTGTGTAATTTCGATAACAAATATTGCTTGAATGAATATGGGGAATATCGCCCGCGCGGAAAATTCCATTGGGTTTTCGCGAAAAAGATCTCCTTCGTGGGCAACTGAGCCCACACACGACTCATCCCGCGGGCTCAACTGACACCTTTTATTTTGTTGGGGGCCACTCGGCCCATTAATTTGCCAAGGGGTCTACTCAGCCCACGGACTTAGTAGACACCAGTTCACCGCTATATGGTCTACTCAGCCCGCGGACTTAGTAAACACCAGTTCACCGCTATATGGTCTACTCAGCCCGTGGGCTTAGTAGACACCAGTTCACCGCTATAGGGTCTACTCAGCCCGCGGGCTTAGTAGACACCAGTTCACCGCTATATGGTCTACTTAGCCCGCGGGCTTAGTAGACACCAGTTCACCGCTATATGGTCTACTCAGCCCGTGGGCTTAGTAGACACCAGTTCACCGCTATATGGTCTACTTAGCACGCGGGCTTAGTAGACACCAGTTCACCGCTATATGGTCTACTTAGCCCGCGGGCTTAGTTTACACCAGTTCACCGCTTTATGGTCTACTCGGACATTAAAGCGAAAAATGTTTAGGAAAGTACAGGAAGGCAGTGAGCCCCTGGGTCTTTAAATGTCACCTATTTTCTAACTAGTTCATGAAATAAAGTAGTTGATAATATAAAATGTAGTATATTCTCGATCACGTTTGTTAGTAAAAGTTGTTTACGTCCAATGGATTTGCACTGGAATGGGACGACCCTTTAAGGGATCGGCAAATATTGAAAGGGTTTAGTTAGAGCTCGAGTGTTAGGTAAATTAGATTTTAACAAGTGTGGACTTTCTCGGCAAATCTGGGCTACACCTATCGCAAATATTACTATGACGGGTTACTTTAGTTACTAGCCGGCCTCAAATTGGGTACTTGACACGTGTTAAAAGTCCATGGTGTGGCTATATGGATAGAAAAACATCAAATTATCACAATAAATAGTAAATTAATAATAATAATTACATATTTTATTTAATCAGACAACATAGGTCCATCGATTCGTTAGTAATTAGATACTTATCCTATGTTAGTTTTATAAAATAATTAATTAACATTCATTGACATAATAAACCCGCTCAGCCTCAGGGTTTATTAGTCCCGCCATACAGTGCCTTTTGCAGGACACTATCAGCCCGATCCCCTAACATCCTCAGGATGCCATTGGGACTGTTCTGGTTTCTGCTCCTGATTGATGCAATTTTTTTGCGCATTATGGCGTGAAATCCATCCACGCGAGCATCGGCAAACATGCCTGACGCGCTGCAGAATCTAGGCAGACCTAAAAGTACCCTAAACATGTTATTGTAGAAGACACGCAAGGCGCTGATTGCTCGTTGAGTGTAACTAACCCACAGGCCGCTTGTATAAAAGGATTGACAAAATGCTTTGAACAGTGTCCTTTTTACTTCTGTTGTGCAATGCGTAAACCTGCGGGCCAGCATATTCCCCGAACTGCCAGCGCCCTGCGTTCCCTCTCGATATCACAATCGTCTTTCAAGTCACTTGTGACAATGTGACCTAAATATTTGAATCGCTCGACTATCGGCAGCTCCTTTCCATATAACCTAATCGGTGGCGTGCGGCCCAAAGACATACCCCGCACCGCGAAAACCATGACCTCGCTTTTCAGATAGTTATATTTTAGTTGGACAGACAAATTAATCAAATTCATAATAACCTAAACCACTACGGTGACACTGACAACAGTGACAACCTATGATATTAATTGCGACTGTAAGAGGGTTATTCTACTTTTTCATGACCAGTTTTCTATTACAAAAAAATCTATGATATGTGTTGAATTAGTGTACAGAAATAGCATTTCGAAATAGTACCTGAACCTAATAAAAAGAATTTATCGGTAAAAATACTTAAATATTAACATATTGCTGTGAAAGGTACATAATACAACAATACAGTGGTAAAAACCATTTTTTCATACAAATGGTGAGACATCCACGGACCACTGAGTTACTCGATTTATGGATATTAGCTGTGGTTCGTTAATTACCAAAAATCGAAACTGATACTGAATTAAAACCTCTTTCTAAATAACAGTACAAAAATATGAAGTGAGGGCCAAGTGTTCCAAAATCTGCATTTTAAAATAAGTGTCTGAAAATTATGTACATGAAAAAGTAGAATGGCCCAGGAAATTAGGTCCAATGAAAATCCAACATGGCCGACGGTCATTTATTTTTCGGGCTTTATATTAGTCGTATCGATATGAAACTTTGTAAGTTATGAAAGGTACTAAACATCACTACATAGTATAAAACAAAGTCGCTTTCTCTGTCCCTATATCCCTATGTATGCTTAAATCTTTAAAACTAAGCAACGGATTTTGATGCGGATTTTTTTTTAAATAGAAAGAGTGATTGAAGAGGAAGGTTTATATGTATAATAACATCCATTAAATAGTGCACCCGTGTGAAGCCGGGGCGGGTCGCTAGTAATATATATAATGTGGAAGCCATAATGAAACTTCATTAATGGAACATCCTTAAGGAAATTAAGGCCCATTCACAGATATGACGAAATTACTGAAGTTTGAGCTTCCAGTGTGAAGAAATAATGTAGAATTACACTACACAAAAATTACAGTAGACCGAAAAAGAAACAAAGAAAAGAAATAACCGAACAAAATATTGAAAAATGCCTTGGTAACTCTATCAAAAACCTAAATATCATAGTAAAAATAAACTTTAATGCTGCAGATCTCGTAATTATCAACGATAGTGATACGTTTTTTTTACAAACAGTGATATATTTTTATTGTTCTAAGGAAATAACCGGATAGATTTTTCATAAGTGATTCAGTGTTCCAACAATCAACTATCTATCTATCAAAATGTACTAAATATTTATGAAATTACGCGCAGAGCTTCCGTAAAGAGCGAGATGGTTAATTGGAAACTCACGCGTGTTAGAGGGGGTCATTTGCACTGGAATAGTGTTTTTTTTTTGGAAAATGCTCAGCCTCACGTAGCTTGGATAAACGGAACACGTCTATTAATATTATTTAGACAACTAGACACATTGCCCACACTGTCAATGTCATTATTTTGTGGCACGCGACCCACGTCACCTTATACATTGACAAAGGTCTGTCAGAGAGGGATGATGTGATGTCCAATATTGACTACTCATACTCATACTCATTTTATTGATAAAATATAAGATTTTACATGTCAAACATTTTAAATTGAATAGGTATGTCAAAGATTTAATTAAATACATTTTAAGATGATTATAAATAAAGTAGAATAATAATTATCAACTAAGAAGTCAGAATTAAAATGTTAATGAATCAGAATACAGACAGACTACTTATTTATTTAGTATATTTTTGGTATGGCAGTTCTGGTGCACCGTTTAGCATCACCCAGGGATCACGTGTAGGGTAGCAGTGACCTACTCCCTACGGACGTGGTGCAACTTTGACCCCCCCAACCCAAGTGAGTGGGTAACTTGACTGTTAGAAGTTCTCAAGCAGCCTCTAACATGGCTTAACAACTGCTATCATAGACAGGAGCCGGGATCAACGGCTTAACGTGCAAACGGGAGCGCTCAGTTAATAGCCACTCAATGCCACACATCCAAGAACTGACATAGGGCGACGTTGCTTAACCTCGCATACCGCACATAGTACGCGGGCGCCGCTGGGCTATGAGCGCTCTAATCGAGTGTTAACTTGCTCAGAAAAGGGTTAAACCTTGTAGTCTTTATGTCAAGTGAGAACATGGTGAGGTCATTCAATCAGTAAAAAACAATAATTCCTCATTCAAACTATTAAGGTACTTGTCCCACCGCCGGCGAACAGCGAGTACTTTCATAGTAATTCTACTTGTTTTCTCGCTCAAGCGAGTGGGATTACTATGAGATTATTCGCTACTCGCCGGCGGTGGGACAATACCAGAGGTGCCTAATACCACATGCACATGGAGTAAAGGTACTTCTATAATGTGAAGATAGGTACTTACCCAGTTGGGCTACTCCAAATATTAGCCTAATTAATGAATTGATTAAACTTTTGTATTTATTGACAAGGAATCAAATTATATGTCAAATAAGAAATTTATGAATTGATTAACATTTTGATTAATTTTGGAGTCATGTCTACATTACTGTGAGTAATGACTCTTTGTCTGAACTGTGGTAATAAATGGATGCTACCTATGAAATAAATTTAAATCCAACAGGCAGTATAAAAACGAAGAGCGGCTGTTATAATCCGATACGAATGATACGATCGATTACTTTAATTCGAATGTTTCAGACGTCATTAGCCGTGGTTCAATCAGTACTTTTTGCCGATGGCGGTTTTTCTCGTCAGCTCTCGTCAGTCCAACTGGTGCTCTTTACCCGTAATCTGCCCTGAGGGGCTACCGCGAACCACAAACGAAGTTTTCCCTCTCTATCTCACTAATGTGCAAATTTGGAAGTGCGACAGAGAGGGAAAATTTCGAATGCCGTTCGCGGTAGTACTGCCCGTAACCCGATTGGATTCCAACAGGGTTGTCAGCTTATCACTCTACAATCCTAATAATATTATAAACGTGGAAGTTTGTGTCGCACTTTGGGTGTATGGATAGATGTTCGTTCCACTTAATTTCAAAAACGGCTGGAAGGATTTGGCTGAAATTTGGAATGACTATATAGTATAAAACAAAGTCGCTTTCTCTGTCCCTATGTGCCTATATCCCTATGTATGCTTAAATCTTTAAAACTACGCAACGGATTTTGATGCGTTTTTTTTTAATAGATAGAGTGACTCAAGGGGAAGGTTTATATGTATAATACATGCATCAGCATTGCACCCGTGCGAAGCCGCGGCGGGTCGCTAGTAATATTATAAATGTGGAAGTTTGTGTCGCACTTTGGATGTTTGGATATACGTTCCACTTAATCTCAAAAACGGCTGGACGGATTTAGCTGTTTGGAATGTAGCTTATACCCTGGATTAACACATCGGCCTTTAATCTGCGGGTAACACCGCAGGGCGTTGCTAGTTTAAAAAAAAAGAAAAAATCTCCTACAATTTATCAACAATTTGTTTTACTGTTGACTTTATTCTCTGCAATTAACTTTTGTGTCTCATATACATACTTGTTTATTATAAATTATAATTGCTATACTATCTTATTTTCAATTGTTGTCGTGAATGTGTGTAGCAGGCCCCGCCATTTTTGGACGCACCTTTTGACAATTGGACATTCATGTGACGGCCCGACGTGACAAGACGGCGGTGTCAAGTTGTAATAGGTCGCGTTCAATTTTTAGGCGAAGCGTGCTACAAACACCGTCATTAACCACCTAGGTTTCGCCGGAAGATCAGCGCCAGCTCCCTGAGTCGGCATTACGCTGAGGCGAAACCTTTTTGTGGCGATTCCTTGTTTTTTTTAATTACGTTTATTTATCTATATTTTATGTTTGTATCGTCACGAATAAATGTTTTTCTTTCTTTCTTTCTTTCCTATAACTGTGGGGTAAGGCACTAGTGATATGTATGTAAGGAAAACAACCGTATATTTTCGCTGCTGATTTATTACTGGACAATAGCGCACGCTCATTAACGTAAAAAGTAGGTAAGTATAGATATATGTAAGTGCGTATACACATCAACGCGGCTTTTAATCTGGAGGACTTTCGAACTCCGGCTCGTACAGTGTGCATCAAAAATAGCTACGCATATCAAGAGATTAAAAAGTTTTATTCCCTTGTGATAAAAATTTTTGACGATAACTGCAATCGAAATGAATGGTCCGATACAGATCTCCGGAGTTAATCACAGAGTGTTAGATTTACAGGGTGGAATTGGAGATACTAGTATCAGAAATCTGTTCAGCAATATTATAAAGACTTTTCAGATTATTGGTATAATTTTTTTATTTAAATATTTAAATCTGATCAACTGATTAATTATATAAAGATGCTGGGTGACCAAATTGTAAGTTTTTTACAGTTTTTATTTTGAGTCTTTGTTAATAGACTAACATCAATGAAATCTCCGCTTTTACATTTTTCTTTAATCCTCATCATGTTTAGTCATGATTATGTCTGCGATGTAATGTGTAACTCAATTTTTCAGTTGCACTATTTTTTATTTGTCACTTTCGATTTATGAGGGAAAATGTAAAAAAAATACCTTTCCCGGCCGGAAAAATATCGGAGCTTTGAGCCTCTTCAAAGAAATCGCGAAGAGGCTTAAAGACACTACCGGTGACCGAAGAGCTGGCAGCTACCTCGCGCAGAAAATTAGTCTTACTATTCAGCGAGGAAATGCTGCCAGCGTCTTCGGCACAATGCCGCAGGGGCCATTATTAGATTTAGTTTAGTTTTTAATTATTTTTTTGTTTTTATAGACTTAAGCCTTATATTAATAGTATGTAATTATTATAGTGTTTTATTTTTGTTGCCAGTATCAATAAAGTATAATTTAATATTTTTTACTCAATTTAAGTTTACACCTTAAGTTAGAGTTCCCCTGGACCCTGTCCCCAGGTCACTCTGCAACCGCGCACTCCTATCGCTTTATTGGGCCCGGTCTATAAAGCCACAGTCAGGTTCAATAAAAAAAAAAGATGACTGCAACACGGTTTTTTTCAAAAAACGTGTGTTTCGTACTTTCGTTATTTAGCAGTAGCATTTCGGTGATGAAAATATTATGTGAAGTAAAACATACCGAAAGCACCGAAATATCAACAAAATTGCAGGGGCCACCAAACTTCACCAACTGCATTACGAGTATTAAGTTAAAGTTACACATCACTCGTCTCGGGACAAGAGAACAATACGTAGCTTAAAACAATTTCTACTGTGCCAAAGCAGTCAGGTTACAGGAAATTGAACTTTACCGCACATAGATAGGGATATACGGTGTTAGACTAACATTTAGGGTAACCCATGCAACGTTGGTTGCATGTTGTTGCGAGACTTGCGAGTTTGTTGTTATAAATTATTATACATTGCTGGCCTGCATTAATGCTTTGAGTGCTTGAAAACTATAACTATACACTATGGGCGTTAATAACCCGAAAGATTTAAAGCAACTATTTTAGAATATATAAAGTTATATAACATATAGTTCAAAACCCATCATTTAAGAGATATTAATTATTTAAAATAAATCACAAGTTAAAAAATCTCAATTCTAACACACCCTAAAGGCGTGACGTAGCCACCTACTACTTTTACACGCTGACGTACTAACTGCATGGTTGTTAGCTAGTTTCACTTAATTAAGTTTGATATCTATCCTACAGAAAGGTTTCACTACCGAAAGTTTTGTTCTGTTCTCAATCGCGAGAGTGCACACTATTTACATTCACTGATAACTGGCTTATGTTTGAAATTGATGTGACTAAAACGACAATGCTCGCTCTCTGTTTCTCAACTTAGGATTAATTAAAATCACTTTTCCCCTGGATTTTCCCCAGGCAACTCTCCAACCGTGCACTCCTATGGCTTTATTGGGCCCGGCCTATAAAGTCAGGTTCAAAAAAGAAAAGCTGTCGAAATCATGAACTAGAGGGAGATGGCGCGAAATCAGGTTCATCATCATCAGGCTGTGTCAGTCCTCATCATCATCATCATCATCAGCCTGTGTCAGTCCACTGCTGGACATAGGCCTCTCCCATGGCACACCACTGAGGTCGGTCTTCAGCTCGTCTCCTCTAATCCCTGCCCACTGTCTTCGTCTCAGCGAATCGGTCTCCGAACTTGGATAAAACCAAAGTTATGATCAACGATCACGTTAATCCGGGACCGATGTTCGTGAATGGAGTCTGAGGGGCTGCCGCGAACCACAAACGAAGTTTTCCCTCTCTGTCTCACTTATATGCAAACTTGCAAGTGCGACGGAGAGGGAAAACTTCGTTTGCTGTTCGCGGTAGCGCCTGCCTCGAAGTTGTTTCCCAGCACCTAAGGCAGGAAATCAGGTTTAGTGGCGTCAAATCGTCTGAGGCCAAGACTTGCTTTGGGTTGGTGAGCCAAAGTAGTTAGTTAGATAGAATTTGCTCGTTTGTAAATTGTATTACACAGCAGACTGAATATTTTCTATCAAAATACGCCATAATTTCGTCCGTTGTAATGGAAAATGCCTTTATTTTTCATTAGGCGCCATCCGTAATATTTCACGTTTACATTTAACGCTCACAATGAAAACAAATTGCATTCCTAACAAGCAATATAATTTGTTTATTTTGATCTCAAAGCTCATCTTTAAAAGTTATAAAGGCGCTGAGATAAACAAACGCTTAAGGCTAGTTTACACTGTCCTAAGCGAGACAGGAGACGCGCTGAACTTTTTTTGTGTATTTTATTCTACATATAAATGAGGTCGTGGTAGTATTTACTAATATTTAAGTAGTTTTTGTCTGCGAATTTGTCAGTGTGAACCCTAATGGCTACCTTCCTCGATTTTAGTATGGGGTAAATTATGTATATGTATGTGTCTTTCGGTGATTCAATAACAAACATCCCAGCGAGTGGGAACTATACATAACTGCCTTTTCCATCATATAAATATCATTTCACCCTGTTGGTCTTTAATATGAGGCTTTCGGCTATGATGTATGATTGGTTGACGTTATAAATGCCGAATGGCAACGCGTTTTTCGATGGCAAAAGCGCGCCGTACGCGCACTGAGGGGCTACCGCGAACCACAAACGAAGTTTTCCCTCTCTGTCTCACTTATGTGCAAACTTGCAAGTGCGACAGAGAGCGAAAACTTCGTTTGCTGCCCGCGGTAGCGCCCCCGGCCTGCGCCAAGCAGGATGAGAGCGCCAGACCGCATTTTATCGCGCTCGGCATCATGACACTGTCGCCATTGCTCATATTTCAAGTAGCTGTATAGGTATGCTAGGGAAAATATAACATTATATGAACGGCGAGGTGATGGATCTGTTTGAGACCACTCGAAACGCTCACAAATTAAGAACTATTCGCCATAAGCTCATAAAGACAGCAAAGACAATCCATGCCGCGGGTCCTATCTTTTACAACAAGTTACAGACAGCATCACGGAAGCTAACAGTCTCCCGTCTTTTAAAATGATATACAAGTTTTATGTAAGAAACAAATGAACGCGACATACATTTCACTATGAGCAGTGTGTACTGTACTTAATAGTTAATAAAAAAACACAGTGTAGAATTTATAGGCTGATGATGATGTAGAACAAGGATGGAAAACTTGTCTTTTCGCGCCGTGAGTGAGTAACTGGCATAATTCGCGAACAGTGGACGTTCAGAAACTTTTCTAGTTAACTCAGTCGATTTGCCCATTCCATTTGTTGTACTGAAACAAAAATGAACTATGCAAACGGGAAGTCAGGAAATGAGTTTCCGAACTTGATTGTTATATTTTTTGTGCCAAATATTTTTCATCGATCTCCACATACATTACTCCTATATACTCGTATAGTGTATACAAATGTTTTAGTGCCAAAGCACAAAAATATACATATTTTTTTTGGTACCTAGCATAATTCAGACAAGAGAGGTAGGCCACAGCAAAATGTCATCTTGCTCGAATTTGGAACAGCCCAACTGGGGAAGTACCTCCGCCTTGCAGAAGACCACAGCCATAATAACATTATCTACTATACAAGTATGTAGTGTTGTGTTCCTGGAGGTGAGCAAGGTTGCCAGAGCTCCCGAGGAGGCACTGTGTTGAGAGCGCGGGACCTAAACGTGACTCCTTTGGAGTTGCGGGCGTCTATAGGCTGCGGTGGCCGCTTACCATCAGATGGACCGTACGCTTGTGTGCCACCGGCGTTGTATATTAAAGAAAAGTAATATAAGTATGGGGAGTCTATCGTATCCAAAAACTGACAAAGCGTGCTTTAAGTAATTAATATAATGACATTCAGTATCTCTTATTAGCAGCTTTACTAATATTATTAGCGCAAATTACTGACTAGATATTGATGAAAATGTCCATCAATAACAGTAGAGTTGTGTTACGGATATTGCAGTTATCAATTTTTAACAAGGTACAGTTGTAACATACCTATATCATGTTTACGTAACTTTACTAAGGAGATTTAATTGACCGAGTGAAACGAAGGTCTCTGCTTCAGCGTCGACAAAATTGCTTTCGTAGGTCCGGATTTCCGTTTGTTCTCGTCTATATGTCACAATTCTCAACCGATTCTCGTGAAATTTCGTGAGCAGGTTCGACAGTTATGTAGAATTTTATTGTCGAGACGGTTTTTGTATTTTTTTTAAAATTTTTTGTACTATAAGTTTTTCTTTTGTGCAATAAAGATTAAATAAATATATAGATATTTTTTTTATCAATTATTTTCTAAGTTTCAGCGGGCGAATTTCGGTTTGTTCTCCTCTACAGGTCGCATTTCTCAACCGATTCTAGTGAAATTTTGTTAGCAGGTTCGATATTCATAATTGATCTTTTTTATAATGCCAGATTTTGGAAATGAAAAAATAAACTCACTCACGAGGTCTACAGCTCACAGAGCCACTAGTTTCCAAGTCAACAAGTTATTACGTATAAATATAAATTCAGTAAAATATAACTTCCATAATGATGTTCCAACATCATTAGACGTAATGAACGTTTCACCACACCTGCAATACTGAAATATAGGTATTTCGCATTCTTATTTTACAGTTCTTTCTTCCAGTTTTTTCTACGCGGAACAAGACTCCGAGACATCGTTATAAAATACACTCGTTATGTTGAAAAAAGCTTACTTTGTAATGAACTCTTTACAGGAACATTGTACATTTTTATTTATTTATTTATTTTATTTATTGAAAACCATTATCAGCACTAACAGCTAAATCTTACGTGCTAATTGGTATTATATTTTAATAACATGTGTATTGTATATATTGCCGCGAGGCTAAATGCAATAGGGATGATGACTTACGTTACAATTTATAACATAGTGTAGCTATATGTACAAAAAACTATCAAATTATCACACGCGTCTCAAGGGAGCATGATATATTTACGGTGAGGGCGGTATATTAAATTTTGAGCGTAGTGAGGGATTCAAGTTAAGCCCAAGACAAAAATAATTTTGCTACCGAGTGACACATACTACTTTTCACAACTTCTATGAGGAAAATAGTCATTGTTGCCCTCAAATGAGGGAAGAAAAGTACATCTTTAATACCTCATTCGAAGGCAACAATAACTCTTTTCTGAAGGTGTGAGAAATATATTTCCTATCATCCAAAGTGAAGGATAAGCTCCGTAACTAAATGTTATTTACAACCTTCCTCATGCACAACATATTATAATATACGACGTCTATAAATCAAGAAATAAGAGGCTTAGCCGACCCGCACTTATCAGGGTTCAAGGGGTCCTATGTATCCCTTAAATCGCCGTGCCAGCTCTGCGAGTTATTGCACAATTACGCTGAATTAAGGGGCACGGGTACTGTTGCTATATTTGCATAATGAAGCCTACTGTATAAGTAGGTTAGTAATATATTGATAGATAGATAGAAATCGTTTATTCATGTAAAAACAATTACATAATACAATACACAAAATGCGCCCGTACTAATATTGTATGAAAAACCGAGTACTTTACTGTTTTGGTAGTGAAGTCTCTTCGTCTCTTTCACTTTCGTGTTAAACATTATATGAGTGAAAGGGACGGCACGATACGAAGTTCGGATGTCCAATTTCATAGGGGCTACTATTGCCACGTTGGTGGCTTGTCTCGATGCGCGTAATACTACCCTAATACAGATTTATATACATACACAATCACAATCTATACTTATATATTTGTATTCTGTTCATGATTGTCTTTTAATTCTTATTCGGTCTCCTGTATGTAATCAATTTGTGTATCAAAAAAATATTTTACAAGGATACTTAATTACAAATAACTTAAACAATATTAAAACTCACTTAAATCCAAGTAATCTTTATTACACAAACAAATCAGTTATAAATAGAAAGAAAACATTCATTAACATGTAGACAAGAGACGGTTTCATCGATCTATTATAGATAAACTTTGGGTAGCTGCAAAAAAAAAATTTTTCATTATTAGACCACTAATCCACCCCCAAAAATTCGGCATCTCGCCCATATTGTTCTACACACATCGCTCGCATTTGTCACATTATCCTCAGATTATGTACTGTGAATTCTCATAGTTAATTCCACGATTCTCAAACATAATTTTTTGCTCGGATAATTTATGGCATCTCCGTGTTTAAGCATAGCAAAGGCGGTTTAATCTTGGGCATCAAAGGCGACCCGAAACGATGTCCCTGACTTAAGGTCAAGAAAGGATAAGTCCTTTGCGAGTATCCCTCTTAAACAGATACGCTGCGTGGCCTGCGTGGACATGGATTCTATACTCCATTTATCTTATCTTAATTTATAACCGTCGTCTCCCAGCGAAAAAGATTAGATTAAATTAGATTTTAGATTCTGTAAAACGAAAGCAAACAAAAAACGACAAAGAGCTCTGACTGTAACGTAGATTCTTGCTTGCGTTCATTTGGCAGAATTTGGCCTTACTTTTTCGGTCGTACAACTACGATACGAGTATAGTTCGTACGAAACTCTAAGGACAAATTCTGTTAAACGAACACAAGCAAAAAACGGCAAAGAGCTCTTACGATAAGGTATATTCTTGCTTGCGTTCATTTGGCAGAATTTGGCCTTACTGTTTCGGACGTACTTATACAACTACGATACGAGTATAGTTCGTACGAAACTCTAAGGACAAATTCTGTCAAACGAATACAAGCAAAAAACGGCAAAGAGCTCTTACGATAAGGTATATTCTTGCTTGCGTTCATTTGGCAGAATTTGGTCTTACTGTTTCGGAAGTACTTATGTAACTACGATACGAGTATAGTTCGTACGAAGCTCTAAGGACAAATTCTGTCAAACGAAGGTAAGCAAAAAACGACAAAGAGCTCTTACTATAAGGTAGATTCTTGCTTGCATTGATTTGGCAGAATTTGGCCTAAAAGAGATTTTATTTATTTACAAGCGGTAATGAATAGTTAAATAACATAACATAACTTTTGCGATTTCACTAAAAAACTTGTGCGCGCTGAGACCTCAAGAGGTTCGACACCAAAGGGTACAAAATTGTACTCTCTGCCGAGGCCCTTCCCTTATATTTATTACGATTTAATACTTCGCCATTTTCCGTCGTTGCACCCGCTTTTACTGTAGTTCGTTGGAAGTGGGACGGTGCCAAGCAAGAAACGACAAAGAGCTCTTGATATAAGGTAAATTCTTGCTTACTATCATTTTGCAGAATTTGGCCTTACAGTTTCGGACGTACTATATTTCAATCACATTCTAGCGTTTTCCCGGTTCTGGTTAGCACCTAATCTCAAGATTTGGCGTAAGCACTAGTTTTACGAAAGCAATTGCCAGCTGACCTGCCAACTCCGAGGGAATACTAGACGGTTGGAATAAGAGCGGTTTTCTTACGATGTTTCCCTTCACCGAGAAGCTATTGTTACTTTTTAGGGTTCAGTACATAAAGGGTGTAAAACGGGACCCTATTACTAAGACTTCGCTGTCCGACCGTTCGTCTGTCTGTCACCAGTCTGTATCTCATGAACCGTTATAGTTAGACAGTTGAACTTTTACAGATGATGTATATCTGTTGCCGCTATAACAACAAATACTAAATAAATAAACAGAATAACATAAATATTTAAGGGGACTCCTTTAAAAAAAGGTGTGTTTTTTTACCGCTTTTATAGATAATGGTGCTGAACCCTTCGAGCGCAAGTTTGACTTGCACTTGGCCGGTATTTTTTTTCTCATCTCATTTTTTTATCCAGTGGTACTGGATGAACCGGGGCTCGTAACTTCGTAAGCAATGACAGTATTATCCGAAGCAATCGAGTAAAAGGGTCATTGTCAGTTCAAAAAAAAAATAGTACACCCGGTGGTCAATAGTTAACGGCTTATTGTGCATGTAAGCTATGTTTTTATTACATGGATTGTAGCAACGGAAACACTGTTAATGCGGGTTACTAGACTAATCCAAAACTAAGCTTTGTGGCCCTTAACTTTTGATATGTCCACCGAAGACGCGAACCTAAATCTGACAATGACCCAAAACTAGAGTTCACTTAATAAAGATCGTTTCTATGTAAATATAATGTTCAAATATAAACTTTAGTATATTTTATGCATGATCGAGATGACTGGTAAACATTTAATATTAAAGGTTAACACGGTTCGGAGGGCCGGCAAATATGGGTGTAGCTACGCGGAAATTGTGACAGCCAAGTTCGCAAAGTAAACAGTTGATAATCTGCAGGCCTACAGAATCGAAATCGTAGTCTCTGTCGCTCGAATATACAAGTCCGACAGAGAGGCACATACTTCGTTTTTGGTTCGCAATAGGGCCTCCAGTCATGGGTGTTTTTTCGCAAACTAATATCGACAGCAGAAATATGAGTATAGGAATAATTGATTGATATAATGTTATATAGGCCAACTTATTAGTGCATTATAAGCAGTAGACTCTCATTGAGTGCCAAGTTAATGAAATGAAATAAAATCATTTATTCTTCAATTTAGGCATATTACATGCAGTTATAAATATCAAAAAACTACTACCGCTTCATAAAGAGAAGAATCGGCGTAAGAAACTCGGCGAGGTGTCATTTTTTCAAAACAATATATAATGCATATAAAATAGCAGTATCATAAGTAATACTACAGAATTAAAATGCTACAATATAAAACATTTTTTTTAAATATTTAGGACCAAATATTTCTGTGTTAGATTACTTGTGCGGGCCGCTATCACTGCCAAACATCCCTATCCATGATGTAATCGTTTATCTTATAATATGCAATAAAAATAAGAAATAAATGTTTGCTTCACGACAGATTTAAATTTAGAATCAGTAATTCAGTAACGTGTCTTGGAATTTTATTGTAAAATTTTATACAATTTCCAAGAACGACTTCTTGGCCTTTACTAAATATAAACCTTTTAATAATACTGTATAAACATATTATTTATTGGCCCTGGGTTTATTATATTATTGTTTCTTTTCGAGTACTCAAATTTTAAGTCAACAACCCTATATATTGTATTGATCTAATTACGTTCTGCCTAATTCAATACTTTTTCACATGCCATTACTTTGACTTGGCCTATTTTTTACATGTAATCGTCTGATTTTGCGGGTCTAATCGTTATGCATAATGTTGTAGGAAACTTTAAGCGTAGGTCGGTAAACGGCTAAAGGGTAACCTATTCCAACTTTGGATTTAGTTTCGCTGATATCGTTGGGCCAATGTTTGTTTTCGTATAATGATATTTTTTACCCACGACGGAACGGAGAAGGTATATGCGTTTAGGGTGAGAGGTTGTTTGTTTGTTTGTTTGTGTGTGCACATGAATATCATCAAGACGGCTTGACGGATTCAGAAACGGTTTTCTGCAATAGGTTTGTAGTTTAGTCGGGCCGAATTTTAGCTAGGTGTTACGATGATAACTCGCCAGGGGGCGCTGAAGTAAACATTTTTCACTGTACTTCCGTAGTGGGTTTTTCAAAATATTTAATTTTGTTTTTATTTATATACGACCTCTGGTAAGCTGCTTGGTTAAGGTTGGATTCGGCCAAATTGGAACATTCCTTTAGGGCAAGGCCAATTCAGAGATCTGACGAAAATACTGAAGTTTGAGCTTCCAGTGAAGAAGTAATGATGAACAAATTACTACACAAATTACTGTGGACTTAAAAAAAAAGAAACAAAATAATCGAACAAAATATTGAAAAACGTCTTAGTGTCTCTGTCAAAAAATCTTAAATATCATCGTATCAATAAATAATGCTACAGATTTCGCAATTATCAACGAGAGTGATATGTTGTTTTTTTTTTACAAAAAGGATATAATTTTTATTGTTCTAATAAAATAACCGGATAAATTTTTCGTAAGTGATCCAGTGTTGAAAAAAACCGATCAAGTGCGAGTCCGACTCTCCGCGGTTTTTTTACATGTTTCCTCATATATCGAAAATTATTCCTCAAAAATAAAAAAAATGTTTCAGAATGTGCAACTCAAGACTTTCAAATTTTGAACCATCTCTTATCTGTCATTTTTAAAGAAAATAAAAAAATATTTAAAAAACTCATGTTCTATGCATCTGGATGTTCTTTATAACTGTTCCAAATTTCAAATCGATATCATAAGTGCATGGATATACACGGTTACGTACGTTGAAATTTTTTTTCATGTATGGAATGCCCCCCTTCCCTCTATAATTCTTTTTTTTCGTAATTTCACATCATTTTATGTAGCGGTTCATAGAATACACATTCCTACCAAATTTCATAATTTTTGTGCTTATAGGCTCCGAGCAAATCGGCTGTCACATACGGATAGACATGACGAAACTATGAAGCTTCCGTTTCGCCATTTTGGCTACGGAACCCTAAAAAGAATTTATAAACCAGAACCATGCAATATAAATCTATTGATTTACGGGCGGTAATAATAGTTAATTAACAATAACTTAAGGAATATTACAAGTGACTTAAATATAAAACAGGCCCTTGGGGCATTGTACCGAGGATGCTGGCGGTATTTCCTCGCTGTATCGCAATGCTGATACGTTGTGCGAGGAAGTCGCCAGCTCTTCCCTCACCAGTTACGTCAACCAAATGCTTCGCGATTTCAGTAAATAACTTGTGCGCGCTCGGACTCCATGGACCAAGAGTTTAGATACCATTAAACCGTTATCTTCTGGCGGAAAAAATAAATAATACCATTCTTTTGTAATGAGCCCGGGGATCCTCGGGACCTGTAGACGACGGGTTAAGAATACGTAATATTATTCACATTTATTATAAACAAAACCTATGAAAAAAGCACCTTTACGAGTGCTATACGAGTTTTTAATCAGCTACCCAATGAATTAAAAATGCTGGATGCTATGGAAATTTAAACGTCATTTAAAAATATGGTTGATCAAGAACGGTTTCTATTCCCTAAAAGAATTTTTTGAATTTACGCCTTAGGCGGAAAAAATAATAAATAAATAAATAAACTTGTATATACAATGTTACACATAGCATAAGATTTGTTTTTCTTAGTTTTAAGCAAATATTGTACACCCGAAATGGGTAGCCGTTGAAACCTAACACTTGTAACACCATATCTGTAACACGGTTAAACAATAAAGTTTTTCTATTTCTATTTCAATTACCGAAGTACTAATATTTCTTCGGGTAGGTAGGTACCTTTTTATTCCCTTTACACATCTAATAATCGAAGACTGGCCACGTTACGAGAAAAGGGCTGTTTATGTTTCCAGTCATAACTCGACGCAAACTGAGGCAATAACGAATTCGCGTAAAGGTAGCTGCGATATTGGATTTTAAGTAAAAGGAAGTAGCGATTTCCTATAGGCATTGCCAAAGTTAAGGAGTTGGATAATGCAACGAATATTCAAGTCAATAAATGGTCGGCAACGCGGTTGTGATTATTGTTGAGTCGCTGGTGTCCATAGGCTACGGCTATCGGCATATTATCAGGCAGGCCGTAAGGTTGTTTGCTACCGTCGTTGTATAAAAATTATAATAATTCATTTGGTATTTTTACATTAAATTTTGACTCTGTATTACAGGAGCGCTCCTGGCCTAGCGGCGCCCCCGTACCGCATGCCGAGGTTAAGAAAAGTGGACCAAGGTCAATTCTTGGACGGGTGACCGCTTTGAGTGATTATTAACTGAGCGCTCCCGTTCTTTGGAAGGCGTGCTAAGCCGTTCCCGGCTGCTGTCTATGATAGCAGTCGTTAAGCCAAGTTAGAGGCCTTCACGTGGCGTTCACGTTAAGAACATCTGACAGTCAAGTTGCCCGTTCACTTGACAAGCCTAATCCAATAAGGTCTCTCCCTCGGCTTGGAAGGTCAGATGGTAGTCGTTTCCGTAAAAACTAGTGTATACGCTAAATCTTGTGATTAGGTAGCGGACCCCGGGCATCCTTCAGGATGCAACTGTACTGGGATAACGCTAGGAGGATGCTGATTACAGAATAGGAAGTTTATAGCAAAAGTGTGCCCAGCTATTTATTCGTTAGTTGATTGACTATGTATTCTTATTATTTAATAATATTATTGTATTTTTTTTATAAACTCCGGCACGTAAAATAGCCCTTGAGGGCTTTTCATGTGCACGTACGATACGTACATTACGGTGGATCACTCAATGTATGAACAAATTTTCTTTCGATTTAGTCCTTTCCGGCTGCTAAGAAAAAAGTTGTAACACCATTTATCTTAGCATTACTGCCCCAAGCTAACAGCAACAAGTTAATCATGCCAAATAAGGTTATTTTATGAAAGTTCGTTAGCTTGTGGCAGTACTAAATAATAAACCGTCGTCTCCCAGCGAAAAAAATAAACAATAGCATTCTTTTGTAATTAGCCCGGGGATCCCCAAGACCGGTAGACGACGTGTTAATCTATATTTTTCATATTTTATATTATGAATATCAGGTAGGTGTTACTTTTTCATAACAGCCGAAAAGGACCGAAGCCCATTTTTTTTTGTACATTGAGTGATCCAGCCTAAAAGGACTGAAGCAAAAAAAAATTCCATACATTGAGTGATCCACCCTAATGTGCACCCTAATGTGTTAATTGTACCTAGAGTAGTCAATTATTATGGTAAGAGAACCAGACCTTATCTCGTTCCTAAAATTTATAACAATATACCGTTAAGTATTAGGAAAAGCGCCAGTAAAAATATCTTTAAATCTGAATTTAAAAAGCTTATGTTAAAACAATTTGAAAATACAACAACTTAATTAGCGAATATTATTAGAATAGTTTATGTTATAACACTTATAATAAACTTACATTTGTAACTTGCACTACTACAGCAGTTGATGTACTTAACTAAATAGCTAACTTAAAACAGTAATGTAAAGAAAGGGAGCTTATTTCTGCCAACAAACTGTTATACAGTTTGGCGGAAGTTATAACAAGATGTAAAAGAGTACTGTTTTCGTGAATAAATGCTTTATTTTTTTTTTATATGTGTGTGTGTGTGTGTGTGTGTGTGTGTGTGTGTATGTGTGTGTGATCTATTCACTGCGGACACAGACGTGCTCACAAATCGCCCCACTCTTGTGTGTTCCGTGTTCCGACAGGCCCCCCTAATTGGATCAGGCCTGTCGTCAGGAAATAAGATCCTAATTTTATTTGATTAGCCAACAATGTACGATCGCCATATTCTGGAGACCCTTCGGCCACGTGTTTCATCGATTTTTAATATTGCCCGTTAGAGGGCTCGGTTTGATATTGGTGAGTTTGTGATATGACAACCCTAAATAGGCATAATAAATAAATAAATAAATATTAGAGGACAATCTTACAAATACAAATACAAAATACAAAATAGTTTATTTATACACAGTGCTATTAACATTACCAAACGATCAAAATACATAAAAAAAAACGAAAATGTTACAGACACTGCATGACAAAGTAAATTAAAACACTTTTCTGTGCCCCCTACACTAGGCTAGGCCTGTATCGTAGGCTGACACAAGATTCGATTGCCATTTAACTGAATATCTTGCGCTAAAGACAAAAACATTATAAACTATGAAGAAAATAAACCAATCGTGGAGTTGAAATTTTAAAAGTTAGATCTTACACAAATCGAACTAGTCCCACAGTAAGCTCAAGAAGACTTGTGTTATGGGTACTAGACGACGATATATTTAATAGATATAAATACTTAAATAAATAGAAAACATCCAAGACTCAGAAACAAATATTCATGCTCATCACACAAATATTTGCCCTGATCGGGATTCGAACCCAGGACCGTCGGCTTCACAGGCAGGTGCACTACCCACTAGGCTAAACCGGTCGTCATAATGACAAAAAAATGTTCATGCTTATTTATTTAATCTTTATTGCACAAAAGTAAAACTTATCGTACAAAAGGAGGACTTAATGCCATAAGCATTCTCTACCAGTCAACCTTAGGGCAAAGCAGACAAATTTTGTGGCGGTGCAACTTCAAATATCCTCCATACGGGCATAGAATATGGCTACGGTATCCTCTGCCTGTCGTAGAAGGCGACTAAAAGGGGGTCCTCGGGGTCGTAGACGGTCGTAGTTGGGGGCTACGATCGTCATAGAAACATAGCGGGACCCAAGTGGACTCTAGGGCGGCACTGGCGCGTTCCATAGGAGATCCCAGAGCCCTCCGAAATGGGTTGAGGAGGACAAGCGGAGGGTTTTTAGTCAGTGCAAGTCCGACATAACCACCGCGCCGCCCCCACGCAAAAAGGGACTCACGCAGTCAAAAAATAAAAAAAAAGGTTAGTTATTGGATGGGTGACCGCTTTGAGTGATTATTAACTGAGCGCTCCCGTGCTTTGGAAGGCACGTTAAGCCGTTGATCCCGGCTGCTGTCTGTGATAGCGGACGTTAAGCCAAGTTAGAGGCCTTCGGGCGGCTTGAAAACTTCTAACAGTCAAGTTGCCCACTCACTTGACAAGCCTAACTCCAATGAGGTCTGGTTTCCCCTCGGGGAAGGCAGATGGCAGTCACATCCGTAAAAACCCTACCTACGCCAACTCTTGGGATTAGGTAGCGGACCCCGGGCATCCTTCAGGATGCAACTGTACCGGGATAACGCTAGGACGATGATGATGACTCCAAGACGAATGTAGTGTACCTCGGTAAAAAGTCAAAGATTCTTTTTTCAAGAGAACTCCTAAATTTCAAATGGTTAGCTAGTAATGAAGTGAATACATTATTACCTTAAATAAAATATTGGCTTGAAGATCAACTGTGGATCCTGAATTTATTATAAGCCACGTTTTTATGTCTCTCCAGCGAGTTGGTAGAGGAATATTAAGGTGAAAAAGGTCTAATAAATAATGCATTTCATGCAAGTAGTGACTTTTCCTTGTCAAACTTTCGAATGCATTCTATTCTACAGCCGTCATCCTCGGCGAAAAAAAAAGCAATAGCATTCTTTTGTAATAAGCTCGGGGATTCCAGGGACTGGTATACGGCGGATAAAACCATAACATATATCGAAAACAAAATAAAGAGGAACAACATTTATTTTGTATTAAGCAGCACCGCTGCTAACGTAAACTACAAGTTTAGAAATAAAGGAGAAATTGAAAAATTTAGGCACCGAGCAGGATTTGAACCTGCGACAGGATTTGAATGAAGGAATGATTGAGGAATTTCGGCCCGAGTGGCGGTTGCACCTATAGCTCAGTTGGCTAGAGCGACCGGCTGCGAGTGCCGGGAGGTCGCAGGTTCAAATCCTGCTCGGTGCCTAAATTTTTCAATTTTTCCTTTATTTCTAAATTTATAAAGAGGAACATCTTACATCCTTGCAATACACTCGTTTTAGTTTAATAATTATCTGTCTTTAGATATTGAGATATTAATTGAAGTTTAGACGCGCTTGCTAACTATAGCTCGTCAGATCAGTAATAATGACAGTATTTCGTTACCCATCCTATTCTATTATATCTAAGACAGGTACAGAATACTGACATTATTACTGATAGTGTCTGGCGGACTCATAAGCGTTGTCAAAACGGGTTATTTGTCAGGGCTGGAAGGAGACATCGCATCAGGACCGCATTAGTTAGATGGCAGGAAGTCGTACAGGGTGATGTAGTATAAGCACACAGACATATATCCAGGTAGATCACGCAACGCGAAAGCACCTACTTTGCGTGAGCAAGATGGGTTACTGTTATTTGTACCCACCCTGCAGTCACAAGTGAACTCTTTATTAATGACATTGATATAAGTATGGTCCTCTGATATGCGAAAACATCCGGATTCCAAAGTCGTGTATAATTCCGAACCAATAATAACGTTTTCCATCTTTTAATAAAACACTTGTTTTAGGACCGAGTGCAAATAAATTCTGGATGCGTAGCCTATTATTCCATTTGTCTCATGGTTTGAATGTAATCGACGTTCTTCATGGTTTGAATGTAATCGATATCAGAATCGATAAAATCGAAAAAGGTAAGAATGGGACATATGTGGTCATTACTTTTTACTAAACTATCGCCGTGTGGTTGCCGGGTAAGAATTGCGCCACCCCATCTCTTCCCGTGGGTTTCGTAGGAGGCGAATAAGGGAAAATCGGAGGGTGGGCAGCAGCATCCTTCGATCATTACCACCATCAAACTACGGTCGCCAACCAGTTTGCCAAGCGTGGCGACTATGGCAAATCCCCCCCAAGGGAAAAATAAAAAACATGCCCAAAAAATTGTCTAAATGGCGAGCCTTGGGGGAGGCCTATGTTCAGCAGTGGATGTCTTTCGGCTGAAATGATGATGATGATGATGAAACTATCCTAGTAATGTCACATTTCGCTCAACTACGGGCGCGCGGTCTGCATACAAGTACGATTTACGTACCTTCAAAGCAAGGGTGAACAAGTTATTACTGAATCAGTCAGCTTCTTTGGCCCCAGCCTAAGTGACGCTCTTCAGTCAGTCAGTGAGTTTCATCTCATAGTAAGTATCTGATTAGACTAGGGTCAGTTTTTTATAAAAAAAGCGGCGATACACGCGGTATCTACTCAAACATGTCTGTGCACTAGTCATATAGCGATACAGTGGTGTGGCGTGATGGATCGACCCCCTAAATGACGCGAAGGACGTAGGACCTAATAAAATGTGGCCTAGTAAGAAGGAATGGTCCTATGGGAGTACATATAAAATGGTTGTTTATTAGCTTTTGTACCGCTTACTGGGACCCAGATAAATATTTAAAAAAATACAGGTACCGTTCTGTTTAATACAAAATGTGAAACAAAAGCGATGCATAGAAGTTTGTATGCAGTGGAGTCAGAATTCTTTGCAAGTGACTGACTGTACATAAGATTAACACTGACCCAATACTGGACACTTTCATAATTCACTAATAATAGAGGTGTACCTAAAATAGATGTCTACTATTGGTTATTGAGGTATCAAACTTTGGAACGTTTGACTTAGGGTAGGGTTGTACCATTATGTCAATGGAATTGTGGCTAGCGCTAGACTCTTGAACAGGGGTGGGCAAACTTTTAAATGGGCCCAGAAAAATAGAGGAAATGTGGGGCAAAATCTCGATTAAAGGCATTATAAAATAGCAAAATTACAATAAGTGGAGGCAAACAAAAGGTGGTCTTCAATTATAGTTATGAGGGCTTATTTTTGTACGCCAGAAGGCAACACATAATGTTCCTGGGTGGGTCGTTTATTTTTCCACCTCTGTAACAACATATATAGAACCAACATACATATGTTGAACAAAATAGACACCCTTGACTTTGATAACACTCGTATAATATTTAGAAGCATACTTACACACCCTTTGCTGTGGAAATAATTTCGAGAGGGCTTACCCCGAATTTCGAAATCCGAACTTCATATCGTGCCGTCTCTTTCACTCTCGTGTTATACACCATATGAGTGAAAGGGACGCCACGATACGAAGTTAGAATTTCGGTGTTCAGAGTAGGCCCTCAGCGCACGAGTATCGAAATATGAGGAAGCTTTTATGTTTTCATTACATTTACTCTGTGGCGACAACCTTTTTTGTAAATATGTTAATACTCTATGATGTTATGGTATCGCGCATGCGTACTGTTTTTGTTCTTCTTCTGGTGTGATGCCAAGCAACGTACATGGCTCCTCTTTTGATTTGTGTATTGTAAATAATAATATGTGCAAAGTGTAAATATAATGTAAATACTAACATCCGTCTCTCATTCTCGTCATAGTGGACATTTCCCACAAGTGGTGACCTACAGAATCGTGAGTGTTTGAACATTTTGTTACGAATTCAATTTCATATAAAAGATGACAGAAGAGAATGACAGCGGTTCGAGCATCAGCCGTGTGGCCGTTAAACCGCCTCCTTTTTGGCCTGACAGACCGGCGCTGTGGTTCGCGCAACTTGACAGCCAGTTCTTACTGGCCAGTATTACGTGCGACACGACGAAGTTCCATTATGCTATCTCCGTGTTAGATTTTAAAAATGCCGCTGCGGTGGAAGACGTCATTACCAAGCCCCCGGAAAAGGATAAATATGAGACTCTCAGGCGTGAGTTAATATCTCGTTTATCAGCTTCGCGGGGCCAGCGTTTGCAACAGTTGCTGTGTAAGGAGGAGCTTGGTGATAGGAAGCCAAGTGAATTTTTAAGACATCTTCGTGGTCTAGCCGGCAGTGACGTTAAGGATGAGTTGATGCGCACACTTTGGTCTAATCGGCTCCCGTCGTATCTTCAAACGGTGATAGCTATGCAGCCAGAAGAGGCAGATTTAGATAGTTTGGCGAAAATGGCGGACATAGTTTTCGAGGTAACACCGCGTTTCGGCTCGTCTAATGTTTCGGCTACGTCAACATCAAATGCTCCATCAGCATCTGCAGATATGGATGAGCTACGGCGTAAGATTGACAAACTAGCGAATGCCGTTGAAGCTTTATCTTTAAAACAAGGCCGCGGTCGTCGTAGTCAGCTTCGAGGTGAGTCGCGTGAGTGCCGCCGACGTTCTCGTTCACAGAGCCACGTTGGTCGTGAGTGCTGGTACCATTGGAAGTACGGTGAAAGGGCAGTTAAGTGTGTCCCGCCGTGTGAATATTCAAAAAACTTGTAGAACGGTCGCTTGATGCGGCCGTCGATAGTGATACAGTGGCAAAACGTTTATTTATTACGGACATTAGTTCTAAGGTACAATATTTGGTAGATACAGGTTCCGATTTATGTGTTTATCCTATTAGCTACTTGCGGGCACAACGACGTCATAAGACTAATTATGAACTTTATGCCGCAAATAATACTACTATTGCCACGTATGGCTGGTTAAGTTTAACATTAGATTTAGGTTTGCGTCGTAATTTTTCGTGGCGATTTGTAATCGCGGACGTGAGCAAGCCTATTATAGGAGTAGATTTTTTATCCTTCTATGACTTACTTGTAGATATTCGAAATTCTCGTTTGATTGATGTGACTACGTCGCTTACGTCAGCCGCCCAGGTCGCCTCCGCTTCTGTTTGCCCCCAAATTAAGGTTATCACAGGAGACTCACTGTATCACAAGTTATTGCAGGAGTATCCTGATGTAATGCGGCCCAACGGAGAGCCTTCAGAGCGTAAATGTAAGCATCAAACGCAACATTACATTAGGACCACTCCTGGCCCACCGGTGTTTGCACGACCAAGACGTCTTGCACCTGATCGTCTTAAAATTGCACGACAAGAGTTCGAGGACATGGTGCGGATGGGCGTTGCGCGCAGGTCTGAGAGTCCATGGTCGTCTCCATTACATTTGGTGCCTAAGAAAGATAACGGGTGGCGACCGTGCGGTGACTATCGTGCGCTCAATGCCCGTACTATACCCGATAGGTATCCGGTGCGACATATAGCCGATTTTTCACATAATTTGAAAGGAAGCACGGTTTTCAGTAAGTTGGATTTAGTCCGTGCTTACAATCAAATACCTGTTGCCCCCGAAGACGTTCAGAAAACAGCTATCACGACACCCTTTGGTCTTTTTGAATTTCCTTATATGGGTTTTGGTTTCCGTAACGCTGCTCAAACTTTTCAGCGATTTATGGATGAAGTCCTAAGGGGTCTTGACTTCTGTTTTCCGTTCATAGATGACGTACTGGTAGCCTCGACTAGCGATGAAGAACATCTTAAACACCTACGTATAGTTTTTGAGCGATTTAGCGAACACGGAATTTTGCTAAACGTGAACAAATGTGTGTTTGCTGCTCCGGAAGTAGAGTTTTTAGGATATTTCGTATCTTCCGAGGGTACCAAACCTACGGGCAGCAAAGTTAAAGCTATTGAAGAATTTTCGAAGCCCAATACTATAAAAGAACTTCGCAGGTTTTTAGGCGCTTTAAATTTTTATAGACGATTTATACCGGGTGCAGCTAAGTTACAGGCTCCACTGCACGCGTTACTGAGCGGATCGTCGGTCAAGAGTAATGATAGCATATCTTGGACGCCAGCGCTATGTAGTTCTTTTGACGAGTGTAAGAAGAGCCTGTCTAGAGCAGCTCTATTAGCGCATCCGGATTCAACAGCGCCTCTGGCCATCGTGACAGACGCTTCTGAGACTGCCATCGGTTCGGTGCTGCAGCAACAAGTTGCAGGTCACTGGCAGCCGCTAGGGTTTTTCTCCAAAAAGTTAACGGCGGCTCAGGTGAAGTACAGTGCGTATGATCGAGAATTATTGGCGATATACGAATCGATAAAATATTTTCGGTATATGATTGAAGGAAAACCTTTCTTTGTTCTCACTGATCACAAACCAATAGTATCTGCTTTTAGGAAATCTCATGACTCATGTTCACCGCGACAGTTTAGGTATCTTGATTTTATATCTCAATTTACTACCGATATAAGATTCATTTCCGGTGATGATAATATTGTAGCGGACGCGATGTCAAGAGTAGATGCTGTTTCAGGTGGATTAAACTTTAATGCTTTAGCAGTTTCTCAGTCGAATGATGAGGAATTGCAAACATTATTACGTAAAGGTTCATCATTAAAGCTAGAAATCGTTCAGATAGCAGAATCAAAATTATTTTGTGATGTTTCCGGTTCCGTCGCTAGACCTTTCATTACAACTGAGTTTCGTAGGCAAGTTTTTAACATTTTGCATGGACTAAGTCACCCTAGCGCTAGGAATACTATTAAGTTGGTAACTGAGCGTTATGTTTGGCCCGGTGTTCGAAAAGATTGCCGTATTTGGGCGCGCGCGTGTTTATCTTGTCAGAAAAGCAAAGTTTCCCGCCACGTCCATACACCCGTACAGCAATTTACCGTTCCTTCTGCTAGATTTGCACATATTCATGTTGATTTAATTGGCCCTCTGCCTATTTCTGATGGCTACAGGTACTGCCTCACTGTGGTTGATAGGTTCACGCGTTGGCCTGAGGTTGTTCCCTTAGTTGATATTACGGCAGAAAGCATAGCAAAAGCGTTATTATCTTCATGGATTTCGAGGTTTGGTTGCCCTCTCAAGATAACGACTGATAGAGGGAAGCAATTTGAATCACATTTATTTAAACAACTGTCAATATTAACCGGTTTCCAGCATTTACAAACTACGGCCTATCACCCGGCGGCAAATGGGTTAGTAGAGCGATTTCATAGACAGCTTAAAGCTGCAATTATGTGCCACGCTAATGAAAGCTGGACTGAGTCGCTGCCGATTGTGCTGTTGGGTATACGTAGTGCGTGGAAAGTTGATTTGTCCGCGTCTACTGCAGAACTTGTGTATGGGGAGCCCATACGACTCCCTGGTGTTTTTTTTGAACAACCAACCAACTGTGTGGTTGATTACGCGGATTATTTATGTAGGTTGCGTTCGCACATTAGGAAGTTACAGCCTTCAATTGTGCCGCGGCATGGTTCAGAAAAAGTTTTTATCTTCAAAGACTTACAAACCACCTCTCATGTATTTGTAAGGCAAGATTTGATTAGAACATCTTTACAGCCACCATACGCTGGCCCTTATAAAGTAGTTGAAAGACATGTTAAATATTTTAAACTAGAAATAGCTGGTAAGCTAGTTACTGTATCGGTAGATAGGCTGAAACCTGCCTATGTTTTAATGGAGGACTTTACCTCTGTTACATCTTATGCTCCTTCTCGTGAAACATCGACTGGTGTTGTTCCGAGAGAAATACCTAACGATATTTTTGCGCCTCCAAATAGGACAACGCGTTCTGGTCGCCGCGTACACTTTCCGGACTTTTATCGACCCTAAAGGTCTCCGGGGGGGCTGATGTGGCGACAACCTTTTTTGTAAATATGTTAATACTCTATGATGTTATGGTATCGCGCATGCGTACTGTTTTTGTTCTTCTTCTGGTGTGATGCCAAGCAACGTACATGGCTCCTCTTTTGATTTGTGTATTGTAAATAATAATATGTGCAAAGTGTAAATATAATGTAAATACTAACATCCGTCTCTCATTCTCGTCATAGTGGACATTTCCCACAACTCTATTATGTTTATTTAGCTCTTTCCCTTTTCTTTTCATTACATTTCCAATTCCATTATGTTATATATATATTACATCCTTTTAGAGCGTATCTTTCCCTTTGGTTTGGCTTCAAACAAACCATCTTGATATCTGGGGGCACGGTAGTGCTCCCGCCAAGATGCGCCGAGCGAAGCGAAGGACACTACCTACCTTTCCTACAAGTTGACGACCGGTTTAGCCTAGTGGGTAGTGCACCTGCCTGTGAAGCTGACGGTCCTGGGTTCGAATCCCGGTCAGGGCAAATATTTGTGTGATGAGCATGAATATTTGTTTCCGAGTCTTGGATGTTTTCTATGTATTTAAGTATCTATTTATCTATATAAGTATGTATGTGTTATCTATGTAAGTGACTTGGTACCCATAGTACAAGCTTTGCTTAGTTTGGGACTAGGTTGATTTGTGTAAGATTGTCCACAAATATTTATTTATTTATTTATTTACAAGTGCTTCGTCGTTTCTTAACCCTCATGACTTAGTTTTGGATTATACCAGATAAACAAAAATTCTCGAAATATGATGTAAATAGTGGAGTTGTCGAAAGTCTACCGGTCCCTGGGACTCCAGGGCTCATTATAAAATAATGTTATTGTTTATTTTTTTTGCCGGGAGACGACGGCTTAAGTTTCAGGCTGCAGGGTTTCGGTTTTTGAGACAAAGTTTCAGTTGCACTTTAGATACTTTACATTTTATTGATATCTAAAAAATATTAAATTAGGGGGGGGGGGCTCCATACATATAACCGGTGGATGAAAAAAAAAAATTTCAACGCATATAGTCGTGTGGGGTATTGATGGATAAGCGTTTAAAAATGATATGGAAGTTTCTAAAAAACTTGTCAATTTAAGTCAACCATTGGTGAAATATTAGCTGTCAAAGTCATAGAAAGTGTGTACCCCCCCTCTAATTTCCAAACTATAAAGTTTAAAATTCTGAAAAAATTGAGGTGGTGTGCAGTACTTTCAACGATTTTTGGTTTGAACAATATAGGTATACGGTTTTTGAGTTTTCGCTTAAAAACTGTCTTGCCCAAACAAAAGGTCGTAAGTGCATGAGTTCCCTATGTAGATACGACTTTTTTAGGTTCAATGTATTGGATAGTGATTTTAAATGTGGACTAGTAGGTGATGGTACGGAACCCTTCATTGTGCGTGGTCCGACACGCACTTGGCCGTTTTTTAAATGTATAGTTATTAACTGACGTGAGAAACTGTGTTTTTTCTACAACAATTGTTTTACTTACTTCAAAATATTTATTATTAAAAT
The DNA here is from genome assembly GCA_963556455.1 of Epiblema foenella. Taxonomy (NCBI): domain Eukaryota; kingdom Metazoa; phylum Arthropoda; class Insecta; order Lepidoptera; family Tortricidae; genus Epiblema; species Epiblema foenella. Next base: position 21,734,267 of record OY747103.1, on the reverse strand, counting down.
ACTATTTCATTTAAAAGAACCGTTTCCTAGAACTTTGTGATAATTTTAACTTTTAGGATAATTTATGAGTTTTCGAACTTTTTCATATTTAGTGCGTTTTGGTGGTCTACTATAAAAATTTGAATGTCGAAGTGATGTCGAACAATGAATCGACCTATTTCTCGCACTCTCTTTTTCGTACCGAACTGAAAGGGACAGAGCGAATGAAGTCCAAATATTTCGAATTAGTAACAGACCCCGAATTGTCAATTGGCAGTTTGTGCCGTACAAAATTTAAAAGCTACTTTGTTTCATGGAGTGAGCAAAAACTCATTTTCTCGCAACAAAATAGGCTTGTTCGATCTGCTGAGGTGAACATATTCTTTGACAATTTGTATGGCTTTGGGACAAGACTAAGATGCTTATATTGTGAAATTTTGAAGACTAACTCCAGCCGTTTGGCTGTAAAATCTGTGTGACAGGCGACAGACGGACACGCGAGAAATCAGAAATCAGAAATTATTTATTTGCATAGACAGTAGGTATAGGGATGTTACAATACATTTTGTTTCATGCATCTAGCCTGCATGCAAGCGTGCAAGTACATAAAATCTCAAAAGTTACAGTCCATTAAAATGTCAAAAGAATAACAATATAAATTATTGTAATAAATATAGGAAGTCAAATTAAAATACTAGTAAAATTAACATAATAGGCATATCACAGTCAAAGAGGCACAATAAAATCATAAAATAATTTATATAACTAAATATTACTAATTTTAATAGAGACAGTAATAGGGCTCCATTTGGACCCTCGGTACGGAGCCCTAAAATCTAAGCAGATACTTAAATCGCGTGCTTTGCGATATTATAATGTTTTGGATAACTATCGATGTTAACTGAGTTACTAAGCCTCGTGGCAAGATCTCTGAGGACTCGTATGAAGTATTTTCCGCACTTTTATCATAATGTCCGAAAAATTTTTAGCTCGCTGCGTTCGCGTTTTCATCTATATGTGCTATTCAGATTCAGATTTCAGATTTCATTTATTACACAATACAAGACTTCATTATAAATTACATTTAAGTCAATTTAAAAGAATCCCTATTGTGGTCGTCAATACATTGAATAGAATAATAACACATAATAAAACAATTAAAACAAAATAAAAACAAACATAAATTAAATAAAAATAACATTTCAAGTTTCACCCACGAGGATAGTCATACTATTCCTAATGTAGGCATTGATAACAATATAATAATGGTTAAAATACGAAATTACCTACCTATTTACCTAAATACTTACAATGTCAAAAAACTCAAAAATACTTAATATCAAATAGAATATATTACTTTATAACCCCCCTTACAGTGTCTAAGCCTAGAGGGAAAACTAGACTTTGTTGCGATTAGACCGATTTCCTCCCAATGTTATCCATCACTGAAAAGCTGTTAAAAATCAAACATTATATCGAATATATAGAAAAACCCGGTAGTACGAGTACCCATGGCCTTTATAATGAAAGTCGAGAGCACTTATGCTCGAGATTATTTACAATTGGACGAGTTTCATCAAAGTAATTCGTTCAAAAACCTATTTTACCGTTCAAACAATAAAGTTCAAAATCCAATAACATTTCTATAGAGATTCGGTAACAAAAATTTATAGCTTCTTTTAAATGACATTGTTAGTTTGAAAATAGAGGCAGGATCACGCATCGTTTGGCCAGATTGAGCTATTTTCTTGTAGGTTTTGTTTTTAGGGAAATTCGGGCCGCCATTTTCTGTTCTGATATAAACCGTACCGTACCTCTGAAACCGTACCGTACGCGACCATTTCGGTTCTAAGGTGTGAGGATGAATGCCCTACGGACGGCGAGCATTATTGAGCATTTTTTGTACGAGAGTATCATTCACGAACACTATACGGACAAAGTCGCGGGTAAAGCTAGTTTAAAATAACAATAGAAACTTCTAGATATTCTCGAGTTACGTAATGAGGTCGTTTGCGGTTAACAAGACTCCTTTGCTGACGCTAAAAACACGTCTACAATTTTCTACCTTATTCCTGTGAAAAATGGCGAAAAAGCTATAGAAATTCTAGACGTCAGGAAAACATGTTATATTTGAAAATACGGAACTTCTAATACAGACCGTAGGTACCAAGACTTTCAGCTAAAATAATCGTCTCCGATTTCTCTTTGTCAAACTTGTTCAAGGATTTCTACAATATGGCCTGTATTTTGAATGGACTAGATTAATGTCTATTTCCGTAATATTGATGTAAACTTCAGAAGTACGCTGCTACGGATTGAAATTAATAACTTCTCATATTACGAGTATAACGCTCGCAATATAAATACCTCATTTACTGAGTAATTTTAAATGAAATGAAATGATGTTTTATTTGCTGAATATGGTGAGTTACAGTTGTTACAATATAACTAGGCTAAGTACATATTCAGCCGGAATTCCGGCATGCAAATGTTATGAATACAATAGAATTTAAATAGTCATGGTTAATTAGTTTACTTATTAACATGAAAACATTACAAACAGATACTGGTTCTATATATTTTTTAATTTAATTTAAATATGTCAATACGTGTAGATATATAATTAATGTCAAATTATTAAGTTTAATAAAACTCAATTAATATTTATTAAATCTGCAAGAACTGTTTTGCAAGAACTCTTTGACTGTGTAGTAGCACTTTTTATTCAACCACGAGTGCAGGCTTTTGCAAAAACTGTTCAAATGCAGTCTGCTAATTTCCGGGGGAATGGAGTTATACACCAATGCCGCCATATAATAACAGTTATTTTTATATAATTTTAGTCTAGGACCAGGCATAGACAGGGGCAAATGAGTCGCTGTTCTTTTGTTTCTGTTATCTTGTAGATCGAATAGCGATGGATTATATTTGACAACATATTTCATAGATTTAAGTGACATTGTATATTGACATACCTATTATTTAAATATGTACCTTATTTTCTTTGACATGTAAAATTAAGAAAGAAGAAAGAAAGAAAAACATTTATTCGTGACGATGCAAACATAAAATATAGATAAATAAATGTAATTAAAAGAACATGGAATCGCCACAAAAAGGTTTCGCCTCAGCGTAATGCCGACTCAGGGAGCTGGCGCTGATCTTCCGGCGAAACCTAGGTGGTTATAGTTTAAGAGCCGACGACACTGAACCTAGTTCGATAAGACTCCCAGATGAGATATATATTATAAGATGCGTCATTCCTGGGGGAACACGAAACGGCTATGCTGCCATGCAAAAAACCTGGTGGCCATAGTAAAAAAAAATGTTCAAAAAAAATAATTTTTCCGGTTTCTAGTACGATAAGTCTCCCAGGTTTCGTTTGTTCCTCGATACAGGGGAGGGGTAGGACTATACGATAATGCAGTGCTGCAAGCCCCCCTGACTGGCCTTGTCAGTGGCAGCAGCATGATAAGTGACGCCAATATTGAGGTATCTAGTATGATCGGTCTCCTAAACAAACCAACGCTCATCTGAAAGATCATCAATTTCTGTGTAAGAAAAACCACTGCTGCCTTTTCCTAATAGTGGAGAAGGTGGTGCTGCAGCGATTGAAAGAGCTCAGTACACTGAACCTAATTCGATAAGACTCCCAAATGATACGTATATTATAAGATGCGTCATTCCCGGGGGAACACGAAACGGCTATGCTGCCATGCAAAAAACCTGGTGGCCATAGTAAAAAAAAATTTTCAAAAAACATAAAATTTCCGGTTTCTAGTACGATAAGTCTCCCAGGTTTCGTTTGTTCCTCGATACAGGGGAGGGGTAGGACTATACGATAATGCAGTGCTGCAAGCCCCCCTGACTAGCCTTGTCAGTGGCAGCAGCATGAGAAGTGACGCCAATATTGAGGTATCTAGTATGATCGGTCTCCTAAAAAAACCAAGGCTCATCTGAAAGATCATCAATTTCTGTGTAAGAAAAACCACTGCTGCCTTTTCCTAATAGTGGAGAAGGTGGTGCTGCAGCGATTGAAGGAGCTCAGTACACTGAACCTAATTCGATAAGACTCCCAGATGATATGTATATTATAAGATGCGTCATTCCTGGGGGAACACGAAACGGCTATGCTGCCATGCAAAAAACCTGGTGGCCATAGTAAAAAAAAATTTTCAAAAAAAAAAAAATTCCGGTTTTTAGTACGATAAGTCTCCCAGGTTTCGTTTGTTCCTCGATACAGTGGAGGGGTAGGACTATACGATAATGCAGTGCTGCAAGCCCCCCTGACTGGCCTTGTCAGTGGCAGCAGCATGATAAGTGACGCCAATATTGAGGTATCTAGTATGATCGGTCTCCTAAAAAAACCAACGCTCATCTGAAAGATCATCAATTTCTGTGTAAGAAAAACCACTGCTGCCTTTTCCTAATAGTGGAGAAGGTGGTGCTGCAGCGATTGAAAGAGCTCAGTACACTGAACCTAATTCGATAAGACTCCCAGATGATACGTATATTATAAGATGCGTCATTCCCGGGGGAACACGAAACGGCTATGCTGCCATGCAAAAAACCTGGTGGCCATAGTAAAAAAAAAATTTTCAAAAAAAAAAAAAAATTCCGGTTTCTAGTACGATGAGTCTCCCAGGTTTCGTTTGTTCCTCGATACAGGGGAGGGGTAGGACTATACGATAATGCAGTGCTGCAAGCCCCCCTGACTGGCCTTGTCAGTGGCAGCAGCATGATAAGTGACGCCAAATCTGAGGTATCTAGTATGATCGGTCTCCTGAAAAAACCAAGGCTCATCTGAAAGATCATCAATTTCTGTATAAGAAAAACCACTGCTGCCTTTTCCCAATAGTGGAGAAGGTGGTTGCTGCTATGATTGAAGATCGCCTTCAGCGCAGCTGGATTCGGTTTTTCAATTCAGTTTTGTCAGCAATCACCCGGTTCCTTTCGATTTGTACTGATTTAATACGCGTGCCACGTACACTTAAGAATAATTTTGCTTGTCGTTGATTGCATAAACAAATGATTTTGAAAAGTTATTCTCCATTATACCGAAATAAGAGCTCCATAGAGAATCCACAAAAAACTTTTTATACACTAGCTGAATAATTGATAAAATGTACATCAACCTTGTGTGATTTGAAGACGAGATAAAAGCGGTAACTCAAAATGAAGCTTTTTAAATAAAAATCAAGTACACCTATTCAGTTTCCATCTGTGTTAGTTAGCTGTAAAATATAACTGTATTTCCATTATATCGAAATAAGCTCTATAAAGAACCCAGGAAAAACTTTTATGCAGTAGCTGAATAACTGATTCATTTTGATTAACCGCTTTTATCTCGTCTTCAAATCACACAAGGTTGATGTACATTTTATCAGTTATTCAGCTAGTGTATAAAAAGTTTTTTGTGGATTCTCTATGGAGCTCTTATTTCGGTATAATGGAGAATAACTTTTCAAAATCATTTGTTTATGCAATCAACGACAAGCAAAATTATTCTTAAGTGTACGTGGCACGCGTATTAAATCAGTACAAATCGAAAGGAATCGGGTGATTGCTGACAAAACTGAATTGAAAAACCGAATCCAGCTGCGCTGAAGGCGATCTTCAATCATAGCAGCAACCACCTTCTCCACTATTGGGAAAAGGCAGCAGTGGTTTTTCTTATACAGAAATTGATGATCTTTCAGATGAGCCTTGGTTTTTTCAGGAGACCGATCATACTAGATACCTCAGATTTGGCGTCACTTATCATGCTGCTGCCACTGACAAGGCCAGTCAGGGGGGCTTGCAGCACTGCATTATCGTATATTCCTACCCCTCCCCTGTATCGAGGAACAAACGAAACCTGGGAGACTCATCGTACTAGAAACCGTAAATTTTATTTTTTTTGAAAATTTTTTTTTACTATGGCCACCAGGTTTTTTGCATGGCAGCATAGCCGTTTCGTGTTCCCCCGGGAATGACGCATCTTATAATATACGTATCATCTGGGAGTCTTATCGAATTAGGTTCAGTGTACTGAGCTCTTTCAATCGCTGCAGCACCACCTTCTCCACTATTAGGAAAAGGCAGCAGTGGTTTTTCTTACACAGAAATTGATGATCTTTCAGATGAGCGTTGGTTTTTTTAGGAGACCGATCATACTAGATACCTCAATATTGGCGTCACTTATCATGCTGCTGCCACTCACAAGGCCAGTCAGGGGGGCTTGCAGCACTGCATTATCGTATAGTCCTACCCCTCCCCTGTATCGAGGAACAAACGAAACCTGGGAGACTTATCGTACTAGAAACCGGAAAATTTATTTTTTTTGAAAATTTTTTTTTACTATGGCCACCAGGTTTTTTGCATGGCAGCATAGCCGTTTCGTGTTCCCCCAGGAATGACGCATCTTATAATATATATCTCATCTGGGAGTCTTATCGAACTAGGTTCAGTGTCGTCGGCTCTTCTACTATTAATGACGGTGTGTGTATTCATCATTTATCATTATTATTATTTTTTCAACCTGGCTGTGGCTTTATAGGCCGGGCCAAATAAAGCGATAGGAGTGCGCGGTTGGAGAGTAGCCTGGGGAAAATCCAGGGGAAAACCTCCGGCACGACCACGCGGGCGGTTTTGAACACTGGAATACTCTAAGAGTTTGCGCTCCAGTGAAATTGGTTGAGCGGTTTCAACCGAATCTGAGGTGTGAGTGAAATCGAACTACTGGGAGTTTTCTCGCATATTTTTTTAAATAAATGAGTATGAATATATTGTGAAATTTAATAAAATCCACGTTACAGAATCCCGCACCCATAATAAACAATGTGAAACAATATGGGTTCCTTTTTTACCATTTTGGTACGGAACCCTAAAAACACTAATAATAATAATAAGACGTTTATTCAATGATTGTATACATTTACAGGCAACCAAGACAGGTACAACGAACAAAGTATACAAAAACTTAAAGGGTAGGTGGCTCAGCTTGTGTCTGTACCAAGAGACCACTAGAGACTTGTCTACAGACGCTGTTATTCTGCCACCCCCGTGACTTAAAAACTATAAGCATGTGAACTAAAATAAGCGTCACACGAAGCTAGGCAATTGACTTACATACTAAGTAGCTAGTTCTTTGGCTACGTTTTGTGACTTATTTATTTATCGTATGGCAATTATTTCGAATCGCGAGATCTTACAGAGAATACAGTACGGTTGCCAGTTTTGTTGCATTTTTAGAACCACCACGAATAGGGTAGCGGTGGGTCACCGGTGGTCACCATACGGACGTGGTGCAACGTCGACCTCCTTTGTCAAGTGAGAGGGTAACTAGACTGTTAGAAGTTCTCCAACTTGGCTTGACGACTGCTGCCATAGACTGCAGCCGGGATCAACGGCTTAACTTGCCCTCTCGCTGGGTGACGAGCGCTCCATGGTGGTGACTAAGATCTCCGCAGAGCTGGTCCGCAGAGGTTGCGCTGTGTGGAGAGTGACGGACTCGCTTATGTTTCTAGCTGTCAACACGGCGAATCTCAAGTCAATTAAGGGTAGGCAACGCGCTTGCTGTGATACTGGTGTCACTAGTCTAGGTTGTCTGCTTACCATCAGGCTTACCATTGTTGTTGTGTAAAAAAATGGACTCTAAGCTTCTTCCAACTCGGTAATTTTATTCGAACCAATGTTCAAATTCACGTATGCTCTCAGCAGTTGGCAATGTTGTCGCGTTCGTTTTTTTTAAAATGCCGCGTTGGTTTTCCGAACGAACAAATAAATTGAGTTTGTTTCCGGTGAAAAATTCGAAGTTTCCGATACGAGCAAAAATGTAGTGTGGAATTATGGGTGCACGACTAAGTTACGGTTCAGTGAGAGAGAAAATCTGTACGATGCAGTGCCAGAGAGTCGCTATTTAAAATCATAACATGTTATTGAAGCTCAATTTATTGACCAAGCGAGCGAAGCGTGAAATAGAAATTAAATTTATCTACACCCATATAGTAAATCCTCTTTTATGTGCTCAAAAAGTGTAGGTAAGGACCAACTTTACAATATCGCGCCGGTCCGGGGCGGAGATGGCCATAACAGCATCAAAAACGGTATCGTTATGGCCATCTCCGCCCATTACGATACAGGCTCGTGCTCAAAAAGACTTCAATGAGCTCACGAACTCGAACTCCTGCACTTTCAACGCAATGGTGCCTCAACACATGAAAGAGGTTTTAATGTATGGATGTAGATAAAGTAGTATATACAACTGTACATAATTAGACCTTAAAACACTCGTGTGATCCTATTATTACCACACTCGTGTTTTAAGACCTCTCATTATGTATCAGTTGCATAAACTACTATTACTGTATAACTGTGTACATTATGATGGTGATAACAAATGATAGTCTCAACAGCTTGCCCATTTCGGGCGTACAATATTAATAAGATGACTTATATTCCCATTTAGGTACTTATCGGAAAATATAATTAAAAGCATTGATTTAATGCGCAAAATACTCCCTAGTACTATAAAATACTTTTCCAATTAATCTGTTTTTGAGAGCAATTTGGTACCCTCAAGTGTTTTTATTTCCATCAGTTTATTAAAAATGCACAAAAAAGGCTCTTTTATAAATGAGTTTATTGTAGGCTCTCGGAATATTATAATCTCTCGGAATATAGTAATAAAACTCGTCGTTTTGCCTCATAATAGACAAATCTCCAGATTGTAAATAGCCGTTTTTCCTTAAAAACATTTCGAAGCGAATGCCTGTTTTTTATTTTTATTTTATTAAAAATGGGATCGCTCTTGGCCAGCATCTAGCCAGGGGACAAAGATGAGGCGGACGATGAAGCGAGCTCACCCAGAAGGTGCCTATTCACTCGTGCCTTAAAAAGGTCTAGGTTATATGAGCTCGGAAACACGAGCGCCGGCAGAGAATTCCAAACCTTAGAAGTGCGCATTATAAAAGATGATGCAAAGCGCTTGGTTCGAATAAGAGGAATTTCGACCAAGTAAGGATGGTATCTAGCCGTACGTCTGGATGTCCGATGGAAGAAGGGGGAAGGCGGTATGAGCTCATGGAGCTCCTGAGCACACTCTCCGAAGTACAATTTGTAGAAGACGCACAGACAAGCTACTTTGCGTCTATGTACTAGGCTCTGTAGCTTGTTTCCTACTACCTGACCGTCGCCGATAAGCCTCCTGGCTCTGCGGTCCACCGAGTCGAGTGCGGCAAGTTGGTACTTAGCCGAGCCATCCCAAAGGTGACTACAATACTCCATGCAAGATCGGACTTGGGCTTTGTATAAAGAAAGAAGCTGCCCAGGCGTGAAATATCGCTTGACCTTATTTAGGATGCTCAACTTTTTACTGTTGTGGATACGGTAGATAGTGCCCACACATTTTTTTTGCAAGTTGAATGTGGATAATACATCAGCAGAATCGCCCCAGAAAAGTATACCGTAGATGAGTAATGAATACACATTTCCTTAATAAACATTTTTTGTGATCTGCTCTGAGTAAGTTTCTATTTAAGCTTAGGAAAAATGCTAAATAAATATTTTTCTAGATGTCTGGTTGTTATCCTCTATGAGTTTAGTGTGTGGCTGTTATCTTCTTTAGTGTCTGCCTGTTATCTTCTCATCGGATTCTCGTGAAATTTTGTGAGTATTGGTTTCTATAATTATAATCTAAAATTTAATTTAAATTTCAGTGAAAAGCGATGAAAAATCGTTAGTTTTTGAGACACAGGCAGACGTGGCGGGGGACCTTCTTTTATAATATGTAGTGACTATAGGAATAAAAAGGTTAATTTCGTTTCAACCCTCTGTACATTGAAATAAGGTCGAAAATTGAAGAACTTTTCACTCATCGATCATAAAGTCCTTATATACTTAGAAACCTTTCTTACATGAGTTGAGTTGAATCACCTAGACTAGGTTTAGGAACGTGGTTATCGTTTGATTTCATGGTTCAATAGCCATAGGATAGATATACCTGAGATTGTTTAGGCATGAGCGGTTCCAAATAGATGATTTCTCAATACAATATCCAGGTATAGGCAGGGTAAATGCGTTACTAAGGGCCTACTCCGACCTTCGAAATTCGAACTTCGTATCGTGCCGTCCCTTTCACTTATGTAGTGTATAACACGAGAGACGATTTCGAAATTCGGAGTACAGGGCGAACAGCAAACGAAGTTTACCCTCTCTGTCGCACTTGCAAGTTTGCATATAAGTGAGACAGAGAGGGAAAACTTCGTTTGTGGTTCGCGGTAGCCCCTCGGGGCCTGACTTGACTGAGATTTGACACTGACAGCTGATAGTTTTCTCATATCGTATGGCTTCCGCACCGACAGTGGGCCTACTCCGAATTTCATATCGTGCCATCCATTTCACTCATATAGTGTATAACACGAGAGTGAAAAAAACGGCACGATATGAAGTTCGCATTTCGAAGTTCAGAGGAGGCCCTCAGGGGGGCTACCGCGAACAGCAAACGAAGTTTTCCCTCTCTGTCGCACTTGCAAGTTTGCATATAAATGAGACAGAGAGGGAAAACTTCGTTTGTAGTTCGCGGTAGCCCCTCAGATCAGGGTCTCGTAAGAGGGGCAGGGGTAGAGGGGGGTGGGGTACAGTCGTTCAAACACTAGGGTAGAATACCTGTTCGCTCTGCTTTTTAGTTTTAAGTTATTAATGTTGGTTTTAAAAGCCAGACAATTATTTAAATACTGGGGTAGAATGCCTGTTAGCTCTGTTTTTTAGTTTTAAGACACCAATATTTGGTTTTATATCAAAATTGTATGTTAGGGCAATTTGTAGAGGTCCTATTCGGGATCAATATGGGAAGATAGGTAGGAAAAAAATCTGTACAATCTGCAAACTAAATTAAAGCCAGTTTTAATACAGGTAGTGTTAAAATTGCCTTCCATTTATTTAGGCGCGGAAACAGGGGCTGAAGCCTGTGTCAGGGGAGGGCAATTGCCTATGTCCTGACGTAGGAAATATGTTCTGACAACAGTTATCAAGTCAGTTTTATTTTCGGAAAGTTCGAAAGTGCCCCCCCCCCTGAACAAAATCCTGGATCCGCGCCTGCATTTATTTTGCATATTGTTCCTACAGCACAGACTAGTATAATAGTATTATAATAGTATATCAATTTAGGCATGTTATATGCACTTATGAATGTCAAAAAACTACCACCGGTTCATAAAATAAACCTCTGCCTCGAGAAGAACCGGCGTAAGAAACTCGGCGAGGTGTCATTTTTTCAAAACAATATACTATGTATATAAAATAACAGTAAAAATTGTACAAAATTCAAATGCTACCACAGTATAAACATATACATATTTTTTAATACTGAGGACAAAATATTTCTGTGTTAGATTACTTGTGCGGGACGCTATCACTGCCAAACATCCCTATCCATGATGTAATCGTTTATCTTATAATATGCTTTTGAAATAAGTGTCTGTTTCACAACAGATTTAAATTTAGAATCCGTAAGTTCAGTAATGTGTCTTGGAATTTTATTGTAGAATTTTATACAATTTCCCAAGAACGACTTTTTCGCCTTCACTAGTCTATAAAAAGTTATTTTGAGTTTCCCAGTGTTTCTTGTAGTTATTAACTTAACAGTATTCGTTGGGAAATTGTATAAATTCTTCCTAACATACATGATTATTTCAAATATGTACAGCGACGGCAGGGTTAGGATATCTATTTCCTTAAAGATTTCTCTCAATGACTCACGCGACCCCAAGTTATAAATTGCTCGTATAGCCCTTTTCTGTAATATAAATACAGTTTCGATATCTGCAGCCGATCCCCATAAGATAAGACCGTAACTAATTATACTATTAAAATAGGCGAAGTAAACTAACCGAGCCGTTGCCACATTGGTAAGCTGCCTTATTCTCCTGACTGCAAAAGCAGCAGAGCTCAACCTACTTCCTATAGCGGTTATGTGGGAACCCCACTGCAATTTTGAGTCCAGTGTAATACCTAAGAATACAGTTGTCTTAACAAATTCTAAAGTCTCACCGTTAAGTTTTATATTTGAATCTATATTGATATTTGAAGATGAGTTGGCTAGTGAGAATTTTATACATTTCGTTTTTTTCGGATTCAACACTAAGTTATTGGCAGCAAACCAGTCAGATATCATGGAGAGTGTATTATTTGGTTCAACGAGTTCAGTATCTTTCCTATTAACCTTGAACAGTAATGATGTGTCATCTGCGAACATTACAATGCCTGATCTTTGACTTACCATATATGGTAAATCATTTACATAAACAAGGAATAGGAACGGGCCTAGAATAGATCCCTGAGGTACTCCCATCTCTACCACTGTATCTGATGAAATAGCTCCATTTATCGCTACCCTTTGATTTCTTTGTGTTAGGTATGACTTAATGAGATCTAATGCATGTCCTCTAATGCCATAAAATTTCAGCTTACAAATTAAAGTACCATGGTCTACACAATCAAAAGCCTTGGAAAGGTCACAGAAGACTCCAATGGCGTCCTGTGACTCTTCCCAAGACTGCAAAATGAATTTTATCAAACTTGCACCAGCATCAGTAGTCGATCTACCTTTCGTGAAGCCGAACTGCTGTGTGTGCAAAATATTGTGTAAATTAAAGTGAGAAATCAATTGCGTCAGCATTATTTTTTCGAATATTTTGCTAAACGCAGGCAGGATAGAAACTGGACGATAATCAGAAGGATTATCTTTATGGCCAGATTTAAAAATAGGAACTACTTTACTACATTTCATTAAATCTGGAAATATGCCATTGTCTACACAAGTATTAAAAATGAGAGCTAAAGTGGGTGCAACGACCTCCAGAATAGATTCCAGTACCTTGACCGACACGCCCCATACGTCTTCTGTGCTCTTTATTTTTATCATTTTAAAAGACTTTAGTACATCCAGAGGAGAAACATGATGAAAATTAAAAATACATAAATTATCTAGCTTTACATTCTCACTCAAAAGGGATTCAGCTATTGTGGAAGATGATGCCAAACTGCTTGTAGTAATTATAGGAATTTTGGAAAAGAAATTATTAAATTCATTTGCTACTTTTACTGCATCAGTTATTAAATTATCCTCTATTTTCAATGAAATTGTGGACTCTCTATTTTTACTCTGCCCAGTCTCTGTATTTATTATTTTCCAGACTGTCTTGGCCTTATTGTCTCAGGATTTTATTTTGTTATTTAAGTGCACAGCTTTTGCTTTTGTACACACTATTTTAAATAATTTGGAATAATCCCTAACATATTGATGGAAGCGTTCGTCAGTGGTGCAAGACCTCCTTTCATACAGTTTATATAAGTTATCCCTGCTTTTCCGGATTCCGGTAGTTGCCCACTCATTAAATCTCATTTTATTATTAATCTTAATGCGTTTTTTACTACAAGTTGCATCAAATTCTTTACAAACTGTATTCAGAAGCATTTTAAACTGATCATTCGGATCAATTGACTCTACCTGGGTGTTTGGCATAGCGACTTGCAGATTTGACTTTAATATTTCTAGTCTACTTCTACTCAGTGGTCTTATTTCTATAACGCGATCTGGATGTTTTAATTCGCAAGGCAGCCTGACCATCTGAGCTTTATGATCCGAACGAACTCCATTCACTATGCTTCTGTCCAGATGAGGACAGTTTAACCAAATATTATCTATACATGTGGCAGAGGTCGGAGTGACCCTTGTAGGCACTTCATACAGGTAATCTAAATTGAATGATTTGAATAGTGTAATGTACTTATCTTTTTCAACCGATTGCGATAAAATATCAATATTGAAGTCGCCACATACAACAACTGGTTTTTTACTACTTGTTGCTTTACTAAGTACATCCTCCATAATTTTTATAAACGATGTTAAGTCACCTGATGGTGGTCTATAAATGCAAAGTATCAGATACTGATCAGTCTCTGCACAAGCAATCTCACAAACACGATCAACAGAACAGCCTGAGAGGTCTTTACGTTCTTTATAAGTTAATCCATTTTTCACTAAAATAATAGATCCACCGCCCTCCGCGGTAGCTCTGTTGAACGCACTGGCCAACTCGTAATTATTTATATAAAATTTCATCATGTGATCCTTTAACCATGTTTCTGTTAAGCAGACTACATCTACATTTAACTGTTCTGTGAATAATTCTAAATCTAATATTTTGCCAGTGAAGCGATTTATATTTTGGTGTAGTAACGTTACACTATTCTGCTTCAATTCAACAATAGCAAATAGCATTCTTCTGTAATGAGCCCTGGGATCCCAGGGACGGGTTAACAGGTAAGTTACATTAACCGATAAATATGTCGGTTACTTTGGTTCTTCTGTGCCCTTACCTATGTATGTACTGATATGGAATTGGAAGGGTCACATGGCGACCCGATCAGCCGAGTTACACGTGTGTCAAATGTTATTGGAAAATATTTTTATAACGAGGAAATGTATTAGATGTTTTCGTTCCAGGTAGGTATATTGTGTTGGCAGAAGAAACAAATTCTTCAGTCAAGAAATTATTTTATGGAGACTGTTCTTATCTTACACAAATCGACCTAGTCCCAAACTAAGCAAAGCTTGTACTATGGGTACTAGGCGACGATATACATACTTATATAGAGAAATATATACTTAAATACGTAGAAAACATCCAAGACTCGGGAACAAATATTCGTGCTCATCACACAAATAAATATATACTTATAATATGTATTTATTATATGTTTAGTTGTTATATATTTACTTAGTTTGGGTTTTAGCTATAAGTTTCTTTTTTGAAAAGTTTTAGTACACTGTGTAAGTTTGTATATCTCATTCTGTCACTTTCCACTCAATCCCTCAAAGGTTAGCTGGAAGAGATCCCTCATAGGGATAAGTTCGCCTTTGTACTCTAATCTTATGTGACACGTATATTGTTTTAACCTGTTATTGTGTACCAATAAAGTGCTTACATACATACATACATAAATGCCCTGACCGGGATTAGAACCCGGGACCTCCAGCTTCGTAGGCAGGAAGACTACCAACTAGGCTAGGTCATCACACTGTCCATTAGTAGACCTTATTTCATTGCATTAAAGTTCACGTTTGGACAGTTAACTGTGTCGTCGATAATACCATGTAATATGTTAACCCTTAATATAAACAGATTTTTTTAATATTCAAATGCGTAATTATATGAAATGAGTATAATGAGTGAGAATTGGGGATTTCTCGTTCCTATCACTACCCGGCGCAAAGGTCCCTAGTATACTGGCGGAGTTCCCACGTTGTATGGCCAGGGATATTCTTTGCACCAGGTACTCACCAGAACGGGGATCGCCTTAATTCGATAAAAATATCAAAAGTCCACGGTTAAAGCCTCGGCGGCGCTTAGTAGTTTCAACGACTCTATCAAGAATAAATGGAAAAATACGGCCAAAGTTTTTTTTTTCTAACCCGGCTTTTCAAGTTGGTCCCCAGAGGGGAACGATCAAAGATACCGTCCAGCCGGCTACTGGAGATTGTCGAATTTAGGATATTAATATAGTAGATTTAGATAGGTAACTAATTCACTTAAAATTAGTACTTATACAGGGTGTCCCACGGCTATGCCACATGGAGGAAAAGTACCTTGAATATTGTAGATGGAACATTTTACTGAAAGAAGACATTATTTTAATTTTAAAAACAATTTAAACTGCATTCACAGATATTTAAATAATAATTAAACCGTGAACCGGGAATCGAACCTGTTACACAAGAAAAATAATTACCCTGTAGCTTTATCATACCAATCGAAAGGCTTCATCATATGGATTATTTTTTGCTAAATAACATAGTATCAGAAATAAAAGGAAGACCAGGAATTTTAACATTTTTAATACAAAATTAATAAATTTATCACATGTAACGGGTTCGATTCCCGGTTCAACCATAAAAATATTTAAGTATCTGTGAATGCAATTTACAATGTTTTTTAAATTCAAATAATGTCTTCATTCAGTAAAATGCTCCATCTACAATATTTAAGGTACTTTCCCCCCTTGTGGCATAGCCGTGGGACGCCCTGTATACTTAAGATTTTAATAGTCATGGATCCCACAATCAAACTGTGCAAACAGTTTTGCGGGGCGTTGTATTTAATTTTAAGTCGTGTGCTTTTACTGAATAAATAAATAATAATAATAATATACGGCCCCTCCAATATTAATATTATGACAATTAGGTACGCTTAGGCCGGGTTTTATAAAGATCCGTTAGACCAAATGTCAGATCAAATTTTAGTAACTCAGTACATTTTTTGACATAACAAACCGATATAAGGTCTAACGGATTTTTATAAAACTGAGCCTTAGAAAACATACAAACCGTACGTAAAATAATCTTAATCAAATTATTAACTCTAATTGAACGGGGATAATGAATAACAGTTAATTAATTAACTTTAATTAAGACAAGAGATTAATTAATGAAATTAATTTAGTACAATGACAAATGTTAAGCATATTACGAGAACACTACCAATTGCTACTCCGGTTTAGATTTGTTGAAAATTGCACTTTAGATAGCTCGCTTACGGTTGCTATTAGAATGAAGAACTAATGCCAGATACGATGTTGGGATCGCTAGTGGTTTGTTATATGCTCACGCATCGTTCGACGGTGTGGGTTGAAATAATAGAGTAATTAGGTACTTTAATGAGCTTTATTTACTGTCTGTTTCGTACTTACACATAATATATACGGAATGAATTAATTAATTCATTTTTAATTTCTTGGTGGCGTGCTGAAATTGGCACTTTTCTGCTCTAGAAGTCTAGAGCTGAAAAGTATTAGTATGTAAATAAGAAAAACGTACGGTGAATCGTAGTTTGATTGGGCAAAGGCAGTAGCCCATACAAACATAAGTACGATTAACTTTTAATTAAAATAAATGGCCCATACACAAACACTGTTAAGGCGCGTAATAGAGTGAAATACCACATTTTGATCGAGTTCAAAGGCCTAAAACTCAAAACTGGCCCGAAATATAGGTCTCGAAAAGTTACACTTGAAGAATTGATATGTCCTCTTCAATCTGAGCGATGGAAATTGCAACACGCCTAGATTGTCCTAACAAAAAAGAAATATCAAATAAGGCATTTTTCAACCTTTTAAATCGCTACTGCTCACTATCTAGACATGTTTTTTACACGGGATATTCAGAAAATAAAACTTAATTCAGTTTTTCATAATCTGTGCGACGGATATTGTAAAATAATCATTACTTTTGTCAAAAACCTGGAATAACTACCACACCGTCATAAAAGTTGGGGCTGATACGTGCGCGGGCGACGGGCGGCAGTCTGCCACCGGCTCTCGGACGGGGAGGCTGTGTCGCTTTGCGCGCGACGCTAAAATATAAGAGTTCGGTTCTGAGACAATATACCTACTTAACTATTTTATATATTTAATTACTTCAAACATTCCTACGTATTTAGAAAATAATAATATAAAAAATACATACACACATACAAAAAATCTGCAAAAACCTGTTACAGCGGGGGGGCGCGGGTAGTGCGGCGGGAAAGGCTAAGCCACGCCTCAACGCGCAAGGTCGTTCGCGGGTATAGGCGCCTTAACGTCACTCAACAGTTTCCACCACAATGGTCCTTATGTTGAGTCAGAAGATGATTTGGATCGGATGTTTGTGCATATTTTGGTATTTTTTATTTTTTTTCTCGTATTTGAAATGAAAAGTGGAGTATTTAATTCGGGGGAAACCACCCATTTCAGCCTCAAACTATTGGCGCTTGAACGAAGTGAGCAAAATCTAACATGGCTTTCAACCCTTGGTGGTATTAGAAAACTCTACTTATACCAACTTTATTAAAAATATATATATCTGTATATATTTTTTGTCATAAAGTTGAGTTGGTATATGTAGAGCTTTCTAGTAAATTGAAATAATTTTATATTAAGCACGCTGCTAACGTAAACTAGGAATAATTGAAAAATTCAGGCACCGAGCAGGATTCGAACCTGCGACCTCCCGGCACTCGCGGCCAGTCGCTCTAGCCAACTGAGCTATAGGTGCAACTGCCACCCGGCCCGAAATTCCTCAATCATACCTTCATCTATACAAACGCCTTAAGGGAGGCGTACAGCGACATCTACCAGAAGACTCAGGCTTCATTAACGGCACCTGAATTTTTCAATTTTTCCTTTATTTCTAAATTTGTAAATTGAAATAATTGTGTTCTATCCCTCTCTTTATCTCTGTGTATTGTATGTATATGTCTGTACATATACATACAATACACGTATAAAATATATTATATACTTACATATATATTATCTACTTTATGTACTTAATGAAAACTCTCCGATTGCTTTATTGGGCCCGGCTTATAAAACCACAGTAAGGGAAAAAAAAGTGATGTTAGGAAAATTTTCTCCTTTCTTACTGTTCTTACAATACTTACTATGTCCGCATGAAATAGCAGTGTGTAATAGAAAATTACGAGGCATTAAAAGTGGTAATGAACCTTTTATTTGATCACAAAATCGAATTTGTTCCAAAATAAATATGTTCTACATTTCGAAGATCAAAGATGGCTTTAATGGAATATCTATGAGATACTTAATCGTACATGAGTGTTTTGATGTAGGGCGTTAATAGCATTCGACGTCAACAGGAAGGAAAGAGCGCGTGGGATGCGGCGAACGCAGGCGAGAGAGCGGGACGCCATTTTAAGCAGTCAAACATCAGTTTCGTTACACAGAAAACATTCTGTAAGTAAGTAGATTATACTATTAGGGGCGGTTGCACCAACATACGAACACAGGCCGGTCATCGTCAAATATGGCGCTGGCAGCTGTCATCCCATAGAAACTTGTCAAACTTTTCATACAATCATCTGAGAACACAATATAAGTTTAACTATGAAATTCCTCGAGTACTTAATAAACTGATGCACAAGAGTGCCTTCATTGCCGCCATGCGAGTGTTCAATAAATTACCCATCGAAATTAAGATATTAGAAAACACAACATTTAAATCTACCTTAAAAAAATGGCTCACCAACAAAGCTTTCTACAGCACTCATGAATTTTGCAATGATGTGAATTAATGTTTCATTACTTAGCTATTATTTATGCTTGCATGCAATTTAGTTATATTGTCATATATTGTATGTCCGTGATGGATAAACTGTTGAATCTATATTTTATTTTTGTCATCTTTGTACACAGTTTTATAATAAAGTTTTCTATTCTACTCTATTCTATCAGGTTTTAACGAACACCGCTTACGATTACAGACGGTTTGGTGTAACCCTTTTTTTTTTTTTTTTGAACCTGACTGTGGCTTTATAGGCCGGGCCCAATAAAGCGATAGGAGTGCGCGGTTGGAGAGTAGCCTGGGGAAAATCCAGGGGAAAACCTCCAGCACGACCACGCGTTTGGTTTGGAACACTGGAATACTCTAAGAGTTTGCGCTCCAGTGAGATTGGTTGAGCGGTTTCAACCGAATCTGAGGTGTGAGTGGAATCGAGCTACTGGGAGTTTTGTCGCTGGTTCACTAAACCTAGCCTAGCTGAGAAGAGTCCAGCAATAAACTCAGCTAGGCCCGACCTGGGTCGGACTGACTCTACCCGGTGTGCGGCGGTACCGGGACGAATAGGGACTATATGTGTCACTGTTGTCGCGATCGCGCGGTGGACGTCCCCGCCGGTGGTGTAACCCACCGTTAGTCTGGCAAAGATGAGAATGAGAAATCGCGCCAAATTTAAAAATTCAGTGTGGTATCTCTGACGTGTAATGCGAAAAGCAGTCTTGACACTTGTAATATATTCAAAGTTTAAAACGATTTTATTAATTTACCTGTACCTTTACCATGAGTTTACATGACCGCACTCGCTAGTGACTGCGTAAAAAATTGTATGGGCAAAAGTACAGCGCCTCTGGCGGTTACGTAATAGAACTAAGAATCGGCATACTAAATCGTTTACGCAGTCGCTACCGAGTACGGTCATGCAAACTCATGGAAAGGGCATTGTACATAGTACAATACAAACTTATATTATAAACTATCTGTGCCCTGCGACTTCGTTCGCATGACACATGTGAATTTGACCGATTTATGAGTTGAAAAGTACCCTAAATGTAGACCCGTGTTATAATGAATCTCCATATTTTCATGCCAAATAAAAATATTAAGGCTCGGTTTTATAAAGACCCGTTAGACCTTATGTCGGTTTGTTATGTCAAAAAATGTACTGAGTTACTGAAATTTGATCTGACATTTGGTCTAATGGATCTTTATAAAACCCGGCCTTAGGCTGGCAAATGAAAAATGAGAAGGAGTTTCACTCACTCACTCATTTAATGAGTATGAGTATAAAAAGTTCCATAAAAAACTCCAGAATAATAAAATAAATAAATTAATTAATTAATTTGCCAGACTAAGTATTCTGTGATGAGGGTGAGTGAACATGTCAAAGAAGGCTAAACATATTGAAATGCGGTATTTCACAATGTTTGAATCAAAATTCATTCTCCGAGCTTGCTGACATGAAAATCCGATAAACTCAGAAATACCTGACGCAGTGGTGCGCAACCTTTTTCAAACCTGCAAAATATTTTCGCCTCTAATTTACCGCGAATTTCATACAACAACCAGCCCTTTTATTATGCCCATTAATATAATCGTCAATAAACCTTCCTTAACACAAATTCATCTTTATTGCCCGAGATTTAGGTTCAAATTATAACGGTTAGTAGTTACGTCTAATAATGTTTTCTACATGTTCACATTGACGACGAATTGTTTTATTGCAAGTCATTAACTCGCTCTGGAGCGGTTTGAAGTGATTTGAACTTTATTTAGATGGCTTTAAAGTTGGAGTTCAAGTGTGGACGGTAAGGGTCGTGAGGGTTTAACCTTTCATAAAAAAATGCCAACGTAATAAAGTGTGGAGTTGATATTATAATGCGATTGGCAGTTTCAGAGGTCGGCCTTTTAAGGGTTCCGTAGTAAACAAGGAACCCTTATTGTTTCGCCATGTCCGTCCGTCTTGGCCCCGATTTTCTCAGTAACCGTTAGCACTAGAAAGCTGTAATTTGGCATGAGTATACATATCGATGACACCGACAAAACGATAGAATAAAATCATAAAAAATTTTTTTTTAGGGTACCTCCCCTACATGTAAAATGGTGGTGCATTTTTTTTCTTCCAAACCCCATCGTGTGGGGTATCGTTGGATAGCTCTTTCTATAATAATATTATAAGGTTTCTAAAAGCATGTTTTGATTCAAGAATCGGTTGGCGTGATATTAAGCTTTGAAGTGATAATTTTTGCTATGATCAAGTGTCCCCCCCCTGCCAGCTAAACAGTGGCTACTAGGCTAGCAAGCAAGTTCGATAAGGAACTACGAGTCTATAGTCTTTTTTGTCGATTCCGTTTAAGAAAATATAAATCACTCGCGTCTGCAGCTCTCAGAGCCGCTAGTTTTATTATTTATGTTTATTTATTCGTAGCGCCAAATAAATGTTTTGAGTCGGGTTGATGATTTTGTTATAAAATACACTGATAATCCATACAAAATGTACAAATTGATGTAGCCATTGAGTGTAATTGAAGATACAAATCTCACAATTTCATATTTTTGGGCGAATTGTCCCTTCTGCTATTAACACAGTGAATTCTCAAATTTCATAAAGGGTCGGCAACGCGTACCTACGTGACTCCTTTGGAGTTGCGGGCGTCTATAGGCTGCGGTGGTCGCCTACCATCAGGTGGACCGTACGCTTGTTTGCCACCGTAGTTGTATAAAAAAAGAAAACAAGTAATATCCACTTTTTCTACGCAAGTGTGCAAAATTTTCAGTAAAGGAGCCATATTTATTATATCGCTTTTACACGGAATGAACGCGACCACTGAAATGAGAAGAAACTTTGTACACAGCAAACTTTCTTCTATTTTAGGACAGGTTCGAAACTACTGCCTTCAGCAAATATGAACTAGCGTGGCGCGTTTTGAGGTTATAGAGTGCAGGAGTTCCGAACCTTTTATGCCAGGTTTGCATTCATAATCAAGTACAAGTTTTATGCCTTTTATGCCTTTTAGTACAAGTTTTACTAGTTATTAAGACAGGTTCGAAACTACTGCCTTCAGCAAATATGAACGCGCCACCGTTTTGAGGTTATAGAGTGCAGGAGTTCTGAACCTTTTATGCCAGGTTTGCATTCATAATGAAGTACAAGTTTTACAAGTTATTAAGAAATAATAGGAACGTATTAAAGAATATTAACAATAATTGTGTTCTGTTTTTTAATTATTCATTTAGATAAAATACGTTTCTTTGATGAAATTAACATGTCTCATTTCGAGTTAGCTAATCTAAGTATAATAAAAATACTTACTTTACTTTATAGCCTATTGGCTATCCCACTGCTGGGCAAAGGCCTCTCCCCATGTTTTCCAGGTCTCCCTATTGAGCGCTTCTTCCTCCCAATTCCTGGCAAATGCGTCCAGATCATCCCGCCAAAATAAAAATAAAACATTGTAAATTGATCTATTTATTTACAAAAATACAAGTTATAGTTAATTATCTACAAACAATGATTTTATAATACGTATTATAAATTATTTACATTTATTTAATTTAAATATGATTTTTAATTTATTTAAATATTATTATTTATTTACTTAACTGTAAAAACATTAGTCGATTTACATAAAACTAGGTGATTTAAAATATACATATAGGTATAGTACAATATTCCCCGTCGATTAAGCGATATATAATCCTCACGATTATTACGTATAATGTAAAATCAAAATACGTAAGGTTAATCTCAATATTTTTTTTTTCAAACAAGAGAGCTATAGAGAGCTAACGCTGAGATAGAACGGTTTCAAACCAGCGATTTACGTGCGATAAGATCATTTTTAAAGCGCTTATATTCGCGCCTTTTGCCACCTACGAGCGTTGACACGCTTATAAGCCCGTGTAACACTAGTAACACTGACTCATCCACAGACCAGATAACCTAAAGACGTCGCTTTGCGCAATTATTTCATTAAAACCGATGCTGCCAAAAATACAGGGGTGCGGGGGACGCAGCGAGCGCTTACCGTGCCGTGATTTGTCGAATGAAGGTCACTTGGGCGTCAGACGATAATGGCTGCCGGCCGCTAGAGATGAACGCGTTAAATAAATATATTATCAATAGTATCGATGATTAGAAATATTAAAATTCTCTGCAAGTATGTGACGGTATGGTATTTAAAGTGCCGAGAACATATGACACTGCTTGGAGAAGGAAACGAACCATGTGATCGATTTGTAGCATTGATCCACATTTCTTTTATGTTTGGACATTTAGGAAACCTAAAACAAAGGATGCACATTTTAGTAAACATGCTTAGAATGCTTTATAATGTAACACCAGTTTGAAAAGATCATAAAGGTTATTCATCCCGTGTTGCAACGGAAAATTCGATCATAGATAATTAGATACGGCACACAAATATTTTGCCAACATAATAGGTATTATTTGTAAATTACTTGCGATGTATTGCATCTTCCGTGAATTATCTTATCGATAGTAAATGAACACATATTATGGACATCACTAGTTCGCACTAAGCAATGCAAGGGGTGACAGACAAGGAAGGAGCGATTATTCCGCGCAGCATGGCAGAAAGAGAAGACATCAACGAGTACCTACAATGCTTTCGCTTAAATTAATTTGTAATTTTATTAAAATCTACTTACCTGTGAAATGAAATACCATTTTTTTGCACACCAGATGTTTTAGTGTTATTTCCACACAATTTAACATAACAATAATGCATTTTGCATCACTAAAACCACGTCAAAACTTTATTTTAGTGATAGTCTTACTTGCACGGAAGCCGTCTGTAGACTGAAGTTAGCAACGGGGGCGTGTCTCAAACATAGAGTGAATTCACCATATGAGTGGCAGAGGGGGTCGCCCGACTACGCGACGTCTTTAGGTTATCTGGTCTGTGGACTCATCCCACCGCGCGATTGCGACAACAGTGACACATATAGTCCCTATTCGTCCCGGTACCGCAGCACACCGGGTAGAGCCAGTTCGACCCAGATCGGGCCTAGCTGAGTTTCTTGCTGGACTTTTCTCAGCTAGGCTAGGTTTAGTGAACCAGCGACAAAACTAGTAGCTCGATTCCACTCACACCTCAGATTCGGTTGAAACCGCTCAACCAATCTCACTGGAGCGCAAACTCTTAGAGTATTCCAGTGTTCCAAACCACACGCGTGGTCGTGCCGGAGGTTTTCCCCTGGATTTTCCCCAGGCTACTCTCCAACCGCGCACTCCTATCGCTTTATTGGGCCCGGCCTATAAAGCCACAGTCAGGTTCAAAAAAAAACTGACTCATCACTACCGGTTCGAGTGTAAGCGAGTAAGCGCGTATGCCGAAACGAGCGTATACGCGCAGAAAAAAACGCTAGTCTGAAATTAGCATGCAACAGGATATTTTTAGTTGCATGCTTCCATTTTTAAGGGTTCCGTACCCAAAGGATAAAACGGGAACCTATTATGTACCAAGAATTTGCTGTACGTCTGTCCGTCTGTCACCAGGCTGTATTTCATGAACCGTGATAGTTAGACAGTTGAAATTTTCACAGATGTTGTGTTCCTGTTGCCGCTTTAATAAGAAATACTAAAAAACAGAATAAAATAAATATTTAAGCGGGCTCCCATACAACAAACGTGATTTTTTTGCCGTTTTTACAGACAATGGTACGGAACCCTTCGTGCACGAGTCCGACTCGCACTTGGCCGGTTTTATATATTTTTTGTATTTTGTGTGTGTAGATGTAGTAAGCAAATAAATGTTTTATATATCTATCTATCTCACTCAGGGACCGGATACCGGTATTTTCTCCATAGAAAAATACCGGTATTATTACGGTCACCGGTTAATTATTTCGTTTTTAATGGGACAATCTAATAATACGACGTTGTTACCTAAATACATGATTCAGCCCTACGTAAAGAGCAAAAAATAATCCAAAATATTGGGTAATTCAGGGTTTTTTAAAAATACCGGTATCGGTCCCTGATCTCACTACAATGGCCGGGGGTGAAGCCCCCAAACCAAATTTTTGGATCCAACACAAATTTCCATCTTCGTTTCCTCGTTGGAAAATAGCCAATAAAAATAACATTTTCATCAAAATATAATACGTTTCGGCTCCCTGCCGGATTTCCGGGCTGTCTACATTGTGAGCGCTCCATTCTCAACTCCGTGAAAGCATGTCATGTTAAATGTGTCTGTATGTCTGTTATTCACAGGATGAGGGCGCAGTGTGAGCGGTAGCGGGTGCGGAAGCGACCGCGGTACCTAACTCGTATGTGAACGAGTGTAAATTATTTGTACAAGCTGTGGAAATCATATGTCGGAAATGTCAGATGTTAATTGAATTTATTCATACCCGTTCTCTCCCGGCAAAAAAAATAAACAATGGCATTATGTTGTTATGTGCCCGGAGATATCAGTAGCCGGGAGAGTATTAAGATAAAATATACAATATTTATAAGATTCATTACAATTAACAATACAGGCTGTAACAATAATGGCATATGGACCGCTTAAGGCAATAATCGGTTATAAAGTCATTTCCTTTTTAAATACACAACTCATTATAATACACGCAGAAAAAAATACATTTCAAACATTTTACAAAAGGTTGCTAAATCCTATAATGCAGTGTCGATTCAAGCATGTTAAATCTCGCATTCACAATGAATGACGCCGAGAGAAAACAAAATCCTTCCCCTCCCTGTTAACGGCGCAAATTTTTAGGAGTTTTTCAAAAGCATCATGACTGTGGTACTTTTTATACATAAGTGTTTTTTAAGTGATATATATATATGAAAAAGAATTGATTTCCGGAATCGCAAATATCGCAATACGCTAGCAATGATTGCCTTAAGCGGTTTATAGTACCATTTTTGTTACACCCCGTCTTCTCTTGTGTAAATAGACATCGTCAGTTTTGATTACTAAATTTAGGTTCTCAAATTCTAAATCATTTGATATCCACGAATCCAAGTTAATAAAAACCTAACATTATTAAATAAAACTTAAAACTCTTACTTAATCACTATAAGTTTTATAATATTACTTCTAATAAAGTTTGGTCTAACAACTATTAGATATATCATTCAAACGTACACTGTATTCTAAGTCACAACGTTTTATATTAACCATGCCACTCTTCCCCCCTTGTCGCGGGGTGGAGTAGGCGCGGGCGACGCGGGCGCCGAAACGCGGCGGCGCGCGAGTGCCCGCGGGGGCTCGCGTCATGTGCAGTCGATCCGCGCACACACGGCAGCGCTCAGGAGCGTTGCGCAAGCGAGAGCGATTTGCACGCACGCTATGACGACGAGATCGCGTGGGGACGGGCGGGATTCTTCATCGAAGGTGTCCCTGTGGAATGACGTTTGATAATTATTCTGATCACACACAATTTTTGCACCATAATCTATACTTATATAAATGTGCCAGAATGTTTGTCTGAATCGATTTAGACGAAATTTGGTCATGGAGATAATTTGAGTCACGGGGTACATTTTATTCTCGAAACCATCCCTTAAACGGGTAGAAGATTGTATGTATGAGCGATGATTAAGTTAACGCCTGAAATTACATTCTAAAGAAAGAATAGCAATTCAGTTCTAGTGTAGTAGTTCTACTCGGACGGAGTCGCGGGCAAAAGCTATTCGGGATATTCTACTTTTTCATGACCAGTTTTCTATTACAAAAAAAGATCTATGATATGTATTGAATTAGTGTACAAAAATAGGATTTCGAAATAGTACCTGAACTTAATAAAAGGAATTTATAGGTTTATACTTAAATGTTAACATGTTGCTGTAAAAGGTGGGTAACACAGTGGTAAAAACCATTTTTTCATACAAATGGTGAGACATCCAAGGACCACTGAGTTACTCGATTTATGGATATTAGCTATGGTTCGTTAATTACCAAAACTATTTGAAGTGATACTGCAATTAAACCTCTTTCTAAATAACAATACAAAAATATGAAGTTAGGGCCAAGTATTCAATAATATGCATTTAAAAAAAAAGTGTCTGAAAATTATGTACGTGAAAAAGTAGAATGGCCCATTCATCACATCAATATATTTGTTAGCTTTGTTTAATAGAGATACGCACGCGAGCAATGCGTACAGAAAATTAGAGTCGTAGAACTTTCTATTCAAATAATTGGCTCACCCATTCTCCAGTCCAGGCGGCCCCAGTATCGTCCGACAGCACTGCACCACCAACGCGACCAAGAGACACGCGGCCCCCGCCCACAGCACGCTCGCCACGCCCGCTCCCGCCGCCGCTCCGCTCGTCACTGCCCACCCCCGCGACGTGTGGATGGACACCGCTGGAAAATAAATATATAGCCTTTGTTTCGTTTGTTTTTAGGGTTCCGTACCCAAAGGGTAAAACGGGACTCTATTACTAAGACTTCGCGTCCGTGCGTCTGTCTGTCCGTCGGTCACCAGGCTGTATCTCATGAACCGTGATAGTTACACACACCGTCAGTAACCACCTAGGTTTCGCCGGAAGATCAGCGCCAGCTCCCTGAGTCGGCATTACGCTGAGGCGAGACCTTTTTGTGACGATTCCATGTTCTTTTAATTATTCTTATTTATCTACTTATATTTTATGTTTGTATCGTCACTAATAAATGTTTTTCTTTCTTCTTTCTTTCATTCTAGATTTATGACGCTTAGAGACCTTATACATCTCTAACAAATCTCGATTGTTATTAGTTTCTTAGTCTTAATTTTGACATGTAACACTACATTCAATTAATGATACTTTGATTATTGTATTATTTTTATTTGATGTACCTAGATAGATTTTGACTTGTAAAAGTGCCCTTGAGGCTTATTTGCAGAATAAATGTTTTGATTTTTTTAATGTGATTTGTTAAAAATACTAAAAAACAGAATAATATAATTTTTTAAGGGGGCTTATTGCCGTTTTTATAGATAATGTCAAGGAACCCTTCGTGCACGAGTCTGATTCGTACTTGGCCTGTTTTATTTTGCGCGTACTTTGATTTTGATGAAATTAAAAAGTTTATTGCGTTTGGCGCTTTTATACTTTTTCGTGGACGATACTATGATTAACGTAGATGCAGTTTTTTTACAAATTTCCATCAAATGGAATTTCATCAATGGGAATGGCTTTTTTAAACAAATCTCGATAAATATCTGACTGTGTGCAGTCTCATTATATTTGACATAGTTTAGATGAGGTAAAATACCATCATTTTAACTTAATTCGCGCACTTATTGTTAATCCATTTTTGAATTGGCTACTTACGGGACAGGCTTAGCCAGTCGAACCGCATAACGAAAAATCTACTCAGTACATTACTTATAAATGATGATATGTTCAACTATACCTGTAAACTTTTATGTACGAATAAAATTCTTATGAAAAATAAAAAAAAAATCTTAATTGTCTCGTTTAATAATGCGTTGTTTTAGACGAAAATAAAGACTCAACTTTGGGTTTTTTTATATCCGGAAAATTTTAAGCAATCATGTTTCGGCTATTATCAGAAACACAGTCATATAGTCAAGAATCATGTATCTGAAAATCAATCCTTATTGTTTCCTCGTCGGGGCAAAACGTTTCAAAGAACGCGATATTTGTCGTTGCATACTGCCTTAATTATTCTGTGGTATAATAGTATTTATTACATTAGCGTTCGTTCGCTCGAATAACGTACCATGGTAAGTCGAAAAAAAAAAAACACGAACTTCCTCATCAACAACCACAACCAAGATAGATTTAAATAATCCATGGTACACGTGCATTTTCCTTTTTTTTTAAATATATATGTACAGTCGCCATCAGATATATCGGAGCGAACGAGGTGCTCACAAATATCTGAACACGGCTCTATTGTCAAGGCGTTAAAGTGCATGTTCAGATATTTTTGAGCACCCTGAAGAGTACAGATATATTTGATGGCGACTGTACTATAGCGTATGTGAATGCTCGTAGGGTTGCGATCAATCCTGTCATAGGGACCAATCTGAAAATCAGCGCAGGGTCGCATGCCCAGCATGTTGAGATTGGTACCCATTACCTAAATACTAAAAAATATGTACCTATCTATAAGTCGTTGCATACCTTTTGTTTTGGTTGTTGTTATGGTAATAAATGTATTTGTATTTGTATTTGTATTTGTTGTATTTGATTAACGATTTGTACCCGAACATCGCAGACAAAAGCTGCTTAACATATCAATACACACAAGACACAAGATATACACACAAGTGTCCTTAGAGACAAAAAGTCGTGCAAAATCGCATTAAAAAAATATCTAGCGGGAACAGAGAGCGAGGTGTGATTGCTGGAGCGTAAAACCTACACACTTTAATCGCCTACGTACTATTTATTAATGTTATTGTTGTGAGCGGTGCGATACATTCGCGTCGCGCATAAACCTTAAACACTAAACAGGTTTCTGTGCGCGACTACTAAATATGTTTTGTAATTTTTTCTCTTTTAATATGAATAAATTAAAAAAAAAACAAAAAAAGCAATTTTGTTCGTTAATACAGCATCTGATGTTTTCCATTAGGCTAGGGCTATTTGTAATTCACCACGCTTCATATTTTATCAGAGCCTAACCAGTGTAAGGCTAAAGATACGCGTAGTGCATCTCTATGCGGTTCTTTTACTTTCCCGACAGCATACAGACGTCGCCTGGATTTCAATTTGCAATTTACTTGTGACTGACAACAATTTTATAACATTGAATTTACAATCGGTAACAATAGTTAAATAACAATCATGTTAAAATTAACATGCCCTCGGGGCATTGTAGTAGTAGTAGTAGTAAAACTCTTTATTGTACACAATAACAAACATTACAAATACAAAAATAAATGGTATGTACAAAGGCGAACTTATCCCTTTAAGGGATCTCTTCCAGATAACCTTTGAGCAAATGAGAGAAGAAATGAACGGAGGTAGACAAATTCAGCAACCTGTACAACAAGGTATAAAAAAGACAAGAGATGTAAAACATACATACACATATAATTTATTAAGGACAAGTATAAATACACAAATAAACGATATTGAGAAGGAAATTATAGCCTGAGCAAAAGAAAAGATAAATATTTTATGAAATTAGCCAGAATCACAAAGCCACAGTTTCTTCAACTTCCCCTTGAGCGACGCAACAGACTGCGACTGCCTAAAGGAGGGAGGCAATTCATTCCACAATTTCACAGAGCGCACCGCGAACGATTTATCATATGCACGCGACTTGTGAGGAGGAATAGACAGTGCCAGGTTGGCACTAGACCTCAAACGATGGCCACTATCGTCTGCCATAAAGTGAAATTGTACCGAGGATGCTGGCGGCATTTCCTCGCTGTATCGCAATGCTGATACGTTGTGCGAGGACGTCGCCAGCTCTTCGGTCACCAGTCACGTCAACTAGATGCCTCGCGATTTCTGGGCCAAGAGTGATTGTAATTCAGATATTTTAATAATAAAGAGTGAAGTGACGCTGATAGGTGGAGAGTTAGGTCTGGTGAGCGGCGAGGTGAGGTAAAAGTATATATAATATATTTTATTAAAAATGGGATCGCTCTTGGCCAGCATCTAGCCAGGGGGAAAAGATGAGGCCGACGATGAAGCGAGCTCACGCAGAAGGTGCCTATTCACTCGTGCCTTAAAAAGGTCTAGGTTATATGAGCTCGGAAACACAAACGCCGGCAGAGAATTCCAAACCTTAGAAGTGCGCATTATAAAAGATGATGCGAAGCGCTTGGTTCGAATAAGAGGAATTTCGACCAAGTATGGTATCCAGCCGTACGTCTGGATGTCCGATGGAAGAAGGGGGAAGGCGGTATGAGCTCATGGAGCTCCTGAGCACACTGTTTTTTTATATAGCATGTTTCACCCCGCTTCGCTCATCAACATATTCAAGTGTCACGGATAACAAAGTGAAGGTAGGCTTTAAAAGCATATCTTCAGAGGTAATCTAATAAATAACGTTCCGTGCCGCATCGGGTTGCTTACGGTATTGTTTAATGAAAGTGAAGTATCATATGTGATAATCCACATCGAAAGGGATCTTATGGCGGTAGGCGCTTACGTTGCACCTATTCACTATTGTATTGGAACAGCGGCAATAAAGGCGTAAGTGCCGGCCGCCATAAGGTTCCTTTCAATATGGATTATCACATATAGTATCAAAATGATTTTTTATTGAGACATATTCATGGAAGAAATTTTGTATTTGACATAAATATTTGGCATGGCTGGAAGTTACGTCTCCATCAGGTTAATTGCGTATACAGGGTGTAAGTAAACTAGTGAGGGTCCGTTTAAGGGCATATTCGGTATCGTGTTCTGATTAGGAAAAAGTAGAAGAAATTTTTTTGGCAAAAAGAGACTGACAAAATCAAACATTTATTCTGCAAATAGGACACAAGGGCACTTTTACATGTCAAAATATTAATTTACAATTTAAGAAAGTCTAACTATAATAAGTGATACATTTTTAATGTCAAAATATTAATTTACAGTTCACGAAGGAATAATAATTTTGAGTTTACAATTATAACAAAATTAATGAAGTGAAGATAAACTTGCAAAGTTATCTATTACAAATATTACAACATCAGTAAAGTTAGAGATGTATAAGGTCTCAAGATTAAACAAGGAGTATAATGAAATTAATATAATATCCCAGAGATGTACATGGTCTCTGAGCGTCAAAATTAAAATTAATTTAATATTGTTAGAGATGTACATGGTCTCTAAGTCACTGATAATAAAAACGAATCCACAACAGGATGATGTCTCTCGTCAATCCCCTATAAAAAGACACTAGTATTAACGTAGTCACTATGTCCTAGCAAGCATGGACAGACCGGACTCCACAAACAGCACCCGATCACGAGTATAACGCGTACTTTATCTGGTTACAGAGCAGGTCAGAGTCAGATTAGGAGTAAAACCATGGTCTTACCAGCAGCCAGCACGCTGATGCCTCCAGCAGGGATGCCTAGTCCCATGTTGAATTTCTGTCTCTCTTCGATGAAGGCTACGCTGCCCATCACCATGGCCGAGATTCCGCAGACGATCTGAAATAAAGGAGATTTAAAAAAAAGAAAACGTCCCAGTACTGGACACCATAGTGTCCAATGGATGACATATATGAATCACCTGTCATCATGACATAGATTAAAAGTGTCATGTATTGGGTCACTGTCGATCACAGGGACGTGTAGTCATGTACCTTATAGGTGCATTACACCAAATGTGTTTACTGAACGGAGAAAGACTTAGGCATGTTGTCAAAAAAACATTTAGATTCGATTAACCAGTTTTTAGAAATGAACAAATATTTGTATGGGACTAACTACATTTAGAGCAACACAAAAGGCGAAAATGAGAGGCACTATTAAACAAATGGTTAACTTCGTTAATCGATAATCCGTTAAAAAAAAGTTAACTTCGTTAAACGTTAAAGCGTTACAATTCGGGCGATTTTTCGGAAGTTTACATTAATCGTTAACTCCTGACGCGCCTCACTTGCATCGTCTGTCTCACTCAGCGCATATAGCTCGCGCCTACGCCGCCCCGGATGAACGGACTTGTCAGTACCTGTTTTTCGCGGCGCGGCGGCGCATTGTTCCTTTGATAAAATAGGTACTTAGTTAACGGATTAACGAAACTTTGGTCAGTTAGCGAAAGTTAATGAGTCCGTTTACAATTTTGCAAGCTAACTTAAAAGTTAATTAATGGTTAACTTCGTTAATTAACGATTAACGGATCAACGCGTTAATGCCCAGCTCTGACTATTGTGATAATTTGATGGTTTTCTAACCATATAGCCATACTATGTTATAAATTGTAACACGAGTCATAATACCTATTGTAGTGAGTAATTTTGTTGACAAGAACATGAATGCAGAACATATATTTTATACTTGCCATATACCCACATTACATGGATTACTACATGGGCATATATATATATATTAGATATAAGGCTAGTAGATTTTTCCTTTCCTGACACGACTATAAAGAGAAAGAAGCTGAGACATGCTATCTTGTTTCATAATACTTCTGATTCTGATAAGTTTGTAATATCCTTCAGTCAAACAAGAAAGTCTTCTATCCCTTTTCGACTCTATTATAAGTAGGATAAGGTTCAAAAGCGACTGACCAATCTTTGCTTACTGTACTCAAAGGCCTTAGCCATGTTTGGCTACGGGCTAGAAGTTGCTGACTAACTTTGGTCTTAAGACGATATGAAGTTCTTGAACGTTGGCCGTAAGTTTGTCTTGTGTTATTCGACCCAGTTGGACATCAATTGCTTTACGAGTAGAACTTACACTTCATAGTTCACCTAATGCAGTCGCCGAATTCATTTTAAACTACTTAGGCCAACAAACGTCGTCTTTACATTATTCTGTCCGCCTACCTATAAGCGTTGGCAGCTGTCGATCGCCGAATGCGGCCGACTAACGTGTTCTTTACACTTTTGCGGTCGCCGCATGCCATGCGGCGAACGACGAAGTGTAATTGCTGCTTAATGTCACTTGCATCTTCATAACATCAAAGTCAAAGCAAATAGTTACAAGTCAAAAAAGAAAATGCATATCAACAAGAAGATCTTACCTATTGAGACTTATCTATTTCACCCATATTTTACCTATCAGTTTAATTGTCGAATTGTGATTGTTTGTGATAATCCATATTGAAAAGGACCTTATGGCGGCCGGCACTTACGCCTTTATTGCCGCTGTTCCAATACAATAGTGAATAGGTGCAACGTAAGCGCCTGCCGCCATAAGGTCCCTTTCGATATGGATTATCACATTTACTTTGAATCAAATAAATAATTGTGATTTTATTTATTTATTCAGAAACTAAAATCATATAGTATGTGATTACTGAAATAATAACTTAAACTACAACTGCAGTAGAAAAAACTAATGAAACGAATTTAAACAAGAATATGCCTCTGAGTTCCAAGCTCGGTTTATCAACCCAGTGAAACGAAGGTCGCTTTCTATTTCGACACAAAATATTTCTTATTTTTTGGCACTTTATAGTTTTGGAGCGGTCTCCATTCACTAATAGGTTAGCTCCGGGGCGCCCCAGGGGACACAAAACACAAAACAAAGAGGGTACCTGGCACCAGAGGGCTGACAGGTCTTTGTTTGTGTCCGCATTCCAGATTTACAGCTGGTTATCGAGATAATTTTGTGCCAGGTGAGCAAGCGGTGAGGTGAATAGTGTAGTATACCTAACAGGAAGAAGGAAACACAACCGTTCTGGATATTCTTGTATTGCAAGACAAACCTTCAATCTACCCTCATGTTCAAGTCAAAAGTCTTTGACCAGTGTGTGTTGCCAGTGATGGCATATGGATCCGAGACATGGGCGCTAACGATGGGCCTCATAAGAAAGCTCAAGGTCACCCAAAGAGCAATGGAAAGAGCTATGCTCGGGGTTTCTCTGCGTGATAGAATTAGGAATGAAGCTATCCGTAGCAGAACTGGGGTCACTGACATAGCCTTCAAAATTGCGAGACTTAAGTGGCAGTGGGCAGGGCACGTTGCTCGCAGGACTGACGGTCGATGGGGCCAGAAACTGCTTGAGTGGCGTCCACGCACCGGAAGACGAGCTGTCGGTAGGCCTCCGACAAGGTGGAGTGATGACCTGGTGAAGGTCGCGGGAATCCGGTGGAAACGAACGGCACAGGACCGGTCTATATGGCGAGCCTTGGGGGAGGCCTATGTTCAGCAGTGGACGTCTTTCGGCTGAAATGATGATGATGACCCTCATGTTCCTAGATGTTTATGAACTAATCTTGTCTACCTACATCACAAATAGCATAGCAGCGGGGTTACTCTAGTACTTCACCTCACCCTAGGCGAACCAACACGTCTGACCTTGTCCCGGTACCGCCATATAACGGGTAGAGTCAGTCCGACCCAGGTCGGGCCTAGCTGAGTTTCTTGCTGGACCCTTCACAGCTAGGCTAAGGTTTATAGTGAACCAGCGATAAAACTCCCAGTAGCTCGATTCTACTACACCTCAGATTTGGTTGAAGCCGCTCAACCAATCTCACTGGAGCGCAAACTCTTACCCCCTTATTCATAAACGTCTATCAAACCTATATTAGTTAACTAGCCGCTAAAGTTCGTTTGTCCCTATTTGTCACTTTGAAATTTACGTTTGCGAGACAAGGACAAAGAACATTATAGTTAGCAGAGGTTTGTTAAGTTTTATAAATAAGGGAGTTAAAGTATTCCAGTGTTTAAACCGCCCGCGTGGTCGTGGCAGACGTTTCCCCTGGATTTTAAGTAGGCCACTTTCCAACCGCGCACTACTATCGCTATCGCTCCTTCGTCTACCGGTCCTGGGATCATAATAAAAGAATGCTATTGTTTTTTTTTTTCGCCACGAGACGATGGCTTAAGCCTGGCCTCTATATAAAGCCACAGTCAGGTTAAAAAAGCATCTGACATCAGATTATTTAAAGTAAGGTGTCAATATTCATCTAGGGGGAGGTGAACTGTAAATAGCATAGCTGGAGAGAAATGGCTCAGCGGATAAGTGAAACTAATGAATATGTAAATTCATTCAAAGCATCGTAATCGGATCAGTGGGGATGAATATATCACCCTACACTCTCAGAAACGACAATTTACGAATTTAATTTGGATTATTTAGGTAACCAAGCAACAACAGGGTTATCTCGAAGTGAAGTAATTTTCTATCTAAATATATAAAAGAAGAAGTCCTGATCTACCATCAACGCACAGCCGAAACTACTGGAACTAGAAACTTCAAAACTGATCCAAAGCTTACTTTTATGACGTATGCAAGGTGTTCAATAAATGAAACAGAGCAGGAATTTTTATAGGTTTATTTTATAGTATAAACACCGTTTACAATTTTACTTCAATATTTGTGTGCTTGCATATAGAGCAAGCTTGAGCGATATTTTAACACTGAATGTTGCCATCTTAAAATCAAGGTAAGTTGACATATGAAATATATAAAGATGGTTATACATTAACAATCTTAATTATTCATGTTCAATCATGTATTGAACATAGTTGGCCAGGCCAAAGGTAAGTAATCAAAGGTAAGTACATTTTTATATTATGCAGGTAGATACAATTTTTAAGTACAGCGTACGGATTTATATAGATAAGTAGATTTTACATTTGTTATTATTTTGATAAGATAAGATTATATTTACTAATGTTAATTAAAGTATAAACTAATTTTACAATTTTTATATTTTTGAAATGAATTGATTAAGGAAGTTAACACCACTTACTTAAGGAATTAACCAGAAGAATTACAGTTTCATATTATAATTTTTAAACATTAAAGATATATAAGTATAAGTACTACAATGCTAGTCATTTAAAGGGAGAGGGCATAACTTATTCAAAGATCTGTTGTAAATTTTGCCATTGTGGCCCATTTTTACATCTGCCACTCTGACTCTTCCATCTCGCCCTGGATAAGTCTTTACAATTCTGGCCATTGGCCAAGTGAGACTAGGAATGTTGTCATGTTTTACAATTACCAAATCACCTTCTTTAAGATTTGGTTGCACATTCTGCCACTTTGGGCGATTTTGCAGTTGGGTTAAATAATCCCTCGACCAGAGTTTCCAGAATTCTTGTTTTAGCTTTTCAACCACTTTCCAAAACTTTAATCGATTTATATTTGTATCAGTATGGTCGTCTTCTGGAAAACTGGTCAGGGGAACACCTATTAAAAAGTGTGAAGGCGTCAAGTACCTATAATCTGAGGTTTCAGCACTCATTGGTAACAAAGGTCTGGAGTTTAACACTGCCTCTATCTGGGTGATGACTGTATACAATTCTTCAAAGGTAAGTACTAAATTTCCTACTACCCTTTTTAAATGGTACTTCAGGCTCTTAACACCAGCCTCCCAGAGGCCTCCAAATTCAGGAGAATAGCTGGGAATAAATTTAAACGTTATATAGTTACTACAGCAATAATTGTTAACTGTTTGTTGGTGAGCCTTGGATGAAGTTAAGTCATACAATTCTTTTAATTTATTTGCGGTACCCTTGAAAGTTTGGGCATTGTCACAAAATATTTGCTTAGGTGCTCCTCGCCTAGCTATAAACCTTTTAAGGCATGCCATAAAAGTTTCTGTAGTCAGGTCGCTTACCAATTCTGCATGTACTGCTTTGGTAGCAAAGCACACAAAAATAGCTATGTAAGATTTAGTTATTAATGGTTTTCTGATTCTGCTTACTTTCAGGTTAAAGGGTCCACAGAAATCTACCCCTGTGACCTCAAATGCGCGTGCAGCTGTAACTCTTTGAGGAGGTAAGGAGCCCATCAATTGTCTTGCAGCTGCAGCCTTCAGTTGGAAACACTTTAGACATTTTATTAATACCTTTTTAACTTCCCTAATGCCATTAACTATTGAATACTTTTGACTTAGTGAGCTTAATACCAATTTTGCACCAGCATGTAACAGTCTTAAGTGTTCCCTGTGTATAAGTAAGCGAGTAATATGACAAGCTTTTGGCATGATAATGGGATGCATCTTATCATAAGAAATATTGCTGGCATTTTGTAGCCTACCACCAGTCCTAAGGATAAGGTTCTGGTCTAAAAATGGATGTAAACCACTTAAGCCAGTCTTAATTGGTATATCCTTTAATAAACAGTCAATTTCTTTTGAAAAGTAAAATCTCTGGGTTTGCCTTATTACAATGATCATAGCATCTTTTAATTCTTTAGGTGTCAGTGTGCCAGTAACCTTGTTATTTGGATTTTTACAATTTTTACAAAAGCGAAGCATATAGGCTACTACCCGTTCAAGTTTATTTAGGTCTGAATATTTATTTAACAAATTAATGCAACCTTCTTTTTCAGTAGTCTGTGTAGCAATATCTAGAACAGGCTCTGCAGGTAGGTTTTGTGTTATTGAGCATGCATTAACATCAAAGTCTGGATTTACTAAGGCTGCTGGCCCATGAAACCACAAGTCATGAGATTTTAATTTTTCTGGAGACATCCCTCGAGACAGACAGTCAGCCGGGTTCTCCAAAGTACTGACATAGCCCCACATGGAGGAGCCTACTAAGGTATGTATTTGTTTGACTCTATTATTTATATATGTATTTGACTTGGGTGGATTATTGATCCACGCAAGTACTATTTGTGAGTCACTATATAATTTTATTTTATGCTCAAATCGACAGCTCAATGTTTTGCTGACCTTGTTTACTAATTGAGCTAGAATTAAAGCTGCATTTAATTCTAGTTGAGGGGTTGTGAGCACCTTCCCTAAGGGGGCAACTCGAGACCTGGAGCATAAAAGATCGACATGAACTTTATTTCTTTTGTCAGTTATTCTCAAATATAAACAACAGCCAAAGGCTTTAAATGAGGCATCTGAGTATCCTATCAATTCAAATTTTGTTACATCACTCACATTTATACCTCTTTTTATCTCAATTTTATCCATATCATTTAATTTTTTCAGGTATTTTCTCCAGGTATCGAGCTGCTCATCAGGTAAGGTGGTGTCCCAATCAATTTTGAGAGCCCAAAGTTGCTGCATTAAAATTTTAGCGGAAACAACAATTGGGTTTATTAGTCCCAGTGGATCAAAGATTCTTCCAATGAAGCTTAAAATTGTTCTTTTTGTTTTTAAGTTACTTTCATCACTTTTTGGACTTTCAAATGTGAATGAATCTGAATTTATATCATATTTAACCCCTAAGGTTTTTATCACATTTTCTTTATTGAAATCTAACTCATCAAAGTATTTTTGTTCCGCAGGTATATCTGACAGAATTTCATCAACATTGGAGCACCATTTGTGTAATTTAAATCCCCCCAGTTCTAATAGACTTATAAGTTCTTTTTTCAGGTTTCTCAGGGACTCTACATCATCAGCTCCACATATAACATCATCAACGTAAGTATTTTGTTCCATGGCTTTTGCAGCTAAAGGATATTGTCCTCCGTACCTAGTTGCCAACTCTACCAAACAACGTGTGCTAAGGAATGTTGATGCTCTTAACCCGTAGGTAACAGTCTGCAGCTGCAAGCATTGGATGGGCTTCGATGGGTCATCACGCCAGAGTATATTTTGTAAGCATTTTTGCTCATCATTGATAAGAACATTTCTAAACATCTTTGCGATGTCACACATCAATGTATACCGGTAAGTCCTGAAAAGGGTAAGTATGTCAAACAGTTCATTTTGTACTGTAGGTCCATTATACATTTTATCATTAAGAGAGACTCCGGTTTTAGATTTTTGGCTGCCATTGAAGACAACTCTAAAAGAAGTTGTTTTGCTGTGTTCGTTGTGTACACCGTGAAAAGTTAAAAAATATACAGGATCGTTTTCAAGATTATAATTGCCAATGTCAACAATTTTGGCATGTCCCATATCAATGTACTGGTCAATAAAATTTTTATATAGCTGAAAGTGTTCAGGGTGACTTTTGAATTTATTTTCAAGAGAGTAAAATCTCTGAAGAGCAATTGAAAATGAATCTCCTAGATTTAATTGATCCATGGGAATCTTTAGAGGCATGTCCACATGAAATTTATTATCAATTAATTGCACCGAGTTTTGAAAAATAGCTTCGGCTTTTTGAAATTCTGAGGTGACCTCTGCTTTTTCAGGGATTTTCTCTGTGAGCCAGAATTTATTCATGACTTCAGTTAGGTTTTCTTGAGTGTCTTGCATTACAAAATTTGACACTATATTATTATTGGTTTGCACTTGGGCTTTGGTGAACAACAAGTTACCACCTATTACATGCCCAAACAAAGTGTTTTGTAATACAAGACCATTGTTTAAATTTATTTGACCATCCTGTATGATTTTGAAATAAAAGTCTGCACCCAATAATAGCTGAATTTCAGACGGGACATTAAAATCCGGGTCAGCAAGCTTGACACTTTCTGGCAACTTTATGTTGGTCATGTCAATGTATTGTTGTGGCAGTTTTGACGTTATTGTGTCAACAATGTGACAAGAAATTGGCAATTCCACATTATTATCCGTGTGCAATACAAGGTTTGTGTAGCTGTCAAGCTTGTTGGGATTGTTGCAAATACCTACTATTTTTGTATTTGTCTTTAATTCAGGCAATTTTAACTTACTGACAAGATCCTTTTGTATGAGAGATGCTTGGCTCCCTGTGTCAAGCAAAGCTTTGACATAAATGTTTTGCCTATTTGTGTCAGTAAGTCTTACCTTGATAGTGGGAAGTAAAACATTTCCTGTCGATTGCTGGTTACATAGATTACCAACTTTTTCATCTTTTGGACCCTCCTCATGCATGAGGGTATTGTGATTGAGCTTGCAAATCTTGCATCTAAAGTTAAATTTGCATTTGTTTTTATGAGGTTTAAGGCACACATTACACAGATGTTGAGTTTTTGCAAACTCAATCCGATCCCCTATGGCAGCAGTTTGAAATGCTGGACACAAATAAATAGGGTGACTTTTATTGCAATAAATGCATGCTTTTAGTTTTGGTGTGTCTTGTGCAGCAACATTGCTAACTTTGTATGTATTGGATTTGCCCCGAGCACTCTCATAGTAGGTACTTTTTAATGCGGGACTATCCTCTAGCGCGATTGCGCGCCGTTCCAGATATAACACAAATTCGTCCATTGTAGGTAATTTGTCAGGGTCTTGTCTTTCAAGATGGTATGCCCTGCATGTGTATGAGTCCAACTTACGGCTCAGTATTGAGATTAATAACATATCCCAATGGTTTATGGGCTGTTCAAGATTTTTTAGTGCATATACTTGTTGCTGCACTTCGGAAATAAATGCCCTTATGGAGCTAGCTGTGCCTTTTTGCATAGGAGGTAGGTCCAAAAGATGGTTAATGTGGTTTGAAATCAGTCGAGCTTTATTGTCAAAACGCTTTTTAAGAAGGGTTAATGCTTCCGGGTAAGACTCATTGACCATTGGCAAGTTTACAATGACTGACAAGGCTTCTCCTTGCAAATACTTGCGGAGATAGAACAATTTTTGGATGTCAGACAAGGATTTATTATTGTCAATGAGTGCTGTGAACAAATCCATAAATGGCTTAAATTGTGTGAAATCTTTGCCATCATATGTTGAGATTTCAATGTTTGGCAGTTTTGACATAGATACATCCTTACTAGTATTTTTTATATCATTATTGGTTTCACATTTCTTATTAATCAAATCACTTAACTTTGCAATAATAGTGTAATATCTTAACTCAACTTTCTCAATTTCTTCTTCATCATTTGGATCTAATATTGATATTTCGATGTTGATATCTTCATAATTTTTGAAAACACTTACAAGTCTGCTCCTGCGCGACTCCAGGTCCGACGTAGAGGCCGACACAACACTCACCGAGTCTTCAACGAAGTGTTCAAGGCGCGTGATGACGCCTTTCAAATGGCCACGCCTGGCACGCAAATGCGTGAGATTTTCCGCCATCATCTACACAAAGCACTATTTTATTTTTCCTAAACTTATGCACAGACTCTTTATTTAATACACTAAACGCATATTTATTTTATCAACAACATCGTCGTACATACGAACTTCGTTTGACATGCGACACTGACATTGACGTTGACACTTGACAGCTCTAAACCACAGACACCAACCGCGTACTCGAATTCTGTGTTTCGTCGCGATGTCACTGTTATAAGTGTTACTCGAATACTCGCTATCAAAGTCTCACACTGTAGGCGAAGTCGTTCAATTTTTGAATTTGCCGCTATTGTAATGCGGATGTATTTCTCGTCCGATGCTGTTTTTTGATGATCCTGAGGATCTTCTTGACTTGCAGGCAGTCTCTTCTGAGTCCAAAATGCACACCCTGATGCGGATCGGAGAAATTTTGTTCCCGGTCTCGTAGGCACGCCAACTCTTGCGCCGCTTATTTCTGAGGATATAGACCTCTCTCCTTCTTATTCTGAACGTAATCCACTTAATATTATCGTAATGCAAGGCTTTACGATTGAGAAATATAGATTTCTCGTGAATTTGAAGTAATCGCGTAGTTTTTTCGGATCGCGCACGAGGAGAAAATGTCCGCCACCGCCGCCGACCACTTGCACTCGCGAATATAAACTTCTGCTGTATTTTCACGAAGGACCACTTGCTCTGTTCGATAAATGAAACAGAGCAGGAATTTTTATAGGTTTATTTTATAGTATAAACACCGTTTACAATTTTACTTCAATATTTGTGTGCTTGCATATAGAGCAAGCTTGAGCGATATTTTAACACTGAATGCTCCCAGAGGCCTCCAAATTCAGGAGAATAGCTGGGAATAAATTTAAACGTTATATAGTTACTACAGCAATAATTGTTAACTGTTTGTTGGTGAGCCTTGGATGAAGTTAAGTCATACAATTCTTTTAATTTATTTGCGGTACCCTTGAAAGTTTGGGCATTGTCACAAAATATTTGCTTAGGTGTGGTCCTTCGAGCCGGATATGGTTATACATTAACAATCTTAATTATTCATGTTCAATCATGTATTGAACACAAGGGATAAGACGGGATTTTTAGAAATTCCACCCCTAAGGGGATCAAATAAGGGGTGCAAAGTTTGTATGGGAGAATTTTTTTTTAGCTGAAGACTAATTCGTAAAGAGGTTACGAACTTAAATCCAAAGAAAGAGTTTTCAGCGTTTTGCTAAATTCTAACCCTAAAAGGGTAAAATAGGGGTGCAAAGTTTGTATAGGAGAAACTTCTGTTTTAGAGATAGAGACTTAAAACTTCGTATATGGACTCTCTGTTTAAATAAAACAAAACTATTCGTTAAAGGCGTGAAAAGGGGGTTCCAAGTTCGTACGGGGAGCAAATCGTTTTTGAAATGAGAGGTTTAAAACTTTGTACATATATTCTCTGTTTAAATACAACAAAACATGTTTCAGCGTTTTTCAAAATTGCTCCCCTAAAGGGGTGAAAAGGGGGTTTCCAAAAAGCAAATCTTTACTTTTCTTAAAAATCGATACGGGTGTCGTTTTCGAGATTCTTTGAGGCGCTGATTACGAAAATGACACGCATTTTCAAATCCAAGATGGTGGACTTTTGTTTTTCTTAAAAAAATATATGGGTGTCATTTTTGTAGTTTCTCGGGGTGCCGATTACAAAAATGACATCCGTACATACCTACATACGTAGGTGCAACTGATAATCTCCATTTTTGTAGACGGTTATTACGCTTACTACGCGGGCGAAGCCGGGGGAAAAAGCTAGTAAGTGAATATAATAGGGAAGTGAGGACTGATTTCGTAACGG
This sequence comes from Epiblema foenella, assembly GCA_963556455.1. NCBI lineage: Eukaryota > Metazoa > Arthropoda > Insecta > Lepidoptera > Tortricidae > Epiblema > Epiblema foenella. Next base: position 21,690,886 of record OY747103.1, on the reverse strand, counting down.
TTTCGTGCGAGCGAAAGACAAAATGTCATTCTAAATGTCATTGTTCATACTAACATGTTACGTACAACGTACCATCGCAAACAGGGATTGTTGAGCCTCTTGCCAATCTTCGCAACTTGGACGGGTAACGCAAGTCGGGACTAACACGCCATCATAACACATGTCTGTGCGTCTTCTACAAATTGTACTTCGGAGAGTGTGCTCAGGAGCTCCATGAGCTCATACCGCCTACCCCCTTCTTCCATCGGACATCCAGACGTACGGCTGGATACCATTCCTCTTATTCGAACCAAGCGCTTTGCATCATCTTTTATAATGCGCATTTCTAAGTTTTGGAATTCTCTGCCGGCGCTTGTGTTTCCGAGTTCATATAACCTAGACTTTTTAAAGGCACGAATGAATAGGCACCTTCTGGGTGAGCTCGCTTCATCGTCGGCCTCATCTTTGCCCCCTGGCAAGATGCTGGCCAAGAGTGATCCCATTTTTAATAAAAAAAAAAACATCGGTCATGCAACGCAAGTGGCTCAACTTGTATAGTGGTTCGCGACTGCACGTTTAAATATTGTGTGGTAGCAGTAAAGGGTTATACGTTAAGAGACCTTATCAGTTAAAAAACGCTTATGTATTCAGGCCATTTTCTGTATGAATAAAAAAAAAATATCTTTGGACAATCTTACACAAATCAACCTAGCCCCAAACTAAGCAAAGCTTGTACTATGGGTACCAAGTGACGATATACATACTTATATAGATAAATAGATACTTAAATACATAGAAAACATCCAAGACTCAAGAACAAATATTCGTGTTCATCACACAAATACATGCCTTCCGGGATTCGAACCCGGGACCTCCAGCTTCGAAGGCAGGGTCACTACCAACTAGGCGAAAGCGGTCGTCAATTGACACGTATTTTGACGTTTTCTGGTGTGTTACTATCTGAAACAGGACTATTGCAACTTAATGTCACATATTTAAAATGTTATTTTCCATTAAGAAAAATAGTTTCAAATATTACTATAGAGGTAAAGTTTTAATCACAAATAAATCAAATATAAATACAACAAATAATTAAAAACGAAACTTATAAATATTACTTAAAATATACCATTTTCAAGTTAAAATCTGAATTTTTTCCGCCTAAATTGTACTAAACACGATTAAATCAAAAATAGCTGTGTTTTTATCTAATACTTTAATAAAATCGCCGTATTCTTTAATCACTTTATTGGTACTGTCAATACTTTTGTCATAATTCGAAATCAAAACATTTTAAAACTTCTAAGGCCTCTTAATGGCGTCTGAACAAAATGTTTCTAAAAAGGAAAATTCTGCAAAACAATATCTTCTATGAAACGAATGTACGACTCGGGAAAGTGGAAATCAACAGGAGAGGCCAGCAGTAGGTTTATAAAATATGTGAGCTTTATGAGACTTCCTGATATGAGATATGAGAAAACTGTCAGCTGTCAGTGTCAACTGTCAGTCGAGTAGCACAAAATCCTGACGTTGCCATGTGCGTACATATTAACAGCCTGTGAGTAGGTTAGGTCAAATTTGGAAGACGACACTACCCGCGGACAGAGCCACGGTCGGGACACGCGCGGCAAGCACCTCCTGCTCGTCCCGCGCCGTCGTTTAGCGAAAGCACGAAAGCCACTCGGTGTTATCGGAGTAAAGATTTACAACACTCTACCGAGTGATATCATTAACTCTGCAAGTGATGCTATATTTGTCAATAAACTAAAACAGCTGTTAATCGAACTGGCTTGTTATAATATTAATGAATTAATGCTAAGAACAGGTGCGCTAGCACAACTTGCTGTCAAGTAGTATCTCGCGCGACACAGCGATTCCTGTCTCGCTCGAACTGTGCGAATTAGAAAGAGGAGGATAGATTTTTCTCTTCTCGCGTTGGGTCGCAGTGACAGTTGTGCTAGCCCCGCTGAAACTTAATTTTAATAATGAAATGTATTTTTATTGAATAATTTCAAATATAATATTGTAATGGATCGAATAATTTATAATTTAATATTGTAAACTAACCTTATACTTAACAACTACCTACCAAGAGTAGAAAATTGTAACACGAACACTTGTAAAATTATTTATAATTTTATTAATAAATATTAATCAATCAATCAATCAGTGGTACTCTTTACTGCGTCCCTATCGTTTAAATCGTAGAAATAGAAAAAGATAGATGGAGGATTACCTAGTGAATCACCAAGGGGGACGGTTTATGATAGGATGACTAAATTGAGATGTATCAGAAGACTGATATGGATGTAGCACAATTCTGACATCTCATAATTAGTCGTGCTATATATACATTGGTGCCAAAATTAAGCCAATAAGAGTATGCTTAAATACATTGATGACGTTTCGAAGACACAGGCCGGTGACAAATAATACGCGGTGAGGGACAGGGGATGGCACATTGTATCTCGTTCCCGCGCGTGTTGGTGTCTATGTTTGCATCTCTTTCGCAGCTCTTTGTATGTGTATTGTCGGCTCCAGCCTTATCCTTACTTCATGGTTTAAATACTGACAGCGCAAACGTAATACTGACTCCCATAAAGTGAGGAAATCTTTTGACCCGTGAAATAAATTTATAATTTAGTTAATAGTAATTTTCCGTCGCCCTACCGTCTTATAAAAACAATTGATGTCTTTTGCCAAAAATAGTAGATTGTGCCTCAAGGGAGCAAAATGATATATTTACGGCGAGGGCGGTATATTAATAAATAAGAATAAATAAATATTTTTGGACAATCTTACACAAATCAACCTAGTCCCAAACTAAGTAAAGCTTGTACTATGGGTACCAAGTGACGATATACATACTTATATAGATACTTAAATACATAGAAAACATCCAAGACTCAGGAACAAATATTCGTGTTCATCACACAAATAAATGCTCTGACCGGGATTCGAACCCGGAATATTGAATTCTGAGTGAAGTGAAAGATTCTACAATAGAATCCTGAGCGTAGCGAGGGATTCTAAAGTAGAATCTTGAGCGTAGCGAGGGATTCAATGTTTACGCCCAAGACGAAAATAATTTTGCTACCGTGTGACACATACTGCATTTCACACCGTCTATGAGGCCCGCTGCCAAAAACATGAAATATCTTAGAAATGATTTTACTACAGTGTCACATACTGCTTTTCACACCTTCTATGAGGAAAAAGGTCATTGTTGCCCTCAAATGAGGGAAGAAAAGTACAACTTTGATCCCTCATTCGAAGGCAACAATAACTCTTTTCTGAATAGCAGGTGTGAAAATATGTTTTAATTTATTATAACTCTTAAATAATTCATGAAAATATTATGAACAAATATATTCATATTCATATTCGTTTATTGCATCATGTTGTTACATAAGATCTTAGTAATACATTACAGTCCAAAACATGAACCCCGTCAGGGCATAGTTATCTTACACTGCTAACATGCCACATAAAGATTATCTAAACTAACCGGTTATATTCGTTTCTGATAATAAATGAAAGTTCGATATACCTAAATCGTTTAAAAATTCTTCTAATGAGTAGTAGGCTTTATTAGTCAATAAATTCTTCAAGCTTTGTTTAAATTTCTTATCATTTAATTCTTCTTTTATCCGGTCGAAGGATGATTCACAGTAGACCGTTCCGTGTCCGATCCGTTCCGTCTCCGGGCCGGCCCGTCTCCGAGCTTTTTTGTGTGTCAATGCGCTAACCGTTCCGCGTCCGGGCTAGGCCGGGACCGTGCTGTTTCCGAGCCTCGGACGTAGCTAGATCGGCCGTCAAACGTTTGCATTGATAATAGAGCGACCGTTCCGTGTCCGGGCCGGCCCGTTTCCGAGCGTCACCGAGCCCGTTCGTGGCCGGGCGGCCGTTGATTTTCTGTCATAGAAAACGGGCCGGCCCGGACACGGAACGGTCTAATGTGAATCATTCTTTAGTCTGTAAGTTTAGTCTAAGTTTACCACTGTAATGGTTTGCGAAATAAATTTTCGTCTTCTTCAGTGCCTTTACCATGAGTTTGCATGACCGTACTCGCTAGCGACTACGTAAACGATTTAGTATGCTGATTCTTAGTTCAATTGCGTAACCGCCAGAGGCGCTGTACTTTTGCCTATACAAATTTTATAATTTGTATGGGCAAAAGTACAGCATTTGATTCGTGAAAAAAGTGTCAATTTTATTGCTTGAATTGTGTAGTAGAAGTTAAGGATCGGCAACGCGCACGTGACTCCTTTGGAATTGCGGGCGTCTATAGGCTGCGGTGGCCGCTTACCATCAGGTGAACCGTACGCTTGTTTGCCACCGGCGTTGTATAAAAAAAAACAGGTAAGTATTATTATTACATTTTTTGATATGTATGATGTTTGAAACGATATTACTTAATAGAAAATTAAAATAATATGCACGACATTAGGCAGTTAGTCCATTATTAGATAGTAACAGTGATAATATGTTAAAATAATTGTTAATTAACGCAGAAGAGAGTCTAAATAGCTGAATATTTGGAACTGATAAGGACTTTAATCCCATTAAGGATAACTCAAATTGCAATAATGTTTTGTACCTTACTCACTACTGGTTTCTAGAAATTAACAAATAGTTACAGTTACAAATTTAATTGTTCGTATTCTAATTTATTCATCCCAACAGGCCTGGGTTTACCATAACTTGGTCAGCATTTTCAAGCCAATATAGGCCTATTAAAGATTACATAACCAACCTTACGACTATGACTATAACGTCCACATTGGCTCTTATCTACCAATCTTAGAATACAGTGATAGCTATTGCATAAACATGTTAATTTACTATCAAAACGAAGGGTCTTGATTCTTGTTCCCTTTAGCATAAACTCATTCGGATAACGCAGATCAAAGAAACTACTGTCAGTGGAAATAAGACTTTATGCCATTCTAGTATGGTTTGCAATGGAATGTGATTATGTAATCGTTTGAGTATTCATTTCCATCGTTCTAGTATAGAAATGATATGCGGGATTTAGATAAACGTTTTGGCATTCCGGGTAACAGGAAGTTTTCACGGTTTAGCAAATTTGCATAAACGATATTACAGCCGCCATTACATATATGAAAACGAATAACATTCATTCATTCATTCATTTATTTATTGATAAAATATTGTATTTTACAAGTCATGATTGTAGGTATAGGAACATTATTATAATTTCTACATTTCATGTCACTTTTCATTGATTAATAATAATTATAATAACTCAACTCCATCAACCAGAAATAGTCCCTGTACACCCTGGCGGGTGCTGTCTCTGTGTGCGTCCCATGACACGGGCAGGGACAGCATCCGCTCGGTGTATCCCTTGCATTTCATTAAAGTGTCAAAAGGGCCTCTACGTGTTGGCTATGTGGTACTCGTTTGGTACTTCGGTGCCTCGGTACTTCGGCTCCACGCACGCCTCCCAAAGGTCCGGGATACCATTGTCCCGTGAACGGGAAAGACATACAAATTATAATAAAACAATGTATTTATTTATATATCATATTCCTGTTCTGTAAAATTATTTATACATTTTAGATTTCAGCAGCCGCTTCCGACGAATTCGTCAATGCTATAATACGCTTGGTCAATTAATAGCGTTTTAAGTTTATTTGCAAACATTCTGTTACTATCTGATTCAGATATTTCAAGTGGGAGAGAGTTGTATAATTTGACCCCTATGACACTGAGTGACTTCCGGGATTTGGCGAGTCTACGTCTAGGACATATTAGAATATTTCACCTGCGAGTACTCCTACTATGGGCGTGAGACGTGTCAAAGCTGCGCCTTTACCATGAGTTTACATGACCGTACTCGCTAGCGACTGCGTAAACGATTTAGTATACCAATTCTTAGTTCTATTGCGTAACCGCCAGAGGCGCTGTACTTTTTCCCATACACATTTTTACGCAGTCGCTAGCGAGTACAGTCATGTAAACTCATGATAAAGGCACTGGGTAGGTTAGCTCTTACGTACTTACATGCGATTAAGATGTACACTCCAGGCAGTGTAAATATTTTGGACTTCCTGAACAGGTTTTTCGCGTGGTGGTCATAAGGTTTGCGTGTGATTATCCTTACTGCTCTCTTTTGCATTCTGAATACGTTATCGCGGTCCGCCGCTGTTCCCCACAGATCTATGTTGCTCATGCTCATAAATATCGGAACTCGACCAAACACTACTCTATTGTCAAGGCGTTGAGTGCATGTTCAGATATTTTTTAAGCCCAACAGTACAGATATATTCCAACGTGACTATACAGTCCGATGCATAAAACAGGTTATTCCTACTTGCTACTAGTAGTGTAAACTTATTTGGAACTCCTTTATATCGTATCTCCATACAAAATTTAATCTCCCCTTGATAAAAACTATCCTATGCCCTTCCTAGGGTATAAAACTATATCCATGTCAAATTTCATCACAATCAGTTCAGCAGTTTAAGCGTGAAGAGGTAACAGACAGAGTTACTTTCGATTTTATAATATTAATAAGTATCGGGTATTGTCATACTGTACTGTTCAAGTGTATGACTATACTAAAATCAAATCATTTATTCTGCAATAGGCGTCAAGGGCACTTTTACAAGTCAAAATCTATCTATATCAATTAAAAATATCATTAAAAAAATTTAATGTTACATGTCAAATATAAGACTAAGAAACTAATAACAATCCAGATTTGTTAGAGATGTATAAGGTCTCTAAGCGTCAAGTCAAGATAAAAAGTGATACGGTACACTAGTCATAATAAAATATTGTGAGATATATGGCTCAGCGGCAATATGAAAATAATAAAGTTTAATAAATAAATATCCTCAGAGATGTATAAGGTCTCTGAGCGTCAGTCTAAAAATAAAATCAAATGGGAACAGAGCGAAGACTCTCATCATGTCAATTCCACTGGACCCTAGTACGAAGTTACTAGTCCTTGCAAACATGAACAGACCGGACGCCACAAACAACACCCTTTTTTTGAACCTGACTGTGGCTTAATGGCCGGGCCCAATAAAGCGATAGGAGTGCGCGGTTGGAGAGTAGCCAGGAGAAAATCTAAGGGAAAACCTCCGGCACGACCACGCGTGTGGTTTGGAACACTGGAATACTCTAAGAGTTTGCGCTCCAGTGAGATTGGTTGAGCGGTTTCAACCGAATCTGAGGTGTGAGTGGAATCAAGCTACTGGGAGTTTTATCCCTGGTTCACTAAACCTAACCTAGCTGAGAAAAGTCCAACAAAAACAGCACCCGTTCACTAACCTGTAGAACACGTAAGCGCAGCACCAGAGCGAGAGGGTACGAGAAGCCGAATATAGCGCCATCCTTGTCCCCCGTCAGCGGCGCCGCCGACTCCTTCCGTCGAGAGAGAGCTGCCTGTAACAATATTACATAACCTTATGCACGTAAAAAACAGCTGAATAATTAAATATAACTTATCCTACTTTTAGAGAGTGCAAAAAATTTATGGGTAAGTAAGGATAGGACGGTAGTAAAAAATGTCGATTGTCCATAATTTATTGACAGTGTGAGCGAAGCTCCTCCGGTTCAGCTTGTCAACTAGAACCTATACAAGATTTGCTTAGTCAAAAATCAAAATCAAAACATTTATTCTGCAAATAGGCCTCAAGGGCACTTTTACAAGTCAAAATCTATCTAGGTACATCAAATAAAAATAATACAATAATCAAAGTATCATTAATTAAATGTAGTGTTACATGTCAAAAATAAGACTAAGAAACTAATAACAATCGAGATTTGTTAGAGATGTATAAGGTCTCTAAGCGTCAATAGTTATATGTAAAGCCCGACCAGAATTATATAATCATTGTCAAGACGGCGCTATTATTCTCCTTTATATGGCAACAGGTCAGTAATGTTGACTTGTTTAGCTGTCAGTTCTGATGTTAATTTTGAAATGTTTTGTAGGTAATTAGTTTCATTTTATTATTTACATTGCTAATAATGTTCCTTGACAGTGAATCGTTTTAGGCGATGTTGACGCTTATAGATATATCTCACAATATTTTATTACGATTAGTGTACCTACCTTATTACCTTTTATCTTGACGCTTAGAGACCTTATACATCTCTAACAAATCTCGATTGTTATTAATTTCTTGGTATTATTTTTGACATGTAACACTACATTTAGTTAATGATACTTTGATTATTGTATTGTTTTTGTTTGATATAATTTTGCAGAATAAATGTTTTGATTTTGATTTTTGATTTTGAACTTCGTATCTTGCCGTTCATTTCGCTCTCGTGTTACACTATATAAGTGAAAGAGTCGGCACGATATGAAGTTCTGATTTCGAAGTTCGGAGTAGGCCCTCTTCAAGCTCAGCACAATTCAATTCAATATATATTGTATTAGTTCTCTAGTATAAGTTTTTTCGAAACAAAACACAAACGAACGCGTTTACGTTTAGTCTCAATTTATATAGCAACCTCTGGTGGCCTTATAGTTAGTAACTATTTTTTCACACCTGCTATTCAGAAAAGAGTTATTGTTGCCTTCGAATGAGGGTTAAAACATGTACTTTCTCCCCTCATTCGAGGGCAACAATGACTCTTTTCCTCACAGAAGGTGTGAAAAGTAGTATGTGATACCTACTGTGTAGTAAAATCATTCGTAAGATATATCATGTTTTTAGCAGCGAACCTCATAGACGGTGTGAAAAACAGTATATGTCACACGGTAGCAAATTATTTCCGTCTTGGGCGTAAACACTTGAATCCCTCGCTACGCTCAAGATTCTACTTTAGAATCCCTCGCTTCACTCAGAATTCAATATACCGCCCTCGCCGTAAATATATCATTTTGCTCCCTTGAGACACAATCTACTATTCCCATACGAATTGAGACTAAACGCAAACGGATTCGTTTGTGTTTTATTTAGAAACAACTTATAGTAGAGGTATCGTATTGTAAAGGCCATTTGTCTCACTTTGGTACCACCTCGTACCATAACGTTTACGCATGCGTACCAATTACCCAGCAACGTTTTAAATGTTGGAGCGCGCAGGTTTATCCCTAGCTGAAGTTAGTACAAACCGTTACCAAGTTACCAAGCATATTATAAAGTGAAATGAAAAGGAATTTCAGTACTTGTGTTTAATTTATTCGTTTGTTAGGTGTTGTAGGTTCGTTTCAGGTATAAAGTGAAATAAAAAGTAATGTCCGTCTTGTTACTAAGGAAAAAATTAACGTATTAAGTAGAAATTTAAATTTTGTCTCATTAAATTAATGAGTGTCGTTTAGAATGACTGTTACGCTCGGGAGTATCTTATAAAATTACCAAGTACCAATTTCATACGTTATAACTTGAGAATAATATTGTTATCAATTACGTGGTGAGCGCGCCACCGGCGAAACGTTTAACCGGCCGTTTGTGAACCTTACTGCAACGAGACAAGGACTGTAATTGAACAAGAGGCTGACCGGTACGGCGTAGCGTCGTTGGGGCACACACTACGTATCTTAGGTAGTTATTGTTAGATTTGTTAGTCTGTCATTAGTATTGCATGATTTAGTTTATAGGAAAGAAGTAGGTGTAAGTTCCAAACCTGTAAGTGAGAGAGCGCAACACTCGCCAACAAACTGCATATACAGTTTGGCGAGGTAAGATCATATGTCTACTGTAAGTTATATTTTTGAGTTAAAAAAAAAATACGTTAATCGTGTCATAAAATTTATTTGCACTAACATGGTCAGAAACTGGGAAGTCAAGTCATGCTACCTATATTGTTTTAATATCATCGCTATTAACAAATTTTATACATGTCAATAATGTTTTGTTCACCGGAAAAACAAGGAATTCGAGTGTACCCGAAGAGTCATTCACTGTATTCAGTGAGTTTTTATTATCAGTGACTTAGAGACCATATACATCTCTAACAATATTCAATTAATTTTAATTTTGACGCTCAGAGACCATGTAAATCTCTGGGATATTATATTAATTCCATTATACTCCTTGTTTAATCTTGAGACCTTATACATCTCTAACTTTACTGATGTTGTAATATTTGTAATAGATAACTTTGCAAGTTTATCTTCACTGTATGACATTAATTTTGTTATAATTGTAAACTCGAAATTATCATTCCTTCTTGAACTGTAAATTAATATTTTGACATGAAAAATGTATTACTTATTATAGTCAGACTTTCTTAAGTTGTAAATTAATATTTTGACATGTAAAAGTGCCCTTGTGGCCTATTTGCAGAATAAATGTTTGTATTTGTATTGAATTCTTTATATCAATTAATGTGAAACTTCATCAGTAGGTACATATCTGAGGGGCTAAGATGTTCGCTTGTATGTCGGACATATAGCATTCGTCCCTCTCGAACTTACATACTTGACAGTAAGGGACGAATGCTATATGTCCGACATATAAGCGATCATCTTAGCCCCTCAAATATCATACTTCGTTTCCATTCTGACATTTGACATTGACTATTGTTGGAAATTTTAAGAGGCCTTATAAGTTTTAAAATATTTTGATTTCAAATTATGACAAAAGTATTAATAATACCAATAAAGTTATTAAAGGATGCTATGATTTTGTTAAAGTTTTAGATAGTAACATAACCTTTTTTTGATTCTACTGCGTGTAGTAGAATTTAAGCGGAAAAAACAAGTTTTTAGCTTGAAAATGGTCGATTAGGAGTGATGTTTGAAACGATGTTTCTTAATGAATAATCCAAAAAATACATTTAAAGTTTATGACATAAGGTAGCAATAGTCCTGTTCTAGATAGTAACATTGAGAAAATGTCAAGATACGTGTTAATTCAAACAGAAAATGACGTGAATAGATGAGCGTTTTTAATTGATAAGGACCCTTATCCAGTTCCTTTTTGACAGTTATGAATTAGCGTTTGTAGTGATGAGGGTAAGACGAATCGATTGTCTTAATTAGCGATTATTATTGTATGGTGAATGGTTATTCAAATCGATTTCATTACATTTTTTAAATGTGCCCATATATTTCATAACTGGGTACGAATCTAGAGAATAGTAAGAACTTTTGTCATATGATTTTTATTCTACCTACGTCAGTTTTGTATCGTTCAGAAATCGATACCTACTGCATTTCCAAATTCCGCGATGAAGGTAATTTCACACTTTATTCATTTGCATTTTACTGATATACTATTTTTTTTGTAACATTTAACTGCCGAACACTGCGGACCGACGAGAAACTGTATTCTCGTCCAATTTACCGCAGTGCCTCAAGTCAAAAGTCTTTGACCAGTGTATGTTGCCAGTGATGACATATGGATCCGAGACATACGGTCGATGGGGCCAGAAACTGCTTGAGTGGCGTCCACGCACCGGAAGACGAGCTGTCGGTAGGCCTCCGACAAGGTGGAGTGATGACCTGGTGAAGGTTGCGGGAATCCGATGGAAACGAACGGCACAGGACCGGTCTAAATGGCGAACCTTGGGGGAGGCCTATGTTCATCAGTGGGCGTCTTTCGGCTGAAATGATGATGATGATGATGATTTTTTTGTAACACGTAATTTATTGCGGTTATAAATTCATTCATTTGATCGATTTCCATCAACTTACGGAAATATTATCTGAATCGAAACGAATGATTTAGTCACTACACCAGATTTAAAAAATAATAGACATAGTACGTAACTGTTTTCATGGTGAATTATTATCATAAATTAATACGCATCAGTGATAGAAAAGAATATACATTCATTTGAATGCTCCACTAAAACGCGTATTGCAACTTTCTAGCTACTCATGACGTTCTAATATAATTACTAGATTTTATTCATTGATTCGACGTGTAATGCGGATTTACGTTATACGGGTGTTGTTATGTGTCAAAAAGAAACTGGTAAAAACTTCTGATAATAATATAATTCATATTAATAATGGACGCAAACAAACGTAGCGTAGCGGCGTAGCGTCGTTGGTGCAAACACTACGTATCTTAGGTAGTTATTGTTAGATTTGTTAGTCTGTCATTAGCATTGCATGATTTAGTTTATAGGAAAGAAGTAGGTGTAAGTTCCGAACCTGTAAGTGAGAGAGCGCAAAACTCGCGAGGTAAAATCATATACCTACTGTAATTTATATTTTTGAGTTAAATAAATGAAAAGAAAAAAAGTATGCATGTGCATTGGTGTATAGTAGTGTCACCAGAGTTGAGGACACGCACACAACAACATGTCATGTAATTACTGCGGTATTTTGAAATTACTATTCTTTTTTCGTACCGATAGCAAGTTCAACAGTGAATTGCAAGACCAAAAAATTTCATTAAACTATTTTGTTAATTCGTATTTACAACTTATACAAAAATACATCAAATTCAAACAAAACAGAAAATAGAATTTTTAGATTAAATTTATTTAAATATTTGTAGATACCGATTCAAATTGTTTTATTTGAGCGATTTTTCGAGCGTTTGAAACGCTCGTTTGTAAAATCATTGTCGACTCACGATTATCTATTTAAAATTAAAATAAACCGGCGAAAACATTGGTCAAATAAGACTCAGACCCGATATTGGTTTACGCTTTTTACAATAATTCACGCTGATCATCGTCTCCTTTAACAATATTTAATGAAACGACAATGACGAAAAAAAACCGCCGTTGAAACGCTGAATATCCGCCCATTTAATAAATGAGTTGTATGAATCAAAAAAAGGCCATATATGTTTATTTTTTACTGTTTTTACACCTATTAAAATATATATTTAAGTGTTAATATTTACATTCACTTATTCAACTCATTCATTCATTATTGACTACTTTTTTAATTAAAACGTATCCAGATTTTAAATTAAAATTAAACGTTTATTCAAATTGCTTATAGTCTTTTTATTTCTATGTAACAATTGCTTATATTACGAATAAAAGAGTTGTGAATTATTTGCGATTCAGGGAATACGTTTTGTTTGTATTGTACATGTTTCTCCTCAAGTATTAGTACATTTTAAAATTGGTCGATAATTGCTACGTGTGCCTCTATGAATAACAAAGAGTAAAACAGAGACATAAGAAACAGTACAGGAGAGATAAAGAAGGAATGAGTGACTCAGATAGTGACATTCCTGAGAGACCTTTGGAAGTGGTGGCTGCAAGTGACACCGACAGCTATGAAGATGAGCCTGAATCCAAACCAGAGGGGAAGACCTTGGTCGAATGTAAGTGCAAAATATTCAAAATCCTATTTATTGACTAATAAGGTGCAAATTATTATTATACGATATTTTGTCACTTAGGCCAGGTTTTATAAAGATCCGTTAGATCAAATGTCAGATCATATTTCAGTAACTCAGTACAATTTTTGACCGACATAAGGTCTAACGGATCTTTATTAAACCGAGCCTCAAAGTAATGAGTACTTGAGTCTCATGAAGTGCCAATGTTAACTTAACTATGAAATAGCTCATTTTCATCTCAATGAATATAAATTAAAACACTGAAATTAATTATTAATTCATTATAACTTTGAAATTACAAAGTAACATTTCAATTGTAACCGGCGTTAACGAGAACGTTGGAGACATTTTCAATTGAATTTTCTTGAATAAGTGATTCGTTTTATTCAGTTCAGAGGGGCTACCGCGAACCACAAACGAAGTTTTCCCTCTCTGTCTCACTTATATGCAAACTTGCAAGTGCGACAGAGAGGGAAAACTTCGTTTGCTGTTCGCGGTAGCGCCACAGACTCGCTGAGGGGCCATTTTTATTCTAAACGTTTTCTGTTTGTATTGTACTCTGAGTCGAGTGCAAATTGTGGTTGTATTATGTAATTTTAATGAAAGAATTTGTGGTAGAGGGTCAGACGCTCACTAGCAGACTAGTGTTCAACAAAATGGCAATTAAAGGTATTCATATTTACATACAGACATTGAGACTAGACTAGACACGTGCCGTGTCGGACAAAATAATATTCTTTTGTACAGTGTCTATTAACGTATATATATCTATCGTCTCTTGGTGTCGTAGTGTTCGTATGCAGGGTAAGATAAACTATGGACCATACAAAACTGCCCTACTTTCGAAAAGCATATTTTAAATGGCGCCTAGAATTTTTAATAAATTGCCAACTGCCATCTTGAAACTCCATGTCCTCATTTATTTAAAAAATCATTGTTTAAATTTCTAGCTACCAAAGCATACTATTCCATACAAGAATATTTAAACGATCTTAACATAACATAAGCGTATAGTAGCATAATTAACGATTTTATATTTAGTGTGTAAGTATGCATGCTGCATGGTATTTTGTGGCTATTTGTATGCTTTAACAGGCAAGATATAGTGATACAATCCGTAAACTGAAACACCGATGTACATACCTATGTTTAACAAATAAAATACTTTGTATTTGTATTTGTCATGTATTTGTATTTGTGTCGGCGCTGCCGTTTAATGATAGATATATATACGTTACTAGACACTGTATAAAATAATACTCGTATTATTTTGTATGCCACGGCACGTGTCTGGCACGCCCAATGTCTGTAGATATGAATCGACCTTTACGCGGATTCCTGATTTGTCGGTGTCAACTTTTGTCAGTCAAGTCAGTGTTAGTCTTACATTTAAATGAGTGCTTCCTAGGGATGTCCAAAATAATCGATTATTAAAGAATCGATTACTATTTAAATAATAATCGATTTTTAAATCGATTTGATGGCGACCGCTTTAGCCTAGTTGGTAGTGACCCTGCCTTCGAAGCTGGAGGTCCCGGGTTCGAATCCCGGTCAGGGTATTTATTTGTGTGATGAACACGAATATTTGTTCCAGAGTCTTGGATGTTTTCTATGTATATAAGTATATATTTATCTATATATATTTAGATTTTGCAGGTCGTAATCGATTTTTTATTAATCATTTTCTTTCTACATTTCTTTCGCTTCACTCGGGATTCAATATACCCTCGCCGTATATCCTTTTGCTCCCTTGAGACACAATCTACTATACCTACTGAATGACCAACATTTGATGTGACATTTGGTCATAATTCTGCCGAATATTCGGTTCGGCAACAGGTGGACCTAATATTCGGCCGAATGTTCGTATCCGGTCAAACCTATATTCGGCGCTTCTCTAATAATTAACGTAACTTTTGTACTACCGTTAGATAGATTTTAATGTCAAATTTCAACTGTCAGCCCATACATTTATACTTCAAAATTGACAGTAAAATCTATCTACCGTTAGTACATGAAGTTACGTGATTCGCCTGTGGTTGCTTTTTGAAGACAGTAAGCGATTGAGCACGTCTTAAATCAGGAGGTATAGAATTCGATTGCCGAATAGCTTGGAAAGTAAAAGAATAAAATTTCGACGAGGAAGATGTAACCGTAAGAAGCAAATTTCGTGAGGACCTAACAGAACGAAAATAGCTAAAAACGCCATACGTTTATTTCTGCGATAAAATTATCGCGCGACTAAAAATCGTGGTGCGCGCCTGGCCTAAGTGGGTACAGTACGATGGGTTGGTCTCTGATAGTCTAAAACGCAGAATGACTAGTTTGATTTTTGCCTATATGTCACTATGTCTACCATGTAACATGTCTAGATCTTATACTTACGGACCACAACGCAAAATGACTATTACTTTGACTAACTGACGTATGTCTTATTCCATTGGATAATCTACTTTCAAACTAATGTAATAAAGTTTATATTACTTACACACTGACTAAAAATCGTATGTTTGTAATAGAAACTCTGTTATATGAGTTTTAAAGTAATATACCTATGTTAGTGTTGAACTGAAAGTAATTGTACTCTGGAGTACAATCAATAAGAGATTGTTTTTTTAAATGAATGGCCCTCTCTTAGTAATGTTTATTGTTTTAATGTATGAGTTAAATTGTAGTTCGTGCAATAGGATACATTTTCCGAAGAACGAATTCCATGTTTCGTAATCAATCATCAAAAGTTGATACAGATTTTTCCTGTTTTCTTCTGCATACAAAGCCATTTAATTAAATTTGGTAAGACACGGTTAATGGAAAATTTTGTAAATATTTTTTCAGAAGTAAAAATATTATAAGGTAGTAACCCCAGAAAATATATTTCGTGTTTTTCGCTTGTATTCGTTATGACGCTTCCGAAGCTTAAAGACTTCAAAACAATTATTATTTGAAGTTTATATTGGCACGTGTAAAAAGTCGTAAATGCAATGAAAAATAAAATCACACGTCAATGTCAATAACACGAATGATTAATCACTGACATATAAACAAACATTTGTAGTAAATAGTGTATCAACAATAAATATATTTATTAATTTTAGTACAATCCGATCGAGACAAAATGGCCGAAGAACCGCCCAAGCCGCGAAGGAAAAGGTTCATCCCGAAATACGATGTGGAGGGAGTCCACAGAATCCCTATCGGCGAAGAAACTCAAGTGCAAATTGAAATGGTTATGGGGCAAGATATCACGCCTCAGAGCCCTTGGAAACTCGTCAGTAAAGCCAAAATCATGGAAACTATAGAGGTAGGCGGTGAACTATCCGAGTTTTACCCTCTAAAAGAAGAGTTAGAAGCCTACACGGAATCTGAAGTCCTAATGGGATTCATTGAAGATGATACTAACGACCTTGATGAATTCTACGTGTGCTGCACCGTAGAGTCGAGAGACCACTGCAAGGCTCAGTCAGACAAATTCTTAAAACGACAGCAGAAGAAGCTGGAGAAGTCCGTGCAAAAAAAACCAAGGCCTTGGACAAGCCTTGGAAGTGAGATCGAAATAACTGAGCTCATTCCAATAAGCACTCGGCCGTTTTTAGAACTGGAAATAAAGACTGCTTTCCCTACTGTGTACCAGCCTGAGAAATTTACTGTCAGGGATTCAAGCTCCGTACGGGACGGTTATATAGAGCTGACGCCATACAGACAGAAGTTTAACTGCGTTTTTAAACGGAGAATAGACACGGGAGCTCAAGCTGCTCCAGCCAAAGTATGTAGACACGCTCAGACTGAGTTGAGATATCCACAAAATGTCTGGACGCAAGCTACCGCTGATGCTCTTGTAGAGAAGAAAACCGAAGCCGGCGGTGGTGGAGATACGAATGTAGAAAAAACTGGTGATGATGCTGGTGATGACGATGATGATGAAGATGAGAAAATACAAGAGCCTGTAGACGATGTTGCACTTAAACCATACCGAGATGCTCAAATGCGCATGCGACGACCTTCTTATATCAAGTTATTGAACAAGTTTATGAGTGATAATGATACTGAAATGGATTCGGTTATAGCGCTTAATACAGTTATGGATATATATGGCAATGACTACCCTAACCTAGTGACACAGAAAACGACTGGTGTAGTATACGACTCTATGGCATTCGAGGACTATGTATGTTTTACAGATGTCAGAGCTAAAAATAAGTATGTGTCCTCTGCAGTTTTTCACCCGATGTGGACTGGTATCGTAGCTATTTCTTATGCTGATGCCTCTCCTGCTGTAATGAATACGCTTAGCACCCGCCCAGACCCAATCAAAAGAGCGGTGTATGGGTTAAATCCTGTAATGATTTGGAGCCATATCGACAGCTTAATACCCAAACTGACGCTCGAAAGTCCACGTGAAATTAAGGTGCTTTCCTTTTGTCCTTTTGACGAAAATGTTCTGATTGGTGGATGCATAAACGGCCAAATTGTTGTATGGGATTTAACTAATAAGCTTGAAAATGTTGAGAAGATTGAAGTATTGAGTGAAACGAGGGAGAAATATCATATAGCTATGAATGCACATATGGGCTGGATGAAGAGAATATCTGATAAGGCTGTCGTGCCTGCTACGGCTTTAAGCAACTTGATGACAAATCACTACGGTGCCGTTACTGCTATCCAGTGGTTTACACCCAACTTCACAATATCTCAAACTGGAAGAACAGAATTATTAACAGACGGCGCAAAATCTCAGATGTTTTTTACTGGTTCAGAGGATGGTACAATATTGATTTGGAGTTTGTCCGTGCAAAACGTAGCAGTGTTTGGAGGTAAAAAGATTAAGAAATCTTTGAGAGTTGCTAGACGGCCATCTGGTTTGCTGGTTGATGTTTCGCCATACTGTGTCTTGGATCGTGTGTTCCAACCGACGTACAAGATAATTCTTGGGATCGCTGGGCATCCAGACACCCTTGCACTTCAGAGCTTGGCTATGAGCCCTTGTCCGGTTAAATACACGTATACACCTAAAGCTGTTGGGACGGGCAGGAAGTATTTTACATGTTCAATTTTGCGTCAAAAAGAAGAAGATCTCAATACAATTATGTACAGCAGCTCACAGCACGGGGAGGTGAGAAGAATTACATGGGAGGGCCACGCGTTTAATACAGGAGAAGTCGTCAATTCTGAGTACTGCGCTACAATATATCGCTGTTACATTCACGATGGAATAATAACGTGTACTAAGAAAAACCCATTTCTACACCATATTAGCATGACAATAGGAGGTAAAATAATCGCAATCTGGTCAGACAATTTATTGAATCGACCGTTAGTCTGGAAGAAACGCCCCCACCGATTAACTGACGCTGTATGGTCTCTTTATAAGCCTAGTCTACTTTTTATAACCACAGCGGAAGGGAATATGGAGACTTGGGATTTGTTACTGAGAAGTGATCTACCTATTGCAGTACAGACATTATCTGGGACACAACTTACAGGCATAAGCTTGCACACATTGCCATTAGCCAAGAATATGATTGGAGTAAGTGATGCTAATGGTTCCTTCCAAATGTTCTTAGACCCTCCTATATTCATGATTGAAAATGAAACCTATAAAGCCCGTTTCGATAGCATGCTAAGCAGGGAACTTATAGTGATGAAGTCATTCATAAAATGGCAGGACGAATGGATGAAGCAGAACCCTCATGTCCTATTAGAAATAAGGAGAAAAGAAGGGGCACTCTTGCTCGAAAAAGAGGAAGAAAAGAGAAAAGCCAAAGAGGCTGAAGACAAACGACTCGAGGAAGAAGCAGAAGCGAGAAGGTTAGAAAGACAGCGAGTTATAGGGCCTGCAGAAAGATGGACCATGATAGTTAATAAACTGATAGAACGAACAATTGCAGTCAAGAAGAGAATAAATAGAGCAGAACTTATAGAACAAGAGAAGCCGTTGCGTGAGTTAGAGGCACAGCGTTTAGAGAAAGAAAGACGCATGGTTGAAATCATGAAAAACCAAACTAACATTTTCAACGACACAGTAGCGATTCTGTTCCCAGAGGCTATAAAAAAGCCGCCGAAAAAGGTGAAGACATATCTTTCTCCTGATAAAGACGCAGTGAAGAGGGACTTTCTACAAGATTATGAGTACTTGAAGGAATCTGCTGTAAAGACTGTGAGGGAAAATCGATATCATGCAGCGTTCTCGTGGGAGACTACCCTTACAGAAGGGAAAGAGAGACGCGAAGCCTTAAACACATATGATGAATTCCTTAACATACATAAAGCCAGATTGAACCGTGACTTGCAAGAGGTGAGGTCACAACCGCAACTGAAAACTAAGTTGCTGAAATCAAAGGAAGCGGTTTCTACTGTTGAGTTTACTGATACGGCAACTGAGACGTGAGTAAATCCTTGATGTAGTTGAGTTCGAGTTTTATTGCATTTGAGATTAAGTTTATATCTGGCTGGCGGGTTAGTTGAGCGAGTACCTGCCTCGTCCGCTACCCTTTGACGATTCCTCTGTTACACTGCGCGCCGCCCATATATAGCACTCTATTAAATGAGGCAAAACACAGAAGATATTTTCGATTAGTTCCCGATTGCCCCGCTGCACTTTACCAAACTAAGCAAAGCTTATAGTATGGGTTAGTACCCATACTACAAGCTTTGTTAGACGATATTATATAGATAAGCAAATAAATGCCCTGACCTTGGCCCTTGACCAAAAGGCCAAAGTAATCGTGAAATTCAATTTGTGAATTACAAACAAAAACGATAAATATTTTAAAACTAAACCTGTTATTGTGTACAATAAAGTGGTTACATACAATACATACTTAACTATTCAGCCATGTTTTCAAAGTATGCTGATCTACATCGACGTAATGTCAGATTCTATTTCACACTTGAACGCTTTTGAAGTAAACAACAATTTTGTTCTACTTAATCATAATCGTTTACAACCTTATTTTTATTTTTTGTAAGAAAATATGTATAAATTCAAACGGAGTTTGTCTGCAAAACAATTATAAACCCTTTTTTTAACCTGACTGGCTTTATAGGCGATATAATAGGAGTGCGCGGTTGGAGAGTAGCCTGAGGAAAATCCAGGGGAAATCTCCGCTACGACCACGCGGGCGTTTTAGACTGCGATACTCTAAGAGTTTGCGCTCCAGTGAGATTGGTTGAGCGGCTTCAACCGAGGTGTGAGTGGAATAGCTACTGGTTTTGTTTGGTTCATTAAATCTAGCCTAACAGAGAAGAGTCCAGCAAGAAACTCAGCCTAGGACCGACCTGGGTTGAACTGACTACGCGGTATGCGGCGGTACCAGGTCGAATAGGGGGGAAACCCCGTCAGGTGAGATGCTGCTTAAAACATACCACATTCAGCTCCTCCATATCGTCTTCGCATGAGAAATTAAACGAGGGACCAGAGCATAGTTTCCGCTTCATAGCAGGCCCTGTCGGCTGCGAACACGATCTGGAACAAGATATTTTAGGTTAGTTAATAAATGAAAAAAGTTTCAATTTTCGACTTTATTTAAATGATGCTAAGGTCCAAAAACTGACAAATATTCATTAAACTATAGGGTACAGGTAGTTTTATCTCACGAGCGCGGGTTAGCCATACTGGTAGTTGTGACAAATACGAACACATACACAGACGTGAGCTCATAGCTACGCTGACGCACACATAGACAATTGCGCATGTATATCTCAACACAACCATGGCTCACCCGAGTTTGTAAGATAAAAGTAATCCATATTAATATTATAAATGCGAAAGCGTGTCTGTCTGTCTGTTACCTTTTCACGCTTAAACCGATGAACCGATTTAGATGACATTAGGTATAGAGATTAGAGTCCCGGGGAAGGACTTAGGATAGTTTTTATCCCAAAAGTCATCCCTAGAGGAGGTAGAAGTTTGTTTGGAAGTGCGATAACTAAGGTAAGCGCCTACAGAAAATAAATAGCAATGAAATTAAAGCGACGAACGACCTGCGTGTCCGAAGGCGCGGGCAAAAGCTATATTATAAATGCAAAAGTGTGTCTGTCTGTCTCTCTGTTTATTACCTTTTCACGCTTAAACCTTTGAACCGATTTAGATGGAATTTGGTATGGAGGTAGTTTGAATCCCGGGGAAGGACATAGGATAATCCATACTTCCATACTAATCCATAATTCCATACTAAACCATACTTCCATACTAATCCATACTTCCCTACCAATCCATACTTCCCTACTAATCCATACTTCTATACTAATCCATACTTCCATCCATACTAATCCATACTAATCCATACTTCCATACTAATCCATACTTCCATACTAATCCATACTTCCATACTAATCCATACTTCCACACTAATCCATACTTCCACACTAATCCATACTTCCATACTAATTATAAATGCGAATATGTGTAGAATGCGAGTATGGAAGATCGATAACTAGACAAGCGCCTGAAATCTAACACCATGTATTATATGCATAAAAAATGTACATGTACACAAAATGAATAAATGAAATGAAATGAAAAAAAATATGAGGATTGTTATGTTTAAAGAAACATTTAAGTATATGCATATAATAATTAGTACTAGACAAGTCTCACATCTTTTTTCTTTTCATTAGGATTTGGCCGTTACAACAACTCAGATGGAACTTGTTTGTTTTAGTGTTGCCATACAATATAAACGTTATTTGAGCTGTGTTATTAAGAGCGGTCGTGTCGTCACCCATTATATATTAATTAGGTTAAGACTAGTATATATATTTTTGGTTGTCCTGAAAATCAGCGTCACGACACATCAGTCGTGGCACATGCTGAGCGACAACCTTTTTGGTGTATACCCACTTCTAATTTGTAATATCTTCGTTTTATCTGTATGTACACCAAATAAACGTTTTTTCTTACTTTCTTTCTTTAAATAAAAGAACAACAATTAAATATTAACGCGACTAACGGTTTCTACGCGTATAAAGTCGCGAGCAAAAACTAGTGTAAAGATAAGTACAGTCGGGCTCATTAGTAGCTGGACACTATGGTACTTTGTCGTATTTCCTCATTAAGAAAAGTATGACAGTTCAAATATGGCTTTAAAGAGACAGAATGTAAAGGTGTTTCGCTTGTGAGGCCGACGGTCCTAGCAGGCCTTGCCTAAAGTCTAAGGGGCTACTCCTAAATTCGAAAACCGAAGCCGTCCTTTTTACTCGTATAGTGTATAACACGAGAGTGAAAGGAACAGCATGATGCGAAGTACGAACTTCGAAGTCCGGAGCAGGCCCTGACTAATAATCCAGTAACTTTACACATCAGAGCTTGGTTCAAATCCGGTAGTTCTGATTTTTTGCAACTTGTTTATGATGTTTGTAAGTCTATTGCCTCCGTCAAACACAATCTCAAAAAATATTTAACAGAAAAGCAAATTGCCAATACCTAAGCAGATGTTTAGAGTTAGGTATGTTTTATAGTGTTTAGTTAGCTTCATGTAAATTCTGTATTATAATGAGCGATTTAGCTTGTATGTGCAGGTACAAAATATTATTCTATATGGCTACACATTTCCCACATTGTCAATGTCATGTTGTATGTTAAGGACAGCTCTCTCTCATGTTTATTGTTTTGTAATTTCATGTTGTTTCCTGGTTGCCCTGAAAATCAGCGTCATGATTTTCATGACACTATGCTGAGCGGCACCCATTTTGGTACTAAATAGGTACCTATTTACTATATCCTAGAATGTGTAAACAACTTGTACCAAATAAATATTTTTTTCTTTCTTTCTTTCTATGTTGGCCCAATGAATAATCCAAGTTTGTGACTTCGAGCGTCGAACTCAACTTTTTTAAATATGGAAGAACCGATTAATAACCCTAAATGACTAGTTACTGATCAGGTCGTGTTTAAGAGACTACAATTGTCTCAGTAGACCAGGGCTCGGAAACCGTTCGTCTTCATACAATTAACCGGTTAAAAATTTCGGTTAATTGCGTTTACGATATTTTGTTCATACTTTAAATCATTTTTTTCATTGATGAAGGCTATCAAAAACAAATCTTAAAATAAAAATTGAGATATAAGAACTACTTCAGGAGATATTTCAAAAATAGTAAAAACCGGTTCCGATCCCTGCAGTAGACTCGATAGTTTCCGCGATAAAGCCTTTCTGCAAAGAAAAAAAAAATGATAAACTTTGAAAGGCCTTATCTCGGAAACCATATGGTTTACAGAGATAATCGGTTTTTGTAATCGGCTTTTTAGATTTTTTTTTTCAGAATTTATCAGTTATATCTTTGAAATTTCCTAAAATTGACCATTACCATCGACTCAATTTTGCGGTTGGGTCGTAACCCTATAAATATGCTAAGATCGATACGCACTTGGCCGGCTTTTTTACTTCAAAAACCCAGTGGATAGTCGGAGTTCGAGCCCGAGACTTTCAGATTAAGGATGGGTTGCACCGAACCGTCTGTAATCGTAAGCGGTGTTCATTAAAATCTGATTGTATGGAAAGTTTGACAAGTTTCTATGGGATAAATTTACACTAACGTGAGACATATTTACACTTAATAAGAGAACAACGGTTGGAACTCACTTGGAAAGCGATTGCGCGGTCGGTTGCCTTGATAACACTCAACCTGATGAAGGACTCCAATTGTAGTCCGAAACATGTCGCAAATAGTGACTTTCCAAGTGAGTTCCAACCGTTGTTCTCTTATTAAGTGTTTCTATGGGATGACAGCTGCCGGCGCCATATTTGATGATGACCGGCCTGTGATTGTATGTTGGTGCAACCGACCCTAAAACTCGCGTGGATATCCCCCCTTATACTATTAGAAATCGTCGCGTGGCTACAGTGGATATCCCCCCTTATACTATTGGAAATCATTCGTCTACACTCAGCCCTGAGGGGCTACCGCGAACCACAAACGAAGTTTTCCCTCCCTGTCTCACTTATGTGTAAACTTGCAAGTGCGACAGAGAGGGAAAACTTCGTTTGCTGTTCGCGGTAGCGCCCCTGAGCCCGGCTTCGCGCCTAAATTAAAAACGACTCCGTCTCATAATTTTTGCTCACCGCAGGGTGCCTCTGATAGTTATTCAGGTAATATATTACAAAATTATTTAATCTCGTTTAATAAAGGGTATCGAGCTTTTTCATTACTTTGTAAGAGGTTGTATAAGTACTTTATTGGGTGATAGGATATCGTGAAAACTATTTCATAAACTATCCGAAGTAAACGATATAGATTAAGATTCAGATTTGACGACCGCTTTAGCCTAGTTGGTAGTGACCCTGCCTTCGAAGCTGGAGGCTCGAAGCCAGGTTATAGCGCATTTTATTCAGGAAAAATCTTAATAGCGCGATGTACAAATTGAACACCGTGGGTACAGCGCCATCTATCAGCGCATTTTGTTGCTAATTTAAGTTGTCTTTAAATCGTAGTGATTATATTTTCTTTGGTCTATATGTCAATATAATTAATACCGAAACGGATTAACCTTTTTAAAAATATTTGAATCTCTCCACTCACTAAGGCGCCTATAGATTTACCTTCCTCTATACACTAAGGCTCTAACCCAATCTCTTCTGCTTTCTCTTCTGCACTATGGGGATATCGTGTTCTTTGACCTCAAGGAGAGCTGCTTGACAAGCTTGAGCGCTTATAAAACTTATGTATCACGTATATTTTCGGTCTACGCAAGTATGATCACATCTCCAACTTTCGTTCTCAGCTTCAGTGGTTGCCGATCCGCCGGCGCAGAGATGTGCATATTCTGTTGTTACTTTTCAACACACTTTTTAATCCTGCTGCCCCTCCATACCTTACTGAGAGATTTAGATACATGGCTGATGGCAGTGGTCGTCTGAGGTCCAGCGCCAACCTTACTCTTGCCCTACAGTCTAATAAGACGCGAACATACTCTAGATCTTTCACGGTACGCGTTGTGAAGTTGTGGAACAAGTTACCCTTGTCAATAAGACAGTTCCAGTCTGTCGCCTCACTCAAGAGTAATTTGAAGAAATTGTGGCTGTAGGTGTTATGAGTCGAGGCAAAAATCTGTCAGAATCTTGTTGTAACAATTCCAAACAGTTGAGTGAAATCCGCAGTTTATATAGTATTCCTGCGCATCCGTAAATATTCTGGGCACCTAGCGCGCTGATACTTTTTTCATACCCAAAAGCTCATGTATAATACTATAGATGCTCCCTATCAAAATCTTAACTTCTTCAGCTATACTATTCCTAAGCTACCGTATTCCTAAGGTTCACAAGTTCACAATAAAATTATGTACAAAAGTGCTTTTATTGCCGCCATGCGAGTTTTTAACAACTTGCCTGCGGATATAAAGTCAACTGAAGGTAAAGAGTTCAAAGGTGCCTTGAAACACTGGCTTGTCAATAAGGCCTTTTATTGCATGAATGAATTTTATGTACATTAAATATTTATAAGTGCATGTCATACAGTTCATTTTGTCTTTATATTGTATGTCCGTGACGGACAAACTGTTGAGTCTAAATGTAATGTCTTATTAACATCTTTGTACACAGTTCAACAATAAACATTATTCTATTCTATTCTATTCTATAAAATGAACAGGAACACTGCGACCCGTTAAAGTAAATTTCTAAATCACTTGATCGGTTACTGCTGAAGTTAGGCGCCCCAAGCCTGGGTCGTCATTAGTGCAAGTTTTCCCTCTCTTAAACTTCGCCTACCACCGCGCGATCGAAGAATAAGTAGGTGCACGAACTTTTAACGTTACTTGCAAATCTAAACGAACTTTTCAAGAGCAGTAATTTAATTACCGCTTGAACGGGAATTCTCTCCAGTTTTGACAATTCGCTCGAACAGAATAAAATAAATGTATTCGTTAAAATCTATAATTTATTATGTAATGAAATTAAACAACGTAATAATTTTAATGAATTCTCAAAGAAGCTGAAATGTTTTTTACTAGATAGACCCTATTACTCTTTGAAAGAATATTTCGAGAAGATTTATAATTAATGTTTATGTATTTAGGTCATTTTAATTTTATGAAATTGTGTATTATAATAATTAGTATTCAAATTGTTTTTGTTATGAATGTAGGCTACTTCTACACATTTTATTTATTAGACCTATTTATTTGCATGTAAAACATATATATTTACACTCTTTAACTTTTACACATTATATACATATATACACACCTATTTAAACATATACCAATACTTATACAAATATTTTAATTATATAATACTTAATAATACACTTAGAGTAACACATATATACGCTAACCAGTTTGTCGATATCGATAGACAGTTTATCGATAAACTGAATCGACCGCACCATCGCACTAGTGGGCAACTGGTTATCGCTAAGCGCGCCGCGTGCGCATCAGACCAGAGGTCATTTGTCAGTCAGAGCCTAGATACGACGCCGAGCGCATGTTACTCTTGACCGCTAATCCGCTATCCGCGATCTCTGTGCTTTGCTTTCTCGCTTGTTTGTTTTTTCCTATTTTTCTATCTTCCAAACTGTATCCTCGCTTTAAGACTTTCTACTAGTAATAGTGCCTGTGCTTTCTACCCTTCTGTGCCTTCTGTTGCTTGTGTATGGATTTTGTGTGTACTGGACAATATACCATAGAACTGTAAGTTGGGACATTATTATTTATAACTCCTGCTGCTTAGTACTCACCGCCTACACCAAACTGGTGACCCCAATTATGAGCCGAGAAAGGGAAATTGTAGACGCACTTGGGCCAGGCCCGTTAAGAGACAATAGTGAGGGGACAGAGTCGATAGAAGCGAGCAACGTATTTAAGGTCGGCGTAAGAGTGCCACCGTTCTGGGCAGAGGAACCGGAAATCTGGTTCGCGCAGGTCGAGGGCCAATTCACTATTTCTGGAATCACCAGCGATGCCACGAAATTTAATTATGTTATCGCCCACCTCGACAACCAGTATGCCCGCGAGGTGAAAGACATAATAATTAGCCCGCCTGCTACACAGAAATACGACAAGCTTAAATCTGAGCTCATCAAGAGGCTGGGGATCTCCAACGAGAGGAAGACCAAGCAGCTGCTGATGCATGAGGAGCTTGGAGACCGCAAGCCCTCGCACTTCTTCCGGCATCTCAAGGATCTAGCGGGGCCTGCAGTACCAGATGACTTCATAAAATCCATCTGGACAAACCGTCTTCCTCATGGGGTGCAGATGGTGCTTGCAGGTCAACCAACTTCGACTACGATTGAAGATCTCTGCGACCTAGCTGACCGTGTCAACGACTTGGCCTGCTCT
The DNA here is from genome assembly GCA_963556455.1 of Epiblema foenella. Lineage (NCBI taxonomy): Eukaryota > Metazoa > Arthropoda > Insecta > Lepidoptera > Tortricidae > Epiblema > Epiblema foenella. The sequence goes on along the minus strand of OY747103.1, from coordinate 21,663,388 downwards.
TCGCCAAAAATTGCCGCCGTGAGTAGTGGAGCTCCGGGTTCGATTCCCAGCGACCTCACCAGAGAAATCGCAGAGCTCAGAAAACAGTTCCAGCAGTTCCAGGCTTCCGCATCGGGCAGGAACAGCAGATGCCGGTCGCGTGCATCTACTGGCAAACGAAATGCTTCGAGGCAACGGTCCCAGTCAAACTACCGTAAATACCCTCTCTGCTGGTACCACGGGAAGTTCGGCGACAAGGCCAGCAAGTGCGTTCGACCATGCGACTTCAAGCCGGCGGAAAACTCGAGGGGCAGTCGATAATGGCGACTGACGATTGCCCATCGACATCTACTGGTCGCCTGTTCGTCACCGACCGCACTTCAAAGACGCAGTTTTTAGTCGATACTGGAAGCGACCTCTGCGTCTATCCACGGTCGGCGTTGTGTGATCGTCGTTCTCGAACTGGGTATACATTGTGTGCAGCAAATGGTTCTGATATTACTACCTATGGATATATTAATTTAAACTTAGATTTTGGTTTACGCAGGACCTTTGTATGGCGATTTGTAGTAGCGGATGTAACCAAGCCAATTATTGGCGTAGATTTTTTGAATTACTACAGCTTAATCGTGGATTGTCGTAATAGACGTTTAATAGATAATTTAACTTCTATTGCTTCCATTGCCACAGTAGCTAATTGCAGGAACGTGTCCTCGGTTAAAGTCGTAACTGGCGAATCCCGGTATCATAAAATTCTCGAGGAATTCCCTGAAATAACTCGACCAGCTGGTAGGCACAACACCACTACACCACACAACACTGTGCACCACATTCGCACGAGACCAGGCCCTCCAGTTTCTTTACCACCCCGTCGTTTAGCTCCTGACAAGCTGAAGATCGCCCAAGAAGAGTTCCGGACCATGCTGGCTAATGGTACAGCCAGGCCGTCCGAAAGTTCCTGGTCTTCACCTCTCCACCTGGCTCCAAAGAAGGGCAACGGATGGCGGCCCTGTGGAGATTATCGCGCCCTGAACGCTCGCACGGTGCCTGACAGGTACCCGATTAAACACATTCAGGATTTCGCTTACGACATTGCTGGCAGTAAGGTATTTAGTACACTCGACCTTGAAAAAGCCTATAATCAGATACCTGTCAGCCCCGACGATATTCCCAAGACCGCCATAACCACCCCGTTCGGGTTATTCGAGTTCCCGTTTATGACGTTTGGCCTACGGAACGCGGGTCAAACGTTTCAACGGTTCGTCGACGAACTTACCAGGGGCCTCGATTTTGTGTATGCTTATCTGGACGATTTCTTAATCTACTCTAGGAGCGAAGCAGAGCACGAGCAACACCTACGAGTCGTTTTTGGTAGGCTAAGACAGTACGGCATGCTGGTGAATACTTCAAAGTGTGTCTTGGGGGCTCAAGAGGTAACATTTTTAGGGCATATGATCTCAGCCAGCGGATGCAGACCCCTGGAGTCGAAGGTGCAAGCTGTTATGGAGTTTCCACCACCAACCAATGTCAAGCAGCTTCGAGGCTTCTTAGGGATGCTTAATTTTTACAGAAGGTTTCTCCCACGAGCAGCTCAGATGCAAGCCCCACTACACGCCCTGTTGACAGGTTCGGTCAAAGGATCACACCCAGTCAACCTCACAGGGGACGCCTTAGAAGCTTTTCAGGCATGTAAGGAGAGCTTGTCAAACGCAGCCATGCTGGCCCATCCCGACTGCACTGCAAAACTAGCAGTGGTCACGGATGCGTCTGATAGGGCTATTGGCGCAGTGCTCCAGCAATTTAAAGACGGTGCTTGGGAACCATTAGCCTTCTTTTCCAGGAAGCTAAGCCCTTCGCAGGCCAAATACTCACCTTACGATAGGGAATTGCTGGCCATTTACGAGGCAATAAAATATTTTAAGCACATGCTCGAAGCTCGTCATTTTATCGTCTATACTGACCACAAGCCGATCAGTTTCGCATTCCATGAAAGGAAGACCAACTGTTCGCCCAGGCAGTATAGACACCTTGACTTTATATCTCAATTCACGACAGACATCCGCCACATAAGTGGTAAGGATAACGTGGTCGCGGATGCCTTGTCGAGGATTGAGGAACTAGAAGCACCTGCCAGCCTCGAGACGATAGCCCAACACCAAGCCGCTGATCCTGAACTCCAGCAGCTTTTGGACAACGGTTCATCACTGCAGCTGCGGAAACTTCATGTTCCTGGAAGCCAAATCCCTTTGTACTGCGACGTCAGCACACTGGCTACCAGGCCTTATATACCCAGGTATTTGCGAAAGCAGGTCTTCGACAGCCTGCATTCACTCAGCCATCCAGGTTGTAACGCTTCCGCGAAACTGGTCTCCGAGCGTTTCGTCTGGCCAGGTATAAAAAAAGATTGCAGGGATTGGGCCCGTTCGTGCTTGCCGTGCCAGCGAGCTAAAGTCAACCGTCACGTGACTTCCTCTCTGGGCATTTTTAACTTACCGCGCGCCCGGTTCAGGCAGATTCACATTGACCTAGTCGGGCCATTGCCACCTTCTCAAGGCTATCGGTATTGTCTCACAGCAGTAGATCGATTTACTCGCTGGCCTGAGGCAGTACCGATAGAAGACATCACGGCAGAAACCGTTGCAAAAGCGCTGCTGTCCACCTGGATTGCTCGATTCGGCTGTCCTACAAGCATTACAACTGACCGTGGCCGTCAGTTTGAGTCGGCCTTATTTCAATGCTTGTCTAGGATAGCCGGATTCGAGCATAAAAGGACGACAGCATATCATCCGGCTTGCAACGGTTTAGTTGAGCGATTCCACCGCCAACTAAAAGCGGCTATCGTCTGTCATGCAAATGACAGATGGACTGAGTCGTTGCCGTGGGTCCTGTTGGGAATACGCACCTCATTTAAAGAAGACTTACAAGCGTCTTCGGCCGAACTCGTCTACGGAGAGCCGTTGAGACTCCCCGGTGAGTTCTGGGAGCCGAGTACTGGCTTTACCTCAGACATGTCCGATTTCTCCTCCAGACTCCGGAGCATCGTAGATAAGTTACGCCCCGTTCCTGCTTCGCGCCATGGTAAGCCCAGAGTGTTCGTGCACAAGGAACTGGAAACCTGTAGTCATGTCTTCCTGTGCGATGACACTATCAGAGGTTCCCTTACCCCAGCTTACTCCGGCCCGCATAAAGTAATAGCCAGAGGCGACAAAATTTTCAAAATTAGTCTCAATGGCAAAGAGGTGACGGTCTCCATTGACCGTCTCAAACCAGCTTTTACACTGGGCACAGCTAACGATACTCCCGCGCCAGAAGAACCTCAGAACAGAACAAGTCGTTCAGGTCGCATAGTTAAATTTCCGGATTATTATCGTCCCTGAGGGACTCTGGTGGGGGGTGGTGTAGGCTACTTCTACACATTTTATTTATTAGACCTATTTATTTGCATGTAAAACATATATATTTACACTCTTTAACTTTTACACATTATATACATATATACACACCTATTTAAACATATACCAATACTTATACAAATATTTTAATTATATAATACTTAATAATACACTTAGAGTAACACATATATACGCTAACCAGTTTGTCGATATCGATAGACAGTTTATCGATAAACTGAATCGACCGCGCCATCGCACTAGTGGGCAACTGGTTATCGCTAAGCGCGCCGCGTGCGCATCAGACCAGAGGTCAGTGGTGACAACTTAGGGGTTTTACCCCTAAATTTAGGGGGAGAGAATGAAAACAGGGGCAATTCTAGGGGTAAAAATTGTTTAGGGGTATTTTTAGGGGTCCTGACAATACCTGCAATTAAATAGAACAAAGCCTGCGTAATCTGGAACGCACGAAACGAAACGAACATAAACAAATATCACGCAAGTATAGCAAAGCCATTTGTTCAAACTTCACATCGTACGGTTCGTCCGTCCCTCTCACTCAAATAGTGAATAACAGGACAGTAAGAGAGATGGCACGATACGTTAGACTGTTCGGCGCCGGTATTCTAAAATCCTTACTAACGAAAATTTTGTATCTGCATCTCTTTCGCTCGAATTAGCAAGTGCGATAGAAACAGGGATACGAAATTTTCGTTAGTTTAGTTCAGTTCGGCGTTCAGAATATCGGCGCTGTCATGGCGTCGTCAGCGTCTCAGCGCAGCGTCGTCTTGTCTTCTTTTGGTTGTGTCCATTACTTGTTTAGAAATTATTCCGTTTAAAAAAATATATAAGAAAAGAAGTGATTAGTGTTGACGATGCCGAAAGAAAATGATAAAAAGTATCAGCAGAAATATACAAAATTATGGGAGGCAGATCCCGCATTAAGAGGTTAGTATATTGTATTTAATTTCTGTTTTCATAGTTACATTTTTATCCGCAGCTAATTTTATTAAAATTATCTACACAGGATCAGGATGTCGGATATCGATGTCCTGGCAAGTGCTCAATCAGCTCAAATGCATACCCAATGTAACGATGATAACTTTAAAGCGAAAGCGATACGGATCATACGAAATATACGGATGTTTTTTTCCAATTTCCGCCATAAAATAAAGTACGTATCAACTATGATAACTGGACTGTGAATCAAGGTATGGTGTTATTGGTGTTGTGTTGGCGTGTTTCGTTCGTGTCGGGTGATAAAATTTATATGTATATTATGGTGGTTGGTCGCACTGTCTGTTTTTGTTCTTGTTGCATAAAATATATAATGTTTGAATTTTTGAGCATAGATAACCTAATACATTGCATGTAATTATAACCTTGCAACAAGTCCTACTCTGTTACTAATTGCCAGATTTATACTAAAATGGCAGTTTGATTGTGAATGGCAGTATTATCATAATCTAACTGAGGATCTAACGGGAACCATTGGATTGCATCAAACTGTCATTCTCGTATCCGGGGATTAAAAATACATAACCCGGCCAAGTAAAGTGAGGCTGATTCAGAAGAAAAGCTACTACACTTTTTTTTGCCTATTTGGTTTGGTCGGTTTATTGGTGTTGCCACTACTAAATAAAGGTTACTATAATGGGGTGTCTGTGTGTACTAAATGAGTTGATGTACGTGTATTATTTATTCATGTGTTTAATAACTTTACTGCACAATAAAATTGCGGACTGAATGCCGAAAGCACTGCTAGATAATAGCAGTCAACCACTGGGCTAAAAAGAAACATTTATTGTGTGATATATCGGCCGAGTAAGCAGTCAAGCTATTAATATGTATGAAAGAAACGATAAATTTTGCACAGCTTAGTCGACGAATACGATAAAAAATGCATAATTTCTAATTTTGTATTTTTTTTTTTTCAGATTGGCTTACACCTGACCCAACTAGCGATATTTATGCTACCTGTAAATACTGTCGTGTAACTTTAAAAGCGCATAAAAAAGCTCTTTTAGATCATGGAAAAACCGGTAAACATTTAAAATCGGTAGTATTGAGTCAGACAGCAAAATCATGCCAAAAAATAACAACTGTTATTAAGCCAATCTTATCGGAAGCAACAAAAGTAGCTGAATTAAAAATTGCCGCCTTCATCGCAGAACATACATCACTATTAACTGTTGATCATTTGATGTTAGTTGTTCCTCAGTTAGATCCTGAGTCAGATATATTGAAGAGTTTAAAACTTCATCGCACCAAGTGTTCCATGTTAATTAAGAATGTGCTAGGCCCATGTATGCTTAATGATTTACTTCAAGAGATTGGCGCTACTCCATTTTCGTTGATAATAGATGAGAGTACTGATTTATCAACACAGAAGATATTATGTGTTATGATTCGATTTTTTTCTATCAAGAAAAAACAAGTTGTATCAACTTTTTACAGACTAATACAATTAGTGAATTGTGACGCAATAAGTGTTTACAACGCAATTAAGGCTCAACTAAAAGAAGATGGTTTAGATTATAAAAATATGGTTGGGATTGGCGCTGACGGCGCAAGTGTAATGGTCGGCAAACACAATTCGGTCACTGCATTGTTTAAAAGAGATTTAGGAGATTTAATTGTAGTGAAGTGTGTGTGTCACTCTTTACATTTGTGCGCGGAGAAAGCTGCAGAGGAACTACCTCGTCAATTGGAGTTCCTAGTTCGAGAAACACACAATTGGTTTTCCTACAGCACCAAACGCTTGGAACAATATAGAGACTTGTATGAAAGTATAAACGAAGGAAATCGAAACCCAAATAAAATTCAAGGGCTAAGCGGCACTCGGTGGCTTGCGCGTTATGCGGCTATTGACACTATTTTAAAACAGTGGGATGAATTGCAATTGCTTTTTTCTTTAGCGCAAACCCAAGATAAATGTTTTATGGCTGAGCAATTGTATGACATAATGAGACGACCTGCGTTTAAGGCATACTTGATTTTTTTGAGAGACGAATTAAAACATGTTACTCAAATAAACATGCTCTTTCAAAGCGAGCACTGCGAACCAACTAAATTATTAGAAGACTTGTTTCTGTTATACAAGAAAATACTGCAAAAACTGGTTGTACCATCTCAGATGCAGAAAATACATGAAAGTGAATTAGCTGAATTCAATTTTCAGTCTTACTTAATGCATACAGCATCTTTAAATCTAGGATATGACTTTGAAGAAGTCGGCAAAAATCTGGTAGAAAAAGATTTGTTAGATGTAAAGGAGAGGTGCAAAAAATTTCTGTGCACTTTGGCTATGGAGATGCAAAAAAGATTGCCAGAAAATTTGTCTATCCTGAAAATGATTACTGTTCTCAAACCCGAAGTTGCAACATCACAAGTAAAACCTAGTTTAAGTAATATTTTACAGAGATTCCACCGAAGTTCTGTATACGGGAATAAAAATGACATTGAAGCAGAATGGAACCAACTACAAAACAAACTATGGACAAACGCGTCTGGGTCATCTGCTGAATTTTATGCTGAAGTATACAATGACTGCGACGCGGGGAATTGCAAACGCTTTGAAAATATTTCTAAATTTGCAATGGCGTTATTGACGCTGCCTGTATCCAACGCATCAGTAGAACGTGCTTTCTCCACTTACGCAATTATAAAAAATAAGCTGCGAAACCGGTTATCACTAAAAATGTGTCAAAACATCATGATGGTCCGATTTTCCCTGCAGCGAGAATATAAATCATGTGTAAATTTCTCACCAACGAGCAACATGATAAAAAACTTCAACGTGCGAATGTACGAATACAACAAAAAATCGTCAAATGACGAAGACGATCACGATGACGATACAGTGCTCGAAATAATTAACAATATTGTATGTTAATTATTTCAAGCACTGTTACTCAAACCTAACACTTTCGTTCCGGTTGATTTATTTTTAATAAAATTGCAATTTCAATATGTATGTTATTTTATGAGTTTATTATTTTACGAAAAATCAATTACGACAGAAACGAAACGCCAGAATAGGTTAAAAAGACCTTTATCTACAACCATATAGTAAATCCTCTTTAATGACTTCGAGAACCATAGGTTACGACCCACTTTACTCTACAGTCTCATAATATTTATCGAAAACGATATCATTATGAAATTTCATACAAAATAATAACACCGCTCGCACTCCTGCCGCCCCCATGGCCGCCGCCAGCGCGTGGGCGGCGGCGGCGCGCGCGGCCCCGGGGGAGATGCATGTACAAATTGTACATGAAAGAGCATTTAATATATGGATGTAGATAAAGTAGTGTATGTAACTGCACATAATTAGGCATTAAAACACTCGTGTGATCCTATTTTGAAACTCGTTTCGCTCGTTTCAAAAACACACTCGAGTTTTAATGCCCTTCATTATGTATAGTCACATAAACTACTATTATAACCTTCCCCCTTTACCGTACTAGTTTTATGACGAACTCTTTTACTGCTGAAGCAGTTCGGCTTTGGAATGCCCTACCGCTTCCCATCAGGCAAGCACAAAGCAAACTCTCATTCAAGCACATGTTGCGCAAGCATTTCTCCGATCAGCTATGTGATTAACCATCAGCATAATGTTTCACACATGGTACAAATTGTAGTATAAGTATGTATATTGTATATATAATATTTGTGTATGTCTATGCATATGTATATATTTATATTGTATATCATTTCGTCTGTATAATAACTTGTCTCATATATTAATAGATTTTATAAAAGGCCCTGCACCACACACCAACGTTTCTGTTTAGTCCTCTGGTTGACTGGTAGAGAATGCCTCATGGCATTAAGTCCGCCATTTGTACTTTTACTTCTGTATTTTGTTCAATAAAGTTTAAATAAATAAACCTTTCATAGCTGCGTGCGTCTCTGTAGGCCTTGGGCACTACAATACTTTAAAAGTAGTAGTAGTAGTAGTAATATTCTTTATTGCACCAGTAATAAAGGCAGTAAAAATTAGAAACTTAATTTTAACTTCATAAAAAAGGAAATTAGGAAAAAAATATTTACTTAGGGGTTTTTAGGGGGATTTGAAAAAATACTTAGGGGTAAAATTGGGCATGGGTTGGCAACACTGCCAGAGGTCATTTGTCAGTCAGAGCCTAGATACGACGCCGAGCGCATGTTACTCTTGACCGCTAATCCGCTATCCGCGATCTCTGTGCTTTGCTTTCTCGCTTGTTTGTTTTTTCCTATTTTTCTATCTTCCAAACTGTATCCTCGCTTTAAGACTTTCTACTAGTAATAGTGCCTGTGCTTTCTACCCTTCTGTGCCTTCTGTTGCTTGTGTATGGATTTTGTGTGTACTGGACAATATACCATAGAACTGTAAGTTGGGACATTATTATTTATAACTCCTGCTGCTTAGTACTCACCGCCTACACCAAATGAATATTGAATTTTATTGTAAACTTAGGCTATAATTTAGTGTAAGTTTTGCATGCCATATTGTGGCGGAACATACATCATGTAATTTTACTACCACTGACATGTTAATTGTATCAACTTTGTGTATGTTTTAGCAAAATAAATGATTGATTGATTGATTGATTGAAAAACAAAGGACTATCACACATTTTTGTACTAATTTACTGTGTCAATAATGTTGGTAATTCTGGCCAATATTTTTACTCAGTAAAGAGTTTATGGGTCATTGTCAGATTTAGGTTCACGTCTTTTCGGTGGACATATCAAAAGTTAAGGGCCACAAAGCTTAATTTTGAATTGGTCTAGTAACATGCATAAACGGTGTTTCCATAACTATAAATCCATGTAATAAAACCATAACTTATATGTACACTAGCGATTCGCCCCGGCTTCGCACGGGTGCACTATTTAATGGATGTTATTATACATATAAACCTTCCTCTTCAATCACTCTATCTATTAAAAAAACCGCATCAAAATCCGTTGCGTAGTTTTAAAGATTTAAGCATACATAGGGATATAGGGACAGAAAAAGCGACTGTTTTATACTATGTAGTGATAAGTCGTTAACTATTGACCACGGGGTGGACAACTTTTGTTATTACAACTGACAATCACCCTTATATATCATTCTCATTACTTATTGAACACCTCTCGTATTACTTATTGTTTTGGGCATTTTTTGACGTTTATTATTTAATACGTACAATGAACGAGTGCTGTTTGTGGGGTCCGGTCTGTTCATGTTTGCAAGGACTAGTAACTTCGTACTAGTGTTCAGTGGAATTGACATGATGAGATACTTCGCTCTGTTCTTATTTGATTTTATTTTTAGACTGACGCTCAGAGACCTTATACATACTAAACCTAGAATAGCCAGCAAGAAACTCAGCTAGGCCCGACCGGCTCTATGCTTGTATAACACAGTCGTAGTACATTAAAAGAATGTCATAACATCCAAGCTTTCACATTAATAACTATAATATATTTCTTTCGAAAAACATGATAAAAGCCTTGCCCGTCAAATATAATATCATAATATAAACACATCACCTAATGGGCTTGTTAAGTACCACTAATGGGTGAAAGATTTTCTCAGAAAATGTAAGGTGATATTTTCGTAAGGGTCACTAGACGTAATTACTCCGCCCTGCTTCTGAAAGGATTCAGTGATGAAAGATCTTTAAAAGAGTCTTTATGTCTTAGAAGGACTTGTTACGTTATGAATCTGTAAAACATAAAAGACCAATAAAGTAACAAACTAGTTAGAAAATATATAATATTAAATTTGGTTATTATATAAATACCGCAGTGCCTCAAGTCAAAAGTCTTTGACCAGTGTGTGTTGCCAGTGATGACATATGGATCCGAGACATGGGCGCTAACGATGGGCCTCATAAGAAGGCTCAAGGTCACCCAAAGAGCAATGGAAAGAGCTATGCTCGGGGTTTCTCTGCGTGATAGAATTAGGAATGAAGCTATCCGTAGCAGAACTGGGGTCACCGACATAGCCTTCAAAATTGCGAGACTTAAGTGGCAGTGGGCAGGGCACATTGCTCGCAGGACTGACGGTCGATGGGGCCAGAAACTGCTTGAATGGCGTCCACGCACCGGAAGACGAGCTGTCGGTAGGCCTCCGACAAGGTGGAGTGATGACCTGGTGAAGGTCGCGGGAATCCGGTGGAAACGAACGGCACAGGACTGGTCTAAATGGCGAGCCTTGGGGGAGGCCTATGTTCAGCAGTGGACGTCTTTCGGCTGAAATGATGATGATGATGATTATATAAATCTTAAATAAAAAAATGTTTTTCACTGGCTCGGAAAGCCCTTTTTTATTCTTTAATTAAAAACAGATAGCAAAACTGCGTTTTATCCACAAGAATGCAAAGAATAATTGAAATCCGAACGTGCTATTTGTAACATAATAACATGTAAAGGCCAGTCCAGACAGTCCAGCAACAATAATTTTATATTGTGCTGTTGTGTTATAAAAACTAGTACATACGCCAAATCTCTTGATTAGGTAGTGGATCCCGGGCATCCAACTATTTAGAATGCAACTGTACCGGAAAAAAAATCCTCGCTTTAGTGAGGTGAAAAGATTTGTGTCATACACGGCTGCAAAGTTATTTTACGTCTTGTGTGTTGCAACACTCGCTACGCTCAGGATTCTATTTTTGAACCATTCGCTTCGATCAGAATTCTATTTTCGAACCACTCGCTTCGCTCGCGGTACAACCATAGCATCCATTCGCTAGCTCGTAGTTCAACCCTAGAATCCATTCGCTAGCTCGTGTTCCAATTCCACACTCGCGGTTAAAATACAACTTTGCACCCTTGTATAACAAAATACAATTTCATATTTGAAACTTGCCTATACAAACTTACATACAAACACTCGTTTATATATGTAGGTATTCCTAAAAGAGTTAACTTCTGATATAGTGGTATAATAGTGAGCCAGGTGATCTTTAGCGAAATAGTTTAATGTCGTTCTATGAAGGGTAAAGGACCTTTTTCACTAATTAGTAGAAGGTTACCTTCGAGAGTCCTTCATTGGTTAATATGATATATATCGTTATATCGTTTATATCTATTTACTTGGAAAACGGGACTTAATAGCGTAAAATACTAATTTACTTAGGGGGCGTCCATAAATTACGTGAGGTGTTTTTTAAAATTTTCTGTCCCTCCCTCCCCCCCTGGTGAGATGTCGTGAGATTTTATTCAACCCCCTCCCCCAACCCCCAATCTCACGTGAGATTTTTTAAAATGTGGGTTCCTTACGTAAACGCGTTGGATTGTTATTGTAAAACAGAAAAAAAAAAACAATATTGCTGAGAGTTAACGTCGAAGTATGAATGAAATTATTCTCTTTCGAACGAATTAGTGAATAATCTTAATGAGATTAAATCTTATAAGCGTGTACAATCTGGATTAAATGGCCCAAAATAGTATAATTTTTTTTGTTTCAATCAGAAAAAAATTGCGTGATATTTGCCGAGAACCCCCCTCTCTCCAACGTAAGATTAAATGCGATTTGACTCGACCCTCTCCCCCCTTAAACATCTCACGTAATTTATGGACGCCCCCTTACCTATTTCAAGGTCACCCAATTAATTTACCTTTCTCACGCCAGTCAGCTCGCGACCACGGATGTTGTAATACATTCGAAAAGAAGCGTATGCTAATGGAAACCTGGGCATTAATTCGTTAATCCGTTAATCGTTAATTAACGAGGTTAACTATTCGTGTATCGGATTAACTTTTAAGTTAACTTGCAAAATTGTTAACGGACTCATCAACTTCCACCAACTGTCAAAAGTTCCGTTAAATCGTTAACTAAGTACCTATTTCATCAAAGGAACACCGCGCCGCCGCCAAAATACAGGTTCTGACAAGTCCATTCGATTAGGGCGGCGTATGCGCGAACTATAGGCGCTGAGTGAGACAGACGATGCAAGTGAGGCGCGTCAGGAGTTAACGATTAACGATTAACGTTAACTTGCGTTAAATGGCCTGAAATGTAACGCTTTAACGTTCAACGAAGTTAACTTTTTCTTAACGGATTATCGATTAACGAAGTTAACTATCTGTTTAACGGTGCCCAGCTGTGATGTAAACCACGAATCACTTGACTTCTTCAAAAATGTGTCTTAAAAAATACAGTATTTACTCTACAAAACTTTGTACTTGGATAGTCTTACTGAAAAGATCTTCAGATTCCTTTGTTCCTGAATAATAAACAAACCAGCGAAACGTGAAGATAATGTTGTATCTATAAGTAAAAAGCTTGGTTAAACCACAATGAAACCTACGGTCGAATTTCAACCATAAAATCATTAGTACACGACTTAAAATTCTACTTTGGATGTTTGCATAAAAAGTTCACTTAAGTTTGAATTTTATGGATTCAGAAATACAGTTGAGATTTGTATCTTGTGACTGTGTTTGTGATTAGGGCTGGCAAAGGTGCGTGCGGATTAGCATCTAATTCAACAAACTTCTAAATTGAATTAACGTGTAGCTCATCCCTAATCGGGACAGTTTGACTTCTACTCGTGTTAATAATGGAATTGCTGGATAATTTGTGGGGCAAAATTGTAAGTGGGCTTATAAATAAATAAATAATAAATAAATATTAGCGGACAATCTTGCACAAATCGAACTAGCCCCACAGTAAGCTCAAGAAGGCTTGTGTTATGGGTACTAGACGACGATATATTTAATAGATATAAATACTTAGAAAACATCCAAGACTCAGAAACAAGTATTCATGCTCATCACACAAATATTTGCCCTGACCGGGATTCGAACCCAGGACCGTCAGCTTCAGAGGCAGGTGGCACCCACTAGGCTAAACCGGTCGTCAAAAGTAATCAGCAATTTGTGTGATTTTATGTATCATATCATCATTCTCCTAGCGTTGTCCCAGTATAGTAGCATCCTGACGGATGCCCGGGGTCCGCTGCCTAATCCCAAGATTTAGCGTAGGCTCTAATTTTTACGGATTCGATTGCCATGTGATTATGCCATATCATAAGGTGCAAAAAATGAAACCGGTTAGCTTTACATAGAAAAGGTTTCGTACCACCATTTTTTGCATATCAATTATTCTCTTTCGATATTGAGATAATGGCGACCGCTTTAGCCTAGTGACCCTGCCTTCGTAGCTGGAGGTCCCGGGTTCGAATCCCGGTCAGGCCATTTATTTGTGAGATGAACACAAATATTCGTTCCTGAGTCTGGGATGTTTTCTATGTCTCTATTTATCTGTATAAGTATGTATATCGTCACTTTGGTACGCATTGTACAAAGGTTTGCTTAGTTTGGGACACAAATATATTTAAATATTTTTGGACAATCTTACACAATTTTTTTTTATGTCATAGAGGGCAAACGGGCAGACGGATCGCCTGATGGTAAGCAATTACCGTCGCCCATAAACACCTCCAACACCAGAGGAGTCGCAAGTACGGTGCCGGACTTTCAGAAGGGAATATGCTCTTTTCTTGAAGGTTTGAAGGTCAAAGTGCGAGGCAATTTAAGTACATTTGTGAACAATCTTAAAAAATATATATCTGTCGTCTAAGGAATTCCTTTAATTAACCTAATTTAATGTGTTACTTGTAGCGTCTATTCATATTTAATGTATTTAGTGATGTCGAGTGTCGGTCAGTGGAAACTTTAAGTATTCTACTACCATTCAAAAGATACAACTACGTGACAGACAAACAGATACAGTGTTAGAAAATGGATTACGTTGGACGTCGGCACTCATCGCGTGCGGAACTCTAAAAATATAAAAACATGATAAATACAAAATATATATATTTCTATTAGATAGCACAAAAAAGTAATTGAACAAACGTCTTTGTCAAAGTGATTTATTTGTAAACATTCCCTATATTTACAAGTTATTATTATTTACAATTACTTTGACATTGACTTTTAACATCTGTTCAATTACTTTAGGTACAATTAGTTTTTTTGGGTAAAAAAATATTTAGTTTAGGTAAAAAAATAAAAAAAGAATTATGAGAACGCTGTTTCGCCGGTTAGGCATACAAATTAAATCTTCAAATTAGGTCTCTGGTCTGTACACATAAATAAATAAATAAAATACAATAAAATAAAAAGCCCTTTATTTCTTGCATTAAACAATAATAACCACATGCAGTTACTAATGTTTAAATATTAACTAAAGTACATTTATAAACAATTAACTACGTTGTAATGTATTCCAAATTTTAATTTTAATATATTGCAATAAAATTGAAATATTTATTATATAAGCATCATGCAAGAACTCCTTCTGTGAGGGTGAACATATACCAATAACAAATTAGCAATATGCATATAATTATAAAGAAATTAAAAGAAACAAATAATTTATTAACATTATAAAATAGTCACATAAATTCAAATTCAAAATTGCGCATATAACAAATTACTAAATTGAGTACAAAACCTACGTAGTAAATGTATCTATCTCAATCAAAATATTTTTCTCGTTGTCAATAAGGGCGATTTCTAGAAGAATCAATAAAGAAATTACGCCTTGTTTACTGACTCATCCAAAAACAGGGAAGTTACGAACTGCAAGTCACTCGATTGAAATTTATAACCATCATTGAGAGTATCTAGGACATTTCAACGTTAAAGTATCTCTGGAGTGTGATAGATGATTTATCGATAAAGTGTCCATAACTACCGATCTTTAGACGAGGATTATTGGAGCATTTTACGTGTATTCATCATCATTCAGCCGGAAGACATCCACTGCTGGATATAGGCCTCCCCCAAGGAGCGCCACAGCACACGGTCGCGAGCCACCCGCATCCAGCGACTCCCCGCTGCCTTGACCAAGTCATCAGTCCACCTAGTGGGAGGCCGTCCAACGAGTTACGAGTATTGAAACATTTAAAATATAAAATGCACACACACACACACCGTCACATTTACACATACACACACACTCAGACACATACACACAAAGCGTGGCGTTGCACTGGTCCTGTTTTAATTATTTTAGGGTCTTGGCAGAATATCAGCGATGTCGCTACCTGCCGCATCATTATGCTGAGCCAGCGCCCATTCTCTGCCACAACACATGGCTCATATTGTATCACTTTTAGTTTATTTATTTTTTATTTTTTTCTGTGATTAATAATCATGTTAGTCCTTAAGGTGCATGTTTCTTTTCTTAATGTATGCCATGTAAATTGTGAATGAATAAAGTGTTTATCTATCTATCTGTCTAAAATGAAGGTTTATGCGTGAGATTTTCTAATTAACTTTCGAATCATACGAAGACACAATTACTACAAACTAACTTTCTCGCTAATGCGCCACTTGTCAGAGCCATAGAGATGAATGAGACCTCAACTAGAATAGATTTATTTAATTGCTCACTGGCTGAATTCACAGAAGTCGTACATAAACTATTATCGTTTCCTGTTAGTTAAGATTAAATGTACCGATATGTATAATTGTATGTATGTAGTTGTTTTTAGTTATATTTCAATTTGTATTTTTTGTTCTTTAATTTTTTGTGTGTGTAATATGTATCACGTGTTGGATTTTTCTGTAAGTGATATATATATTTAACAAATAAATAAATAAATAAACAATGTTATGGTTTGACAAGTATGTAATATATTCCAATATCTATAGATTTTGAGATATTCTATGATGGGCGCGCTTAACCCTGTCGCGCACTTGCCCCGCGACTGACCCTACCTAGTCAGAGAACCCATCGTGACTATATGGAGTGGTCGCACACAAACTTTTCACTGAACTGTAATTGCGCGGACAATAGTTCCAATCAGCCTGAGATGGACGTGGGTGGAACTCGATTAGATTCGACTGGGTATGTTGCTTAATTTATTTCGTTTGGGTATGAATAAAACCAATTTCAGGTTAGAGGGAGGGCAATGTCCAAGTTGAAGTTTGGGCTTTGAAAATTATTTTTCCTTACAATAATTTTTTAACCATTAAATACATTTTCTATTCATAATATTAATGCGAAAATCAAGTATTTCAATAGTCTAAATTAATTCCAAAGATTTTATTACATATTTTCTCCTCACAGCAAAATCACATTTTCCACTTTTTAATAAAATGCCTTCAAGCAGAATTTGCAAGAGGCGTTTAAAATTAGTTTACATAAACGATCGCTAAAAGAGTGAAGTTTGAATACTTTTAACGAAATCGTCTCCCACTTAAACGAAACGTAAAGGCTTATTAAATGAAACTAGGTTTAAATGTCAACTATTCATAAAAGCAGAATATACTTTAGAACACCTAACTGAGGGAACTTTAGACAGGTAGGGCTGAGCTAAATATCATCACGAGTACAACATAATGTTGGGCTGCAGGATCTTCTTTTTAAGTAAATGAAACTTTTTTAGGAAAATATGGGGTTTTAATTATTGTATGTTTAGTTAAATTACATTATCACGCTTTTAATGGTATAAATAATACAAATTCAGTAAAATTACAGGAAATCGATGTTTTTGGTATAAAAAAGAAAAGACAATAATTTAAATTTGGCAAGTTCGACGCCAGTATACTTTTTTACAGCTGTTTGAGACACAGTTTAAATCGTGCATGCATATAACGCTCGAACACATAACACGATAAAGAGTAAAGAAAAAAAATACTGCATCTCCCGTTCGGAATCATCAGTCAGAAAAAATGATGTCCATTACAAAATACTAATGAATTTAATACAAATTTGGTCAGTAGTAAGTTTGCGAATTTTTAAGTCCGCTTAATGTCACGGGTGGAGAACTACGTGCGGTGCTGGGTAAGAATAGAGTTTCCCCTTTCTTCCGCATGACACAAGGCTGACCTCCCTTGGGACATGACACAAGGCTGACCTCCCTTGGGACATGCGGAAAAAAGGGCTAAACAGCCAACGTTGTTGTAAGGTTTTGTTAGCCGCCGAGAGAGCGTCAACGTTACCCCCACATTTTCAAGTTTTATGATTATGTTTAATAAAGCACAATTCCATTTATTATTTTCTCCATTTTTGAAAAAAAAAACTATATTTGTATCTATTGTAATAGCAACTGCCGGCTTCGTGTCAATTTATAATTGTACGGATTCCCAAGTTCGTCCATTTAAGACTACTTAGTCTGCAATTACCTATTTCCATGCCTCGACAATAATGTAAATAAAATAGTGGAAGCTATTTTTTTTTTCTTTAAGTCTTCAATTTCTGTGACATCTCTAGATCGCAATTTATAACGACATTCTACCTGTTTAGGTTTTAGCTTTAAAGGCAGCTTTCTGGAATATGCTTGAGTTCTCAGATAATCTCAGATACTAGTTATTAGTTAAACGAAGTACTCAGCTTTAATTCATAAAATCGATAAATCTATCGGTTCATGGAAATCGCAATTTGTGCGATGGCTCACTTTAAGCCTCTTCTTCTAAACAAATGATCATGTTTTTTTTAAAAATAACCTAGTAATAATAGATGAGGTCTACTGTGGTTTCTTTACTTAAATGTAATCAATATTTGATTTGCCCATAGTTGTCAATGTAGTTATCCGCGCAGCGCCGTTGGCGCTGGTAGGATGTATTGTTATGATGGGTGCGTTCATTGTAATTAGTTAAGGCATCTACGGACGTATATTGTTTTCACTATAATTTTACTATAGTTATTTATATTATCACGGCCTCTTCAATTGTATAACTATTTGTTTCTTTCAGTTCTTCTTTTTTCTTGTTGTTTTTTTTGTTTGCCGTTTGATGTGTAACCCTCTTGCACTCACCAAATGGACGATGCGGAAGACCAGCGCTGACAATAAGTTAGCATCATGCTGAGCAGAGTCCATTTCGTGGCAACTTTACGTCCATTTTTTTATGTGTAATAACTTGTTGTGTTGTCAAATGTTTGAAGTTTAAATGTATAGAAAACTAAGTGAGAATACCGAGACAGTGGATGGAATTAAATAGAAAAAGGGAACAGTAAGTGAGTGAACACTTACAGGTATAAATGTAAATATTATCAGGCAAATGAATTCAACTGTAGAAGGTTGTGCTAAGCCGCGGGCGAATATTAAATTTCCAGAGACCTGACGGTGAATTTGACACATACGTTTCGTGTTCTGATTTGGTTTCGGGACAAGTGCCTTGTAAAATTCGTGTCGGAGACCAAGACTTATATAAGAAGGATGAAATCCTACTATTATTATAAATGAGAAGGTTTACATGTTTGGATATTTTTTACTCAATGACGCAAAAACGGCGGAACGGATTATTATGAAACTTTGTATACATCGAGTTTATAGCCTGGACTAACAAATATAATTTTCCCGAAAATGAGTAGAAGTTTACGCGGATGAAGTCGCGGGAAATGGCTAGAAATTCATAATTCATCATCATCATCATCATCATCATTTCAGCCGAAAGACGTCCACTCTTGAACATAGGCCTCCTCCAAGGCTCGCCATTTAGACCGGCCCTGTGCCGTTCGTTTCCACCGGATTCCCGCGACCTTCACCAGGTCATCACTCCACCTTGTCGGAGGCCTACCAACAGCTCGTCTTCCGGTGCGTGGACGCCACCCAAGCAGTTTCTGGCCCCATCGACCGTCAGTCCTGCGAGCAATGTGCCCTGCCCACTGCCACTTAAGTCTCGCAATTTTGAAGGCTATGTCGGTGACCCCAGTTCTGCTACGGATAGCTTCATTCCTAATTCTATCACGCAGAGAGGCATTTAATGATGAAAAATCGCAAAAAATTGTAACGCAAAATTAATGTCACGGATTGACTCCTGTGAAGTTTTATTTATAAACCAAGCCCGACATTTCAGAAAATCAGTGCCTACTTTGATCGGAGAAAGCGAGAATTTAATATCGCCCCTGGTTTTTCTCTAACATGCCGTGATATTTATCCTTAATTTTTAGCATGGCTTCACATCTTTTTTAGGTAGTCTTGAAGGCCCTACGCCATAGATTAGGTACACAGATCGTGAATTAAATTAGATACGATGCGAAGTCGTTTTTTTTTATACAACGCCAGTGGCAAACAAGCGTACGGTCCACCTGATGGTAAGCGGCCACCGCAGCGTATAGACGCCCGTAACTCAAAAGGAAACGTGCGCGTTGCCGACCCTTTATAAGATTTGAGGATGCACTGTGTTGACAGCAGAAGGATCACATTTAAGTCCCTGGCTCTCAACACATTGCATCCTCGGGAGCTCTGGCAACCTTCCTCACCTCCATGAACACAACACATGTAGTGTTGTATAGTAAATAATGTTACTATGGCTGTGGTCTTCTGCAAGGCGGAGGTACTTCCCCAGTTAGGCTGCTCCAAATTGGAGGAAGATGACATTTTGCTGTGCCCTACCTCTCTTAAATGTTATTAACCGACTGGAGCATTGCTCGTGGACAGGTTTGTGGCTGCGTTGGGAAAAAGATGGCCTTGCTGTTAAACAAAATACTTGGCGTCTCAAACAGCCTCCTGAGGACTGTAGCCATAACGAGTTGTGCTCGATTATGCGACACTTAATCAAGAATACCTTGTACCTGACTGACTGATTGGCCACAGCATCTTCGCAGATGATTGTTGCAGCGTCAAGAAAGAAAGTCAACGTAAGGTATTGCGGGGAGGCTGCCCGCAATGCTTCCGATGACTGTATAGTCCGATGGCAGCGCGGCACTTTCTGCCGCAGCGATCACAAACATGGCGCGAGTCCTGAGGTGGAGGTCTGGCACTGCGGATTCTCTTCTGCCTGAGGCTTTCCAACCAGTCTTCATCGTGCCTTTCCACTCCACTCCTGAGGTCACGACGCCACTCCGGTCTCATCTCAGCTTGAGCCTCCCATCTATGGGGTTGAATGTCGAAGCAGACCAGGTCCCTTTTGCAGCAATCCTTGAAACTCAGCAGCAGCAGCACCAGCAGCAGCAGCAGCAGCAGCCTTGTACCTCGCTAGGTACAATTTACTAACATTTATTCTTCTTCTGAGTCGTGCACTCTTGTCAGGGTGGTCGTGGTTATTCGTTGCCTTCTTCCACTCAATTGGACTTTCGTTGCGTATGATGTGCATCATTTTCAGGATTCGCACTTGCACAATCGACAAGTCTTTGTTTGTTATTCAACTCCTTCAAGATAGACAGGTTAGTCCAGCGAGCAGTCCATTTTATCCTCAGTAGTCGTCTCGAGCACCACATTTCGAGCGCGTCGATCTTTCTATGGTCTTTTTGGACAAATCATGAATCTATTCTAAATAAATAAATATTATTATTGTTGATTAGATTAAAATCACTTTTTCTGGTCAGTGTGAGTCAATACCTTATTCCCGTTCTCAGGGCCGCAAGCGTATAATATTAAATTAGCATATTGCCTGGCTAGAAGTAAGGGAGTATTCATACTGCCCGGTCATCCTCCTTGTATTTTCCAGTTTTGGCCTAAGTCGCCCGAGGTCCGCTTTGACACCTAATCCCAAGATTTGGCGTAGGAATTAGTTTTACAAAAGCGACTAAGTACCATCTGACCTTCCAACCGAAAGGGAAAACTGGAACTCGTTGGTACACACTTCGCATCGTATCTAATTTAATGATCTGTGTATCAAAACCTCAAGATGTTTTCCTTAATCGACAAGCCTCTGTTATAAATATCAAATGATAGGTATTTCTTATTACACAAGTTTTTGTACAAGCCGAGGTTAGGTACAGTAAGAAAAATATGGATATTAAGCTGAAATAAATGGTATTCTTCCATTCAATATTATACGAGTATCGCCCGTTAATCAAATTGCCCAACATAGACAGGCCGTCACGTGTAACAGAATTGTAAGTTTATTTAGTAGAATCTTAGTATTGTTTTGTTGTTTAGTATCAACATTATTTACTGAAGTTAATAAATAGTTTATTCAATTTTTACTTCAATTTCAAACCCGACGACGACCCCTAACGAGGCCTGTTGCTGATGCTTGTTGTCGGTGACATTGACGAAGCCTGCGTTGTGGATAAGGTTTATACAACTTTTGTTGTCTTAAATAATAGTAGTTTATGCAACTGATACATAATGAGAGGTTATAAAACACGAGTGTGGTTTTATGAAACGAGCGTTAGCGAGTTTCATAATAGGATCACACGAGTGTTTTAAGGCCTAATTATGTACAGTTGCATACACTACTTTATCTACATCCGTATATTAAATCCTCTTTCATGTGTTCAGGAACCATTGCGTTGCAAGTGTAGTGAGGTCGAGCGTGAGCCCGTTGAAGTCTTTTGAGCACGAGCCTGTATCGTTATGGGCGGAGATGGCCATAACGATAACGTTTTTGATGCTGTTATGGCCATCTCCGCTCCGGACCGGCGCAATATTGTAAAGTTGGTCCTTATCTACACTTTTTGAACACATAAAAGAGGATTTACTGTATGGGTGTAGATAAATGAATATTTTATTATAGTCTAGGTAGAATCCATGTACATCTCTGGGATATTATATGAATTCATTATACTCTATGTTTAATCAGACTGAGACCTTATACATCTCTAACTTTACTGATGTTGTAATATTCGTAATAGATAACTTTGCAAGTTTATTTTCACTGTTAGTATGACATTAATTTTGTTATATTTGTAGTCTCGAAATTATTATTCTTTCTTGAACTGTAAATTAATATGCTGACATGAAAAATATATTCTTAGTCGTAAATTGTAAATTAATATTTTGACATGTAAAAGTGCCCTTGTGGCCTATTTGCAGAATAAATGTTTGAGTTTGAAAAAAAACTAGAAAATGCCGTCAATTACAACGTTACAACTATTTTTTATGTATACCTATAACTTCTATGTATTAGTAGGATATATATTTATTAATTAATTTCATTCGTTCATAAAATTTTACTGAACATTGTTTGTATAGTGTTAGAACCTTATAAAATAAGATTGTCTATTGTTCTATGTATTACCCAGTATACGAACAAATTAAGGGATTCAAACATCGATATCGCCAGAAGCCTTAAATCATATATCATAGTTGTTAAGTTTTAAACAGTGGCGATACCGATGACGTAGACATGTAGACAGTGGCGCCGCGGAGCGGTGGCCGATACGGGTAACTAATCCGTTTGCCGCCTTTTCCGCGGTCGCCTTAGCAGATGGGAAATTAAAAAAGATATAGGTTCAACAGTTTTAACAATCGATAATTGCTTCAAGAAGCAATTATCGATTGTTAAAACTGTTGTCATAACGTTGTAAATTAATATAATCAGAATAAGCATACTGATTGTACAAAAATACTATTGAGATTATTCATAATACAAGTATTGTATGGAAATATGGACTTTCATTTAACAATAGTTAATTTTTAAAAGATTAAAAATGAAAATACTGAATTTGTAAATGTGGGTATTGCCTGATTAAATCCTACTTCTATGTCAGGCAAATAAATTGTTAGCAAACTATATCAAAAACTCAACAATCAAGTAAGTTCAAACTATCTTCTATTGTAAATCATCTCTCCGCCTTGTCGACTCGTCAAAACTAACTTACGACGTAGAAACTCGTCTATATTGAGGCTTGAACAACAGTCACCCTGGGATGGTTGTTTGCCATAATTTTATTATTATAATTATACTACCGAGGACAAACAACCATTGGATGATGTTTTCTTAATACAAACAGTAGGGGATGTATGTTTTGGTCGAGTTTTGATACTTGGTTTTCTTTATTAAAATTGTTATTTTCGTCTAAAAAAATAAACATCTGTCTATTTTCAAAGATTTTTTTTTACAATTAACTTAGTAAAATTAATTAATAAGTTTTAAGACTTTTCTTAACTAAGGACTTACATTAAATTTATGCTTATATTGTGCTCATAATGTTATGGTAGTCTGAACCATTTTAACGTTATAAGATATTTTTATTGAAACAAATGAAAATAAAATACTACAACAATTACATACTATTAAGATAAGGCTTAAGTTTATAAAATAAAAATTTAATTAAAAAACTAAACTAAATCTAAAAATGGCCCCTGCGGCATTGTGCCGAAGACGCTGGCAGCATTTCCTCGCTGAATAGTAAGACTAATTTTCTGTGCGAGGTAGCTGCCAGCTCTTCGGTCACCGGTAGTATCTTTAAGCCTCTTCGCGATTTTTTTGAAGAGGCTCAAAGCTCCTGGGCCCCATTTAACATTTATATTTTCTGTTATTATTTACTTGTTATATGTAAACCGGCTGTAATATGCAGAATTATCTAGAATTATTTGCTGTAAGGTGCAGCTAAGCAATCTAGACTGCGTGAAATTAAAACTAATCGGTAATATCTTCCGTGTTTTACATAATTTACTAGTGTTATCTATATACCTTATATATGCCCGTATAGCGGAAAAGTGCTTTCACAATTTCACCAAGATGTCACTCTAAATGATGTAAAACACGGAAAATATTTCGATTCGTTTGTATTGTCCCACATATTATACATATTGTACATAATTTTCAGACACTTTTTGTTAAATGCAGATTTTTTAATAGTTGGCCCTAATTACATATTTTTGTATTGTTATTTAGAAAGAGGTTTAGTTGCAGTATCACTTCCGATAGTTTTAGTAATTAACGAACCACAGCTAATATCCATATATCGAGTCCACTGAGTTACTCGATACTCCTTGGATGTCTCACCATTTGTATGAAAAAACCCTTTGTTACCCACCTTTTACAGTAATATGTTGATATTTAAGTGTTTTTTACTTATAAATTCCTTTTATTAGGTTCAGGTACTATTTTTGTACACTGATTCAATACATATCGTATTATATATTTATCATATTTTTTTTTGTAATAGAAAACTGGGGCCTATTGCATAATGACTTGTTACTAATAATACAAGCGGACGTCTCTTTCGATTGAAAGGGGTTGAAAAGAGACTTCCGCTTGTAATATTAGTTAGAATTCATCATGCAATAGGCCTCCGGTCATGAAATAGTAGAATGTCCCAAGTAAGAATACTTTCATACGTACTTAATAAGAGAACAACGGTTGGAACTCACTTCACTGTGTTAGAGTTGACTGCTCCAACAAATTGTCCAAGTCGACCGACGGCAGGCACACTGAACTAACTATGTCCACACGTTCATCGTTACATAATTGTAGTCCAGCGGGGTAATCACGTAACTTTTGTACTACCGTTAGGTAGATTTTAATGTCAAATTTTAATTGTCCGCTGGCGAATCACGTAACTTTATGTACTAACGGTAGATAGATTTTTCTGTCAATTTTGAAGTATAAATGTACCGTTAGGTAGATTTTAATGTCAAATTCTAATTGTCAGCTCATACATTTATACTTCAAAATTGACAGTAAAATCTATCTACCGTTAGTACATAAAGTTACGTGATTCGCCTGCAGGAATAATAAGGCGTCAAAACCAGCCCTTGTCTCTATTAAAATTAGGGCGTCGTCCAATTTCAATAGCCTCGCGGATAAGTGTAAATATGGGTTCACTAATGTTTCGACGAAAATTATTTAGCAAATTTTTAACTCGCAAACTTTGTATCCCATATTTTGATTTGGGCGAAGTTTTATTTCCCAACTCAACGTTTAGCAACGATATCATTTCCCAACTAATGATTTGATAAATTATTGTTAGGCAAAATATTACCTGGGATTTGTTTAAGATGTC
Source organism: Epiblema foenella (assembly GCA_963556455.1). Classification (NCBI taxonomy): domain Eukaryota; kingdom Metazoa; phylum Arthropoda; class Insecta; order Lepidoptera; family Tortricidae; genus Epiblema; species Epiblema foenella. Next base: position 21,638,395 of record OY747103.1, on the reverse strand, counting down.
ATTTATGTATTCGTCAAATGTATTGATTGGCATACCATACTTTTAGCAACATACATACTTTTAGCACTGATATCATTTCCCAACTAAGTAATTATTTGATAAAAGTATACCTATCCGCGTAAGTAAATAATATAGTACTAAGTAGTAAGCAATAGTAAATAGTAAGTAGAAATATGTACTGTAAATTTATGTACTTTCATACGTGTTTTTCAACTGTTCGTTTCACGTAAATGTAGCTTCTTTCATCGCGTTTCGCACCCGGTGTTTTATTTTTCACTTCTGTTCCGAGCACTTCACAACCTGCTATTGCTATTACTTTGTTTACGCCTGCAGGCCGATTGAGTGAATTGCTTCTTACGTAATAGCACTGTTTCTTTCTCTATGAAAGAAAGAAAGAAAAAACATTTATTCGTGGCACAGACACAGTACAAATTAACATAACACCAAAATACAGAAAATAGCCACGAAATGGCCATTGGCTGGAGCTGGTCTTCCTTTGGGACCACGAGAAGCCACGAAAGACAAAAACACTAAAATCACAAACAACATAACAATTAAATAAATGTCATATGAAGATTTTATTTTATACAAGCTTTTGCCCGCGACTTCGTTCGCGTGAACTTCTACTGACTATTCCTTTCCCCTTCGTAGATAAATTCTGCAAGTTATAAACAACTTAACTTTGAGTGACTCACTCAAAAACTTAAACGTTTTTACGTCTCAAAATCAACCTTACAAAGTTTCTTACTTATACAAATATATTAGCAAGTGAAATGGGCCCTCTTGAAAGGAGGCATGTGCTCTGAAGTAGGATGTAATAAGCGGATAATGAAACAATTTTATACTAGCTTTTCCCCGCGACTTCCGTTTGCGTAGAACTTGTTCATCGAGATAGAATTTAAATGCTATTTAATTATATTAGGTGCTGACCTAGTCATCGCTATTCAATACAAACTTCGACCCTTTTAAGGGATGATTTCCGGGATAGAAAGTATCCTATTTCCTTCCCCGGGACTCAAACTATCTTCGTACCAAATTTCATCTAAATCCGGTTCAGCGGTTTGCGTGAAGAGGTAACAAACACACTTTGCATTTATTGACCGAGTGAAACGAAGGCCTCTGCTTCAGCTTCGACAAAAATATTATATTTTGAATAAGATCGTATGAATGCAGTATAAAAAAAATATTTACATTTATTCACCATATATCTTATGCCGCCATCTTCCAGGCCCGGAGATCTCCGGGAACATCACAAAACAATGTCATTGTTTGTTTTTTTCGAAGAGCGGCAACGGGTTTGACGATTTTTTTGTTACCATAATATTCAGTTCCGACTGAAAAATATTATATTTTCCTTTATTCATGATTATACCTAGTCGACCCCACACTACAGTCGATGGCAAAAATAAATCCTCCTTAATCCTTTCTGAGAGATTTAGATACATGGCTGATGGCAGTGGTCATCGTCTGAGGTCCAGCGCCAACCTTACTCTTGCTCTACCGTCTAATAAGACGCGAACATACTCTAGATCTTTCACGGTACGCGCTGTGAAGTTGTGGAACGAGTTGCCCTTGTCAATAAGACAGTCCCAGTCCCACTCAAGAGCAATTTGAAGAAATTGTGGCTCTCCAACGACTTGTGATTTGGTTGAATACTATATATATTTATTTACGTATATTAATTTAAATACGTATATATTTATAATATGTATTTATTATATGTTATAGTTGTTATATATTTATTTGGTTTTGGTTTTAGCTATAAGTTTCCTTATTGAAAAGTTTTAGTACACTGTGTAAGTTTGTCTATCTCATTCTCCCACTATACACTCAATCCCTCAAAGGTTAGCTGGAAGAGATCCCTCATAGGGATAAGTTCGCCTTTGTACTCTAATCTTATGTGACATGTATATTGTTTTAACCTGTTATTGTGTACAATAAAGTGCTTACATACATACATACATAAATTTACACTTTTGCATGTAAACATTTTTGCCGTCGACTATACATCCATCGAGCAAAGAGCAAACACGAAAAAAGCCAAACGGCAATACAAACAGCGCTGCGATTGAATTTACTTAAGGTTGCACTAACAGATTTAAGGCCGACTTTTGTATCCCCAGTAAAAATAAGCTCTGTCTTTTTTCTTCATATGAAAATAGACAGTGACCGCGATAATTTTAACTGACGGATGATTTTATCTGGAGATTGAAAAACGACCATTATTTGCTTGTTGATTTGAGTGCCTGGTGATTTCTTGTTAAAACTTGCTCTGTGGGTATGTTGTTGTTTTCTCGTACTAGTGAGCCGAGAAGTGAGAATTACGATTTGAAACGGGATATTTACCATGTATATTTGTATTTTTGAGTTCCCGATATTTCGGCACTGTTGCAAGCGCCATTATCAAGGATTAACTGACGTGCTGCGAGTTTTAGTTGTGGTCTACCCACACACCATAGGGCGATTCTCCGAGCGTTTGAAACGCTCGTTTCTAAAGTCATTATCGACTCAAGATTATCTACCCAAAGTTTGGATAAACCGGCGAAAACATTGATCAAATAAGACTCGGACCCGACATTGGTTTTCACTTTTGACAAAGTTTATTCAGATCATCGTCTATTTTAACAATATTTAATGAAACGACAATGACGTAAAATAACCGCCGTAAAAACGCTGAATATTCGCCCATAGCTATCTACCCTCTTCCTGGTTCGCTTTTTTCGCACAGTGTCACCGTCACTACCACCGTCCGCCTTGTCACTTGAAACTCGATTACGGTCACGACACACCACACTCACAGTATCAATACGCGAGTTCTTTCCGGAAACAGTAGGAGTTACGGGAGTTTTTTTCGTAATTCTAATGTAAATGACCATGTAAGCTTGAAATCTTATATCGAGAAGTGAGAAGTTTAAGTCGTGGCTTTTCCTTAGTGGAACTTAGTTCTATTCGGTTTGTATTAATATACTACCACCAACCACCACCACCACCACCACACCGCGCACCAGCGCGAACTCGTTTACCACATTAGCTTGGTACTTCCATCACAACCCCCGACGCGTCGTGTACCGGTCCCTGGGATTCCAGGGATCATAACAAAAGAATGCTATTGTTTATTATTTTCGCCGGGACACGACGGCTTAATATGGCAGCCTTTTATGTCCATCATCAGATCAGCTCGCTGTTATAATAATTTGCATTGTCATAGAGAGATATGAGGCGGGCTTAAGGCACTCAAAGTTCTTCATGGAAGGAGTGGATACAGGCTGGACCAAAAAACTTTGGTAATACAGCAGAAAGCAGCTCAGGATGATAACTGGGGTGTTTACAGGTCACTTCGGGGTCAAAGGAACCTTGGCCAAGATGGGACTAGCAGACGACACAGAATGTAGGATGTGTGGCGAGGATGACGAGACAATGGAACACTTACTGTGTGAATGTCACCACACCCTTGCCAGACAAAGAATGAATGACTTTGGCAATGGTTACCCTGAACCAAAGGAATTTAGAGTACTCCCGCTGAACTCCATCATTCGGTTTGTGGAAATGCTGGAGAGCAGCTTGGAGTAGGCATAAAGGAGGGGGCAATTGCACAGAAGATCCCACTGGGTCGAAGTGCATCCGCTAGGGCCTTCATCTAAATAAGATAAGATAAGATTGTCATAGAACTTACATAATGCCAAATTGTAGCTCAATCGATTGAGGTTAACTAGTAACTAGGTTAACTAATCTAAAACTCAGTAGGAAGATTTGTCCGGCGCATACAGTAAAAGCTTGTAAAAGGAGCGGCGGTGTGCTTATTTTTATTTATTTAATCTTTATTGCACAAAAGAAAAACTTATAGTACAAAAGGCAAACTTAATGCCAAAAGCATTCTCTATCAATCAACCTTAAGGCAAAGCAGAAAGATTGTGGGCGGTGCAACTTATAGGAAAAAATCTTAAGTATGTAAAATAATAGGGGGAGGTTATATATGATACGATACGATATTATACAACATATATAATATAAAGCTATACATAAATAAATACAACTACATACATACACATACATACGAATATAGATGAAACGTACGAGTCAGATACATTAAGAGTCTTTATTTCTGCCAGCAAAAAACTTAGATAAGATCTTTTTAAAAACAGGCCTGTTTGGAGATCGTCTAATATTTTGCTTGTAATCGTTCTAGAGTCGCAGGTGTCCATAGGGGTATCTACTTACCATCAGGCCGTATGCTTGTTTGCTACCGTCGTTGTATTAAAAAACTTACGGCACTCTAAAACTAGTGTTTGTTTGATTTACTTTTTAACCCATAGAGCAGAAGTCAGTCCGACCCAAGTCGGGCCTAGCTGACTTTCTTGCTGGACTCTTCTCAGCCTGGCTAGGTTTAGTGAACCAGCGACAAAACTCCCAGAAGCTCGATTCCACACACACCGCAGATTTAGTGTAGCCGCTCAATCAATCTCACTGGAGCGCAAACTTAGAGTATTCCAGTGTTTTAAACCGCCCGCGTGGTCGTGTCGGAGGTTTTCCCCCGGATTTTCCCCAAGCTCTCCAACCGCGTACTCCTATCGCTTTATTGGGGCCGGCCTATAAAGCCACAGTCAGGTTCAAAGAAAAAAAAATAACAAGTAGCTAACACAACGCTTCATTCTCTTGACATAGAGTCCGTGTGTAGATCGTTTTGAGCTCTAGGCCCGCGTAGTTACTTCTGAAAGAAAGAAAGAAAAGAAAAGAAAGAAAGACGGAAAGAAAGAAAGAAAGCATTTATTCACTGCACCGAAAGACACCCCGTTACAAATATAACAGACTCAGTACATGAACATATTATAATTAAAAAGTGCGTCTTCAAATGTATAAAATAAGATATTATGACTTATGACATAGTATTTCAGAACTTAATGATTAATTTTAAATTATATACATAATTTTAATTCACATACATTTTTTGACATGTAAAATGACATTTTACCAATAAAATTTCTGATTCTGATTCTGATTCTTCGCGGCAGTGAATCGGTTGCTGTCTCAGCATTATGCCGCGTGTCAGACACCTGCAGCGCTAGACTTCTGCTAACTGTACAGCTTTATAACTCATTGGCTTAGTTTCTAACCTAGTTTGCATCACTTTGTTGCTTGATTGGACAACGGTCTCACGGGACGAAACACTCTCATTCCATCGTATTCTGTTCGCACAATTCTAATTGTATGTGTACAAATTTGAATCTTATGCCAGGGACTTAAGTTCCAAAACGTATGCAAATGTAAATGTCACTGGTGTGTGAAGTAATGGAATGAAGTAAAATTAAAAAACCGGCCATGTGCGAGTATCTATAAAAACGGCAAAAAATCACGTTTGTTGTATGGGAGCACCTTAATTTTTTTTATACCACGTCGGTGGTAAATAAACGGGCTGCCCGTCTGATGGTAAGCGGTCACCGCAGCCTATGGACGCTTGCAACTCCTGGGGGTGTCATTTTACTCTGTTAGTACTTATAGTTATTGCGGCAACAGAAATACATCATCTGTGAAAATTTTAACTGTATAACTATCCGGTTCATGAGATACAGCCTGATGACAGATAAACAGACAGCGAAGTCTTAGTAGTAGGGTCCCGTTTTACTCTTTGGGTACGGAACTTTAAAAAACGCTATTAATAATCATCATCATCCTTCTATCCTAAAAGAAGCCCAAAGGTCCACTTTGGCACCTAATCGCAATATTTGGCGTAGGCACTAGTTTTACCAAATCCGACCATCCAACCCAGAGAGAAAGAGAGTGAGCTAGACTTAGGTTTAGACCAGTTTACGGTAGAAATCAATATTACGCTAAAATACAATAGATCCGATACACCGGAATCTGCAACTTCAATTTTGACACCAATTAATTATTTAAAGAAACAAACCTAGTCCCACCGCCTACCTGAAAGCACTCGGAAGCTCATTTGCAAGTTCCCCAATTAGCCTAAAGCTCTCGCAGGCACGTCATTCTCTCTAATTAGCATCGGCGCATCGAGGACAGGCTGCGGTGAGCTCCAAAAGCTCCGTGAACGCCGTAGAGATTTAGAGCTTAAAGCTTTTGCATTTTAGAGAGGCATTTTAGACTAGGGTTTTGGCGGACGAAATTCAACCGCTTTGGGATTAAGGTTTTGCTTCCATTTTACGGGATTTATGAGCTTGATTCCTATCTTTAAGAGATACTTTAGTTTATTTTTGTATGTATTAATAAATAGTAGATTTTGTCTCAATGCAGCAAAATGATATATATGGCATGGACGGTATAATGAATCCTGAGTGAAAAGATTCTACAATAGAATCCTGAGCGTAGCGCGGGATTCTAAACTAGAATCTTGAGCGTAGCTAGGGATTCAAGTATTTACGTCCAAGACAAATAATTTTGCTACCGTATAACACATATACTGGTCTTATCTTATCTTATCTTATTTAGATGAGGGCCCTAGCGGATGCACTTCGACCCAGTGGGATCTTTTGTGCAATTGCCCCCTCCTTTATGCCTACTCCAAGCTGCTCTCCAGCATTTCCACAAACCGAATGATGGAGTTCAGCGGGAGTACTCTAAATTCCTTTGGTTCACACATATACTGGTAGTACCAGGCGAGATTTATCCTCAATCTTCCCCTCGCTTTCCTTCTATGATGTTCTTTATATAATCGTCGTGTCGTCTATGAAGACCAATCATTTTCCTTTTTTCTAGTTTCTATAATTTCTTATAATCTGCTTTCCTCCTCCACTCTCCTCAGCTCTTCTTCGTTTGTAATACATAATACCTGAAAATTTACCACGAATTCAAGCACGCAATCTCAAGATTAAGGTAAAAATTGGATTACGATCTATAAAACGTAATACCCGTGGATTTTCAAAGTACTACGCTCAAAGAAAGCGCTTTGCATCATCTTTTATAATGCGCACTTCTAAGGTTTGGAATTCTCTGCCGGCGTATGTGTTTCCGAGCTCATATAACCTAGACGTTTTTAAGGCACGAGTGAATAGGCACCTTCCGGGTGAGCTCGCTTCATCGTCGGCCTCATCTTTGCCCCCTGGCTAGATGCTGGCCAAGAGCGATCCCATTTATAATAAAAAAAAAGAATACAATCTCTCAAGCATTTCTAGCTAAAAACGTTTTGTTGTGGTTAAAAATACGTTTTTCTCTTGAAGCTCTAATAGGCACTTACTCCTTTGAGACTGGGCACTCAATATATCAGGAGCAAACGTGGCACACACAAAAGGCTTCTAATTGTGTTGGAAACACGATACAAACCGGTATATTCTGTTTAAGTTGTGATACGTTAAAAGCATTCGAGCTTAAGTGGTGATGTTGCATTTTGTTTATTTTTCTCTCTGCTTTCAAACGGTTTTTACTGTAGGGTAATTTTGTGTCACTTTTCGAATTAGCGTTGGACATAACGACTGACATTTTCACTGTCATTAGTTTATAAGGGTCATCATAATAATCATCATTGTAGGTTGTCACTGTACTCGGTGTCACTTTGTGGTGGTTTAGTTTAAGTGTTGAATATTAAATAATACATGACAAAATTGAACAAAATGATTCATTGTCAAGAACATTACTAACAATGTACTTACATAATAAAATTCTGGAAAAAGACGTTCGGGAAATTGAACAATTTCACTACAAAACATTTATTTCAAAATTAACATCAGAGCTGACTGAGTCATTGTTAAGAGTGGAACGTTACTAACAATATATATAATAATATTCTGGAAAAAGACGTTCGGGAAATTGAACAATTTCGCTACAAAATATTTTTTTCAAAATTAACATCAGGGCTGACTGATTCCTTGTCAAGAGTGAAACGTTACTAACAATGTATATAATAATATTCTGGAAAAAGACGCTCGGGAAATTGAACAATTTCGCTACAAAACATTTATTTCAAAATTAACATCAGAGCTGACTGATTCATTGCCAAGAGTGGAACGTTACTAACAATGTATGTAATAATATTCTGGAAAAAGACGCTCGGGAAATTGAACAATTACGCTACAAAACATTTATTTCAAAATTAACATCAGAGCTGACTGATTCATTGTCAAGAGTGGAACGTTACTAACAATGTATATAATAATATTCTGGAAAAAGACGTTCGGGAAATTGAACAATTTCGCTACAAAACATTTCAAAATTACCATCAGAAACAGGTAAACAAGTCAAAATGTCATTATTACGACTATACTGATATTACTGACCTGTTGCATATAATTAAGAGTAATAACGCCCTCTTGACAATGGTCATATATTTCTAGTCGGGCTTTATAGTGACTTGGCAATGAGCATGGATACCAAACGAGATAGAGTGACAATTTCTTTAATTATAACATTTATTGATTTACAGGCGGTAATAATAGTTAAATAACAATAACTTAAATAATATTACATCTAACTTAAATCTAAAATAGCCCCTTGGGGTATTGTACCGAGGATGCTGGCGGCATTTCCTCGCTGTATCGCAATGCTGATACGTTGTGCGAGGAAGTCGCCAGCTCTTCGGTCACCAGTTACGTCAATCAAACGCTTCGCGATTTCAGTAAATAACTTGTGCGCGCTGGGACCCCAAGGATCAAGAGTTTCAATTCTTTAATGGAAATCACATGTTAACTTTTTATGTTTCTAAACAAATGTTTGCTAAAAGCTTTGTAAATCCCAAAAACAGCTAGTCATACCTCATCATGTCGAATCATGGGCGTGCGACACTTATACTTTGGGTCAGGATGACGGGGCAAATCATTACGTAAATAAGGAAAAATGCTTTATTTTCTACTTTCATTTTAACTGTAACATTTATACATCTCTTTCTACCTCTTTGCTTAGCTTGTAAGTAATAAGTAAGCAGACTATCAACAATACTGAATTTCGTCCGATGGAAATAATTGAACTTTTAACTAAGTAACCGTTACTTATTTTGAACCTAAACCGAAAAAAAGTGATAATTATGGCACTCAAGTATACTTTTCTAATCCTCAAATGGGAATTCAAAAAATCTTTAATTACGTTCGTTTGAATTTGTGTACTAAACGCAGTATACACTCAAACGTAACTTTGGGCAAAACCTAGTAATCGGCATTATACCAAATTAATGCTTAAATATAAGTTAAGACAAGAGATTTGTTTAAAGTTATATCTAATCAAGCGTGAAATGGTACTAGAATGAAATGTATACTTTCGCATTTTTCCACAAGGCTACTTTGCCGTGACAAATCCACGTATTGTCGTCGAATCGTATTAGTGTCTGAGGGGTAATCAGTCTTCCTACGAGTATTATTAGGCTGTCACTGTCACACTTGAGATGTGCGTATTTGCGCGATATAGATAGGTATATTTGGTATTAACCTATTGAGCGCCAAGCATTACATACAAAATGACGCATCACTGATGCCACGCGTTCAACGCGAAATTAAACTTTATGCAATCGCGTATAGATCGCTATTGCTTTGGCCAGGCTGTCGGCTGTAGCAGTCGTTGGCGTCCATGGTACGATTTTCCGAGGACGTGAATAGCCGACTGTGGCGGTCAAAGGGTTTGAGGTGACTTTAGTCGTATAGTGGTATTTTTCTAATATGTCCGCACAGCCATAAAACGCTTATCGTTAGCAGCTCAAAACGAAAGGAAGTATGAAAAAAGATAATCCGCATAAATAGCTACCTTCCGTTCTAATTTATAAGGTTCAAGTTGTAATGACTTGGCAATAAAAGGTCGGAGCTTACCCAGGTAGTCGGCCGGCATAGCGCGTAGCAAAAGGCGGCTACTGTTGTATAGCTTTTCGTATTAGAAAAATACCACTATACATGGGAAGGTACGTGAGGAAAATCAAATTGATTTAACCTACATGAATTATAAAATTAACATTGAATGTTACCAATACCATGTTTTTTTTAAGATTTAAAATTAGGTGAACATAGAAGCAGTGGTCGTAAACATACAATACATACATCATTGAATTTGCATGCATGTGCTCGCTCGCGCGGCGACGGCCATCGACTGACGGGCGGCCCCGGGGCGCGCGAGCGTTAGGTATCTAAAGCTTCGCGCGCCGCCCATTGCAAGCCCCCTGATGAAAGATTAGAATAAGCGACAATTATGTACTTACTGACTATGATAAATTACTTTTTTTAAACCCAGTTATCAAAACTTGTTATTGGTTATTATGGAAATGAGAACGAAGTTTACATTACCTTAAAACAGTACCGTAAAAATATCGAACATCCCGCATTGTAGCACAGTCTCGTTTTGTTCAGAAAAAAGGAGGACATAAGTTTCCGAAAGACAAAACTGTCTGAAAGCACTGACAGTCATTGACCCGTTACTCATATTTGCCATAATCAAGCTCAGGTATTGCAAAATAGTCACCATATTGTTCCAATTAGATATTAACTCGCGCAATCACAAAGAGTGATATTTGACATTTCTGAGACCTCACGCTACACTAACGCTTCTAGCGGCGCATACGCGGTAGCCCTCATTATATTTAACAAAATATTTTTATTTGTAAATACGTTACATACATTATTATCGCTGTACAGCCAAAGGCATAAATGTTGGTTAGGTACGTATCCAAAGCGACAATAATATCTGTACCCTTATGCCCTTGTTATTAAAATTATCTTCGCAATTCTGTCACTGTATTGCGTTTCAATATTTTGCGATGTTGTCTGTCGACGTTATACTTATTTGCGGAGGCATTATTGAAAAGATACAGATACCTAATATATAATGGATATTCCATTTGATATGATGCCTATTTATAACATACTTTGAATGCTCGGGAATCTAGAAAAACAAACCGTTGCTACTAGTAATACCAGAATAATAAACAGTTCTGCGTAAATCTAAATAAAGAATACCCGTGTGTGGATTAGTCTATCCGTAGTCTATTATTCATGTTAAGGCTCCTTCTCAGTCAAAAATTGCTCATCTATTTACCATTTTTATATGAATTAAGACATATCTTGACATTTTCTCAATGTTGCTATCTAGAACGGGAGTATTGCAACCTAATGTTATAAATTTCAAATGTATGTTTTCGATTTTTCATTAAGAAATATCGTTCCAAACAACAAATCGACTATTTTCAAGCTAAAAACTTTTTTTTCCGCTTAAATTCTACCACACACAATAAAATCAAAAAATGGCTGTGTTACTATCTAAAAATTTAATAAAGTCATCGTATCCTTTAATCACTTTATTGGTGTTATCAATAATTTGGACATAATTTGAAATTAAGAACTGAACCATCTGACGAAACATTCAAACGTCAACTGAGAAACTTTTTATTAGAAACCCCGTTATATTCTATTAGCGAATACATGGAAATAAAATATAGTTGACATTGTTTCATTTAATTTAATATTATTGATTTAATTTAGTTCCTGTTTTAATATTTACTTTGACGATCATTACGAAATATTGATATTTAATTTCCTTGTTATCCGTGTTTAGAGTACCAAAAATATTAATATTCATGACGATCCTCTCAGGTGAATTTTATCATACTCATTGTATTATTTAACTGCTATTTTATTCATTGATTTTTAATTTATTTTGTTTTATTTAATGTTATTGACGATCACAATAGAGATTTCTGTAAATTGACATTGTAATTTATATTGTAATCTTATATTGTGAATAAATGAATCTGAATCTGAATCTGAATCTATCAAAACATTTTAAAACTTATAAGGCCTCTTAACGCGAACGTTCAAGTGCTCCACACTTGTATTCTTGGTAAAATGCAAAAGTTTCCCGTCAATCTAATTTTAGATCGACGTACACGTGACGAGATTTGTAACGGACTTAGAGCAAGATGTAGGGATGGTTACCCAATTCGATTTCTGGGCCACTTGGTACCTTATCACAGTGACGGTGGCTCTAGCGGCTTTCATATAAAAAAATCAATATTGATTTTCACTGTGACAAGGTACTTTGGCGATAGCACGAAGGTACGAGGTGGTTGACTTTACTTTGAAAGGGCCAAATCGGGCGTGTAATGTCAAAATGCTGCATCTCTAAGGTTTGGAATTCTCTGCCGGCGTTTGTGTTTCCGAGCTCATATAACCTAGACCTTTTTAAGGCACGAGTGAATAGGCACTTTCTGGGTGAGCTCGCTTCATCGTCGGCCTCATCTTTGCCCCCTGGCTAGATGCTGGCCAAGAGCGATCCCATTTTTAATAAAAAAAAAAACTCGATTTATTCGATTAGCGAACATCATTTTAAGCTGCTTTATAACAATTGATTCAACGATTTTTTACATTTTCAGTAACATGTAATTAAATTTCACGACAATCGGTTAAGATATACAACATGTAGAGGAGAACAGACCGACAACCGCCGGAAAAAGGAATAGGATTGTGCGGGCGAGAGTGATATATTGAATATATACAATACATTTGATACGATAGAATCTTGATTGTAACGAGGGATTCTAAAGCAGAATCTTGAGCGTAGCAAGGGATTCAAGTGTGCGCAAGACGGAAAATATTTTACTACCGAATGACATATACTGCTTTTCCCACGGCCTATGAAGCCCATTGCTATAAACATGAATTGCCTTACAAATAATACTAATAATAATAATAAGGAAGTAGCTACATATTTGCGGCGTTTGGCGTCGAAACGTAGGGGCCGTGGGGGCCAAACGCGCGTCGACTATATAAAGATTTGTCGAAGCGCCAAATAGAAGCTTCTGGTGACCAGAGGGCTGGCTTCTATTTCGCTCAGCGAATAAATATTGCCGTGCAGCGAGGAAATACAGCCAGCCTTCTGGGCACCCTACCATTTGACAGCGATCTGGGTCAATTTTTTTATTTATAATTTTAATTTTAATTAGATTATTTGTTTTATTATGTGTTTATATTATAAATTGAGGTGTTTATACTCTTATGAATAAATAATTTTGGTATCGAGTAGAACATACTGATTTTCACACCTTCTATGAGGAAAGGCGCTATTGTTGCTCTCAAATGAGGGAAGAAAAGTACATGTTTGATCCCTCATTCGAGGGCTACAATTACTCTTTTCTGAATAGCAGGTGTGAAAAGTATTTTACCTCAGCTGGACCAGACACGGCCAAAGAGACTTAAGTTCTAAGAGAAGATTTATTTAAAAAAAAACAAACCTTTATCGTGACAATCTATAAGCAAAAACAAACTTGTTATATCTATTCGCTATCATTGAAATGGGTATTTAAATTTTACAGCCGCACTCATAAACAAAGCCGTTAACAGCTATGTAAATTTTCCAGCAAGCACTTTGCGAATTGTCCATACTTTGTACGAGTATAAAACTTTGCGGGAACGACTTATATAGCGAATATATTTCATGAGGTCCATTAACAAATTAGACATTTTGTTTAATTATTACATTTAATGGAGCTATTACACTGCACTAAGCATTTTCAGAACTTATTTTACTAGAGTTTACGTGAATCATTTTCCTAGAACCTTAATAAGTGTAGGTTTTTGGAATAACCCACTGGACGATTCCGATTCCGGAATTGCACTTTTTCTTAATATTTTGTCTTTACCGATCCCGGATTGCTAACGACTTTTAAGGCCGGGTTTTATAAAGATCCGTTAGACCAAATTGCAGATCAATTTTCAGTAACTCAGTACATTTTTTGACATAACAAACCGACATAAGGTCTAACGGATCTTTATAAAACCGAGCCCTAGTGATTCTTTTTTGGATTAAACTATTTTGACATTTAGGTGCCCACGTATAGAGTAAACCGGTGTAAATAAATAGTTTAAAATGCACTTAGATTTCCTTAACGACAACGACACCAATCAACTTTAACCTTTTTTTACCCACGACGGAACGGAGAAGGTATATGCGTTTAAGGTGAGAGGTTGTTTGTTTGTTTGTTTGTTTGTTTGTGTGTGCACATCAATATCTTCGAATCGGCTTGACCGATTTAGAAACGGTTTTCTGCAATAGGTTTGTAGTTTAGTCGGGCAGAAACTTAGCTAGGAGTTACGATGATAACTCGCCAGGGGGCGCTGCAGTAAACATTTTTCACTTGCTAAAGTGCGCGTGAGTCCATTTTCTCCGGAACTGCTGGGTCAGCATTTACGATTTCCATAGAATGTGGTGTGGAGTACATGCACTTTAACTCTGAGGATCTGATTGATGATGGAGCAGAAAAGCATAGTAGGGTACTGTGCAGAGGTCGGTAATATTTTTGTTTGTTTTTGGTCCCTTTTGTTTATGTTGCATGAACAGACGTCGTACATAACCTTCTGAGGGTCTGATGATGGAGTAAAACCATGCTATAGAGAACTTTGCGATGGCATGTAGTAACTTATTCGTGTTTGGGCTCTTTACATTGTGCTTGCTGAGTAGCTTCTATACATGATCTGCTGAGGATCTGATGATGGATCAGAACAGTATTTTAAGGCATGTTTTAAAGGTATTTATGTAGTTAGTAATAATATGTCATTAGACTCTTTTGATAGTACCTATCTATTGAGACGCCTCTGTACAGGAACTTGAGAAGGCCTGATGATGAAGCACAACAACAGCATAGGGAATTTTGCGAAGGCACATAGGTGGATTACCGTATGCCGACTATTTTAATCCTGTTTGCTGTGTAGCTTCTGTGTGTCTCTTTTGTGTTCTCCATTTGGACCATTCGGGTACGGAACCCTAAAAAGTAACCAGATACTTACATCGTGTGCTTTGCGATGTTGTAATGTTTTGGATACTACCGATGTTAACTAGGTTACTGAGGCTCGTGAAAAGATCTCTGGCGACTCGTGTGAAGTATTTTCCGCAATTGTATTAAATGTCCGAAAAATATCACGCTCGCCGCGCTCGCGTTTCCATCTAGTTGTGATATGACTTTATAACAGGAGACCGAAAAGTATGAAGTAACGTCCAAACTGCATCATAATGTTTGAAAATTTTCGCGACCGCTGCGCTCGCGTTTTCATCTATATGTGATATGGCTTTATAACCGGAGACCGAAAAGTATGAAGTATTTTCCGCACTGCATCATAATGTTTGAAAAATTTCGCGCTCGCTGCGCTCGCGTTTCCATCTACATGTGCTATTACTTTATGACCCGTCCTAGTGACTACTATAAATATTATGTTTGCTGAAATAACATATAAACTTCCTTGGTTCTAAATATGTTGGACGTAAACGTCCCTGTACTCGACACTGGCCCAATACTGTGGTTTGGTGATTAATTACTGTAATCTATTGGCCACTAAGGTGTCGATTACTGGGAGGTTTACCTTAATTGTGTAAACGAAATAAGGTATACTCGTACTTCAAATTGCGTCATCCGATTTCAGTAGTCGTTGCGAAAATGAACCCTGGGTATTTATTTATTTACGCTTTGGGGCTAGTTGGAAGAAATCCGTGGCAGCTGTGAGCAGAAGAAGGGAAAAGATAAATGACAAAGAATGTGCGTCCACGTGGGCTCGGTCGTCGAGTCTTCGGCCCCGCGCCGAACGCCTTCTGACCTCGTGCGCCTCGCCACTCACTACAGGGCCTTTGTCCCTCAGGTTTACTTGTAAGACACTCGGGGCTGGAAGTGTCGACTTGGCGAGCACGCTCCAAGGAGAAGCTTCGGGCCTTCGGTCTTTCGCTGAACAGTTTCTGACCTCATATACTTCGCTCCTCATCTTGGGGCTTTCGGTCCTGAGGTGACATTCGAAGCTGTAAATTGCCGTTTTGGTCTCGTCTTTCGGGCCTTCGGCCCTCGGGCTCGTATCGAGGGCGAGCGCGCGTGCTCCGAAGAGAAGCTTCGGGCTTTCGGCTCTATGCGGAATGGCTTCTGACCTCGTACGCCTCGGCCCTCAGGTTCATTTGTAAGACACTTGGGGCTCGAAATTTTCGACTAGGGCTCGCCCCTTGGGCCTTCGGTCCTCGGGCTCGTATAGCAAACGTGCTCCAAGGAGAAGCTACAGGCCGTCAGCCTTTCGCGGAACAGCTTCTGACTTCGTGTATTTCGCCTCTTAGCTTCGGGCCTTCGGCCCTCAGGTTTACTTGTGGCGCATTCGGGGATAGAAAGTGGTCACTTGGCACTTACTTATTTTTGTAGCTCCTTAGGAAAACATCGGAAGAGAGCTCATTCCACAACCGAAGTGTTCGAGGGTCAAACCTATAGGTATACTTAGACTGCTCTCTAAAAAGATTAAAATAAAGGCAAAATTAAAAATTTTGAAAATACCCCCGACGGATGTTCTCAATTGAAAAATAATTAAATAATGCATTTGAAAATCCCCCGACTCTATAGGAAACAATTACATATAGATAAAAACATTTCTTTTCTAAACGGTTAACTGGTTGCGAGGTATATTTACAAGCCCAGAAAAATCAGTCGGGGGCTGCCATTGCCATGTCAATTCCCAATTGAATTAAAATAGTAATAATAATGAAATTCGAGATAACTTACAGAACGGTATATACTAACTGAATAAACTATTACTTCATTTCAGGGCAGGAAAAGGCAGCCCGCGACGGATTTTTCTGGGCTTGTAAATATACCTCGCAACCAGTTAACCGTTTAGAAAAGAAATGTTTTTATCTATATGTAATTGTTTCCTATAGAGTCGGGGGATTTTCAAATGCATTATTTAATTATTTTTCAATTGAGAACATCCGTCGGGGGTATTTTCAAAATTTTTAATTTTGCCTTTATTATGAGAATTATCCCGCTGGTAAAATTATACACAAGTGCACGTAAACATTTATCGTTGTGGGGCACGTGGAAGGAAAAAGAAGTCGATGAAAATCGCCAACTTGTTGGACCGATGCTGTGAAAATCTGCAGAGGAAATTTGCAGACGTCTATCCGGATGGACGAGAACCGAGCGGCCTGGAGAGCATTAGTGCGCAAAATGACGAACTCATGTAGTCACGACCTTCAGTGCGCAAAGTGACGGCCTCATGTAGTCACGACCTTCAGTGCGCAAAGTGACCGCCTCATGTAGTCTCGACCTTCAGTGCGCAAAGTGACCGCCTCATGTAGTCACACCTTCAGTGCGCAAAGAACGGCCTCACGTAGTCACGGCCTTCAGTGCGCAAAAAACGGCCTCACGTAGTCACGACTTTCAGTGCGCAAAATGATGGCCTCATGTAGTCACGACCTTCAGTGCGCAAAGTGACCGCCTCATGTAGTCACGACCTTCAGTGCGCCAAGTGACCGCCTCATGTAGTCACGACCTTCAGTGCGCAAAGAACGGTCTCATGCAGTCACGAACTTCAGTGCGCAAAGTGACGGCCTCATGCAGTCACGACCTTCAGTGTGCAAAGTGACGGCCTCATGTAGCCACGACCTTCAGTGCGCAAAGTGACGGCCTCACGTAGTCACGACCTTCAGTGCGCAAAGTGACGGCCTCACGTAGTCACGACCTTCTCCATATGAATGCTAATCGTGATCTCTCGGTTTTTCAGCGAATTTAACATGAAGACATGCTCCACAGAAGTCTGGTAACTAGGAACAACTCAGTCGAACGTTTGGACGATGTCTCCTCTTAAAAATTAGCTGAATCAGAGTGATTATAAGTGTTTATTTCGTGGTTTTAAGTGTGTAAAATTAACTTCTATACCATAAAATCAGTACGGAAAGTGTTAACAGTGTTGACTGTCGCGAAGAACAGGCTAGGACACCACAGGTTAGTGACCCTCATCACTTTAATGGAAGGCAATGTCTGTAAGACTTAGACACTAGAAGTCCGTGATTAGTAAAGCCTTCACAGGATTATTCCTTACATAAACTTACACTACCAAATCCCTTCTGAACCTACTTCATACTGAATGTGACTAAAGCAGATGGCTACGTTCCGTTACATTGCCCACTCAGTTGACAAGGGGGGTCGAAGTTGCACCACGTCCGTTGGGAGTACCCACCAGTGACTCACCGCTATCCTACACGTGACCCCTAGGTGGTGCTAAAAGTGCAACAAAAACTTGTAACTTATTGCCACACGATAAATAAACAACCCGGCTCGTTCATTTTCTGTTAAGACAGTTACTAATTTCACAAATATTCAATAAGATACAAGTGAAAACATAAGTTTCTAAAGTTCAGCGACTCTTGAACTACGAAGCTTCTAACTTCACCGGGGCTTGGGAACATATATTTCAAACCAAATACTTTTCTATTCAACTGTATTTTGCTTAAATTTTGTATCTGGCAATATGCCATGTTAAAATGTTCTGGGATAGATAACAGTTGGATGTCGATGTAATGATATGGATTACAATTTAATTTATTACAATACAATCGTTGTTGAAGTATTGTGCAAAGGAACCGTAAATCTACGAGTGAATGAGATATTTATTTAGCATGAATTTCTTATTTGTATAAAATTTACAGCGAATATAAGGCTACGTCCTGAGTTGTCGGTGTGGGGCGGTACGATATGAGTAAACTGTTAACTTTCTATCAGCACGCCTCAGATTTGGTTGAATCAATGCTCAACCTCTCCAACCGGCCACTCCTATCGCTTTATTGGGCCCGGCCTATAAAGTCACAGTCAGGTTCCAAAAAAAAATCTATCAGTGTCAATTGTCAGTCGAAGCAGTTGCCCTTTTTACTGCGCCCCTACTTTTAAATTTGGCATCATATCTGGCGCGGGTTGCGTGGCAGCATGCAATGCAGAGTACTGCAGGCAATAGCCTCGCTTCCCCGCATGCGATATCACTAAGCAAAAGTAATACATTTAATTTATGTTTGTTTTTCTTTTGTTTTAATTGTTTTATTATGTGTTATTATTCCATTCAATGTATTGACGACCACAATAGGGATTCTTTTAAATTGACTTAAATGTAATTTATAATGAAGTCTTGTATTGTGTAATAAATGAAATCTGAAATACTTAAAGTTTCGTTACATTTATTGAACACTTTACAAACCTGAGGGCAGATAATAACAAATTCTTTTCATATTTTATTATATAGCTTAAAAATAAACTTAATACTAAAAACTAGGATAACTATTACAAACGTAACCTATGTGTCCTAAATCGCCGCTGCGGGGGATTGCCCCCAGAAGGCTGGCTGCGTTACCTCGTTGCACCGCAATGCCTATAAGTTAATCGAGGAACGAGCCAGCCCTCCAGTCACTAGTGGTGATGTTTTTTTTTGAACAGTTTGTGAGCGCCTGGGCCCCAGGGCTCAGTAAGGAAATCTCGTGTACGTCAGTAAGCCCACGTAATAAAAAAATACCACTCTTTAATAAAGCCTGTTTTTTACCTCCGCTTATAATGCTTATGTAGGAACCGTAATTGAAGTGTGCAATAAAAAGTATTCTCGCCCCGCCAAGTCAGCAAGTCCCCAAAAGTATACCGAAGTTTTCTTGAAGCATAAACGAACGAGCGCAAACACTTATGCCATTCTCAGAGAAATGGCACTATCATCGTAACGACAAAACAATTAGAAATCTTCCTTATTCACATTGACAAAGGGGTCACATAGCTTGAGATTGTCATCAATCATCCTCTCTCGATAACCGAAATGAATTCATTTAAATCTCTTTTTTTTGAACCTGACTGTGGCTTTATAGGCCGGGCCCAATAAGCGATAAGAGTGCGCGGTTGGAGAGTGGCCTGGGGAAAATCCAGGGGAAAACATCCGACACGACCACACATGTGTTTAAATCTCATTTTTGTTGTTTTGATACTAACCTTAAATACAGAGAGTCGCTAGTAGTAGCGGCTTAGAATGCAAGGCAAACATTTGTGAAAATCCATATTGAAAGGGACCTTATAGCGGCCGACACTTACGCCTTTATTGCTGCTGTTCCAATACAATAGTGAATAGGTGCAACGTAAGCGCCTGCCGCCATAAGGTCCCTTTCGATGTGGATTATCACGTTTGCTGGGATGACGTAGTGGTCTGGGTAGCCAAGTGGTAAAGGCGCTGGTCCGGCAAACCAGAGGCGCGGGTTCGATTCCCCTTAATTAGGCTGCGTGCGAGATCATTATCCATTTTTTCTTCGTATTTGTTCTCTATATCAAATGATTGAAAAGTCGGTTTGATTACTAGACGAACGTCATTCCATTACAAATCGTTATGGCTCTGCCACACTAAGCCGCTCGCGTTGCTCATCGCTCTGTCCCTCCTGCGGTCGATATTGCCTTCACTGATCACACACTGCTCTCATAGCGCAATTAAAAGCAACGCTCCGCACTAGTTCTTTGGCTCGTGCCCAAAAATAATATATATATCGACGTGGGGTTGGCATCGAGCATATTTCATCATCACTACTTCGTAACTAGATATTCACACTGACGCACGGAAAAAATGACTTGGGAACAAAAGAAGCAATGGATGTTATCTTTTCGTACAACCGCAAACGCATGGTAATATTATTTACAACCTAATGTTCAAGTACTTAGGGTTAAAAATGTAAAATTATATATCTGTAGCAACCTTGCTAATCACCTGATTAGCAACATTGTATGTAAACTGTATGCTGGCAATTGCTATGAGTTTTGTATATTACCCACTTTATTTTTAATGATATAGCTTGTTTACCTATTATAGGATTTATAGGTAACGAACTAACTTATAAATACCTTATGCTTTAGTGTAAAACTGCTCTTGATGCATGATAATTTTGTTACTTATATATTTTTCTCATTAAGTGAAATATAATTTCTTTTGAGAATAAAGTTCTATAAACTGAACTAAGATATAAAACGCCACTAATAGGGTTGATTACACTTTATTGGTTATTTCAAAGTGAGCACTGGATCGGTTACAACTTTAAATAGACATTTCATCGTTTAACAGTCGAACAAACAGTGATTATGTACCAAGGTTGCTGATCACGACTTATAAACCTTCAGGATAAGCCTTCAGGCAATTTCAGTACAGTCAGAAACGCGGAGCAGTCTCCGTTTACGTCCGTGCGCCACAAAGTCAGAAAGAATAATCTTCTTAGACAAGGGGCCAGAGCCTTTTATATTGTCAACGTGACTTTAGTTAGTTTAGAAAAGGGTAGTTGTCAATGCATGTTTTAGCAAGTACCCCCACGGACCAAACGCAGACCACTCCCAAGCTGTCACCGCTTGGCGTTTCCAACATTAAACTAAGTTTTCTTAATCTAATCTCGTAGCGTTGATCTGCTAAACAGGCCGTTATGTAATGTATCTCCGACATATAAATATTTTGGCGACAATCTTACACAATTATACCCAGTCCCAAACTAAGCAAAGCCAGTACTATGGGTACTAGGCGACGATATTCACACTTATATAGATAAATATATATACTTAAATACATAGAAAACATCCAACACTCAGGAACAAATTATTCGTGCTTGTAGAAGAGTAATGTGTGCCTATATAGGACAATGTACAGTGTTGGATATATACAGGAAAGGGAGTATCTACGAATTATATACATACTAGCGACCCGCCCCGGCTTCATACGGGTGCAATGCTGGTACTAAATACACTACAGAAATATTATACATATAAACCTTCCTCTTCAATCACTCTATCTATTTAAAAACAACCGCATCAAAATCCGTTGCGTAGTTTTAAAGATTTAAGCATACATAGGAATATAGGGATATAGGGACAGAGAAAGCGACTTTGTTTTATACTATGTAGTGATATACAATAGATAGGAGACACAGGAAGAGACGAAAATAGAGAGATCTCTCAGGGACCGAAGCCCAATGAGAGTTGTTTGGAAGTTATATATAAGCAACAGATTTAAGAAACTTCGATAGCGCGATGCAGAACTCGTCAAATTTTGACACGAGTAACGCCACATGCTGATCACACAAATAAATACCCTGACCGGTATTCGAACCCGGGACTTCTAGCTTCATAGGTAGAGTCACTACCAACTAGGCTAAAGCGGTCGTCAAAACCGACAAAATGTGTAGCGGTGGGCCTGACGAGTTTTATTTTTTTTTATTTTTATTTATTCGGGGCAACAACAGCATTACAGAAAAATAATACAAAACTTAATAGCTAATAACAAAGCCAATTATAGATGTCCACACAAATACAGTTAGTTGAAAAAGAACGTAAAACATAAAACATACAACTGGTAAAACAGAGGCTAAGATGGCAATTCATTTAAGAATTAAGTTTCAAAACATGCGTGTATTACTAATACTTAAAAAAAAAGTTAAGTTACCAAACTATGTATCTGCTTAATTTCCCAGCTACTTCCCATCATGCCACTAGACAAGTTTACTATGTATTTGATTTCCTTAGAATCAGGGACCGTTTTCAGTACGATATAAACGGTATGGTAGCGGTATTGGATATCGGTACCGCTTCGTTATAAAGGTAGAACTATACCGGTTGAAATATAAAGGTACGCTACCGGTATAAAATAACGCTATCGCTAAGTAAACGATATCTTAATGTAAACTCAAAAAAATAGCGGTACCGTTATATTCCGCTACCGAAAAAAATCTTTTGCGGTATCGAATCCTAACCGAAACTCTTCTTTCTTATTCTTCTCTTCTTCATCTTTCTCGTGTGAGGGGATCAAATAACTTAAACTAAATCTTGTTTTGCCAATATTTTGCCACCTCTATTCCTCGGGGTGTAGCTTTCATGAGGTCTTCCGTAGTGCATGGAGCCGGACACAGGGAGCACTGCGTCATATGCTGAGTCGTCTGAATGGTGCCACAGTCGCAGAGTATATCGCTATTTTCCCTTCCGATAACCGAAACGAAACGGTATGACGTCATACCGTCTTAAAACGCTACCTTTATTTTCCGGTTATGCAGTCACTGCTTAGAATATTGTTCAGTCTGAGTACTGTGGTTTGATTACATTACGGGATCCACTTCAGCGCGCGCCGCAAACACTCCACAAGAATGACTGTGCGAGCGAGCGAAGCGAGATATTATAATTTTGGGCATGTGTAAGCCAAGGCTTCGCATAAAATCTTCATCTCCTTGATAATTTTCGACATCTCTGCAGACTTATTATTTAATTAAACGCTACTTTACATTCAGACCTAATAGAGTTATAATGTCTCATAAGTAGATGGTCAATTAGGTGCTTTTTTGCTTACCCTTTAAGACATTTAGAATAACAGTTCAGACAGGGTACAAGGGCGACCGTACCCTCGTTCCTTGATGCAAAAGTTTATATCGTGAATATTGTACGAAGCCGAATCAGATAGTGCTTAATTTACTTCGTTCTGCAGAAAATAATCAATTTAGCTCCATTTAACCCATTAAAGCCGAAAGCGCGTAACTCGATCTTCAATATCGATCATCAATTAACGCCTTTCGCTCATCACAGCAAATGCAGATAAGGTAATGGTTCCTGCGCTTGCCACTGAGGCAATACTTGACGCTTTCAATTTTAATGTTATATTAGCCATAGGAGGTATTATCCTAATTCCTAATAATAATATCCCATAAACAACATTCCATGTAAAAATAGGTCAGTCTCGAGATTCTTACACCGTAACAAGTTGTGGGATATTACGTAGAGCCAAGTTAGGCATTTTTATTAATCTTTATTTACTTACTACATATTTTGAGTTTGAGAATCACACAACTTACCTCATTCATTAATTTTTGCATACCTAAAACTATATAACCTATAGTGTGATTGCCATTTTCTATATTTTAACTGTTCATCATATCATAAGCCAAAAGATGTTATTTACCATCGTCTACCGGTCCCTGGGATACCAGGGCTCATTACAATAGAATGCTATTGTTTATTTTTTTCGCCTGGAGACGACGGACGAAAATTTGGGCCGAAATCAGACTCAATTCCGTCCCTAGTTTGCGACGGCTTAATAGACTTTTCGCAACAAAAATGTAAAAAAAATTGGGGCGAAATCAGACTCAGTTCCGTCCCTATTTTGCGACGGCTTTATAGACTTTTCGCAACAAAAATGTAAAAAAATTGGGGCGAAATCAGACTCAGTTCCGTCCCTATTTTGCGACGGCTTTATAGACTTTTCGCAACAAAAATGTAAAAAAAATTGGGGCGAAATCAGACTCAGTTCCGTCCCTATTTTGCGACGGCTTTATAGACTTTTCGCAACAAAAATGTAAAAAAAGTTGGACCGAAATCGGACTCAGTTCCGTCCCTAGTTTGCGACGGCTTAAAAGACTTCGCAACAAAAATGTAAAAAAAGTTGGGGCGAAATCAGACTCAGTGTCATCCCTAGCTTGTAGAACAAACCTACTGCTTAATACACAATCTATTCCAGCAGGCGAATCACGTAACTTTATGTACTAACGGTAGATAGATTTTAATGTCAATTTTGAAGTTATAATGTTTGTTATAATGCTCGACGACCGGTTTAGCCTAGTGGGTAGTGCACCTGCCTGTGAAGCTGACGGTTCTGGGTTCGAATCCCGGTTAGGGCAAATATTTGTGATGAGCATGAATATTTGTTTCTGAGTCTTGGATGTTTTCTATGTATTTAAGTATTTATGTCTATTAAATATATCGTCGTCTAGTACCCATAACACAAGCCTTCTTGAGCTTACTGTGGGGCTAGTTCGATTTGTGTAAGATTGTCCTCTAATATTTATTTTTTATTATTTATTTATTGAGCTGACAATTAATATTACATTAAAATCTACCTAATGGTAGTACACAAGTTAAGTGATTACCTAGCAGTATTACATTAAGTCTGGTTGTAATACGATAAAGACAATGATCTAAAGACAAAATCCGATTGATCCTGATGAGAGCCCTTCAAGTGCGACAGAGCGGGGAATGTCTACAATTAATTCGATTTCTGAATTCAATTTAAGAGGCCTCATAAGTTTTAAATGTTTTCATTTCAAATTATTGGTATTATCAATACTTTTGACATAATTTGAAATGAAAACATTTAAAACATATGAGGCCTCTTAAATTGAATCAAAAAATGGCTATGTTACTATCTAATACTTTAATAAAATCATCATATCCTTTAATCACTTTATTGGTATTATCAATACTTTTGACATGAAGTGATTAAAGGATATGATGATTTTATTAAATTATTAGATAGTAACATAGCCATTTTTTGATTTTATTGTGTGTATTAGAATTTAAGCGGAAAAACACAGTGTTTGGCTCGAAAATGGTCGATTTGGAGTGATGTTTCAAACGATATTTCTTAATAAGAAAATCCAAAAAACACATTCAATATTTATGATATTAGCTGCCAATAGTTCTAGTTCTAGTTCTAGTAATACTGAGAAAGTGTCAAGATACGTGTCAATTCAATCAGAAAATCGTCTAAATAGATGAGCGTTTTTTAAATGATAAGGACACTTAAGACACTTCCTAATGTCTATTCTTATTTAGAGCGAGTAGATACCAACTATTTACCGAAACACGATTGTTTCAAATGGTAATTAATTTTCGACTCTATTCCATCGTTTCTAATACATATGATAAATAATAATAAATATTTTTGGACAATCTTACACCATTCAACCTAGTCCCAAACTAAGCAAAGCTTGTACTATGGGTACCACGTGACGATATACATACTTATATAGATAAATAGATACTTACTTAATACATAGAAAACATCCAAGACTCAGGAACAAATATTCGTGTTCATCACACAAATAAATGCCCTGACCGGGATCCGAACCCGGGACCTCTAGCTTCGAAGGCAGGGTCACTACCAACTAGGCTAAAGCGGTCGTCATATTTCGTCTTTTACGTTTTCAAAGAGAGCCAATATTGCGAAGTCGTTCAACCAGTTAATTTCTTCTGGGGCTTGGTGTTTGTCAACTAAATGGAGAACAAAATGGATTTTAAATGAGCATTTATTGGTTCGAGTTCCTTTGGGAGCTTATTAGGTCGAAATATACCGGGGATGAAGTGAACTGAATTACACATAAGGGATACAAATTAATACCTAATGTAACTAGTCACTTATGTCTACATCCGTACGCTCACGGGTCGACATGTTCTTAATAATTCATGATGCCGCCGCTTTTAGCATCGCGGAGCGTATCGGTTGGATTCGTCGAGCGATATTCGACCTTAAAATAATCTAGTAGACTAAATTTTCTATAATATGAGACTTCGAATCTTCGAACCCAGGACCGTCAGCTTCACAGGCAGGTGCACTACCCACTAGGCTAAACCGGTCGTCAATCATTATAACAAACATTATAACTTCAAAATTGACATTAAAATCTATCTAGCTAGTAGTCATAAAGTTACGTGATTCGCCTGCTGGTATAGATTGTGTATTAAGCAGTAGGGTTGTTCTACAAACTAGGGATGAAACTGAGTCTGATTTTGCCCCAACTTTTTTTACATTTTTGTTGCGAAAAGTCTATTAAGCCGTCGCAAACTAGAGACGGAACTGAGTCTGATTTCGGCCCAACTTTTCGTCCGTCATCTCCAGCCAAAAAAAAAACAATAGCATTCTACTGTAATGAGCCCTGGGATCCCAGGTACCGGTAGACGACGGTAAATAACGTCTTATGACTTATGATAGAGAGCCAATATTGCGAAGTCGTTCAACCAGTTAATTTCTTCTGGGGCTTGGTATATGTCAACTAAATGGAGAACAAAATGGATTTTAAATGAGCATTTATTGGTTAGAGTTTCTTTGAGAGCTTATTAGGTCAAAATGTACCGGGGATGAAGTGAACTGAATTACATATAAGGGATCCAAATTAATACCTAATGTAACTGGTCACTTATGTCTACATCCGTACGCTCACGAGTCGATACGTTCTTAATAATTCATGATGCCGCCGCTTTTAGCATCGCAGAGCGTATCGTTCGAATTCATGTCGAGCGATATTCGACCTTAAAATAATCTAGTAGACTAAATTTTCTACAATATGAGACTAGAATTGTCTCTGTAGACCTAATAGTTTTGGCGTTAAATACTTTCAAAGTTTGCGAAGCTCGAAAAAATGGTATACTTTGAACGGCTTCATCTCGGACGCTATTTGGTCTACAGAAGCAATTCTAGTCACATATTGTAGAAAATTTAGTCGTTTAAAAAGGTTATAATCGTTTCTTTTCGATTTTTCAAAAACTTTGTCAAAAATCGAAAAAAGCGATTATAATCCTAAATGACTAGTATTTAATAGTACCGGATTTGACGCAAAATACCCTGTACTTTCACGCGATAAGATTACTGTACTATACAGGGCGTCTCACGGCTATGCCACATGGAGGGAAAGTACCTTGAATATTGTAGATGGAACATTTTACTAAAGGAAGACATTATTTGAATTTAAAAAACAATTTAAACTGCATTCACAGATATTTAAATAATTTTATGGTTGAACCGGGAATCGAACCCTACACGTGATAAATTGATTAATTTTGCATTAAAACTGTTAAAATGCATGGTCTTCCTTTTATTTCTGACACTATGTTATTTAGCAAAAAATAATCCTTATGATGAACCCTTTAGATCGGTATGATAAAGCTACAGGGTAATTATTTTTCTCGTGTAACGGGTTCGATTCCCGGTTCAACCATAAAAATATTTAAATATCTGTGAATGCAGTTTAAATTGTTTTTTAAATTCAAATAATGTCTTCTTTAAGTAAAATGTTCCATCTACAATATTCGGGTCCATATTGGCTCACATAACATTACTTGTCATATTATTTTTCATAGTAACGCTTTTTGATCATAGTAATCATTTGTCATACTTTTTTTGCCTCTACCGCTCTAGATCGGGGTTAGGGGGGCCATTCTACTTTTACATGTACATAATTTTCAGGCACTTTTTTTAAATGCAGATTTTGAAATACTTGGCGCTCACTTCATATTTTTATATTGTTATTTAGAAACACCACAGCCATAATAACATTATTTACTATACAAGTATTTAGTGTTGTGTTCCTGGACGTGAGCAAGGTTGCCAGAGCTCCCGAGAATGCACTATGTTGAGAGCGAGGGATCTAAATGTGTTCCTTCTGATGTCAACACAGTGCATCCTCAAATCTTATAATGGGTCGGCAACGCGCACGTGATTCCTTTGGAGCTGCGGGCGTCTATAGTCTGCGGTGGCCACTTACCATCAGATGGACCGTACGCTTGTTTGCCACGGGCGTTGTATAAAAAAAAGAGATTTAATTGCAGTATCACTTCCGATAGTTTTGGTAATTAACGAACCACAGCTATAATATTCATAAATCGAGTAACTCAGTGGTCTTTGGATGTCTCAGCATTTGTATGAACAAATGGTTTTTACCACTGTGTTACCCACCTTTTACAGCAATATGTTAATATTTAAGTATTTTTACATATAGCTTCCTTTTATTAGGTTCAGGTACTATTTAATAATCCTATTTTTGTACAATAATTCAATACACGTCATAGATTTTTTGTAATAGAAAAAGTAGAATGACTAGGCCTCTATCAGATTAATTACTTTTGCAATGCTCTTATCCCATGGGATATTCGACATTAACATCAAGGCAATAGAGTTTATATTACATAAACACTGTATAAAAAACGTATGTTTGTAATGGAACCTCTATTACATTAGTATTAGAATAGAATATCCACTGTGTCGAATTGAAAATAATCGTATTGTAAGATTATTTGAGTTGGCCGAGTTGTGTTAAGTATTCATTGTCATTTTCGCCATAAAATATGACAGTTGATATGTAGGCGCTTAGGCATGTAGTAGGCCAACGTATGGTAAATATTGAAAAAAAAATTAGCGGTGTCACTACTTCACAACCACATACAAAAAAGTTTTTTTAAATTATAATATTTTTCTTTTTTTGATGATAACTAGTATGAGTACCCAAAGGTTGTCTGGAAGAGATAGCTTTTTACCGATGAGACCGTCTGTTGTCTACCATCAACATGTTTAATTTTAATCTTGTTTTCAATGTATTTCCTGGTGAACAATAAAGAATATTTGTATTGTATTGTATGAGTTTTTTGGGTGTGGATGGAAAGCTATCTAAATAACATCATAATTTGACGCTTGAATAAATCCTGAAAATAATACATTAAAAAAACTTTAAAAACCGTTCAAGTGCGAGTCGGACTCGCGCACCGAGGGTTCCGTATACAGATGTGTATCGGTTCCAACCATATTAAATCAGGAAAATCTCAACAACATGGTGTGGAAATTGGACGCCATGGGTACAACGCCATCTATCGGCGACTTTTGTTACAAATTTGAGCGAGTAAATAACATTGTATGTATGGTAGTTTTTCAAGGATAATTCTTTATCACGTAAACCGATTGCAATAAAAACCCAAGCCCTTTCATATGATACCCCACTCGACATATTAACTGGACTTTCAAATTTTGTACCACCTGTTATCTGTCATTTTTCACAGAAAATTAAAAAAAATATTTAAAAATGTCATGTTCTATGTATGTAGGTAAGCCTTCTTTATAATTATTCCAAATTTCAAATCGATAGCATAAGTAGTTCTTGAGATATTTAGCGATGTGACAGACAGACAGACAGACAGACAGACAAAGTGAAACCATAAGGGTTACTTTTTTACCATTTTGGTACGGAACCCTAAAAATCATAACATAAGTCAAGAACTGTAACAAGTAGGATATTTATACTCGGCAAAAATATTCTTCACTATAAGAGTTACTCACAAAAAAAAAACCCGAGACCATTTGATGTAAGAGCCGGCTTACTATGGAAATCTGAATATGGCCTTTGGTATAGATATAATTTGAAATCCGAAAATCATCCCCTCATAGGAGGCGGAAGTTTGTATGGAGGTACGATATAAACTAGTTACAAGCGGACGAAGTCCCGGAAAATCAATGGTAGGATAAATCTCATACAGTGCCTTTACCATTAGTTTACATGACCGTACTCGCTAGCGACTAAATTTGTATGGGCAAAAATACAGCTCTGGTGGTTACGCAATAGAACTAAGAATCGGCTTTTTTTTTTAACCTAACTGTGGCTTTATAGGCCGGGCCCAATAAAGCGATAGGAGTGCGCGGTTGGATTGTAGCCTGGGGAAAATCCAGGGGAAAACCTCCGGCACGACCACGCGTGTGGTTTGGAACACTGCAATACTCTAAGCTTTTGCGCTTCAGTGAGATTGGTTGAGCGGTTTCAACCGAATCTGAGGTGTGAGTGAAATCGAGCTACTAGGAGTTTTGTCGCTGGTTCATTAACTAGCCTAGCTGAGAAGAGAATCGGCATACTAAATCGTTTAAGCAGTCGCTAGCGAGTACGGTCATGCAAACTCATGGTAAAAGCGCTGATATCAGTTCGTTACCTTTCAAAAACGTATGTCACTATCCACATTAGCCTTGACCGGACTTTATGTAGCCCTAGCGTAATTGACTCCTAAATATGTGTCCAAATGTGGAACAAGCGCCATCTAGGTCACGGCAATGGGGGCTATCGTTTTCGTGCTCACCAGTTGGCGCCACTGTCGAGTAAGTTACAGCTGTCAAAAATTGTTATAGGTTATTATGGACATGAGAACGAAGTTTACATTTAAATCATATTCAATACCTTAAAACCGTACCGTAAAAATATCGAACATCCCGCATTGTAGTTGTAGCGCAGTCCCGTTTTTTTCGGAAATAAGGAGGAAATAAGTTTCTGAAAAACAAAACTCTCGAAGCATTGACGGTCATTGACCCTTAACTCATATTTTCCGTAATCAAGCTCAGGTATTGCAAAATAGTCACCATATTGTTCCAATTAGATATTAACCCGCGTAGCACAACCACAAAGAGTGACATTTGACGTTTCGGAGACCCCACGCTACACTAGCGCCTCTAGCGGCGAATTCATACGCGATAGCCCTCATTGAACCCGGGACCTCGATGGCTTGATTATTATCGATATATTTAAATCATAAGGCTATCTAACTTACCGCATAGTTCACAGCTCCACCGATAGTGGGCGTTGTTATTAATGTAGAATTTAAGTAATAAACTAATGTCGCTCTAATCAGCTCCCTTTTCCAAATAGACACGATAAATAAATAAATAAATATTAGAGGACAATCTTACACAAATCGACCTAGCCCCACAATAAGCTCAAGAAGGCTTGTGTTATGGGAGAAATCTAAATAAATAATTAATTAAATTAATATTAGAGGACAATCTTACACAAATTGAACTAGCCCCACAGTAAGCTCAATAAGGCTTGTGTTATCGGTACTAGTCGACGATATATTTAATAGATATAAATACTTAAATACATAGAAAACATCTAAGACTCAGAAACAAATATTCATGCTCATCACACAAATATTTGCCCTGACCGGGATTCGAACCCAGGATCGTCAGCTTCACAGGCACGATAGAATCAACACGCATCTTATTATTACCAAAAACCCATTTTGACACCCCAGTCTGGTCCACGAAGGAACAATATGTTAATGGGAACCCTCGCATCGTTAATGAAGCTCATTATTGTTGTACGAAAATTAAACCCGTCGTGTACCGGTCCCTGGGATCCCAGGGATCATAACAAAAGAATGCTATTGTCTATTTTTTTCGCCGGGAGACGACTGCTTAAAGTGGATTGTATATTCGTCCTCGATATGACGTTAAACTGTCGTGCACTTATAATAAGTGTATTCTGACAACTAGGGGCGCACGGAATGTTGGTGCGGTCCGGTTGGGACAACTAGTGCCAGGACAGGGTACTAGCTTAGAGCAGCGGCGGATGAACGTCTCAGACGTCAATGGTTCATGAGCCGAGTCAGTAGGCTTACTGTCCACTCACCAACACGCACTGGACGAGCGTGGTGGGTTAATCGTCCAAACCCCTCTATAATGAAACGTAAAAATATGAACAAAGTCTATTTTGCCCTAGGGTAAGAAGGTCAGATGGTAGTTGCTTTTGTTTTGCTACGCCAAATCTTAGGATTTAGGAGTCAATGCGACCCTCGACCTTTAAATACAACAGGGAAAATGCTAAACAATTAATGGACGTTCAATTATATAAAGCTAATGGGGGCAAAAGAGTATAAGTCTTTAACATAGCATTTATATCAGAACGGCAATAATTCTTAATAGCACCGCTCATTTTTATAGGTTGGATGGTGATGAATAATTTATGATCGGGTGGGTCTGGGAAATAGGCTCCGATCTCAATTAATAGGCTACCTAAACGTTATACAAAAGTTTAAGAATAGACCACGTGAAAAGGCCACAGTACATTGTAAGAATACTAAGCTGTATAAAATACGTGATTTAAAAAAAAACATACATCTCTCACGTCTTTCGTCTTTTTTTTTGAACCTGACTGTGGCTTTATAGGCCGGGCCCAATAAAGCAATAGGAGTGCGCGGTTGGAGAGTAGCCTGGGGAAAATCCAGGGGAAAACCTCCGACACGACCACGCCTGTGGTTTGGAACACAGGAATACTCTAAGAGTTTGCGCTCCAGTGAGATTGGTAAGCGGTCTCAACCGAATCTGAGGTGTGAGTTGTAACAGATCGACATCCGTCATTCGTGTAAAAAGTTCATGAAAGCTTCTAAGCTTCGGAAAAGCTTTAAATGTGCTTCTAAGCTTCAGTATAGCTTCTTAACTTCAGAGGAAGGCTTCTGGGAAGCTTCTCAGCTTCTGGAAAGCTTCTCAGCTTTCAGGAACGCTTCTTGGCTTCGTAAAAGCTGATTTATATATTCTAAATGTTAGCATTTCTCAAGTTGCAAAGGTCAAGTATGGACACCTGGTGT
This sequence comes from Epiblema foenella, assembly GCA_963556455.1. Lineage (NCBI taxonomy): Eukaryota > Metazoa > Arthropoda > Insecta > Lepidoptera > Tortricidae > Epiblema > Epiblema foenella. Next base: position 21,605,772 of record OY747103.1, on the reverse strand, counting down.
CGAGTATTTAAACTATTAGTAAATAATCCGACCGCGTAGAAAGGTTGTCATTATGTCCATATAGTAGCGAAATACGTAGCTATCTGAAATTGCACGGTTAGTGTGGAGTCAGGGCTGTCATTCACAACGCTGAAACTAACTTGAACACCAATTCACCTTAACGAACCAGTGTAGGACGGATCTCTAGTTGTGCATTGCTGATACGAGTCTCGACGTCAAGATATACTAGACGTGAGCGTTGAGTCTAGTTAACGCAAGTGGTCAATTGCAAAGCAGTAGCTGCATCGCTGCCTTTGGCGGGTATTTGAAAAAATGTTATGCGCGTGGCTACCCTACTAAAATGAGGAATATTTAAGGACGAAACAATCTTGTTTGTGTAGGTGTCTATTTATTTTAGTCAGATTTTAAGGGGATAGACATGGAAGAGACATCTGGTGTTGAGTAGGAGATCGGAAAGTTATTCTAGACCAATGAGAAGCCAGATTTAGCTAGTTGACCAATCGATGGTTCCCTCGAGAATTATGGAATATTAGTTGATCGCGTGATGTTAGGGGTTCTCATGAACGAGATGAGGGAATATAAGGAGATGCATAACGTTTTCGAGACTTTTTTTTCCCCTTCGATTTCTCCTGCGGGTGGACTTCACGAGAGCGACGTGCAACGAGGTGAACCTTCAGGAGTGCCCATGTGAGTCGTTTAAGATTTATTTGCTGTGATAGATAGGATTCATGTAGGATTTCGTTGTGTTAGGATGAATTAGGGTGTTGTGTATTTAATCCTTTCTGTTCACAGGATTTATGTGCGTGTGTTTAGATTCCATATAGCAAACGATAGCGGTTTAGTTTTTCATAGACTATTATGCAAGCGCGTTACGCTGCTTATATTGGTACAATTACCTTTGTTGTTACCTATAGTGCTCAGCACCAAGTTAAAGTTAGATTGATAATACCTTTGCTTAATTTGAATAACCTGCTTAAGGTAAAATCTACGTTAACAATATCGATGTGGGGTGGCGTATCTCCTTTTAAATAATTATGGCTTTAAAATGCATTTAAGTACGTTAATCGGTTAATTCATTGTTACGGATATAGTTTTACCATTAGTGCAACAGATATTTAATTGATAATGTTTGCTAAATGGAATATATTCTAGGCACATCTGCGTTGTTGGAGTGTTACTACCTGATTTAATAAATACATTGTGTTTTATTATACCCATACTTATTGTGCATGTTAGTTATTAAGATTTATGGTGGTTTTTTGTGCATGCTATGTGAATTCGTGTCTATTTTTGATACTATTCAGTATTATTGAGATTTTCATGAATAATGGAGGTAGGCGCTGTTCATACAAGCTGGTTTTAATATTTGAGTATTACTATATTTGACTATTGATTTCCATTAGTTGTAAATGACTATTTGACTTTAAGGACATTATTTATTAGTAGACAAATCGTTAAAGGATTGTAATTTTACTATTAAACAGTAATTGAATTAATCTTTTGCTAATGTAGGTAGTCATTATATTCTTACACTTATTATTTAACGCATTAATTATTTCATTTACATTAGGTTTGTTATGTTTAGTTGGTATTTTAAGTATGTTCTTATTGATTTAGTACAGTGTTGTAGGTGATAATAGTAACTTTAGGTTATTAAATGAGTACGTTTTATTTATGAATATATCTAAAGATTACAATGCCATAGTTTGGGTATTTGGAGGGTTTTGCGAAATCAAACCTTTATATGAGAAGGATAGACGACATCGAATGACGTATCATCGCACTGGTGTCAAGAAGATGACCATGTCAGCGCCTCCGCGCAATCACACTGTCAACGACGATATGCCTTCCACCTATCGTTTGGACCCAGGACATTTCTATGGGACGTGTACCTGCCAACACTTTCGTACATGTGGGCAATCGACGACCAGAACCAGGCCATCCTCAATCCAACGCTGTGCCATGACAATATGAGACCCCTCACTGGCTGATCCTGCCAAGCTGATCACAGTTCCGGCGTTTGGACAACGAGGCTGTTCCTGCATGATGACCTCATAGCCTACCACTGTACACACGCAGATGAAGAGATCCTTAAATGGTTTTCTAAGTTTCGCAAAACTTTCTGACTGCGTTAACTATGGTACTTATTCACGTTCCCGTTCTATGTAAATGTCATACATAATGTTACCTTTTAATAGGCCGAAATGCTATCGTTGTGTTGTGTGACCTGACATGGTTATTGCACTCTTTATTTGAAGTGATCTTGGCTTATTTACCCTTTTATGGAACCTTGGTTCTTATTACGATACTTAATAGTCTGTTGACTACGTAATTAATATTACGTCAATACCTTATCCGTCAATATCTTCGCCTGTGCGATAATTATATTTATTTTATTGGACAAGTAAATACTATTCCAATATTTCACATGTATGTACCAACATACATACATTTACTAATCTATTGTAGTTGTTGGGTCTGGTCGCAGTGGATTTTTATTATTCGTGACTATTCCAGCAATGAGGTAATGTCACAAGTTGGACTGCCGAACGTTTTATTACGATTTTGTATGGTATGTTCCAGCCTATGACGAAAGGTTTGGTTGTACAATGTAGTACCCAAATATGCCTAATAACTATTACTGTTGCTATGCAATGGTTTTACTCCAGATCGATGAAATACGTTCATAAATGAGGTTTAGGGCCAGTCTCACAGATTCTTAACGACAGGCTTTCGTCTTTAGTCTCGATCCCAAGACGAGCTTTGAAAAGGGCTGCGGTCTTGTTTAGGTACGCGGTGCGCCTTTAGCTGCTTGTGGGAATCTTTGATTCAAACAAGACACTATAGTCCCGCTGAGACGAGAAATCTGTATTGCCGTTTGCTGAAGCTGAACATTAAAGACCCCAATATCTATGTACCCTTATATATTCTATTATATGGGCGAGATGGGATGTGAAAGTTCAATGGCGATATAGATTGATTGACGACTCGAGCAAAACTCCTTGCTGTCGTGAGAACGCTGGTCAATGCTGAGGTTTTGCGGTTGCATGGCTCAGTAGTGATATTCGCTAATGGGATGACCATATGACTCGATTTGGACATTAAACCTGAATAGCAGCAACTTGTTTGTTTGCATAATATTTGGGTACGAGGTAACTAACTCGTATTTAAGTCTACTTCAACGTAGATACATCACACGTGTATTATAATATACATATATATATAAATATAACAAGATCCTATTCCAACTGGCTTTTAAATAAGTTCAGTATTATTTACTTTTGCTGTATGCAATAAAATGGCTGGTCTCATAATATTATGGGCTACGCTCTTATTATTACCATGTATATGTTCATTCGTCAGGCGCTATTGTCACATATCACTTATAGTCTCGGCCCTGTGCCACTTGCGAGGATACTCTGTTTGCTCGTGTTAGGTGTTAGGTAGGGATATACCCGATGGGTTAGCATCAGGTATTCCTTCGCGAGACTGCTGCCTCGACATAGTCGCCTCATCATGTCCAGAAATGGCTTGGTGGTTTATATGACTTATGCATGGTACTTTTATGAGGTACTGTGGCTTTATGGTTGCTTGCAATCAGCTATTTTATTCTCACATCTTTTAGATTGAGAATTATATTATATTATGTAATAAGCCAGATATTACACGACCTAGTCCTATCCTACCTTGTAGGAAATACGATACGACGTATCGATACCTCGACATACCAAACACTAGTTTTAAGGTTTTATAAACATATTTAATTCAAGGTTTATCTATGAATATACGCCTCGCTAACCTACATCTGTAACCATTTCTAGCACTTACATTCTTCTGAATCAAATTATGGAGTAATTATCCACTCCGTATCATATTACGTCATTATACGCTTACTCCTTATAAACGATAAACAACTTATTTATGCTATGACTTATCACACAGCCAACGACGGTATTTTACAAGTAAGCTCTAATCTCTTAGTTACTTTAGTATTGTGTTCATTAATAGTTTTCTATTAAACTTGTGTTCTAACTTTTCTATATTTCTAGTAAATTAAGTTCTAGGTGTCTTAGTATTATGTTCACGATTATTTAGGTAGACTTGTTTTAAGTAGTAATCATTTAGGTTAAGTTGTATTTGTCTAAACATTGTCCAATTCTCAATAGTTCATATGTTTCTCACACCTCAGAGAACTTAAGTTGCTACATTTCATAACTAGGTCTTTAAATTGCCACTATTCGATCACGCCATTGATATTTTAATTATTTAGTCTTGGTTTATGTTTAATATTCTCCCATTTAATCTTTTCATTTGAAGTAATTGTAACATCCATTCTATTCTAAATGGATGTTACAATATGTGTTACCGTGACCAGGACATATATATGTGCATATATGTATGTATATATATATATACATATATATAATAGAACATATATATGTACTTTTGTGGCCTTTGATAGGCACAATTTGATGTACGTGCAAAGGTCTGGGGTTTCTGAAGTGAGGAATATTGAATTGTTGTGTTGGATTTTGTTTGGACAATTTTACAGGTATTTAAGTTACTTATAGTTAATTAAGATGCGCTTTTTCTGCTTTTTGAAATTTGTATTACTCTTTGACTTTATTTTATTGTTTATATTATTTTACTCTTGATTGTTTTCGGCTTGAATAAATAGCGCTTACCTTACTAAACCAATTTCCAGCTTGTGTGAATAGCATAACTATTAAAAGATAGGAGAATATAGCTAGCAGAATAGGTATATACCTAACACTAGAAAATAGTAATGTATTTTTTGCATGTTAAGTAAATTTTGAATTTATAATCCTTTTTTCAGGTTGCTTTATATTTATATTTTTTATTTTGTTCCCCTAAAATTTCTTCTGATTCATATTTTAGTAGCCTACAGAAAGTTTAATTGATTACATAATGACGTCATTATCATGATCATCATAACATAACGTGGGTTTTATTGTATTATTGTTGCAGTTAAGTTGTAATACTTTACAACTTAACTGAAAGAAAAATTTACTAATTTTTCTCGTGAATTAGTTTATTTGGACTTTAGAAAACTGACATTTAAATTTTGAAGTATTTAGGTTTGAAATTCGTTTATTTGCTTTACATAGTTTTATTTCAATTATTTTGTGGGCGTTTCTTTATTACTTACATAATTTTGTGTGTATGAATTCCCGAAATCCGGAATAAAAGATTTAATTTAACTTCATTTAAATGTAATTGATTATTAGGCTCAAATAATTCATGTTAACTGACAAGGTTGTATAATTTATTCCGGTATATTTTAAAGAATTTTCGATTAAATAAAATGATATAATATTGGTATTGATAACTCTCAGAAATCGGTGTCAGGTAATCATTCTTTGAATTATTATTTAATTGATTATTTCGTGTCGTGTCGTGTCTGCATGTGCATGTGTACGACGTGATGATTTCATTAATTTTATATGTTTTTTTTTGTTGTAAATACTGAGATACAAATATGGTACAGGATTTTTCCAGATAATTTTAGATAAGTTTACTTTCTCATTTAAATACTTGCTTCTAGATGTATTCCTTTATACTCGTAGGGTTATTTCTCGATAATATTGTTTCTTCTAGGTTATGCATATGGTTACTGTATCTTTAGTGCTCTCGGTTTTCGGTTGTATTTAGGATAGGTTTTGCTTTCTCATTTTCTAGAATTTTGGAGTGGGTTAATTGCTCGCAGGATATGCTTCGGATATGGTAACTTTCTTGTTATTACACTTTCATTTAGGGACATTTTGATGAAGATACTTTTTGTAGCATGTTTGTTTCTAGGATTATAGTAGGGGTAGCACAAATTATTAATTTGAATTTTGACTTATTATACCATTAACTTACATTCAAACGCAAAACTAGGTAACTTTTAGTGCTTAATGTGATTTAGTATAACAGCAAATTAATTAATAATTATTATCTTTTCCCATCATAACAGAATCACTGTATAATTTACATTTAACACACTTATTTTTGCGATTAAAGTATAAATAATTACAAAATAGTTCCTTGGTTTCTAATCTATTTCCAGCACTTTAGTTAATTTGTAGTAAAAAACATGATCCAATTTTCTATATTCGGTATAGGTAGATTGTATTTTATTTCATTATATTGACTTTTTTTGATTAATTTATAGGTACATAATAGGTATTAGTAATTTAACATAGATTTCAGTATTTATTTTATGCGAGTTCTATATTAATTCTGATTTGCATATCTTTTGAGTAATATAGGGCGGCATATTTTATGTTGCGCGTTAAAGTATTTCTTTAACCTTTCGTATTAATATTATTAATTCAATAGTCAATATTAGAGCTAAAATCAGATAGAAAAAAAAGTAACTGTAATATTAAATTTCTACTATACATCTTTTTTATTAAGTAATTAATTTATCTAGTGGGCGTAAAACTAGCATTTTTTCTTTTACCTTATTTAGTACATTTCATTAATATTGATGAGATTTTGTTGATGGCTTTATTGAAGGCAGTTAAATTTGTTCTCGTTAGTTTGGGCGTAAACTAAATGTAGAATTCACATATTTCCTAGCGCGGTGTTTTTTTTTATTATTTAAGTTAAATTTATTTTTATTATACTAATATAAATAATTGATTCGTCTATCACTTGATCAAAAACCTACTTAAATTAGAGTTGTAGTGCGAGGGCTATTCAAACTCTTCTTTTAGTTAGATTGATTAATGTAATGTAGCATTGTTTTTTTATTCAAATAATAAGTAATAGTAATTTTATGAGAGGTATATTAATAGTTAATAACTTGCAACATTTTAGTACCAAAAAAAAAAAAAAAAAACTATTTCATCTCATTTCTTAAATACTTCATTTTTAAATTATTTTACATAGTTGTACCACACTACCATTAGACAAGCTAATTAGTGAAGTATTTTTGAAGTAGTTGATAATGTTTCCGTAGGTTTGGCACATACAATACTGAAAATATTACTAATGTGCCATGATCGTCTAGTGGTTAGGACATTATTTCAGTTTACTTGGAATTTAACATTTATATTTGTCATTCAATATTTCATTTTAATATTTATTTTGGTACTAGGGCTAACTGAGTTAATTTATGATTTAATTCTCAATTGATAATATTACAACAACTTATTCATCTAATTATCGAGCCTCTATATTGAATAATACTATAAAAGGTTTAGATTCACTTGTTGGTTTAGTTCTTTTTTTCTTCTGTGCTTTCACTTCCCAAGATGTCTTCTGTTTTAGGGTTAGTTATTTTACTCCGGTAAACTGCGCTAAAATAACGTAGGGCGATTGTAACAGATCGACATCCGTCATTCGTGTAAAAAGTTCATGAAAGCTTCTAAGCTTCGGAAAAGCTTTAAATGTGCTTCTAAGCTTCAGTATAGCTTCTTAACTTCAGAGGAAGGCTTCTGGGAAGCTTCTCAGCTTCTGGAAAGCTTCTCAGCTTTCAGGAACGCTTCTTGGCTTCGTAAAAGCTGATTTATATATTCTAAATGTTAGCATTTCTCAAGTTGCAAAGGTCAAGTATGGACACCTGGTGTCGAGTATTTAAACTATTAGTAAATAATCCGACCGCGTAGAAAGGTTGTCATTATGTCCATATAGTAGCGAAATACGTAGCTATCTGAAATTGCACGGTTAGTGTGGAGTCAGGGCTGTCATTCACAACGCTGAAACTAACTTGAACACCAATTCACCTTAACGAACCAGTGTAGGACGGATCTCTAGTTGTGCATTGCTGATACGAGTCTCGACGTCAAGATATACTAGACGTGAGCGTTGAGTCTAGTTAACGCAAGTGGTCAATTGCAAAGCAGTAGCTGCATCGCTGCCTTTGGCGGGTATTTGAAAAAATGTTATGCGCGTGGCTACCCTACTAAAATGAGGAATATTTAAGGACGAAACAATCTTGTTTGTGTAGGTGTCTATTTATTTTAGTCAGATTTTAAGGGGATAGACATGGAAGAGACATCTGGTGTTGAGTAGGAGATCGGAAAGTTATTCTAGACCAATGAGAAGCCAGATTTAGCTAGTTGACCAATCGATGGTTCCCTCGAGAATTATGGAATATTAGTTGATCGCGTGATGTTAGGGGTTCTCATGAACGAGATGAGGGAATATAAGGAGATGCATAACGTTTTCGAGACTTTTTTTTCCCCTTCGATTTCTCCTGCGGGTGGACTTCACGAGAGCGACGTGCAACGAGGTGAACCTTCAGGAGTGCCCATGTGAGTCGTTTAAGATTTATTTGCTGTGATAGATAGGATTCATGTAGGATTTCGTTGTGTTAGGATGAATTAGGGTGTTGTGTATTTAATCCTTTCTGTTCACAGGATTTATGTGCGTGTGTTTAGATTCCATATAGCAAACGATAGCGGTTTAGTTTTTCATAGACTATTATGCAAGCGCGTTACGCTGCTTATATTGGTACAATTACCTTTGTTGTTACCTATAGTGCTCAGCACCAAGTTAAAGTTAGATTGATAATACCTTTGCTTAATTTGAATAACCTGCTTAAGGTAAAATCTACGTTAACAATATCGATGTGGGGTGGCGTATCTCCTTTTAAATAATTATGGCTTTAAAATGCATTTAAGTACGTTAATCGGTTAATTCATTGTTACGGATATAGTTTTACCATTAGTGCAACAGATATTTAATTGATAATGTTTGCTAAATGGAATATATTCTAGGCACATCTGCGTTGTTGGAGTGTTACTACCTGATTTAATAAATACATTGTGTTTTATTATACCCATACTTATTGTGCATGTTAGTTATTAAGATTTATGGTGGTTTTTTGTGCATGCTATGTGAATTCGTGTCTATTTTTGATACTATTCAGTATTATTGAGATTTTCATGAATAATGGAGGTAGGCGCTGTTCATACAAGCTGGTTTTAATATTTGAGTATTACTATATTTGACTATTGATTTCCATTAGTTGTAAATGACTATTTGACTTTAAGGACATTATTTATTAGTAGACAAATCGTTAAAGGATTGTAATTTTACTATTAAACAGTAATTGAATTAATCTTTTGCTAATGTAGGTAGTCATTATATTCTTACACTTATTATTTAACGCATTAATTATTTCATTTACATTAGGTTTGTTATGTTTAGTTGGTATTTTAAGTATGTTCTTATTGATTTAGTACAGTGTTGTAGGTGATAATAGTAACTTTAGGTTATTAAATGAGTACGTTTTATTTATGAATATATCTAAAGATTACAATGCCATAGTTTGGGTATTTGGAGGGTTTTGCGAAATCAAACCTTTATATGAGAAGGATAGACGACATCGAATGACGTATCATCGCACTGGTGTCAAGAAGATGACCATGTCAGCGCCTCCGCGCAATCACACTGTCAACGACGATATGCCTTCCACCTATCGTTTGGACCCAGGACATTTCTATGGGACGTGTACCTGCCAACACTTTCGTACATGTGGGCAATCGACGACCAGAACCAGGCCATCCTCAATCCAACGCTGTGCCATGACAATATGAGACCCCTCACTGGCTGATCCTGCCAAGCTGATCACAGTTCCGGCGTTTGGACAACGAGGCTGTTCCTGCATGATGACCTCATAGCCTACCACTGTACACACGCAGATGAAGAGATCCTTAAATGGTTTTCTAAGTTTCGCAAAACTTTCTGACTGCGTTAACTATGGTACTTATTCACGTTCCCGTTCTATGTAAATGTCATACATAATGTTACCTTTTAATAGGCCGAAATGCTATCGTTGTGTTGTGTGACCTGACATGGTTATTGCACTCTTTATTTGAAGTGATCTTGGCTTATTTACCCTTTTATGGAACCTTGGTTCTTATTACGATACTTAATAGTCTGTTGACTACGTAATTAATATTACGTCAATACCTTATCCGTCAATATCTTCGCCTGTGCGATAATTATATTTATTTTATTGGACAAGTAAATACTATTCCAATATTTCACATGTATGTACCAACATACATACATTTACTAATCTATTGTAGTTGTTGGGTCTGGTCGCAGTGGATTTTTATTATTCGTGACTATTCCAGCAATGAGGTAATGTCACAAGTTGGACTGCCGAACGTTTTATTACGATTTTGTATGGTATGTTCCAGCCTATGACGAAAGGTTTGGTTGTACAATGTAGTACCCAAATATGCCTAATAACTATTACTGTTGCTATGCAATGGTTTTACTCCAGATCGATGAAATACGTTCATAAATGAGGTTTAGGGCCAGTCTCACAGATTCTTAACGACAGGCTTTCGTCTTTAGTCTCGATCCCAAGACGAGCTTTGAAAAGGGCTGCGGTCTTGTTTAGGTACGCGGTGCGCCTTTAGCTGCTTGTGGGAATCTTTGATTCAAACAAGACACTATAGTCCCGCTGAGACGAGAAATCTGTATTGCCGTTTGCTGAAGCTGAACATTAAAGACCCCAATATCTATGTACCCTTATATATTCTATTATATGGGCGAGATGGGATGTGAAAGTTCAATGGCGATATAGATTGATTGACGACTCGAGCAAAACTCCTTGCTGTCGTGAGAACGCTGGTCAATGCTGAGGTTTTGCGGTTGCATGGCTCAGTAGTGATATTCGCTAATGGGATGACCATATGACTCGATTTGGACATTAAACCTGAATAGCAGCAACTTGTTTGTTTGCATAATATTTGGGTACGAGGTAACTAACTCGTATTTAAGTCTACTTCAACGTAGATACATCACACGTGTATTATAATATACATATATATATAAATATAACAAGATCCTATTCCAACTGGCTTTTAAATAAGTTCAGTATTATTTACTTTTGCTGTATGCAATAAAATGGCTGGTCTCATAATATTATGGGCTACGCTCTTATTATTACCATGTATATGTTCATTCGTCAGGCGCTATTGTCACATATCACTTATAGTCTCGGCCCTGTGCCACTTGCGAGGATACTCTGTTTGCTCGTGTTAGGTGTTAGGTAGGGATATACCCGATGGGTTAGCATCAGGTATTCCTTCGCGAGACTGCTGCCTCGACATAGTCGCCTCATCATGTCCAGAAATGGCTTGGTGGTTTATATGACTTATGCATGGTACTTTTATGAGGTACTGTGGCTTTATGGTTGCTTGCAATCAGCTATTTTATTCTCACATCTTTTAGATTGAGAATTATATTATATTATGTAATAAGCCAGATATTACACGACCTAGTCCTATCCTACCTTGTAGGAAATACGATACGACGTATCGATACCTCGACATACCAAACACTAGTTTTAAGGTTTTATAAACATATTTAATTCAAGGTTTATCTATGAATATACGCCTCGCTAACCTACATCTGTAACCATTTCTAGCACTTACATTCTTCTGAATCAAATTATGGAGTAATTATCCACTCCGTATCATATTACGTCATTATACGCTTACTCCTTATAAACGATAAACAACTTATTTATGCTATGACTTATCACACAGCCAACGACGGTATTTTACAAGTAAGCTCTAATCTCTTAGTTACTTTAGTATTGTGTTCATTAATAGTTTTCTATTAAACTTGTGTTCTAACTTTTCTATATTTCTAGTAAATTAAGTTCTAGGTGTCTTAGTATTATGTTCACGATTATTTAGGTAGACTTGTTTTAAGTAGTAATCATTTAGGTTAAGTTGTATTTGTCTAAACATTGTCCAATTCTCAATAGTTCATATGTTTCTCACACCTCAGAGAACTTAAGTTGCTACATTTCATAACTAGGTCTTTAAATTGCCACTATTCGATCACGCCATTGATATTTTAATTATTTAGTCTTGGTTTATGTTTAATATTCTCCAATTGTGTAATTAACCTTTTCATTTGAATTAATTTCATTTCATTATAAATTGTAATAGGTTAAGTTGGCAGCAAGGGTTTTTGTTGAGTCCGCCTTGTTTTCCCTTGCTTAGGTCTTGGCCTAGGAATCAACGCGGATGTCTAATAAAGTTCTCACCGGACTTTATTAGATAAAATAGTCAAAGTTTCGAGTAAAATCACTTTTATGAAATAAATGTATTGTTTCGTTTATTTTCTTTCTCAAACCTTTTGTTTGATTTATTTTCTTTCCCTGTAGTTATTCCCATATCTTTTAGATCTGCTGAACTTGAAAGCTTTAGTAATGCTTTAGGAAAGCTTTAGAAACCTTTAAGAGTTTTAGGAACTTTACGAAAAGTCCTGGTTTTCAGACTTTCAGATGGTGTAAGTATTTGTAGATAAAGCTTAGGTAGGCTTTAGGTTTTCCATTTTCCGCTTTCCATTTTAGTATAGGGAGGATGTTACAGAGTGGAATCGAGCTACTGGGAGTTTTGTCGCTGGTTCACTAAACCTGGCCTAGCTGAGAAGAAGTCCTTCGTCTGTTACTTGTCCTAAACAAGTTTTGTGGAAAACTAGCCGCGCGTAGCCTATGTGTTAATCCAGGGTATAAGATGGGGTATCTTATACCCTGGATAAGAATATATATATATTCCAAATTTCAGCCAAATCCGTCCAGACGTTTTTGAGATTAAGTGGAACGTACATCCATCCATACATCCAAACATTCGTACTAATTTTCACGATTATAATATTATTAGGATCTCATCGAATAATTTCGTATGTACGTTGTCGGCACAGATGTTGGCGTAAGTAATCGTATGTTCATCCACATTATATTAAAGCATAACTAGAAATATATAACCATTGTCAAGATGGGGCTATTCTCATTTATATGGCAAAAGATTAAATGACATTTTGACTGGTTTACCTGTCAGCTCTGATGTTAATTTTTCAAATGTTATGCAGTGAAATTATTTCATTTCCTGAACTTTTTTCAGCAATTCATCATCACTACATAGTATAAAACAAAGTCGCTTTCTCTGTCCCTATATCCCTATGTATGCTTAAATCTTTAAAACTGCGCAACGGATTTTGATGCGGTTTTTATTAATAGATAGAGTGATTGAAGAGGAAGGTTTATATGTATAATAACATCCATTAAATAGTGCACCCGTGCGAAGCCGGGGCGGGTCGCTAGTTACCTATATACATATGTATGTAAGCACTTTATTGTACATAATAACAGGTTAAAAAAATATACATGTCACATAAGATTAGAGTACGGCGAACTTATCCCTATGATGGATCTCTTCCAGCTTAAGATTTAAGCATACATAGGGATTTAGGGATATAGGGACAGAGAAAGCGACTTTGTTTTATACTATGTAGTGGTTTCCAACATTACCATTATTGAAATAAACCGCAACTGTGACACTGACAAGGAAAATTCAAATATCAATCAACTCCCATCCATCATCTCACAGTACCGCAGACATTCGATATACAACCGTCCATCGACTTTCAAACATATCACATTCTGGTGCCCATGACAGAAGCGAGTTCAGCAGTCTCAGAGCGCATACAGCTGGCGAGCTTCTATGCGCCACAGTGCGTGTAATTGGAACTGCCAAAAGGTTGGGACTTCGCGGTCGCAGGAAATTTTTGGGTAGAAACGGGATAGCGAGTCTAACAATTCGTGCTACGAGCTCAGGACAGTGTATCGCCACGTAAAATTCCACATGCTGTCACTAGGAGATTGGAATTACGCCTTACAGCTCATCTCATTACGCCTTACAGTCATATATATCTGGTTGGGCTTTACATCCCTGGCGGGTGCAAATCCTGTGGAAACATCAAAAAAAAAGAAAATAACGCCTCCGTTACCGGAAATTCTCATTTTAGGTCGCTTTGAGCCACAACACCCGCTGCAGGCGCCACTTTGATTATTCCATTTAGATCAAACGGTTACCGATGTATTTGTACAGCGAATCTACTACGGTACGGTTTTAAGGTATTTAATATGATTTAAATGTAAACTTCGTTCTCATGGCCATAATAACCAATAACAATTTTTGACAGCTGGACGTTACTCGACAGTGGCGCCAACTGGTGAGCACAAAAACGATAGCCCCCATTGCCGTGACCTAGATGGCGCTTGTTTCACATTTGGACACATATTTAGGAGTCAATTACGCTAATTAGGGTAACATAAAGTCCGGTCAAGGCTAATGTGGATAGTGACATACCTTTTTGAAAGGTAACGAACTGATATCAATGCCTTTACAATGAGTTTGCATGACCGTACTCGCTAGCGACTGCGTAAACGATTTAGTATGCCGATTCTTAGTTCTATTGCGTAACCGCCAGAGGCGCTGTACTTTTGCCCATACAAATTTTTACGCAGTCGCTAGCGAGTACGGTCATGTAAACTCGTGGTAAAGGCACTGTGCCTATACCATGAGTTTGCATGACCGTACCCGCTAGCGACTGCGTAAACGATTTAGTATGCCGATTCTTAGTTCTATTGCGTAACCGCCAGAGGCGCTGTACTTTTGCCCATACAAATTTTTATGCAGTCGCTAGCGAGTACGGTCATGTACACTCGTGGTAAAGGCACTGTGCCTATACCATGAGTTTGCATGACCGTATTCGCTAACAACTGGGTAAACGATTTAGTAAAAACATATATCAACCTCGGTCAAATTCCTAGGAAAAAAAACTTCTTCGTTTTCTCTTTGGCACATTCTTTTCATCTCTCCTGCTCGGAAATTTCGATTTTCACAAGTAGATTGCCGGGTTGAAAGTAGATTTTCCGACCCTAGGGCGGAAAGTAATTTTTTTTTAAGTTCTGTTGGGCGGGGGCGCGCGCCGGCTGCTGGTTGCTACACCGCGTGTTTTTTTTACTGAATCCTTAGAATATCATTTTCAATTACTTTTATTTCTCATTTCCTATCCTCAGTCGAAATGAAAAGTAGAGTATTTAACTTGGATGCACCCATTTCACCTTTGAACTATTGGCGCTCTCACTCCGTTCGAGCGCCAAATTATCTCGAGTGGGATGCGTCCCTTGGGTAACACAACAATCTACTATTGTCCTTAAAACAAGAAGTAATGTCACTTTGTCTAAATATCCAATTAAAGTAAACTGTAAAAGATATTTTTTTCAGAAGCGTTTAGGTTCAGGAGTGATTAGGCCTACGGTCGGTTTGATATTGTGTCAATTACTATACGAGTATTTGTTACTTCGTTACATTAGTGGGTTTTTACACAGTTACGACATAAAATAATTTACATTAAAATTGTAAACTCTAAAATAAGAGCGAATCAAGCAAATGCATGACATTTTAATCTCCAAAAATGGTCAGAAATATATTATCCACCTAATTTTTAAACCAAGGTACCGTTGCTCGTAATGTGCTCTGCCTACCCTTTTGAGAATACAGGCATGCGCTTATGTATGTGTGTACGTAATACAATATTAAAGACCAACATGTATCATCGAGGAATTTGAATGATTGACAGTTTTGGACACTATTTCAAAATAAATAGGGTCTAAAAATTGACTAACATTCAAATTCTCTAACTGTACTTACCTATTTAAAAATGTATTTAACTTACAAGACTTATTTTTATAATTGGTCATATAATTACGAAGTTCAAATATAACCACCATTTTTAGGATACAATTTCAAGAAGAAGTTTAATATTATTTAATAACAGTTATATTCAAAAGCTTTATCCTATACAGCGTATCATCTGCGGAAGCAGAATATGTGAAAAACAATATTTTCAGTGCAAATACCGGGCATTACGGAATATCGCGAACTGAAAAAACATTACACAAATAAAATATGCAATCAACGAATTCGCTCGAATATGATACTGTCAGGAACTCATATTGCTCATCATTTGTCATACATTTTTGAAATCGCTTTTATGACCTGGCGAATACGGTTGATGTTTTTGATAACTTCGTCCGCTTTAGGAATGTTGCTGATTGTACGCCCATTAATAAAGCATGACTTTTCGACCCGCAAACCAAAGAATCGCTTTCAAAGGCGCGGTTTTTTATAATCCAAGTCCCGGAATCCATTTTGCTAAATCCCACTCTTACGAGTAGTCCATTCAATGAAGTTTTTTTATGGCTGAGATTCAGTAGGAGTAGTGTTCAGTGGAATTGATATGGTGAGAGACTTCGCTCTGTTCGCATTTGATTTTATTTTTAGACTGACGCTCAGAGACCTTATAGATCTTTGACGATATTTATTTATTAGATTTTATTATTTTCATGTTGACGCTTAGAGATATATCTCACAATATTTTATTATGATTAGTGTACCTTATTACCTTTTATCTTGACGCTTAGAGACCTTATAAATCTCTAACAAATCTCGATTTTTATTAGTTTCCTAGTCTTATTTTTGACATGTAACACTATATTTAATTAGTGGTACTTTGATTATTGTATTAATTTTATTTGATATAGATAGATTTTGACTTGTAAAAGTGCCCTTGAGGCCTAATTGCAGAACAAATGTTTTGATTCTATATTTAATATTTACTTATTTCTGCCCTGATATTAACGTTACTGGCCCACTTCTGCGCATCATATATTGCTCCAGCGAAAACGTAACCCCGTAGCTACTCTGAAATTCGAAATCACAACTCCTTATCGCGCCATCCTTTTCAATCATATAGTGTATAACACGAGAGTGAGAGGAACGGCACGATAAGTAGTTCGGATTTCGAAGTTCGCGGTACAGAGGGTCTGGCAGTATCTCGGCAAATCACCAAACTATGTAAATATCATAAGTCAGGAAGTTGCCTTAATAGGTAGGTATCGGTAAGGGCAAGCCTCATTCCAAGATACAGGCTCGCCTAGTTTGGACTGCACCAGAAATCCCGTGTAACCTGCTGTTCAGTATCATTTGTGTTAGAATCAATAAATTTACTCTATTTACTCTGATTACTTGCAGCATGCATACTTAATTTTCAAATATTTCTAAAGTTTCCCACAGTTTTTTTACTAGGTATATTTTGATTTTCATCACTCAAAAGGAATGATTTTGACGTCTGTATATCGTTAGGCCCCGTTTACTGGACTATCTCAACAGGCGCGAATCGGGAATAATTTGAGTTATTTAAATATTGGAATACAACCGCTCTTCTATTGCTTTTTTGATTTTCAAGGTCGTTATGGCGGTTTTATTTAAACGAGCAAAGTTCGTATTTCGTTCTATCTAGGGTACTAAGATAAGGGTACTCACAAAACAAAACAATAGAGTAAGTCCACAGACGCGAGTTATTACAAATACTCTTAATTGCACACCTCAATTATAAGACACATACAAAATCACAATAAGTAGAGGCAAACAAAAGGCGGTCTTATGGCTTAAGATCGATTTCTTCCACACAATCTTAGGGTAGCGGAAATCAAATCTAATCATAACGATTCACAGTAGGTGGTGCAGAGTTAATATATGAAACTTACTAATAATTACAACAATAATACTAAATTATGAATAGCATATACATACATAAATATAATATACAAATATATGTAGAGTCAGCCACATAGTCTAAAGGAGCTAAGTCTTAAATGTGTCATGAGAGAGACAAATATAGTGATCTCTGAGCTATTTTTTGAAGACAGTAAAAGATTTAGCACACCTCTAATCAAGAGATGATAAATTCCAAAGCCGGATGTGAAGCTTGTTTGAAGGAAAAATTAAACAAATTTGATGAGGAAGAGGGAACAATAAAAAGAAAATTTTGGAAGAACCTGACGGAGCAAAATAAAAAAAATGCTCTTTGAGATAGCGTAGAGTTGCAGGGTTAAAGAGAATAGAATAAAAAAGAGATGGGATATGAGAATTATGGCGAAATGGATAGAGAGCCACTTGAGCTGAAAGCGGTTTTATATCGTACATGGTTAAGTATTCATATTTTATCAAAAATAGATGGAAAAGTAAAGTACTAGTCGATGATATACATACTTATAGTGATGAATATATACTTAATAGGATGCCTTGATTCGGTCAGCCACGCTCCCCTCGAAAGAGACACGCTTATGTCTTTCGCGCACGACAAAACGGGATGCAACAATTTTCGGGCATGGCTTTTTTAGACAAATCTCGATAAATATCTGGCTGTGTGCAGTTTTATTGAATTTCCTCTTGACAGAGTTTAGATGAGGTAAAATACCATAATTTCAACTTAATTGCGTAGTTTAATAATACGTTGTTTTAGTAGGCTCAGTAAAAAAGGAAAAATTAAATGTCAACTTTGGATTTTTTTTCTATTGAGAAAATGTTAAGCAATCATGTTTCGGCTATTGTCAGAAAGAAAAATTGTTTCCTCGTCTGGGCAGAACAGCGTTTCAAAGAACGCGATATTACTCGTTGCACGGCCTTAAATACATAGAAACAATTAAGACTCAGTAAAAGGGTTCTTGTGTATCACACAAATAAAAACCCCTGACCGGGATTTGAACCCGGGACCACAGGTCGCTGTCAACTAAGCCAAAGCGGTCGTCATTATTTCGTACATAGATGCCATGTTTTTTAATTCAGCTGTAATACAAATGTTCTATCCAAAGGATATAATTTTGGAACTTCTGTACTTATTGAATATGGTATTACACGCTTTTGTAAAAATTACGGCCTAAATGAATCCCTACGTTTCAATTACCTCGTGGATTATTATTTATATTTGATGGAATCGATGAATAAAAAACAACAAGATTGAAATTCGCAGTTTCAATATCCGCTTGAAAATGCCGCAATTCTTACGAGCCGTGTGACGTCATATGGCATTAGATAGTGATTAAAAAAATCACAGTTCAACCGATTCGTTGTATATCCGTCACTCATGTCAGTTATGTTATACAGTACTATTGTATCTGCCTATGTAAGTAGTTTTTGTATTTTTGCTAACACAAATATTTTATCTTAGATTGTTGCTACAATTATTGTTTTTTCTTATGTCGATGGATTATAAATGAAATAAATGAAATAAATGAACTTTATTCTGCAAGTAGGCCGCAAAGGCACTTTTACAAGTCAAAAACTACTAGCGTTTTTCATGAAACCACTGCCGAGAAGAAACGCCGAAAGAAACTCGACAGTCAGTCATTTTCTCCAAAATATGCTTATTACAATGATACTACTTAACCTACTTAAGACTTAAGTAAATGTAAGTGGTAAAAAACAAAAGAGAATTGAAAGAAAATAAGGAAAAAATAACAATAGGTATTTACAATGTGTAGTTACACAAGAAGACAAAACATGTCGAATCGTTTGATATGCTTTCCTGCAAGAACTGTGTCAACTAGATACAATGAAAATATTAGACTCTTTACGCTATTTAGGTATTTGGTTTGGGCCATGCATTTCTGTCTGTTAGATAGTCCTCAACCCTATAATAAGCCTTTGACATCAATGTTTTTTGATTCGAATCGATTATCTTTCTTTCGTATACTATATCGATTATCGAAAAAACTGGATGCGATTTTGATTGGCCGCATCACTAATGTTGTCTGTCACAAGTGACAAACACGGAGCTGTTAAGTCAGATGCACACAATGGGCTATATAATCTTTACAAATAAGTAAACTTGGGTTTACTTACGAGTATCTTAATAACTGGGTGGATCAAGTTTTTTGTGCTGTTATCTTGACCCGTTGTCCAAGTGACACTAGTGGCGCAGTTTGTTCAAAAAAATGTTGTATTAAGTTCTACTAACATGCTTAGTAGATGGACCATTATGGAAATAGCTTGTAAGTACCACAAATACGTATGTTTGATAAACTTAAATAGCATAAAATCACGATTGTATTCGAATTTTGTCCCCGGGACAACTAGACGTAACCACGGCAACGAGTGGGACTAAAAAGTTGATTCACCCAACTGCTTCATCAGAAAGCGTATTCAAAGAAATCTTTCAGAAAAGCATGTTAATTAAAAAGATGCTCTCAAAGTTGGGCGACAATTTCTTAAGACGAGATTAATAAGTCATTAACTTGTTGTGCAAAGTTGGGTGAGGTAATTAGAGTCTGGAGTGGTAGGGTAAATTAGGATAGGTTGGTTTCAAGAAAAAATAAAAGAATCTATTCCTACTGGATACTTGAATTGAACTATTTCTCAACGCCTTAAAGTACATATTTCGTAAGACATGATCTGTTAGGCTATGTTTATATCATATTTAAGGTAAACGATACTGAGGCTACGAGCACTGTGACGTCATATGGCATTAGATTGTGATTAACAAAATCGCAGTTCAAGCGATTCATAATATTATGTAATACGTTCTGAATAATATGATGTCTTTTTATACCATCGCGTTATAGAAAGAAAGGGTTAATAACTTCCAATTGAAAAGGCTCCGTAAAATCATATTTGTATGCGGAATACGTAAGCTGCCCTTTAGTCCTCTAGGGATGAAATGAGAATTGACCTACGACTTTTGTGAGAAAGTAGGTTTCGTTCCTTTCCTAATCTTTTCGCATTCTCCCGAGAGTTCCAGATATTTGTAGTGTACAGTAGTACTCACATAAATCTCTAAAAAAGGTATAGGTTGGTAGGGTAAGGTATTTCAAAAAATCTGACCGTGCATTATAAACCGGCTTTACAAATTTTAATGTCTTTAGCTCAAATTATGACAAAAGTATTTATTCGCCCGCATACTAAGAGTAATTTTTAACCGTCTACAAAAAAGGAGGTTCTCAGTTTGACCTGCATGCAGATATGTATTGGATGTCATTTTCGTAATCGGCACCCCGAGGAACCACAAAGATGAAACCCATATCGATTTTTAAGAAAAATAAATGTCTGCCATCTTTGATTTGAAACTGGATGTCATTTTCGTAATCGGCACCCAGAGCAACCTCGAAGATGACACCCAAATTGATAATTAAGAAAAATAAATCTCCGCCATCTTTGATTTGAAAATGCATGCCATTTTCGTAATCGGCACCACGAGGAACCTCGAAGATGAGACCCATATCGATTTTTAAGAAAAATAAATGTCCGCCATCTTGTATTTATAATTTTCAAAAAAATGATTAAATGATCGTTGCTTTTATTAATATTTTACTCCCTTGTTTTAAAAAAAACTAAACACCGCCAGATAACTAAAATTAATTTTATCACTTTCTCACAAACACAAACGTCAAAATTAGAGATAAAGTAAAAATAGTTAAAAATAAGTAGTAGTAGTAGTAGTATAGTTAGTAGTAATATTAGTTAAAAATAAGTTCGATTAACGTTTATTAATTAGACCTTTAGGTAGTAAAAATATAATAAATATCGTTTTATAAAGATCAAATAACAAATGTCAGATCAAATTTCAATAACTCAGTACATTTTTTGACATAACAAACCGACGGTTTAACGGATCTTTATAAAACCGAGCCTTAGTGAATGAAAGGTAAGCAGCGGTTTGAGATATTATAAAAAAATTATAAATATAATATTTTATCATCATCATCATTATCATCGACCCATTGCTATAGTAAGGACTATTGGGTGATAAAGTAGACTTACTGCTGTTATGCTTACTGAAATTAAGGGTTCCCATTTAGCTATTAAAATGACGATTAAACCATATTGTAGAGCTCGAAGCGCTGATTTCAAATATATGCTTGTCTCAGTTTTGCCAAAAATAGGACTTACTGCTCTTATGCTCTTATCGTTAGCGCGGCAGTGCAGTCCACTGCTGAAGGCCTCCCCCAAGGCGCAGGCGCAACACAAATCCCGAATATTTTATGGAATAATAATATTTTCTCGGATAATATTAATAACCCATTAATAAGTTCATTTTTGACCGTATCATCTAATAAAATTACTTAACTTATTAATGGGTAATTAATATTATCCGACAAAAGGGTCTGCCTGAAAACCAGCGTTTTAGTGAACTTGCTGCAACATTATGCTGAGGCAAGCCCCTTTTTAAATAGCATCGCATAATTATGTCCGTATGATTATTCTTTGTTAACATGTTAAGTTTAATTTTAAATTTAACGCTTAGAGATATTATACATCTCTAACAAATCTCGATTGTTATTAGTTTCTTAGTCTTATTTTTGACATGTAACACTACATTTAATTAATGATACTTTGATTATTGTATTATTTTTATTTGATGTACCTAGATAGATTTTGACTTGTAAAAGTGCCCTTGAGGCCTATTTGCAGAATAATTGTTTTGATTTTTGATTTTTAAGATATGTAACTGCTACTGTTAAGTCATGCCTTGTGATGTTAAATAAAATATTTCTATGTCTATGTCTAAAAGGGCAATTATTTTATTACCTCTTCAAATTTTATTATTAATAAAAAAGTTTTAATTAGTAAACTTTGTTATTTAATTTTGGTTATACATACTGTAACCGCAACAGAGTTTCGCTATTAATTTTGTCTCGGAAATTTCCAAGAATTTTGTGGTAACATTTCGCAGAGTAACATAACGTTACACACACACACACACGCACACACACGTGCAATCACATTAATCACAAAGCTCTTTCAAGTGGAGTACCTCTTGATATTAATTTGTCTTGATAAGTAATTTGTAATACACGCATGTTTTGAAACTTGATTCTTAAATGAAGCCTCTGTTTTACCAGTTGTATGTTTTACGTTCTTTTTCAACCAACTGTATCTGTGTGGACATCTATAATTGGCTTTGTTATTAGCTATTAAGTTTTGTATTATTTTTCTGTAATACTGTTGATGCCCCGAATAAATAAAAATAAATAAATAAATAACGTTATGTAAAGTCCCATTTACATGCATGCAAGTTTAACTATATGCGGGGTTTGATAGATCGATTGAACTCGTTGCGCTTTCCCGCATTCCAGCCTGTAAGCACTTATTTAAGGCAAGACACATTCAGAGATCTGGCGAATATACTTTCCAGTGAGAAGAAATAATGTAGAATTACACCGACCGACCGGTTTAGCCTAGTGGGTAGTGCACCTGCCTGTGAAGCTGACGGTCCTGGGTTCGAATCTCGGTCAGGGCAAATATTTGTGTGATGAGCATGAATATTTGTTTCTGAGTCTTGGATGTTTTCTATGTATTTAAGTATTTATGTCTATTAAATATATCGTCATCTAGTACCCATAACACAAGCCTTCTTGAGCTTACTGTGGGCTAGTTCGATTTGTGTAAGATTGTCCTCTAATATTTATTTATTTATTACACTACACAAAATTAACCATGGACTGAAAAAGAAACAGAAATGAAATAACCGAACAAAATATTGAAAAATGCCTTTTTAACTCTGAAAAAGAAATCCTAAATATCATCGTAAAATAACTTTCATTCTGCAGATTTCATAATTATCAACAACAGTGATATTTTTTTATACAAAGAATATAGCTTTTTTATTGTTCTAATTTATTACAGTGATCCAGTGTTCCAAAAATCAATTAAAATGGACTAAATATTTACGAAATTACGCGCCGAGCTTCCGTAGAGAGCGGGATGGTTAATTGCAAACTCACGCGTGTTAGAGGTCATTTGCACTGGAAAGGCTGTTTACGATTCGCCAGGCACGGTAGATTTAGGTTTTTTGACATGTCGGGTGGGTTGAAATAATTGTTGAGTTTCGGGAGCATTTCGGTAGAGACTCGCAGTTCATAGGCCGGACCGAACGGCTGTTTTTCGGGGCTCGCATACAGGAGCGAGCACAAACGGTCGGCCTCAGACGGTGTCGCGAGCTTGATGGCTAACTAGATAGCCGGCGATGAGTGCTTGGGAACAGTAGTGTAGTGTTTCTAATATTGGTGATAACAAAGGCCTTACGTTAAATGTAGGAGCGCGTTAAAAAGCGATACTGATTCAACTGAGAGTTTTTTTAAAAATATGAACGTGGCTTTATAGGCCGGGCCCAATAAAGCGATAGAAGTGCGCGTTCAGGGAGTGGCCTATGGAAAAACCAGGGGAAAACCTCCGACACGACCACGTGGGCGGTTTAAAACACTGCAATACTCTAAGAGTTTGCACTCCAGTGAGATTGGTTGAGCGGATTCAAAATCCAAGAGGGATGTGAGTGGAATCAAGCTACTGTGAGTCGCTAAGGGAAGTGACTAAACATAGCCTAGCTGAGAAGACTCCAGTAAGAAACTCAGCTAGACCCAACCTGGGTTGGACTGGCTGTACCCGATATGCGGCGGTACCGGGATGAATAGGGACTATATATATCTGCGTTGTTGCGATCGCGAGGTGGATCCCCGCCGGCGGGAGAGGTGAAAGTTTCCTCATCACTACATAGTATAAAACAATGTCGCTTTCTCTGTCCCTATGTCCCTATATCCCTATATCCCTATGTATGCTTAAATCTTTAAAACTACGCAACGGATTTTGATGCGGTTTTTTTAATAGATAGAGTGACTCAAGGGGAAAGTTTATATGTATAACACATGCATCAGCATTGCACCCGTGCGAAGCCGGGGCGGGTCGCTAGTATTGTATATACGGCCTCCGCACCGATAAAACTGGAAGTCGCCTAAGTTGATAAAAACTACGTTTTCCTTATTCACCGTTTGAACTGAAAATAGGTAGATGGAAATCACTTCAATACCTATTTTATGGGAAATAGAAAAATTTTGCAGTCACGTCGGGGGTTGATGTTGTTAGCTCATATCTTCAACTTTCAGGGAATGCTATTGTAGTAACCAAAAAATAGAGTAAGAATAGCTAGTAACCAAAAGACTCGGTTTTTATGATGATCCTATTGACTATATATTACGAATATACAACGGATACTCAAAACCGGACAAGTGCGAGTCGGACTCGCGCACGAAGAATTCCGTACCATTAACTATAAAAACGGCAAAAATATCACGTTTGTTGTATGGGAGGCCCCGTAATAATATTTGTTTTCTTCTGCTTTTTAGTATTAGTTAAATACATCATCTGTGAAAATTTCAACTGTCTAATTAGCACTGTTCATGAGATACGGCTTGGTGACAGATGGACAGACAGACAGAGGGACGGACAACGGAGTCTCAGTAATAGGATTCCGTTTTACCCTTCGTTTACAGAAATTTAAATGCTTCCGACGGATGTACTCAATTGTAAAATAATTAAATAATGCATTTGATAACCCCCGACTCTATAGGATTTTTTTTTGAACCTGACTGTGACTTTATAGGCCGGGCCCAATAAAGCGATAGGAGTGCGCGGTTGGAGAGTAGCCTGGGGAAAATCCAGGCGAAAACCTCCGACACGACCACGCGTGTGGTTTGGAACAATGGAATACTCTAAGAGTTTGCGCTCCAGTGAGAGTGAGCGGTTTCAACCGAATCTGAGATGTGATTGGCAACGCGTCTGTGATTCTACTGGAGTGGCCAGCATTCAAAGGCTTACAGTGTCTGCTTACCATCGGGCAGGTCGTAAGCTTGTGACAGTCATTGTATAAAAAAAATCGTTAGTGGCAGTGTTCGTTCGTTTACAGGGCACGTAACGCATTTGTGTCATATACGAAAATTTGAGGAGGTTTTACCTCCTTTGACGTCAACCGCGCATAAGTTATGTATAACTGCTTCCTTTGGAATGTTATCTCAGAATTTGCGGAATTGAAAATGTCGTCTGCAAGGCACTGTAGGGTGATTCTCATTCTAAAATTTAACATTTTCTTATTTTGTCCTTACCGGGCCCGGATTGTTAACGACTCGTGAGTGATTATTTCTGACGTTAACTATTTTAACAGTGAGGGATCCAGGTATAGAGTAAACTGGAGTCAACAATAAGTTTAAATTGCACTCTGATTTCCTTAACTTTCACTTAACGTAACTGTAAGGATATCAATTAATATTAACGATGAGCATCACCCTGTAACGTTGCCTGCTTCTTTTATTTGATTTTCCATAACTAGAACGAAACCTCATCGCTTGCTGTAATAATGGCATGCAAAGCAATAGCGTTAGAGTCTTAAACTGAACGCCACTCGGTTGTGCTTCCGCTCACATCAAGTATAATAAAAAACAGGCGTAATACGTAACAACCACACACATTTAAAGAATGTCTGGGTCATTGTCAGATTTAGGGTGGGTTGCACCAACATACGATCACAGGCCGGTCATCATCAAATATGGCGCCGGCAGCTTTCATCCCATAGAAACTTGTCAAACTTACCATACATCAGATTTTAACGAACACCGCTTACGATTACAGACGGTTTGGTGCAACCAATTAGGTTCACGTCTTTTCTGTGGACATATCAAAAGTTAAGGGCCACAAAGCTTAATTTTGGATTGGTTTAGTAACCCACATAAACGGTGTTTCCATAACTATAAATCCATGTAATAAAAAAGGAATTTATATCTACATAATACTAGTGTCTTTTTATACGGGATTGACGAGAGACATCATCCTGTTGTGGATTCGTTTTTATTATCAGTGACTTAGAGACCATATACATCTCTAACAATATTCAATTAATTTTAATTTTGACGCTCAGAGACCATGTACATCTCTGGGATATTATATTAATTTCATTATACTCCTTGTTTAATCTTGAGACCTTGATGTATAAACATCAGATCTCTAACTTTACTGATGTTGTAATATTTGTAATAGATAACTTTGCAAGTTTATCTTCACTGTATGACATTAATTTTGTTATAATTGTAAACTCGAAATTATTATTCCTTCTTGAACTGTAAGTTAATATTTTGACATAAAAAATGTATTACTTATTATAGTCAGACTTTCTTAAATTGTAAATTAATATTTTGACATGTAAAAGTGCCCTTGTGGTCTATTTGCAGAATAAATATTGGATTTTGATTTTTTGATTTTGACATAAGCCGTTAACTATTGACCACCGGGTGGGCAACTTTTGTTTTTACAACTGCCAATGACCCGTCTACTAGGAGATTTAGGAGTAGTTTTAATCTACCTCCCTCCCGAAATCTCTAAGGTACCTAATTACAATTTGATTTAAATTGTGTAACACAGTAATCTGAAAGCAATTATAAATATTCAAAATTCTCGTAACTACTTTATGGTTTGAGTTTAATATGCAAATGTAACTAGAAGCTTTTCATGTATCGCCCTTATAGACTAAGAGGAAAATAATAGAATATGGTAAACAAAAAAAACAAAACTCACGAAAATACCGCCTGTTGTTTGCCTCTTCTCATTGTGTTTTTGTACTGTACTGTATCCTTTGATTGAGGTGTGCAATAAAGAGTATTTGTATTGTATTATATTGAAAATACTTGAAAATATCAAACTTCAACCCATGTTTTTTTTAACCTGACTGTGGCTTTAGAGGCCAGGCCCAAGTCTTACTAATTATGTAAGACGAAATAAATCCCATTGATATAATTATAAGCTCTTGTTTTTAAAAAATCTTGAGAAAGGTTAAAAAGCCTTTGTTAATTTAAGAGCCCTTATGAGTTAAAAAACGCTTATCTATTTAATCCATTTTCTGTTTGAATTTACACGCATCTTGTAAATTCAAACAGAAAATGGCACATTTTATCAGTGTTACTATCTAGAACAGGACTATTGCGACCTAATGTCAGAACTTTGTATTTTTTGGATTTTTCATTAATAAATATCATTTCAAACATCACTCCAAACGACCATTTTCAAACTAAAAACGGCATTTTTTCGCTTAATGGTTATGTTACTATCTAAAACATTTATAAAGTCATCGTATCCTTTAATCACTTTATTGGTATTATCAATACTTTTGTCATAATTTGAAATCAAAACAATTTAAAACTTATAAGGCCTCTTAAAATGAGGAGACTATAAGTACTGCAATTATGAAATTCGGCAATGCGTATGAAAAAAAATGCGAGGTACTCCTTACAATTAACCGGGGAGAAAAAAAATTCAATGCACATAGGCATGCAAGATATCTATGGATAGGCCTTTAAAAATGATACACAAAATTTCGAAAAAACTATTTAAGTCAACCATTCGTGAGATATCAGCTGTCAATAAAAGTGTGTCCCCACTCCCCTAATTTCCAAACCATGAAGTTTTAAATTCTGAAAAATATTGAGGAAATATTATTGTATACATATTTTCAACGAAACCTACGTCTAAACGTCTTTGAATTACGGCTGAAAAACTGGCTTGCCCAAACAAGCGTACGTAAGTGTCGTGAGTTTACGAGCTAACCAAGATACGACCATTTTTAATTAGCATTATTCAAATCCTCTACCTTATAATTAACAGTATAAGATAGAGGATTTGTATGTGAACTAGTAGTAGTAGGCATGTCACCCTTCATAGAGCGTAGTCCGACACGCACTTGGCAGGTTTTTAGGGCTCCGTACCCAAAGAGTACAACAGGTCCATTGTCACCAGGCTGTATCTCATGAACCGTAATAGTTATCAGTTCAGATTTTCACAGATGACGTATTTCTGTAGCCGTTATAACAACAAATACTAAAAACCGGCCAAGTGCGTGTCGGACCACTCACAGTGTAGGGTTCCGTAGTTGCCCGACTGCCCGTCCATCACTTCACCGGTCATATGCGGAATTACGGACCCGTAGAAGGTTTTTACTGATCTTAGTACTGATGATGTACTTTTTTGAGATGTTGTGTTGTATATATATTTTTGTCCTTTACGGTAATGTCTACTTAGCTGTGATAGTTTTCCTTTTAAATTCATCGTATATACTACTACCATGATTTTTTTCACATGCCTAGTAGCCATCGTTTAGCTGGCAGGGGCGGGGGGGGGGGGGACGCTTGACCATAGCAAAAATTATCACTTCAAAGCTTAATATCACGTCAACCGCTACTTGAATCAAAAAATGCTTTTAGAAACCTTATAATATTGAAAGAGCTATCCAACGATACCCCACACGATGGGGTTTGGAAGAAAAAATTGCACCACCACTTTACATGTAGGTAAAAAAAAATATATGATTTTATGCTACGGTTTTGTCGGCGTCATTGATATGTATACTCATGCCAAATTACAGCTTTCTTGTACTAACGGTTACTGAGAAAAGCGGGGGACGGACGGACGGACATGGCGAAATTATAAGGGTTCCTTGTTTACTAGGGAACCCTAAAAACGGAATAAAATAAATATGAGTATTT
Source organism: Epiblema foenella (assembly GCA_963556455.1). Classification (NCBI taxonomy): domain Eukaryota; kingdom Metazoa; phylum Arthropoda; class Insecta; order Lepidoptera; family Tortricidae; genus Epiblema; species Epiblema foenella. The sequence goes on along the minus strand of OY747103.1, from coordinate 21,576,803 downwards.
ATGGACACCCATACAACAAACGTGATTTTTATGCCGTTTTTATAGATAATGGTACGGAACCCTTTGTGCGCGAGCCCGACTGGCACTTGGCCTGTTTTTTTGTTTTTCTTTTTCCTCGGAAATGGTAATACACAGCGTGACCACTTTATAATCGGCGTTCCTACTAAAAGAGTGGTCTGAAAACTACTAAAAAATACCAAATGAATTTCATAATCTACTAGAAACTACTAGACTAACTAAATTAAGCTGGATTGTGTTTAAATCGCAATTATTTGTGTATAAATCTTGTATATCGTAGTTCGGAACAAGCATTCGTCCTTTGCTAGTAAGTTAGTGAGTGCGAAAGGGAGAGAATGTCAGTAAAACACTCAATCATGCATAGGGACAGCTTCGAGATCGAGCGAGACAACCAAGGTCATCATATCCCTATCTTGCAGTATTGCTATGATCTCCCATAGGGGTCAGGTACACGGTTATTATTATCACAATAATGGAGTGTCAATATTATCGTGGTATTGAAATATGGACTGGATCGCGTTTTAGCTCGAAAATTTAAATGAAGATTTAAAAGTATGGATTTCATAATAAGTAAAATAATGTTTGTTAAAAGCTGAAACGTTTAATTTACAACATTTTTAACATATTGAAACAGATTTTCAAAAATTGTCAAGTAGCCAATTGTGGATAGCTATAAACTACTAAAAACTACTGACTTATTTTCTCCTACTAAAAGCTTGAAAAAAGTCCCTCAAATCTACCAAAAAAGTAGGAAACTACTAAAAGTGGTCACGCTGTAGATACATTTTGATGTTACGGCGGATAGTAGTAAATAATGTTCTGAGGTATGTAAATATTACAAACGTATAAGAAATCCCAAAAAAATACACAATTTTTTGAAGCTTGGCTTCATAAGTAGCTAAAACCTATCAATAATCAACGTTTATTACCAAACACTGCAAATAAAATTTTCTGAGATCAAGATTTTGCCATGATTATATTACATATATACTTGTATAGTAGATAATGTTATTATGGCTGTGGTCTTCTACAAGGCGGAGGTACTTCCCCAGTTGGGCTGCTCCAAATTCGAGCAAGATGACATTTTGCTGTGCCCTACCTCTCAAAAAAGTAGGTTACAACTAATTAATTGCCAGGTATATATTTAAAATTGTAATATTTTTACATTTTAATTTAAAATGTAATATCTGCGACTATAAACATTTTACAAGGTTTAACTTTGACGAGGGTTATAATACCCTGAGGGCAGCACTAGCGATGGGCGCATTTTAACTTTACAAAATGAAAGTTTCCTTTAAATTTCACAATTATTATCGAAGCTACAAACTTCTAGTTATGTTATTCCGTTATTAGTAACACAGTCAAAGTCAAAAGACAATAGTAGATTGTTAACCGAGGGTCGAAAGCGACCCACTACACCAGAGATATTTTGGCGCTAGAACGAAGTGAGCGCCAATAGTTCAAGGGTGAAATGGGTGCTTTCATCCGAGTTAACCACTTTACTTTTCATTTCGACTATAAGGAAAATAAGTGAGAAATAAACATGGTTTCATTAATAAAAACATCGCTGCAGCGACCAGCAGCCTGCGCCACCGCGCCCCGCGGGCTAAAGAACGTAAAAAAAAATTACTTTCCACCCTGGGGTCGGAAAAGCGACTTTCAACCCGGCTATCTACTTATGAAAATTGAGCTTTCCGAACAGGACAGATGAAAAAGTATTTTCCTCATAGAATTTGTGAAAAACATTATGTGCCACTCGGTAGCAAAATTATTTGTAAGACATTTCATGTTTTTAGCAGCGAGCCTCATAGGCGGTGTGAAAATCAGTATGTAACACGGTAGCAAAACTATTTCCGGCTTAGACGTAAATACTTGAATTTCTCGCTTAGCTCAAGATTCTACTTTAGAATCCCTCGCTATGTTCAGGATTCAATATACCGCCCTTGCCGTAAATATATTATTTTTCTGCCTTGAGGCACAATCTACTTATTATTATAGTTTGGGAGAATTGGGTTACGTTGCAGGTGTAATAAACAATTTTGTTAAATAACAATTAAAGTCCCTTTTCAGGTGTACAAACAAAACTATTGAATTGAGAATTCAATTCTTTGAAGCCAGGCTTGAGGTCTTAACAGGTGTGTAACCGCTTTATTGTTTTAAATATATAAACACAAAAAGTCTTAACACACTTAATTTTTAGCGTAAGATCCGTCATTTTTGGTACAACATTGGTATTTGTACCAACTGCCGTAGGCGCGTCGCTAAAAGTATTTTGAGTTGCAGCTTCTCTTTTAATATATAACATCTTGTTCATCATATGTCAAAATTTTAGAAAATCATTATTATCAGCAGGCGAATCACGTAACTTTATGTACTAACGGTAGGTAGATTTTACTGTCAAATTTGAAGGATAAATGTATGAGCTGACAATTAAAATTTGACATTAAAATCTACCTAACGGTAGTAAAAAAGTTACGTGATTACCCCGCTGGTCATAAACTATTGACCTAATATATAAAATAATAATAAATTCATAGTCATTCTTATAATTTAATTTTTGTAACTAACTTACTGGCATGAAACTTCTGATTTTGGTCAGCCCATTAATTGAGAAGGAAACATTTTAAAAAGTTAAGTTAAAAACATGTACCGTTAATTTCAGTAACATTACAAATGTTTTACAGCTGAAATTTTTCAGGAAAATTATGAAATGTTTCAGAGATTGCCCACCACTAGCAGCACAAAATATAACGCTCACAGTTGACCAATTCGTTAGTAATATTTAATTAAAACTATGTTTACTTACTTGAGCTGGAGAAATTTTAGATTGGGTTTTTTGACGAGACCGGGTATTTAATTAACTTTGTTATATTATTTTAACGTAAATAATTTTAACGTACTTTAAAACGATGTTATAAAAAACAATTTTTAATTTCAAATCTTGTTATCATAAATGTTTTTCAATTTATTATGTTTGATATGAAGTGGGATTTCAAAAAATCTGAATTATTTATTGCACAAAAAAGAAATATTAACGTACAAAAGGCGGACTTAATGCCATGAGGCATAATAATTAATATTATATTATTAATTATTAGACTGCATTTTAAATTGTCTATTTGATAATGAAGGATAAAAAACTTAAAGCATTTTCAGTATACATAATTAAGTATTTATTTTACATTTTAGAGAAATGTTTCAAAACCTAACTTATGAAGAGATAATAGTTTTTAATTCCATTTAATGCGGTTATCTAATACCTAGGTGATTAATAATTATTAGCTACATTTGATAATGTAGGTAAAGGAATAAATAACCAATTAATTTTATTAAATATTAATTCATTCAACGTGACCCACATTTGTCTAATGTCCAATTTATTTTTTACATATATAAACTCACCTCATAGACACGAAAAAGTTTATGGTCCATTCAACAGACACCAATCACTTACTAAACTTTAAAAAACAAATCACAAACGTTCTAAATCATCCAAAAATTTCAATGTTTTTTTCTCTTAATATGACCTCAATGAATCAAAGTATAACGTACTTTTTAAACATTCACAAACGTTTGACGTTCGATTCGATTTTCAAAATCCCGACAACGCCCCGGCGCGTGTTCAAGCAGCGGTGGTTGGAGCCCAACTGGCTGTATGGAACGCCACATTGTCACCTTATGATAAAATGGTGCTTAAGCGAAAAATGTTTCGGGGACGTGCAATGTGAAATGACTTGAAAAATGGCGGCCACGATCTATCAAACTTTTGTTGGATTTGTGTTGAAAAGATAAAAAGTTCGGGAGTTGATCGTTGGGAGGGCATTAGTGACGCGTCTGCAAACGTTTACAGGGACATTAACACTTCGTTTATATTCGGGTAGGGTCATTGTGTGTTGGTTAGTGACCAAGCTAATTTAGTTTATGTGCCGATTTGCGACCACTTGGATGATGGACGATTTTAATTCAACTGCTATATAAAATGCAATGCGACTCACTGTTTTAGGTTCTGTGGAAATGTTAATAATATCAGTAATGGAAAAAACTGATCTTCGGGAGGACGCAAACTGACATTGTAAAAATGTTATGTTTTTTAAATAGGATTACCGTCTCTACCGGTCCCGGGGATCCCAGGGGTCATAACAAAAGAATGCTATTGTTTACTTTTTTGCGAAATAAATAAACAATAGCAACGGCTTACTGCTTTAGAATATACTGGCCGATAAAATAAGATCTTTTGCTGTCGCTCGTTGTAACAAATCAGGAAAAATAGCTTTTTCTCACCAACCAACGAAGAACTTTTATCGTAAACACTCACAGTGTGTCTGTAAATACTCCGGCATTGTTTAGACTGTGTTTAAAGTTGCTGGCTAAATTTGGCACGCGTCAATACGTACGGGGCTTGAAACTATGCCTATCAGTAACAGCCAGAGTTATCGTATTTGTACTATCATTTATTTTATAATTTTTTTCACTTCTCATGCTCGAAAAGTGTGTCATATTAGACTTGTCAAGCGGGGCTAAAGTAGTACATTTAACCCCTAGGGAAAATATGAATACATATTTATGATTTACAAACCATTTGAATTTGACAATGAAAATACTTCACCTATTAAATCCACCAATCACAGAACACTAATTTAACTCTTAAAAAAATATTTGGTATTGGGTATTAACCAACCAGAATACAGCTTTACAATCTGGAAACATAATTAATTTTTCTAAAGAGTCTAAAGATTAAGTTTGTAGTAGTCCCTATTTCACACTAATTAAAAAAGTGGTTAAATCGTTCGAGCAACACTTTGAAGCGCTTAATGAAAGGTCAGTTAGCTTTTTTCGCGCGTGAATGTTGCGCGCGAACTGCAGTGTCTATGTTTTGTGTGTCAAAGGAGTATAGAAAAAAAATCATGCTGCAAAAGTATATATCTTCGCCGTGGAATTTATTGTTAATTTTGGGTGGTGTGCCGGACGTAGTATAAGTTTATACCTAAGATACATTATAATTGTATAGATTATTAGCAACATAATATTAAATAGACATCGGACGTAGTATAAGTTTATGCCTAGGATACATTATAATTGTATAAATTATCAGTAGCATAATATTAAATAATTCCCCCTTTGCCTACATTTATTGACCTACTTAGGTGAAACGCCCTTAAGGCACATTAAAATAAATAGGTAGGTAAAAATGCCCTTCAGGCATAATATGCAAAATAAGCCGAAATTAGGAACATTTATATAATATGTAACCGGCTACACCATCGCATACTTAATAATGTACAGCACGTGTTCGTCCCGCACGCTGATTGGCCCACACTTCGCCCACACACCGCGATCACATACGATCAAGGTGCGGACAATCAAGCGCGAATAAAATAGCGGCGCTCACAGCGCCGAGCCATTCTCTCACTCATTGAATCATCGCTTACTGCTTCGAGACGACCACGTGCTACTGGGAAGAAGTTTTAATAGTGAAAGTCTGTTTAAATTAGTATTTTTAAAGTAATTCCATTTAATTTAATTCTAGTGTCAAATATAGTTTATTTTAGAGTCAGTGTTTTCTCTTCAAGACGATCAATCCCTCTCATTCTCTCGAGCTATCGAACGTGCCGACTGCCCCTACAGTCCCGGTCCGGCACATTGGCCCTTCGATCCTCCAACAAGAAGCGTCCACGGTTCACACTGGACCGCTGTTTGTTCCTGAACATCGCAGCAACGCTTCAGCACGGCCGAGGCAGGCCCGCCAGCTACCATGCACGGAGGAAGAGTCAACACCCGCTCGCAAGACCGCAAGTCCCATCAGTCGGGGCGTACCGCCAGCACCACGCGGGGCACCCACAGCACCCGTAGCACCCACACGAAGTCCACACCAGCAAACATCACGAAGTCGTCATCCGAGCGCTCCCTCTCTGCGGACTCCAGAGCCGACAACAGAAGCAGAAGTATAGCCCGTCAAAACAGGTATGATGAGACGCGTGACATCCAGCACGCCTCTCTCCCGTTCCAGGAACACGTACCAGCCGGGCCTAAGGTAGTGCACAGCCCCGCTGCCGTGCCTACACTGCGCGCGCCGCCCGCGGCGGTCGAACGCGCAACCCAGGCGCAGGCCGGCGCCCTCTCCACGGAGCATCCGCCGGCTATGACAGGGCCCTCAGGGCTCGTCAACACCGCGCCAGCTGCACCAACAGACGCCGCACCGCCATTTGGCCGCCCACTCGGCACCCCAGCGACGTCGACAGCAACACAGGTGCAGCAACCACCCATCGAGCAAATCTGCGCTGCCTCCACTCCTTACAGGAAAACCAGGACGCGCACAGGCTCGACTAAGTCCGCGAAAGATCGAGCCTTCCGCCTAGCTAAAGCGCGGGAGGAGCTCGCGGCCGCCAAGCTCGCAGCCATCGAAGCCGAGCTGTCTTCATCCGAGGACGACGAAGAGGATCAAGACGAAGACACCACACAAGTCTCGCAGCGAGTGGAAAAGTGGATCGAGCAAAGCGTCCACATTCCAGCCATCGACATACATCCTCACAACCCGTCGCCTCCGCATCTCTCTCAGGTACCTCCCTTTTTTAACGCCCCGCCAGCACCCGCTCATACAGACACAGTGAAACACAGCCACCCAGGGCCGCAAGCCGCGGCCACCGCTCCACTAGAGCCGGCAATACCCGTATCTGCCCCCACACAAGCCCAACCGGCGGGAGATCTCGCAATCCAGTCCTACAAGCCAACATCCGACGTAGCCTTACTAACAGAGGCTATCCGGGCTGCCATACTGGCCGGCAAGGACTCGCCTTCAAGAAGGCCAGCGGATCTACCAGCTTTCACCGGTTCACGACGGCAGTGGATATCATTCAAAAAGGTATATACAGATACGGCTCCTTTCTTCACGTCTGGCGAAAACACAGCACGACTTCAAGCAGCGACGCAGTCATTAAGAAATACGGCGCTGGGCGAATTCATACTGGCCGGGGCGGGACCCGAGCTTATTATGGAAAAGCTCGAAGAATCGTACGGGAACACGGCAACGCTCGCAGCAATGGAGTACAAGAACCTCCGCGAACTACCGAAACTCACCGACAACGCGCAAGACATCTGCTCGTTTTCAATCAAGCTGGGCACAATAATGTCTACGCTACAACTGGTGGATCCCGACACTTCAAGGTACAATTCTGAAATATTAAGAGCACTACACGATAAACTAACAGTGAATTTACAGAGCAAGTGGTATTCCTTTTCGGCTAACAAACCGCGCCGTGAAAGTGACGTCATGCTAATGGTGTCATTTCTTCAAGAAGAAGCAAAACTCCGTGAGCCCTACACTATTCTTACCGATAACTACTTACCTAAATATAACACGCAACCCTCTCGCCCGCATTTTTCACAGCCGCCGAAACAGCAGCAATACAACAGCAGGCCCACCTACGCGCAAGGGCGCGCAACTAGTTACGGGCCTAACGCGCGCGCAAACGCAGGCCCCGCCCACCAGCCGAGATATCAGAAAACAAACACGGCGGTCGAAAAACGAGCCCGGTGCCCCGTTTGCGATAGCGACACACACGTAAGTGGCGGAGAGTGTGCAACATTTTTAAATATGTGCATTGACAAGCGGCGAGAGATAGCAAAAAACAAGATGTTGTGTTTTAAGTGTTTATCCTACAGAGCGAAAAGACACACATGCAAACGAGTAGTGTGTTCAGCGGACAATTGCGGCAAAAACCACAATGTGTTAGTTCATAAGTCTGTTACAGAGAACGCGCCCGCAACTGAAAAGGTATCATGCGCATGGGCAACAAAGGCGCAATCGTACCTAAAGATCCTGCCAGTAGAGGTGTCGGGACCACTAGGGCGCCGCCCAGCCTGGGCGCTACTCGACGACGGGTCTACAGTAAGCCTCATATCACAGGACTTAGCTGACGCTGTAGGAGCCCCGGGACCAGTGGAGCCCCTGCACATAGAAGCACTCACCGAGGGCACCCTAAACTCTGAGTCGTCGAGACGAGTACGAATCGAACTCATCGGGGCGGACTCCGCTCACAAGATTGAAGCAAGAACCGTGAGTAATCTCTCCCTATCACCGCAGCAAGTGCTCGAAGAAGTCATCGACCAGTGCGAACACTTGCGCGATCTCAAGCAACACTTGGTATACAAATGTGCTCGCCCTAACATTTTAATAGGTCAAGACAACTACCAGCTGCTGCTAGCCGAGTCGGTACGGCGAGGGCGCTGCGATCAGCCTATCGCCTCGCACAGCCCGCTCGGCTGGGTACTACACGGAGCGCAGACTAGAAGTTTGGGCCATAGGGTAAATTTCCTAAACACGATAGAAGAAAAAATTGATCATTTTTTTAGTGTGGATTCCCTAGCCATTATTCCCGCCCGCCCTTCTAGCGACCCCGAAGAGAGAGCCACACGCATACTACAAGAAACCACGCAGCGAGTGACCGACAGCGAGTTTGAAGTCGGCCTACTATGGGCTCACAATAAGGTACATTTACCCTACAACTACAACACGGCGCTCAACAGGTTACACAGTGTCGAGAGGCGTCTCGACAAAGACCCAGAGCTACGAGCGAAATATGAAGCTGAAATGGACGCCCTGCTCGACAAAGGATATGCTGAGATAGTCCAGTCAACAGGGCCGCCGGGTAAAACATTTTTTCTCCCGCACTTTCCAGTCTTGAACGTGATGAAACCTGGTAAACTTAGAATTGTCCATGACGCAGCAGCGAGAGCCCAGGGTACCAGCCTCAACGAGAAACTCCTACCAGGCCCCGGTCTACTCCAATCGCTCCCAGGGGTATTATGCAAATTCAGGCAGCACGAAATAGCACTCTCGGCCGACATAAAGGAAATGTTTATGAGAGTATTAGTCAGGCCGGAGGATCGCGACGTGCTACGCTACCTGTGGAGGGGCAACAAGCGCGGCGAGACTCCGCCCACCGAGTACCGAATGACGAGACTCATATTCGGTGCAAAGTGCAGCCCAGCGTGCGCAATCTACGTGAAAAACGAGAACGCGCGACGATACGAAGAAACGGAGCCTACAGCCGTCAACGCGATAGTAAAAAAACATTATGTCGATGATTACCTCGATTCATTCACAGATTTAGACCAGGCGATAGAGACAGCAACAAAAGTTCGAGACATCCAAGCTGAGGGCAACTTCGAACTACGCGGGTGGAAGTCAAATTCACCCGCCCTGATGGCCGCCCTCGGTGAGTGTTCACCACCCACAGATACTCCAGTCAACCTAGACGACGGACCGGGTACAACAGAACGCGTCCTCGGCCTTATATGGAGGCCGACATCTGACGAGCTCACCTTTAACTTGGACCTCGCTCGCCTCCCAGTCGACATGCTTCACAACCCCCGCCCTACCAAGCGAGAAGCCCTGAAGATAGTCATGTCACTCTACGACCCGCTCGGCTACGCCGCACCCGTCACGGTAAGGGCCAAATCAATCCTACAGGAAGCATGGCGCCGCGGACTATCGTGGGATCAACACTTCCCAGAGGACCTCGCATCCACATGGGCAGACTGGTTGAAAAACCTCATCGCGCTACGCAAGATAGCGATACCTAGATGCTATCCAGGCTTCACACACGCAGTAAACACACAACTGCACATTTTCACAGACGCATCACAGGACGCGTACGCCACAGCCCTATACTGGCGTACCACACTAGTCACAGGAGAAATAAAGGTCTCATTAGTCATGGCGAAAGCGCGGGTGTGCCCTCTCAAATTACACTCTATACCGCGGCTCGAGTTACTCGCTGCCGTTATGGGCGCGCGCATGGCCCAGGTCGTCAAAGAAGAACACGAGAAGCAGCCAGACTCCACTACATATTGGACCGACAGCAAAACAGTACTACACTGGGTACGTAACGGGTCTCGCTCATACAAGCCATTCGTGGCTCATCGCATAGCCGCCATACAGGAACATTCGAAAGTAAACGAATGGCGCTATATTTCTACAAAACTCAACGTGGCAGACGACGCGACAAGAGACACGCCTCGAGACTTCACCTCATCACACAGGTGGTACACGGGACCAGAGTTCCTGCGATCACATGAGAGCGAGTGGCCGCAACACGAACCTGACAGCGCCGAGGCCACGCCCACCGGCGAAGAGCGAACATGCGTAGCGGTCGCGACAAGGAAGTACGAAATAAGCGAGGCAATCCCGAATGCAAATAGGTTTTCAAAATGGGAACGATACCTGAGATCAACGGCGAGAGTACTTCAGTTCATCGAAAAATGTAAGAAAAAAGAAGTCGTAAATTATAAACGCACCAAAGCAAACGCGAAGACCGATCCAGACTGGCGCAAAACACCAATCAAAAAAGTGCAAGTAAACAAAGGTAAAAAATCCACAACATTCACAGATTGCTTCGAGCCACTAACTGCGGACTTACTACGGCGCGCCACACAGCTAATATGGCGCGGCGTTCAACACACCGCTTTCAAAGAAGATATGGCGGCAATACAAAACAACGAGTCTCGCAACGGTAAACTTAAAAAGCTCGCAGTTACAATCACCGACGGCATCATCACACTCGTCAGCCGCATAGACGCCGCAGTGGACACGCAGCTAGAAAAGAATCCCGTCGTCCTAGACGGGCGTCACTCCGCTACCCGTTTGTACATAGACTTTGTACACAGGAAACTCCACCACGCGCAAGTCGAGACAGTAATCAACGAAGTTCGGCAACAATACTGGGTGCTACACTTGCGCTCAGTGACTCGCCAAGTGTCACACGCTTGCCGGCCATGCGCGAAACGAAGAGCAATGCCACCGAGCCCGCCAACAGGTAATCACCCGCATACGCGCCTAGCACATCACAAGCGAGCCTATACGTACACGGGGTGGGATTTCTTCGGCCCATACACAGTTACCGTCGGGCGTGCGACGCAAAAAAGATACGTCGCCCTCTTCACGTGCCTCACTACACGTGGAGTACATTTAGAAGTCGCAGCATCACTTAGCACAGATTCAGCAATCGCAGCACTACGAAGATTCATCGCGAGACGAGGCTGCCCCACCGAAATTTGGTCAGATAATGGTACGAATCTAAGGGGAGCCGACAAAGAGCTTCGCAGGGCGCTCGAGACGGGCGTCAACGCAGCGGCAACACAACGAGGCATCAGCTGGCGCTTCATACCTCCCGGCAGTCCATTCATGGGAGGGGCATGGGAGCGCATGGTGTCAAGCGTCAAAAAGGCGCTAGCGGCAATACTCGACGAGAGGCACCCCAGCGACGAAACTCTATCAACTTTCCTAACAGAGGTAGAATTTTCAGTAAACTCACGGCCTCTCACACACGTCGCGATCGACCCAAACGAGCCCACTGCAATCACACCGAACCACTTCACAATCGGCCCAGCAGCATGGAACCCAGCCCCAGGTACATTCGACGAAAAGGACATAGTCGGCCGAGCAACATGGCGTACAGCACAACGCCTAGCAGACATGTTCTGGGCAAGATGGCTTCGCGAATATCTCCCACAGCTGCAAAACCGGCGGGAGCCCACCCACAAGGGCCCCGTCATCGCCGTAAACGACGTCGTCCTCATCGTAGACAACACACTACCCAGAAACGTGTGGCCAATGGGCATCGTAACAGCCCTCTACCCAGGCGAAGACGGCATCACACGAGTCGTCGATGTACACACAAAGGGCGGCACCCTACGCCGCCCAACAAAGAAGCTCGTCATACTACAAACCAAGCCGGACTCACCCTCCGGCCCTCCCGGCGCAGCCGCGCTCCCTCAGCGCGCGCCCGCGCGCAATCACTGCGCGCACTCGCCGGACTCACCCTCCGGCCCTCCCGGCGCAACCGCGCTCCCTCAGCGCGCGCCCGCGCGCAACCACTGCGCGCACTCGCCGGACTCACCCTCCGGCCCTCCCGGCGCAGCCGCGCTCCCTCAGCGCGCGCCCGCGCGCAATCACTGCGCGCACTCGCCGGACTCACCCTCCGGCCCTCCCGGCGCAGCCGCGCTCCCTCAGCGCGCGCCCGCGCGCAACCACTGCGCGCACCCGCCGGACTCACCCTCCGGCCCTCCCGGCGCAGCCGCGCTCCCTCAGCGCGCGCCCGCGCGCAACCACTGCGCGCTTCCGCCGGACACGCACTCCGGCCCTCCCAACACCTCAGCGCCCTCACCGGACTTACAACCCGGCCCTCAAGACGCTAAAAACGCATAGAGTGCACACCACATACACTCTATGCAACAATAAGCATCAGAGCAACACGCCGTGCGAACTTCATCCTACACCAACCACCGAGTCATATCTTCAGCCCGAGCTTCGAGCCAGCACAGCTGCCCCGAGCATCGAGCAACACGTCCACCACACGAGTTCCAGAACTTGCATCTAAGGACGCAAGCGGCGGGAGAAATGTGCCGGACGTAGTATAAGTTTATACCTAAGATACATTATAATTGTATAGATTATTAGCAACATAATATTAAATAGACATCGGACGTAGTATAAGTTTATGCCTAGGATACATTATAATTGTATAAATTATCAGTAGCATAATATTAAATAATTCCCCCTTTGCCTACATTTATTGACCTACTTAGGTGAAACGCCCTTAAGGCACATTAAAATAAATAGGTAGGTAAAAATGCCCTTCAGGCATAATATGCAAAATAAGCCGAAATTAGGAACATTTATATAATATGTAACCGGCTACACCATCGCATACTTAATAATGTACAGCACGTGTTCGTCCCGCACGCTGATTGGCCCACACTTCGCCCACACACCGCGATCACATACGATCAAGGTGCGGACAATCAAGCGCGAATAAAATAGCGGCGCTCACAGCGCCGAGCCATTCTCTCACTCATTGAATCATCGCTTACTGCTTCGAGACGACCACGTGCTACTGGGAAGAAGTTTTAATAGTGAAAGTCTGTTTAAATTAGTATTTTTAAAGTAATTCCATTTAATTTAATTCTAGTGTCAAATATAGTTTATTTTAGAGTCAGTGTTTTCTCTTCAAGACGATCAATCCCTCTCATTCTCTCGAGCTATCGAACGTGCCGACTGCCCCTACAGTCCCGGTCCGGCACAGGTGGGTTAACCTTTTTCTCGCTATCGAAGTGAAAAGTAGAGTGTATAACTCTGGTCTAAAAGCCATATTACCCCTCGAACTATTTTCCCGAACTTCGTTCGTGGTACTATCTCGTGGTACTATGGCTCATTTTAGACCCTTGTCATACAATCTACTATTGTACGACCGCTTTAGCCTAGTAGGTAGTGACCCTGCCTTGGAAGCTGGAGGTCCCGGTTTCGAATTCCGGTCAGAGCATGTATTTGTGTGATGAACACGAATATTTGTTCCTGAGTCTTGGATGTTTTCTATGTATTTAAGTATCTATTTATCTATGTAAGTATGTATATCGTCACTTGGTATCCACAGTACAAGCTTTGCTTAGTTTGGGACTAGGTTGATTTGTGTAGGATTGTCCAAAAAATATTTATTTACTTATTTAATGTATTATTGTTTTGAAAAAATGATACCTAGCCAAGATTTTAAGCCGATTCTTCTAGAGGCAGAGTTTTATATTCCGAACCGGTGGTAGTTTATTAACATTGATAAATGCGTGTAAGTATGCCTAAATTTAAGTATATAACTTTGACATAGGGATTGCACCCGTCTGTATCATGCTGAGTTTAAATCAAAGTCCCTGCCACACACAGCAATCAAACAAAGTGTTTAAATCTGATTGTATGGCAAGTTTTAAACGTTTTATTAGATAATAGCTGCCAGCGCCATATTTTAACGTTGGTTGGTGAAATTAAAACACTTTTTTATGTTATAGGGGGCAAACGAGCAGACGGATCGCCTGATGGTAAGCGATTACCGTCGCCCATAGACACCTGCAACACCAGAGGAGTCGCAAGTGCGTTGCCGGCTTTTTAGAAGGGAATACGCTCTTTTCTTGAAGGTTTGAAGGTCATATCGGTCCGGAAATACCGCAAGCGACAGTACATTCCATAGTTTGGTTGTGCTTATATTGGTTCTTACTATCACTATGCAAAGCGGCTTGCTTTGATAAAAAAAGTGTAGGATGTTTAGGGTTCCGTACAAAGGGTAAAGCGGGACCCTATTACTAAGACTTCGCTATCCGTCCTTCTGTACGTTTGTCACCAACTGTATCTCATGAACCGTGATAGATAAAACAAAATCACATTATATATTTCTGTTGCCGCTATAACAACAAATACTAAAATACAAAATAGATAATTAAAGGGGCTCCCATACAACAAACGTGATTTATTTGCGGTTTTTATAGATAATGCTACGGAACCCTTTGTGTCCGAGTCCCACTCGCACTTGCCCGGTTTTCATTTTCATATCTCCTATGAAATATAAAGAATGTCGTAAAAAACATTCCATGTGAAAATAGGGCCAGTCTCGAAACTTTTTCACAGTAAAAAGTTGAGATATTACGTAGAGAGAGAAATAAAGATTAATAACAAGTGTGGCCAAGTGCGAGTTGGACTAACTACAAATAAATAAATATCATCAGACCTGCATAAGTCTCTGAGTGTCAGTCTAAAAATAATAAAATCAAATGAGAACAGAGCGAAGTCTTTCATCATATCAATTCCACTGAATATATTGACGACCGCTTTAGCCTAGTTGGTAGTGACCCTGCCTTCGAAGCTGGAGGTCCCGGGTTCGAATCCCGGTCAAGGCATTTATTAGTGTGATGAACACGAATATTTGTTCCTGAGTCTTGGATGTTTTCTATGAATTTAAGTATCTATTTATCTATATAAGTATGTATATCGTCACTTGGTATCCATAGTACAAGCTTTGCTTAGTTTAGGACTAGGTTGATTTGTGTAAGATTGACCAAAAAATATTTATTTATTTATTTAATGTATTATTGTTTTGAAAAAATGATACCTGGCCAAGATTTATGCAGATTCTTCTAGAGGCAGAGTTTTATGTTCCGAACCGGTGGTAGTTTATTATTAATAGTAAGTATATATTTTTCTATATAAGTATGTATATCGTCGCCTGATACCCATAGTACAAGCTTCGCTCAGTTTGGGACCAGGTTGATTCGTGTAAGGTTGTCCACAAATATTTATATTTATTTATATTTATATATTCTAATTATTCTATTAAATACAAACTATCTAAAAATCTTATGTTTTTAATAGAAACCCTATTAGATTAATGTTAAAGTAGATTACGAAATGCAATAAGAGCATATCGTCGGGTTCCAAACAAAAGTTACTAAGTAACAAATACCTACTTAAAATAAAGCTCGTATATCAGCATCGTTTCAGTACTGAGATACGAGGTTTCGAAGAATAGTGACTGATTGATAGTGAGTTTCTCACCCAACGATATATCATCAGTGTGTAACTCAAAGTAATCGTACTTTATGTACAGTCCAGTGCAAAAATATGGGTGCATGGAAGCTACTCAAAAACATGTCCCATGGATCTTATGTATACGTATTAAGGTCTCGGTACATATTTATGAGAGGATTTTTTTATACAACGCCGGTGGCAAACAAGCGTACGGTCCACCTGATGATAAGCGGCCACCGCACCCGCAACTCCAAAGGAGTCACTTGCGCATTGCCGACCCTTTATAAGATTTGAGGATGCACTGTGTTGACAGCAGAAGGAACATTTAGGTCCCTCGCTCTCAACACATTCATTCGATACATATTTTTACTTGACTGTACATCTAATTTTGGAATGTAAACAGTTGGGCGTTATATAAGCTGCGGCCGCGATATCGATAATGCGTGGCTTGCTGAAGCTTTAGTGTTGGGAATACCTCGCGCGGTACGTGATGTGTAGCTAATCCTATTGAATATACTCGTATTAAGGTAAACGTCCCAGTGATCGACACACAGGACATTATTATTATTATCCTCTTTATTTACTTTATGGGTCATACGTGGATTTTGGTTCGCGTCTTTTCTGTGGACATACCAAAAGTTTATACAAAGCTTAATTTTGGATTGGACCAGTAACCTGCATAAACAGTGTCTCCGTTTCTATAATTCCATACTTATAATAAAAACATAGCTAATATGCACATAAGCCGTTAACTATTGACCACAGGAGGGACGACTTTTGTTTTTTCAACTAAGTATGACCCTTATCACTTAGGTTAGATTTTATAGTAATTATATAAAAAGTGAAATATAAAACAATATTTACAAAACATAAAATCATTATAAAAACCGAAACTAGTGTGCCGCCGGCAGCGAGGCGGGGCCTAAGCTACCGGTGGTTAGGGCGACAGAGAGAGGACCCTCCTGACTATCCGCGCCGTGTCCAGGAGTACCGCCTTCTGTATCTGACCCTTGAGCCAGCCATCTAGCGAGAGTCTCTTGAGGTGTTGGTCGAGACTCTTCGCTATTAGACCGTTCTAGACTATTATTATTATGGTCTAAAAACACTCATGGCCTATTACATTACAGTGGCTAGTTACACTCTTGTACATCCTAAAAAGTAGACACTACATGCATAGAATATGCGTGCAGGTTTTACAAAAGCAAATAATGGTTTCTAAAGTTTACAAAACAATGGTTATATTAATTTATAATTGAATTTAGTATTATATGTATACTGAGATACAGGTTTTCAGTCAAGCTTTGCGTTGCCGCGCCATCTAGTATGGCGTAAAAATGGCCACCAAAGGTAACTTTAAACTGACACACACAAATACAGATGAGCCATTCTTCTTTTTCATGACCGTAATTTTCGGACACTGTTTTAAATGCAGATTTTGAAATACTTTGCCCTCACTTCATATTTTTGTATTGTTATTTAGGAAGAGGTTTAATTAGAGTATCACTTTCATAGTTTTGGTAATTACCGAACCACAGCTAATATCCATAAATCGAGTAAATCAGTGGTTCTTGGATGTCTCACCATTTGTATAAAAAAAATTACTTACCACTGTGTTACTCACCTTTTACAGCAATAGTTAATATTTAAGTATTTTTACCCATAAATTCCTTATCAGTTCAGATACTATTTCGAAATATTATTTTTTACACTAAATCAATGCATATTATATATTTATTTTGTAATAGAAAATGGTCATGAACCACTTCTGTAATTTTTCACAGAAATTAAAAACATTAAGAGCGCTTTAATAAAATGTAGTGGGTCCACTAGCGCCACTCGTAAATAATTGTAATTATTTAAATTTAACGATATATAACTAAAAAAGGGGGCCGCTATGTACTGTAGTTTGTATTTAAGTACTTTTTGAATCCATCAAACTAGTTTTTACGTTGCTGGATTCGTCAATCTATGAGCTCAAAATTAAAACGGCCGTTTTAACTTTGGACGCATAGATTGACGAATCCAGCAACGTAAAAACTAGTTTGATGGATTTAAAAAGTACTTAAATACAAACTATAGTACGTAGCGGCCCCCTTTTTTAGTTATATATCGTTAAATTTAAATAATTACAATTATTTACGAGTGGCGCTAGTGGACCCACTACATTTTATTAAAGCGCTCTTAAGAAAAACATGTTCTATGTATCTAGGTTACCCTTCTTTATAACTGTTCCCAAATCGATAGCGTAAGTAGTTCTTGAAATATTTAGCTATGTAATATACAGACAGGGAGACAAAGTGAAACCATAAGGGTTCCTTTTTCACCATTTTGGTACGGAAACCTAAAAATCAGGGACTGTACCTATGTCAACTTTTACGTTTACATGGTACCTCATTTTTATCTTCTTCATTATTCACAAACCTTTTCACATCACTATAACGCTTCGACATGCGCCTTATAGGCATAAATCATCCATACGAGACTTTTTAAATATTTCCATAGAGCAGTGTTATCCATTCTAGACACATTTAATACAAGCGGGATCTTGAGGCGCTGTATACTGAAATGGTCACGTACGAGTATCTTGATTTTCCTCTATTTTACTATAAAATCAACTTTGCAAAGTGACAATAAATCTTATTATCTGGGTGGATCAACTATTCTTTGTTGCTCGTTACCATGGTTACGTCTCCTGAGTCGCTCTTTAAAACAGTGATTTTAGGAAGAGAAAGAAAGAAAGAAAACATGTTTATTTAGCATATACAATATTAAAATAATAATAAAACAAAGGAAAATTAAAATACAACTAATATATGCTAAAATGGTCACTACTCAGCTTGGTGCCACGAAATAAGCTATTAGGCAAAGTCGTGGCGCTGATTTTCAGTGGCGCCTGGTAACCGGAGTAGCTGCCACTTATTTAGTATACCACTTACTTAAGGGTCCTTATCAGTTAATAATATATATCTGTGTGACTTAAGTAATTTTATAGGGTTTAAATTTACCAAACATGAGTTTTAGCGATGAGCATAAATCCATTTGGACATGGGCCATCTCTTGAGCATGCTTGAAGTTCTTATTATACATATTTTTCTAAGAAACTCGGTTACTGTTGTCTCTTCGCTGACGGGACAGAATAACAACAAGAAAAAATTGATTGACCCATTTAACTTTTTTGCCCATGACTTCGTCAGCGTAAACTTCCCCTCCCTATTTTATATTAATAATTAACCGTTAGGTAATTAAAAAAATCTTTAAAAAATAAGATTGCATGCCTAACCCTGCCAAATGTAATTTATATGTTTTTCAGAAATAAACAGTTAATTTTTTTTTATCCCATTGAAGGATGATCTTCGGGATAAAATATGTCCTATATATTAAATAAGGCTAAAAATCATTGTATACTAAGTATTATTATATGTGACGGTTCATATCAAAAGGGACCTTATGACAATCAATCATCATCTATGTAACATCCATCGAGAATATAATTTAAATGAGTTTTGAGAAAGTGCATTTTTAGGTTACCTAACTTTAATGTTTTTTTTTTAAAGTAGGGCACTTAGGGACATGGTTTTTTTTTGTTTTTGATAGGCTATGCATTGTAAATTATAGATCCGTGCGTAACTTCATACCTGCTTTAAGGTCCCCTATGATATGGACTGTCACATGTTAGCTTCGACTATACAAGTACGTAGTGTTGTGTTCCTGGAGGCGAGCAAGGTTGCCAGAGCTCCCGAGGATGCACTGTGTTGAGAGCGAGGGACCTAAATTTGTCCCTTCTGTTGTCAACACAGTGCATCAAATTTTATAAAGGGTCGGCAACGCGTACGTGACTCCTTTGGAGTTGCGGGTGTCTATAGGCTGCGGTGGCCGCTTGCCATCAGGTGGATCGTAAGCTTGTTTGCCACCAGCGTTGTATAAAAAGCAGCAAGCTTGTATGTGTGAAAATCAGTATGTCACACGGTAGCAAAACTATTTCCGTCTTGGACGTAAACATTTGAATTTCTCGCTACGCTCAAGATCCTATTAATAATATAAATGCAAAGTTACATTTATATTATTAATAGGATCTCCGTTAGATCGATTTAAAACTTCGTTTTATATCACTTTACACTGACTTTTAATTTATAAAATCTTTTATTTCTATTTAACTCTACTACACAATAAAAGGAACAAATTCATATCTAAAACTTTACCAAAATCATCCTATCCTCTTATCAGTTTATTGCTATTTATAATGATAAATATTTGTCATTATTTCAATTCAAAACAGTTGATACGTAAGACCGCTTAATAGTGTTGTTGTTAATTTACACAAATCTGTAAACATTATTCAAACACAAAACAAAATAGAGCGTTACAAAACAGCGTAGTAAATTGGATCAAATTAATTCAGGCTGTACCTTTTTGTCCCGAAGTAACGCAACGGGGATTTTGCAATATCATGATCGTTAGTTATAATTAACAACAAACAGGATGATGAAAGGATTGACCGTTCTCTTTTTTTTTTGAACCTGACTGTGGCTTTATAGGCCGGGCCCAATAAAGCAATAGGAGTGCGCGGTTGGAGAGTAGCTTGGGGAAAATCCAGGGGAAAACCTCCGGCACGACCACGCGTGTGGTTCGGAACACTGGAATACTCTAAGAGTTTGCGCTCCAGTGAGATTGGTTGAGTGGTTACAACCGAATCTGAGGTGTGAGTGGAATCGAGCTACTGGGAGTTTAGTCGCTGGTTCACTAAACCTAGCCTAGCTGAGAAGTCCAGCAAGAAACTCAGCTAGGCCCGACCTGGGTCGGACTGACTACCCGGTGTGCGGCGGGACCGGGACGAATAGGGACTATATGTGTCACTGTTGTCGCGATCGCGCGGAAGACCGTTCTCATAATGTTTGGTTAATCCTTAATAGGGGTCAAAGTTGCACCGCGTCCGTAGGGAGTACCCACCGCTACCCCACAAGTGACTGCGTGGTGCTAAAAGTGCGATAAACTGGCGACTACTGTCTTCTCAAAGATCTCACGATTCGAAATAAATGCCATACGATACAAAAATGTACGTGTTATCTGACTGATCGATCGTGTTAGTGTAAAGCTGCTTTGTTAGTGTGACAGTTCCAACCTAAGGGTTGCACCAAACCGTCTGTAATCGTAAGCGGTGTTCGTTAAAATCTGAATGTATGGAAAGTTTGACAAGTTTCTATGGGATGACAGCTGCCGGCGCCATATTTGACGATGACCGACCTGTGATCGTATGTTGTTGCAACCGACCCTAACCTAAGGTTAGTTTCTTCAGTTATGTTTCTAATTTATCTAAATATATAAAAGAAGAAGTCCTGATCTACCATCAACGCACAGCCGAAACTACTGGTACTAGAAACTTCAGGTCCAGAGCTTACTTTTATGACGTATGCAAGGGATAAGACGGGATTTTTGGAAATTCCACCCTTAAGGGGTTAAAACAAGGAATGAAAGTTTGTATGGGAAACGTTATTTACTAATAAAAATATTACAAAGATTACAATGTAACAGCGGCTAAGCTGTACAGGATTAACTGCGGCTCTGATTCGGTCGTGAAGTTAGCAGAGCGGTTGTGGTCATTTTGAGGCGTTCTGGACGAAACGCGAGTTGGACGAAATGCGAGTTGGACGAAACGCGAGTTGGACGAAATGAGTGTTGAAATCCTATTTGGACGAAGAGCGTATTGGCCTAATAGCTAAAAAATCCTGTGGCCGGTGTCCCCTCTCAACGATCTCCCGCCATCTCTCCCTGGCACAGTCGGATACGCGGTTTCCTACAGTGGACTTCACTTGGTCAGTTCAGCGCATAGATGTATTTCCTTGTACGCCCAGTCGCTCTATGGCGTCGTTATCTCTCGACCGGATAACGGCTCCACTCGTAATAAGGCCAATAATACATGGGAATATATATATTTTTCAATTTTTTTATAATTTATTTACTAAAAAAGTTAGATACAGTTTTACATTAATATCCGTTCGCCAAATACAACGTTTATTGGCGAGTAATGCACTCACGCTCTTAACAAATTAATGTACCTATTTACCTTAAAACCCAAAACAAAATATGTATTTAGAGGGTATCTATTAGCAATTTTTTAAATTTAGTTTTGAAGACGTGTTTGCTACTACAATCATGTTCTGGAAAGATGGTATTGAAAATGCGTGGTGTTAAGTAACTTCGAGTTCTTTTGCCGTAATAGTTGTTAGCTGCGGGTTCTACGTAATTTCGGCGCGTCGTAACTCTCAGTTTGCGTTCAGTTTTTTATCTACACTCCCGTGTATTTTTGGCCTTATTACGAGTTGTCATGTACACGCCTTAATATAGCTCTCGAGTAAATGTTGACGTTTTCATAATGAAAATACTCGGAAGTTCAGTTAATGTATTTTTTTGGGGTTCCCCTGAGTTTATTCTCATCATTGCTGTCCTAGATTTCCTTGCCTAATAATTGGCCTCTTTAGGGTGCTTTCTGTCTACCGACATTTTTTTTGCGATAATATTTAATGTTTATCACCATGTTTAAACCTTATCATTAAGACATTAAACTTTAACATTACTTTCTTGAGAATTATTCGCTGGCCCATAGCCTTAGTGTTTCAAAAAATTCCATTGGCGTTATTACCCAATAACACGACAAATATTATGATCAAATTTCAAATTAAAATTTGAAATAATTTATTTCAGACAATGTTATATATTTAACTAGCGACCCGCCCCGGCTTCGCACGGGTGAAATGCTGATGCATGTATTATACATATAAACCTTCCCCTTGAGTCACTCTATCTATTAAAAAAACCGCATCAAAATCCGTTGCGTAGTTTTAAAGATTTAAGCATACATAGGGATATAGGAATATAGGGACATAGGGACAGAGAAAGCGACTTTGTTTTATACTATGTAGTGATTCAAACTTACAGAACTATGTGTGTATTCTCGAGCAAAGCGAGGGAATTAAGACTGAGTCCTGAGTTCAGTGAGGGATTTAAGCGCGACCAAGACAAAAGCAACTTTATCCTCGAGTAGAGTACTCTACTTTTCTCACCTCTTGTGAGAAAATAAATAAAAACCAAGGCTAACTAGAAACAGAGTCAATCAGTCAGCTGAAGCCTAATTACTTTCGTGACTCCCCATGTTATTAGAATTGTATCTTCTGTTTTTGTAGAATTTGCAGTTTTACTCCTTATAATGCAGCGTACTGCAGCACTCACGGTTTTTGTTTTAGGTATTTAATAGTAGTCGAGTGCAAAAATATGGGTGCATGCAAGCTACTCAAAAATATGTCCCATGGATCTTGTGTCGGCGTATTAAGGTTTCGATACATATTTATGAGAGGATTCATTCGATACATATTTTTACACTTGACTGTACATTTCAAAGGCTGCGAAGGAAGGAAGGTCATCCCTGCTCCGGTGGTGGCCATTTCTCACAAAATGCAATGAGGTAATTATAAACAAGCTCTAAATGAAATTCTAAGGATTTCAGTACGTAATAATTGGAAACAAGCCCTGCATCAGCCGGCAGCCGGCGTCGTGTTTTGTTTCGAACGCGGCGGCCGTACGCGAGCGTACTTAGCTAGTACGCCTCGTCGCCGTGGGGACTTCTTGGAATCAGACTTTAAGTATAGGTATAACAATAAGAACTATGAAAAGTGAAATCACATTATTTATTACCAGGCTTGTAATGAAATTCGTCCAGTAAGTTACAACCCGACTCAAGCCAAGGGCTATAATAATTTGCTTTTGGTAAGGTTCGCATGATATATAATTAGCCCCTGTCAAGTAGGTCGAGTATGAAAAGAATTATTACGTTCTCAACCCTTACTTTCTATTAGAATTACGATTTGAAACGGGATATTTACCATGTATATTTGTAAATGACCATGTAAGCTTGAAACCTTACTTTCTAGTCCACTTTGAACGCTCCACTTTAACAGAAAATTATAAAGACTGCGATTGTTATATTATTTTATGCAACTGTTACAGAATGAGCCACAGGCGAGTTTCATAATAACATTACACGAGTGTTTTAAGCCCCAATTATGTATAGGGGGCGGGATATATTGAAAAGCTGGTTTTTACGTGAGATTTTGAACACATTAAAGAGGTTTTACTATATGGGTGTAGATAAACAGATTTATTGGAGCGCTCGTGGCCCAGCGGCACCCGCGTACCAAGTGCGGTATGCGAGGTTAAACAACGTCGGCCCAGGTCAGTTATTGGATGGGTAACCGCTTTGAGTGGTTATTAACTGAGCGCTCCCGTGCTTTGGAAGGCACGTTAAGCCGTTGATCCCGGCTGCTGTCTATGATAGCAGTCGTTGAGCCAAGTTAGAGGCCTCCGAGCGGCTTGAGAACTTCTATAACAGTCAAGTTGCCCACGCACTTGACAAGCCTAATTTCAATAAGGTCTGGTTTCCCCTCGGGTTGGAAGGTCAGATGGCAGTCGCTTCCGTAAAAACGAGTGCCTACGCCAAGTCTTGGGATTAGGTAGCGGACCCCGGGCATCCTTCAGGATGCAACTGTACCGGGATAACGCTAGGAGGATGATGATGATGATAAATAGATTTATTACATAAAGTTGTATAAGCAAGGTGTCCATTAAAAAGGCGTGGACTCCTCGTATTACAATCCTCTCATATTTATTATAGGGTCGCCGTTTTACTGAGACGATGCCTGTGACGAGGCAGGGGCAAGAGGGATGTCGTGAAACGGCAGCGGGCGACGGGGCCCTGCATCCCGCCCCGCTACCTGTCCGCACCGTCTCGGTTAATAGGTAGGCCTGTATACCTATTTAATTTAATTTCTTTAATTTGAACCATAATAATTACACAGCATTACAGTAATAACTAAGCCACTGTGTTTAATGTGTAATTTCGCAGTGGCTATGTATATATTTTAATATATATGGGTATTTTAATTTTCCCGTGTACCCCTAACTTTTTTTCGGATCTGGGTAATTTTGGTTTTTCTGACTCAGAATCACGAGTACTATTTATTTTGATGAAAAGAAAATGTCCTCGACTTTACATACAATTTTTCTGCGTCAGTTTTATGACGAGCCATATGAAATAAGCGTCACAAAACTCTTTTGCGCACACTTTTTTTTCTTTACGGAAATTAATAGTACTCGTGACTCTGAGTCAGAAATTCCAAAATTGCCCGTACCAAAAAAAATTGGGGTACGCCGGAAAGTGGAAATGACCCTATAACAGAAGAATTACATTTATCCATCGTCTCGCAGAACCTTAAGCATTCATGACACAGTATTCCCCAACCACTTCCAAAAAACATCCAATCCGATGCTAATGCAAGAAGCGCGTTAGGGCAGTGTAGAGCCAAAACGAGAGGAGAATTTTTGCGCGATATGGTGTGCGCCTCTGGAGCGGTCTAGCTGTGCCTTTACCATGAGTTTACTTGACCGTACTCGCTAGCGACTGCGTAAAAATTTGTATGGGCAAAAGTACAGCGCCTCTGGCGGTTACGGAATAGAACCAAGAATACTAAATCGTTTACGCAGTCGCTAGCGAGTACGGTCATGCAAACTCATGGTAAGGGCAGTAGCCGGTTGCGCGGGCGATTCTATAGTCAATATGGTCGCCATATTGATTTACTGCACCTGATATACTATCGTGGCAATGTTGTAGGTCGATTTTTTGCTGCAAAGCGAAACCTGCTAGGCGTTACTGTACTAGGAAACATAAAAATTATGTTAAAATATTTGAATTTAGAATGAAGGAAAAATTGAAAAATTTAGGCACCGAGCAGGATTCGAACCTGCGACCTCCCGGCACTCGCGGCCAGTCGCTCTAGCCAACTGAACTATAGGTGCAATCGCTACCCAGTTTCAAATTCATCAACCGTTCCTTCGTATTAAGCAGTACCGCTGCTAACGTAAACTATTTTTTATACAAACGCCTTAAGGGAGGCGTACAGTGACATCTACCAGAAGACTCATGCTTCATTAACGGCACTAACGTCTCAAATCACATTGAGAATCGTCAGTTACGATGCGCCATCCCATACCTAAATTTAGAATGAAGGAAAAATTGAAAAATTTAGGCACCGAGCAGGATTCGTTAGTGCCGTTAATGAAGCATGAGTCTTCTGGTAGATGTCGCTGTACGCTTCCCTTAAGGCGTTTGTATAAACAATAGTTAAAATATTTATCTTCATTTGTAATTCATTCGTTTATAAATAGAATATAAAAGCATACGCTTACGGTGTTAAATCCGCTGTTGCACATATTTTTGAATTGCGCGCTTCTACCGGTCCCTGGGATCCCAGGGATCATAACAAAAGAATGCTATTGTTTATTTTTCGCCGGGAGACGACGGGTAAAATAAAAGGTGCAGTCCATGTCAGAAGATGACGATCTGGGAACCTATATGATATGTAAGCGCATTGAATTTGAATCGGTATTGCATTTGTCGCTTTAGGTAAGCTACACCCGTGACACGTCAATCAGAAACTGTACTGTCAGCATCATAGTTAACTGGTCAATCGCCGGCGGGGACGTCCACAGCGCGATCGCGACAACACTGACACATATAGTCCCTATTGGTCCCGGTACCGCCACACACCGGGTAGAGTCAGTCCGACCCAGGTCGGGCCTAGTTGAGTTTCTTGCTGGACTCTTCTCAGCTAGGCTAGGTTTAGTGAACCAGCGACAAAACTCCCAGTAGCTCGATTCCACTCACATCTCGGATTCGGTTGAAACCGCTCAACCAATCTCACTGGAGCGCAAACTCTTAGAGTATTCCAGTGTTCCAAACCACACGCGTGGTCGTGCCGGAGGTTTTCCCCTGGATTTTCCCCAGGCTACTCTCCAACCGCGCACTATTTTTTATTTTATTTTTTATTTTTATTGGGCCCGGCCTATAAAGCCACAGTCAGGTTTAAAAAAAAACTGGTCAGTGCACCTTATTGCAATTAGATAAGATCTGCCTCTTCTTTTTTCTTCTTCGTCATTTTACTCTTGACAGAGTGGTCATGATATCATTAGTCCTAGCAGCAAGTGATGCTGTCCCTCACATCACGTATTGGATCTTGTATTTGGATTATACAAATGAAAATAGACTGAAGATGTAAAAATAAAACATTACATTTATTTATTAATACGTTTTATTCCAGTGAAGCACAATAAATAAACCATTTTAACATTTCTTATTTTATCTTAACCTATAATAACAATGTAACTAATTACTAACAAGTTCTAAACAAAGTCAGACTTACATATAATAGGAAATGTTGTAACAAAATTATAAATTTAGCTGCATGTTTAAAAGTAACGGCCATTTTAGAACATTGTCGTAGTGAGTAAGAAAACTAGAGCAGTGAAAATGTACACAATGATTAATATGACAAGGTACTAAAATGAACAATTAATTTTGAGACAACGATTAACCGATAATATACGTAATATTAAAATTTTAAGGCCTAGTGTTCTACTAAAATGATATTTAGCCTAACATTAGGGCTAAAAATATAAATGGCAAAAACTTTAATACCCAAAGTATCCATGAATACAATATAATGAAATTAAATTTAAAATCACTCCGATTATTTAAAGTAGACGTCGCAATGTTAGATACCTTTATACCTACCGAATAGATGTCGCCTCTTGTTCACCTCTATTAATTATGACATGACATAAGACGTAAAAACTGTCAAATACATATTGTGTTAGTGTCTAGCCACTGGGACGTTTACCTCATACGAACATGTTAACAATATTGACCCTTTAAATAACAGGTAATCATTAAACTCGCATCATCTTTGCCATAAATCAATGTTCAAACTGTACTGTATAACTTACACAGTTAGGCCATTCTACATTTCCATGACCAGTTATCTATTACAAAAAAAATCTATGATATGTATTGAATTAGTGTACAAAAAATAGGATTTCGAAATAGTACCTGAACCTAATAAAAGGAATTTATAGGTAAAAATACTTAAATATTAACATACTGATGTAAAAGGTGGGTACAAACGGTGATACATCCAAGGACCACTGAGTAACTCGATTTATGGATATTAGTTGTGGTTCGTTAATTACAAAAAATATCAGAAGTGTTACTGCAATTAAACCTCTTTCTAAATAAGAATACAAAAATATGAAGTGAGGGCCAAGTATTCCAAAAACTGCATTAAAAAAAAGTGTCTGAAAATGATGTACATGAGAAAGTAGTATGGCGCAGTTAACGAAATCTGTACTACATTTTTTTAAAGATAGAAAACCGTGCAATGTCCGTCGTGCGATTTTCAAGAAAACAAGCTTAGCACGAGAAAATATACGACGTGTTATCTTTGAAACTTGATAAACTACTGAAAGATGTAAAATTAATACAATGTTACCCACACATATTCCAAGTAACGGAATAAATATCTGCAAAACTTACCGTTATAATTCGGATTTTAAAAGAAACTAGCTACAGATAGGTAACCATTTCAAAAATACGAATTCAATTTAAGGCACAGTAGTGGCACAAGTGGCAGGCTTTGGTACTAAAATAATGTACTATAAAATGATATTTTAACCTAGTGTTTTATAATTATAGCGTTTTTTTGGCGCGACCCCTTTTAACACCTTACGTCTACCGAGAACGGTAGATGACACATTATCCGCTTATCTTAACTTAAAATATAATTTTTTTTAGAAATCAATGAGTGCAATAAAGTGTCATACATACATACAAACTTCACTCTCACTATAACATTAACAATACAAGTAGAAAAGTAGACTCTATACAAGTATACAATCCTCTCTAAGTAAAATAACAAAATCTGAAATAAATACATAGAAATTGTTTATTCACGTAAAAAAAATACAAATAACGGTATACAAAATGCACTAAACTGAAGCGAACAGTTTGTTGGGGCATCGCGCTCAGTTTACTTTTTAACATAAGGTAATTTTTGTTTACAAAAGAGAATAAGCATCATATTTTTCATGATGCCATTCGAACCAATTTTTAGAGAGGAGCAAATGTGTATATAAACTAATTACATTTAGAGCAACACAAAAAACAAAAACGAATTTCAAAGTACAGTATAAAATCCGAGCGCTCAAAACTCCCATACTAATTGAGCATAGTATGTGACGTCATATACTATGCGCTCGTACTATCATATTGTATGGAAAAAACGAGTAATTTACTGTTTTAGTCGTGAAATATTGCGTTTAGGTACATTATTATACAATTTTTCGTTTATTAAAACATAAAAATCCTGATGGTGGTTTTTAAGATGCTTCGAAACTTTCAAGTGTTTTTAATATTTAGAGCATATTTATTAATTTACTGTTTTTTGTCATAATTTGACGGTTTACTATTCATATAGTGACAACTTATTATTATTCCTTCCGGATGCATATTCTCTAACTTGAGTCCTCTCATTATATTAAAAAAAGTTCCGTCAGACTCCTCGCCATTAGGAATTTTAAAACCGTAAACCGTGTGTGTGTATTTTGTATTTCATTGACATGTATTGGTAATGTATTTTTTATTGTAATTTTAATGTATCTACCTAATTTGTACATGTTTCAAAACTGACGCTCACTATATAAATTCCTCGAAATTGACTATGTGTAATTTTAAGTGACATTGTATATTGTGAAATAAATAAATCAATCAAATGGCAGGAACAATCACGCGTTACGTGTTAGTTTGCAGGAAAATTCAATACATATTGTATCCATTTTATTGATCTTGATCATATGTGATAATACACATCGAAAGGGACCTTATGGCGGCAGGCGCTTACGTTGCACCTATTCACTATTGTATTGGAACAGCGGCAATAAAGGCGTAAGTGCCGGCCGCCATAAGGTCCCTTTCAATATGGATTATCACATATACTTATTGCGTAGTTCTCCACTGTTTACTCAACCTTCTTCGTCTTTTTAATCTCAAGCAGCTTCAATGTGTACAGGCACCAGAACATCGCAGACGCCACGTACACGACCTGTAAGGCTGTACCATACCCTGGGCTGATGTTCAGGCTCCTCGTCAGGAAGGCCAGGGCGGAACAGCGAAGGACCTCCATGAGAGGAGCGTAGGTGGAGTTGTCAAAGAGCATGCCGATGACGGTAAGAGACCAGATGATGTAACAGACGGAGATTAGAACGGAGATTGGAGACATACCCTGAAAAGAAAGGAGATGATGAATAATCAAACTTTAATTTAATCCAGAGCAAACAAAGTAAAAAACCCTAAACCCACCAATTCACATTGATACAATATTTAAATGACATTGAATTGAATAATGCATGAAATGTAGGATTATTTTATTGTGTTATGTTGGTTTATTTATTGTGTTATACTTCTGTTTGTTTTAGTATCTAGTCTGACTTGACGAATGAAATTTGATAACTTAATTATAAGGAATAATAAATAACATTAATATAGTAATAATTAGGCAGGCACGTAAAGAGATGAAATCTCGTGATATAAAATTTGTACGCCGTTTAATCGGCAAAAAGTGGAGATTTGTTGTATAACATTACTTTTTGGACAAATAAAATATTGAATTGAATTGAATTGAAAAATACCATATAAATGTGGAGGCTAAGTAGGAAAACAACTACCAAGTACCAACCAACTACCAACAACCAACTACCAACAACCAACTACAACCGTGGGCGTCAATAACTCAAAAAATTTAAACCACGTGTTTTTGACGAAAGTACGAGTAAATAATGCTATATCAACATGGGTCCAATTACGAGTCCTAATTAAATTACTATTACAGTACAAATTAAATCATATTAATTGACCGATTCTATGTGAACAAACCTTTATTCCAGAGAGTGAGCGAGTTTAATTAATCTCAAGTTGAGAAATAGAGAGCGAGCAATGTCATTTTAGTGACATCAGTTTCAAACTATCAGCCAGTTTTCTGTAAAGGTAAATAGTTTGCACTCTCGAATTGAGAACAGAACAAAACTTTCGGTAGTGAAATCTTTTCGTAGGATAGATACCAAACTTAATTAAGAGAAACTGGCTGACAACCATGCAGTTAGGTGTCTGCGTGTAGAAGTGGTAGGTGGCTACGTCACGCCTTTAGGATGTGTTAGAATTATGATTTTTTAACTTGAGATTTGTTTTAAATAAATTATATCTCTTAAATTATGGGTTTTTGGACTATATACTCATAACTTTATATACTCTAAATTAGGGTCTAAAATCGTTGGTTTAAGTCTTTCGGGTTATTAACGCCCACGTTGTATAAGTTCTTAAGAAAATGTTATTTCTATTGACAAACTGAGACTTATTTTCTTTATTAAGCTCAATTTTACACTGCGCCATCCAACAAGATTCCTAGGCAACTTCAAATTAAGAAATGTCACTATTTTATAAAAAGTTACATTGTAAATAAATAAATAATATTTGTGGACCTCGACGACCTCGTTAGCCTAGTTGGTAGTGACCCTGCCTTCGAAGCTGGAGGTCCCGGGTTCGAATCCCGGTCAGGGCATATATTTGTGTGATGAACACGAATATTGGTTCTCGAGTCTTGGATGTTTTCTATGTATTTAAGTATCTATTTATCTATATAAGTATGTATATCGTCACTTGGTACCCATAGTACAAGCTTTGCTTAGTTTGGGACTAGGTTGATTTGTGTAAGATTGTCCAAAAATATTTATATTTATATAAAATCTTACACAAATCGACCTAGTCCCAAAGCAAAGCTTGTACTATAGGTACTAAGCGACGAAATATATACTTATATTATAAATAATTAGATATTTAAATATATAAAAATCCAAACTCAGAAACAAATATTCGTGTTCATCACACAAATAAATGCCCTGACCGGGGTTCGAACCAGGGACCTCCAGCTTCGTAGGCAGGGTCACTAACAACTAGCCTAAAGTGGTCATCAAGAGAATAATTTGTCATAAAAATTGATGATACTAATACTACTGATATTTAAAATTATAGCAATGTCTCGATACAAAGATCTAGGCTAAATCAAGTGTTTACGGTACCCTAGTTTTCGCAGCGAAAAACGGATATAAGCAAAAAAACCCTTAAATATTAAACGACCACTAAGAGAGTCGTTAAGATTTTATCAGCTTCGGATAAAATTTTATCACGTCCCCTTACGATTGGAGCCGGGGACGTCAATTGAGACCATCAATCGATTTCAGCGACGAAGTAAGCTTGATATGCGGTAAACGAAAATATGACAGGACAGAACTTTTTGTGAACGCTCTCGCACTAAAACCATATAAATGTTTATTACCGTTAAAGTGGAGTAATAGTACATTACTTACCAAGGGCGGTAAAACAAAGAATGTCTCAGATCGCAGGTATTTGACGCCCGAGCCGAAGGCAAGGGCGATAATTATGGGATCTGAGGCTTTCTTAATTACCGCCCGAGGTAAGTACAAAATTTTATGTCACCCCCTGGCCAGGAAGTGGGATTTTCAGCGCGCGGAGCGTGCGGTAATTGGCACTTTATGGCCAGGTGTGACATAAATTAAATTTTGCCTTCTGAACTGAACTTGTGTTGCAGCGGTATAGGTTTATGTTCTACAGACAGTCAGCAAATACTAGTATCAGTAAAAGTAGCCAAATATATATCTTTAATTCCTTATTCGTGTTTAATGGTGACTATATAGAAGTTATAATTATAAAATAACTCGTTTTAAACACATTTTCTGAACTACCAATATCAATGATTTATCGACGCTTCATAAAGTATATATTAGGTTAGAATGCGCTTCGTTTCCTCAATTTGATTTCTGTTATTATCAATGGCTTCTCGATTAATGAAAATTTCCTCACCGTCTTTAGTACGGTTCTGCGATTTTTTTTTCATTGATATGCATCAATGCCCATTCGTAAAACGTGATCTCCAGTGTGACACGTTCTATAACATTGGTCGACAGTCAACGTGACTTTAGTTCCAATTACCAGTAAATTGGATCAATTGAACGAAACTCTAGTCCGAATTTCAATTGTAACAGAGTTTTTTGAAATAGTCGATAATGCTTTTTAGACAGTTGACAGTCGCACGAACTTCGATATGTTGTGAGCTTAAACTGCATTCTATTAACAAAGATGTAGGTCTGCGAAGCATAATCCTAAATGGAATTCGTTCAACTAATTTATCGCAGTGGGTAGCCTGAATGGCAACAGGCCCAATTGATTTCGGACAAGCGCAATAGTGAAATTAAATACGTCAAAAATACGCGTACATTTACTATACTACGATATTAATAATTATTATTGTTAGATTTAGATTTAGATAATTTATTTCATGATAAGGAATTACATTATAAATTTGCACACATGTCAAAATTACAAGAATTGTTATCATGATCGTCATAACAGGAAAAATAAAAATAACATAATGTCAACTAGAGTAATACGATAAAAAGTAAACAGAAAAATAAATGCATCTTCCATTCGGAATCGTCGTTATTTTTGACTATTTCATAATTTTTTGACGATCATAATATAAAGTCGTATAAATTGAGTAAGGATAATTTATATTGTATTTTTATATTATGAAATAAATGGACCTTTGTCAAGTTCCTGTATTCGATGTTACCATCACAAAATTTTAATCCATTTATGGTTAGAGACATTTGAAAGTGTCACTAACAACCCACCATCAAGAAATTTACAATTTATTCGCACAATGAAATAAAAATTGAGGTACGACCCTTGATATTTTATTTTCCATAAATCTTCTGCTGACAAACACATTTCAGGCTTTCGAGAAATCGTAATATTTTTATAGTGCTTATTAGGAATATGAAAGAACCACTGACCGTATTTTATGGATTCTACAGGCATAACGTGGAATTGATGGCAGTACCCAATTATACTACGAGAAGATACGTACTTGTGTGACACCAATTTGCCTTATGTAATTCATACACCGTGAGCGTTAATAACCCGAAAGAATTAAACCAACTATTTTAGAGCCTAAAAAAAGTTAAGTTAAGGGTTTTTGGACTATATGTTATATAAAGTTATATAAGATATGGTCCAAAAATCCGTAATTTAAGAGGTATTCAATATTAAAACAAATTACAAGTTAAAAAATCTCAATTCTAACATTTCTAACACACCCTAAAGGCGTGACGTAGCCACCTGCTAATTTGGCACGCAGACGCACTAACTGCATGGTTGTTAGCTAGTTTCACTTAATTAAGTTTGGTATTTATCCTACAAAAAGGTTTCACTATCGAAAATTTTACGTCGTATCACTGATAAATGGCTGATAGTTTGAAATTGATGTCACTAAAATGACAATGCTCGCTCTCTGTTTCTCAACTTGAGATTAATTAAACTCGCTCACTCTCTGAAGTAAAGGTTTGTTCACAAAGAAGCGGTCAATTAATATGATTTCATTTGTACTGAAATAATAATTTAATTAAGACACATAATTGGACCCATGTTGATATAGCATTATTTATTCGTACTGTCATCAAAAATACGTGGTTTAAATCTTTCGGGTTATTGACGTCCACGGTGAATATATTACAGAGACAATACCTGTCAGTGTTCTTATACCGAAGCTTTCATATTAATGTGAGATTTTCCCTGTAAAATTTTTGAAATACTAAGATTGATATCACAAGCAACGTGACTGCGTATCGCGTTAAAGTCGTTAAACTTACGCATAAGGTTGATATAAATATCATTTTTAGTATGAAAAATTACACCTTACTGGCCTGTACATTAGGTTTTTTTCACCTTACCTATACCTATACCATTAACAGGCGTACCCTCTAAAAGATGCTCTGATGAACTCATTGTATTTATACATTTTTCCTTAATGTCTTTAAATTAATTTAAAATGTGACGAAACCCAATATATGTTTAATTTAATAACAACGTTTATTTAACGCTTTTTCAATTTCCGCAATTTCATCAAACCAGGATTGAGTTAAAAGAGAAGCTGAACTCAATTTTTTTTCAGCGAAGCGCCTACGCCTACTTTTTGTATATATAGTTAAATTGAGTAGAGCAATAAAACCGTTACACACACCTGCTGAAATCTAGCCGGCCCACGTTATTTTATTTAGCCTCTGGCTACAAACGTCGAAGTTTTTCTTTCGTATTTTGTAGATTAATTGGCAATCTACTTAAAACGTTAGGCATCCAATTACTCACAAAAAAGGTCTGTATCAGAAAAGGTATTAGACTCAAAGTACTTTACTCTACAAACAGACACCAGTGCCTTTACCATGAGTTTGCAGGACCGTACTCGCTAGCGACTGCGTAAACAATTTAATATGCCGATTCTTAGTTCTATTGCGTAACCGCTAGAGGCGCTGTACTTTTGCCCATACAAATTTTTACGCAGTCGCTAGCGAGTACGGTCATGTAAACTCATGGTAAAGGCACAGTACATGGCCACTTTTACTAGCCTGATTAAAAACAACATTCAGAGTACAACTGACAAGATTTCATCAAGTTTGTCATTTCATCCTAGATCGATAGAAAATTTTAAGGTCCACGTGTTTTTTTTATTTTTCCAAAATCCTAATTTTCATTCAAAATAGCGAATCCCAAAAGGTCGAAGTGAAGTATGACGTCATTACTATGAATGTTTGACTGCATTACATTTGCCACTTATTTTTCTAAATTTTTTTATTCTAGAAACTGTCTGGATTATACAATTTTTTATGTTTTTATTTTACATATTGACGATCTTTTTGTGAATTTATTATACTCTCTTTTGACATACATTACAGTAATTCATGTCTTTTTTAAAATTTCATATGCATCAATAAATTGCTCTGAATAATTAGATACAATTTATGTAATATATAACTGACGATTCAAAAGTGCTTGTTGCTAGGCCTATTTGAATAAAGAATATTTTAAGTTTGAGTTTTAAAATCTTGGAGTGATGACATCGTGTCAGTCACTGTCGTGAAAACTCCAAAATGTCGGCATGGACTAATATTATTCAGTCTAATACTGATGATGAAATGGGTCCCCCACAAATACGGGTTTGTTAGCTTCACGATATGCACCGGAATTTCTGATTTGACGAAGGTTAACAATGAGAAAGGATTAATGAAAATTCATTCGTCAAGGGGTAAACAAGAGGGTGAAAGTAATTTGGAAATTCATTAATTCTATCAAACACACGGCCACAGAGAACATAATACCCTAGTTGATAATTATATTACTTTTGTCCGACCCAGGTCGGGCCTAGCTGAGTTTCTTGCTGGACTCTTCTCAGCTAGGCTAGGTTTAGTGAACCAGCGAGAAAACCCCCCAGTATCTCGATTCCACTCACAACTCAGATTCGGTTGAAACCGCTCAACCAGTCTCACTGGAGCGCAAACTCTTAGAGTATTCCTGTGTTCCAAACCACACTCGTGGTCGTGCCGGAGGTTTTCCCCTGGATTTTCCCCAGGCTACTTTCCAACCGCGCACTCCTATATTGGGCCCGGCCTATAATGACACAGTCAGGTTCAAAAAAAAAAGAAAAAAAATATTCAGATAGAGAAGTCCGTTACAAATTGGTCCCGAATTCAGAAAAGTTATTAAACACTAAAAAATATTGCATTAAATAAGAGTATAAGTAATATAATAATTATTATTATTTATTGATTAAACAAAAACACAGAAATACAAAATATGCGAAGATCTGTTGAGAGCCAAACTAGGCTGAGCCTGTATCTTGGGACCCACTCAGACATGAAAATTTCAGACATTCAAATGAAAATTAAGTTATTAGGTTAGGTTAGATTAAAATTAAGTGGAAAAGGATATAAGGAAGATATGGGTTATATAAAAAATAGGAAAGGACTTATTTTTTAAATATGTACTATTGTACTTCCTTATTTGAAAGATATAAGCGAAGTCCTACTTTTCTTGTAGAATTCGTTAATTTTCATCAGTAGTCTATGTATATGCCCCGTTGATTTCGTGACTAATTTTTGGAATGTAATATATCGACATTTGTTTTTTAAAGTTACTAAACAAGTATGATGTTCATTTATTTATCGGATTGAAAGACCAATACAAGTTATTACAAATAAACAAAAAAAAAACTAAAACTAACCTACAATGAACCTAAATATACCTATCAAAAACCCTAATCTAACAAACCGCTGCCAGTAGGTAACGTTCCCAAAATGCTGGCCGCATTGCCACGTTGGATGGCAATGCTCAATCTTTGTGCCAGATAAACGCCAGCATTTTGGTCACGTGTTGCGTCGACCAGACGCCCAGACAGATCTTTGAAAATCTTGTGGGCTCCCGGTCCCCACTGCCCAAGTGTTTCAACATTTATTCATTTCAAATTACTTACCGCTTGATATTTTATTTTCCCTGATACCTACTCCTATGGGGCGGTTACAATTAATTTCAGTGATAAAATGAAATGTAAGAAGGTCAGTTTATTTCTGTATCATTTGGAATTCAATTAAGAATCGAATATTAAAATTCTCTTATCTTCTAAAACGTAGTTTATATTTAGGTGTATTTTCTTTTCAATGCCGCCTACACTAGATGTTTAAACAAGTATCGAAGTTATACTCGAAATTGCGGCCAGGCCGTTATATTTGTTCGGTACTCTTGCACTGTTTTTTGGAACTGACTATGGCTTTATAGGTCGGGCCCAATAAAGCGATATGAGTGCGCGGTTGGAGAGTAGCCTGGGGAAAATCTAGGGTGGTTTAAACACTAAGAGTTTGAATATAAGATTTCAAGCTTAAATAGTCATTAACATTAGAATTACGATTTGAAATGGGATATTTACCATGTATAGTGTCTGGCGTCCAGTGATCCGAAAGTTCTCAAATCGAAAAGAGACTGTTTCCGGAAAGAACTCGCATATTGATACTGTGAGTGTGGTGTGTCGTGACCGTAATCGAGTTTCAAGTGACAAGACGGACGGTGGTAGTGTTGGTGACACTGTGGGAAAAAAGCGAACCAGGAAGAGGTAGATCGCTATGGTGTGTGGGTAGACCACAACTAAAACTCGCAGCACGTCAGTTAATCTTTGATAATGGCGCTTGCAACAGTGCCGAAATATCGGGAACTCAAAAATACAAATATACATGGTAAATATCCCGTTTCAAATCGTAATTCTAATACTAAGAGTTTGCGCTCCAGTGAGATTAATTTCCTGCACATGCTGAAACCAATGCTATGGCTATGCTGGTGAGTATAGACTCACCATGTAACGGGAAGCAAGCTCGAAGAACCCGTAGAAGACCACAGCGTAATGCAGCACCAGGTAGAGGTTGCACCACGCCGGCAGAGCTACGTCGTACTTCTCTCGCTGCTCGATCTACAATAAAATACTTCGTATTAGGTATATTTATTTATTTTATTTGATACACCAACAAGATACTAAGCTAATACATTAATAAGAACATGAGGTTAGATGACACAAGTCCTGCCTGTATTTCAATAACAGGCGTGCAACATCATTAAGTTAAGATACCAGGTCAGTATAACAATAAGCAGTACAATTTCAGTTTCCGATACCAGCAAAATTACAATTAATGCGTTATTTAGACTATGAAATTAGAAAGAGAATATTGTAGGGATACACCGAATATTCGGTTATTATTCGGTATTCGACATATTCGGCATGTTTTTGAATGTTCGGTATTCGGCTGAATTGTTCGGTTCAGCTGCCGAATATTTAACGAAAAATTTTGAGAGTGTTTTGTTACCAATCACAAGTGTATTATAGTTAACTGCTTCGTGAAATTAATACTTAACCCATTGTTAACAGTGATTTAACTTATTTTTTGGCAATATTTCGCTTTGATAATGAACAAAAATATTGCCACTCAATTACTCTGTTTTATAACAATAGATGAACGAATTACGTTGAATCGAAAATTTCGGCCGAATATTCGGTTCGGCTGAATGTTCGTATTCGGTTAAACCCATATTCAGCTCATCTCTAGTATATTGCTATTTAAAAAAATGATGTGCATCACGAAAAACCCGCAGTTACAGACTTCCATGTCTTGAAAATAGCCTATATTCTTTCCCTTTTCGCCACTCGTCTCGTACGTGCGCCAGCTCCAGCCAATTAATGAAATTTATTTTTCCCTCACGTCTCGAAAATTAACTATGCTCAAAATGTAATTCAGTTTCGTGGCGTGTGGAACGAATAAAATTTCATTATCTGTTGTTTTTTCTGTAACGTCTGGGAAATAATTCAATGTAGGTACGAAGAAGTCCACTATAAATAGGTCACTCATTCATTTTCATCGGTCAATGCGGTATTAGTAAATTGCCAACTGTTAGTTTTTTTTTTTTTTTTTTTGAACCTGACTGTGACTTTATAGGCCGGGCCCAATAAAGCGATAGGAGTGCGCGGTTGGAGAGTAGCCTGGGGAAAATCCAGGGGAAAACCTCCGGCACGACCACGCGTGTGGTTTGGAACACTGGAATACTCTAAGAGTTTGCGCTCCAGTGAGATTGGTTGAGCGGTTTCAACCGAATCTGAGGTGGCAACTGTTAGTTTATTATTTACTAGCAGCACCCTGCGGTGCGGATAAAAGGTAGCCTATGTCCTATTCTGATGTCTAAGCTACAATACTGGAAAGTTTCATAGAGATCCGTTCAGTAGTTTTTGAGATGAAGCGGAACGTACATCCATCCGCACAAACTTTCACGTTTATAATATTATTAAGATTTTAAACAGTAACAAATAATACTGTACGAAACAAATTAACGTAAACAAACATAAAAAGAAAATGCAACCCGTTATCTATTAAACCGTTTACTGATTAAAATAAAAAATAAAAATTGTATAAATAAGAACTAAACTGTTAGTTAAGACTTAGTTTAGATTAGACCCTTCGATCTGTAACCCTTCCTTTTCTATTGCTTTTATGGCTTATCGTTTTAAGAACAACGAAGTTTACCAAAATAGTATGTCATATTTATTTCAAAACTCACTGTCTTCGAGATAAATGGCATCAAACTTACAATTTTAGGCCAAAAAAAGAATATTCTTGTGAAGATTAGTGTAAAATAAAAATCTCTCGCGTTGTTAGAGACGTCAATAAGGAACAGTTACATGTACATTTCATATATAAGTGCATAAACACAACTAATATCGAAACTAGGGCTTTTTCGGACCATATTTGAATAAATCATAGAAAAAGAAGTAAGTAGTCCGTTTTTACAAATTTGGCTCTTCCAAATGTAGATAAGGATTGAAAAACCGATAACCGTTTGTGCCATAAATATATCTATAGTTTTGACGGAGCAATATCAACTCAAAACTCGACAAAAATCTATGAATAGCGCGTGGAGCCACTTACTCTTTACAGTGCGCCTACATTTCAGTGCAAAGAGACCTATTGCTACTGCTACTTCTTGCAAGAGTAATACTGGCTAGTCAGGAAATCTGCACCACATCAGCAACATTTCG
Source organism: Epiblema foenella (assembly GCA_963556455.1). Taxonomy (NCBI): domain Eukaryota; kingdom Metazoa; phylum Arthropoda; class Insecta; order Lepidoptera; family Tortricidae; genus Epiblema; species Epiblema foenella. Next base: position 21,537,035 of record OY747103.1, on the reverse strand, counting down.
GTAAAGTAGAAAATACTGCATACAGATTCCGCTCCGCCTAGTCAGGAAGTAGCTTTACTTGCTCCGGATAAAACAAAGAGCACAGACTATGGTGAAGAGCAAATCAAACGGGTACACTTTGTATCGGATTTCCTTACAAATTCATAGTTTTAATTGCTTCTGTGTCCTGAGTGTTACGCAGGGACAGGCGGTCTGTTCTAATTTGGTATGAATTTTGAAGGTATTCTACAATTTAGTCACCGTATAAAAGTCTTTTAGGCGTAAAATGCGTAGGTCACTTTGATATAATATTACAGTTAACTTTGATAAAGTTCCACAAGTACTCACGCCGTCAAAATGTTTAAGTTCTTTGAAGTCCTTCTAAGTAAGTCAAAACACTGCTTGAGTAAATCTTGTTTACTAATGAACTTCCTAACTTACTAAACATCTAAAGGCCATCGTACAAATGCCCATTGAAATTGAATCAAATCGTAAAGGAAATAGAGCTGAATTTGCATTGTTTTGATTTAAAAAGAAATATTAAAATGAAATGTTTGTTTAACAATTTGTTACTAAATTTGGAAATAGAAGTTCTTTTTATAGACCTTTGGGCGATACGAGGTCATGAATCGTCCGGTTCAATGTCAAGTTAATTTGTTATGTCGAAAATTCGAAATATTCGATACAAAAAGAATAAGAGTCGATATTTATTTTCTACCTCGTTCGATAGGTGTTTTTTTTTTAATTTAAATTCAAATTATTGATTTGTCAAATATAGATATGCATTACAAGTATTTAGGTATTATTCTTAGATATAGAGTCACTATGTTTCGCCACATGACACACAAATAGCATGAAGCATGCATATCAATAAAATTCTAAATAAATACAAATTAAAGTTCAAAATAATATAAAATCCAAAAACATTATTCAACATAAATTAAAATTCAAAAATAAATTAGAATACAAAATTAATTACAATTGAAAATAAATTTAAATTGTCAATAAGTTACGAATATGAATATAAATGATTGATTTAAAATGTCAAGCTATTAACCCTAATTGCCCTTTACGGTAATGTTTACTTAGCTGTGATAGTTTTTCTTTTTTAATTCATCGTATATACTACTACCATGATTTTTTTCACATACCTAGTAGCCACCGTTTAGCTGGCGGGGGGGGGCACTTGACCATAGCAAAAATTATCACTTCAAAGCTTAATATCACGCCAACCGATTCTTGAATAAAAATAAATAAATATGTAAATTACTCACCTGCTCTTATTTCAAGAAAGATACGAGTATGCATTTAAAGCATAAGAAATTGACTCGTCGTTTTGTAACCAGGCGGGCGTTTCGCTTGTTTGCCAAAATATCTTTACCAACCTCAAGTTTCTGGTCCTCATCTCCAAGTCTCGCCTGGCCCGGCTCCCAGCTCGGTCCCCAGAATATCGCTCTGAACTTGTCTCCCGCTGTCTGCATGCGACGAAACTTTTCAACCACGTAGCCTGTGTAGAACGCCTGAGAAAAAAAAAATAAATATTAGAGGACAGTCTTACACAAATCGAACTAGCCCCACAGTAAGCTCAAGAAGGCTTGTGTTATGGGTACTAGACGACGATATATTTAATAGATATAAATACTTAAATACATAGAAAACATCCAAGACTCAGAAACAAATATTCATGCTCATCACACAAATATTTGCCCTGACCGGGATTCGAACCCAGGACCGTCAGCTTCACAGGCAGGTGCACTACCCACTAGGCTAAACCGGTCGTCAAATTAACATAATAATCTCGACCTTAATAATTTTATGTATAGTTCAAAATCAATTGTATTTTATGTAGTACAGTCACGAGCTTTAATTTACCCACCTTAAGGTCGACACACTTGTCTAATTGTATAGAAATGCAAACAAAAATTGTGTGAAATGGGTCACAAATTAAAGTTCGTGACTGTACCTATATGACACGGGGACTCACGAGGTTAGATTCAAAAAATTCATTCGTCAAAAAAGGTACAATACAATACCAATATTCCGTATTGCCTACAAAAATAGTACACAAAAAATATGTAGGGTCTTATCTAATTGCTTTGAATTATGTGTTGAACTTTATTTCCTTGTAATAAGAGATCAGGTAAGCGGGGTTTTCAAATCCTGCGATTCTTTGAGTTTGCAGGACTTGACCGAGAATTGTAGTATGTGGCGATCACAATAGATCAGAAATGGTCGCAGTGATACGAGGGCTGAAAAGCCCGGGAATAGCCACAACACCTAAAAAAAAGCGAGGTTTTGGGAATGGAAGTTCTCTAGAACAACTCCATTGTGAGTTTAATGTTTGCATTGCATATCTTAATAATGCATAATATTAACACATTCGAGACCAAGCAAGCTGGCTTGTAATGGACTACATATACAATAAGAACCTAAACTGAGGTTAAAATGACACAAATTCATATGAAATATAATCTTGGAAATAAACTTTGTTCCTGTTGAGCTAATTGACACTAAGTGAGTGAAAAAAAGAAAGAAAGAACAAAGAAAATACGTTTATTTAACATCACAATTCAGCTGATTAAATAAAGACCAAAGTGGATCAACTATTCTTTGTTGCTCGTTACCATCGTTACGTCTCCTGAGTCACTCTTTAAAACTGTGATTTCATAGGGTTTAAATTGACGAAATATCAGTTTTAGCGATGAGCATAAATCCATTTGGACATGGATTATCCCTTGCGCATGCTTGAAGTCCATATTACAAATATTTTTCTAAGAAACTTGGTTACTGTTGTCTTTTCGCTGACGGGACAGAATAACAACAAGAAAAAGTTGATTGACCCAATTATATATAGATGATTGGAATTTATAAGCGTCAAAAAAGTGTAGGTATATGACAATAATAAACACTTAGCCGCCGAAAGACTTATTAAAAGGTTCCTATCCTCCTCTTCAGTGGAATTTGTATATTTTGAGTATGTCATACACTGAAAATGCACTTACATATTAAAATGATTACTACGAATTCAATGGATAATACTATTTAAGGTGGGTTGCACCAACATACGATTACAGGCCGATCAATGTTAAATATGTCGCCAACAGTTGTCATCCCATAGAAACTTGTCAAACTTTCCATGCAATGTTTTATCGAACACAGCTGACGATTACAGATGGTTTGGCGCAACTCACCCTAAATCACTTTTTTGTATTCGAAAAACGAATTTCAATAACCGACGACTAGTTTAGCCTAGTGGGTAGTGCACCTGCCTGTGAAGCTGACGGTCCTGGGTTCGAATCCCGGTCAGGGCAAATATTTGTGTGATGAGCATGAATTTTTGTTTCTGAGTCTTGGATGTTTTCTATGTATTTAAGTATTTATATCTATTAAATATATCGTCGTCTAGTACCCATAACACAAGCCTTCTCGAGCTTACTGTGGGGCTAGTTCGATTTGTGTAAGATTGTCCTCTAATATTTATTTATTATTTATTTAATAACCGGCAACGAAATGCAAAATATCGATAGTCTCTTAGCTTTCGAGTGATGACTCTCAAAATTAGCGTTTATTGGGATCATCCGAAAAAAATCGAGAGAATTTGAATTCGAGTGTTCGAAAGTCGAAAATTGGCCCCCAGACTACTCTATTTCCTATTAGACGATAATATTAACATGTCATTGCAATTACTACTGTACTGTGTCGCAATTCGTAATATATTGGCTCATTTCACGTGACACGACCGAACTACACCGCGTCAGACAGAATGTATCAAAGTTGAACAAATGATGAACGCGTCTTCAAAAAGCTTACTTAGGCTAAATTCCAACCGTAACTCATCTCTAAGAATATACTTATAAGATTCACTTTCATCTATCAAAATAAAACTAAGATCTTTTGGATGTTAAGTCCTCAAATACATGCCATAAATATTGTCGCCTATAGATAAGACAACAATTTCCTAACCGCATGTCTGACGGGTACCCGTCTTGAATAATTTTGTGTACCGCTCAGTGTTTTGAGGTAAACTTGGGTGACAGGTGAAATGTTTACAGCTAAGGTGGTTGCATGTTATTATGAGCCTTGACATTATTCACTAACATTACCGTAAAATAGGATATGAAATGGGAGAGAAAAGGTTATTACGGTAATATTTATTTTAGGTGGATTTATACAAAAGGTAAAGAAGATTCACGATGACTAAGGCCGGGTTTTATAAAGATCCGTTAGACCAAATGTCAGATCAAATTTCAGTAACTCAGTACATTTTTTGACATAGCAAACTGATATAAGGTCTAACGGATCTTTATAAAACCGAGCCTAAGTATGTCCTATCTTTGTTTAGCCTCCTGAGGCCTGGCGCCTGTACCACAAAATATTACAAGCCTATAATTTAACAAAGTCAATTTTTTCTATGGAAATTGTACAATGTTGTCGATTTGTAGACTTGTAAAGTTTTGTGATATAGGGCTTCAAAAATTAACAAAATAATCTCGACTTTAATAAATTTATGTATAGTTCAAAATCAATTGTATTTTATGTAGTACAGTCACGAGCTTTAATTTACCCACCTTAAGGTCGACACACGTGTCTAATTGTATAGAAATGCAAACAAAAATTGTGTGAAATTGGTCACAAATTAGCTCGTGACAGTACCTATATGACACGGGGCCTCACGAGGTTAGATTCAAGTTCTAGGGCCGGTTGCACAAAGTTAAAATTACAGATCGATCGACGTTAACCATTTGACGACCGCTTTAGCCTAGTTGGTAGTGACCCTGCCTTCGAAGCTGGAGGTCCCGGGTTCGAATCCCGGTCAGGGCATGTATTTGTGTGATGAACACGAATATTTGTTCCTGAGTCATGGATGTTTTCTATGTATTTAAGTATCTATTTATCTATATAAGTATGTATATCGTCACTTGGTACCCATAGTACAAGCTTTGCTTAGTTTGGGACTAGGTTGATTTGTGTAAGATTGTCCTCTAATATTTATTTAAGTATTTATTTATTTATAGCCGGCCGGCGGAACAGGACGCCGTGCCGTTGGAACCACCAACGCCAGTGGCCGTCCAAATTTAACTGTTCAAAAACTATGAAATACAACTCCTAGATCCCTTTCACGATACATTTTTTTTATACCACATCGGTGGCAAACGAGCTGACAACCCACCTGATGGTAAGTAGTTACCGTCGCCTATAGACGCTTGCAACACCAGAGGCGTTACTCGCGCGTCGCCTTTTTTGAAGAGTCCCATTCTGTAGCCCATTGGGAATACCTCGGCAGGAAGCTCATTCCACAACCAACAACATGGCATTATTACTTTACTTTATGGCCCTGATGTCCTAGGCATGAATTTCCACTGACGTCTACAGCCGTCCCTGGCTGTCGAAGTGTTACAATATGGCGCCGGCAGTCGTCATTCCATAGACACTTGTCAAATTTGACATACAGTTAAATTTTAACGAACACAGCTTGCTGACGGTGTGGTTCATACCTGCCTATCCATAAAACTTACTCCGCTGATGTCAAAATCCTATTAAGGTAGACCTCCCAAAGTTGGACACCATAATACCCAATAGTTGACACATATTGTTCACCTCTATTAATACTTACGATATAAGTAAGATTGAAAACTTCAAATAGGTCAGTGTCGACCACTGAGTGCCTACTCCGAACTTCGAAATCCGAACTTAATATCGTGTCGTCCTTTTTACTCATATAGTGTATAACACGAGAGTGAAAGCGACGGCACGATACGAAGTTCGGAGTAGGCCCTCTGGGACGTTTACCCTCGTTATACTTGAAATCATTTGAGTTAACCGAATTCCAACAAAGTAGTTTACTTTGTACAAGCTTATCTTAATGTCTGAACGGTAAAATAGCTTTAAAGCTTTAAAAACTATTTTACGGTTCCGACAAGAAGGTTCAAAGTCCAATAAAAAAATATTTAAATTCGGAATACAAAAAGAATTTCAGCCGTAGGTACTTATATCTCTGTTATGATCTAGGATATGACTGAAAAAGGTGTTATTGATTATTAGAGCAGGGTTTTCGAAATTTTATAGCTTGAGGGCCATATTGCAACTTGAGGTAAATTCGTGCTGGTCAAGACTTGACTTTCATGGCTGGACAAGGGTCAAGAAAAAAAATGGAAGACCACGGCCGGGTAAGAAGGTCCGGCGCGGGCCGTAGTTTTTAACACCCTGAGATTTTTAGACCAACCTGCAAATACGTGGGGTTGAAAGATGGCTGGTTGTATATGAGTCCGTAGACGATCTGTATCTTGTCGGTCTCCGGTCGGAAGGTGCCGAAGAGTCTGTCCCAGATGATGAGGACCCCACCGTAGTTTACGTCCAAGCAGTATTTGTTGCTGCCTAAAAAGGTTATTTTTATTAGATTAACAGTAACGATGATATAATGGATAGGGATATTTGGCGGTTATAGCGTCCTGTACGAGTAATCTGACACAAAAATATGTTTTCTACTGTAGCATTGTAATTTTGTAGTATTGTGGGTATGGACTATAATATTGCAATCGCTTTCGCTACTAGTGTCTACTAACCGACTCAGGTAAGTTTGAAGTTGTGTGTCGTCAAGTAAGTTGAAGAGTGCCTAAGCAATTTTGCAGTAAAGGACTGTTGAGAACCGATGGCCATTGGGGCTGGAAGGTTCTCGAGTGGCGACCACGGACCCGAAGGCGCAGCGTGGGTAGGCCCCCCACAAGGTGGACTGATGATCTGGTAAAGGTCGCGGGAGTCCGCTGGATGCGCGTGGCGCAGGACCGGTCATTATGGCACTTTTTGGGGAAGGCCTATGTCCAGCAGTGGACGTCTTTCGGCTGATTATGATGACTGTTGAGAATGCTGCCGGTTTGCTCCGATTTTAGATACCTCGGGTCACTTGTACAGTGTAATGGCGATATTGAATGTGACATTAAAAACCTAATCAGCGCAGGATGGATGAAATGCCGACAGGTCTTGGAAACAAATTGCGACGCCCGAATGCCCCTTCGGTTGAAGGGAAAAGTCTACAAAACTATTATAAGATCTGTCGTCATATATGGATCGGTATATTGGGCCGCAAAGGTAACGGATGAAAAGAGATTGCACGTTACGTAGATGAGAATGTTGAGACGGATGAGTTGCGTGACGAGAATAGATCAGATTAGAAATTAGTATACAAGACGAAGCTTGAAAGTAGCACCCATAGTTGAAAAGTTGAAAGCTCATCGACTACGGTGGTATGAGCATGTTATACGGAGGGTAGAAAGTCAGGTGACAAAAAGGGTATTAGAAATGAATGTGCAGGATTGAAAGAGAATGGGTAAGCCAAGAAAAGGTGGATCGCGTGAGAGATGATATGAAAAGGAAGGATGTGCGTGACGAGATGAGAGAGACAGATGAGACATAGAGAGGAATGGAAGAAAGAAATATGCTGCACGTAACTGGAAACAGGGCAAGCGAATGATGATGACTGTCGATCTATGAAATCCAAAAGAAAAATCGCCGAATCTTTAGACTAATTAGGTTTGGATTGTTTAGCATTTGGATTTGGGGCAAAAGTGGACTCTTGACTCCTTCAGGATATCGGGGAATACGCTAGAAGTATAGTGCATACACCACGTATGATGAATACACCCTGTGATGATGCTGAGTTGATCTTACCATGATGCACTCTATGGTGACTCGGCGTGTTGAGGACGTACTCCAAAGGTCCAAGGCTCTTGATGGCCTCCGTGTGGATCCAGAACATGTACAGGTAGCTGAACTGGTGGTGCATTACGAACTGGGCTGGTGGGATGGCCAGCGCCAGTGGCAGATAGAAAATCTGTTGACAATACACAATTCATCATCCTCTTAGAGTTTTCCCGGTTGCCCTAAGGAGTTCGGGGTTCGCTTCGACAGCTGATCCCAAGATTTAGCGTAGGAACTAGTTTGACGAAAGCAACAGCCATCTGACCTTCCAACCCAGAGGGCAAACTGGACAATACAAATACTGTTTAGAATAGAATAGAATAGAATAGAATAGAAAAATCTTTATTTCGACAACAGAAGAACTAGAATTACAATTAAAATACTTAAAACTAAAAACAGTTGCGAAAAAGGGGCCCACACAGCATGTGCCGGGTCACAAAAGGTGTCCCGACGCTGATTTTCTGTGGGTCCCGACAAAAATGAGTTGCGCGACAATCCACACAACTGTACACATGCGCAATTACATTGACCCAGCAGGCTAATCACGTAACTTTATGTACTAACGGTAGATAGATTTTACTGTCAATTTTCGACCGTTCGAACGCCTGTCAAAAATTCGCACCAGGTAACTTTATGTACTAACGTTAGAAACACCGTTTCGTACCGTACCGTTCACAAGGTGAATGAGATTCGACGTTCTGTTATTGCAAAGGTGATCCAATGAACGAATGGTTGTTCCTTCCAATGTTTTGCACAAATTTACTATCATAATAACCCAATTCAAAGCACTTTATCTAAAATTTAGAAAAATGTGATCTTGATAAATGAACACGAGTTATTATATTTAAATCACAAATACTAAACATGCAACCGATAAACACAAAACGCATTATTACAGAGAGAGTATGACAGAATGACAAATGTAAATGTGACGATGTAAAACCTTTGTAATATTTTAAATTATTTTCTTTTAATAATTCTTTAAATAATATCGGTACAAATAAATATATCAATTTATATTGTATCATTTAATAATATTTATTTTAAAGAACTAAATGCCATCTAGTATCGAATAGGAGAACTTGTTGACAGTTAATTCACTTGCATTCCATAATATTGACATCTAGTATGCAGTAGGAGAACTATCAGGCAGTAAAATAATGTTGGCTATACACCGAAGCCTAGACCCGCACCGAATTATAAAATGAAAAGTGTAGTGAAATTGCATTATCATAACAATATTATTATTGCAATAATCTTATATCGGTATAGTCTTTCAAATCAGTCCAAAAAGGTTCAAATTTTAAGAATTGTAGGCATAACCTGCCTATTTTAGTTAACCGTTTAATCGCCATGGGTCATGTACGGCAGTGATCCCTACAAACAAACTCATTTTCCATAAGAGATTGTATATGAACTTTAGTCTAAAGCACGAAGGTCACTTTGACAACGTACGTAACACCACACCACACCACACCACCAGGTAAGCAGGTAACACCTATAGGCGTTTTTGTCATATCAAGAGGGTTAATCTACCTACGTCCCCAAACAGAAATGAAACGAGCATTTATATTTCCCAAATTTAATACATAATAGCTCTGGACGTTCCTTGAATATCCACAATAGACAGAATGTTCTCTATAATTCAATCGGATCCGACATCAGTGTACACTAAGTAGGTACATGAAGGCAAAAGCGTCCACTATCGGCACGGCACGGCAAAGGGCTCCTCAGCCTCACACATTAGACTAGCGGGATAGACAATGCATGCCAAAGGTGTGCTTGGGAATGCCGAGGAATGCTCGGCATGCCTAATGAGGCCTGGGCATGCTTAAGGATGGATGCGCATGCCTAAGGATGCCTCGTCATGCCTAAGGACGTCTCGGCAACCCCGGCAATCCTAACCACATCTTGGCGTGCCCGAGGAGGAATCCCTTGGCGTGCCAATGCCGTGCCAATAATGGGTGCCGGGCCTAAGGATTTGACAAACTTCTGACAAATTGAAGGTCACACTGTAGGCTTGCCTAATTATTGCTTCATGACTTTACTTCGTAATGGTCCATAATGATAATTTAAAAATCATTCTTTGCCCGTGGCCCTACACCGTTAGTCCTAATAATTGTACCACAGGTAATTTTCTTTGTCCTTGGTTCTATCAGTCTGACCATAGACACCTAGCATCCTCTTCTCCAATATGTTTGACTGTCTGTTTAACCAGTTGAACATATTGTATAACTTTCCTTCAATTTTTAAAAAGTAGTCGAGCAACTTGTTACTTAAAAATGCAATAAGTTCAATTACAGTATTATGACGTTAAATAAAATGAACTATTCTTACGATACATTTCAAAACAATAGAGGAAAGTTGTCCAATATGTTCAACTGGTTAAACAGACAGTTTAGTATATTGGAGCAGAGGCCTAGCATTACCCGTATTCCATATATCTCTACCACTACATTTACCCTGGTAGCTTACCGTTAGATTTCCCTCCTTCCACTTGGTGCCGAAGCCTATGATTCCATGGAATTGCAACGTAATGTTTTTGTCGCTATGCTCCCATGGTATCATTAGATGTATTTTGATGCCGTTTGGCTGCCATAACATCCATTGATAACTAAATATTTTTCCGTCATGCTTCCATGCAACTGCCCTGTGGGATCCAGCGGTGGTACTTTTCCTCGTCTCTCCCAAGCCACTGCTCAACGGGATCCAGGGATAACGTTATTCCTCCTGGTTTCCATGCCGCCGATTTTCCCTCTTGGCTCCCATACTGCTGCTGTTTGGGATCCAGGAATTTGTTTTCCTTCTGGCTCCCATACCGCCCACCAGGGTAGGCAGAGGTGGTTGAATGCCAGATATACAATAGCTTCGACTACTCCTACTACCGATATCTTTATATGAAAGTAAGGGAATGAATATATTCCTGGGTGCTATTGAGCTGTGGCGTGGCTTGGGAGTGGGAGCCAAGATATCTGGGATACCAGTATGCAATAAGTTCCATCCTATCCTTACCTGTGATTTCTAACATCTCCCCCGGAGGGTCGCTACAAATGAAACTACTGACGTCCACCTACATCTGTTAAGGGTGGTCGTTATAAAAGTAGTACGTTTGACGACCATCCTTAAAAAGAGGTGTAGGCACGACGACGAGCGAAGCTAGGAGGAGTGTTCGTAAAACTGTGCGACCCGACAAGTTGCAAATAAAATGGTCGTTAGAAAAGACTGTTCGGTTCAGGTGCTTCGCCGGCCGCTGCCGCGGCACGGTCGCTTTGCTTGTAATGTCGCAGTTGTACCAACACTTTTTCTAGCTGCGCTCGTTGGCACATTGGCAAACAAGCCTATTACCCGAGGTCCCACCAACATGTCCCCCTTGTGGATCCACGGGTATTTTTTTTGACCCGTTGTCCTACCGCTCTAAACAGTGTTCTTCAGTGGGCCTACGGGCAATTTATTTTTACCATAGTCCCACTGTACTACGTATTCTACTCTAATGCAGCGAAGCGAGGAGTGTTTAAACAGAACTATGAGCCTACAGAGCCGGCGAAGCGCCAGAACCGAACATTCGTTACAATTGGTTAGGTCAGAAATATTACTTGTTCGCAGTTCTACCAAACAAAATAGCTAGTTTTTAATTAATGTTTACCGCTTAATGCAGTGGGACCGTGGTAAAAATAAATTGCCCGCAGACCCACTGGTGAATACTGTTTATAATGGGACGACAACGGGTCAAAAACAATTACCCACCAGGGGGACATGTAGACCCACCTGCGAACACTGTTTCGAACTGTAGGACGACGGGTCAAGAACGACGGTAGGACAACGGATAAAACAAATTACCCGTGGACCCACCAGAAGGCCTTCCTTAACCGTGGCACCATCAGATAGTACCATTGATGGTTCTATGGTTCTTTTTTTGCTATGGTAGCATTAATGGTACAACCGAAGTATTTTATTGCCGTGGTATCTGGTATAATTGATGGTAATACGGTAAAATAAATGTTTACTAGTACCATTGCGTTGATATAATGGTCAATAATCAGCCAGTCAGTGACAAAACTAATGACCTGCAATCGTTCAAAGACAACAAGTTCAATTGAATCTTATAATAGAAAATGAAATAAATTATGAATGGAGCTTTCATCATCATCATTCAGCCGGAAGACATCCACTGCTGGATATAGGCCTCCCCCAAGGAGCGCCACAGCACACGGTCGCGAGCCACCCGCATCCAGCGACTCCCCGCTGCCTTGACCAAGTCATCAGTCCACCTAGTGGGAGGCCGTCCAACGCTCCGTCTTCCCGTGCGAGGCCGCCACTCGAGAACCTTTCTTCCCCAACGGTTATCGGTTCTACGAGCAATGTGGCCCGCCCACTGCCACTTCAACTTGCAGATTCTCTGAGCTATGTATGAATGGAGCTTTAGCCAGCACAAAATTACAAGAGGCTGAAAATGGCCTGAATGGCTTCGAGAAATGGATGGTAATAGCCGTGATTTTGTATTGCTCGACTTGGCTAAATAATAATATATGCAGTTATTAAAATAAGATCTTTAAATTATATGTAACCATTATCTACATGACTGTTAATTAATTACCAAATTGTCTACTATCCAGTACCACGGGTAACAAAAAATAATATTAGCCGTAGTACCATTGTTGTTACAATCTGATGGTACCACGGTTAAGGAATGGTTGGTGGGACCACGGATAATAGCCAAATAATATCCCTACCGGTAGAGAAGAAAGTAAAATGTCCACATTTCTCTAACAGACGGGATGTATCGTATAATAGAGACATATGGAATAAGGGTAAAGAACGACTATTTTCGGTAAGAAATACGTCGGATCCTTCATACCTTTAAAAGTATTTAAATCCTTTTTTATTAGGGATCTTTCTATAATAATAAACCAACACATAAATAGCATTTATTACTACCTAAACAAGCAAGTACCAAAAATAACGGGTACACTTTGTATCGATTTTTCTATGGAGAAAGTATATACCCATTACTATTGCTCTTGAATGTATAAAGTATCGTTACGTTCTGGGTCTGCCGCGATGATTTGAACGTTGCGAGGAAGACCGTAGCAAGTCATAATTTGTAGTAGTAAACCTTCTGCTTGCAGTTTTCAAGCATTCCTGAAAAAAAAACATGATCTGTAGAAGTTGCTTTGTAAACTGAATTGTACCTATTCATATACATCATTTTACAATCCGAAATTATTATAACAGTAATATGTAAACTGACATAAGTATAAGGTACGAAGAGCTACTCAATAGAATAGAGTTAGTAGTTATTTACTGAAATTGCGAGGCATCTGGTTCACGTAACGGGTGACCGAAGACCTAGCGACTTCCTCGCAGAACGTATCAGCATTGCGATATAGCGAGGAAATACCGCAAGCATCCTCGGTACGCCTCCCTCAAGGGCCTGTTTTATATTGAAGATAGTTTTAATATTATTTCATATATTGTTGTTATGTATTACACTATGTATAGAAACTAGTGCCTACGCCAACTCTTAGGATTAGGTAGCGGACCCCGGGCATCCTTTAGGATGCAACTGTACCGGAATGACGCTAGGATGATGATGATGATGATTGTTGTTACGTATTCTTGTATGTATTTTCTTGTCACTGAATTATAAGAATACTACTACATGACGACCTCGAGCGGTAAGTTCTAGTGTGGGAAGGCCACAAGCCAGATGGTCGGACGACATCAAGGCATATGTCCAGAAGTGGATGCAAATATGCTGCAAGAGAGAGAGAGAGAGATGCGACAAATCCTGTTAAAGATGTCTTCTTGCCGTCAGACATAGGCAGGCCATAAGCTTCAAAACACTTGATGATTGAGTACTACTTTCTTTCTAAGCTCAAGGCACAATTTACTCTCATTCTGCAGGCTTCTAAATAATATACATATAGATATCAATATCAATATATTATAGCTTAACCTTTAGCTGACGTTGTTCTCTTGCAAACTTCTATCGTATTTCAGAGCTTATTATGTTAGTCATATCCTGTAATATTATACGTTTAGATCTGTACCTAATCCACGTAGCATATTATAGAATTATTTGTCTGTAACACTCAAACATATGATTTTATTTTTATTTTTGTTAAACATTTAAACTTTAATATTAAAATATATATAGTCAAATTTTGTTAAAATCTTTTGGAACCATATGATAAAACACAAATCAGTTCATCACCCGAGCTAGTGTAGCCGAGCGGTGAGACACTTCACTTTCAATCTTAAACTATATGATATTTCGTTTAATATGTAACAACGGCGCTTCAGTGAAGGAAAACATAGTGAGGAAACCGATCAAATCCCAACAGAGTCTAGTTTTCCCTCTGGTTTGTAAGGTCAGATGGAATTCGCTTTAGTAAAACTAGTTCCTAAGCCAACTCTGGGGATTAGGTGTCAAAGTGGACCCCAGGATACTTAGGGCACAACCGGAAAGATGCTGTGAGGATAATGACCCCCGATTTGTTAAACATTTTGAGCAGCATAAAACTGGAGAAATATGCTACTCCTTGGAGAAGCCATAATAATAGCAATAACACATAATTACTAACACATGAGGCGTTGTGTTCCTGGCAACCAAGAATGCCAGAGCTTCAGAGGTGGAGCTGTATTGAGAGCGACGGACGCCATATTTTAGCTGAAAAATAGTTACAATAGTTAGTAGACATACCAAGTATGATATGAACGATACCGCGCAGAAAAGGCGCTTTTATATTTACTTTACCGTGGTCGTACAATGTCAGCACTCTGAATCCTCATAATTATGAGAATATTGGTTGGGCAACACGTTTGTGCGATTCAATACATACTTACTTTCATACCTATTGGTTAAAATAAAGTTTAACAAAAGCAAGGAGAAGAATCTCCTTTTAAGTAATAAATGTACTTGTGTCAGGAGACTACGCTCACCCAAAAACCATGTAAGGGGTATCTACAATACATGCATACAAACCTCATGACCTTTTTATTTCAACAAAAATTATAATTATACAAACTCTTCGCATATTCAATATTTTGAGAGAAAATCTCTAATACCATGGACTGCAAGGCGAACAAACCAGTCCATCCAGCTACGTTAAGCTGTCGACTATCGACAGTATGTCAGGACCGCATCCTCATATATATTTCGAACACCTCTCACGACGTTCTTCGGATAGCCAGTAGATAAATATTATGACGGAAAAAGTTGAGGGCCAGAGGTCCCGAGGCAGACTACCCGCTAGACGGAATACCCAAATCACTGGTGGTGTCCTGTAACTATATCTGCACGAGGCCATCCATAAGGTGGGTGACAGGAGCCTATGGAGGAGTCTGGTCAGCAAGAATTGGACATTATGTCCTCAGCATTGACGGAACGACCGATGATGATGATGATGATGTGCCGCATCCACGTTGTGCGGAAAACTAACTTACCTAGCAGTCTACTATTAGGCATGGTTTTGGTCCGGCATAATGTGACAATGAAAAAGAACTGTCGATTTTTAAGAACCCTTTTTACATGTTTTTGGTGTTCCTAAGAGAGGCACAAAATTAAAGAAATGTATTTGTACCTTTAGTTGTTCCTTTTCTGAATTACTATGAGAATTTTCGTATTTTAGCGGCGTCGGGATGCCGCTACGGGACTCTCGTTTAATATGTTTTTCTAATATCACATTACTTTTATATAGCGGTTCATAGAATACACTTTCTTACCAAATTTCATAATTATAGTGCTTATAATTTCCGAGTAAATCGACTGTGACATACGGACGGACGGACGGACGGATGGACGGACGCACGGACGGACGGACGGACGGACGGACGAACGGACGAACGGACGAACGGACGGACAGACATGACGAAACTATAAGGGTTCCATTTTAAAAATGTCCTCGATTTACCATATAATATTTTGTGTCAGTTTTGTGACGTGCCATATAAAACTGTATGAGAAATGCGTCACAAAACGGACTCTTTTCGCACTTTGTATAAGAGTTCCTTGTTTAATACGGAACTCTAAAAGTTGCGTCTGTTTGGTCCTTCAAGAAAGCAGTGAACCGGTTTTTGTGACTTATTGGCAGCACATGAAATATACCTGAAACGAAAAGCGTCCACAGGCTCTAAAAACAGTTTCCTATCAGAACTAGATAGGTACATACGCTTTATTAAGTATTGTTCATTCCACGACGTAACTCCCCACTCAATAAGCAAGAAATAATTTGGCACTTATGTAGCTCCACTTCACGATGTGGACATCTGTCGATCGAACGGCATGTGACACATTACAGGGCATAGTCGTAGGCACGAGACCACGTGACGGGTGTCCCATGAGGTGGGCTGATCAAATTAAGGCCGTAATAAACTGCCCATTGTACGAAAGTGCCAGGTGTTTAGACGTTAGACGGCCACAACCATTCTGTCAAGAGTGTAACGACGAAGAAGGAGATAATTATAGCTCCACTGGAAATTACGAGTACTTTTGATGAGGTAACCTCCTTTAAAATTACAATATCCCTATTCTGGTTGTTTTAAACTGTATTTTAGAGATTTCTCAATAAAAAAACTTACTTGCCTTGAGGTAAGGAGATCTTGTGGACCAGGCAGCAGGGTGGCGGTTATAGATTTTCAATTTATCCAATTATCATCATAACCATGTGTTGATCAAAGAAATAGTCATCTTTAACACGTTGCCTAAAAATACGCAATTCACAATTGCTGCACTGAAAGAAGAAGTTAGAGCATAGTATGAACATCTTGAAATAGCATCTGAATTATCATGAGCCTAGCTATAGATTATGTATATTATAGTAGCAGTAGAAACTAAGAATACTACATTTTATATTAAGGACATTCCCTATTTGACTTAGTACCATTATCAGTATCACCCACGCTCCATAGTCTCAAAAGTCCGCAATTTATAATACCGAAATACGCATTTACATATCCCTGTTCCTGAATCCTAAACTCAATAATGTGCGGCAACGTGCTTGTGATTGTTTAGGAGTCGATAGCGTCCATAGGCTATGGTGTCTGCTTAACCCACGCCAGCGACTTCTCGAGTGACGAATGCGTATCGGATGACGCAGTGAGTGAAGGCTCCTTACGAGGCGGCCTGATGACCTTAGAGTCAAAAGACCTGTGACGACACGCGACCGATCAGCAAGGCATTTTCCGGGAAAGGCCTATGACCAGCAGTGGACGTCTATTCAGCTAACGATAATGAGTTATGCCATGGTGTTATGTTGTAACATGCACACTATTTATTAGTGATATGTAATAAAATTACTTACCCTTGGCGCGTTGTAGCAGATAAAGTCGTTACTTAAGTGAACTACCATAGCCAACTATTCGATACGAGCCATTATGAAAAAATGTTTTTTATACGTGACATTCACCAAATAAGTGTTTAATATTGCTCTGGACTAAATATTACATAATAATTGTAAAATGTATTTATTTTGTTGTACTAATTTTTTCTAAAATGTTGACTGACACGACGTGTCAAATTATTATTTTTAAAAGTTAAAGTAGCTATCCAGCCTCTTAATGCTAGAAGAAGACTACCGGATTTTACCGTTGCTATTGTATGAAACGAAATGGGTTCAACTTAGACATCTAGCGTCAAGTAGAATAAGTTATTGTATATACATTACTAGCTATTTTATTGAGAGGTGATTGAGAGAAACTCAGTCTTTATAATCTATCCATGCACACGTTGGGCAGCACTTGTATTTTACAATAAATATCATATAAAATGATAATCATGACCAATAACGTGATATTAATCTTTTCACACATGGATTACATTATTGCATCTACAACATTACTCGAGATTAATGTATTTTGAGCTCAACTACGCAATCGGTACTGATGAAGTCCCTTGGCTTCTTGTTCTTGCCAAATTTATTGCTCTGCACTAGCGTTATAGACTGCTTTGGGTGCGATATGTGCCTTGATAGTAATCTATCTACACCCCACAAGGATTATAGATTTGCCCACGCGTCGCTACTCGTACCGTTTGAATAAAAAAGAGTAAGAGTATTAATGAAACTCCTTCTTCTTTCTATTTGCATAGTTAAAGAAGAATTTAATTTAATGAACATATGTCGATGCAATAGCATACACACCGTTTCAATATAGTGTATTCATATGTACCTGCTTACACCTAATGAATGACGAAACGTATTATTTACGTATTTAAATAATGTAAACAACAGCGAAAAAATACAAAAATATATTAAGAAATAACATCATGTCTTTATACAACTTTCTTCTCTCTTCATGCGAGTAGGATTTTTTCTTGGCAGTAAACCCGCGCGGAATTAAAAACTCACCAGCAACACCGACGGCTTCGCAATCTCGTTGTATCATCTAAAACATTTGACATTTGTGTATAACTCTTGTCTTACTTTACCTGCCTACCCGCGCGGATCCGCCGGAGTATTACTCTATTTGCTAGGGAAAGCAAGTAGAGGCGCGGGATATAATATATCTTATGTACATACCGAAGGTTCACATTACATGCTGGTTACAAAGGAAGAAAGAAATAGCATCCCAAGTGGACTTAATAAACTCATGTTTAAAGGATTCGGAGACTAGGTAGCTACGGGTCGGTAATTTATGTCGTCCTATTACTTTTCATAAATCGACAAGCATACATCGACACGCGGGGCACGTATATGAAAAAGTACATACTTATAAATTAACACTTCTATATTTCAGCGATGAATAATATGGCACGCTATTGCTTGGTTCATGTTACTTCATAGTTTCCCTCGTTTTATCTCTCCCACTCTGCATCTTGCAGTATCGCATCATCACCAAGAGATGGGGAATCTGGTTTACGTACATCCTGAAAAGAAGCACATAATAATACCAAATATATTAGTAAATACGAATGTGAGCAAATAAATACCACATGACCATGACATTTGTTGTTACTTACTTTTCGTTTTATTTAAAGTGCTTAGGGAATTTTAAACTCGATCGTGTGTTTTAAAGACATTTCAAGGAAATTTGGGGCATTTTCACTAATTAATAAACTCAAATCATGACCAAAATCTTTGTTTAATTCATTGTTATGACATGACAGACACGATGACTGACGATGACTTTGTCACGCAGTAATTGACATATTTATACCGTACAATTTAACCATCAAAAAGTTACGTGTTTCCAATCATTTGATCAATTTCTCACTTTAGTATGGGATTTCCATTCAATCGTTCATTCAATTATGTACTAGCGTCGGGTACAAAAAACATGACATTAGCTCAGCAATTTATACTTCAAAATTGACATTAAAATCTATCTAACGGTAGTACATAAAGTTACGTGATTACCCCGCTGGTTATGATGATTTACATTTATTGCACAACCTCAATAATAATTATTATTACAATGAGTAGAGGCAAATAACAGGCGGTCTTATCCCTAAGGAGCGATCATTTCCAGACAACCTGGACCTTGTTGAGATCGGACCGGTTTCCTCAAGATGTTTTCCTTCACCAAAAAGTCAGTATTAAATATCAAATGTTACAATGTAATAACTTAAATAATCATTAGTCACAATACATTATAATTAAAATCAAACAAAACTATAATTTAAAAATTCATTGTCAAACAAATTTCATTTCCATGAAGTCGTTTACGGAATAAAAAGAATTTTCATATAAAAAGATTCTAAGTTGGCGTTACTCACGCTTGATGGAAAGCGATGAAAAGGCCTAAGATGTAGCTCGCTGGTTCAGTAATAGCCTATTCACTTGTCATGAAGAGGCTTGGATTTCTAGTTCGTTAACGAGTGTCTAGTCGTTAACATATAGGACAATAAGATGTCCCAGATGTCCTACTCGATTCATTCCTAATGAATAAACTTGGTATAGGTCAAATCTATTAGTTACATTAAGGTTGTTACTAATTTGTTATTGAGTCGCGTATGTAATCACTTACATATGTAGTTAGGAGTCCTTATTAGTTGAAAGGCCCATTTATTTAGGATACTTTCTGTATCAATTCTCTTCTTTACTATATAATTAATACACTATTGCGACCTAATCTCGTATTTGCATGGCCTTTTCGTATAGAACTTTACTCAAAATCAACAAAAAATCAAGGTAAAAGTGTCTTTATGTCACACCTGGCCATAAAGCGGCAATTACCGCAAGCTCCGCGCGCGAAAAATCCCACTTCCTGGCCAGGGGGTGACATAAAATTTTGTACTTACCACGGGTGGTAATAAAGAAAGCTCCAGATCGCATATTTATCGCCCTTGCCTTCGGCTCGGGCGTCAAATACCTGCGATCTGAGACATTCTTTGTTTTACCACCCTTGGTAAGTAATGTACTATTATAGTTAAAATCTATTACCTTCAAACAATAAATGGCTCTATTTCTGTCTGAAACTAGAACAAAAGCATCGTATTTCCATTGATACAAACTCAAAGTATTTATTGTTTAAGATAATTGGGTTAGGTACATTTCAGATATAAATACACAATTTCACACCAAGACTACCTTTTCACGTGTAGAAATTAAATTATTGAGTTTAGACACAACAACATCATCACATGCCAAAGTTATAGAAAACTAGCTTTTGCCCGCGACTATGTCCGAATCAAAGTCTTTTATATCGTACCTCCTTGAATGAATTCCAGAATAAATACTATCCTATGTCCTTCTTCGGGATACAAACTATCTCCATGTCAAATTTCATCTAAGCTTGATAGTTATTTTCGTATTTATAGTATTAGTATGGATCACTATATTAGGATACTCACGAATTACGATTTGAAACGGGATATTTACCATGTATAATATTTGTATGGTGTGTGGGTAGACCACAACTAAAACTCGCAGCACGTCAGTTAATCCTTGATAATGGCGCTTGCAACAGTGCCGAAATATCGGGAACTCACAAATACAAATATACATGGTAAATATCCTAATCGTAATTCTAATGTAAATGGCCATGTGAGCTTGAAATCTTATATTATACTCACGAATCCACACCAGCCCTGCAGTATTGACTGCCGAATACCAACGCCCACGTTGAAATCTTCAGACGTATGATGGACCTGATGCTGAGCCCATAAGATGTGTATCTCTGTAAAAAAGCATAGCATATTAAATTGTAATGCACCCGGGGGCTCGTACTAGTTTAGACTCTAAAACCCGTGCCAGACGATCGAAAACAAATGCAAAATCGGGCGACCTTGGCTCCCAGTAGCTCGATTCTCCCAGTAGCTCGATTCCACTCACACCTCAGATTCGGTTGAAACCGCTCAACCAATCTTACTGGAGCGCAAACTCTTAGAGTATTCCAGTGATCCAAACCACACGCGTTCGACGACCGGTTTAGCCTAGTGGGTTAGTGCAACTGCCTGTGAAGCTGACGGTCCTGGGTTCGAATCCCGGTCAGGGCAAATATTTGTGTGATGAGCATGAATATTTGTTTCTGAGCCTTGGATGTTTTCTATGTATTTAAGTATTTATATCTACTAAATATATCGTCGTCTAGTACCCATAACACAAGCCTTCTTGAGCTTACTGTGGGGCTAGTTCGATTTGTGTAAGATTGTCCTCTAATATTTATTTATTTAGTTATGAATGAAAACTTAGATGAAAATACAGTCTGATGAAAAGTAAAACTTAATATAATAATCGTACTTGAATATAAACAGTGAGTTTACATTGGCTCTGTTAATGGATACTTCAACAAACTTGGTTAAGCTTCAAGGGAAAATATTTTATATATAAATTTCAAGAGGCCCTTGAGAAAAGAAAGGATTCCCGTACAGAATAGGTACTCTGGATTCTAATTTGACGTTCCTTTGTCTTTTATCTTTTGCCTGATTCTCATTTTAATTTTGTAAAGAAAATTATCATATAAGGCATGATGCTTAAGTTATAATTTCGGTTTAAAATTGCCTGGAATCGATTTTAACATCATATAAAAGTGGCAAACTGTTACCAGATTATTTTGTAAGGACTGTTAAAAAGTGTCAAATTAATTTAATTCATTTTACAGTGTTTCACTTGGTGAGCTTATCATATTTGCAGTTCTATTCTATGTTTTTTTTTTCATTTTTTTTTTCTATCCTATGATCATGATATCATCATCCTCCTAGCGTTTTCCCAGTACAGTTGCATCCTGAAGGATGCCCGGGGTCCGCTACCTAATCCCAAGATTTAGCGTAAGCACTAGTTTTTACGGAAGCGACTGCCATCTGACCTTCCAACCCGAGGGGAAACCAGACCTTATTGGAATTAGGCTTGTCAAGTGAGTGGGCAACTTCGTATCATATCATACCGGCTCCGCTCTGACATATAAACAATGTTAAAGATAAAATTTATGTAAGAAACATTGGACATTACACTCATCTGTCGTACAAGATATCCATAAAACCGAATATTTAGTACACGAGTTCTTAAAAAATCTTAGAAAATTTTAGAAAATCTTTCAATGATGTTTTGTTTCTTTTAAAAAATAAAAGAATGTTTCCATTAAGTATAATAAAAACAAAATTAAAAGTCAAAATCATTTATTTGTAAACATAGGTATAAGTAAAAATAGGTAGGTATAGGTAAAAATTTTGAAAAACCCACGACGGATGTACAGTGAAAAATGTTTACTGCAGCGCCCCCTGGCGAGTTATCATCGTAACACCTAGCTAAAATTCGTCCCGACTAAACAGCAAACCTATTGCAGAAAACCGTTTCTGAATCCGTCAAGCCGTTTTGATGATATTGATGTGCACACACAAACAAACAAACTCTCACCCTAAACGCATATTCCTTCTTCGTTCCGTCGTGGGTAAAAATTATATAACAAGGATATAAGGGTGAGGACCAAATTCTTGTCACATAGTTAAGGCATTTAATACGCCTACATTTTAATTGATTCCATAGTGACACGAAAGTTACCCATACTAATTATATTGATAACTTTCGTGTCACAACGGAATAAATTAAAATGTAGGCGTAAAAAATGCCTTAACTATGTGACAAGAATTTGGCCTTCACCCATAAGGTAGTTCCCTTCCAGAGCCCATTTTTTTTTCCACCCTGTATAGGCACTTAGAACATTATGTTGTGTTATGAGCCATGACAAGTTGTGATTTGCATTGAATAATTAACTCACCATGGCATGCTCTGTGCATCCAGTAATAACAGAAGTCGACTCCCAGCGCTGCTGCGTACCAGGTACACACGTTGTCCCAAGGCAACTCCACTATTCTGAAGTTCGTGTATATCCATGTGTACAGGTAAGATTCTGCGCCTCGCCATAGTATTCTGGTAAAATGATATCAATGTTAGAGTAAAATATTTTAAAAATGTACATACCTACGTGGCTATTGTTTAATTAAAGGAAAAAGTGGTATTTTGACTTTGACTTTGAAACGTGTTTAAAAAAAGAAAAAAAACATTTCCAAAAAAAGTTACATGGCAGCTTATCCTAGAACCCGCCAAACTGTATAACAGTTTGTTGGCGGAGACACGCTCTCGTTGCAACTATGCCTATATATGTTTATATTGTTACGCTGAGGTTAGGTATTCGACGGATTAGGTACACGCCTTATCAATCATCATTATGCAATGCAGATAACAAGACCTCCTTTGCCTTATTCTTAAATACCATTTTTGACATATTTGAGTCTTCTATAGCTAAACTGTTGTATATTTTAGGCACTAGGTAACGTCTTGTTCTCTGACCATAGTAATTATTTATTCTAGGTACAATGTATTTTCTCTTAATACTGAACGACTAGGTTTAGTAATATATATATACATATATATATTTTGCTCATGATGACCATTTTGGCTTGCCCTAAAAAGAAAACTAGAATGTTGGATAGCGTGGCTTTGGTATGGACGTATTGATACCTGCCACATTCCTGTAGGATTCCGTGGGAAATGCTGGTGATCCCGTCGTTGAGTCTGATCCCAGGTTTGCCCTCCAGTCTGAGGACGATGTGTTCCAACACCATGAAGATCAGGAAATAGGGCCATGACTGTGAAGAAAAGTATTGAGATTAAAAATCTAAGGTTGTTTTTTTGTTGGCCGAATGTTGGAAAACAATTAAACGGGTCAATTTGTTTGGACATTCAATACGCAGCCATAGGTCGAGTAATATGCCTAAATTGAATAATAATTTTTTTTTTTCATCCACCGGTTACATGTATGGAGTGCCCCCCTCTAATTTAATATTTTTTTGTAATTTCACATCATTTTTATGCAGCGGTTCATAGAATACATCTTTGTACCAAAATTTTTTTTTTTTTATATAACGCCGGTGGCAAACAAGCTTACGGTCCACCTGATGGTAAGCAGCCACCGCAGCCTATAGACGCCCGCAACTCCAATGGAGTCACGTACGCATTGCCGACCCTTTATAAAATTTGAGGATGCTCTGTGTTGACAACAGAAGGGACAAATTTAGGTCCCTCGCTCTCAACACAGTGCATCCTCGGGAGATTCATAATTGTAGTGCTTATAGTCTCCGAGTAAATCGGCTGTGACATACGGACAAACGGACAGACGGACGGACAGACATGACGAATCTATAAGGGTTCCGTTTTTGCCATTTTAGCTACGGAACCCTAAAAAAGGCGTGAAAAGGTTTCTTACGGGTCGACAACGCGCGAGGAACGCCTCTGATGTTGCAAGCGTCTATAGGCGACGGTAACCACTTACCATCAGGTGGGCTGCCAGATTGTTTGCCACCGACGTGGTATAAAAAAATGAAAGAATATTCATAAAATGAATTACTTTTGCAAGATTAAAGGTTCATTGTCCATTAATAAACGTTTCCTAATCAATAACTCGAAACCTTAGAAGTGTCCAAAAGCTGCTATAATGTTAGGGTTACCTCATATTTAAAAAAATATATTTCTATTATGTTTCCCATGTTCATCATTTTCTGCTGTTCTGAGCTATCTTTCAGCCATGGGCTCCATGGAAGACCGGCGCTGCGGCATTGTAAAATGTCACAGCATTATGCTGACTGGTGTCCAATTGCGGCCACTATAGCAGCACCCCTGCTCTTTATACTTAGTCTCCCTTCTTATATGTAGGTACTCATAAGCTAGTTTTTAGGTATTAAGTTTTAAATTGTAATGTGTTATTTTGGTGCGCAATAAATTTGGTTCTATTCTATTCTATTTTTAAAATAATGAGGCAGCAGCAGATGTAGATAACAATATAAAAGATAATATACCACATGACACTCCGTCATTCTCGAATTTGTGTTTGTTGTTTTTATATTAGCGATACCATCTCACATTAAGAAACATGATATTTTAGAATTTAAGAGCAGCCTCAAACGTTTTTTTCAAGGTAACCCATTTTACTCAGTCAATGAATTTAAAGAAAAATATTAAGACAGGAGAAATCGCTATAATAAACAGGTATTCTATGTATGATTGGAATAAATGAATGTGTTAAATGCCATATATTGAATCAAAATTATAATATGTGCATGGTAAAAGTTAATAAAAATGTAACATGACTTGCTAGATGTGACGTGACTCTGTTACTTGGCCAAATAAAGAAACTTGAAACAGTTGAAACTTTTGCGATTCTGCTGTCGTAAATTTTATTTAAGTCTCATATAATTCTCGAGCAAATGATACCTCTTTGTCAATGAAAATAAACACAATTGTTTCAGAAATGTTTCAATTGTCTTTGTATGTTCACGACCGGTTTAGCCTAGTGGGTAGTGCACCTGCCTGTGAAGCTGACGGTCCTGGGTTCGAATCCCGGTCAGGGCAAATATTTGTGTCATGAGCATGAATATTTGTTTCTGAGTCTTGGATGTTTTCTATGTATTTAAGTATTTATATCTATTAAATATATCGTCGTCTAGTACCCATAACACAAGCCTTCTTGAGCTTACTGTGAGGCTAGTTCAATTTGTGTAAGATTGTCCTCATATATTTATTTATTTATTTATTTATTTATTTATTAGTCAATGTAGCTTAAGAGGCTCGAACTGAAAACCAGGTTCGTACTGAAAACATGTTGCTGAGTTCTCTCCTTTTGTCATGTATAGAAAAATGCATTGACATTGACAGTCCATAAAATAGGCTAGTCACTGGTTTTGTTTGTCACCCGTTTGATGTTGTGACAACCCTGATAACAGTGCTAAGTGTCACCGGATAGCATTACATACACGTTGCAACAGCATTGAGAAACCACCGTAACCCGATATTGTTGCACCTCACAGCCATAGATTTTATTACAATGACAATAAATACTAATATTAAAACAGTTTGAGGATAACCTAGTTTCAGCATTGTATAAATTGAATCCCCTTAACACCCTTATATAAGGTTCATTTTCGCTTGGCAAAAGATTTGTATTAGAAGTGTAGCAACGTTAAGTTGGATTTAGTAGGACGTGTTGGGTGTAGCATAGTTTGGGGCGTCGAACTTTGAACTTAGAAGGTCAGACTGAAGGTTAAGTATGAAATACACGTCTTGCAAATTAATTGCAGTGACATAAACTAAAATGTAGTTATAGATAATGATACCTTAGTTTGTCACTGTAATTAATTTGCAAGATGTGTATTTAAAAAAAAATGTTTATATAACCGAACAAACGAGCTGGTAGTCTGCAAGCAGAACTATTCTACCTCTATAATTCTAACTATTTCTGTCTCTCAGAAAAATGGTCCCCAAAACATGCTTTTTGTATTCTATTAATTCTTAAATGTAGTTACAGATAATGTTACCTAAGTATTTCCATTTTTCTGAAATATAATAGTTCTGCTTGTAGACTACCAGCTCGTTTGTTCGGTTATCGGTATAAACAACGTTTCTTACCCTTTCCAGCTTTAGTTGAATGTCTTATCCAGTGTTGCCAGATAGTTACATTTCTTACATTTTTCGTAACTTTTGACCGGCTCGTAACTTCGGTTGTAAATGAAATTTTCGTAACTTTTGTGAATAATGAAAGTCTATTTAAAAAGAAAGGTCAAATGTATCTAACCGGGACCAAATGAGACAATTTATAGGCTTCCATACAGAAAAGGTAACAAGAGAACCTACAAATTACGACTTTCTGTTGCAACTATGTATGACAATTGAGATAAGTACCGCCCATCAGCCTGGCATAATTATGCCGCCAACTTCGCCGTATTAAAGCTGCATGTGGCTACTCATTTCTTAAAATCGACGGATAAGTAATCAATTGAAAAATATAAAAAATGTAACTTTTGCATCAAAAATGTAACTTTTTAAGAAACGAAACGTAATTTTCGCCCAAGGGCCCTGGCAACACTGGTCTTATCTGACTGTCAGTGGACGCCAGTATGAGACCAGTTTATGAGGACTATCACTTAACTGGGACGGTGCGGGCAGGACTCGGAACCCGTTTTTACTTTTTTTTAAATATCTCCTAAAGTATTTGTCATATCTCCATTTTCATTTTAAGATTTGTTTTTGTTAACCTACACCTATGAAATAAATGATTTAAAGTACGAAATAATATAGTAAAACGTAATTAACCGAAATTTTTGACCGGTTAATTGTATGAAGACGAAACCGGTTTCCAAGCCCTGAGGGGCTACCGCGAACCACAAACGAAGTTTTCCCCCTCTGTCTCACTTATGTGCAAACTTGCAAGTGCAACAGAGAGGGAAAACTTCGTTTGCTCTTCGCTGTAGCGCCGCTGGGCGCGGGAGCAGAGGAGCATAGCGGGAGGCAGAGCCCCGCAGATTTCATGAGTTCTCCGCTATTTGGGCAAAGGATTCAATGTGACTTCTCACGAATTTCACGATAATGAAGGTGTACATAGACGGTATTGCCAGTATACCTAGGGAATGTACACAGTTATGTATCACTACATAGTATAAAACAAAGTCGCTTTCTCTGTTCCTATATCCCTATATCCCTATGTATGCTTAAATCTTTAAAACTACGCAACGGATTTTGATGCGGTTTTTTTAATAGATAGAGTGATTGAAGAGGAAGGTTTATATGTATAATAACATCCATTAAATAGTGCACCCGTGCGAAGCCGTTGCGGGTCGCTAGTGTAAAAATAAATGACAAAATGACAACACTACACAAAGGCTTTACAAACGCGCAAATTACAGATTTCAAAGAAAGATCATCACCATCCTAGAGCGTTATGCTAATACAGTTGCATCCTAAAAGATGTCCGGGGTCCGCTACCTAATCCTAAGATAAATAAATAAATAAATAAATAAATATTAGAGGACAATCTTACACAAATCGAACTAGCCCCACAGCAAGCTCAAGAAGGCTTGTGTTATGAGTACTAGACGACGATATATTTAATAGATATAAATACTTAAATACATAGAAAACATCCAAGACTCAGAAACAAATATTCATGCTCATCACACAAATATTTGCCCTGACCGGGATTCGAACCCAGGACCGTCAGCTTCACAGGCAGGTGCACTACCCACTAGGCTAAACCGGTCGTCAAAGATAAGATTAGCGTAGGCACTAATTTGAGACTTCAAAGAAAGGTAAAAGATATAAAATGGAGCCACGTTTATTGCGATTAAGCAACTTCGAAAGTATGACCTAATTAGAATATTTGCTTATGTACAAATAAAACCTTGGCGTCAATTATTGTATTGTGACACCAAACTGTTTTGCAATGTAGCAATAGTCAATTGTCAGCAATTCATACCGGCATAGGTAATATGGACAACTCTCTTACTTTCCGAGCTGTCCGATTGGGGAATTCACTACCTGTTGAAATTAGACGTGCTAAAACTCTTATCATCTTTTTATGTTATAGAGGGCAAACGAGCAGACGGATCGCCTGATGGTAAGCAATTATGATCGCTCATAGATACGTGCAACACCAGAGGAGTCGCAAGTGCGTTGCTGGCCTTTCAGAGGGGAATACGCTCTTTTCTTGAAGGTTTTAGAACTAGATTAAAAATTTTTTTTTTTATCTCTTTCATAAATGTTCGCTGATGTATCTTTTGTCGTTTGTAAGTCTGTTACGACGTGTTACATCGTCTCGATACGTATTGTATTTGTATGTTTATGTAGGTTTATATATCTATGTATTTATGTAAATGTATGATCATATGATTCGGTTGTTTATACTACTTAATATCTCTGTTTCACCGACTCATGTCAAATTTTTCTCTTATGTCTCCACCACCCAAAGGTTGTCTGGAAGAGATCGCTTTTTAGCGATAAGACCGCCTGTTGTCTACCATCAACATGTTTAATTTTTATTCTTGTTTTCAATGTATTTTCTGGTGAACAATAAAGAATATTTGTATTGTATTGTATTGTATGAAATTCAGATGTTTGGATGTTTGTTAAATTCTGTAGGCCTACATGTCCAGGAGCCTTTTATGAGCCATTCAATATTGCGTGCCGCCATTTTGATGGAACATTCCTACCCAATTTACAAACATGTGTTCGGTTCGGGTATATAGTTTTATTTTAGTAATCTGTGCAACGATGTAACTCACCCTAGGCAAATAAATGGGTCAGACCGCCGATTATGTATTGTTATTACGAGACCCGGCGTTAAGATACTCGTACACTAAGGGTGAGTGGCATAAAGCCACAGTCCGGCATAAAGCCACAGTCCGGCATAAAGTCACAGTCAGGTTAAGGGGATGCCTCGATTAGGTTAGCCATGCCCCCCATGAAAGAGACACGCTTATATCTTTCGCGCACTACAAAACGGGATGCAACACCCTTCGGGAATGGCTTTTTAAGACAAATCTCGATAAATATCTGACCGTGTGCAGTTTTATTAAATTTCCTCTTGACAGAGTTTAGATAAGGTAAACTACCATCATTTTAACTTAATTGTGTCGTTTAATAATGCGTTGTTTTAGTAGGCTGAGTAAGAAAAGGAAAATAAAGACTCAACTTTGTCATTTTTTTCTATCGAGGAAATTTTAAGCAATCAGGTTTTAGCTATAATCAAAAATACAGTCACATAGTCAAAAATGTTATATCTGAAAATCAATCCTTATTGTTTCCTACTGTGGGCAGAACAGCATTTCAAAAAAGCGATATTTCTCGTTGCACGGCCTTAAAAAAAACTACCAGTTAAGTTTGAGTAAAATTTACCTGTTTAAAGAAATTAGGAACATCATCTTTCTTCTCATACATGTGTTCTTGTGGAGTGATCAGGTAGAACAACCTCCCCACACCCTTCAGGTGGCTCACCATCGCACCTTCCTCCGAAGTAGCGTTGGCGTAGGAAAACTCCATGACGTCTGAAATAGAAATAATCATCATTCGTCTTTTTCATCTATGGAAAGATGATTTACACACATGCTGAGCATTCTGCATTTTCACATGCTGAGTCTCAGCCTTTTCTTTATGGCACACATTGCTGGACTCATTGTGCACCTTCACTCACTGTGTATTATCTTACACCTATTTATTATGACCGGTTGTGTGTGCTTTATTGAATAAATGGTTTTTATTTCTTTCTTTCTTTTTCTTATTTAAGCGTAGAAACATATAAGAAATAAAAATATACCAGCAGGCGTTAAAATTACCAGCTTTGTCTTCTTATGGAATAATGTTCAATACCCCCATTTTCTAACTCAAAATCCCTTAGACGCTACATATCTTCTGAGTTAGTTTTTCACAAAGATTAACAGCATCAGACAACTGACAGAAATAAGTTTACCTCATTTATATCTTTGTTAGCATCCAAAATATAAGCGGACGAAGTCGCGGGCGGCCGCTAGTATAAATATCGTATTTGTATCATCCGACACGAGTCGCACAGTACGCCGTCCCGCACACCCCGCTCGCTCCACAGAAACCAGCGCCGTTGGCCACGCTAGCCGCGCCAACTGCATTGCTGAGTGGAGGCCATTTTAGGTTCACATACTGATGGCACTTGTTTTGTATTATTATTATTCTTTGTCACTTTCAATGTCTACCTACTTTCTCGATGTAATTTTTATTTGTTTTTATTTTCCTGTATAAATGTTATTCTATTCTATTCTATTCTAAATATGTAACTGTGCCTTTACCATGAGTTTGCATGACCGTACTCGCTAGCGACTGCGTAATAATCTACAAATGTGGGGCCTTTAGTCTGAGTCACACATTACTAACCTTTGACTGCTAAAATGTTGCCGACCCCTGATACAGATAAATGTCTCTAGTGCTCGACAGTGACACGTCAATACATGGAATTTCCAATTTTTTGTCCTGATGATACAGGTGTGATGAATGTGCCATCTATTGGGCACTAAGGTGTCGAGCACTGGGAAGTTTACCTAAATAACATTTAGTAAATCAGCAATATACTGATCAAGGAAAGCTTTCTATTTATGCGTTAGCACAATTAAAAATTCTAGTAAACATGTTCAAGGATACTACAAACGCTAATCTACAGAGAAGATTTATGTTACAATTGTATACAAATAGACGATAGACTGGGGGCGGGAATATAAAGTCTCTGTGATAAAAATCTGCATGGTATTGTTTGGTAGTTGTATTAATGGAATCGATTTTAGAAACTTCGATAGCGCGATGCAAATACGTCAGATTTGGCGGATGATAGAAGTGATGATGAATTGTATGAGCCTATTCACTCGTGCCTTAAAAAGGTCTAGGTTATATGAGCTCGGAAACACAAACGCCGGCAGAGAATTCCAAACCTTAGAAGTGCGCATTATAAAAGATGATGCAAAGCGATTGGCTCGAATAAGAGGAATTTCGACCAAGTAAGGATGGTATCCAGCCGTACGTCTGGATGTCCGATGGAAGAAGGGGGAAGGCGGTATGAGCTCATGGAGCTCCTGAACACACTCTCCGAAGTACAATTTGTAGAAGAGGCTCAGACATGCTACTTTGCGTCTATGTGCTATTAAGTTTTGTTGCTGCGACCTTTATAGGTATGGCGTCGCGGGGTCGAATGGAGTATCAATTAAAACCCCTGCTTTGTATGGGTAACTTGGAGATCGGCAATTTTAATTATTTAAGGTCCTTTCTAACCTGACTTTTTAGGCCAGACTCAATAAAGCGATAGGAGTGCGCGGTTGGAGAGTAGCCTGGGGAAAATCCAGGGGAAAACCTCCGACACGAGCACGCCTGTGGTTTGGAACACTGGAATACTCTAAGAGTTTGCGCTCCAGTGAGATTGGTTGAGCGGCTTCAACCGAATCTGAGGTGGGAGTGGAATCGAGCTACTGGTAGTTTTATGGCTGGTTCATTAAATCTAACCTAGCTGAGAAGAGTCCAGTAAGAAACTCAGCTAGGCCTGACCTGGGTCGGACTGATTCTACCCGATGTGCGGCGGTACGCAAACAGGGAATTTAAAGTGAATTGCTAACTTTGATAATGGGGTAATTTTGGAAATGGCATATAATTATGTACTGAACTAGAAACTCTTAATACTTCAACAATAACTTATGCCCCCGCAACGCTTACCAAGGCATGTCGTTAGATGCTACTACAGTAATAAATGCTTCTAGTTTAGTAGATATATGTCATTTGAAAAATTACCCGATTGTCGAAATTAAAACACCTTACTTGTCTCTAACACTAGTCTGTCCCTGTGAGCCACCTTTAGAGCTAGCAAGTGATATTTTTTACAGATTCAACCCCCCCTGGCACATAAAAAAAATATAGAATTATCGAACACTCACAAAATTTCACGAGAGTCGGTTGAGAAATGCGACCGGTAGAGGAGAACATTACAGCGGACGTACGAAAACATTTTTGCCCAGGCTGAAACGGAGAAGTTTCGGTCGTTCGGTCAATAAAATTTATATCGCAATGTATACCGACAGTATTCATTCTCCTCCTAGTGTTATCCGAGTACAGTTGCATCCTGAAGGATTCCCGGAGTCCACTACCTAATCCTAAGATTAGGCGTAAGCGCTAGTTTTTACGGCAGCGATTACCATCTGACCTTCCAACCCGAGAAGAAACCAGATCTTATTGGAATTAGGCTTGTCAAGTGGTGGGCAACTTGACTGTAAGAAGAATTCAAGCCGTCTGAAGGCCTAAAACTTGGCTTAACGACTAATGCGCACTTCTAAGGTTTAGAATTCTCTGCCGGCGTTTGTGTTTCCGAGCTCATATAACCTAGACCTTTTTAAGGCACGAGTGAATAGGCACCTTCTGGGTGAGCTCGCTTCATCGTCGGCCTCATCTTTGCCCCCTGGCTAGATGCTGGCCAAGAGCGATCCCATTTTTAATAAAAAATAATAATAATGCCACTCAAAGCGGCCATCATGTGCCCTCATGTATACCAACAGTAATATTATTGCTAAATCGCTACCAACTTTCGTATCACCGAAGATAAGCGTGGGTCAAATTTACATTACTTTACTTTTATATTTATGTCACAGAACCAGAGTGAAGTCCACCAGAATGTTTACGCTATTTTATGATATACAAGAATTAGGTATATAATCGCGTGAATACATAACTCTTGTGCGTAAATATGAGCAATATATTCCTCATGTTTTCATCGTTAAATTCACTATGGTAGGTAACTAATTAATAGAGCGCCGAATATGGGTTTAACCGAATACGAACATTCGGCTGAATATTAGGTCCAGCTGTTGCCAAACCGAATATTCGGCCTAATTATTCGGTTCAACGTAATTGCTATCTATTGTTGTAAAACAGACTAATTGAATGGTAAAATTTTTGTTCAGTAAAAGCAAAATATTGACAAAACATAAGTTAAATCACTGTTAATAATGGGTCAAGTATTAATTTCACGAAACAGTAACTATAATACACTCTTGTAACTTGTAACAAAACACTCTCAAAATTGTTCGGTAAATATTCAAAATCATGCCGAATCACTACATAGTATAAAACAAAGTCGCTTTCTCTGTCCCTATATCCCTATGTATGCTTAAATCTTTAAAACTACGCAACGGATTTTGATCCGGTTTTTTTAATAGATAGAGTGATTGAAGAGGAAGGTTTATATTGCACCCGTGCGAAGCCGGGGCGGGTCGCTAGTACCGAATAACAACCGAATATTCGGAGCATCCTTACTAATTAATTATATCATCATTTCCGTCCAATCAAA
This sequence comes from Epiblema foenella, assembly GCA_963556455.1. Lineage (NCBI taxonomy): Eukaryota > Metazoa > Arthropoda > Insecta > Lepidoptera > Tortricidae > Epiblema > Epiblema foenella. Next base: position 21,503,312 of record OY747103.1, on the reverse strand, counting down.
TGTATTAATATGTGTCCGTGATTAGCAAAAAATAATGACCTCGTTATGAATAAGGGCTATTGTTTTTGGTCTCACCAGTTGGCGCCACTGTCGATTAAGGTCCAGCTGTCAAAAATTGTTATTGGTTATTATGGGCATGAGAACGAAGTTTACGTTTAAATTATATTTAATACCTTAAAACCGTACCGTAAAAATATCGAATATCCCACATTGTAGCTCAGTCCCGTGTTTTCGGAATTAAAGGAGGAAACAAGTTTCCGAAAGACAAAACTGCCTCAAAGCACTGACAGTCATTGACCCGTAACTCATATTTGCCATAATCAAGCTCAGGTATTGCAAAATAGTCACCAAAATCGTTCGAATTAGATATTAACCAGTGTAGCGCAACCACAAAGAGTGACATGTGACATTTCGGAGACCTCACGCTACACTAGCGCCTCTAGCGGCGAATTCATACGCGATAGCCCTCATTGATAAACCCCAGCTCACTTCAATTATTTTATAAAAACAATAGCGTAGTATAAAAGCAAGTTAACAAATGAAAAAATAAGTAGATAGGTACCTACATTTTTAATTTTGTTGATAGATATCGATCCCGCCCGGATGGCTCCTACTGACGGACGCTCAGTATTCAAGTGCATCGTAACGTACAAACTTTTGTAACAAATTATACAGGGTGTAACAAAAGTAGTTAGTTTAAATACCGAATAAACCCTCAAACGGATCCTCGCTACTTTTGTTACACCCTGTATAAATATTAGTGGACAAATATAAATATTAGTGGACAATCTTACACAAATCGAACTAGCCCCACAGTAAGCTCAAGAAGGCTTGTGTTATGGGTACTAGACGACGATATATTTAATAAATATAGATGCTTAAATACATAGAAAACATCCAAGACTCAGGAACAAATATCATGCTCATCACACAAATATTTGCCCTGACCGGGATTCGAACCCAGGACCGTCAGCTTCACAGGCAGGTGCACTACCCACTAGGCTAAACCGGTCGTCAATGTATGTAACCATTGTATGAAAAAAAACCAAGGAAATTGTTGATTTAGTCGTCAAATACTGCACCTACATACATACAAGGATAAAGAATTTATTTGACATAATGTCACACAATGATTTTGTTTTTCAGTCTACGTATTTGTTTTTCTCTGTTTAGTTAAGTACTTACTTACCTTTTGTCTTGCCTTCTATTGTAATCTACGTTTTATTGTTACTCGGCCTCGCAAACGTCCAAAATACAGGCTCAGCCTAGTTTGGAGTTTGGAGTCTGATAAATAATTACCTTCTTGTAAACTTTCAGTTATTGGTAAATAAAGTATTTGTATTTCATGAATGAAGTCTGATATCTTTTTCGAATTGATATTGTGTTTCGTAATTTAGAATTTATTGTGATTGACCGAGTGAAACGAAGGTCTCTGCTTCAGCTTCGGCAAAAATGCTTTCGTATGTTCGGATTTCCATTTGTTCTCGTCTACAGGTCGCAATTCTCAACCGATTCTCGTGAAATTTCATGAGCAGGTTCGATAGTTATATAGATTTTTTTTTGTCGAGACGGTTTTTGAAAATTTCCAAAAACATTTTTTTTATCAATAATTTTGTAAGTTTCTGCGGGCAAATGTCGTCGTTAGCGAGTAAGGTCATGTAAACTCATGATAAAGGTACTGAGCTTAAAGTGTAGGTAAATAGATATGTAATTATATGGTTGGAAATCGCGTGCCAAAACAGCATATATACATAGTAATGGCTCTCTTCATCATCATCATCATCATCATTTCAGCCGAAAGACGTCCACTGCTGAACATAGGCCTCCCCCAAGGCTCGCCATTTAGACCGGTCCTGTGCCGTTCGTTTCCACCGGATTCCCGCGACCTTCACCAGGTCATCACTCCACCTTGTCGGAGGCCTACCGACAGCTCGTCTTCCGGTGCGTGGACGCCACTCAAGCAGTTTCTGGCCCCATCGACCGTCAGCCCTGCGAGCAATGTAGGTGCCCACTGCCACTTAAGTCTCGCAATTTTGAAGGCTATGTCGGTGACCCCAGTCGCTTTCAACTTGCCCGCAAATCGCAAGTGTGTAAAACCCTTCTAACAGTGTCTGCTCTTCTTACTATAAATCTCATCATCATCGTAGCGTTATCCCGGTACAGTTGCATCCTGAAGGATGCCCAGAGTCCACTACGTAATCCCAAGATTTGGCGTAGGCACTAGTTTTTACGGAAGCGACTGCCATCTGACCTTCCAACCCGAGGGGAAACCAGAACTTATTGTAATTGGGCTTGTCAAGTGAGTGGGCAACTTGACTGTTAGAAGTTCTCAAGCCGCCCGAAGGCCTCTAAGGGTGGGTTGCACCAAACTCTCTGTAATCGTAAGCGGTGTTCGTTAAAATCTGATTGTATGAAAAGTTTGACAAGTTTCTATGGGCTGACAGCTGCCGGCGCCATATTTGACGATGACCGGCCTGTGATCGTATGTTGGTGCAACCGACCCTAATTTGGCTTAACGACTGCTGCCATAGACAGCAGCCAGAATCAACGGCTTAGCGTGCCTTCCAAAGCACGGGAGCGCCCAGTTAATAGCCACTCAAAGCGGTCGCCCATCCAATAACTGACCTAGGCCGACGTTGCTTAACCTGGCATACCGCACGCGGTACGCGTGTACCGCTGGACCACGAGCGCTCCTTCTTACTACAGTGGAATCCGTTTATAATGACATCGAAGGGAATTGACAAACACGTCATACTAAGCGGACGTCATACAAAGCATTTTTGTGAAATCTGTAATTTTTGTCTGCTCCTGTTTTTTTTTTCATTTTATTGTAATAACAGTCTCTAATACTATTTATTGTATAAAGAAGACATTACCATGACCAAATTTTCATTTTCAATATTACTATGAACATAGGATATCACTAAAAACAAATCCGGTGACGTTCAACTTGTCAATAATTACTCACTGAGATTCAAAACAAAAACCAGCCACGTGCCGAATGTCGTCGGGAATCAACGAACATGACCGAAGGTAGGTGTAAAGAATCACGTCGGCCACTATAAACGGACAAAATTTATTAAAAATGGATCATAATATTATAGGCGACATGTCACTGTAAGCGAAGTCATTATATCCGACTTTGTTACAAAGATTTTTATGGGAAAACCAAACTTCGTTGTGTAATTATGTCAATAGAGGCGGAGTCATAATAAACGGATTCTACTGTAGGTATACAGTTAGTAAAATACAATGATGCCCTTTCTAATTATCCAGAGGTTACAAATTAGCTTTCAGCTGGTTCATTTTAATTAACTAACTCGCTTTGTGACATTTTTAGTCCAGCCATGCGATTCTCTAAAGGTAACAACGCTGTAATTGAATCTAACATTGTCATTGTCAAAGGAAGGTTAACTAAAACAAATAAAGGGCGGTTGTGTGATTCCATTCTGGCTCACACATCTTATTTAATAAAATCGTCAGTTTATGACTCGGGCATACAATAGTATTTTACGCGATTGCATGGCTATAATCATGTTTTGTTTTGTCTCAGTGGAAACGCAGCCTAAGATCCAATCGGAATAAAGGGTGTAAAAAAGGGGCTGGATGTTTGCATGGAAAACTATTACATTTGAAAAGAAGGACTAGAGAAATTTCGTTTATAGATATATATAAGTAATATTAGTAGGTAAGTAGATCGATCGAAATATTAAAAAAACTGGGCTACCCGTGCGAAGCCGGGGCGGGTCACTTATAATATTTATATGTATCGAAATCAACCTTACGTATGTTGTCAGCAACTCTTGTTAACATGTAGATCATTTAGAATGAAACTTTGTATTGTATGTGCACCCTCATCTTACATCATAAATTATTCATCAATAACTTCTCCAAACCAACGATTCAGAGTTCCCGAAACTTCTAAACGGAAAAACTTGTGAAAAGAACCTTCACAAAAAGTCGTTATAGAAGACACGAGTACGGCGAAAAGATACAACAAAAAAAAACCTTAGGCGACTTCCTTGTTTGTCGGTGAGGACGCGGTATATATGAAGCTGTCAATGTAAACTGTCATTTTTTTTTGAACCTGACTGTGACTTTATAGGCCGGGCCCAATAAAGCGATAGGAATGCGCGGTTGGAGAGTAGCCTGGGGAAAATCCAGGGGAAAACCTCCGGCATGACCACGCGTGTGGTTTGGATCACTGGAATACTCTAAGAGTTTGCGCTCCAGTGAGATTGGTTGAGCGATTTCAACCGAATCTGAGGTGTGAGTGGAATCGAGCTACTGGGAGTTTTGTCGCTGTCGCTGTAAACTGTCATGCATGCATGAGTCAGTACCGCTTCCTAACTGCGCGCCTACATTAAACGGTGCCTTTACTATGAGTTTGCATGACCGTACCCGCTAGCGACTGCGTAAACGATCTAGTATGCCGATTCCTAGTTCTCACCTTATAGTGCATTTTTGTCTAAGGACGACCGGTTTAGCCTAGTGGGTAGTGCACCTGCCTGTGAAGCTGACGGTCCTGGGTTCGAATCCCGGTCAGGGCAAATATTTGTGTGATGAGCATGAATATTTGTTTCTGAGTCTTGGATGTTTTCTATGTATTTAAGTATTTATATCTATTAAATATATCGTCGTCTAGTACCCATAATACAAGCCTTCTTGAGCTTACTGTGGGGCTAGTTCGATTTGTGTAAGATTGTCCTCTAATATTTATTTATTTAAGGAAATAAACAAAAGCGGCAATTACACTTCGTCGTTCGCCGCATGCTGCATGCTGCGACCACAAAAGTGTAAAGAACGTTAGTTTAGGACGTTAGTCGGCCGCATTCGGCGATCCACAGCTGCCAACAACGCTTGTAGGTAGGCGGACAGACTAATGTAAAGACGACGTTTGTTGGCCTAAGTAGTTTCAAATGAATTCGGCGACCGCATTAGGTGAACGACGAAGTGTAATTGCCGCTTTAACATCTAAACACAGTGTATACATAATGTTTCCATTCGTCTTTCTACTTATTACGAAGTCATAAATTGTAAAATTACGAAACAAGGAAAAAGATTTTGGAAGTAACTTTTGCAGGTAGGGGGGTTCTGGGTACATTGAAAAACTTTATTCGTACGATAATTTTTTGCAGAAACTCGAAAACAACTGAAAGTCAGAAATGACTAACAAAAACAGCTTCTTTATTTAGTCTTCGTCCCCCGGAGAAAAAAATAAACAATGGCATTATTTTGTTATGATCCCTGGGATCCCAGGGACCGGTACACGACGGGTCAAAAGTTTTTTGTTTTTGAAACGCTGGGTCTACATATTAAACTGACTTAAAGAAACTCCAAGGATCATTTCATTATATTCCCCCTTATATATATATGTTGACCAGCAGGCGAATCACATAACTTTATGTACTAACGGTAGATAGATTTTACTGTCAGTTTTGAAGTATAAATGTACGAGCTGACAGTTAAAATTTGACATTAAAATCTACCTAACGGCAGTACAAAAGTTACGTGATTACCCTAATCCCGCCGGCGGGGACATCCACCGCGCTATTGCGACAACACAGACACATACAGTCCCTATTCGTGCAGGTATGCCGCATACCGGGTAGAGTCAGTTCGACCCAGGTCGGGACTAGTTGAGTTTCTTGCTGGACTCTTCTCAGCTAGGCTAGGTTTAGTGAACCAGCGCCAAAACTCTCAGTAGATCTATTCCACTTACACCTCAGATTCGGTTGAAACCGCTCAACCAATATCACTAGAGCGGAAAACTCTTAGAGTATTCCAGTGTCCAAAACCACCCGCGTGGTTGTGTTGGAAGTTTCCCCTGAATTTTCCTCACTTCGATCGCTTTATTGGGCCCGGCCTATAAAGCCACAGACAGGTTAAAAAAAAAATTAAAAAAATATTCTTGTATTTTTTGTTTTGTTATTGTATTCTATAGTCATGTATAATAATTAATAAATAATTTTGCCTTATGTACATACATAATGTTCATATAACTTACTAAACAAAGTAAATAGTAAAGGTTGTCTGGAAGAGATCGCTCTTTAGCGATGAGACCGCCTGTTGTCTACCTCTGGCTAATTAAGAGTTTTTATTCCATAAAAGATTTTTTTGAATTTAAGTCTTAAAAAAAAGTGTATGAGTTTGTTTAGTAAAACGGTTTTCGTTTTCCTTAGTTTTAATTAAATATTGTAGACTCGAAATGAGTAACCGTTGAAACCTGACCCTTGTAATATTTAATACCATCTATGTAACATAGTTAAACAATAATCCCCATATCCATAAAACTAAACAAACCTCTGCTAACTAAAATGTCTGTTGTCACTGTCTCACAAGGACAAGTGTCAAAGTGACAGACGAACTTTAGCGGCTAGTTAACTAATATAGGTTTGATAGACGCTTATGAATAACGGGGTAAAGAGGTTTTCTATTCTATTCTGTTTATATCTCGCTATATTACGTTTCTTCTGCTTTGTATTTTTATTGAGGTGTGCAATAAAGAGTGTTTGTATTGTATTGTAAATAAATAAATGTGTATATCTCAAATAATTCACATTTTGTTACCTTGAACTTAACATTTCGCTTCGTACACAACATTGTATCGATAATTATGACAACACAGGGTAATATGTTATCACGTTAATTATTAAATTATCAATTAAACTCATAGTGGGAGCAACATGTGTTAAGATAGCGAGAATAGACGACCTTCTGTGCCAGAGGTCGTCGGTCGCCGATGCATCCACTCGTATAGCACGACCCAAGTAATAAGGCGTGTGGATTAAGCAATAATAGTCTCTCAGTCAACTACTTAAGAGCTTTGACGAGCGCCATATTAATTGTGTTCTCCTGTATCTAGATCGCGTCGATTTACTTGAAATTCAATCTAACTTCACGCTGAGAAGACAAATATAACCGGAGCATTACAAACGGCTTAGGGTGGGTTGCAAAAAACCGTCAGTAATCGTAAGCGGTGTTCCTTAAAATCTGATTGTATGGAAAATTTGACAAGTTTCTATGGGATGACAGCTGCCGGCGCCATATTTGACGATGACCGGCCTGTGATCGTATGTTGGTGCAACCGACCCTTAGTGAAGCTAGTTTTTAACCATATCCAATTAAATAAGCAGGGGTGCTACCGCGAACAGCAAACGAAGTTTTTGCTCTCTGTCGCACTTGAACGTTCGGACGTAAGTGCGACAGAGAGCAAAAACTTCGTTTGCTGTTCGCGGTAGCGCCCCAGAGCCTATACTCCGAATTTCGAAATCCGAACTTCGTATCATGCCGTTCCTGTCACTCTCGTAATATTCACTATATGAGTGAGAGGGACGACACGATACAAAGTTCGGATTTCGAAGTTCGGAGTAGTCCCTCTGGGGCCAATGATGTCAAGATCGTTTTTCGAGTTCTGTGCATGATTTAGTTTCTATTATGTGTGCGTACGTTTCACATTAAAATATGATGGTATAGATTTGTGAGCACACATTCTGAACGGCTATAATCATGGTAAAGTTTGGCTTCACGATGGAAACTATTCTTTAGGCTAGCTATTTATAACCAATATTGAGCGAGGCCAAAAATTCTTGCAATAAATTCAAAATTTAGTATTCAAAAATTCGTATTTTATTTATAACTCAACAATACTAACTGCTACACAAAAACTGTGTATTAAAAATATGTTCAGCATAAATTTATTTATAACTTTGCTTCTCATGAGTTTATGGATAAATCTAATAGTTCACGAGAAAAACGCTTTACAATATGGCGTTACATGTTGAAGGCATCTTCGTCAAAGGGCTTAGCAAAATTAAATTGTATCTTATGCAGAAAGCAAGATAATTTACTTAGTGGTACAAGAGACAAATATTAAGAGCGCTTTAATAAAATGTAACAGGTCCACTAGCGCCACTCGTAAATAATTGTAATTATATAAATTTAATGATATATAACTAAAAAAGGGGGCCACTACGTACTGTAGTTTGTATTATATTTGACATGTATAAATTAATTAATAATGGCTATTCACTGACATTTATAATAATTAACAACAATTTGTTCACATTGTATCTAATAATGATTGTACTAAGATAATGTTACTTTATATATATTGTGCAAAATTGTAATGTGACATGTAATATTTAACAATATTATGAATAAAGAGTATGAGTATGAGTATGAGTATTTAAGTACTTTTTGAATCCATCAAATTATTTTTTACGTTGCTAGATTGGTCTCTCTATGAGCTCAGAAATAAAACGGCCGTTTTAACTTTGGACGCATAGATTGACGAATCCAGCAACGTAATAACTAGTTTGATGGATTCAACACGTACTTAAATACAAAATACAGTACGTAGCGGCCCCCTTTTTTAGATATCTATCGTTAAATTTAGACAATCACAATTATTTACGAGTGGCGCTAGTGGACCTGTTACATTTTATTAAAGCGCTCTTAACGATTCCTGCGAGGAAAAATTGGTATATATTGGTATTTGTGTTATCTATAAATAAAAAAGTGTAATTTTGATGGCCGTATTCTAAGTATTCGAAGTATTTTACATAACACGTAAAACCCGTTCAGGAACCGGTGCCGGTGTGATTAAATAAATATAGACACTTCAGAATTGGTTATAACTTAGGTAAGTAAAGATATTATGGGAGGCGCGTTAGTTTGTTTTCATCACACTTAAGGCAAGGCCATTCCATTGCAAATGACCCCCTCTAACACGCGTCTTTGCAATTAACCACCCCGCTCTCTACGGAAGCTACGCGCAAAGCTTCGTATTTCGTAAATATTTAGTACATTTTTATTGATTGTTTGAACACTGAATCACTTATGAAAAATCTATCCAGTTATTTCCTTAGAACAATAAAAAGCTATCGTTTTTGTAAAAAAAAAAATGTATCACTGTCGTTGATAATTACGAGATCTGCAGCATTAAAGTTTATTTTTACTATGATATTTAGGATTTTTTGACAGAGTTACCAAGGCTTTTTTCAATATTTTGTTAGGTTATTTCTTTTCTTTGTTTCTTTTTCAGTCTACTATAATTTTTGTGTAGTGTAACTCTCCATTATTTCTTCACACTGGAAGCTGAAACTTCAATATTTTCGTCAGATCTGTGAATGGGCCTTGCCTTAAGATGATGGTAAAAGGCTGCATAATACGCAGGCATATTAATCTACAATAGCTTCTATTACCTATTATACTCCCATGAGACTTTCTTTAAGCAAGATAATCTTAAAGTAAAAAAAAAGAGTATAATGACTATTAAAAGATATCTAAATTGTACGAGAACTTAAAAATTAAAATCTAGTAATTTGTTGTCTGTTAAATATTTTTAACATTAACTTTAAATCGCGGTTATATGTCGAAGGATCCTTGCTTTACGCGCCTCATACACAATGCGATTTGTATTATTTTATGTATTATATACATGTAATATACCCTCGTTTGTAATATATCTCTTACCGACCTCGTGCTACAATTTACTATTATAAGCTGGTCTGAGAATATTATGTGACTAAGGATTTTCAATACTCGTACATATATACATAAACTCACGCCTGTTTTCCCAAAAAGGGTAGACACAGCACATGAAATTCAATTGCAGTAGCACATTTAGGAATTGTAGGTTTAAAGATAGATATAATGTGATATTGCACACAACAGAAGTGCTATTCTAACCCGGCACCACATGGGGACTAAGGATATTAATTCCTGATTTTTTGAGTAATATAGTCAGAACCCCTGAGGATGCGGTGTGTAGAGAGTGAGAGACCTATATTTGTCTCTGTCACAATACGGTCAAATCAGTAAAATGCTCAGGGAAATCTTAACACTGATAACCATTGAAAGTTTTCATCTCAGCCCAGCAATTAGTAAACAAACAAAACAATCAGTGGACTTATCGAGGTTACTAGTCAGTTTCCTTCCGCGCCTTAGGGCAAGTGCAGACATGCGCATGGGCAAAATATAATTATATGAATGCTTATATTGTTGTTAAAGGCTAAATTAAAGTTATTTCTTAGTATTCTAACTAGTGACCGACCGAAACATGTTATTTTGCCGAAACCGAAACCGAAACCGAAGGTTCGGTTTCATTGTAGTTTCGGCCGAAACCGAAACCGAAACCGAACCTTTTATAAAAAAAAAGTCCTTAAAAAGTCGAAAAAATGTTAGTAAGTTTTTTTCTAAAATTAATATCTCGCCGACCTATAATTACAGGTTTCTACTTTCAAAGATTTATCACAATGAAATTTCAGCACAGTTACAGAGGTTCTGTTTGAAAATTTAACTACCCTATAAATAAAGTGAAAAAAATACATTATTTGTAACACAAAGTTAGCGATTTTGTAAGTTTCGGCGCGGCCGAAGGGTTCGGCCGTTTTTGGCCGAAACCGAAACTCGGGCCGAAACTTGATTTTTTGGCCGAAACTGGCCGAAACCGAAACCGAAACCGAAATTTCGGTCGGACACTAATTCTAACTAATTTATTTAATAGACCGACGCTCTTAGGCGTTGCGACCCTCGCTCCGGGTCGTACTTGGTTCAACAGGTCTTCATCGCCGTTCAGCGGGGTAGTGCTGCAGGCATTCATCATGGGGATCCTTGAGCCAGGTACGATGCGGGGCGAGTCTTTAATTAGTTTTGTTTTCATTATGTATTGTTAGTATTTATATTGTGGATATTTTTTTTCGTAAGTATTTTCTTAAACAAATATATTTATTCACTTAATACTTATCGCACAAGAAAAGCTTATGAGTGCTATCTACCATTCAACCTTAAGAAGTCTCCTAATGTAGTCACTGAAGTCACCCGTTATATACAGAGTGTAAGTAACATCGTCCCGAAAACTATACCATAGTTCTGGACTATTAAACTCTAAAACACACGCAGTTTGCACTTGGCTCAAGCCGCCTCGTGGGAAGTCATTCCTGTCAAGCTGGTTTAGGTTTAAAGAACTTTATTTCTCAAAGGAATTTTACATTTCAGTTAAGAGAAATTAACTTACAATACAAAAATATTATAGGTAAGCACCGCAAGGCGCTGATCAATACAAAGTGCACCTTAACCAAAACTCACAAATAACACAGACATTGCTGCTAAGCTGATAACTACAAGTGGGTAGAACAGGTTTTTTTTTTATACAACGCCGGTGGCAAACAAGCTTACGGTCCACCTGATGGTAAGCGACCACCGCAGCCTATAGACGCCCGCAACTCCAAAGGAGTTACGCGTTGCCGACCCTTAAAAATTTGAGGATGAATTGTGTTGACAATAGAAGGGACAAATTTAGGTGCTCGCTCTCAACACAGTGCATCCTCGGGAGCTCTGGCTCTGGTAAAATATAAAACTAAATTGTATTTTAAAGTAATGCATATTAGGTCTACAATGGTAGATCGCGATAACACTGTTTCGCTGCCTGACGACAGCCTTTTGTTTACGCCTTGCCGTTCATCCCAGGGCCGCATTTAGATATGTTCGATTACAACACTTTTTAATTTATTTTTAAAAATATTATAGCGTTTACATTGCTTAATATCATTTGGTATTTTATTATAAAACTGAGCGCCTTCATAGCCTATAGTTTTTTCCCAAATTGAGTGCGCGTTGGCTTAAGGCTTAAACTATTTGAGTTACGTAATGGCCGTAATCCTAGGTCAAGCTTAGGTTTAAAAGTAATTTGTGAGTGAATTTTTTTGTCTAGTATTTTCCGAATGAGCAAACACATATTGTTGAAATAAAGCTGGTTGATATTCATGATTTTGGTTTCCGAATAAATTTTGGCGCTGGGTGTGAGACGGTTGTATCGAAAAAGTGTTTTTACAATTTTATTTTGGGCAATCTGAAGACTTTAGTGATGTTTTATTCGCAGTTTAAGTCGGCAGACATTCCGTACTCTTTGAGTAATGATTGCAAGAAATACAATACTCAGTTTACACTTTATTGCTAATTTTCTTTTAATATGCTAAAATACATTTTTTTATGTTTTCACAAGGTTTTTTTTAATATCTCTAATATCTACATTGTCAATGTTTTTCAATTCAGGGAAATTATTGGACACCGGAATACGTGTTTTTGGTACGCCTTTGCTTACATTGCTATTAGATACCCGCAGATCATAAGGAACCGCTCGGACCACTCACAGCGAATCTTTATCGCATGTCTGTCCCCAGCTTTATAAGCTCAGTTTGTGAATGGATTAAATTGAATGTTCTATAAGTTCATTCATTCACGGTTCTCTAGATGGCCTCCAATCGTGTACTATCTATAACGTGACTTAAAACGTGACTAGGACAAGCTGTGTGCGCAATTTGCGAAACAAAAGTACAAGTGTCGTGTTTCGCAGACGCAAAAAATATTGTTCTGTCATACAATACCTGGGTACTTGAAAAATATGTGTGTCGTTGGACGGAGTCTCTGTACGTAATTTAGTGGTTAATGACCCTGCCTACGAAGCTGATGGTCCTGAGTTCGAATCCAGGTCAGTATTACCATGCAGGGCTCGGAACCGGATTTTACTATTTTTGAAATATCTCTTAAAGTATTTGTCATAACTTAATTTTTATTTTAAGATTTGTTTTTGTTAACCTTCATCTATAAAATAAATGATTTAAAGTACGTAATAATATCGTAAAACGCAATTAAGGGTCCTTATCAGTTAAAAATCGCTCATCTATTTAGGCCATTTTCTGTTTGAATTGACACGTATCTTGACATTTTCTCAATGTTACTATCTAGAACAGGACTATTGCGACCTTATGTCATAAACTTTAAATGTATTTTTCATTAAGAAATATTGTTTCAAACATCACTTCAAATCGACCATTTTCAAGCTAAAAACTTGTTTTTTCCGCTTAAATTCTACTACACACAATAAAATCAAAAAATGGCTATGTTACTATCTAAAATTTTAATAAAATCATCGTAGCCTTTAATCTCTTTATTGGTATTATCAATACTTTTGTCATAATTTGAAATCAAAACATTTTAAAACTTATAAGGCCTCTTAACCGAAATTTTTAACTTGTTAATTGTATGAAGACGAAGCCGGTTTCCGAGCTCTGTTACCATGTTTGTTTTCTGAATCTTAAGTATTTATCATCATCCTCCTAGCGTTATCCCAGTACAGTTGCATCCCGATGGATACCCGGGGTCCGCTACCTAATCCCAAGATTTAGCATAATATAGGTGGGTCATTGTCAGTTGTAAAAACAAAAGTTGTCCACCCGGTGGTTAATAGTTAACGGCTTATGTGCATAGAAGTTGTATTTTTATTACATGGATTTATAGTTACGGAAGCACCGTTTATGCGGGTTACTAGACCAATGCTTTGTGGCCCTTAACTTTTGATATGTCCACCGAAAAGACGCAAACCTAAATCTGACAATGACCCAGGTACTATCCAGGTAGGTCTTATGTATTTTTTTTTTTCTTTTGCAGTCATATTTAATTATTTTTCTTTTGGCTATTATTTAGTGTATGGCGGTCCGTGAGTCACCGACGGTACTGGCTGAAAATCAGCGCTGTAGGTGTCTGACACCTCAGCATAATGCTGAGCCAGTGTCCGTTTCACTGCCGCGGGCACACACATGTTGTGGTTTGTTTTCTTCTGTTGTTGTTTTTTTTTTTTTTGTAATATGTGTGTCTTCTGTGTCTGTGAATAAATGTTTCTTTCTTTCTTTCTTTCTTTCTTGTACTGGTTTGTATGGAAGCGACTGCATCTGACCTTCTAACCCGAGGGGAAACCACAACCTATTGGAACTAGGCTTGTCAAGTAAGTGAGCAACTTGACTTTTAGAAATTCTCAAGCCGCCCGGAGGCCTACAACTTGGGCTTATTCATAGACAATAGCCAGGATCAACGGCTTAACGTGCCTTCCAAAGCACGAGAGCGCTCAGTTAATAAAAAATCAAAACCAAAATCATGACATTTATTCTGCAAATAGGCCTCAAGGGCACTTTTACAAGTCAAAATCTATCTATATCATTGGATTCGATGAGTTTTTAACAAAGCTTCAAATATACCGACTGACAACCGCTGTCAGTTCGCGCGGGAAACGGTAGATTTGACAGTTGTGGCTAAGATTGGTTAGGCGCGTAAAGTGTTGCTCTGTGCCCATAAATTGTTAATTTAATGCAGATTCTTTGTATATTTGTAGAAACAGCGATTACATTTTGTTATTTATCGATTTTATGTCTTTCACTGCTAAAAATATCAAATAAAGATAATACAATAATCAAAGTATGATTAATTAAATGTACACATGTATTTTTGTCATGTGTGTTACATGTCATAAATAAGACTAAGAAACTAATAACAATCGAGATTTGTTAGAGGCGTCTAAGCGTCAAGATAAAATGCCACTCAATGCGGTCCACCCATCTAAGAACTGACCTCGGCCCACGTTGCTTAACCTTTCGTACCGCGTGCGGTACGCGGGCGTCGCTGGGCCAATAGCGCTCCCTTAAGCCTTAAGTATTTATATATCTCTTAAATATATCATCGTTTAGTATTCTATTTTTTGTAACCCCGTCGGTGGCAAACAAGCATGCGGCCCGCCTGATGGTAAGCTGTCATCGCAGCCGCAGTTCCATTTGTGTAAGGTTTCCTCCCATATATGCTGCTATTGTGAGTATTGAACGCAATATAATGAAAATAAAACTCAAAAATAAGATAAGAGATAAGGATATAAGTGTGAAACCTACATTATGTTTTTTATCAACAATTAAGTAAGTTTCCTTCTTACTTTTTATATGTATGTTTTGGTTATGGAGTAAATCAACTTTTTTAATAACACGTTCCTTTATTTTTATTTATTGTGAGTATGAGTATTATTTAATCTGTGGTATTTACTACACGATTACAAATCAAATGTAAATCGACTTACAGAAAGCAACTGGTTTTGGAACCTTGGCCTTGCTGTTACTTGTTTGTATGCAGCTGTTTTGTGGGTATTTCGGTTGCTTCGGTGTTTTTCCTTTTGATTTTATGAGGTCAAAGGGCTCGTTAAAACAAATACATTCGAATTCATTGTAACGATGCGTGTATCGGAACGTTATACACATATTTGACGACCGGTTTAGCCTAGTGGGTAGTGCACCTGCCTGTGAAGCTGACGGTCCTGGGTTCGAATCCCGGTCAGGGCAAATATTTGTGTGATGAGCATGAATATTTGTTTCTGAGTCTTCGATGTTTTCTATGTATTTAAGTATTTATATCTATTAAATATATCGTCGTCTAGTACCCATAACACAAGCCTTCTTGAGCTTACTGTGGGGCTAGTTCGATTTGTGTAAGATTGTCCTCTAATATTTATTTATTTATTATTATTATTTATTTATTATCCTCCTACCGTTATCCCAGTATAGCTGCATCCTGAAGGATGCCCGGGGTCCGCTATCTAATCCCAAGACTTGGTGTAGGCACTAGTTTTCACCGAAGCCACTGCCATCTGACTTTCCAACCCAAGGGGAAACTAGACCTTATTAGGATTAGGCTTGTCAAGTGAGTGAGCAACGTGACTGTTAGAAGTTCTTAAGCATTCAGAAGGCCTCTAACTTGGCTTAAATACTGCTGTCAATGACTTAACCTGCCTTTCAAAGCAGGGGAACGCTCAGTTAATGACCACTCATAGCAGTCGCCAATCCCAGAGTTGACTTGGGCCGACGTTACTTAACCTCCGCGTGCGGTATGCGGGCGCCGTCGGCCCACGAACGCTCCCGACAAACGTTACACACAAACTGTCTGGCTGTTTTTCTGACTTACCACTGTTCTAAATTCAACATTTTGTACAGTTGCCGTCAGATATATCGAAGAAAACAAAGTGTTCATAAATATCTGAACACGCCTCTAATACCAATGCGTTAGAGTGCACATTCAGATATTTTTGATCACCCTGAAGAGTGCAGATATATTTGATGGCGACTGTACTAGTATATTTTCAGCATAACTATACAGAGTTGTTGTGGGTGATTTTCATCGTTAAAGTTAATTGATGTCCGTACCGGCCCGAACGTTAAGTGAAAGTTAAGGAACTCAGAGTGCACTTTAAACTTATTGTTGACTCCAGTTTACTCTATACCTGGGCGCCTAACTGATAAAATAGTTAAAGTCAGAAATAATCACTCACGAGTCGTTAACAATCCGGGCCCGGTAAGGACAAATTTAATTAAGAAAATGTTAAATTTTGGAATGAAAATCAGCCAATAAAAAATACAAATTCTGACCCGCCAATAAGCCAGGAAGTTGTATTTCTAGAAAAGTAACCAATTCGGATATTATACTGAGGTCAAATTCATGAAGTTAAAGGTTTATAGTTCGATTTACTGGTATTCAGATCGTTTCAGATATTTTACGAGCTAAGTTGGGCTGTCTGGACCATTCACTGAGCGACTGAGCATAACCGCGACTGAGCGTTATTTTTATAACCTTTCATAAAATAGTCCTTAACGATTGTGTCGACATTGTGTTTAAGTCTTTTCTTAATAAATCGACAAGAATATGTTTTCTGGATACTTTGTTTCGCCTAGTCTATTACGTTTATCTGTCTATTTATGTGTATAATCCAGTAACTTTATACATCAGAGCTTGCGTCAAATATGGTAGTTCTGATTTTTTGCAGACTTGTTTATGATGATGTGTTTATTGATCCAAGTTTGTGACTTCAAGCGTCTAGAGCAACTTCGTCAAAAATCTAAAAACCTAAAGGACTAATTTCTGAGAGTTCTTTCTCAGAAGTTTTTTTAAAGTAGAGTAAATTTACTATGAGACTAGAATTGTCTCTGTAGACCCAATAGTTTCCGTGATAAAGCCTTTCAAAGTTTGCAAAGTTAGAAAAAATTATAAACTTTGAAAGACTATGTCGAAAACTATATGGCCTGCAGAGACAATTTTAGTCTCATATTATAGAAAATTTAGTCTACTTTAAAAACGTGCTGAGAAGTTAATATCAGTAACTAGTCATTTAGGGGTATAATCGGTTTTTACATATCTGAGTTGCGTTCCGCGCTCGAGGTCATAAACTTGGATTTTTCCCGCTAGGCCAATATCATAAACAAGTTTGCAAAAAATCAGAGTTATCGGATTTGAAGCAATGTACCCCGTAGTTTCAGGTGACAAGGTTGTACCTACTAATAACAAAGACCACTAGATCCACAAAGTCGTCTAAAGAAAGTTATTCAATTGTGCAACATCGCTACTTCGTTCTACTCGAGAGAAACTCGGGTCGCAACCAGGGACCGATACCGGTATTTTTAAAAAACCCTGAATTAGCCCAATATTATGGATTATTTTTTGCTCTTTACGTAGGGCTGAATCATGTATTTAGGTAACAACGTCGTATTATTGGATTGTCCAATTAAAAACGAAATAATGAACCGGTGACCGTAATAATACCGGTATTTTTCTATGGAGAAAATACCGGTAACCGATCCCTGGTCGCAACGCAACTTGTAAGCGGTATTTTCTAGTTTCCCGACAGCATACTGCCGACGCCTAGATTTACTTAGCTGTATACTGTCAGTATACCGCTACATCCAGAACGAAATGGAAAGGCATGGAAGAGGCATATGTCCAGTAATGGACGCAAATATGCTGAAAGAGCGAGAAGAGAGTGATACTGTCAGTATTACACTTGCGCAGTACATTACGTACAGTGCTGCATTTAATATTTGCCTATACAATGAAGCTTAAGAGAATATAATATGAAGATCATGATAGGTTATTTTGCCTATTGTTGGCCACCCCTAAATAATTGGCGACTTCACAAAAATATATACACAGCAACTAATTGTTCGTATTTCTATAATTAAATAAATAAAATTAAAATAACTAGGGTCAGAGCTGAGTTCATGTATTTTGTTAAAGGAGGTGTTTACTGCACTTTGGTGGTTAGTAACTGAATGGCATTTTATTAAGTGACCATTTACTGGCGATTTACCCTAATCAGTTTTGCATTTTTTTTAATAATAGAAACTATTTAAATCTCTTTGATATCAATAAGAAATCCTTGACCCATAATATTGTACTAGATATACTCTTGCCAAGTTCGAAATGACATTTGCGTAATTGAGAAAACAGACGCTTAAGTCGTATTTATATATTAATAAAGGCTGAAATTGTTCGCAAATAGCACGATAAGCGTTTCGTGAAATGTAAAAGTAAGTTTGTGGAATATTGCAATGTAAATATTGTTTTAATGAACAGTAATGTAATGTAACTTGACCATAGCAAAAATTATCACTTCAAAGCTTAATATCACGCCAACCGATTCTTGAATCAAAAAATGATTTTAGAAACCTTATAATATTTTTTAAAGAGCTATCCAACGATACCCCACCACATGATGGGGTTTGGAAGAAAAAAAGTTGTACCACCACTTTACATGAAGGGGAGGTACCCTAAAAAAAATATTTTTATGATTTTATTCTACCGTTTTGTCGGCGTCATTGATATGTATACTCATGCCAAATTACAGCTTTCTAGTACTAACGGTTACTGAGAAAAGCGGGGGACGGACGGACGGACATGGCAAAACTATAAGGGTTCTTTATTTACTACGGAACCCTAAAATACAACAGACATAATTACCAACCATTATGGGACCAACCGTTTGAAAATACTTTTGTGTCATTTACACTTATTTGCCTACTAAACTAAACGAGGTTAATGACACCGCTAAATACCTACAAAAATAAAACATTGCCTCAAAAATAATAATCCTCGTCAGATGAAAATATCCCGCATTTTCTCGACAAAAACATGATTAATGATTACACGCTGATTAGATTAATAGATGAAAGAAAAACCTATCAAAGGAGAAGAAAACTTCGTCTTTTGAGAAAAAGGCGTTTATCAAAACAATGTGCGTTAAATCAACGATATAATCTTGCTGAAGAAAAAAAAGTTGACGTTTTTGGAGCGTTTTCCATCATCAGAAAAAAATGTATAAAGAAAACTAACCTAACATATCATAGTAAAACGTCGAGAGTAAACAAGAAACACAAACAAATTGATTTCATATTTCACTCACTAAAGAAACAGTGAAATAAAATATAGTGTCAAAAAGGTGAATAAAAAAATGTGAAAACATAAACTTACCAAGTGCTATCACAATCTTGTAACACAAACTTCACTCAGTTCACACTCACACCTAACATTATAACTAAGATAACCTCTATTAAGTCAACCCTTCAAATGCGTCCTACAAATACAGTCAATTAAAACAATTATTCTAAATCACTTGAACATACGATTGATCGTTGACCGCGGCGGCAATCAAATGAATGCACACGACGCGAGTAACTCCTATTTGTATACACAGTCGTACACCGTTGAGTGTCAACACTTTGCGTGGCTTCAGACTCAACTACCAAGACAACTAATTGATCACTGATATTATTTATGTTAATAAACAAAATACGCACAGTGAAGGGTTCCGTACCAACACCTACTAGTCCACTTAAAACCACTATCCAATACATTGATTCTAAAAAGTCGTATCTTCATAGGGAACTCACGGCTCTTACGGCCTTTTGTTTGGGCAAGACAGTTTTTAGACGAAAATTCAAAAACCGTAAAATCTATATTGTTCAAACCAAAAATCGTTGAAAGTATTTACTAACGCACACCACCTCAATTATTTTCAGAATTTTAAACTTTATAGTTTGGAAATTAAAGGGGGCGGGGGACACACTTTTTATGAATTTGACAGCTAATATCTCACCAACGGTTGACTAAAATGGAAAAGTTTTTTAGAAACCTCCATATCATTTTTAAAGGCCTATCCATCGATATCCTACACGACTATTTGCGTTAAAATTATTTTTTTCATCCACCGGTTACATGTATGGAGTGCCCCCCCCCCCCCTAATTTAATATTTTTTTGTAATTTCACATCACTTTTATGTAGCGGTTCATAGAATACACCAACCTACCAAATTTCATAATTGTAGTGTTTATAGTCTCCGAGTAAATCGGCTGTGACCTACGGACGAACGGACGGACGGACGGACGGACATGACGAATCTATAAGGGTTCCGTTTTTGCCATTTTGGCTACGAAACCCTAAAAGTATCTAACTAATATTTTTTATCAATTCTCTCATGATATTTTTTTCCAGAAATAAATACATACATTATGTTTTTATGTTGTTGATTATTATGCGTAAGTAGTAGGTACCTACGAGTTATTCTTGCCCTGGCATGTTTCCAAGATGTCTGATTTGGCCGAATCTGCTTTGCAGCTACGTTTTATCAGTGATCTGATCTTCTATGCACGACTTGTCTGTGGCTGGTGAAATTTATTATTTTACTTTTGTAATGTACAGTCGAACCAACTGATTCATGACCCACTTGGCCTACAAATGGCTTGGAACCGTCAAAGCAATAGGGTTTTCATGTCTCGCACAATGTAGCACTTGGGTCGTTTTTAATATTAACAAAATGCGTCAATACGGGTCGGAAATATACGCAATTTTAACCTTTGTCATCACTGCATTAGATATATTTTAAATAATACAATTATGTTTTGAATCTCGAATAAGCTGTCGTTTATAGTAAAAAACCTAACTCTTTTCATCATAAAAAAAAAAATTCAATTTCAAAAATCAATTACTTGTCAGATGTCAAGTGGTCAGTCAATGAGATTTCCACCATTCATATTTGGCATTTAGCAGAACAAAGAACTCGGATTATAGTGCTCAGTGAAGAAGGCTGCGGCATTACTGTGAAGAACAGAGACAGTAATAGCATTTCTCTTTTGTGATCAACGAATATGGCGGAGGCCAATACTCAGTCACGGTTATTCAAACTGCTTAAGACAGTAATTACTAAATGTCAGTGTCTAATAAAATGATAACAAGTTCGTTACCATAGAAATGTATGTTCAGGCGAATTTCAACCTAATAGTATTTAGATGACTTAGCAAAATGACCTTATAGTGGGTCATCATTCAATTTTGTCGATCGTTAACTAGTTTCCCGCCGCGGCTTCGCACGGGTCTACTAAATAAGAAATAGAATACTTCTCTTTACAGTGCAACCATATAATAAATTCTAAATTATTAGACTATCATTTGAACTTCAAAAATAATAAAAACAATCTAAGCATAATAAAAACCATTGTAGGTATCTTGTTCTACAAGAAACAAGTATAAACCTGAAGAGGCAAATCTATTTCGATACTGTAAATCACAAACTTACAAAATACAAATTTACCTAGCTTTGAAAATCGTTGTAGGTCAGAAAAAACTAAGAAACCAAAGTACCTTACTTAAATATGTATTAGCATCGTATAACAACGCATGCGGAAAAAGGGTATGGGACTTTATGTTACCTTACATATTAAATAACTGGCCTATAAAATAAGAGATTGTATGATGAGATGAGCGGCAACAGTGACAGATAAACCTTACGCGGTTTTCGCTCGCTATAAGAATAAATGTATTAGTTTTTAAGTATTTCGGATAAATAAATTATAAAAAACTGAACAATAGTAGATTACGAAAAATTTTATTTTTATTTTATTTCTTTATTAAGGAAAACAAACAGCATCAATCACACATAAAATTAATAAATTAAGGTAGATCATAAGCCAGTAAAGTTTTCACAAATATATCTACACTTATAAGGAAAATATGCACGAAGTAAAAGAAAAAAAAAACATCAAATTAATCGTTATATATGCGTATGGTAAATCCAAGTTTCACTTTACTATAAGTAAAGTCTGGCTTGTAAACGATATTTATTACCTATCATCCCTTTTCCAACAATGAAATTGATAAAGTTGAATTGAACCGATAACCTACGATAATTTGAAAACATAAATATTTGCTCGGTTTCCCCTTGTTTCGCAGACAGAAATTTCATAGAATTTTGTTTCTCAGTTAATGTTTCATATAATATTTGGTCCTCCTATTTTTATTTAGAATATTATTGTTTCAAATAATTATTTTGCGAATTAATTATTCTATGAAACGATCATATAGTATAAATTTCATGTTCTATATCACATTATCATTTCAAGTAAATTGTATGTGAAACAAAATTCTATACAACCATGGTAATAATTTTTACGTAAACTAAATAATATAAGAAAAAAATAATATTTCGTTTGTAGTTCTACGAATATCGAAATATTAAAAAATATTGATATCATAAATCACTGATTTGAATTTCTGCGAAGTAAGTGTTCGGCGTAATGATTATTCTGTGAAATGATAATATGAGAAACATTTTCTGCGAAACGAAATTCTTTACAAATGTAAAGCGTAACCAGAAATATGTGACCATTGTTCATGTTGCGGAATTTCATTGAAACTAATTTCTTCTACTGGCAATTTTAATCATAGGTTGTCACTGTTGTCATTATCACTGTGGTGATTTAGGTTCAGTGTCGAATATTAAAAAATAAATTACAAAAAATACCCGAAACGATTCATTATCAAGCGCGGAACATTATTAACAATGTATATAATAAAATTAAGAAAAAAAAAGCTCGGGAAATAATAATAATAATTTTTGGACAATCTTACACAAATCAACCTAGTCCCAAACTAAGCAAAGCTTGTACTATGGGTACCAAGTGACGATATACATACTTATATAGACAAATAGATACTTAAATACAAAGAAAACATCCAAGACTCAGGAACAAATATTCGTGTTCATCACACAAATACTCCCCGTGTGGTGTCGGGTTAGAATTGCACCACCCCATATCATCCAGTGGGTGTCGTAAGAGGCGACTAACGGAGAATATCCAGGGAACGGGCAGCAGCGTTCCCTGAAGGTCATACCTATTATTACTGCGATCCCCAACCCGCCTGCCAAGCGTGGGGATTATGGCAAAACCCCCCCAACTTGGGGGAGGCCTATATCCAGCAGTGGATGTCTTCCGGCTGAATGATGATGATGATGATGATCACACAAATACATGTCCTGACCGGGATTCGAACCCTTCGAAAGCTTCGAAGGCAGGGTCACTACCAACTAGGCTAAAGCGTCGTCATCGTCGGAAATGGAACAATTTCGCTGCAAAACATTTGTATATTAACGACAGAACTGACAGAAATTCGGGCTATAATTGAAATTACTGCCTTGTTGTCATATAAATAAGAATGATAGCGCCCTCTTGACAGTGGTCATATATTTCTGGTCGGGCTTTACATCGTTTATAGAAAAAAGTAGGTAACATAACAGAAACAGTACAAAAAAGAGATACTTTACGTACATAGTATGCAATTATCCAATACACACAGATTCTTACTACCACAAATGAAAAATGTTTACGGCATGAGGACCAATCTATATTTGCTTCCTAAAATAATAAATAGCCTCCCAACACACATACAAGATTCATACCTATCCAACCCTAGATTACTTAAAGATGTTAACAAATATTTTATGTCATGTAATAATTATGACTACGCCTTGTGATAAGTACTTTCTTGTTGTTTACCAATGAAATGAATGTAATGTAAGTCTTAGTCCGAACTCTAGCTGTAAATAAGCCATTCACGGCTTTAGCAGTTAAGCAATTTCAAACTCTGCGTTAAATTATTTGGAACTTTAATAATAAAAAAAAGACCGTCTTTCCGAACTAGACCGAACACAATGACTGCAGGAGTGGATAGAATATATTTATCGATTCTACCGCCTAGCGTTAGAGGGTTAACGAGATTAATACCACACGCAGAGCCGGTGTTCGCTTCCTGATAATACTTTTATCTATACAAGCACAAATAAATATTTATTGATATTGGATGACTACGAAAATACACAAACTGATTAGGAACACTCATTTATTCTGCAAATAGGCCTCAAGGGCATTTTTACAAGTCAAAATTGATCTATATCAAATAAAAATAATACAATAATCAAAGTATCATTAATTAAATGTAGTGTTACATGACAAAAATAAGATTAAGAAACTAATAACAATCGAGATTTGTTAGAGATGTTTTAGGTCTCTTAGCGTCAAGAAAAAAAGTAATAAGGTAGGTCAACTAATACTGATCGATTTAATAGATCGAATATAGAATATTTGGTTGCTCAGCATTAGAGGGTTAACGGCGTTAACACTACACACAGAGCCAGTGTTTGCTTTCTGATAATACTACTATACCTACTAGCACAAATAAAAACTTATTTGTCTTTCGTCACTACACAAACTGGTTTGAAGAATAATCTAGATATAGAGATTTAGGTTAGGTTGAGATACCTCTACGTTTTGGATATAGTCCAATACGTTATATATTAGATATATTATTGTAATTAATGTAATAGCATTGTAATTCTGTGGTGTTATGATACTGTTATTTTATATACATTGTATATTGTTTTGAAAAAATGACACCTCGCCGAGTTTCTTACGCCGGTTCTTCTCGAGGCAGAGGTTTATTTTATGAGCCGGTGGTAGTTTTTTGACATTCATAGATGCATGTAATATGTCTAAATTGAATAATAAATAATTTCATTTCATTTCATATCGATACCCCGTGCTAGGAGCACGGGGTATCGTAATACTATTTCTTGATTTGGCCGAGCGTAACCTGTATGAAGTATTTTTTTTTCCCGACAGCATACTGACTTAGCCTAGACTTCCTTACTTATCGGTATAACTCCAGTATTACGTTAGCGCAGTACTGGGTATTATTATATTGTGCAGCCGCATTCCGCGCCAGCAACTAAGCATGTATATATATGAAAGGGCGTAGTAATCGAATCTTTCTATCTACTCGTACCTATGAGATTTTCTATCTAAGATATCTGTTTATAATCTTCATTCCTATAAGTTAGTTGATTTTTAGGGTTCGGTACCCAAAGGGACCTTATTACTAAGACTTCGCTGTCCGTCCGTCTGTCCGTCTGTCACCAGGCTGTACCTCATGAACCGTGGTAGTAAGACAGTTGAAATTTCACAGTTGATGTATTTCTCTTGCCGCTATAACAAAAAATACTAAAAAGCAGAATAAAATAAATATTTAGGTGGGCCATAAAACAAATGTGTTTTTTTTTGCGTTTTTATAGATAATGGTACGGAATCCTTCGTGCGCAAGCCCGATTCACACTTGGCCGGTTTTTATGGTAACTGTTCAGCCGCGTATCATATCATCAGTAAGCGTCAGTATCAAAAATGTTGGTTGAATTTGCCGCTAGATGTCGCTGTTCCCTCTGCGACGATTTCTGGAACCCGCTATTAAGATTTCTCTTGCAACAATGACATCTGGCCATACATTTAGATTTATGTACCAATATCAGAGTGAAAATGTCATATGCTTAGATTAAAATAGTGTATGTTTAATTGTTTTTTTTTATACCACGTCGGTGACAAACAAGCGTACGGCCCGCCTGATGGTAAGCGGTCACCGTAGCCTATGGACGTTTGCAACTCCTGGGGTGTCACATGTGCGTTGCCGACCCTTTAAAAATTTATACACTCCTTTCTTGAAGAACCCCATACTGTAGTCCCTCGGGAAAACCTCGGCAGGGAGCTCATTCCACAACCGGAGCGTCTGTGGGAGGAAATTCCTCTGAAACCTTAATCACTTATTTTACACATTAACATTAATTTGGTGCTCACAGCATCCGTTTGTAAACTAGGATGTAGTTGATAAAACAACGTAAACAGACGTCAATACAACAAAAAATCGTTAAACTCGTCTCCAAACTAGTTGAGATTCGCGTCAGTCACGAATTTAAATAGTTTGCTTTACGTACAGTAAGAACACAAATAAATGGGCCATTCTACTTTTTCATGTACATAATTTTCAGACACCTCTTTTTAAACGCAGATTTTGGAATACTTGGCTCTTACACCATATTTTTGTACTGTTATTTAGAAAGAGGTTTAATTAGAGTATCACCTCCGATAGTTTTGATAATTAACGAAACACGGCTAATATCCATAAATCGAGTAACTCAGTGGTTCTTGGATGTCTCGCCATTTGTATGAAAAAATGGTTTTTACCACTGTGTTACCCAGCTTTTACAGTAATATGTTAATATTTAAGTATTTTTACCTATAAAATCCTTTTATTAGGATCAGGTACTATTTCGAAATCCTATTTTTGTACACAAATTCAATACATATCATAGATTTTTTTTGTAATAGAGAACTGGTTACAAAAAGTAGAATGACCCAAATACCTGCCCTCAAACAAACGCAAATGTACAGTAGAAACACAAAAGAGTAAATACCTGCCCGCAAACAAATAACAACTATTATATGAGCTTAAGTTTTTTGTGACAGAATTATATTCTACATAATCGTCAACACTGTTGACACACCTTCTTGCAACTACATAAGGACTATATTGCACAGTTCATCGCCTCCTACGTTTGTATAATTAAATCAGCTGTTACGAATATAAGCGTATCTTTACGCTTTTACAATAACATCTTGTTAGTGTATCTCATCTCATAGGATTGTTATTGAATTAACAACCTTACTGGGTTAAAGTAAAACTCACAGTCTAACTAGATATTGAAGAGATACGAGGTTCAGGAAGTAAGTGCTAGGTTATTGACATGGATTTATT
The DNA here is from genome assembly GCA_963556455.1 of Epiblema foenella. NCBI lineage: Eukaryota > Metazoa > Arthropoda > Insecta > Lepidoptera > Tortricidae > Epiblema > Epiblema foenella. The sequence goes on along the minus strand of OY747103.1, from coordinate 21,476,762 downwards.
TGTAGTACGTAGGTAGGAGTCACAAAACCGCCGGAATTTCAGATAACCGGTTTTACGGTTTTTACATTACAGCACCGGGTTTCCGGTTTTTTCGGTGATTTCGATTTTGTGTATCTTTTGTGAAATAAGTTGATTGAATATTGTGTTTTAAGAATTTATCCTTTACTAGTCAGACTTCTCGGTCTCCCTTAAATAAATATGAACAATCGTTTAATAAATAAAACACAGAATTATAAAACAAAAGAAATGTAATTACCTCTAATCAGTGTTTGAACTAACTAAAAGTTCATACATTTTAATTTGGTCTGTCAAAATACTTCACCTATTGAATGCACGAATCACAGAAAACTAATACAATATATACTAAAACTAGCGTCCCGCCCCGGCTTCGCACGGGTGCAATGCTGATGCATGTATTATACATATAAACCTTCGCCTTGAGTCACTTTATCTATTAAAAAAAACCGCATCAAAATCCGTTGCGTAGTTTTAAAGATTTAAACATACATAGGGATATAGGGGCATAGGGACAGAGAAAGCGACTTTGTTTTATACTATGTAGTGATATAAGAGAACAAATTGTCCACTAACAATGTTATTTTACTCTTAAAACTAGTAGATAGATATGGAAGAATGTGCTTTACATATCTTTACTTTAGGTTTATAATTTTATAAGTCGGTCTTATAAGTCTTAAACCCCGTTTTCTCAGTTAGCGATGAACCCGGTTTTCCCAGTTTTATCGATTTCAGTGATACTGGTTTTTTTTTTTTTTTTTTTTTTTTTTTTTATTATTTATTTACATTAAAAAGAAAAATCTTATATTAGGTTTGACAGATAAGTGTCGTTAAACCCTGTCGGGTTTGTATCGACACAACATTCGCGGACAATAAGGTAGTGAGTTTATATTATGAAAATGAGCTAAAAGCTATGTATGACACATTGAACAAAGACACCAACATGGTAATTACATTGTGAGGTATTATTAAATAGATTTATAATTCCAATTCGGGTACCGAAACAATACAATAAACGGCGTGCAATTAGTGACACATTAAGGCTCAATTTTCTACTACTCCAGTGTAAGTTAACGCGAAGAACATTACAACCATACTTAATCGGAGGTCTCTTTACACCGGTCAACTCACGTGAGTTGCCGTTACGCGTTGTGATAATCACTGCTTAGTAACATGGATGTTTGTTGCGCGGAATCAAGAAGGGCCTATGCGACAGGTAATTGCCGCCGCTTAGGACCTTTTCATCGTGTAAGGACTTAACTGCGATAACATAGAACGGGTTGAGTCCCGAGTGGGGCGCATGCGAGTACAGGATGATTATTTCTTTATTTATTTTTTGTTCTATTGCGAATTCTTTATGTAATTACGTCTAATTATTATGTTTAATAATTAGGTAATACATGTATATAATACATATTAGGTAATATTGTACATACGCATACATGTATGTATATGTAAATATTGGGTGTAGGTCTATTATTATAAGTGGTTGATTTTATTTATTATTTCTCTGTATTTATACTATTATTTATTTATTATTATTGTTGTAGTTTCCTTATAGTATATTTCCGTTTTAATATCTTACCATCTAACAGTTAGAAAGACAGCATTATAAATATATTTTGACACGAATAAAAGTATTATTTAATTAATGGTGTTATTATTAAATTCTATGACTATTTATTAGTATTATTATTATTTGTTAAAGGGCAATATTATCACGTATTGTTATCAAGAAAATATTTTTTTAGCAGGGTCTTTGTATTTTTTTCATTTATTAAGTTCTTTAATTTCAGAGGTAGGCTGTTAAATAGTCTTGGAACCACATAGGCTACAGTTCTTTCTCCATATTTATTGTTACTTCCGATAGTTTTTACGTTTTTGTTACTTATTTTTCTTAAATATGTTTTAGGTTGTATTTCTTTTAGTAGTTCTTTATTGTGTATATTACCCATTAGCATTAAGTATTTCACTTTAGTGTGTATTGGCAGGACCCCACAAAATTTGAACAGTCTGCTATAGTCGTCTTTATATTCGTTTTTGATTTTTCTTGGTACTATTTGTTTGAGTAATCTCAGTTGTAAATTGTATATTTTATCTAGATAGCTTTTGAAAGTTCTGCCATAACTTGAGAGCCCATACGTTATCAGTGATTCTGCTAGAGAGTTATACATGTTTATTAGTACTTTATATGGCACCTTATGTTTAATGACATAGAATTTGGAGAGAATCGCTCGTAGTTTTCCGCACAATAGATCAATGTGCGGGCCCCAATGAAACCTTTCGTCGATTGTGACACCGAGATATGACGCTTGGCTGACCTGAACAATTGCGGGACATAAACAGTGTTTTGTGAGTCCTAGTCGTACGCATTTTAGCATGACTTCTATAATAATAGTTACTTATAAAAATAAACTGCGTAAAGTTAGGCTCTCAGTAACATCTATTTAGTAGTGTTTAATAATGTCTTTGTGTCGATGATACGACCTCTTTTCGACACGTGCCTTTGTATAATTTAGCTTACTTTTTGCGTAAAGTTAATTTTTAATTAAACGTGAATTTAAAATTGCTAATGATACGGATTTAGTTTGATGGTCCATTTAAATGCTAATTGGAGTGGCAAATAAAATGGCTATTAATATTAATAGATGATTCATAAACATAATTAAAAATAATATTGTGAGAGACACAATTTTTGAACAACGCCAAACGAGAAATAATAGAGCTGTTACGAAGAATTCTCGTGAGGAGAGTTATTTTTTACAACAAAAGATAATTTATAAATAGAATGGATCTCATTTTGATTGTTTCTTTGTAATCTCGGACGTGGGTCTAGATGATTAAGGAAAACTCAGCGACGTCACGACATATTTTACCACAAGTTTCCCAAGAACGAATCGATCATGGCTGTGATACACTGTTAAAATGCTTGCGAGACAAAGTGGTTTCCAAAACTAGGTCTTTGGGTTGCTTGAGAACTTCTAACAGTGGTGATGCGCGACTTTGAATAATACTAATTCGATTAGTCGATTATTATAATTATCGAATAAGTCGACTAACTCGAAAATCATTCCATTATTGGTAATACTATACGTACTAATCGGCGCCCGCCCGAGTCGACTAGTAACTACTAATTTTAGTAGTCATCATTCGATTATTAGCGTTAGTATACTACTAATTTTCAATTCGAATATTGACGTTAGTAATCGCTAATTGTTCGAATAGACAAATCAATCGACTCGAAAATCATTACATTATTGGTAATACTACTAATCGGCGCCCGCCCGAGTCGACTAGTAACTACTAATTTTAGTAGTCATCATTCGATTATTAGTGTTAGTAGGGTAAACTGGGTACGATTGTGCCAGGGTACGGTAGTGACAGTCGCTATAACAGCGAAACTATACGGATCGCGGGGAGGGGTGCAAGGGGAAAGACAAGCGGCATGCAAGTCTAAACGCGTGTCCCAGGGTTGCGACAGCCGGCGTGCGACGGTAACGTAAGCAGGAGCCCACATTGATTTTCGACAGTCAAAAGTAAGTTTTTTTGTTCGATTTCTTTTTGTAATTATGGTTATTTGTACACAGATAGATTGCCTTTTATTTTTTTTGTTATAACTTGAACATTAGCAGTTACTTACGAGTAATTACTTTTAATACAGATCTATTTGCTCAGTCATGGTCATTTTTTGTTTTCAAAAGTATGCGTTGGGTACGGTTGTGACAAATTTTGTGGGTACGGTTGTGACATTGTTTTTTTGTTTTGTTTTATTTTAGATGCCTAGAAAACGCGTGAGGAAGACCGAGAGAGGCCTGTCTGATATTAGTAAGACATGAAAATGCTTACGAAGAGGTGAAACGCGGTACTTCATTACGGAGAGCTGCGGAAATACATGAAGTATTAATTTTATTATTTTTAAGAAGAGAAGTGATCACAGATTTTGCTTTTTTGCCATAAAGTGATTGTTAACTTTGTTTAGAAGAAGATTATGTTGTGCTCAGTTAATTATTTGTAACAATAAAAGTCATTACAAACTATTTGGATGTATTTTGTATGCCTGTCACTACCGACCCCAACCACTGTCACAACCGCCCTTGGGGTGTGGCCGGTTGTGACACTTTCCCTTTTTTTTTTAATTTGATCTTATGCCTAATACAGCGTAGTTAGGGACAATATTTTAACAATTTTAGGTAGATAAATATTTAAATTAAGTATTAAAATGATTTTTCTCCCAGATAACTGGTAAATTTACAAAGTTATAGGCGATCAAACCAAAATTGTCACAACCGTACCCAGCTTACCCTATACTACTGATTTTCAATTCGAATATTGACGTTAGTAATCGCTAATTGTTCGAATAGACAAATCATTCGAAGTCGCTCATCACTATCTAACAGTCAAGCACACTTACTTGACAAGCCTAATCCCAAGGTCCAGTTTCCCCATGTTGGATTGGAAGGTCAGATGGCAGTCGCTTCCGTAACAACTAGTTGTAGTAAGTAGGTAGCGGATCCCGGGCATCTTACAGAATGCAACTGTATTAGGATAACGCTAGAAGAGGAGGATGATGACTGAAAGGCAGAACGATGTTACTTCCGTCTTGAAAAATTGATTATTTTGCTCCACATTAAAATCGATTAAAAACAATCGATTTTTTATTTATTTTTCCTATGGGGTAGGTCACCCGGTCATTATTATCACTCGATATACTCATATCATGATCATTATTAAGTGCATTTTGACGTCAATTGCAGTATCGTGATAATATCTGAGCAAATCAGGATAATTATCTTGAAATCTGCGATACAAAAGGGGCGATAAATAATAATCGACTTTTAATCGATTTTTAATAATCCTACAAGTTTTCCTTTATCATACAGCCGAGCTGGCTGTGTAACGCGCTTATTTCTGTGTATCGTGATTTATATATTTTCCTCATCTTTTGTTGCGTTGAACTAATTAATACCAAGCTTCGACGCTTCATGGAAGTCCCATTCAGATAATAATCTACTAATTTGTATTGTTTCTAGATTCGAAGCCTGATGTATGAGTTTCTCTGAATTTATATTATATAATAACATCCTTTGTTAATTTTTCAATTTAAAAAAAAATATTTATTTCGAAGCTTTCGTCAAGATGACGATGTTAGCTCCAACAAGCCTCTAACTACAGTACAACTTCTTAGATGTAATTAAAAAAACTAATAAAAACCAAAAAAAATCTATTTATATAATAATATAATTTACAATAGACGTAAACGTTATACAGTGCGTTACCGGTAGGCGGGCATTTATTGAAACTGATAATAATATTTTCCATTTGAAATTATTTCCATGTAAGTATTTAGCAAATAGCAACACATGCTGAGTCTCAGCCTTTTCTTTATGGCACACATTGCTGGACTCATTGTGCACCTTCACTCACTGTGTAATTTATTAAGACCGGCGGGGTAATCACGTAACTTTTTTACTACCGTTAGGTAGATTTTAATGTCAAATTTTAATTGTCACTTCATACATTTATACTTCAAAATTGACAGTAAAATCTATCTACCGTTAGTACATAAAGTTACGTGATTCCCCTGCGGTTGTGTGTGCTTTATTGAATAAATGGTTTTTCTTTCTTTCTTTTATTTGTAAATTATAATAGGGATGTTGATTCAAAATTTGACTCCTACAAAAGAGACAAGCCAAAAAATATGCCAAATGGTGAAAATCCTATTCAAATATCTCAAAAAATAACGAAGCTACAACCGTTTTATTGATTGCTGGTTAGAAAGAGAAAGCGCGACAGATCAGTGACTTCACTAACCTTGAACGCCATAGTAAATGACGATCGTTCCTATACAATTAAGGGGGTGCCTTGAAATGTATCGCGTTCATTTGTATAAAAAAATTTAACTTATTTTAATGCGAGGCCATTCTATTGCAAATGTCCCGCTCTAACACAGTGCGTTGTGCGGAAAAGGGACAGATTATGACCCCTTTTCAAACTTTGAAGATCATTAAGGGCTGTCATTTTGTACTGTCTTGTCAATTTTAGTTTGCCGTTACATAGCTGGCAATTTTAATTTTGTTAGAAATTAAATAAAGTCGTAATTTTAGTTTTATAATGAAATTAAGCTCACGAAATACCGGAGTATCGGCACTCAATACCATTTTATGGCTTTCATTAGTGATCCTGTATACCAAAAATCAATTAAAATGTACTAAATACTTACGAAACTACGAGCAAAGCATCCCTAGAGAACGGGATAGTTAATTGCAAACACGCGTGTTAGAGGGACACATTTGCAATGGAATGGCCTAGTTATGTTATATACGTTACATTTTTTTACACAAATGAACGCGATCCCTTTCAAGGCACGCCCTTAAATAATACGTCTATGTAAAAACGCTCCATTTCACCGCTCCCATTTTATCATTATTATTTCAGAGTTAATTTTAGAAATGTCCCCACTTACTCGCCCGGGGCATCACTACACAGTTAATACCATTGAAATTGATTCCTACTCCTACCCAATACTGGAAAATTGAGGGATCAACTATATTGATGCTTTATAAATATACTTTCTATCAACGATACGGTGCTTGGGATATTTTTATTGGAAATTGGTATTTTCGTGAAGTAGCCTGAAGGGTCCTGCCAGTTAAAATATTTACATTCATGTTCTCTTTTGTATGAATTGGCACGTATTTTGGCATTTTTTTCTTCGTTACTATACACATCTAGTAGATTACTAGTGCGATCTAATATCATACGAGAGATATTTATCTTTGGAGGGGCGCGTCCTTGTGGATTAATATCGGTATTTTCTTAAAGCTAACTTTGCAGTTGACAGTGCAGTACAAGTGACCGAGATCGAGACTGAATCCGAATCCCAAGTAGTGGCGCATATGAACTCGTCTTCTAAAGTTTTATTAAAAGTAGTGCCGGTAAATATCCACGGGCCGCGCGGTGTAATTAGTACTAGTTGTCTTCTGGACGATGGATCTTCTGTGACAGTCATAAGTGCTAATCTCGCAGAGCGGGTGGGGTTGCGCGGACGCCGAGAGTGCATGCGTGTGCGTGGCGCTTGGGACAATACTGAACTAGTGTGCGATTCCTACCTGGTCGATTTAGCATTATCTAACCGAGATGGCCAGATGTTTACGATTAAGGCGCGAAGTGTTAATAAACTTAATTTACCTAGTCAAAGCATGAACTTAGTGAACTGTGATAACTTTACGCATTTGCAAAGACTTAAAAACGACTTACGTTGTGAACAATTAAAACCCGAGATATTGATAGGACAGGACAACTACCACCTATTGTTACCCTTGGAGGTTGTCACTGGTAATCCTCAAGAACCTTGTGCCACGCGCTCTCCGCTTGGTTGGTGCTTACACGGGAGGGCTCCCGCGCGTATGACGTCATCGGCGCACGCGCCTCAGCCTCACTCAACACTGTTTATCTGCGACAATGACGTCAGCGATGACGAGGCCGAAAACAAACGATTGCTGCGATGTCTACACGAAGAAGTTCGTCGGTCGTTCACATTCGACTCATTGGGCATAGCTACTAAACCCCGCGAGAACCAGAACGACGTATGTGCCCTGCAACAATTAGACAGCACTTCAAAACTGGTTGATGGTAGATGGTACGTCGGACTGCCATGGAAGAATGAAGACAGTGTGATGCCCGACTCATTTCCTCACGCACTGTCGCGTCTTAAATCAGTGGAGCGAAAGATGGACAAATGCGAAGGGTACAGAGACAGATACGACGACCGCGTCCAGCATCTGTTTGATAACGATTACGCACAGGAATTGCATGAAACAGAGTTAACTAGCAAAACATGTTTTGCTCGGGTTTTAATTGTTCACAACGTAAGTCGTTTTTAAGTCTTTGCAAATGCGTAAAGTTATCACAGTTCACTAAGTTCATGCTTTGACTAGGTAAATTAAGTTCATTAACACTTCGCGCCTTAATCGTAAACATCTGGCCATCTCGGTTAGATAATGCTAAATCGACCAGGTAGGAATCGCACACTAGTTCAGTATTGTCCCAAGCGCCACGCACACGCATGCACTCTCGGCGTCCGCGCAACCCCACCCGCTCTGCGAGATTAGCACTTATGACTGTCACAGAAGATCCATCGTCCAGAAGACAACTAGTACTAATTACACCGCGCGGCCCGTGGATATTTACCGGCACTACTTTTAATAAAACTTTAGAAGACGAGTTCATATGCGCCACTACTTGGGATTCGGATTCAGTCTCGATCTCGGTCACTTGTACTGCACTGTCATGGTTCGCGCATTGTCTTTCACTAGGCACGAAATGTAACAAGCGGTGATGCGCCAGGCCGCAGTTATCAATATCGCACACGGGTGCCGGGCACATCTGTCGATCGGGATGACGTAACAAGCACTTATAACATAGTCCGCACCGTTTAACATAACTCCAGCGATCTTTTCTTAATGACTTTTTAAATTTCTTACAATCTGGAAGATTATGATTAGGTCCATGGCAATAACGGCACTTCAAATAACTTTGTTGACTTTGCAGTAGTATTGTCTGTGAGTTAACACTATTATCCGCATATTTACGTCTGTAATTGTCTTTTGGTGTGTTTATTAACGAGACACTGCATTGTGATATTTTAACGGCTTCTTGATTAAGGAAATCCGATAGTTGGTCGAGTCTAATCGTAGTACTTGCAGTGTTGTGCGCTTGATGAGAATAACTGTAGTCGGCCCATTTAGACAATAAGATAGTAGGTAGTTTTGATAACACAACGGTGATTAGACTAGTTTTTAAATTTGCTAGGATGGGGTAAAGTAACGGTCGCACCGCTCCCGCGCACCTCGCTCTCCCCGCGCGCGCCCTAGCTGTTACAAATATTTAACAGATAGTTTTAAACTATAATTGCGTCGCTCACAGTACTGACACAATAATTGTGAGATTTATGGTAACAAATCAATCAACTTGTCACAAGAATTCTTTAAGGTGCCTACTCATTTGAGACGCACCTCAGATTTGCTTGAAGCCGCTCAACCAATCTCACTGGAGCGCAAACTCGAGTATGCCAGTGTTTAAACCAGTGGGTCCGTGCGTTTCAGTCAGTGCGTCCTGCCTGTAATGACATACGGAGCCGAAACGTGGCCACTTACTGGGCGTCTTGTCTTGGTCGCTCAGCGAATTATGGAGAGAGCTATACTCGGGGTTTCTCTTAGGAATCGTATCCGGAACGAAGTTATTCGTGAGAGAACCAAGGTTACCGACATAGCTCAGCGAATTGGTAAGCTGAAGTGACAGTGGGCAGGTCACATATGCCGCAGAACCGATGGCCATTGGGGCAGGACTGGTTCTTGAGTGGAGACCGCGTCGGCAAACGTAGTGTAGGGCGCCCTATAACTAGGTGGGGCGATGATATTCGTAAGGCAGTGGGCAGGGGTTGGAGGAGACAAGCTGAAGACCGAGCTCAGTGGCGTGCCATGGGAGAGGCCTATGTCCAGCAGTGGACTGACATAGGCTGATGAAGATGATGAGTATTTAAACCGCCCTCGTAGTCGTGTCGAAGGTTCCCCCTGGATTTTCCCCAGGCCACTCTCCAACCGTGCACTCCTATCGTTTTAATGGGTCCGGCCTGTAAAGCCACAGTCAGGTTAAATAAAAAAATGATGTACTAAAACACAAGTCTTATAGTCCACGAGCCAAGGGATCGCAGCGGCGCCCTCGTGCCGCGTGCGGTATGCGAGGTTAAGCAACGTGGGCCGTTGTCAGTTCTTGAATAGATGACCGCCTTGAGTCGTTGCTAACTGAGTGCTCCCGTACTTTGGCAGGCACGTTAAGCCGCTGATCCCAAGTTCAATGGCAGCAGTCGTTAAGCCAAGTTGGAGGCCTGCGGGCGGCTTGAGAATTTCTAACAGTCAAGTTGCCCACTCACTTGACAAAGGGCGGTCGAAGTTGCACCACGCCCGTAGGGGGAGTGCCCACCGCCATCCTACACGTGATCTCCTGGGTGGTGCTAATAGTGCAACAAAACTGGCAACCGTACTGTCTTCTAGGAGATATCACGGTTCGAAATAAGATAAATAAATAATAATGTCAGTTGCGTTTGAGTGGGTGGGTTGAATAGTGGTGGTCTCGCACGCTCGTAGAAAAAAAAAATATATCTGGCCCAAATGAAGACCAATCTTTACAGTGCACATTGTAGGTAATTTAGTATAATTAATACTAACAAATATGCCCATATAATGTTGTTCATTAATATTTATGTATCCTAATGTAGATAATTCTAGTCGAGAATGATGCAACACGTAGTAAAACTTTCATAACAAGAACTAACAGGTTTCTTATGATGGCTTATTTATAGCAGGCGAGTAGGTACTGCGTTCTGTTTTGTATTAAGTACAGATATTACTTTTCTCAAACATGCAATGAAATATTGACGTTATGTTCGTTATAACAGGATTCAAAGTATCATGTTTCGGGCGGAACAACTCGAGAGAACTGTAATAGGACATTTAGATGCAAGTGCGGAAGGTGTGTCTGCGGGAGCCCTGAGTTGTCTTGGCCCGAGCCGTAAGGCGAGAGACAAGACTCGGGACGAGTGAAAATGACACTTCCGCGCATATATCAAACGACGTTTTATAATAAAGTTGCGAAAGAACATCATAGAAACAAAAACAAAGCAGTAATTAAAAGAGACAAAATAAAATGCGTTTATTTGCCATTGCGGGACTGCACTTACCTGGTCTATATCTGGCATAGTTTACATACATTTTATTCAACAATCGTATAAATCGCACATATTACAAATATATTATTATACCAACACACGTCATTACAAAATTAAATCATGAAAAAATGAATGAAAGAGGCGGGAATTAAGTCGGTTTAACTTTTAATGGGTAGATTTATTCAGCATTCTTTGGTTGTCAGCGTTCAGTCAAATCAAAAAGTATTTTGGAAGAGGTTTTATCTCACATGGTAATTTAATTACATTGAAACATGAAAAACATATTATGCTTTTAATTTTATCATTAATTTATACTTGATGTATTTGTAAATAGATGTAATATTTGGCGAAAAAAAACCAGCGTTCATTCATTCGGTGCGACGGTCTTGCATAATACTCTATTAATCGGAGGTCTCGCATAATACTCATTTCTGCTCATTGGCCTACTCATCCTGTCAACTTTATGAAAACAATTTTAGATTTTTAAATATTTGATGACCCTTTAGCATGTCTAATATGCAATTTTAATGTTTTAAATATAATAACTCTTCGTTTGTATGTATGGCTTAGATCAACAGTAAATTAAAAAAAATGGAAAAGTAAAAAACACTAGTGTGTGAAATACAACTTTGCACACGATATAAAGGTACATAAAGTACCACTTTTTGAGCAACTTGCTTGCGATGATATTGTATGTATGTAAAATTCTTTATTGTACATGAGTAAAACATAACATAAATTACAAGAACAGTTGACATATATGTACAAAGGCGAGCTTATCCCTGTAAGGGATTTCTTCCAGCTAACCTTATGATTTTCTTATGATGAAGACTCATGAAGGCTCTCGCAACCCACAGCACTCTACCTTTTTGAATCCTTATTAAACAACCTGTGAATAAAATACTATTAAGAATACTTGTAAGTTTGAACGTCCACCATTTTCACGAATTAGTCGATTGAAGCGACTTATTTATTTAGATATTCCACTTTAGTACTCGTCGTCATCATCATCATTTCGGCCGAAAGACGTCCACTGCTGAACATAGGCCTCCCCCAAGGCTCGCCATTTAGACCGGTCCTGTGCCGTTTGTTTCCACCGGATTCCCGCGACCTTCACCATCATCACTCCACCTAGTCGGAGGCCTACCGACAGCTCGTCTTCCGGTGCGTGGACGCCACTCAAGCAGTTTCTGGCCCCATCGACCATCAGTCCTGCGAGCAATGTGCCCTGCCCACTGCCACTTAAGTCTCGCAATTTTGAAGGCTATGTCGGTGACGCCAGTTCTGCTACGGATAGCTTCATTCCTAATTCTATCACGCAGAGAAACCCCGAGCACAGCTCTTTACTTACTCTTTACTTTAGCACTTATATAACATAATTTCTATTAAGAAAAAATCTCTAAAATCGTATGTTTGAAGGAGCGCTCGTGGCCCAGCTGCGCCCGCTTACCGCGTGCGTTATGCGAGGTTAAGCAAAGTGGGCCGAGGTCAGATCTAGGACGACTTAGTACTTTGAGTGTTTATCAACTGAGCGCTCCTGTGCTTTAAAAGGCACGCTAAGCCGTTGATCTCTCTGAAGTTAGACGCCTTCAAGCGGCTTGAGAACTTCTAACAGTCAAGTTGCCCACTCACTTGACAAGCCTAATTCCAATAAGGTCTGGTTTCCCTTCAGGTTCGAAGGTGAGATGGCAGTCGCTTCCGTAAAAACGAGTGCCTACGCCAAATCTCAGGATTAGGTAGCGGACCCCGGGCTTCCTTCAGGATGCAACTCTACTGGGATAACTGTGAGGTCCGCAGGTCCTCAGGAGTGGGTGGTCAGGATGGAGAAGCAAAGATAGGAAGCCAGGGAAGAGGGTATTTATTTTATATAAACAATAAGGCATCTGCAACAAGCATTTTTTTTTTTTTATTTAAGCCACAAGATACAGTAACAAAACACTTCAAATATTTATATGATGCGTTTAGCCTGCGATTTATTGGAAAAGCTACGTATTAAGTGGGTTAAATTAACAAATAGGTATGGAAACTTACAATATTGTGCCTTGGAACAGTATAAAATAACTTAATAAAATTATCTCGATCACAACACGAATAATAATCTATACTCAAAATTCAAGGTTCTAAATTTAGCCAGCACAAAATTACAGGATGTTGAAAATGGCCTGAATCGCTTCGATCAAAGGATGGTACCGCCGTGCCTCATTGTTTTGCTCGACTTGTCGGAACACTTCCGTGCCCCCAGATATAATTATTTTCGATATTAACGAACCTGCGTATAAAATTTCACGAGAATCGGTTGAGAAATGCGACCTGTAGAGGAGAACAAACCGAAATTAGCATGCAGAAAATTATAAAATCATTTAAAAACAGATACATAGTAGTTGAAATGGGGACGAAAAAAGATCCAATGTTTTTAATACTTAAATAATATTAAAAAAAAAAACAAAAGAAAACTAAAATAGTTAAAATACAATGAGAATATGGAGGCAACTGCTTTTTAAAAACTGTCTTTGAAAATTTTCTAAAACTGACGTGTCAAAAAAATTTTCTTTGTTATCAAACCTGCTAACAAAATTTCACGAGAATTAGTTGAGAAATGCGACTTGTGGAGGAGAATAACCGGGAGCATTTTTGTCGAAGCTGAATTTAAGCAGAGACCCTCTTTTCACTCGCTCAGAAAACCAGATATGTGTTGTGTTGATAAAGCCCAAGGAGGCTACTAAGCACAATTTATAAGCTATAAAAGCACATTTTCCGAGACTTGTCAGTCAAGGAAAATTTAAACGCGTCCCTTTTCCCCTCTTATCTCAATTATAATAAGGGTTAAATACTATACATAATGAGGATTAAGTTGATAATGGCTTTCACGTTAACTTGCGGCACGTATATTTGAGTTAAACTCCCTCGAAACTGAAAACTTTTCGGATAATTTGAGGTAAATTGAGTTAAAGTTACTTACGCGTCATATCTGAATTTAAATCTGAACTAGAGACGCGCTGAATATTCGGTTATTTTGCTATTCGGTGTATTTTTGAATGTTCGGGTATTCGGTTTAATAACAATTACCGAACACGGTTCAAGTGCTAAATATTTAGCGAACAATTTTAAGGATAAAAAAATGTTGTGTAATGAAATTCTTAATCTTACCGGGTTACTGTGTTATTTGACTTACTTTATTAGATAAACAATCAAGATTTCAGCCTCTGCATTAGTCTGTTAACCGAATAACCGAATTTTCGGTTCGGCAATACCTGGAACGAATATTAGTCAAAATTATTTGCTACAGAGAATAAATACAAAAACAAAATTACCGTTATGTCGCAGCTTAAGAAGGTAATCAAACCCATGCCTCTGGTTTGCACCTCTAAGCCACCCAGACCACTACGTCGTCACAGCGAATCTTTGCCTTGTATTCTTAGCCGCTACTACTAGCGACACCTCTGTATTTTCTTCAAAGGCTCGTAGCCTTTGGCCACTAATCGGTACCTAAACTATGCGCTTGACCTCAAAATGATCATGTTCGGGGAAAGATGTACTGTACAGTATTTAACGCATCTCTAATCAGAATTGCACAGACTGCACGGCACTACTAAACTCTCGTAATAGTACCAGGGATCGGATACCGGTATTTTCTCTATAGAAAAATACCGGTATTATTACGGTCACCGGTTCATTATTTCGTTTTTAATGGGACAATCTAATAATACGACGTTGTTACCTAAATACGTGATTCAGCCCTACGTAAAGAGCAAAAAATAATCCAAAATATTGGGCTAATTCAGGGTTTTTTAAAAAATACAGGTATCGGTCCCTGAATAGTACATCAAATAATCAAGTAAGTTTGCCAGTAATTTTATATTAATTTGGAAACTCAATATAATATACTGACTATTTTTTATTTATTTAGTTTAATTCTGAACAATATACATTGTGTCGAATGTACATCACGTTATAAGTCATACATATGCATACAGAAGATAATACCAGAAATTGAATCATTTATAATAGGCAATAAAAATATAAACAAACATTAAAAACATTATTATTCAATCGTTATCACAGCACAAAGAGAAATACTTGTGTCACATCGTGTAAAATTATCAGTTATTAGCATATTGTGTTATTTTGAAGTTTCGTTTTTTGGTCTGAGCAACAGATTTTGTATTAGTCAGTAGTGGAGACTGTTTGGCTTATGTTATATTTATTGTGATGTAATGTTTTTGCCTGTTTGTTTACCTAATAAATAAATAAATGACCACATTAAAATATCTATACTATTCTAAAATAAATTACATTAATCATTAAACATGTCATTCTAAATTTTATAAATTCTACCAATTATAATAATTACAATATGTCATTCAAAAATTAATCAACTGAATAATAACAAGTATCTACCAAAATAGGCTTTAATTTATGCTTGAACATCTTTGTGTTGGAGATTTGTTTTAGCACTACCGGCAATTTATTAATCTTTTGCCCGTGTCTGTTAAGTATCAGTACAATCAAAAATTAACTCTATGACAAAAAGGGAAAATACTAATTTCTTCAGCACTGTCAGTTTCATAACATCCGAAAGGTTTAAAAAGATGGACAGCCCGCGGCTTCGTCCGGGTAAACTTCCGATCCCTGTTTCATCCCTTCGAAGGATCATATTTAGGATTAAAAGTAACCTATATGTTAATATAGGCTATAACCTCATTGTATACCAAGTATAATCATAATCTGTTCAGCCGTTTTTGCGTCATTGAATAACAAACATTTTTTTTTATACCACTTCGTTGGCAAACAACGTACGGCCCGCCTGATGGTAAGCGGTCATCGTAGCCTATGGAAACTTGCAACTCCTGTGGTGTCACATGCGCGTTGCCGACCCTAAACATCTAAACTTTCGCATTTATAATATTAGTAGGGTAAATAGTGGTGAGCCCCGGACTTTACTGTGAACTCGAGATGTAGGGCAAACCTTGGCTATTCGGTGATATGCAGTCATTCGTTGATAGTTTGTTATCACTACATAGTAGTATAAAACAAAGTCGCTTTCTCTGTCCCTATATCCCTATGTATGCTTAAATCTTAAAACTACGCAACGGATTTTGATGCGGTTTTTTTAATAGGTAGAGTGATTGAAGAGGAAGGTTTATATGTATAATAACATCCATTAAATATCTATGTATTTCAGTATTTATATCTATTAAATATATCGTCTACTAGTACCCATAACACAAGCCTTCTTGAGCTTACTGTGGGGCTAGTTCGATTTGTGTAAGATTGTCCTCTAATATTTATTTATTTATTTATTTTATTATTAAATAGTGCACCCGTGCGAAGCCGGGGCGGGTCGCTAGTCGTCTTATAAGAGAATCATCTGATAGTTTTGTAGCTTGTACTGTTTTTTGCGCCATATGCAGTCATTATGATAGGGGAGGTTCCTCGTTTGTTATTTTGTTTAATGTTTCTCAGTTACAAGCAGGGACCGATACCGGTATTTTTAAAAAACCCTGAATAAGCCCAATATTTTGGATTATTTTTTGCTCTTTACGTAGGGCTGAATAATGTATTTAGGTAACAACGTCGTATTATTAGATTATCCCATTAAAAACTAAATAATGAACCGGTGACCGTAATAATACCGGTATTTTTCTATGTAGAAAATACCGGTATCCGATCCCTGGTTACAAGACGATAACAAACTATCACCTTATAACTGCGTATCACCGAGTAGCCAAGGTTTGCCCTAGCAGTCAACCAATTTGATTTCTTGGCCACTTCGTACCTTGTCACAGTCTTCGTACCTTGTGAAGTGATAGCCGCCTAAATATCTAATATTAATGTCACTGTGACAAGGTACAAAGTGGCCTAGAAATCAAATTGATTGACCGTACCTACTCGTACTCCTATTTGGGAATGTGTGACATGAGAGCGACTAAGTTTAACATATAAACTTCAAGTCTCCATAAACCAAAGCAAAGATAAGAAGTAATTTAATTAGACTTAAAAAAAACAGTACAAGCTACAAAAATATCAGATGATTCTCTTATAAGACGATAACAAACTATCACCGAATAACTGCGTATCATCGAGTAGCCAAGGTTTGCCCTACCAGTCAACCAATTTGATTTCTTGGCCACTTAGTAACTTGTCACAGTCTTCGTACCTTGTGAAGCCGCCTAAATATCTAATATTAATGTCACTGTGACAAGGTACGAAGTGGCCTAGAAATCAAATTGGTTGACCGTACCTACTCGTACTCCTATTTGGGAAAGTGACTAAGGGTTTAACATATAAACTTCAAGTCTGCATAAACCAAACCATAGATAAGAAGTAATTTAATTAGATATAAAAAATAGACAAATGATATACAAAATAGAGACAACGGAATTACGATTTGAAACGGGATATTTACCATGTATATTTGTATTTTTGAGTTCCCGATATTTCGGCACTGTTGTACGCGCCATTATCAAGGATTAACTGACGTGCTGCGAGTTTTAGTTGTGGTCTACCTACACACCATAGCGATCTACCCTCTTCCTGGTTCGCTTTTTTCGCACAGCGTCACCGTTACTACCACCGCTTACCGTCGCTTGCAACAGTGCCGAAATATAGGGAACTCAAAAATACAAATATACATGGTAAATATCCCGTTTCAAATCGTAATTCTAATGTAAATGACCATGTAAGCTTGAAATCTTATAAAATAGAGACAATATTAAATGTATATGATTTGACTTAAGAACTTTCTACCTGGTTTAACGTTACTACGTACCCTAGATACCAAACGGGATTTTTAGACATGTTTACCTATTACACTTGTATAGTCACCATAATATCTGTACTCTGCAGGGTGCTCAAAAATAACTGAACATGAGCTTAAATATGTTGATAATAAAGTCGTTTTCAGATATTCATGAGCACCTCGTGTTTAGTCATAAATTTAATGCGACTCCGCGTAATAAAAACGTGTATCAACTTGCAATTTTTTCCTACAAGCTAAAAGTAAAAAAGCCGATCACCCGGGCCTTAAGTAAAAAATAGTTAAAACGTTATAATTAATTAAGGAATTATGCAGAAGCAACTGATCTGGTTTGTTGCATCATACGTCATGATCTTATTTAAATAATTGATTTATTGATTAATCATTAGCATTCCATGTGTCATTTACCTATTGGTATCCACTTTACTTTACAAATTTTATTGCACAAATGATTGTAGTAATATATATATATTTTAAAATACATAACAAAAATATAGAAAATGTACAAACAAACGATGGCAATGAGGGACAAAAACAATTTGTAGTAATATTGCTTCTTATTTATTAACGCCTACAAATCGTATACATGCATTCACATACCCCTCTCACTTTTTTTGTTTTTTTTTTATACTTGACTGGCTTTGTAGGCCAGGTCCAATAAAGCGGGAATGCGCGGTTGAAGAGTAGCCTGGGGAAAATCCAGGGGAAAACCTCCGATATGACTACGCGTGTGGTTTGGAACACTGGAATACTATAAGAGTTTGCGCTCCAGTGGGATTGGTTGAGCGGTTTCAACCGAATCTGAGGTGTGAGTGGAATCGAGCTAATGGGAGTTTTGTCACTGGTTCACTAAACCTAGCCGAGAAGCCTCTCACAGCATTCCCTTACCTTCCATACAGTACTTATTTTTACTCGAGCAGAAGAGTCTGCTAATTTAAATTCATTAGTAAATTTATTACTAAATCGAGCGTATCCAGAACAAGTTTATTCGATTTTTATATTTAAGGAAACATGGAGTCTATCCTCTTTACCCTCTAATGTATCCCACATTATTTATCTTGGGTATGGTAGGGTACAACGAGTCATTGAGCATTACAGTCGGTTTTGCCCTAACTGGTCTTTCTGGGTTTATATAAAAAAAATAACCCCGCACCTAACCTACCCGCATTACAGTCGGTTTTGCCCTAACAGGTCTTTTGTATATTTTAGGTTTTGGGTATTTTTGTTTTTGAGTATTTTTGTTTTTGAGTACTTTTACAGAGTACACCAAGAATCTGGGAAAATTTTAATTTTAGACGTATATCAAAAATAGTAAACAGTGGTGAAATTATGTTCTAGGTAATAAGAATTTTGGCAACTGAAACCTTCATTAAACCAAAATTATACTAAAGGCCATTCGATGAACGACTACGTCGATGAACAAATAAAATACTGAATTAAAATTCGATGAGTTGATTCTTGTGTAAAAGGTAATTCGATCAAACGAAGTTCGATGAATGATTCCTAAGTGATAATAAAATTCTGCGAATAGTGTTATAGGAAACGATAATCGATGTAACGATTTTCAGTAAAATGATGGATTCCCAAAAAATACATTTAAAGTTTGTGACATTATGTCGCAATAGTCCTGTTCTAGATAGTAACATTGAGAAAATGTCAAGATACATGTTAATTCAAACAGAAAATCGTCAAATAGATGAGCGTTTTTTAACTGGTAAGGACCCTTAAGAAACGAAATAAAAATATTTTATAAGATAACAGTCTTTTATATAACAGAAATAGTACAAACAAATTACAAAAAATACATTAAGGATAATTCTTATTTTATTTTACATGTAATCGATAATGGTCTATTATATTTATGCACACTTGCTCAGTATAACGATTCAATCGACAGATTTATTCGCCTTAATTTCCACAGTGTTACATACAAAAGTGAACCAGAACAACCCAGAAACGATGTACAAGACCTGAATAAGAGGGTTGATGGTCAACCATCGCATGATGGCCACTGTGACTATACATCTGATGGTCTCCAAGATTGGAGCTCGTGGTGATGCGTCGAGGATCATTCCGAACACGGTGAGGCAACCGAGGATGTAGAGGACCAAGATGAGCACTGTTGTTGATGGCATTACCTGGGAAAAATAGGGAAAGTTACTTTCAAAGAAGCTGGGCGAGATAATCTTAGTAATAATGAGTTACATTCGAATAAGATAATTTTAGTAAAAATTTGTCAAACATCAAACATCAAACATTTATTCTGTAAGTAGGCCTCACTCCTGGCTCTTTTACAAGTCAAAAACATAGTTAGTACCTATAGTGAAAGTACACAGCAATAAGTGAACAACAATACATCAGACGAATAACCTGGGCACGCGTTTGCAGAGAGATGTAGTCTCAGGGTCTATAATCTTATTATAGTATAAACTTAACCTATAACTAAGTGATGTAAAGAGTCTCGAGTGTCAAATTAAAATATGATTACAAAAGAAAATAAAAGGATATGTCAAAAGTCTATATGAAAATGTCAATCTATATGAAAGCTTTTTCCGGCAACTTCGTCTGCGTAGAACTCGTTCGCGATAGAATTTAATAGCTATTTTATTATATCAGGCGCTCATCTAACCATCGCTCTTCCATACAAACTTCCACCCCCTTAAGGGATGATTTCCGGGATAAAAGTATCCTATATCCTTCCCGGGGCTCCATACCAAATTTCGTCTAAATCGGTTCAGCGGTTTAAGTTACTTAACTATACACATATAGGTAACAGACATATAGACAGACAGACACACTTTCACATTTATGATATTGGTACGAATTGACAATGTATAAGAAATACCAACATCCATATTTACATACAAGCAGAAAACTGGGAGGAGATCGCACAGAGCAGGCCACGATGGCGCCAACTCGTATCGGAGACTAAGATCCACTTCGGGTCGCTGAGCCAGCGGAGTAAGTAAGTAAGTATATTTACATATTTCTTTCGCTTCAATCTCACCCAGACATCAACTCATACAGGCTCGTCGATTGCATATGACCTGTGCCTTTACCATGAGTTTGCATGACCGGACTCGCTAGCGACTGCGTAAACGATTTAGTATGCCGATTCTTACTTCTATTGCGTAACCGCCAGAGGCGCTGCACTTTAGCCCATACAATTTTTTACGCTGTCGCTAGCGAGTACGGTCATGTAAACTCATGGTAAAGGCACTAGCCTTTTTCAGTATCGCAGTGATCAGGATACCCTCGCCTTGGTCGCGCTATTTCGACCCACCATATCCTGAACGCAAATCCTCTTAGTCAGTCTGCTTTCACAATATGCCCATACTACCGAAGCATAACCTTGTCTCTAGAGATCATTATCATTGGCCTTTAAGTCTTAGGGTGGGTTGCACCAAACCGTCTGTAATCGTAAGTGTGTTCGTTAAAATCTGATTGTATGGAAAGTTTGACAAGTTTCTATGGGATGCCGGCGCTATATTTGACGATAACCGGCTTGCGATCGTATGTTGGTGCAACCGACCCTTAGTCAGACGATTTAACCCGTCCTCAACCGACGAAATAAATAAACAATAGCAGTTTTTGTTATGTGCCCGGAGATCTCCGGGATGGGTAGCGGCGTGCGAATGTGAACACTTTCTTGTGTGGCTGTGTAAAGCGGCAATTACACTTCGTCGTTCGACCGCAAAAGTGTAAAGAACACGTTAGTCGGCCGCATTTGGCGATCGACAGCTGCCAACGCCTATAGGTGGGCGGACAGACTAATGTGAAGAGGACGTTTGTTAGCCTAAGTAGTTTAAAATGAATTCGGCGACCGCATGCGGCGAACGACGAAGTGTAATTGCCGCTTAAGCCTATACGGGAGCGGCATTATCTCCCTAGTAGAGGTAGCAAGTCCCTAGTAGTCCCTCGTAGAGGAAGCAAGAGAAATGAGGATTAGGGGGGAGCGGGGTGCTTATTTGTATTTTCCTTCTTCGGTCTTTAAGAAGGTCTAACCAGGACTTATCGTTATTGTCGCTCCCGTCTGAAATAATTCTTCGCCACTTAATTCTGTCGTCCGCGATCTTCTATTAAACTACTTTTGCAATAAATATGTACGTAATATGACGAAACTCTTCTAACATGACTCCAAGCAAAGTAGGCCGAGCTCTCAACCTCACTATTACATTAAAGTGGCGACTATAATGGATCTCTTTTCTCGTCTTTATCTCAGATGGTTGGAACTTTGCGGGACTTGCTTCAAGTGTTTCTAGTGTCTTATTCGGAGTACGATTGAATAAAACTTTTTTTAGGGTTCGTAGCCAAAATGGCGAAAACGAAACCCCTTTCGCTGCCTGTCCGTCCATATGTCACAGCCGTTTTACTAGGAGACTATATGTACTACAATTATAAAATTTGGTATGGAGGTGTACTCTATGAACCGCTGAAAGTGAAAATACGAAAAAAATATATACATTCCATACAATTGACCGGGGGATGAAAAGAAATTCAATATACATAGACGTGTGGGATGTATAGATAGGTCTTTAAAAATGATATACAATTTTCTAGAAAACTTTTCTATTTAAGTCAACCGTTCGTGAGATATTAGCTGTCAAAGTAGTAAAAAGTGTCGGTAGTAGGCACGGAACCCTTCATGGTTCACACACGCTTGGGCGATTTTTTTTGTATTGAAGGTAGTTTTGTTATTTTATAATGTAGATTTCTAGATGATGAAAACTTTGATTTTACTATTATGTACACTTTCGGGAAAAGTGCCCCAGCGAGACAAGCACCGAATATACAATAATTATTATGTATGTCGAATGAAACGTACGTGTTAACTCATGTCACTGCGACATCGGGTTGAAAGGACCCAATCCTAGCATGATTTAACAGAAAAATCATAAAAAAATGTTAGCTACCTTATTGCGAAACGTTTTGACTGTCATCGGTCTCTTACTATTGACATTCGAAGCGTTGTAGCCTAATTCACAGTAAGTCAATATAACATTTTCCCATCAAAACAAATGAGTTCCTGCGATAAATTCCATAATAGTGTTCCATACAGAATAGAGGTGTTGACACTAAATAAGAAAATCGACTACTTCAAATTTTCTCGAAAAAGGATCAAATTCTCAACCAAATAGCGAAAAAGTAACTCAAAAGAATAAATAATTACATAATTACAAGCCTTCAAAGTTTTATGTGGGGGCACGTTCTGTCCCTTTTTCGCAAAACGCACCTCTGTATTGAACGATCTTCATTTATTATGGCGCTTCAAGTCAGTGACGTCACTGATTTGTAGCGCTTTCTCACTCTTATTAAAAACATTCTAATGATTGTAGCTCCGTTATTTATTGAGATATTTTAATAAGATTTTCACCATTTGGCATAGTTTTATGTCTTCTTTCTTTTGGATAATAATTTGGATACCAATGAACTTTGAGTCAATATCCCTATCCTGGAGAAGTTGAAGTACGGTACGGTAGAATAACACTGCCGAGACTAAATCAAACTCGGACTCGTTTGTCTCCAGTTAACGACTTGGGTCCTGAGTATTGACACAGAATAATTAAATAGTACTTACGTACTGCTATAACCTCCACCCTGTATACCTTTTTTTTTTGAACCTGACTGTGTCTTTATAGGCCGGGCCCAATAAAGCGATAGGAGTGCGCGGTTGGAGAGTAGCCTGGGGAAAACCTCCGACACGACCACGCGTGTGATTTGGAACACTGGAATACTCTAAGAGTTTGCGCTCCAGTGAGATTGATTGAGTGGTTTCAACCGAATCTGAGGTGTGAGTGGAATCGAGCTACTGGGAGTTTTGTCGCTGATTCACTAAACCTAGCCTAGCTGAGAAGAGTCCAGCAAGAAACTCAGCTAGGCCCGACCTGGGTCGGACTGACTCTACCCGGTATGCGGCGGTACCGGGACGAATAGGGACTATACGTGTCACTGTTGTCGCGATCGCGCGGTGGTCGTCCCCGCCGGCGGGAATGCCTAAGTGTACGCGTCGTGTATACCTTCTGGCTGACTAAGTATCCCTATCAGCAGTAATCCCTTCCAACCGATCCTAGCTTCTCAATCAAGGCCAGACAACCCTCAGTTGCTCCCGAACCGCGAATCGCGCTATACCTCTAATTCTAAAGGTTATGTCCTTAGGTTAATTAAAATAAGTGTGTTTAATAAACATATTTTTTTTAAAAGACCTTGGCGGTTTCCATTATAACAGTACGTACATTATTCCAGCTGTCAGAGCAACGCGTGCAAAAAGCAACTTAATTATATCAAGCATAATTAGTTTTATAAATTATTAAGATGTGTTTAACGTGTTTTTATTGCAGTATCAGCATATACAGCATTGTATATATAAACAGTTATTACAGCAAAAATAACAATTTACTCATATAGCCCGACTGGCTGCTGGAGGAAGGACGTAAAGGAGTTTGTTCGAGAAATAGGCCGTCAACTGAGGCAAAGAGGAGAGGACTCCCGTGCCTTTACCATGAGTTTGCATGACCGTACTCGCTAGCGACTACGTAAACGATTTAGTATGCCGATTCTTAGTTCTATTGCGTAACCACCAGCGGCGCTGTACTTTTGCCCATACAATTTTTTACGCAGTCGCTAGCGAGTACGGTCATGTAAACTCATGGTAAAGGCACAGCTCCGAGTCGTTTCTGGTGCAAAGGCTCTCTGTCGCTATCCAGCGCGGAAATGCTGTTTTCATAAAATTGTATTATTTTTTATCCGTGTCAAGTGTTGTTTCCTGTAGATTATGTTCTAACCTGTCGCTATGTTAGATTACAACCTATTAGTTTATAATCTAACTAGCGAGGTTGTAAACTGTCGAAAATTGTGAACGAACCTAAAATTGTTTTGTACTTCAGCAAGTCGACGAACGCCCCGCGCGACGAGGCTTCTATTTCCGCTCTGAAGAATCTATAAATAACGAACAAACCTAACCTAAATTGCAAGCAGTGTTGCCAGATGGTTACATTTCTTACATTTTTCGTAACTTTTGACCGGCTCGCGTAACATGTAAGTAACTTCTGTTGTAAAGGATTTTTTGGAACTTTTGAGAATAATGAAACTCTATATAAAAAGAAAGATCAATTGTATCTAACCGGGACCAAGCGAGACAATTTATAGGCTTTCATACAGAAAAGGTGACAAAAGAACCTACATGGTACGCCTCAGTCTGTCCGTCTGTTACAACTATGTATGACATTCGAGATACCGCCTATCAGATTGGCGTAATTCTGTCGCGGAACTCACCGAATTATAGTTGTATGTGGCTACTCATTTCTTAAAATCGAACGTTACGAAAGTAATTATGAAAAATATAAAAAGTGTAAATTTTGCATCAAAAATGTGACTTTTCAAGAAGAGAAACGTAATTTCCGTCCTAAGGGCCCTGGCAACACTGATTGCAAGTCTTATGTCGGAAGAGTGGAAACGTAAAATACTGCATACCTACAATTTAACACATTATTTTTCGACAGCTTACGATCTCGCTAGTTAGATTATAATCTGACGGTTTCTATGACATATATACTGATTTATGCAAAGTGAGGTGTCTTGGTCTTAGTAGTTTACCTTAGCCCTAACATGAGCAGCCCACTACCTTAGAGCTCCTCCGAGTTTAAAGCAAGGCCCATTCTGAGATCTGACGATAATACTGAAGTTTGAGCTACCAGTGAGAAGGAATAATGTAGAATTACACTACACAAAAATTACTGTTGACTAAAAAAGAAACAAAATATTGAAAAATGCCTTGGTAACTATGTAATTTTCATTTAAATCATTGTAAAAAAACTTTAATGCTGCAGATTTCGTGATTATCAATGACATTGATATGTTTTACAAAAAGAATATGTTTTTTTATTGTCCAAACAAATAACTGGATAAATTTTTTGTACATGATCCAGTGTTCCAAATATCAATTAAAATGTATTTAAATATTTACGAAATTACGCGCAGAGCTTCCGTAGAGAGGGAGATGGTTAATTGCAAATTCACGCGTGTTAGAGGAGGGCATTTGCAATGGAATTACCTTGCCTTAACCGAAGTGAAAAGAGCAACAGGCCTGGTATTGACTGAGTAATTTATATCTTGATTAAGATAAATTGGGACAGGTTGATACAAGTTGGTAATTGGATGAAAGAAACTTGTTGGGGTAGTTAAGTATTAGGCACGTCGGAACATGTCTGTAATCGTTATCGGAAGTCGGGAGGACCATTACATTTATTTTCTTTTATCAAAAGAACCAAGGACAGTTGTACTGTTAGTAAAGTTCGTAGAATCCGAGATTTCGATTCTACCATCATTCTCCAACACTTGTTTCGTCATCGAATTCATCGCCGTCATAACACTTCTCCTACAAGCATTTTATCGACAGGACTTTTCAACTATGAACCCTTCACCGACACATTAATTCGCCTACGCCCGTTTCCACGACAGAATCATTAATCATAGAAACTAGTCGCCGACCAAACTGTTGATCTTTGCATGCTTTCCCGATGGAACCATTCAACAGTGGTCGATCAAACGACAAAATATTTCGTCGACAACCGCTGCGACAACGTAACCCTTAGACCATGAATGATCCACCATCGGAACTTTCCTTCATTACATTTTTCTACGACAAAATTCTACTGCTATGGAATGTTTCGGCGACAGAACCCTTCATTTTTTCACATTAGGCCTAATGGCAGCGTCTGGATCTATAGATATGAACAAGGACATATATTTCTACGAGCCCCTACAGATAAAAACTACTAGGTATCACGAAAGTACGCTTGGTTAGGTTATAGAGCTGTGACCCCTCTACATAAATTTTATCGAAGTGCAGCTACATCTCTATAGATCCAGACGCTGCCATTAGGCCTAATGTGAAAAAATGAAGGGTTCTGTCGCCGAAACATTCCATAGCAGTAGATAGTTTGATCGACCACTGTTGAATGGTTCCATCGGGAAAGCATGCAAAGATCAACAGTTTGGTCGGCGACTAGTTTCTATGATTAATGATTCTGTCGTGGAAACGGGCGTAGGCGAATTAATGTGTCGGTGAAGGGTTCATAGTTGAAAAGTCCTGTCGATAAAATGCTTGTAGGAGAAGTGTTATGACGGCGATGAATTCGATGACCAAACAAGTGTTGGAGAATGATGGTAGAATCGAGATTTCAAGGTAAACGTCCCAATTATTAAGAGGCCCGTACCATATAATTGACACCTATTGTTCGTGTACTTATATTACTATGACATATGATTGAATGTTCAGTGGCCCATCGGCGCCCGCATACCGTATGCGGTATGGGAAGTTAAGCAAACGTCGGCCGTGGTCAATTCTTGGATAGATGACCGCTTTGAGTGGTTACTAACTAAGCGCTCCCGTGCTTTGGAAAGGCC
Organism: Epiblema foenella; assembly: GCA_963556455.1. NCBI lineage: Eukaryota > Metazoa > Arthropoda > Insecta > Lepidoptera > Tortricidae > Epiblema > Epiblema foenella. Next base: position 21,449,859 of record OY747103.1, on the reverse strand, counting down.
GTTAACTATGACAGCAGTCGTTAAGCAAAGTTAGAGGCCTTCTGGTGGCTTGAGAATATTTCTAAGTCTGTGAATAGCGGAGTCATGAGCATGAACTAAAATCAAAAATAAGGGTCAAAATCACCTCGTCTATCAACCGTAGAAATGGTTTCTATTAAACTTAGCATTATGACTTCACAACCAGGTTTTCAACACAATCATTATATTTGGCACATAAAGATGCTATTGGTAACTTTTAATTTCCTCTTAGGCGATATCTTTCGAAGCCTTGAATTCTTACTCAGTCATATCTGATGATGTTGTAATTTACGATTTATTGTCATATTTAGGCCGGGTTTTATAAAGATCCGTTGGACCAAATGTCAGATCAAATTCCAGTAACTCAGTACATTTTTTGACATAACAAACCGACATAAGGTCTAACGGATCTTTATAAAACCGAGCCTTAGAGGGTTTACTTTACACCTTACCTTTATAGGCACACCGCCTATATGGATAGTAAAGTCAACCCTAAATTATAACTCATAATATAAGTACCATAGTATTGACGACCGGTTTAGCCTAGTGGGTAGTGCACCTGCCTGTGAAGCTGACGGTCCTGGGTTCGAATCCCGGTCAGGGCAAATATTTGTGTGATGAGCATGAATATTTGTTTCTGAGTCTTGGATGTTTTCTATGTATTTAAGTATTTATATCTATTAAATATATCGTCGTCTAGTACCCATAACACAAGCCTTCTTGAGCTTACTGTGGGGCTAGTTCGATTTGTGTAAGATTGTGATCTAATATTTATTTATTTATTTTTAAGTACCCAAGTATAAAAATTTACTCACCATATGCATCAAGAAGAGCTGGTAAAATCCATATAAGATGAATCCGTAGTGCATCAATAGGTACGCGGTGCACCATTTGGGAAGTATGACGTCATACTTGACTTGAAGGTGGATGGCGGGCTGGAAGTTATATCATTAAAAGTTACAAATTAATACATACTTTTAAGGACATTCAGAGACCTACAATTATAGACTTCCCCCCTTATTCATAAACGTCTATCAAACCTATATTAGTTAACTAGCCGCTAAAGTTCGTTTGTCCTTATCTGTCACTTTGACATTGACGTTTGTGAGAATGGGAAAAAGAACATTTTAGTTAGCAGAGGTTTGTTAAGTTTTATGAATAAGCCGGTTCTAGTTCAACTGTGCCTTTACAATGAGTTTACATGATCGTACTCGCTAGCGACTGCGTAAAAATGTATATGGGAAAAAGTACAGCGCCCCTGGCGGTTACGCAATAGAACTAAGAATCGGCATACTAAATCCTTTACGCAGTCGCTAGCGAGTACGGTCATGCAAACTCGTGGTACAGGCACTGGTTGCAGCGAAACTAAAATAATACGATGTGCCAGGGCCGAGTTTAATCCAAGCGTAGGGCTGCCATAAGCATGAGGACGAGCACCGGGACAATTAAAGATAAAGTAGTATAGGTAGAGCTCATGAAGAAAAATTGGAAGGACATCAGCGCAATGCTTCATCCCCAAAGTCAAAGCAGATGTGGGAGCGGGTTCGGTCTTTGCCGTGGGACGGTATCCTTCATGCGCGCGCGCCACGCAGGCACTATAAGCACTGGTTAGGCTTATAGCCGTCCGTACTACGAACATGCATAAGTACTTATTTACCTAGCTGCTGGTCCCTACTAATTAACTATGTTTTTCATACCGGGACAATTTGATTAATGGGCGGGACACTGGGACAACACTCTTCAAACCGGGACATGTCCCGGCATACCGGGACGTATGGCAACCCTATCCGAGCGTCATGAGGACCAGGACGCAGTTGGAAACAAGAAAGATAGAAGCTACTTACATCTTCCGGCATATCCTTGAAGCGGATGCTGTGTCCAGGCTTCCAGCTCGGCCTGCTGAACACGGCTCGGAACTTGTGCGTCCACTTCTCATACTCCTTGAATCTCTGCACTACGTACTTGTTGTAGAAGGTCTGAAAAACAGTACGACTATGATATTTTTATGCCCAAATAGTTCATTCTACTTTTTCATGACCAGTTTTCTATTACCAAAGAATATGATATGTATTGTATTAGTGTACAAAAATAGGATTTAAAAATAGTACCTGAATCTAATAAACACAAATTCCTTGTAGGTAAAAATACTTAAATATTAACATATTGCTGTAAAAGGTGGGTAACACAGTGGTAAAAACCATTTTTTCATACAAATGGTGAGACATCCAAGGACCACTGAGTTACTCGTTTTATGGATATTAGCTGTGGTTCGTTAATTACTAAAACTATCGGAAGTGATACTGCAATTAAACCTCTTTCTAAATAACAATACAAAAATATGAAGCGAGAGCCAAGTATTCCAAAATCTGCATTAAAAAAAAATTGTCTGAAAATTATGAACAAGGAAAAGTAGAATGGCTCAATTTACTAATGTGTTATTTTTTAAATTGCTAAATTAAAACTTAATCTGTAAATACGCCACATAGGCACTTTCATGTGTCAAACACTCGCCAAATTTAAATGTATTTCATATATTTGTATGTAAGAACTTACTTAATTAATTAATTTTGTATTAAGCAGTACCGCTGCTAAAGTAAACTACATTAGAAACAAAGGAAAAATTTAAAAAATTGTGCCGGAGTAGGATTTGAACCTGCGACCTCCCGGCACTCGCGGCCAGTCGCTTAGGTTAGCTTACATTATAATCACTATGCATCATTACGCATCATATAATGACAAAAGTATATTTCTTCAAAAACTCATTTCCACACGCAAGAAAGCGCGGGAGAGAGCTAGTTCTATTAGTGATCATGACAAAAATTACTGAAGATGGGAATGCAAGGAATACTAAAGGCTTGGTCACACAGCGTTGTGCGACGTCAGCGCGACGCGACCGCTGCGCGCCGGAACGTATGCTAACAGGTTAGCGACGCCACACAGGCTGCGCGACGCGAGCGGGACGGTTTCATACATTTTGGCGCGCAGCGCAGCGTCCCGCTTGCGTCGCGCAAGCGGTGTGACCAAGCCTTTAGAGATTTAACCCTTAAATGCTTGATAATTTTTTTTTTTCATAAAATCTCGATGACTCCTACTGAACACGTGAAAAATTATAAAAAAATTCTGTTGTAAGTTTTTGATACAAAATTTGTAAACATAAAAAATATGCTTTTTTTTATACATCATAAAAATATGCAAATATTGATTATTTACGTGTGAAACGTTTTACTAAATAGGGCCGCCAAAACCGAATTTTCGAAGAGTCCGAAACACGCTCAGAGTGACACGTATCGTATATACACATGCTTGAATTTTAACCGTTTAGCAAAACATAAATATGTATAATCTGACGTTGGAAAATGTATTATCAAAATTACAAACTCTAGGAATTGATGTAAAAAAACTTTAATCGTGTTCGTGGTTTATAAAACCGTTTCATTCTAAATAAGACGTTTTAAATTAAAACTTATTTAACTAAGTTTGAAAACTTTGTTCATTGCAAAGTTCGTTGTTCCCAGCCATTCAAAAACCCCTAGAGAAGACTATTTAATCATAGTCTATAAATAGATGGAACATTTTCAGATTGTTATCTCTTCAAATATTTAAAAAGTTACTTTACTTGCTGAAACATGAATTTTCGCACACGGAGTTCAGCTTTTGCACTTTATTAAACTATTGCACGAATTGTACGCGAATGTATGGAAATTATTTTCTAGATGTTTTTAAGAAATGCACATGAGTAAGTTAGATTCAGATCCGGTGGAAACCGCTCAACCAATCTCACTGGAGCGCAAACTCTTAGAGTATTCCAGTGTTCCAAACCACACGCGTGGTCGTGCCGGAGGTTTTCCCCTGAATTTTCCCCTGGCTACTCTCCAACCGCGCACTCCTATCGCTTTATTGGGCCCGGCCTATAAAACCACAGTCAGATTTAAAAAAAAAGAGTAAGTTAGGTTTTTATTTACTACGCAAGTTACATTATTAGCTCAGAACCAAGACAGGTAGTTTAATTGAAGAGAGGCCTGTGCTTCAGTAGCGGACAGTAATTATATAAAATGTAATTGAGGATAATAACATCTCGTTTAATATTTTTTAATTTTCAACAAATTGGTATGCTCAACAGGAGTCATGTTGGTTATTACTTCAAAGTAATTATTACTTTTAAGTCCTTGTACATAGCACAATATGTCATGCAGTAAAGAATTTTGTTTTGTATGTTATTTTGATTGTGTTAATTAATAGCTACTTATACGGATACAGGTCAGTCTTGTAACTGGAAGCTTATCCAAAAAGATCAGTGTATACCAAAAAGTGCCAACGCAAAAAGTTACCTGCAAATGCAGAGGATTGAAAGATGGCTGCTGGTAGATTAGACCATATACGATGCGGTCTGTCTCCTTCTCCGGCCTGAAGGTGCCAAACAGCTTGTCCCAGATGATCAACACGCCACCGTAGTTCACGTCAATACAGTATGGGTTGCTTCCTAAAAGAGTAATATGAGTTTACGTAACGCTGGATCCAATTCTTGGCTTACTGTGCATCATGTGACGTAATTGTAATGTACATTTAGATATTTATTCACTGCTTATTTATCTATTTTTTTTTGTCACAAACCTAGAGCACGCATAACACAGCATACATTTGTTTTTTTTTCCGTTTTTTTCTCTAGTCTTTGCGACCGACAAACGCTGGGGCTCGGTCTGAAAACCAGCGATGGACATTTTTTTTTTGCCCAGCACATGCTGAGACCGAGACCCATTGCCTCAATTTTTTTTTTATTGTATTTTAATTTATAACTTAATTTGTAGTTTCTTTTTGCTGCATTTTTGTTGGCTTTATTTTGTAACTTTAATTCGTGGCAATAAATAATTTCTGATTCTGATTCTAATAAGGTCGTAATTAGGTCAATATAACTATAACCATGAAACAGACACTTATTTCAATAGCATATTATAAGATAAACGATTATATCATGGATAGGGATGTTTGGCAGTAATAGGTTGGATCAACTATTCTTTGTTGCTAGTTACCATGGTTACGTCTCCTGAGTCACCCTTTAAAACCGTGTTTTTATAGGGTTTAAATCAATCAAACATGAGTTTTACCGGTGAGCATAAATCCATTTAGACATGGGTCATCTCTTGAGCATGCTTGAAGTCCATATTATAAACATTTCTCTAAGAAACTCGGCTACTGTTGTCTCCTCGCTGACGGGACAGAATAACGACAAGAAAAAGTTGATTGACCCAATAACGTCCCGCACAAGTAATCTAACACGGAAATATTTTGTCCCTAATATTAAAAAATATACATGTATGTTTATATTGTAGCATTTGAATTCTGTAGTATTATGATACTGTTATTTTATATTGTTTTGAAAAAATGACACCTCGTCGGGTTTCTTACGCCGGTTCTTCTCGAGGCAGAGGTTTATTTTATGAACCGGTGGTAGTTTCTTGACTTTCATAAGTGTATATAATATGCCTAAATTGAAGAATAAATGATTTCATTTCATTTTTTTCATAATTTAGTAATAAGTTTAAAAAACGACTATACCAACTCAGACGATATCTGCTGGATAAAACAGTGGATAAAATTGGCACAGAAGAGACACATTCAATAGTGAATAAAGTACTTATATTTAGATACGGGCTAAAAATAGATAAATAGATAAAACGATGAATTGTTTACCTACTTAGCGAATAATTAATAACGTTTGTTTGGTCGTGTATGTAGGGCTGTAGTATATACGGCCGTTACTGAGCCCCAGTGGCACCCTTAATAATTATTGTGGTTCTAAATAAATTAGAAGCAGGGGATCCATCATTTTACCGAAAATCGTTACATCGATTATCATTTCCCATAACACTATTCGCAGAATTTTATTATCACTTAGGAATCATTCATCGAACTTCGTTAGATCGCTCAAACATTTGCTCGAATTACCTTTTACACAAGAATCAACTCATCGAATTTTAATTCAGCATTTTATTTGTTCATCGACGTAGTCGTTCATCGAATGGCCTTTAGTATAATTTTGGTTTAACGAAGGTTTCAGTTCCCAAAATTCTTATTACCTAGAACATCATTTCACCACTGTTTACTATTCTTGATATAAGTAAGTCTAAAATTATTTTTTTTCTCAGATTCTTGGTGTACTCTGTAAAAGCACTCATAAACAAAAATACTCAAAAACAAAAATACCCAAAACCTAAAATGTACAAAAGACCTGTTAGGGCAAAACCGACTGTAATGCGGATAGGTTAGAAGATTAAGACGGGAGCAAAGCTCCCGTCTTAATCTTCGGGGTTATTTTTTTATATAAGCCCAGAAAGACCAGTTAGGGCAAAACCGACTGTAATGCGGATAGGTTAGAAGATTAAGACGGGAGCTTTGCTCCCGTCTTAATCTTCGGGGTTATTTTTTTTATATAAGACCAGAAAGATTATACGCCTTGAAATATCATGCTTGCTTGGTTGTTCGATGAAACATTGTTCTTGGAAAGAATACTATATGGAACGTACTATCTGTGAATCAAGTTTCGTTAAATTAATACTATGAATAACGAATATTTCGATGAAAGGTAAATTCGATGTACCGTTACGCTACGATTAGAGACGGATTCGAAACGATTAACTATGAAAAGTGGTTCGATTATATAAAATGCAATGAATTGATAATTATGTGATTAGAAAAAAAAACCTAATGAAATTCGTTGAACAGTTTTCGGTGAAATGAAAATCGATGTAAGATATTTCGATAAAATAATAGACACCCTTAGAAGCAACTAGTGTAGCGTTAATAACGCTACTGTGTATTTTTTAATTTTAATTTTGATTCCTGCATAGACTTCCACGCCATCTATACGTCAATAGGCGAACTTTTAGGCTGTGGTTAGAGCGTTTGATTTCCTGCCGTTAGTCGTCGTTCCATTCTGCTTCGTAGTTTTGCACAGCGCAAGCAGATGGCGCTTTTCTTAATTTTACAAACGATACCAAAACGTGTTTAACCTTCGTCGTTATAATTCAGGGGTTCGAAACTGTCTGGTTCTAAAAAAGCTAGTCAGATTTTGAAATTAATTTCGCGCTTCGGAATTTGAACAGGCGTTCCTTGTCATGGAAGAAAATTTGGGTGATCATTCGTTCTGTGACATTCAAGTGAACAACATTGTACGCTAAAATACTATAGAAGATTTATTGCTGCAAAGGCTTAGTGGAGCCTTGTTGTTGGCAAGGGCCAGTGGGTTTCATTTATCTGTTCACGAGAATCAGTTTTTTTCCCACAAGTGTGCTGGTGGTTAAGCATTTACGTGCAGTCACGGTATAATTTCAGTGAGGCCAAACTTTGATTTGGGTAAGTTTTTGCGCTTGCGGAATCACTGTCTGTAGTTTTCTGAAATTACTGCATTTTCTCGGTATAGGTTTTTAATTTTAACATGTAATTGTTCTAGCCCGACCCTACGGGTTTGAGAACCGGTTCTAAAAGGGACACTCAACTAACCCGGCTGTAGAGCCAACTTTTATCAAGTTTGGAGCGGCTTCGTTCGTCGATACACGTCGATACGTTTTCGTCAGACAACGTCTACGTGCTTTACAAGGACATCTCCAGCAGCGGTAGAACGACAGATCGTGCCGCGTTTTACTTTAGTTTTTCTTAATATTTAGTAACACTTAATTTAAATTCAACCGTTCTTAAGGTACGTTGTATTATCATTCTCGAGTTTAGGTTTATTTGATACTATTAACCCTATGGTATTCTGAGTTATAGTTGGGGTGATGTCAAATCTATTTACGTATTTGTTCCCTATATTTTTCAAATTCTCCCCTAAATTCAAAAAGGCTTTAAGCGCCATCGTCGTCCTTGATTAGGCTTATATTAGATAAATCATCCATCTCAACCATTCATCACTCATCACTCATTCTGCATTTTTACGTTCCGTCACCTTCAGCTTTATCTTATTAATACCGTATTAACCCTCTGCGAATGTTATTTTTTTAATCACTTCAAGCTTAAGTACCTTTTGAACGCCAGTGCATCAATTGCTGTTAAAAACATAGTCAACATCTACGTAACTTGTGATGGTGACATCTGACAAATTTAATTTACGTAACATTTTTTTTCTTTAATGTTTTCGGAAACTACTAAACAAATTAAACGTGTTTACTGCTTGTGTGTGTTTACTTTTTATTTACGCAGCAGAATTTGGCGCCCGACATAAGGTAAGAACCCTGGTTCGTTTACTTTTTATGTGAAATTTCAACATTATAACATTGAATTTTTTTTTTTTCTTTCAAACTTGGTGAGAGGAAGGTGACCGATTCTCGGTCGCGTTTAATTAACTATTTATTGTGTTTCAGTAAATCCTTGATCGAAGCTCATCCCTTACGTCACCTGGAACGAGTGGAAAACGTAATTCTTCTTAACCCTGTGTACGCCATTGACAGCTTCCCTGCATTGATTTTTTTATTGCTTTGTGTTGTGATAATAATTGATTTACGACAAGTTTTGCCTTTAACCTATTGCGTTGTTCTTCTGACCCCAACCTTATACCCTGTGTCACTTATTTAGTAGACTAGTTGACCCTTAGTTATTTCCCGTAGTGTCTAGGGAAAACCAAGGTAAGTGAGCTTTAGCGTACTTTATTCCTTAGCTAATCTTTTCAGTGCAGGAATAATAGTCAGTTTGGCATTCGACGTTTGTGGGCAGGTGACGACGGTTATACTTGTTTTTTTTCAGTACAAGCGCCGTCAAGTCGTAACTCGTAATTCTTAACTAGTCGTTATTTAGTTTACGTGACGTAATCGACCTTCGTGTAAATTTTGAATAGGCCGAGCCATATATAGCACTTTTTCGTATCACCTTGTAAGAATCAACTTGGCTCAGTGGGAAAGCGTTGGTCAGGCAAACATTTGTTCGTGGTTCGATTCCCGGCAGGAAACATCTTTTTGCTTTTTTATTTTAGGATTTCTGCTTTTTTAGTTACGAATTAGTAATTTCAAACTAATTTTAGTAAATACTATTTTTTCACCAAAAAAAAATAGTTTGTTTATTTTTGGGCTTGCATACCTAATTCGGTTTAGTCTCGTTGGTACTCGGTGAGGTCCGAGCTGGGCTAAGAGTTCCCTTGTCCTCTTTCTATTACTGGTACAGTTCGCATAATAGTTATTTTCAGTGCTGGTCCGTGTTCTCCCACTGGTGGTCAACTCGCGATAGTATTTCAATCTCTGTCAAATACACCTAGTGACTCATGTGACCCTTAATTCACTTTTAATCACTTTCAATTGATCCCAATTCATCCTCGTATTGACCTTCGTCAACTTCTTGAATCTGTTTTTGTAATATTCGCAATTTTCTGGATTTTTTTTTTTTGGATTTTCGTTACCTTGGGTTACGATGAGCTCCGATGAGTTTTGTTGAGCATGGATGAGTTTTGCTTCGTTGTGCTTCGTTGTGCTTCGTTGTGCTTCGTTGTGCTTCGTTGTGCTTCGTTGTGCTTCGTTGTGCTTCGTTGTGCTTCGTTGTGCTTCGTTGGGCTTCGTTGGGCTTCGTTGTGCTTCGTTGTGCTTCGTTGGGCTTCGTTGAGCTTCGTTGAGCTTCGTTGAGCTTCGTTGAGCTTCGTTGAGCTTCGTTGAGCTTCGTTGAGCTTCGTTGAGCTTCGTTGAGCTTCGTTGAGCTTCGTTGAGCTTCGTTGAGCTTCGTTGGGCTTCGTTGAACTTCACATGTTTTTTGAAATCTTCAACATTTTTTAATTGTGCTTAGTAACAAACCTTTTAGTCATCCATTACAACGTTTATATTACGTCAGCAGTCTTTGTCCGGTCAGTGGTGTAATGATTTTTTTTATCGGTTTATCGACTTTTATAGCGGCATAAACTTTTAGCAACTTTTGAATTTTTGTTTTGATTTTTCTATCGACTTATATAAATTTTCATTTGACTTTACCCTCCTCAACTGCCATCGGCTTTTGTTTGATTTTTATCATCGCTCAACTAGTATTACCGATTAACTTTCACTGATTTTTTTTACTACTTCGTTTGGCTCACGCCTTCGACGGTGTTTGATGCTTTTATTAGCCCTCATCGATTTCATCATTTTGCGTCGTGCATCATGTTCCGTCGTGTCGTTCGTCGAGTTTCGCCGATTCTTTTCTGGTCGGGTTCCGTCGACTTATCTTTGTGTCGTTTTATCTATTTTTTTATTTTTTCGTCAACCCTCGTCGACCTTTTTGGTCTAGCTTGGATGACCCTTTTGGCGAGCTGAAATCGACCATTTTTGTGTCGATCTTCGTCTTTCTTTTTTGTCCGTTTTTTTTCCTCGTCGACTTTTTTTGGTTTCGTCGAGATGTTCCTATCTCCTGTCGTGCTTTGTCGATTCTCGTCGACACCCCGCACCCCACCCACTAGCATTTTTTTTTTTTTTTTTTTGATCTTGCTAGTAGTTACTATTAAATAAGTAGGGTACCAATTGCCTTCGGTGTCGTTTGTATAATTTCGTTTCATAGTTTTAGAGTTCGTTCTATATATGGTTGCATGGATTCTGCAGGGGCGTTAGTGCTCAGCTTGAGGGCCCATGGTTGGACCTCAGGCGAGGTTATGGTTTATCCGGAGCGCGTTGATGGTCAGGCTGAATACCAAGAGATGGGACTCAGTCGGGCAGAACGTGCGGCGAATCTCCGTACTTTACAGGATGTGTATGCTAAAGTTACTGACGCTCTAGTGCTGGCTTTCCAGCGCAATGCAAGACAGTTTAACAAAAATCGTAAATCAGTCCGGTTTGCTGTCGGGCAGATCGTCTGGCGTAAGAATTTTCAGCTCGGGACGACCGACGTGTTAAGAGGGGGGAAATTTGCGCCGCGTTTCATCGAGAGTCGTGTAGTCAGACGTGTCTCACCCCAGGTTTATGAACTTGCCGACGTCGATCCTCCACATCTTGGTACATATCACGTGAAAGATATATTAAAATAATCTGTTTAACTGTTTACCTCTAAATCCTGAAAGACAAGTTTACACGTCGTCGTTAATTATGTTTCGGTTTGCATATTAGGCTCCTTATTTATTCTCTAAGTTTTTTTGTTTTGAATTGTTAGTGGCGTGTAAATGGTCAGATTGTGGACTAACTGATAGGACACAGTCGGGCTAAGCGCTCTGTGTAATTCCATTCCAAATGTTGTTGACCTATCCGAAACGGTATTTTCCATTTCTTGTTTATTGTAAAAGTGTGTTAGTTAAGTTTTTAGTTTTTTAGGCAAATTAAATAATTTCGGACTTGACTTAGATCGTTTTAATGGAGGATTTCGTGTGTAGTACGATCCTCATTAGCGATGTGACTTGGCTGTGACGTCGTCATTGGTCAAGGGGTAATATTCAATTCCTTTGGAATATGAATTCCCAACCTGGACAACTACAACCTCACTCAACGTAGTGATGATTTTTCTTTGCATGTGAACGGAGCATTCACGACTGCAGTCTGATATTTTCATTCTCCCTCTGTGTAGATCAGTGGTCGAGTTCGTGGTGGTCGCTCACCTTATCCAGACGTTTTGATTTTAATGGCCTGGCTAACTTTGTTCAGGACCATAGTATATTCTGCGGTAGCACCCGCTCATAATTTAATTTCAAAGATGTTGTTTTCCTTAGTAAACCGGTAATGGTTTTTTTTGTAGTAAGCATAGGTTAATGTAGATGGTAAGGGGGTTAACTACCATAGGTTTTCGGTTAATAATTCAAAGAAAAGAATTATTAGTCAATGACTGAATGTTGTGTATTATTATTTATTAGTGCAGGTGTTAGTTATATTTGCATAATGACCGTTGGTGTATTTCCTGATGTTTGCCCGGATAGGTCCAAGTGTTCGTTTATGGAGCGTTCAATTCTCGTCGATATTTTGTGGGTTAAAATTGAGGTGTTCACATATTTTTTGTGTCAGTATTGCTACGGTGATTATAGTTTTGTGACGGATGTAATCTCCTTCAATATATTATTTGGGTAGTATCCTTTTCTGTCGTTGTTTTCATTTGGTAGGGAGATGTCTGTAGCGTTAATAACGCTACTGTGTATTTTTTAATTTTAATTTTGATTCCTGCATAGACTTCCACGCCATCTATACGTCAATAGGCGAACTTTTAGGCTGTGGTTAGAGCGTTTGATTTCCTGCCGTTAGTCGTCGTTCCATTCTGCTTCGTAGTTTTGCACAGCGCAAGCAGATGGCGCTTTTCTTAATTTTACAAACGATACCAAAACGTGTTTAACCTTCGTCGTTATAATTCAGGGGTTCGAAACTGTCTGGTTCTAAAAAAGCTAGTCAGATTTTGAAATTAATTTCGCGCTTCGGAATTTGAACAGGCGTTCCTTGTCATGGAAGAAAATTTGGGTGATCATTCGTTCTGTGACATTCAAGTGAACAACATTGTACGCTAAAATACTATAGAAGATTTATTGCTGCAAAGGCTTAGTGGAGCCTTGTTGTTGGCAAGGGCCAGTGGGTTTCATTTATCTGTTCACGAGAATCAGTTTTTTTCCCACAAGTGTGCTGGTGGTTAAGCATTTACGTGCAGTCACGGTATAATTTCAGTGAGGCCAAACTTTGATTTGGGTAAGTTTTTGCGCTTGCGGAATCACTGTCTGTAGTTTTCTGAAATTACTGCATTTTCTCGGTATAGGTTTTTAATTTTAACATGTAATTGTTCTAGCCCGACCCTACGGGTTTGAGAACCGGTTCTAAAAGGGACACTCAACTAACCCGGCTGTAGAGCCAACTTTTATCAAGTTTGGAGCGGCTTCGTTCGTCGATACACGTCGATACGTTTTCGTCAGACAACGTCTACGTGCTTTACAAGGACATCTCCAGCAGCGGTAGAACGACAGATCGTGCCGCGTTTTACTTTAGTTTTTCTTAATATTTAGTAACACTTAATTTAAATTCAACCGTTCTTAAGGTACGTTGTATTATCATTCTCGAGTTTAGGTTTATTTGATACTATTAACCCTATGGTATTCTGAGTTATAGTTGGGGTGATGTCAAATCTATTTACGTATTTGTTCCCTATATTTTTCAAATTCTCCCCTAAATTCAAAAAGGCTTTAAGCGCCATCGTCGTCCTTGATTAGGCTTATATTAGATAAATCATCCATCTCAACCATTCATCACTCATCACTCATTCTGCATTTTTACGTTCCGTCACCTTCAGCTTTATCTTATTAATACCGTATTAACCCTCTGCGAATGTTATTTTTTTAATCACTTCAAGCTTAAGTACCTTTTGAACGCCAGTGCATCAATTGCTGTTAAAAACATAGTCAACATCTACGTAACTTGTGATGGTGACATCTGACAAATTTAATTTACGTAACATTTTTTTTCTTTAATGTTTTCGGAAACTACTAAACAAATTAAACGTGTTTACTGCTTGTGTGTGTTTACTTTTTATTTACGCAGCACTAGGTACTCGTAGACGGAAGATTTCCTTTTAAAAAATCTTTTGGTAGTTACGGCTAAAGGGAGACAAGTTCTTCATTTCATCGAAAATAAAAGTTTAAGAATTGAACCAAAAAAAGAAGAAATTAAAACCGCTTGACGACCGGTTTAGCCTAGTGGGTAGTGCACCTGCCTGAAGCTGATGGTCCTGGGTTCGAATCCCGGTCAGGGCAAATATTTGTGTGATGAGCTTGAATATTTGTTCCTGAGTCTTGGATGTTTTCTATGAATTTAAGTATTTATATCTATTAAATATATCGTCGTCTAGTACCCATAACACAAGCCTTCTTGAGCTTACTGTGGGGCTCGTTCGATTTGTGTAAGGTTGTCCTCTAATATTTATTTAATTATTAAAAAAAAAAGTTCTCACCATGATGAATTCTATGATGGCTGGGCGTATTGAGGATATACTCCAGAGGCCCCAGGCTCTTGATAGTCTCTGTGTGGATCCAGAACATGTACAGGTAGCTGAACTGATGGTGCATCACGAACTGGGCTGGCGGGATCACTAGTGCCAACGGTAGGTAGAATATCTGGTAACAATAAAAATGAAGTATCTGGTAGAATATCTGGTACCAATAAATATTTGGGTAACTCAGCAGACCTACTGGTTATTCCAATGTTCCGTGATCAATGAAGTACGCAGTTTGAATGGACGTCGGAAAGTTTGTTACTAACAACTCGCAATAAATAATACTCGTTTATTCGTAACTTTGTGAGCTAAAGACTGTAATCAAGGCGGATATTATAATCCCAATTGTTTTAAGTTAAGATTTATATTTAGTAATAATTTTAGTAGGTGTTTTTATACTAAGTCGGTGGCAAACTAGCTGACAGCTCACCTGATGGTAAGTGGTTACCGTCACCTATATACTTGGCAACACCAGAGCCGTTCCCCGCGCGTTGCCTGTTTTGAAGAGTCCCATTCTGTAGCCCATTGGGAATACCTCGGCAGGAAGCTCATTCCACAACCTAAGTGTTCTTGGTATAAAGTACCTGTTGAATTGTACTTCACGAGAACGCAATGGCTCCTAATAGTTGTGGGGATGAGCTCGTTGCCGATGGCGAGTAGTGCGATGATGAAAGGTGGCCGTGGGCATCATATCAAACAGTTCTTCAGAGCACGTCCCGTTATAATTAAAATATCCCTTCTTAATTTAAATCTTTTGTTGGTTTCCTATGAAAGGCGCAAAAATGCATACTCGTATTCCAAAGTGATACATCTATTTAGGTACTTAAATCATTATGTCTCCATGAAAAAATATCCGAAAAGGCCTAAGATTTCCGGTTTTGCTCCACTACTTTCCATACTGTCGAAATTGCCTCGCGTCCAACCAAAATAAATTCCATCCTGAACTCCCTAATGGCGAAATAAATGGTGTTTAGAGCTACTCTTTCCTCTGCAAACGAGGGCAATATTTTTTAATATCCGTCATGAACCTTAGCTATACAAACTGAACGACTTTAGCTTCCGCAACGTTTCGCGTTGAAGAAAATTTAATAATCATAAATCAGCAGGAGTTTAACCTATAGGATAGTTTGCACAGTAAATTATACTATAGTAAAAAGAGTTTTGCAATAGAGTTGCTCGAAATAGTTTGCCCGGATTGAGAGTTTGTGATAAACCGCCCGCGTGGTCGTTTTGGAGGTTTCCCCTGGATTTTCTCCAGGCCACTTTCCAACCGCGCACTCTTGGGTGATTCTTATCCCAAAATTAAAATTTTCTGAATTTGTCCTTACCGGACCCGGATTATTAACGACTTGTGAGTGATTATTTCTGACTTTGACTATTTTAACAGTTAGGGATCCAGGTAACTGAAGTCAACAATAAGTTTAAATTGCAATTAATCAATAAAGGGTCGGCAACGCGCTTGTACTCCTTGAGACCGAAGCGTCTATGCTACTGTGTCTGCTTACCTTCAGCAAGTGTACACTTGTTTGCCACCTGCATTAAAATATAGCTAGCCAAGTATGTACAAATTTTTGTTTGACCTTTCTTACGGAGCTGTCACCTTGTGAACCAGCAGATTGGAGTATAATAATTTTATTGAAATAAACGCCCGTCCTGTGTGTTACTCCTCATATCTGACGTAATTTGAAACGATGTCTACAGTATACTCTTTTTTTTTTCTATGAAGTAGTATATATACAAGCTGTATAAAAAAATGTAAATGAACGTGCCATACATTTTACATTGAGCAGTACTTTATAGTTAAAAAACAGACAGACAGACAGAGTAAAACCAAAAGTTCCTTTTTTACCTTTTTGGTATGGAACCGTAAAACCTGAGCATAGGAGACGTCCATTTTAAAAATGACTTTACACTTAGGACCTCCCACTTTCTTTCCGTGGATACAGATCATGGGAACAGGGCTGAAGTCTGTTGTGGTGGATTTGTTAGAACCTATCAGAGCGACATCAAATTTTCTTCTTCAAAATTCTGATTCATGTTCTCTGCCTACTCATTTCAGAAACACAGCCGTTAGTTTAGCGTCTATTTACCTACGAATATAAGAAATTATAGCTATTTAGTTTAATGAAAAAGAATTTTGACACAAGGTCGGTTTAATTATAATTTGTTTGGCTATAAATAGAATACGATTAATTAGAATTAGATTTCTCATGTATTATTTACTTTGGAGGTTCCCCGGTTGCTCTAATTACTCTGCTTTAATTAATTAATTAATATGCCATTAACGGTTGATTGTTTTTCCATTAACGTGATGAGAATAATCCTCCGAGAATATATATTTCACAACAAATAGCAATTAATATTAAACATGCCGTTAATCTCAAGATGTTAATTTTCTTTTATGTACTTAGTAGCTATAAGAAATTTTGGGCTTTAGCTGTAAATATAATACTTAACCTATGTTATGACAGGTATCTACATTAGGGTGGGTCGAAATTCACGAATTTTGGAGTATCGTAATGTAATAGGGCTCAAAAGTTGCTGTGTATTCTGTAGATTACAGGAAAAATAAAAAGTGGTTAAAAATCTAAATCTAGAATTTTTTTATTATTTTTCCTGTAATCTACAGAATACACAGCAACTTTTGAGCGCTATTACATTACGGTAGTCCGAAATTCGTGATTTTCGACCTACCCTAATCTACATGGCAGCCGATGGGAATATTCTATTATTCCGGCCTATAATAAATATTTTACAAGTTAAAATCTACTAGCGTTTCTCAAAAGTAGAAGACCACTGCTTACTTGCTGCTGCTGAGAAGAAACGCCGAAAGAAACTCGACAGTAAGTCATTTTCTCTCATAAATAATGCTTATTATAATGATAATACGAGTACTCATATAATATGGGACAACTAAAAAAATAAAATAATAATAAATAAATAAATAAATATTAGAGACAATCTTACACAAATCGAACTAGCCCCACAGTAAGCTCAAGAAGGCTTGTGTTATGGGTACTAGACGACGATATATTTAATAGATATAAATACTTAAATACATAGAAAACATCCAAGACTCAGAAACAAATATTCATGCTCATCACACAAATATTTGCCCTGACCGGGATTCGAACCCAGGACCGTCAGCTTCACAGGCAGGTGCACTATCCACTAGGCTAAACCGGTATATAATATTATTGAAATCGCGAAGCGTCTAGTTGACGTGACTGGTGAGGGAAGAGCTGGCGACGTCCTCGCACAACGTATCAGCATTGCGATACAGCGAGGAAATACCGCCAGCATCCTCGGTACAATGCCGCAAGGGCCTGTTTTAGATGTAAGTTAGTTAATATAATTATTCCCTTCTGTTGTCAACACAGTGAATCTTCAAATTTTATATAGGGTAGGTAACGCGCACGTGACTCCATTGGAGTTGCGGGCATCTATAGACTGCGGTGTTCGCTTACCATCAGATGGACCGTATGCTTGTTTGCCACCGGCGTTGTTTAAAAATAAATATGTATATTATTTTGATATTATTTAACTATTATCACCGCTTGTAACTCAATAAACATTTAAATAAAACTACAACTACAGAAAAAAACAAATAAAACGAATTACAGAAAAAAAACACTATCTAAAAGTAAAAAAATGTATATAATAACTTAATCAAAGTTATGAGAGGTATCTAAATGGTAGCCGATGGGAATATTCTATTATTCCGGTCCATAATAATTATTTCCTGTCATCATCAATAATTCGCAAATAATAATTCTTTTACCTAATTATCCCAGTAAGCCCAATGCATCTCGACTTATCCGACTCATCCTGTAATTAATTTAAGGCGATGAGAACGGTCACGTGCGCTAATATACTTTCTTCAGGGTTCCGTAGACGATAAACAGGGTAATTAACAAGGTCGTAATTAGTTTAATTGAGATTAACCATTCGTACCACGTAGAAGTCATTATCAGGGCATTATACAGAGCCTTTGTACAACATGTCTTTTTGCTAATATTATAAAAAACAAATAGTAGTTTATGCAATCGTTATATAATGTATGCTTTTTTAGTCGAGAACCGCGTGAGTCGAGACTTAAAAAGTTAATTATGTAACTATTTCATTCACTGTTTTTTCTACGCGTCAACGGAAATTAATTAAACAAACCGAATTAATTAAACAAACTAGTCTGCGAAACTGAAGATTAGGCAAATGGGTGGGGCGCTCGTTGAGTTCTTTTGTTCTATGTCGGCGTCGTCACGTGATTGGTCAATTTCATAAGAGTACAGTAACGGCGACCTTTGATTGGTCTATTTCATAAGAGTTCACTTGAAGGGATCACCATAGAGAAAAGTATGTGATTTTTCATCTACGATATCTTAATACAAACATTAAAGTCGAGAAAAACAGATTTTATACTAGTGGCTCTGCGAGCTGTATACCTTGTGCGTGTTTTTTTAATTAAATAAAAACATTCACGAAAATTTCAAAAACCGATTCGATAAAAATTCTTTATAATTATCGAACCTGCTCAGAAAATTTCGCGAGAATCGGTTGAGAAATGCTACCTGTTAAGGAGAATAACCGGAGAACGCGAGAACGAGAAAGAGAATCGGAGAACTTCGTTTCACTCGGTCAATAAATCGTTAATTGTATGCCTTACTTAAAATAATGGTATCCATTATGCAAACTATCATATCATCAACTCTAAAGGTAATTTTCCATCGTTTCGCATACCTACAACCTGTATAAAAGTCGCCATAATTATATGACATAGCTTGACGCCTTGCTTTGTTCAGGAGAAAACGTGCATTCGTAGAACGAGGCTAGTTTCAATGGTGAAAAAAAAATCTTGAAAATTTCTGTTTGAGACGTGAATTACTCTACTACAAGGCATCATTCAAAGTAAATTAGACCTCAAATTAGTTTCAGCAAGATTGATTTTTCAAAAGTCAAAAAAAAAAAGATTTTTTGTTTACAACTGTAAACGAAAGTACTTACGAATCCGCACCAGCCCTGCAGTATTGACTGTCGGATGCCAACGCCCATGTTGAAGTCTTCGGAAGTATGGTGGACCTGATGCTGGGCCCATAGCACGTGCATCTCTGTTCAACCAAAAACAAATTGAGAATTAAAAAAAAACAAATTTCATAGAACAAATGCAAATTAGAAATTAACCATGCTCGCACAACAGCAATTCATGGTGAAAACGAGGGTCTTAATTCTGTACTAATTATGAGCGAGTCCACTAGCGCCACTCGTGAATAATTGTGATTATTAAAATTTTACGATATATATTTACAAAAGACGAATGCTAATATATACTGGATTTTGTATGTAAGTACCTTTTGAATACATCAAACTAGTTTTTAAGTTGATTGATTCTAATTGACATGTAACTCAGCACCAGACCAAGAAGAAAAACTACACCTCAGATTCGGTTGAAACCGCTCAACCAATTTCACTGGAGCGCAAACTCTTAGAGTATTCCAGTGTTCCAAACCACACGCGTGGTTCCCCTTTTCCCCCAGGCTACTCTCCAACCGCGCACTCCTATCGCTTTATTGGGCCCGGCCTATAAAGCCACAGTCAGGTTCAAAACTACCCGCGTGGTCATGTAGGAGGTTTCCCCTGGTTTTTCCATTCGTACCACGTAGAAGTCATTATCAGGGCATTATGCAGAGCCTTTTTATGTGTCTTTTTGCAAATATTATAAAAAACAAAGGCCAGGCTACTCTCCAACCGCGCACTCCTATCGCTTTATTGGGCCCGGCCTATAAAGCCACAGTTAGGTTCAAAACTACCCGCGTGGTCATGTAGGAGGTTTCCCCTGGTTTTTCCGCTTTATTGGGCCCGGGCTACATGTATTTCCAAAAAAAACAAGGAAAAATATACACGGAGCATTACAAAGAGAAGGAAGCCGGTTTTAACTATACCCAATAATTAAGGACAAGCTCTCACATTCACGCTGACACGGGGTATGGTTTTATAAACCGGTTCCACTAGATTGTATTTAATACAATGAAATGTCAATTTCGGCTCCGCAACTGAATTGCGAATAATAAATCTGCGATGAACGTTAGTGCGACAGAATTTTATCGCGACAAATGTTAGTTCGAAAGCACAAGCAAAGGTTAATAATTTGTCGCAACCAAGTGCTTTCGAATTAACATTTGTCGCAATTTAGTGTTACACCGGTCAATTTCACGGTACTGGTCACTAAAATAGGTATAGTACCCGCCAAGGAGTGAAACTTCTTACTTGAGTTTTTTCTAGTTCTGAGAACTCACCATGGCAAGCCCTATGCATCCAGTAGTAGCCGAAATCAACGGCCAGTGCTGCAATCAACCAGGTAGAAACGCTATCCCAGGGCAGTTCCAGCAGCTTATAGTTGGCGTAGACCCAGGTGTACAAATATGCTTCTGCACCGCGCCATACTAGCCTGAAGAAAAAGCATTTCGTCATTTTATTCTTCAATTTAAGGATATTACAGGTGCAAAAAATTCAGTGAGATATATTTTTTTCGTTACGCAAAAGGGCTATGCGCTAAAGACAATGGTTTTGTTAACACTCAATATTTTACATAGGTATGACAATCGTTCTTAGGTCATGTGTCAATATCAAAGTCTAGAGAGTAAAAAATATTAAAACCGTTATTTCATGCTTACCTACATTATATATTGTTATTCATAAATGAGAAAATATATTTTATTTATATTTACTTTTTTTTAATGACGTTTCGTTGCATTCGTCTAAAAGTTTTACAATTAAAACCCAAAGATACAGAGATTATAAGAAGTCGGTTCGGGGTTTAAAATTTGTCATGGTCACTAACTAACAATTATTCTGATCTCTTGTGCGAGTGTGTGTTTACGATCACTGCTTCTTTGTTTATCTAATCTTTAATCTTAAAAAACAAGACACATGCTACAATAATGTCTTATGCATTATTAAATTATACGTACCTGCCACCTTCAAGGAATATCCCGTTAGAAAGACTAGTTATACCGTCATTCAAACGTATACCCCTTTTTCCTTTCAGTTTTAAAACTATATGCTCTAAGACCATAAACATGAAGAAATACGGCCATGCCTGAAAAGAAAATTCGAATTATTATACTACATATCGATTTTCATCCATGCGTCCTATGTTTACATTATTTTCAAAATTTCGTTTAAAACAATCTCAAAGTATTATTTCTTTTAGGAGCAATGAAAATTTATTTGAGCATTTCATTATGAATTTTTTTATGAAATCGTTAAATTATACCGTATTGTGCAATCTCTTGTCAAAATCATTACACGCATGTATATTCATGTTTATTTAATTACCCAAATTACCAACCTGCACGTAAAAATTTGGAACTTCTTCGATAGATTCGTAAGCTGCTTCTTTCGGATTTATCACATAGAACATACGTCCCAGACCTTTTGCAAACTCTTTTGGTCCATACTCGTACACCGTTGAATTATTGTAGTCAATATCATCCATTTTTTAGTGTAGCTGTTACTTTTATATTGTAACACTCGAAACAATTCTTAGTTTTTTTTACAAAAAAAACGGTCACTAGCTCACCATGCCAACTATAGACTAGTTATTAAAGTTATGAAATTCACACTATTTATACAGAAGCAGATTTTAATTAGGTATTAATCTTAATGGATGACACCATTAACTTTTTAGTGATAAGGTAATCATGCAACATAGACAGTATTACCTTTCGTGATGCAATGACAGTACGTGGCTGCGTACCGGAATTATTATTTTTTTTATTTTATTTTTAAAGTCATCATCATCCTAGCGTTATCCCAGTACAGTTGCATCCTAAAGGATACCCGGGGTCCGCTACCTAATCTTAATTTTTTTAACAATTTTTTTAATTTACAGCGATTTAGATTGAACAACGTATGATGCATAAGTATCGCAATCAAGGAAAATAACGAAAAACTGCTTTCAAATATTAAAAAACTTTTTGGCTGTAGCGGTTATTAAAAATATAATAATTATGAAATTATATGTTTCTTTAATTACCTATATTTTCCTAAGAACCTAAGAATGTAAAATACAATAAATTTAATTGTTGTGGAAAAATTAAAACATGCGACGTGACAAAATCGAAAGTAAGTTTATTTTAAATTTGCATTAAAAATAATAAAAGTAAAATAATTTTCACTGAGATTTGAACACAAAATAATGAATGTTTTGTTAACTTGTTTCGTCTTTTTTATCGCTTAAGTATGAGTTTTGTTCTTGGAATATTTAATGCTAGAAAATTAAAAAAAAAACGGAATATTATGACCATACGAGGAAGTAACCAAATAGAACTTCGCCGCTTCTTTCTGACACATACAAACAAAATTTGATTTTTGCATACTATCTAGTAGCTAGTACCGTAAACTGGGGTGGCTTTAAGAAAAAACGGGGCTACTTTGATACATATAAAACACTTATATATTCATCACTAAGTATTTCTAGTTTGATTCAGTTTACTAAATAGTTAGGAAATTAACGAATTATAACTTGATTCAAGGTTAACTAAATAAAAAAGTGAAACACGGCATATAAACTGAATTTTTAAAGTCGCCCCTCGATTTAAAAGTAACCCCAGTTTACAGTATATAATTAATTATTATTAATTAATTTATAAATTTGCATAAATAAATCTTAAAGTTTTTTTTAATAATAACGTATTACATACGTTAATTAGACTTTTAGCTCCGGATGAAAACATCGATGATTGGGTACTTAATGTTCCTTAAAAACCCTCAAAATAATACTTAATTTTTATATTATAACACTGACTCACACAAAGAGCTGCCACTCGACAGCTGAATAGTGCGCTTGTGCCAGTTATCCTTCATAAATCGTGGCAGGACTACAGGTGGTTTTAAAATTGTAATTAAGCATTTGTTTACTTAAAACATAGGATGGAATATTGTCAGTTATATTTTTCAATATTCTTTTTTAGTCTACCCAAAGGGTAAAACGGGACCCTATTACTAAGACTCGTTCCGTCTGTCTGCCCGTCTGTCACCAGGCTCTATCTCATGAACCGTGATAGTTAGACAGTTGAAATTGTCACAAATGATGTGTTTATGTTGCCGCTAACAACAAATATTAAAAAACAGAAAAAATAAATATATAATAAATATATTAAAATAAATATACAACAACCGTGATTTATTTGCCGTTTTTATAGACAATGGTACGGAACACTTAGTGCACGAGTCCGGCTCGCACTTAGTCGGTTTTTTCATTTACTTTTTTATATCATTGGATTTAGTCACTTGATGACACTGTAGTTGCCTCATATATATAAAATAAATATATACCTACATCAGCCAAAAAATATATATAAATCGGTAGACGGTAGAGGCAAATAATGTTTTTTAAGTAGGAGAATATAAAAATATTATAAGATTACACAACATAACTACTACACATTAGAACTTACATTGTAGCTAAATCATAATTACCCAAATTGCATTTCTTCTTTCACACCGTTTTACGTTTTTAATATTACAATATTTCATCAACTTTAAGTAATTTGTTTGTATGGTACCGACTTTAAGAAATTACAATGCGACTATATTGTTCTATAACAAGCATGTCTCATATTGGGGTATTTGATGTTAGGCAATTATTTTTTACTTTTCAGTGTTTTTTTTTTTGGGGTTAGATTTTATTTTTCATTATTGTATAAGTCTTTTTCCTTGAATATAAAATATTACCGGTATTGCTCGTAACTATTTACATGCATAATTTACACATATTTTAAATGAAAATGAAATAAATGAACTTTATTCTGCAAGTAGGCCGCAAAGGCACTTTTACAAGTTAAAAACTACTGGCGTTTGTCATGAGATCATTGCCGAGAAGAAACGCCGAAACAAACTCGACAGTCAGTAATTTTCTCCGAAAATAAAGAAGTTTAAGGAATATAGAGAAGTTTTTAGGAAACAACCTGTATACATATCCTTGCGAATGATGAAACTAGCGGTTTTGAGATCGAGTTCGGTGCATATCAGAGTCTAATTTCAATAAAGTGCTTATGGTTATTTCTCTAGCCAGTGTTGCCAGGGCCTTTTGGACGAAAATTACGTTATTCTCTTGAAAAGTTTCATTTTTGATGCAAAAGTTAAATCACTACATAGTATAAAACAAAGTCGCTTTCTCTGTCCCTATGTCCCTATATCCCTATGTATGCTTAAATCTTTAAAACTACGCAACGGATTTGGATGCGGTTTTTTAATAGATAGAGTGACTCAAGGGGAAGATTTATATGTATAATACATGCATCAGCATTGCACCCGTGTGAAGCCGGGGCGGATCGCTAGTTTTTTTATATTTTTCGTAATTGCTTATCAAAATGTATGATTTTAAGAAATGAGTAGCTATATACAGCTACAATTCGGCAAGTTCGGCTACAGAATTACACCAGGCTGATGGGCGGTATCTCAAATGTCATAGATAGTTGCAACAGACCGAGCTTACCATGTAGGTTTCTTTGTCACCTTTTCTGTACGCAAGCCTATAAATTGTCTGGCTTGGTCCCGGTTAGATACAATTGACCTTTCTTTTTTTTAAATAGACTTTCATTATTCTCAAAAGTTACGATAATTTTCTTTACAACAGAAGTTACTTATATGTTACGCGAGCCGGTCAAAAGTTAGGAAAAATGTAAGAAATGTAACCATCTAGCAACAGAGTCATTGTTAGATTTAGGTTCGAGTCTTTTCGGTGGACATATCAAAAGTTAAGGGCTACAAAGCTTAATTTTGGATTGGTCCAGTAACCCGCATAAACGGTGCTTCCGTAACTATAAATCCATGTAATAAAACATAACTTACATGTCCATAAGCCGTTAACTATTAACCACCGGGTGGACAACTTTTGTTTTTACAACTGACAATGACCCAACACTGTTTTTAACTTCTATTTGTGACCAACCTATTTTTATATCACACCTGGCCATAAAGTGGCAAATACCGCACGCTCCGCGCGCGGAAAATCCCACTTCCTGGCCAGGGGGTGACATAAAATTTTGTACTTACCTCGGGCGGTAGTTAAGAAAGCCTCAGATCGCATAATTATCGCCCTTGCCTTCGGCTCGGGCGTCAAATACCTGAGATCTCAGACATTCTTTGTTTTACAGCTGTACAAGCGCTGTACAGCTTTTATGTCTATATAGCATCATCATATTACGTTGTTTGCATACCTACGTATGATTTTACAGTTTATATAACGTATGTTTGTGACTATTATTTAGTGTGTTAATAAACTCATTCAACGGAACACCTCTCTTACTTTGACTACAAACTACATTCATCCCACGGGCATCACAGCCCGTGACATTGGTCCTTCGAGCCGGATATGAACCAGCGACCATCTTCTGGATTGAGCAGCAGCTACATACATGCTCAACAATCGAAGAAGCACACATGTTATGCCCCTTAAAACAACCAATCTATAACGTAAAAGGGATCGAGGCAATTTGTGAAGCTCAAATTATAAACAATAATAATTTAACTAAATGCAAGACGGAGATATCAGCGTGTGCCGACAAGTGGGTTCAATTACACAGCGGCGCCGCCTGTTTGTTCTCATGTTGCCAGGAACGCGCAGTGCGCATCATTTGCACATCTGGCGTTACATCGAACACGCTACTAGGAACCGGCCTAATTAGCCTAGGTCAGGGATGTCTACTGAAGCATGACTCATTTACTATTCCAGCGCATCTTAGCCGACAGAGCACCATAATGGAAATGAATGAAAACAAGGATTGGAGGAGAAGAGCTGAAGACCGAGTTCAGTGGCGTGCCATGGGAGAGGCCAATGTCCAGCAGTGGACTGACACAGGCTGATGATGATGATGATGATGATCGGGAATAGTAAAAAAACAACAAAATTACATTACATTCAGTTTGCGGTTAGGTAGCGTGTGAATAATTAACAAATTGACCGACAAAGTCGCTGTCACATTAATACAATTATAATGAATTGACGTATGTGAACTAATTGAGTTTAATTTTAAATCACTGTCGAAATTAAAATAAAATTTAATTGAATTTACTTTGAAGGTTTTTTAATGAAATTGCAATTAAGTAGATGTTTTAAATAGTTCTAAAATTATTGATTAAGTACTTCTATTATAGCGGAAGATAAATAAGTAGGTGTCATAATTGCGTGAATTTTTGTCACCTAAAATATTTTTAATTGCCCTTTTTTATCAAGTCAAATATGTATATACAGTATTCTGAGAGGTAATGTGCAGTTCTTTCTCAAATTAAAAGTCTTCACTCTTCTTCGTATGCGCACTGAATAAGCATGGTGTGTGGCTAAACGATGACAGTGTGAAGAACCCTTTATAAATACTTTTATTATTTTATTTTATAACGAAATATGATAAAAAAATATGAGGCCTGTGGGCTAGTTTCAGGCTGAAGTCCTACAATACTCTGCGAATCCAATATAATAACATTTTCAGGATGCTGTTTGGGCTTCCTCGATTCTGCAGTGCCTCTGGGATGTTTGCCGATGCAATAGAGGACTTCTATGCCATAGTAAGGAAGAAGACAGCATCTGTGGTTTTGCAGATGAGGGGGAGCACAAATAGCATCCTGAAAATGATAGCAGAGAGGTGGGATTCGCATATTCTCCACCGATACACCGACCTGCATGTCTTACGGCCTTAAAATAAGTACGTAACTATAGTTTTAGTTTACTAACGTACGTCGACGGCTGAGGGAGAGGGGTTGCGATCCTCGGTCCGGTTCGTTCTTGGCTCAACAGATCTCTTTGGCCATTCAGCGTGGCAACGCCGCCGGGGTTATGGGAACTTTCGAGCCATCTACGATCCGGGGCGGTCCTTTGTGTTAAGTTAATTTGACGAAGCATGTTGCGGATTTCATTTTTGGATTAATAGTACATTAGTTGGTGAATTTATGGAATAAATGGTTCATTTGTAAACTAACGTATTAGTTTTATAAGTGTTTTATAAATAACAATATATGGATCTTAGAAATCTGAAAATAAATCATTTTTATTTTATATTTTATAAAAAAGCAACGTTTTACACATATGAAAATAAGTAGGGTCGGTAGGTGGGTTTACGGCCTATTAATTTGATGTACAAAGGATATTTTCTTGATTTTTTTTTTATATTTAATAGCTACTGATTAAAACGCATACGACTCAGTATATCTTCAGGGCATGTAAAAATTTAAATATCTTTAAACGATAAAACTTCGTTCTTCAGAAGGGCGCAAACTGACACAGGCCGCGTAATTAGCCTAGCGACCCTAATACCTATATTACGGTGGTAGACATGACTGTATACAGTCGATATCGAGTCTTTTAAAGCTATGATTTTATAGATAGAAAATAAATAACTTTAGAAAAAACATTTTTAATCTACAATTATAATATTTTTTTACTAAAAATAATGGTAAATAAAAACGGCTAGTATTTAAAGGCACATCAGAAACAATAAACCAAACAACTTATAATTGCTTATTTGTGACTACAGGTCAAGTACAAACTGCATACTGTATTTTGTCATGTTGTATTATTGATATTTAGACTTGTAAAAGTGCCCTTGAGGCCTATTTGCAGAATAAATGTTTTAATTTTGATTCGATTTTGATTTCTCACGCGCTGACAATTTAATATATTTTTTGTTAATTAAATATTATCGTTCTTCCGACGTATTCGGGAGGGCTGAATCACAATACAAATACTCTTTATTGCACACCTCAATAAAAATACAAAGCAGGTCAGAAACAGAAACATAACATAGCGAGATATAACCAGAGGTAGAGAACAGGCGGTCTTATCGCTAAAGCTACACCCTGTATTTACACTCCGTTCTGATAGTGAACACTTTTAGCAACTGCTTACGGCTTCTCCTCATACCTATCCTAAGGTTGACTGGTAGAGAATGCTTATGGCATTAAGTTCTCCTTTTGTACGATAAGTTTTGCTTTTGTGCAATAAAGATTAAATAAATAAATAAATACCTAGACCCAAATATACAAGGGGTTCACTATCAGCCTGGAAGGGGTTCACTATCAGTCCAAAAACTCATAATTTAAGAGATATTAATTATTTAAATCAAATCACAAGTAAAAAAATCGCAATTCAAACACACACTAAAGGCGTGACGTAGCCACCTACCACTTTTACACGCAGACGTACTAACTGTATGGTTGTTAGCCAGTTTGAATACTTTGAATTAATTAAGTTTGGTATCTATCCTACAAAAAGGTTTTACTACCGACAGTTTTGTTCTGTTCTCAATCGCGACATTGCTAACTATTTACCTTTACTTATAACTGGCTGATAGTTTCAAATTGATCTCACTAAAATGACAATGTTCGCTCTCTGTTTCTCAACTTGAGATTAATTAAACTCGCTCACTCTCTGAAGTAAAGGTTTGTTCACAAAGAAGCGGTCAATTAATATTATTTAATTTGTACTGAAAAAGTAATTTAATTAAGACACAGAATTGGACGTTTGTTGATATAGCATTATTACTCGTACTGTCGTCAAAAATACGTGGTTTCAATCTTTCGGGTTATTGACGCCCACGCTTTATATTCCAATGAAAACTATAACATGTGGATGACATAATAAATAACACTTAATTTATCATCATTGGCCTTGTTCATCTATGGAAAGATGATTTAAGCAGTGTCCGTATTAGAGGTGCGACACTTACGTAAGTGGCTTGTAAGACCGATACGGGAGCGACAGCCATGACCGCATATTTGACAAATAAATGTCCCGTCCGAAGACGAAAGAGGCAGAGCAGCGCGCTGATGTCTCAATTCACGTCTGTGGGATAACAGATTAAACCAAGTTTGGTCGTGCTCCACTACTCCATTGCTAAGGGCCTCCCTCCATTGATCACGATCTTGTGAGTCTTCTTCCCAAGTTGAGGGGTCGATCCTAAAAGACACCATGTCACGCTTAGCGCTATCCTTAAAGCGCAACATGGGCCGCCCGATGGGTCGTTTAGCGTGCGCTATTCCGCTCAGGAGAGTTTTCCGTGGCAAACGAGAAGGCTCCATCCTTTGCACGTGTCCCAGCCACCGCAGCCGTCGTTGTTTCAGTGTTTAAGTTAAACATGTGATTTTTCGACAATTGTAAATCTCCTGGGAACTGGAGCGCGTTGGAAGTCTATTATTAGGGGCATTTTTCTAAGAACGTTTATAATTTTTTTCTGGGGACCGGGACCGGACTACAAAGAAGTTGATTCTGTTCGATCACGCGTTAAGGCATTTATTTCTGTCGTTTCTTAAAATTCGCCTCTCATATTTTTGGTAAGGAAAAAGCGTGGGCAACTGATTTTTTACATTGTAAGCAATTCCAATTACACCTGAAACTGGTTATTTATTTTCTGTTTCCTTATTTAGCTCAAATACAATTTGTAAATCGTTTTTATTAATACCCATTTTTTCAACAAAACCTTACTTGGAAAATGTCTCATTATTATAGAGAGGTAGGGCACAGCCAAATGTCATCTTGCTCGAATTTGGAGCAGCCTAACTGGGGAAGTACCTCCACCTTGCAGAAGACCACAACTATAATAACATTATCTAATATACAAGTATGTAGTATTGTGTTCCTGGAGGTGAGCAAGGTTGCCAGAGCTTCCGAGGATGCACTGTGTTGAGAGCGAGGGACCTAAATTTGTCTCTTCTGTTGTCAACACAGTGCATTCTCAAATTTTATAAAGGGTCGGCAACGCGTACGTGACTCCTTTGGAGTTGCGGGCGTCTATAGGCTGCGGTGGCCGCTTACCATCAGGTGGGGCGTAAGCTAGTTTGCCACCGTCGACGTATAAAAAAAAAGAATTATTAATAGTATGCATCGTAAATTACTTTAATTTCATATTTTTATTAGCAACATAATCAAGTACGTAATAACGAAAATCGTATGGAAAATTATAGGCATAATTATCCTTTTCAATCATTAAAAAGGTAAAACGGACTACTTCTATAATTTAGTTTTCGAGCGCACGCAAAAATACGCGGCTAGACTAAAACCAACCCCTTCAACTGTAGCGAGTAATGTAGAGTTTGGGGGCAATTGCCCAAAAGATCCCACTGAGTCGAAGTGCATCCGCAAGGGCCCTCATCTAAATAAGATAAGATAAGATAATGTAGAGTTGGTCTGAGTCTCTTTGTTTTTTCCATTAAAAACTTTCTTTTAGTGCCATCTACTAAACAGATGTCCTGTGCGGTGTGCCCTTATCCTGAGTTTGCATGACCATACTCGCTAGCGACTGCGTAAACGATTTAGTATGCCGATCCTTAGTTCTATTGCGTAACCGCCAGGGGCGCTGGACGGTCATGTAAACACGAAGTAGTCCGTTTTGTTCTACGATTTTGTTCACATCGTAGGACAAACCGGACAAAAAATTCCGTTTTGTTCTACGACAGCATACGTCAAATTTCGTAGGACAAAACGGATATGAAAATCCGTTTTGTTCATTGCTTAGAATTAAACCGATAAACGCTGTAGTACAATCGAGTTCATAAATATATGTACGTTTCCAAAGGTTCAAAAATATCTGAGCAACCTTTTGTCAGTAACAATAAAGTCATGTTAACATGCTTTTGGTCACTTTTTCCGCTCATGGTAAAGGCATTGTGTACCGAAAAAAAAACAAAACTGCCAAACATATACAGTCGTTTTTTTCTACCAGTGGGGCCAATAGGGATGTTGACTCAAAATTTATTGGTATCTAAATTATATCCAAAAGAAAGAAGACATAAAACTATGCCAAATGGTGAAAATCCCATTAAAATATCTCAAAAAATAACGAAGCTACAACCGTTAGAATGTTGTTAATAAGAGTGAGAAAGCACTAATTTGTAGTGACGTCACTGACTTAAAGCGCCATAGTAAATGAAGATCGTTCCATACAGAGGTGCGTTTTGCGAAAAAGGGACAGAACATGCCCCCACTTAAAACTTTGATGACTTGTAATTATGTAATTATTTATTTTTTTGAGTTACTTTTTTCGCTATTTGGTTGAGAATTTGATCCTTTTTCGAGAAAATTTGAAGTAGTTGAGTTTCTTACTTAGTGTCAACATCCCTATTGATTTTTTGTAAGAGCACGCTCGACACGATCTTAGACTAGGCCAAGAAGAAACGGAAAACAGAAAACGAGAAACAGGAAGAAGCAAGATAGAAAAAGTGGAAGAATAATCATATAAGACACTAGAGACCCACCCCGGCTTCGCACGGGTGCACTATTTAATGGGTGTTATTATACATATAAACCTTCCTCTTCAATCACTCTATCTATTAAAAAAAGCCGCATCTAAATCCGTTGCGCAGTTTTAAAGATTTAAGTATACATAAGGATATAGGGACAGAGAAAGCGACTTTGTTTTATACTATGTAGTGAAGAGAAGAGGAGAAAAATAAATAGTAGTTTTAATGTTGAACATAAAAAAATGTTTAATGTATTTCTCGAATTTGTATTTTAATTATTACTTACTATATGCTATTAAATAAAAGCTGGACAAGTGCGGGTCGGACTTGGATACCGAGGGGTTCCTAACCTACGAGCCCCAATGCAAAATAGCTCGTCTAGTCGCAATTCTGCATGCGTATTTTTTTTCAAAAACTAGTATTTCTACCCGAATCGACTTTGATGATTAATGGAATACACTAGACGCAATGTCACTAAAGCTAGCTTAGTTTTGAGTTGTACAAAGTGTACATCTCGTTATTTATTTTAAAATAATTTAATTATAAATATTACATCTCACACGCAAATAATTACGTCTGCTTCATATTTAAGGCAAAATAGGTCGTCTATTTAAAATAAAACCTGTTTACCAGGGTTCGTAATATAAAATATTATTTTCAAATTGAATACGGAATATTCTCTGTCATGTAAAATGACAAACCACTATATAAAAGGGCAAATTCAGCCTAATTTTTTATTACTCCAAATCGTTTTTCTATCGAGATGGCACGAGGTAAGCCAGTGACTGAAGAAGTGCGGAAAATTATAATCTCCAGTAACAATAAAGGCAAATCTACGTACCAAATTGCCAAGGACCTTTCTATGCCAAGGTCTACAATCCAAACTATCATCGAGCATCATCGAAAACACGACAAAATTTCTTGTTTAAAGAAATCCGGCCGC
The DNA here is from genome assembly GCA_963556455.1 of Epiblema foenella. Taxonomy (NCBI): domain Eukaryota; kingdom Metazoa; phylum Arthropoda; class Insecta; order Lepidoptera; family Tortricidae; genus Epiblema; species Epiblema foenella. The sequence continues at coordinate 21,417,788 of OY747103.1, read as the reverse complement.
CCACGAATTACTACTAAAGCAGAAAACAGGATTCTGAGGAAGATCATCAAGAAAAATCGTCGTGCAAGAGCTGGAGAACTTACGGTACTATGGCGTGACGCAATTAAAAAAAACATTTCAGTGGATACTTGCAAGAGAGTGATGAAGAGGATGGGCTACGGTTTTTACACTGCTAAAGAGAAACCGTTACTTACACAACGGCAGAAAACTAACAGGTTGAAATTCGCCAAAAAGTACAGAAATTGGACCGTCGATCAGTGGCGTAAAATTATATGGAGTGACGAATCTAAATTTGAAGTCACAGTAGGCGATGAACGAAGTAAAGTCATTCGCGAAAAAGGAGAGGCATTTCAAAAAGATTGTCTTAAGCGTAAGGTAAAGTTTCCAGCTTCCTTAATGATTTGGGGCTGCATGTCGGCACAGGGTGTCGGCTGTCTGCAATTTATAGATGGAACCGTCAATGCCGAAAAATACAAAAGCATCTTACAAGAGAGTTTGCTGCCGTCTATACGTAAGTTAAAGTATAAAAATGCGTATACTTTTCAACAAGATGGTGCCTCATGCCATACCGCTAAAGCAACGATGGCGTGGCTGAAAAAGAAAAAAATACCTACCATGTCGTGGCCATCCAGCAGCCCGGACTTGTCTCCCATAGAAACGTTGTGGTGGAAAATGAAGAAGAAGTTGCGAAAGGACCCGTCCAGATCAAAAGCTGATCTTAAAGAGAAACTTACCTGTGTTTGGAATGAAACAACCCCGGAAGAGTGTCGACAGCTGGTAGATACAATGCCGCTCAGAATTAAAGCCGTTTTAGATGCAAAAGGAGACGCCACCAAGTGGTAGACGTTCTAATCTGCGTCGGTAACACTAAAGACGAACTTTTTTGCATTTTAGTACAATTGGTGAAACAATGTTTTTTTTATTACCAAGGAAAGTTCGTTTTTTTTTTCATTGAATAAATAAAATACGATTTATAACTTATACTGTTTTTATATTGCTAATTCTTCCAAACACCTTCGTCCCCCAGAATTTTTAGGTTAACGTTAGTTTAGTACATTTTTTTCCTACCAGACGTACTCATTTGCATTGGGGCTCGTATTTGTAAGTACATGTATACGTCTTTTTTTTTAAACGTGACGGTGCCTTTATTATAGGCCGGGCCCAATAAATAGGAGTACGCGGTTGGAGAGTAGCCTGGGGAAAATCCAGGGAAAAACTTCCGACACGACCATGTTGTGGTTTTGAATACTGGAATACTCTAAGACTTTGCGCTCCAGATTGGATGAGCGGCTTCAACTAAATCTGGGGTGTCAGTGGAATCGAGCTTCTGGGAGTTTTGTCGCTGTTTCACTAATCCTAGACTAGCTGACATGAGTCCAGCAAGAAACTCAGCTAGATCCGACCTGGGTCGGACTTAGGGTCGGTTTTGGATATCCTCCGCCGACACCTCCTTCGAAATGTTACTTCGAATGGTGTTCAGATAGTTGGTGAAATAATTAATCGCTTGGTCGGTCTGTTCAGTATTAGTTATACTCTCAGAGATATCTCTAACCAGGAGAGGATCAGTCTGTAAGACACCTGATTGTACCTTGTTCCAGTCCACGAGTGTTCTGGTACGAGGTGTACTATTAGTGACGTCCTAGTCTCAAAAAAACGCCTGTGGTCCGAGTCAAGTTCGTGTATCACCTCTACAGAACGCAGAGTTAACGCTACGTTCTTTAGCAGTGCTATGTCAAGTATGTTAGGTCGGTGTTCTACGTTATGAGGGAAATTAGTCGGTTCTAAGGGAGCGAGGAGATCGAAAGAGAGCCTGTCGATCAAAAGGTGATGAAGTAAGCGTAAAGGACAATTATGTGTAAATTTTACAACCCAAAATGGAGTATCGTACGGTGAAATGAGAGTTACGTCAAAATGTATCGGGGAAATTTCTTATTTTAGTAGATACGCCAAAAGGCACTGTAAAATTGGGTTTGAACGCATATTCTAAGTCGTAACCGACATCTTTTTTAAGCTATCAGGACGTTATCTATACCATTCGATGCAGAAAAAAACTGTATATGACTGTATCCACAACTCATTTATGCCATTTTATCCCTTACGCCCTTTTGAGCCTACGGTAGTAGATATGGTATTAATTTCAACTCGTTACCTCCACGCATTCCCGAGATAAAGGTTTCTTTTAAGGTGCGGAACCATAAAAATCACAAAACGTTTTACTTATAACAATCATTTTCTTGTTTTTTGAACTGCCAACGCCATCTATACGTTAGGGAGAACACTTTCCTAAACAGTTTCTGAAACGAATACTTTGCTCGCTCTGTGCTTGAACACTGGTTTGTGTTGTTATCGATCATTTTCTACAGATGGCGCCTAGATTGCGTACTGCGTTTTTCGTTCATAATTATGATGAAAACGATGTTTTTTTATAATTCTTTCTTGAACAATAAAAAACGCCTATCCGTGATGATGTTGTGATTATATAAATTCCATAAATGATTTCTAGTTCAATCTCCAGAAAAGTTTCAAGCAGGTTTCGGGATTGTGCTTAAATATTATTCAACCGGTTAGATCAGGCGGGCCGCACGCCTGTTTGGCACCGACATTGTATAAAAAAAAGAGGAAAGCTGTGGACCGCGTACGGTGCCGCGGACTAAAAGTCCTCTGTGCCTTTGTGAGTTTATATGACCGTACTCGCTAGTGACTGCTTAAAAATGTGTATGGGCAAAGGTGCAGCGCCTCTGACGGTTACGCAATAGAACTAAGAATCGGCATACTAAATCGTTTACGCAGTCGCTAGCGAGTACGGTCATGCAAACTCATGGTAAAGGCACTGTTTCAAGTGCTCATAATTAGCACGAAATCGTGTTTAGTACAAAAGTATATGTCTGTAAACGTTTTTCAATAAAATGTTTCTATTGAGCAAGCTACCTACCAGCAAGTGCGTCTACGACGTGCGTATTAAGTACGATATAAGTAAGAACTTCTCTGAAATGTGATCCTTAGTGAAATTTGTCTATTAAGCCATGCGATAATCTACCTAGTATAAGGTTTGTAAGGTCGAATTTTATTGCTTTTGAGTGTGCGTGCGTGATTGATTAGTGTAGGTGCGTAGTAATGGGCGAAAGTTTCACAAGTGTGCGTAGTTTCTTTATATGTGTGTTACCTCGTCCCCTCCCAAAATTTGGCGAAATATTTTGTTCGGAAAGATGCGCTGAAGGCGTCTTCTGTCTTAAATGCTCTGGCCATTTATCAGCATACTACTGAAAAGCATGCTTAATTCGAGCACGTCGTAGACACATATGCTATTTTTTTTAACCTGACTGTGGCTTTATGGGCCGGGCTCAATAAAGCGATAGGAGTGCACGGTTGGAGAGCAGCCTGGGGAAAATCGAGAGAAAACCTCCGACACGACCACGCGCGTGGTTTGGAACACTGGAATACTCTAAGAGTATGCGCTCCAGTGAGATTGGTTGAGCAGTTTCAACCGAGTCTGAGGTGTGACTGGAATCGAGTTACTGGGAGTTTTGTCGCTGGTTCACTAAACTTAGCCTAGCTGAGAAGAGTCCAGCAAGAAACGACTGACTGACTATACCCGGTGTGCGGCGGTACCGGGACGAATAGGGACTATATGTGTCAGTGTTGTCGCGATCGCGCGATGTACGTCGCCGCCGGCGGGAATACCCAAGTGTACGCTTCGTGTCTGAGTTCGACGCCGTAAGCGCAGCGTTTCATCTATCGATGGACGCTGCGATTACGTCGTCCAGGCCCGTGAGTGTGTGCCTAAGACGCCGCACCCTGCGGCCCCTAATCAGTGATTGCCGAGTTACGACAGAAGGGGAGGGATGAGAACATAGTCGACAGCCTTCCTAACTAACAAATTTATATGATGGTGAGCGTTGTCAAAATAACGTTTGGCAGTCTGTTTAAAGAAACTATATGGTGCATGAAAACCCCATAAGTTTTGTCACTCAATTGAAACAAATATACGACACTAAATAAATAAATAAATATTTTGGATAAGTGTACGCGTCGTGTCTGAGTTGGAGGCCGTAAGCGCAGCGTTCCATCTTTCGATGGACGCTGTGATTATGTCGTTCGGAACCACACACATGCTAGTAGGTAGTGTTTGTTCAATAGCAGCATCCTTCAGTGCTAATTTCGAGCATGTGTATCAGTACCTTAACAGTACTTAGGAATGCCTGTGACTGAGATACGCGTCATACTCGTGAACGGGTGCTGCTTGTGGGGTCCGGTCTGTTCATATTTGCAAGGACTAGTAACTTCGTACTAGTGTTCAATGGAATTGACATGATGAGAGACTTCACTCTGTTCTCATTTGATTTTATTTGTAGACTGATGCTAGGAGGCCTTATACATCTCTGAAGATATTTATTTATTAGTTTTTATTATTTTCATGTTGACGCTTAGAGATATACTCGTATCTCAGAATATTTTATTATGATTATTGTACCTAACTGATTACCTTTTATCTTGACGCTTAGAGACCTTATACATCTCTAACAAATCTCGATTGTTATTAGTTTCTTAGTCTTATTTTTGATATGTAATGCTACATTTAATTAATGATACTTTGATTATTGTGTTATTTTTATTTAATATAGATAGATTTCGACTCAAGTTGCCCACTCACTTGACAAGCCTAATTCCAATAAGGTCTGGTTTCCCCTCGGGTTGGAAGGTCAGATGGCAGTCGCTTCCGTAAAAACGAGTACTTACCTACGCCACCGGGCATCCTTCAGGATGCAACTGTACCGGGATAACGCTAGGAGGATGATGATATAGATTTCGACTAGTAAAAGTACCCTTGAGGCCTATTTGCAGAATAAATGTTTTGATATTGATATGTCCACCAGTGAACCACTGCAGACTGAGCTACTGCAGGGTAGTTCTATATAAATAGCGGGGAAGTAGGGCGGACGGAGGCTGCCACTGCTCCGTTGAACCGAGATAGTGGCCTGAGGCGACTGGGGGCGCGAGGCTCTGGCGAGCCTATTTTTAGGGTTCCGTATCCAAAGGGTCAAACGGGACCCTATTACTAAGACTGTCTGTCCGTCTGTCAACAGGCGCCAGTTGAATTTATCACAGATGATGTATTTCTGTTGCCGCTGTAATATACTAAAAAATTTGATATAGGTAGATTTTGACTTGTAAAAGTGCCCTTGAGGCCTATTTGCAGAATAAATGTTTTGATTTTGATTTTGATTTGATTTGACAGTTTGACGACCGGTTTAGCCTAGTGGGTAGTGCACCTGCCTGTGAAGCTGACGGTCCTGGGTTCGAATCCCGGTCAGGGCAAATATTTGTGTGATGAGAATGAATATTTGTTTATGAGTCTTGGATGTTTTCTATGTATTTAAGTATTTATATCTATTAAATACATCGTCGTCTAGTACCCATAACACAAGCCTTCTTGAGCTTACTGTGGGGCTAGTTCGATTTGTGAAAGATTGTCCTCTAATATATTTTTTTTTATTTTAGTTTTCGTTTAGACCACTACTTACGGGACACCCTGTATACTTGTTACGTCAGACGCGAATGGAAACTTACTGGAGGTGTGTTCAGTTTAGGGTTTTACTCTACTAATTATTATTTGTGCTAAGCTAATGTGACAACACCGTTGAACGCCAAAAGCAGTTGTTTTTTTTTGATTGAAACAATGTTATCCGATTCTAAACCTTATTGTTTGAATGGTAAAGTAGGTTTTTGAACGAATTACTTTGATGCACATCGATCAACTCAAGTAGGTATATGCGTCTATCGACCACCGGGCAACGTCCGAGTTATACAAATTGCTCACATTATACACTATTAAAATTATGAATGAACGACTGTGAATGTCCATTACAATTTCAACCTAATCACTTTGTATTTAAGTATATATTTGATTAGAATAAATGATAGTGTTATGCCCTTTTGATTTTCCGAATCTTGACAATTTGCTGGCGGCGTGCAGTCGTATGCTCTTTTATTAACCAGTACTTTGATAAGGTAATTAATTCATTATCAGTTAGCAAAGTAATGATAATTATAAGTAGACTTACCTCCTCTTTGAAGCTTTTTCCCACGATTTCGTCCGCTTTTTTAGGGTTCCGTAGCCAAAATGGCAAAAACGGAACCCTTATAGATTCATCATGTCTGTCCGTCCATCCGTCCGTCCGTCCGTATGTCACAGCCGATTTACTCGGAGACTATAAATAAACAATAAAATCATGAAATTTGGTAGGAAGGTGTATTCTATGAACCGCTACATAAAAGTGATGTGAAATTACAAAAGAATATTAAATTCGGGGGCACGATAGGCCTTTAAAATGATATGGAGGTTTCTAAAAAACTTGTCCATTTAAGTCAACCGTTGGTGAGATATTACTGATATTAGCTGTCAAAGCTCAAGTTCCAAACTATAAAGTGAAAAAAAAATTGAGGTTGTGTGTATTAGTAAATACTTGCAATGATTTTTGGTTTGAACAAAATAGGTTTTACGGTTTTTGAGTTTTCGCTTAAAAACTGTCTTGCCCAAACAAAAGATCGTAAATGCCGTGAGTTCCCTAAGAAGATACGACTTTTTTAGGTTCAATGTATTGGATAGTGATTTTTAATGTGGACTAGTAGGTGTTGGTACGGAACCCTTCATTGTGCGTGGTCCGACACGCACTTGGCCGGTTTTTTGGATCTGACTGTGGCTTCACAGGCCGGGCCCAATAATACCGAGGTACCGGTACCAAGCATTTCAAGCAAAGGCACCGGTATTGATAAAACCGGTAAAATGATGAGATTTACCGGTTTCTGGCAGTTCAAATAGCGGTACTCGAAAGTGTGAGTGGAGTGAATGAGAGAGACAGAAAATTTAATACTTTGCATCGCACGCGCGCGACGCGTGTTCATTTAGTATTTAGTAGTTAGTGCCGCCGCCGCGCCGCGCTCTCTTAAGAAACAGCAACTTACCATACTTGTATAGGAGCCTTTATAAGGAACCGGTATTTTTCGTTGCTAATACCGGTATTTTTCCTTTACCGGTTCTCTGGAATGGAACCAAAAAGAAGAAAACCTATAAATACCGGTATGTTACAGGTATTTTCGGTGCCAGTTTCAAGCCCTGTGTCCCACCTCTCTTCAAATGAAGATGCTAGATTTAGTGTAATTATGGTCCTGACATTTATAGTAAAAATACGTATTTATATCTTAAAAAAAAAAACCGCTACTAAAATATTGTGCGTTAGTGTAGGCACTCGTATTAATTGCTAAACTGTAAAATCCAATATGGGAAACAAAATAAGTGAAAACCGACTCTATACCCCGTTAATATAGTTGAAAATTTTATACCGGTCTAGTTGAAGATCTCATATTGCGGCACGAGTTAAGTAGGTAGTTGAAATGTAAGAGATTGCCAGTTGGCTGTGTGCCTCAGTCGATAAGTGCGAAGAAACAATTCACGCCAGTAGCACTACCATGAGTTACCATGACCGTATTCGCTAGCGACGGCGTAAACGATTTTTAGTTCTATTGCGTAACCGCCAGAGGCGCTGTACTTTTGCCCATACATTTTTTTATTCACGCCAGTCGCAGCAAGCGTTTCTTTTTTTCCCACGACTCCCACGAGCGCGGGTTGGCCATGGTTGTAGTTGTAACAGAGAAGAACACATAGACAATGTGCATATATATCTCAACATACAACCATGGCTTACCCGCGTACATGTAAATTGTCGACGGATTCGTCCAAAATGGAATTATCCGGGCGGTCCAGCATAAAGATGAGAGCCTATACTTCTAGAAAAACAGCATTTCTAGAATCAACTTCAGTGTTGAAGTAATTGGTCCCTAAGATGCGGGAAGCTATGTCAGGTAACCTCCACCTCCTCGAGTGTCTGCTAGGCTCTACCAATTCCCCTGAATTGAACCTGACACGGGGGGTTGGGGGGTTCCGCATCAGGGAGTCGCATGGCTCCCCAGGTGCGGCGGTGAAGGACAGGAGGCAGGGTAGGGGCTTTTGTCCTCCCGTGGCCTGTTTGGGGGGCACTGCGGACAGGGTAACTAGGGACCCGTGCCGTTGTGAGGTGGCTGCTCCGATTCCAGTTGGCAGAGGGCCTAGAACCGGATCGGATGCGGCGTGGTTGCGGGGTAGAGGCATTTGTCTTCCCGAGGACGGTTTAGGAGTGCTACGGGGTAGGGGCATCTGTCTTCCCGTAGCGGTGCGGCACCGAGATAGGGGTATTTGCCCTCTCGGTGCCATGAGGGTGGGACCGGAACACCGTGTGTCTGGTGCCGGTCCCAGGTTTCCCCGGGGGTGTAGGGAACCAGGCGAGGGAAAGCACACTGTCCATGCTGCAGTGTGCTTTTTCGGAGAGGGTTCGTCCGAGGGCGAAGGTGCCTATGATGTCGTGGTTGAATGTTCGCGATCCAACATCACGTGTGGCTCGCGAGCATCACAACTAAGGCACGCGAGGGTAGCATCCCAGAGTTTTAGTGGGTAGGCTAGTCCCTTCTGAACTGGAGAACCCCACATAACCAATGCGTAATTTCTGGTTTCCCCAGGAGCCTTAGGTTACGTAGTGGTATGCAGTTTCATGCATTTCTCGGGATGAAAAAAAAGGACGCGGGACAGATACTGAAGGAAGTGGAATTAAGTAATGATTTTTTTATTTTTTGAAAAATCGAAAATGCCAATCATAACTTTAAAGTATTTTTCTGTCCGGTTTGTCCTACGATGTGAACAAAATCGTAATACAAAACGGACTACTTCGTACTTTCAGGCGACAAGGATACTGTATTAAAGCGTTCATGGAACTTTATTTAGCTTTTGTCTTTATCTATCATTTTGACATTTATTTTTGTGAGAAAGGGAATAATAGTTGTTTACGCCACTGCTACATAATGAGTAGACCCCGTTAACTTGTCGCACAGAAATTGTTTTTTAGTAGAGCGTGAATGTTTTTTATCGATTATCTAAATGTCGATACTGTGTGTCACTGATAATTTCAAAGAGGTGTCACTAGGTACTACTTATTACTTTTGTATAAAAATATAATAATTAACGAAGAAATAAAAGTCTAGGTTGTTCGTTAGGATTTATCATAGTTTTTCCACAATAATTACAATAAACTTTACATAATTGTACATGGTCAGCGTAACTATGGATTATATAGCGATTTCGTGATGACAAGTTCCACATTGGGTGGCAACTACTATAAATCCTGCTGCATATACATACTAAGGACGCACTGACCAGCCCCACACAATTTCAAATAACAATTGCTTTTTTAAGCTGCTGGTGATGGTAATACAAAAAGCTTTCTTTAAAATTGAGCATAGACTTAAAAGGCGAAAATTCAATTGCATTATATAAACATCGATATCAAGAAGGTCGATAAAAAACATTCACGCTCTACTGAAAAACTATTTCTGTGCGACAAGATAACGGGGTCTAGTAATGAGTTAATTAGAGGCATTAAAACAAGATCGTGGTTTCATAATAAGATCACACGAGTGTTTTAATGACTAATTATGTATATTTGCAAACACTACTTTATTTATTTATTTATTTAAACTTTATTGCACAAATAGAATATAAGTACAGTGGGCGGACTTAATGCCATGAGGCATTCTCTACCAGTCGACCATAGGACCAAACAGAAACTAGCAAATGTGGGTGCAATGAGAAAATAATTCATAAAAGAAAATAATTCGATTTCGAAAGAATAAACATACATATAATCGTAACTAATATACATTTACCACGGAAAAATCCACGGAATTTTATCTAAATCCTCTTTCATGTGGGCGCGTTGAGCCGGCGTGTGCCATGTTTTGACGAGATAACTGGTATTTATGTACACTTTTTGAAGACATTAAAGAGAATTTAACTGTATGGGTGTAGATAAACCTATTTTAATTAGCAGAGGTTTGTTATTTTTTATGAATAAGAGGGCAAGGCTGTGAAACTCAGCGAACAAAAACTCTGACAACAAATTGAAAATCAGTTAAAATACTCATCTATTTATGCTCTGTTCTGTGTGAATTTACACAAATCTGAACATTTTTTTTGTTACTATCTATTACATGACTATTGCGGCCTGATTTAACAGATTTTACATGTAGGCATTTATTTATTTTTTCATTTAAAAATATCGTTTCATACTTCAATCCAAATCGACAAATTTCAGCTTAAAAACTGGGTTTTCAACCTAAATTCTACTTCACATAATAAAAGCAAAAAATACTCCGGTACTGTCTAAACTTCAATAAAAGAATCGTATCCTGTAGTAATTTTATTTGTATTATCAATACTTTTGCCATAATTTGGGTTCAAAACTTTTAAAATTTTATAAGGCCTCAAGAAAACATAAATCATCAAAATATAAAGCCATGAAAAACTGCGATGGCGAAACATAACATAATGGCTAACAAAAAATAATATAATAGGATTACTAAACCTCCCTTCTCCATCCATAATTTCGGATGGTTTATGTTATTTCGCACAAAATCCTCCAATCGCTCCTGAAATGGTTTTCTGCCGCCTTTTCCTACGTTATTGCGCTCTAGGGAGGGAAGTGACAACAAAGGTAAACGGATGCGGGCCTACACAAAACGCGTTTTAGATAAGTACGCTACATCCTTTTACTGTAGGTATTTTGCCTAGTATGCAAGGTCAGATGTAAACATGTATTATAGATACGCGTGTTGACAATGAATCCATTGAGGATGATTAAACAAACACTCACAGATTTGCAAGAAACGGTTTACGAATTATGCATATGGCCCAGTACGAAAACGATATTTACAGAAAAAATAAAATCGGTCAAGTGCGAGTCCGACTCACGCACCGAGGGTTCCGTACACAGATGTGTACTCGTACCGACCCAATTAATTCAGGAAATCTTAAAAACATGTTGTAGAAATTGAACGCCATGGGTACAGCGAAATCTATCGGCGAATTTTGTTACAAAGAGGTACTGAATAACTTAGTATGTATGGTGGTTTTTCAAGGATAATTATTTATCATGAGAACCGATTTCAATTTTATTTCTATTAGAAAAGGATTATAATTTAAGGCAAGGCCATTCACAGATCTGACGAAAATAAAACATAAAAAACTTAAAAAAACATAAAACATTTATTTAATTTCTTTACATATTCTAATTTAGTTTACATTCTAAGTAGCCAAAATATACATTTAGAATCTGCAAAGATTTCGTTTGCGATAATTCCAGAGTTATGCATGGTTCCTACACTAGGCAAAGCCTGTCCCGTAGGAAACCAGATTACATCCAGGTTTCCAAATTAAGCGCGAATTGGCCAAGTTATTATTCTGTAGGTATTATTTTACAGCAAACTACAATATACAGGGACGAACAGTATAGAAAAGGAGTTTCGATGCGATATTAATACTGAAGTTTGAGCAAATTTTTACAATATTACTTCTTCACACTGGAAGCTCAAACTTCAGTAAAAACTGTAACAGGCCATACATGTAAAAGTGTAACATGTGTTTCGTGTAACGTGAAACAGCATTATTGACCATCTCTCGCAAAATATTGGCTAAAACTCCGCTGTAAAACGTCATTTACAGCCCCATTTCTCGTTTTTATTGTCTCCAGAGAGTAAAAGAGTAATAACGATTTATTAACTTTCTTATCTTCATATTGCCGTGCTGATTCACCGCGTATTGAAAGCGAACAATCCGCATTGAAGTTGAGTCTAGTGACGCTGGCATTTGGGGAAAAACGGGAATCCATCATTTTACCAAAAATCGTTACATCGATTATCGTTTCCTATAACACTACTCGCAGAATTTTATTATCACTTATGAATAGGATCGAACTTCGTTAGATCGCTCAAACATTCGCTCGAATTACCTTTTACACAAGAATCAACTGATCGAATTTTAATTCAGTATTTTATTTGTTCATCGAATGGGGTTTAGTATAATTTTGGTTTAACGAAGGTTTCAGTTCCCAAAATTATGATAGACACCCGGGAAAAACTCTTTAAAACCTGCTGCAAGCTGCAGAGGATACCAGTCGGACATACGAAAGCATTTTTTCTACGCTCGCTCGGTCAATAAACCAAATTCAATTAAGGGGCTGCACGCGCTAATTATCGATTTTTGACGAGTTTAAATAAATAAATCATCATCATCATCATCATATCAGCCGAAAGACGTCCACTGCTGAACATAGGCCTCCCCCAATTTGGGGGGGGATTTGCCATAGAAATAAATAAATATTTTTAGACAATCTTACACATATCAACCTAATCCCAAACTAAGCAAAGCTTGTACTATGGGTACCAAGTGACGATAAATATATACTTAAATACATAGAAAACATCCAAGACTCAGGAACAAAATAAATATTCGTGTTCATCACACAAATCAATGCCCTGACCGGGATTCGAACCCGGGACCTCCAGCTTCGAAGGCAGGGTTACTACCAACTAGGCTAAAGCGGTCGTAAAGTTTTGAGTTAATATTGCTGCTTCAAAACTGTAGATATATTTATGGCGAAAACCGTTATCTATTCCTAAATTCTTTATCTACATTTGCAATAGCTAACTTTTGAAAAAGTGGTTACTTATTTTATTATGATTTATTCGAACATGGTCCAAAAAATCTTTATTTTCGATAGTAGTATGCTGTTTATGCACTTATTCAATTCAATTCAATTCAATTCTTTATTGATAACATTAGTTACAAGTCAACAATTTATAAATTGCAAATATATGTGAAATGTACATGTACCTAACTGTTCGTTATTGACGTCTCTAACAACGCAATGGTCTTTCTTTTTATTTCTGACACTATGTTATTTAGCAAAAAATAATCCTAATGAAGCCTTTCGACTGGTATGATAAAGTTACAGGGTAATTATTTTTCTCGTGTAACGGGTGCGGTTCAGCCCTAAAATTATTGAAATATCTGTGAATGCAGTTTAAATTGTTTTTTAAATTCAAATAACGTCTTTTTTCTGTAAAATGTTCCATATTATACAATATTCAAGGTACTTTCCCTCTATGTGGCATAGCCGTGGGACGCCCTGTATAAACAATCAGATTTTACACACTGCTTGAGATTACAGACTGTTTGGAACAATCCACACCGGTGCAGGCATGATTTTCTGAAATAAATGACATACGTTCAACATTGTTATGAAATACTGTTATCATACGCAGACACATAAATTAATCATTTTTATGCAAATGTCGATAACTACTTCACTCGCAAAGGCCAAGATACAGGCTCAGCCTAGTTTGGTCTTTGATGGAACATCGATAAACATTTTTTTTTTGACTTAATTAGGTACTTGATCAGTGGCACAATATCGTACGTACTCCATTATCAATTATGGCAAAGGTTCACACTATCAATGTTACTTATAATACTGGAATTGTCATTATTATGACAGACATTGATTGATAGATACGAGTAGATATATAGTCTGTCTTGCGCGTTTGTTGATCTCGGCTCGATATTCTTTGCTCGTTAGCCTCGTTTTAAATATTTATTTTTTCATAGTTTTTATAGTTCTCAAATAGATTCAGGCAATAAAATTACTAATACACATACAAAAGCTTCAGTTACACTTTTTACATAAATTATGATCCTTTAATTTCATCACGTTTCATCACCTTTTTATCAACCCCATGGAGGATACGCCTTAAATAAAAACAATACCAACATTTAAAACAAGTTTCACATTTAGTGTAATTTTCGGTAGTTTTGCAAAATATGATTATGTTATTATAGAATTCTAGTCAGAACTTTTTAGTACTGTAGTTATTTACGCGAAGCGTTACCCTTTTTCTGCAAATAAACAAATATTATTATTATTATTATTATTGAAGAACTTAACAGAATTCCAAGTTAGTACCCAACAGTTATTGTAAATGTAATATTTACAAGAAAACGTGGGGAAAGCGGTGTGCTACGTCTACTAGCACTGCGCAAGTGCGGTACATTTATATAGGGATGTTACGTAAATTAGATATCGATAGCTTTATCGATAAAACACATTTAAAAAATTAACATTTTCGCAGTGCCTACGTAGTTGTACATTAAATGATATGCACTGCATTTCTTACGTCTAAACATTTTGAATAAACATACATTTCGATGCGATGGTCCAATATCAATATTGAACTGCACTTAACGAACAAAGGCGTGGATGTTATTATTTTAAGTAGGTAGTAAAAAATAACTTGTGCCATGTGTTTGTTTATGTACGTTTTTACATTAATTATTACCCTGTCAAGCTAACTTTACTCTACAAACATTACATATTTAAATATTTCAGAGTGAAAAAACAGATTTTTATAGGTATTTTTTCACTTTAATTTATTTCAGGGTGCCAGTATTCGAGTTTTTAACCAAACCTAAACTATATCGGTAATGTAAAAAGCGTTAACCCCGGGAGCCGTCCCACTGACGAGGGATTGATACCCTGATTGATACCCTACGAAGACAATCCTAAGATATATTCGATCATCAAGTTATACAAAATAGCGTAGCTGTGTCAGAATTATCGACAAAAATGTCTTCATTTATCGACCACCACACGTAGAACGTTTCCCATCCCTAACTTTCAGTTACCCTAGTACGCGGCCAATGCTACCCGGCCGCACCCGTGTGCCACGATTCCGCAAACACAAACTCATACATTAAAAAAAATGCGACCCACAAACAAGTGAAGTGCGAATTTAGTGCCGACGCTGTGAGGGATTTTAACACATGTGGCAAAGGGGCATAAGGTTCGATACGGCGTGGCACAAGCCGGGGTAGTTCAACGCTGTGTTTAGGACGCCTTTGTGCTTCGGAATGATACGGTGAGTTCTAGATATAATGATGAAATACTTGATAAACTAAAGTTTTAGTTTCTTACTCGGTCTTTACGAAACTCATAACGGAAAAGGATGTCTTGCATAAAGTTGTGAAGCCTTAATATATAAATACTCATAAACCCTATTCGTTGTTGAAAATCTGTAAATATTTGCTAGTAAATATTGGTTGAATAATTTACGTACACTAAAATAATTCCAATAAGGTCTGGTTTCCCCTCGGGTTGGATGGTCAGATGGCAGTCGTTTTCGTAAAACCTAGTACCTACGCTAAATTTGGGATTAGGTAGCGGATATGCAACTGTACGGGGATAACGCTAGGATGATGATGATGATGATGATGATTAAGTAGGTAGACTAAAAACAAACTAAATTTTGCAGACACAATGAATAATTTGGTTGTTCCTATTTTTAAAGATGAAAGAAGTGCAATTTTAACCAAAAGTTAATTCCTGAACAGTTTTTGCACTTTTAATCTTAACATTGAGAGTGATAGAGCAATACGATTAATTCATAATTGTGATTTATTTATGATTTATTTTACACAGTTATATGAAAAGAAATGTATGTAATATAGACTCCGAAACCGTATGAGATATAAGATTTCAAGCTTACATGGTCATTTACATTAGAATTACGATTTGAAACTGGATATTTACCATGTATATTTGTATTTTTGAGTTCCCGAACTCAAATATCGGGAACGCAAAAACACAAATATACATGGTAAATATCCCGTTTCAAATCGTAATTCTAACGTATGAGATATGCATAAAAATGAATGTCTTCTTTAAAGGTGAACAGGTCAAATCATAGAAAAACTTGTGGATAGGTTTATCTAGACAGTCTGGCGGTGGCGTGACCTAATTTTGGCTTTTAGTCGATTGCCTATTTAGTTTCGTCTGGGAAAATTGTGTTGACTTATTTGTGAAGCAATCTGAAAGTCACTTGATTTCTTGATTTTTTAAGGTCACCGTCTGTTAGTTTTGGTTTGGGATTACTTTTCCAAATGTTCTAGTACTAAGACTGTTCCCTGCTCAGTTTACCTGCATTCCGATTTAATCGAGTTATTTTGATCTTCTTGGTTTTCGGGACTAAAAATACCTATCTTTTCGTGCATGCACTCATGCCAAATTTCATCTAATCCATAGCAGTTTAATCGCAAATGTTACAGACAGACAGAGTTACTTTGTTAACAGTGGCTTTTCGAAGAAATGGACTCGTTGGAATCCAGACGTACTTTATGACGTTGTAACCCTATATAACATCTGCAGGGGTCATTACAATAGCACTGAATTGTTGGATAGGATCTCCTTCCGAGTGCCGTCTCGCTGCACCTCTCGCAAAGCCGCCTTGTTCGCCGTTCCAGTGGCCTCCATCGACGCCGGAGTCTACGCTCCTTTACGCCGTTTGTGCAACATGTATAATAAACGCTTTGTTTCGGTCGATATGTTTAATATGAATAAAAAACAATTTCACTATCAAGTGGCAAAAATGTTAGCATCAGAACTTTAGCGGCCAAATCTAAATGTGGAGCTAGGTTAAGTGTAGCGTAGTGTACCTATACCTACTTAATATTTATGTCTCAGTGGGAACTGTCAAGGGGGTAAATGCATGTTTAGCAACTAAGTACTGGTACTTTCAAGTTTTCCTTTTGTACATTTACTTCTGTTTGTTTTTCCTAAAATAAATAAATAAGTTAAACATCGTAAGGGTAACGGGCTAGCACAAATAAGGTTTAGTTTCACCTCTGGGTCAGAAGGTCAGAAAGTAGTCGCTTTCGTAAAACTAGGTCTTACGCTTAGGGTGGGTTGCACCAAACCGTCTGTAATCGTAAGCGGTGTTCGTTAAAATCTGATTGTATGGAAAGTTTGACAAGTTTCTATGGGATGACAGCTGCCGGCGCCATATTTGACGATGACCGGCCTGTGATCGGATGTTGGTGCAACCGACCCTTAATCTTGGGAACACAGGTACCATTACCAACAACAATAGGTACCAATACCTAGTTTTCATTTTTGGACCACCCACTGAATATGTGTTTAGTTCTCTCCGCTACCCAAAGGTTGTCTGGAAAGATCGCTCTGCTTATAACTCGCTATGTTATGTTTCTGACCTGCTTTGTATTTTTATTGAGGTGTGCAATAAAGAATCTTTCTATTATTGTATTGTATTCTACCAAAGCGGACCCCGGGCTTAGACAAAAATCCATATAATTATCGAATCTGCTCACAAAAGTTCACTAGAGTTGCTGAGAAATGCGGCCTGTAAAGGAGAGCCGCCGGACATCCGGAGTTCCGGGCATACGAAAGCATTATTGGCCAAGTTGAAACGGACACTCTTCGTTCGCTCGGTTAATTAGAAACTGTCTGAAATGTATATATAAAGTACCTTTTACTCAAACATCAAAACTTTTCCATCACGGAAAAATACCTCAAATATTTTTATTTTTCTCAGCTAAAAACTGCATAGCAAAACTATGTTAACCAATCTCGGCCACAGCACTGCGCAAAACAGAACAAATAAAACTGCCACATTGGCACGAAAATATTTTATTTCCGTGCCTAGGGCTGAAACAACAGCTCAAACACACCCATATTTATAGTTAAACGGTTAGTTACATTGCTGTTTGTTTTGTGGAAACGCTATCGGAGTACCGATTCAGAAACGCGTTTTTAACAAAATTATATCATATGCGAGTCGTTTTCAACATGCGATCCTTCATTAGTTAATGCTTAAACACATATGTGTGAGTGCGACGCACTTATAATGAATAACGATTGGAATTTTATTGAAGTGAAATTGCTAGTTGGAGAATGGAGACCTCAGTTTGGACAAACGTTAGTGTTGACTTGGGAGAGTGTTTAGCACTGTACTCAAACTTTGCTCTTTCAAAACGGAGCATCGCAGTGTTAATTGGTACGGAAAAATAGACAATATATAACACACACTATAACAGATACGAAACTGGGTCCTGTAACACAGGGTTTCCTAGCAAAAAACGCAGGGTCGTGGTATATAAATAAATAAATAAATATTAGAGGACAATCTTACACAAATCGAACTAGCCCCACAGTAAGCTCAAGAAGGCTTGTGTTATGGGTACTAGACGACGATATATTTAATAGATATAAATACTTAAATACATAGAAAACATCCAAGACTCAGAAACAAATATTCATGCTCATCACACAAATATTTGCTCTGACCGGGATTCGAACCCAGGACCGTCAGCTTCACAGGCAGGTGCACTACCCACTAGGCTAAACCGGTCGTCAAAATATATCTAATGTAATACTCTAAGGCTCGGTTTTATGAAGATCCGTTACACCTTATGTCGCTTTGTTATGTCAAAAAATGTACCGAGTTACTGAAATTTGATCTGACATTTGGTCTAACGGATCTTTATAAAACCCGGCCTAAGTGAACAATAAACTTTTTTCATCTCTTTTTTTTTCAATATGCATTCGGAATGCAAAATAATAAGATATCACTATATGAATATTAAACCGTCAAATTATGTAAAAAATCAGTAGATTAATAAATAAATATTCCAAAATCTTCAAGAGATATGACACTTGAAAGTTTCGAGACATGTTGTCATTTTTTTATTGACTAAATGTCAATGTCAATTCTTATGTTTAATAAACGTTAAAATTGTATAACAACAAAAACGCAATATTTTACGACCAGAACAGAAAATTACATGTTTTTCCACGAGGGCATAGTATGTGACAGTTTTTCTGTGCTTGATTTATATGTTATACTATGAAACCCATTTTTGTCTTTAGTGTTGTGTTGAAGTTTTTGATCTAGGTACAGGCAAGGAAACCAATATGTATACATTTTTCACCTTATTCCACTGAAATAAGGTCCAAAAATGTATACATATTTATGACTGTACACAAACATGATGCACGGCACATACAAGAGTTAGAATGCAAATTGTTTAATGGATATACATTTAATCTATACTTATATTATAAATGCAAAAGTGATTCTTGTCTATCTGTATGTATGTACCCGTGTTACCTTTTCACGTTTAAGGCCGGGTTTTACAAAGATCCGTTAGACCAAATATCAGATCAAACGGTAACTCAGTACATTTTTTGACATAACAAACCGACATAAGGTCTAACGGATCGTTATAAAACCGAGCCTAAATTCCTCAAGCTCGCAAACCGATTCAATAACCTGCTGGCGAATCACGTAACGTTATGTACTAACGGTAGACAGATTTTACTGTCAATTTTGAAGTATAAATGTATGAGCTGACAATTAGAATTTGACATTGAAATCTACCTATCGGTAGTACAAAAGTTACGTGATTACCACGCTGGATACATTTTGGCATGCAGTTAGTTTGAGGCTCTAGAAAGGACGTGAAATAACCTTTACTTCTTAAATCCATTTCTGAGTGATAATTAATAAGCGAGCGACTATAAAAAATAAATGGTAATTATTTATCTAAGACGATAACGAATTCTATGAGTTAGTAGTCACGTGTAAAAGCTTATGTGTCATAAATAACTTCCAGTTTTATATATGATTTCATTCGCTCGAAACAGTCTTTTACATTATATGTACCGCCGATATAGCATGGCGATTTTGACTCAATAGTTAATAATAAATAAATAAATATTTGTGGACAATCTTACACAAATCAACCTAGTCCCAAACTAAGCAAAGCTTGTACGATGGGTACTAAGTGACGATATACATACTTATATAGATAAATAGATACTTAAATACATAGAAAATATCCATGACTCAGGAACAAATATTTGTGTTTATCACACAAATAAATGCCCTGACCGGGATTCGAACCCGGGACCTCCAGCTTCGAAGGCAGGGTCACTACCAACTAGCCTAAACCGGTCGTCAAGTTATCTCATAAGTTGTCATTAAGGTCGAATTTTGCCCCATTTGTATTAGTAAGGAGTCGCCTAGACTTGGCACGCTCCACTGAAATAAAATCGTAGACAGTAATATGTTGTGTGGGCAAATGGGAGCTGGGTATAGCTCGGGTGTAAATCGGGTCTGATCCAAACGCTCGTTTTAGGTCCTTTTATATTAAAGTACAAAGCTAGTTTACTTTTACGAGACGTTTAATAATGATGTTACAAGGTTGTCTGCAGGCAAGAGCAATTAAGGGCTCTTACTATTTTTAAACGATTGATCAATCCAATTAACTTGATAGTGGCTCTGTGAGCTGTTAGCGAGAGATTTTTTTTTCAATTTTCCAAAAGCATGTAGACAAAATTCTATATAACTATTGAACGCGCTAATAAAATTTTACGAAAGCCGGTTGAGAACAAACCGAAATTCCCACGCGAAACTTACAAACTAAGAAATACATCATAATGTGAAGATTTAAATTGTCTAATATCACGGTTCATGAGATACAGCCTGGTGACAGACGGACAGACAGCGGAGTCTTAGTAATAGGGTCCCGTTTACCCTTTGGGTATGGAACCCTAAAAAACTAATTAGAGCGCCTATAAAAACAGTCAGGTTAAATTGTTCAAAAAAAAGAAATTAATTCGTCAGTTACTCTTATTAAGTGGATACCACTTTTAATAAATTAACTACTGTAATTTATCGGAAATATATGAAACTTTGTAGTTTTCATTTTAAAATATACCTATACAATTACTTGGTGTCCCTACATTTTTGTTAGAATGATCAATTTTGGCAAGAATACTTGTTTTATGCTGATTTTCGCTGCGCTCGGGCGATAAGGACATCATATCGAGCTAATACTAGTGACTGAGAAAGACAAAAGCTTGGTGATGGTCGAGCCTTAACTTATTACTGTCAGCTTCAAAATAAAAGTCAAATCATTTAATGCGTGTAAAAAGGCACAAGTCAAAAAGTAGAAATAATTACTGTTGTTATAAAAGTGTTAATTAAATTGTACATGTTTCATATTAAAAAACTAACAATACCTAACTATTAAAAAACTAAAATAATACAAATAATACTAACAATTCCTAATAATTTCAAAAATAATGTATGTATGTATGTATGCCAAATTCTGTATTGTACATGAGTAAAACATAACATAAATTACAAGAACAGTTGACATATATGTACAAAGGCGAGCTTATTCCTGTAAGGGATTTCTTTCAGCTAACGTTTGAGCAATTGAGTGGAGATTAAGATTAATAGGCAAACCGAGAAACATGTACAATTCGAACACAAAATTATCTATTGATAAAGTATTGACATTTTCAATTCATCTAACAAATTAAATTTCAATCATTAATTATTTAGAAAGAAGAAAGAAAGAATTTATTTTTCTGTTGCCGCTATAAAAACAATAAAATTTCTTTCTTTCTTTCTTATTATTTAAATAATCATCAAAATCATCATCATCAATCATCTTTGCAGCTTTGATCATATGGTAACGATATGTCGAGCCAAACAGTTTTGCTCCAATGCTTTTACTATGAGTTTACATGACCGTACTCGCTAGCGACTGCGTAAAAAGTTATATGGGCAAAATAACAGCGCCTCTGGCGGTTACGCAATAGAACTAAGAATTGGCACACTAAATCGTTTACGCAGTCGCTAGCGAGTACGGTCATGCAAACTCTATGCACCTGTGCCTATACCATGAGAAAGCAGAGAGATATGGTAATTCCGAGTAATGTCCGTGCTTGCAACCACAGCTCTTTTGTGATCTCTGAATAGCGGTGGATTTGAAAAGTTGCGCTGAAAAGCCGACTACGGCAGTAATTTTACTTTCTGTTGTTTATCTGTGCAGGATAGATGCCATCACATACTCGTACCGTCGGCAAAAATATGTTTACACTTTTGCACCTTATTCCATTGTAATAAGGCGAAAAATGTAAACATATTTTTGACACCGACTGTACATGGCAACATGCAGAAATTAAAAACATTACTTTTTACTTGTTGGTACGACTTCGTTGATAGATTTGGGATATGGGTCGAAATGCGGCTGCAGGCATTAGACCTTTGAATTTATTTTTACGAACGTACCTAACAAATAATATATTTTTAATTACATAAATTTACATTAACGTGAGACATATTTACACTTAATAAGAGAACAACGGTTGGAACTCACTTGGAAATCAATTCAATCAATCAATTTGTTGTGGCAGTCAACTCTAACACAGGACTGCGCCGTCCCGCTCCCGCCCCCGCCCGCCTCCGCCCGCGAGCTTTGCGCGCGTCGGAGGGCAGTGTTGCGCGGTAGGTTGCCTTGATAACACTCAACCTGATGAAGGATTCCAACTGTAGTCCGAAACATGTCGCAAATAGTGACTTTCCAAGTGAGTTCTAACCGTTGTTCTCATATTTTAAATTTTTTTTTAATAGAAAATAATAGGCATGATGACAAAAAAATGCCATTAGAACTAGTTTTTAGAGACGATTAAATGTTTCAATGGGACCAACTACAATTAGAGCAACACAACAGAGGAACATACAGCATAGCTAACGAGCACTGAAAACGCTCCATACTAATTAATAAACATGCGTAACGTGACGCCTGCGTAGCCTCGTACTACCGTTGTAAAAAAAAATGCCGTTTTTGTCTCGAAATATTGCGTTTATTTACATTAGTTGCCATACAATTTCTTTTTTATTAAACGCGACAATTCAATAAACAACGTTTTTGCAAATCTTTATAGTCCCGTATCTTTTTATCATTTAAGGGTTAAAAACGCTCATGTATTACGGCTACTTTCTGTGTGAAATGACACGTACATTCTCTTGACTATTCATTCATTTTTATTTCAGTAACAATATTACAATTGTGTATTTGACATGATGTAATTTTTGTAAAATAATTCTCAGATATCTCAATATCAGATCAGATGACATTTATTAAATTTCGACTACATTAATATTATTTCAAAATCATTAGTTTGTCATTTTATGAAATTGAATAACATTTTATTTTATTATTAACGATCATAATATAAATTCGTATAGATTAAGCTAGCTTTAATTTGTATTGTAATTGTATATTATGAAATAAAAAAACTAATCTAATCTAAATCTAATCTTGACAGTTGAGGCTTAATCACTGATTCAACAAGTATACTTTGGATTAAAAAATGAGGAATATAATAAATATATTTTATACACTATAACACCACTGCAAATAGTTTTTATCTACTTAAAATCTATCCTAATAATATTGTTGGAATAGATGAATTTTTAACAAAGCCTCAAATACCCCGACTGACAACCGCTGTCAGTTCGCGCGGGAAACGGTAGATTTGACAGTTGTTGCTAAGATTGGTTAGGCGCGTATAAGGTTGCTCTGTGTCCAAAAATTGTTAATTTAAAGCAGATTCTTTGTATATTTGTAGAAACAGCGATTACATTTTGTTATTTATCGATTTCATGTTTTTCTATTCCAAAATCAGAAGTGGGATACGGATTTGCCACAGCCCACAAGGCAAAATTTTATGCGCGCTAGCGTGGTTTTGCTTTCTTGTTACATGGCAGCCATCGGTGTAAATTGTTTCAAGTTTATGTGAATCAATCGTAATAACTAGAAATCAGATGTTTGGATGCCTGAGCAACATTAACGCTGCCGAATCAGATCTCGTCGGCACCCAGAGGATCTTAGCCATCGTAGGCTAAACATGGCTAAACGCTATTAATGCGCAGACGCCGGTATCATCGTAGCCGCATTTTCATTTTGTCATCGCGAAATTACTTAACATTGCGCATCATGGTTTATGTTGCTGTTGTCATAAGCACGGCATTATTCATAAAAGTAAAATGTGCTGTTTGACGTGCATGTGATGTGTTCTAAGCGCACCTTACGATCGAAATCGACGTCGTATCGACACGACCCGATGGTGACATCTAGAAAGCTTTATAATTCCAAAAATAACCATTTGTGGAACATTTGGTTCCTTGGTGATCTTTAGTGTCCACAGGTCAGAAATCAGCGGAAAGGTGAAATGGAAGCTGCCTTGCAACTGCACCTACAGGCCTTATAGCATGCAGTGCCAGATGTTATGGATGTTCTTAAGTCAATGGGTATCTACACATGTAGGAATTCAGTGAATTGTGGCAATACAATCAGCAGCAAGTATCATTTTATGGAATTGGTAATTTTCTATGCTGTGGATACTACAGGCTTCTATTTATCATACAAGTGGTACAAATGGTACTGGTAGTGGTAACTATTTGTTCATCTATGAGTGGCTGCTGTCTAATATACAAACAGGTAACAAATAGACTTTGTAATCAATAAGAAGAAATTGATTTTTGACAACTACATTATGTGACTGTGTTAGTTTAGTCCAGTAAAGTGCTGCATGGTGCAGTCAGATTGAGTATATCCAGACTGCCAAATCTTAAACCACTTACATGTTCAAATCACACAAATACTTAGAAAGTACCTAGCTGTAGATCATACCTACATGCCGGTTGTCATGAATTTTTAATAGCAAGGAACTAATTGTTGAAAGTGCAGTGTAGAAGTATTCAATGTTGGCAGTTAAATGAACATTGAATGGCATACCGAGGTTGTAACTGGCAAGCTTGCACTTTATTTTAGTTCTTTGAGTTAAATGACTTGTTGCACAACACTAGTAACTGCAAAATTGTACTTTTGCAAGTTGTATTCCAGCTCTTGCTTTAGAGTGATACACATTATGAGTAAAGATGTGAATGGTCACATGTCACATACCTATAACATTTTCTAGTAAGGAGACTTAGTGAAAATGATTTTTGCATACACCTGATGCATTTGGGAAAATCATGACTTAAGTATCTGTCAATAAAATTGTGGTATGAATGAAACCACTAGTATTAGTTAATGATACTGCTATTGTTGTTTTACTTGTTAAGCATTTTGCAAATGAGCTTTGATTTCAGAGATAATTTGACCCTAGACTGTTTTATGCATAGTTTGGAATTAGTAAGTAACGGTCCAGATCATTGTTGCTGTTGGGATTATGAGAAACGGCCCAGATCATGAATCCTAAGTTGGATCAACACATTTCCTGTTGAGTAGCAATGTACATGATAGGGCTGTGCCCTGTAACATTATTTCTTTAGTGTGCAGAAGTTGATAACTGAGTGCCACATGGGTATGTATTGAGAATGGTTGTGCTTAGTAAGTACATGCATGGAATGTTACTAAAATTGAATTTCATGTGCTCTGGCTACCCTATTTGGGAACATGATTGAGTGTCATACATGGAACGTTTTGATGACATATGGTGTAACTAACTTCTAGACTTGATTGATGACAGGAAAGTCATGATGTCATGATGAATTGATGACAAAGTGTTAACAACACTATAGACTGAAATTAATGGGACAAAGCGAGGAGTTATGACTTGTGATTTTTCAATCTTTGTGGTATGGAATTCCATTGGATTTAATGAATAGATGAAAAACTCTTGATCGCTGATCTTTCATGTACCATAAGTGGATAACTTTTATTACAAGCAAGCCTTTATTGATCATGTGTGATTTTTTTTGCTTGTGTGTATGTGTGTTAGTTTGTTTGTATCAAGTTTGCAGGTCAAGTCTAGCAAGCTTACTGGAGTAAAATGAGAAATGAAGTTTTGTGTACCAGTATGGGACCGGGTGGTAAGGGACACATGTTGTGGTGCCATGGGATTGGCCTGATGATAAAGATGGATGGTGCCTATAGCTCAATCTAGTACACATGATGGTGTGGTTGAATTGGAACTTGTTGGAGTTGCAGTGATGAGTAATCGATGACTGTGTATAAGAAGGTACAGTCAGCAGTGTAAGCTCGTACACAAAAAGTGAAGGTTTTGAGACTTATTTTATCTTTGTTCTGTTTATGTCAACTTAAAAGTTTTGACCTCATGCATATGGATCAAGAGGTGCAGAGGTAGTGGTGATATTAATGCAACGGATAAAATTTCGGATTTGATGAGATAATGTTGCAATGTGTTGTGACAACCATTGCATTTAACATAACTGAAAAAGGCTCAGTATGTAACTACTTCTTGCATATTTATATACTTTGGCATTTAGTCATTTCTATTTGTATGTGTCAATTTTGGATGCTATCTGTATAATGCTATTTTGGATGACATGTGTGTTAACGATTGAACAACGGTAGCTAAAATGCTCTGTTGGCCTTAACTTATTGCTCATGAAATGTGATATGGAGTAATGCTAATGAACTGAACACCCTTAGTAAGTTGCTAATTACAAATTGGTGGGTCTGTGACCACCTGCGATGTTAGCTGTGACGTCACATTCATGCATGATGTGAATGTCTGAATGAATAAGGGTTCATAGCCAAGGGCTTATTTGTTGATCTTCACATTGGAAGGACTTCTTGTGACTTGGGAAATGTTCATTTGGAGGAGATTAATTTGACTTGATGAAAAGTTACTTGCATTGTTTCCGTTATGTGTGTTGTATCTGTGTGTTACAGTTAAGTAGGCCTTTGCCCTGTAGAGGGGGCAATATTGGCAAGAAATTATTATGGGTCAGTAAAGGCCGAACGGGCAAAATAAAATATTTTGCATACCTGGATAAGCATTGTGATAAGGATTATGGTGCTGTGAAGGAAATCTGTAAAGAAAACTTGCAGTTGTCTACCTTGATATTTGAGAACTGAGCGGCCTGGAGAGCAATAGTGCGCAAAGTGACGGCCTCATGTAGTCACGACCCTGTCATCAGGATGCGACGAAGAAGGAAGGATTATAAATTTATGATGTACAACTGTATGTTTTATTAGAATTGTTGGTGGTGGAGATCGGAAGTGCAGTCGAGGACGATGCACCGTCAGGAACGGCCGTGTTGGAATAGATGAATTTTTAACAAAGCCTCAAATACCCCGACTGACAACCGCTGTCAGTTCGCGCGGGAAACGGTAGATTTGACAGTTGTTGCTAAGATTGGTTAGGCGCGTATAAGGTTGCTCTGTGTCCAAAAATTGTTAATTTAAAGCAGATTCTTTGTATATTTGTAGAAACAGCGATTACATTTTGTTATTTATCGATTTCATGTTTTTCTATTCCAAAAATATTATAAACTTGAAATTTTGTGCCGATGTATGAATGGATAGATGTAGGTTCCTCTTCATCTCAAAAACGGTTGGACGATGTCAGTCCGACCCAGGTCGGGTCTAGCTGAGTTTCTTGCTCGACTCTTCTCAGCTAGGCTAGGTTTAGTGAACTAGCGACTAAACTCCCAGTAGCTCGATTCCACTCAAACCTCAGATTCGGTTGAAACCGCTCAACCAACCTCACTGGAGCGCAAACTCTTAGAGTATTCCAGTGTTCCAAACCACACCCGTGGTCGTGTCGGAGGTTTTCCCCTGGATTTTCCCCAGGCTACTCTCCAACCGTGCTCTCCTATCGCTTTATTGGGCCTATAAAGCCACAGTCAGGTAAAAAAAAAAGAAAGGTTGGACGGATTTGGATGAAATTTGGAATGGAGGTAGCTCTTACCCTGGATTAGTACAAAGGCTACTTTTATCTGTGGGTAACACCGTAAGGCGCTGCTGGTATAAATGATTAATCAAGCATCATATTCTTTAAACAGTTTAATTGAATTTAAAAATTTCAAAAGTAGAGCCTATCGAGTACCATACCAGTAAAATTATATATATAAACCATGATTTAACAGAATGCTTCTCGAATCGCTAACTCATTCTGACTCACGCTCACCACTCACCGTGTCAAAAAAAGAATTGAACCGTCGGTAGCTTGGTCTTTGATATGCTAAACCCGTCTTTCAACGTAGCGTGAATGACTAGCATAAGTCTCGTATGTGGAAGTGTGCGCTGAATTCTTTTAGTATTCACGGGGCATTACGCGGTAGGGATGAAGTGTAGCGAAAGCATAAGCTTATATACTTAAGACTTATTATTAAAGGTGAAATATTTAATAATATTCTGAGTACAAGTTGTTTATTCATCCAAATTTATCAAAGAAAAGAGAACCATTTTACCGTTTCCGCTACTTTTATAACATTCGTGATTTCGTATTTACTGAACGAACGATTGAATGATGTGACTAGCGCGGTATTTGCATTATAGAAGCACAGACGAAAAGACTGTTTAAGGACTGTTCCACACTTTTGAAATAATTTAAGTGTGGCAACACCGATGCGAAGTGACATCACTCAATAACATTTGAAGTTCGTTTAAATAATATAACTGTGGTTATCTATATAACTAACAATACGTATTTAGAACCAAACTTATTTGTGATTTTATGCACGCAGCTTTACGCTTTCCCTGACGAGAGATTGCAACCTAACACATATTTCGCATTTGAATATGATGTAAGATGGTTTTTTTATAGGTTAAAAGTGATGTAATATTGGATTGCGAAACGTAAGGGTGAAATAAAACTCCTGTTAACTTTTCATTAGGACTTAACTATTATCTGAAATGATCAAAACCATTTGTAAGTTTCAGAATTAGAGCTTTCGGTCTAAGAGAAAAGAACACTTGCAACGGTCAGTTATTTATAGAAACTTACAAGTTTTCTGCCGCAGAAATTCTACGTCTACCGGTTTTTTTTAGGTTCCGTACCAAAGTGGTAAAACAGGAACCCTCATGGTTTCACTTTGTCTGTCTGTCTGCCATATCGCTAAATATCTCAAGGACTACGTGTGCTATCGATTTGAAATTTGAAACAGTTATAAAGAAGGGTAACCTATATATATCTACAACATGACTTTTAAAATATTTATTGTTATTTTCTGCGAAAAATGACGAATCAAAATTTGAAAGTCTAGTAAATATGTCAAGTGGGATGTCATATGAAAGGGCTTGGGTTGCACATTCTGTAACATTTTTTTTAATTGAGTCATTTTTGTTTCACATGGAAAAATATAAAAAAAAATACCGCTCCGCCCCCTTATCTCCGAAGTTTACCAAGGAAAAAATATGAAATAATTACTCACAATAATTGATATCAATGTATATATTCTCTAAAGGGTTTTTCTTTTTTTTATCGTTAAAAAACATTTCTCTACTAAGTTTGTAATTTAATCACCTTTGCATGTATTTTTGTTTTTTAAATTCCTTCGAGATTATGCTGAAACCTTCTTTCAAATAAAGAAAAAAAAATCGGTTCACGTGATAAAGAATTATCCTTGACAGAACCACCATACATAAGTTATTCAGTCACTCAAATTTGTAACAAAAATCGCACATAGATGGCGCTGTACCCATTGCGTTCAATATCTACACCATGTTGTTGAGATTTTCCTGATTTAATAGGGTTGGAATCGGTATACATCTGTATACGGAACTCTCAGTGCGCTAGTCCGACTCGCACTTGCGGTCAAGTGCTTTTTATTCTAATACGTAATACGTTTCAAAGTTCATAAATAATTCAACATAGCCTTGAGTACCTAGTACTTAATTTCACTGGTCTGTTTCATGTCTAGAAGTATCCAGTGCTTATGAAATTGAGTCGTTGTCAGTGCACGTAATTACAAAAGTTCTTTGAACGACCAGCCTGTAATTTACGGGAGTGTTAACATTCACGACTCTTGGCGATCAACTCGCCTCAGACGAACTAATTTATCCTGTGCCTTTACCATGAGTTTACACGTCCGTACTCGCTAGCGACTGCGTAAAAATGTGTATGGGAAAAAGTACAGCGCCTCTGGCGGTTATGCAATAGAACTAAGAATCGGCAGACTAAATCCTTTACGCAGTTGCTAGCGAGTACGGTCATGCAAACTCATGGTAAAGGCAATGTATCGTAAACTGGGGTGACTTTAGAAAAAAACGGGGCTAATTTTATAGATTTAGAACACTTATATAATCATCAATAAGTTATTCTAGTCTGATTCCGTTTAGTAAATGGTTAGGTTTACCGAGATATATTGACGTCATGCTAACCAAATTAAAACTAACATACGGTATAAAAACTGGATTTTTAAAGTCGCCTCTCAATTTGAGAGTAACCCCGGTTGACTGTATATTATAATGTGCAACGTAATTGTAAATAAATAAATAAATATTAAAGGACAATCTTACACAAATCGAACTAGCCCCACAGTAAGCTCAAGAAGGCTTGTGTTATGGGTACTAGACGACGATATATTTAATAAATATAAATACTTAAATACATAGAAAACATCCAAGACTCAGAAACAATTATCCATGCTCATCACACAAATATTTGCCCTGACCGGGATTCGAACCCAGGACCGTCAGCTTCACAGGCAGGTGCACTACCCACTAGGCTAAACCGGTCGTCATTCAATCAATTGTGCCGCTTAACTTCAAATTCTGATAAATCCACTGTAATCATTTTGGACAATATTGGAAAAAAGTGATAATAACGTTATTTCGGTGATTTGAAAGACAGTATTTTTTATTGGTTAAAGCATTAAAGAAAGCTTTCCTGTTCGGCAAATTCAGCATTAAAACCATCCATGCTTTAAAAAAAAAATTTTTGATAAGATTTACCTTCGTTTGATATAATCGATTGCAATTCATCTTTGAAAA
The DNA here is from genome assembly GCA_963556455.1 of Epiblema foenella. Taxonomy (NCBI): domain Eukaryota; kingdom Metazoa; phylum Arthropoda; class Insecta; order Lepidoptera; family Tortricidae; genus Epiblema; species Epiblema foenella. Next base: position 21,387,469 of record OY747103.1, on the reverse strand, counting down.
AACTCAGTGTGGATTTGTATAATTTTGATTGAACGTACCTGGATTTATCTAGATTTGAAAAAAAAATACGATCAGAATTATTACGTCAACTGACAGCCATTCTGAACAATATTCTTGGCTTGGGTGGACTTACCTGTATTTGAAAAATACTGTCATTTGGATTTATCTGATTTTGATATAATATTATTATTTTAACTGTATTTTTCTCAAAACCACACAGAATTTATACTTAACCGAGTAGTAGTAAAGAAGTTTTTTACCCTTTTATTTTATACCAAACTTTAAAAAATGTCATCATTGGATTTACTCGAGTTTGAAGTTAAGTGACTAAGGGTCGGTTGCATCAACATACGATTATAGACGGGTCATCGTCAAATAAGGCGCCGGCAGCTGTCATCCCATAGAAATTTGTCAAACTTTCCATACTATCAGATTTTAACTAACACCGCTTACGATTACAGAACAACGACCCATCTTTAATTGTGCTACAATACCGTAAACAGGGGGGATTTTTCGAAAAAACGGGGCCACTTTTAATAAATTTAACCACCCCTAAGTATTTCTAGATTGATTCAGTTTGGTCGATAGTTAAGAAATTTACATAGGAATAGCACTGACCCCAGTTCAACTAAATAAAAAACAAAACACGTCATAAGAATTTAATTTTGAAAGTCGCCCCTCAATTTGAAAGTAACCCCGATTTACCGGTACATTTTATGTAATTTTTCTATAACTCGATACGCTGTAGCCAAGCGATGACACTCGAAGTTCAGTCTGTCTCAAGTATTCTTTTGTTTCATTGTTGGAACAAAATTACTACCACTTTTTTTTTAACGTAAACATTTATTTATTTATTTACAAGCGGTAATAATATTTAAATAACAATAACTTAAATAACATTAAAACTAACTCAAAGCTAAAACAGGCCCTTTTTAATGTACGTTATGGCATAAAATAATAAGCTAGCAATAGTGTTGACTCAAAATTAGACTACTCCAAAAGAGACTAGGCAAAAAATTATGCCAAATGGTGAAAATCCTATTCAAATATCTCAAAAAATATCGAAGTTACAAGCGTTTAAATGTTGCTTGTTAGAGAGAGAAAGCGCGATAGAACAGTGACGTCACTGACCACGAGCGCCATAGTAAATGACGATCGATTCAATACAAAGGTTCCAATACAAACTTTGAAGACTTATAATTATGTAATTATTTATTATTTTGAGTTAATTTTTTTGCCATTTGATTAAGAATTTGATCCTTTTTCGAGAAAATTGGAACTTATTTTTTTTTATTTGGTGTCAACATCCCTGTTAATACTGAGTCCTGAGTGCAGTGAGGGATTTAAGCGCGCTCTAGACAAAAACAACTTTATCCCCGAGGAGTATAGTCCACTTTTCTCAACTTGCGGGACAATAAAAAAAACTAAGGCTAACCAGAAACAGAATCAATTACGTTTATATATATAATATATCATTATCCCTAGGAATGTAGTGGTGCGTGTCTACGCGCCACACCGCCCGGGGAAGCGAGGGACGAGGACCACAATATACCGGGTGTACAATCCAAATGGGTCAGTATGGAGAAGTCGGAAACTATGAGAGATAGCGAGATCTGTTCTTAGGAACCATGACGTCGATTTTAGATTTAATAATAATTACATTTAAACTTTTTTATTAACCCATTTGGATTGTACACCCTAAGCGCCCGCGCCGCGGCATCGCCCTCTTTTTCCGCCGATCTCCACCGCGCTCGCACCTCGCTCTTTAGGCACAATCGTACTAAGAACCAACCGTTATATTTGTTAATAAAACTGTATATAGTTTTCTAAATCTTTCAATCACGATTCCCGAAGGCTCCAACAGCGTGTAGTATTCTCTGCTCGATATTGGCCAAATCGCGTTAGTTGTAAATCTCGAGCTCCATAGAGAATAATCGGGAAACCGCTAGGAAGATGAGTATCTTGGGTCCAAGTAAAACTGGCTAATATTAAGGTTAATATAGGCAGATTGTGAACCGCATAACAGCGCATGTCAATTCCAACTCAATGGTGATTAGCCCATTATACAACGATCGCTTTTACGAAATACGTTCCGGTTTCCCGCTAATGCTAAGTGAAATTGCAAACTGTTTTAAACCCTAGTCGGAGGGTAATTAGACACATTTTTGATGTATAATGATAATTGTGTAAAGGTAAATTACTTTCATTTTGTACAACGTCCGTAAGAGGAACCCACCGTTACCCTAGACCTGACCCGTGGGTGGTGCTAAAGTGCAACAAATCTTCGTATCGTGCCGTCCCTTTCACTCTCTTGTTATTCACTATATAAGTGAAAGGGACAGCACGATACGAACTATACAAAGTTCGGAGTAGCCCCTATGTACTGTCTTCTTGAAGATTTTGACAGTTCGAAATAATGGTACTGACATATGCTTTTATTCTATAGGATATTCTACTTTAACACTAGTGTAATAGAGTTCCTATTATACAGACACTGTCTAAAAATCGTATATCTGTTTGTAATGAATACTCTTATTATATTGATGTTAGGATGGATTGTCAATAATATAATAATTATTTATTGACAATAAAGTATGTTAAAATATAAATTGGACTGGGCGAGTCACGTCTTCGCATCCGGACAGTGCCTTACCATGAGTTAGCAGGACCGTACTCGCTAGCGGCTGCGTAAACGATTTTGTATGCCGATTCTTAGTTCTATTGCGTAACCGCCAGAGACTTTTGCCTATACAAATTTTTAGGTAGTGCACCTGCCTGTGAAGCTGACGGTCCTGGGTTCGAATCCCGGTCAGGGCAAATATTTGTGTGATGAGCATGAATATTTGTTTCCGAGTCTTGGATGTTTTCCATGTATATAAGTATTTATAAGTATGTATATTAAATATATCGTCGTCTAGTACCCATAACACAAGCCTTCTTGAGCTTACTGTGGGGCTGGTTCGATTTGTGTAAGATTGTCCTCTAATATTTATTTATTTAAACTCATGGTAAAGGCACAGGTGGAGCATGTAGAATTGTAGATACCAAGTGGATGCCGCAAGAGCGACGCAGACGAGGCTGGCCTAAACGGAGATAGCGATAGCGGGATGATTTAGATGCCACTCGCCAACTGATAGGAAGAGGCACTGATGCGGGGGTCGTGCCCGGACGACGTAATCACAGCGTCCATCGAAAGATGGAACGCTGCGCTTACGGCCTCCAACTCAGACACGACGCGTACACTTAGGCATTCCCGCCGGCGGGGACGTCCACCGCGCGATCGCGACAACACTGACACATATAGTCCCTCGTCCCGGTACCACCGTACACCGAGTAAAGTCAGTCCGACCCAGGTCGGGCCTAGCTAAGTTTCTTGCTGGACTCTTCTCAGCTAGGCCAGGTTTAGTGTACCAGCGACAAAACTCCCAGTAGCTCGGTTCCACTCACACCTCAGATTCGGTTGAAACCGCTCAACCAATCTCACTGGAGCGCAAACTCTTAGAGTATTCCAGTGTTCCAAACCCCACGCGTGGTCGTGCCGGAGGTTTTCTCCTGGATTTTCCCCAGGCCACTCTCCAACCGCGCACTCCCATCGCTTTATTGGTCCCGGCTTATAAAGCCACAGTCAGGTTCAAAAAAAAGGGGGGGTCGTGGCATTCATGGGGAGATGCCTTTGCCCAGCTGTGATACACCTATATAGGTTAAGAAAATCAATTGAATTACATAATATCAATTGAATTATCATCATGTTAGCCTCATATATTTATTAGGATATCTATAATAGCCACCGTTGTGGGAGATACTAATACTAAGACTTGTTGACCAACCGTGTCAGTGGAGAAGAGGTTAAAGCCTACGCTTGCCAATGACACGGATGGTTGGCGGCCTAGTGCCGTCTTTTCCTTTGGCTATATTACTGGCAGCCAATAATTAAATAAAAAGGAATATATTATATAACTCGCACCGATGGTGCTCGGTCGGGTAGATTGGTATGTTTCAGCTAGAACATAAAACATGTTATAAAATACTGTTGGATACTATGAGATATGTAAGACGAGCAAATGTATATATTACTAGACAAGAATACAGGTATTGTATAATTCAAGGAGTTTCATTTCTACACTTCAGAAGAAAGGGATATCGTTTAGTATCATAATACTAAGCGGTAGCGATCCAATCCCACAAAAGGTATGGAACGAAGAAGTGGTTGGCGTGTCTGCGATACGCCTTACTCGAGTGACCGTCGGTCGCGTAGTCGAGTAAGACGCGATGATCACAGCTCTCGTCGGCGCCGCACTGGTGACCGGTCGGGTAGCCGTAGCACTGTATACCGCTCACTTGACCGCTGGAACAGGGACCGATCCTGCAGCCGCCGAACCGGGGACCGACCGTACAGCCGCCGTGACGGAGATTACTTCCGCAGCCGCTCGCCTCGACATCGGTCGTACAGCCGCAACACCAGAGACTCGCGAGTTCATGCTGATGACCGGGCTAGTCGCCATCGTTCGCGTTGCCGTAGCAGACAATGGGATCGGCGCCGCTCGCGCAGTCCCAGCAGAAGGCGCACTAACAGCCGCCCGTCTCGTCGGGCCACCCCGCACTCACGTAAAGCCAACAGCCAACGCGTGGATGATTTGTCAAGTAGTCAGCCTCCGACTGGTGGCATCAATAAGGTACCCGATTGCACGGAGTCACATGTAAGTGTCGTAGGAACTCCAAATAATTCTACAGATGTTGTAGATACTGTAACAGTCGCACAACTAGTACAAGCCCTACGTACCATTGGCAGTAAAAATACCGACATAGTAGCTAATCAACACATTGTTCCAGAGTTTGACCCTTCACGTAAGGAACAAAGTGTATCAATGTGGTTACATAAAGTGAACGAGTGCGCGCTTATATATAAATGGACAGAACTACAAACAATACATTTTGCTTTACCAAAGTTAAAAGGTTTAGCCCAAAAATGGTACGAAGGTCTTAAAACTGTTATGTACACATGGCGGGAATGGCAAGATAAATTACAGGTTGCCTTTCCCAGCGACGAAAACTATGGAAGACTACTCACAACAATGTTAAATAGAAAAGTAAAATTTAATGAGTCCCTAGAGGAATACTACTACGACAAACTGACACTTCTCAATCGTTGCGATATAGAGGGTCGAAAGGCTGTCGACTGTATGGTGATAGGTATCGAAAACCATAGCGTAAGACTTAGTGCCGAAGCGGCACGTTTTCAGACGCCTGAACAGTTGTTGCCATTTCTGAAAAATGCTGGGACTGGTTTAACAATGGATGTAAAAAAATACCGTAATAATGATTTGAAGGATAAAAATGTTGTAAAAAAAGATACAGCAAAGGTCAAGTGCTATAACTGTTTACAGAATGGACATATTAGGTCACAGTGTACCAAAGCCATAGTCAAATGTAGCAAATGTTATAGATATGGACGGACACACAGAGGACAAGTGTGTTAAAGCTGTGAACAGTAATAACACGAAACCAGTGCAACTAATAAGCGGCGAAGACTTGGATTCTTCCAAATATTATAAGGACATTTTAGTTAACGGAGTGCAGAAGCGATGCTTTATAGATTTCGGTAGTTCCGCGACTTTGATAAGGGCATCCGATATTAGAGACATCGTCTCTGAATGGGATGGTACTGGTAGTCTGTTGACCGTGACCTGTTGAAGTGCGTTGTTGACCTTGAGATAGATGGGGTCAAGGGCACGGTTGAAATTTTAGTTGTGCCTGACTTAGCTATGAAAGTTCCGGTCATTGTAGGTCAGACATTTACAGAACAACCCCACATAGTTATAGAGAAGGATAGTGTAATGTTACGAATCCAAACGCAAGATGAGTCTTCTAGATTTAAAGTCAATCTTATATGTGCTAATGAGACTAACGTTCATGGACTTACACGGTGTTTTCGGGTGAGATATTTATCGATGGTAGTAACAGGTTCCAGATAGGTCGAGAACATTATTTAGTTCAGGGTTTGTTTACCGTAGTAGATGGCTTGGGTATAGCTTTGGTAAAAAGCTTATCTACAAAACCCTTACCCTTGGATGTAAGACGTGAGATGATCCTGCAGTCTCCAGATGATGCATCTCGCTTTCGGCGGCTCAACAGACAGATCTCGAAGTGCCTGAGGCGCGATTTACGCCGATTTAACACTAACTGTGTTGAAGAGGCTATTGAGCGCAACAGAGGCTCTAAGGTTTTCGCTAGAGATCTGTCTGTTGGTCAGAGCCAGATGACTAAGCTGAAGACCGACGATGGCAGGATCATTTCTTCCAAACCTGAGCTTCTGCGTGAAGTTGAAAGGTTCTATGGGCAGCTATACACAACCACCCGAAGACCCGTCGTTGATCTAGCCAAAGACCCTAGAGCTAGATTAACCCGACATTATACCGAAGATATCCCGGACGTCAGCCTGTATGAGATTAGTATGGCTCTCAAACAGTTGAAGAACGGCAAAGCCCCGGGTGACGACGGAATTACAGCCGAAATCCTGAAGGCGGGCGGTAAACCTGTCCTCAGAGCCCTTCAGACGCTGTTTAATTCTGTAATTCACGAGGGGAAAACGCCGCAAGCATGGAACAGAAGTGTGGTGGTACTTTTCTTCAAAAAAGGCGATAACACTTTGCTGAAGAATTATAGGCCCATCTCACTTCTGAGCCATGTTTACAAGCTGTTTTCGAGAGTCATCACGAACCGTCTCGCGCGCAGCTTTGACGACTTCCAGCCTCCCGAACAAGCCGGATTCCGAAAAGGCTACAGTACCGTAGACCACATACATGCCTTGCGGCAGGTTATACAGAAGACCGAAGAGTATAACTTGCTACTTTGTTTAGCATTTGTGGACTACGAGAAAGCCTTCGATTCGATCGAGACTTGGGCTGTACTGCAGTCTCTCCAGAGGTGCCAAGTTGACTACCGGTATATCGAAGTCCTAAAGTGCCTGTACGAAAACGCCACCATGTCCGTCCGACTACAGGACCAGGAAACAAAACCTGTTCCACTGCAGCGGGGAGTCAGACAAGGAGATGTGATCTCTCCGAAGCTCTTCACCGCTGCACTGGAGGATGCTTTCAAATTTCTGGACTGGGAAGGACGAGGCATCAACGTAAATGGCGAGTACATCACTCACCTTCGATTTGCTGACGACATTGTAGTCATGGCTGAGACCATGGAGGACCTCAGTACAATGCTCGTTGATCTCAGCAGAGTTTCCGATCGAGTTGGTCTGAAAATGAACATGGACAAGACGAAGGTCATGTCTAATGCCCATGTCGTACCAACTCCCGTAATAATCGGCGGCTCGGCGCTCGAAGTTGTTGACGAGTACGTATACCTGGGACAAACAGTCCAGTTAGGTAGGTCCAACTTCGAGAAAGAGATCACTCGTCGAATCCGACTCGGCTGGGCAGCGTTCGGGAAGCTTCGCAGTGTATTCTCGTCCAGTTTACCGCAGTGCCTCAAGTCAAAAGTCTTTGACCAGTGTGTGTTGCCAGTGATGACATATGGATCCGAGACATGGGCGCTAACGATGGGCCTCATAAGAAAGCTCAAGGTCACCCAAAGAGCAATGGAAAGAGCTATGCTCGGGGTTTCTCTGCGTGATAGAATTAGGAATGAAGCTATCCGTAGCAGAACTGGGGTCACCGACATAGCCTTCAAAATTGCGAGACTAAAGTGGCAGTGGGCAGGCCACATTGCTCGCAGGACTGACGGTCGATGGGGCCAGAAACTGCTTGAGTGGCGTCCACGCACCGGAAGACGAGCTGTCGGAAGGCCTCCGACAAGGTGGAGTGATGACCTGGTGAAGGTCGCGGGAATCCGGTGGAAACAAACGGCACAGGACCGGTCTAAATGGCGAGCCTTGGGGGAGGCCTATGTTCAGCAGTGGACGTCTTTCGGCTGAAATGATGATGATGATGATTGATGTGACAAAACCCTTTGTAATAAAAGAAGGATCTCTGGTGGCCCGTTGTAAGATGGCTCAACAAGCGGACACTCAAGAGTTGCAATATGATGTGATGAGGATAGAGGCTTTAGAGACTCAAGCTATAGTAAACGATGACTTAAATATAGATAGTAGTCTAGACAATAGGGACAAAGAATCTCTTCTAACTTTACTTAACAAATACAGACCTTGCTTTGCATTTAACTTACGTGAACTAGGTAAGACTCATCTACTTCAAATGAAAATAAAACTAAAGGATGATGAGCCAGTTGTATACCGGCCATATAGATTATCTTACGCTGAACGCCATAAAGTTCGTGATATGGTTCAAGAACTTATAGATTACGATATTGTTCGACCATCCACATCCCCATATTCCAGCCCAATAGTTCTTGTTAAAAAGAAAACAGGTGATATAAGACTGTGTGTCGATTATAATAATAATAATAATAATAATAATAATAATAGCCTTTATTTCCAATAGCTTACAAATCGATTAATACATTTAAATTTATAAATGGATAATAATTATTAAAGTAATACCTAATATCATAAACATGCCCAATTAATATATTTTTATTCACATGATTCATTATGTCATTTTATCCTTTTATTATTCTACTATCCCACATCTATTGGTTTGTCCATTTCTGGACATAGGCCTCCTCCATCTTATGCCACAGATGTCTGTTTGTCGCGGTGCGGGTCCAAGTGACACCAGCCACGGCCTCGATATCGTCTCGCCAGCGGCGGCTCGGGCGGCCCCGCGTCCGGCCGCTGTCCCTTGGGTACCAGTGGAGTACCTTTTCGCTCCACCTTCCATCTATGGTTCTGGCCGTGTGTCCTGCCCATCTCCACTTTAGTCGGCACGCCATTTCTGCCGCGTCAGCTATTTTGGTTCGATTGCGAATTTCTGTGTTTTTGACTCTATCTTTCAGTCTTAGCCCTAACATGCTTCTTTCCGCCTTTCTTTGGAATACCTGCAGTTTGTTTATTATTAGTTTTGTTATAGGCCAAGTTTGACATCCGTAAGTTAAAGTGGGAGTAACTACCGAATCCATAACTCTTTTTTTAAGTTTAATAGCCATCTTCGACTTGAAAATATGTTTGTATGACCAATACGCGCTCCATGCCTTTTTTATTCGTCGCTCTACTTCGGTAAAGGGGAATCGGTCCTGCAGGCTAATATTTTGTCCAAGATATATGTATTCGGTTACGTATTGTATATTTACCGAGTTAATATGGATAGGTTCATTTTTGCTATTGGTCATCACACAAGTTTTTTCCGGGTTCATTTCTAAGCCGCACTTTCTGCTCTCGAGGTCTAATGATTTGAGCATGTAGTTGAGATCTTCGTGGCTTTCTGACAGTAAAACTATGTCATCCGCGAAGCGCAAGTGATGTAGGCGTTCCCCGTTGATGTTTATGCCTAGGTCTGACCATTGCAGTTTTCTGAAGATGTCCTCTAGCAATGCCGTGAATAAATTCGGCGATATTGGGTCACGTCGTTTCATTGTCGATTATAGGGCTTTGAATAAAAAGACTCTAAGAGAAAATTATCCGTTGCCTAGAATCGACGATCAACTGGATAGTCTTGCAGGTAATAGCTTTTATACTACTTTGGATCTGGCATCTGGATATTATCAGATAGCCATCGATGAAACAAATCGTCACAAAACGTCGTTTGTGACACCAGATGGACAATTTGAGTTCAATAGAATGCCTTTTGGACTTGCTAATGCTCCAGCCAATTTCATGCGAATGATAAATATGGTATTAGGAAACAGCAACGCCAATATTTCTGCTTATATGGATGATATAATAGTTCCATCGAATTCGGTAGCAGAGGGATTGACAAAGTTGGAAACTGTTTTGGAACTATTTCTAGATGCTGGACTAACACTCAAATTGTCAAAGTGTTATTTCTTTAGACATACCGTTGATTATTTGGGGTTTGAACTAAGCCGGGAGGGTATTAAGCCGGGCAGCAGGAAACTTGACGCTGTTAGAGATTTTCCACAACCGCGGAACCAACAAGGAGTAAGACAATTTATTGGTCTATGTAGTTTTTTTCGCCAGTTTGTTAAAAATTTCGCAGTTATTGCTCGACCATTAACAGCGTTACTGAGGAAAAGCGCTGTTTGGGTTTGGGATGCTGAACAGAATAATGCTTTCAATACCTTAAAAACTAGCTTGCTAGAGAAGCCCACGTTGACTTTGTATGATCCAAGTGCCGATACTGAACTTCACACAGATGCGTGTAAGTTGGGCATTGCTGGTATCTTGATGCAGCGTAACAAAGATACTTTGCTTAAACCTGTCGCGTATTTCAGTAGGCAGACGTCAATAGACGAGCAACATATGACTGCTTATGAGCTGGAGACATTAGCTGTTATAGCATCTCTACAAAGATTTCGAGTCTATTTGATAGGGTTAGAGTTTAGAGTCCTAACCGATTGCAATTCTTTGCGGGCAACGTTTTTGAAACGTGATCTAATACCACGTGTCGCGAGGTGGTGGATAGCTATGCAGGAGTTTACTTTTTCCGTAGAATATCGCCCAGGAAAATACATGAGTCATGTGGACGCTCTGAGTAGAAATCCACCACCTACATATGTTGTGAGCTTAGGAGAGGACGGCGACATTATTGAGGTTGCTCGGATTGAGGGGCAAGAAGCGGATTGGTTGAGTACAGTGCAGAGTGCGGACTCTGAGATACAGAGAAAGATCGCAATTTTGCGTGATCCAGAGTCGTCTAACGTGGTAGATGTTACAAAATATTTTGTCGAAAAAAAAGGTAACCTTTATCGAATAACCGATCAAGGTGAGAAATGTGTAGTGCCTAAAGGAGTGCGTTGGCAAATTTTAAAACAGTGTCATGATGACATAGGTCACTTTGCTTTTGAGAAAACTCTTGCCAAGGTCAAAGAAAATTACTGGTTCAGTAAGATGAGACGTTTCATTAAAAAGTATGTTGAATCCTGTCTTGAGTGTGCCTATTCTGTCTTCCTCAAAAAGGAGACCAACGTTAAACCCAATACCCAAAATAGATTCTCCGTTTAGCACATTACATATTGATCATGTAGGTCCGTTCGTTAAAAGTTCAAAGGGAAACTCGGATTGCTAGTGATCATTAATGCTTATACAAAGTTTATAATGTTACGTCCCGTAAAAAGCACGAAAAAATTCCATCGTCATCGAAAAAATGGCAGAATATTTTAGTATTTTCGGTGTACCAAAGAGAATAATATCCGATAGGGGTTCGAGCTTTACGAGTTCGAAGTTTACCAATTATTTGAGTCACCTTGGTGTGAAGAACGTTCTAAACGCTGTCGCAACACCAAGGGCTAACGGACAGGTAGAGCGATACAACCGCACGTTGCTCGATGCTCTTACTGCGAAGTGTGCGAGAGTTGATGAAAAGAGGTGGGACTTACAAGTGCATGATGTTCAGTGGGGGCTTAACAATACTGTCAATAAGGGTATAGGAAAAACCCCAGCGCAGGCACTTTTTGGAACCAACCTTACTGGCATATCCGAAGGTAGAATTAAATTGAGTTTAAGTGACGAGATTACAGTTAACAAGGAATCTTTAGATGAAATTCGGTCATAAATTGATGAATATATTCGGTGTTACCAAGAGAAGCAGAAAACTGCTTACGATAAAAAAAACAAGCAACCCAAAGGTTTATGGCGTTGGGGATTTGGTAAGTGTTGAACGTGACGCTCCTGCCACGGGACAAAGTAGAAAACTGGTTCCAAAGTACCAAGGTCCATATCGCATAGCCGCCTGTCTGGGGAACGATAGGTATCAAATCGAGGACATCCCTATTACTAGAAAAAAGAATCGTAAATACAGTACTGTCGTAGCGGTTGACCGAATGAAGCCGTGGTTAAGTTTTAAAACAGTTGATGACGACTCCCCATCTAGTAGCGAAAGTGACAATGAGTCAGGTTATGAGTAGTTTACTCTAAAAATGTAAATTCTTGTGGGTTAAGAAAATACTTTGTTTAGTCACTAGTTAGAATTGTACCTAATGATCCCTTGAAGGACGCAGTTGCGACCACGATGGGTGTGATGACTGATGAATTGTCATTTTAATTTTAATTGTACATGTTTTTCATCAAAATGTACATGTGTTTGTTTGTGCAAGGCAGTAATGGCCAGTGTTTAGCTGAACAAGACTGGTGCAATAGTGACATGAAATAGTAATAATGCGTTGCAATCAGAGATGGGAGCTAGACAAGGCAGTAATGGCCCGCGCTTAGCTGAACAAGACTGGTGCAATAGTGACATGAAATAGTAATAATACGTTGCAATGAGAGATGGGAGCTAGATAAGGCAGTAATGGCCAGCGTTTAGCTGAACAAGACTGGTGCAATAGTGACATGAAATAGTAATAATACGTTGCAATCAGAGATGGGAGCTAGACAAGGCAGTAATGGCCAGGGTTTAGCTGAATAAGACTGGTGCAATAGTGACATGAAATATTAATGATACGTTGCAATCAGAGATGGGAGCTAGACAAGGCAAAAGGTGACTAGAGTATAGCTGAACAAGGCTGATGCAATGGTATTTGTAACTTGATACTCTTTGATGCAACCAGAGGTGAGATCTCAACGAGCCAATTATGGCCTGAGTTTAGCTGCATAAGACTGGTGCAAGGTTACGCTAAGTGCTAATGTTGCGATAGCAGGTTTGATAATATGTATATAATGTTAGTTCGGACAGACAGGGTCAGAAAAATGAAATTTGCTATGAAAATGTAGTCTGATGTTGTTTTGTGAAGTTTCATAAGCAATGATATGATGACGGTACAGTCAGTAGACGATATAAACAAACGAGAGAAAATAGAACGTTGTTGTGAATACCTTTGTTGCCTAATTTCGAGAACTTATTTTGACCATTGTTGAGTCCAATGAATAGTGATGTTATAACTAAGTCCTTAAATTTGTAATGGAGCGCGATGCCTAAAAAAATATATATATTGTGATGGCAGGTTTAAATGCAGCTATATTTGCTGCGTATGTTCTTATAATTAATACATTTCCGAATACGCGAGGACGTGTATTGTGGACAGATGGCCGAATGTTAGCCTCATATATTTATTAGGGTATCTATACGTAGTCTTGCCATAAATTCTGTCCTATATGAAATGACATTTATTTTGAAAATACAAGAAAGTTTTTAAATAAATTAGGGTTATTTTTATTAATTATACTATACAGATTGTATAAAATAAAATATTTATTCAAAATGTCCACCTTTTACTTTAACACACTTCTTTAAACGGTCCGGCCACTCGTCTATGACGGCACGGACGGTATCGATGGGTATTGAAGCCGCTGCCCGCACTAAATCTAACTTCAGAGACTCAACATTGCGATGAGGTTTAGAGCAGGCTTTCTCCTCCAAAATATTCCACAGACCATAGTCCAAGGGGTTGAGATCCGGGCTTCCTGAGGGCCAATCTTCAGCCGCAATAAACTCGGGTAAATGCGTCGCTAACCACCGTTGCGTTGTCTTAGCTTTATGTGCAGGGGCAGAGTCTTGTTGAAATATCCAGTGCTTACCGGCAAATAAAGTATCATTTAGCGGCTTAACAACTCTCTTCAAAATGTCTTTTTGATAGTTCGTAGCACGTATTTTTACCCCTTGTTCACAAAAATGAAGCTCTGTGACGCCTTCATAGGATACTCCCCACCAAACCATGACATATGCAGGATGGTGGCCTCTTTCTACCCTTGGAACTTTTTCAGAAGCTTCTTGGGAACTGTGAGCATATATTTTATCATTTTGGCGGTTGAATTTTTGCTCCACAGTAAAGATTTTTTCATCTGTAAACAGAATATTACGATATCCGCCCTTTGCATGCCGCGACCATAACACTTTAGCTCTCGTCGCTCTTATTTTCCGTAGGGCCGCTGTCAATCGCTGACCTGTGCTCCGTCGATAAGCCCCAAGCTTAAGGTCTTGTTTTATGATACGGGACATAGTTCTAGGGGGAATTTTCATTTCCCTAGCCATGATTTTCTGCTTGCGTAGCGGATTTCTCCGAATTCGCTCAGCTACCGCTTTAATCGCTGCCGGTGTCCTTGTTTGCCGTGGTCGACCGCTCCAGGGCCGGTCGTCGACTAAACCGATGTCGTTGTATCGCTTGATGGTACGATAGATAAATTTCTTTGTTATATTCAAAGGTTTCAGCAGTTTGAAAATGTTTTTCACTTGCTTGTTATACTTGTATAACGCTATCACTGCGACACGATTCTCTTTGATGCCCCACTCCATCTTCAGGGAAACGATACCTGGAGCCAAATATACTTTTTCTGACAGCCAAATGTCTATTTAAGCATAATCAAGAACCAAACATACATCGAACGTTCCATTATTAAATTTAAAATGGCGAAAAAGTTGGGACAGAATTTATGGCTAGACTACGTAATAGCCACCGTTGTGGGAGATACTAATACTAAGACTTGTTGACCAACCGTGTCAGTGGAGAAGAGGTTGAAGCCTACGCTTGCCAATGACACGGATGGTTGGCGGCCTAGTGCCGTCTTTTCCTTTGGCTATATTACTGGCAGCCAATTGGTATGTTTCAGCTAGAACATAAAACATGTTATAAAATACTGTTGGCTACTATGAGATATGTAAGACGAGCAAATGTATTTATTACTAGACAAGAATACAGGTATTGTATAATTCAAGGAGTTTCATTTCTACAATCACCTGTTAGTGTTTAGGAACCGGGTGCTCGGGATAATGTTGGAGGTTGACGGCAATGAAACGTGTCGTTTGGTGTCAATCGTTTATTCCACCGCACGCGGCACTCCAATACATTTGCGTAGCAGAAGCGAAACGCGATATAAACGGTGATTATGTAAGACGAGGTTGCGCTCTCAGGATTCGAACATTTAATTAAATTCAATAAACACAAAAAACAACCGTCATAATTTGACGTGCAAAAATCATGATCGACGGTTCAGGCATGCGCGAGTGCGCGCGCAACCTGTGCCCGCCACAAGTGTCAAAGTTTCAGTAATCGTACTGTAGGTATGTGGAGGTACAGTCAATCAGTTTTTCCGAAACATTACTGAAATTATTCGCTAACTATTTTTCTGAGCCTAAGCAATATGTTTTATACAAATGAGCCAAGTCAGAGAATTACTCCGTTACGTCAGGGGTAGGTCAAGGAAGCAGTCTTGGTCCACTTTTGTTTTTAATCACTATTAATGACCTCCCTGATCACATAAATCATTCGATGATATTAATGTTTGCCGATGATGTCAAGCTAGTCCAGGTAATAAATGATCCATTTGACTCAATCAAACTCCAAACTGATGTAGATAATGTTTTTAGTTGGGGGTTGGTCAATGGTTTGGAATTAAACACGAGTAAATGTGCTAATATGACCTACTCTAAGGCGTCCTGGACCAACGATCGATCCTACACTTTAAATGGTGAGTCCCTACAAAGTGTCGAACCTATGCGCGATCTTGGTACACTGTTTGATACTGAACTAATATTTAACGAAAATATAATCCAGATCTGCAGTAAGTCGCGGAAGGCACTCGGATTTGTTGTTCGACAATCAAAATTTTTCTGCAGTCGCCATGTGATCACACTACTGTTTAACTCATTTGTGCGTAGCCAACTAGAGAGTAACTGTGTTATCTGGAATCCACACGAAAAAATATACACTCTCATGCTAGAAAAAGTACAAAAACAATTCACCCGGTATCTATACATGAAAATACACGGCTACTATCCCTACATGTACCCCACACCGTTTGTATTGGGTATGGTGACATACCAAAGCCTCGAAGTACGAAGGGAACTCGCATCAGTAAAATACATTTTCAAACATATTCGAGGATTAATAACAAAACCATGGCTACTGCAATTTGTAAAATTCAAAGTACCGACACATTTTGTCAGAAGTACTCTTCGTCCCCGTCACAAACCGCTTTTTGTAATCCCCAGTAAGAGGACAGTCACCCTGGTTACTAGTCCCTTATATGTGGCACTGAATAATATAAATAATATTCTTCTATACGACCCTGCTTTGGACCTGTTCTCGCAGACGGAACCGAGGTTCCTGGCAACAGTAGCACGCTATCTGGAGGCAAACTCCACTCCTACTACTATTGTATAAAGTAACTAAGCACTGTGTTAGTCATAAGTTTTTGTAACCTATAGCTCGCTTCACCACCAGCCTCATCTTTGCCCCCTGGCTAGATGCTGGCCAAGAGCATCTAGCCAGGGGGCAAAGATGATTTCATTTTTTACAAAAAAAAAATAACCGGGCAAGTGCGTGTCGGGCCACGCACAATGAAGGGTTCCGTACCAACGCCTACTAGTCCACATTTAAAACCACTATCCAATACATTTAATCTAAAAAAGTCGTATCTTCATAGGGAACTCACGGCACTTACGACTTTTTGTTTAGGCAAGACGGTTTTAAGCGAAAACTCAAAAACCGTAAAACCTGTATTGTTCAAACCAAAAATCGTTTAAAGTATTTACTAATGCACACCACCTCAATTTTTTTCAGAATTTTAAACTATAGTATGGAAATATTAGGGGGGGAAGGGCCCACTTTTTATGACTTTGACAGCTAATATCTCACCAACGGTTGACCTAAATGAAAAAGTTTTGTAGAAACCTCCATATCATTTTTAAAGGCCTCTACCATCGATACCCCACATGACTATGCGTGTTGAATTTTTTTTTTTCATTCACCGGTTACATGTTTGGAGTGACCCCCTAACTTAATATTTTTTTTGTAATTTCACATCACTTTTATGTAGCGGTTCATAGAATACACCTTCCTACCTTTCATAATTGTAGTGCCTATAGTCTCCGAGTAAATCGGCTATGACATACCGACGGACAGACATGATGAATCTATAAGGGTTCCGTTTTTGCCATTTTGGCTACGGAACCCTAAAATCTCAGGTTTCTTACATGAAGATGCACTTTACAAACTTAATATTATTATTATTAAATAATTAAGCATGAAAGTAATTTCTGTCTGTTTTCATGCTTATGAAAAGCATGGAGTGAAAACGAAGGAGCATTTCATGGGCTTTGTCGTTTTAGGAATACAGGCGTGAGTTTATTTGTATGATGATAAAGAAATGTTGGTATGAAATAGAAATAGAAATAGAAATCTTTATTGTATAACTGTGTAGTTAGGGTGTACAAAGATGACATGGTAGTACAAGGAATCAACAGCTACCCGCTACGGGCATACAATTATGTTTAAAGATAATAATAACTAAAGCTTTAAGTAGGTAATCGAAATAACTATTACAGTGTTAATCTAATGAGAAACCTAATAATTTCTACTTTTAATTATGAACACTTAAAAAGTATTCATTTCAACTATAAAAAACCTTATTTATCAACCAATTTTTAAGCTTAGTTTTAAATTCCTTCCCTGCAAGCATTTTAATATGTATTGGAAGGAAGTTAAATACTTTTATAGCCGTGATGTATGCACTTTTATTATGCGAGAGCGATTACATATTAAGTTTATTTATTTATTTAAGAAGATCAACAGTGTTTACAGAAAATGTGTACAGATTAGTTATTTACTTTAAGCATAGCCAATGACAGAACTCCCTTAGAAAGATATAAAATTAACTCCGAGTTGGATTTAAACATGTGGGTATATCTAAGTCTCATTTTTTTATATAATAAAGGTTATTTCACGATAATGAAATACATTAAGAACTGGCCAAACAACAATTCATACAAAAATGGGTGATGAAAACAAAAGATGGATGAAAACAGAATTGTAAATAAAAAAAATAATGAAAGTAAAATTACGAGCAAAACTTGGTGTTAGTGTGTATATGTGTGTGCGTGTGTGCGTGTGTGCGTGCGTGCGTGCTTGCGTGCGTGCGTGCATGCGTGCGTGTGTGTGTGTGTGTGTGTGTATGAAGTTTGCTTCTATCTTCTTCTATCTGTGACATTATTACCCACTAGTCTTTGCCCGCGACTTAGTCTATGTGGAACTCGTTTATCTCGTACATCCGACACGAGTTTCCATCTCCTATATCATAAAAACTATTCTATGTCCTTCCCACGGTTGTAGCCCGGCTAGCCGGCGGGTTATAAATAAAACTACTCAGAACTATAATGTACAATATAATATAATAAAAAAAGGTATGTATACAAAAATGGGTTAACTAAACTAGTTCAGTCAGTACGGCGGCATAAGAGAACACAAGTCACTGGCCTGTAAGTATTATGTTGAAGTCTGTAAACTGGAAGGTGGTCTGTAAGTTTCCGCTTAGTTGTGTAGATATACGGTAATTTCAAAGGCTGTACGGCATCGGCAGCTAGCGTCGAGACAGCGCCGACGAAAGTATGTACATTGCTGGCACCCAATGAAATCGGTAGTAATGTATCCAAGTAGAAAGGGCTGTAAACATTACCCGTGCTTTAGAAAGGTTCAAAACCCATCCGAGCCTCATTTGATTTAGGCCAGTGACGGCTAAATGAGGCTTGGATTGGGTTTCACAAACAATTATATACAAATTTGGTAATAATATATACAACAAATACCTGCGTAAGTGGCAGCCCTTGTATGATTAATATGAACTATATACAATATTTATAGGTGAATTTAGAAAAAGTGCATCGTAAGTATATAATATTAGTATGGATTCATATAGTGACTATTTGAAATAACGGAAAAGATCTGCCTATAATAATTTCACAGAAATATCAATGTCACGTCACATTTTGGCTATTTTTTATCTAGGATTTGGCTTGAAACATAATAACAGTCCATGCGCTTCGGGGGGTTTAACGATTACATGTAATTATAAAAATATATATATATATATATCTTTGGACAATCTTACACAAATCAACCTAGTCCCAAACTAAGCAAAGCTTGTACTATGGGTACCAAGTGACGATATACATACTTATATAGATAAATAGATAAGTACTTAAATACACAGAAAACATCCAAGACTCAGGAACAAATATTCGTGTTCATCACACAAATAAATGCCCTGACCGGGATTCGAACCCGGGACATCCGGCTTCGAAGGCAGGGTCACTACCAACTAGGCTAAAGCGGAATGAATTCATCACTAGGTTTGAACTCGTGTCAAATAAAAGCCCTCAAGCCCTCGCGTGAGATTACTATTGATCCCACACAAAGCCGCCGCAAACATTACCTACAAGCACACGCGTGGTCGGGTCGTGTCGGAGGTTTTTCCCTGGATTTTCCCCAGGCTACTCTCCAACCGCGCAAACCTATCGCTTTATTGGGCCCGGCTTATAAAACCACAGTCAGGTAAAAAAAAATTTTGTTCCCACAGGTTTAAAAAATTCTGAGAAACCTTCTCTTGCTAACAAAGTCGAGTTCATATGTTTTGTAACACTTAATCCGTTCACATATTCCTGAAATCGACGTACCTAAATGATTCCGTGGTAGGTACTTATATAACCTTTTCTTTAAAATCGTACAAACAGGACGGACGGACGACTTAGAATTTACCTTACTTTACCTTAGAATTTCGCAATCATTATATCATTATCCAGTCAGGTTTTCAAAACTTTAGAATTTCGCAATCATTATCCATTTCAATATCCAGCGTAAATATTAAAACAGTCTGACATCAGACAAACACGACTTCACTTTTACGACTCGAACGTTGTGCAATATAAATGTATCCGGCTGTACCTTCAGGCTTTTATACTTATTCAGAAGGTTTTAAGCAACAGGCATTTCTTAAGAAGATATGCTCTTTTGTATAGGACAGGTGAAGCAATCAGCTATAGGGTCACGCACTGTGGAGTGGAACAGAAATTTTAATGCTCGCCCCTGGAATAGGGTATTAGGAGATGAACAGGGAAATATTTTTATGAAGTTGTAACTGCGAAAGTCGTGAAGTATTTTAAGCTGGTCTCATTAGTAAACTGTAACTGTAAGCGAACGGACTGTTAACAAGTTCAAGTCTGCCGTCCTATGTCTAAAACTGATCAAAGCTGCTTTATAGCAGTTTTCTGTAGTTTACATGAGCTAAAAGAGAAAGAAAAGCTCTACCGAATGGTCTTGGAATCATATTTTTATCATTTGTAGTTGCGAAGATACTGAGTCGACCTACCACGCTAAGTGCATGATAGTTTGAGACTTTACAATACTATATAATCGCAAACCAACATTACTACACTATAAGTACTCTAAAAGCCCCTAGCTGTTGTTTAATTTAATAAATCACTAGCATGATTCACAGCTAAAAAACAGTTATTAGACAAAAACTTCACAAAGCGCCGTTAAAGTCCTTTTACCTTTTTCTTACCTTCTTTTATACATATAATTTCTTATCAAATACTACACAAAAAAACAGTTACTACGCTTATACACGGCAAAACACCCTTAGCCCTGTATTTGTAAGACTTTGCTTGAGATTCCTATTGCAAATACAACACTAAAACCTAGTAACTGTAACTAATCCGTGACTACCTACATTAAAAAAACATAATAATGCAACTCTTAAACCCGGCTAACCAGCAATGCTACGCTAAAACCTAGCTATACGCAAAAAATTATCCCTCCGATTTTATGGCATGCGGCCAGTCAGCCGAGCGGCGCGTGCGCAGGACGTTGTGTCTAGTTGTGTAGTGAGTGATGATATTAATTATCGTCACAAAATGTCAGGAAACCATCCTTCAAACCGTTTCATAGCCAGCTACCATATGGAAATATAAAATCCCGTTTAGTAGGTAGATACGAAACGAGACTTTCTTTACCATTTTGTAGCCAGCAACCGTATGGGAATTTAAAATCCTGTTTAGTAGCTGGATACGGAACGGGAAGTGGTAAAGGAGATCGTCGATTTTGTATCCACTGAAAATTGTAACGTTTCAAATTCAAAACTCAGATAGGACCTCAGAACTCAGGTCAGATTCTAGACTTGTTTAGATGAATTTAGGAGGTAAAACTCTAAATACCAAATTTTATCAAAATCGTTAGCCCTGTTTTTGAGATAGCTGGGTATCTAATATACAAGATTATCTGGTTAAAAGTTCTGTTAGTTTTTTTTTTAATTTTTACCTATGCTATTTTGCCAAAGAGTAGTAGAAATATTTATGCTGATCACACAAAAAATAAATGTGTTTATTTGATATGTATACATTTCATTACTATACGTTACAATTTATCGTGGACCCTCTGGTCCTATCGCCGAACATAATCGACGGTCTTCTCTATAGTAATTGAACCTATTTGAATGCATCGCAATAAAATAGGAAAAAAATGCAGTAGATATGAGTTTTCAACGCTGTCTTGCTATCATATCATCAGAAGTGTTAGATTGGATATTGATATTCTAATTTTCACTGCTTATTTGAGTTGATTGTTGAGAACACTATAACAATGCATTATTCATCTGAATATTGTGAGCCGCCTACTTCATCAAGCGTGTTAGAAGATGATTTAAACAAATTACAGCTTATTCCTTCTAAAAGAGGAGCATAAATACTGTTAATCAATGGCCGTAAATATTACCGGAAAAAAGTGTACAAAAAATACTCCCAATCTTTGTGGATATGTGGTAGTACACTAGCATGCAAGGGAAATGTTACACAGGACTCCGGCTGGAAAGGTATTATAAAAAGCAAATACCATGTAACGTAATGCATAACAAATATAACAAAAGAAGTAGTAATAAAAAGAGATTGCTGGTTTAAAAAAGATGTGCAAATAATTACGAACCAATCCAGAAGCAGTGTACTTAAATGATATGATTTTCAGAAAAAAAACATTCATCTTCACTATTAACTTCCAAAATTCAATATTGATAAATCTTCGGCATATCGACAGAGAAAAAAGAATCTAGAAGTCTACTTTTTTTATTTAAGAGTTGACTATAATTACTCTTGTCGATTGACTAGGTACTCTAGAAGAATTAAAATTAAAATATTGTACGCCCGAAGAATGTCAAATACTAAGGCAATTTGCCGATTTCCTACTCGTTGACGACAACTGCGATGGAAAAACGGTATTATTGGTGTTTGCTTAAAGTGATTGTAAAATCTAGATAAACAAAATACACCACTTCACTGCGGATGGTACTTTCAAGTCTTGTCCTCCTCCATTTTCACAAATTTTCTCAATCTTTCTTATAAAATAGGTATGAAATATGCTGTTATTTTATTTTATGTTGCTTAAGACTTTAAGATTTTTAATTGATGTTTGGAAGCTACAACTCAAAAACGATTAATTTGATGTTTTTTTTTTCTTTTACTTCGTGCATATTTTCCTTATAAGTGTAGATATATTTGTGAAAACTTTACTGGCTTATGATCTACCTTAATTTATTAACTTTATGTGTGATTAATGCTGTTTGTTTTCCTTAATAAAGAAATAAATAAATAAATTTACAGTTTGCACGGCTTAAATAAACGGCTTTAACAAAAACATAAAAACGTATGAAATTTTGCTGAGTGTAATAAAATCACAAAGGTCGGATTGAAATCCCAATAAATAACTTTAGACTTCGAAAGCTCTGCAATGAAAGCTTTCACTTATATATTTCCCGATATTGTTGTCAAGGCTGTTGGTTTTACTTCACTTAAATAAAAATCTTTGAAAAAAAGCACGAGATCTAAAACTTAGATTGAGACTAGGCCGAAGACATGACTGTAGCACGGTATGCTTCAACAGCGTATTTACCCATGAGTTAGATCTATGAAGAATTCCGAAATATATATTAAACATAACTAAGACAACGACGGAGACAAATAAATTTCGTATCTACTAAACGAGATTGTATATTCCGATAAAGTTGGCTATGAAACGGTTCGAAGAGGATTTGTTTCTTTTTTTTAAACAAATAGATACATCTATACAGATTTTATATATTTATTAAAAATATTGAATTACTGTTAAAATTTACTTCTATAACAGTGTGGATTAACGTGGTTTTGCCAAAAAACTAAAACTTTTTTCCACAAGATTACACGACTAAAACCCAGTTAGAGGCGATGGTTCGTTATCTAACGTGTTTTTAAATTAGGAACGCATACAACTTGCTTGAATGTTAGCAGTTATTGCAAAGTTACAAAACGGTTACAGTCCAATAACGTGCTTATTTAAAGTTTTTCAGTGTAATCTGCTCACAACTACAAATACTATAAAATTGTTAAGTGACTTAGCCGTTATTTAGCTATGTTCTGTTTGTTATGCAATGCTAAAGAACGGCTAAGGTAAACTTAACGGTGTTTTAAGTGTAATATCGTTGGTAGTTTAGTAATTATTTGCAACAGTAAAACACAAAAACCTTATTATCAAAATAAATATTCATTCTTTTACGGAGTAATGCAATAAAAAAGCAAGTATAAATTTAGTTTTAATTTTTACGTAAAAGAAATCTGGAATAAATATACACATCTCCTAGAAATTTTTATTTTAACGTTTTTTGCTCATATCTCAAAACTATAATTTGTGGGTTAGTTTGGTTTTAGACATAGGACGGCAGAAGTATAGTGTCTACATAACAGTTTTATTTGTGATAATCCACATCGAAAGGGACCTTATGGCGGCAGGCGCTTACGTTACACCTATTCACTATTGTATTGGAACAGCGGCAATAAAGGCGTAAGTGCCGGCCGCCATAAGGTTCCTTTCAATATGGATTATCACATTTGACGACCAGCTTTGCTGGTAGTGACCCTGATGCCTACGAAGATGGAGGTCCCGGTTTCTAATCCCGGCCAGGGCATTTATTTGTGTAATGAGCACGAATATTTATTCCTGAGTCTTGGATGTTTTCTATGTGTTTATGCATGAATTTATCTATTTCAGTATGTATATCGTCGCCTAGTACGTATGGTACAAGCTTTGCTTAGTTTGAAACTAGGTCGATTTGTGTGAGGTTCTCCACAAAATATTGATTTATTTATTTATCGTATGGTAATTATGACTGAGACATGAAGGGTTAAACGTTACCATCCTAGAAGGCAAAATAGAGGGAGAGGAAGACCCAGAATACCATACATGGCACAGATGAAGGAATGGTGCTGTAGCCACACATACCAGGAAGTGAAGACGAATGCCCAAGATAGATTGGAATAGAGAATGCTGCAACGACAGAGGACCAGGCCCTCTTAATATTGATGATGATGGTAATTATTTCGAACCGTGAGATCTTCGAGAATACAGTCGATCTTCGGTTGCACCACTCAGGGGTCACGTGTAGGGTAACCGATCGACCTCCCTTGTCAAGTAAGTGCGCCAGCGCCTCAAACTTGGCTTAACGACTGCTATCATAGACAGCAGCCGGACCCAACTTAACGTGCCTTCCAAAGCACGGGAGCGCTCAGTCAGTATCCACTTAAAGCGGTCACATATCCGAGAACTTAAGTAAACTTAGTGGCAAAGAACAAAAACGAATTTTCAAAAATATGAGGAAAAAACGGTCAAGTGCGAGTCGAACTCGCGCACGCGCGGGTCATGCTTTAAAACCGTACCGTAAAAATATTGAACATATACCGCACTGTAGCGTAGTCCCGTTTTGTTCGGAATAAAAGGAAGACATAAGTTTCCGCAAGACTCGTAAATATTTGCAATTATTAGCTCAGGTATTGCAAAATAGTCAACACATTGTTCCAATTAGATATTAACCCGCGTAGAGCAACCAAAGAGTGACATTTCGGAGACCTCACGCTACACCAGCGCCTCTAGCGGCGAATTCATACGCGGCAGCCCTCATTCACACCCTGTTGTCCGCCATAATATGACTTATGATTGAAAGGGTCGATTATTAGGGAAAATTACAGATTATTTATAATAAAATATTCACACTTTAGAAGTGATGAATATATTCTTGATGACAGCTTATAAGCGGGTGAATGTAGCATCCTGAATAAGGGAGGGGAGTTGAAGCATATCGCTCTAACATATATGTACGTCACGCTCTAAAGATTCTGAATTCAGGACAATGTACACCCGCTTTAAGTTACGTTAATACATTTCTGAATCCCGGATTAATCGAACACGAGTAAGCAGAACAATCTGAATAAAGACCTCTAAATACAAAGGTCGTAAGTAAAACATTTACCTTACGCAGATAAGTCCTTTTGGGTAAAACAAACCATCAACAATTCATCTGAAACACAAAACAATGTTTATATTCGGAGGGTGTCCAGAATAAATAAAATAATAATAATAATAATAATTAATGCTATTAGATAGAATAGCGTATAACAAATCATAACGAAACACAACATAAATCACAATTAATTCATATAGCAAGTTACAGCTAATTAACAATATTTTAGTATAGTTAATAATAAATTTATGTATACTGATACAAAAATTAGTCATTATTGAGAGTAATGTTCTCATAATCGGTCGAGAAGAATTCTTCTAGGCTATACAGTGTTTTCTCAAGCAATAGTCGTTTTACATGATGGCGAAATGAGATGTCCTTAGTGATTGTTTTAAGGCTTGCTGGAAGTTGGTTAAATAATCTTTGACCAATCAAATTCGGCAGTTTTTTTGAGATTTTAAGTCTGGAAGAGGTTATTTTTATGTCATGAACATTTCGCATAGGTCTTATACTATTTTCACCTCTCCTTTGAAACTCATTTGGGTTACGTTTTACATACATCAATACTTCCAAAATATAAGTTGAGACAGATGTTAAAATTCCAAATTTTTTAAAGAGTTCCCGACACGAATCTCTGTTCTTTGCATAAGCAAGTACTCTAATTGCACGTTTCTGCATTTTTAGTATGCGCTCATAATCCGTTGAGTTGCCCCAAAGTATGATCCCGTAAGAGAGCTGGGAGTGTACATACGCGTAGTACGTCTCTTTTAAGCAACTTTCTGATACAAGTGGTCTTAATTGTCTTAGAGCATAGGTTCCTTTTGATAGCTTGCTACATAGTGAATTTATATGGTCTTTCCATGACATTAATGGGTCAATATGAAAGCCGAGAAGTTTAACACTTCGTTCATTTTGTATTTTGACACCATTTGGTAGTGTAATGTCCGTTTTCTCTATGAGCCGATTTTTAGTTTCAAATATCATGATATTTGTTTTTTCTGCATTTAGTTTCAGGCCATTTATTGCGAACCACTTACTTAATATTGTTATTGTATTTCCTATAGTTACTGACAACAAAAGATAAATGGAATTACAATGCGTTTTTATTCACATTATTGTCAGTTGATTTGAAAAAATGGTCTGCAATCATACAGTCAATGAATTTTGTCTACCTATATAATATATCATCATCCTCCTTAGCGTTATCCCAATATATTTGCACCCTAAAGGATGCCGGGGGTCCGCTAATTATCTATATGTACCTATCAAAAAGTACCTTTTAGTGGAGTCTATAAGGCGTAGTTCCTCAGACAGTCAGATAGTTTGTATTAACACCGGCAAAGATTTTCTCGCGCGCGGCTCAATCGGCTGTTTCCACATCAGAGGACAACCTAGCTTATTTGCTATCGTATTTAGATTGTTTTTGCGGCGACGTAACCTGAATAATAGTAAGACAGTTTACATTGGTCAAACTGCATTAATGGCCATCTCTGCGTGCCTCAGAAAACATGGCTGTATGCTGTAGAAACACGTGGCAATCTCAATATCACTATTAGAATTACGATTTGAAACGGGATATTTACCATGTATATTTGTATTTTTGAGTTCCCGATATCGAAAAACACCTTTTGGAGGCAGAAACAAATCATTGGATTGCACAACCCTCAGATCCTCTCGACAGAACGCCATTACATACCTAGGTTGGTTAAGGAAGCCATTGAAATCCAAAGGCATAAGAATTTCAACCGGGAAGATGGGTTTCAACTGTCAAGTGTCTGGCATCCAGTGATCCGAAAGTTCTCAAATCGAAAAGAGACTGTTTCCGGAAATAACTCGCGTATTGATACTGTGAGTGTGGTGTGTCGTGACCGTAATCGAGTTTCAAGTGACAAGGCGGACGGTGGTAGTGACGGTGACACTGTGCGAAAAAATCGAACCAGGAAGAGGGTAGATCGCTATGGTGTGTGGGTAGACCACAACTAAAACTCGCAGCACGTCAGTTAATCCTTGATAATGGCGCTTGTAACAGTGCCGAAATATCGGGAACTCAAAAATACAAATATACATGGTAAATATCCCGTTTCAAATCGTAATTCTAATGTAAATGACCATGTAAGCTTGAAATCAATATCACTATCTACTTGACTCAGTGGCGTGCAGTCCATAAAGACAAAAAGACATTGCCTACCCTGTCATTGTGACAGTCATATATTTATCTGGGTATTATAATCAATAAGTTTAATAAGCAATCCACAATGGATAAATCACAAAACCATAAATTAACGTTAACGCCATCTATCGACTCCACAAAATAAAATTAGTTTCGATTATCCCAATTCCAACGGGATGCGACGGCAATGGAACCAATACAGTATCACGCTGCACTAGCGCCGCGGCCGACCGCGGTGAAGGCACAAACTATTCCTGCCTAGATTTATCTATGTGTGCGTGTGTAGCGACGCAGATACACTGTAGTGTGCACCCCTATAACACGAGGCATTCAACAACAAAACTCACGCACACAAACGCACAGGGTAGGCAGTGTCTAATCCCGAGCGCCTACGAAGCTTTACGAACTACCTACTACTCCGAGCCGAGCGAGTTAATTACACGGCTATTTGAAATAGTTACATTGCTCAAATAATTTGTGCAAAAAACAATAATTACGGTAACCATTTCTTTTTTCCCGGATATATTTGAATGACAAAATTTATTTATTTTTTCTTCTTGGTCGCCATTGTTTGTTGTGTTGAGTATTAGTGTTCGGTTCGAGGTGAAGGATAATTTTCACTGTGAAAGTGGCTGTAGTAGTGGTGTGTGCGTACTAAAAAGATAATGCGTTTGCAAAACTTTATTTCGTAGAAAAAAAAACAGGTTATAGAGAAAGGTGTACTCCGCACCGGAATTGGAATTAATACAAATTAAAGGAAAAGTGACACACACTTAAATTTAATAACAAACAATACGATACCTATCCATGGCTAACAGGTTGTGTAAATAACAATCGCCGGTTTTGCTTCCCGTGTGTGTTATTTACTAATAAAAAGCGCCACTTTGAATATCCACAAATTGATAATGTCTATAAAATCAATCGATATATGGATATTGGAGGTGGAAAATCTCACCCATCGATGACGACGCAATGCAACAATTTTGGTTAGTCAATAGGTACTCAATAGCTTTAAAATATTTGCCATCAGATGTGTATCAGTTGTGGACAGCTGTGTTATGAAAGTGTGCCCTCACTACAATAATATGTCTTTTTTTATCATGTTCCTGTTTACATTGTGATAATTGCGATAAGTTCACCCTGATTCCGATGACTACACTTTACGGTCACTACAGATTAATTGTGTCCATTTGGCATGACGGATGCATAGCCATGTGTTAATACAATAAATTTACTTGTTATTATTTTTTAATTTCTTTAGGATAACAAATATAAACAACAATATAAATTGACAATAGAAAAATTAACAATAGAAATTGTTAGTAATCTATGATTATTACTAACAATTTCTTGTAATGTGTATATATAAGGTATAAAGTAGATGCCCGTCGTCCGAAATATGATTTCATTTCATTTCATAAAATTTAGCTTTTGCCTAGTTTTTCAACCTAACCTGTCATGTCATACGTACTATATCTATAGTTACTGACAACAAAAGATAAATGGAATTACAATGCGTTTTTATTCACATTATTGTCAGTTGATTTGAAAAAATGGTCTGCAATCATACAGTCAATGAATTTTGTCTACCTATATAATATATCATCATCCTCCTTAGCGTTATCCCAATATATTTGCACCCTAAAGGATGCCGGGGGTCCGCTAATTATCTATATGTACCTATCAAAAAGTACCTTTTAGTGGAGTCTATAAGGCGTAGTTCCTCAGACAGTCAGATAGTTTGTATTAACACCGGCAAAGATTTTCTCGCGCGCGGCTCAATCGGCTGTTTCCACATCAGAGGACAACCTAGCTTATTTGCTATCGTATTTAGATTGTTTTTGCGGCGACGTAACCTGAATAATAGTAAGACAGTTTACATTGGTCAAACTGCATTAATGGCCATCTCTGCGTGCCTCAGAAAACATGGCTGTATGCTGTAGAAACACGTGGCAATCTCAATATCACTATTAGAATTACGATTTGAAACGGGATATTTACCATGTATATTTGTATTTTTGAGTTCCCGATATCGAAAAACACCTTTTGGAGGCAGAAACAAATCATTGGATTGCACAACCCTCAGATCCTCTCGACAGAACGCCATTACATACCTAGGTTGGTTAAGGAAGCCATTGAAATCCAAAGGCATAAGAATTTCAACCGGGAAGATGGGTTTCAACTGTCAAGTGTCTGGCATCCAGTGATCCGAAAGTTCTCAAATCGAAAAGAGACTGTTTCCGGAAATAACTCGCGTATTGATACTGTGAGTGTGGTGTGTCGTGACCGTAATCGAGTTTCAAGTGACAAGGCGGACGGTGGTAGTGACGGTGACACTGTGCGAAAAAATCGAACCAGGAAGAGGGTAGATCGCTATGGTGTGTGGGTAGACCACAACTAAAACTCGCAGCACGTCAGTTAATCCTTGATAATGGCGCTTGTAACAGTGCCGAAATATCGGGAACTCAAAAATACAAATATACATGGTAAATATCCCGTTTCAAATCGTAATTCTAATGTAAATGACCATGTAAGCTTGAAATCAATATCACTATCTACTTGACTCAGTGGCGTGCAGTCCATAAAGACAAAAAGACATTGCCTACCCTGTCATTGTGACAGTCATATATTTATCTGGGTATTATAATCAATAAGTTTAATAAGCAATCCACAATGGATAAATCACAAAACCATAAATTAACGTTAACGCCATCTATCGACTCCACAAAATAAAATTAGTTTCGATTATCCCAATTCCAACGGGATGCGACGGCAATGGAACCAATACAGTATCACGCTGCACTAGCGCCGCGGCCGACCGCGGTGAAGGCACAAACTATTCCTGCCTAGATTTATCTATGTGTGCGTGTGTAGCGACGCAGATACACTGTAGTGTGCACCCCTATAACACGAGGCATTCAACAACAAAACTCACGCACACAAACGCACAGGGTAGGCAGTGTCTAATCCCGAGCGCCTACGAAGCTTTACGAACTACCTACTACTCCGAGCCGAGCGAGTTAATTACACGGCTATTTGAAATAGTTACATTGCTCAAATAATTTGTGCAAAAAACAATAATTACGGTAACCATTTCTTTTTTCCCGGATATATTTGAATGACAAAATTTATTTATTTTTTCTTCTTAGTCGCCATTGTTTGTTGTGTTGAGTATTAGTGTTCGGTTCGAGGTGAAGGATAATTTTCACTGTGAAAGTGGCTGTAGTAGTGGTGTGTGCGTACTAAAAAGATAATGCGTTTGCAAAACTTTATTTCGTAGAAAAAAAAACAGGTTATAGAGAAAGGTGTACTCCGCACCGGAATTGGAATTAATACAAATTAAAGGAAAAGTGACACACACTTAAATTTAATAACAAACAATACGATACCTATCCATGGCTAACAGGTTGTGTAAATAACAATCGCCGGTTTTGCTTCCCGTGTGTGTTATTTACTAATAAAAAGCGCCACTTTGAATATCCACAAATTGATAATGTCTATAAAATCAATCGATATATGGATATTGGAGGTGGAAAATCTCACCCATCGATGACGACGCAATGCAACAATTTTGGTTAGTCAATAGGTACTCAATAGCTTTAAAATATTTGCCTACCCTGTCAAAAAACTCTGTGCACGCCACTGACTTGACTTGATCCTACTAAAGAGAAATACATTCGCGAAAAATACGGCTCCTAATCTGCGTTGCAAATACCCGACAGAAACTCAACCATAAGTTCCGCTCTTTGTTTTAATGTCAATCGTTTTAATATTCGACCCAGTTTAGGGCAGATTTGATCCCCTGTAAAATTCGCTCGCAAAAGTGTCCTCGTCAAAATCCTTAGCAGAATAACGACATATTTGGGTCGTCGTCAGTTGTAAATACAAAAGTTGTCCTTCCGGTGGTCAATAGTTAACGGCTTACGTACATGTAAGTTGTGTTTTTATAATATAATATGGATTTATAGTTACGGAAACATCGTTTATGCTAGTTACTAGACCAATCCACAATTAAGCTTTTTGGCCCTTAACTTCAAATATCAAATATCAAACGTTTATTGCATATCACATTTATACATGAGCAGCGGGGTAATCACGTAACTTTTGTACTACCGTTAGGTAGATTTTAATGTCAAATTTTAATTGTCAGCTCATACATTTATACTTCAAAATTGACAGTAAAATCTATCTACCGTTAGTACATAACGCTACGTGATTCGCCTGCAGGTGGAATTACAATATAAGTATAGACACATGTGATGCCCTGCAAGGGCACAGCAATTTGAGGGGGCTACTATTTGAACATAATGTTTACTTACACATATAAATTTTATATCACATTAATACAACACATGAAAGATGGCGATAAGTAGATTTTCAAAGCGTTATAGATATATAAACTTATTTGAATTATTTATTTATTTATTATATTATAGGCATTATCTTCGAAATACTCGCTTAAGTTGTAAAAACATTTATTAATGAGGTATGCATTTTGATGTTTGATAAATAGCGTTGTTTTGAGCTTTTGATATGTCCACCGAAAAGACGCGCTAAATCTGAAAATGATGCATTTAAACTACGAAGTATTCATCATTGTTATGAAATATCCTTTTTATACCAAGAATGCATTAAAAATTCGTGTTTCATCACGATAAACAAGCAAGCTCGGGCGACCGTCGCCAACTTTCTTAATAAATAAGAATGGTATTTCCGTGCTAATTCCAGTTGGTAAACTTTTGGTGACCTTGTCCGACTGACACGAATGAGATTCCAATCATGGTCCTTCGAACCCGGTAGTCAAACTGTGCTACTGAACTGGAAATTATTATTTTACAAGTCTGTACAACCGGCCAAGTGCAAGTCGGACTCGCGCACGAAGAGTTCCGTACAATCTATAAAAACGGCAAAAAAAAAACACATTTGCCCCCCTAAAGGAGCCCCTTTAAATATTTATTTTATTTTATTTTTAGTATTTGTTGTGATAGCGGCATCATAGTCCCTATTCGTGCCGGTACCGCCGCACACCGGGTAGAGGCAGTCCGACCCAAGTCGGGCCTACCTGAGTTTCTTGCTGGAATCTTTTCAGCTAGGCTAGGTTTAGTGAACCAGCGACAAAACTCCCAGTAACTCCATTCCACTCACACTCTCAGATTCGGTTGTAACCGTTCAACCAATCTCACTGGAGCGCAAACTCTTAGAGTATTCCAGTGTTCCAAACCACACGCGTGGTCATGTCGGAGGTTTTCCCCTGGATATTCCCCAGGCTCCTCTTCAACCGCGCACTCCTATCGCTATATTGGACACAGTAAGGTTTAAAAAACAAAAATAAAAATTTTAAAAAGTTTCATCGATCTACCACTGCCATTACGCGGAGTTATCACTTACGTTTGTCAGTAAAATTACAACATTTTGTCAAAAAAACATTAATTTTAAGTATCATACATCTATATGTTTAATACTTGACAGTAGCCCCCATAATTTAATGCCGTGACATGCCCTACCTTGAACTTGTGGCTTCCATTACTATTTAAGTACTTACCTACATAAGTAGTATGTTCTATCGACATCACAATTAACTGACCATCGGTGAACGTTATTTCAACGAGATAAGGTATACTAATGGTCAGGTCAATGAGTAGTATGTAGTTGATAGTACAGGCTGATTATATAAATTTCGGGCCGTTCAACAGTATCCTATACAATTACACCATTTAAGTGTTTAATATTTAAAAAATAACTTTTAATAGTCCTTATCAGTTAAAACACGCTCATCTATTTAGGCGATTTACGATTGAATTCAGAAGTATCTTGATATTTTTTCAGGACTAGAACAGGACCATTGCGACCTAATGTCATAAATAAAAAAATTTCATTAAGTAATATCGTTTCAAACATCATTAAAAATCGACCATTTTCAAGCTAAATAAAATAAAAAATGGCTATGTTACTATCTAAAACATTAATAAAATCATCGTATCCTTTAATCTCTTTATTGGTATTATAAATAGTTTTATCATAAATTGAAATCAAACATTTTAAAACTAAGGCCTCTTAATTCGAATTTCAACTTTCTTGAGTCATTTTGTCACTACATGTAATGCAAAAACCCGTACGGCTAGAAGATGTTGATACCCGTTCACAAGTCAGCTCGCGACTATGGATGTTGTGATCACAGACCATCAATTTAACTAACGTCGCCTGTGTACGTACTTCGCGTGCCAAAAAGTAGTCAAAACGTCAACCTTCTACGCAGTCTCGCTCAGTCCTCCTTGAACGGTCATTGCCGCGAGACGTCAACCGAAATACGCAAAGATGACTCGTTGTTCAGTATTGAGTTATAGAAACTGTTCAAAAAATGCTGACCCAAATAATGGACATGTTTCCTACCACAAATAAGTAAATTCCTTCTAAAATTATGCTTAATTCCATTTTAAAATCAATTATTTTAGATTTGTCGTAGTTGTAATATGAAAAATAGTCTATTTGCGACAGATGTACGATTACAAGAATCAGCCTGTAACTTTCCACTATTGATTAGGTTCGGAAAAGTAGAACCATTACTACGTATCGACATAACTACATGTACACAATACTCATTAGGTTACTAACCGCATGCTGTTATTGCGTGAATCGGAAAATGATGTCTATTTTAGGGTCCCCTAGTCAAAATGGCGAAAACGGAACCCTTATAGTTTCGTCATGTCTGTCCGTCCGTCAGTCCATATGCCACAGCCAATTTACTCGGAGACTATACGGACTACATGTATGCAATTTGGGAGAAAGGTGTATTCTATGAAGCGCTACATAAAAATGATGTAAAATCATGAAAACATATTAAATTGGTGAGTTATTAGCTGTCAAAGTCGTTAAAAGTGAGTTCAAGCAATTTGAAACATTAGGATCAGATCAAGGTAACTGCGGATACTCTAAGGAATCATTATTTGAATTTAAAGCTCCTGTTATAGACCACACCCTGTATGTATGTATATAGGCTCAAAAAAAACTTGAAACAATGTGTACTGTGAGGGGATGTTCTTTTTGATAATGGTTCTACTCTAATGCCTCATTCTCTCAAGTCATGTATCAAACAGGGATTGTTGCCAATCTTCGCAATTTGGACGATTAACGCAAATCGATATTGGCACGTCATTGGGTAACATCGGTCATGCATTACACTGCTAAATTACGGACAATGGCAAGTGGCTCTACAATCGCGACTGTACCTATCCACTTCTAAGGCACAAACTATAAATAATTTATTTATTTATTTATTTATTTAGGCAAGGTAACAAAATGTAAATTATTTCAGACATATACAATAGCTTAATAAGACAAGTGTTAAATTTACATTTCAATAATAACCAAGCACAACTTTCTAATGACATGC
This sequence comes from Epiblema foenella, assembly GCA_963556455.1. Lineage (NCBI taxonomy): Eukaryota > Metazoa > Arthropoda > Insecta > Lepidoptera > Tortricidae > Epiblema > Epiblema foenella. The sequence continues at coordinate 21,352,858 of OY747103.1, read as the reverse complement.
TAATAACAAATTATAAGAATTAAATTTAATGAGATCATGGATTAGTAAATTACTTAACTATGAGACAATCTTTAACGCTATTTTTGAATGAGTTCAGACTTAAACGAAAAATATCAACGTCTTTACAAATTTTATTATAAGATGTGGACATACGTGCCAGTGGACTATTTTGAGTGACATTGTTGGAAGCTACAGGTACTAGGAACTGAGCAGGGCTGCGACTTGGTTTAGGATATACCCGAAAGTGTATGTTACTGACGAGATCGGAGTCTATCATATTATTAATAATTTTATATAGTATTACTAATTCGTTTACGCTTCTTCTGTTTTGCAAACTATCCATTTTGAAATGGCGTAATCTATCTTGGTACGTCAGTAGTTTTCGTTTAAGTCGCAATATATAATAGTCATTTATACAGTGGCGCTGCTTTGGCCTGAAATAATTCAGTTAGCGGGATCAGACTCAGTCTAACAAAGTCATTAATTATGCAGCTCTGCAGGGGTAATATGACCCGGATCTACCGACCTTCCCAATCAGAGTCAGAGGGCATACCGCGAATCACAAACGAAGTTTTCCCTCTCTATCGCACATACATACGAACGTGCAAGTACAACAGAGAGGGTGAACTTCGTTTGCAGTTCGCGGTAGGCCTTCAGATTGTTTATTGGAAAATAAATACATTTACAAGTCTATATTACAATATTAAACTCTAAGGATGGGACCAAACCGTCTGTAATCGTAAGCGGTATAGTAATTTTGACAAGTTTCTATAGGATGACAGCTGCCGGCGCCATATTTGATGATGATCGGCCTGTGATCGTATGTTGCAAGCGAGCCTAAGACACACAAGTTTAAAGATTTGTTTAGTATGTAACATACAGAGTCAACGATCCCTTTGCAGAAATTCGTTTATATTATAACATGCCAGTTCGGTGAGTGTCGGTGATTCAACTATGTTACTCCCTTATTCATAAACGTCTATCAAACCTTTATTAGTTAACTAGCCGCTAAAGTTCGTTTGTCCTATTTGTCACTTTGACATTTACGTTTGTGAGAAAAGGACAAAGAACACTTTAGTTAGCAGACGTTTGTAAGTTTTATGAATAAGGGGGTATCTCTACAATGTTTTTTGTCCCATTCTCACAAACGTAAATGTCAAAGTGACAAATAAGGACAAACGAACTTTAGCGGCTAGTTCACTAATAAAGGTTTGATAGACATTTATGAATAAGGAGGTTAGTGTTTATTATTTCCGACTATGTAAATTTACTCAGAAGTTAAAGCAAATCCTTTCGTGCTTTCTAGTGAAAAGGTCTAAAAATAACCTAACAAAACTTCTTGAATTTAAACTTTTGCGAATTATGTTTAAGGCAAGGCCAATTCAGAGATCTAGCGAAAATACTGAAGTTTGATCTTCCTGTGTGAAGAAGTAATGTAGAATTACACTACACAAAAATTACTATGGACTGAAAAAGAAACAAAATAACCGAACAAAATATTGAAAATTGCCTTGGACTCAAAAATCCTAACTTTCATCTTAAAAATAAACTATCATGCTTATCAACGACAGTGATATGTTTTTTTTTTACATAAAGTAAAGCTTTTTTATTGTTCTAAAACACTAACCGGATAGAGTTTTCATAAGTGATCCAGTGTTCCAAAAATCAATTAAAATGTACAATTTTTTTACGAAATCACGCGCAAAACCTCCGTAGAGAGCGGGATGGTTAATTGCAAACTCACGCGTGTTAGAGGGGATCGGTTTGCTGCCGTTTAGTTACACCCTTATTTACACTTCTCAAAGACAAAAACAAACACAACACAAAAAGTATTAATCCAAATATAAGCTAGTAAAAGAACAATATGTACTTGATTAATCATCAATCCATTTATTTTCAAAAACGAAAAAAATACGAGAAATAAGCAAAAATAAAAAAAAAAATCCCTTAAAAAGATACATAGTATAGCTACATCGCTTGCTGTGATGAATAAAGGTGAATACCTAAATCAGACGCGGGCACCCCCGCGCGGACCATCCGAGCGCGCCACCCGCCCTGCCAGGGCTGCTACCGCGAATAGTATTCGAAAATTTCCCTCTCTGTCGCACTTGTAAGCTTGCACATAAGTGCGACAGAGAGGAACAACTTCGTTTGTGATTCGCGGTAGCTATCCATGCCCTGTACTCCGAACTTTGTATCGTGCCGTCCCTTTCACTCTCGTGTGAAGTTATACACTAATGAGTGACAGGGACGGAACGATACGAAGTTCGTAGCCCTTAGGCACAGGGAGCAAAATTGTAGTTTATAAAATCAATATTAAACATTAAAAAACTGTATTATAAACGGGTTGCTTTATTGAGCGTTGAAGAACGAATAGATTGGGCTTCATTACATAGTATAAAACAAAGTCGCTTTCTCTGTCCCTATATCCCTATGAATGCTTAAATATTTAAAACGACGCAACGGATTTTGATGCGGTTTTTTTTAATAGATAGAGTGATTGAAGAGGAAGGTTTTAATAACAACATCCATTAAATAGTGCACCCGTGCGAAGCCGGGGCGGGTCGCTAGTAATATAATATTTGATTATCCTTGTTGACTTTTGGTACTTCTATAATACTTAGTTGAGCGCTATCGCGCCCGAATTTTCTTTTGAAATGCAAATGCTATGAATAACAACTGTGGTATGCTTGGCGAACAATGGCAGATTCTAACAATGATTTGTACTTTCTTCTTTTAAGTATTTACTGAAATAGATTATAATTAATGTACTCAAACTGAGTATTAAATTATTTAGTTTAAGTAGAATACTACTTGTGTTCAGGGCTCGGAAATCGGTTTCGTCTTCATATAACTCGGAATACTGGGGTGGCCCTCAGGGCAAGTCGGGATGTCAGGGCGGCTGTCTCTCGTCCTCCATGCAGGATCTGCAGAGAGGGCTATATGTAACGCCCAAAGTAAAAAGGTGCTTGCTAAGGCACGACCAGTGATGGCCCCCGTTAGGAGGTGGAGTGTGTAGGCCTCTTCAACTGCATCTGTCTTCTTGACAATCCGGGGTTGGTTGTCGGGAGGGCATCCTTGCTACGTATTTAGGTTGTGCCAATATTTTTGGTGTTCTATCCTAGTGTTCTGTCGCAATGTACTACGCAGTAACGCAGGAGGCAGAGGTATTACTTATAGGTTCTGGTGAGTCCGAACCATCTCGGGCTAGTGCATCCGCTGGGTCATTACTGCGTGAATTGCTGTGACCTTTGATCCACCGCAGAATTATGCCGTTGTCGGTTAAATTTTTTACTCATTAATTACGTATTTTAAGTCAAAGCCTGGCTTTAGATTCATAAACAGTTCGCATGCGCATGCAGAGAGGTCGTGTCGTGTCGCGCTAAAGTGCAGCGGGCGAGGTCAATGGCCTCCCGAGGCAAAACGATGGCTAATAAAAAGTGTGCTACAGTAAAGTGCAACAGTTGCAATATTGTGATAAACGAGGTGTTATGTTTTTTGCAAAACAAACTTGAGGTGATGAACGAGGAGAATTTAATTCAAATCTGCAAGTCAGCCTTTTCGGCGGACGAGATACTGGCAGCGAAGACTTTGCTGTTTCAGGCAGTCCCCAACAGCAACATGGTTACACGTAAGAGCAGTGGGAAAGAAGTAAGAGACTTAAATGATATCATAGAACTGTTTAAGACTACGACTACTCAGGTTATGCCCATTTTCGTGGCCCGGGAGCTGCATAAACTTCCGGCAATAAATCTGGACCATATCGACGTCTCGAGGCTCCTTAAAGATATCCTGTCGCTAAAAGCGGAATGTGCCTTAATTAATTAAAAATAACTATGCGACAAAGGAGCAAGTAGATCACATTAGTGAAGAACTTGAGAGCTTCAAATCTGTAAGAAATTGTGTAAATAGTAGCCCGATGCTTTATCGCAATATAAATTTAAAGCGCGGTGCCTATCTAAGGCAGGATAGCTTCTTGTGCGACAGTGGACCCGAGGGACTATCACAAGTAACTTCACCAACGGAAAGGTCAGGCACCAGCCCGGTCATTGCCCCTAGTAACAGTGCTGAGTTGCTGAGTGCACCTCGACGCGGTGCTTCGCCGGTACGGCCTGTCTCATTCACACAGGTAGGCAGAGCGGATGAGCAGGCGCAATGTGCCGTCCCGCTCCCTCCTGCGGTACTCCCAGATAAGCGGCCGCAGGTAAGCCCGCGCGTGGAGGCGGCTACTGCGGTTTCGAACAACTCTAAAGGTACGAAACCCACTCGGGCGCATAGTGAGGCGCACTTACACGTGCTGCGCCCGGTTATCAGCAGTAAGGGCAATGCTCCCGAGTGTGTTAGCGACTCGTTTTCAAGGTCAGCACCAATGCAATATGCGGACGCGGTGCGTTTGAAAGGTAAACAAAGTGGAGATGAGTGGATTGAGGTTAAGAAGAAAAAACGCAGCAGTAAATTCATCGGTAATAGAGGTAAAGGAGCTATGGAACCGAACAGTAAATTCAAGTCGTCTGATATAAAAATTCCGTTCTACATATATGACGTAAACAAGTCGACTAGTGGAGAAGATATTGCTGAACATGTTTTAGAAAGAACTGGAGTGGTAATAAAACCAATGAAAATAAACATGAAACGGGATAAAGGCTATTCGGCGTTTAAGTTTTGGATTCCAAAGTATAAACTGTCGGTTTTCTCAGACGAAAATCTGTGGCCGGAGGGAGTGGCTTATAGGAAATTTATACGGAAGGACTTACTTGTGGACGAGGCTCCTATACGGCTTAGTAAATAATACAGGGAAATATATTATAAATAACGTTTTAGATATGGAAGATGCAAATAATAATAATAATAACTTTATAAATTTGTTGACATTTAACTGTAAATCCGTGAAAAGGTCACTGGAGGGTATAAGGCAGTTGTGTAAACAGGCAGATATTGTTGCTCTTCAAGAGTTATGGCTGTTGGATCATGAGCTACCCTTCCTGGACTCCATTGATGCGGACTTTGGGAGCACTGGAACCTCTGCAGTGGACACAGCGGCCGGCTTACTCAGAGGACGGCCGTATGGAGGAGTAGCCCTATTATGGCGGAAGAGTGTTTTTCAGTGTGTGTCGGTGATTAAGTGTCACAATCCGCGTATCTGTGCCATAAAAGTGCAGTCGCTAGACAAATGCATTCTAGTATTTAGCGTGTACATGCCTACGGACTCGACAGTGAACTTACCGCATTTTACACAGTGCTTGAGCGAGTTGAATGCTATAGTGGACGAGTATGAGGTGGACTCAGTGTTCATACTGGGGGATCTAAATGCGCAGCCGGGCGAGCTGTTTTATACCGAGTTGGCAAATTTTTGTCGGGAGGTGAAATGGCATGTTGCGGATGTGGACTGGTTGGGCGTGGGGTCGGATGCTTACACTTTTATAAGTGAAGCTCACGGCTGCCAGAGATGGCTTGACCACTGTTTGGTAACAGAGTCGGCTGCGCGAGCGGTGTCGAATGTTACTATTCGTCACGATGTCTATTGGTCAGACCATTTTCCAATGATTATTTCGTGTAATTTACCAAAAATTAATAATAGAACCGTGACATGTAATGATTGTAATGTAGAAAATAGTAAAGTAGTATGGGGTCAGAGGGATAAAGAACAGACACTAAATTATTTTAGACTTTGTAATGATGGTCTGAAAGAAATTGACTTCCCCTTGGAATTGAGCGCCTGTGGAGATAAATGCTGCAATGATGTAAGTCATAGGTTGATAATAAATAAATTGTACCAGGACATTATTTTAGTCTTAAGAACATCTGCTAAAGCTACGTGTAAGTCGGGAAATAATGGAAAAAGGAAATACATAGTGGGCTGGAACAAACATGTTAGGGAGGCGCATGGGACGGCTAGAGCTAGTTATCTGCAATGGCTGTCGTACGGTAAACCTTCTTCGGGGCCCTTTTATGATGAGATGTGTGCTTCCAGGAAACTATTTAAGGATAAGCTTAAATGGTGCCAAGATAATGAAACACACATTAAAATGAGCATCTTAGCTACTCACCATAAAGCCAAGGACTTTCCTAGTTTCTGGAAGCATATAAATAAGAACAACCCAAGGAAATCTGCGCCTACGAGCGTTGAAGGTCGTTGTTTGCCAACTGAAATAGCTGAACTTTTTAGGGAGAGCTTTAGAGTGCTTAGCCCTTTGGGAGGGGCTCAGCAGGTGCTCAATCCTGAGGAGGACTGTGTGGACCTGCAAGTGCGTTTTACGCTTAAGCAGGTGACTGACGTCATCAAGTCAATGAAGCGAGGCAAGTCACCAGGCCACGATGGACTCAGTATTGAGCACCTGCAGCATGCCGGGCCTCACCTGCCTCGTGTTCTGAAGATGCTCTTTAATCTTTGTCTGAGCCACGGTTTCTTGCCTGAGGACCTCATGAGAACGGTAGTAGTGCCGGTTGTGAAAAACAAGACGGGCGATGCCTCCGACAAGTCAAATTATAGACCCATTTCACTAGCCACAATTGTGGCCAAAATACTGGACAGTTTGCTCGACCGAGTTTTGTCAGATTTCGTGCCCTCACATGATGCTCAATTTGGTTTCAAACCTGGCTTATCGACGGAGAGTGCGATCCTGTGCTTGAAGCAAACTGTCCAGTATTATACGGAAAGAAAAACGCCAGTCTATGCGTGTTTTTTGGATTTGTCGAAGGCATTCGACCTGGTGGCGTATGATGTCCTCTGGCAGAAGCTGAAAAATGACACGAGCACCCCCATTGAAGTGGTAAACTTATTTAAGTTCTGGTATGGCAATCAGGGCAATCAGGTTCGTTGGGCGGGAGCGTACTCTGACATGTATAGGTTGGAATGTGGGGTGAGACAGGGGGGTTTGAGCTCGCCAAGACTTTTTAATCTATACATGAATGATCTTATTGTAGGGCTCAGTAATACCAAGGTCGGATGTTCGATTGCTGGTGTGTGTATGAACAACATCAGTTATGCGGATGACATGGTATTGCTGAGCCCGGCGGTAAGCGCTCTTGAAAAGTTGCTTGCGGTCTGTGAGAGTTACGTGGAGATGCATGGCCTTAAGTACAATGTATCAAAGAGCGAGTTACTGGTTTTTAAAGCGGGCAATAAAACCCCCCAATTTGTCCCGCCGATTATGCTCTGCCAGTCGCAACTTAAAAGGGTTGCGAAATTTAAGTACCTTGGGCACTGGCTCAACGAGGCTCTCACAGATGACGCAGACATGGAGAGGGAGCGCAGGGCGTTTGCTGTGAGGTGCAATATGTTGGTCCGTAGGTTTGCGAGGTGTGAAAAAGCTGTTAAAATCACGCTTTTTAAAACGTTTTGCCAAACCCTTTACACCTGCAACCTATGGACCAAGTATACCCGAAAAACGTTCGACTCCCTGCGCGTCCAATATAATAATGGTTTCAGGATGCTGTTGGGGCTCCCACGGTATTGTAGCGCGTCAGGTATGTTTTGCGAGGAGCGCACGGACGGGTTCTGTGCGATAATACGCAAGCGCGTTGCCTCCCTGATGCGCCGCGTACGTGACAGCCCTAACAGCCTCCTTGGAGCCATTAAGGAAAATGTTCACAGCCCACTATGGAGGCACTGGAACTCCATTCATATGGAGTCCAGACAAAAGGTTTTCAACCTAATGAATTAATTAGCTATAATATTGAATTGCATTTTATTTTTTGTTTGACATGTTTTTTGTATGTAATTGAAATTTTTAATTGTTTTATTCTTATTTTCTTTTTGACATTTTAATTTATTTATGATTTTTTTTTTTTTTTTTTATGAAATTTTTTAGCTAATGTAATAATGGATGAAATGTAATTTGTAAATGAAATGTAATTTTAAAATGAAATAGTGTAATTTTGTAATTTTGTGTAATTTTGTGTTGTTATATGGGCTAAGCCTGAAATAAAGAATTATTATTATTATTATATTATTATTATAAACAAAGGTATGTCTAGAGTTAGCTCGTTCGGGGAATACCTAGACAGATAATTAACAACTTTAGACGAGTTTTGCAAACTGTAGCCATCAATTTCGAACTTGTCTGAACTTGCTGTTATTATTCTCTTAGTATAAATTGGCTCAGACACAAATTGAAAACAAATAAGTCTTCAAAACTATAAAATTACCTTATTATGCCGTATTTTTCAGTGCTTTGTGTATCCTATTTTGAAATTACTAGGCACGTTCAAAGTGGTATTTAAGTATAGTGGATTTGTAGCCATAATACGACCACTCTAATGCTACTTTAATAATATTTAAATAATAAGCATTTTTCGTAAAATGATGAATCCAATTAACTAAGGAATATGCTATATAATCAAAGACAACACAACAAGTTATTAGAAATAAACAAGGAATTAAAATAAAACTAAAACTAAAATTAACCTAAATGTACCTAATCGAAAACCCTAATATAACAAACCGCTGTCAGTAGATAACGTTCCCAAAATACTGACCGCATTGCCAACTGAGGTAAATTAATTATTTTTTTACCGTATTCCATTGAAATAAGGACCAAAATGTGTACATATATAACTTTTTATGTTCTCTATAAAATATAAAGAGTTAGGTCACAAGGCGTAACAAAATTGAGAATCTTTTTGCCTATTTTAAGAGTGGAAATTAAATAGTATACTTAGAAAAAAACGTTATTTTGATCTCTTAAAACAATATTAGAAAACAAAAAAAATGTATCAATTTTCAACGTGAGAGATAACATAGGGGCGTTTTAAGGCCGGGTTTTATAAAGATCCGTTAGACCTTATGTCGGTTCGTTATGTCAAAAAATGTACGGAGTTACTGAAATTTGATCTGACATTCGGTCTAACGGATCTTTATAAAACCCGGCCTATGTCGATTAAACTCTAAGGGTCGGTTGCACCAACATACGATCACAGGCCGGTCATCGTCAAATATGGCGCCGGCAGCTGTCATCCCATAAAAACTTGTCAAACTTTCCATACAAACAGATTTTAACAAACACCCGCTTACGATTACAGACGGTTTGGTGCAACCCACCCTAAGCCCCTTACTCATAAACGTCTATTAAACCTGTATTAGTTAACTAGCCGCTAAAGTTCGTTTATCCTTATTTGTCACATTGATATTTACGTCGGTGAGAATGAGACAAAAAACATTTTAGTTAGCAGAGGTGTGTTCAGTTTTATGAATAAGAGGGTTAGTGTTTATTATTTACGACTTTGTAAATTTACTCAGTTAAAGCAAATCCTTTCGTACGTTTTGGTAAAAAGGTCTGAAAATAACCTAACAAAATCTCTTGAATTTAAACTTTTGCGAGTCATGTTTAAAGCAAGGCCAATTCAGAGATCTAACGATGATACTGAAGTTTGAGCTTCCAGTGTGAAGAAGTAATGTAGAATACACTACACAAAAATTACTGTGGACTGAAAAAGAAACAAAATAACCAAGCAAAATATTGAAAAATTCCTTGGTAAGTCAGTCAAAAAATTGTTCGGTGTTCTACCCTGCGGGGCTAGCACAACTGCCGCTGCGACGTGACGCAAGTAGAGAAAAATCTACACTCCTCTTTCTAATTCGCACAGTTCGAGTGAGACAGGAATCGCTGAGTCGCGCGAGATATGACTTGGCGGCAAGTTGTGCTAGCCCACCTGGTGTTCCGTCGCAATGTAATACGTAGTAATGCAGGAGGCAGTGGTATTATAGGTTCTGGTCCCTCCACTCTTGAGTCCGAACCATCTCTGGCTAGTAGGGCTCGGAACCGGTTTTTACTATTTTTGAAATATCTCTTAAAATATTTGTCATATCTGCATTTTTATTTTAATATTTGTTTTTGTTAAAATTTATCTATGCAATAAATGATTGAAAGTACGAAATAATATCGTAAAACGCGATTAACCGAAATTTTTAACCGGTTAATTGTATGAAGACGAAACCGGTTTCCGAGCCCAGCGGGGCTAGCACAACTGCCGCTGCGACGCGACGCGAGTAGAGAAAAATCTACGCTCCTCTTTCTATTCCGCACAGTTTGAGCGAGACAGGAATCGCCGAGTCGCGCGAGATACGAGTTGGCAGCAAGTTGTGCTAGCCTACCTGCTGCTGGCTAGTGCATCCGCTGCGTCATTACTGCGTGAATTGTTGTGGCCTTTGATCCACCGCAGGATTATGCCGTAATCGGATTAATTTTATACTCATTGAAAATTACCTATTAAGGCGTCTAAGTCAAAGCCTGGCTTTAGATTCATAAACAAAGGTATGTCTAGAGTCAGCTCGTTCGGGGAATACCTAGACAGATAATTAACAACTTTAGACGAGTCTAGCAGCCAGCAATTTTCGAACTTGTCTGAACTTGCTGTTATTATTCTCTAAGTATAAATTGGCTCGGACACAAATTGAAAACAAGTCTTGAAGACTTTAAACTTTAAAATTACCTTATTATGCCGTATTTTTTAAAAAATAACTAGGCACTTTCAACGTGGTACTTAAGTATAGCCGCTTTGTAGGCATAAAACGACCACTCTAATGTTACTTTAATGATATTATATAAACAAACAGTATTCGTAAAATGTTGAATCCAACCAATTGAAGAATATATGATATAATCATAGACAACACAACAAGTTGTTACAAACAAACAAAAAATAAAATAAATCTAAAACTAAAATAAATATATACCTATCAAAAACCCTAATATAACAAACCGCTGCCAGTAGGTAACGTTCCCAAAATGCTGGCGGCATTGCCAACTGAGGTAAATTAATTCTTTTTTTACCGTATTCCATTGAAATAAGGATCAACATTATGCCTTCGACGTACGCCCTTGTAAGTTAACGATGGAATAAAGTAACTTTTCACACCTGCTATTCAGAAAAGAGTTATTGTTGCCTTCGAATGAGGGATCAAAGATGTACTTTTCTTCCCTCATTTGAGGGCAACAATGACTCTTTTCCTCATAGAAGGTGTGAAAAGCAGTATGTGACACTGTAGTAAAATCATTTTTAAGATATTTCATGTTCTTAGCAGCGCGCCTCATAGACGGTGTGAAAAGCAGTATGTGTCACACGGCAGCAAAATTATTTCCGTCTTGGGCGTAAACACTTGAATCCCTCGCTACGCTCAAGATTCTACTTTAGAATCCCTCGCTACGCTCAGGATTCTATTGTAGAATCTTTCGCTTCACTCAGAATTCAATATACCGCCCTCGCCGTAAATATATAATTTTGCTCCCTTGAGACACAATCTACTATTTTATGTTCTCTGTAAAATATAAGGAGTTAGGTCACAAGGCGTAACAAATTTGGGAACCATTTTGCCTATTTTAAGAGTGGAAATTAAATGCTATGCTTAGAAAAAAAACGTTATTTTGATGTCTTAAAAACAATATTAGAAAATGAAAAAAATGTATCAATTTTCAATTGTATAATATGACGAACGCTTTAGCCTAGTTGGTAGTGACCCTGCCTTCGAAGCTGGAAGTCCCGGGTTCGAATCCCGGTCAGGGCATGTATTTGTGTGATGAACACGACTATCTGTTCCTGAGTTTTGGATGTTTTCTATGTATTTAAGTATCTATTTATTTATATAAGTATGTATATCGTCACTTGGTACCCATAGTACAAGCTTTGCCTAGTTTGGGACTAGGTTAATTTGAGTAAGAGTGTCCAAAAATATTTAAAAAAAAAATTATAAATATTTTCAATATTTAATTTCTGCGTGTTTGCGTCAAGCGTGAAAGATAACACAGGGGCGTTCAGTTGACATTTTAAGTCGCCTTAACTCTAAATGTGTATCATTTAAATTTAAATAATACCATTGTTATTCTTTTTCAGGTACGTCGCCCCAAAAAGATACCAAGAACATACACTGGAGTGACTTTGAAAAGGGTAATTTTGCGGTTGGTTAATACAATCTCGGTTTAAATTAACTCTGCAACGGGTACTCAATTTATTTATTTATTCCACAACAAATTAAGTCTATCATTACAGGGTAATACCTAATGCGGCAGACCAGGATATAATGTTCTTTTTCTACTCCTGTACTTTTTTCGCGACTTACGCAATCATGAACTGTAACATAAATACATACTTTATTTATTCTGTAAAAAGTCTATCTAGTCTATTGCCCAAAACACACTCCTTACCCTACTTTAATGAAAAATAAAAGCAGAGTTGGGTGCCACAGACTACTACAAATACTATGTTCAGTAGTCATTCTTCGATGCGTTCAAGTGAAACTCTTATGATTAAAATCAGTGTTGCCAACTTAACGCAACTTTGCTATAATTTTTATGAATTAATTAATGCATAATACATTATTTACTAATATGAATACATACATTTATCATATTTTTTGTGTTGTTTAACAAGTTTTATCTATTTCCGGATATATTTATGAAAATGAAACAGTTAAGATTCGATCCGGATTTGAATTCAGTTTAGGTCGGATGCCAACTCTAGCAAATTAAAAAAAAAACAAAGCATAAACAAAGTGTCATATTTTTGATTTCCCACCAAATTCTTAATTGGAAACGAAAACATTCAAGCTGATAAATTATTATATTACTTAAATAAAACGATTTTAAATAAGACGACGTTGATTCTTTTAAAAATCCATGAAGAAGTTATATAGCATTAGTGAAGAAATTGCGTAGGTAAGTTGCACAATTACTTAGGGGAAATATGGCGCATGAGAAGTCTGAAAAATACTTACTTTTTATTTGAAATGAGTCGCAGAAAAATTATTGTATGCAACGGTGTATAACTGGTATAAAAAGGCTCGTGGTGTATTTACTTGCTATGTTCGCCAAGGCTCACATCGCAACCCACACCAGTCGTCTTTTTTTACCCTTCTTATACACCAGTTGCATAATATACTATTAAAGCAACACATAAAATACGATTAGTATTAAAGATAAACAATCTAAGAAGAAGACAATATTGACATACATGCCCTTGTGAAATCATTCAGGTGGCATGTAAATACGGTCCAACCTCAACGCAACCAGGTTGATAGTGATTTAACTTAATAATGTTAAATAGTTTGCGAAACCTGAGCTTTGAAAGCTTTTATCCTCCAAAATGTAATTTAATATATAGATTATCTCATCTGTTGCTGATAGATATTAATACCTGAGGGAAATCATAAGCCGTAGGTAACGAAAGCACGCATCTTATAGCCGGTAATACTTATGCCTAGGTTATTTCAAGCTTGATAAACGTCTAGAATGATGATATTCTTTTGGAGAGCCACGACGTTCTGTCATCTGATTTCATCATGTAACCACTGTCTTTTAAGTAAGATTCCTGTAAAACAAACACGTAACATTGCAAAACAAAACTGATATTCAAATTAGGGATGACAAAAATCGATCATTATTTAAAATATAGTCGATTTTTAAATAGATTTAGATTTTGTAATAAATTGATTATAATTTTCATAGCCGATTAATTGTAACATAATTTATCAAAGAACATTGTAAGCCTCTACCTTGAATCCTTGAAAATGAGAATATTAGATGTCTACAAAGCCCAAGTAAAGACTCTGGCATTATGAGGACATTTCTAGCAATGAAGCTAATATTGAAGCCACGCCCATTAGATATCGCGGATTACAAAATATCCGGATTTGCCACATATCATGCGGCCTAATGTTATAGTTTTTTAATGAATTTTTTGCATTTATCATTAAAAAGTCACTCTAAATCGATGTTTCAACCTAAAAAAAATGTTTCTCTTTAAATTCTACTTCATGCAATAAAAGAAAAAAATTGCTCCGTTGCTATCTAAAACATAAAAGCTGCATATCCTTATCAGTATATTGGAATTACCAATATGTTGTCATAACATACTAAAAAACATTACAAATATTCTTTATTGCTCACTAAAAAATAGTACACAAAAGGAAATCATGAACATTTGGGTCCAAATCATTTAAATATTTATCTGGCCTCGTAACCTCTTGCCTGTGTCTGATAAGGATCAGTACAATCAAAAATTAACTCTTTGACAAAAAGGAAAAATACTAGTTTCTTCAGCACTGTCAGTTTCATAACAAACGAAAGGTTAACATATAATAAACGAATTTTGAAGGATCATTTGGCACAACCTTTACCACAGACATCATCCTGGCTATTTCCATAAATGTCAAAGGCACTTAACCATAAATAAAGATACCTTCGGTCGCTTAACGACATAATTGTCGCAAGTCGATACTCTCGGCGATTTTGTACCCACCTTAACGCCAACATTGGCGAACGTTGGCCATGTGATGTACGAGTATTACGAGCATTGACGAATGTTGGTAGTTCGTGATTCACCGGGGTATTCCAGGGCATTGAGTGGTGCAATAAATGGATATTCGTTTTTACATTTATGATTATGTAGCGGTAGGTATCTTTTTCATTGGTTGAAAGTATTAGTTGTTAATGTATACAAGGGGTTCTATAGACGAATTGTTGTGAATTCGAGGCCCAACAACGCTACCCTGTGTTACGCCGTAGTGTGTAGCAGCATTTTTCCGCATTGTAGCGAAAATGACATGCCAATCATGACGCATACCTAGGTGTCGTTTTCTGGATTCATAATATGATTTCTAATGGATTAATAATATAGTTTATACGTCTGTAACTGTTTAATTGCTTGTTATTTAACTCAATCCACTTCCTTCTTGTTATGCAGTGTTGCTGTTTCTGAAACAACTCAAATCAAACTTTTTATTACACACATAATAATATAATAATAGACCGTGATACGTGTATACATGCCAGTACTAATAATAGTAAAACTCATTATTATACATAAAAATTTGTGGATATATGAGCTGTAAAGTCTGTTCTTGTCTGTTTAAATTGTAAATTATGACATATATTTAATTGTTATGTTGTTTGTGACTTTAGTGTTTTTTGTGTTTCGTGGCTTCTCGTGGTCCCAAAGGAAGACCAGCGCTAGCCAATGGTTAATTTGTACTGTGTCTGTGCCACGAATAAATGTTTTTTCTTTTTCTTTTCTTTAAAGCTCGTGAGTGTTTTTTTTTTCATTTCGAAAATCACAAAAAAGATCTATTATAATCATTGCACATGCTCACAAAATTTCACGAAAATCGGTCGAGAAATGCCACCTGTAGAGGAGAACAAACCGAAATCCGTCCGCAGAAACATTCAAATTCATTGAAACAACTTTAGTTTTATTTGAATTTCAAAACAATGACTCGACAAAAAAATCTATATAATTATCACAAAATTTCAGGAGAATCGGTCGAGAAATGCAACCTGTAGAGGAAAACAAACGTAAATCTGACATGAAAGTATTTTTTTTTCGAAGCTGAAACAAAGGAGGGTCCTTTTACTCGGTCAATTACAGTCCCCTGCCGTGGCAAGTTCCGTCACCTGTCTCTTTCATTAGAACTGAATAGCAGGCAGGAGGTAGCACACCCCTGCATTATTAAAATTTTTCGCATCCCCACTGAGTATGAAATGTGGAATTCGCCTCTTGTACGTTTGAATTCGTAAGTCAAATTCTCGCGGTCGGTCACCTACAAGATGGGCAGATCTAATAAAATCCACGACAAAATGTTCCCTAACAGAGTGTGCACGCACTGCTACAAATTAACAGTGACACATATAGTCCCTATTCGTCCCGGTACCGCCGCACACCGGGTAGAGTCAGTCCGACCCAGGTCGGGCCTAGCTGAGTTTCTTACTGGACTCTTCTCAGCTAGGCTAGGTTTAGTGAACCAGCGACAAACCTCCCAGTAGCTCGATTCCTCTCACACCTCAGATTCGGTTGAAACCGCTCAACCAATCTCACTGGAGCGCAAACTCTTAGAGTATTCCAGAGTTCCAAACTACACGCGTGGTCGTGCCGGAGGTTTGGATTTTCCCCAGGCTACTCTCCAACCGCGCACTCCTATCGCTTTATTGGGCCCGGCCTATAAAGCCACAGTCAGGTTCAAAAAAAAAGCACACAATGTTACAAATAGAAAGAGAGGTGGAGAAACAAATTTTGAATAAAGGAAAAATTAAAAAATTTAGGCACCGAGCAGAATTCGAACCTGCGACCTCCCGGCACTCGCGGCCAGTCGCTCTAGCCAACTGAGCTATAGGTGCAATCGCTACCCAGCCCTAAATTCATCAACCGTTCCTTCATTTATACAAACGCCTTATAGGGGAGGCGTGGAGAGAGATGGAGAAAGCTCGCAAAAGCTGCAACTAATACGGAAGAAGGTAACCCATAACCACGACCATTCTAAGAACAGTGCACGACTGAGAGGAAGACGTACGAATTATTCATTGGAGGACCTTTTACATGCACACTAGCTTTTGCACGCCACTTCATACGTATATACTCGTTAATAGCCTTAAAGGATGTATAAAACGCCTAGACAAAATGGAATGGCAAATATGCTATTATTGTACGGGAAAACCCATACAAACTGTCATCTATTAACATAAAGGGGGTGAATTAATAAAAATGTTGAAATATTTACTTTATTATTCATAACAAGGAGTCCCTATATCAATTTTCAGACCAGTAGCACAAAATTTGCGGAAGTCTCATATAAAATTCCATCCCCTAGTTTAAGGGGTTGGGGGCTGAAAGTTTCAAATTTTAGATGATTTTTGTTGTTTGTTTACTAATACTAACTTACATGCAAAATTTTAGCTTTCAAGGACTTCAGAAAGTACCCTAAAAATTTTGATGATCATCATCAGTAAGTGACGAAATCGGTTTTTTTTTTCGACATCAATAATACTCACACTCATATTCATTTATTTTCAATGGATCATATGTTACATTACACGTCAGAAACAATGATTGACATAGATAAAAATGTCAAGGTATGGTTGATTTACAAATTATGTCAAACTGACACAGTAAAAAAGAAGTCAATAAGTAAATATCTAAATTATAAAAAGTATGCAATTAAAACTTCATATGTTTTTTAGTCCGCTACTGACATAATATCCCGAAAATTTTGTTTATCTAGTATAATCTAAACCCAATTTATGACGGTCCGAAAAACCGACGAAGCGCTTCGAAAAAAGTTAGGTAGTGCCCTTGTGCTTCGCTCTGATCGTCTTGGCGGGGGCACTACCGTGCCCCCAGATAGTCATCAATGGTGTAATATGCCTGATTACATTAAGACTTTAAATAAGCTTTTATTCTAGGAAAGGGTAACTCTAGCGCTTCCTGGGATAGTTTATTACTAGCGTATGCATTGACCCAAAAAGGATTTGCTTACCCTTCTAACGAGTTGGTTAGGGGGATAAGGAAATACTTTTAGGGTCAAACTTAAAGGCTGATATCTGGGATAAAAAATATTGTATATAAAAAAGTACCTTTGGCCCATATGAAAACGACACACTGTTAGTTCAAACCAAATATGGTACTCTGCCACTTCATAATTTAAAATAATATTATAAACGTGAAATTTTGTCAAAAACTACTAAAGGGATTTCTATGAAACTTTCCGATATTGTAGCTTAGACATCTGAATAACATTTAGGCTATAGCCTATTTCACGATTCATCCGCTTTAGGTGTTAAAAGGGGGTGACAATTTTGTACGGCGAAAAAATATTATTAAAAAAGAATTTTGTAATTTCCTAATCGTGATGATACTGTTTCCGCTTTTTTTCTAAATTCGACATCAGAAAGGGTGAAAAGGGGGTTGAAAGTTTGCATGGGGACGAATTTATTTTTTAATACGGGAAACTTGAAACTTCGTTTATAGATTCAGTATTCAATTAGAAGAAAACGAATTTCAGCTTGCTTCAAGATTCGCCCTCTGAAGCGGTGAAAGGGGGGTTGAAAGTTTGTACGGACAACCTGATTTTTTTAAGTGAGTCACTTCGTACTCGGTGGGTAAACTCTCAGTTAAAATTATAACCAAAGCAATTTTAGTAAATTCATTCCTTTAATAAATGACTGATCTCGTACAGATTAATTACGAACTTCTGCTATAACCTCAAACTCATTACCCAACTTACTAACTTTCGCAAACTTTACCTATCTCATTAATATCCTAAAATGGAGTTGATTACAAACTAACTTATCGAAACATTTCCCAAACACTGGTTCAAACATTTGCCATTCCGTATTTTCTTTATAATGGGAATACCACACGCTTCGGCGTTTCGGCGCCGCACCGCGCACTGCGGTAGCTTAAGTACGCATGCGTGACAAAACAGGCAAAAATAAACTTTATTACAAGGCGGTAAGAAGCAATAAATAAGCATGAAAAATACTTGTCACTGACGGCGAAGCGATTGAAAAAAGTGCAGTCTCATTATGTTGACATGCAAAATTGTATGGAAGGTAATCTTCGTGACTATTGTGTGGGACTTTATTTACCTACAGCTTTTGGCGAGTTATTTGGTAGCTGACGTTGAAGGTGCCTTTACTCTAGTCCATTATACTTGAAATTTCATAAAAAAATCTGTATTCGGAAGAAAAAAAAAAACGGTCAAGTGCGAGTCGGACTCGCACACCGAGGGGTCCCGTTTACAGATGTGTACTGGTTCCGATCCTATTAAATCAGGAAAATCTCAACAACATGGTGTAGAAATTTAACGCCATGGCTACAGCGCCATCTATCGGTGACTTTTGTTACAAATTTGAGCTACTGAATAACTTAGTATGTATGGTGGGTTTTCAAGGATATTTCTTTATCACTTGACCGTAGGAATTTATGAAACAAAAATACATGCAAAGGTGATTAAATTGCAAACTTAGTATAGAAATGTTTTTGACTCACCAAAATAAAAAAACACGTCTGATTCGGATTGTTATGACACTGACATAAGCGCGATCCAGACAGACGCTACATACTTTTTATTTTTTAGGGTTCCGTAGCCAAAATGGCAAAAACGGAACCCTTATAGATTCGTCATGTCTGTCTGTCCGTCCGTCCGTCCGTCCGTCCGTATGTCACAGTCGATTTCGGAGACTATAAGCACTACAATTATGAAATCTGGTAGGAAGGTATATTCTATGAACCACTACATAAAAGTGATGTGAAATTACAAAAAAATATTAAATTAGGAGGGGCACTTCATACATGTAACCGGTGGATGAAAAAAAAATGCATGCAGTCGTGTGGGATATTTATGGATGGGCCTTTAAAAATGATATGGAGGTGTCTAAAAAACTTGTTCAACCGTTGGTGAGATATTAGCTGTCAAAGGCATAGAAAGTGTGTCCTCCCCCGTCTAATTTTCAAACTATAAACTTTAAAATTCTAAAAAAATTGAGGTGGTGTGCATTAGTAAATACTTTCAACGACTTTTGGTTTGAACAATATAGGTTTTACGGTTTTGGAGTTTTCGCTTAAAAACTGTCCTAAACAAAAGGTCCTAAGTGGCGTGAGATATTGGATAGTGATTTTAAATGTGGACTAGTAGGTGTTGGTACGGAATCCTTCTATGTGCGTGGTCCGATACCCACTTGGTCGGTTTTTTTTATTTTGAACCTGACTGTGGCTTTATAGGCCTGGCCCAATAAAACGATAGGAGCGCGCGGTTGGAGGCTAGCCCGTGGAAAATCCAGGGGAAAACCTCCGACACGACCACGCGGGTGGTTTTGAACACTGGAATACCGTAAGAGTTTGCGCTGCAGTGAGATTGGTTGAGCGGTTTCAACCGAATCTGAGGTGTGATTGGAATCGAGCTACTGGGAGTTTTGTCGCTGTTCACTAAACCTAGCCTAGCTGAGAAGAGTCCAGAAATAAAATCAACTAGGCCGAATCTGTGTCGGACTGGCTCTACCCGGTGTGCAGCGGTACCGGGACGAATAGGGACTATATGTGACTGTGTTGTCGCGATCGCGCGATCGATGTCCCCGCCGGCGGGAATGCCTAAGTGTAGGCGTCATGTCCGAGTTGGACGCCGTAAGCGCAGCGTTCCATCTTTCGATGGAAGCTGTCGATTATCGGTTGAAGTGCCTCAATAACCATAGCCATTTGTCATTAGAGTTTGGACCCTCTTGTTCCTAGTTTATTTTTAAGCATATTACGTACTATTAACTAATTATCATTATGTAGATGTTTTCTTAAGTTTTTCTAAAGTCGACGCTTCCTGTAATGCATGCTGTGTTTACTTGTAATTGGTGGCGCAATTAAATGTAAACCATGTAATTTTCTGTGTATAGTGCTAATGACTGTTGTTGCCACTGTTGGTGATCCTAGATAATAAATAAATAAATAAATAAGCTGTGATTACGTCGTCCGGATCCGTGAGTGTGACCTTAGGACGCCCAACCGTGGGACCCCTAATCAGTGATCGTCGGGTTACAATAGGTCGCCGCAAGTGTCTAGGACGCAGCAACCTTGGTCATTAAAACCGGTTTTCAAGGGAAATCTTGCTGGAAATAACTGTCTACACAGTTCTTGCTCGGTTGCCTGGTTTTGGGGCTTTTTTCAACTGGTATAGGGTTTATTGAACAACCCACAAAATAATGATTTAATAATTATATTGGTTTCTAGGCAGGTTGTCATGAAGGTCGTAGCGGACATAAAACATGATATCATGGTAATAACATGGAACCTCCATTAAGGTTTTGATACGATACTAAAATATTAGTGATTGGGTTGAGCTTGGAAGTACGGTACACAATTACGAATCAGTACGGGGCCGCTATTCATTGTATAGGTAATTTCAGTGGTTTCCTTTTATGATACTTGGAAATAATAATGACTATTTTAGGCTAGGTTTATAATTCTTCCTAAAGATGCTAATGACCCCCGTGTGGTTGCCTGGTAAGAATTGCGCCACCCCATCTCTTCCCGTGGGTTTCGTAGGAGGCGAATAAGGGAAAATTGGAGGGTGGGCAGCAGCATCCTTCGATCATTACCACCATCAAACTGCGGTCGCCAACCCGCTTGCCAAGCGTGGCGACTATGGCAAATCCCCCCCAAATTGGGGGAGGCCTATGTTCAGCAGTGGACGTCTTTCGGCTGAAATGATGATGATGATGATGATGCTAATGACGTTCCGTACCAAACTTGTCTGAGGACATTAAGGTCCTCCGGGGAAACAGTTTTAAAAATAAGTTGACGAGTTGGCTTCTCGACTCGACAGATGTTTTTATAGTGTTAAGAGTTATTTAGAGTATAAGTGAGATAACTGGTAACATTATCTTAAATTTGTTAATGTATGTATATTAGTTTTGCGATTGATAATTTGTATTTGTATTTTTACTAAATTCATCGCCTCTCAATAAAATATTTGCACGCCTGCATGCAAATCACGGTCATATTCTATTATGTAAGACCTTCCTATACTGTATTCTGGCAAATAAATACTTTTGACTTTGACTTTGACATTTCAAACCCGCCAAAAACAAAAGACTAGCGTACATAAGAAAAAAAAAATATAGCGGCCAGTTTTAAAAAAGTTCAATTTTTACCATGGAGATCAGAATCTGACCTCGCAAAAATAAACAATAGCATTCTTTTTTAATGAGCCCCGGGATCCCAGGGACCGTTAGACGACTAGTTAACTTGACCTAACTTAACCTAATCGTGTGGACAACGCTTAACCACCACCACCGTAACCTAAACAGTGGCTGGATCAATTTTAGTCGCACACACCCTTTATGACGTCATTAGTGAAGTTCGCCGAGACTTCGAGTGACGAAGTTTGAATGTCACCACCAGATTTAATGGTTTGTCGCTGACAAATAATAGGTGTGCTTGTCCTGGAATCTCAAACTTTACCATTATATATTAATTAGGTTAAGACTAGTATATATATTTTTCGGTTGTCCTGAAAATCAGCGTCACGACACATCAGTCGTGGCACATGCTGAGCGACAACCTTTTTGGTGTATACCCACTTCTAATTTGTAAAGTCTTCTTTTTATCTGTATATACACCAAATAAACGTTTTTTCTTTCTTTCTTTCTTTCTTTCAAACTATTTGGTGCTTACCGAAATCGACTACTGCAGGACTATTTTACTACCTAAATAATTAATATTTTTACTAACAAAATATTTAAAAGTAATATTTTTACTGAGGAAGCTTTTGTTCGCTATAATTTAATATGAAATTATATTAACTTCTACATCAAAAGAAATTATAAAAGCTAAATTGGCCTCATGAATGAAATACAAATTCAGTTGCTTTCTGTTAATAACTTAATTTTATCTTTTAAATTTCTTTTCTTCGCTATTTTATTTTAAGATCAGAAGCAAATACCTAAAATATATATTGTTTTTTTTAACCTGACTGTGGCTTTATAGGCCGGGCCCAATAAAGCGATAAGAGTACGCGGTTGGAGAGTAGCCTGGGGAAAATCCAGGGGAAAACCTCCGGCATGACCTCGCGGGCGGGTTAGCGCTCCAGTGAGATTGGTTGAGCGGTTTCAACCGAATCTGAGGTGTGAGTGGAATCGAGCTACTTGAAGTTTAGTCGCTGGTTCACTAAACCATACTAGCTGAGAAGAGTCCAGCAAGAAATTCAGCTAGGCCCGACCTGGGTCAGACGGACTCTACCAGGTGTGCGGCGGTACCGGGACGAATAGGGACTATATGTGTCAGTGTTGTCGCGATCGCGCGGTGGACGTCCCCGCCGGCGGGAATGTTTAATAAAATATGTAGTGGTATAAAATGATGGCTGGGGTTCAGTTTCATTTGCAATATTGAAACTGAACCCCAGCCATCATTTTATGCCTTATTTGCAATATTAAGAAAGCAACCCTTGGGAAATTCCAAACTTTTCTGTGAAATGACATTACTAAAGAAAACTGGGATCATTTAGAATATGTCCTAATGGTACGGAGTTTCCTCCATATACGGGGAAACGTAGGATATCGACAGCGTCAACGAGCAGAGAAGTCCCCAGGGGAGTTCTTGGCACTGAAAGTGCGGTTTTCTATTAGTAAATAAAATGAAAATGAAATGAAATGAAAATGAAATGAAATGAAAATGAAATGAAATGAAATGAAAATGAAATGAAATGAAAATTTTATTGGTAACAATTGTTACATGTCATTTATAATATATGTATATAAATAAAATTAGTCCTAATTCTACATAATTAGGTATGCATCACTCGATATAATTGTCATTATTGTTATAAATATTACACATTATTAATTATTAAGTTAAAGCAAAAAAAAAGGAAGAAAAAGAAGAAGTGAAGGTTAGCTGGAAGAGATCCCTCATAGGGATAAGTTCGCCTTTGTACTCTAATCTTATGTGACATGTATATTGTTTTAACCTGTTATTGTGTACAATAAAGTGCTTACATACATACATTAAGTATACATCATTAATTACTTACCTAGAACAGTTAAAACAAGGAATTTCTCAGATCGCAGGTATTTGACTGATGCTTTTTTTATTACCGTCCGTGGTAAGTACAAAATGGTATGTCTCCCTCTGTCCAGAAATTAGGATTTACCGCACGGGTAGCTTGCGGTAATTGCCACTTTATGGTCAGGTATGACATACCTTAAACCGGGGTTACTTTCAAATTGAGGGGCGACTTTAATAATTCAGGTTTTATGCCGTGTTTTCCTTTTTTTTAGTTAACCTTGACTCAAGTTATACCTTCATTAATTTGATAACTATTTACTACACTGAATTAAACTAGAAATACTTAGTGATGAATATATAATTGTTTTATATGTATCAAAGTAGCCCCGTTTTTTCTTAAAGTAACCCCAGTTTACGGTATTTTTTTGAACACGAAGTTGAATTTGAAATAATACACAATTACGTAGTTATGTACAATATAAGTTATGGTGGTATTAACCGAAAATATATATTAAATATTAAACAAATTACTGTGCCTATTTAACATTTTAAACTCTCGCGCTTGGAAACATATTTAAAGGTTTGTTTAAACGGGTATTTGTGTGCGGATACTGTGTGTTGTGTGCCGTGCCCTAGACAATTAAAAACATAGTGGACGGGTAGAAAACTTTTTTCGGGTCTACCCTTCACATTTATAGACTTTTGTAGGGTATTCAAATGTTGTGTACGCATATCTCCGTTGACAACTTGCTGAGACGACAGTTTAACCGCGACCAAGACCGGTGCAAGCCGTGTCGAAACGTCGGTAACAAAGGTAAATACATAAATATCGCGTTAGACCCGTTTAAACAAATCTTTAAGTAAAACTGTGCCTATTTGTAACGTCTACTGATAAATAAAAAAAAATTGTAAGGCAATGTCTCCAAGTCTCTTTTTTCGGTATTCCGCCTATAAATAATTATTAAATATATAAATAATTATATATTAAATATTTCTATTCAATAAATAAAAAGAAGTTCTAAAATTACACGGAAGTTTTTTTAGTCCTTTCTAAATCCAATAATCCATTTTCATCAAATTATACCACACGCAATAAAAATCGTGGCCAAATTGACCTAATTTATATTTTCTTAATCTCAAAAACCCCAAGCTTAAGGCTGCACCAATTATTTTGTTTCTCAACATGGCAACATTATGCGTGACACACGCACGCCTTTAAATATTTCCTGAACCATGGCAACACTGCGTGTAAATGTTGACTGAAGAATTTGAAATCATAAGTGCTTATTATTTTTATTAGCTATGAAATATTTATGCAATCGTTATATAATGCATGCTTTTTTAGTCGAGAACCGCGTTTAAACCACGAGGCTTGCCGAGTGGTCTAAGTAAGGTTCGAGACTTAAAAAGATAATTATATAACACTACTATTTTTGCAAGTCAACGGAAATTTAAGGTTTAAGGTTTAAAGACATTATTTATTCTCATAATAAGATCTATCAATCACTTCCATGAGAACATGGTTATAGACAAAGGAAAAGATAATTATATAACACTACTATTTTTGCAAGTCAACGGTTAAGGTTTAAAGACATTTATTCTCATATAAGATCTACAATCACTTCCATGAGAACATGGTTATAGACAAATACATGTATTCGACTTGGTTGTTGTCACCGTAAGAATGCAAAATCATATTTAAGGTAGACAACACATACAGTAATATAAAGTAATAATTAAAAAATAATAGTCGTAGTGTAGGAATTAAGTCATGAAAAATATTGAAACAATACAGGTAGGTAGTGTACTAATTATAGACAAGATTATTCACCCATTCAGCTCATTTTATTTATTTACTTATTACAACCCGGAAATGCCAATGGTTTGCTAGGATATAATTAGCGAATTCCTTTTTGAATGCATTGAATGAGTTTACATTTTTAATTTCAGCCGGTATTTTATTGTACAGGATTGAAATTAATTAAACAAACCGATATAATTAAACAAACTAGTCATGTGGAAATGAACATTAGGTTCACGGGTTGACGACACGTTCTCTCTCGTCACGTGATTGGTCAAATTCATTTAAGTTCAGCAACGGCGCCACGTGATTGACCAATTTTATTATAGTTCACTAACGGCGACGCGGATTGGTTTATTTCATAAGAGTTCACTTAGAGGAGGTCCATAGAGAAAAGTATGTGATTTTAGTTAAGTAATTTCCTTTACGATTGACTTAATTCAAATATTAAAGTCGACGCGTAGAAAAATACGATTTTATGTCAAAAATCTTGACTACCTATTCATTAATTTTGTTATCATTTGGTTAAAATGGTTGGCACTCAGAATGTATTTATGTAACAAGCTTATTCAGATGCGCGGTATTAATTAATCAATTAATTTAACAAACCATTGTGAATATTAAAGCCTCGGTGCCACTCATAAACGGTCAAATGGCTGAGTTAAGTCAGTTGACCCGTCAGACATTGCCACAAACGCCACATCTAACGATCCCGGAGATTCCCGACGACAGATCTACTCATTAATAATATTAAAACAAGTACACGCCACGCTACGCTGAACCACACTATACCTTATCTAATTACAATAAAGTTGAAGAATGGTTAGTTAATTGTGTCGATGCGACTTCTACGAAAACATTCTGTCAGTGCTAACATATTTCGTGTCAATGAGAGCTATCGTTTTTGTGCTCACCAGTTGGCACCACTGTCGAGTAAGGTCCAGCTATCAAAAACTGTTATTGGTTATTATGGGCATTAGAACGAAGTTTACATTTAAATCATACTTAATAGCTTAAAACTGTACAGTAAAAATATCGAACATCCCGCATTGTAGCGCAGTCCCGTTATGTTCGAAAAAAAAGAAGAAATAAGTTTCCGAAAGACAAAGCTGTCTTAAAGCACTGACAGTCATTGACCCGTAACGCATATTTGCCATAATCAACCTCAGGTAGTGCAAAATAGTCACCATATTGTTCCAATATAATCCAGTATAACCCGCGTAGCGCAACCACAACGACGACATTTAACATTTCAGAGACTTCATGCTACACTAGCGAAGGGTTCATTACTGTAATTATGTTGGTTAAATGCGCCGCTAGATGGCATCTACGTCAAACTGTGAATCGAGATTTTACCTTAAATAATGACCGTCTTTTTGAATTTTGTTCGAACTCTCAGTACGAAAAGTTATAGCTGCAATGCAAATTTGCTTCATCGAATCATTCAGTGTACTGAAGTCTAGTAAATTAAATAAGTCTTCTGAATACCTTCATATATATTCCAAACCCAATTGTCATGCAAATCACTGTCTTTTAAGTTAACGTTGATTACAGATCGTTCAGTTGAGTACTTCTGTTTCTTTCATCTGTTTTATTCAAACGTTTTGCTGTGAATGTGACGTTGAATCTTATGTAATGCTATTTTATAATGTTCACATAAACATAATCATAATAAACATCATAACGTTCATGTAATTTATAAACTTACCTCAGACCAGAAAGAAAATATATTTAAACCCGGTTGAAACACACTCATGTTTATGTGAGGAAAATATTTGCTGTAAGTACATAGTTATTGTTTTGTATCATACTTCACCCGATTTTAGTACGATGTCTTCGTTAGTTTATATATACCGTAAACTGGGGTGACTTTAGGAAAAAACGGGGCCACTTTGATAAATTTAGAACACTTATATTTTATTTTATTTTTTATTTATTTATTTGGACCTTCAACAATAAGTACACTGATACATGTTAGGTAATTTCCACTTAACAGTTACGCGCCTTATCACTTAAAGGAGATCACCACATGCACAGATAAAGAAATATACATAACTATATAAACTTAACTAAATTCAACTTAGTTAGGCCACGAGTACCTACTGCAGTGACTCGCAATGTTGGGAAGACAGTTTCTGTGTATAAACTGTTAATTTTATTATTAAATATCATTTAATTAAGAGCATCCTTTTTATATTTGAGAATGAAGTACAGTTAATATCCAAGTCGTGTTGGTATTGTTGGTAAGTATTAGACATGCGCGTTAAAGGACAATGCCGCCTAAGGTTAGTGCGACAGATAGGTACATTGAATAACTTGATATTGCACGGTCTGGGATGTCTAGACGGAATATAGAAATTGATTTTTTGGAGCAGATCAGGGCAGTTAAGTACACCTGTCACTATCCTTTTCAGGAAAACCAGGTCCAACATATGCCTAAGACTATAATCATCAATAAGTATTTATAGTCTGATTCAGTTCAGTAAATGGTTAGGAAATTTATCAAGATATTTCACTGACTTCATGTTAACCAAATTGAAACTAACATACGGTATAAAAACTGGATTTTTAAAGTCGCCCCTCAATTTGAAAGTACTACCCCGGTTGATTGTACTGTTTTTTTTTTTTTAATAAAATAGTTTACGGTAGCAGCGTTACTGTTTTTAATATGAAGGAACGGTTGATGAATTTGGAACTGGGTAGTGATTGCACCTATAGCTCAGTTGGCTAGAGCGACTGGCCGCGAGTGCCGGGAGGTCGCAGGTTCGAATCCTTCTCGGTGCCTAAATTTTTCAATTTTTCCTTCATTCTACATTTTGTATTGTGTTATTTTACTTATAGTTAGGGAGGCGAGGTAGCTAAATGGCGTAATTCAACGGCGCCGTCGAGACCTATCAAAATCGAAAGATAAAATAATTTCGAAAAGAAAAGCTCGTATGGTAAAAACTATTTTATCGGTGGGTTTGGCGTGTACGATGTTTCAAAAACGTTAAAAAAAACAGTTACTTGGGCATTCTCGAGCGCGTCAGATATTCATACTACGTATGCCCCAAGTGCCTCTGATAACAACGGTATACTAATCTGCCGGTTTGCGTGGTGGGGGTAGGAATATAAAGTAGTCAAAAATGCAAAAAAAAAAATTTACTCGAGCGCGTCAGATTTTTGGAAGGGGTGTTAAGTAGGCCCCAAGGAAGCTCCCTTTAAAAAAAACTGACGATTTCGGCGTGACGATAAGTTACGATGAATTTTTGAAAATGCAAAAAAAAAAAGTTTTTTTGAAATACTCGAGCGCGTCAGATTTTCATAGGGGAGGTTTATCTCGGTATCCTGAAAGCATATTTTCTTAATCTGACAAAAATGTTGGTGGGTTCTCTTAATCTGACCGAAAAAGGTTTTTTGGTTTCTTTTTTTTCCTTTCTTTCTCCTTGATAAAACGGGGAATTTAGGAATGACAATAAAGCGATA
This sequence comes from Epiblema foenella, assembly GCA_963556455.1. Taxonomy (NCBI): domain Eukaryota; kingdom Metazoa; phylum Arthropoda; class Insecta; order Lepidoptera; family Tortricidae; genus Epiblema; species Epiblema foenella. The sequence goes on along the minus strand of OY747103.1, from coordinate 21,324,339 downwards.
GATACAACCAACGTAAATGTAGATGAAATGTAGTGCGAATTGTATTATTTATTGTATAAAAAAATGAAATGATATAAAAATTGTATTATAATTGTATTGATATGTATGACCTTTACATTTACTTCAATTCTTCACTTCGTTTTGCTTACGGTACGTCAAAAAAACAATTTGAGGATCAATAGGTTATTGAATAATATACATACATGAAACTGTACATGTTAATAATACTTTTGTATACAGATACGCGTAACTTTTTCCGAGTCCACGAAAATTGTCGAGAAGCTTTAGAAAAAAAAAATTGAGATATAATAAAAGTCACATAATTTAATCATCGTTATTTCATATCAATTTTTTTTAATACCCTCAGTTTTCGAGATATACTCAAAAAACCGGGAGTTTGAGTTTTTATGATGCTTCAAGTGAAAAAGTTTTAACTTTGGACAAAAATGTAAAGAGACCTTTTTTGTGTAAAATAAAATTACCTTTTTTGTTTATTTAAACTTTTTTTTTGTAAAATGTATCGTTCGCGACTTATATGCCGTGACGCGTTTTTCGGAAGACGAAATGGCTCCTCCACACTTCTGGTCATGCGGAAACCGGCAGATTTTGTATTTTTAGTAAGTTTTACATTTTATTCTTCAAAATAAAAAAAATAAAAATCGTGCTCGAGAATGCCGGATTAAGGTTTTTTTTTTACAAGTTCGCGACCCTATAACTCGGCGGCGTCAAGGACTTATCGTCAGATTAGTTAAATTTAGTCTTAAAACACTAAAATCAACCCCCAATATCTTAATCTGACGCGCTCGAGTATTTCAGACTATCGATTTTTTTTACTAATCTGATCGTCTATCCTAGGCGCGCGTCACTACATATAGAGCTAAATACTTTACAAGGTTGTTCTATTAGGTCTAAGGTATCTCTCATATCTTAAACTGCCACGCTCGAGTATTACCGAACATTCCCCTATTCGCCTCCCTAACTATTATAATAATAATAATAGTTGTTTATTTGCAGGTAAAAACCCATTAAATACAATGACACATCAAAAAATGTATATAAGTGTAAAAATTAAAACAAAGCAAAACAAATTAAGATAAATATTAGGCAGTCACAAGCAGGACGACCTACTTCCTGTTCCTTTCAAGATGCACGGAAACCCAATACTTATACCCGGGACACCGAGCTTTACTAGGCGTTTCATATATTTTTAGGAGATAATGAATATTGAGTAGATCGATTGTTCGCCACGAAAAAAAGCCGTTTCAGATATTATCAAAATACAGAAATTAATAAATATATATGCATTATTTGCTCGAGCAAAGATATTTTTACTCGTCTCCGCCCTCATGAGATTCCGCACTATCTCACTGAATATTTAAAGTATATCTCTGTCTCAAAAATATAAAAATATCAATTATATCATCCGAGCCATTTTTTAAGGGTGAAGTAATAATTGTACATTTTAGCAAAACGAAATGATTGATGAAGCAAAGTCGTGAAATCGCGTCGAAAATTATATTCCAGGGATGGCATTAAAAATCAATCAGTGCCTTTCTTAGTCAGAGAAATTTACCCAATAATTTTGGGCACAACGTACGGAAGTAAATAAAAATTCGTTCTCGTATTTTACGAATAATAATATACGATCTAAACATTTTTTACAATTAAAATAAAAACTTAAAAATAAATAATCTAAAATAAGGGGTCCCTCCGCGGCATAGTGCCAAAGATGCTGGCACCATTTCGTCGCTGTATAGCAATGTTTACGGGTAATTCTCATCGTTAAAGTTAATTGATGTCCTTACCGGTCCGAACGTTAAGTGAAAGTTAAGGAAACCAGAGTGCAATTTAAACTTCTTGTTGACTCCAGTTTACTCTATACCTAGATCCCTAACTGTTAAAATATTTAAAGTCGGAAATAATCACTCACGAGTCGTTAACAATCCGGGCCGGTAAGGACAAATTAAGAAAATGTTTTCTGGAATAAGAATCACCCTTATGCGTTGAGCGAGGAAGTTGCCAGCCCTTTGGTCACCAGTGTCAACTAACGAGGTCCTTGAAGAACTTTTGGGCCCCGGGACCCTACGGACCGAGGGTCTCTACACCGAACGGAACAAAGTTGTATTGAGTGCCGAAACCCTTTGTTGTACCCCTAAATATTAATTGGATGGTGGATATTACATAACACCGTCCAATTTTAAGCGATTAAAACCAATGCAAATACGGACTGTCACTTTGAGTTTGACCTGACACGCTCTTATTCCATTAGATAGTCTACTTTAACGCTAATGTAATACAGTTTATATTACAAAGATGTGATTTTTTTTGACAGAGGATATGTAATAGAAATTCTAAAACTCGCAGCACGTCAGTTAATTTTCATAATGGCGCTTGCAACAGTGCCGAAATATACTCAACTCGGGAACTCAAAAATACAAATATACATGGTCAATATCCCGTTTCAAATTGTAATTCTAATGTAAATGACCATGTAAGCTTGAAATCTTATAATAGAAATTCTATTACATCAGTCTTAAAGTAGAATATTAAATGGAATAGGGACATAACATTCGTATAGAAGTGAATAAATTTAATTTGAAGCTTAATAATATTGTACGCCCGAAATGGGCAAACTGATACCTTTCCATATATGACATCTTATGTACACAGTTTTGACAATAAATTATATCTTATCTTATTTAATCATGAGGGTCACACTTAAAGTAATTTTCCATAGAAGATCCTAATCCTCAAAGGCCCACCAAATGCAAACAGCAACAGACGGCACGTCAATCGACCACAGCCTTATTAACTTAATGCCGGCTGTGATATCACAAACCACTTTAGTGAGATGTTAATTTGCAGAACGGAATGGGTTCCCTGAGGTGCTTCGTTAAATGCATTGAGTACCAGTGAAAGTAGTAAACATACTTAGGTACGTCTCGGGACGACCAGTAGCCTAAAGTAGTCGAATTGGGGATTTAGAGATTTTAGGTTTAGGTTTATAATGTGCTAGGTTTAGGTTTAAATTGACGACCGGTTTAGCCTAGTGGGTACCTGCCTGTGAAACTGGCGGTCCTGGGTTCGAATCCCGGTCAGGGCAAATATTTGTGTGATGAGCATGAATATTTGTTTCTGAGCCTTGGATGTTTTCTATGTATTTAAGTATTTATATCTATTAAATATATCGTCGTCTAGTACCCATAACACAAGCCTTCTTGAGCTTACTGTGGGGCTAGTTCGATTTGTGTAAGATTGTCCTCTAATATTTATTTATTTAATGTAGATATTTATGACTACAATTTTAATATGGACTATTTTTTAGAGAGAGTACATACTTACAGAGCAAGTAGTGGTGTTATTATGGCTGTGGTTTCCTGTAACGTGAAAGTACTTTCTCAGTTGGGCTGCTCCAAATGAGAAAGATGACATTCTGCTATTTCTTTAGTTATCTAAAAAGTTCCCTAGTGTTTTTAAAAAGACGGTTGTGGACTTTTTTCAGACACAGTCGGTAAATTCTACAGCTGTTTCAAGAATGATTGCAGTTTAATCTCTAGGGCTGGTTCGTTAGGTCGAGCCAGCGGCGCCACTTATCTGTCCCGGGGAACAATGGAACATTTTTGAAATATTACAGCCTAGTGAATTGTCGGAATACTTGGAAATATCATATTTCTGTTTCAGGTTTAATCTTTTCTGAGAATTTTGTTAATATTACCTCACATCTGCAGGCGAGTCACGTAACTTTATGTACTAACGGTAGATAGATTTTACTGTCAATTTTGAAGTATAAATGTATGAGGTGACAATTAAAATTTGACATTAAAATCTACCTAACGGTAGTAAAAAAGTTACGTGATTACCCCGCTGCAAGACATCTGTTTATGTTTGCAAGGACTAGTAACTTCGTACTAGTGTTCAGTGGAATTGACATGATGAAAGACTTCTCTCTGTTCTCATTTGATTTTAGTTTTAGGCTGACGCTCAGAGACCTAATACATCTCTAAGGATATTTATTTATTAGATTTTATTATTTTCATGTTGACGTTTAGACATATCTCACAACGTTTTATTATGATTAGTGTATCTTATTACTTTTTATCTTGACACTTAGAGACCCTATACATCACTAACAAATCTGGTTTGGTACTAGTTTCTTAGTCTTATTTTTGTCGTGTAACACTACATTTCATTAACCAGTCGTCTACCGGTCCCGGGGATCCTCATTAAAAATAATGCTATTGTTTATTTTTTTCGCCGGGAGACCACGGCTTGATATTTTGAGTATTGTATTATTTTTAATTGATATACATAGATTTTGACTTGTAAAAGTGCCCTTGAGGCATATTTGCCGAATAATTGTTTTGATTTTGAGGGAGTTTGGCCAAATCTCGCAAAACTCTACAAATTCCGACAGTAGCTGCTTGTGCGGCGTGAAAAAAAAGCCTAGTGCAAAAAATGGCACTAGGCTTTTTTTTCCCGCCGGCGGGGACGTCCACCGCGCGATCGCGACAACACTGGCACATATAGTCCCTACTCGTCTTGGTACCGCCTCACACCGGGTAGAGTCAGTCCGACCCAGATCGGGCCTAGCCGAGTTTCTTACTGGACTCTTCTCAGCTAGGCTAGGTTTAGTGAACCAGCGACAAAAATCCCAGTAGCTCGATTCCACTCACACCTCAGATTCGGTTGAAACCGCACAACCAATCTCACTGGAGCGCAAACTCTTAGAGTATTCCAGTATTCCAAACCACACGCGTGGTCGTGTCGGAGGTTTTCCCCTGGATTTTCCCCATTGGGCCCGGTATATAAAGCCACAGTCAGGTTCAAAAGAAAAAGCACTAGGTTTAAAACACCATCATGCTTTTGGAACATGTCTATCGGATGTTATTAACAAGTTTTAATGTGACTGGAGTCAGAGCGGTTAACCAGCTCATAGAAATGCCCTTTTACTGTAGTTTCGTCATTACGTTTCGTATGTTGCGTGACAGTTTGCCCTAGATTTTAATAAGGCTTTAAACTGTTTGCATGAATCACTGTGAAGTTAATGATTTTAGAATTGACGTCATAATGACATTAGGCATTTAGGAATGTAAGTGAATAGAATAAAACATTGGGCATGTTCCGTTGCAATTAATAATTTCGCATAGTAATTATAAATAGTATATATTATTAGCGACCCGCCCCGGCTTCGCACGGGTGCACTATTTAATGGATGTTATTATACATATGTACCTTCCTCTTCCATCACTCTATCTATTAAAAAAAACCGCATCAAAATCCGTTGCGTAGTTTTAAAGATTTAAGCATACATAGGGATATAGGGACAGAAAAAGCGACTTTGTTTTATACTATGTACTGATAATTCTGGGAAGTATAATAAACAATTTCATTCCTATTAGTATTACATTTACTGATTGTGATAAGTAAGGTATTTCAAATTTTAATTTGTTTTGTTCCCAACAGATGTCGCTTAAGCCAAATGCATTGATGGTCATTGAACCCGGGGCAATAGAACGCCAACGGGTAGTCTATCAAAGATTTTTATAGAAAATTATAGCGTTAGGACGAAGTACAGTGGGAAGGAGTACACTTATTGAATTAAAACGGGTTTATTATCACTTGCGTTCGCGTGATAAGGCCTATATGAAGTCCCGGAAATCCTGGGATTTCTTATACCTTAATAACAAATTCGTGTAGACACAGAACTAATTGATTCAACAGCTATTCTTCCTATATAAGTAAAGCTTATTATAAGATTAAAGATTATCTTAATGACAAAACGGCTTGGGACTGAATTGCTCTACATCTAAGTAGCTATTAATGTTATTAAATTTTACCACCTGTATTGACTATTTTAGCTTTAATTAGTTATAAGTTTTGTTCTCTGTTACTGTTAAATATTCCTATTTTATGTGTATATTTGACATTTTGAAAGTGCTAATTATGAGCCTATTCAAAAGAAATAAATTACTTTGACTTTTGACTTTGACTTATATCCTTTATAGTTAAATTAGCTATACCGTTACTTTTTAAAAACTTAATTTCGTTCCCAAAAAATAACAATATCAAGTGTTTAAAATAAAGTCAAAGAACGTACGTTCGTCATACTCCGCAATGCAGTGATCATAAAGAAACTCCAAACGTATCCTGGGAAGGGTCGCTTTGGCAATGTTTAGCAGCTGTGTAGCTGTGTTTCGATTTTATGACAGCGAGAGACACAAGTTGCCAGTTTGCCCTTAGCAGAAAATTCTTTAGAGTTTATTAAAAAGAAACACAATAACTGTATTATATTACGTTGGGAACTGAAACGTTAATTTAAATAGTGTTCTTCAACTAAAGATTGCATAAAACAAATGGTTCTAAAGCAAGAAATCTGCCTATAATTAAACTTATATTGCTTTTGCACTCATAAGCAAGCAGCAACAAATATACCAACCGGTTAAAATCTATTTCAAAATTTTTGGTTCTCTTTTGTTTCTACCCTAGATATCTGTATGTAAGTAGTAAGTGGATATTATTATTATTTTTCTCTTATGTATTATTTTTTCTTTTGCAGTCATATTTAATTATTTTTCTTTTGGCTATTATTTAGTGCATGGCGGTCCGTGAGTCACCGACGGCACTGGCTGAAAATCAGCGCTGTAGGTGTCTTACACCTCAGCATAATGCTGAGCCAGTGTCCGTTTCACTGCCGCGGGGACACACATGTTGTGGTTTGTTTTTTCTGTTGTTTTTTTTGTAATATATGTGTCTTCTGTGTCTGTGAATAAATGTTTCTTTCTTTCTTTCTATAATAATGTTATGTCTTCACTGCGGTTTTTATATTAGGATAAATAGATTGAATTAACGGTATAAAAATAATTGCACCATCATTGTTACAATACCACTAACCTAACCCACCCACATTTTTAAAATGGTATGCAGTTAATGTGTTAAATAAGGTTTATCAACTAGAATCTCCAATAAAATCTAAAAAATAATTTGTAAAAAAATTAAGTCGTAACTTTAATACAGCGAAGTGCAACTTCTTAAGTTGTAATCTGGGCCATTCTACTTTTTCATGTACATAATTTTCAGACACTTTTTTTTAATGCAGATTTTGGAATACTTGGCTCTCACTTCATAGTTTTGTATTGTTATTTAGAAAGAGGTTTAATTACAGTATCACTTCCGATAGTTTTGGTAATTAACGAACCACAGCTAATATCCATAAATCGAATAACTCGGTGGTTCTTGGATGTCTCACCATTTGTATGAAAAAATGGTTTTTACCACTGTGTTATCCACCTTTTACAGAAATATGTTAATATTTAAGTATTTCTACCTATAAAATCCTTTTATTAGGTTCAGGTACTATTTCGAAATCCTATTTTTGTACACTACTTCAATACATATCATAGATTTTTTTTGTAATAGAAAACTGGTCATGAAAAAGTAGAATGACCCATCTAACAACATAAATATGAGACGTTGACCCCACCTTGCACTTTCTTGGTATAAATTTGAACAAATGAATAGACTAAACCCACTCTTACTTGCCATTGAGCATAATAACCATTGAGAATTACCATACATACATACATGCTATCTGTCCAAGACTTACTTTTTCCTACAAAAAATATGCATTGCTGTCAGATGAATGCTTCCTAATATTATTATCTTAATCTGACTTCAGAACTTTTCATACAATATTGATACAGGAAAGAGTTTGAATTCTGTGAAATCAAAATTGTTTTTTGTTTACTTCACTTATAATTGACGTCATTAGTTTTTTAGGCTCGATTTTATAAAGATCCGTTAGACCTTACGTCGGTTTGTTATGTCAAAAAATGTACTGAGTTACTGAAATTTGATCTGACATTTGGTCTAACGGATCTTTATAAAACCCGGCCTTAATCAGCCCAGCAAAACGGATACCTGCACAAAGCGTTTACACCTTCTGGTCAGGTCTGTATCTGTCTTAAGATAAGCGACTGCAGTGCCAAAGAGCGGGTACAATATATATTGTAGTGCTGTTTCAGTTACTGCTGCGAGCCATTGTCTTGTAAGTGTAAATGGTGCTAATGTGAATGGCTATCTGGGACAACGGGTTTAACACTGTCTGAGCGTAGCGTCCTGTCAATCGGCGATAAGTCGTTTGATTGCTATAAGGTTGATTAACATTTAAATTATTATTCACAAACGCTCATCAGCTGCTTTATTAAAATTCCGTTCATTTGTTTATCTTTATCTCTCGCATTAACATTTGCGTTGGCGAGAAAAGTCCAAAATACATTTTAGTCTGTCTGTTTAATAATTATTTTTTAAGCTTTCGACATTATATTATATTATATTATTGACTCGTATTTTCATATTTATAAATTAATAGCAGCGCCCTGCGGTGTTACCCGCGGATAAAAGGTAGCCTATGTCCTATTCTGATGTTTAAGCTACAATACTGGAAAGTTTCATAGAGATCCGTTCAGTAGTTTTTGAGATTAAGTGGAACGTACATCCATCCGCACAAACTTTCACGTTTATAATATTATTAGGATTAGGATTGTTTCATATTTTTTTGACGATCATAATATAAAGTCGTATAAATTGACTCAGGATAATTTATATTGTATTTTTATATTATGAAATTAATAAATCTAAATCTAATGTCATTGCGCAGCCATTTTTCGATATAACTATTAAAATTCGATCTTGGCTTCCGATGGAAAAACATCAACCTAGTTTTGCTGACCATTGAAATATTTTACCCTTAAATACCTTTTTCGAAGTACCAATACTTCAAGTGATTTATTTAATTATCATCTCTCTTCTCTGGTTATTATCTGCAGTGCAGTTTTATATTACTCTTCCAAGGTACAATATTGTAAGTTCTTTTATTTTTAAACCTAATCCACTTTCGTACCAATTAGGTTAAATGCTACAGGTGCCTTACCTTTTTATCTTAAATAAAATACCCTCTACTGCCTTGGTTTCCTGTTTTACTTCTTGTTCCTGTATTCCTACTCCTGAGGATGGCCTCCGCTGAGCCCTCACAATGTATTCCCTAGATTGAATCTTTATTTAGACCTTAGACCCACACTCATCCTTTGGTAACTTGCTATACAGATACAGTCAAGTTTAATCCACGTAAAATAGGCCTGCGGAAATTTATCTCGGTATCGTATTCCATCTTACAAAAATGCTCCATTTGATACCTTTACTTAAGTAGGTTAAGTAGTATCATTGTAATAAGCATATTTTGGAGAAAATGACTGACTGTCGAGTTTCTCTCGGCGTTTCTTCTCGGCAGTGGTCTCATGAGAGCTAGTAGTTTTTGACTTGTAAAAGTGCCTTTGCGGCCTACTTGCAGAATAAAGTTCATTTATTTCATTTATATCAGACTACAATGGGGCCTTAAAAATACTGCAAATTCATCCCATAATTTGCAGCTACCCACGTGTAGATGCACAGACAGAATGCATGAATGCATAGATCATAACTATTACACGATGCTACAGGTTGCCGCGTGGTTATTCTCATGCCGATGGCCTACTTTTTGGGTAACTGTAAAGTTTTTTTTTAAATTTTTAGGTGGGCTCGTGACATGTGACGCGGGACAGTGAGCGGCATGCGGGTCGCACGCTCTGAGCGGGCCGAGGTCTCGCTGGCCGCGCTCGCTCTACTGCTGCTATGGCCGCTCTGTACCGCGGAGGACAGCACCACCGCTGAACCGTTCAGTGAGTATAGTGACATACTGTGAGCGACATGCGGGTCGCAGGCTCTGAGCGGGCCGAGGTCTCGCTGGCCGCGCTCGCTCTACTACTGCTATGGCCGCTCTGTACCGCGGAGGACAGCACCACCGCTGAACCGTTCAGTAAGTATAGTGGCATACTGTGAGCGACTAAAAGGTCGTACGCTCTGAGCGGGCCGAGGTCTCGCTGGCCGCGCTCGCTCTACTGCTGCTATGGCCGCTTTGTACCGCGGAGGACAGCACCACCGCTGAGCCGTTCAGTAAGTATAGTGGCATACTGTGAGCGACTAAAAGGTCGCACGCTCTGAGCGGGCCGAGGTCTCGCTGGCCGCGCTCGCTCTACTGCTGCTATGGCCGCTCTGTACCGCGGAGGACAGCACCACCGCTGAACCGTTTAGTAAGTATAGTGGCATACTGTGAGCGACTAAAAGGTCGTGCGCTCTGAGCGGGCCGAGGTCTCGCTGGCCGCGCTTGCTCCACTGCTGCTATGGCCGCTCTGTATCGCGGAGGACTGTATCACCGCTGAACCGTTCAGTGAGTATAGTGACATACTGTGAGCGACGTGCGGGTCGCACGCTCTGAGCGGGCCGAGACCTCGCTGGCCTAGCTCGCGCCGCTCTACTGATGCTGTTATGGTCACTCTGCACCGCTGAACCGTTGAGTAAGTATAGTAACATACTGTGAGCGACGAGCATGTGGAACGCTCTGAGCGGGACGAGACCTCGCTGGCCTAGCTCGCTCCGTTCTACTGACGCTGCTATGACCGCTCTGCATCGCAGAGGACACACCCACCGCTGAACTATTCAGTAAGTATAGTACATACTGTTACTATGCAGTAACTAAACTGGTCTACTCTTGAACAAGCTATTTAAGATCTCTATAGATTTGCTTGCTAACGACTCACTGAAAAGCCTGACTGAATTCTCAGGCGCTGTTATTGCGACTCTGAATTTACCTTTGACAGCTTTGTTGCTCTGTTTCATAATTCACTTCATAATGGTGGCTCACTTTAACATAGGCAGCTCACAGTGAGTCTAGATTTCAAAGGATTCCGATTGATGTTTTCATGATTCAAACTAGCAGACGACTTGCATGCATGAAATACTAAATCGTCTCGCATATTAAACTTAGACAGGAGCTAGCGTGGCAAGCGGAGTGTTTCTCGTTGCAAATACGTTCGTCATTTCGTGCTGAAGTTGGTGTCTAGAGCCGGGTAATCCGAGTGTTAAACGCGGGTCAAAGTCTTTGCTGTTTCCTGATAAAACGGAAAAAAGGATGGCATTAATACTTCAGAATTTTAAGTTTGAACCCCTCTAAGATATTCTATACAATATGTTACATAAATGGATCATAAAACGAAAAGAAGGATAATTAGAATTACGATTTGAAACGGGATATTTACCATGTATATTTGTATTTGTGAGTTCCCGATATTTCGGCACTGTTGCAAGCGCCATTATCAAGGATTAACTGACGTGTTGCGAGTTTTAGTTGTGGTCTACCCACACACCATACCGATCTACCCTCTTCCTGGTTCGCTTTTTTCGCACAGTGTCACCGTCACTACCACCATCCGCCTTGTCACTTCGCATCGTAATTCTAATGTAAATGACCATGTGAGCTTGAAAAGAAAGATATGCTTTAGATAGTATAATAAAAACTAAAACTAATAGAGAAATACAGTTTTCCACGATTAAATTCAACGCAGAGGAAACGTCCACTTCAGGGATTACAGTGTTAATTTATTTTATTTTCGTAACTTTGTATTTCGTATTTTAAGGTTCCATAGACAAAGTGGCGAAAACGGAGCCCTTATAGTTTCGCTATGTTTGTCCGTCCGTATGTCACAGCCGATTTACAATTATTAATTTGGCAGGTATATTTTCAATGCACATAGGCGTGTGGAGGAGGATAGGTCTTTAAAAACAATAAAGATTTTTTTTTAAACAGTCAACCATTCGTGACATATTCGCCGTCAAACTGTGATGAAAAATGTGATATAATATATGTTTTTAAGGTGATACAAATGTCATCTAATTAAGAGCATTTCGAGCTCATACACTATGCGCTTATATAAGTGGGTAAGACCAGGTCATTGGTGTGAAGATGAACAACACACTTCCGAACGAGATTATTAACTCTGCAAGTGACGCAATATTCCAATGCAAACTAAAAAAAACTGTTGACTGAACTGGCTTGTTACAACATAAATGAGTTTACGTTGAGGCCATCTAACTCTTGATAATTAAATGACATGTAATAAATAAATAATATAACAGTAAGCAAGTTAATATAAAAATAACATGTAAAATTGACATGTAAATATTACTTATAATTGACATGTATAATTACTTATAATTTTATCTATAAATATCTCAATCTCAATCTCAATCTCAACCAAGGAGCTTTTGAACCGCTGCTTCTCGTACGTTACCAAATATTCAATTATTCATATGGACGCTGTTATGCCATAATGTGTCAACCTACTATAGGTTTCCCTATTACGTTGACACATCATTGCATAACAGCATTCATATACAGGGCGTCCCACGGCTATGCCACATGGAGGGAAAGTACCTTGAATATTGTAGATGGAACATTTTACTGAAAGAAGACATTATTTTAATTTTAAAATCAATTTAAACTGCATTCACAGACATTTAAATAATAATTAAACCGTGAACCGGGAATCGAACCCGTTACACAAGAAAAATAATTACCCTGTAGCTTTATCATACCAATCGAAAGGCTTCATCATATGGATTATTTTTTGCTAAATAACATAGTATCAGAAATAAAAGGAAGACCATGAATTTTAACATTTTTAATACAAAATTAATCAATTGATCACGTGTAAAGGGTTCGATTCCCGGTTCAACCACAAAATTAAATAAATATCTGTGAATTTAGTTTAAATTATTTTTTTTAATTCAAATAATGTCTTCTTTCAGTAAAATGTTCCATCTACAATATTCAAAGTACTTTCCCTCCATGTGGTATAGCCGTGAGACACCCTGTATACAATGACAAACAAATGCATCAAAATTTTATGGAATTAACGACGGCGTGCTTACAGGTTAACTGTATTCACAAAAGTTGATACAAATCTGTCTTGGATTCAATGAATATTTAGTTGAAACGCTCCGTGGCCATCTAAGTGGTAACATTTGAACCAATGTTACCCGTACTCGCCAACGAAAAAAAAAAAAATAGCAATCTTATTATGTGCCCGGAGATCTCCGGGATGGGTAGACAACGGCTTAAGGCTCCTTATCGGTTAAAAAATGCTCATCTATTTAGACCCTTTGCTATATGAATTAAGACATATCTTGACATTTTCTCAATGTTGCTATCTAGAACGGGAGTATTGCAACCTAATGTCATAAATTTCAAATGTATGTTTTCGATTTTTCATTAAGAAATATCGTTCCAAACATCACTCCAAATCGACCAATTTCAAGATAAAAACTTTTTTTTCCGCTTAAATTCTACCACACACAATAAAATCAAAAAACGGCTGTGTTACTATCTAAAACTTTAATAAAGTCATCGTATCCTTTAATCACTTTATTAGTGTTATCAATACTTTGGACATAATTTGATATCAAAACATTTTAATATATAAGGCCTGTTGAGTAGACTGTTAGGGTTGAAGCGTTGATTCGTTTTGTGTGTTGTGGGAGAGATGCAGCAGCAGTAAAAGAGGATAATTCGTAGGAAACAATGTATTGCGACATTTAGGTTTGCACACGAAGTAGTTAAGTATGGCGACAAGTGCCACAGATAATAATCCAGACAGGAAACACTGAATCTTAATACTACGTTTAATCTAGAATATCAGTAGTACCAACTTAATGATTTAGGTATCTGTTGTTGGACAAGGCCTCTTAACATAATTCAATACGTCCCAAATTAGTTTTCGTATTAGAGCTTCCATGTTTACATAGCATGTTAGAAACCCTACCTTCTTCTAAATTATTTCTCTTTGCTTTACACATAAATAAATAAATAATATGGAAAAACCATTGATACAGGACATGCCTTGTTGCATGTGTGACAACAATAAATCTAGATTTCGTGTAACAGTGCATATTACTGCTTTCCGTGTTTGGATGTTAAATGTATTGCAGTTACCTATCCATCTTTACGTTTTAAAATGCATATTTGGTATACAATATTCACGGAATTCTAGTGTTAAAGCCTGATGGAACATGTCCAAGGGGTATAAAGGGTCCTACGCGGATTTATGTTCGGGTCTTTTCTGTGAACATACCCAAAGTTAAGGGCTACAAAGCTTAAAAGTGTCTCCGTTTCTATAAATCCCTGTGATAAAAACATAAGTAGCTAACATGCACGTAAGCCGTTAACTATTGCCCACAGGAGGGACGACTTTTGTTTTTTCAACTAATTATGACCCTAAAATCATTATTTTGCTCATAAACCTGTTAATTTGAGTTGATTTCACTTTTAGGCAAGGATTGTAAAACCGGCTTTATTTAATACCTGTATAGAATTTGACAAACTATTACCGCTAATAAAAGAATACCTATATTCTAATTAGAGGTATTTTCGTCATTCCGCTTTTATCTATACCTCTATGTAAAGACTATTTACGATATTAAATAACTGTATTCAATACCAATTCATTGCACTTGAAAGGTAAAATGTCAATTAAACCGGTAATGGTTTTTACGGGTAAAGTGTCAAATAGACGTATTGTTGTAATATATTTGAATACCGGTTATGATTATACCGCTAATCAGAGCTTTAGCGATATAAATAGCGAAATGCGATTCTAACCGGTTATACCTTATTTAAACACGGTAGTAAGAATACCGGTAATAATCCCTGCTTTTAGATGACGAATATTGCTGTGATAAAATCATGATTCAGACCCTCTAATTTGTAAATTCACAACCTCTATTTATATAAAAAAATGATATTATTAAAATGTAATGGTGTAATGGTATTTTTAAGAGAGGTAGGGCACAGCAAAATGTAATTTTGCTCGAATTTGGAGCAGCCCAACTGGGGAAGTACCTCCGCCTTGCAGAAGACCACAGCCATAATAACATTATTTACTATACAAGTATGTAGTGTTGTGTTCCTGGAGGTGAGCAAGGTTGCCAGAGCTCCCGAGGATGCACTGTGTTGAGAGCGAGGGGCCTAAATTTGTCCCTTCTGTTGTCAACACAGTGCATCCTCAAATCTTATAAAAGGTTGGCAACGCGTGCGTGACTCCTTTGGAGTTGCAGGCGTCTATAGGCTGCGGTGGCCGCTTACCATCAGGTGGACCGTACGCTTGTTTGCCACCGGCGTTGTATAAAAAAATGTATTATCTTGTCAGTTAATAGTAAGGTTATTACGATAAAAAGCAGAGCATGATGAAGTTTCTCATTATTCCCGTGATTTCACTCAAACAAAAACAAAACAAAAAACTAATCATTGTTTTGTTACATGCCCGGAGATCTCCGGGCCCGGGAAGTGACGTCTTAAACGAAGCAGATAATATCCGTGCATGGCGGGAATAAGTTGA
Source organism: Epiblema foenella (assembly GCA_963556455.1). Taxonomy (NCBI): domain Eukaryota; kingdom Metazoa; phylum Arthropoda; class Insecta; order Lepidoptera; family Tortricidae; genus Epiblema; species Epiblema foenella. The sequence goes on along the minus strand of OY747103.1, from coordinate 21,309,076 downwards.
TAAGTCGAACTGAAAAATTGAAAAAAATTTGAACCTTATTGCAATGGAATCCAAGTTCAAAGTTCGACAAAAAAATTGTCAACTTATTCCCGCCATTCACGGATATATTAACATGTTTGAATTTGAAACATCGCATTTTCCAGAGAAATGAGCAATATGCAATGTGTTCGAAATACAATACAAAGTAATATGATGAATACAAATGCCAATACGCCGTGGTCTGAATAATGCACAAGTATAGCCCGTGCCAAAAATGACAGCTATGGAATGACAGTAATGAGAGAGAGGTAGCGAGAGAGTAGCCGCCATTTTAGGATCTATTGTTTATTGGCATATGGAATGGAATCATGCGAGACTAGATAAAGTATTCAACTCTAATATAGAAAAACCTACATAGAGTAGGAAATATCAAGGAGTAATTTAATAAGTTTTAATAGGGCTATAACACACGATGTTCTGTGTATTAATGATGAATCAAAATTTTACGAATATCTAGACTAGAAAGGAGCATGTCACAAAAAAATCAAAAATATAAATAAATAAATATAAATTAATATATTGAAATAATAAATGAATGTCTACAAAGACTACAATTACAGATACGAAATAATAATGAGGAAATGATAACTAAAATGTTTAATACTGTTAGTTAGTTCATTCATTTTTAACAGAAAAGACAAATAGGAAAGTAACTGAATAATAACATGAGTGACAATTAATACCTTCGTGAATTTTTACCGTTTAGTAAAATATAGTTTTAAACACGGCTCACGAAAGATTAAATTCATGAATGAATATAAATAACATCCCAACCAGCAAAAACCAGGCTTATAAAAGTCTCATGACTAATGTTTTTGCTCTTATATTGATTCTATATCATCGTCTCAGCCCGGATTTGGGCACCAATTGTAAGAGTAAATATGCTAATATCTTTCTAATATCAGTCTTATTGAATGCTGTTCGTATTTAAAGTAATCTTGCCCAAAACTAATTTAAGCTGACTTAGGCTAATATCGCTTTTACGTAAGTACCCTATAAGCCTATAACAGTCTCAAGACTGCATTAGTTTTGCTCTAGCTTACATTAATTGATTATATATCATATTAAGTAAAGTTAGGTATAAGGTTTCTAGTACGTTCGCAGTCATTAGTGTTCGTTGCGCTCACTAATTATCCTAATAATGTAATATGTTAACAGCAGAGCATGAGAAACTAGTGGCCACCAGCCAAATTATGCTAATTACATAATACGTTTGGGTGAAGACAATATTTATAGTAAGAACTACGCCATATCTTTCATTATGTGGCGTAATACTGCAATATGCAAAAAAATAATTGAAATCAAATCATTGTAATAAACCAGTAGAAAAATGACTGTTATTATTTCCTCACCAAGTATATAGATTCCTATAATTAGATTTACTGTATCTTTTGTATTTTGTGCCTACTTCTAATCTATCTTGAACAGAAGTTGGTGCTCCACTACATTATCGGATTATCCAATCAACATTAAGCAAAAATCTCCAGACCCACGCCTTTCAGTAACTTAAAAAAAACTATTCATTATATAATAACGTATAACCTAATAAGAATTTAGTAATGTTCTAAAACAACGAATTTCTTGAACTTCGTCTCTAGAGTACACACGCCACATATGTAATTAACTTACCATTTTGCAAGCGCAACTTTATACGTGAGTTCTAAGAATGTGTACATGACTAATAAAGCTTGCGATCTAGCACGAATGTGTACAGCCAAGAAATTTACCAATCACAATTCGACTATGTTATTTGTACATTAGGGTTCAAAAGCGGTAAATTTTCTTGACTTTCTATACAAGTCTTGCTTTTGTCCAGCTGAGTCATGATGATGACAAATACTAGTAACTACTATTACTACATAACTACCAGCTAACAGTTTCAATTGTTTCAACATTAGGTACCATTTATTTACTGCGCGGAGTAAAGTCAAGGGAAAAATGAGCTGTGTGTCAGTGTTGCCAGATGCCGAAACACAAAAATCGGAAGGTGCGCTTTAAAAACGCGGATTTTTGAATGAAAATGCACAATATATTAATTTTTAATAATCGTCTTTTTTATTATTTTTCAATTAAAATAATGTGTTCTACTCCGTCACAAGTAATATCAGTGAAGTTATAAATTTTACTTGCAATTATATCGTCATCGTCATCATACATTTAAGGGCCTATTAGCCTAGCTCTTGTCGGTGGAGTAATCGCCATTCTGTTCCGTTCTTCTCTTACCGATCCCACCCGCCAAGTCAGAAAGTAGAGGCTTAGTCCGCTCTTTACCGTTTATCATTTTCGGTCAAAAATCTATTTTGTTGCCGATTGCAGCTTTTTTTCCACAGTGATCAACTATTCGTCGAGACGGTTCCAATGAGCCCAAACACGACGAGTTCATCTGGTGTAGCTTAGGAGATCCTATGGCCACTTTCTGTCTGTATCATCAGATTAGCTCGGTGGTACAATAATATTGCTATATCACCGAACTTCCATAAGTCCGAATTTAGCTCAATCGGATACTGGCAAGTAGCTGAAGATGATTGCTTTTGAGAACAATTTACATAGGTATACGATCAGTTGAAGTTAAATAAAAGCTTGTAATAAAAACGGAAGCCTTATAAGATCAGGCATGTGTTTGTCTGTCTGTCACAGCCAATTTTTTTTACAGACCCAGCAACGCGCGGCACGTCAATGTACGGCGACGGTTGCTCCATCAGCAATGACTGTGGCTTCGCCGACTCCATCTGTGACGAGAGCCTGAAGACTTGCCATTGCCACCCCGACAAGCCGGCCACCAACTATGTGGACAAGTGCGGGAAACGTGAGTACCGCTTCTGAATTATCTTTCTTCAAGACGTAACCTCTTGTTTCTATGACCACGTACCGACGTACAAGAAGACACAGCTTGGACTAGTAACCTGGTAAAGATCACGGGAGTCAGCCTGATACTTGTAAGTATACTATAAAAATAAAATCAATACTCAATTGGATTATAGCTGATGCTGCTTAATTTATATATTTGGACCCGACAGGATTTCATCATTATCCTGTAGCCCGGGCATAACGACATCCTCTGCCTATCATAGGAGACTAAAAGGGTGTCCTTGGGGTCGTAGACGGGCGTAGTCGGCGGCTACGATCGTCCATGGAAGCATAGCGGGACCCATAGAAGTGGACTCTAGGGCTGCACTGGCGCAATCCGTAGGAGATCCCAGAGCCGTCCGAAATGGGTTGATGAGGACAATCGGCGGGTTTTTAGTCGGTGCAAGTCCGACAAACCACCAATGTATACATAACGGATTTTCCCCCCGTCTAAAAAAAATGGATTTCAGCCATCCACGTCCTGCAAATAGGTCTCCCCGAAAGAGGCGCCGCAATGACTGGTCCTACGGAAGAATAAATATTAAGCTGCAGCTATACTCCAGTATATTGATTTTATTTTTATAGTGTCGTTATAAGTATCAGACGCCATAATAATGCGCTACAGCGTTCCACACAAAGCCCTTTGACGCGTCTATCAACATAATAATAGGGTGTCTTCTATGCAGAATAATACAAGTTGACGTGAAGCTCGAAGCAAACTGGAAGCGTTGCTACCGGGGACTGTGGTTAGCTCAGCAAACATCCCAATATTTGACACATCAACACACAAAATCGACACCTTCTTCACCTCTATTATTGGGCTAGTGTCGAGCGCTGGGGTAATTACCTTATTTAATATTTATTTTGATATCAACTGTAATATAAAATATCCGGCGAATATCGCCAGCTCTATAGTGCATTTGCACCAGAAAATACAAAGAACGGATTATTAGAATAGTCTTTAGCAATCCATTTAGTAAATTACCTGTATACTGTGCCCGCTTGTTTTTTAAAAAATATATATATTTACAAATATTTGTTACATTAGAAACCTAAACGAAATATACAATTACTGCACTGGCTGGCCAGAAATACTTAACAGAAAATCAAGGATTCTCCAAAATAGTTTAAAAAAAAGTTATTTAAATCAACACTATTTTTATGGCACACTGTAATTAAGACACAAGATCACTAACTAGAAACAGAAATATGTACTAGGTGACTTAATGCAATACAACACAATCTATAAAACTCGTAACATTTACAAAATTCGCCTGTGGCAGCATTTCCACGAGGCTGCCTACATTCCCTCGCTGGATGGCTATGTCTTACGTTTATGTACTTCCCATATATCATTCAAACCTAGTTGCAACAAGATGCCCCTATAGTTTGAAATTTTCATGCAAAGTTCACATTATGAATACCCGTATTCGCATTCAAAAGGTCTGTCGCGTTGGTATTTTTCAAACGTCGCTCCACAAAGCCTCCAAGAGCCATTTAACCCGCTCGGAGAAACTTGGCCGAGATGCATTCGTGTCTCTCGTTCTTAAAAAGAAGAAAAACTCGAATTGCCTTTTTTTAAACAGCGGTGTACGAGGTGAATGAATTGTTTAACATTTAAGTCTGTTACGTATATATTTTATCATTTTGTTTGTGACCCATGATTGATTGCTTAGCAGATAATTATAAAATCCAACTCATATTTTGAGCAACCCGACTCATTATATTTGACACTAAAAAATAAACGAATAAACTAATTTATGAAAACTTCTAAGAGCATAAACGATGTCTTGCAGCTGTGAGAAAATATTAACAAAATTCTCAGAAAATATTAAACCTGAAGCAGAAATATGATATTTCCAAGTATTCCGACCAGTCTTCACTAGGCAGTAATATTTCAGAAGCGTTCCATTGTTCCCCGGGAGAGATAAGTGGCGCCGCCGGCTCGACCTAACGAACCAGCCCTAGAGATTAAACTGTAATCATTCTTGAAACAACAGCTGTAGATTTACCGACTGTGTCTGAAAAAAAGTCCTAAAAGCCGTCTTTTTAAAAACAATAGAGATTTTTTTAGAGAACTAAAGAAATAGCAGAATGTCATCTTTCTCATTTTTGGAGCAGCCCAACTGGGGAAGTACTTTCACTATACACGAAACGACATCCATAATAACACCACTACTTTCTCTGTAGGTATACGTCTTTGTTCCTATTCGGTGATACCTCCAGGAGGCAATCACTGATGTAGGTCGTTGGTTTAATCTTTGGCGTATCAAAGTCAATCCGGAAAAAAGCACTGCGATAGTCTTCCAGCCGTCTGACCGCGTTAGCACGGAAAGGCGGGTAGTTCCGATCCAGATCCAGGTTCAAAAAAGTCTTAGTTCCTGGCGGTGAGTAAGTTCGACCGAGCTCCTGCGAATGCGCTGATTTGGGACTAGGGGAATTGCGTTTGTCTTTAGCTGTAATACGCGTCATACTCGTAATCGGATGCTGTTTGTGGAGTCCGTTCTGTTCATGCTTGCAAGGACATAGTGACTACGTTAATACTAGTGTCTTTTTATAGGGGATTGACGAGAGACGTCATGCTGTTGTGGATTCGTTTTATTATCAGTGACTTAGAGACCATATACATCTCTAACAATATTAAATTAGTCTTATTTTTGACGCTCAGAGACTATGTACATTTCTGGGATATTATATTAATTTCATTATACGCTTTGTTTAATCAGACTTGAGGCGTTATAAATCTCTAACTTTACTAATGTTGTAATATTTGTAATAGATAACTTTGCAAGTTTATCTTCACTGTATGACATTAATTTTGTTATATTTGTAAACTCGAAATTATTATTCTTTCTTGAACTGTAAATTAATATTTTGAGATGAATAATGTATTCTTATAGTCACCCTTTCTTAAATTGTTAATTAATATTTTGACATGTAAAAGTGCCCTTGTGGCCTATTTGCAGAATAAAAGTTCGATTTAGATTTGTTGATTTTGAAATATAACCAATCCTCGTATCAAAAAAGGATCAGCAGCGAACTTTTGATTGTTCTGCAGTTGCATAGGCTACCATCTGCCTACCATCAAGCAGGCCGAATGTTTGTTTGCCACCGTCGCAGTGTTAAAAGAAGTTCCTTTTAAAAAATGTTGCATTGCAAAAATTAAGGTTTCCTCCAAGATGCCACAAGCAGAGGCCAACCAAGTTAATATCGTCGGTAAATATGTAAATCAACTCTTCTCAAGCAACCATTATATTCAAAAACATAATATCATCCCATAAACGTAGCCATCATAAAAACTTACTCTATAAACCTGCCGACGTTGAAGCCCTGACTTGATAAGGCCAGATTTCTCTTAAAGTAAAACCGCAAATTGCCTACATTTTTCCTTGAATCTGTCACGTTTTTCCTTCAAGATAATTTAGTACCGTCAGTCAATGGAGGGATGCGTGATTGTGTCCTATAAAAAGTACAGGGATCCGTAGTAATTCATCACGGCTTAAGAGTTAATGTGGTTCGCGTTTATCAAGTCATTCGTCTCCAAATGCATGTGGTTATATATTACCTAAGCACACTCCAATCTAACTTTGGACCTATTTTCTCCTGGCAGCGCTTCCCATTTAAAACTACCGAAATAGTCAGTTCCATTCGATTTTATATTCCGTTGCTTTTGTTAAGTAATTCTGGATTCTCCCATAGTTTGCACGGCAACAAACGTGTTACCGACATGATATTATATTGTAGTTTATCCGAGCAAGATAGGCTTTGTTGCGGGACTTTGAGAGACTGCGAAATGGATAGAGATATGAATTACGGATGTGGTGCAAATGGTCGTGTTTTTTCAAAACAATGAAGTGACTAAAGTGTAGATCTATCCAAACATAGTGTAGATAAATTATGACCAATTCATAATTTATATTACAAATCCATCTGAGATTTTTTTTACACAGTGTGATCATACTATTGGACACTCGTATAGGAGTTTAGAATCTTAACTGTCTCTAATTGAAGTTTAAGTTTTTAATGGGTTTTTATTTCCAGTAGGCTACCTACCAAAAAATCATTCAATTTATTTTAATTGTCTTCTTTTGTAAATCACATCTATAAAAATGAAATTTAGTTTTGTCTTTTAACAATGGTCTATTGTCATTGTCAGAATAAATTTAGATTAATGTTCCGAATTAATTGCTTTCCTTCTTCAATACCAGTGTTTAGATTGATTGAGTTTAACAGACGTTTCTTTTTTTCTGTTTTATCGCTTTGTGCAATTAGACTTTCATCACTTGAATAATTAGTTCGTAATTTTTTTTGCAAAGAAGCGCCCTACGTACATTTTAATTACAAAATCGATCCGTAACGTAATTCATTAAAGCTTCTTAATTACTTCCATCATAATTAACTACGTTACATCCATCGTCTTGTTTGAAATTGTTCTTTAAGGGCGTGCCTCGATTCGGTCAGCTACGCCGCTCGTGAGAGAGACACGCTTATGCCTTTCGCGCATGACAAACGGGATGCAACATTCTTCGGGAATGGCTTTTTTAGACATATCGATAAATGTCTGACTGAGTGCAGTTTTATTAAATTTCCTCTTGACAGAGTTTAGATGGGGTAAATTAACATAATTTTAACTTAATTGTGTCTTTTAATAATGCGTTGTTTAGTTGACCGAGTAAAAAAAGGAAATTAGGAAGCCTTATAAGTTTTAAAATGTTTTGATTTCAAATTATGTCAAAAGTATTGATATTACCAATATAGTGATTAAAGCCTACGATGATTTTATGAACGTTTTAGATAGTAAAAACCATTTTTTGATTTTATTGTGTGTAGTAAAATTTAAACCGAAAAAAACAAGTTTTTAGTTTGATAATCGTCTATTTGGAGTGATTTTTGAAACGATATTTCTTAATGAAAAATCCAAAAAACACATACCTCCTAATGTCGAAAAATTCCTGTTCTAGATAATAACACTGAAAAAATGGTAAGATTCGTGTCAATTCAAACAGAAAATGCCTAAATAGATGAGCGTTTTTTAACTGATAAAGACTCTTAAAGACTCGACTTTGGATTTTATTTCCATAGAAAACATTTTAAGCAATCATGTTTCGGCTATTCTTAGAAACACGGTCATATAGTCAAGAATCATATAATATCTGAAAATCAAGCCTTATTGTTTCCTCGTCTGTGCAGAGAAGCGTTTCAAAGAACGCGATATTTCTCATTGTACGGCCTTAATATATGATGATGTCCTCCCAGATGCTTCCGTCGACGGCGACATCCTGACAAATTAATTCTATGGGATGTTAGGCCCTAATATACCTACCTACTCGTTTGATATATTACAATTTTTAATACATACTTAGTATAATTTTCGCGACCAGTTACACCTAATTTGTAGTGATCCTGTCTGGTTGACGAAGCTGGTTGTACCGTTCGTATCCCGGTCAGCGCATGTATTTGTGTGGTGAGTAAAGGTGAGCACTAATAATAGTGACCTGATTCTTGGGCGTTTTCTTTGTATTAATATACTGTATACAAATATGTATATCGTTGCGTAGTGAGAGAGCACAAGCTTTCTTTACGAATAGTTTGAGACTACGTCGATTTGTGTAAGATAGTGTACATATATTTATTTATTTCGCTTATATTTATTTTTCTTCATAATACGGTTCTTCCAAAATATTTAATATTTGACAAATACATAAATGATTTAATTTAAGTAAAATCACTACATAGTATAAAATAAAGTCGCTTTCTCTGTCCCTATATCCCTATGTCCCTATATCCCTTTGTATGCTTAAATCTTTAAAACTACGCAACGGATTTTGATGCGGTTTTTTTTAATAGATAGAGTGATTGAAGAGGAAGGTTTATATGTATAATAACATCCATTAAATAGTGCACCCGTGCGAAGCCGGGGCGGGTCGCTAGTATACTATATACAAATATGTATATGGTTACCTAGTGAGAGAGCACAAGCTTTATTTACGAATAGTTTGAGACTACGTCGATTTGTGTAAGATAGTGTACATATATTTATTTATTTCGCTTATATTTATTTTTCTTCATAATACAGTTCTTCCAAAATTATTTAATACTAGCGACCCGCCCCGGCTTCGCTCGGGTGCAATGCTGATGCATGTATTATACATATAAACCTTCCCCTTGCGTCACTCTATCTATTAAAAAAAAACCGCATCAAAATCCGTAGCGTAGTTTTAAAGATTTAAGCATACATAGAGGGATACAGGGACATAGGGACAGAGAAAGCGACTTTGTTTTATACTATGTAGTGATTTGTCAAATACATAAATAATTTAATTTAAGTAAAATAATAAAATAAACTCCTGAAGTATGCCGTGATAGAATGCTTAATCTAATCGGTGGATCTACGCTCGCGTTCATATTAATGCTAACCATGATATCGTGCTAAGTAACTAGAACTAATGGAAATTGATAGACACTGTTCGTAATCTGTAATCCGTTAGTTAGGAAGGCTGTCGACTACGTTCCCATCCCTCCCCCCTCTGTCATAACTCGGCGACCATAACGGGCGGGTCCGGCGTCCTAGGCACACACTCACGGACCCGGACGACGTGATCACAGCGTCCATCGAAAGATGGAACGCTTCGATTACTGCGTCCAACTCAGACACGACATGTACACTTAGTAATCCCGCTGGCGGGGACGTCCACCGCCCGATCGCGACAACACTGACACATAGTCCCTATTCGTCCCGGTACCGCCGCACACCGGGTAGAATCAGTTCGACCCAGTGCCATTACCATGAGTTTACATGAACGTACTCGCTAGCGACTGCGTAAAAATTTGTATGGGCAAAAGTACAGCGCCTCTGGCGGTTACGCAATAGAACTAAGAATCGGCATACTAAATCATTTACGCAGTCGCTAGCGAGTACGGTCATGCAAACTCATGGTAAAGGCACAGGACGGGCCTAGCTGAGTTTCTTGCTGGACTCTTCTATTGTTTATTTTTTTCACCGGGAGACGACGGCTTTTTTACACTAGGTATCAATTAATATTAATATCAACACAGACGTCAAATTCAATTCAATTTTTTTATTGCAATAATCATCATCAAGTTATTATCGCTGAGCGTAACAGTTACTTAGAGATAAATACCACGTGCAGCATTTTCGATTTATGAGGGAAAATTTTATTGAAGAAATACCGCTCCCCCTTATCTCCGAAGTTTACTAAAGAAATAATATGGAACTATTACATAACACTAACATCAATGTATATTTTACAGGAAAAGTATAGTTATAACTCTATCTAGTTTTTTTTTTATCATCAAAAAACATTAAAAAAAAAATCTATACTAAGTTTGTAATTTAATTACCTTTGCGTCTATTTTTGTTACATAAATTCCTACACGATTACGCTCGAAGTACCTTCTTTCAAATAATGAAAAAAAAAATGAAGTCGTCCCAAGTGATAAAGAATTATCCTTGAAAAACCACCATACAATACTAAGTTATTCAGTCCCTCAAATTTGTAACAAAGTTATCCGATAGATGGCGCTGTACCCATTGCATTCAATTTCTACACCATGTTAGTGAGATTTTCCTGAATTAATAATGGAACCGGTAATCTGTGTGCGGAACTATCGGTGCGCGATTCCGACTCGCACTTGACCGGGTTTTTACAAAAATACAAAATACAAAAACATTTATTTGGTATCTTGTTGGTTTTAACATATGAATGTGGGATTGGTACTTTTTGATGGCTGTGCAAGGTGTTGGCTGCTACATGATGAATAAGGAACGTTCGAATGTGGTTTGAAATAGTTTGGAATGGCGAATGCGTTGACGTATGATTCAGTTTGTAAGACGACTTGAACGAGGAAACATATCATATTAAAGTGGTAAATAAAACAAATATTTCAATTACAAGGTTATTATTTCCATGTGGACTCTCCGGTCCTACAATTGGGGGCACGACCGGGATATAGAAGAAGAGGATAAACAACCCTAGATAATGGAGCAGAACAAAATATAATAAAAACGACTACGAAGACAGACGTAAAGACGACGAAGACGTGAAGAAGACGGCGAAGACGTAAAGACGACGAAGACGTGAAGAAGACGGCGAAGACGTGAAGACGACGATAAAGACGTGAAGACGACGATAAAGACGTGAAGACGACGATAAAGACGTGAAGACGACGATAAAGACGTGAAGATGATGATTCCAGTCAACGCGACATACCTACAAATGGTGACTTTACCCATTTTTACGGCAAATGACGTATGCAATATTAAGACTTTTATCCAGGTTATAGAGTCCAAGTCAATATTGTACGGATGGACAACGCGTCAATTGCTTGTAATCACGAAAAGGAGGCTTAGCGGGACGGCAGCGCTATGGTTACGATCGGAAGACCCATACGAAACGTTTGACGATCTAAAACAGGCGTTGATACAAGAATTTTGTGATGGCGACTGCAGCGAAGATTCTGAAAAGCATAATATGAATCATAACATATGCTATCATATGTCGACGGATAATGACACGCACTCATCTGGGCATATGTCATGTTCAAGTGAGCCGGCTGAAGAGGTAGTAAAGCAAAATGAAGGAAAAAAATCGAATAGCGTTGACGTTACTTGTCAGTTCAAAGAAAATCATCAAAGTTTTGATATATGTAAAAATTCTGAAGACGTTCAGCTCGAATGTGATGAAATTGGTAACGACGCCAGTTTGGAGAGCGAAGACGTGCACAACGAACAATATGTCCATATTATCAATGTTAAGGGCAAATTGTACGATGATAGAGCGCAAATCGAGCACTCAAATGTCATGAAGCTGCAAATGAGTGCCCGACGCCAATACGACTACTCCAACACAGCAGAGGATGACGGAGGACAGGAGGAGTTCGCGAAGAGTGCGCGCCGCGACGACTTCACCGCCTGGGGCAGCACGCGGGACTTTGAAGAAGAGACGGCGCTGTTCGGAGTTTCCTATGATTTATTTATGTGCGTTTTTAAGTTTCGGTTTTATTTATACGGTGTTTTATTAAGTAGTTAGTGTTTTTGATGTTTTTTTTAAGACGATGTAATTAGTGTGTGCTATGACGACGTAAGTAAGGTGACTGCTGATGATGGGTAAGTGCGGTATCTGAAGGTGCATGACTGTGGGACCAGTGCATGAATCCAGGATTGGCCGAGTGTGGGATTGGTACTTTTTGATGGCTGTGCAAGGTGCTGGCTGCTAGATGATGAATAAGGAACGTTCGAATGTGGTTTGAAATAGTTTGGAATGGCGAATGCGTTGACGTATGATTCAGTTTGTAAGACGACTTGAACGAGGAAACATATCATATTAAAGTGGTAAATAAAACAAATATTTCAATTACAAGGTTATTATTTCCATGTGGACTCTCCGGTCCTACATGAATGTGGCCGACCCCTCCAGGTAAGTATGACAATACTTGTGTTAGGAGAAGCTGCTCCTCCCATCCGGGGTTATATACAGACTGGTTGATACAAGGAACTTATATTTTGACAGTTTAGTTTTCGATACATTCGATACGGTTTTTATTTACGTATTTTCCTGTGTCCTAGTGGATTGGGCTATAGAATCGATACTCGAGTTGCATGTCGCGTGCGGTAATGGCTGTCGCAGCGATAACTCATGCGGAAATTATTTCACAAGGCTATTCGGACCAAACATGATGAGGGCGATAAATTATAACGAAAACACCAATATGTAGTCTGGGCAAGCTGAGACTATAAAAGAGAGACAAATTTAAAAAATCCAATTGTAGCAACACTGTGTATAATGCTACAAAGCAATAATGATACGTGGGTAACAACAGAAAATGTTCGCACTACATAGTTCAGTACATACCTACTATGCAATAACATTACCAAAACTAATATTTATGATAGGTGGGTAGATCAACTATTATTTGTTGCTCGTTACCATGGTTACGTCTCCTGAGTCACTTTTTAAAACTGCGATTTTATAAGGTTTAAATCTACCACACATGAGTTTTAGCAATGAGCATAAATCCATTTGGACATGGGTCATCTCTTGAGCCTGCTTGGAGTCCATATTACAAACATTTTTCTAAAAAACTCGGTTACTATTGTCCCCTCACTGACGGGACAGAATAACAACAAGAAACAGTTGATTGACGTAGGTATTTAAATATTCCGATTGTTATGGAAGTAGCAATTCATGAGGAATAATGTGCTATGATACGATTAGCTGTATCCTGTTTCTGACCCGTAAAGGATCAAGCAATGTTTCTCTCCATTGACATGGCAATTAAGTGACGTTTGACACATTTGATGTAGATATACTGACTCACACCTCAGATTTCGTTGAAGCCGCTCAAGCAATCTCACTGAAGCGCAAACTCTTACAGTATTCCAGTGTTCCAAACCACACGCATGGTCATGTCGGAGGTTTTCCCCTGGATTTTCCCCAGGCTACTCTCCAACCGCGCACTCCTATCGCTCTATTGGACCCGGCATATAAAGCCACAGTCAAGTTAAAAAAAAAACGTAGATATTATAGTTGCCATTTAAACAGTTTTAAATAAATCTCAGTCTCAGCTTTCATTAGTCATTATACACCTACATTGATTATTTAAGAAAAATAAAAAACAACAAGTAATACTTATAAATAAAAAGTAAAAATTTGCTCTGTACATTTATGGAGCAAATTTTTACTTTTATTTATTTTACGTATTTTTTTTCTTAAATAAATGGATTGATGATTAATCAAGTATTGTTCTTTTACTTACTTATTTGGATGAATAGTTTTTCTCATAGGAGAAGTGAAAAGAAGGGTGTATTACACGGCAGCGAAATTATTTCTAACTCGGGCATGGCGGTTTGAATCCCTCACTACGCTCAGGATTCCAAGTTATCCTGGATATCCTGGAATCCTTCGCTTCGTTCGGGATTCAATACGCTAGCCCTCTATGGAATATTGTATTATGCTCCCTTGTAATAAAATCTACTATTATTTTAAAACGAAGCGAAGCTCAAATGACGCAATCAAAATAATAGAAATTTATACAAGACTTGAAATTAATGATCCGTATTCAAGTATATGAAATGTTTACAGGCAATATTATAATGAACGTCGCTTAAGCAAATGAACTAAAAGTTATCTTTCGTCACGCAACTTAGGTCGTTAACTGGATTGTCATAGAATATACATAAATATTAAACAAGATGGTTCAATGTTATACAAATCGAACTGGCCCCATAATAAGCTCAACATCGTCCATCTGGATTAGTTTTTATTATCAGTGACTCTTAGAGTCCATCTCTAATAATGTTAAATTAGTCTTAATTTTGACGCTTTGAGACCATGTATATCTCTAAGGACGTTAATCATTTCATTATACTCTTTGTTTAATCAGACTGAGACCTTATACATCTTTAACTGATGTTGTAATATTTGTAATAGATAAGTTTGAAAGTTTATTTTAACTATATCACATAAATTTTCCGTGTAATTTTGAAATAATTATTGCTTCTTAAACTACAAATTAATATTATTTTGACCTGAAAAATGTATTCTTGTAGTCACTTTCTTAAATTGTAAATTAATATTTTGTGCCCTTGTGGCCTATTTGCAGAAAAAATGTTTGTTTGTTTGATTGATTGAACAAGGCTTGTATTATGGGTGCTAGATGACGAAACATCTAAGACTCTGAAACATATATTCATGCTGATCACATGGCTATTTCCCCTGGCCGGGATTCTCCCAATATCCCCGGGACTGTCAGATTAGGCAGTCTCCACTAATCACTAGGCTAAATCAGTCGTCAAAATAAATAAGTAGAATTTGAAACTTGATCTTCTATTTTTTTTTGTAAACATCTATTTGTATTTAAATTCAACGAGGAAGATTCCGAGTTCTAAAATTGATTAAAAATATGGTTCTAAATTCTATACGCATGCGTTGTTGTAACGTTGTGCGTGTTACTTATAAGTTATATGTGATAATCCATATTGAAAGGAACCTTATGGCGGCCGACACTTACGCCTTTATTGCCGGTCTTCCAATACAATAGTGAATAGGTGCAACGTAAGCGCCTGCCGCCATAAGGTCCCTTTCGATGTGGATTATCACATATGGTTTTATTTTATAGTTATACATGAGATCCTGCAGTTGCCTCTGCATTTATAACTAAGCTGCAGGCATGTAAAAGCTGCTTCTATTCCTGAAATGAATAAATGAAACTCCATCAGTTTATGTACATGGCAAAGTAATTTACAAACTTTAAGGTCGGATTGGGTGCTGAAACTCAAACTGAAATTGGAATCCCATTCGTTAATAGGTTACTCGAACTTTTTTGATTAGTCGAATTCAATTCATGCACTGAATAAAATTGTTGTGACGTAGTACTTGTGTAATTAGTTTAGAAATTGTAACTTTTGTAATTATTAATGGTATCCCTGTTACCACTATTAGAGACTGTTTAATAGTAGTTTATGCAATCTTTATATAATGTATGCTTTTAATCGAGAACCGCGGTTTAAAATCGAACTATATAAAAGTCCGAGATTTAAAATCGAATTATGTAACTATTGCATACACGATTTTATCTACGAGTCAACGGAAATTAATAAAAAAAACGAAATAATCAAATATACTAGTCCTGCGGAAATGAAGATTAGGCACAAGGGTTGATGGCTTGTTGATGTCTTTTGTTCTATGTCCGCGGCGTTACGTGATTGGTCAATTTTATAAGGGTTCAGTAACGGCGACACGTGATTGGTCTATTTCATAAGATTTCAGTTGAAGAGAGTGATAGAGAAAAGCATGTGATTTTAGTTTCGTCTGCGTTATCTTAATTCAAATATTGAATTCGACGAGTACAAATAATCATGTTAGTAATTATATAGTATGTATACTACACAGGGTATATATTTATACACTATAGAGCCATGGGTCACGACGTCTGATTACAATGCAGATGGCAAGATGTATGATTGCGACCGTAGCACTTAAATATATGAAACTGAAAACACTCCTTTCTTGAAGAACCCCATACTGTAATCCCTCGGGAAAACCTCAGCGAGCTCATTCCACAACCGGAGCTTCCGAGGGAGGAAATTCCTCTGAAACCATACCGTAAGCCCGGTTCGGTTCTAAAGTGTGAGGATTAATGGCCTGCCGACGGCGAGCGGTTTTAACGTAATGTAGCTCCATCAACAATTTTTCAACATTTTTTTCATTTAGTAATATTGAAAACGAACTAGTGGAAAAGAACGGCACAGGACCGGTCTAAATGGCGAGCCTTGGGGGAGGCCTATGTTCAGCAGCAGTGGACGTCTTTCGGCTGAAATGATGATGATAAATATTGAAAAACCGATGAAGGAGCTATTTAAAAACACTGATGTTTGAACTTGATATGATTCCAACTACTCGTATTACGTTTCATTCTTCTTTTATCAGAATTATAATTTATGTCACACCTGGCCATAAAGTGGCAATTACCGCACGCTCCGAAATACCACTTCATGGTCAGGGAAAGATATAATTGTACTTACTACGGGTAATAAAAAAGCCTCAGATCACATATTTATCGCCCTGCTTCGGCTCGGGCGTCAAATACCGCCCTTGGTAAGTAATGTACTTTATAACACATTTAACAGCGGGTTTTTGGTGAAGGGAAATATCGTGAGGAAACTGGTCTAAAATCCCACCAAGATCTAGTTTTGCGTCTGTGTTGGAAAGTCAAATGGCAGTTGCTTTCATAATACTACTTCCTACGCCAAATCTTGGTACGGGGAACACGCTAAGTGGTTGATGATAATTGTGGTTTTAAAAGCATGAGCAATTTTGTGGACCAGCTGCGTGACCAAATAATAAATACAAGTTTGGAAAAAATCATTTAGCATTCCGTCAACATAATAGTCATGTGCAAAATGTACCACTAAAATGAAAATATTGATATACTTCATTCCTTCTTTTTTTGAACCTGACTGTGGCTTTATAGGCCGGGCCCAATAAAGCGATAGGAGTGCGCGGTCGGAAAGTAGCCTGAGGAAAATCCAGGGGAAAACCTCTGACACGACACGCGTGTGGTTTAGGACAAGGGAATACTCTAAGAGTTTGCGCTACAGTGAGATTGGTTGAGCGGTTTTAACAGAATCTGAGGTGTGAGTGAAATAGAGCTACTGGGAGTTTTGTCGCTGATTCTTTAAACCTAGCCTAGCTGAGAAGAGTCTAGCAAGAAACACAGCTAGGCCCGACCTGGGTCGGACTGACTCTATATTCATTCCTTCACTGTGAAGTATATCACTGATTTAGTTCACTAGTTCAGTTTAGTTCAATAACTCAACAGATCCATGTACTATATAGTTTCGGTAATAATATCAGTCATTCATTCAATCATGGCATCTATATCACTCTCGGAGCGAAAGAGTAGGTAAATGATATGATTCATGAACTGGTCTGACTGAAGTATTGAAGAATGTGAATCCTAACTGAACTATTGAATGAACGAGTGACACGATAAATACTTCATTTTAATCATTCATTTGTGAACTACTCATGTCTACAACATAATCTTTATTAACCCGGAGTTTCAAAGCTGAACATAAATCTCCACATATACCATTCGCAAACAGTTGGCAACAATTTTAATTTCAGTAATGCATGTACAGTCAAGAAAATGGATACACCTACCTTTTTCGCTCTTATTACAATAACAATAAGGGATAAAACCGTACCAGTTTATGTTCCTATACCGTGCCTGTTTCAATGTACAGAAAGCCTGATCGTTTGTTATAGAAACCTTTTTGGGTGATCTTTCTTCAGAGCAGAGTTTTCTTAGCTGATTGATTGAATATATGTGATAATCCACAGCGAAAGGGACTTTATGGCGGCAGGCGCTTACGTTACACCTATTCACTATTGTATTGGAATAGCGGCAATAAAGGCGTAAATGCCGGCCGCCATAAGGTTCCTTTCAATATGGATTATCACATATGACATTAGTAGGATGGTTTTTCAATCAGTTTCGGTTTGATCTTGTCGTTGAATAATAAAGAATAATGGCATTTTTGCCTTTTGAATATTTTTGTTCAAATAAATTAAATAAATATCATCATCATCCTCCTAGCGTTATCCCAGTACAGTTGCATCAAAATCAAAAAATCAAAATCAAACATTTATTCTGCAAATAGGCCACAAGAGCACTTTTACATGTCAAAATATTAATTTACAATTTAAGAAAGTCTGACTATTATATAATAACACATTTTTCATTTATTATTATTTATTTATTAAGAAATAATAATACAACACAAACAAGTACATAGACCCACAAAACCGTTTGCACAGTTTGACTGTGGGATCGATCAGTCTCATCTCTCTTCTAACAGTAAATTATTTTATGAGTTTAACAAGGCAACTTTATATATTACTAGCAGGCGCCCGCGACTTCGTCCGCGTAGATTTTAGATGGTAACAAAGATATAAATGAGGTTTATTTGTTTCTGTCAGTTGTCTGATGCTATTAATCTTTTGTGAAAATTACTCGAATGAAAAACTTAATGTCTGCCATCTTGGAGTTGCAAATGGATGTAATTTTCGGAATCGGCACCCCGAGGAACCACAAAAATGACCCCATATCGATTTTTAAGAAAAATAAATGTCCGCCATCTTGGATTTGAAAATGCATATCATTTTCGTAATCGGCACTCCGAGGAACCTCGACGATGACACCCATATCGATTTTTAAGAAAAATAAATGTCCCCCTCTGGGATTTGAAAATGGATGTCATTATCGTAATCATCACCCTGAGGACCCTCGAAGATGACACCCATATCGATTTTTAAGAAAAATAAATGTCCGCCATCTTGGATTTGAAAATGCATATCATTTTCGTAATCGGCACCCCGAGGAACCTCGACGATGACACCCATATCGATTTTTAAGAAAAATAAATGTCCCCCTCTGGGATTTGAAAATGGATGTCATTATCGTAATCATCACCCTGAGGACCCTTGAAGATGACACCCATGTCAATTTTTAAGACAAATAATTGTCCGCCATCTTGGATTTGCAAATGCAGGTCATTTTCGTAATCGGTACCCCGAGGAACCTCGAAGATTACACCTATATCGATTTTTACGAAAAGTAAAGATTTGCTCCCCGCACAAACTTGGAACCCCTTTTTATCCCATCAGGGGAACAATTTAGAAAAACGCTGGACGTTTTGTTGTATTTAAACAGAGAGACTATATACGAAGTTTTAAATCCCGCACTTCAAAAAAGATTTGCTCCGCGTACGAACTTGTAAACCCCTTTTCACCCCTTTAGAGGAGCAATTTCAAAAAACGCTGATGTACTTTTTGTTGTATTTAAACAGAGTCTATTTACGAAGTTCGAAATCTCTCACTTCAAAAAAGATTTGCTCCCCGTACAAACTTGGAACCCCCTTTTTATCCCTTTAAAGGAGCAATTTTGAATAACGCTGAAATACGTTATGTTGTATTTAAGTAGAGAGTCTATATACGAAGTTTTAAATCTCTCACTTTAAAAAATATTTGCTCCTTTACAAACTTGGAACCCTCTTTTCACCCCTTTAGGGGAGAAATTTTGTAAAACACTGAAATACTTTTGTTGTATTTAAACAAAGAGTCCGTATACGAAGTTTTTAATCCCACACTTCAAAAAAGATTTGCTCCGGGTACGAACTTGTATACCCCTTTTCACCCCTTTAGAAGAGCAATTTCAAAAAACGCTGAAACGCTTTTTGTTGTATTTAAACAGAGAGTCTATTTACGAAGTTTTAAATCTCTGACTTCAAAAAAGATTTGGTCCTTTACAAACTTGGAACCCCTCTTTTCACAACTTTATGGGAGCAATTTTGGAAAACGCTGAAATGTGTTTTGTTGTATTTAAACATAGAGTCTATTTACGAAGTTTCAAATCTCTAACTTCAAAAAAGAATTGCTCCCCGTACAAACTTGGAACCCCCTTTTCACCCCTTTAGCGAAGCAATTTCAGAAAACGCTGATGTACGTTTTTTTGGATTTAAACAGAGAGTCTATTTACAAAGTTTGAAATCTCTCACTTCAAAAGAGATTTGCTCCCCGTACAAACTTGGAACTTCCTTTTCACCCCTTTAGAAGAGCAATTTCAAAAAACGCTGATATATGTTTTGTTTTATTTATACAGAGAGTCTATATACGAAGTTTTAAATCTCTCACTTCAAAAAAGAGTTACTCCCCGTACAAACTTGGAACCCCCTTTTCACCCCTTTAGTGAAGCAATTTCAGAAAATTCAGTTTTGTTATATTTAATCAGAGAGTCTATGTACAAAGTTTTAAGTCTCTAACTCTAAAACAGAAGTTTCTCCCATACAAACTTTGCACCCCTATTTTACCCTCTTAGGCTTAGAATTTTGCAAAACGCTGAAAACACTTTCTTTGGATTAAAGTTCGTAACCTTTTTACAAATTTTTAAGTCTTCAGCTCATAAAAAAAAATTTCCCCCATACAAACTTTGCACCCTTATTTGATCCCCTTAGGGTTGGAATTTCCAAAAATCCCGTCTTATCCCTTGCATACGTAATAAAAGTAAGCTCTGGACCAAATTTGAAGTTTCTAGTTCCAGTAGTTTCGGCTGTGCGTTGATGGTAGATCAGGACTTCTTCTTTTATATATATAGATGATTCTACATCTAGGTACAATAGTTTATTTTTCGAGTTTAATAAGGTAACTATGTAGCTTTTTACTAAGTTTAGCTTTATTGGCTTCCTGCCTGATGTCAGAGGGCAGGCTGTTGAGTATGTAGGGAAGGCGTTTCTGAAGACACCTATCGCCGTAGTAATTAGTGACCCTCGGCACAACAAACTTGCCCGCTGACATCGACCTGGTTTCACAAACATCGTTTCGGTGTTATTGTAATTGTGTGTACTCTCGATTGCCATGATTATTTAATACTAATAAATATTTATGCTTAAGGCTCACCGGTAGAATATTACAAATTTTGAACAAATTTCTATAATCTTTTTTAATCTTATCTTATCATGTCAAAATATTAATTTACCGTTCAAGAAGGAATAATAATTTCGAGTTTACAATTATAACAAAATTAATGT
Source organism: Epiblema foenella (assembly GCA_963556455.1). NCBI lineage: Eukaryota > Metazoa > Arthropoda > Insecta > Lepidoptera > Tortricidae > Epiblema > Epiblema foenella. The sequence continues at coordinate 21,288,081 of OY747103.1, read as the reverse complement.
CATACAGTGAAGATAAACTTGCAAAGTTATCTATTACAAATATTACAACATCAGTAAAGTTAGAGATGTATAAGGTCTCAAGATTAAACAAGGAGTATAATGAAATTAATATAGTATCCCAAAGATGAACATGGTCTCTGAGCGTCAAAATTAAAATATTGGCAGACCCCGAGCATCCTGAACGATGCCCGGGGTCCGCTACCTAATCATAAGATTTGTCGTAGGCACTAGTTTTTACGGAAACGACTGCTATCTGACCTTCCGATCCGAGGGGAAACCGGGCCTTATTGGAATTAGGATTGTCAAACGAGAGGGCAACTTGACCGAGAGATTTAAAAATTCTCAAGCTGCCTGGAGGCCCCTAACTTGGCTTAACGACTGCTATTATAGACAGCATCCCGGATCAACGGCTTAACGTGCCTTCTAAAGCACGGGAGAGCTTAGTTAATAACCACTCAAAATGGTCACCTGGGCCATAAGCGCTTTAAATAAATTAAATAAATATAATTATTTAAATACCTTATAATTATAATGTAACAGGTCATTCTACATAGTCTTTTAGGTCGAAAATAGCTCGACTTGTTTCAATGTAAAACATGAATCCTGATGGTGGTTTTTAATTTACTTTTAGTCAATAAAAAAAAATTCAAATAAAATATTTGTGGACAATCTACACAAATCAACCTAGTCCCAAACTAAGCAAAGCTTGTACTATGGGTACCAAGTGACGATATAAATACTTATGTGGATAAATAGATACTTAAATACATAGAAAACATCCAAGACTCAGGAACAAATTTCGTGTTCATCACACAAATAAATGCCCTCACCGGGATTCGAACCCGGGACCTCCAGCTTCGTAGGCAGCAGGGTCACTACCAACTAGGCTAAAGCGGTCATCCAAATGTCATAGCTTTTTAAGATTTTGAGAATATTTAATAATTTGCTGTTTTTTTGTTATAATTTGATGGTTTCATATAGTGACATTTTATTATTTTTCATTCCGCATGCATATTTTCTATTGTGTTGTCAAACCATCCAGGAACCCATTGAAATATACACACACAATTTTACCCAAATCGATCCTGTTGTTTAGGAGGAGTTAGGTGACAAACACACAGAAGACCAGTCTAGGACTTATAGTACAAGTATTGCTCGGTTTTGGATTAGATTTGTGTAAGACTGTCCCCAATATGCTGAGATGGTATCGTTTCGAGATAATACAACTTTTTAGTTTATTTTTATATTCTATTTTGCTGTATTAATTGTTGTCTTTGTCTCGAATAAATATTTCTTATTTCAATATTAAATTTATTATTCAATTAATATCTATCACTTTGATTCCAGCGTCGAGTATAAACGAGACATGCTCATTCAACGAACAATGCGAGGAGGCGGTGATTATGACGGAGTGCCGGAACGACCGCTGCGCATGCAAGTACGAGATGGTGGCAGAGGCCACAGTCGACGGTGGCGTGGTGTGTCAACGTATGTTATATTTACTTGACTGTACTTTTATCAGGCCTGATCCTATCGCTTAGGCTAAACTCGGCTCTGAAAGCTTCCGGCTGATTTTACACTACACCCAAAATACTCTAGTCATTAATAGACCCTAATTTCAAAATCACCTTCTCTCAAAAACCTCTTTTTTCGAAGGACACTACTCTCGATACAACCCAAATTCAAATGGACTGCGTCCCATTACGAATGAGTCTCAAAATACTCTATTCCCAAAATACCCTAAATTAGCTACACCTAACAGTGGCGAAATAACCTAATGCCATAATCGCTTATTCACAAAACCCTCTAGTCCCAAAATACCCTAAAAATTCATTTTCTTGAATTTATTTCTATGAACAGAAGGAGGTTCGCATATTAGGTTTATTACTGAAATTAGAAGCCTCTGAAACGCCTCAGTGGTGTCCAGACGCTGTCGCGCTTAGGAACAAAAGAACACGTGATTTGCTGCGAGCGCGTGCGAGCTGGGTGCCATGATTAGCTGTCAAACATCGGTTTTGTAACCTTGTCCTACGTTGGCGAAATCCTCGCGAACGCGAAGCGATGCGGTGCGACGCGGCGGCCTTGTCTTACGTGCGCGCGAATCGCCCAACAAACGACTCGGACGGCCGCGTCGCCGCGTCTCATTCGCGCGAAAATATCAAACAGAACTGATCGCGTTCGCTTCGCGCCGCGCCGCGACGCCCGCACGCCGCGCCTGTATTGGTCACGTAGGACACTTCAATAGAGCGTCGACTGTTTGTTTCTTTCGCACCGCGTCGCGCCGCGCAGCTTCGCTTCGCTTTTGCGAGGATTTGGCCAACGTAGGACACCGCGTTGGACAGAAAACTTTCTGTACGTAAATACTATTAATTATTCTGTGACTTTATAAAGGTGAAAGGAAAGGTGGATGATGGCAGATGGATTGAGCAAAACGTCAAAATCGGACTCCGAGAACACCAGGCGCTGCATGCAGCGTATTATCGGACCCATTAGCAAGCCATCTGTGCCCCCCAAATAATTTGCAAAAACAATGAAAGAAAGAAAAGAAAAGAAAGAAAAAACATTTATTCGTGGCACAGACACAGTAGAAATAAACATAACACCAAAATACAGAAAATAGCCACGAAATGGCCCCAAATCAGCATAGTGCTAGCCATTGGCTAGCGCTGATCTTCCTTTGGGACCACGAGAAGCCACGAAAGACAAAAAACACAAAAGTTACAAACAAAACAATACTTAAATAAATGTGATAATTTACAATTTGAACAGACAAGAACAGATCTATAAACATGAACACCGTAAACAATGTTCAAGTGTCTGTGGTCTGTCACAAGTCGCAACTAGCGCCAGCATGTTACCCAAACGATGACGAAGACACAGGAAACTCGGATGTTTACGTTTTGTTGTTCTGGTTTCCAGCGGAGAAACAGATCGAGCCGTCAACGAAGACGCTGGACCCCGCAATGATCGGCGTGCTTGTCGGCATGGCGCTCATGTTTGTCATCATCTGCGTCGTGTTGAGGCTCTTTAGCAGGTATTTATTTATTTATTTGGGAAACAAACAGGCAAAAATATTACATCAAGTTAATCATAATAAACATAACATTATCCAAACAGTTTCCACTACTGACTAATACAAAATCTGTTGTTCAGACCAAAAAACGAAACTTCAAAATAACACAATATGCTAAGAATTGATAATTTACACAACTAATACAAAATCTGTTGCTCAGACCAAAAAACGAAACTTCAAAATAACACAATATGCTAAGAATTGATAATTTACACAACTGATAAAAAATCTGTTGCTCAGACCAAAAAACGAAATTTTAAGTATTTATCCGTATCCATTAAAAGCTGCATACAGGATGTAACAAACATACTGAGGATAAGGGCATATTCGGTATAGTATTCTGATTAGGAAAAGTAGAAGAATATTTTTTTTTATTCAATAAATTTTTGTCCCTTTTATGGACAGTTGGCTGACTTAGACGACCTGCCCCATAGAAAAAAATAATATTTTTCCGTCAAAAAAATTTTCTTCTACTTTGTCCTAATCAGAACACAATACCGAATATGCCCTTAAACGGATCTTCACCATTTTTGTTACATCCTGTATTCTTCTTGCGAAAGACCAGCATAGTCTGTAAAAGCATAATCATGTTTAGTTATATAAGTGCATGTAACATGCCTAAATTGACGAATAAATGATTTCATTTCAGTTAAGGTTATGGACTTTTGATATGATAAAATGTATAGGTGCTCCGCAGGGTGCCAACGAAGGCCCAATAGGTAATATATTTTGAAAGAAAATTTTTCTATTAATTTATTGATAACTTGGACTAACTAATGCTTACCAAAAAACAAAAAAAGTTTAATTGTTATAGGTAACAATGTAATGTTTATTGTTATAAAAACTTAAATAAATATTACAGTTGAATGTTTAGGCATTGTCATATTCAGTGTTTAAGTTTAGTTCATAATAGCATAGTAAGTACCTAACATTAGTTAAATGAGCGCGATCTCGCCAACAAACTGTTATGGCAGTTTGGCGACAAATTAAAAGGTTGTAACTGTTATGTACTTTTTTGATAAATAAAAAAAATAACTCTATCAAAAAATGTTTATTGACTTTTCAGAGCCCGATGGCGAGAGAATCGGACAATCTTTAACACGCCCAATCCTCGATTGATGAACGTTTCTCTGCTGCGGGACTCCAAACTGTTGCATTCTCAGGTAAGTCAATTTACAATCAACCCTGCTTTTGTTATGACTTACTCTCTATTATATTGTTACTAGCGCCCCGACCCGGCTGCACACGGGTGCACTATTTAATGGATGTTATTATACATATAAACCTTCCTCTTCAATCACTCCATCTAATAAAAAAAACCGCAACAAAATCCGTTGCGTAGTTTTAAAGATTTAAGCATACATAGGGATATAGGGACAGAGAAAGCGACTTTGTTTTATACTATGTAGTGATAATATAAGTAACATTGAATTAAAAATAATAAATTCAATTATAATACTATCAGCTGAACCTTATTTCAGTGAGATAAGGTTTACCAATGGTCAGTTAACTGTGATGCTGATTACAATAGTAATGTGTTATTGCTTACTAAAAACTAAATTAAATTAACGTTTATTTCAAGCTCGTGGCTCATAGAGTAAGTAACAATAAAATTTAAAATACAATCTTAGTACATAAAAGAAACCAAAATTAAATTACACTAAAAAATAGGCAAGATGTGCTCTTACAGATAAACAGAAATATCTTCCAGACAACCTTTAGGACCTTAGAAAAATAGTATGACGTATCTAGTAGATACTAGCTAAACTGTAAGGGGCTCTGTGAGCTGTACACCTCCTGAGTGTTTTTTTTTTTTAATTTCCAAAAACTAACTCGACAAACGAATTGTTTATAATTATCGAACCTGACCACAAAATTATACGAGAATCGGTTGAGATTTGCGACTTGAAGAGGAGAACAAACCGAAACCCGAGCGGCAGAAGAATACGAAAGCATTGAAAAATTTTTTTTTTTATTATTCATAAACTAACTCGACATAAAAATTTCATATAATTATCGAACCTGCTCACAAACTTCCATGAGAATCGGTTGAGAAATGGGAGCTGTAGAGGAGAACAAACCGAAACCCGCCCGCAGAAACATAATAAACCATTGAAAAAAGAAATTGTTTTAGAAAATATTCAAAAACTAACTCGACGTAAAAATTCTATATAATTATCGAACCTGCTCACAAACTTCCATGAGAATCGGTAGAGAAATGGGACCTGTAGAGGAGAACAAACCGAAACCCGCCCGCAGAAACATACAAAACCATTAAAAAAAATATTTTTGAAAATATTCAAAAACTAACTCGACGTAAACATTCTATATAATTATCGAACCTGCTCACAAACTTCCATGAGAATCGGTTGAGAAATGGGACCTGAAGAGGAGAATAGCGTGAAATCCGCCGTCCGGATACACGAAAGCATTTTTGTCGAAGCTGAAGCAGAGACATTGGTTACACTAGGTCAAATATCGGGAATATTACATTTACAAATTATTCGCTTTTTATAAAGTATTTCATTGCGTACAACAACCCGATGGATAATGGATATATGTGATAATCCATATTGAAAGGGACCTTATGGCGGCCGGCACTTACGCCTTTATTGCCGCTGTTCCAATACAATAGTGAATAGGTGCAACGTAAGTGCCTGCCACCTTATGGTCCCCATAAGGTAAGGTGGATTAACACATATGTATCAGTTTTTGCCATGTTACGTTAAGTCACGCAAACCCGTCCACTAGCGCCAATTTAACGATAGATATTTAAAAAGGGGAATGCTCTATACTGTATTTTATAATTAATTACCTTTTGAATACATCAAACTAATAGATTCGTCGATCTATGAGCTCAAAAATAAAACGGCCGTTTTAAACACTACGCAAACCTATGACGAATCTAGCTACGTAAAAACTAGTTTGATGAATTCAAAAGGTGCTTAAATACAAAATGCAGAACAGCGCACTGCTATTTTTTTTAAATATATATCGTTTTTAAATAATCACGAGTATCGCTAGGAACCATATGCGCGCTGTTAAAAATATGCCACAGGAATAATGACAGCATCAGAATAACCAGCAATAGCAAAAAGTCTCTAGCCAGCAACAAAAGCAACGTGGAAAAAGTCGCCAACTGCAACTTGCAGTTTAAGTTTAGATCATCACTTATAGAAGTTGGTTAGCTTTTCTTAAAGTTTCTTTAGAAAATTTATTATTATTCGTGGACATTAAATTTTGCAACCAGCAAGAGCTTTATAAACTTTGAGTTGATGAGCTTTTTGAGAACATTATAGTACAAAAAATAAATAAATATGTTCTAATAATGTATGTCGCATTGGTCGCATGGCCATAACTTTCAATATCTTTTAAGGCTTAAAAACTGGCTGATTGAAAAGGTTCTCTATAATTCTGTTCAAATTAATTAAGCATATATATTTTAAAATACCAAGATTCAACTATTGTACACTCGTAAAGGGTAGTTGTTGAGACATATAAGTTATCAAAGGCCCATCTTTGTATTTACACAGTTATACAATAAAACAATATTCTATTCTATTCTAAACTATTTTTTTGACAAAACAATCAAAAAGTTTTTTTTTTTCGATGTAAATAAACAAACGAAACTGCACTTTTGATCATCAAACTGTCAAAATGTTTTGAAGATACTGGATAAGGGATATTGTAGCCAGTCTCACTTAATCTTCTATGTATGGATATTTCTATCCCAAAGTTTTAAGTTTTTTGTAAAATGTTTGTATTTTTTTTGCCCTTAACACCTGTCGATCAACAATAAAAAAGAATTACCTAACCGGTATAGCCCGTTATAACGTAATACGTGATACGCATACATTTTCCAAAAGTTGATTTGTATTTATAGAGATAGATATGGCTATGCAAGTCTCCTTACAATATTTATTATCAACATCAACATCAACATCAAACATTTATTCTGTAAGTAGGCCTCACTCAAGGTCTCTTTTACAAGTCAAAAACATAGTTAGTACCTATAGTGAAAGCACACAGCAATAAGTGAAGAATACATCAGACGAATAACCTGGGCACGCGTTTGCAGAGAGATGTATAGAGTCTCAGGGTCTATAATAACTTTTTATAGTATAAACTTAACCTATAACTAAGAGTTGTAAAGAGTCTCGAGTATTAAGATTCAAATATGATATTGCTATTATTACTATTATTGTTTGTTGTGGGCCTTCGTTGCCGCCTCGACCAGTATCGATCTATTGTGGCAGCCCTTAAAGTTCTTTGCTTATACCCGTTGCTTCCAGGAATTTCCAGATTCTTTGGGTCGCAATCTGTTGTATCTCCTCTGGGGGCATGATGTGCCTTCCTAGGTAGATACTTCTTTTGCGCGTAAGTGGTCCACAGGAGCAGAGGATATGGATGGCAGTTTCCTCCGACTCTTGGCAGGATCTGCATGCTGCGCTTTGTTTTATGCCCATTTATGTTTTATGCCCATGATATTGCTAGTAAGAATTCTTTAAATTTTTGACCTCTAGGACCGCCGCGGGTCCCGAGTCAGCATGAGACCGCCTTCAAGACAAGCCAGCCAACAGGAGCTCAGACCTCACTCACCTAGCCCAGGTATTAAGATCCATAGGTAATACTGTTTTGATTTTTGATATTACTGTAAGTTCATGGCGAGCTTTATCCATATTGCAAAAAAAAAAATCCTTTTATAATCCAATGTAGAATCTGTTTCTCTCGAGACATTACTGTAATATTAAGTCAATATTACTAATTCTGCAATATTATTACTTAGTTAATTTAATTTATGGATAAAGTTTTCCCTATTTAAATGACTAGAATTAACATATTGGACTAAACGTTCTTTATAAGTCGACAATGTTTTAACATTAATATTTAATGTAGTTGATAATTGTATATAAACTATGGTTCCAGCAGATTCACTTTTATGCATTTTAACTTAAAATAGACTTATATTTAAATTAATAATTTATCAACAATTGTGTTAGGATTGCCTTTTTATCTGCCTGCGATCATAGCTTAATTAAAAATAAAATATAATCATGTTTATTATGATAAAATTATAATCTCGTGCAGTCCAATATGTTCTGTAACTTTGCTAAAATATTAAATATTTTTTTTTTATTCCTAAAAGCACACCGTAACAAAGTAAATGAATTTGTTTTCTAATTAAGATCATTTGTAAGCAAAGCGACTGTTAATGGTAAGTTCGCTTGTATTTGGAAAAATCTTACAGAAATTATCCCATTTATTGTAACCGACACACTTATGGAATCATCCCATCACGAATTGTTTTTTTATATTATCAATGTGGCTTTACGATATGTTCACTAAAGAACATTCTGAAATATCCAAAAAAATATCTCTAATTTAAGAAAAATATCCTAAAGTTTATGAGTTTCACTTATTTTAATTTAGTTTTTAATAAGAGTTTTAACAGCAGCCACTTTAATCGATATTTGTTTTAGGATGATGCCACTCATTCTACACTTACCTTTTTCCTACCATGACAATGCTAAAATTCATGATTTATTTCATCTACCAGCAGCACGCCATCACCAAAGCCATCAGCTTCACCGAAAACCCTCAGGTTATATTGAGTATCAATTTTGCTTTATTTTAACAACATAACATCACTTTAGAATTCGTCACCATTTTGCAGTGTTTATTGATCAGTTACTTCGGAGGTTATTTACCAAATACCAATCGCTCAGAAAATTACAAAAATAGTTTTTGTAAGAACTGACATTATTGAATATAAAATACTTTCTCTGACGATTATTGTAATAAGGTATTTACATAGCATAAAAAAATATATAATGCCGTTGTTAATCATGCGAAGAATCTATAATAGATGATTTCACGTATCTGTTTTGGGTGCCGTTCAGTCGCCATAAAAACAAAATGCATATTTTCAAGTACCATATCTCCGATTTTCATAACAAACGATTGTCATAATAACAAAATGCATATTTACATTGGATATAATATTTAAATATCATAAGACTCACTTATCACAACCACTTTTTCTATAACGTTTAATTGAACTAATGTATTTTTATATAATACACATTAATTATAATCATTAAAACTAATAACAATGTATGCATAATTATTTTCTTTGGTTATAATACTTAAATACCATAACACTCACCTATCACAACCACATTCTCTATAACGTTAACGCGGAGGGTCACTCTAAGGCAGGTCGGTGTAGGTGGGATCCCTTCGTTTTGCCAAAATCCAACAAAATCTTATTTGGCAAAAAAATGTCCAGAAAGACCTTTTGGGACAAAATCGACTCTAACACGGATAGGTTAGAAGATTAAGACGGGAGTTTCAGCTCCCGTCTTAATCTTCGAGGTTATTTTTTTTTATAAAAGCCCAGAAAGACTTGTTAGGGCAAAATAGACTCCAACGCGGATAGGTTAGGTTAGGTTAGGTTAGGTTAGGTTAGGTTAGGTTAGGTTAGGTTAGGTTAGGTTAGGTTAGGTTAGGTTAGGTTAGGTTAGCGCTGTAACGCGGATCCATGAACATGAGAATTATACTATACTATGAACCGTGCCAAATGTTTATCTAGCAAATAGCCTTGCTTGCTCTTCGATTTCTATAGGCGTTTATATATTCATTGATCATTATGCTACAAGTTCTGTATAAAATGTATATTATGACTATTAAATATTATACAGAATGATCATTATAGCGTTTGGAAGTTATCAAATTAACAATTATGAACATTGATCATTATAATCGATGATATTATGCAAATTGTTTTAATGAATTTTATTTTTATAAAAGTTAATCACTTATACAAATCGAAATTATGCAGTTCGTTTGTATGCAACATGAAAATATGAAATTTGTTTTTATATTAAACATTACACACCCATCTGTTTTAAGTTGACCGCATAAGACATTTTAGATTGTTTTCTCACCATGTCAGTTCATCATTTGTAAATAATCTAAATTGTGGAATGTTTTGCAGTGACCAGTGGTAAAAAACCTCTTTTAGAATAAGACTCACTGAATCTGACATTATAAAACTTTATACTAGGTAGAAAATAGAAGTGACCAAATACGTAAGCTATATTAGTAATAAAAATTAATTACTAAAACGAATGCAAATCACAAATTGGAATAAATGACAGTGCTTACTCATTAGCATGAACAAATGATGAAAGCCTAGCTTTGCGAATGTGTGCCAAATGTAATTAAGCTACGGCTTTTCACAAGGTACCTACCTCATTGCATTAGTATAAACTTCAGAAAACTATTAGCTACGTAGTTTGAGTTTTTCTGTGGTAATATCGTAAATGAACCGGTTTCCGTTTGTTTAAAAGATCATCACACATTAAAATAACAGATTTGTAATATGAAGTGCATGAATCTTCAAAAATATAAATGTAAATAGTATTACTTGGAAATATAAAGGATTATATTGTACTTTTTCTTTCCTGTGGAATGATAAGAGACAAACTGTTAGTTAGATATAGAATATTTCTATTTCCATCCTGATCTTCAGAACTTCGTAAAATCAGAACCTACTACTCAATAGAACCACTTAACTCAACTTGATACCCTGCCCAGAGTGAAAGCATGTTAGTTATTTCTATGAACATGCATTGAGTTTGGCTCAGAGCATGCCTTGGCTGACTGCAATTTAGCATAAGCAAGTCGGATAATACTAATTTCCTGTTACTTGGATCATAATACCTATAAACAATTTTTTTAGTTGTTATTGTGAATATTTCGTTGAAAAACTATGACAGTTTAACAGAAACAAGCAATGTTGCATCCGATTAATAGGAAATAGTTACTGCAGAACCAAAATCCAAATATATACATATTGAAAGCAATATTTACTCCTTACAGGATCTAGACGTGGATCAAGAGCAAGCAGTGGACACTCAGCGACCTCCCTCAGGTCAGCGACTCTTCGGTCCCCCACTACTCCAGGACCTACATCTGTAACCGTCGAAATAAGACCTCCAGATGCGTAAATTATAACAAATATTAACCAACCTAAAGTACCTAATAAAGTGAAAAATTAAAGTTATAAGATAGATGAAACGGTTTCTAAAATTAGCAAAACGGAATGGAATCTATACGTATTTCTTAAATGAAATGCTTTTAATGTATTTTTTAATACAACAAATTCTGTAGCACATGCTAAAAATATAATGTGTAAAATCAGTCCAAATGTTTACAATATTTGTGATAATATTTACCAGTCATTAAACATTAAAATTAGGCTTACACTTGTCATCAAAAATAAAGACTTTACTATTAGAAATAATAATCATGCACTGTACTTATATAACAGCCACTTAAAAAGTGCCTCTAAATCAAAATGCATAAAGGTTTGTCTCTCATAAAGATTTAAATTATAAAAATAAGATAAAGTAAAAAACACAAATATAGAAGTAATTCATTTCACTATAAACTAGATAATGAACTGTAACCACATACAAATCAACAATAATTAAATTTTCACAATTCACATAAGTCACATTAGAACTATAGCACGATCCAACGATATTTTTAAGAATAAGTATAGACGTAAAATTTAGCTTTTTTAGCGTTAGAAATATCGCTTTTTGCCAAGGTTTGTAGTTTCATAGTTATATTAGTCTATTATTAAAATACGTAAGCAACGTGTATCGATAATTTCAGATTTTCTTCTTTTGGATCCCTGGTAAGCAAATGCTAGATTATGTGATTCTATGCCTTAGGGTGTTAGCTTACTAAAATTGTTAGATAGTAGGCGAATGTAGAAGTAAATATTCATTTATGGGGACCATCTCCTTAATAGGAATGATCTGAATTTCGAATTAGGGTGGAAGTAGCGTAGAGAAGATGGAAGCTTCGCTTTCTTCATCTATTACTACTATAAAATTATACGTAGCTTTAATTTTGAGGATGGATGTCGCTTTTATGTTGAAATTTCATTGAGAGAGAGAGAGTTATGAATCGAAGTTAAGTTTTTTCTGATTCTTATTTCTCTTTTAATATCTTAAGATAAAACATGTGTAAATTTGGGGAAATTTACACATTCTAAAAGTAATACATGCACTTTGGAGCTTCGACCAAACATAGGTAAACGCATACGCACAAACGTCTTTGATACCATAGTAGACGTTTCATCTCGTATACTTATCACATTTATGAAAACCGTGTTTAAACTCAAAACATAATCATAATCATTTTCATTAAAAATGTGGAATCTACCTCAACTAAGGGGAAAAGTTGTTGTAGATTTCCACATTGACTTTACGTGTTTTGGTAATGCAAATAAAATATGGGGTAAGCTATTGTATCTAATAAAATGTGCTCACATCATGAAAGTAATATTTCTAACACTGTTCTAGTTATAAATACCTACTAAAATTATGCTGTAATTTAAATATATAAACTTTTATTAAAACCTATACTTCCGAATTCGATTTTCAATTTAACCTTCTCTTATCCTTTTCAGACATTCAAAATGTGAAGTTTTACTTTGAAGTTGACTTAGCGCCATTACGTCGGATAGCAAATAGCTAATTTAGTGTGCTGACTACTACTTGGATGAATTTCAAGTTAAAGACTACCGATTGTTCTTTAAGGTCTGTAGAAATATTAATATCTTTATTTGAAAAATCTTCTACTATCTTTATATCTTGGCCTAATGGCTAGATATAATACCGGCGTAATTACCCTATGTCTCTTTCTCTACATATTGTGTAGGCTATCAAATGTCAAGTTGCGGCGCTTCCTCATCTTAAATTTTTTATGCCGGAGATTTCTTTTTGAAATTTAATAATTTTAGATCACCCAAGAACTGCGGGGACTTTGAATTCGACCGGCGGTAGCATCGGTTTTCTTAATACATTGTCTGTGACCCCAACTTTACTAACCGCGGTGCGTTGTGTGTTTCGATCGTGCAATGAACAGATAAAACCCTTGCCGCACTGCAATTTGTGCAATGTCGTAGCGGAGCTAATAGGCTCACCACAAACAAGCTGAATCGCTTATTACAGCGACATCTAGTAGCATTCAGCTTGAACCACATAGGACAGGAAAGAAACAAATCATCGGCGACCTTTCATGAAAGTTATAGTAAAGTTAGTTCGCAAAAAGTTCACGAGAGGTCACTGAAACTAAAAGGAAAATATTTGTAATAAAAATAACATGTAATGATATTGTGTCACACTCACAAAATAAATATTACCATCAAGCTCTTACTATGGTGATTCGCCACAATCATATTAAAACATATCTCGGTACGACTTCATTCATATTTCATTTTTCATATGTCATTTGCCATAACTAAATATACACGCCCTTCATTAATCTCGTGACTAAAGTCTGATTAATGAAAGCTGAGATGTGATTTATTTAAAACATTTTTATTTGGCAACTATAATATCTACTTACGTCAAATGTGTCAAATGTCACTTAATTGTTGAGTCACTGGAGACTAATATCCTTTGATCCTTTACGGGTCTAAAAGAGGGTACAGCGAAGTCACATCATATAAACTCAGAATATTTAAATGTCAGGAACTTTGTTTTTGATTATGTTATTGCACAGTATGTTCTAAACTATTTAAGACAAAAGAAATATTTGGACGTCCAAGTATCATTATTACATTATTATTGTTTTACCACATTATATATAGTGTTGCACCACGAAAATAATTTTTTGCCGTTATTTTCTAGTCTCAACTTTCACTAGCCAGACTTTAGGGCCGGGCGGGCTGTAACTTTCCAAAGTGAAAGTTTCCTTTAAATTTCACATAAGCTACAGAAATTTGTGTCTAAGGCGTCAGCCAATAGCCATTTTTATTAATACTTTTTTATATATAGCTTACTGGGATGAAATTTTCGAAATTTAGACAACTACGGTTTGTCGTTTGACCAGTCAAATTAATCAATGACGAAAATGTTTCAGATACGTGGAATTTTAAACATTACAAATGTTTCTACAGATGGAATATTTCAGTTTAAGAAAATTATAAAATATAATATTTTAAACTTGCGTTTTGTACGCACTTAAAAGATTTGTTTAAACGGGTCTAACGTGATATGTGTTTACATTTTTTACCGACGTTTCGACACGGGTTGCACCGGTCATGTTCGCGACAGAACTGTCGTCTCAGCAAGTTGTCAACGGAGATATGGATACACAACATTTGCTTACCCCACAAAAGTTTATAAAAATGTTAAGTTTAATAAATGTGTTTTTTAATTGTCTAAGGCACGGCACACAACATGAGTATCCGCGCACAGATCCGAAGATTTATCCCGAGATTTATTGAATATTTCAGTAAGTTGGTAGAGAACGCCTCATGGCATTAAGTCCGCCCTTTGTACTTATATTCTTTTTGTGCAATAAAGTTTAAAATAAATAATAATAAATAATGAATGTTTCAGTAATCGCCCATCACTACTCGTGAAGTAAAACCATGCAAAAATCGCGAACAAGAAAAGGCAGCAGACCGGGAGACTGCAAATAATTTCGGGTAGAACACATAATGTAGTACAACCCACATACCGGTGTTAGGGATGTGCAGCTTCACACCGATTTTTGTAAATATAAAGCGAAGGTGGTAAACAAGCATACGGCCTGCCTGATGGCAAGCATATATCGTAGCTTATTTTTATTGGAGCACTCGTGGCCCAGCGGCGCCCGCGTGCCGCGTGCGGTATGCGAGAAAATATTAAATTGAAACAATATCAAACTAGTTATGAAGTTGCTAGATTCGTCGATCTATGAGTTCAAATAAAACGGCCGTTGTAACTTTGGACGCTTATATTGACGAATCCAGCAACGTGATGTATTCAAAGATTCGTCATGTCTGTCCGTCCGTCCGTCCGTATGTCACAACCGATTTACACGGAGACTATAAGCACTACAATTATGAAATTTGGTAGGAAGGTCTATTCTATGAACCGCTACATAAAAGTGATGTGAAATTACAAAAAAATATTAAATTAGGGGGCGCACTCCATACATGTAACCGGAGGATGAAAAAAAATTTTTCAACGCACATAGTCGTGTGGGGTATCGATGGATAGGCCTTTAAAAATGATATGGAGGTCAACCGTTGGTGAGATATCGCATCGTGCGATAGAGAGATTCGTCGCCATCGCTCGTTTGGGGCCTAATTTGTCGTAGAATTAGTGCCTCGGGCGGCAACGTTTACACCCCTTAACCTTCATCAAATATTGGTCAAGATTGATTCCGTACATCTATTAACGAGCTTTACCGTTATGATTTTTTGATATATTTTTCTCGTTTATTAAATAGCTAGCGACCCGCCCCGGCTTCGCACGGGTGCACTATTTAATGGATGTTATTATACATATAAATCTTCCTCTTCAGACACTCTATCTATTAAAAAAAACCGCATCAAAATCCGTTGCGTAGTTTTACAGATTTAAGCATACATAGGGATATAGGAACAGAGTTGTATGCGATTTATCCAAAAAGTCCAAACTTACAAATCTAGCATTTAATGATATTTATAACATTTCCAAAAAATATGCTTTTTTTAAACCTGACTGTGGCTTTATAGGCCGGGCCCAATAAAGCGATAAGAGTGCGCGGTTGGAGAGTGGCCTGGGGAAAATCCAGGGGAAACCCTCCGGCACGTCCACGCGTGTGGTTTGAAACACTGGAATACTCTCAAGAGTTTGCGCTCCAGTGAGATTGGTTGAGCGGTTTCAACCGAATCTGAGGTGAAAATATGCATATAGTTTCAGGATTAGGGGATGGAAAAGGTTTTCGCTTTTTGTATGGAAAAATTCTGTTTCACAATCCAAGCCGTCGGCTCCCGGCGAAAAAAAAAAATTTTTTTTTTACGATCCTTTGAATCCCAGGGACCGGTAGACGACGGATTATGTTTTCAGTCCGTTTTAGTTGCAAAGCCTCTGCTTTAAATACTAAAATGACATTGAATTATTCAATTTCATCCTCATACTCATCTTTAAAACTATTTCGTAACTTAGCATAGTTTCTGTATAGTAATATTCACTGTCTGTTTCGACGCTCCCCGAGTCATATTATTAGAGTTATCAATTTATCATAGACTTTTGTAATATAATGTAAATTCAATAAAAAAAATGTTTTTTTGTTGTTTTGGAGATTTTTTTCTTTTTATACAACGCCGGTGGCAAACAAGCTTACGGTCCACCTGATTGTAAGCGGCCACCGCAGCCTATAGACGCCCGCAACTCCAAAGGAGTCACGTACGCGTTACCGACCCTTATACAATTTGAGCATGCACTGTGTTGCCAACATAAGGGACTTTAGGTGCCTCGCTCTCAACACAGTGCATCCTCGGGAGCTCAGGCAACCTTGCTCACCTCCAGGAACACAACACTACATACTTGTATAGTAGATAATGTTATTATGGCTGTGGTCTTCTGCAAGGCGAAGGCACTTCCCCAGTTGGGTTGTTCCAAATTCGAGCGAGATGACATTTTGCTGTGCCCTACCTCTCGTTAATTAATCCTCTCGTTAATTGGTTAATTCATCCTCATATTCATTTTTATCCTCATATTGATGAACTGTTACGTCACTATACAGAGCTCACAAACAGCGCAGTGTAAACAAGCCGCGAGCCCAATGCAAGAGCTTAAGAATAAACTGCCAACTGGGGCACTGGTTTACAGCCTTTACTTATGAGGGCTTGCAGCCGGGACTGGCTTTCATTAACAATCCCGGGTGTCCCGGGATTTTCGGGACTTTTCATAAAAGCCAGTCCTGGACTAAGCCCTATTTACTTATGAGGTTTCAGGCTGTCTTTGGCTGCTTATTGAATAATGAATAGGTGAAATTTGTAACGAATTGACAAAAATAAACAATTTTTGCCGTTTTTTGTGTAATTATTTAATAACGGTAAAAAAATATATTTTAACGATAAAAATAAACGTAACTTATGATAATAATCGAATAATATATAATATGTACGACCGCTTTAGCCTAGTTGGTAGTGACCCCGCCTTCGAAGCTGGAGGTTCCGGGTTCGAATCCCGGTCAGGGCATTTATTTTTGTGATGAACACGAATATTTGTTGCTGAGTCTTGGATGTTTTCTATGTATTTAAGTATTTATTTATCTATATAAGTAAACATATCGTGTAATGTAAGATTGTCCATAAATATTTATTTATAAACATCAAACTTAAATTTATTACACCACCGCAGGCCACTGCAGTGTTTTTTTTGAACCTAACTGGCTTTATGGGCCGGGCAGAATAAAGCGATAGGAGTTCGCGGTTGGAGAATGGCCTATGAAAAATCCAGGGGAAATCTCCGACACGACCACCTCCCGCGTTAACCGTCCGTTTAACCACTATAATACTTTAAGAGTTTGCGCACCACTAGGCATTACTGAGGCATCGGTTCGAACATATGAGGAGGTATGGGACCTCGTGCTAAGGTGGCCTGGCTACTCAGGCAGTGCAGTGTGCATACATACATACGTAAACTCACGCCTGCATTCCCAATAGGAGTAGGCAGAGCATATGTTTATATCCAGTGCCACATTTAGCAATTGTAGGGCTAAAGATGGAGAAAATGTGATATTGCAGTGATAGGTTGCTAGATTTGTTAGCCCATCGCCCACAACACACTACAACTCGTGCAGTGCAGTGCGCGACAGGCTTAGAAAATTAATGCTGGGCGTTTTTAGTAGTTAAAAAAGCTAAAGCGTTTGTGTATTATGGGTTTAAGAAAAAAATATACCTCATAGAAGACGCATTGTCATTGGTTAAATTAATGAATTGGTTAATTTCACAAGCAGTAGATAACTAGTTTTGATTGGTCCAATTATCGTTTAAGCGCGCCAGGAATATTATGAAATAATTTTGAAAAAGTCGTATCTTACTATGAAATCGATGTATAGATACGACCTGTCACCGTACTGTGCTACATTGCTGTAGCGTTTGCAGGGCTTATAGATGTTTATTGTACAGATATCAAGCAGTTTTGTGTACTGGATGTAATTCAGCTATGAGCACATTTTCGAACAGTGTCGTGAGAAACTAATTTTATTCTATTATATACGTTGCAACAACAGTGTATCGTGGAAGTGTATTTTATGCTGAGTTACGGACTGTGTGTATGTGATAATGCTGCCATACAGTGGACATGAATAAAGCATTACTATGGTTTTATACGAAAGCTCACTGGTTTAATGTATATTTTATGCTGAAGATTTTAAGTGAAAATTATAGTGTGCAATCTAGCCAGTTCACCGCCAGAAAAGTTTAAATTATAGTAATTAATATCACTAAGTGCGAAACTGTTGTGCTATTATTTTCAGACTATAATACTTAGTGCTTTCTTTAAGCATATTACCTGAAATGCACTAAAAAAAGTTCAAAATAAATGCCAAACAGTTCTGTACCTCGTATAAGTTTTTTTAAAACAAAACACAAACGAAATAGCTTGCGAATTGCGTTTAGTCTCAATTTGTATGGCAACGCGAGCAGCGCCTCTGGTGTCCTTTGTTGGTAACTATTTTTTGCTATACAAATTGACACAAAACGCAAACTATTTCTTTTGTGTTTTGTTTGTGTAGGCAATAAAGGCATTTAAAGGCCTTAAGGGAGAGGCGTTTGTATAAAAAAAAGTATAGTTTACGTTAGCAGCGGTACTGCTTAATACGAAAGAACGGTTGATGAATTTGGGACTGGGTGGCGTTTGCACCTATAGCTCAGTTGGCTAGAGCGACTGGCCGCGAGTGCCGGGAGGTCGCAGGTTCGAATCCTGCTCGGTGCCTAAATTTTTCATTTTCCCTTTATTCTAAATAAAGGCATTTATTACACGCACATTTTAATTTATTCCGTTGTGACACGAAAGTTAGCCATACAAGTTATATGTATAATTTTCGTCGCACAACGGAAATGTGCGTGTATTATATGCCTTAACTATGTGACAATAATTTGGTCCTCACCCAAGATTCGCCTTGGAAAAGATGCTGTTTTATTGGATTAGGACTTAGGACGAACCAAGTCGAATTGTTCAAGAAAATACCAACCAACTACATATATCATCCACATTTATCCATTACTCCTACGCATAATTCCCAATTACGTAAAGCCAAAGATCCGTATTACTTACCCGCATTATCGTGGCGGATAATGTAATCTCATAAAAATATGTGTTATGGAGCCAACCCTTTCTCTTGGCAAATTAAATTATACTGGGAACGTTTTGTTAGAAGGGATAAGTGCCTTTACCATGAGTTTCAGTTTCAGTTTAAAGATATTTATCTACACCCATACAGCATCCTCTTTTATGTGCTCAAAAAGTGTAGGTAAGGACCAACTTTACAATCTCGCGCCGGTCCGGGGCGGAGATGGCCATCACAGTATCAAAAACGGTATCGTTATGGCCATCTCCGCCCATAACGATACAGAGGGGCTACCGCGAACCACAAACGAAGTTTTTCCTCTCTGTCTCACTTATGTGCAAACTTGCAAGTGCGACAGAGAGGGAAAACTTCGTTTGCTGTTCGCGGTAGCGCCCCTGGCTCGTGCTCAAAAGACTTCAACGGGCTCACGCTCGACCTCACTACACTTGCAACGCAATGGTTCCTGAACACATGAAAGAGGATTTAATATACGGATGTAGATAAAGTAGTGTATGCAACTGTACATAATTAGGCCTTAAAAGACCTCTCATTATGTATCAGTTGCATAAACTACTATTATTCTCAAAAAGACAGTTGAAGTCACTTATATGAGAACATGGATTTAGGAACATTTCAACAAAAGTAGACATATTTGTTAATTGTTTTGTGTGTTTTCGCTTAAGGTATTCTTAAAGAGGGTATTGTTCATAAATATGTACCGCTAACTTAGTTTTGAAAACCTTAAGTGAGCCTACAGCTTTTAAAACAAGCGGTTTGCATGACCGTACTCGCTAGCGACTGCGTAAACGATTTAGTTTGCCGATTCTTAGTCCTATTACGTAACCACCAGAGGCGCTGTACTTTTGCCCATACTATTGCTGTAATTTTTACGCAGCCGCTAGCGAGTACGGTCATGTAAAATGGTAAAGGCAAAGATGTGAAAGCGTTAAGAAATACTGTATGAACTGACAGCCGAAAGATTAATGCTTGGTTTTGGGGATGCATATTAAATAATGCCGCTGAGATGAGTATAAAGAAGGGAATTTTGGATCAGGCAGGTTACAAGTATAGGGATATTGACTGAAAAATTATTAGTATCCAAAATTATTATTTTGAATTACTTCTTTCGCTATTTGATGGTGAATTTGATCCTTTTTCGAGAAAATTTGAGTTATAGATTTTCTTATTTGGTGTGAACATCCCTACTATGTACGTATGTGTAAGCACTTTATTGCACACAATGACAGGTTAAAACAATAGTACATGTCTCATCACTACATAGTATAAAACAAAGTCGCTTTCTCTGTCCCTATATCCCTATGTATGCTTAAATCTTTAAAACTACGCAACGCATTTTGATGCGGTTTTTTTAATAGATAGAGTGATTGAAGAGGAAGGTTTATATGTATAATAACATCCATTAAATAGTGCACCCGTGCAAAGCCGGGGCGGGTCGCTAGTAGGTTATATTAAAATACAAATGCGAAATTACCCGTATTATAATCGACATAGGATTTTTTTTCGAAGAAAATTACTGATCGTCGAATTTCTTTCAGCGTTTCTTCTCGGCAGTGGTCTTCTTTTGAGATACGCTAGTAGACTATGACTTGTGAAAGTGCCATTGCGGCTTACTTGCAGAATAAACGTTATTTAGTTCACGGTATGTGATCTCGCCCAATCTAGGAGCAGCCCAATTGTTGAACATCCACCTTACAGAAAACCGCAGCCATACGTCTGTCTGCTCTGTGTCTGTACCATGAGCTTACATGACCGTACTCGCTAGCGACTGCGTAAAAAACGGTATGGGCAAAAGTACAGCGCCTCTGGCGGTTACGCAATAGAACTAAGAATCGGCATACTAAACGTTTACGCAGTCGCTAGCGAGTACGTTCATGCAAACTCATGGTAAAGGCACTGTATTAGGTACATGATAATGTGTTATTATTTGTACCTAGCTAAGAAGGGCTCCCGACGCTACGCTGTGTTGAGAATGGGGACCGGTATTTGTCCCTTGCTGTGAATGTAATGAATCATTATATATCAAAAACCGGCCAAGTTCATGTCGGACTCCGCACATTTAGGGTCCCGAACCAACCGCAAAATTAAGTTGCTTTAAATAGGAAAAATAATAGATTTCAATAAAAATATGTGATTCCTAAAAATTCTACAATATTTGTTTATTAATAAACAAAAGTTACAACTTTGTATTCTGCCTATAAAATAATTTACAAGAAATTTAAAGGTTTTTGGCTTTATCTCGAAACTTATTTTTTGTCACTTATGGTTTTTCTTCTTGAGACGGCAGAGTTATAAAAGGTTTTACAGTGTAACATGTCCTTGTATTCAACATGCAAACATGTGTACAAATATTTGATAAATTACGCTAGAACACAATATTGATAAATGTCACTGAATTAAAATAATAAAAAGATAATCATTTAATCATTTAATCATTTAATCATCATTTATTGCATCCATGGTTTACATAGGTCTTACTATTAATTTTTAGATCACATGGACCCTGGTAGGGCACAGCAATATGTAGTCTTATAGCTAAATTAAATTTAAAGTCAGTAATAAATAATAATAATACTATTAATAATTAATTTTAGAACATTCCTTTCAAATTGTATTTCGCACAGTCAAAAATTATATAATAATTATTATAATTAGATTTTAATAAATTATTTCGTAGTGACATTAATAAGCTATTCCAAATATTAATTATATCATGTTTTATCGTCAAGGAAATCTTTAAGGCTATAGTAACACTTATTAACTAGGAAGTCCTTCAACCGTCGATTGAACTGCTTTTCTGTCACTTGTTGTTTTATGTCATCACCAATTTTATTGTAGACTAGCTTTTGCCCGCGACTTCGTTCGCGTGAACTTCTACTGACTATTCCTTGCCCTTGGTAGATAAATGCCGGTTAGGTTATAAAGTACTTAACTTTGAGTGACTCACTCAAAATTTACTCCAACTTTTTTACATCTCAGAGTTACAACCTTACAAAGTTTCTAATTTATATAAATATAATAATTAGCAAGTGAAATGGGCCCTCTTGTCCATGAAAGGCATGTCTCCTGAAGTAGGATGTAATAGGCGGATAATGAAACAAAATGGGTAAGATTTATCAATATCTATATATAGGTACGTATGTATGTATGTTCGTAATAGGTACTGAATAAGTAAGTCAGACGTTAAATACTACACATTTCATTCCAGCCCGGAGAACCGTTGACTCGATCCCATATAGCATTTATGCGTATGAATTATTTTTGATGATCTTTTATACTATGTAACAAAACACTAATATCTGCTAAGGAACTACCTTATCACATCCATGTAGCATAGTGGTGCCATGGTTCGATGTCGCGTACGTCTACACATCGTTCTTGTTCGACGACGTTACCCAATTCCTTTCTTTCCGAGCCTTAGTACTGACATGCTCGATGTAGCGACTACACGGGAAGACATGCTTGAATCGAACAAAAACTTTGATGTTTCTCGAAATGCAAAGTGTTAGGAGTCCTACATCATAGCCCAAGACTTTTTAATGTTCTACAACAATATGATACGCTCTACTTGCAGTGAAAACCTCTACGCATTATCCCTCTGTATGAAAATTAATTGAACACTTCTAGTTTACTAAGAAAATTTTTTTTATATGTACTTGTAGTTTACTAAGACAAATATATTTACAAAAATTTAAGCATCCTCTCAAAATATCTGTACATAATTCTCCCTTTATCGCGTATTTTTCTAGTGAAAGTTCTACCTCCAAAACGTACAATCGAACCTGTGACATCCTGAAATACTCGTACGCAATCGCTTTAACTGAGCTGTCTATAATATAACGTCTATAATAAAAATAAGTAATCACACTCGGTTACCAAGTCCTTCAACCAGTTCTCTCTTACAAAGCCTGGGGAGGCGTACGCAGAGTGACATATATCTACCAAAAAGACTCGCGTCGCGTTTCCTTAACTTCAATCTATAATTTTCTTTTGCAGATGTTACTGCTTAAAACATATTAATATTTTTAAGTAGGTATCTACGCGCATATTATCATTTTACAATTATATTTAAAAAGAAATCTAAGTCCGAAGACTGAGAGGCAAAATGCTTAAGTACTTTTTTCCTTTACTTTCGTTTCTAAGAACCTTAAAATATGAATAATTAAATTAATATTTTTGATAAACTGACCTATAGTAACCACAAAGATTAACAGTCTCTATGGGTCCTTAGGACAGACACAAAATTACCCCGCCTGCGAGGACGTCCACCGCACGATCGCGACAACACAGACATATATAGTCCCTATTCGTCCCGGTACCGCTGCATACGGGGTAGAGTCAGTCCGACCCAGGTCGGGCCTAGCTGAGTTCCTTGCTGGACTCTTCTCAGCTAGGCTAGCTTTAGTGACCCATCGACAAAACTCCCAGTAGTCCGATTCCACCCACATCTCAGATTTGGTTGAAGCCGCTCAACCAATCTCACTGGAGCGCACACGCTTAGAGTATTCCAGTGTTTAAAACGCCCGCGTGGTCGTGTCGGAGGTTTCCCCTGGATTGTCCCCAAGCTACTCTCCAACCGCGCACTCTTATTGCTTTATTGGGCCCGGCCTATAAAGCCACAGTCAACTTCAAAAAAAAAAACTTATTTTATATTTGTCAACCTTCCGTTTTTACTACAAAGATTTTGGAGTGGATTTCAAACACGTTGATTTTTTGTCATTTTGTAGACAAATATAACATATAAAATATTTTTTTTGAACCTGACTGTGGCTTCATGGGCCGGGCCCAATAAAGCGATAGGAGTGAAATTCGATAAATTTTAGGTAGGCATACATCAAAGCGCTGGTCAGTCAATGCTGACAACAACCGTCTACGTCCAATTTATTTAATCTCCAATTTTATAAAGAGTAGTTATTAAGGCTCGATGGGTCAGCAAGTTTTGGCTTAAGACGCAAGCGCCTTAGAGGCTGTAAGTCAGTACCTAAATAACACAAATCTATTCTGTTTTTCTTATGATTATGCATGTAATTAATAGAACTTTATATACTGAAATGCGGTAAATATTTACATTCACATGAGTCGCTTTGGTTTTGAGATAATTAAGCTCTAAGAGTCACAAATATCCGAACTAAATCTTTCATAATAATAGCTCATCATAATCAATCATCATAACCACATTACTCAGTTTATAACTACGATGGTAAAAATAAAAACTTTCCATGCAAATACCTACTTTATCGTCGCTACTATAAGACTCAAATTATTAAATTGTGCAAGTACTAAATAATTTTCATTAACTTTGATTCGACTTAACCGAATGTCATCTGTATAATGGCACGACTCCGAAACGCCAAACGTCAAATATCGTGATATTTACAATTGTCTTGATTCGCCTCACGATACTTCCTTATTGTATCTTGTCCACACGATTCGTAACAACTATGTGCTTATTTCGAGCTCAGACTTACACTGGATCAACTGAGACGAATATTCGTAAGTCAGCGTGCACTCTGGAGACAGATAGGCAATGTTGACAGCCACTGACTAACATAATTAAATTTCTCATTTCAAACAGTTACTATGGGTGGAGGGACTCTCCATTTTTTCACATATTATCTATTTATTGTACAATTTTTGAATGGGATTCTTTTTATTTTGCTTCCAATTGTATGCTTACCAATTTCCAAGCCTTTAAGTCATTAATTGAAGGACTTGTCACACAAAGTTCAACCCCTCTTTTCACCCCCTTCCATCCCCAATCTGTATAATTTTTATACCCTATAACCTGGCCGAAGATCAATTAAACTTATTAGTGAAGGTTGTATTGAAATCTATTGGCTAGTTTTCGCGTGATGGTGAGACAAATAAACAGACAGACAAACAGACACAAATTTTAAAAACTGTTGAAACGTGTTCTGTTATCGATTCTAAGACCCCTCCATCGATTTGTTTGCTAATATCTTCAATGTACAGATTTTCGAACCTCTACAGCTTTATTATATGTATAGATATTTACTGCCATCACGTTTGGGCTATTTCTGTGTAGTTTAAGATTAGATCGTGGGGCTGGTGCTAAGTTATTTTTGAACCTAGTTTGGAACCGTCGCGGTTGGTCCACGAGTTTTGGGAAAAAGTGCGGGTATTTCCTTACAAACTTACAGATTTCGAAGATATAAATGGATGTTAGAGTCAATATTTTGTACTCGATAAAATAGGGTCTACAACTGTCTAGATTTTTAATGTTGGCTAATATACGTATACATTTTTTTTGCAGGAGGAATAGGTCATTTATATCTGTGCTGTTACCCCAGAGTATGACGCCGTACTTAAGCCATGAGTAGGCATACGCGTAGTAGGCTGTTAAAGCACACTGAAAGTTGGTTGATTTTTTTAGTTCTCGTAGTGCGTATATGAATTTAGACAGTTTATTTTTAGTTTTTGAAATATGTGATTTCCAGTTAATAGATGAGTCTATGTCAATCCCAAGGAAAGTAAATGTGTCGATACATTCTATATTTACCCCGTTGTAAGAAAAAATTATGTTTAGTGAATTTTTTTGGTAGGGCCTAAATTGCATAATTTTGGTCTTTAAGAAGTTAATCTCTAAATTGTGGTCGTTCATCCAATCTGTAAGTTTGGTCAGTATGATCTGTAAATCTTTATTCAAGTTATTATCGTTTTGGCATGCTGTTAAAACTGAGATATCGTCCGCAAAAAGGACACATAACTCATCCAGGATACTTGGGAGATTGTTAATATAAATTAAAAACAATAAACATCCGATGCAGCTACCCTGCGGAATTGAGTGTTTTACTGCTTGCACGTCCGATTTTACTAAATTTATTACCCCGGATTTGTGGTCTAAATATTGAATTTCCACGTATTGTTTGCGGTTCTCTAAATATGAGGCAAACCATTTATGAGCAGTATCTCTAACACCTATTTCGTATAGTTTATCGAGTAGTATTTTATATTGTACTCGGTCATACGCTTTGGACATGTCGAGAAATAAGCCAACTGCGTATTTTTTTCCGTTCAGAATATTCAGTACTTCTTGCATATACTTATAGGTGGCCAACACTGTTGACCGATTTCGGCAGAACGCATACTGATTAACATTGAATACTTGTTTTTTCTCGCAAAAAGAGTACAAGCGTTTACACATTGCTGATTCAAAGATCTTAGACGAGGTTGGCAACAAAGCAATAGGGCGATAGTTACTAGGATCTGTCTTAGCTCCTTTTTTATGAACCGGTTTTATAACCGAAGTTTTCATGGGGTCAGGAAATTTTCCTTCTGAAAACGACTGGTTAATCAATAAGTAGTATGGTAGTGTTAGTTCGTCAGCACAACTCTTAATTAACGCAGGCGGAAGTTCATCGACACCGTGGCTACTCTTATTTTTTAATTTACGTATAATAGTGTTTACTTCGCGCGGCTCGACCGGCCGCAGGTACATTGTGTTAAGTATGCGAGGCCCCGGCCGCCCGCGCGGCTCCGGCCCCCCTCCAGTTACCCCGATAGATGCAAAAAATGCATTGAACGCATTTGCAACTTGTTTCGGGTCGTGCGTAAGATTAGTATGGATCGCCAGCTCAATATTGTGTTGTACTTTTTTAGTGGCTTTATTCGTACGTTCTCTAATAATTTTCCACATAGATTTTGAAAAATTTTGTGCTTTTCTGATCTCACTTATACATTGATTCTTTTTAGATTTTAATATGACTCGTTTTAATACCTTTTCGTATAATTTGTAATGGTTTTTGAGTACTGGGTCATTTGTATATGTAACTAATGTTTTTAAAAGTCTTTTATTGTAGCACGATTTTTTTATTCCTTTCGAGAGCCATTTCTTATTAGGTTTACAATTTATTTTGTGAAGTTTCATTGGAATACAGCGATTTAAGGTGTCTTTTAATGTGTTCTCAAAGATTTTATAGTTTTCGTTTACATTATTACTTGGGAGAAGCTTTTGGTTCCAGTCCGTTTTTTGTAGTTCTAATTTGAATTTGGAGACATTTTCCGTAGTAAATAGACGTTTATATATTGTCAATATGATGTCAGTTGGTTTTTATGATTTAAATATTCTCTTACACTATAAAAACATTTTGTCCATCAGCCATTTCGTCAGTTTATGTCTAAATATATTCCCAGATAATGCTTTTAAATCATTTGGTAAATTATTAAAAATATTTATACTTGCATTAAAGACATTTATCTTGTATATTGACGACCGCTTTAGCCTAGTTGGTTGTGACCCTGCCTTCGAAGCTGGAGGTCCCGGGTTCGAATCCCGGGCAGGGCATGTATTTGTGTGATGAACACGATTATTTATTTGTTCCTGAGTCTTGGATGTTTTCTGTGTATTTAAGTATCTATTTATCTATATAAGTATGTATATCGTCACTTGGTACCCATAGTACAAGCTTTGCTTAGTTTGGGACTAGGTTGATTTATGTAAGATTGTCCAAAAATTCAAAAAAATATATATGTCCTTGTGACTGGGTGGTTTGTACATAAGGGACATTAGATGTGGTCTTGTTAGTCTCTCTATGACTTCATTCCGTAACTTGAAGTATTCGGGATGTTCTTTGACAAAAACACATTATATCCCTTATGTACAAACATGGCAGTGTACAAAGTGTTCAATGTTTTGAAGACTTTACCCACTGTCAAAGTATTCGAGCGAGTTTAATCTATATTTGGGCATTCTCGCATGTTATAAGAGACTTTAATGAAGTGTTGCCGCAAGCGACTTAGAAGTTTTAAGTATGGCCAACAGTCTACTTAAAGACAGGTGTACCGTTTTGAGCGTTACCTATTAAGAAGTAAGTTCACTTTGGCAGTCAGTTAAGTGGTTTAAAATGCCTGTTTGGCAGTTTTAATGACGTTGTCGGGATAATTTTGCAAATAAACTACTGATTTTACTAATAGTTTAGTTATAGTAATCAGAAAGCTTTCTAATCAAAATATTTAGCCCAATTCTAGGGAGCACGATAGGTGATACACATATAAAGAAACAAACGCTTGCAAAAAAATTCTCCCATTACTACGCGCTTACTCTAAAATAATCAGGTACGCGCACTTAAAACACTAAATTTGATCAGTAAAATTCGACCTCATTTGAGAGTGCTCTAGGTCCATTATCAGATGGCTAAACTGACCAATGTCTCTAAGGATTTCATAGAAATTCTCATGGACAATAGTCATTACGTCCTGAAATACCGTGACGTCAAAATAGCGGACAAGCGTGAATAGTCAATTACGAATGTTTTGAAATCGACTTTCATTATAACATTATAATTGAAGCGAAAACATGCGTAGGTTTTCCTATTACGTTGACACATTATTGCATAACAGCATCCAAATCATCTTTTTGTAAATTTGATAAATTAAAACTTTTTTGCATCCGAAAACAGCGCATAATAGTAGATTGGTGTCTCAAGGGAGCAAAATGATTTACGGCGAGGGCGATATATTGAATTCTGAGTGAAGCGAAAGATTCTATAATAGAATCCTGAGCGTAGCGAGGGATTCTAAAGTAGAATCTTGAGCGTAGCGAGGGATTCAAGTGTTTACGCCCAAGATGTAAATAATTTTGCTACCGTGTGACACATACTGCTTTTCACGCCGCCTATGAGGCCCGCTGCTAAAAACATGAAATATCTTACAAATGATTTTACTACAGAGTGTCACACACTGCTTTTCACACCTTCTATGGGGAAAAGAGTCATTGGTGCCCTCAAGTAAGGGAAGAAAAGTACAACTTTGATCCCTCATTTGAAGGCAACAATAACTCTTTTCTGAATATCAGGTGTGAAAAGATATTTTGACGGAGCTCTTCACACGCTGGGAACGATTTCGCGACTGTCATACAATCGATTAGTGAAGTAGTTTTTAATGACGTGGCAGATTTTTCTTCTATACCTTTGGCAGAAGGCTAAGGGATGATTCACATTAGACTATTCCGTGTCCGGGCCGGCCCGTTTTCTATGAAAGAAAATCAACGGCCGCCCGGCCACGGACGGGCCCGGTGACGCTCTGAAACGGGCCGGCCCGGACACGGAACGGTCGCTCTATTATCAATGCAAACGTTTGACGGCCGATCTAGCTACGTCCGAGGCTCGGAAACGGCACGGTCCCGGCCCGGCCCGGACGCGGAACGGTTAACACATTGACACACAAAAAAGCTCGGAGACGGGCCGGCCCGGAGACGGAACGGCCCGGACACGGAACGGTTAGCACATTGACACACAAAAAAGCTCGGAGACGGGCCGGCCCGGAGACGGAACGGCCCGGACACGGAACGGTTAGCACATTGACACACAAAAAAGCTCGGAGACGGGCCTGCCCGGAGACGGAACGGCCCAGACGCGGAACGGTTAGCACATTGACACACAAAAAAGCTCGGAGACGGGCCTGCCCGGAGACGGAACGGCCCAGACGCGGAACGGTTAGCACATTGACACACAAAAAAGCTCGGAGACGGGCCGGACACGGAACGGTCTACTGTGAATCATCCTTAAGTATATCATTGGCGTCTCCAGTCATAAATGCTCTAAGCGCCAATACAAGGCAGGAAGTCGCTTAAATAACGCAACATTTTAAGGTCCCGGGTCCCTGTCACCCTTGGCCACAAATCTAGTTCAGACAGCCCATCTCGGTCGACCGCCGCTCAAATTTATGTTTAAAGGGATACCAATCAGAGGGCCTACCGCGAACCGAAAACGAACGAAGTTCGAATATCTCCCTCTCTGTCGCACGAATGAGTAAGTGTGACAGAGGAGATATTCGAAATTCGTTCGTTTTCAGTTCGCGGTAGGCAATCAGGATGAAATACTTCATCGCCATACGCCACATTGGATTCCCTTATCAGCGATTTTTCCTATTTTTGCGGTAAATAGGCATGTTGTGCCCGTGTGGAGTCAGGTACGTTAATGATTCGGTTCGAAGGACCACTTTTGTAACAGCTGGGAGTTAAAAACACCAGTGTAAGTCCGGGAAATGCACAATATTTGTATTTACTGAATTTAAAATTAAAAGCAGGTGCACACAAAAAAAGCAATCTTCATCATCAGCCTCTAATCACCCTTTTTTAAAACCTGACTGTGGCTTTATAGGCCGGGCCCAATAAAGCGATAGGAGTGCGCGGTTGGAGAGTAGCCTGGGGAAAATCCAGGAGAAAACCTCCGGCACGACCACGCGTGTGGTTTGGAACACTGGAATACTCTAAGAGTTTGCGCTCCAGTGAGATTGGTTGAGCGGTTTCAACCGAATCTGAGGTGTGAGTGGAATCGAGCTACTGGGAGTTTTGTCGCTGGTTCACTAAACCTAGCCTAGCTGAGAAGAGTCCAGCAAGAAACTCAGCTAGGCTCTAATCACCCACTGCTCGGCCTATGCTCGTACTAGAGAGAGGCCTATGTCTCTCTTTCAGTGCGCCACCCATCCCGGTCCCTTGCTAGTCTCATCCAGGATTAAAACGTGGTCCTTAATGTAGTCAACCCGTGCCGTTGTATGACCGCCCCGCTATGCCGTACCCTCTCAAAATCTATACTGGTTATCAGCGCTTAAAATGAATCTTGCTTAATACTAATTATTGATTATGTAGACAAGCCGGTTTCAACAGTGTTTACCCGGATTATAGATATATTAATAGACCCGATGATACAAGTTACACAATAACATTTTAGGTACCTATTATTATCCGTCCTTATAACAGCGAAATACTAGATTTAGATTTAGATTTCATGTATTACACAATACAAGACTTCATTATAAATTACATTTAAGTCAATTTAAAAGAATCCCTATTGTGGTCGTCAATACATTGAATAGAATAATAACACATAATAAAACAATTAAAACAAAAGAAAAACAAACATAAATTAAATAAAAATAACATTTCAAGTTTCACCCAAGAGGATCGTCATACTATTACTAATGTAGGTATTGATAACAATATAATAATGGTTAAAATACAAAATTACCTACCTATTTATCTAAATATACTTACAATGTCAAAAAACTCAAAAATATTTAATATCAAATAGAATGTCACAATAAAGCATTACGAAGTTAATTTACAAAATTCATTTACAGAATTTAATGGATTATCCAATAGAAAGTTTCTCAGCTGGTGTTTAAATGTCGAATCACATGTTTCTGTCCTTGACACAGCATGACCTGACTGAAAAAATATCTGATCTAGGTTTTTATTTCCAATAGTGTCTACATCATAACAAAACCTCAATGATACGGTCTGGGTTATGAGTGTTATGACATAAAATAACTCGTGTGTTAAATACGTCTAAGCCGTCGTCTTCCAGGGGAAAAAAAATAGCATTCTTTTGTAACGAGCCCTGGGATTCCAGCGACTGGTAGACGACGGGTTACAAATCTTCATTCAAATGAATGTACAGGATGGCGCTAGTGGATACGAAGGTGACGAAAAACACAAAATCTTGCAAATTTAACATGCATATCGCTATTTACAGTTACATCATTGTACAGTAATTGTAATTAGTTCCATACATGGCTGAGATACGCGTCATACTCGTGAACGGGTGCTGTTTGTGGGGTCCGGTCTGTTCATGTTTGCAAAGACTAGTAACTTCGTACTAGTGTTCAGTGGAATTGACATGATGAGAGACTTCGCTCTGTTCTCATTTGATTTTATTTTTAGACTGACACTCGGAGACCTTATACATCTCTGAGGATATTTATTTATTAGATTTTATTATTCCATGTTGACGTGTTATAGATATAGCTCAAAATGTTTTATTAAGATTAGTGTACCTACTTTATTACCTTTTATCTTGACGCTTAGAGACCTTATACATCTCTAACAAATCTCGATTGTTATTAGTTTCTTAGTCTTATTTTTGACATGTAACACTACATTTAATTAATGATATTTTGATTATTGTATTATTTTTATTTGATGTACTTAGATAGATTTTGACTTGTAAAAGTGCCCTTGAGGCCTATTTGCAGAATAAATGTTTTGATTTTGGTTTTTGTAGTGTGGGACAGGGGACCGAATCAAACAGCTGGTAATGGATGACTGGTTTATTCCCATATCGCGTAACTCCAAGTACCCACATTGCATATATGTGAGTCTACCCACTACAGTTTTGATTTTGATTTTTGACAAAAATTTGATCGTCTCGAAAAACTGGTTCGAATGGCATGGTTTTTTCTGTCATCATGCCTATTCCGAATAAACTAACGGCCCACTGATTGCAAGAAGACACCGTAACCTCCATACTTCGGAGACTAGAAAAACGCGCTACCGCGGCTGTTTTGAGGATTCGGTGTACAGGTAGACAAATGCCATAATATGCATATCGCTATTTACAGTTACGTCATTGTACTGTAATAACGTTATTAGCATTCATATTGGGCTGACATAATACATGCATGGTAATGAATATTATATGTCGTTGTCAGTGTGAAACAATTTATTTTGCGCACGCAATTATAAAGTTACCATATGATAGCGGATTATTTATTAAAGCCCTCTTGATTGCCAGTAGGATGAATACTTAATTTATCGGGACAATTTTAATAGACAGGAAATGTTGAGGGGTCAATTTGACTGATACATTGATAACACATTGGTGTTTTGTCTACCACTTTAGGACTCTTTATTGTATTAAAGGTACCGTGTCCCAATGTAAATTAAATATTACCAATAGAATATGTTATTCTAAAAAAATTAATTTGTGACTATCTAAACGCAGTATTTCACAACCAAAACAAACTTATTTATCCATATACAACGGACGGTTCGAATATCTTTATATGACGTCATAATGTTTGTTTGTTTGTTTGTTTGAAAACTTTATTAACGGATATGACTTGACAATTTAGAGGAAAAAAAACTACTCTTACAATAATCACAATTATAAAATAAAAACACAAAACTATACTAATGACCACAATTGTCATGACATAGCCGCGAAAAGGTGCCGACTCAGCATGTACTATGACATTGCTGTCACAGCGCTGGTATTCTGCCGAAACCAGACAGAGTGTGCGCGGGGTTTTTCAGCTTGAACGTTACGTTTTCGCGTTATACGGTGATTATGCATAATGTGTCAATTAATATGGGTCGCTTTTTAACTGACTGGCTTTATATGCCGGGCCCAATAAAGCGATATATAGGAGTACGCGGTTGGAGAGTAGAAAGGGGAAAATCCAGGGGAAAACCTCCGACACGATCACGCGTGTGGTTAGGATTACTGGAATACTCTAAGAGGCGTGTCAAAATAACGTTTGGCAGTCTGCTTAAAGTAACCATAGATGGTGCTAATTCCCATGTCGTGGTGCAGACTGAGGTTTGACTGGTACCACGGGGTTCCAGTCGCCCTACGAAGAAAAGGATTCTGAATGACCTGAAGCGGCTTGAGCGATGTCATAGACACGTGAGCAAAAGCTACACTAGTTTTGTAGAGTGTTAGCTTATTTCTAAGTGACATTTTAGTACACTTGTTAATGGTCGGCCCAAGCTTTCCTAGCACGAACAACGCATGGTTGCGTACCCCACTGATTTGGCTACGGAAAGTCAGTTTCCTGTCGAGGGTCACTCCAAGATATTTGACTTCGTTAGCCTACGGGATGGGCCGGTCAAACATCTGGATCGGAGCCACCCTTGCTTTTTAGGGTTCCGTAGTAAACAGGGAACCCTTATAGTTTCGCCATGTCCGTCTGTCCGTCCCCCGCTTTTCCCAGTAACCGTTAGTACTAGCATCATCAGTACTAAGATCAGTAAAAACCCTTCTACGGGTCCGTAATTCCGCATATGACCGGCGACGTGATGGACGGGCAACTACGGAACCCTACACTGTGCGTGGCCCGACACGCACTTGGCCGGTTTTTGTTTCTGGATTGACTTCGACACGCCAAAGATTATACCAACGACCTAGGTCAGTGATTGCCTCCTGGAGGTATCGTTACATAAAAGTGCTCTTGCAATGAGTCGTGAAGAGGTGAAGAGCTAATATGACCCGTTTATGAGTTGCTAGCGACGAGCTGAATTTATTCCCGATTTGTGGCTCTAATTGTACTCGTAGTTATTCCCAAATAAGACATTTGATCCTGTCTAAAACATTGTTAAACGACACCTAGAATTTTTCAAATGAATAGTTACATCATACGTCTGTTAAAACTTTGATAGAAAGAATATAGAAACACCACTTTTCTCTAATACTATTAAATATTATTGATATTTAAAACTTCAAATTGTTGAAATACCCTTCCCACCCTATCGCAATCGATCAACTTTCAAACAATATACTCCGATTCTATGTATATATCCATTTGACTGGCACGTGTTCCATGAAATACCAATACAAAATCTATTCCCGACATACCTGTCTATCAAGAAAACATCCGTTCGTTCGTGGCTTTGTCGAACGAAAATGTCGAGTAAAAAAGTCGACAGGGGCACTCCATCGGAAATTATGCCCGCTGGTATAAACTTGCGGGGAAGCAGAAATAGACCCCTTTCGGATCAATGTGCGAATGTAGGTTACATATTATTGCTCTATTAAACACTTTCAGTCACTGGAACCTGCTAGGTGGGCGCTCGTCTTGTACGCGCTTTCCACTTCATACGGTTTTTAGCATGTTTGGCTACGCGTGTAGCGCCAATCTAGCGAATGACGCCGTCCATGAAGTGAATACTTCAGTGCTGGATACTGCCTTACCTGACCACAGATTTTATAACACTTAAGGGGTTTTGAAACAGTATTTAATTTGCACAATTCGAGAAAAGTGTACAATTGGTGGATTTAGTGCCATAAAAACCAAACTGCTGTAGGTGTCATGTGATTGCGATGGGTTGTAAGGAGTTAAGGACTTGATTTAAGTAGTACTTGTGGGAATACACGGCGGGTGCAGAACGTAAACACCCCAGTCCTTTGTACACTATACTTAATATCTAGCACATGCACAGAAAGAGTCAAGCACAAAACAGAAGGAGAAGTGGGAAAGCGATTGCACTAAACATTAACAGCGCGCAATCTATTTTCTAATTCGGCCACAAGCGACAAGCGTCTCGTGTCTAATTGGTTAAGAGACTGGCGGGCGCGGGCGGGCGCAAGGAAACTGCGGCCGCGCAGCGGCGAGCCCGCCACGGCACGCCACGGAAACCGGCTTCAGCGCGTGACGCATACAATAATAGTACGCGCGCATAGTGTATGACGTCACATACTATGCTTAATTATTATGGGAGTTTTTACAAATACAAATACAAAATATTTTATTTGTTAAACATAGGTATGTACATCGGTGTTTCAGTTTACGGATTGTATCACTATGTCTTGCCTGTTAAAGCATACAAATAGCCACAAAATACCATGCAGCATGCATACTTACACACTAAATATAAAATCGTTAATTATGCTATTACACGCTTATGTTATGTTAGGATCATTTAAATATTCTTGTATGGAATAGTATGCTTTGGTAGCTAGAAATTTAAACAATGATTTTTTAAACAATGAATTTTGAAATCCATTTTTGTTTTTTGTGTTGTTCTAATTGTACTCGTTCCATATACACACTTGTTCCTCTAAAAACTGGTTCAAATGGCATCATAAAAAAAAACGCATATCGAGGGGTGAGTGGTCAAACCCGATAAGTCATCTAAAAGGTTTATTGAAAATAGAACTCTGCGTAAGGGAACATACACAAACTACGTGACCATTTTTTTTTGCGTTTTTTACCCCCCTCGCCCCCCTAGGTGACCAAGCGTAGTATATGCCAAGACCCCCCCTCCCCCCCTAGTTTTCACGTAGTATATTTTACAAAAAAATTTTTGCGGAACGTTGAAAAAAATAATGGCTTTTCTTTGTATTTTCTCATACGGCCCCTAAAAATGCATACTTCGAGAGTGCAAGCGTGGTATAGCGTAGCTATTCAATTGTAATTGTATTTAGTAAAAAATATATCAAGAAGAAACAGTACATTGCGCACCAAGGGAAGAAACCGACCCCCCTCCCTCCCCCCGGTGACCAAGAGTGGTACTTTGACGATCCCCCTCCCCCCCTAAACGGGTCACGTAGTTTGTGTATGTTCCCTAATGGATGTTGAGTTCTTATTTCAAAAAACAATTATCTCGATTTATCGGGTTTGACCACTCACCCCTCGATATTCTCTATTCCACTCCATTGAATGCAACTCATAAAGAGTTGCCGGTTATCGTCGAATACCCCGCTCAAGGCGTAAATCCTGCACCGCTAATAACTAATATTATTTACCCTTAAATTTATGTGTACCAGACCAAGGAATCTGAGGTAGAACAGCCTTTTTATTTTGCAACAATCATTTTGAAATAATGCCTTCTCGCTCGGACGCATTCACCGTAAAGCGGAGGAGTGCGACAATTGAGTTAGCTGAAGTAGCAAGAAATAAATGCTTACCCCCATATTCATAAAACTTAACAAACCTCTGCTAATTAAAATGTCTGTTGTCACGGTCTCACAAGGACATGTGTCAAAGTGACAGATAAGGACAAACGAACTTTAGCGGCCAGTTAACTAATATAGGTTTGATAGACGTTTATGAATAACGGGGTTATAGTTCACACAGAGACGTATAGTCACTATTCTTTTTTTATACCACGTCGGTGGCAAACAAGCGCACGGCCCGCCTGATGATAAGCGGTCACCGTAGCCTATGGACGCTTGCAACTCCTGGGGTGTCACATGCGCGTTTCCGACCCTTTAAAAATTTATACACTCCTTTCTTGAAAAACTCCATACTGTAGTCCCTCAAGAAAACCTCGGCAGGGAGCTTATTCCACAACCGGAGCGTCAGTGGGAGGAAATTCCTCTGAAACCGTACCGTACGCGACCATATTCGTCCCGGTACCGCCGCATATCGGGTAGTCAGTGCGACCCAAGTCGGGCCTAGCTGAGTTTCTTGCTGGACTCTTCTCAGCTAGGCTAGGTTTAGTGATCCAGCGACAAAACTCTCAGTAGCTCGATTCCACTCACACCTCAGATTTGGTTGAAGCCAAACCAACCGCGCACTCCTATCGCTTTATTGGGCCCAGCTTATAAAGCCACAGTCAGGTTAAAAAAAAGCTTATAGTTCAGGAGAATGATTTTTAATCAGTGTCGTGAGTTTGACTCTTATTTTGGAGAGGATAATATCCATTTTAGCATAGTATGATGTCTGTCGTCCAACAAAAGCTCAATTCTTGATTACATGATCAGTGTCACTAGTGTCAGTATGCGAAATACATATTAAAAAAAAACTTTATTTTGTGTAACAAATGACACATAGCATAATGTAAATAAAATACAATTAAAGTGATACATACATACTGATATACGAATCTTTTTTTTTTAAATGCAATAAAATATTGACGTTCTTTATAACAGGCTGCAAAGCAGTGAATGCCAATCTGCGAAGCATCACGTTTCGGGTGAGGCGCATCGAACGGCCCATAATGGAATTTCATATAAAATTGGCGGCCTAGGCCGGAAAAGTGATCTTTGTTCTCGGGGCGCGGCGGCGGCCGGACAAAAAGACGATCGGAAAAGATGACGCTGGCCATTGGCTGCTGCAGCGCGTGTTATTATTTCGAGTTTTCTTATAAGTTTCACGTTTCATTGCATTTTTTCAGAAAAGCACTATACTAGCTTCGGTGTGAACAGGGATTGTTTTCGTATCTCTTTGGCCTTGTTCACACTCGGCCATCCATAATTACTAGGCCGGAAATCCCCTACTTGGCGGCCACTGCAGTACTATACTATTAAAAGCGTCTGTTTATATATCGTCTACGGACGTGATATTGACACAGGCATTTTCATTTTGAACCTCAGTAAATCCAGGCTATTTTGAACCTCAATAAATCCAGGATAGCTCAATCCATTTTCAGTAAGAATCTATGTTTGGAATTTTATTTATTTAAGCAGAAAGGTCGCCGTAATGTAAACTTCGACGCTGCTCGTTTACTTCTTATTCTTATAGCTTTATGGTACATTTGGATTTTTCTTATATGTCAGCTTTTGCCCTCATCTTAAGGAATCTACAACCCGAGGTCTTAATCTATCTATATGAAAAAATTCCTTCCGGCCGCCATCGCAACTGTGTTTTACAACCAGTTGTCTACGAGGATTTTTTAGTCTTTCACGGCAACCGGTTGTGATAAAAGAATATTTATTTCATCTAAACCCGTTTAAAGCGGTCCAATCGTGAAATGGTATCAGACAGACAAACCTGCACATAGACAGAGCTACTTTCTGGTATTATAATTTATTGTAACAAAAACATACAGACGAATAATTACAATTGAATTAAAAACCAAAACTAGCCCAGACTAAGTCACAAAAAAGACCCCGTCCAACAGTTCTGTCTGTGGCATGGTGCCCATAACGCTGGCGGCGTTACCTCTTTGTATTGCCAAAGAAATACGTTGGGAGAGGTAAGCGCCAGCCCTATCGTCCCGCGTCTAAGAGACGTTTAGCCCTACCTTCCTGAATGATTTCATGTCAGCTGACCAGGGACCTAATGTTTCCGCCGCCAGCGCCGCAAACTTACCCCCCTATTCATAAACGTCTATCAAACCTATATTAGTTAACTTGCCGCTAAAGTTCGTTTGTCCTTATCTGTCACTTTGACATATGTGCTGCTTGTCTGGCAGTGACAACAGACATTTTAGTTAGCAGACGTTTGTTAAGTTTTATGAATACAGGGGTTATAGTCTTTATTTAAAGATGAGTATTTTTTCTCATTTACAATATTGGTATCGATTCGAAGCTTTTAACACTTTCTCTGCCAGTAACCCGCCTGTCAGGCGCTGCGTAATTTTTAATTCATAATTCATTTATTGCAACCATGGTATAGTGTGGATGTTACATTTTATTCCAGGTATCTCATGGACTCTGATACGGTATAGAAAAATACTTAATTTATGCAGTAGCTTACACTTAATATTTTTAAAATAAAATTAATAATCAATTTAAATATAAATTAATTATACAGATAGAATTTTTCCAAACAAAAAGCGACAGCGTTTTCCACCCCCTACACCTGAAAGGATTTGCATTATTTTTTGAAGTGTTGTAGATATTATTAAATACTAGGTTTTTATGTTTTGATTTTTTGGAAAAAATGCCTACAAGTGAAAATATAGAGCCTTGAAGAATCTTTTTTGACTCGAAAACTTCCTCCTGGTTATTTGCTATTATTTCATAAACGAGAAAAAACTTCTAAAAAATCAAAACGTATAAACCTAGCCAAGGATGTAATAAATCGATCGAGGCTAATACTGTCTCATTTGATAAAGGTTTAAGGGCGAGAAATTAGATACTACGACTCTCTCTATCGCACAATGCGGGCTCAAGACGACGGGTAAAACAGAAAGAATATTCCGAAATACCTGGTCTCGCTTAGCATGATAGATAGGTTCATAATAGTCTTAATGATAGTGTTAAAATAAACCTTGACTAAAAAGTGAGTTGATTGTCCTCTCTGGTTTACGACTAAGGGTAATCTACGACGGGGTATCCAGGATTTATACATCCGGTGGTGGAATTCGATATCCTGGGTATGACGGCCCTAATGTGCGCCCTTATCTTGGACTCTGATTGTTTTCTATATGATATACTGATGGACAAAATTAAACCGTATTTTAAAGAGATTAGGCGTAAAATTTATAAGCAGATCGCGATTGGCCTTTTCAGGTAAGTCAAGTAATAAATTAAATGTCGGTTAGCAATAGTCCTTTTTCAACCCTTGGAACGTAAATAACGTGAGTTGTAATGTGTGGGCGCCACATACCTAGAAAGGCTAAATTAAATGTCCCGGTATTTGAAAGTGATCCATGATTGACTTTCACACTTATGTAGGTAGGCTACCTACCTAAGGCTGAAAGTTTCAGCCTTAAATCAAAATATAGTTCATTTCCGCTACCCTAAGGTTGTCTGGAAGAAATCACTCTTTAGCGATAAGACCGCCTGTTGTTTGCCTCTACTCATTGTGTTTTTGTACTGTACTGTATTCTTTGATGGAGGTGTGCAATAAAGAGTATTTGTATTGTATTGTATAGTTGCATACAATGTGTCAAATATTAGACAAAATGAAACCATGAAAAATGGTACGGGGCACCCATTTACATGTAAATCCATTTAATTTTAAGACATTATTATTTTTTAATACTTACCTTATCTTATCTAACTGAAGGCTCTTGCGGATGCACTTGACCCAATAGGATCTTTTGTGCAAATTTATTAACGCTTAGTCATCTTCATCATCACCATAGCGTTATCCCGGTACAGTTGTATCCTGAAGGATGCCCGGGATCCGCTACCTAATCCCAGGATTTGACGTAGGCACTAGTTATTAACACTTAGGCCGGGTTTTATAAAGATCGGTAAGACCAAATGTCAGATCAAATTTCAGTAACTCAGTACATTTTTTGACATGATAAACCGACATAAGGTCTAACGGATCTTTATAAAACCGAGCCTTAGTAACACAGTTGCACCAACATACGATCATAGGCCAGTCATCGTCAAATATGGCGCCGGCAGCTGTTATCTCATAGAAACTTGTCAAACTTTCCATACAATCAGATTTTGACGAACACCGTTTACTATTACAGACTATTTGGTGCAACCCACCCTTAGTATAAGTTAAAAAATGTTACTAACCAATATAGACCTGCGCCTGAAATAAATGTTTCATTCATTCATTCATTTAACAAATGTGCATGTGTTGAATGCAAACATAAAATGGGATGGTGTTAACATGAAATAAAAAACTCAGTTTCTGGATCAAAATTCAACTTCTTTAAACTTAAACGTCTACCTTCCCCGATATTGTTTTAATTAAACTTCAACTGTAAGTTAAGCAGCGCCTCCTAAAAAAGTGGAAACTTTGTACAAAAACACATTTAATTACGGTTCTCCGAGATCAAAGCCGAGTGGGACAGAGTAACTTTACACCAACTACAAAAGGAGAACAAATTACAGATACAAAAAGCGTTACCACGGTACCGTAAACCACGGTACGGTAAAGTAAAGACGCTAAGAAGAATTTTCTT
The DNA here is from genome assembly GCA_963556455.1 of Epiblema foenella. Classification (NCBI taxonomy): domain Eukaryota; kingdom Metazoa; phylum Arthropoda; class Insecta; order Lepidoptera; family Tortricidae; genus Epiblema; species Epiblema foenella. The sequence goes on along the minus strand of OY747103.1, from coordinate 21,246,793 downwards.
ACCCTCAGAGTCGGTTGTATTACCCTCAGATTCGGTTGTAACCGCTCAACCAATCTCACTGGAGCGAAAACTCTTAGAGTATTTCAGTGTTCCAAACCATACGCGTGGTCGTGTCGGAGGTTTTCCCCTGGATTTTCCCCAGGCTACTCTCCAACAGCGCACTCCTATCGCTTAATTAGGCCCGGCCTATACCACAGTCACGGTTGAAAAAAAATGAGAATTTCGTACATGGACATTCCGTTTCGTACCTCTATCGCGCGCTCATAATAATACTGGTATTGCTGTCGCTCCCATAGTGGCATTGACTGAGCGGTCACTTTTGGTTACATTAGAGCACTTTATATAGATCGGTCGGCAATGTTAATGATATTGATAAATATATAATTATATCGACTTTGTTAATACTCCACTCCCTAAAATATTTCTATGTTGCAGAGGGTGGTGTAGAAGATTTTATTTTTTTTAATTTTTTTCTTTATTATTTATTTATTCATGAACATAAAATTAAATACAACTGTTTGCACAGTTTGACTGTGGGATTTATGAGTCTATTGAAATCTTAAGTATATTAGTAGTAATCTGAAGTGAGTTTTACCTACAATCTTAATCTAAAGTCTTAATTAATAAAAATAACAGTCTTAAGCGTTGTGACAAAAAATGGATAATCAGCTAGACATAAGGTACCTATTCACATACTGTCGAGGTAGTATTGGAATAAGGCTCTTTTGAATCTATTTTTGTTTCGCTCCCTTCTAATAGCCGCGGGTAAGAAGTTACGTACTTAAATAAGGTAATCGTCTTTCGATGAGTTTGTCTCCATAGACGACCGCTTATATATTCTACACAATGCATCCTAGCGTAAAGTTACTTCCTAGAAAATAAAGAACATGAAATTTTGGCTCCAATGAGTACTAAAATATTCGGTCAATCGATATAGTAGAAAAGCGTGGTGAAGGTCAAATAACGGAGTTTTCCCCAACTTGGACTAAACTACAATATAGTGGTTTTTAAGTGTCTGCGTTTGAATTTTAAATTTAACCTAATTTATAACGCCTCGATTGTAAGAACTTTTAGATTAAACAGTTATATCAGCATTTTCTTTTCGGGATTAAGTGACTTGTATATTAATCCAGGGTATAAATTTGTTGTATACCACATTTCACCATAATCCGTCTCGTTTTTGCGTGATTGAGCAACAAACATCCATAATATTAGTAGGATTTGATCTTATTATTATTTAATAGTATCCAATAGAAGTAAGATCACGCAAAAATGGATGAAAGGATTTTAGTGAAACGTGGTATACAATAAGTATATAGCCTGGATTAACATACAAGTCAATTTTTATCCCGAATATCATCCCTCGAAGGGATGAAATTGGGGGTGGAAGTATACGCGAACAAAGTCGCAGGAAAATGCTAGTAGGTAGTTAATTCTTTTGCGCATAAGTGGTCCTTACATACCGTAACTTTTGTTTAAAGATCAGACCATTTTTATTGATATCTAAACATAAATCATCAAAACTAACCCCTTAAACGTGTATTTTTTTATTAAAATTCGTTCAGTAGGTTTTGAGTTTAATACGAAAAAACATTGAGAACACTTGGGTCATTGTCAGATTTGGGTCCGCGTCTTTTTGGTCGACGTATCAAAAGTAGTACCACAAAGCTTAATTTTGGATTGGTCTGATAACCCGCTTAAACGGTGTTTCCGTAACTATAAATCCACGTAATAAAATCATAACTTACATGTACATAAGCTGTTAACTATTGACCACCGGGTGGACAACTTTTGTTTTTACAACTGACAATGACCCACTTTCATTTATAATCATCAACAGGTACAATTCTATTGAATATAAACTTAAGCAGAAAACATGTATGTATGTATAGATATAGTGTCGACTCAATTACATGCTTTCATTTAGACTTGATTTATGACTTTAACATCATTTTTAATATCAATCTTCTTACTCTAAACGCGACTAAAAGCTGCTTTAACTGCTTTTGCTACTCGCACTCATTCACGTCACACACTCACACATCTTCACACATATTACACACAAACACTTTTACTCAGTTTATTAATTTTCATGTTTTATACTCGTAACTGCTACAAATGGTGCATTCCAAGATACAGGCTCGCTTAGTTTGGACTGCACCAGAAATCCCGTGTAACCTGTTGTATCATTTGTGTTAGAATCAATAAATTTACTCTTTACTCTTTATTTAAAGATTACTTTTTTAAACTCGAAGAAAACTCGCCCACGGTTAAAGGTAACGCTGCAAAACTCACAGACGAGGCTCTGCCTTTGTAACACTATACATTAGGTGATTCACTTTGTGGAAACTTTATTTCGTGTTGTCTTTCAGAATCATGCTCTTTTGTGACACATTTTGTGCTTTTCATGTCTTTAACTTGGACGATAAAGTACATCGTACCTTCTTTTGTTGCCCACCAAGGAGTGCCTGGTTTTTTACACTCACACATACACACTCACACATCTTCACACATATTACACACAAACACTTTTACTTAGTTTATTAATTTTCATGTTTTATACTCGTAACTGCTACAAATGGTGCATTCCAAGATACAGGCTAGCCTAGTTTGGACTGCACCAGAAATCCCGTGTAACCTGTTGAACATATCATTTGTGTTAGAATCAATAAATTTACTCTTTACTCTTTTTAAAACAAGTAAGAAATGGTTCTTCTTCTGTCCAATGAACAGGAAGGAGGTGGTGCAAGATGTGGCTAAGTGGCGTCTAATCGTGTTGGAGGCCAAGTAGACCCACTGGGCCTACTCCGAACCTCGCTTTCGTCCCTTTCACTCACATAGTGAATAACATGAGAGTGAAAGCGATGGCACGATACGAAGTTCGAAGTTCGGAGTACAGGGCCAGAGGGGCTACCGCGAACCACAAACGAAGTTTTCCCTCTCTGTCTCACTTATGTGCAAACTTGCAAGTGCGAGAGAGAGGGAAAATTTCGAATGCCATTCGCGGTAGCACTCCATCGGTGAGCCATAGTTAAATAGAATATAATGATATAACTGACTTTTTAAAAAAAGACGTACTGATTATTGTTTTTTTTTATTGTATTTTGTTTATTTTTATGTGCAAATATTTCAAATGCAATGTATATTGTTTATTGAATAAATGAACTGAACTGAATAAATAATAAATATTTGTAGACATTCTTATACAAATCAACCTAGTCCCGAACTAAGCAAAGCTTGTACTAAATAGATACGTAAATACGTAGAAAACATCCAAGACTCAGGTCAAACATTTGTGTCCATTACACAAATAAATGCCCTGGGCTTGTACTACGAACTTCGTATCGTGCTGTCTCTTTCACTCTCGTGTGTTTCACTATATGAATGAAAGGGACGGCAGGATACGAAGTTCGGATTTCAAATTCGGAGTAGCCCCCCTGACCGAGATTTCGACCCCTCCAGTTTCGAAGGCAGGGTCATTACCAATAGTACTAACTAGCATTACCAACCAGGCTAAAACGGTCGTCAAGTAGTAGTTAGTCTAAGGGTGGGTTGCACCAAACCGTCTGCAATCGTAAGCGGTGTTCGTTAAAATTTGCCTGTATGGAAAGTTTGACAAGTTTCTATGGGATGACAGCTGCCGGCGCCATATTTGACGATGACCGGCCTGTGATCGTATGCTGGTGCAACCGACCCTTAGAAATGCTTTTTATACCACCGTATGTGGTACGGTCTATGTAGGTGTTGTGTTCTTGTGTTGAGTACGGTCGCCAGAGTTCCCGAAACTGCAGTGTTGAGAGTGGAGACCTGTATTTGTCTCTAGCAGTCAATGGAAAGAATGCTCAAGTCAAAAACCGGCCAAGTGCGAGTCCAACTCGCGCACCGAGGGTTCCGTACACAGATGTGTACCGGTTCCAACCCTATTAATTCAGGAAAATCTTAACAACGTGGTATAGAAATTGAACGCCATGTTTACAGCGCCATCTATAGGCGAATTTTGTTAAAAATTTGAGCGACTCAATAACTTAGGTGGTTTTTCAAAGGTAATTCTTTATCACTTGGCAAGACTTCAAATTTTTTTTTTATTTGAAATAAGGTATACTTTCAGCATAATCGCGTAGGAATTTATCAAACAAAAATACATGCAAAGGTGATTAAATTTCAATTTAGTATAGAAATGTTTTTTGATTATAAAAAAAATAAAAAGTAGATAGAGCTATAGTTATGTCTTTTCTGTAAAACACATTTTTATCAATGTTTTGTAATAATTTCATGTTTTTTCCTCGGTAAACTTCGGAGATAGTGGAGCAGCGGTGTTTTTTTTACATTTTCCCTCATAAATCAAAAATGAAAACCTAAAAAAAAATAAAAAAATGTTTCATAATATGCAACTTAAGCTCTTTCATATGCCACCCCACTTGATATATTTACTAGACTTTTAAATTTTGAACCACCTATTATCTGTCATTTTTCACGGAAAATTAAAAAAAAATTAAAAAAAAACATGCTCTATGCATCGAGCCTACCCATCTATATAATTGTTCCTTCAAATCGATAGCATAAGTCGGTAGTTCTTGAGATATTTAGCGATGTGACAGACAGACAGACCGACAGACAAAGTGAAATCATAAGGATCTTTTTTTTACCATTTTGGTACGGAACTTACAAACGACGATTATATTAAAAACCAATAAAATTCTTATATTAGAATAGATTAAAATTATGTAATTGTTTTATTGGCTATAATAGTTAAAATTGTGTGGTACTGGATGTTATTGTATAGCGGAACAGTATTCAGAAAAGTCAAGAGAGAGCTTCACATTATAATAAATTGTAGTTATGTAGTTTTGTTATTATGATTGTTGAATGTACAGAAGTCAGGTGATCGAGAAATACAATAGTATAATAAATTATTCGTGCAATTTAATATCTAAGAATTCCTTAACACAATAGAAATATTTGTCAGACAGTGATATTCCCAAATTTATCTCAGAATAAACCACTTAACAAGATTGTTTTCCAGGTTGTTCTAAGCTGATTTAATCTTGTAACCAAGACGTATCTATCTAAGTAACAACTTGTTTGTGTAAGTAGGTACGTGAGGCTGTTGCGAACGTAGGTAAACAAGCTTAATAATTTGTCCCATTCGAGGCCCAAGAACGCTACGTGTGTTACAGCGTAGCGACTAGCAGATTTTTTTCCGCTTTAACCTCCTGACGACCGGCATCCTATACATAGTACATAGGCCCCAATTAAGTTTTGACTCTGTGTCAATTTGACAGAGTAACATTTATTCAGCCAAGTTTTGATACCTGGTCGTCAGGAGGAGCGAACAAAATAATGCAATCATCGTGTTTGAGTGGAAACCTCCGGACGTGAGGCGAAATCGCGGGCGTCCTGTCCACACGGCGGTGGACAATTGGGAGCGAGCTGCCAGCAGTTGGCCTGAGCTGGAGAGGCCAAGGACGTCGCTGAAGACAGGAAGGCGTGACGCGAGCATATGAAGGCTTTTTGCACCTCTGGGGTGCCATCGGACAACAACAACAAAGAGAAAATCAAGAGTAGAAGAACGCCTCATAATGATCATGGGGTTAGTTGTCGGAGATTTGCCGGTCGGTTTCCAAGACACCATGGCATCAAATATTAAAATAAGTAAATATTAGAGGACAATCTTACACAAATCGAACTAGCCCCACAGTAAGCTCAAGAAGGCTTGTGTTATGGGTACTAGACGACGATATATTTAATAGATGTAAATACTTAAATACATAAAAAACATCCCAGACTCAGAAACAAATATTCATGCTCATCACACAAATATTTGCCCTGACCGGGATTCGAACCCAGGACCGTCAGCTTCACAGGCAGGTGCACTACCCACTAGGCTAAACCGGTCGTCAAAAAGTTGTCGGAGATGTGCCGGTCGGTTTCCAAGACACCATGCCATCAATGAGATGGTTCACCGGGCTTTCGAGTCAGCCAATGTGCCGTGTGTCCTAGATCCTCCGGGTTTGTGCCGCACTGATGGGAAAAGGGCAGACGGTCTGACATTGGTTCCGTGGCAGAAGGGCTGGTGTATTTTATGGGACGCAACGTGTGTGAGCACGTTTTGCCCCGTCCCATTTGGGTCACACCGTCAGATTTACGTGGGCAGCTGCAGAGTTGGCGGCCCGGGCAAAACATGTGAAGTATTCTGCTTTGGAACCGATGTGCGACTTCGTGCCAGTGGCGGTGGAGACTGCAGAACCGTAGGGTGCAGAGACCAAGGACTTTGTAAGGGATTTGGATCGACGGCTGAGGGAGAGGGGCCACAATCATCGATCCGGATCGGTTTTAGCTCAACAGATTTCGTTGGCCATTCAGTGCGACAACGCCGCCAGTATCAAGGGGACTTTTGAGCCATCTACGAACTGGAGCAGTCCTTTATGTTAAGTTTATATGACGAAGCCTGCTGCGAATTTTCATATTTGGTGTCTGATTTGTGATTTATTTCTGTACGCACCTGACGAAGCCTATGTTACTGATTAGAAACTGTGGACCATGGACATATACTTTGTTTTGTTGCAATAAATAAAATTTACGTTTTATAGATAATAAATGATATGTAAAACTACATGTTTTATCAATGAATAAATGAATGTATGAAATAATAATTTTGAGTACAGGAAAGCTATCATGCTACGCATATTTTACAGCGAACATGGGCTGTAATGTAATTAAATGAAGAAATTAACTACATTTTACACATTAGTGCATGCATGCAATATTTTATGTATTTTATCAATAAGTGCCTTTCTGCTTTTAAATGATTAATTTTAAGTTAAAATTTCAGTAACGAAAATATTTTTTAATAAAAATACAGATACTTAATTTTTTTATCTAATACATTATACTATTAATTACATCCAACATCAATTTACATTCAGTTGTATCGAAACCCTTCTAACTTTCTACGAATTTAATATCCAATCCCATATCCTCATCACGCTTCACAAACACAAACAAAACCTCATATCATTCGCCTATTCTGACCCAAACCAACAAAATTTCATTTATAACTTTTTAAAATCTAATAAAACTAATATATAAACCGCAGAATCCCTAGTCCTCAAACTTTCCAGACAATGCGCTTTTGAAGCCAAATTCGTGTTTATTAAGAAGATATTAAGCGTTTTGGTGATGTAACGGAGCATAGTGCCTTTTAGTTTGGAAGGGGGAGAATGTAACGGCACCCTCACACAGTACAAGGCGGTTACGTAGTTGTTTACTTCGCTTTAAGGTGTCAAGGGCCCTTAACAAATGGACTCATGCTGTCGCTGCTTTCTGACTTAATGCGCTTGCTGTAAGGTTACGAAGTTCGATGCCATATCTACGTAGAGCGAAACCATATGGAATCTAACTAAAAATGCCCCTCTAAAGTGTATTGCTTACATCCACAGCTCGGAAACCGATTTCGTCTTCATACAATTAACCGGTTAAAATTTCGGTTAATTGAGTTTTACGATAGTGTTTCGTACTTTAAATCATTTATTTCATAGACGAAGGATAGCAAAAAAAAAAATCTTAAAATGGTGATTTAGGAAGTACTTTAGGAGATCTATCAAAAATAGTAAAAACCGGTTCCGAGTGCTTACATCTAACATAAGCGTATGTATATACGCAATACATACAAACATACATATTAAAAAAATCTACTAGAGGATGGACGTTCATTTTAAAGCCCATTTTATATTTTATATTATTATACTTAATTTAAAATGGACGCTCATCTTTTCCACTATTCAAAGATTGTCTGGAAGAAACAGCTTTTTAGCGATGAGACTGCCCGTTGTACATACCTACTGTTTTTACTTTATCACAAAACGGGACTTAATCGCGTACAATACTTGGTGTTTATGAACACTTTTACACTTACGAAAAAAAAATGCAATAGCGCGTGCTACACCCAAGACAAAAAAAAACGATTTTGTGCCAAAATACACTTTGTATCGGTGTTCCATACTACAAAGTGTACTCATTTTATTAGCTCTTGAATTAGACGCATACTCACACTAGGTTTAGCTAATGCTTTTAGGAATAAGACAAACATAAATCAGGCAAAGCAAAAGACATTTAAATATAAAAATTGAGTATCAAACACATTGTCAGTAACAAGTAACAAGCTAGCTGTACTAAAGCTGTATAACCGCGTCCTGAAACACTGCGCGAGGACACTCCACTGCACCCGCCGGGACTGTGTTAATGGCTCTATTGCTTTTATAACACTAGAACGTACGACTAACAGCGGTTATGTGACTTTTCTTTTAAAAGATATCTACAATATAAAGGCTGTTTTCGTAACATAAAGGTCGTAATATTAAACGTTACTTTCAATAAAAAAGCGCGACGCGCCAACAAACTGTTCACTACAGTTTGGCGCATTTTTTTTATTGTATTATGTAATTATTTTACAAGAATAAATGATTTCTATATATATAACAAAATGTATTCATTTTGTCACCCTACTGTCAAGTTAGACGTGACTTAAATATAACTTAAGTTAACCTTAACCGTACCAATAACTTTGAATAAAAGTGCGAAAAAAGTAAAAGACACATTCAATTTTATAATATCATAACTATTTGACGACCGGTTTAGCCTAGTGGGTAGTGCACCTGCCTGTGAAGCTGACGGTTCTGGGTTCGAATTCCGGTCAGGGCAAATATTTGTGTGATGAGCATGAATACTTGTTTCTGAGTCTTGGATGTTTTCTATGTATTTAAGTATTTATATCTATTAAATATATCGTCGTCTAGTACCCATAACACGAGCCTTCTTGAGCTTACTGTGGGACTAGTTCGATTTGTGTAAGATTGTCCTCTAATATTTATTTATTTATTTATTTATTTATTATTATTTGATGCTTAAATACCATTAAAACTAATTTAAATCTAAAACAGGCCCTTGGGGCATTGTATCGAGGATGCTCGGCATTTCCTCGCTGAATCACAATCCTGATACGTTGTACGAGGAAGTCGCCAGCTCTTCGGTCAGCCAAACGCTTCACGATTTCAGTAAATAACTTGTGCGCGCTGGGACCCCATGGACCAAAAGTTTCGACACCAAAAGGTACAAAATTAAACTCTCTGCCGAGGCCTCTATATTCATTACGCTTTAGCATTTCGGCATTTTCCGCCGCTGCACCCGCTTTTACTTGCTTCGTCGGTGGGACGTTGCCAGTGTGTCTACACAGGTAGTATCCCAGACCAGCATCCGTCCCAAACTCCAAGGAACGAAAAGACACCCCATCAGCGGGGTAATCACGTAATATTTGTACTACCGTTAGGTAGATTTTAATGTCAAATTTTAATTGTCAGCTCATACATCTATAATTCAAAATTGACAGTAAAATCTATCTACCGTTAGTACATAAAGTTACGTGATTCGCCTGCAGGTCTCTTACCATTATGACGGTAACAAGAGACAAGCGGATTATGTCATTTAGCGACATATATCTTGAAAAACGGCCTTCACTTTTTTGACAACATAATCCATGGTGTCCCAGTCAGTCCACGTCTGTGCCACAAGAGTAAATGTGTGGGATACATATATACTGCGACCCCGAGTCGCAACCCAGTCGCCAATCATCACTACATAGTATAAAACAAAGTCGCTTTCTCTGTCCCTATATCCCTATGTATGTTTAAATCTTTAAAACTACGCAACGGATTTTGATGCGGTTTTTTTAATGGATAGACTGATTGAAGAGGAAGGTTTATATGTATAACAACATCCATTAAATAATGCACCCGTGCGAAGCCGGGGCGGGTCGCTAGTACATAGATATAACATCCAAGACTCAGGAACAAACATTCGTGACAAATAAACCAGACCGGGTTTCGAACCCGAGACCTCCAGCTTCGTAGGCAGGGTCACTACCAACTAGAATAAAGCGATCGTCAATGCCAAATATTCATCGACAATGTAAAATACAGGTAGGTAATTAATAATCATGTTTAACCACACTCCATTCACAAAATTAATTGACGACCGCTTTAGCCTAGTTGGTAGTGACCCTGCCTTCGAAACTGGAGGTCCCGGGTTCGAATCCCGGTCAGGGCATGTATTTGTGTGATGAACACGAATATTTATTTCCTGAGTCTTGGATGTTTTCTACGAGTATGTATTTAAGTATCTATTTATCTATATAAGTATGTATATCGTCACTTGGTACCCATAGTACACGGATTACATGACGGTTCCATCTCTTCATATTTGAAGTAGGTAAATATGTGCGAAGGAATTTACATGAGTTCCCAATAGCTCGAACCTACTCTGCTAGAAGGAAACCGGGGCTGGCCGTCCCAGTGCACAGATTACAGAAAACAGGCAGATCCCTCGGTGTAGTGGGTCCTAAGATTTACAATAAAACTCCTGAGCAAATCAGAATTGCTGGCACGGAAAGCTCTTTTACTCGTGGACTTAGAGCCCACTGCACGGGGAAAGCCTATTATTCTGTGAAAGACTTCCTGGACGAATAACGATTGGTGAAAGAATGTATCATGATTGACATTAATTAACTAAATTATGTAATTCGAATATGACATTGCAATTGTATGTTACATACATTAATTTATATTGTAAAATTTAAGTAATTTTATATTTGATACCGTTTTTGACAATGTATGATCGATACAATAAATGATATTCTATTCTATTCTATTCTACAAGCTTTGCTTAGTTTGGGACTAGGTTGATTTGTGTAAGATTGTCAAAAAAAAGTTTCTTTTTTCATTTTAAGTTAGAAGCTATGCTGCTCCGCAATTAAATACGTAGGTTCATTTAACATCACCACGACAAACGAAGTTATACAGAAAACCCGCAATTTAAACAATATCCTTGTTACCACATCCCTTACCAATTACCTAACTAGCTCCAGCATCTGTCTGCACCCATAAATGTTACGTGCCAATTATGCCAATATAAATTTACACCTTAATACCTTACCGACAGTGTGAAATTTAATCATATTTCGCTTGGACCCGTCCGTTTATAATTCGATTGGCTCTAAAATGTTCTGTATTTTGTGTATTTTATCAGTCTACATAATGACTTTTCGTTCGATGGTAAAAGGTTCTGTTATTTAAAATCCATTGTTCATCACTACTATTAATGAATCATGAAATGCAAGATTCGATTTCGGATAGGACACGGTTATTCCCTAACTATTCAAATTATTAATTCATAACACTTATTTCATTCATGAGTATAAAAACATTTTGGTATCATATCTATATTATACTGTCATGTTAAGATATTACATTTATTGGTTCGAGCACTACTCAGATAATGCTTCTTTTTTTTATACAACGCCGGTGGCAAACAAGCGTACGTTCCACCTGATGGTAAGCGGCCACCACAGCTTATAGACGCCCGCAAATCCAAAGAAGTCACGTGCGCGTTGCCGACCCTTTATAAGATTTGAGGATGCACTATGTTGACAGCAGAAGGAACACATTTAGGTCCCTCGCTCTCAACACAGTGCATCCTCGGGAGCTCTGACAACCTTGCTCACCTCCAGGAACACAACACTACATACTTGTATAGTAAATAATGTTATTATGGTAGTCTTCTGCAAGGCGGAGGTACCTCCCCAGTTGGGCTGCTCCAAATTCGAGCAAGCTGACATTTTGCTATGCCCTACCTCTCTAATCTCTTTTGAAATCATCACAGAAAAAAATGTGATTTTAAATCCTGCAAAATGTGATTCTTTATAAATGACAGCCAGGCCCTACATTCACTGCAAATAAGTAGGGAATTTTAAAGCCAGAGTACGAAGAAATATCGTTTAACACTTCTGGCTAAAAAATACTGACGTGTCGCCTCTCGCCTACCACTGCTCCGAGGCGCTAATGGTGCGACTATAGTGAAAGGAAATGAAAATAATTACGATAATTTTCACCACAAAGTAATTCTTACGTTATGATGAACACACATGTTCGTCAAGTCAGTGGTAATCTCGAATTTCGCAGTATGCCTTTTGGCCTAACTCGGTTTTTTAGTATTTGATGAATTTATGCAATATTTTATATTTTTGATAAAGTGGAAACTCGTCTCTTTATTGACATATTGGTAGCTATATTGAAAAAAAAAAACTATAAGCTTGCAGCGATTTTCACGATTCTTAATCTTATTTTTTTTTCAATAAAGCTACCTAATACTATAGTAAAAATTTAGTTGCCTCAAAAATATATTGGTTCCTACCACTACTGTGCAAGCGGCATGCTTTCAACAAAAAAGTGCAGCTTTTCGACCACATTTTTTTACGTACCTGATTCAGGGATCGGATACCGGTATTTTCTCCATAGAAACATACCGGTATTATTACGGTCACCGGTTCATTATTTCGTTTTTAATGGGACAATTTAATAATACGACGTTGTTACCTAAATACATGATTCAGCTCTACGTAAAGAGCAAAAAATAATCCAAAATATTGGGTTAATTCAGGGTTTTTTAAAAATACCGGTATCGGTCCCTGATCTGATTATGACATGAATTTGACTACCAACTTTGCTTAAACGTACGATGTATCATAATACTCGTTATACTATCCAATCAAAATCATGTGACATTTAAATCCCATTAAAGTACTTAGATACAAGTGACATTCGACGTAGGTAACGTGTTCATGAATATTAATACCCATGGGATAGGGTGGCCACTTGAGTAGGAAGATGTGTACGATGTACAATCCCAAGCAAATTAATTGACTCAAACTGCATATTGAGCTGCTTGTCAACTGCATTTTTAAAACTATTGATGCAGCCTTGAAAATTCTGCATTAACTGATAACCAATGAGGTAATTTATTGTGCACAACACAACATTGACATTTCAGTTTTTTAAGGTTTCGTACACAAAGGGTGACAATGAGACCCTTTGTCCATTTAAGACTTTGCTGTCCATCCATCCGTCTGACAGGGTCTGTATCTCATACACGTGAAACGTAGACAGTTGATTTTTTTACAGGATACTTTTACGATTGCTAAAAATACGATAAATTAAAGCGGGAGTTACATTATTTAAAACTATAACATCTAGCACAAGTATCTATGTAAGAATAATCTCCGAATATTCTTGCTTTTGTATATCACTAACTTTCTGTATTAGTAGATTGTTAGCCAAGGGTTGAAAGTGACTCATTTCACCACAGATATTTTGGCGCTCGAACGAAGTGAGAGCGCTAATACTTCAAGGGTGAAATGGGTGATTTCAGCCGAGTTAACCACTCTACTTTTCATTTCTACTATGAGGACAATAATTACTTTTGTTTCTCATGTATTATACATGAGAAACAAAAGTAATAATAAATGATATTCTAAGGATTCAGTAATAAAAACACGCGCTGCAGCAATCAGCAGCGGGCGCCGCCGCGCCCCGCGAAAAATACTTTCCACCCTAGGGTTGAAAAAGCGACTTTCAACCCGGCTATCTACTCATGAAAATCAAACTTTCCAAACAGTAGAGATGAAAAGTACATTAATGCTTCTGTGATACTTATTTTATTTATTTGCCCCCAAGTGCATGCATACGATATGCACGGCCAATGGCATTCGATCAACCAATGTAATCTAACACAACTAGAGAACCAATGAACGTACCTAATGGATCCGCTGGGACTATTTCAATCACTAAGATTAAGTTTTAATTGATTTTATCTAGCCTTGATTTCTGGTGTTTTCACACTTGCTTTAGGCAAGTGTAGACGAATGTAATTTCATGTTAATAATGATATTGAAAGCCAGGCCGACGAATAATAGTAGTTTATGCAATCGTTATATAAAGTATGCTTTTTTAGTCGAGAACTGCGTTTAGACCACGAGGCTTGCCGAGTGGTCTAATTAAGGTTCGAGACTTAAAAAGCTAATTATATAACTATTGCATACACTACTTTTTCTACGAGTCAACGGAAATTAATTAAACAAACCGAAACAATTAAACAAACTAGTCCTGCTGCAATGAACATTAGGCATATGGGTCGGGCGCTCGTTGGTCTTTTGTTCTATGTCCGCGGCGTCACGTGATTTGTCAATTTCATAAGAGTACTGTAATGGTGACACGTGATTGGCCAATTTCATAAGAATTCACATGAAGGGAACCAATAGAGAAATGTATGTGATTTTAGTTTTGTCTACTGTATCGTAATTGAAACATTTTAGTCGACAAGTAGAAAAAGTTTTTAAATGTGTTGGTAGTTTTGATTGCTGTGGTTCATTAAGGGTCAGTTGCACCAACATACGATCACAGTCCGGTCATCGTCAAATATGGCGCCGGCAGCTGTCATCCCATAGAATTTGTCAAATTTTTCATACAATCAGATTTTAACGAACACCTCTTATGATTACAGACGGTTTGGTGCAACCCACCCTAATACAATGCGATATATCATGCCAGCAAGTGACTTTTGGGATTTTGGTAGCTTTTGATTATTTTTTATTTATTTATTTATTTACGACAATAATAAAAAAACTACTAAAAAGTACTAGTGAAAAGCTTGGAGTGAATACAACCGGAAGTGAGAAACATTCCACGTTGTAAAAAATAATTTTAATTGCAAATTTTATACAGGAAAATACAAATCCAATCCATTCTCGGAAATACATTAGGTACGTTAGTAAAGTATAAATCTATAATTCATAAACGATTAGTTTGAGTAATTTATGTCAAAATTTAGGAATTTTAAAGTCACTTCGGCTAAACTAACGGTTAAAAATTTCACAGAATGCCTTTTGAGCTACAAAACTTTCAAATTGTAATTGTGAAATAATAAACTTAAAAACACACGATTAAAGGGATAGTTTTGATGATTAATGTTTAGATATCAATAAAAAAATAGTCTTATAAAACCAAAGTTACGGTATGAAAGGACTACTTATGCACTAAATAATTTTCTTCCTACTAGCTTTTGCCAGCGACTTCGTCCGCGTACACTTCCACTGACTATTTCATCCCCTCAGGGAATGATTTTCGAGATAAAAAGTATCCTATATATTAATCCAGGCTGTTAGCTCGCTGCATACCAAGTTTCATCATAATCCATTCAGCCGTTTTACTATGATTGAGTAACAAACAACTAATATCTAAACATCTGAACTTTTGCATTTATAATATTAGTAGGATATAGGCACATCATGCAACCAGAGGGGATACAATGGATTTCAATCCAAAGAGTCTGGAAATTCCTGGAAGCAACGGGTATTAGTTAAATACTAAGGGTGGGTTGCACCAAAACGTCTGTAATCGTAAGCGGTGTTCGTTAAAATCTGATTGTATGGAAAGTTTGACAAGTTTCTATGGGATGACAGCTGCCGGCGCCATATTTGACGATGACCGGCCTGTGATCGTATGTTGGTGCAACCGACCCTTAAAAGGCTGCCACAATATCAATATCCGGTCGGGGCGGCATGAAGAGGCCCACAATAATCCAATAGAAATAAAAAGTAAAATTTTTAATTGATAATACTTACGGACATTTTGCTGATAAACTGTTTTTATTATAAATTATGTGATTAATTATTTTTACATTCGAATTAACCATTTATTTAATCGCCACCATATTGTTGTCTTAAATTCCAAAAATGTATTTTATTTATATTTTCTGTTTGTCCAATTATGTTATGACGATCCTTATTCGGTGAATATGTTTAAATCTTATTCCATTATTATTATTTTTAGAGACTCTGGGGCCATGGGGTCCAAGTGCTCGTCGCCTCTATAAGGACATTGCAAGGCGCCTTATAGAGGCTTCCGGTGACCAGAGGGCTGGCCACTATTTCGCCCAGCGGATTAGCATAGCTATCCAGCGTGGCAATGCGGCCAGCCTTCTGGGAACCCTACCGAGCACCGAATACTTAGGGCAAATTTTTTATTTATAATGCTTTATATTATTGTGTTGTTTGTTTTTTGCTTGTTTTTTGTTGTGTATTAATAAAAAAATATTATTATTTATATCGTAATTGACGATCATGATGTGAATTCGTATACTTTTGACATGAATGCAAATTTATATTGTAATTTACATCTATGAAATAAATGAATCTGAATCTGAATCTGAAAGAAATGCCTAACCGCTGACTCCTATTACTCAGTTCTGCGTCCAAAGTATGCGGTTCAACTTTCCTCGTTACCGTTCGCGACGGAAAATTCCGTCACACTGTTGATTTGAGACCGTGCACTAATAAAATACTGCATACTTGTTCGCAGTTTGTCTGGTTTAACTCGTAATGGACAGCATGGAGTTAGGAATAGGTTCTAGTAAATTTACTAACATTTAATTCGTTTTTAGTTGTTAATGAGTAATGTTTTACGCTTAGGTTAAAATAACAGAGGGTGAGGTAATTCAGTGACGTATCTTATGTGTGACGATTTAAATGCAGATTTTTGGGTGAATAAATATATATCAAAAATAAACACATCATGTAATTTGTGATTTTCAAGCACCCCTTTTTATAAGCTAATTTTCTTGTATGCGTTAAATTTGGCGTCATGTTATTTCAATACGAGTATTCAACGTTTGTTCCTCACTTGATAAGACCGTGTGAGTTTTAGCCATTTTTGTGCATAGGATACGCAAGAAACGTAATTAGGTAGTACCTGAACCAGCGACAAAACTCCCAGCTCGACTCCACTCACATCTTAGATTCGGTTAAAACCGCTCAACCAATCTCACTGGAGCGCAAACTCTTAGAGTATTGCAGTGTTCCAAACCACACGCGTGGTCATGTCGGAGGTTTTCCCCTGGATTTTCCTCAGGCTACTCTCCAACCGCGCACTCCTATCGCTATATTGGGCCCGGCCTATAAAGCCACAGTCAGGTTAAAAAATGTATGTATTTAACAAAAGTGAAATTAAATTGAATAAATACTCGTTACGACAATTTGAACCCGCGACCATTACATTCCGCGTACTGTTTTTAACCAACTGAGCTATCGTAAGGCACTCGTAGCGACGAAGTTTTCAATCACTTTACTCTTCTTATTACACTCTTAACTTTTCTTTCGTTTCTTCATCACCCATTAGGTATTACACGCTTCCGTAGAATTTACAATATCCTTCATACGACTAGAATATTTACCTGTAAATTGTATACCTTAGTGTGATTTAGTTATTAATTGTTTATTGTTTATTTATATTCGGGACACCAACAGAGTACATATCAACAGTTCTTCTTATAAAATTATACATTTTTTTGGGCTTGCATGTACCCCTATTATAGGTGAACACATCTTTTTAAATTAATATTTCATGCATGTGCTAAAAGTAAAATGAGAAACAAACACAAGTAGAAGATTAGCTAACGTATTAAGGTAAAAATATCAATTTTAAAATAACAAATTAAAATGACAGTAATTTAACAGTTCATTAGGTATTATAAAAGTTCTACAATACATTAAAGTTGATCTAGTATAAAAGTCAAAATAACATTTAAGAAGATAATAATATAAAATAAAATAAAATTCCATAATACAAAATATTAAATTTTCGGTTATTTTACTTAAGGATTTACATTATTATTATTTGGCATTCGTATCACTAAGTAAATAAAAAAATAACTTATTTTTGTGAGTGATTAATAATAGTCCGTTCGTACCAATCCGGTTGGCAATTTCCTGAGGTGCACCGATACCGTCGGACGTCACTAATTTGATTCTGTATCTGAGGTCGGAATTAACGTCCGAATAATCTGTGAGATTGTCTTGACGTGTGTACGTATTATGCGCGCATTGCAGGTAATTTGATACTTGTACCTACGTTCACATATTGTATTTAATTAATAAAAATAGTTAAGCTTTAGTGTAAGTTGAAATCTATCGGAGCATGTATTATAATAAATAAATAAATAATAATAATAATAATTCTTTATTTCAGATTTTTACATCCATATGTTGTTAGTACATTGCAATAGTATATTTAAACAAAAAACTTATCCGCTAAGGTTAGTAAAAAGTAAAATAATCAAAAACTAATTGCCAGCTACAAGCTCCATCTGCTATCATCTGTTCCGGCGCAATGCAAGCTGTTCCAGTGCCTAAGCAATGGAGCATCCAACTTGGCAACCAACGTCTTCAGGATGCCATTCCCACTATCACTCAGCTGCCGCATTAGTGACGCCGTCCTGTTTCGCATTATGTAGGTAACATTTGAATTTAGAATAACATTTTCCCCATATGAATGTTGACACCAAATAAGAAAATCAATAGGTTAGAATTTTATCGAATACATATTCCGTCCTTTTCCGCAAACCGCACCATTGTATTGGAACGATCGTCATTTACTCGCTTCGCTGTGGCATCATTCATAATGATTTTGCTTATAATTAATAATAATTTGGGTACAAAAATAATTCATCTAAATCATAAAAAGATTCAATCTTCATTTCTCTATTTAATCAAATTATTTCGTAGGAATATTTAATATTCAGACAGTTAGCTTGGTCGGATGTCTACACACCACCTCGATATTTTTCAGAATTTTAAGCTGCATACTTCGGTAATTACGGGGAGGGCACACTTTTTATGATTTTGACAGCTAATATATCACCAGTTTTTTTAAAAACCTCCATAATATTTTTATAGGCCTATCTATGGATAGTTTTCATCCACCGCTTACGTGTATGGAGTGCCCTTTAGTTTAGTTTTTTTTGTAATTTCACATCATATTTATGTAGCGGTTCATAGAATACACCTTTCTACCAAATTTCAAAATTGTAGTGCTTATAGTCTCCGAGTAAATCGGCTGTGACAAACGGACGGACAGACATGACGAACTATAATGGTTCCGTTTTCGCCATTTAGCTACGGAACTCTAATAAGGGTTATTTTATTTGTTTACTACGGAACCCTAAAAAGTAATATTGAATTTCTACAAAACAAGCATCTTTCAAATAGAGTACGTATTTAGACATTCTTTGTTTCTAGGTATTTAATAAAATGAATTTCTTTATTCGATATTTCGTCAAAGTAACATATCGTTTAGACATAATGAAATTCTTTTCAAGAGTACGCTTTGTGCGTCATATATTTAAAAGAAATTGAATATAATTTAACGTTATATCAATTATTTATATTTGTGAACAGACACAGCATTTATATTTTATAGCTCATCGACATCTTAGGAGCACTAGGGAAGCTGTTCAGAGAACAGAATCACGCGCCTCTAAGGGGCCTACGATTGCGACATCGACCTAGAATAAATTAATCTGAAGATTCCGCACAATGATGCACAATAAGTCTAAAGATCAATAAAATTTAGTTCTGCACCTTTTTTCTACATCTTGCACTTTACACCTATAGTATACTAAGAAAATATGTGATAGTGTGCTGTAGGCAAACCTTGTATATATAGAATAGAAAATCGTAAATAAATGTCAGTTACCAATTGTCCGTTGATTTTTAATTACCTAAACCCTGCACTCTCCCTGGGAGTGTGGGGTCCACCCTTTTCAGAGTTCCTCTCACAGTGACGAAGACACCTTCAAGCCCTCAATCGATCAAGTGAGCCTGCTTGATCGGCTGTGAGAAATATCACCCTCCGCTAACCCTATTCCTCCCCGTAGGAATCCATCTGTTGCCTTAGGTCTCGTGGTAACAGATATCCCAGTTATGTAAAGGTCGTAAGTTGAGGATAGGTTAGGGACTTAGGGACGTAGGATGTTAGGCTCCCGTGCATAAGCCCACCCCTTAACTATACGCAGTCTGTGCAGCCGCACACTGGATAAACCAAATCCCGAACCAAGGGAAACTACAATTTACCTCCGTTAAAATATTACCCATCCTGGTAAACTTACCTAAACTACCTACCCGTCCAAGGTAACCTACAATTCTTACAACCCTATTCAGGGGTAATTATATTATCCAGTTTGTGACTGTACAGACGCTTTATCTACAAATATCATGATGCCAAAATAATCTCTTTCACTGGAAAAAAACCGACTTAAACTTAATACTTCGCCGCTCAAACACACCATCATAACATTACATCAGTGCCTTTACCATGAGTTTGCATGACCGTACTCGCTAGCGACTGCGTAAACGATTTAGTATGCCGATTCTTAGTTCTATTGCGTAACCGCCAGAGGCGCTGTACTTTTGGCCATACACATTTTTACGCAATCACTAGCGAGTATGGTCATGTTAACTCATGGTAAAGGCACAGGACCGTTTAAATTGGCATCTTCATAGTCTCTTCAGTATCATGATCGATAGTTTTGGATGACCATTCGTGGTCTTCCTCATCAGTTCCCGTTCACCAAATGCTACTTTCTGAATGCAAATACTCGATTTGTTGCCAAAAATACTGGAATCGTTATACGTTTCCCTTGAAATTTTGAGCTTGAGTTTGAGTTTTCTCAATTGCTCATGGTTATAATCATTACATATGAACTTTGAAAACAACGGGACCAAGCTGGAAGCATATGTTAAAAAACAAAGAAATCATTTTCCAAATCTGTTCATAAGTGGAGGAGGAATCGCGTAACATACACATAAATAACAAAAAAAAAACAGGCGAATTGAGAACCTCCTCTTTTTTGAAGTCGGTAAAAAAGTGTTCATGCCATTCGAACCAGTTTTTAAAGAAGATCAAATGTTTGTACGGGACCAACTACAATGAGGGCTATCGTTTTTGTGCCCACCAGTTGGCGCCACTGTCGAGTAAGGTCCAGCTGTCAAATTTTTTTTATGGTTATTGAACATGAGAATGGGACAAGAGATGGGCATGAGATGGGCATGAGAACGAAGTTTACGTTTAAATCATATTTAATACCTTAAAACCGTACCGTAAAAATATTCAAAATCCCGCATTATAACGCAGTTCCGTTTTGTTAGGAAATAAGTTTCCGAAAGACTGTCTCAAAGACCTGACAGTCATTGGCCCGTAACTCATATTTGCCATAATTAAGCTCAGGTATTGCAAAATACTCACCATATTGTTTCAATCAGATATTAACCCGCGTAGCGTAACTACAAAGAGTGACACTTGACATTTCGGAGACCTCGCGCCACACTAGCGCCTCTAGCGGCGAATTCATACGCGATAGCCCCCATTAGAGCAACTCAAAAGACGAAAATGAGAGGCAAAATACAGCATAGCTAACGAGCACTGAAAACGCTCGATACTGATTCACACGCGGCCGTGACGTCACGCCTGCCTGGCCTCGTATGGAAAATTTGACAAGTTTCTATGGGATGACAGTTGCCGGCGCCATATTTGACGATGACCGGTCTGTAATCGTATGTTGGTGCAACCGACCCTACATGTATACTTTTGCACTTGATTCCTTTGTAATAAGGCCCAAAAATGTGTATGTATTATTGAATCTGACTGCACATATTATGAATGACCTCATAGGGAAGTAAAGTCAGTTTTTTTTAAATATTTTTAAGCATTCCATACCCAAAACGGCGTTAGCGGATACCTTATAGTTTCGTCGATCCATATGTCAGACATTGTAACTACAATTTTACTTGTTAATTCGGGTTGGTCTCAGACAGTCTAGAACGCAAAATGCCTAGTTTGATTTTTGTCTACATATCACTATGACTACCGTGTAACATGTCTAGATCTCATACGGACTAGAACGCAAAATGCCCGAAACGCAAAATTGATAAGACGCATTTTGCCTACGATTGTGTTTTGTTTCGTACGACAGAGAGGGAGATATTAGAGCTTCGTTCGTTTTCGGTTCGCGGTAGCCCCTCTGCTCTGTGTTGGTCGACTTGACACTAGTACTGTATGTGCACTTGGTCATTTATGCGCTTACTTATTGATCATGCTGTGTGCACTTGCTTTGCATGTCATGCTGGTTTATAAGCTGCTGATTTTGTGCAAACTTAATTGTATCATTTATCGTGTGATGTCTGTAAAGTTTACCTTTTCAATAAATAAATAAATTTTACAATTAATTGCTGAAGGAAATATATTATTATCACTCATAGTCAGAGATCAATATTTTGCATTCAATTGTTTTTGTATGTTAGAATCAGCGGGAAATAAAATGAAATGAGATTGATATATGAACTACCAATACCGAGTCTCACCAGTCCCACCATACTCGCTCACAAAAAAATTAAAGTTCACATCGACAATGTTCCTGTAAAGTGTAGATATTTATGCCGCATGGGAATCACAATTAGGAATGGTTGCCGCAGTGTTTCAGACGCAATCACCGGCTAATCTAGGATTCACTATGAAACAAAGTCAACTTCGGATCAAATGCACTGACGACAGATTTACGTAAGCCACAGACAAACTGGTTACAGATTTGCCTCTGACACTGCTGTGATGAATTTGCTCAAAGTAAACATAAGTCTCTCCGACTGCTTCAATTATGTTATTTTTTCCGCTACCGAAAGGTTGTGTTGAAGCAATTCAACATTGGTTTATATGTAATTAATATTCTATGTAATTCCATTCTACCAACCTTACTGGCGAAATCAGTTTCACTCGTTTCAATGGGGGCTATCGTTTTTGTGCTCACCAGTTGGCGCCACTGTCGACTACGGTCCAGCTGTCAAAAATTGTTATTGGTTATTATGGAAATAAGAACGAAGTTTACATTTAAATCATATTCAATACCTTAAAACCGTACCGTAAAAATATCGAATATACCGCATTGTAGCGTGGTCCCGTTTTGTTCGGAAAAAAGGAGGAAATAATTTTCCGAAAGACAAACCTGTCTCAAAGCCCTGACAGTCATTGACCCTTAATTCATATTTGCCATAATCAAGCTCAGGTATTGCAAAATAGTGACCATATTGTTCCAATTAGATATTAACCCGCGTAGCGCAACCAAAAAGAGTGACATTTGACGTTTCGGAGGACCCCACGCTACACTAGCGCCTCTAGCGGCGAATTCATACGCGATAGCCCCCATTGTCAGCGGACGTTGTGACTGTTTTTGATGGTATGCATCTGTGGAAGAAGCGGGGTTCGACGCGGTCGGTAGCAGCGAGCGTTTGCTGCTCGTGATTTTTAATATTATAATAATGTAATATCAGTCAGAAAGTGTAGTTTACGGTTTACGTGGTGAACGAATTACAACTCAGAAGTGAACATGATGTTTCATTAAATCAACCATCCAAGGTTTGACCCGCTCCAGGAGTGACATCAGATATCGACGCTCGGCGGCGATTGGTGGCCCAACTCTTCAGAAGCCAGCGCGGCGTCCGAGGGAGTCGCCACTGCGGCCACGGTACTGCGAGGCGAGTATCGTGAATAGCAATTTATAGGTGAGAAAGACAAGCGCGGCAAGTCAGACTTCCTAACCTATTATACTTGATACCTGAGTGGTTTTTACTATTGTGTCACCCACTTTTTGCAGCAATATGTTAATATTTAGGTATTTTTATCTACAAAATACTTTTAATGCTGCCGCGAAGACGCACTTTTTAACTGTATGTGCATGTACTGAGTATATTATATTTGTAACGGTGTGTCTTTTGGTGAAGTGAATAAATGCTTTCTTTCTTTCTTTATTAGGTTCAGTACACTAATTCAATACATATCATAGATATTTTTTGGTATTAGAAAACTATTCATGAAAAAGTAGAGTGGCCCAAACAGCATTCTCTGTGCCAGGCTCGTCGTCGAGAAATCGAATTCAGCATCTCAGCCGAAGTGCAAATAGGTTTACAGGCCACAGCTCCGGGCAAACAGGCAAACCTGTGCTGCCGTGCGAACACAATGCCGGCTACACACAAACATGCATTAACTTTTGATGATACCGCATGAGGTTTGCGTGTGGTGTTCCACAAAGTTGGGTTGGTTAGTGCACCAGTCGTTAAAAAAGTATATATATATATATTTTATGACGGCCGGTTTAGCCTAGTGGGTAGTGCACCTGCCTGTGAAGCTGACGGTCCTGGGTTCGAATCCCGGTCAAGGCAAATATTTGTGTGATTAATAAACAAAAAACAGTATGATAACAATGTATCTAAACGCAACATTTCAAGACCAAAACAGTGAATTACTCGTTTTTCCATACAATTGTAGTGCGGGCGCATAGTATATGACGTCACATACTATGCTCAATTTATTAGTATGGGAGTTTTGGGGGCGTTTTGAGCGCTTGAATTTTATGCTGTACTTTGAAATATTTTTTTGTCTTTTGTGTTGTTCTAATTGTACTTGTTCCATATACACAATTGTTCCTCTCTAAAAACTGGTGTCGAATGGCATCATAAAAAAAAAATGCATATTATCTATTTTCCTCTGATCAATATAGTTAAACCTCGTGCATGTATTTATCACATAGATTTATAGTATCGTAGATGTGGGTGTTAAGACCGCAAAGCTCAAGTGGGACTGGGCTGGGCATGTCTGTCGAATGCACTCGGAGCGATGGGCCAAAGTAGCCACTGAATGAATCCCACAAGATGGCTCCCGAAGCAGAGGCAGACCGAAAAGGAGATGGCGGGACGACCTTGATACATTTTGTACGGATTGGCAGGAGCTGGCACACGACCGAGACGAGTGGCGAAAAAGAGGAGAGGCCTTTGACCAGCAGTGGGACACTATATAGGCTATTAATTTTTTTTTATAGAAAATGAGACACTGTTTAGAATGAGATTAATGAGCCCAACAAGAGAGTAGGTTAGTAAATAAAATAAGTCTCGAAATAAGTTTTTTTTTTGTTTCTATTTCGTTCTTCATCTTAGTTTTTAATTAAGAGGAATAAATTATAATTTCCTACATTATTAATTCTACTAATTGTACAAGTTTCCTTAAGGAAATTGCTACCTAATTAATTTACTATTCCTTTGTACCTACAATATTCTTTTATAGCTACCTACTAAAGTCCTAAAGAGGAAATGATATTAGTTTGACAAGTTCAGTCAACTTCAAATAATTTAAGTAAGTTCGCAAAGGTTCAAAATTTTACTAAAATAATTAAATTAGGTAATGATAATACTTAGGGCACACTGAAAGTTTCTGGAACTGGCCAGTTGTAAAAGGCATTATTGAAAAACAAATTATCATATTTGAATAAAGAACTCTCTGGGAGTACGTTATTTTTTAATATGTGACGCTGTCATTTGTTTTTTTATTGCTGCGTCGTTTGAAAATAGTGTGTCAACATGAATTTAAGACCCCTTATAAGTTTTAAAATGTTTTGATTTCAAATTATGACAAAAATATTGGTAATACCAATAAAGTGATTAAAGGCTAAGATGATTCGATTAAAGTTTTAGATGGTAACATAGCCATTTTTTGATTTTATTGTGCCTACTAGAATTTAAGTGGAAATAACAAGTTCTTAGCTGGAAATTGTTGATTTGGGGTGATGTTTGAAACGATGCTTCTTAATGAAAAATGATCTCTATGAAATAAGGTCGCAATGGTCATGTTCTAGATAGTACGACTGAGAAAATGTCAAGATAGGTGCCAATTCAAACAGAAAATGGCGTAAATAGATGAGCGTTTTTTAACTGATAAGGACTCTTAAGTTTGGAAAAAAGTCGTGTTTCCGTAATTTAAATTACTTTATCAGATATTTTACTTCCTATACCTATTACGTGAGCTATTAAAGCTTGAGTAAATAAGTACCTAAGCAGAAATAATAATATTTTCAGTTATATCTATAACTTAAAAGAAAAGTTGTGAATCACTCTTTTTATTATTCAAATTGCGAAGCGGCGGATATACCTTGTTCTTGTGAACACAGTAACGATGTGACAATTCGTCGTGCGTGCGTCCGTCACAGCGGAATCGTTTGTCAAAGATGCCGATACGTCTTCTGAGCTCATTCGTCAGAGACGTGTGCTAAGGCTGAACGTACACATAAACTATGTCACATTTAGGTCGTGTTTTATAAGTTACAGGATATCAACTTTATTTTTTGTCATAACTTACCGACTTACTAATAAGGCGAAACTGCAGTATTCAAAAAGTTTTTCTACTCCAAAAGAAAAGTATTAGGGCTATATGTGGTACAAACTCATTCTCGCTGTCGAGCTGCATAATTATAAGCATACCTAATAGGTATTATTGTTTTTGTGATTTCGCACGTCATGTACTTTACGCAGCTTTCTACCTGTGGAAACTTGTAATTGGCTTACTGTTTCTATGTCGTGACCTACTTTGTTACTTTAGCTGTAAGTTTTTCTATGAAATAAAATAAAATAAAATAAATAAATAAATATTTGACGAAGCATGTTGCTCATACTTGTTGCTTGATAGAATGACGAAGCCAGCGTTGTGGATGCTATTGTGTCTTTGGTTTATTTACTTTTACTTACCGACTTCAGGTCTAACGGACTTTAAAGGACCGGATATTACCTTTCTTTCGGAGACTTCTTTTTTAATTAAGGCTCGGTATTGGTGGCTCCTTAGAAGCTGGAAAAAAACGCGATAGATCAGTGAGGTGATTGACCGCGAACGCCATAGTAAATAACGATCGTTCCAATACAAAGGTGCGTTTTGCGGAAAAGTGACAGAATCTGACCCTATTACAAAATTTAAGACTTAAGATTAGAGATAATTGTATCATCATGATCATCATCATTTCAGCCGAAAGACGTCCACTGCTGAACATAGGCCTCCCCCAAGGCTCGCCATTTAGACCGGTCCTGTGCCGTTCGTTTCCACCGGATTCCCGCGACCTTCACCAGGTCATCACTCCACCTTGTCGGAGGCCTACCGACAGCTCGTCTTCCGATGCGTGGACGCCACTCAAACAGTTTCTGGCCCCATCGACCGTCAGTCCTGCGAGCAATTATGTAATTATTTATTCTTTTGAATTACTTTTTTCAACATTTGATTAAGAATTAGATCCTTTTTCGAGAAAAAACTAACTTATTGATTTTCTTATTTAGTGTAAACATCTCTATTGTAGCTCAACACTGAAGAAGAATAGAGTATATTTTCAAGCCTCCATTACACTGCGTCAGTCACCTAATGCGGTCGCTGAATTCATTTTAAACTACTTAGGCCAACAAACGTCGTCTTCACATTAGTCTGTCCGCCTACCTATAAGCGTTGGCAGCTGTCGATCGCCGAATGCGGCCGACTAACGTGTTCTTTACACTTTTGCGGTCGCCGCATGCTGCAACGACGAAGTGTAATTGCCGATTCGGTCAAATGTTTTTGCGTCTGCAATAAATTTTAGTACCTTCCATACTGGCTGGCAAACTAGTCACCCCTCGTTGTTTAAAAAAAGTAACCTAACAAGAGTAATATAATCACAATCGATGGTACCTTAACCGTAAACCATTCCGTTGTACAATGTACACATTCATGAAACTATTTCGCCCAGCGGATTAGCATAGCTATCCAGCGTGGAAATGCGGCCAGCCTTCTGGGAACCCTACCGAGCACCGAAGACTTAGGGCAAATTCTTTATTTATAATGCTTTATATTATTGTGTTGTTTGTTTTTTGCTCGTTTTTTGTTGTATATTAATTCATGAAACTAAAATTGCTTTAAGAGACCTTATCAGTTTTAAAATGTATCAATTTCAAATTATGACAAAAGTATTGATAATACCAATATAGTGATTAAAGGATACGATGATTTTATTAAAGTTATAGATAGTAACATAGCCGTTTTTTGATTTTATTTTGTGTTAGAATTTAAGCGGAAAAACACAGTTTTTAGCTTGGAAATGGTCGATTTGAAGTGATGTTTGAAACGATATTTCTTAGTGAAAGATACATTTAAAACTTTATTACATTAGGTCTTAACATTCCTGTTCTAGATAGTAACATTAGGAAAATGTCAAGATACGTGTCGATTCAATTAGAAAATCGTCTAAATGTATGAGCGTTTTTTAACTTTTTTTAAATATGATTTATAATAAAGGCTCTATTCATAATAGTAATTACAAATATGTAAACAAAGAAATTAAAATATAACTAAAACTAAAATGAACCTAAATATACTTATCAAAAACCCTAATCTAACAAATCGCTGCCAGTAGGTAATGTTCCCAAAATGCTGGTCGCATTGCCACGTTGGATGGCAATGCTCAATCTTTGTGCCAGATAAAGGCCAACATTTTGGTCATTTTGTTTTTTAACTAATAAGGACTCTTAAAGATTGCCAGTGTACGCCCGGTTCACTTATGGTCCATCGGCGTTTCTTAGCCTATATTGCCGGTCGTGGGCCGAATACGAAGCAGCGCATATCGACGACAACGCCTACACATTCATGCTGTCTATCAAAGTTACCATCAATACCGTTCACTCAGAATAATCAAAAATTGTTGAGCGTCCCTTGAACGGAATACATTATTTCTGAAGGGGCCTTTTGAGGCATTCTTTTGGTACTATATATTATTGAATTCGGTTTTTTCGTGATGACAACGGTAACGTAAAAGCGGGGGAAGTAAGAGACATTTTTGGAATGAATATAACGTTTAGAGTACAGTCGAGGAGGCTTCATTTCATAAGAATGTGGTCATACAGGGTGTAACAAAACTAGCGAGGATCTATTTAAGGGCATATTCGGTATCGTGTCCTGATTAGGAACAAGTAGAAGAATTTTTTTGACGCAATAAATCGTTGGCCTTTGTATGGACAGTTGGCTGACTTCAACGACCTGGCCCATAGATTTTTTTTATGCGTCAAAAAAAATTTCTTCTAATTTTTCCTAATCAGAACACGATACTAAATATGCCCTATACGGATCCTCATTAGTTTTGTTACACTCTGTATAAATGTCTATTTTGAAAAAAACTATATAAATCTTTATGATTTTAAAGGATTAATCCTTAAAAGCATACATCAATATTAAGTATTGTATTGTTACCCGAAGTAAGTATCAGGTTAAATTGCCAATTTTTATATAATGTACGATGTACATCATTAACAGTTGACGACCGCTTTAGCCTAGTTGGTAGTGACCCTGCCTTCGAAGCTGGAGGTCCCGGGTTCGAATCCCGGTCAGGGCATTATTTGTGTGATGAACACAAATATTTGTTCCTGAGTCATGGATGTTTTCTATGTATTTAAGTATCTATTTATCTATATAAGTATGTATATCGTCACTTAGTACCCATAGTACAAGCTTTGCTTAGTTTGGGACTAGGTTGATTTGTGTAAGATTGTCCACAAATATTTATTTTTATTTTTTATTTATTTAGTTTTTTTTTGAGAATGCTTACTATCAAGATATATTTAAACAAAATTATTTATTTACTCATTTATCACCAACATACTTCAGTCATAAGATTTCAGAACAAATAATACCTCAATTTCCGGGCCCGAAGATCTCCGGCTATATCACAAAACAATGTCTTTGTTTGTTTTTTCGCCGAGCGTCAACGAGTATTAAGGCCGTGCAACGAGAAATATCGCGTTCGTTGAAACGATTTTCTGCCCAAACGAAACAATAAGGATTAATTTTCAGATATAGCAATACCCGAAATAAATAATATGATAATAGCCGACACATGATTGCTTAAAACTCGATAGACAAAAAATCCAAAGGTGCCTTTATTTTCCTTTTTTTACTCAGCCTACTAAAACAACGCATTAGTAACCGACACAATTAAGTAAAAATGATGGTATTTCACCTCATATAAACTCTGTCAAGAGGAAATTTAGTAAAACTGCAGTCAGATATTTATCGAGATTTGTCTACAAAGGCCATTCCCGAAGAGTGTTGTATTCCGTTTTGTCGTGCGCGAAAGACATAAGCGTGTCTCATTCACGAGGGGCGTGGAAGACCGAATCGAGTCGAGTCGAGTCTAAGGCACACGAAGTGCACCCAAGTAGAAGATAATAAACTCCAAATCGAGTTTGTTGTATCAACATAGCGTTAATGTTTTCTTCAATTTTGCAATTTTAATTTCTTTTGTTTAAAATAAAAGAATAACCTCATATTTGTCTCTACCATTGTCTTCACGGCTCCTTACTTTATCAAAGCTCGCTGCATCCCCGGAAAAAGCTTTTTAGTATAGCTAGTGACCCAGGGGGCGCATATAGCTTTACACCCTTTGTGAGTAAGATGGCGTGACCAGGGGTAGAATAATGCGCACTACACACAGACCGACTGCTTATTTTGAATATAAAAACTCCCGTGAGTTTCAGACATATTGAAAGGGTGGATTCTCGCGTCCCGCACCACCGCCGGTGGTGCCAAAATTTTGGTTACTCTGTGTATCTTTTAACATTTACCTACATAAAGTTTAACGAATCTTTAGGTACGTAGAAAGAGGATTAGATAGAAGGGGGATTTACGAATCACCAGGGGGGACGGATTTTTGACAGGCTGACTAAATTGAGATGTATCAGAAGACTGATATGGATGTAGCACAATTCTCACATCTCGTAATTAGTCGTGATGTATATACATTGGCGCCAAATTCAAATTAAGCCAATAGGCTTGAATATATTGATGGATTGATGACGTTTCGGTGACACAGGCCGGTGACAAATAATACGCGATAAGGGACAGGAGATGACACATTGCATATCGTTTTCACATGTGTTGATGTCTAAGCTTGCATTTTTTTCGTACATCTTTGTATGAGTGTATTGCCGGCTCCAGTCTTATCCTGTTTAGGTATAAAAACGAGGTATAATGCGCCTACATACCACCCGACCGGGTCGAGCCGTGTGTATCGGAACGGTTATTCTTGTCACGTTATCACGTATTACCTTGACTGCTGGATTAACCGCGTTACTCGTGACGTAACCATAGGATGCTGCTTAAGAAGCTTGCTTAGTAATTTGAAATACCACACTACTCAGCAATTACTCGGGACAGAAGTCCAGATTAGGGGTTTGTAAGCGAGCTATGAAGCGCAGCATATTATATAACAATTACTATGGCAGAAGAACAAATCAGTTTATGGTTCCAACTATTTATAACGAATTTAACTGGTTAAGAAAAGAGAAAAAAATGTAGTTTAAATGTAGTGAAAAGCAAGTTAAAAAAGGCATATTCAGAAAGATTACCTTAACTATATATATATTATTGTTCTAGTTCTTACAATTACAAGTATTACTTAATTATGTAACTTAGGTGCATGATAATAGACTTGTTAAAATGAGCGCGGTCTCGCCAACAAACTGTCTTGTCAGTTTGGCGGGTAAAATTGAAATTGGAAACTTTATGTATCTTTTTGAAAATAAATTAAAAAAATATATTATGTGTAAAATTGTTGGATCGTATCCGGAACACCACACTGCGCTCCAAGACTCAAATAGTTGACGTAGCTCGGAAAACGGCCCAAGTGGGACTAGGCTGGTCACGTCTACCGGATACCGAATGAGCTGTAGGTCAAGAAGACCACAGAGTGGACGCCTCACGACTCAAACGGAGACGCGGTAAACCTCGCCGGCGGTGGCGGGATAACTTGGACTCCTTTTTAAAAGACTAGCCAGAAATCGCACAAGACCGCGTAGAATGGAAAAAGAGTGAGTACTCCCTACGGACGTGGTGCAACTTCGACCCCCCTAGTCAATTGAGTGGGCAACTTGACTGTTAAATATTCTCAAGCCGCCCGGAGGCCTCTAACTTGGCTTAACGATTGCTATCATAGACAGCAGCCGGGATCACTGGCTTAATGTGCCTTCCAAAGCACGAGACTCCGACGAGACTGAGTCACCGACGGTACTGGCTGAAAATCAGCGCTGTAGGTGTCTGACACCTCAGCATAATGCTGAGCCAGTGTCCGTTTCACTGCCGCGGGGACACACATGTTGTGGTTTGTTTTCTTCTGTTGTTGTTTCATTTTTTGTAATATGTGTGTCTTCTGTGTGTGAATAAATGTTTCTTTCTTTCTTTCTTTCCTTCCTTAATCTTAATTAATCTTAATCTTAATCCGATTAAGTATGGTTGTAATGTTCTTCGCTAACTTACACTGAAGTAGTAGATAATGTGTCACTAATTGCACGCCGTTTATTGTATTGTTTCGGTACCCGAATTGGGATTATCCATTTAATATTACCTCACAATGTAATTACCATGTTGGTGTCTTTGTTCAATGTGTCATAGCTTTTAGCTCATTTTCATATAAACTCACTACCTTATTGTCCGCGAATGTTGTGTCGATACAAACCCGATATGATTTAACGACACTTATCTGTCAAACCTGATATAAGATTTTTCTTTTTAATGTAAAAAAAAAGTCTGTAGGTACCTTGAGTTTATGACGAGTAGTCTGACCACGTCAGCCGGTGTATGACCCGTATTCAAATCACGTGACCGGGGCGCGGCCGGACAGCCTGCGATGTATGCACGCATTTCTCATGACTCTCATGACTTTTACTTGACACGGGCCTTTTCATCTGTGACATATTGTCGCGTTATGAAAGTTTTCGTTGCATTGTTTGATGTTTTTAGCTTTAAATGGTCTGACAGAAGATACATTTAGGTTCTTCGAGGTCAATATAATGTTTTTGTAATTTTGTACACATTCAAAATACAAAAAAGGTTTATTTCTCAAAATTTTACATTGTTCAATCTATAAGTAACTATGGGTATTAAAAATAAGACGTTGAAAAATCGGTGTGAGCACAGCGCTAAGCTGGTTTTAAGCCCACCCGTAGCCAGTGAGTTGGTTTCACACTAAATAAGGGTTATAAAGTTAAATTCATTACAATAACAATATAATTAATTCAAAGTAGGTTGTATGCTATAATATAAGTAAGTTGTTTTTCATTTTGTATGAAAGCTTGAAAGGGAAATTATAATGGTGGATTTTAGAAAACTATGGAAGCCTCGAACATTTTTTTTTTATACAACGCCGGTATCAAACAAGCGTACGGTACCTGATGGTAAGCGGCCACCGCAGCCTATAGACGCCCGCAACTCCAAAGGAGTCACATGCGCGTTGCCGACCCTTTATAAGATTAGAGGATGCACTGTGTTGACAGCAGAAGGAACACATTTAGGTCCCTCGCTCTCAACACAGTGCATCATTTATTTTGGGTTTTGAATTTATTCACAGTTAATAGTAGATTCTATGGCAAGTGTGTAAAATAAGCCATATTACCACGGGATGGTTATTTTCCCGAACGTAGTGAGGAAAACAGGTCGGGTGGTAATGTAGCTTTTAGATCAGTAATACACTTTACTTTTCACTTCGATTGCGAGAAAATAAATAAACAAAGATTATCCAACCACAATTAATAATAAATTACAATGAGAAGAGTGCGGATCTTTTTTTAAACTGTTTTAACTCAGACATAGTAAATGAAATAGGGATGAAAAAAGACCCAATGTTTTAATAGTTAAATTAGTTGAACAAAGTTTTCTGATTGGTGAATTTAATATTGTGAAGCCTATTTTGATTGGTGAAATTAGAATATTTTGTAAGTTGAAAAATCCAAAAAATACATTTATTTTATGTCACAATGTCGCAAAAGTCCTGTTCTAGATAGTAACACCGAGAAAATAACAAGATATCAGTCAATTCAAACAAAAGGCCTAAATAGATGAACGTTTTTTATTTGATAAGGACTCGCTCAATTCGCTTTAATTTAAGGACCCAAAATTTTTTAAAAAGTAAGTGTCATATTCACATTGTTTTCAAATATTCAGCACTACAGTAAATTACATACAGTTCGTGACCTCTTAAAGCCTGAGAAATTACGTCAAGAGGTATGAATAATGGTGCGTCTATAGCTACAGCCCTTATTTAATATTTTTGGGCCTCCATTTCTAACTAATAATTTTATGTTAATTCCATTAGATTATGAGTACGCTCACTCATGCATGCTTTATGGAAGAGGGAGAGATATTTCTTTAAATAACATTTTGCTAATAATTATAAGTAAGATAAAATCTCCAAAACTTTAATTTTTATTTCAGTAAATAATTAGTGGATTCATATTTTGATTAATTTTGGAGTCATCTCCACATTATTGCGAGGAATGACGCTTTGTCCGATCTCTGTTTTTTTTTAATTTATTTATTAAAAAAGTACATAACAGTTACAACCTTTTAACTGCTCGCCAAACTGCCATAAGAGTTTGTTGGCGAGATCGCGCTCATTTAACTAATGTTAGGTACTTACTATGCTATTATGAACTAAACTTAAACACTGAATATGACAATGCCCAAACATTTAACTGTAATATTTTTTTAAGTTTTTATAACAATAAACATTACAATGTTACCTATAACAATTTAACCATTTTTTTGGTTTTTTGGTGAGCATTAGTGTACTTTGGCCAAAAATGTCTTTTTTAATCTACTTTTTAATTCAGTTATGCTGCACTTTTTGTCCTCTCTTAACAAATCAGTTTCGTTACATATTTTTGGTATCATAAATATATTAGTTAATAAGTTACTTATTAAAATCATCCTAAGGTCAGCTAGCATTAGCAGCTCCTTGCAAACTGTGTCGGCCTTGTATTTATGGCCGCCTTAAAACCCCCAAATTGGAGTAAGTTGTGAAGACTGGCATTTTCCTGGCATTTTAATAAAGATTATTCTTTACGATGTTTACCCTTTTTGTCCCGTGGCTTGGCATAATTAGTCCTAGCCGTCCCATGGGCTTTTTACGCTTAAAATATTATTTTCTCGTTAGACTCGTTTACTTCCCGTGTGGGTGTCGGGTTAAAATAGCACCACCACCTTTCTCCCCGTGGGAATCCTAAGAGTCGACTATATAGGAACCGGGTTGTATGTTGTGGGCGATGGGCTGGCAATCTAACACTGCATTATCACATTTTCTCCAACTCTAAACCTACATTTGCTAAATGTGGCAATGGGAATAAAATTCACGTGCTCTGACTACCCTTTTTGGGAATACAGAAGTGAGTTTATATATTCCGTTATGTTTAACCCTGTGTTTAAATTATATATAAATACCTATTTTTTTCTTTGTATGGATTGTAAGCCTTATTATAAGCCTGTAATACTGTTTAATTGTTTTCACAGTAAATAAATAGTATACTATATACTAATAGTAGTACTATTTTATTATTTATCCGAAAACTTTAATATTTTTAGTCATAAAGAGTTTTCCCATTTGTACGTGTTGTTCAGTATGTCTGCCATATAACATGTTCTCTCAGTTTCTCAAAGGATAGCTGGAAGAGATCCCTTAAAAGGATAAGTTCGCCTTTGTACAAATATCTATTATTAAGTTACTAAAGTATTAATAAATGTAATTTTTTTAATTCCCTTATTTACTTGATTTGTACAGTAACCCCCTTATTCATAAAACTTAACAAACTCTGCTCTGCTAACTAAAATGTCTGTCGTCACTGTCTCACAAGCACATGTGTCAAAGTGACAGATAAGGACAAACGAACTTTAGCGGCTAGTTAACTAATATAGGTTTGATAGACGTTTATGAATAATGGGGTAAGTGTTTACTACTACTATTAAGCGCTATTTTTTCGTATTAACGGTACGTTTTTACTAAAAAAAAAAAACTAAACAGACCATGTAAGAATTCGTTCGCTCAGTTTAAACCCTTTGTGAAAATAAAAGTAAAGGAAAATCATAGTTGTATTGGCTGACAAAGGGTAGTAACTGACTTAGGGTCGATTTTTCAATCCCCAGATAAGTACCTGCCAGTAAATGTTAGCTCTGTCCTTTTCTAGCATATGACATTAGAAAGTGACACCGATAATTTTAACTAACGGATAATTTTATCTGGCTATAAACCCACTATAAGAAACAGTGAAGTGTGTAAGAGTTCTCGAATTTGTAAAGTTGCGGACAAAGGCTCTCGGCCCGCGGTCGGGAGCTTGTTGCCCATTGTTTGGATACAGTGTGTACTGAGGTTTACACACACTGCGGCGCAGGCGGGCGGTAATTCAAGAATAACAAGTTTTACCATTTAGAATAAAGGAAAAATTGAAAAAAGGCACCGAGCAGGATTCGAACCTGCGACCTCCCGGCACTCGCGGCCAGTCGCTCTAGCCAACTGAGCTATAGGTGCAATCACTACCCAGTTCTAAATTCATCAACCGTTCCTTCGTATTAAGCAGTACCGCTGCTAACGTAAACTATATTTTTATACAAACGCCTTAAGGGAGACGTACAGCGACTACTACCAGAAGACTCATGCTTCATTAACGGCACTAACGTCTCAAATTATATAAAAAAAAAGTTTTACCATTTTTTTATATGTATATATATTGTTCCAATAAAGAATTTTAATATACTCGTTAAATTTACAGTTATTACATCCAAATAACAATTTAGTCATATAACCCGCCCCTCATCGTCCCGGTGCAAAAGTGCCCATAACGCTAGCAGCAAAGAAACAAGCAACAACACAAAAGCAGCGGTGACTCTTGACACAGACATCTTGATTGCTTAAAAAGAGTCACCAGCCCGAATATTGTAAAGTTTTTAATAAATCATTTTTATTTTTCATTCATCATTTTTATATTTGGAATATTTTTTTTGTCAAAACCCAGTAGTGCGAGCTGGGGTTTACGTGCCTTAGCCCGCTCGGCTACAACGGCTTCATTATCAATACCAAACTAGTTTCTATTAAGTAGTTGCTACGTAGGTGGTAAACAAGGTGGTACGACCCGCCTGGTAAGTAAAACGTCCATTACATACGCCCGTCTGCTCTGCCGAAGACAAAGGCCTGTTTTTGGCGCCCGCTTTTAAACAAATAGCATAATACAACACCGTTGTTTGTTCGGGCTCGGATATATTCAGTGGCATATAGTGTAAGTACCCCCTGAATGTCAATCGACCCCCGGAAGTTGGGGCAAATATTTAATTTGGTTCCTTGGGAGGTTTCAATAAGTTGATTACTGGGATTTTGGGGAGTAGTGGGTTAATACATAATTTGTTATACGCTGCATGCTAAATCATTGTATGTGTGCCTGGTATGTGTGATTTTAATGGACTATACTGCGAATTAGGCTCATAGGCTGTGGCAGAATAACAGCGTTGCAGTTTGCACGGCAAATAGCAACACATGCTGAGTCTCAGCCTTTTCTTTATGGCACACATTGCTGGACTCATTGTGCACCTTCACTCACTGTGTAATATCTTACACCCATTTATTGAGATCGGTTGTGTGTGCTTTATTGAATAAATGGTGTTTCTTTCTTTCTTAAACAGTGAATATTGTGGTTATTTATAACTAACGCTAAAGGTGGCTATGATATACATAAGCCCACGCCTGTATTTAAGAAAGGGGTCAGCAGAAGGTCTACCGCGTACCGAAAACCAATCTCCTATACTCCGAACTTCAAAATCAGTTACCTTCACTCTCGTGTTATACACTATACTAGCTTTTGCCCGCGGCTTCGCCCGCGTACTAAAAGTAATTTTTAACCGTCTACAAAAAAGAAGGTTCTCAGTTTGACCTTCATGCAGATATGTATTGGATGTCATTTTCGTAATCGGCACCCAGAGGAACCTCGAAAATGATACCCATATTGATTTTTAAGAAAATAAATGTCGGCCTTCTTGGATTTGAAAATGGATGTCATTTTTGTAATCTGCACCCCGAGAAACTTCGAAGATGACACCCATATTGATTTTTAAGAAAATAAATCTCCGCCATCTTTGATTTGAAAATGCATGCCATTTTCGTAATCGGCACCACGAGGAACCTCGAAGACGACACCCATATCGATTTTATAAAAATAAATATCCGCCATCTTTGATTTGAAAATGAGTGTCATTTCCGTAATCGGCACCCAGAGGAACCTCGAAAATGACACCCATATTGATTTTTAAGAAAAATAAATGCCCGCCATCTTGGATTTGAAAATGGATGTCACTTTTGTAATTTGCACCCCGAGGAACCTCGAATATGACACCCATATTGATTTTTAAGAAAAATAAATGTCTGCCATCTTTGATTTGAAACTGGATGTCATTTTCGTAATCGGCACCCAGAGCAACCTCGAAGATGACACTCAAATTGATAATTAAGAAAAATAAATCTCCGCCTTCTTTGATTTGAAAATGCATGCCATTTTCGTAATCGGCACCACGAGGAACCTCGAAGACGACACCCATATCGATTATTAAGAAAAATAAATGTCCGCCATCTTGGATTTGAAAATGGATGTCATTTTTGTAATCTGCACCCCGAGGAACCTCGAAGATGACACCCATATTGATTTTTAAGAAAAATGAATCTCCGCCATCTTTGATTTGAAAATGCATGCCAATTTCGTAATCGGCACCACGAGGAACCTCGAAGACGACACCCATATCGATTATTAAGAAAAATAAATGTCCGCCATCTTGGATTTGAAAATGGATGTCATTTTTGTAATCTGCACCCCGAGGAACCTCGAAGATGACACCCATATTGATTTTTAAGAAAAATAAATCTCAGCCATCTTTGATTTGAAAATGCATGCCATTTTCGTAATCGGCACCACGAGGAACCTCGAAGACGACACCCATATCGATTATTACGAAAAATAAATGTCCGCCATCTTGGATTTGAAAATGGATGTCATTTTTGTAATCTGCACCCCGAGGAACCTCGAAGATGACACCCATATTGATTTTTAACAAAAATAAATCTCCGCCATCTTTGATTTGAAAATGCATGCCATTTTCGTAATCGGCACCACGAGGAACCTCGAAGACGACACCCATATTGATTTTTATAAAAATAAATATCCGCCATTCTTGATCTGAAAATGAGTATCATTTTCGTAATCGGCACCCAGAGGAACCTCGAAAATGACACCCATATTGATTATTAAGAAAATAAATGTCGGCCTTCTTGGATTTGAAAATGGATGTCATTTTTGTAATTTGCACCCCGAGGAACCTCGAAGATGACACCCATATTGATTTTAAAGAAAAATAAATCTCAGCCATCTTTGATTTGAAAATGCATGCCATTTTCGTAATCGGCACCACGAGGAACCTCGAAGACGACACCCATATCGATTATATAAAAATAAATATCCGCCATCTTTGATTTGAAAATGAGTGTCATTTTCGTAATCGGCACCCAGAGGAACCTCGAAAATGACACCCATATTGATTTTTAAGAAAAATAAATGCCCGCCATCTTGGATTTGAAAATGGATGTCATTTTTGTAATTTGCACCCCGAGGAACCTCGAATATGACACCCATATTGATTTTTAAGAAAAATAAATGTCCGCCATCTTTAATTTGAAAATGAATATCATTTTCGTAATCGGCACCCAGAAGAACCCCGAAAATGACACCCATATTGATTTTTAAGAAAAATAAATGCCCGCCATCTTGGATTTGAAAATGGATGTCATTTTTGTAATTTGCACCCCGAGGAACCTCGAATATGACACCCATATTGATTTTTAAGAAAAATAAATGTCCGCCATCTTTAATTTGAAAATGAATATCATTTTCGTAATCGGCACCCAGAAGAACCCCGAAAATGACACCCATATTGATTTTTAAGAAAAATAAATGTCCGCCATCTTGGATTTGAAAATGGATGTCATTTTTGTAATCTGCACCCCGAGGAACCTCGAAGATGACACCCATATTGATTTTTAAGAAAAGTAAATCTCCGCCATCTTTGATTTGAAAATGCATGCCATTTTCGTAATCGGCACCACGAGGAACCTCGAAGACGACACCCATATTGATTTTTATAAAAATAAATATCCGCCATTGTTGATCTGAAAATGAGTATCATTTTCGTAATCGGCACCCAGAGGAACCTCGAAAATGACACCCATATTGATTATTAAGAAAATAAATGTCGGCCTTCTTGGATTTGAAAATGGATGTCATTTTTGTAATTTGCACCCCGAGGAACCTCGAAGATGACACCCATATTGATTTTTAATAGTGTCCGACCGAAATTTCGGTTTCGGTTTCGGTTTCGGCCAGTTTCGGCCAAAAAATCAAGTTTCGGCCCGAGTTTCGGTTTCGGCCAAAAACGGCCGAACCTTTCGGCCGCGCCGAAACTTACAACATCGTACCTTCGGGTCGCGCTCGGCTAACGTCGGGCGCGCTCGGCACGGCTGGCAATATGGCGTCGCTCGCCTGACTCCGCCGGCCGACTTATTTTATACCACCATTAAAAAATCGCTAACTTTGTGTTACAAATAATGTATTTTTTTCACTTTATTTATAGGGTAGTTAAATTTTCAAACAGAACCTCTGTAACTTTGCTGAAATTTCATTGTGATAAATCTTTGAAAGTAGAAACCTGTAATTATAGGTCAGCGAGATATTAATTTTAGAAAAAAACTTACTAACATTTTTTCGACTTTTTAAGGACTTTTTTTTTATAAAAGGTTCGGTTTCGGTTTCGGTTTCGGCCGAAACTACAATGAAACCGAACCTTCGGTTTCGGTTTCGGTTTCGGCAAAATAACATGTTTCGGTCGGTCACTAATTTTTAAGAAAAATAAATCTCAGCCATCTTTGATTTGAAAATGCATGCCATTTTCGTAATCGGCACCACGAGGAACCTCGAAGACGACACCCATATCGATTTTATAAAAATAAATATCCGCCATCTTTGATTTGAAAATGAGTGTCATTTTCGTAATCGGCACCCAGAGGAACCTCGAAAATGACACCCATATTGATTTTTAAGAAAAATAAATGCCCGCCATCTTGGATTTGAAAATGGATGTCATTTTTGTAATTTGCACCCCGAGGAACCTCGAATATGACACCCATATTGATTTTTAAGAAAAATAAATGTCCGCCATCTTTAATTTGAAAATGAATGTCATTTTCGTAATCGGCACCCAGAAGAACCCCGAAAATGATACCCATATTGATTTTTAAGAAAAATAAATGTCCGCCATCTTGGATTTGAAAATGGATGTCATTTTTGTAATTTGCACCCCGAAGAACCTCGACGATGGCACCCATATTGATTTTTAAGAAAAATAAATGTCCGCCAATTTTAATTTGAAAATGAATGTCATTTTCGTAATCGGCACCCCGAGGAATCTCGAAAATGACACCCATATCGATTTTTAAGAAAAGGAAAAATTTGCTCCCCGCTCAAACTTGGAACCCTCTTTTCACTTCTTAAAGGGAGCAATTTCGAAAAACGCTGAAACATGTTTTGTTGTATTTAAACAAAGAGTCTATATACGAAGTTTTAAATCTCTCACTCCAAAAAAGATTTGCTCTCCGTACAAACTTGGAACCCCCTTTTGAACCCTTTAGGGGAGCAATTTCAAAAAACGCTTAAACATGTTTTGTTTTATTTGAACATAGAGTCTATGTACGAAGTTTTAAATGTCTCACTTCAAAAAAGATTTGCCCCCCCGTACAAACTTGGAACCCCCTTTTGAACCCTTTAGGGGAGCAATTTCGAAAAACGCTTAAATATATGTTTTGTTGTATTTAAACCTAGAGTCTATGTACGAAGTTTTAAATCTCTCACTTCAAAATAGATTTTCTCCCCGTACATACTTGAAATCCCCTTTTCACCCTTTTAAGGGAGCAATTTCGAAAGACGCTTATATATGTTTTGTTGTATTTAAACAGAGAGTCTACATACGAAGTTTCAAATATCTCACTTTAAAAAAGATTTTCTCCCCGTACAAACTTTGAACCCCCTTTTCACCCCCTTAGTGGAGCAATTTAGAAAAACGCTGAAATACGCCATTAATATATTTTAACACAGACTCTATATATAAAATTTCATGTCTCTCACTTTAATAACTACGGTTTTTCATACAAACTTTGGACCCCCATTTCACCCCTTTAGGGGATGAATTTTGAAAAATCCTTTCTTAGTGCACCCCTAGACCTTATAAGGAACCTACGTGCCAAATTTGGAATCTCTAGAACCAGCGGTTTGGGCTGTGCGTTGATAGATCAGTCAGGCAGTCAATCAGTCAGTCAGTTTCTTCTTTTATATATTTAGATGAGTGAAAAGGACGGCACGATACGTTCGGATTTCGAAGTTCCTAGTAGCCCCTCAGGACAACTCGAAGGCTACGGGCCCATAGATGGCGTCACTCAAAAACTGGGCTTATCCTGAGACGAACAACGGATTCGATACGTACGCTTGACTTAAAAACTAACACTTACAGTTTCGCTTGCCTTCTTCTTTCTTCG
This sequence comes from Epiblema foenella, assembly GCA_963556455.1. Taxonomy (NCBI): domain Eukaryota; kingdom Metazoa; phylum Arthropoda; class Insecta; order Lepidoptera; family Tortricidae; genus Epiblema; species Epiblema foenella. The sequence continues at coordinate 21,204,820 of OY747103.1, read as the reverse complement.
GAGCAGGACCCAGCTGTTGGTACCAACGCTGGCCCTGGAAAGGATAACCAGATAGCTAACCTACTGCAGGCTTCTAATGCCTCGGTGCGAGCGACGTACAAAATACTCTCCAAACCGCACTCAGTGATATCCGCGTGAACTTAATAATTACGTTGCCAGTAGTCAATCATCGCGCTGGTCTATTATACCAGGTCAAGCCTCGAATTTAATCAAATATAAACACATACTAAGCCATCATACGCGTCTTCGCCTAGTTTATGCGTGGCGTCTCCCCAAGGTGAGGTTAATTGTCCTGAGGGGCAACCGGGAACTGAAAACGAACGAAGTTCGAATATCTCCCTCTCTGCCGCACGAATCAGCAAGTGCGACAGAGAGGAAAATATTCGAACTTCGTTCGTTTTCGGTTCGCAGTAGCCCCTCTGTTTTTTTTCTTTCAATGACAGCTCAATGACGTGGGACGTTTTATCGGTCCGAATTAAGCTAAGGATACATCGTCGTGACGCAATACTCTTTCGCTCGAAATTTCAAGTGCGATAGAGAAGGATATACCTACTTAGTTTTCGGTTCGCAGTAGACCCTCTGAACAGATGAAATTAAATTTTAGTGCAAATGTGGAAACATGAAGTGTTGCAGTTATATGTTGCTGATCAGAGATGTACAAAATGGTTTTAAAAAAGCATTTAAATACAAAATGCAAAATACTTTTCAGATTTACTATTTCAAATGCAAAATACCAAATAGTTTTGCGTTTTGTATTTCAAATGCTAAATGCAAAATAGGTATTTTCAAAATACTTTTTCAAAATAAAATACCTTTTGACTTAATCGAATGATATTTTTATTTATTTTAGGTATTTATCATGAGAAATAGAATAGAGATACAATGCCGAACCAAATGGCACCGTATGCATGACATTTTGGTCATATAATTATCGTCGTTCGTCGATAATGTTCGTCGATTTCGTTTGACATTGACACTAGTCAGACATAAGGCGCGCACTCTGACCAAAGAAGGAAAAAAGGGCACGAATGGCTAGCAGGCGCCTCTATCGGTCAAATTCGGCAATACAAGCACCATTCGTTTATTTCATTTTGTTTGACTGGTAATGTTGGCTAAACTTAATCACAAAGTATTTTGCATTTTGAAATGAATATTAATAATTTTTAAGAAAAAAAAACCGACTTCAATTGGGGAGGCCGGTGAAAGATTATTACACTTAGATGGTGAACTCTTCCATACAATGATAGAATAGTAGTTTATGCAACTGGTATACAATGAGCGGAATTGCCTTATTACGTAAAGTTGCATACATTACTTTATCTACACACATATTATAAGTACTCTTAGATGGGGTTCAGAAGCCGACCTGCATTGCTAGCAGTGCTACCGATTACATATTTTTATAGATGCTTTATAATCAGAAAACCTTATCCCTGAATTATTTAAAATAGAGTATAACAGTTTTAAATTTGAAAAAAAAAAAAAATTACATCAAATTCAAAATAAATGTAAAATTTGAAATCCTTGGCCCCGAATTAGTTGAAATTGAGTATAATGACGATATCCGCAAAACATTTTTTTTTTTTTACTTAAAGTTCCAAATAAATCATCCTGATCATCATCAGCAGTTCCACTTCATCAAATGTCACGTATTTCAATGTAAGTGCTTGATTTGTTTATGAAAATACTACAATCACTATATGTATGCCTTTAACATTTGAGGAGTTCCCTGGATACCTCATGGATGCCATCATCAGAACTGGAGCTTGACAAATGATTATTTTGAAAATCTAACTTGCTTAACAAACACAGCAAAGAGGACAATTCGCCAAACGTGAACTATGCGTCGTTGAAGAGTTCCGTTCTGATCATCATCAGCAGTTCCACTTATCAAATGTCACGTATTTAAATGTAAGTGCTTGATTTGTTTATGAAAATACTACAATCACTATATGTATGCCTTTAACATTTGAGGAGTTCCCTGGATTCCTTATGGATGCCATCATCAGAACTGGAGCTTGACAAATGATTATTTTGAAAATCTAACTTGCTTATCAAACACAGCAAACAGGACAATTCGCCAAACGTGAACTATGCGTCGTTGAAGAGTTCCGTTCTGATCATCATCAGCAGTTCCACTTCATCAAATGTCACTTATTTAAATGTAAATGCTTGATTAGTTGATGAAAATACTAAAATCACTATATGTGCGCCTTTCACATTTGAGGAGTTCCCTCGATTTCTCATGGATCCCATCATCGGAACTCGACCATGACAAAAATTCGTTGTGAAAATAGAACTTGCTTAACTAATACAGTTAGAAGGAAAAATCGCCAAACGTGAACTTTTCATCGTTGAAGAGTTCTGTTCTGATCATCATCAGCAGTTCCACTTCATCAAATATCACATTTTTGTATGAAAATGCTTAATTTGTTGATAAAAACATAAAAATCACTATATGTTTGCCTTTAAGATTTGAGGAGTTCCCTCGATTCCTCATGGATTCCATCATCAGAACTGCGTTTTGACCAAAACGGGACCAACTTGGATATATATACTTACAATCAAAAAAAGAATTTCCAAAATCGGTTCAGACATGACGGAGTTATGGAGTAACAAACATAAAAAAAAAACATACAACCGAATTGAGAACCTCCTCTTTTGAAATCTTGAAGTCGGTTAAAAATGCAAAATACGTCTCGAAAGGTATTTCAAATAAAATACAAAATGGTTTTTACTAAAAGGTATTTAAATGCAAAATACAAAATAGGTATTTTGCATTTTGTATTTGCATTTTAAATAGAAGTATTTCAAATAAATCGCATCTCTGTTGCTGATCCATCGCCCACAACACACTTCAACCTGCCATCTTTTTTATTTATTTATTTAAAACATTCAGTTGGAACAGGATATTTTAAATACATATAAGCCACTATCCGTAATTGACTAAATTCGAAAGTATATTTAGGTGTCGTTAATTCATTTCCATTATCATTCAGAGTCTTAGTGTGAACAAACTTCCCTCAAAGGTTTGCTGGAAGAGTTTATTAGCTCTTCCCGGTTGTGAACTAAGGATCCCGGGGCCCGATTTGACACCTAATCCCAAGATTTTAAGAGAGGTACGGCACAGCAATATGTCATCTTACTCGAATTTGGAGCAGCCCAACTGAGGAAGTACCTCCGCCTTGCAGAAGACCACAGCCATAATAACATTATCTACTATACAAGTATGTAGTCTTGTGTTCCTGGAGGTGAGCAAGGTTGCCAGAGCTCCCGAGGATGCACTGTGTTGAGAGCGAGGGACCTAAATTTGTCCCTTCTGTTGTCAACACAGTGCATCCTCAAATTTTATAAAAGGTTGGCAACGCGTACGTGGCTCCTTTGGAGTTGCGGGCGTCTATAGGCTGCGGTGGCCGCTTACTGTCAGGTGAACCGTAAGTTTTTTTGCCACCGGCGTTGTATATAAAAAAATTGGCATAGGAACTAGTTTTACGAAAGCGACTGTCATCTGTCCTTTCAGCCTAGCAACTAGCCTTTGTTGCGATTAGACTGGTTTCCTCAGGATATAGTATGTATGTGAGGAAAACCATATGATGACGATATTATTGCGAAAAATTACAATTTTTATAAATTAGCATAATGGAGGATAATTATGAACTTCATAATTGGGTTAATCGGTGATCGTACAAATAAATAATTGATTTTTGACTTCATAAGTCAATAAATCTTAACGTCCTAAATGTAAAAAAATACATTCATCAAAAGCTTCAATTATTTATTTTATTTATTTATTGGTATTCAGGACAACTACAGTCGTAGATATAACTGACATATTGATAACTAGCGACCCGCCCCGGCTTCGCACGGGTGCAATGCTGATGCATGTATTATACATATAAACCTTCCCCTTGAGTCACTTTATCTATTAAAAAAAACCGCATCAAAATCTGTTGCGTAGTTTTAAAGACTTAAGCATACATAGGGATATAGGGACATGGGGACAGAGAAAGCGACTTTGTTTTATATTATGTAGTGAAGAAGGCCAATAACAGTTATTCATTGATTTATCATAGTGTAAAATTCCCAGTGCCCAGCACCAACCCAATACTTGGGTCATTCTACTTTTTCATGTACATAATTTTCAGACACTTTTTTTTTATATGCAGATTTTGGAATATTTGGCCCTCACTTCATATTTTTGTACTGTTATTTAGAAAGAGGTTTAATTGTAGTACCACTTCCGATAGTTTTGGTAATTAACGAACCACAGCTAATATCCATAAATCAAGTAACTCAGTGGTCCTTGGATGTCTCACCATTTGTATGAAAAAATGGTTTTTACCACTGTGTTACCTACCTTTTACAGAAATTTGTTAATATTTAAGTATTTTTACCTATAAATTCCTTTTATTAGGTTCAGGTACTACTTCGAAATCCTATTACTGTACATTAATTCAATTAAATACATATCATAGTTTATTCTTTGTAATAGAAAACTGGTCATGAAAAAGTAGAATGACCCACTTGTCACCTCCGATCTGAAATCATTATAGTCAATATTCAGTTTCATTTAATCAATCAACTATGAAGAGTATGAAGCTAGTTGAACAGCAAATGTAAACCCCGTTAAACATACATCAACATCAAAAGACGGCAAACCGCGGAATTCCGGTTAAATAAAACATTCAGTCACACGTAGTGCACGGATGCGGTGCATGCAGTTTGCATCCGAATGTTCACTGAAATGAACAAACAGGAACGGGCTGCCATTCTGGGAGCGGGCGACAAGTGTGCTGGATTTATGGGAGATGACAGCTTGAATAAAATAAAAAAATATTATTTGTCTCTTCCATAATAACTAATTTGTTTTGATACTGGTTTGTAGTTTATTTTTGGGTTTCTTTTAAGTTTGTGGTATATATATCCCTCCTCGACGGTCCCATCGGAAGACCAGCGCTGGCGATTGCCCGCATTATGCTGAGATGGTACCGTTTCGAGATAACACAACTTTTTTGTTTATTTTTATATTCTATTTTTGCTGTATTAATTGTTGTCTTTGTCTCGAATAAATATTTCTTATTTTTTATTTCTTATTTCTATATATGTTTATTTATGTATGTTTATTATATGTGTTTTACGTTCATTTTTATTTTTTAGTTTTACTTTTATATCCAACCAACCGGGGTTACTTTCAAATTGAGGGGCGACTATAATAATCCAGTTTTTATGCAGTGTTTTACTTTTTTATTTAGTTAACCTTAAAGTTTAGCTTTGTTAATTGCCTAAGTATTTACTAAACTAAATCAAACTAGAAATACTTAGTGATGAATATATAAGTATTTTATATGTAACAAAGTAGCCCCGTTTTTTCTTAAAGTCACCCCAATTTACGGTACTTAGTTTTTTCGGGCGGGCGGGCGGACGGACGGATGGAGGGACGGACGGACGGACGGACGGACGGACGGACGGACAGACGGACAGACAGACAGACAGACAAACAACCTCTCACCCTAAACGCATATACCTTCTCCGTTCCGTCGTGGGTAAAAATCATACATATTATAACTAGCGGCCGCCCGCTACTTCGTCCGCGTAGATATTAGATGGTAACAGAGACATAAATGAGGTCAGTTGTCTGATCCTGTTAATCTTTTGTGGAAAATTAATCAAAAGAAAAAATAAATGTTCGCCATCTACTTGAAAATGGATGACACCCCGAGGAACCTCGGCGATGACACCGGTATCGATTTTTAATAAAAAATTATGTTCAAAAGTTGAACCTCCTTTTCACACCTTTAGGGGAGCAATTTTGAAGAACGCTGAAATACGCCATTAATATATTTAAACAGAGAGTGGTCAAACCCGATAAATCGAGATAACTGATTTTTGAAATAAGAACTCAACATCCATTACGCAGAGTTCTATTTTCAAAAAACCATTTAGATGACTTATCGGGTTTGACCACTCATCCCTCGATATACAAAGTTCCAAATCTCTCACTTCAAGAAATACGTATTTTCATACAAACTTTCGTCCCTTATCTTACTTCCTTTAGGGTTGAATTTTAAAAAAAATGTTTTCTTATCCCTCGCTTACGTTATAAAACTGTGATTGTGCAAAAATCAACTAGCGTTAGCCGTTTCGGCTATGCGTTGATGAGTCAGTCAGTCAGTGTTTCTTATTTTCTATGTATAGATATTAGTATGGATTTTTTTAATACAACGCCGGTGGCAAACAAGCGTACGGTTCTCCTGATGGTAAGCGGCCACCGCAGCCTATAGACACCCGCAACTCCAAAGGAGTCACGAACGCGTTGCCGACCCTTTATGAAATTTGAGCCAGCTTTGTGCCATTTCAACCAGTTTTAAGAACGAATGAAATATTTTTATAGACCCAAACCATCTACAAAGGCAAAAATAAAGGATAGAAGATACAAATCACCACGACAAACGCAAACTTTTCAACGCGATTTTCTCGAACATTTTTACAGGCGATGATGCATACTGAACTTTTGAAATATAACCGATAGAACTGCATCCAAAACTGACCGTAATAACGCATGGTTTGAACTTGTGCCAAACTAAATTCGCTTAACACTTAATAGCCCCCCGCTCTCAATATATTAGCAAGCATCCAATGCGGAACTATTCAAGGCAGAGGCATGCACGACGATTAATATCGGCTTTAGATAAATACCTCACTTCAGCAGTTACTTGTGTTTTATAGCCTTTTAGTTGCCACTAAAGCGGCATCTATCTGAATTGATAATCATGTCACTTTATGATATATTGAGACAGATAAAAAAGACGATATTTTTTTACATTCGGCGGTTGAAGGGTTGATTACTAATTTGTGCTGAACATCATATAACCAAAGCACCAAAGAAAAGACTCAGATAAAAGGTTTACTAAGACCCTACCGGTGCGTTTTTGATGTTTCAAAGCTGTTATTATTTTTTAAATCTTGGTTATGAGAATTTATTCTAGACAACAAAGGTACAATAATTAATTATGGAAATACAATTATGGCTGGCAATCTACTGGCAGAAGACGACCGAGACGGCCTCGAACCATATGGGGCTCATTTGAAAAAGAGGCGGGCTCTAATGGCTTCGGGTAGGAAGAGTTGGAAGAAGCCGCGCAAGACTGACAAATGGAGATCTCTTTTGCGAGCTCTATGTCCCTAACAAGGGATACCAGGAACTCATCATCATTAATTGGGTGAATCAACTTTTAAGTGCCACTCGTTGCCGTCGTTACGTCTAGTTGTCCAGGGGACAAAATTTGAATACAATCGTGATTTTATGCTATTTAAGTTTATCAAACAGAAGTATTTGTGGTACTCATAAGCTATGTCAATAATGGTCCGTCTACTAAGCATGTTTGTAGAACTTAATACAACATTTTTTTGAACAAGCTGCGCTACTAGTGTCCCTTGGACAACGGGTCAAGATAACAACACAAAAAAGTTGATCCACCCAATTACTTCTTAAATTCTACTTAGTAAACTTAGCTTAGTACTTAATTATATCTATAATTACATTACAGGATCCTTGTTTTGTAAAACGGTCTGGAAGAAGTAACCTTAACCAGAAATATTCATTTATATTCAGGTTGTTTAGCCGCGTCTCAAATAGCAATCGAGTAAACGCTAAGTTGAACGCGACGCAAAACTTTATACATTAGTGAGGTGAACCTTGTTAAAATTAACTTAAAACCCCATTTTGATTTTTGCTGAAAAGTGGCGAAAATGTTGGGGTCTGTGTTAGGGTGATAAACAAACGAGTGTTACGTTTTATTGTTTTGTTTATGTATTGCGTTGGTTGTTAAAAATCAAATGCTTTGTTTGTTCAAAATCTCAAATCACCGTAAACTTTTTTTTAGAATTACGATTAGTAGTAGAATCCGCTTATAACGACTTCGCTTATAACATTTGACCGCTTTTAACGATTTCGAAATCACCACGCATTAGATTTCATACCATATATTTTCAAAGTAAATCAGCCCGTTTCGTGCGACGTTCTGTTAATGTGACGTAATATCACCGGTCCCTTGACTGTCGCTTTATCCGGATTCCACTGTATATTTTTGTACCTATTTGTCAGTCCCGATATCTCAGTACTGTAAGCAAGCAATAAAAATATACATAGTAAATGCGTAACGTACATAATAAGAATAAGAGCTCTGAATTAGAGCCATTATTTTATTTGTAAGTAGGTTTTTATCTTTAGTTTAATATGTTCTTGTTTTGTATATTCAGTAAGAATTATAACTCACGCAGATAAATAGAATACTTAATGATTATAAACAACGATAACCGCACAGTTTCGATAACAGCACAGGCAAGTCAAAATTAAAGAAGTCAACTCAAATCACGCACAAATCCTCAATGAAAGCAAAAGCGTCGCGTGTATGTAAAATAAGCAAAGATAACCGAAATAAATTACGAAGGCAAGTAAAATTGCCACAGTAGGCAAACAAACCAAGAAAAAGGCTGGAGCCATCTCTCAAATCATTTATGTAAAACGGGGCTTAACTTTGTCTTTTAATTGGGATATAGATAGGCTGGATGAGGTAATCGCGAAAATAAGTACAGCAGAATCCGCTTATAACGACTTCATAAATCATAAATCATTTATTTGCATAAAACATAGTGGTTACAAATGTGGTATAACTTAATAAATAGCAATGTAGTCTCACATGTTTTGCCAGTTGATGACATGCAAAGATTTATAAAATAAGTGATTACATATAAAATATTATTTCAATTAATTAAATAATATCAATATTGTATTTAGTAGCCACGACCAATTTGGTTTCTTTTCAAAAAATCGTTAGTGGAGTAGAAACATTCAGTTAGTAGCCAATGCGAGAGTTTGCGCTTGAATTCCTTAAGAGGCAACTTTTTAAATTCGTTTATAACATTAGACCGCTTTTAACGACTTCGAAATAACCACGCATTAGATTTCATACCATACATTTTCAAAGTAAGTCAGTCCGTTTTGTGCGACGTAATATCACCGGTCCCTTGACTGTCGTCTTATCCGGATTCCACTATATGTAACAAAAAGACCTTTACTATGTACTTCTTATTGCATCGTAAAGGAATTGTGGCGTCACTCCTGTCAACTGTCAAATCTGACATGTTCTGCATCGCGCTATCGAAGTTTCTTAAGTCAGTTGCATAAATATAACTTCCATCCAACTCTCATTGGACTTCGGTCCTTGAGAGATCTCTCTATTGTCGTTTCTTCCTGTGTCTCCTATCTATTGTATATAATTATGTATATAATAAGTAGATAAACTTTCCTGTATATATCCAACCTTGTATATTATCCTATATAGGAACAGACTACGTATAAACACAGAATTGAGAGCGATTTAATAAAATGTACTTAACAGGTCCACTAGTGCCACTCGTAAATAATTGTAGTTATTTAAATTTAACGATATATAACTAAAAAAAAGGGGGCCGCTACGTACTGTAGTTTGTATTTAAGTACTTTTTGAATTAATCAAACTAGTTATTACGTTGCTGGATTCGTCAATCTATACGTCCAAAGTTAAAACGGCCGTTTTAATTTTGAGCTCATAGAGAGACGAATCTAGCAACGTAAAAACTAGTTTGATGGATTCAAAAAGTACTTAAACACAAACTACAGTAGCGGCCCCCTTTTTTAGTTATATATCGTTAAATTTAAATAATTACAATTATTTACGAGTGGCGCTAGTGGACTTGTTACATTTTATTAAAGTGCTCTTAACGACTAATTGGTGCTTTCCTTATGTGGCCGGAGATCTCCGGCACTGAGAGATGGCTTAATATAATATAATATTCATATTAGAGGACAATCTTACACAAATCGAACTAGCCCCACAGTACGCTCAAGAAGGCTTGTGTTATGGGTACTAGACGACGATATATTTAATAGATATAAATACTTAAATACATAGAAAACATCCAAGACTCAGAAACAAATATTCATGCTCATCACACAAATATTTGCCCTGACCGGGATTCGAACCCAGGACCGTCAGCGTCACAGACAGGTGCACTACCCACTAGGCTAAACCGGTCGTCAAAAACTAAACCGGTCGGCTTAGATGTTACATTATAGCAACATTGTCTCTTCTAGCCCCGTGTGGCCCCAGTTTCGCGTGCCTTATTGAGCACTCAAGTGCGCGCCGACTCGGAGTGAAAGCGCACGCGACGGCGTCACGCGATCACGCGATATCGCGATCATGTGATCAACTATGAATTATGGCGGTTTCAAGATGAAATTAAAACATTTTTTAAATGTTCACGTGTGTGAAGTATAAACTTGTATTAACAAGTTTAAGTTAAGATTTTATTTTATTTCAAGCGTTTTTGCATTGTGATAGCGTCGAAAATTTTATCATGGGTATGTACCCATGATAAAATGCGTCGGAGTTACTTATACTATAATTAGTCTATAAATGCGTCGGAGTTACTTCTTGGTTTATGAACAATAACAATGGTACATTTCAATATCAATTTATTAAAATAATTAACTAAACACTGAATAAAATGAGGGCGCATTGAGAACAAATCGTAAACCTAATAATAGTCTAACAGTACAGTTGTGGTCGGATAATCTATACGGCCCAATTATGAGAAGAATAACTCAACGAAGAAATAAAGTAAGTACCTCAACAATATTTGGAGTCCTTTTTTATTATGAGGCTTTAGACAAACACAAAAACTATACCATAAACTACATTGTTGCACTCATGGAAACTGCACTACGTGAAATGAATTCTAAAGGTAACACTAAGGCTACTACAGTACAATAAAGCACTATAGTAGCGTCAGTGGCTTATACAACATAAATAAGCAATATAGTAGCATCACAGCGGCCGATACAGTACAAAAAAGCACTGTAGTGGCGTCACGGCGGCCGATACAGTACAAAAAATCACTGTAGTAGCGTCACGGTGGCCGATACAGTACAAAAAAGCACTTTAGTAGCGTCACGGCGGCCGATACAGTATAAAAAAGCACTGTAGTAGCGTCACGGCGGCCGATACATTACAAAAAAGCACTGTAGTAGCGTCACGGTGCCCGGTACATCATCAAATTGACATATACGACGCCATTATATCCATTTTATACAGCCAATTCGCTCCACTTGTGACTACTATCGTTCTGCTACATAACTAAATGGGCCACTTCGGGGGTATATAAACATTCTATGGCCTCTTACACAACCAATTGCTGACACCAAATGGAGTTTACGAAACGTTTTATGGAGCCTTATACAACTAGTTGTTGCTGTTAGTCCACTATCTTTCTGTTGTCCATCACAGAGTGGACAGCCCGGCTGTGCTGGAGAGGATCGGGTTGGTGGTTCCGACGAGGATCCCCCAGGATTCGGATGGCATGGCTGTGGCGCCGCGTCGCCGGCCGGGCCTGCTGCAGCGTGTGTCTGCTCGCACGTGTCACGCTAGACACGCTCCTACCACGCGTGCAATATCTTTGTTATGCCTAATGCTCACTCAGCACGAGGACGCTGACATGTTTGCTGATCGCTTTTCTCATTTGTGCCGTATTGCTAAGCAGTTTCTTGACGATTTAAATTAATTTTTATTTTAGTATATGGTATAATTTTTATGGATTCTATAATTTTGAATGTACTCAATTTGACGACTTTCTATTTGACATGTATATATATATATTTTTTCTGTTTATTGCTATTTAATAATTTATCGTGTAAGTGCTTTGGTGCTATTGCTGTAAACTTACATTGTATTTAATTGAATAAATGAAATAAATGAATAAATGAAATAAATGAAGTAAACTAGTTTTTGCTGGTTGGGGGGGTCCGCTACCTAATCCCAAGATTTGGCTTAGACGCTAGTTTTTCACGAAAGCGGCTGCCATCTGACCTTCCAACATTAAGAGAAACAAGACCTTTTTTTGGAATTAGGTTTGTCAGGTGCGTGGGCAACTTGACTGTTATAGAAGTTCTCAAGCCGCTCGGAGGCCTCTAACTTGGCTCAACGACTGCTATCTTAGACAGCAGCCGGGTCAACGGCTAAACATGCCTTCAAAAGGGACGCTCAGTTAATAACCACTCAAAGCGGTCATCCATCCAATAACTGACCTGGGCCGACGTTGCTTAACCTCGCATACCGCAAGCGGTACGCGGGCGCCACTGCCTGGGCCACGAGCGCTTTTGATAATAAAATCTCTACGCATTATAAATCAAACAGTAAATATAGTCTAGAGCGTAAACTCTTATTTTATTACATCATAAATAATCCTCGTCGAAAGATTAAGGATTGCAAAGCGATTTCATATATTTCATAGGTTTAATAAATATCAGAAAAGCAAACAATTCTATATTAAGTAAACTCAGTACTGAGCATCTATTTGTAATACTGTGTTTATTTAGCGAATTGGCTGAGGAACAATAGGAATCGCTTAAGGGTGAGCCTATGTGTTAATCCAGGGTATAGGCTACCTCCATTTCAAATCTCAGCCAAATCCTTCTAGTCGTTTTTGAGATTAAGAGACCTTACAAGTTTTAAAGTGTTTTGATTTCAATTTATGACAAAAATATTGATAATACCAATTAAGTGATTAAAGGCTACGATGATTCGATTAAAGTTTTAGATGGTAACATAGCCATTTTTTGATTTTATTGTGTCTACTAGAATTTAAGTGGAAAAAACAAGTTTTTAGCTTGAAAATGGTCGATTTGGAGTGATGTTTGAAACGATGTTTCTTAATGAAAAACCCAAAAAATACATTTAAAGTTTATGAAATAAGGTCGCAATAGTCATGTTCTAAATAGTAACACTGAAAAAATGTCATGATACGTGTTAATTCAAACAGAAAATGGCGTAAATAGATGAGTGTTAACTGATAAGGACACTTAAGTAGAACGTACATCTATCCATACATCAAAACATCCGCACAAACTGTCACGGTTTTAATATTGTTAGGTATAGGATATAATAGCTTAACTAACTTAATGGTTAAGGACGAATACCCTATATCAATTGAGCAGAAGATAAACATTTCAGTAGGTTAAAAGTATACTCTGTTACAAGTATCCACTTCTCCGTAAAATAAAATAGTTAGGAAATTAACGAAGGTATAACTTGACTCAAGGTTAAGGGTCGGTTGCACCAACATACGATCACAGGCCGGTCATCGTCAAATATGGCGCCGGCAGTTGTCATCCCACAGAAACTTGTCAAACTTTCCATACAATGAGATCTTAACGAACACCGCTTACGATTACAGACGGTTTGGTGCAACCCACCCTTAGTATTTAACTTATACCTGTTGCTTCCAGGAATTTCCAGACTCTTTTGATTGCGATCCGTTGTATCCCCTCTGGTTGCATGATGTGCCTACATCCTACTAACATTATAAAAGCAAAAGTTCAGATGTTTAGATGTTTAGTTGTTTGTTACTCAATCATGTAAAAACGGCTGAACGGATTATGATGAAACTTGGTATGCAGCGAGCTACTAGCCTGGATTAATATATAGGATACTTTTGATCTCGAAAATCATTCCCCGAGGACATTCGGACGACATACGGTTTGGTGCAATCCACCCTAACTAAATAAAAAAGTAAAATATGGCATAAAAACTAATTTTTTAAAGTCGCCCCTCAATTTGAAAGTAACCCCGGTTTACGATACTACTTTTAACCCAATCGAGTAAACAAAAAGCTCATTCAAAAGAAACATAGACAATGTTCACACCACTCTAGCAAATAGGTGAGCGCCAAACCCGGAACCGGATATTGGCCGCCTCATGGCTGTGACAAATTCCGGAAGTCGAGAGCTGTGTGAGTATTTCGGATAGGGTGATTCTGCCTTCAGGATAGCGTCCGATTTATGTTTGAAACTGAAACAAAGAGCCGATTGCAACTTTAGTTTTTAGGGTTCCGTACCCAAAGGGTGAAACGGGACCCTATTACTAAGAGCCATTTATTATATTCCTGTTACTATGACTTCGCTGTCCGTCCGTCCGTCAGGCTGTATATCATGAACCGTGTTAGTTAAACAATTGAAATTTTAATAGATGAAGTATTTCTGTTGCCGCAATAACAACAAATACTAAAAAAGAATAAAATATATATTTAAGGGGGCTCCCATACCACAAACGTGATTTTTTGCCGTTTTATAGATAATGGCACGGTACCTTTCGTGCGCGAGTCCGATTCGCACTTGGCCGGTTTTGTTTTATTTTCTTCTATAGTTCTGGTGCTTCCGCCACCTATCGGTCTTAGGTACATTTTGGCGTGCAATCCTTCCAGAGTGGTTATTTCTGTCTTTGATTTTGTGCCTTGCTTTACAGTGTGGCGCCATTTTGTGTGTTGCTTTACTGTATGGCGCCATGCTTCGCATTAATAAAAATTGCAGATTGGAAACTAGCTGTCTGTAACAATAAGTATTCATTATCTTATTGATGGATTGCTATTCTCTGTCTCGTTTTGTGACTACAACGAGTACAACGCAGACATTTCATTTGCTCATGTGTCTAGTTTTAATCAGTACTTAATTTTAATATTGTCATAATAATATGACGCTAACCTAATGCCTCCATTCTCATTTCACGAAATCGCGTAATCTGTCACTGTTTTAGTGGTTGTCCGCTGGCGCTAGTTGCGACTTGTGACAGACCACAGATGTTTGAATTTTGTTTAAGGTCGCGTTCATGTTTATCTGTTCTTGTCTGTTTAAATTGTGTTATGTTTGTTATGTTGTTTGTGACTTTAGTGTTTTTTGTCTTTCGTGGCTTCTCGTGGTCCCAAAGGAAGACCAGTGCTAGCCAATGGCTAGCACTATGCTGATTTGGGGCCATTTCGTGGCTATTTTCTGTATTTTGGTGTTATGTTAATTTGTACTGTGTCTGTGTCACGAATAAATGCTTTTTCTTTCTTTCTTTCAAAAACAACTTTATTCATTTATTTGTTGGAATATCGGTCTTACAAAATGTTATATTACATACAGGCTGTACCAAAACTAGTGAGGATCCATTTAAAAGCATATTCGGTATCGTGTTCTGATTAGGAAAAAGTAGAAGAAAATTTTTTTTGACACAATAAATTTTTGGCCTTTGTATGGACAGTTGGCTAACTTGGACGACTTGTCACATAGATAAAAAAATTCACTCCAAAAATTTTTTCTTGTGCTTTTTCCTAATCAGAATACGATACTGAATAATGTTTGCTAGGGCACAGCGTATTAGTATTTATAATATGGATGTTTTTGGTCATCGGGGTTGGAAATGTAAAGATTATCACTGGCGTGGTCTATGGTCTATAGAGCTACCAATGAGTCTAATCGACTGTATCGTTTAATTGCATGTCAGCCTTGCGTCTATCAGAATAAACCTCCATATATGCCTTAGTAACGGCTTGTCAATAACATGGTAATAGCGAATCCAATTTCCGCACTAGAACCGTAATTACATTGTAATTAGGCGGTCCCAGGATGCAACTCTTGTGTTTTATAGGTACATGGATCCTGTGTTGTTTATAGGTTGTTTCTGATGTAGAATCTTTTCTTTCGTAACTATGCCAGACATCGATATTTTTACCTACATACGAAAATATTATCGCGAGATTTATTAGATATCGCTTATCAGCAATAACGAATAAAACTAGGAAAGAATGAGACATTCATTCGGATACAGAATCAACACATATATGACAAAAATAATAACAGAAGAAAAACATACGCACAAACCACATAACTTGTGTGTACCCGCGGCAGTGAAACGGAAAAAGATGTGTTACAATATAAGATGAAAAATGTGTTGTGAAACGTGTAAAAATGTATTGTATTGAATAGTCATCATCATCCTAGCGTTATCCCGGTACAGTTGCATCCTGAAGGATGCCCGGGGTCCGCTACCTAACCCCAATACTTGGCGTAGGCACTAGTTTTTACGGAAGCGACTGCCATCTGACCTTCCAACCCGAGGGGAAACCAGACCTTATTGGAATTAGGCTTGTCAAGTGAGTGGGCAACTTGACTGTTAGGAGTTCTCAAGCCGCCCGAAGGCCTCTAACTTGGCTTAACGACTGCTGCTGCTGCTGATTGTATTGAATAGTATTTTTTTTAATAATTAGACTAATCTTATCGTATCGCGGAACGTCTCTCCTGTGCGAGTATACATGAACAAGGACCAAAGACTGTAATGAAACACTCATAAGTAAATAACTACGATCCTTTACGAACTACCTATCTATCTATACTGTATTCTCTCGACAACAATGCCACGTCGAACTAAATGCTTAATGTATCAGTGGGAATTGTTTTAGGATATAGACTATACCTATTTTTAAAATATCTTGTATGTATTCCTTTCATTTTTCTATGTCCGTTTTTTCCCCAATAAACAAAAATAAAAATAAAATAAAACTACACTAAGGTAAAGTCTATTGTTAGACTAGTGCAACACACGTTTATTTAAGTCAGTTTATTCAAGCCAGCCTGCAACATGAAAAATAATCGTGTTAGAAAAACGCCGGCTGCGGTTTGCACACGCAAAGTGCAAAAATAGCTTCACTGAATTGAAATGTATCCGATGCGGGACTCGATCCACGTTTAATATCTGGATTAATTCTACTCATAGCTGTACCGGTTGGTTGGCAAATATTTGAAATCATATTTCTTGCAAAGATTTTTGGCCAGTAGCCTTTCGGTTTCGGGTCAGGCGCAACCCGACGGAATGATTTGTAGTTAGTGTGATATGTTTGTGACGACCGGTTTAGCCTAGTGGGTAGTGCACCTGCCTGTGAAGCTGACGGTCCTGGGTTCGAATCCCGGTCAGGGCAAATATTTGTGTGATGAGCATGAATATTTATTAATATTTTGACATGTAAAAGTGCCCTTGTGGCCTATTTGCAGAATAAATGTTTGTATTTTGTATTTTGTATTTGTTTCTGAGTCTTGGATGTTTTCTACGTATTTAAGTATTTATATCTATTAAATATATCGTCGTCTAGTACCCATAACACAAGCCTTTTTGAGCTTACTGTGGGGCTAGTTCGATTTGTGTAAGATTGTCCTCTAATATTTATTTATTTATTTATATATTATCGGGTTTTTGTACTTTATCATGAGTCAGTGCGGCTACCTAATACAGTGGCGTTATCATTTTAACCTAAACGATGTATATACAAAATTTCGATTGGATAAGTAAATTTGTTAAGACTTGAAATATGCTCGTAAATATGTATTTAAGTGTTCGAACGTTTTCTTCATTTCATAAAACCTTTATTACCTTTATTAAGTTTTATTGAAACAAAACACAAACGAACGAGTTTGGTTTTAGGCCTCAATTTGTATGGCATCGCGAGCAGCGCCTCTGATAGTCTTTGGTGGTAACTATTTTTTGCCATACAAATTAAGATTAAACGCAAACGCGTTCGTTTGTGTTTTGTTTCGAATACACTTATACTAGAGGTGCAGAGTTCAATTTTTTTACCCTAGTTACGGAATAATTAATAGTATTAAAGTGCTCTAGTCATGGTAGCAGGCAACTTTCCATTTTATTCTACAGCTATTTCCACTTCGAAAATAAAGTCTTGTTCAGATATTATGCATTCGACAACTGTCAAAAAGCAAATACCTCGCTTAGCAGCATACTAAACTAAAATACAAAATTATTTATTTATAACTCATCGAACGTTGGACATTTCCTAGAGCAGTGTGTTGAAAAAGTATCTTTTGTTCATCAGAAATGATTGGCGTTGGTATAAATGGGCAGGAAGTTTTTTAACCTTTTGAGCTTACAATCTAACTGGATAAAGCTAGGTCTCATAGGTACATGACTAATATTTTATTATGTGTCATTCAGATCAGTTTTTAGAAACGTTCCGACTGCAATTAGAACATAATAAATAAATAAATAAATATTAGAGGACAATCTTACACAAATCGAACTAGCCCCACAGTAAGCTCAAGATGGCTTGTGTTATGGGTACCAGACGACGATATATTTAATAGATATAAATACATAGAAAACATCCAAGACTCAGAAACAAATATTCATGCTCATCACACAAATATTTGCCCTGACCGGGATTCGAACCCAGGACCGTCAGCTTCGTAGGCAGGTGCACTACCTACTAGGCTAAACCGGTCATAATACTCGTAAAGGCTTATACTCGTAAGTTAGGGACAACAGTAGGACTTTTAACGTTTTATGTACGTGTACTTAAATTATGTTTTAATATTATTATTCAATCCTTCCTGCACTTCTCTGGCATGATAAGCCGTGGTAACCGAGCCGGTCAACGGGGGCGCCACACTGGCAGCGGTGTGGAGCACAGCAAGATGCGCCCAAGCGAAGCGACGCGGCAATACGAAAAGCACACGAGTCCATTAAAGTGCCGGTGTTTGGCGAAGGGAGAGCCTGAAGCCACAAACCAGATTAAGAAACTTCGATAGCGCGATGCAGAACATGTCAGATTTGACAGTTGACAGGAGTGACGCCACAGATGTGAAGTTATGTCTTTGTATGACCCATTTTCATCATGATCCTCCTAGCGTTGTCACAAGCGGTGAGCCACGAGCCCTCCTTGACTTGAACAGACTCAATTACCGTTAACCTAAATCAAATATGCGTCCAACATAGTCTATAACCACGCCATAAAACTACACCTCATCGGTAAACCCACTCGCGAAGTTCTTGTGAAAATAACTTCATATTTATTGCAAAAAGCACTCACACGGTATCGATTCCATACGTGGCTGCAGTACTGATACCTGTTATTTCGGTACCCATTCGTTTTTGAATTGAACGAGTGTGATTGGCACCTCCTGTTTTGAGGATCGTCCGGTTTGAAAGGCTTTTTCTTTTAGTTTTGTCGATGTCGTTAGTTTTTATCTGGGCGTTAGTCTTTTACGTGCTTGTTATGACAGGCTTTTGTAACGTGACACTTTCAATTCAGTAAATCTAAAAAAAAAACTTCCAATGTTACATTTAACATTTGAATTATAAATAGTATATTATAATAAACTAGCGACCCGCCCGGATTCGCACGGGTGCACTATTTAATGGATGTCATTATACATATAAACCTTCTTCTTCAATCATTCTATCTATTTAAAAAAACCGCATCAAAATCCGTTGCGTAGTGTTAAAGATTTAAGCATACATAGGGATATAGGGACAGAGAAAGCGACTTTGTTTTATACTATGTAGTGATAAAGTTTTATTATAAATACTTAAAACAGGACATCAGTGCATAAATAAAGTGTAAGATTGTCAAATTTTTTTTATACAACGCCAGTGGCAAACAAGCGTACGGTCCACCTGATGGTAAGCGGCCTCCGCAGCCTATAGACGCCCGCAACCTGTTATTATTGATTTATTTATAATTATTTATTTATAGATGTTGAAATGTGTCAAATATTTGAAGTTACAAATCACAGTATAAAGTATATTTCTATTTCTATTTATATTTCTACAAAGTATAGACGCTGCAGCGTAGCACACGTACCGTCGTGAGTCTTGAATGGGTTAAGATTACAGTGGTCGATCAAGTACAATAGAATATATCATCCGAGCCCACTTCTGTCTATTGACTACGAGCGCCTACGGGCCGTATTCACTGTTAATTAATATATTAATCCTATGCACACAGCCAATCCCTGCGATTACGGTATATTGACATACTCAACACGTATAATACCTATAAATCCAACATCCTCTATGCTATTCACAATGAGTTTCACTTCATAATATATGATTTTATACTCACATGGTCCCGTAGAAATTATCGGGTGATGAATGGCAATATAAAGCAACTGTCAATTTCTATCAAGTTGTATAAAAAAGAGATTAATATTTAACATTATAAATAAAAAGTTTTGCATCCCGTACATGTAAACTTTGATCCCCCTTTTCACCCCTCTAGGGGAACAATTTAGAAAAACGCTGAAATATGCCATTAATATATTTTAACAGAGAGTCTATATACAAAGTTTCTCTCACTTCAATAAATACGTGTTTTTCTTGTCGACTATTTTGCGATAACTGCGACAATGTCATCGTCATCTTCGTCATAAATATCTGCGATCTACAGGTCGTCAGAAAAAAAATGTAGTTCAGGATTTTGAGGTACGTTCTCAAGTACAGGTGACGTTTGTATTTGTGTTTGATTTACCACTTTAGGTTTATATGACGTTGGGGTCTTATTGGTCTTGTTATTTACCTTATTCGTCAATTTACTGGGGACATTTCAAGTTGGTGGCATCTGGTGATTTCTGCCGGAGGATACGTAAGATATTTTTTTAACGGCTTGTGGACGAGGTTTGACGGTCGTCCGCAAATTGTCAGC
Organism: Epiblema foenella; assembly: GCA_963556455.1. Lineage (NCBI taxonomy): Eukaryota > Metazoa > Arthropoda > Insecta > Lepidoptera > Tortricidae > Epiblema > Epiblema foenella. The sequence goes on along the minus strand of OY747103.1, from coordinate 21,184,480 downwards.
CAGCGATGTCACGGGATTATCGACCGGTTTAGTCGCGTTCAGTGACCCATTCGGGTTAGATTTGAGTGGCACAACACGGGCACTGTTATGACGACACTGGAGACACTGTATTGTATATTCCAATTTCTATATTTTCTCTTCTAAATTCTTGATGTCATTGATTACATACATGATTTTAGTTTCTATTGGTTCTAAAAACTATTATTTTTTCTTAACTATCTATTGATTTATCCATAGTTTTCGTAGTATTAATAATCTTTGCAGACGACAGTGCGACCCGTGCTAGGGTGATTCTTATTCCAAAATTTAACATTTTCTTAATATGTCCTCACCGGGCCCGGATTGCTAACGACTCGTGGGTGATTATTTGAGACTAACTATTTTATCAGTTAGGGATCCGGGTATAGAGTAAACTGGAGTCAACAATAAGTTTAAATTGCACTCTGATTTCCTTAACTTTCACTTGACGTTCGGGCCGGTAAGGACATCAATTAACTTTAACGTTGAGAATCATCCGCCAGCGCTCGCGTTAACATGCATTGGCATGTAGATTACAATAGGTATGATGAAAAAAAAATAGAGACGATTAAATGTTTGTAAGGGATCAACTAATTATGCAAGTTTTCTCACAATGATTTCTTTAACGGTGCTTCTCAGTGAAAGCCAACGGACATTTAATATTTAGTACACAAGTTCTGAACATGTTATTGGTAGGAGCCAGGATTCGAACCCACAACATGCCGCCTGACAGCCGTTTGAGTGAACGACTAGGCTACCGTGTACCATATGTGCTCTCGTCTACTTAAAGGTCCTTATTACAATACAATACAAATTACACTTTATTGCATACATCAATTAAAGGATACAGTATAGTACAAAACCACAATGAGAAGAGGCAAACAACATGCGGTCTAATCGCCAAAGAACAATTTATTAGTTAAAATCGCTGATGAAAACAGAATTTTGATTTTTTATTTCATAATATAAAATTACAATACAAATTAAAGCTAGCTTAATCTATAAGAATTTATATTATGATCGTCAATAATAAAATAAAATATTATTCAATTTAATAAAATAACAAACTAATGATTTTGAAATAATATTAATTTATCAGTGTATGCAGACGCAATTTAATTTTGAAAAAATTAAATCACATAAGTTAGATAATATATGAAACAGAAAATAAAAATAATGTTCGAAATAGATACTTTCAGTATAAATTGGCACTTATCTTGGTATTTTCTCTTCAGTACTCATTATAAAAGGACCATGGCGGCCAACTATCATAAATTTCACATATAGTTCATTATGTCAACATTAATTATAAAAAAAATTACCGTTTCTAACACTTGAAGTCCGCTAGAGCCGTTTAGCCGAAGTGGCCTGAGCAACAGGCCTGTCGTAGGTCTGAATTCCACTGGTGAGCTTGAATTGAGGTTAACTGTTGTGAATAATACCCCTTTATAGAACCAATAAGGGCTCAATATTGCACGACTGTCATGCCTTGATAATAGTAGGGAAGTAGAGGTTTGTAATAGTGCTAGATCGTTCAATCTATTAGGATCCACCAATATGTCAAACAGACACATCTCTAACTTTACTGATGTTGTAATATTTATAATAGACAACTTTTAAGTCTACTTTCACTGTATGACTTTAATTTTCCTATATTTGTATTTCGAAATTGGGTCATTCTACTTTTTCATGACCAGTTTTCTATTACAAAAAAATCTATGATATGTATTGAATTAGTGTACAAAAAAAAAAGATTTCGAAATAGTACCTGATCCTAATAAAAGGACATTATAGGTAAAAATACTTAAATGTTAACATATTGCTGTAAAAGGTGGGCAACATAGTGGTAAAAGCCATTTTTTCATACAAATGGTGAGACATCTAAGGACCACTGAGTTACTATATTTATGGATATTAGCTGTAATTCGTTAATTACCAAAACTATCGGAAGTGATACTGCAATTAAACCTCTTTCTAAAAACAATACAAAAATATAAAGTGAGGGCCAAGTATTCCAAAATTGCATTAAAAAAAGTGACTTAAAATGATGTACATGGAAAAGTAGAATGACCCAATTATTATTATTTCTTAAACTGTAAATAAAGATATTGACATGTAAAAGTGCCCTTGTGGCCTATTTGCAGAATTAATGTTTGATTTTTGATTTTGATATTTTAAAATCTACAAAGAGTGTAAGTTACAAAGCACTAAAAATGTAAACGGTTTCAGACCGTGAAGTTATTTACACCGTCAATTTTTCCGTGACTTCATAAAGTTATTTATGAAGTCAATTCTTCATATATGATGCTCCATTGATAGAGAAGCATCGATAATATTATAACTTCAGGGTAAAATTTTCATAGCGCCAAGTGCAGCTATAAACCATTAAGTTTACGTTTTCATTGGATAGATGAAAGTCAGTTTTAATAGTTTAGGGTGAGTATCCACTAGATTATTTTATAGAACCTACGGTAAACAGATAATTTAGCCTGTGGCATTTGCGACTCCAGAAGAATCATAAGTGAAACGACATTTTTTCCTTAACTTGATAATTATGTTATATTTATTTATTTACTAAAGGTAGTTTCTGACGTTTTGAGGATAAGTGTAGGTAGTGTAACGTCCAAGGCAATTGTCAACGAATATATATTTGCAGTACTTACTTCCCCGCGAAAGTCAGAACTTTAAAAATAAAGGTACATTACAAATGATTTAAACAGATAAATATCGAGTTAAACGTATACTTACATGGGTGTTACTTTAGACATGAGCATAAATTAATTAGAGAAAATAGAATTGATACCAGAAATGCTAAAGACAGATTCAACTTTATTCAAATTTACTAAGAGAGAGATTTACATTATCATAAATTGTAGATAAGCCATTATGATTATTGAATATGATTCAAAAAAAGATTATTGTAAAAAAATAACCAAAAAATATAGCTCTGACTTCACAGACACAGTAAATTCAGAAATCTACAATAAGAAAATGGTCATTGTCAAAAGGTTCGTGTCTTTTCGGTGGACACATCAAAAGTTAAGGGCCACAAAGCTTAATTTTGAATTCTAGTAACCCGTATAAACAGTGTTTCCATAACTATAAATCTGTGTATAAAAAACATAACTTATATGTACATAAGTCGTTAACTATTGAACACCGATGACTCAAAAGCGATGTTGCTGACTCAAATGAGGCCGCAGCTTTATGAAATGTTATTGATTGGGCCATTTTAAGCGTGAGTCGTAAATAACACATCCATTACGTTTGACTTTAAACTTGAGTGCACTATTACTGGAAAATACCGATGCATAATTTATGTTCTATGAATTTTCGATTTACGCAGTAGTAAGTGCTTTTTCTTATTTAGTAGTGAATTTTATAACATATACACTGTTTGGACTATTAGAAACATAATTCAAACGAGGCTACCTCAATACAACGGTTGACTGGTAGATAATGCCTCATGCGTTAAATCCGCATTTGTTCGTTAATAATAAATTTTTGTGCAACAAAAAATAAATAAATAAAGACATTTGTACTTTGCTATGTATGATAGATTAAATAATTATTAGGGAACATTTTACACAATTCGAAAGGACTGTACCCACTAAGCTGAACCGGGTTCGTCTTATATTAAAGTAATTCCTTTGCTTTCCAAAGCACGGGAGCGCTCAGTTAATAACCACTCAAAGCGGTCGCCCATCCAATTACTGACCTAGGCCGACGTTGCTTAACCTCGCATACCGCACGCGGTACGCGGGTGCCGCTGGGCCACGAGCGCTCCGTTTGTTTTAAGATACTATAAAACCTTCTTGTGTCTAATTGGAGTATTGTTGTAGAAACAGCGAGCTATGTATCAAACACAAAGGACTGTTAACTCAATATAATAGGGAAATAAATTACTTTCAAATACGAGCACAAAGAAAACGTGATTAAAGTAACCGGCGACAGTACATGGGGTCTATTTAAAGGAACGTGTTACGACGCGTAAACAATTTGAATCAAATTTGTATTTTTAGGGTTTCATAGCCAAAATGGCAAAAACGGAACCTTTAGACTTTCCTTATGTATATTTGGCTGTCTGTTTCTGTTTTATTCAAATTTTTAGAGTTGTGTATAGAATAAAATCAGAAAGTTATTAATAAAATGTCACATTTTACTGGTCAGAAATCTATATATATATATATATATATAGATGTCTGTCTTGGATGTTTTCTATGTATTTAAGTATTTATATCTATTAAATATATCGTCGTCTAGTACCCATAACACAAGCCTGCTTGAGCTTACTGTGGGGCTAGTTCGATTTGTGTAAGATTGTCCTCTAATATTTATTTATTTTATATATATTACGCGAGGCCGATTTTTGTACACCTCATCAGATCTACAGTTATGGTCCGATTTTAATAAATGATGTGTCATAAGATTTGTCTCATGCTGGAGAGTTGCATAAAACTCTTATTTTTTCATATTCTTTAAGAAAAAGAACTAAAAAAATGATTTTTAAAAACTACTGTGCGCTGACCACGTGGTTTGGCCGCGTGACGTCACGCGACGTGGGTCTTGTATAATACAATAACAATCTCTATTTCTTAATGTGTAAGTCCAGTTATAATAACATTATTTAAGTTTATTGTATTTTAAAGTACGCTTTGTACGTAGTTACGCAGTCAAAACTATATTTTTGTGGCACATCAATCAAGACCTATTCATTGATGATCATGATGATGGATTGTTGTAATCATGTATGTATGTATGTAAGCACTTTATTGTACACAATAACAGGTTAAAACAATATACATGTCATATAAGATTAGAGTACAAAGGCGAACTTATCCCTATGAGGGATCTCTTCCAGCTAACCTTTGAGGGATTGAGTGTAGAGTGAGAGAATGAGATAGACGAACTTACACAGTGTACTAAAACTTTTCAATAAGGAAACTTATAGCTAAAACCCGAAGTAAATAAATATATAACAACTATAACATATAATAAATAGATATTATAAATATATACGTATTTAAATTAATATACATACATAAATATATATATATACTATTCAACCAAATCACAAGTCGTTGGAGAGCCACAATTTCTTTAAATTACTCTTGAGTGAGGCGACAGGCTGGGACTGTCATCATCATCAATCATCATCATGATCATCAATAGGTCTTTAGATATGAATATAGAGGTTTCTTAAAAAAAACTAGTACGTGAATATAATTGCAGGTATTTGGTCCGATAGTCACAATAATTGTGTATATATATTATTTAATTCTAGTAACAGCCACCATTTTGAGTTTTGAAAGGTATCTCACTTCGTTTACCTTATTGTGATGGTTCAACTACGGTCCCTTTTTTAATTATTACCATGGAACTCTGAAAATATGCTAATAAACTCCAAACACATTCTATTTCACAAAATAAGTCGGCCATTTTGAAATGGGAGGGAAGGAAAGTCAACAAATTGTAATTTGTATGATAATGAAGTTAAAACAGCGGATGTCGTGACGAGATCCATATTTGACAGTAGCGAGTGTCATGCTGGCTCGCTCGTTTTACGTTTTATAGAATAATTTCAAATGAACTCGTAGAAGGTCTACGGCGTAGCGGTGTAGCATGACGGTGCTACGAAAGTGGCAATGATTTTGAGTTTTGTTCACTTTGACTGACATATATTCAGCACCGCGGATAAGATAGTAAGGATCTCTGTTCGTAGACAGTTTTCGCTACAAAGCGGAAAAACCATGATATAATTATTCGACTTTAATTTAATGTTTTTCAGTAGGTACCTGGGCCATTCTACTTTTTCATGTACATAATTTTTAGACACTTTTTCTTTAAACGCAGATTTTGGAATACTTGGCCCTCACTTCATATTTTTGTATTGTTACTTAGAAAGAGGTTTAATTGCAGTATCACTTTCGATAGTTTTGCTAATTAACGAACTACAGCTAATATCTATAAATCGAATAATTCAGTGGTCCTTGGATGTCTCACCATTTGTATGAAAAAATGGTTTTTACCACTGTGTTACCCACTTTTTACAGCAATATGTTAATATTTAAGTATTTTTTCCTATAAATTCCTTTTATTAGGTTCAGGTACTATTTCGAAATTCTATTTTTGTACACTAATTCAATACATGTGATAGTTTTTTTTTGGTAATAGAAAACTGGTCATGAAAAAGTAGAATGACCCACCTAATGTTATTACAGGAATAATGGGAAAAACAAATGCCATGAAATAAATACGTTTTCATGAAAGTAAATTAGTTATTTTATTATTTATGTTTTGCATTAGTATTTGGGTGAATCTACTTGTTAGTGCCACACGTTGCCGTGGTTACTTAATTCTAGTTGTCCAGGGGACAAAATTCGACAACAAAAGTAATGTTATACTATTTATGTCACACCTGGCCATAAAGTGGCAATTGCCGCACGCTCCGCGCACGGAAAATCCCACTTCCTGGCCAAGGGGTGACATAAAATTTTGTACTTACCTCGGGCGGTAATTAAGAAAGCCTCAGATCGCATAATTATCGCCCTTGCCTTCGGCTCGGGCGTCAAATACCTGCGATCTGAGACATTCTTTGTTTTACCGCCCTTGGTAAGTAATGTACTATTAAGGCCGGGTTTTATAAAGACCAGTTAGACCAAATGTCAGATAAAATTTCAGTAACTCAGTACATTTTTTGACATAACAATCCGACATAAGGTCTAACGGATCTTTATAAAACCGAGCCTAAGTTTGAGTGGTACTTATAAGCTATTTCCATAATGGTCCCAAGCATGTTAGTAGAACTTAATACAACATTTATTGGAACAAACTGCGCCACTAGTGACCCTTGGACAACGGGTCAAGATAACAACACAAACAAAGTTGATCCACCGATTTGCTTTTGTTTACACATCGACGCTTTCTTTTTAATATAATTTTTTCTACTCGTCGACTTCAATGTTTGAATTGAGATATCGTAGACGAAACTCAAATCACATACATTTCTCTATTGGTTCCCTTCAAGTGAACTCTTATGAAATAGACCAATCACGTGTCGCCTTTTACTGTACTCTTATGAAATTGGCTAATCACGTGTCGCCATTACAGTACTCTTATGAAATTGACCAATCACGTGACGCCGTGGCATATAACAGAAGACATCAACGAGCGTCCGACCCATATGCCTAAACTTCATTTTCGCAAGTCTAGTCTGTTTAATTGTTTGTTTGTTTAATTAATTTCCGTTGACTCGTAGAAAAAATAATGTATACAATAGTTATATAATTAGCTTTTTAAGTCTCGAACCTTACTTAGACCACTCGGCAAGCCTCGTGACCTAATCGCGGTTCTCGACTAAAAAGCATACATTATATAACGATTGCATAAACTACTATTTCTTTACCATTTATTCATATTTAAGACCGTTGGTCATTTAATTATCTTACTATGCTCCATTCAGTAGGGTAAATAGGTAGAAACCTGTAAAACTATGAACGTAAAACTTAATTATATGTCACCCCAGCAGTTTTTTTTTATACAACGCCGTTGGTAAACAAGCGTACGATCCACCTGATGGTAAGCGGCCACCACAGCCTATAGACGCCCGCAACTCCAAAGGAGTCACGTGCGCGTTGCCGACCCCTTAAGATTTGAAGGATGCACTGTGTTGACAGTAGAAGGAACACATTTAGGTCCCTCGCACGTTTAGATTAAACTCACCCCGGTTTTTGGTACGTTAGATTCTGTATTATCTTGAATCTATGATAAACATACAGTACCTCTAATATTACGTATATTATTTTAATATTATTAGAGGTACTGTATGTTTATCATAGATTCAAGATAATGCTCTTAGGGAAAATCAAAATAAAAACTTAATTTAATCATCGAATTAACATTTAATTACGAAAATTACAATGGCACTTAAAAATACGCAACGCAAAAGACAAAATACGACCGTCTCGCACCGAGCCTGAGCCAAAAGTGAGTTCGCTCGGCGCTGCCCCAACCAGAATGACGCCACCGGTGCGAAGTAGGCTGCATGCCGCGCGTCAGGAGGCGCCCTGGTACTAACTTCATGTCAATAATACAGAATTTAACGTACCGAAAATTACACGCAACTTAATTATACGTACATATAATTAAGTTTTACGTTCATAGTTTTACAGTCTTCTACCTAATAAGTTTTATCGAAACAAAACATAGTATCGCGTTTGCGGTTAGACTCAATTTGTATATTCGCGAGCAGCGCCTCTGGTGGTCTTTGGTGGTAACTATTTTTTGCCATACACTTTTTTATACCACGTCGGTGCAAGCGTACGGCCCGCCTGATGGTAAGCGGTCACCGTAGCCTATGGACGCTTGCAACTCCTGGGGTGTCACATGCGCGTTGCCGACCCTTTAAAAATTTATACACTCCCACTATTTGTCACACTTTGAGACACTGAAAACGCGTTCGTTTTAGCCTAGTTGGTAGTGACCCTGCCTTCGAAGCTGGAGGTCCCGGGTCCGAATCCCGGTCAGGGCATTTATTTGTGTGATGAACACAAATATTTGTTCCTGATTCATGGATGTTTTCTATGTATTTAAGTATTTATCTATATAAGTATGTATATCGTCGCCTAGTACCCATAGCACAAGCTTTGCTTAGTTTGGGACTAGGTTGATTTGTGTCAGATTGTCCATAAATCATCATCATCATCATCATTTCAGCAGAAATACGTCCACTGCTGAACATAGGCCTCCTCCAAGGCTCGCCATTTAGACCGGTCCTGTGCCGTTCGTTTCCACCGGATTCCCGCGACCTTCACCAGGTCATCACTCCACCTTGTCGGAGGCCTACCGACAGCTCGTCTTCCGGTGCGTGGACGCCACTCAAGCAGTTTCTGGCCCCATCGACCGTCAGTCCTGCGAGCAATGTGCCCTGCCCACTGCCACTTAAGTCTCGCAATTTTGAAGGCTATGTCGGTGACCCCAGTTCTGCTACGGATAGCTTCATTCCTAATTCTATCACGCAGAGAAACCCCGAGCATAGCTCTTTCCATTGCTCTTTGGGTGACCTTGAGCTTTCTTATGAGGCCCATCGTTAGCGCCCATGTCTCGGATCCATATGGCATCACTGGCAGCACACACTGGTCAAAGACTTTTGTCCATAAATATTTATTATTAATTTATTAATTAAATTATACTAGAGATACAGAACCCAAATTTCGAACGTTATTTGACGTCGTTCCTACAGCGGTCGCGGACGTAATAAAACCACTTCATCAAATAAGATGAGCTCTTTATAGGACAAATTAAACGTGATGCTGTTTTGTTTATCTTTCAATTCGAAAAGGTCGTAACTGATACAGATTCAGATTCAGATTTTTTTTTTGCCTTAAGTACAAGTACATGCAAATACATTCATATTATAAGATACAGTATACATTCAGTGCCTATTCTTGTGCTTAATTAAGCAAAAAGGAAAAAAAATGCAATATGTCGTTGGGTATATGGATTGTTACATTATAGTTGACATTATTCATTTTAAATAAATAAATATTAGAGGACAATCTTACACAAATCGAACTAGCCCCACAGTAAGTAAGCTCAAGAAGGCTTGTGTTATGGGTACTAGACGACGATATATTTAATAGATATAAATACTTAAATACATAAAAAACATCCAAGACTCAGAAACAAATATTCATGCTCATCACACAAATATTTGCCCTGACCGGGATTCGAACCCAGGACCGTCAGCTTCACAGGCATGTGCACTACCCACTAGGCTAAACCGGTCGTCTTAATTAATCAGGATTAATCAGGTGCATGGCAAAAAATTCTTTCATTGTATAAAGTGGCCTATTAATAAATTATACTCTTTGACCTTTTTATCAAAAAATCGGATGTCATTACATTGTTTTATGTCATTACTTAATTGGTTAAATATTTTAATTGCGATATTATTAAAACTATTATTGAAATGTACAAAGTTAGATTTAGTTAAAGTCAACTTATTTTTATTTCTTAAATTTAAGTTATGTATTTATGTAGCAGTACGAATTTATATGAACATATTCCCGTTTGAGAAGTTTTGCGTTTTGCTACCAATAGTTTAGCTTAGTCCGTAGTGCACCTACGCAACTGGTGGTCCCGGGTTGGAATCCCGGTAAGGGAATTTTTTGTGTGATGAGCACGAGTAATTGTTCCTGAGTCTTAGATGTTTTTTTATGTATTTCATCATCATTCTAGCGTAAAGGATGCCCGGGGTCCGCTACCTAATCCCAATAGTTGGCTTAGGCACTAGTTTTGTGTTGTTTTCTATGTACCTATTTAAGTATTTATTCTAATCTTTGTAATTATAACATTGTAAACGTGAGAATTACGATTTGAAACGGGATATTTACCATGTATACATGGTAAATACAAATATACATGGTAAATATCCCGTTTCAAATCGTAATACTAATGTAAATGACCATGTAAGCTTGCTTATATTGTAAACGTGAAAGTTTGTGCGGATGTATGGATGAATGGATGGATGTATGTTCCTCTTAATCTCCAAAACGGCTCGGCGGATTTGTTTGAAATTTGGAATAGCGGTAGCTTATACGAGCCCCAATGCAAAATAGCTCGTCTAGTCGCAATTCTGCATGCGTATTTTTTTTCAAAAACTAGTATTTCTACCCGAATCGACTTTGATGATTAATGGAATACACTAGACGCAATGTCACTAAAGCTAGCTTAGTTTTAAGTTGTACAAAGTGTACATCTCGTTATTTATTTTAAAATAATTTAATTATAAATATTACATCTCACACGCAAATAATTACGTCTGCTTCATATTTAAGGCAAAATAGGTCGTCTATTTAAAATAAAACCTGTTTACCAGGGTTCGTAATATAAAATATTATTTTCAAATTGAATACGGAATATTCTCTGTCATGTAAAATGACAAACCACTATATAAAAGGGCAAATTCAGCCTAATTTTTTATTACTCCAAATCGTTTTTCTATCGAGATGGCACGAGGTAAGCCAGTGACTGAAGAAGTGCGGAAAATTATAATCTCCAGTAACAATAAAGGCAAATCTACGTACCAAATTGCCAAGGACCTTTCTATGCCAAGGTCTACAATCCAAACTATCATCGAGCATCATCGAAAACACGACAAAATTTCTTGTTTAAAGAAATCCGGCCGCCCACGAATTACTACTAAAGCAGAAAACAGGATTCTGAGGAAGATCATCAAGAAAAATCGTCGTGCAAGAGCTGGAGAACTTACGGTACTATGGCGTGACGCAATTAAAAAAAACATTTCAGTGGATACTTGCAAGAGAGTGATGAAGAGGATGGGCTACGGTTTTTACACTGCTAAAGAGAAACCGTTACTTACACAACGGCAGAAAACTAACAGGTTGAAATTCGCCAAAAAGTACAGAAATTGGACCGTCGATCAGTGGCGTAAAATTATATGGAGTGACGAATCTAAATTTGAAGTCACAGTAGGCGATGAACGAAGTAAAGTCATTCGCGAAAAAGGAGAGGCATTTCAAAAAGATTGTCTTAAGCGTAAGGTAAAGTTTCCAGCTTCCTTAATGATTTGGGGCTGCATGTCGGCACAGGGTGTCGGCTGTCTGCAATTTATAGATGGAACCGTCAATGCCGAAAAATACAAAAGCATCTTACAAGAGAGTTTGCTGCCGTCTATACGTAAGTTAAAGTATAAAAATGCGTATACTTTTCAACAAGATGGTGCCTCATGCCATACCGCTAAAGCAACGATGGCGTGGCTGAAAAAGAAAAAAATACCTACCATGTCGTGGCCATCCAGCAGCCCGGACTTGTCTCCCATAGAAACGTTGTGGTGGAAAATGAAGAAGAAGTTGCGAAAGGACCCGTCCAGATCAAAAGCTGATCTTAAAGAGAAACTTACCTGTGTTTGGAATGAAACAACCCCGGAAGAGTGTCGACAGCTGGTAGATACAATGCCGCTCAGAATTAAAGCCGTTTTAGATGCAAAAGGAGACGCCACCAAGTGGTAGACGTTCTAATCTGCGTCGGTAACACTAAAGACGAACTTTTTTGCATTTTAGTACAATTGGTGAAACAATGTTTTTTTTATTACCAAGGAAAGTTCGTTTTTTTTTTCATTGAATAAATAAAATACGATTTATAACTTATACTGTTTTTATATTGCTAATTCTTCCAAACACCTTCGTCCCCCAGAATTTTTAGGTTAACGTTAGTTTAGTACATTTTTTTCCTACCAGACGTACTCATTTGCATTGGGGCTCGTATCCTGAATTAACACAGACTTTTTATCTATGGGTAACACCGCAGGGCGCTGCTAGTCTACCTATAAAGCTGAAATGATGGTATACAGGGCGTCCCACGTCTATGCCACATGGAGGGAAAGTACCTTGAATACGGGTTCGATTCCCGGTTCAACCATAAAATTATTTAAATATCTGTGAATGCAGTTTAAATTGTTTTTTTAATTCAAATAATGTCTTCTTTCAGTAAAATGATCCATCTACAATATTCAAGGTACATTCCCTCCATGTGGCATAGCCGTGGGACGCCCTGTATATCTCATAAGAGGAAGTGTTAATTAAACTTCACAAACTTAAAAAACTAGTGAGGATCCGTTTAAGAGCATATTCGGTATCATGTTCTGATTAGGAAAAATTAGAAGAAAAAAAATTGACACGATTTTTTTTTTCTATGGGACAGGTCGTCTAAGTCGGCCAACTGTCCAAACAAAGGCCAAATATTTATTGCGTCAAAAAAAATCTTCTACTTTTTCCTAATTAGAACACGATACCGAATATGCCCTTACACGGATCCTGACTAGTTATGTTACACCTTGTATTTATCGAAATTTCTATAAAAAGAAGACAATTGCATCTCGTTTTCTCGCGCGTGGAAGACATAAGCGTGTCTCTTACACGGGAGGGTTGGCTTACAAAATCGAGACATTAACATTCGTAATTACGCCAATTAGGGCTGCAGCTAACGTTAAACTACATAGTTACAAACAGGGCAGTTTAAAAATCCGCGTAGGAGGGAACAATGGAGTGGAGTTAATGACAGACCAGCCAGCCACAGTACCGCGCAGTAACGATAGGGAACAGAAGAGACATACCGTCGGGTGAGAAGCACTATCAAATCTGTCACTACTCTTCGAAACCTCGTATCTCAATACTGAAACGATGAATAATACGAGCTTTTTTTAAGTAGGTATTTGTGACGTTTACCTGTCACCCGATGATACACAGATTTTTCTTCTTTGCTGTGGACACTGCTATAGGTTTCTGTGAACAGGCTTTTTATGATTCGATTCACGTAATAAACGGATACCTCTCTTATTATACTTTTATGCGATAAATATATTACATAAAAACACATACATTTTATGTCACACCTGGCCATAGCGCGCGAAAAATCCCATTTCCTGGCCAGGGGAGGACATACAAGTTTGTACTTACCACGAGCGGTAACAAAAAGGCTCAGATCAGACATTTATCGCCCTCGCATTCGACTCGGGCATCATATCTGAGACATTCTTTATTTAACGCCCTTGTTAAGTAATGTACTATTATATATACATGTAGATACTAGTAGGCGCAAGACAACCGGTCATTATACTGGTCTGATATGGTGATAATGAATAAAAGATGAACAGCAAATGAAAACGTTTGCTTTAATCTATCATTACTGCTCTCATCTGTACTATACGCGCCGTCAACAGCGGGTAAGCACCGGAAAATACTCGTCGCGTCACTGTTGGCAATTACCACTACCATTAGTTTGAGAGCCGGCCTTTGTTTGTGAACGATCTCCAGCGTATTATATAATTCAATCAACTATGCAGTATATACTGCGTTCACTACACCAGCACAGTTCACGTACACAACACATTTGAATACTTTCAAAGGACAACATGAAGTTAATCAAAGGATAAAATACAACTACCTGTTTTGAAGACTCTGTGGCATCACTACTGTCAATTGACAATTCTGACATGTCCTGCATCGCGCTATCGAAGTTTCTAAAATCAATTGCATAAATATAACTTCCCAACAATTCTCATAGGACTTCGGTGCCTGAGAGATCTCTCTATTGTCGTTTCTTCCTGTGTCTCATATCTATTGTATATATGTATATAATATGTAGATACCCTTTTCTGTATATATCCAATCATGTACATTATCCTTTATAGGAGCACACCTACTTATCTACAACTCAACATTATATCGGCTTACGATTATGTGTTTAAAAGATAAAATATTTATAGAAATAATTTTTAAAGATATATCATAATAGTCAACAGTCGTACGGGTCTTTAGCATGGACTTTACAGTTTTATCCATATATACTAGTCTGATATGATGATAATGAATAAAAGATGAACAGCAAATGAAAACGTTTGCTTTAATCTATCATTACTGCTCTCATCTGTACTATACGCGCCGTCAACAGCGGGTAAGCACCGGAAAATACTCGTCGCGTCACTGTTGGCAATTACCACTACCATTAGTTTGAGAGCCGGCCTTTGTTTGTGAACGATCTCCAGCGTATTATATAATTCAATCAACTATGCAGTATATACTGCGTTCACTACATCAGCACAGTTCACGTACACAACACATTTGAATATCAAGGGACAACATGAAGTTAATCAAAGGATAAACTACAATTACCGGTTCTGAAGACTCTGTGGCATCACTACTGTCAACTGACAATTCTGACATGTCCTGCATTGCGCTATCAAAGTTTCTAAAATCAATTGCATAAATATAACTTCCCCACAATTCTCATAGTACTTCGGTGCCTGAGAGATCTCTCTATTGTCGTTTCTTCCTGCGTCCCCTATTTATTGTATATATGAATATATGTAGATACCCTTTCCTGTGTATATCCAATCATGTACATTATCCTTTATAGGAGCACACCTACTTATTTACAACTCAACATTATATCGGCTTACGATTATGTGTTTAAAAGATAAAATATTTATAGAAATAATTTTTAAAGATATATCATACCATTAGTTTGAGAGCCGGCCTTTGTTTGTGAACGATCTCCAGCGTATTATATAATTCAATCAACTATGCAGTATATACTGCGTTCACTACACCAGTACAGTTCACGTACACAACACATTTGAATACTTTCAAGGGACAACATGGAGTTAATCAAAGGATAAACTACAATTACCTGTTTTGAAGACTCTATGGCGTCACTACTGTCAACTGACAATTCTGACATGTCCTGCATCGCGCTATCGAAGTTTCTAAAATCAATTTTATAAATATAACTTCCCAACAACTCTCATAGAACTTCGATTCCTAAGAGATCTCTCTATTGTCGTTTCTTGCTGTGTCTCCTATCTATTGTATATATGAATATAATATGTAGATACCCTTTCCTGTACATATCCAATCATATGCATTATCCTTTATAGGAGCACACCTACTTATTTACAACTCAACATTATATCGGCTTACGATTATGTGTTTAAAAGATAAAATATTTATAGAGATAATTTTTTAAGATATATCATAATAGTCAACAGTCGTACGGGTCTTTAGCATGGACTTTACAGTTTTATCCATATATACTAGTCTGATATGATGATAATGAATAAAAGATGAACAGCAAATGAAAACGTTTGCTTTAATCTATCATTACTGCTCTCATCTGTACTATACGCGCCGTCAACAGCGGGTAAGCACCGGAAAATACTCGTCGCGTCACTGTTGGCAATTACCACTACCATTAGTTTGAGAGCCGGCCTTTGTTTGTGAACGATCTCCAGCGTATTATATAATTCAATCAACTATGCAGTATATACTGCGTTCACTACACCAGTACAGTTCAAGTAGACAACACATTTGAATACTTTCAATGGACAACATGAAGTTAATTAAAGGATAAACTATAATGAGGGCTATCGTTTTTGTGCTCACCAGTTGGCGCCACTGTCGAGTAAGGTCCATCTGTCAAAAATTATTATTGGTTATTATGGCCATAAGAACGAAGTTTACATTTAAATCATATTTAATACTTTAAAACCGTACCGTGAAAATATCGAACATCCCGCATTTTAGCGCAGTCCCGTTTAGTTCGTAAAAAAGGACGAAATAAGTTTCCGAAAGACAAAACTGTCTCAAAGCACTGACAGTCATTGACCTGTAACTCATATTTGCCATAATTAAGCTCAGGTATTGCAAAATAGTCACCATATTGTTCCAATTAGATATTAACCCACGTAGCGCAACCACAAAGAGTGACATTTGACATTTCGGAGACCTCACGCTACACTAGCGCCTCTAGCGGTGAATTCACACGCGATAGCCCTCATTACCTATGTTTTGAAGACTGTGGCGTCACTACTGTCAACTGTCAAATCTGACATGTTCTGCATCGCGCTATCGAAGCTTCTAAAATCAGTTGCATAGATATAACTTCCCAACAACTCTCATAGGACTTCGGTTCTTGAGAGATCTCTCTATTGTCGTTTCTTCCTGTCTCCTACCTACTGTATATATGTATATAATATGTAGATACTCTTTCCTATATCCAACTCTGTACATTATCCTTTTTAGGAGCACACCTACTTATCTACAACTCAACATTATATCGGCTTACGATTAGGTGTTTATAAGATAAGATATTTATGGAAATAATTTTATGAATTATTTAAAATAAATAATAAATATTTTTTGGACAATCTTACACAAATTAACCTAGTCCCAAACTAAGCAAAGCTTGTACTATGGGTACCAAGTGACGATATACATTTATACTTTTTTTGGATCTTAGTTCGGCTTTTGATACAGTTAACCACGACATTCTTTTAGCAAAGCTGCAACACTATGGCATTAGGGGGAAGTTATGGTCTCTTCTTAGGTCGTACCTCACCAACAGAAAGCAGTTTGTGGAAATTAAATGGACTGAGGGTGATGCTGAAAAAGAGTTTAAATCTAGAACAGCAAGCGTACATAGAGGTGTTCCACAGGGCTCAATCTTGGGCCCTATTCTTTTTATTATATTTATAAATGACGTAATTCAATATGTATATAATACTCTACCTGGCATTCAACTAGTAGTTTTTGCTGATGACACAAATGCTGTCATTTCTGCTGATAACATCGATGAACTAAATAAGAGAGTCAATGATGCACTAGATTCACTTGGTACCTGGTTCAGGATCAATAACCTGAAACTGAATTGCAGTAAAACAAATGCTCTGCTTTTCAGAACTACGGCGAAAAACAAAGACATTTTGCATATAGCTTTTGAGGGTGCTACGATAGGTCAGGTAGAATCTGCTAAATTTCTTGGTGTATACATTGATTCTATGCTAAACTGGAAGAAAGAGTTGTCTTCATTGACAGGCTCACTTAGTTCTGCATGCTACGCACTGAGAAGTCTAAGGGATGAGTTAAATCTAAGTCAACTCAAGACAGTGTACTATGCGTTAGTGGAATCTAAACTACGCTATAGTATAAAATTATGGGGTAACAGCTATAGATACAATGTCCAGTCTGCTTTCATAGCTCAGAAAAGAGCTATTAGAATCATGGCCAAAATCCCTCAGCGGACCTCTTGCAGAGACTACTTTGAAAAATTTGGAATCCTTACTGTTCCCAGCCTCTACGTCCTAGTGGTGCTTAAGGACTTGATAAAACATATCAACAGAGTGGAAACGTCAGAAGAAAGAGATAAACGTCTAGCGACTAGACGCAGAGATCTACTTCAACCTATTGTAACCAGACTTAGAGTGGTCAAACAATCCGAGTACTTCCAGGGAATTAGTCTCTTTAATAAATTGCCTGTTGAGTTGAAGTCACTATCGAGTAGTAACATATTTGTTAAAAAACTTAAACATATTTTGCTGAAACAGTGTCTGTACTCAGTGGACGAATTCATGAAACAGGGATGACTGTGATAGGTTGACATGTAACGTAAAATGACATTTTATTTAATTGCTTGCTCTATTTTTTTTTTTTTTTATGTGATATTGTATATTCAATTAATTATGAATTGTAGTAGTAAATAGAGTAGGATAGCATATTTGACCTGTGATGTGATTTATATAATTAGCTAATTTCCATTTTTTTTTTTTTGACATTATTATGTAATCTGTTGTTTGTAATACTTAATTATTTGTGTATCGTGCGGCTTATAACAATGTATTTTTTTTTCTATGTTATCTTATGTATTTACATTAAGTTCAAACACAATATTGATTGTTGATGAATAAATGAATATGAATATGAAAAATAATACATACTTATTAATATAAATAGATACTTAAATACATAGAAAACATCCAAGACTCAGGAACAAATATTCGTGTTCATCACACAAATACATGTCCTGACCGGGATTCGAACCCGGGACCTCCAGCTTCGAAGGCAGGGTCACTACCAACTAGGCTAAAGAGGTCGTCATTTTAACATTTAGTGCTCCGGAAGTAAATTACGGGTATTAATATGTAAAGTTTGGACGTCTGCAATTCGGTTGACCGCAATTGCAATGATTGGTACTCGTTACAGCCGGTATTTGTGGTAAACGTGATTTCTGTTGGGAAATACATTTAAATGAGGAAAGCCAATATTTGAATGGATAATCATGATGTTGATTACGTAAAACTTTTAATGATACAATATATTGGGGTGCCTCATAAATAATGTCGGTTCGATAACTATTATTGGTCGTATTTAATGATGTCGTATCTAATGTGTCTTTAGAAGGTCAAAGTGAGACCGATAATTGACGAATGCTGCTACTGGGTTGATTTTCAACGGCTTCCTTTGTAGCCTCAATATCGATCGAGAGGGCGGTCGATCTTCAAGGGTCAAATCTCCACTATTAAAACGATTAAACAAACGCTGTGCCATTCGTTCATTTAACACCTCTCCCTCTTCAACTTCACACGCTTTCTTGCTCTTGCTGCCGCGGCTGCTTCAAATTTTTATTTCCAATAATGTTTTAATGTTTTAATGTTTATTTGGGCACAAACAGTACAATATTTCTTATAGTATATATCAGTTACTTAAATCATAAACCAACAAAGTTGCCACAACTTAATACTACATATAGGCAGAACAGATTACAGGATAATCCAGGATTTTGGATGTCTCAACAATACACGAATTTATTAGTATTTGATGCCCACTCACTGCCAGTGCTCACTCACTTGACAAAGGGGGGTCAAAGTTGTACCACGTCCGTAGGGAGTACCCACCGCTACCCTACACGTGACCCTGGGTGGTGCTAAAAGGGCAACAAACTGGCAACCGTACTGTCTTCTCGAAGATCTCACGGTTCGAAATAATTGACATACTATAAATAAATGACCTACCTACGTTTATTTTTTTAAATTTCTATTCACATTTAAGCATAGCCCACAAACCTTAATTGAATAAGCACAGACGGCTTTGTACCTATTTCACATGTAACCCTAAACACACGATGCATTCGATTATACATTGTTGGCAGTAATGAATTCACGGTGCCATAAAATTTTACTTAACGAAAATCAAATAAAACCACCACAGATATATAGTTGAGTAGACAGGGCGAGTTGAGGTGCTCGCAGGACTGACGATCGATGGGGCCAGAAACTGCTTGAGTGGCGTCCACGCTCCGACAGGGTGGAGTGATAACCTGGTGAAGGTCGCGGGAATCCGGTGGAAACGAACGGCACAGGACCGGTCTAAATGGCGAGCCTTGGGGGAGGCCTATGTTCAGCAGTGGACGTCTTTCGGCTGAAATGATGATGATGATGAGACAGGGCACGTAATAAATATCGTGTGAAGATCAAGCGTGCCCATTTTTGGATAAAAATGTATCATGGTACATGGACCAATCAATGCGATATTTTTAGGTAAAACCCCGATTAATAATAAAAAAAACAATTCGACTATGGGAAGCTTTTTGAAGTGTGTTGAGGGGTATGGGCTTATTTTTTGCATAAAAATGAATCTTAAGGTACAAAAGGCGAACTGAATGCCATGAGGCATTCTCTATCAGTCAACCTCCACCTCACATCAATCACACCTATCACTGCAATATCACAGTTTCACCATTTTTAAAGTTACAATTGCTAAAGGTGGCACTGAAATTAAACCACATGTGCTCTACCTACCCCTATATAATAAAAATATAATACATCTTGATCACAACTGTCAGCACCACGCGCACGTGATTTTTGGCATGCATTGTAGATACATGATCTACCTTGATATATGTCTGTGGAATCCTTTATTGACTTTACCGGAGGGCCCACACGATTAATCAAAGGTACATTAAACTGGGTGCTGGCTTGCGGTCGACAATCAGTAATTAATTTGCTTTGAGAAAATATAAGGGTTGTTTGCTGATTATTTTTTAACCGAATTCAAAAAATGGGACGGTTTTCGATTCGACTGTATTATTTTTTGTATATTTCTTAAGCGATTAGTCTGCCATTTACTAACAGATATGGAATACTATTTCCTTATTTGAAAGTATATGTTTCCAGATTGGTCCCGTTGTTATAAAAGTTCACTTCTGATAATAAGAACCGATAGAAATTGAGGGAATTGATCAAAAATTCAAGGGAGACGTAGCGAGGCGAGGCCTAAGTTATCTGTGGTTAGGGAGACAGAGAGAGAAACCTCCTGACTATCCGCGCCGTGTCCAAGAGTACCGCCCTTTGTATCAGAGCCTTGACTCAGTCATCTAGCGAGAGTCTCTTGAGGTGTTGGTCGAGACTCTTTGCTATTAGGCCGCGTGCAGACGACTATCGGGATAATGATCGTTGAATCGATGTCCCATATAGTGGTAACCTCCTGACTATCCACGCTGAAACGAAGCTTCGCGCTCCCTCGGCATAGAATAATTAAGGTACTATTAATTATTCTGTGCCATACAGAAGTTTTGAAAGAAACGGATGTTTGACAGCTAATCATGGCATCACGCTCGCACGCGCTCGCCGCATGGCACGCGCTATTTCGTTCCTAGCCCGATAGGCTACCTGGACACCACGGTGTGCCAGAGCCAAATTTAAAGAGAAATAGGCATGCCCTCGGTCAAAAAGCTTCCCGCAATATTTCGCTATAAGGTCTGGGAATTATTAAATCCATTATCACAGTGTGTCCCGGCTGTTTTATGTGCGCGACACCCGGATTTATTGCGAGCGGGCCGCTATGTGGTATGTGGTTAGCAATTTTATCATTTGTGTCATTCACATGATAGATATAATCTGAACTAGAACGTAATTTGAGGCTCGGATATATTTTTTACATGCATATTTAATAAAAAAAGAAACAAAAGATAGATATAGTAATACGAACAAGCTAATGAAGTCGGTTTTTCACAATACACAGTAACCCCATTATAAAATTATTAAAATGTGTTCTGCATAAACCTCAAAGTCACAGATAAGGACAAACTAATTTTAGAGGCTATTTAACAAAAATATTAGCTTTGATCGGCTTTCATGAATAAGGGGATAAGTAAGTAGACGCTTATGCATGCATAAACAAAACCGGATAGAGTCAGTCGAACACAGAGTTTGCGCTCCAGTGAGATTGGTTGAATGGTTTCAACCGAATCTGATGTGTGAATGAAATCGAGCTACTGGGAGTTTTGTCGCTGATTCACTAAACATAGCCTAGCTGAGAAGAGTCCAGCAAGAAACTCAACTAGGCCCGACCTGGGTCGGACTGGCTCTACCCAGTGTGCGGTACCGGGACGAATAGGGACTATGTGTGTCAGTGTTATCGCGATCGCGCGGTCGAGGTACTGTCTTCTCAAAGATCTCACGGTTCGAAATAAGTGCCATACGATAAATCTGAATAAACTATATTTATTTATATATAATTAGCATTTTGAGTAAGTTTATATATCTAATTATACATTTATTATAAATATGTAACTGCTGTATATTTATTTATGAATCTTTACTTAGTTTTGGTTTTAGCTACAAGTTGCCTCACTGAAACATTGTTGCACATGGTGTAACTTAGTCATCTCACTCTCCATTCCACTCAATCCCTCAAAAGTTGGCTGGAAGAGATCCCTCATAGTGATAAGTTCGCCTTTGTCCTTTGATCTTATGTGACATGTATATTGTTTTAACCTGTTATTATGGAAAATAAAGTGCTTACATACATTAGTTAGTTATTTTGGGAGTATCAGTTTCTTACCTACCCTCATCCGCAAAGATGGCTGCTTGAAACCGCAATGAGCTCTAAACTAATCGCGCGGCGTTGTCTGATTTAATTGAGAATTACACTTACTGCTCTTAATGTGACATCCTTGTACAAGCTAAAAAAACGAGTCATAATTACGTACGTAGGTACTTCCCCAGTTCGGCTGTGCCAAATATGAGCCAAGTAATTTTGCTGTTTCCTACTTCTAAATATGTGGTAAACTTATTTAGAGATAGGGCGAGTTTTGTGTTTTTCTCATGTCCATTTCATTGTCCTATTATGCGCTTCGTTTTATTATCGTCCGTCATAAAATATTAACGTACTTAGTTAATGAAGACTGCATGTGCATTAACATTTTACCGGATTATCAACTCTAAGGCCAAAGTTTAAATAATAATAGAATTGTGACGTTACAAGCTGAATACCTGAGAATGGTACGAATAGAAGGCATCTGGGCGGCATTTTTTCTACTGAAGCACTCGTAATCTTTTGTTAAAGGAGATAGAGTCGATAATCAATTGAACATTCAAAGAATAAGAGAAGAAAGAAAGAAAAAAATATTTATTCACAGACAAAGAATACACGACAGAAAAAACAACAGAAGAAAAATACACCACATACCATGTGTTTTGTTTTTCTTGTGAAATAGACACTGGCTCAGCATTATGCTGTCGTACCGTAAGGCGGTTGTTACAATTTTTTGCAACGTGGTCAATGTTGCTATTAGTGTTTTTTACTGTTACCTGAACAATAGCATTGTTTCTCTAAGTGGATCGGCCAAAATTGAAAAACAATGACTATATACTCATATTTATAATATATGAAGTACAGCATCAAACAGTTCTGTAGCCGCAATTACCGTCGAATTAAGCGTTAACTGGATTACGGTAACGTGACATTATGCTAATCTGGTTCCCGGGAACAGACAGACATACGCAGTAATAAACGTAATTTGTCTTCGTCACGGCTTGAATACGCCCAAGCCGGTAGCAGATCTACTCGTATGTACTTGAGGGTCAATTCAAGACGTAACTAAGCATTCCGATTTGATTTCAATGTGCACCCATTTGTTCTGACAGTGTTTTGTTTGACGTAACGTTAATTGACTTTGATTTATTACTGTCTTTTAATTAAGTAATATGGTAGTTGACAGTCACTATACAGGGCGTCCCACGGCAAAGCGAAAGTACCTAAAATATTGTAGATGGAACATTTTACTGAAAGAAGACATTATTTGAATTTAAAAAACAATTTATACTTAAAATACTTAAATATTAACATATTGCTGTAAAAGGTGGGTAACGCAGTGGTATAAACCATTTTTTCATACAATTGGTGAGACATCCAAGGACCACTGAGCTACTCGATTTATGGATATTAGCTGTGGTTCGTTAATTACCAAAACTATCGGAAGTGATACTGCATTTAAACCTCTTTCTGGATAACAATACAAAAATATGAAGTGAGGGCCAAGTGTTTCAAAATTTTCATTTAAAAATAAGTGTTTGAAAACTATGTACCTACATGAAAAAGTAGAATGGCGTAAAAATATTTACGAAACTACGCGCAGAGCTTCCGTAGAGAGCGGGATGGTCAATTGCAAACTCATGCGTGTTAGAGCAGGACATTTGCAATGGAATCGCCTCGCCTTAACATCAATTATACATATTTTTTCGAGAATTACCACCCGAAATGTGATACAAGGTTTCGGTCAACCCGTTTGTAAGCAAATATAGGAATAAAAGCATTCATAATTATTCACCTTAACGAGGTTGAGCTAACATCCCGAAACATAATATTTTTTAATTAGAGATAATCATCTCTTAATTAGAGTTATACTGGAACTTTCTGCCGTAATGGACCATTAAACGGTGGTCGGTAAATTCAACACACGCTTTTATATCATGCAGTGAAAAGTTTTACGGTGCAAAATAAGTGTATAAATAAATTTTTAAATAAGCTAAACGTCCCTATGCTTGACACTGGCCTAATACACGGCATTTTCAATCTTATGACATGATGACAGAGGTGATTAATGTGTCATCTATTGGGCACTAATGTGTCGAGCACTGATACGTTTACCTTACTACTAAAGTAGCTCAGCAAACCGAAGTGGATCTAAAATCCCATTAACACGTGCGAAAATCGAAGTAGTCTATTTTGTTCACATCGCAGGACAAACCGGCCAAAAAAATCCGTTTTCTTCTATTTACAGTAGGTACATATCAAATTTCGTAGGATAAAACGAACTTGCATGCAAGTTTACGTTTGACGGCCGCTTTAGCCTAGTTGGTAGTGACGCTGCCTACGAAGCTGGAGGTCCCGGGTTCGAATCAGCAGGCTAATCACGTAACTTTATGTACTAACGGTAGATAGATTTTTCTGTCAATTTTGAAGTATGGATGTATGAGCTGACAGTTAAAATTTGACATTAAAATCTATCTAACGGTAGTAAAAAAGTTACGTGATTACCCCGCTGGTCAGGGCATTTATTTGTGTGATGAGCATGAATATTTGTTCCTGAGTCTTGGATGTTTTCTATGTATTTAAGTATATATTTCTCTATATAAGTATGTATATCGTTGCCTAGTACCCATAGTACAAGCTTTGCTTAGTTTAGGACTAGGTCGACTTGTGTAAGATTGTCCCCAAATATTAAAAAAAAAGTTTAAGTACATAGCGAGCTACTAAGGTTTATTATTGATTGCAATCATCATTCATTGCATCCATGGTATTTACATATAGGTTTAACACAGATAGTTTTGGCTTCACATGGACCCTGATAGGGCGCAGCAGTAGTAGGTCTTAGAACTAAATTAATTAAAAGTAATACACGTTAGGCACGAGTTAGTAATTAAGAAATAAATAATAAATTCAATTGAGTTGTATGTTATAAAGTAAGAAATGTAGCTTTAGGAAATTAAAATAAAGCGGCAATTACACTTCGTCGTTCACCTAATCTGGTCGACGAATACATTTTAAACTGCTTAGGCCAACAAACGTCGTCTTTATATTAGTCTGTCCGCCTACCTATAAGCATTGGCAGCTGTCGATCGCCGAAAGCGATCGACTAACGTGTTCTTTACACTTTTGCGGTCGCCGCATGCAGCGGCGAACGACGAAGTGTAATTGCCGCTTTAATAAATAATTGGGTTTCGATCATTGTTTCGTATCGGTAGCTATTTTAATTATTAGTTAGGATAGTAAGTTTACGTTTTGTCATTAAATTTTTTTTAAGGATATAATAACACTTATTTACTAGGAAGTCCTTCAACCGTCCATTGAACTGCTTTGTCTATTGTAGTTTTATGTCGTCACTATTTTCTATTATATATATTTACTGCCATCACGTTTCGACCTTTTCTATTGTAGTGAGGTCACACCTTCATAACACAGCTGTCCACAGTTGATACACATCTGATGGAAACTTAATAATATTTTCCTTTGTACTAGTTCCTAGAACTAAAGAATGTAATCGGCCGTGACATAGATTCCAAGAAAATAATATTAAATAAATCACGACCATTTCTATTGCGCATTACGCATTCTTTACGTACCAAACTTTAGTATAAAAGCCATGTATTTTTATCCAATAAAGAGTGTTTCCTCGACTCTTAAGTTGTCATTATCTACATGTAAATTTGCCACTTCATGGCGACCCTGCCAGGATTCGAACCTGGAATCTCCTGATCAGCAGATTCTGCAGTTTGAGGTTTGAGCGTGGGGCTGGTAATAAGTTATTTTTGAATCTAGTTTGGAACCGTCGGGGTTGGTCAACGAGTTTTAGGAAATTCAATCTATTAAACCCCACATTATAGTAGAACGGGTGGAAGGTTAGATGGTAGTCGCTTGCGTAAAACACTAGTTTTACTAACACCCTAATCTACCACTAGTGTTTTTCGGGTTGTAAGAACTAGCCTAGAACCGGAAAAATGCTAGAAGGAGGATGATGAAACAATTACAATATGGATAGGGATGTTTGGCAGTGATAGCGTCCCACGCAAGTAATCTAGCACAACAATATTTTGCACTAAATATAAAAAAAGTTTTTTATTATAGCATTGTAATTCTGTAATATTATGATACTGTTATTTTATATACATTGTATATTGTTTTAAAAAAATGACACCTCCCCAATTTTCTTACGCCGGTTCTTCTGGAGGCAAAGGTTTATTATATGAACCGGTGGTAGTTTTTTGACATTCATAAGTGCATGTAACATGCCTAAATTGAAGAATAAATGATTTCATTTCATTTCTCAAAAAAGAAATACGATAATAGTCATTCATAACAAAAGTAAATGTACGAATTATCAATAAACGTAGCTAACCTAACCTAACTAGTGGTTTTATTTTCTAAAAAACATACTCTTGTGGAACTACACATTGTAAATACCTATTGTTATTTTTTCCTCGTTTTTCTTTCAATTCTCTTTTGTTGTTTACCACTTACATTTACTTAAGTAGGTTAAGTAATATCATTGTAATAAGCATATTTTGGAGAAAATGACTGTCGAGTTTCTTTCGGCGTTTCTTCTCGGCAGTGGTCTCATGAGAAACGTTAGTAGTTTTTGACTTGTAAATGTGCCTTTGCGGCCTACTTGCAGAATAAAGTTCATTTATTTTATTTACGTCTCTTTCCATCTCAGTAAACCAGCAATAAGTGGAAATGAAAAAAATCATAAGCGAGCCTTGTCGAGGGTTAAACCGCTATTACATTATATTATTAAACCCAACGCGTATTTAATGTCGGTTATTAAAGTCAGCTTTTTACGCGTAAAGGAGAAATTAATTGTATTCCCTTTGCGAATATTGGTGGCTACCTCAAAATGTTTGCTGTATTTCTGTGATGTTGATGGTAGTTATTATAATAAATGTTGGGAGATATTAATAACTGCAATTGAATTACTGCTTTATAACTTGTTTATTTTACAGAAAGTGAACATATTAATGTCTGTTTCATTCTAAATCATTGTTGAGGCTTTCCACAATTAGACTATTAAAAAATCATATTTTATTTAAACTGCGGACTATCATGTGGCACTTTAATTAAGAAATCATAATTACTTACTTTACGATTATTGTCGTTTCCATCCTAGAAGGCAAAATAGAGGGAACAAGAGGAAGAGGAAGGCCCAGAATACCATATATGGCACAGATCAAGGAATGGTGCTGTAGCCACACATACCAGGAAGTGAAGACGAAGGCCCAAGATAGATTGGAATGGAGAATGCTGCAACGAAAGAGGACCAGACCCTCTTAATATTAATGATGATGATAATTGTAATTACAGTACAACGCTCTCTTGACCTAAATATGATTCGGAAAAGTTTTTAATAATGCCGGCAATTTTATTTAGTTATCAAACGATACTATTACGTCAATATTTTTTCGATCAACAGCGTTTATACACGTAATTATACAGGGTGGGATGTTTCAATATATTATTATATTTCTTAAAACGACCACCACAACCACTAGGTCTTCCCTATATTAAGGTATATATCCCAATTCCCAATGCTCAGCACTGACCCAAAACTTCTCTTCACTCTTGATAATACAATAATGGTGAACATAAGGGTGTCGAATGTTGGGATGTTTACCTTAATATTGTAAACAAGCCGTGGGTGTTGAGAACTTTTCTTACGTACCTAATTCGTGAATTAGGTACGTAAGAAAAGTTCTCATCGCATTACATATATTTTACTGTACCAAATGTCTCACTAAATGACTCTTCAAAATTATTTCACGACATCCAATTACGAATAAACATTAATAACAGTAAACCCAAACTCCATTATTCCATTTTGCCCGTCACTGGCAAATTCCGCGGCCGCCATATTGGTAATACGGTTCTAATTCCAAATTTCAAATACGGAACTAACATTGGTTCCCGCGAGACCGTTGAATAGTTCAGCTGTGTAGATGATTAATAACTAGATATTAATCAAAGCATTATTCGGGATTGGATTAAATTCCCAATGCAATGGAATAGAAACAGGGCATCCAACAAGTACGGAAATGCTAAACATATAACCGTCTCTTTCGTAATGTTTGTAAATTTTGGAAGTGAAAAGGACTTTTTGAAAGGCCTTTGAGATTTACGTGTGAAATGCTTGCTTAATAGTCAACAATTACTCTCTTTGGGTTTGGTTTTAGTAACGGTAGCGTGACATATTAGCTTGGGCTGATTTGTTGAGGCTCTGAAAGGTATGGTTTGTGTGGTAATCTGTCTAAAACGTTATTGATGGACGTTTGGTGGCTGATTAACTTGAATTACTGAAGGGTGTTTTAGGATGTGGGTGTTTGTGTGTGTTAAAATATGCACACCTGAATTGGTCATGACCAGTTATTCTATTACAAAAACAAATCTGTGATATGTATTGAATTAGTGTACAAAAATAGGATTTCGAAATAGTACCTGAACTTAATAAAAGGAATTTATAGGTAAAAATACTTCAATATAAACCTATTGCTTTAAAAGGTGGGTAACACAATAAAAACCATTTTTTCATACAAATGGTGAGACATCCAAGGGCCACTGATTTACTCGATTTATGGGTATCAGCTGTAGTTCGTTAATTACCAAAACTATCGAAAGTGATACTGCAATTAAACCTCTTTCTAAATAACAATACAAAAATATGAAGTGAAGGCCAAATATTCCAAAATCTGCATTGAAAAAAAAAAGTATCTGAAAATTATGTACATGTGAAAGTAGAATGAATGGCCCATTAACGTTTCACCACGAGAAATTAAAAAAAAACCAGGATTGTCAATTGTTGCGGTGTCTGCTTCTATCTCCCATCCCATATTTTATATTGTTGTCCTTACTAACACTGCTTGTATGTACCTATATACGTGAGCGCTTTTATGTACACAATAACAGGTTAAAATAATATTTTGTCACACAAGAAGTTATCCCTATGATTGATCTATTCCGTCTAAACTTTGAGGAATTGAGTGGAAAATGAGCAAACGACTAATCTATAGAGTGTAAATTAATATGAGAATACCGTGTAGAATAACGTTTCAATAAGTTAAGATAACAAGTCATATTAATTATAGTTAAATAACGTTATTAATTTCAATTTGTGTATTAAAATTGTAATTAAATTTTTTTGAAACAAACTGGGAGTGCCGGCCATGTATAAAATAAATGCCTATGTATGCATATACATTTATTTGTATAGTTGTTAAGAGGCCTTATAAGTTTTAAAATGTTTTGATATCAAATTATGTCCAAAGTATTGATAACACCAATAAAGTGATTAAAGGATACGACGACTTTATTAAAGTTTTAGATAGTAACACAGCCATTTTTTGATTTTATTGTGTGTGGTAGAATTTAAGCGGAAAAAAAGTTTTTAGCTTGAAAATGGTCGATTTGGAGTGATGTTTGGAACGATATTTCTTAATGAAAAATCGAAAACATACATTTGAAATTTATGACATAGGTTGCAATACTCCCGTTCTAGATAGCAACATTGAGAAAATGTCAAGATATGTCTTAATTCATATAAAAATGGTCTAAATAGAAGAGCATTTTTTAACTGATAAGGAGCCTTAAAAATAGAATATACTCAAAATCTTTTTCTTGTAGCTCTCAAAAAACCGAATCAATTTACTACATATCAAGCTGAATAATTTTGTCTAAAGTAAAAACTAAAAACGTTTAGGAACGGCACGGTTAGTCAGTTAAAAAGTTGTAGGACCAGAGTTCGTCCCAGTTATAACCTGAGCACGCTTGAGTATGAGTGGGGTTAGATGAGCGAAGTTGTGGGGTTACCCGGTCTAAAGACCCTTTACCGATTAACAAGACTTTGGAGCGCGCATTCTACTTTTTTTTATAAGCCGCGTGCCTAAACGAAGCGTGCGACTTTCGTGCGTGAATCCTACATTCTTTTACAAGCTACGTAGCTTAAATGAAATGTAAGATAAGATAAGATAAGATATCATTGATTGTCAAAACTGTGTACATAACATGTCATAAAATAATAAGTTTCAACAGTCTGCCCATTTCGGACGTACAATATTAATAAATTTAAAATAGATATAGATAAAATTAACATCACAAGAAATATTCATTTAAATCATAAAAACATTTGCAGATTAATCAGTCCTTCAGTTTTTTCTTGATTTTTGGCCTGTCTAACGACTTAATATTTTCCGGCAACTTATTGTTTATTTTAATTCCTGTAACTTATGTGCTCTTCTTGAGTATATAACTAGCAGTGGCGGAGCGTCCATACAACTCGATTCCCACCGGCTTGCCTAATTTCCAGCCAGAGGGGCTACTCCGAACTACGTATCGTGTCGTCCCTCTCACGCATATAGAGAATAACATGAGAGTGAAAGGGACGGCACGATACGAAGTTCAGATTTCGAAGTCCGGAGTACAGGCTCCAATCCAGTTCTTTTACTACAGCTCATGAAAAATAAGAAAAGCATATTATTTCCGGCTTCCCTAAGAATATTCTTGACGCGCCGCCACTGATAACTAGTAGGCCTTACTGTACACAAGTCATGTTGATATTGAGATCTTAGATTCTTCTTAAAATCGCATTTCTTTGTAAATAACTCTTTGCGTAATAAATTACAAACAAAGAGTAGGATTCAAGGACTCTCATCTAGCCCACAATCATTTAAAATATCGGCTATGGTGCACACAGGTCAAGAGGCATCAGAGATCAAAAACGTGGTCCACTAGATCACGCTGGTCAACTACAAGATGGAGAGTTCACATACACCTTTGAATGTCGCATGCAACACCTCTGGAGAAATATAAATCGTCTATTGGCTACAATGAGAGTTTAACATTAGGCGGGCCCAACGCTTGTTTACGCACGATGTGGCACAAAAAATATAAGCACCAACCTTACCACGCCTTAAGACCGCCAATATGTAGTCTTTCGTGCAATACCTGCTTCTTCTGTTTTTATTTATTTTTTTGTTCTTCTTGTGTCTTTTATTTGCACGAATAAATATTTCTGATTCTGATTCTAATAAACAGCGCAATATTAAACAACGGGAACAAATTGCCCTATTCCTAACCTTCACCAAATCAAAGTCATAAATCCGAGCAAACACAACGCAATCCTACTTATGAAGCGGGCAACTGCCATCAAAACTGCACTAGGGCGGGAACTTTTCCCATTCCGTTTTCATCGCTCTAAGATGAAATAACTTCTTGTTGTGTTTAACTGGCGTTCGTTAGACTATCTTGTGGTTGGAATCGGTTCTAGAAACAAGGGGATGATAATACGCCACCAACATATTAGGTTTCTTAATTGTTCCAGAAAAGATGCGAAATTTTGCCACCGATGAGGTATAACATTTTCGCGCTACAACAATTTCGCAAAATCTAATTAATAAATGGTTTGGTCTACCATGAGTTGATATTCAACAATTGTAATTGTAAGCTTCGACCACCTTTGCCATTGTAAAAGAACCCTGCAGGATAAATATTTTATTTTGTTGTGAACATTTTTCACTTCCGAGCCGAGCGGTTAGGTAAGCGACTTTCAACTTGTAGATCGCGGGTTCAAATCTTGGGATTAAGGTATCAAAGCAGACCCGGGCCTCCTGGCATAACCGGGAAAGCACTAGGAGGATGATAACATAAAAACCGATTTTTAAAATTCATCATCATCATCATCAGCCTGTAATCGCCCACTGCTGAGCATACGCCGCTCTTCAAGTACGCCGCTCATCCCGGTCCCTTACTAGTCTTCAGGAGTAACCCACGGTCTTTTTAATGTCGTCAACGGTGGACGACCAAAGCTTCTTTTGCCTGTAAGTGGCCACCAATCTGTTAGCATTTTTGTCCACCTGCCATCACTCTGTTTGGCAATACTGTTCGTACCTGTATATTGTAGTTTGCTGTAAAATAATACCTACAGAATAATAACTTGGCCAATTCGCGCTTAATTTGGAAACCTGGATGTAATCTGGTTTCCTACGGGACAGGCTTTGCCTAGTGTAGGAACCATGCATAACTCTGTAATTAGCGCAAACGAAATCTTTGCAGATTCTAAATGTATATTTCGGCTACTTAGAATGTAAACTAAATTAGAATATGTAAAGAAATTAAATAAATGTTTTATGTTTATGTTTTAATATCCTGCCCAACTCCACTTGGGTTTTGAAATGACTTGTCCGACGTCATTTCCAAAATTGGCCTCGGTTAATTATCAATTCTCACCAAAACCTCAAGCTGTAGGCCACGTCGTACCAAAGAGTAATCTCGCGACGCAACGAATAAATATAAGCCCATGAGTAATATTTATTACAGTCATGTAAGAGACGCACGTCGCTTATTGGTATTCAGTCCGGGGACTTCGGTCAAAACGTTCCGCCACGTAACGTTATGTTAACGTGTTTTATCATCCGAGTGAAAATATTGTCGCGAACGTAATGGAATATTGACCGAGATGAAACGTATAGGTATACGATAATATTTATGGTCTCACGTGGATTATGGAACTCTTTTTGTAGAACCTGACTGTGGCTTTATAACCCTGGCCCAAGAAAGCGATAAGAGTGCGCAGGTGGAGAGTAGCCAGGGGAAAATCTAGGGGAAACCCTACGACACGACCACGCGTGTGGTTTGTAACACTGGAATACTCTAAGAGTTTGCGCTCCAGTGAGATTGGTTGAGCGGTTTCAACCGATTCTAAGGTGTAAGTGGAATCGAGATACCGGGAGTTTTGTCGCTGCTTCACAAAAGTTAGCCTAGCTGAGATGAAAAACTCAGCGTGCGACGGTTCCGGGACGAATAGGGACTATATGTGTCATTGTTGTCGCGATCGCGCGGTGGCCGTCCCCGCCGGCGGGAATGCCGAAGTGTACGTGTCGTGTCTGAGTTGGACGTCGTAAGCGCAGCGTTCTATCCTTCGATGGACGCTGTGATTACGTTGTCCGGGTCCGTGAGAGTGTGGCCTAGAACGCGGTACAGTGCGGGCCGTAATCAGTGATCGCCGAGTTACGATAGAGAGAGGAGGGATAGGAACGTAGTCGACAGCCATCCTAACTACAGAACTCTTTGATGTGTGATTCGCTCGTGGATCCGATACGATATATAATATATATATATCCAGAATACGATGCTTTGAGAGAGGATTTTATACAATTAACCAGGGGATGAAAAAAACCCATTTAACATAGGCGTGTGGGGCATCGGGATAGGCCTTTGTAATATTTAGAGGTGTCTACAAATCTTTTCTATTTAAGTCAATCATTCAAGAGATTACAAGTAGCTGTGAAAGCCATACACATACAAAGTATGTCCGTCCCAGCAATACTACATAAATCATAATTCAAGTGTATTATATTACAACAATTTAAAACAATTTATTAAGCCGTCATCTCCCGGTGAAATGAATTTATAAATAAATAAATAAAAATAAATAAATATTTGGGGATAATCTACACAAATCAACCTAGTCCCAAACTAAGCAAAGCTTGTACTATGGGCACCAAGTGACGATATAAATACTTATATAAATAAATAGATACTTAAATACATAGAAAACATCCAAGACTCAGGAATAAATAATAGCATTCTTTTGTAATAAGCCGTGGGATCCCAGGGACGGGTAATAATAGTTTTTATATGTATGGCACTGTTCTTATAATAAATTAAATGATTTACAATACTTAAAGTAATGAGATACTGAAAAGGCTTTGGATTATACTAAGTTAGTATCAGATAAAACTTTCATTGCCTAATAATTTCAGCTTTGATACAGGGACTGGAAAAATGCTTTTAAGTAATCCTCTTACATTTAAATAAGATTTCAAAGGGCTGAGTACATTTTATGTGATTGAATGTGAATAAGATTTACTTACGGGAATACCTCTTATGTTTGATAATCAAGTTTTGGGATTTTCTTATGTTTCATTATATTATTTCTTTTTTGTTACCACTAAGTTGGTTTTGTCAATAGTA
This sequence comes from Epiblema foenella, assembly GCA_963556455.1. Lineage (NCBI taxonomy): Eukaryota > Metazoa > Arthropoda > Insecta > Lepidoptera > Tortricidae > Epiblema > Epiblema foenella. The sequence continues at coordinate 21,150,311 of OY747103.1, read as the reverse complement.
TTTCTGTGGACATCTGTCATTGGCTACTGTTTTAGTTCTTTAAGTATGGTATATTTGTATTGTATTGCTGTTGATGCCCCAAATAAAAATAAATAAATAAATTCAATATTAATCCAAAACCCTTTTTCTTTTATATTTTTATCTATGTTAAATGCCTTTCCAAATAATTCGCAGATGACTCTCAAAAATGTTGAACAATGAGATGAATGAACTCAAGTCTTAGAATCGGTGGTATGCCAAATGTACCTCTAATCTACATAGGTAGTGCCACAAGAGTTGAGGTGAATGATTACACAGCTATCATCATCATCATCATCATATCAGCCGAATGACGTCCACTGCTGTAGGCCTCCCCCAAAGTGTCATAATAACCGGTCCTGCACCACCCGCATCCAGCGGACTCCCGCGACCTTTACCAGGTCATCAGTCCACCTTGTGGGGGGCCTACCCATGCTGTGCCTTTCGGTCCGTGGTCGCACAGCTATGTGTAGTAGTGATTGCAAAAAAGTGAATGAATGAAATGAATGAGTGAATGTAGTTAATGTAGAGTAATTAACAGTCAAAAATAAATCTATCTGACCTTTATTTAGGTATTCGTTATAATCCATTTATTTAAATAAAACTAAATAGGTGTCTCTAAATATATATTTTATTAATTTATTTAGAACACAAACAGTCACATAGAGGTATCCAAATTGACAGTACATGAAATGTACCTATACAAAAGAAAACAATAGACCTGGAGGTTCATCAATAAAATATTTAAAATATTTAAATATCATGGTTAAAAATATTGTATATATATTCTATTTTGTTTGAATTCGATGTAGTTATGTAAATAATACTTAACAAAATAGTTTAAAGAAACTTTTTGGTCTATCTTGCAATTCACAGTTGAACTTGCTATCGGTACGAAAAAAGAATACTCATTTCAGAATTCCTCTGTCATTCCATGACATGTTGTGTGCGTGACCTTAGCTCTGTTAAGAACTACATGTACCTCTAGTATTAGTTTTTTTCGAAACAAAACACAAACGAACACGTTTGCGTTTAGTCTGAATTCGTATGGCAACGCGAGCAGCGCCTCTGGTGGGCAATAATTGTGGTAACATTTTTTTCCATACGGAATACATTTGTGTCTTGTTTCGAAAAAACTTATACTAGTGGTACTGAAATCATTTATTCTGTAGGCTTGTAAGGGTCTTCGTGACTAGAAGTTAGAGAAGAGCCACTGAAATGAAATGAAATGTAAAAAATATTGATAACAATTGATACACGTCGTTTGGAATATTATGTATGTCCTAATTCAAAAGAAATAGGTTTACATTATTCAATGTAATTCATATTTAAAATATGTTATAAATTATAAAATGTTATTCTTAATTGACCGAGTGAAATGAAGGTCTCTGCTTCAGCTTCGACAAAAATGCTTTCGTATGTCCGGATTTCCGTTTGTTCTCGTTTACAGGTCGCGATTCTCAACCGATTCTCGTGAAATTTCGTGAGCAATTTTTTTGTAGAGACGGTTTTTGGAAATTTCCAAAAACAATTTTTTTATCACTGATTTTGTAAGTTTCTGCGGGCGAATTTCGGTTCGTTCTCCTCTACAGGTCGCATTTCTCAATTGATTCTCGTGAAATTTTGTGAGCAGGTTCGATAAATATACAGTTTTTTTTTTGTTGCACAAGTTTTTGAAAAATTAAAAATATATTTGTGCAACGGTTTGTTCTCCTCCACAATGAATAGAGGTAAACAACAGGCGGTCTTATCGCTAAAGAGCGATTTCTTCCAGACAACCCCAAAATCGAAAAATCAAAAAGAGAAAAAAAAATCGTCATCGATCGAGAAATCGTTAGTAAAGTTTTTGAACGAGAACGTATTTAATTTAAAGTAGGGTAATTAATATGAGCGTCGACACGCCGCGTTCATTATCGGCTATCCATTACCGTTCGACCTTAAATTGATCACTTGGGCTCACTGGCCGGTCGCCACATGTCTTCACATCAATTTAAAAAATATGTCCGCTCCTGCTCCGCTAAAAGCGAACTCGCTTAGTTACCATTAGGAATTAGGCCGAGTTTTATAAAGATCATAAATAAAACTGAATTTCGGGGCATTTCATTCCTTTGTTGTCCAATTTTTTTTAATAAAAAAGCTTGTGTTTTTTAACTCAACGAGTTCTAAACAACGATACCCCAATCGATGGGGTAGGTCAAAATGTTTTTTTCGTGCCCATCTTTAGCAGCTTCCTGCGTGCGTTTCTCAAGAAATTTCCTGCCTCGCACAACCAAACTGGAAAGAACTGTCGCCTGCGGCACTTCCGGACCGATATGACCTTCAAACCTTCAAGAAAAGAGCGTATTCCCTTCTGAAAGGACGGCAACGCACTTGCGACTCCTCTGGTGTTGCAGGTGTTTATGGGCGACGGTAATTGCTTACCATCAGGCGATCCGTCTGCTCGTTTGCCCCCTATAACATAAAAAAATAGCTATTACTCTGTTGATGAATTTTTGACTAACTGTAATTTACAAGAATGATATGTGAATAATATGAAGTAAGTACTAAATAGAATAATTATTAAGAATGTTATTATTATTAGATTTTAGATATTTTGACCATGATTTTTTTTATATATTTAATTATTTTACACACTGCAATATATTTATATGTAATTAACGTTTAATTGACTTTTAAAATATTTGTACACCAGATTATGGTAAAATAAGGTAAGGACATGCTAAAAATTTGTAACACCTAATTGTACCCTTATCTATGCAAATAAATATATGATTAATGATTTATTTATTTATTTATTTATATTAGGAGAACCAACAGCAGTACAAACAATGTAACAACATGCATATTAACAGCAGAGCCAATTACAGGATCTCACAGATAGTGTATATTATACAGAACTAAAGTGCGCACTCGTACACAATTACAAACGTTATTGGAACAAGAATGTTAAAATAGAAAAAAGAAAAAAAACAAGCAATCCAAACTAATGTTAAAAAAATCCTTAAAAACATTTAACATTAAATTTTTACAATTTGTATGGCTTAGGTTCAAAGATGCTTATACTGTGAAAATTTGAAGACTGTAGCTCCAACCGCTTGGCTGTAAAACCTGTGTGACAGACGACGGAGATATGCGTGAGTGACAACAATCAGGTTCCGTCTGGGCCCTTCGGGTACGGAACTCTAAAAACCCCTGGCTCTTTCAAACCACAATTCGCTCGCCTTTGTACATATACGCCAACTGTTCTTGTAATTTTCGTTGTATTTGTCTGTTAAGTATGTGACAGGGACAGAGGGATGCGAGTGAAACCAACGGCGGTCGTTTACACACTGCTTTATTAGTGTTAAGCATTAGCTTATGTAGGGGTCGCGGCACCGTATACCGCTACAACTATGCATACACATATACAACATTGTCCTCAACTATGAAGAATTTTACATACATACATACATAAATACAATTTAGTAACTGTTAGCAGGATGATATTCTTATATATATAGTTATAGCGGGTACCCTCGCAATACAATGCAAAAACTAAGTCTAACCGCGTCACGCGTTCCAAATCACGCCGCCAAGGTCGGAACTTTTCTCATTTGGTGACCGACCGCACCGACCAACACTTTCTGTACGGACCGCAGTGCCTCTACATATATGGGGATTTAATATTGGATTAAAGTAAACGTCCCAGTGCTCGACACATTAGTGTCCAATGGATGACATCGATTAATCATCTCTGTCAACATGTTATAAGGTTGAAAGTGACATGTATTGAGTCAGTGTCGAGCACAGGGACACAGGGGTGTTTACCTTATAACAAACAGCACAGAAACTATGACTTAGACCTAAAACTTATTATTGAGGTGACACATGGTACAAGAATATACTGTTTTCTTACACAGACATTTTTTTCGCAATTAAAAGTGGACGGATTTCTCCGGTTTTGATAAATAAAGGATAAATCCAATCATTCTTTACACACTTGCGAATTTACGTTCAAACTTTCAAGGGACTAAAAACCTTTGTACTGTGTAACTAAAACTTGGATTACACCTTAAAAGAAAAAAAAATAAGACAAAAGAAACTCTTTAATCCTAGAATAGAAATTGAATTATTTATTACAAGCGACAGGCTTCGCACGGGTGCACTATTCAACGGATGTTATTATACATATAAACCTTCCTCTTCAATCACTCTATCTATTAAAAAAAACCGCATCAAAATCCGTTGCGTAGTTTTAAAGATTTAAACATACATAGGGATATAGGGACAGAGAAAGCGACTTTGTTTTATACTATGTAGTGATTAGGCAAATATCAGTTCACAATAATCCTTCATCCCTCAAATTTCGCCTGGCATACTCCTTCAATTCTATAGACCAATCCATACTAGGTAAAAATCGCAGGTACAAAATACTTGGCCGTTTCATACGTACTCAATCAGGCTGCGGTGCTCACGGTAACCCGAATGGCAGGAATTTCAGCTGTAGCTGCATTTTTTCCCATTCGCGTTCACGAAATGGCCAACGGGAACGCACATTCAAATAACATTGAGCGTTACCTTCGATGTACGAAGGCTTTTGTGGCACTGGAGTTTTGAGCTGAATTCCTAAATTGGCAGCCATATTTTCGTCAAGTGACAACAAAAATTAACTAGCAACTCTGTCATTAGGCACTCTTAAAAACCTTGTTTGTTAATACTGAAAGGAAGCTGTGATACGAGCTTCAATTGAAAAATCAATAAATCAAAATTAAACATTTATTCTGCGAATAGGCCAGAAGGGCACTTTTTGAAGTAGGTATTGGTTACTTAGGGCCGATATTTCAATCCACAGATTAAATTATCTGCCAGATAAAATTTAGCTCTGTCTTTTTCTTTCAAATAACAGTCATAAATTTAACTACCGACAGTTTTTTTGGCGATTGAAAAATGTGTGTGCTCGCATATTCACTGCGAAGATAGGTACGCAGAAAAAAAAGGAGAATTTTTTTGACGCTATACATTTTTGGCCGTTGTATGGATAGTTGGCTGACTTGGACTTTGGACGACCTGCACTATAGCAAAAAAAAATTTCGCGTCAACAAAATTCACCCTGTATATTATGATAGAACCTTATCCCAAGCCTCAATTTGTATCAAAAATTAGCTCCGCAAAGAGATAAATAGTAACTCTAATAAACATTTCAAAAAGAACTTGAAATACAAAGCCTTTCCTGAAAGGCTTTGTATTTCACGACATCACAAGGAGCTTAACGTCTTTGTGCCTTGTCGCTTTAACGTTATGTTTAAACTATTAATCCAGCTGTTATGTACCTTATACCTGGAGCCTGGAAAGTGGTCGGAACTTCTTGGAACTTTACTGGGTTATTGCTCTATGAATCTTTTACACTAAGGCTCGGTTTTATAAAATCCGTTAGACCTTATGCCGGTTTGTTATGTCAAAAAATGTACTGAGTTACTGAAATTTGATCTGACATTTGGTCTAACGGATCTTTATAAAACCCGGCCTAAGAAGACTATGAAAGAAGAAAGAAAGAAAAACATTTATTCGTGACGATACAAACATAAAATAAAGATAAATAAACGTTTTTTTTTTCTAGCCTATATAGTGTCCCACTGCTGGGCAAAGGCCTCCCCTCTTTTTCGCCACTCGTCTCGGTCGTGTGCCAGTTCCCGCATACAAAATGTATCAAGGTCGTCCCGCCATCTCCTTTTCGGTCTGCCTCTACTTCGGGAGCCATCTTGTGGGATCCATTCAGTGGCTACTTTGGGCCATCGCTCCGAGTGCATTCGACAGACATGCCCAGCCCAGTCCCACTTCAGCTTTGCGGCCTTAACACCCACATCTACGATACCAGTTTTGGAACGCAGCTCCGTATTCCTGATTCGGTCAATTATACGGACTCCAACTATGCTGCGTTCCATTGCTCGCTGGCAAACCTTGAGTTGAAATAAACGTAATTAAAAAAAAAACAAGGAATCGCTACAAAAAGGTTTCGCCTCAGTGTAATGCCGACTCAGGGAGCTGGCGCTGATCTTCCGGCGAAACCTAGGTTGTTAATGACGGTGTGTGTAGCACGCTTCGCCTAAAAATTGAACGCGACCTATTACAACTTGACACCTATGCTAGGTTTTCCACCTCGAAGACCCCGTGCTTACTTGCGGGGGGCAAAACGTCTGTGTCTAACAATTATTTATTTGAAACGAGTCTTAAAAAAAGTATTGTATGCAACGGTGTATAACTGGTCCAAAAGGCACTTCGAGGAAGCAAAACCTCGAAATGTTGGTAACTTTGATGAAATTTGGTACGAATGTTCATTGATGGCCTTGTTTTGGTCTCCCAAAAGTCCCCAGGCCAGGGGCGCTACCGCGAACAGCAAACGAAGTTTTCCCTCTCTGTCGCACTTGCAAGTTTACACATAAGTGAGACAGAGAGGGAAAACTTCGTGTGTGGTTCGCGGTAGCCCCCAGGACCTTCTAGAGCCGCCGCTATCTTGCAAAATGTACTCCGTCCGGAAGATCTTGGAATTTTGTACGAAATCTACGTATCCTATTAAAATATGATCAAGGGCAACATTGAAGCTTAGTAAATTCTGCACTAACCTGTAGTACATAACTGTGACGAGAAAACTTGTCTTTATGGAGTAAAATGCATCCACATATGAGATTTTCCGTTAATGTCTTTCCAGGGGATGTCTGAATTTGAAGCTTGCAAGAATTTCAAATCTACTCAGATTCATAAAATAGGATATGTGATATGTTAATATTAAAAGTTAACCCATCTACGGCTAAACCAAAAAGAAGGGAAATCTTTTGCCGAGGCTCACATCGCAACGCACACCACTCGACCTTTTTGCATCCTTCTTATACAACCGGTATTAGTATCACTAAAATTTACCATAAATGGCATGTGAAATTGAGAGGTATATACACCTGCAATACAGTATACTATGGTCATTAATGTCAAAATATAAATAAAAATAAAGTCAAATAAAATGTTTATAAGTCAAAATTATAAAATCAATTACATCATTTATCGATTTTAATGTCATACATTTGTTATTTTTAAAGTACCTACATTACATTTCTATTACTTATAATCTAAATACTCCTGCACACTATAGAAGCACTTTTCCACAAGCCACTTTTTGAGGGCTCGTTTGAATTTTGCCAAGGGTAGGTCTTTTATTGTGTCAGGCAGCTTGTTAAATATTTTAATACACATAATATAACTATTCTTAGCAACTAATGATAATTTTGACATTGGAATGAATAATTTATTGCGATATTGTGAGATTACCTTATTCCTACTAAATTCCCAACGAACGAATGCGACAAAGTCGTCAAGGTACTTATGAGTTATACCATTCCCCGAAATTTCCACATAGCTCAAACTCAATTAATATCCGCAATTTTCATTAAACCTTGAGTGGGATTCGGGATGGATTTGGCAATTTGTCACAAAATTTGTTTCTGACGAACGGAAACTTCAATGGAAGTTAGTAGCTCCATACGTGATCGAGCGGAGCGTGAATGGCTGCGGTGTGTGTAGTAGGCATAAAATGTAAAAAAATACGAAAAAAGTTATCCACGGCATTGCGAAACAAAGGCAAAGTGGGCAAAGTTAAACGATGCGACGGATATCGGGCCGATTTTAATCGAACAAACTGTACAATACTGTAATATTTATGGAATTTACCATATACCATGGTCAATTTGTGCAAATTGTGATAGATTGTGAGTAAAACTATTTTTAAAATGAACACCCCTCTCCTAGCAGGCTTTCAATGTGTGGGCTTCAATGCCAAACTCTCGTGACATAATGACGTATTATGAGGCGATGCGACAGGCACTTTGGGTACACTACATTTTTTACTACCTATACCTAGGAAGTCATGCGCATGGTAAAAGGTGATAGGTATTGTATTATGGGAGTTTATTGTATGGGAGCCCCTTTAAATATTTATTTTATTATGTTTTGTAGTATTTGGTTTCATGTTTTGAAACTTGATTCTTAAATGAATAGCCTCTGTTTTACCAGTTGTATGTTTTATGTTTTACGTTCTTTTTCAACCAACTGTATTTGTGTGGACATCTATAATTGGCTTTGATATTAGCTATTAAGTTTTGTATAATTTTTTTGTTGATTCCTCGAATAAATAAAAATAAAATAAAATAAATAAATAGCGGCAACAGAAATACGTGAAAAATCTGTCTTACTATCACGGTTCATGAGATAGCCTGGTGACAGATGGACGGATAGCGAAGTTTTAGTACTAGGATTCCATGCCCAAAGGGGGAAACGGGATGTTTTTATAACCAAAAAACCCGAGCGAATAATGTTTCCTGTGTAATTTTCATATTTGAAATTTATTCCATTACACTAATTATTTGAAATCCCTGTCACTGCCATCAGCATCATTAACATACCGTCAACGTGACGCCTCATTATCCGAACATAAACCACGGAATTACGATGACGCACGAGCTTATCCAATTGAAGTCTATTATGCAGCAATACAAAATGTCGAGTCGTGATTACTAATGAGGGATGTCCACCGCGCGATTGCGACAACACACACATATATATATATAGTCCCTATTCGTCCCGGTGCCAAAAAATCAAATCAAAAAAATCAAACATTTATTCTGCAAATAGGCTACAAGGGCACTTTTACATGTCAAAATATTAATTTACAATCTAAGAAAGTCTGACTATATAATAAGTAATACATTTTTCATGTCAAAATATTAATTTAGAGTTCAAGAAGGAATAATAATTTCGAGTTTACAATTATAACAAAATTAATGTCATACAGTGAAGATAAACTTGCAAAGTTATCTATTACAAATATTAAGTTAGAGATGTATAAGGTCTCAAGATTAAACAAGGAGTGAAATTAATATAATATCCCAGAGATGTACATGGTCTCTGAGCGTCAAAATTAAAATTAATTTAATATTGTTAGAGATGTATATGGTCTCTAAGTCACTGATAATAAAAACGAATCCACAACAGGATGATGTCTCTCGTCAATCCCCTATAAAAAGACACTAGTATTAACGTAGTCACTATGTCCTTGCAAGCATGAACAGACCGGACTCAACATACAGCACCCGATCACGAGTATGACGCGTATCATCATCGCCGCAAAACTTCCTGGTAAAGTCAGTCTGTCCCAAGGCGGGCCTAGCCGAGTTTCTTGATCTTTTTAGTGAACCAGCTACAAAACTCTCAGTATGCTGTAGCTCGTTTCCACTCACACCTCAGATTCGGTTGAAGCCACTCAAACAATCTCACTGGAGCGCAAACTTAGAATATTCCTCTGTTTTTAAACCACCCGCCTGGTCATGTCGGAGTTTTCCTTTGGTATGCGACTATCTTCAGCAGAGTAAAGATAGTGCGACCCATGAAAGCGTGCCATATATTATATATATTTATATACATACATATATATCTATATATTATTGTGATGTTATTAAGATAATTTTGTGTTCGAATTGTACATGTTTCTCAGTTTGCTTATTACTCTTAATCTCCACTCAATTGCTCAAAGGTTAGCTGGAAGAAATCCCTTACAGGGATAAGCTCGCCTTTGTACATATATGTCAACTGTTCTTGTAATTTATGTTATGTTTTACTCATGTACAATAAAGAATTTTACATACATACATATTGGTATGAGATTCGCTCTGGAGGGATGCCTCGCTATGGATGGCACTATATATAACTACGTACTATTAAATCATAGTCATATACATTTTAATGCATCATTAGTAGTAACTATGTTGCTATGAGCGCTCGTGGCCCAACGACGCCCGCGTACCGCGTGCGGTATGCGAGGTTAAGCAACATCGGCCTAGGTCAGTTATTGGATGGGTGGTCACTTTGAGTGGTTGTTAGCTGAGCGCTCCCGTGCTTTGGAAGACACGTTAAGCCGTTAATCCCGGCTGATATCTATGATAGCAGTCGTTAAGCCAAGTTACTTCGGGCGGTTTGAGAATTTCTAACGCTCAAGTTGTCCACTCACTTGACAAGCCTAATTCCAATAAGGTCTGGTTTCCCCTCGGGTAGGAAGGTCAGATGGCAGTCGTTTCCGTAAAAACTAGTGCCTACGCCAAATCTTGGGATTAAGTAGCGGACCCCGGGCATCCTTCAAGGTGCAACTGTAGCGGGATAACGCTAGGATGATGATGAGCAGTAGTAACTACATCAATCATGATGTTATAAGTTGTTTTTTGACCAATCGAGCGAACCGTCGCGAGCGCACTGGGGTCACCGACATAGCCTTCAAAATTGCGAGACTTAAGTGGCAGTGGGCAGGGCACATTGCTCGCAGGACTGACGGTCGATGGGGCCAGAAACTGCTTGAGTGGCGTCCACGCACCGGAAGACGAGCTGTCGGTAGGCCTCGGACAAGGTGGAGTGATGACCTGGTAAAGGTCGCGGGAATCCGGTGGAAACGAACGGCACAGGACCGGTCTAAATGGCGAGCCTTGGGGGAGGCCTATGTTCAGCAGTGGACGTCTTTCGACTGAAATGATGATGATGATGATGATGAGCGAACCGTAGGGGCTACTCCGAACCTCGATAACCGAACTTCGTATAGTGCCGTCACTCTCACTCATATAGTCAATACACGAGAGTGAAAGGAACGGCACGATACGAAGTTCGGATTACATGCTCTTCTCAGTTTCAGCTTGGATAAAAATCATTTCGTATACACGGGTGATTTCCTCTACAGGCCGCCTTTCTCAACCGATTCTCCTCAAATTTTGCGAGTAAGTAAATATAGTTTGATTACCTAAGTTTATGGAAATCACTACATAGTATAAAACAAAGTCGCTTTCTCTGCCCCTATATCCCTATATATGTTTAAATCTTTAAAATTACGCAACGGATTTTGATGCGGTTTTTTTAATAGATAGAGTGATTGAAGAGGAAGGTATATATGTATGATAACATCCATTAAATAGTGCACCCGTGCGAAGCCGGGGCGGGTCGCTAGTTATTCATAAAAGTCGAACCATGGGAGTGGAAAACGTAAAAAATATCACTCGTTTATATGAGAATACGAGCTATTAGATACTAGGCACTGTGTTATTAATGCTTAGGAAAGCATTTCGCAATTCCGCTCAAAACTTATTTTATTATTCACACCCTGCCAATTCAAAAATAAAAAGCTATAAATAAAAGCGGATCGAACGACCAGTAAAATCTATGCGGAGCCCGTTCAATAATAGTGCTTAAGTCAGTGGGATAAGATCTGTTTCGTATGCTGTATACATACGAGCCCATTAGAAACCACGTGAGTTACGCGCCCCCAGTTATCCCGAGTTATCGTAAAAAGGTGCGTTTCATTTTACGATCGTGTTTCATTCGATATCCGATACAGTACTATCGGTTTGTTTAACTAAAACTAACTTGTACGCAGATTTACTCTGCTTTTCAACAAACCGTAAGTTATCGAATTATAATAAACGGATCACTTATGCTTATGTCTTTAAGGTCAGGTGTGATTCGAAACATGTCGAACGATTCTCGACCTTAAAGACGTTAGTGACCCGTTTGTTATTTAAAACCGTAAGTTGCTGATTACATCAGTGGAAGATCAGTTAAAAATGCGCACCACATTTAGATTATTTTTGTGTGAATTGACATGTATGGCATTTTCGTAATCTACTTACAGTTACTATTGCGGCTTAATGTCGTTGATTATACTTGTATTTTTTGGATATTGAGAAATATCGTTTTAAACATCATTAAAAAACTAGTTTTTTCCGCTCAAATTCTTATCACATATATTAAAAGCAACAAAAAACGTGTATACACAGCATTACAGTCCCAACCAGCAAAAACCAGGCTTATAAAAGTCTCAAGACTAAATTTTTTTGCTCTTATATTGATTCTATATCATCAAGCCCCGATTAGGGCACCAATTATAAGAGTAAATATGCTATTATCGTTCTAATATCAGTCTTATTGAATGCTGTTCGTATTTAAAGTAATCTTGCCCAAAACTAATTTAAGCTGACTTAGGCTAATATCGCTTTTACGTAAGTACCCTATAAGCCTATAACAGTCTCAAGACTACATTAGTTTTGCTCTTACATTGATTCGCTATATCATTCCTATAACTAATACACTGTGAATTTAAAATTGCCTTTTGCCCATCGCCTCGCAAAAACTCAAGCATTCCTGACACACAGTCGCTCATCGTCACGCCAACAGATCACACTCCGGCGCTGATACCAGGAGCGAATTCAATTGGGCTACAGCTCGAAGGATCGGCAAATTTCTATGTGCCACCGTACGCGCCGTTGGTACTGATAATAGGGGCCTCACCCGCGACCTGAGGGTCATCTTTTAGATCAGGCAAAAACAGTCTCTCTACTAGTTCCCGGCAGTCTGACTCACTTCGCAGAACCCGACATGCAGAAACGAGAAAGCTAGAGTTGCGTTGCGTCTAACTTCCAAGGAGTTGAACCCCAGAGATCCTAAAACAAATTTAGTCAGATATGATGACAATGGATAGTATCCGAATATCTTTTTATCATACATTCTCAGGAATGTTTTTTGGACTTTTTCCAAGAGCGGAATATATGTCTACTGAAAAGAGTTCCAAACTAGCGCAGATGCCTTCAGCTTGGTGCTCACTCGAGCAACGTATAGAATTTTGATAGCACCCAGATCCTGAAAAACTCTGACGTTGCGGACAATGAAGTCTAATATACGAAAGTTACTAGTGGCAAGTCGCTTTGATGTGGTCGTGAAAAATTGGTCGCGTGTCAAATATATCGTCAAGATCTCTTTGAGTCAACTCTAGTCATAGGCTGAGGCCAGAATTATATTTCGCATGTATAGGAACAGAGGCACGACTGAAGGTGCTATTAAAACTAAGTTTGTTGTCCAAGACTCCACCGGAACACGGATTCAATGTCTTCCTGCAGAGATTCACAATCTGACCACTTTTTCACGCCATGAGAACTCATGCACTCACTCACGCCAAAATGACTCAGTTACTGTCTCAAATTTCAATAAAAGCATCGTATCGCATAATCAGTTGATTGAAATTGGCAACCTTAAATTTTTTGGAATAGTCCATATTATATTTTTATTGATGTAGACTTATAGAATATAGAGGTCAAAACTGTTGCCGGTTTATTTTATTAAATATCGTTTTGACTACCGCTTTAGCCTAGTTGGTAGTGACCCTGCCTTCGAAGCTGGAGGTCCTGGGTTCGAATCCCAGTCAGGGCATGTATCTGTGTGGTGAACACGAATATTTGTTCCTGAGTCTTGGATGTTTTCTATGTATTTAAGTATATATTTATCTATATAAGTATGTATATCGTCACTTGGTACCCATAGTACAAGCTTTGCTTAGTTTGGGACTAGGTTGATTTGTATAAGATTGTCCAAAAAATATATTTATTTATTTTAATATATATTTTAAGAAATATTGTTCATAGATGTAACTGTCACATTTGACATCTGTCGGCTGTTGTCAAGATGATGTTTATTTTGTTTTGTTTCACAGCAGACCAAGGCACGATCCCAATAATGCCTCCAAACTTGTGGTATGTCAAAGATTAGATTTAAAAAAAAAAATCTTAAAAACGATATATTTCTTAAAAACGATACTTAATAAAAAACCGGCAACAGTTTTGAATTCTATAGTAAGTCTACTATCAATAAAAAATATAATATGGACCAATCCAATAAACTTAAGGTTCACAATACTTTTTTCATAATAATATAATATTGGTAAGGCCTCTCGAACGAGGTGTAATGATGGTGGTAATGTAATGATGGTGAAGTAGTGTCATTGACTGCGTTCTACTGTCAAGGCGGAGGACTTCGCAAATTAGCAAGTTGTCCGTTTTGTCATACGATTCTGTTTTACGCGTAGGATAATATGGAAAAAGTGGAGGACTGAGCTCACAGCAGTCCGTCTCTATTATATGTATGTAATCTGTCATCCTACGCTTAGTAGGGGCCCGTGTTTATGAAGCAAAGTCGATTAAAGTTCGTATGAAAATCTAAGGCCAAATTTTGTCAAACGAACGCAAGCAAAAAACGACTAAGGGCTCTGACTGTAAGGTAGATCCTAGCTTACGATTATTTGTCAAAATTTGGCCTTACTGATTCGGATGTACTGTACGTATTGCATGTTTTATTGAAAATTATTCCGATCCAAGTTCTCTTTGCGAAGAACCTTGGTATAACGAAATGTGGCGTGATTTCTAAAGCCCGGAAACATGTTAGATCTTTACGTTCTGTTCTTTACGGCATGCTCAACTTTGATGTTTATCTTATCTTTTATATCTTTTAAGACTGATCTTGCGAATGTATTGTGCTCTGGCTCGTGTTATATATGCGATTTAACATGAATTCATTTCGAAAGCGTTTACGTTTACAAAGTTTCTTGGCCGTGAAACTACACGTCATTATTTGTTCAGGTAGTTTGGGGCAGAACTACATATCTTTAATGAAGAAAAATCCTTTTGATAAGAAATCCAATGTCTACATGAGTCTAAGGGTCTAAAATGAGCCACATTACCAAGAGGAAACAAAAAATAGTTCGAAGGGTAATATGGCTTTTAGACCATATTCATATACTCCATTTTTCACTTTGATTGCGAGAAAATAAATAAACCCCATAAAAATATTTAATGTAAAAATAGGCCAAGTTTACTCTCGAAACTCTTTTATCGTTAAAATAAAAATAATAAAAAAATAATAATAAGAGTTGTGAGATATTAAGCAGAACCAAGTCAGCCGTTGTTATTAATGTTTATTTGCTTACTAAATAAAATTTTGTGACTTGAAAATCACACAACTTTAATTACCTCATTCAATAATTTTTGCATACACTATGTCCTGTTATGCGATTGCCAAGTCATTAAAATTTCTTCTGTATTGGCTCTACGTAAATCTCACAACTTTTACAGTGAAAGAGTTTCGAGACTTGGCCCATTTTTACGTGAAATATTTTTTATGGGATCTCTCTCTCTCTTTTTGTAGGTAAATGTATCAATACAAATTTACAAATGCATCTAGAACTAAAAACTTTTTATAGATGCAGGAACTACAAAAGTATAACTTTGTATTGCATATAATTATATAGGATTACAAACTTACTCATGCAGTTTGTATATCTCTGAATCGGGACTGAAATTACAATATTTATAGGTTTTCTATGACTTGATAGGCTAAAATCTAATTATGTTTAAAATTATAAGCTTGTGAGTCTGCTAGAAGTACCTTAGAATTATGATGATCGGTCTGTGTGTCAGTGATAAAACTAAGGAACTTTGACGGGCAATAATTCTTAAATTACTAGTTTAAATTGAATATCGTTGAGAATGTATTTAAGTAATATTATGCCCTATATGTTCCTGAAAATTCAGGGTTCTAGCTTTAGCCAGCAGATAATTACGGGATGTTGAAAATGGCCTGACTAGCTTCGAGAGAAGGATGGTACGACCGTGCCTCTTTGTTTTGCTCGACTTGTCGGGGGCACTGCCGTGCCTCCAGATAAAGGTTAACCACCAAATATTTATAATAGATTCCACGGCGAACTTACATATAATTTGGCGGCATATTCTTTTTCTAAACTGCTTTGATATTTAAAACAGATACCGCGGTTCGCGCGCAATATTCGAGCGAAAAAAAGCTAACTGACCTTTCATTGAGCGCTTCAAAGAGTTGCTCAAACTATTTAATCACTTTTTTAATTATTGTAAAATAGGGACTACTACACACTTAATGTTTAAACTCTTTAGAGAAATAAATTCTGATTCCCGATTGGTCGATTTAAGTAAAGCTGTATTCTGGTCGGTTAATACCCAATACCAAATATTTCTGTAGCTCCAACCGGGTTGTAAAAGCTGGACGGACGCGCGAGTGACAGCAATAAGGTTCCGTTTGGACCCTTCGGACACGGAACCCTAAAAAATTTCTACAGCTCACAGAACCACTATTTTAAAGTCTAGTCGTAACCAATGATTGGTCGTAACGTATACCCTTTCTTTGCCTTTGTAGTGTAATAAATAGATATATACTGGGTATAATTTGTCGTAATACGTCGTAAAGACGAACGTAACCCCGAAATACGACTGTACAGTCAGCCAGGAAGATGGTGCACCACTTTTGAACCGTATTATATAGATAATACAGTCAAAAAGTGGTAGACCAGTTTTTGGTTGGCCTGTACAAGCGCATATTACTATCATATAACCCATTTTATTGGTTAACTCTAGTTTCAAGACCTTCATAAAGTTAGTACAGGAGTGCTACTGCGAACCACAAGTTTTCCCTCTCTGTCACCCTTATGTGCAAACTTGCAAGTGCGACAAGGAGGGAAAATTTAGAATTTCAATTCCAGTATTTAGAATTTCAATTTTATTAGAGTATAAACTCTTAAGGGGGTAATTCTACTTTTTCGTGACCAGTTTTCTATTACAAAAAAAATCTATGATATGTATTAAATTAGTGTACAAAAATAGGATTTCGAAATAGTACCTGAACCTAATAAAAGTACTTTTTAGGTAAAAATACTTATATTAACATATTGCTGTAAAAGGTGGGTAACACAGTGGTAAAAACAATTTTTCATACAAATGGCGAGACATCAAAGAACCACTGAGTTACTCGATTTATGGATAATAGTTGTAGTTGGTTAATTACCAAAACTATCGGAAGTGTTACTGCATTTAAACTTCTTTCTAAATAACAATAAAGAAATTTGAAGTGAGGGCCAAGTATTCCAAAATCTGCATAAAAAAAGTGTCTGAAAATTGTGTACATGAAAAAGTAGAATTGCCCAAGGATGTAATAGTTGATGATAGGGTGAATAAACGTTTAATTTGCTGTCAGTCCCCATACACATAGTACGCTATTTGACTTTTTTTAATGGTGCCGTTAGAAACAGTTTTTACAGACGATCAAATGTCTTTACTTATGGGACTAACTACATTTGGAGCACAATAAATAAATGAATAAATAATAAATATTAGAGGACAATCTTACACAAATACAGTACGCTAAAGAAGGCTTGTGTTATGGGTACTAGACGACGACATATTTAATAGATATAAATACTTAAATACATAGAAAACATCCAAGACTCAGAAACAAATATTCATGCTCATCACACAAATATTTGCCCTGACCGGGATTCGAACCCAGGACCGTCAGCTTCACAGGCAGGTGCACTACCTGCTAGGCTAAACCGGTCGTCAATAAAAACAATAAAGGGCAAAGGTTAGGGTGCCCTTCGACCACAGCTATGCTGTGCAGCTGTGCTGCTAGGATGTGATAGCTGTCCGTTTCCACCATTGCTACGCTATGTTAAGGGTAGGCCCATTCAGAGATCTGACGAAAATACTGAAGTTTGAGCTTCTGATGTGAAAAAATTATATATAATTCGAGAGGTTAGTGGTCAAACCCGATAAGTCGTCTAAAAGGTTTTTTGAAAATAGAACTCTGCGTAATGGATGTTAAGTTCTTATTTAAAAAAAAAAAACATTTATCTCGATTAATCGGATTTGACCACTCACCCCTCGAATTAGACTATACAAAAACAACTGTGGACTGAAAAAGAAACGATAAAAAAGAAAAATCGAACACATGTTTGAAAAATGTCTTGGTAACACTGTCCATAAATCCTAAATAGCATCGTAAAAATAATTTTCATGCTGCACATTTCGTAATTATAAACGGCAGGGATATTTTTTTTTAAATAGGGTAGCTTTTTTTATTATTCTAATGCAATAACCGGACACATGACATATTAACTGTCAAAAGTCATAAAATGTGTGCCTCCCCTGCTCTATATTCCAAATTAAGAAGTTAAAATTCTGAAAAAAAGAGAGGTGGTGTGCATTAATAATACTTTCAACGACTTGTTTTTTTCTTTTTTTCATAGGTAGTATAAATTTGTTTTTTTTTTATTATTATTATATTGTAATGAACCACCAGTATTTTGCTGTTTTGTACATGAAATACCTCGTTTAGGTATGTACCTAAGTAGTTTTTAAACATTATCGTTCACTTTTATATTAGGATTCATTGTTACCTTACATTTCATCAAACGAGCAACGACTTTATCGTCACGTCAATACATAATGTTGATCAGATACTTTTGAAACATTATGAACACGGCCGGCCCATATTTTCTTTGCAGCCCGCGTATCCTGGCCAGTATTTAATAAAGTGCTATTGAGCTGTAAAAGAGTTTACGGCCCGAGAACTCCGACCAATTAGAGAAGGAAATTTATGACTCCCTCCCACTCATAAATTGTAACATTTTAATTTAATTCTACGAGTCCAGTTACAACTCGAGAAATTCGTAAATTCGACTATGAATGTTTGGAGTTCGGAAAGTTTAGTGCGAAACTACGGCCCGTTTTTGCAATTTTAAAAGCATTACATAAAAATTTGCTGGGAAGTTATTGCGTAGTACTAAAAGAACTTACTCGTAGGTAACTCACAATGGGGGCTATCGTTTTTATGCTCACCAGTTGGCGCCACTGTCGAGTAAGGTCCAGCTGTCAAAAATTGTTGTTGATTATTATGGACATGAGAACGAAGTTTACATTTAAATCATATTCAATACCTTAAAACCGTACCGTAAAATATCGAACATACCGCATATTATTGTAGCGCAGTCCCGTTTTGTTCGGAAAAAAGGAGGAAATAAGTTTCCGAAAGACAAAACTATCTCAAAGCCCTGACAGTCATTGACCCTTAACTCATATTTGCCATAATCAAGCTCAGGTATTGCAAAATAGTCACTATATTGTTCCAATTAGATATTAATCCGCGTACCGCAACCACAAAGAGTGACATTTGACATTTCGGAGACCCCATGCTACACTAGCGCGTCTAGCGGCGAATTCATACGCGATAGCCCTCATTATAGTCTAGTGGTGGTCTTCTAGGCAAGAGTGAATAGACTATTACCAACGAGCTACATCTTAGGCCTTATCATCGCTTTCCGTCAGGCGAGACTAAGGCCAATCGCTTTTCAGTCATTCATAAAAAAAAAGTTGTATTAAAAATGCTTTTTCAAGCCCGTCAATTTTTATTTGAATTAAATAATTATATGCATTTTGTTATCATCATTATTTCACCCGAAAGACATACAATGATGTACATAGACTTCCCCCAAAACAAATCATTATCAGGGGTTGCCGGGACCTCAGGGGTTTATTGTATTTTGCATGGGGGTAAAATGATAAAATCGCCACGCTTGAAATGCGGGTTGGCGATCGCATATCCACCGTACTCCAGTGCCTTTACCATGAGTTTGCATGACCGTACTCGCTAGCGACTGCGTAAACAATTTAATGCCGATTCTTAGTTCTATTGCGTAAGCGCCAGAGGCGCTGTACTTCTGCCCATAAAAAAATTTACGCAGTCGCTAGAGAGTACGGTCATGTAAACTCATGATAAAGGCACAGAGCGGTTGCGGCCTCCTCCGGTGGACTTGTCTTGATTTGAAGTAGTTTTAGGATACATACAGGTTTCAATTTACACCGTTAAAAAATCTGTAGAATGTAATATACATTGTTATTTACACTTAAAAGGTTTTTTTACTACCGCGAAAGAAATTCCTTGCGAGATGTAGCTAAGTAAGGTAAGTAATTTAAAAAATTGAGTAGAACGCTGATTGGATTTCCGTATATTATATTGCGACGCGTTTTGGCATGTGCGTGAATGTGGCCTTACACAAGAATTAATAACGAGTTTCAGCACGTGATTTCCATTTGAACAAAAATCACCTCGTTTCTCAATTTTTTCGTGAATTTTTCCAAATGGAAAGCATGAATTTGAATATGGAATCATCAAACATTCAAAAAGTCGAAATATATCGAACTTTATTTCGAACGGGAAAGTTTCTCCGACGACTTGATTGCTTTTCATTTTTATATTGGACGACAAACATTATTTTGAAAGTGTATTTCGTTTACGTTTTCTTTTACCTTAAGTTAAAGTTTTTAGTGCAGTCAAATGTTAAAATATGTATCGAATGAATCCTCTCATAAGTTGTCATTGTCTTGGAATCGGTATGTAGTATTTTGTTCTTTGACTTGAGTTTACTGATGTCACCCAGATTTTCTCACTTGACAGGATAGGCACTGTTTTTTTTTACTAGCCTATTTGAATGTCCCACTGCTGGGCAAAGGCTTTCCATCTTTTCCTCCATTCGGCCCTTTTATTCGTTTCTCAGGTACTAATATATCGAAATATTAATTACTAATAAATAAATATTATTATGCTAACTTATAGACTACCTATTACTACTACTATTGTGTGTGTTGTTGTTTGTTATACTATTGTGTGCCCTTACAGGGTGTCATGATCTAACTTAAACCAAGATGTAACACCTATTATGTACATGACATTACAATATTAAATAAATATAATAAACGGATCACTCACGTATTTAAGGTCGAATTCCTTCGAAATTAGTCGTTACACGAATTTTAATCGGTATTGTGGATGGTCGATACTGCCCAGCTGGAGAACTGTTTTGAATACTACGTCTGTGAAGAGTGTGCACGAGACTTAAGCATTTGAAGTTGCGAGTAACCCGACATTAAATAATAATGACAATGAATAATAATATTATTTGTCTCTCCCTTAACATTTTTAATTAATTATTATGGCTGACACTATTTTATTCTTACTATTCTATAGCAGTAATATATGTAATTATATATTATATGTATGTATATTTTTATGTATGTATATTTATATATGATTTAAGTATAATAGTTGTTTTGGAATCTTTTTTTTTCTTTTTTTCTCATTGTAGAAGATATGCACCACCTACTTTTCAGCTTTATATTTCATTTCTCCACTACGCAAAGGTTTTCTGGAAGAGATCGCTCTTTAGCGATAAGACCGCCTGTTGTTATGCCTCTGTCTCCCTGTATCTTTGTTTTTTGTGTGCTATTTTATTGTGAGGTGTGCAATAAAGAGTATTTGTATTGTATTGTATTGTAATAATGAAAATGAGGGTGGAATCTCCCCCCAAAATCGAACAGCCGGGCGACCCACGCGCGAGCGCGCAGTGCAAGACGCGCGGCCGTCGCGGCTGGTTCTCATGAATAAAGCCGTGTAACGAGAAATATCGCGTTCTTTGAAACTAGTCATGAGTAAAATGTGTCACTAAAAATAAAATATTGATATAATTCATTCCTTCACTGTGAAGTATATCATTCAATTAGTTCACTACTTCAATTTAGTTCAGTAGCTCAACGGATCTATCTGGGTCAATCAACTTTTTCTTGTTGTTATTTTGTCCCGTCCTCGAGGAGACATCATTATCCGAGTTTCTTAGAAAAATGTTTATAATATGGACTTCAAGCATGCTCAAGAGATGATCCATGTCCAAATGGATTTAAGCTCATCGCTAAAACTCATGTTTGGTAGATTTAAACCCTACAAAATCACAGTTTTAATGAGTGACTCAGGAGACGTAAACATGGTAACGAGCAACAAAGAATAGTTGATTCACCCATCTACGGGTAATGATATCGGTAATTCGCGCAATTATGGCATCTATGTCGCTCTCGGAGTGAATGAATAGGAAACGATATTCATGAAGTGGTCTGACTGAAGCATTGAAGTATATGAATCCGAAATCAACTAGTGAATAAAAGAGTGACAAGAGGTGAAGTACTTCATTTGAATAATTCATTCGTGAACTACTCATGTCTGTTTGAAACGCTGTTCTGCCCAGATGAGGAAAAAATAAAGATTGATTTTTCAGTTATGATTCTTGAATATATGAATGTGTTTCTCACAATGAAATGAAATGAAAATAATTTATTCCAGAACAAGTCCATAGATAGATAGCATTATAAAATAAAAATAAAAAATGACATTGAATTGAATTAAATAATAGCCGAAACATGATTGCTTAATATTTTCTCGATAGAATAAACATCCTGAGTCTTTTTTTTTTTTATCAGCCTACTAAAACAACTAATTATTAAACGACACAATTAAGTTAAAAAATGGTATTTGACTTCATCAAAACTCTGTCAATAGGAAAAATAAAAGTTGCAGACAGTTATATATAAAAAACCAGTCCAGAAGAGTGTTGCATCCCGTTTTGTCGTGCGCTAAAGACATAAGCTTGTCTCTGTCACGGGAGGTGTGACTGACCGAATCGAGGCACTCCCTACCCGTCGCCTACCGCTCCCGGGGATCCCCGGGCTAATTACAAATAATGCTAATGTTTATTTTTTTCGCTGGGAGACCACGGCTTAAGGGCCACGTATTTGTCCGAAACATGTTGAGCTATATTCGACTTTAAACAAGTTACTCGTTTGTTATATTTCAAGTACTGTTAGTACGTATATTTCATTTGCACAGTAGTAATATTAAGCGCAAAAGCGGGGAAATATTGTCTTCTCGAAGATCTCATGGTTCGAAAAATTGCCATACGATAAATAAATAAATGTATTCGTATCGCCACGCTCACGCGCATCCCTTACCATATTTATGTATAAAATCAAAATCAATATTTATCCTGCAAATAGGCCACACGGACACTTTAACATGAAAAAATATTATATTACAATTTAAGAAAGTCTGACTATAATAATACATTTTTCATGTCACATTTTGACATTTTAATTTACAGTTCAAGAAAATAATTTCGAGTTTACAATTATAACAAAATTAATAATATCATACAGTGAAGATAAACTTGCAAAGTTATACATTACAAATATTACAACATCAGTAAAGTTAGAGATGTATAAGGTCTCAAGATTAAACAAGGAGTATAATGAAATTAATATAATATCCCAGAGATGTTAAATGGTCTCTGAGCGTCAAAATTAAGATTAATTTAATATTGCTAGAGATGTATATGGTCTCTAAGTCACTGATAATAAAAACGTATCCAAAACAGGATGATGTCTCTCGTCAATCCCCTATAAAAAGACACTAGTATTAAAGTAGTCACTATGTCCTTGCAAGCATGAACAGACCGGACTCCACAAACAGCACCCGATCACAAGTATGACGCGTATCTCAGTTGACACGGGTTGTTGCACCGGTCATGTTCGGCAGAACTTTATGGAAGGGCGGTATTTTCCGGCACAAGCATTGCTATGCTTAGTGGAAGGTGCCAACCCTTGACTCTATTCAACACATAATATGTAAAAACCTACTAAACTATTTCGTTTTGTATTAAAAACAGTCGTCTCAGTAACCCGGTGCGGTACACTCGTGTCGAAACGTCAGTGACAAATGTATTTTTTTTTTATTTATTCATATTAAAAGAGAAAAAATAACAATACAAATTTAGTAGTCGTGTGTTTAAGGTTTATGCGTGACGCGAATGTATCGCACCGCTCACAACAATAACATTATACGTACTAAGTAGGCGATTAAAGTATGTACTACATCAATATCTCAAATATTTCAATTAGTATGTGTACAAAGCGCGAGTACTCATATTATTGTAAGCGTAGGCGTACAGTAAATATGTGATACTGACTTGACCGACAATTGACACTGACAGCTGTCAATTTTCTGCTATACATGTTGCAACATTTTTTATTTCATTATGTCAGAAAGCAAAGCAAAAAACATTAAATTTTAATCAAACAAATCATATGACGTCTACATTGCATATTGAAAGAGTATAACATTTTATTTTTATAACCGTAGATTGGTAAATGCCTTCTTAATTTAGTCACTAAATCCAACTGATCATTATATCAAATTAGTCTCATAGATAGATGAAGCCCAAGCTGCTTAAACCCAACGAGGCTTATACGCAGTTATAGCAAGTTATGTCTTCATTTCACGGCCCATGGCCCTTAGATATTTGATGTTTATGCCTGGCATTACGAGGACGGTCAACAAATTAACAGGGTACCTTGAGTTGGGTACGTAAGACTTGTGTGGATGTTATAAGCTGATATTTTGGTGACTGATATGTGAAAAACAGTTTGCAAACATTTCATTGATACATTCAACTGCCCAGAATTTTTATTTTATAGACTAATTGTACTTTGGAGAGTGTGCTCAAGAGCTCCATGAGCACATACCGCCTTCCCCCTTCTTCCATCGGACATCCAGACGTACGGCTGGATACCATCCTTGCTTGGCCGAAATTTCTCTTATTCGAACCAAGCGCTTTGCATCATCTTTTATAATGCGCACTTCTTTTGGAATTCTCTGCCGGCGTTTGTGTTTCCGAGCTCATATAACTTAAACCTTTTTAAGGCACGAGTGAATAGGCACCTTCTGGGTGAGTTCGCTTCATCGTCGGCCTCATCTTTGCCCCCTGGCTAGATGCTGGCCATGAGCGATCCCATTTTTAATAAAAAATAAAATAAAAAATAAAACACAAGAGGTCGCAGTTTTAACCTAACCTAACCTGATTTACTGGTAGACCTTGCTTATACACAATGGCATTTTGGCTGCACTTAGAAAGTTAGCGATATCAGAAAAAAAAGTTTCTATGAAACTACAGATACTTCCCTTTCCCTGCCTATTTTTGTGAATACCCGTGTGTGTCTTCTTGTCCATGTAACTACAATATGAAATGTATATATTCGTGCATCTTCTGTAATTTTAAAGAAGTAAATTCTTCAAAATGTTAATTATAATCAGGAAGCACTCATATTGTAAGCGTAGGCGTGTGACACTGACTTGACTGACAGTTGACACTGACAGCTATCAATTTTCTGCTATACTACTGACTCTGTGCCGATAATATCTATTTCCTATCTTCATTTCATTAATGGTCTGAATGGCGAGCCTTGGGGGAGGCCTATGTTCAGCAGTGGACGTCTTTCGACTGAAATGATGATGATGATGATGAAATTCTTCAAAAAGTTTTATTTTGTGGAAGTATCCACTGTGACCTGTCCCCGATTACGACACAAAGCAGTCTAGTTTAACTCCTTCCAGTTATTGTCGGCGCCGGCGTTTAGATTAATTTATACCGACACTACGAGATAATATTAATACCGCGCCAGCTTAGAGTACCAGAATACCTACTTGGGTGAAATGAGTGCCACTAAACATAGCATACAACGATATCTACTTATCATACGACGGAGAATTTCTTTGAATGAGCATATTTTAGACTGAGTGTAATTTACTTTTCATATTAACTTGTATTTTTTTTTTGACTACGCTTTATTTGGCTTCTGTGATGCAGTATATAGAGTGCTAATCACCATTTGTTCTTTGCTCATGTGTTGTTACTGTTGCGAACCTGTGGCTTTTTGTATGATATAGCAAAAATTAATGTATTGATAGCAGCTGTTGATTCTCCGAATAAATAAATAAATATTAACTGTAAAATACTAATCTAGTGTCACTTTGACTACCTGATATTGTCACCGTGATTCCCTATTTCCGTCCCTTAGGGAATGATTAACGCTATATCTATCTTTTTTGACCATTTTAGTATGGTTTTAGTCGAATAAACTTACATAAACAAATTCTATCATAACTAACATTTTGGGGTCCATCCGCAGGCAGAACTTTTATATGGAGTGTTTTTTGTAATTGGTTTTGTTTGTTTATTGTAGTTGTAAGTAGTAAATATGATAAATTTTCAGTATTATATAACCATAAAGAGTATGTGTATTGTATTGTATATCCAATTTATAAGAAAAAATAAAAAAATATCTCATAACTAAAAAGTTCAAAATGGTGGTCAGTTTTGTAATATGACCTTGAATTCATACTTCGCCCCACTGGACTTGAATACTTAGAGAAAATCAAAGACAGAGAAAAAAATATTCAAAACATCCGGGAGGCAAAAAAAATACAGGCTAGTCATACAAATATTTACCCTTACCGGAACTCAAACCCACCATTAGGTCCACTAACCACTAGGCTAACCAATGAAACTAGTCGTCGAAATCATAATTCATATTCATTTATTCATAGGTCTATTACAATTAGTACCTATATCAGAATATATACAATCAACATTGTAGAACAAGATTAAAATGTAAAATTTATACAATAATTTTTAAGAAAAAAAACCGACTTCAATTGGGGAGGCCGGTGAAAGATTATTACACTTAGATGGTGAACTCTTCCATACAATGATAGAATAGTAGTTTATGCAACTGGTATACAATGAGCGGAATTGCCTTATTACGTAAAGTTGCATACATTACTTTATCTACACACATATTATAAGTACTCTTAGATGGGGTTCAGAAGCCGACCTGCATTGCTAGCAGTGCTACCGATTACATATTTTTATAGATGCTTTATAATCAGAAAACCTTATCCCTGAATTATTTAAAATAGAGTATAACAGTTTTAAATTTGAAAAAAAAAAAAATTACATCAAATTCAAAATAAATGTAAAATTTGAAATCCTTGGCCCCGAATTAGTTGAAATTGAGTATAATGACGATATCCGCAAAACATTTTTTTTTTTTACTTAAAGTTCCAAATAAATCATCCTGATCATCATCAGCAGTTCCACTTCATCAAATGTCACGTATTTCAATGTAAGTGCTTGATTTGTTTATGAAAATACTACAATCACTATATGTATGCCTTTAACATTTGAGGAGTTCCCTGGATACCTCATGGATGCCATCATCAGAACTGGAGCTTGACAAATGATTATTTTGAAAATCTAACTTGCTTAACAAACACAGCAAAGAGGACAATTCGCCAAACGTGAACTATGCGTCGTTGAAGAGTTCCGTTCTGATCATCATCAGCAGTTCCACTTCATCAAATGTCAGTTATTTAAATGTAAATGCTTGATTAGTTGATGAAAATACTAAAATCACTATATGTGTGCCTTTCACATTTGAGGAGTTCCCTCGATTTCTCATGGATCCCATCATCGGAACTCGACCATGACAAAAATTCGTTGTGAAAATAGAACTTGCTTAACTAATACAGTTAGAAGGAAAAATCGCCAAACGTGAACTTTTCATCGTTGAAGAGTTCTGTTCTGATCATCATCAGCAGTTCCACTTCATCAAATATCACATTTTTGTATGAAAATGCTTGATTTGTTGATAAAAACATAAAAATCACTATATGTTTGCCTTTAAGATTTGAGGAGTTCCCTCGATTCCTCATGGATTCCATCATCAGAACTGCGTTTTGACCAAAACGGGACCAACTTGGATATATATACTTACAATCAAAAAAAGAATTTCCAAAATCGGTTCAGACATGACGGAGTTATGGAGTAACAAACATAAAAAAAAAACAAAAAAAACAAAAAAAACATACAACCGAATTGAGAACCTCCTCTTTTGAAATCTTGAAGTCGGTTAAAAATAAAAATTACTAATAAAGTAATTTCTCGTAGTCAATAAAATTGCGTCAATTGTTTCTAGTTTAACTCGCGTATTGATACTGTGAGTGTAGTGTGTGGTGACCGTAATCGAGTTTCAAGTGATAAGGCGGACGGTGGTAGTGACGGTGACACTGTGCGAAAAAAGCGAACCAGGAAGAGGGTAGATCGCTATGGTGTGTGGGTAGACCACAACTAAAACTCGCAGCACGTCAGTTAATCCTTGATAATGGCGCTTACAACAGTTCCGTAATATTGGGAACTCAAAAATACAAATATACATGGTAAATATCCCGTTTCAAATCGTAATTCTGATGTTTATAAAATTGGTTAACACTGTAAAAAGTGTGTTCGATAAGCCATAGTTTGCTGCGATTTGCACTGGCCAGTGACGCGGCATCCGGATTTGAAGCTAAAAAATCTAGATTTAAATATCGACTGAAAAAGTACCTCATGGATGCCCTATAAAGGTTAAATCCACTCTCTATGGATCACCCATGATATTAGCTACTAACACCTACAATATTATTATTATTTTTAATTTTATACTGGAATTCCTTTAAATGTAATTTTATTGTGACAGTTTGACATAATTTGTAAATCAATCGTACCTTGACATTTTTATCATTGTCAATCATTGTTTCTGACTTATAATGTATATGATCCATTGCAAATAAATGAGTATGAGTATGAGTACCTAACTTATTACCTAATACTTAAGTATTATCTGTTACCTAATTATTACCTATTGTTTCGATACTGATATTCGACTCCAGTCAAACTTATAAATAGTTTTGTGGAGCGATATATTATAATATATTTTGTACTTAATGATTAATAAATATCTGTTTAGCCCAATGGTTGGCTGGTAGAGAATGCCATTTGGCATTAAGACCGCCATTTGTACAATTTGTGTATTTTGTGCAATATAGTTTAAAAAAAAAATTATAAAAAAAATAAAAAAAATCGTGCTGGCAGTTGGTAATAGTATACCGACTAAGCTTCACCAGACTAAGCTGTGCTGCTCTGCCATTATTCCCTTCCTAATTTATATCTTGAGAGTTCATAAAGAGATCGCTATCGTCGGGAGATTGTTTTCTCGATTGCTTATTAGCAGAAGGTGTCTGCTTAGTAAATATTTTAGCTCAAACTGGTATCTTAATGTTGATGGCCTTAGAGATCTCATTTGCGTTAGACTGTACGGTACGGTGGTAATTTTAATAGACTTTAATATTACTAGTCGGGGGTTACAAATACAACACAAATACTCTTTATTGCACATCTCACACAAATTAATCAGCTACACACAGTCAAAACAACAACAGTATACAGGTAGAGGTAGACAACAGGCGGGTTTTATCGCTAAAGAGCGATCTCTTCCAGATAACCGAAGCGGAAAAAATAACAAATTAAGCAGTGGATGGTGCAGAAATTATTTTGAAACAGATTTATATCTGGTCGGGGGTTGTTTATTTTATTTATTTGGAGAACTAACAGATACTATCATTACATTATTTTTTGTCATATTATACACATTGTTATTAAAATGTGTTATCAAAAAGTTAACATGATTATTATAAAATTAATAAGCGAATAGAGATAATACGAGATACGAGAGACCACTTTGGCTTAGTTGGCCAGCCTTGCATACATACTCGTAATCGTTTGTCCAGGGTTCGAATCGCGGTCTGGGAAATCATTCGTATGATAAATCGATACGGCTTATGTTAAGAGATCAAACGACGCTAAATTTAGTAGATACAAATACTTAAATACATAGAAAATATACAACAAATATTCATGAACTAAAATATTATACTAATTTTAGCAATGAAAGACATAAAATCGATAATTAGCAAAATTTAATTGCTGTTACAACAAATATACAAAGAATCTAAAATGGACACAGAGCAACATTTTACACGCCTAACGAATTCTAGAACTAACTGTCAAATCTACCGATTCCCGCGCGAACTGACAGCGGTTGTCAGTCGGGATATTTAAGGCGTTATAAACATTCGAATCCAATACTAAAATAACTCCCAAACACACAATATCTTATTTGTAACTTACAACATCATAGCTATACGATCCATTTTTGTTACTAACTTTGATTTTTATTTGTATTTTTTACCCACGACGGAACGGAGAAGGTATATGCGTTTAGGGTGAGAGGTTGTTTGTTTGTTTGTTTGTTTGTTTGTGTGTGCACATCAATATCTTCAAAACGGCTTGACCGATTTAGAAGCGGTTTTCGGCAATAGATTTGTAGTTTAGTCGGGACGAATTTAGCTGGGTGTTATGATGATAACTCACCAGGGGGCGCTGCAGTAAACATTTTTCACCATACATCCGTCGTGGGTTTTGCAAAATTTTTAATTTTGTTTTTTAAATTCTAATTTATCATGGTTTGGGTCACAACATGGTTACTGATAGAAAGAAAGAAACATTTATTCACAACCACAAAAGACACAGCACATATTGCAAAAAAAAACAACAGAAGAAATACAAACCACATAACACGTATGTCCCCGCGGCAGTGAAACGGACACTGGCTCAGCATTATGCTGAGCTGTCAGACACCTACAGCGCTGATTCTCAGCCAGTACCGTCGGTAACTCACGGACCGCCATACAATAAATAATAACAAAAAAGAAAGAAATCTGACTGCAATAAAAAAATAACACATGAATAAGACAAATAGAAAAAATATATACTATCCACTTACTACTTACATACAGATTAAGTAGGTTTAAAAAGTTAAAATTGTAATAAAATACGTTTTAATATCACTTATATGTCAAATTAAGACAAGATTAGAATTAAAGAAAAAAAATGATTGGCGCCGGTGGCAAACAAGCTTACGGTCCACCCGATGGTAAGCGGCCACCGCAGCCTACAGACGCCCGCAACTCCAAAGGAATCACGTACGCGTTGCCAACCCTTTATATTACCCTTTATTAAGTATAAATAAAACCTGTACAAATAGACTAAGGCTTGGTTTTATAAAGATTTGTGATACTGATTTTGTACTGTACTGTGTCGTTTAATTAGGTGTGTAATAAAGAGTATTTGGATTGTTTTGTATTGTAAGATTGTAGTAACTCACTACATTCTTACCGACAAAATTTCTAACTGATCTTTATAAAACCGAACCTAAGAGAGTAAAATATATGTTTTTTTTTTGTTCAGAACACATGCATTCAAAGACAAAAAGATAGTGGTAAGTTACAAATATATCTAAATATATAAAAGAAGAAACTGACTGACTGACTGACTGACTGATCTATCAACGCACAGCCCAAACCGCTGCTTCTAGAGATTCCAAATTTGGCACGTAGGTTCCTTATAAGGTCTAGGGGTGCACTAAGAAAGGATTTTTCAAAATTCACCCCCTAAAGGGGTGAAACGGGGGTCCAAAGTTTGTATGAAAAACCGTATTTATTAAAGTGAGATAATAATATAATAATAATAATAATACATGAAACTTTGTAAATAGAGTCTGTGTTTAAATATATTAATGGCGTATTTCAGCGTTTTGCTAAATTGCTCCACTAAAGGGGTGAAAAGGGGGTTCAAAGTTTGTACGGGGAGAAAATCTTTTTTAAAGTGAGATATTTGAAACTTCGTACATAGACTCTATGTTTAAATACAACAAAACATATTTAAGCGTTTTTTGAAATTGCTCCCCTAAAGGGTTCAAAAGGGGGTTCCAAGTTTGTACGGAGAGCAAATCTTTTTTGAAGTGAGAGATTTAAAACTTCGTACATAGACTCTATGTTTAAATACAACAAAACATATTTAAGCGTTTTTTGGAATTGCTCCCCTAAAGGGTTCAAAAGGGGGTTCCAAGTTTGTACGGAGAGCAAATCTTTTTTGAAGTGAGAGATTTAAAACTTCGTATATAGACCCTTTGTTTAAATACAACAAAACATGTTTCAGCGTTTTTCGAAATTGCTCCCTTTAAGGGATGAAAAAACGGTTCCAAGTTTGAGCGGGGAGCAAATTTTTCCTTTTCTTAAAAATCGATATGGGTGTCATTTTCGAGATTCCTCGGGGTGCCGATTACGAAAATGACATTCATTTTCAAATTAAAGATGGCGGACATTTATTTTTCTTAAAAATCAATATGGGTGTCATTTTCGAGGTTCCTCTGGGTGCCGATTACGAAAATGACACTCATTTTCAGATCAAAGATGGCTAAATATATAAAAGAAGAAACTGACTGACTGACTGACTGACTGACTGACTGACTGACTGACTGATCTATCAACGCACAGCCCAAACCGCTGCTTCTAGAGATTCCAAATTTGGCACGTAGGTTCCTTATAAGGTCTAAGGGTGCACTAAGAAAGGATTTTTCAAAATTCAACCCCTAAAGGGATGAAACGGGGGTCCAAAGATTGTATGAAAAACCGGATTTATTAAAGTGAGAGACATGAAACTTTGTATATAGAGTCTGTGTTTAAATATATTAATGCCGTATTTCAGCGTTTTTCTAAATTGCTCCACTAAAGGGGTGAAAAGGGGGTTCAAAGTTTGTACGGGGAGAAAATCTTTTTTAAAGTGAGATATCTGAAACTTCGTATATAGACTCTCTGTTTAAATACAACAAAACATATGTAAGCGTCTTTCGAAATTGCTCCCCTAAAAGGGTGAAAAGGGGGTTTCAAGTATGTACGGGGAGCAAATCTTTTTTGAAGTGAGAGATTTAAAACTTCGTACATAGACTCTATGTTTAAATACAACAAAACATATTTAAGCGTTTTTCGAAATTGCTCCCCTAAAGGGTTCAAAAGGGGGTTCCAAGTTTGTACGGAGAGCAAACCTTTTTTGAAGTGAGAGATTTAAAACTTTGTACGTAGACTCTGTTTAAATACAACAAAACACATTTAAGCATTTTTTGAAATTGCTCCCCTAAAGGGTTCAAAAGGAGGTTCCAAGTTTGTACGGAGAACAAATCTTTTTTGAAGTGAGAGATTTAAAATTTCGTATATAGACTCTTTGTTTAAATACAACAAAACATGTTTCAGAGTTTTTCGAAATTGCTCCCTTTAAGGGGTGAAAAGAGGGTTCCAAGTTTGAGCGGGGAGCAAATTTTTCCTTTTCTTAAAAATCGATATGGGTGTCATTTTCGAAATTCCTCGGGGTGCCGATTACGAAAATGACATTCATTTACAAATTAAAGATGGTGGACATTTATTTTTCTTAAAAATCAATATTGGTGTCATTTTCGAGGTTCCTCTGGGTGCAAATTACAAAAATGACATCCATTTTCAAATCCAAGATGGCGGATATTTTATTTTTCTTAAAAATCAATATAGGTGTCATTTTCGAGGTTCCTCTGGGTGCCGATTACGAAAATGACATTCATTTTCAAATTAAAGATGGCGGACATTGATTTTTCTTAAAAATCAATATGGGTGTCGTCTTCGAGGTTCCTCGTGGTGCCGATTACGAAAATGGCATGCATTTTCAAATGAAAGATGGCGGAGATTTATTTTTCTTAAAAATCAATATGGGTGTCATCTTCGTGGTTCCTCGGGGTGCAAATTACAAAAATGACATCCATTTTCAAATCCAAGATGGCGGACATTATTTTTTCTTAAAAATCAATATGGGTGTCATTTTCGAGGTTCCTCTGGGTGCCGATTACGAAAATGATACTCATTTTCAGATCAAAGATGGCGGATATTTGTATTTATAAAAATCGATATGGGTGTCGTCTTCGAGGTTCCTCGTCGTGCCGATAACGAAAATGGCATGTATTTTCAAATCAAAGATGGCGGAGATTTATTTTTCTTAAAAATCAATATGGGTGTCATCTTCGAGGTTCCTCGGGGTGCAGATTACAAAAATGACATCCATTTTCAAATCCAAGATGGCGGACATTTATTTTTCTTAAAAATTGATATGCGTGTCATCTCCGAGGTTCCTCGGGGTGCGGATTACGAAAATGACATGCATTTTCAAATCCAAGATGGAGAAAATTAATTTATCTTAAAAATTTATATAGGTGTCGTCTTTATGGTTCCACGGGGTGCCGATTACGGAAATGACATCCATACGTATCTACATACATACATACAAACATACGGATCAAACTGAGAACCTCCTTTTTTGTAGGCGGTTAAAAATTACTTTTATTACGCGGGCGAAGCCGCGGGTAAAAGCTAGTATAAAGTATGTGTAAGTATGTGATAGTGGTAAGTTACAAATATATGTGTAAGTAATGTTTCCATTTATGAACCTGGAGGTTCATAAATGGAAACATTAAGCAAAAGTATACAAATGCTTAGCGAATAATAAAGTAAAATGGGTAGAATACAAATATTTTTATCGATAACAATTTGGATCTCATACGTTTTTTTAAAACATAAAAGGAGTGTATAAATCTTATTATTATTAACTCTCCAGCCTAATCAAAAGCACAAAAACTTAGATTATTAATCCACTTTTTGCTACTTTCACATACAAATTCATTGTAAAAAAAACCTCTGGAATGGTATTTTTCCTGGCCCACCCTCGTAATGGCAGGAAGCGCCGAAAACAAATCCATTTGACAAAAAAGGTCCATTACCGGAGATTTATTCAATAATTCAGTAACAAATGAATTATTGTGCCAGCATTACGGCCTGTGAACGCGTGGAGACAGGTTTTACAGGTGGACGGGGTGGGCTACGGACGATGTTTGTTATTTTATCGAAAATAATGTAATTACCGCACTGTTTGCGATTCAATTTATGCATACAAAAAGAGAGAGAGAGAGAACTAACTGGGCTACCATAACGATCCGAAACGAGCCATGACCTTTGCTTAGTCTTCCCCAATTTCGCACAGGTCTCAAGTACTCTTGACAAAGATGTCTTGACGCATTTTGACACCCCATAAGAATTGTCATAAAAAAACAGAACTAACGTATTGAATCGTGATAATCTCTGATTTAAAACAAAAACATCGTCAAATAAATCTCTCGGTCCTGGGTTCGAATCCCGGTCAGGGCAAACATCTGTGTGATGAGCATGAATATTTGTTTCTGAGTCTTGGATGTTTTCTATGTATTTAAGTATTTATATCTATTAAATATATCGTCGTCTAGTACCCATAACACAAGCCTTCTTGAGCTTACTGTGGGGCTAGTTCGATTTGTGTAAGATTGTACTCTAATATTTATTATTATTATTATTCTCTTTATTTTCTTTAAGACTTAGGCTAGATTTTTATAATAATTATATAAAAAGTAAAATATAAATCAATATTTACAAAACATAAAATCATTATAAAAACCTAACCTAGTGTGCCGCCGGCAGCGAGGCAGGGCCTAAGCTTCCGGTGGTTAGGGCGACAGAGAGAGGAACCTCCTGACTATCCGCGCCGTGTCCAGGAGTACCGCCTTCTGTATCTGACCCTTGACCCAGCCATCTAGCGAGAGTCTCTTGAGGTGTTGGTCGAGACTCTTCGCTATTAGACCGTTCGCAGAGACGACTATCGGGACAATGATCGTTGAATCAACATCCCACATCGCGGTCACCTCGTGTGCCAAGTCTAGGTACTTGCTGACTTTGTCCTTCTCGGCCTTCACGAGGTTCTCGTCATGGGGGATGGTGATGTCAACGAGCACTGCCTGGCGCTTCGATCGATCTGTCAGCACGATATCAGGTTTATTGGCCACAATAGCCCTGTCCGTGATGACAGATCGATCCCAATAGAGCGTGGCACGACCATTTTCGAGAACTGGTGCAGGTGTATACTTATAGTACGGCACTTCGAAGTCCACAAGACCGTATAAAAGAGCAAGTTGCTGGTGAATGATCCTGGCTACTAAGTTATGTCTGTGCAAGTACTCGCCGTTAGCAAGATGACCACAACCGGAAATGATATGCCTGAGTGATTCTCAGAGACGGCGGCATGCCCGACAAATGTCGACCGTACCGTCCTTCAGGATATACTTCCGGTAGTTGTTCGTCATGATAACTTCGTCCGCAATTGCACAGACAAAACCTTCGGTCTCCCCGAAGAGATCCCCGAAACGTAGCCAGTTCACCGACGCGAGCAGGTCTACGTCGGGCCCTGTGAGGGCCCTGTAGAACCGCCCGTGTAGCTCCTTACTCTTCCATACCGCCTTGCGTTCCTCGGTGCTCCATACTTTAAGTCTGCGCCAGTTCTCCTTTGCCATGGAAAGCGGGGTGAAAGATGCGTCTACTGCTACTACGTCCCGATGCATCCCACACTCGCTGTTAAGGAAATAATCCCTGAGACTGCACACCTCACGGTTGTGGAAGTCTTTGGCATTTAGAAAGCCGCGACCTCCACACTTCCGTGGGATGTACCTACAGTCTCATAACAGACGAGCGTGGGTGTAGCATGCGGTGCGCAGTGAGCAGTACACGCACCCTTCGGTCCAGGGCATCCAGCTCAGTCTGAGTCCATCTTAGTATGCCAAAGGAGTATGTGAGCAAGGGCATCACCCAGGCGTTGAAGGCGCGCACCTTGTTGCCGCCCGACAAAAGACTTTTAAGCACTTTTGTCAGGCGACAGAAGAAGCGTTCCTTCAACGCCCGCTTTACGCCCTCACCCTCAATACCCAAAGACTGTGACATACCAAGATATTTATAGGTTTCTGCTTCGGAGAGAGATCTGAGGGACATTGCCTCAGAAAGTTGTAAATTTGACGAATTTACAACTTTCCCCCGCTGTACATGCATGACCGCACACTTATCTACACCAAATTCCATTCTGATGGCGCTACTGAAAGCTTCTGTCGTTTTAGTAGCTCCAACAAGTCCTGTCTATTTGGTGCAAACAGCTTAAGGTCATCCATGTAGAGAAGATGAGAAATGACCTCACCTCCTCTCCGGAGCTGACAACCTAGCCCTGAATCCTTCAGCAAAGTGCTGAGCGGATTCAAAGCTAGGCAGAACCATAAGGGACTCAGACTGTCACCCTGGAAGATACCTCGCTCAATCCTGATAGAGTCCTGCGAACCAGAAGGGCCCCCTCCCCCTCCCGGTTGACGAAGGACTGTGATCCACTGCCCCATGCAAGCACTTAAGAAGGATCTCAAAGCTGCATCAATTTTATACAGCTCTAAGATCCTCCTCAGCCATGAATGAGGTACTGAATCATAGACCTTCTTATAGTCAATCCAGGCGGCCGAGAGGGTCCCTCTGTTATTATTTATTTATTATTATTTATTATTATAAATGTTCAATAATTAATTTCTTGATACCTGGAAACCTTTTGCATGTCTAGTAAAATATAGAATCAGACCTTAAGGGTGGGTTGCACCAAACCGTCTGTAAACGTCAGCGGTGTTGGTTAAAATCTGATTATATGGATAGTTTGACAAGTTGCTATGGGAGGACAGCTGCCGGCGCCATATTTGACGATGCCGATGACCGGCCTGTGATCGTATGTTGGTGCAACCGAACTAAGCATTTATAAATTACATATGTTATATACAGTATTCTCTGACATGCAAAAGCATTTGGATAATAAATGATTTCATTTCATTTCTTCAACTACTCTGTTAGAAGACGTTTTCTTGCCGTGCCAATACCAAGACCTTTCGTCGTTACAACACTTAACCCCATTATTCATAAACGTCTATCAAACCTATATTAGTTAACTGGCCGCTAAAGTTCGTTTGTCCTTATCTGTCACTTTGACACATGTGCTTGTGAGACAGTGACAACAGAAATTTTAGTTAGCAGAGGTTTGTTAAGTTTTATGAATAAGGGTGTAAGTCGTTAAAGAAATGCTGCCATGTACAACACACTGCTATTAATTCACTAAGACTCCGCTCAAATAATAACATTTTAGTTCCAAGTGAGCGCTTCCATATTAAAACAGCCTAGATGTTCTAATTTTACACACTCATACGCCGTTATACTGGACTAGACTAAGTTTTTGTGAGCAAACAAAACACCTTACGGAGTCGCGAATTTTAATGAAGGTAAGGCGAGCGGGACAATTAAAAGTTTTAGATAATTCAGTTGTACGTCTGCAGTGTGGCACAGGCTTTGTTAAAGCAGTAAGACTAAATACTTTACTTTTAAACCTTATTTACGCATATATATATATATATATATATATATATATATATATATATATGTATATATCAGTGGCGGAGCGTCAAAAATATTCTCAGGGAAGCCGGAAGTAATTTGCCTTTCGTATTCTTCATGAGCCGTAGGAATCGAACTGGACTGGTTGAAAATTAGGCAAGCCGGTGGGAATTGAGTTGTATAGACGCTCCGCCACTGGTATATATATATATTTATATATATATAGTCCTCCTTGTCGTATCCGACGTCGGCGACCCTTACAACTTTCTCTGATGAGCACGGATATAGCTCGCAAAACCGAATTTGGATATAAATGTTCGGTCGCACTGTGTGCAGTATAATTGCCCCTGATCATTTCTTGTGCCCTCATATTCCTACACGCATATATACTCACGAGTAAAATAACGGGTACACTCTCTATGGAAATACGATACAAAGTGTACCCGTTATTTTTGCTCGCGAGTGTATGATCGGCGCTAGTCTACTGCGAAAATATACTCACGACCCCAAGATAGACAAGTACTATGTACTATATATGATTTAATGACAGTTTGGTTAGATCGAGGGCTAAGGGTCGTCATCTTAATTAAAGGGAATCCTAAAATATCTTTTTTTTTAACCTGACTGTGGCTTTATAGGCCGGGCCCAATAAAGCGATAGGAGTGCGCGGTTAGAAAGTAGCCTGGGGAAAATTTAGAACGGTCTAAACACTGGTATACTCTAAAAGTTTGCGTTCCAGTGAGATTAGTTGAGCGGCTTCAACCAAATTTGAGGTGTGAGTGGAATCGAGCTACTGGGAGTTTTGTTTCTGGCTCACCAGCTGAGAAGAGTCCGGCAAGAAACTCAACTAGGCCTGACCTTTGTCCGACTGACTCTACCTGAAATGTGGCGATACCGGGACTATATGTGTACTCACAGCGGCGCCAAGATAGCCAAGTTATATGTTTTATGTGTTATGACAGTTTGGTTAGATCGATAAAAGCTCAGTATCGTGATCTTAATAACCGTCCACCAGTCCTTGGGATCCCCGGGATCATAACAAATTAAATAAATAAATAATAAATATTAGAGGACAATCTTACACAAATCGAACTAGCCCCACAGTAAGCTCAAGAAGGCTTGTGTTATGGGTACTAGACGACGATATATTTAATAGATATAAATACTTAAATACATAGAAAACATCCAAGACTCAGAATAAACTATTCATGCTCATCACACAAATATTTGCCCTGACCGAGATTCGAACCCATGACCGTCAGCTTCACAGGCAGGTGCACTACCCACTAGGCTAAACTGGTCGTCACGAACATAAGATTGCTATTGTTTATTTTATTTCCGGGGGACGACGTCTTTTCTAAAATTCACGTACAAAGACTGCGTGAAACGCGACATGGTTGCTTTCAACATCGATCGCAGCACTGTGGATGATCTTGCCCATAATTGCGATGAGAGGAGAAGTACTATAGCAAAATGCTGAGAACTCCACTATGACGCCTGGTCCCAAGATCTGAGCGTGCTAAAAGGCATAATCGTCAAGAGGATACCGCTGGCATCTTTCCAGTTCACTTATCACATCATCATCATCAAAACTTAAGAGCTTCGCTCTTGTCGGTGGAGTAACCGCCACTCTTCTCTATTCATTGCCAGTTTCTTGACTTCCCCATACGACTCGGCAACTTCCTCCCTCACTTGGTTAAAGTAAGTCAGTCTAGGTCTTCCTCTTCCTCTCCTGCCTTCAATTTTGCCCTCTAAGATGTTTAAGAAGAAGCTGTCGTGCCGTATCAGGTGTCCCATCATCCTGCCTCTTCTATTTCTAATTGTTTCCAGTAAACTTCTTTTCTCACTTATCACATATGTGGACGTAAATGTCGATCCTGGATTGGACTATATAGTCACGAGAAGCATTGTCTCTCACATACAGATGCTGTTTAAACCATCTGTCAAGATGCAATAGGCCTGATGATGATAGTTGTCGTACTGTTTTTATTTCCAGTAATGTACTAGGCAGTAGGCAACCTCCCTCAGTTGTCTCCCTCATTCACATCTGTGCCTGACTTTAATTAGAAAGACCGACTTTACGACGGTAAAAACAGAGCCAAAAACTACTGCAGAAATTGTAAAAACTGTGTTTCATATTTTTAAACATTCTTTCGTTTCGGTTAGACTTCCAGCGGTTATGTAACTTGTTTGTAAAACTACATTTACCACTAGTAGTTCCGTACCTCAGAAGAAAAAAAGAATCCTTCTAGGATCACTTTGTTGTCCGCCTGTTTGTCTGTGAATACCCTTCTGGAACGCGTAGAGGTATCAATTAAAATCGTATACCTATTTTGGCCCTTGAAGCTTTGAAAAAATCAAACATCTAAAGTTAAAAAAGATACGGCCTTTTATGAAGCAAAAAAGGTATTATTTCGACACTCTCAAGGGAATCAAAATTCATAAGGCACGTTCCGTTGACCTACAACTATAAATATTTGGCTTGTAATATCACTTAATACTACAAGTACCGGTAAAAATCTGAAAACTTTACATTTTTAATTAATAATCAATGTCGAGGGTAAGCGACGGTATGTATTTATTTACAAATTTGTACGGAACCCTCGCACTAAACTTCTTCGGGTTCTTATTATTACCGTTTTTCACTAATTAGTGAAAAACGGTAATCCATTTAGGCAATTTTCTGTATGATTTAACATGTATCTTAACATTTTTTTTCGTTACTATCTAGTACATGACTACTGCGGTCTGTGGCATATTACTCGAAGCTTAATGTTAGACTCTTTTCAATACTTTTTAATAGAAAAAGATTTTCACTTGTAAATTGTAGCTTCGAGAAATGGGCCTCCAGTAACACACATTTTACATGTATTTTTTTATTATTACATTAAGAAATATGGTTTCAAACATCTACTTATGGTTCTAGAACGTTATAAAGATCACAAATGGCTGTAGAACGTTAACAAAAGCATCCTGGGCGTTTGAGAACAGTTCCCCGTCGCATGGCACTTGCAGGTAAGAACCCACGTGTCATTGGGCCCACCTATTACGAGCGACAGCCCGCTGATCTTAGACTTGAATCATTTGACGAAGCATTTCGACGCCGCCTGAAACGCCTCTTATTGGAAAACCCATTATACTCGGTTAAAGAATATATGGATCTTAGCTTACTGACATGTAAATAATTATAACTCAATTTGAATTCAACTGATTTGTATTTTTGTGTTTTGAAATTTGTATTTTCGATTTCGAATGGAAGATGCATTTATTTTTCTGTTTACCTTTTATCGTGTTTTGTATTACTCTGGTTGACATTAGTTTATTTTTATTTTTCCCGTTATGACGATCATGATAACAATTCTTGTAATTTTGACACGTGTGGAAATTTATAATGTAATTCCTTATCATGAATTAAATAATCTAAATCTAAATTTTGAATCAGTTTATTGAAATCTTCATTATTACCGTCATTAGAATAGTTCAAAACATTTAAAAATCTTGAAAGGGCCGTTAAACGTTCTAGAATCGGCAGTCGGAATACGCCCTTGTTGAGCGAAGCCCTCGAATTACCAAAATGTGCCGCCAACTTTACGAAATAATTGAGAAATTCGTGAATTTAACTTGGAATTAATGATTGCAAGATGAGAATAAAGCTATTCATAATAATAAGCATAACATTATTACTTCCAAAGTAGGAGAGTTTGTGACTCAATGACAATTGTTAAAGTTGGTAATGAGTATATGTTTGGTATCTAAGGTCTATACCTCTCACATTTACTCGCTGGATAAATATATTTATACGTTGACCAAGGTCGTAGCCAGCCAATAGTCAGCTGTATTAATAATTTAAAAAAAACAGTGTACGCTCTAATTATGTATGTATAAATATATATTTTATCTACTTACATATGTGTTTACGTGTTTTTATTGTATACTGTAATTATCTTTAATTTAGATGTATGTGTTATTTTCGATCTTCTAGCTGTATTCCTGCACTGCCTGTTATAATTCTTATAAAAATATTTCCTGCTACCCAAAGGTTGTCTGGAAGAGATCGCTTTAAAGCGATAAGACCGCCTGTTGTTACCATTATTAATGTTACCGAATCTATAAATGTACTCCTGTATTAGTGGTGCAATAAAGAATATTATTATTATTATACAGGGTATAATAAAAATAGTGATGATCCTTTTAAGTGCATATTCGGTATGGAGTTCTGATTAGGAAAAGGTAGAAGATAATTTTTTTGACGCGAGAGATATATTTTTTTCTATGGGGCAGGTCGTCCAAGTCAGCCAACTGTCCGTACAAAGGCCAAAAATTATGTGCATCAAAAAATTTTTTTTTTCTATTTTTCCTAATCGGAACACGCTACCGAATATGCCTTTAAACGGGTCCTCACTATTTTTATTACATCCTGTATATTTAATTGTAAGGGGTCTTTAATTCAATTCGAACCGTGTGGCCGATTTAAAAAAAAAGGCTGGTAATGACGATTCTGTTGGAGGTGAATTAAGGAAATATCCGTCATATGCATGTGCTACTGTCAAATATAATATTTATTTCTTTAATTTTTATTTCACAAAAATAAATCTTAACGTACATATTTAATGATAATTTATCTGACTTAATGATAAATAATTTGACGCTCAGAGACCATGTACATCTCTGGGATATTATATTAAATAAATGAAATAAATGAACTTTATTCTGCAAGTAGGCCGCAAAGGCACTTTTACAAGTCAAAAACTACTAGCGTTTCTCAAGAGACCACTGCCGAGAAGAAACGCCGAAAGAAACTCGACAGTCAGTCATTTTCTCCAAAATATGCTTATTACAATGATACTACTTAACCTACTTAAGTAAATGTAAATGGTACACAACAAAAGAGAATTGAAAGAAAAACGAGGATAAAATAACAATAGGTATTTACAAAAAAAAACATGTCGAATCGTTTGATATGCTTTCCTGCAAGAAATGAGATACAATGAAAATATTGGACTCTACGCTATTTAGGTATTTGGTTTGGGCCATGCATTTCTGTCTGTTAGATAGTCCTCAACCCTATAATAAGCCTTTGACATCAAAGTTTTTTTTAGGTAATTTTTAAGAGCTGGCTTTTATTAATTTCATTATACTCCTTGTTTAATCTTGAGACCTTATACATCTCTAACTTTACTGATGTTGTAATATTTGTAATAGATAACTGCAAGTTTATCTTCACTGTACGACATTAATTTTATTATAATTGTAAACTCGAAATTATTATTCCTTCTTGAACTGTAAATTAATCTTTTGACATGAAAAATGTATTACTTATTATAATAGTCAGACTTTCTTAAATTGTAAATTAATATTTTGACATGTAAAAGTGCCCTTGTGGCCTATTTGCAGAATAAATGTTTGATTTTTGATTTTTTGATTTTTGAATGTCATGAGGAATTCTCTACCAATCAACCAGTCAGTGTACCTGTATTTCGTCCCAAAAGTTTTTTTTTAAGGACGACCCGGGATTCAAATCTGCGACCTTAAATTTAAAGTCGCGTGCAATACCGCACGGCTGGCTGCAGTGACTCTCAACACAATAATAAACCCATAATTAATATGAACACCTAACAATTTATATCAAAACCGATTAAAACTTAGCCAGTAATATTTTCTATGCTATTAAAATCTAAGTCACGCGATATCACGTAACACAAGCACTGGAATGAAATGGACTTTACGTGTTAAGTAACAGAGGTGAAAATGTTTTGGATAAGTTCTACAGTGTTGGACAGTAATTACCTGTCAGAAGTTTGGGGCAAGGAAAATATTGGAGGCTTCATTCTGACACACGTCAAAACTACGAATAACGCATTGTAAAGGATTTTCAGTAAGTATTTGATTTTAACTGGGAAAGTTAGATACTTTTGACGGTATCTTTTTGCACGGAAATCGCTTTGAATAGATACCTTGGTGTTATTTGAGAAACGTATTAAATTAATTTGGTTTACACAAGCCTCATTATACGGTAATTGCTTATATTCTTTTTTTTATATACAACGCCGGTGGCAAACAAGCGTACGGTCCACCTGATGGTAAGCGGCCCCCGCAGCCTATA
Organism: Epiblema foenella; assembly: GCA_963556455.1. Taxonomy (NCBI): domain Eukaryota; kingdom Metazoa; phylum Arthropoda; class Insecta; order Lepidoptera; family Tortricidae; genus Epiblema; species Epiblema foenella. The sequence continues at coordinate 21,106,792 of OY747103.1, read as the reverse complement.
GACGCCCGCAACTCCAAAGGAGTCACCCATTATAAGATTTGAGGATGCACTGTGTTGACAGCAGAAGGAACAGATTTAGGTCCCTCGCTCTCAACACAGTGCATCCTCGGGAGCTCTGGCACCCTTGCTCACCTCCAGGAACACAACACTAAATACTTGCATAGTAAATAATGTTATTATGGCTGTGGTCTTCTGCAAGGCGGAGGTACTTCCCCAGTTGGGCTGCTCCAAATTCGAGCTAGATGATATTTTGCTGTGCCCTACCTCTCTTTATTAATTTATTATTCAATGTTTTGTTATTTTATTTAAATTACGCTCCATATTACGAGGCTTAGCTAGTTTTTTTTTATAGCACCAATCATAATACTTCACCTATTAAATCCACCAATCACAAAACACTAATTTAACTCTTTAAAAAATATTTGGTATTGGGTATTAACAAACCAGAATATAGCTTTACTAAAATCGACCAATCAGAAAAAAGAATTCATTTCTAAAGATTAAGATTCAGTCTAAAGATTAAGTTTGTAGTAGTCCCTATTTCACAATAAGTAATTAAAAAAGTGTTTAGTTCGTTCGAGCAACGCTTTGAAGCGCTCAATGGAAGGTGAGTTAGCTTTTTTGCGCGCGAACCGCGGTGTCTATTTTGTGTGTCAAAGCATGAAAGCAGTTTAGAAAAAAAACATGCTGCCAAATTACATATAAGTTCGCCGTGGAATTAATTGTTAATTTTGGATGGCTAACCTTTGTTTATTTAATTTCTCGCAATCGAAGTGAAAAGTAGAGTGTATAACTCTGGTCTAAAAGCCATAATACCCCTCGAACTATTTTCCCTCACTTTGTTCGGGAAAATAACTATCTCGTGGTAATATGGCTCATTTTAGACCCTTGTCATACAATCTACTATTTAACATTTCATAAAAAGCAATTCCAAAATAATAATAAACTTTATGTTATGTTATGCTGAATGAATGGCCACACATTGCGCCACAATGGGACGGTCCCACCAATTCCGTGTTTACGTCACACGCAATACTCGACGACCACGCGTCCGGTTTTTGCAGGACAACGTTGTTTTAAACAACACGCGAAATGAGCAAGTATTTTTACGGCCCCACTCAATTTACAATTGTGGTATGTCATGTGTTTTTAAAAGCCAATTTTGGTTTTCTTTTCAATATTCTTTGTACGTGAGTGTAGTGTAGACGGGACAGTAAAAACATTTCGACCAGGTATTTCATAATCAGGCATTAAACTTCAAACATTTAATGGTGAAAGCACAACAAGTTATTACTACATAACGGATTTTGATACGGTTTTTTTAATAGATAGAGTGATTGAAGAGGAAGGTTTGTATGTATAATAACATCCATTAAATAGTGCACCTGTGCGAAGCAGGGGCGGGTCGCTAGTTAGAAATAAACAAAGACAGGAGTTAAGTATGCGCATGGGGTTCGTCAAGAAAGGAGTGTATAAATTTTTAAAGGGTCGGCAACGCGCACCAACGGCAACACCCCAGGAGTTGCAAGCGTCCACAGGCTACAGTGACACCTTACCATCAGGCGGGCCGTACGCTTGTTTGCCACCGACTTGGTATAAAAAAATGAAATAATGGACGTGAAGTTACCATGAAATGGGTCCTGCTCATTATGATGCCAATTGTCGGCGCTGGTCATCCATAGTCCATTTGGTGAGGGCAAGGTTAGCACATCAAACGGTAAACAAATAAACAATATAGTTTAGAACTAAAAGAAACAAATCGTCGGGGATAGTGCAATACCGCGTAACTAGCACTAGTAGATAGTGCGCATCTACACAACACCCATAGGGCAAAACCGCGTAACTAGCACTGGTAAATACTGCGTATCTGCACAACAGCCATAGGGAAAACCGCGTAACTAGCACTAGTAAATAGTGCGTATCTACACAACACCCATAGGGCAAAACCGCGTAACTAGCACTGGTAACTACTGTGTATCTGCACAACAGCCGTAGGGCAAAACCGCGTAACTAGCACTGGTAAATACTGCGTATCTGCACAACAGCCATAGGGCAAAACCGCGTAACTAGCACTGGTAAATACTGCGTATCTACACAACAGCCATAGGGCAAAACCGCGTAACTAGCACTGGTAAATACTGCGTATCTACACAACAGCCATAGGGAAAAACCGCGTAACTAGCACTGGTAAATACTACGTATCTGCACAACAGCCATAGGGCACAACCGCGTAACTAGCACTGGTAAATACTGAGTATCTACACAAAACCCAACTTTACAGGAGAAGCTTAAAAAGTTTTTTTTTTATATTTTACATTCGTTGGCGGGAAATTTGGCTACATTTGTTAGATACGCGGTATGAACCAATGCCAGTTATGCGGATTTGCCCTATGGGTGTTGTGTAGATACGCAGTATTTACCAGTGCTAGTTACGCGGTATTGCACTATCCCCGACGAAATAGCTATCTATACAATGGAGAAGGCCATGATAATCGAAATAACTATTGTTTTACAATGAAAACAATATACGTCCGCTATTTAATTAACGTCGTGTCCCACCGAAAATGTACACTCTTGTTGCAAAACACTATCGTCAACTGAAAACGTGGTATTTTTTTACACCTGAGCAAAATAAACTTCACAGTTTCGCACAATATTGGTTTTTTCCTGTAACTTGCCAGTTTTTTTATGTTATAGGGGGCAAGCGAGCAGACGGATCACCCGATGGTAAGCAATTACCATCGCCCATAAATACCTGCAACACCAAAGGAGTCGCAAGTGCGTTACCGGCCTTTCAGAAGGGAATACGCTCCTTTCTTGAAGGTTAGGTAAGTTTAGGAGAGTTTTGATATAAAATGTATTTACATCAGATAAATTGTATAGAATCTGGGTAGAAGTTTCCTGTACGATGTTAATTACATCGTGTATAGTTAAACATGTTTACTTTATCAAGGCGTTAGCCTAAACGTTCAGAGACGAACGAACGAAGTTCAAATATCTCCCTCTCTGTCGTACAAATTAGCAAGTTCGACAGAGAGGGATATATTCGAACTTCGTTCGTTTTCGGTTGGCGGTAGCCCCTCAGATATAATCTTCACCCTGGAAATTCCCTACATTTATTTGACGCGGCGATTGTACACCCAAACTCCTTTTTACTTGGATTTTCTTTTGATAAGTACACGCTTATACAATATAAATAAGTCATTTAAAAAAAAAACAAGTTTTGCAACCAATTAAAAAGAACCTGCCGGAAAAAAGGAAAAAGAAATGTAGGTTTGGTTCGCCCGATGAGCAAAAAATTTTCATATTTTTTAATTACGTATCTTCGGATTATGCGAGGCTGTGATATTACGAGGAATTGAATATTAATTTTGGTTGTTGAGCCACCTAAAGCCATTAGCCATATGTAATATATATATGGCTATATGTATTTATTTAAGAGAGGTAGGGCACAGCAAAATGGCATCTTGCTCGAATTTGGAACAGCCCAACTGGGGAAGTATCTCCGCCTTGCAGATAGAAGACCACAGCCATAATAAACTTATCTACTATACAAGTATGTAAGTTGTGTTCCTGGAGGTGAGCAAGGTTGCCCAAACTCCCTTGGATGCACTGTGTTGAGAGCGAGGGATCTAAATTTCCCCATCCTCAAATTTTGTAAAGGGTCGGCAACGCGTACGTGACTCCTTTGGAGTTGCGGGCGTCTATAGGCTGCGGTGGCCGCTTGGCCGTAGATGGACCGTAAGCTTGTTTGCCACCGGCGTTGTATAAAAAAGAATAATATATATATATATTGGTCATTTAAAGTTAAATTATATAGGAAAAAGTGTTAAAACTTTTAAAGGGTCGGCAACGCGCATGTTATACCCCTGGAGTTGCAAGCGTCCATAGGCTGCGGTGACCGCTAACCATCAGGCCATCAGGGTCGCACGATTGTTTAACAACGACATGGTAAAAAAATGTGTAAATTAGATTATATAGAATTGAAATATAATTAATACCGTACTTCCTTTAACATAAACTGCCAGGGCAGTAACATATAAATATCAGGATGATATACGTATAATTATTAATATTATGTAATGATATAATGGTGTAATTTAAATAGTATATTAATAATGATAATAATTTGTACACTGTTAATGGCTTAGCTCCTATTAGTTTAGTTTGTATATCGCAATGCTCGAAAGAGCTCATGTTTAGAACTACACCTAACTTTAAGACCTAATTATTACAACATGAATGCAATAAAGAATCTAAATCTGAATCTGAATTAATTTACGAGCTATGATATTACCTAGTTTACCTACTGATACTCAAATCGCCAACTTTTGACGAAACGTCAAAAACGTTCAGTTAACATGAAAGTTGGGAATTATGACTAAAGACGTCTCACGAAAAGTTTATTCTTGACTTTGAGTTGTTTAAGTCAAGGCCCATTCAAAGATCTGACGAAAATACTGAAGTTTGAGCTCCCAGTATGAAGAAGTAATGTAGAATTATACTACACAAAAATTACTCATCATCATCAAAACTTAAGAGCTTCGCTCTTGTCGGTGGAGTAACCGCCACTCTTCTCTATTCATTGCCAGTTTCTTGACTTCCCCTTACAACTCGGCAACTTCCTCCCTCACTTGGTTAAAGTCAGTCTAGGTCTTCCTCTTCCTCTCCTGCCTTCAATTTTGCCCTTTAAGATGTTTAAGAAGAAGCTGTCGTGCCGTATCAGGTGTCCCATCCTGCCTCTTCTATTTCTAAATTCCAGTAAACTTCTTTTCTCTCCTACCATACTCAAAACCTCTTCATTCGTCTTTCTTTCCGTCCAGCTGATCCTTTCCATCCTACGCCAACACCACATTACGAAGGCCTCTAATCTTTCTCTGTCTCTTTGTGTCAGCGTCCACGTCTCACTCCCATACAGCGCAATGCTCCAGATGTAGATTTTGATGAGGCGTTTTTTGGCTATTTTTGATATATGAGATTTAAGGAGGTGCTTTTTATTATTGAATGCTGTTTTAGCCATAGCAATCCTTTGCATAATGTCAGCAGAGCATTTGGAGTCTTCCCAAGTATTTAAATTTATTGACCTGCTCTATTGCCGTGCCTCGAATTATGATTGGGTTATTGTATATATACAAAAATTACTGTGAACTTAAAAAGAAACAGGAACATAATATTGAAAAACGCCTTGCCTTATTTCCTGCCTCGCACAACCAAACTATGGAATGAACTGTCGCCTGCGGTATTTCCGGACCGATATGACCTTCAAACCCTCAAGAAAAAAGTGTATTCCCTCCTGAAAGGCCGGCAACGCACTTGCGACTCCTCTGTTGTTTATGGGCGACGGTAATTGCAGGCGATCCATCTGCTCGTTTGCCCCCTATAACATAAAAAAATAACCCTGTCAAAATATCATCATTAAAATAAACTTTTATGCTACAGATTTCGTAATTATCAACGACAGTTATAGGTTTTTTTTTTCAAAATGGACCTTTTATTGCACATTTTTCATAAATGATCCAGTATTCCAAAAATCAATTAACTGTACAAATTATTTACGAAATTACGCGCAGAGCTTCCGCAGAGAGCGGGATGGTTAATTGAAAACTCACGCGTGTTAGAAAGGGCATTTGAAATGGAATGAGGCCTTAAGGAAATTAATTATAATCGTTTTTCATTAGATATTAAATTATTAACCTTCCCCATAGCACCGTCAAAATAAATTATAATTTCAGCGTCAGTTAACTCATGGGTAAGATAATGACGCAATAATTCTTGCGTGATTAACTTTGAATTTATAGCGAGTTCATTTAAAAGTATTTGCTTGTAGATGGTAATTTAAATTTTGGAAGGCGCACTTCTTGATTAATATGTACTTTAGGTTTTATTTTAAAACTACACTTGTCTATAAATTATTGTTGATTTTTACAGCTATATTGAATCTTCTTTTTATTAGTGTCCGACCGAAACATGTTTTTTTGCCGAAACCGAAACCGAAACCGAAGGTACGGCGTTGGCTCTAGTTTCAGTCGAAATCGAAACCGAAACTTTTGTAAGATGTATTAAAATTGTGTCAACCAAGTTCGAAAAACAAAATAAGTGAGTATGTTTTTGTGGGATATAAAAGTATTTTACTTAGCTACAATAAGATGTACTGTTGGCGGAGTCGAGTGAGCTACGCCATTGCCGGCTGTGCCGATGTTAGCCGAACGCGAGCCGGAAGTACAACGTTGAAAGTTTCGGCGCGGCCGAAAGGTTCGGCAGTTTTTTGGCCGAAACATGATTTTTAGGCCGAAACCAGCCGAAACCGAAATCGAAACTTCGATCGGACACTACTTTTTACATAGATACTTCTAGAACAAACAAAAACAGAAGACTAATGAGTTGATAACAATGACAAAATATTTGAAAAGTGTAATTTTTTTTTTCTTTTTCTATCCTGCAGAGCTGGGCAATCTGTTTTCATATTAAACAATAATCCCATTTGCTGTCAGATGTTACTCATCGGATTCATTTTTAATGTTAAGGAAACATCCAATGATGCTTCTCTCATTCCTTGTCCGCGAATCTCGTCGCCAGGTCCACTACGCTATTCCTTTTCAGTCGGGAGAATTGCAAACTGCCGGTTCCCTTCAGTTGCGCAGCTAGTTCATTTTTGTGCTTGTTCAATCTGACTTGATATTTCTCACGATTCGTTACGATTTCTTCTTTTACTGTTTTCAGATTGAGGTCTATGTTGATGTATCTGTTACTTATGTAGGGTGGTATCTTGAACATAGTCCTGATCGCTTTACTTTGAAAACGCTCTAGTATTTCATTGTTACTATGGCTGGCGGTTCCCCACAATTGTTGAAAAGTGTAATGTAAATGTTATTTTTTATTGATATAAATAGTATTATACATCTTTTGTGAGCGAACTTATATCAGTTTTTAATGCCTGACACTGTTTTAATGATGGTTGCTTTTCTTAAGTCTAAACTTAGAAATGCAATATATCAAGCTTCTGCAAGACAAATTAATCGTTAGTTTAATTTGTCTTGTGACACATATAGTCCCTATTCGTCCCGGTACCGCCGCACACCGGGTAGTCAGTCCGACCCAGATCGGGCCTATAGCTGAGTTTCTTGCTGGACTCTTCTCAGCTAGGCTAGGTTTAGTGAACCAGCGACAAAACTCCCAGTAGCTCGATTCCACTCACACCTCAGATTCGGTTGAAACCTCTCAACCAATCTCACTGGAGCGCAAACTCTTAGAGAATTCCAGTGTTCCAAACCACACGCGTGGTCGTGCCGGAGGTTTTCCCCTAGATTTTCCCCAGGCTACTCTCCAACCGCGCACTCCTATCGCTTTATTGGGCCCGGCCTATAAAGCCACAGTCAGGTTAAAAAAAAAAGCGTTAGTTTATAACTTTTGTACACCTTAACTTCCATTGACACCAAAAATAAACAGACTGAGGTCGGATTAACAATGCTGGAACGCAACAATAATCCCTCAAACCGCTCTATAGATGCCATGAAAACTTAATAGGTACACTCGTCCATTGTGATTGGGCGTGGGCATTGCTTAATAATTCAGGGCTGGACAAAGGAAAATGCTGTAAATATGTTGTGCGTCACGGAATGGAACGTCACGTGTGTTGAATGGTTAGGTTAGTCGCATACTGGATACTATAGTCGGTAGCTGCGGGCAAGTACGATATACCAAGGGTAACCAACTACTATGGCGATAGATGCCTGCGGAAACGCATACCCTACATTTTAAACTGCGTGCCAACAGATATCAGACTGGAGGCCAATAGAGCAACATATAAAAAAAAATTATTTACTTATTTCTTAAATAGCATAGTAGACACTAGTAAATAGTGATAGTATATAGTAATAGTCATGTATGTGAATTTAGTTACCGAAGAGACTCCGATCCCACAGTCAAACTGTGTAAACCGTTTTGTGGGACAAACACTAATTGTAAAATTGTACCTCTTTATAATAATAAATAAATAAATAAAAATAATAATATAGACGGCGACGTCAAGGGGTAGCTAACAATACAATACAATACAAATACTCTTTATTGCACACCTCAAGGATATAGTACAGTACAAGAACACAATGAGTAGAGGCAAACAACAGGCGGTCTTAACACTAAAGAGCGATTTCTTCCAGACAACCTTATGGTAGCGGAAATGAAACCTAATCATTGATTAGGTTTTCATTAGATTAACATTGTCACAACGCCGGTGGCAAACAAGCTTGTACGGTCCACGGCCACCGCAGCCTATAGACGCCCGCAACTCCAAAGGAGTCACGTACGCGTTGCCAACCCTTTATAAAATTTGAGGATACACTGTGTTAACAACAGAAGGGACAAATTTAGGTCCCTCGCTCTCAACACAATGCATCCTCGGGAGCTCTGGCAACCTTGCTCACCTCCAGGAGTACAACGCTACATACTTGTATAGTAGATAATGTTATTATGGCTGTGGTTTTCTGCAAGGCGGAGGTACTTCCCCAGTTGGGCTGCTCCAAATAATAAATAATTTCGATTACCTACTTAAGGATTTAGTTATTTTTTATGTTTAAACATATTGTATAGCCAGAGCCGGTAGCTGTTGATTCTTAGTACTAACATGTCATATCTGTACCTACACAGCAGGGATTGAAAAACCGCAAAAGACCGGTAACCTAAAATAAAGGTATCAATTGAAAAGGTATCCAATAGTAAGTGTACCCGAATAAATAAATTGTACCTTTATATACTGTGGTAACTAAACGCATGCACCCTCCCCGCCCTCTCTTGGTCGGTCGTGTGACGGAACACACACAATGTAAATGTCTTCCTTATTAAAATAAAGATATTAAGTTGCTATACCTTGGTATTAATTAATTACCAAGAAATCAACCCCTGGACACCAGCAGTGCAACCAGATATTACACTGGCGACGAGAATATTACGAACCTATGCAAAGAAAACGTATGTATTCATCTCTTAGGTGGCAGGCTTTCATTTGGAGGTTATTGTTAGGGTATTGTCAAAACAAGTGTCACGAAGACGAATCGGTCGGTAAAGCAGCAAACTTCTACGGAGTACTGTGCGCAATAACGAAACGCACATGTTTACGTCACCCCATCAATTGACAGGTGTCGGTAAAACAGACAGACTACTCGCCTGTGCTTGTCTGTGCTACGCTATTTATCGCTGTTGCTATTATGAAATTGCAATTTTCTAATGGAGGAATATAATAAAAATATTTTAAGCGGAAAAACATCTTGGATCCAAGATTTATCAAAAGACAAATTATTGCAACTGGTGCAGGAGTTACAATTATATACAAGCGATGACCCCAGTCTCGATGACCTACGGACTTTGCTGCGGCAGCACGTAAAATCAAAAAACATCAACATGGCTACAAATCAAAGCATTTCGTTATCAAATCTAGAAAAAATAGGTACCTTTTTAAAACGGTACCGCTAAAGTTGACCGTGTCAAGTGAAGTTACCTGACCGAAAAATGAGCCGTAAAATTACATTGACCGATAAAACGGATACCTCAATGATTTCGGTTATGGAATAAAGATTTCTATTCTATTTTGTTCTGTAAGCCAGGAAACTTGCCGATTGGACACGAGTTGTATTTAGGTAGGAAAAAGTTTTATTCGTGTATATGTACTTACCACTGGGGTATGTCTCATACGTATAGGCTTTGGTATGGAGTTATTGTTCTGTTTTTGTCTTCTGTCTAAGTATAGTAGTTATTTTATGTTGGTTTCCTTATCGTTTTTATGTTGGGTAAAATAGTAACCTCGATTTGTGTCATTTGTGCATAGAAGCACCATTTACAAAGTTATCCGGTACGTAATTTCTTCTGGATGTATGTGAGCATTATAATTATGATATTTTTATTTCAAATGCATTATAAATGTTTCACTTGTTTGTTAATTATTAGACATAATCAGTATATGACGCCATGTTCCAAATATTCATTTAGTTCCTTTAGTTACTGCCTGCCATTCCAACTGTCATTGGCGCTAGTTTAGCTGGAACAGATAGCACAGGCTGCTGCGTTCATATACCACGTTTTTTTAAAAAAAATGTCAAACTTTGTTTTTAAAATCCGTCTTCTTCTTCTTCATGTTAATCGTTCTTTATTTATTATTATTATTATTTTATGTTCGTACAGTTACACACCGTGATATCACTCGACGGTCCCATCGGAAGACCAGCGCTGGCGATTGCCCGCATTATGCTGAGATGGTACCGTTTCGAGATAACACAACTTTTTTGTTTATTTTTATATTCTATTTTTTGCTGTATTAATTGTTGTCTTTGTCTCGAATAAATATTTCTTATTTCTTATTTCTTATTTCTAATCATATATTTTGTTAGCGTCCCGCGCTCGTCAGACACGTAAACTTGATGTAGTATGTAGTGTTTTATGGAGCGTTTTTAGTGCTCGTTGCCTATGCTGTACTTTGCCTCTCGTTTTCGTCTTTTGTGTTGCTCTAATTGTAGTTGGTCCCATACAAACATTTCATCGGCTCTAAAAACTGGTTCGAACGGCATGTTTTTTTTTGTCATTTAGCCTTCTATGGGCGTTTGTGGCCCAGCGGTGCCCGTGTACCATTTCCTCGTGTATAGAGGAAATTGCGTAGCGCTACGAAAAGCTTGGCAGCGAAAGTGTTAAGCATCGTTGGCCTTGGTCAAGGTCGCTTTAAGTGGTTACTAACTGAGCGCTTCCGTACCTACGGAACGTTAGCTGAACGTTGGTCCGGGCTGCTGTCAATGAGATCAGTCATTAACCCAAGTTAGAGACCTTCGGGCGGATTGAGAACTTCTAACAGTGAAGTTTCCCTCACTTGACAAGCCTAATTCCAGTAAGGTCTAGTTTCCCCATTGAATTGGAAGGTCAGACGTTAGTTGCTTCCGTAAAACGAATGCCTACGCCAAATCTTAAGAATAGGTAGCAAACCCCGGGCACGGCGGGCATCCTTCAGGATGTAACTGTATAGGGATAATGCTCGACGACCGGTTGAGCCTAGTGGGTAGTGTACCTGCCTGTGAAGCTGACGGTCCTGGGTTCGAATCCCGGTCAGGGCAAATATTTGTGTGATGAGCATGAATATTTGTTTCTGAGTCTTAAGATGTTTTCTATGTATTTAAGTATTTATATCTATTAAATATATCGTCGTATATTCCCCGTGTGGTTGCCGGGTAAGAATTGCGCCACCCCATCTCTTCCCGTGGGTTTCGTAGGAAGCGAATAAGGGAAAATCGGAGGGTGGGCAGCAGCATCCTTCGATCATTACCACCATCAAACTGCGGTCGCCAACCCGCTTGCCAAGCGTGGCGACTATGGCAAATCCCCCCCAAGGGAAAAGCCTTTGGGGAGGCCTATGTTCAGCAGTGGACGTCTTTCGGCTGAAATGATGATGATGATGATGATGATGATATCGTCGTCTAGTACACCCATAACACAAGCCTTCTTGAGCTTACTGTGGGGCTAGTTCGATTTGTGTAAGATTGTCCTCTAATATTTATTTATTTATTTATTTAATGCTTGGATTGTAATGACCTGCTTAATTTTTCTTTTATTTCATCGACATTCAAAAAGCAATTAGAAACATGATCGCCCGGCGAGGACGTGTAAAAATACATACATTACACTGGTTTGCTATTTCCTAAATCCCTTTAAAAAGGATTCAAGTGCCTTTAGTATAATATTATACTGAAGTCCTTGTTAGCAGGGACACGTAAATGTCCAGGGGTCGATTTATTTAATCCTTGGATCAAAATGGCGTTTAAAATGTAATCAACCCCGAGGTTTAACCCGTGGGAAAATGGGAAATTTATTTTGAAATGATTTTGTAAATAAAATTATACTTAAGTGTACCTCAATCGTTAGTAGAGTTAGGTAGGTACCTACTAATGTATCTGTAGATATGGTATGTACGTGTTCTTCGTGGTAGTGGTTTAGAGTGAGGAATCTTGTGACGAGACAGGCAAAGCTAGTCATAGCACATGTATAGTTTAGAAGGTAACGTAATTAAGAACAAAAACAAACAATTATAATATATAATGTACAATAATTGGGAAAATAAAGTTTAAGAAACTTTAAAGTAATCTTGTTTCACTATTATTAAAATAATTAAAAGAAAACTAGCGTTAAAATAGACTATTATGGTGTCTTCGGGTAATTCTGAATGTCGAGCAATTCCGAAAATAACAGAATTCTGTCTAACTAAGTGATTTGTTGCACAATCCGAACATCAACAAAAATTTTAACATTTCTTTTTGATGGTGATGATGATGAGATGCAATAAAATAGCTTAGTTAGCCTGGAATCTGTTATTTTCGGAATTACCCGACATTCGAAATTACCCGAAGATACCTTACAATAATCTGAATTGATAATAATATCAAAACAATGGGGTCAAACACCTCGGAAACTGTGAAAACAGCGAAATCTGAGAAATCCGTAAAAACTGCGGAATCTGTGGAATTATCGAAGACCCCGAATTATGGGCAGATATTAAAATTTCAAGCTTCGCGCAAGTTTAGGGGAACGCGAGGTTTTTGTGGGAGACAGCGGAAAAAATACATCAGATATTGAAAGACCATAGAGGGAGAATGGGGTCGGAATCGGGGATCATTCCCCAACAACGAAGCGGGAGGCCGAAGTGCTGTCAGTTTATTCTCGGGTTTTAGGAAGTTTACATTAGCAGTTTCAGAGTTTAAATAGTGTGATTAATCGAAGAGGTTCCGGACGCTGCAGAGTGCAGAGTGGCTGCTGTTCAAGACAGAGAAACCGGCCATTGGAGTATGAATATATAAATAATAAATTAATAAAAAATAAATAAATATTCGTTCGAGATTATTAACAGTGAGTTTTCCATTTAATACAATGTTCTATTAGCAGAAGGAAACAATGTAATTATAATTTAATTGGGGTAAATTCCCGCCATTTCTTTAAAAGATTATTGGGTTTTAAATCTTTCCACATATAATATAATGATTCTTTTAGGATTTTAGATAATAGAAACGAAGTTCTGCATCCTAGTATTAATCTAAAGTATCGAGTAATTTAGATAAATTGATTAAGCATACTCTTTAATTCATAGATTCTTAACTTATATCTTAGGATATTTACTAATCATATCTTGTGTGCACTGAGTCCGGAAATCTAACTATGCCAACGTAAGGTCTCAGTTTAAAGCGGTGAAAGTGTTTTGATTAGCAATTATATTCAGCTAGATTGGCGTAGAGATTAGGGAAAGTTGTAGATTACCAAAGTAAGACAGATTGTCATAAGTCCTTTGAGTTGAAAAGATCTGAAGAGTTGGAGTTTCGGTACGTCAATCATTTCCTTACAAACATTAAAGGACAAGAGAGTATGTATTAAACATTTTCTATGAACAAAGAATAGTTTAATCTGAAGGTAGCAAGGCCCTTTGATGTTCAGCAAAATTATATTATCTGCAGTGTTTCATAACAAATAACTTTAAACAGTGAGGGAGAACTTGCTATTTTCTAGGTATTCGTGATTGTATATGTTTTTCATTTTCAGGCGATTATAATGTGTATTACAGTTTAGGTATTCAGACCGTCGAAATATATTAGATTTCAACTTCTAATTATGTATGTGCCTTATATGCATTATACAGGATTAGACTAAGTAATCATTATGATGACTCCCATATCAACTTTACGTGAAAAGGTTCCATGTAATAGAGACTGTCCTCCAAAACCTTTCATTTAGGATAGTAATAAAATTTCATGAATATAAAATTGCGAATATATAGCAGCTAATTAGAATCTATTTAATGCATTTTGGTGGTATTTACAGTTTTGAGATAAATACCATAGAAGTTAAATAACAGAATTCTAAGTCCATTTTAGATGTATTATGTATATATTGAGCTTTATCTATGGATATATTTACATATAAAGAAAAGTAGAGTTGAATAAACTAATACAATAGGACTCTGGATGTTCCTACTATAAACAAATTGCCTACTTAAATACACGCTGTTTCTACATATATATTTATTTATTGTATTTAGAGAGCTATAGTGTTGGGCAAAACAAGGATAAAAACTTCAAACTTACAGAATACATATGTACCAAAATTGAAGTTTCATAGTAAATAATCGTCAATTTACTAATTTTGTGAGACAAGTACAAAAACTATTGTCTAAAGGACAAATCTAGATTAGCCTAATTGTGGGTTTTATAGTTAAATTACTATTTTCAATGATAATTAACGAATAGAATTGTTAATTTAAGACACAAGAAGAACAAACATGAAATAACATCTTCAGTGTTACAGAATCTGATTATATTGTAAGAATTTATATATTTAAGAATACCTGTACATTTTTACTACTAGCAAGAGGGTCGAATGAAGAGTCAAATCTGGCCAAATATTACCTATCTGCCTATCTGTAGGTACACAAATTGTTTCGCTTTTTTAGGGTTCCGTAGCCAAAATGACGAAAACGGAACCCTTATACTTTCGTCATGTCTGTCCATCAGTACGTCCGTATGCCACAGCCGATTTACTCGGATACTATAAGACATAGGCGTATGGAATATGTCTGAATAGGCCGTAAAAAATGATGTTTCTAAAATACTTTTACATTTAAGTCAACCGTTGGTGAGATACAATACAATACAAATACTCTTTATTGCACACCTCAATCAAAGGATACAGTACAGTATAAAAACACAATGAGAAGAGGCAAACAACAGGCGGTCTTATCGCTAAAGAGCGATTTCTTCCAGACAACCTTAGGGTAGCGGAAATGAAATCTAATCAGAACGATTCACAGCAGGTGGTGCAGAGTTAATACATACGAAGCCTACTAATAATTACAACAATAACATTTAATTAAGGATAATAAACATACATAAATACATATTACATACATAGATATTAGCTGTCAAAGTGGTAAAAAGCCTGTTCTTACTTATTTTTACTTATCTGCCAAACTGTATATTGGCAGAAAAATGTATCTACCCTCAGTTACACTACTTAAGGTTACGTTACGTTACGGATTCGTGACGCCGTGACGTCACTGTCGACAACACACACTTAAGTCCTCGTACCATCGACTCGAGGAATCGTTGTGTTGGCAGCTAGAGGCTTATACGGGAGTAGTATGTATTCGCCGCTACTGGCCCCGGTTCCAGGTAGTAACCCTCCCCCAGCCCCCTTCCCCTGTCCTACCCCCGCCCCGCCCCCAAGGACCGCCCCGCTCTACCTGCCCAGGGGGGTGGTCAATCGGCAACATGGCGGTCATCCAATCCTAAAAAAAAAAAAAAAAAAGTTTGGACTTTTTTTCCATAAACAGCCCCCCATTTGAGACGATTGCGCCGGGTCCCATAGCTCTACGACCACGCCTTCCCACTTTTACCTAATGTGCTAATAAAACAATACACACCACTCGATCCCTTTTCTCGGCTTATTCTATTGTTCGAGCATGCGACCCTCAGCGGCTACCTGCGCCGCGCGGACCATCGCCGGTCACCTGGGTACCTGTATTTTTTTCCTTATTTGCAATACAGCCATTCCTTATTCTCCTACAATTATCAATTTATATTTATAATATATCTACCTCTAATACCTACTCTTTTATCCGTAAGAGTCAATGTTCTAAGTAACCTAACCTAACCAAACCCTTTGTATGTACATAAACAAACTTAGGTGCCACATAGTGTGTGTAAAATGATATTTTTCAAGTAACTGTAAGTGATCTTCCTTATCAGTTTTAGGTATTCATTTTGATATCAAAATTTAATTATTTTCATACCTACACTTTTTTAATTACTTCAGGTTTAGTATAAGTTTATTTTTAAAGCGATGTCATATAGTGTGTGTAAAATTATATTTTTCAAGTAACTGTAAGTGATCTTATGTATTCTGTACATATGCAGCACGTTTATTGCGCGGCCGCGCGGACCGCTGCCAGTACGGTACCTGGGTACCTGTATTTTTTTCCGTACTTGCAATAGACCCATTCCACAACATTACCTAATAATTATCCATGTATATTTTTAATATATCTGTCTCTTATACCTACTCTTTTATCCGTAGAGTCAATGTTCTAACCTAACCTAACCTAATTTTGCGTTTCACAATCTTTACCTAACCAAACCGTTTGTATGTACATAAACAAATTTAGGTACCTACCTATTTATGCTATATATGTTTAAGGGTAATTTAGTTATTTATTACCTAACCAAGCCGTTTCTTATTCGTTACTTGTACTTACGTACATAACCAAACTTAGGAACCTATTTAAGTTTTATATGTTTGCCGGTAACTGAGATATTTATTAATTCATTTCTTACTCGAGTTAACTGCAAAAAGAAGTAAGCGCCATGAAATTTACGGCGGTTAAGACCTTTTAATTTTTAATATGCTGCACATTGTTTAGACCTTTTTCTTGAACGCTCCACGTCTTGGGTGTCCATTTAGGTACTTAATAATTTCAATTAATGTTTTCAGAAAGAAACCTGTTTAAACCTGCAATCTGCCCAATTATATACATGATGTTGATGGATTTACATTAACATTAAACCCATTGTTAACTGGCTATTGTAATTTTTGTACAAAGCATTTGTGACAGCCCTCTCTTAAATGTGTATACGAGAAACATGTTTGAACAGGAGATTGTGGCCGTTGTACGATGCTTAGAAACGTGTTACAACCAGTATTTCATCAAAGAAGCAATAGTATATATTTTTTTGTTATTGTAATCTTTGTACAAAGCATTTTTCACTACCTTATTTTGAATGTGTATTCAAGGAACATGTCTGAACCAGTATAACCAACCAAGGAAGTAGTAGGGTATTTTTTTGTGCTGTAAAATACTTATAAAAGGAACCTCTCCATGTTTATACCTTAATAGTTACCTCGTGTCGTTCACCAAGTCAAGTGCACAGTTCCGAAAGTATAACGTGTGAAGTTGTTTTAAGTGAAAGTCATCTGTCAAGTGTAGTGTCTCTATTCGCTCCAAAATGGATGTAAGTATGTTTTTTTTTGTTCTCATTCTATAAATTTAATGATTAGTTATGTATGTGTTTAATTAATTGACAAATGTTGTTTCAGTTCTCTGACAATACGTTCAAGAATTACTACTACCCAGAAACCAACCAAGAGGACCCTAGCAGTGACGAGGAGGGCACTGTTGGCCTCAAAATAAGGCAAGCAATAGCTAAGAAGAGACCAGCGAACAACATCGACAGCTTTTTCGAGCGCCCCAAGAAGAAGACAAAAGTGATTAAAAAATCATCAAACGTATCACAAAGTTCAGCGGATGGAGTATCATATTTAACGTCTGGTCAAGACGATGCCGGCTACGCGTCCCACCTCATTAAAATTGAAGTCTATGACATGGAAAAAATAAGAAATTTACCACCCACAGACCACTGGAAACACTGTGATATACGACTAAAATATTATTCCATCGGCGAGGATGATGTACATGTGCAAAGTGCTCGTGACGTTATTTTTAATATTACAAAACAATTAGCTTCAAAAGAAAACAGTGTTAAATATTTTATAGAGACTGATAAGAAAAAGTGATAATTTGTTCATTTAGTTTTTATTTATCTTTAAGTTATTAATTTTAATACCACTCTTTAGTTGTGAATTCTATTATTTTGGGAGTTATGGTAATTTTTTTTTTAATGATAAGAAATTTTTGATTTGTAAAATGCCTTTACATGGAAGCAATCCCTAATTATCTTTAACAAACCGAACCCGAAATGCATTGTTTCAATTGTTAAAAACAGAGATAACGTTTAGAAATGTTACACTTTTGTTGTAATTCCCAATCAATAGTCTTAACATTGTTAAGTTATTGTACTCGGTCGAGTTTAGCGGCCACACACACAAATTCAGTTTCAATTGTATACCTTCAGATTTCTAAGAGTTGACTGATAATGGTTTATCTTGGAAAATAAAATTGTTTCATTCCAATTAAAAGTAGGAAGTACTTATCTGTAGTTATTTAAAGGCACATGCATTTGGTGAGGGCACTCATTCATACGATCCAATCACTATGGACAACTTGAACTGTAATAGTTATAACCCACAACTGGTAAAAGCCTGTGAAGACGTCGAAGAAGATGAAGAATTATATAACGCCGGAGAACTTGCAAGCCAACAGATGAAAGAACCGTGAGTATAACTTTAATCCTTGTTTATACTAAATCTTGTTTCAACCTGTTCATAAAGTTCTTGTCACCACAAGTTCCGGGCTATCCAGTTGAGACATGCCATTGTTGTTGGTTTGGTGGGGCGGACCCTTTCACAATATAAAGGCATTCACTGGGATTGAAATAGTTCAGTAACGTTTGTGACTTCAGTGTTTGAGTGAATTTTATTTGTTACAACAATGGCATTTACGTTTTTTCTTGGGCATAGGCTAGCTAGGAGTGAAATAGCCAGTTTAAGTAAAGGTTTTATCCTTCGTAGATTTCATAAGTATATTCGATTGTGGTATATTGAAGGAGTTCTACCGGATTATCTTATGGAGGACCAAGAAATTATACCATATTATACGCCATGCAGCGGTCATGTACAAGGAAAACCGGAAGCAGTATCACATAATTCCGATGTAATTGATGGGGTTCTCCCAATGCAAGCCTATTGTTTGCATTGTAAAAACGATTTAAGTTAGTATTTATAATCTAATGAATAGTTCATACATTAATTACTATGTAATTCGTGTATAATTATATGGTGTTTAATTTTTATAGGTATTCACAAGTTGGACGAGGGATAAAACGTCCAGCAGCGGATCCTGTTGCAGAACCATCGGCTAAGAAGAACCTTCCTTCAACCAGCCGTAAAAACATCGCAACAAATCAACCGTCAACCAGCCGGGACACTTCAACAACAACATCAACAGTCCAAGAACCTACAAGTAAAGTAAGTGCAACAAATAATGATAAAATTGAATGTTCCGTGTGCCATGTATTTGTCTCCAAAAAATATTTCACTAATCATCTTAACAGCAACACTCATAAAAATAATGTCTTTTGTTCTGATAGTGAGTTAATTAACGTTCAGTTAATTGAAAACGCGTTCCGAAACCGAGTTGCAACCTACAGAATATCAAATGAAAGTGATCCCAATTGTCTAGAAACACCGGAAGCGTTTTTAGAAAAAAATAAAGATACGATATTTGCTTTATTAGACCGCTCAATTGCTAATCATCGTTCTTTAAAAGTAAATTTTATAGTAAACGCGAATTTTACTCAGGAAACAAAAAGCCTCAACAATGTGTTTGATTTTCAGTTGAGTAATAACCTAGTTAATGTTAGTAGTGATAAAAATGAGATATTTTTATCCCTTGTCAATGAAATTTCAGTGAGATTATCGAACTTTGAGAGAAAAGATAGTGGGTGGTCTTTAACAAAGGTAAATTATCTAGATGTCAATGTTAATAAGTATAACCCATTACGAGGGTCTTCATATATCAAGTTACCGCGTGATATACAGTTGAAAAAAGCTGTAATTAATGTTCAGAACAATGATCACGAATGTTTCCGGTGGGCTATACTATCTGGATTATTTCCACCAGAAAAGAATAATCGTGCTCATAATGTTAACACATACAAAAATCATAGGAATAAATTAAACTTTGAAAACATTCCATTTCCTATGAAGTTAACGGATATTCACAAATTTGAAAAAATCAATAATTTAAGTATTAACGTTTTTGGGATAGAATACGATTCACAGAGTAAACGGCATTCTGTTATAGGTCCACTTCATTTCACAAAATGTAAAAAAGAAAATCATTTCAACTTGTTATACATCACCGAAGGTAATAAAGGACATTATTGTCTTATTAATAATTTATCTAGATTAGTATCTGCTCAACTGACAAACACTCAACATGCTGCTCATATATGTGATGGTTGCTTAACAAATTTCACATCAAGAGAGAATTTAGTAAACCACCAACAAAACGATTGTTTTCATGTATGTACTAACTTGCCTTCTGAACAGAACAAACGAAACAATTGGTTCAATGAAAAAGTTGCTTCCAATGAAGTGACTTTCGATAATTATGATCGTAAATTACGGCATCCATTCGTTATCTATGCCGACTTCGAAGCGTTTTTAAATCCAATCCAGTCATGTTCCAATAATCCACTTACATCTTCAACTACTAATGTACAGAAACATGAAGTATATAGTTTCGGATACTATATTAAATGTTCGTATGATGATAACTTGTCAGTCTATCGAACATACAAAGGAGAAAATTGTGCAAGAACGTTTATGGAATTTCTTAAAAAAGATTTGCAGAATATTTGTAAAAAGAATACATTTGTAAAGACCCCTCTGCCTTTGACATCTGAAAACGAAGAAAACATTGCGCAGAGTAGTATGTGTTATATCTGTGATACAGACTTAAACGGAGATGCCACCATTTCATATAATTGCTACACTGGTGTTTACGAAGGTGTAGCACATGAAATTTGTTGTAACAAATTAAGGGTTCCCAATTTTGTGCCAGTGTTCCTTCACAACTTAAGTAATTACGACAGTCATTTCATAGTACATGGACTAAATTTTGAGGATGGTGAAATAGAAGTTATCCCGGAAACCAAAGAAAAATACATATCTTTCACAAAAAAATTGCAAATTAATAATCGAGTCATGAAATTAAGGTTTGTTGATTCCCTTAAATTCATGTCCAGTAGTCTTGACAAACTAGCCAAGAACTTAATACCAGAACAGTTCCATGAAATGAAATTGAATTTTCCATGTGAAGATGACTTTCAACGTTTAATACGTAAGGGTATATATCCATATGAACACATGACATCGTTTGATTCATTAAAATTGACATCCCTCCCCTCTCCAGATAAATTCTACAGCTCCTTGACCGATAGTCACATATCGGAAAATGATTACAATCATGCCGAAGATGTATGGAACCATTTTAACTGTCAAAACATGGGGGACTATTCAGATCTGTATTTAAAAACAGATGTCTTATTACTGGCCGACGTATTCGAAAATTTTAGAAACGTTTGTCTTGAAACATACGGTTTAGATCCGGCACACTATTATACTGCACCGGGGTTAAGTTGGGATGCTATGTTAAGAGTCACAAAAATCAAACTTGAACTGTTAACTGACATTGATAAGATTACTTTTATTGCAAAAAATATTCGGGGAGGTATATCCCAATGCAGCAACCGACACGCCAAAGCAAATAATAAATTCATGGCGGAATACGATTCGGCTATTCCTTCATCCTTTCTCATGTATTTAGATGCAAATAACCTATACGGGTGGGCTATGTCCCAATGTCTACCAACAGGTGGATTTCAATGGGTGGATGTAAATACGGATTTTAATGTGTCTAACGATGCGGAGCATGGTTTCATTTTAGAAGTTGATCTTGATTATCCCAACGATTTACATGATTCACATTCAGATTTTCCCTTCTGTCCAGAGAACGTCTGTTTTGGTGATTCAAAGGAAAATAAATTGATACCTAACTTGAAAAACAAAAAAAACTACGTAATCCATTATAGAAATCTTAAGCAATGTTTGAAAAATGGTTTACAATTAGTTAAAATACATAAAATTTTGAAATTTAAACAATCTCCATGGTTGAAAAGCTACATAGATTTAAACACCCGCATGCGATCACAAGCATCTTCGGATTTCGACAAAGATTTTTTTAAATTAATGAATAATTCAGTCTTCGGAAAAACGATGGAAAATGTTTTGAAGCGAGTAAACGTAAAACTATTGAATCATTGGGAAAATAAAGGTAAATCTCAAGGAGTTCAATCATTGATAACAAAACCTGAATTTCATAGTTTATCAATATTTTCAGAAAACTTGGCAGCTGTACAATTGAAAAAGACTAAAGTTTTGTACAACAAACCAATATATCTTGGTTTTTGTATTTTAGATATGTCTAAAACGTTAATGTACAATTTTCATTACGACTATATGAATCCTAAATTCGGTAATAAACTGAAACTCTTGTACACAGATACCGATAGCTTAATATATCAAATTTTCACTGAAAACTTCTATGATGATATAAAATCAGATCTGAATTTATATTTTGATACATCAGATTATCCCAATAATAATG
Source organism: Epiblema foenella (assembly GCA_963556455.1). NCBI lineage: Eukaryota > Metazoa > Arthropoda > Insecta > Lepidoptera > Tortricidae > Epiblema > Epiblema foenella. The sequence goes on along the minus strand of OY747103.1, from coordinate 21,084,657 downwards.
AGTTCGGTTTACCTTTAATAAATAAAAAGAAATTGGGTTTTTTCAAAGATGAGAACAATGGCAAAATTTTCAAAGAATTTGTTGGACTTCGTTCAAAGATGTACGCAATTGATGTCGAAGGTAGTAGTGTGATGGCTAAAGCTAAAGGAGTTAATAAATGTGTAACTAAAAAACTTACCTTAGATAACTACAAAACGTGTTTATTTGATAAGCGCATACAACATAACACAATGTTACGTTTTAAATCAATTAAACATTTAATATTTACACAAAAAATTAACAAAATATCTCTTTCTTATAATGACACAAAGCGATTCTTGTTGGATGATTCCACAGATACCCTTGCATGGGGTCATTACAAAACATCAAATTTTTTTTAATAATTTCATATTACAACATGGCAGGACATTCATTTATTTGATATTATTTTTGCACTTTCTTTCTATAAAAAAATATAGTACTAAAATTGAATGTATAATATACATACTATTTAGTACTATATTATTTTGATGCGCATGTAACTTGTATATAAAAAATAAAAATGTACTTTGAATATGTAAATAAGATAAAAATGTAAATAATTTTGTTAGTTTTAATCTTGTAAATTTATGAAACTTGTATAAAAGATGTGTTGTTAACTTTTAAATAAAATAAATTACAATGTAACACGACTTTATAACAATGTATATAAATGTCTTTTATTTTAAGTAACAAAAATTTCAATTTAGTATGTGTTATTCTTATGTGTAATTTTGTGATATTTATGAATGTAAATAAATTACCCTTGATTGTTTTACATTAAGTATTTGCATGGGTACTAACTAAAATAAAATGAGAAATGTAATAACTATTACGTTAAAATTATTTCAATATTGTATCTTGGTTAATTATTTTATCTAAATAAATTACATAATTATTAACATACTTATGATTTTTATTATTATATATCCAATTCTTACCTACCCTATTCGTTTTATTTAAATGGTAATAACCACCACAACATTGATCATTTGAATTTCAAACGTTTTCATATCAACACGCACATTACGTTGTTACAATGATTCATTTTTACCATCCATTTACTACCATTGTGGCGGGTCCTAGTGGGTGCGGTAAAACCAATTTTGTTACAAATTTTTTAAATCATTCCAATGAACTATGTAATGTTGAATTTGATGAAATTATTTGGTGTTATGATGAAATGCAACCTTTGTACAATTTAGAAAATGTGAATTATAACCAAGGAATACCTGACATCGCCATGTTTGATGGGAAAAAACCTAAACTTATTATTATAGATGATTTGATGAGGGAGTCAGATGGACGAATAGTTGACATTTTTACGAAAGGTAGTCATCACAGAAACCTAAGCCTGTTTTATATTACTCAAAATATATTTCATCAAGGCAAAGGTCAACGTGATATTTCTTTGAATACGAGCTATATTGTTTATTTTAAGAATCCCCGTGATAAAACTCAAATACGCTACTTATCTCGACAAGTTTATCCAGAAAATTCAAAATTCGTTGATGAAGCCTACAAGGATGCTACTGCAAATGCACATGGTTACCTCATGATTGATTTGCGACAAAATACTGACGATATGTGTCGTTTTAAGACCAAAATATTTCCATTCGATGGTCATTGTACAGTATATATCCCTAAAAAAGGGTTTAAATATAACAAGAATCACCATATTCTAGTCAGTTCTAAATGATGCAAGCTAGAGTTAACACATATAAACATTTACTTGAAGCGCTACATTTACTCAAACCAAAATATCGCACGGCTTTACTTAAATCGTGTGATGACGAAGAAATTAATATAATTTGTGAGTGTATTTACAACGTATTAAAGGGTAAAATTCCTTTAGAGAAAAAAGAAAAATCCAAATTAAGAAAATATAAGGATACGTTACGAAAATTAGTGACTAAGGGAAAACATAAGCTAAGAAAAACCGTAATTATCCAGAAAGGTGGTGGTTTTCTGCCTATTGTATTAGGTGCAGTTTTAAGTGCTTTAGTGAACTCTTTAACATAAAGAAAATGGAAAACATGAAAAAAATGTTGTTAGTAGAACCAGATTTCATCGAAAGACTCAAACATAGTGATAACCTATCAGAAAATTCATCATCCCGTCTAGATGGTGAAATGCAAAAAATTCTCAAGAGTAAAATAGATGATCGTGTAAAGTGGGCATTATATTCCCAAGCATTACAACGATTTTTACATTTTACTGAAACGGATCGAAAACCGTTTAAAATACCATTAGTGACTGAAGTTGATCAACTCACCAACGAAAACAATGAATTTCATCCGAAGATCACCAAAAAGGAGGAAATTGTTAATAATAACTCAATCGTAAACGCAGTATTGCCAGAACCAGAAGGGGATGTATACGCAACACCACCTGGAGGAACGAAATCTGATTTACCTAAACAATATTCTCCATCTTATATTATAGACGTAATACCGAAATCGTATCGATCAAAAAGCCAAACTTTGTTGGAATGTATGGTACAAAGTAAACCAAAAATTTGGTGGAAGGAGAACGGGGAAGTAGTAATAAACAATCGTACCATTCCAAACAGTAATATTCTCGATCTAGTAGGCGACGTGCTTAGACCTCTAAAACGTTCAAAACCAAAAGGTTGGGAAGATTTTGCTAGTGTTTTACATGATATAAAAGTTCCTAAATCGTGTATAGGTAATCCTACGAACTTAGAATTTATGAATAAACTACAATCTAATGATTCTAGAACTTCGATTGCTTCTTTAAATCTGGAAACCCCGTCAGTTAAAGAAAAAAACACCTCTACTCCTCTATCTACTAAACCACCCAGGCTATCGAGAAAGAAATTAGATTGGGAGAGATGGACCCCCTATTAGAGATAAATAGGATCTACTACGATGTATCAAATCCAGCCAGTTATAGTAGCGTAAACAAATTGGTGAATGAAATGAAAGGTAAAATGAACAGAGGGGAAGTGAAAGATTGGTTATCATCACAGGAAGCGTACACGCTGCATAGACCCGTTCATAAACGTTTTAGTAGAAACAGATACATCCTCTCTAACTTTAATGAACTCTGGCAAGCCGATCTTAGTGATATGCGAACGTATAGTCAGTATAACGATGGATATAAATATATTCTATGTGTTATTGATGTTTTTAGTAAATATGCTTTTGCTAGGGCTATGAAAAAGAAGGACTCTGAAACAGTTAAAAAATGTTTTGAAAGCATTTTTTCAGAAGCCAATTCTACCCCTCGTCACATCCAATCTGACAAAGGGACCGAATTTGTTTCAAAGGTGGTTAGAGATTACTTTAAAAACAAAAACATTAATTATTATACCACAAATAATCCTGATATTAAAGCAAGTATTGTTGAAAGGTTTCAAAGAACTCTTAAATGTAAAATGTGGCGTTACTTCACTCATCAAAATACTTACAATTACGTCGACGTTTTGCAAGACCTGCTTCATTCGTATAACCATAGCTACCATTCTAGCATTAAAATGCGACCAATTGATGTTAACTCTGATAATATTATGACTGTTTGGTGCAATTTATATGATCGCAATAAGGATAAACGAAATATATTGGAATCTCCAATACTTAATGTAGGTGATCATGTTAGAATAACTAAATATAAACATATATTTCAAAAGGGGTATGAGACTAACTGGAGTGATGAAATATTCATAATAGCCTCAGTTATTAAAAGAATCCCACGTATTGTCTATACTTTAAAAGATTTAGAAGGTGAACCAATTATTGGTACATTCTATTCTAAAGAATTACAAAAAGTCACTTACCGCCCCTCCATGAGGTATAAAATTGATAAAATAATACGCTCGCGACGCATTGGTGGCAGAAAGGAAGTGTTCGTTAAGTGGCAAGGTTATCCCAATAAATTCAACTCTTGGATACCTACATCAAACTTAGAAGAAATATGAGTGAAGATAGTTTTTATCTAACTTTGTTGAGTAACAGCTCATCGACCTACTTTACCGATAATACTACAGCTCATTTTTTAACTAAATTACCTAGAACCATTAAATTGGAGGGAGAATGGGTTGTTGGATTAGTGGAGTTCCAATACCCATGTTCCATGTATAATGTTCAAGAACATGAAAACATAGTCTACATTAAAAAAAAGGTAGCTGTACCGACTCAGGAAAAATACAAAATCGTTGATGTAAAAACTCACATTCCAGCAACTTCGTATGATAGTATTGATCATTTTCTCAAAGCATTTAACGAAAACCCGCAGCTAAAGACAAAAGTTAAATTTAGATGTGATGCAGTTACTAAAATGGTGGCTGTAACAGCGAACGAAGAGATAACATCAATCATAACTTCCCCTATATTAAGTCTTCAGCTTGGTTATAAACCTAGAACTAATTTAAAAGAAAGTACTATTGGAATACATCCTGCAAATTTATACTTAGGTTTACCATCACAAATATTTGTTTATACTGACATTATTCAACCACAAGTGGTGGGGGATGTAATTACATCATTACTAAGAATAATACCATTAGACCCCACAAAATTTATCTATGGAGCATATAAAATGCATGTTTTTTCACCTGCTCACTATGTTCCTGTTTTACGTAGAGAGTTTGACACTCTTGAAATAGATATAAGGACAACCACGGGATCAAGAATACCATTTCAATTTGGATCCTCTTGTGTGAAGCTACACTTTCGACGAGTAAAATGAATCATAAACGAGTGTCTCACTCCTGTCCTTATGAACATTACTATTCTCATCAAGCTGGCTCTGGTGTAGGAATTGTCTATAAAGGTGTTCCATATCAACGAGGACATGGAATCGGTAGCTTTTTGGGTGGACTATTTAGGTCTGTACTTCCTTTATTATCTAGCGGTTTTAAAACTGTAGGAAGAGAAACTTTAGATGCGGGGATGGGACTGTTGTCTGATATGGTGAATTCACGTCCTATGGAGAGTTCTATTAGATCTCGGCTTAAAGAAGCAAGTGCGAACTTAAAAAGGAAAGCTGACGAAAAAATAGATTCTCTTATGTCGGGATCAGGGTATAAAATGTCAACTAAGAGACGGGAACCTCTCATTACTTTGAAAGCCTCACGACGAAGAGGAGGTAAAAGAAATAAAAAATATAATATTGAGGATATATTTTCAAACTAATTATGTCTTTCTTACATAGTAATTCATGTGAATGTGCTAAATCAGAACTAGATTTGTTTGCACTGCCATCAACTCAAACCAGCATTGAAAGCGGACAGTGGGTTCATTACAAACCAATTTCATCTTTAAGTGACGACGGACCCATTGAGTTTCAAGTTCCCGGATCTGGTGATGACTATATTGACCTATCACATACTTTGTTACATATCAATGCCAAAGTATTAAACCAAGATGGCACAAAACTAAAAGCAGATGCCCCAGTTGCACCCGTCAATAATTGGTTACATTCCCTGTTTAGCCAACTAGATGTATATTTAAATCAGAAACTCATATCACCACCAAATAATACCTACGCCTATCGTGCTTATATGGAAAATCTACTTAATTATGGTCCAGCAGCTAAAGAATCTCATCTTACTTGTGGATTATGGTATGAAGATACACCACACTATATGGATACCACTGATGTGAATAATAAAGGCTTTCACAAAAGACAGAAATTTATTAAAGAAAGTAAGGAAGTAGAGCTGATTGGTCACTTGCATGGTGATATGTTTAACCAAGAGAAATTCTTAATAAACGGAGTCGAAATGCGTGTTAAATTGGCACGTTCTAAAGAATCGTTTAATTTAATTTGTCACCAAGATCTCAAACTTAAAGTTCAGATAATGGATGCCAGTCTCATAGTAAGAAGAGCAAGAATCAATCCAAGTGTTTTGTTAGCACATCAAAAAGTATTAGCATCAACCACAGCAAAGTATCCAATCACAAGAGCGGAAGTAAAGGTTCTTACATTACCAGCTGGAATACAGGGAAAAACGTTAGATAATATATTTCTCGGGCAAGTCCCTAAAAGATGTATTATTGGATTCGTTTCAAACTCGGCATTTAATGGTAATCTAGCTTTGAATCCTTTTAATTTTCAACATTTCAATATGAACTCTTTTAGTTTGTATGTGGACGGTCATGAAATACCTTCGAAAACATTGCAACCTTCATTTAATTCTGGTTTAATAGCATCAACATATCATACGTTATTTTCTGGATCAGGAATTCATTTCCATAATGAAGGTAATGCAATAGACAGATCAAATTATGGAGGGGGTAATTGTTTGTTATGTTTTGATTTGACACCTGATTTGTCTGCCAGTTCAACTTCACACTGGAATCTTGTGAGACATGGTTCTGTTCGGATAGAAGTTCGTTTTGAATCATCTTTAAGTACTACTATAAACTGTATCGTATATGCAGAATTTGATAACATAATAGAAATAAACAAAAACCGTGACGTTACGGTAGATTACAACAGTTAATAAACAAATAAATAGATTATTTTTATAATTTTTTTTCATTAGCTCATAGTCATTACAAGCAAGATCATCGATAAATGTGAATGTTTATTATTATAATAATGGATACAAATGAATTACAATTATGTATGAACAAAATAAGTTCTAGTTTTAAAACAAATGTTTTTGCTGCAAATCAAATACCTATTTGGGTTAATTTACCTGCTTTCATTATATGCAATTTAGATCCTGACTCCAAGCCCGGCTCTCACTGGGTTGCCATGCATATTGATGTTAATGGGATAGGTGAATACTTTGATTCCTTTGGTAGAAAACCTACTGGTTACCATAAGTTATTTTTAAAAAGAAATACAAAGAGGTGGTTTTATAATAATAAATTACTTCAAAACCATCTTACCTCCGTCTGTGGAGAATATTGTTTAGTTTATCTATATTTTAAGTTTCAAGGAAAAACAATGTCAGACTTTCTAAGTCTATTTTATAATAATACTTTATGTAACGATCTAGTATTAAGAGCTTTGTTTAAATCAGTATTTGTGAAATAAAACAATGTCAATAAGGTTTTTCTGTGTTTTACTTACTTATATTTTAATACAATGTACACGAACAATATAAATTATTACATTCCATAAAAAAGACAGTTTTATAACTTAAGTACAGTAAAAGATAAATAAAAACTAAATGAACAAATTATCACTTTTTCTTATCAGTCTCTATAAAATATTTAACACTGTTTTCTTTTGAAGCTAATTGTTTTGTAATATTAAAAATAACGTCACGAGCACTTTGCACATGTACATCATCCTCGCCGATGGAATAATATTTTAGTCGTATATCACAGTGTTTCCAGTGGTCTGTGGGTGGTAAATTTCTTATTTTTTCCATGTCATAGACTTCAATTTTAATGAGGTGGGACGCGTAGCCGGCATCGTCTTGACCAGACGTTAAATATGATACTCCATCCGCTGAACTTTGTGATACGTTTGATGATTTTTTAATCACTTTTGTCTTCTTCTTGGGGCGCTCGAAAAAGCTGTCGATGTTGTTCGCTGGTCTCTTCTTAGCTATTGCTTGCCTTATTTTGAGGCCAACAGTGCCCTCCTCGTCACTGCTAGGGTCCTCTTGGTTGGTTTCTGGGTAGTAGTAATTCTTGAACGTATTGTCAGAGAACTGAAACAACATTTGTCAATTAATTAAACACATACATAACTAATCATTAAATTTATAGAATGAGAACAAAAAAAAACATACTTACATCCATTTTGGAGCGAATAGAGACACTACACTTGACAGATGACTTTCACTTAAAACAACTTCACACGTTATACTTTCGGAACTGTGCACTTGACTTGGTGAACGACACGAGGTAACTATTAAGGTATAAACATGGAGAGGTTCCTTTTATAAGTATTTTACAGCACAAAAAAATACCCTACTACTTCCTTGGTTGGTTATACTGGTTCAGACATGTTCCTTGAATACACATTCAAAATAAGGTAGTGAAAAATGCTTTGTACAAAGATTACAATAACAAAAAAATATATACTATTGCTTCTTTGATGAAATACTGGTTGTAACACGTTTCTAAGCATCGTACAACGGCCACAATCTCCTGTTCAAACATGTTTCTCGTATACACATTTAAGAGAGGGCTGTCACAAATGCTTTGTACAAAAATTACAATAGCCAGTTAACAATGGGTTTAATGTTAATGTAAATCCATCAACATCATGTATATAATTGGGCAGATTGCAGGTTTAAACAGGTTTCTTTCTGAAAACATTAATTGAAATTATTAAGTACCTAAATGGACACCCAAGACGTGGAGCGTTCAAGAAAAAGGTCTAAACAATGTGCAGCATATTAAAAATTAAAAGGTCTTAACCGCCGTAAATTTCATGGCGCTTACTTCTTTTTGCAGTTAACTCGAGTAAGAAATGAATTAATAAATATCTCAGTTACCGGCAAACATATAAAACTTAAATAGGTTCCTAAGTTTGGTTATGTACGTAAGTACAAGTAACGAATAAGAAACGGCTTGGTTAGGTAATAAATAACTAAATTACCCTTAAACATATATAGCATAAATAGGTAGGTACCTAAATTTGTTTATGTACATACAAACGGTTTGGTTAGGTAAAGATTGTGAAACGCAAAATTAGGTTAGGTTAGGTTAGAACATTGACTCTACGGATAAAAGAGTAGGTATAAGAGACAGATATATTAAAAATATACATGGATAATTATTAGGTAATGTTGTGGAATGGGTCTATTGCAAGTACGGAAAAAAATACAGGTACCCAGGTACCGTACTGGCAGCGGTCCGCGCGGCCGCGCAATAAACGTGCTGCATATGTACAGAATACATAAGATCACTTACAGTTACTTGAAAAATATAATTTTACACACACTATATGACATCGCTTTAAAAATAAACTTATACTAAACCTGAAGTAATTAAAAAAGTGTAGGTATGAAAATAATTAAATTTTGATATCAAAATGAATACCTAAAACTGATAAGGAAGATCACTTACAGTTACTTGAAAAATATCATTTTACACACACTATGTGGCACCTAAGTTTGTTTATGTACATACAAAGGGTTTGGTTAGGTTAGGTTACTTAGAACATTGACTCTTACGGATAAAAGAGTAGGTATTAGAGGTAGATATATTATAAATATAAATTGATAATTGTAGGAGAATAAGGAATGGCTGTATTGCAAATAAGGAAAAAAATACAGGTACCCAGGTGACCGGCGATGGTCCGCGCGGCGCAGGTAGCCGCTGAGGGTCGCATGCTCGAACAATAGAATAAGCCGAGAAAAGGGATCGAGTGGTGTGTATTGTTTTATTAGCACATTAGGTAAAAGTGGGAAGGCGTGGTCGTAGAGCTATGGGACCCGGCGCAATCGTCTCAAATGGGGGGCTGTTTATGGAAAAAAAGTCCAAACTTTTTTTTTTTTTTTTTTAGGATTGGATGACCGCCATGTTGCCGATTGACCACCCCCCTGGGCAGGTAGAGCGGGGCGGTCCTTGGGGGCGGGGCGGGGGTAGGACAGGGGAAGGGGGCTGGGGGAGGGTTACTACCTGGAACCGGGGCCAGTAGCGGCGAATACATACTACTTACGGGTCACTTTAGTTAGAGTGACCCGTACAAGGTCACCCAAGGTCAGGTGTCTGCCGACCTTACTCACCCACGTACCTATAAAGAACAGGTAATATAATTCCACTATGTCACTGAATAGAAATATAATAGTTCTTTGTCCTGTAGAAACTGATAAACATGAAAAACACTCACAACTCAAAACTAAATGTATTTACTATTCAACCAAAACATTAAATCAATAATATTATTATATTTCTTTTACTCATATGACACCAGTCCTCTGACAGAACCGTCACTAAACCTATTCGTGGCGTTGTGGCCAGTATGTACATTTACAAGTTGAACACACGCGAGGTTTTGCTATGAGCTGATGAGATCCGCCACAGTCCTCTTATAACATATAAACGTACTGATCAGTCTGATACCAAAAAAGGAAGGAACATTCTATGCACTCTTTTATAACGAACCTTTTACAAAGCTTTTGGTGTTTTAGTATTGTGTAAAACATGATGATAAAAATAATTTTCGTTCTGGAAAATATCGATCCTATCATCAATATTTATAAAATGCCCTAATTTCTAGTTTAATAACTAATCCATATTACAAAAGTGTCCTCAACTTCCCGAAATCCTCATTAAAAAGTTTCAATTGATTGTTCCATAATTAAAGCGTTCAAAAAGTGAGGAAAATGAAGCGATAATGAAACTGAAATATTCGGTTTCATGCTCAACAGGTTGCGTTGTTAATTATTGTTTCAGGTTTTTTCTTCTTTTCTTAGAACTGGAGCACCTCGCCGACCAGTTTTTTTGATTGGTGATTTCGATAAATAATTTCCATAAAACAGTATTCTAACTCACCGAGCCTAATTACCGTCCACGTGTTATAATATTGTTATGTACTGTTCTTTTACCAACCGACGACCGGTTTAGCCTAGTGGGTAGTGCACCTGCCTGTGAAGCTGACGATCCTGGGTTCGAATCCCGGTCAGAGCAAATATTTGTGTGATGAGCATGAATATTTGTTTCTGAGTCTTGGATGTTTTCTATGTATTTAAGTATTTATATCTATTAAATATATCGTCGTCTAGTACCCATAACACAAGCCTTCTTGAGCTTACTGTGGGGCTAGTTCGATTTGTGTAAGATTGTCCTCTAATATTTATTCATTTTTTTATTTTTATTTTTCCTGTAGATGACAACATTTTCATTCATGGGCCTCGTAAGAAGGCTCAAAGTCACTCAGAGGGCAATGGAGAGGGCTATGCTAGGAGTTTCTCTGCGTGATCGCATCAGAAATGAGGCCATCCGTAGCAGAACTTTTTTTTATAAATAAATTAAAAAAAAGAAAAGAAAATATCGAACGAAATCTACCAATGAACTTAATCCTAAGACGAAGTTGTTTATTCCAGGTACTGTATAAAGGTATTTGTTTTCCAAATACTCGTAGGATTGAGACGGAACGCGAACTCTCTTTCAATGCTGAACTAAAAGGTTTATGGAGATACCCGTTGAACCGGGTATTTCTGGATTCTACCATATATTTCAGTTAATTAAGATGTAATTGTTAAAAACACTGCCTTTCTCGTTGTAGTACGTTGGTCACACAAAACAATTCCCTTTTTTCTTCACAAATTATTTATTTGTTTATTATTTTATAACAACTCTCAATAAATTTATCGAACTGAACTGTATACGTACATTTTCATTTAAATGTTTCTTCTTATTACGCACTTAAAATGAAGAGTATATACTATTTGGTAATTTTTGTTCTGTTCTGAATAAGCTAAGTTTTTTGAAACGGGATCAGGAACTATAGAACTATGCTGCATGTGAATAGAACTCCAATTATTTTGTGATTTGCTGGAATTTGATATGCTAACTTTACGGACATACGTTGGGAGACCAATGCTGCGCTGTAAGGACTGCGCTAAGCGTAATACGGCGGGATTTCTAATTGACAATCAGGCCTGGGAATCACTTGCGGCTGATAGGGACGGGCAAACGCGTTGTAAACGGCAGAAAGTATGCGATGAAGCTTGGTTTGACGAATTGACAACATTTCATATTTTCAACTACTTAATTTTATGAACTAGCTAGAAAATAGGTGAATTTTTAAGGAACCCGTGTTTTTTCTTCTTCACGAAAACTAAATTTTTCATACAAAAAAAGCATTTTGAAAAATAGGTCATTCTAAAAGAGCGTAAGTAAAATATGACGTCATATACACGACAGAAACGCAGCCTAGAATCTAGAACCGCAATTAAAATTAAATTAAAGCGTTGAGAAGTGAATCAAAAATCAGTTGTGACAATTGCCAAATCAAATCAACGTCAAAAACTGAACGACAGAAATTGACAAACGAATACAACTAACTTTTTTATAGTTTCAGTACTAAAGTCTCCCTCAATAGTGCAGAGAACATGACGTCAACATCCGGTTTACACTAATTCGCGATTTTTTCCAAAATTAATGGAGGAAAAAAATTCAAAAATATTTTTTTTGTGAACTTAACACGTTTTTACCGATATGGTTTTCGAATTTAGTCTAGTGAAAATTATGAAATATTGTCAATTAGCTGGTAAAAGGATGCGCAGAAAACAAATCGGAACTAGAGCGTTTAACGTCAACCTTCAGTGTAATGTCTGTGGAAGATCATGCCGTTCCCGCATTGGTCTATACAGAATTTTTCTTTTTAGCTATTAACCAACTTTCGCTCGAAAAAAAAATCGCAAACTTGCCTCTAAAGCAAACCTTTAAAAATTTGTAATTATTTTTGCATATTAGCTATTTACATGAAAATAGCGTAAAACGCAATTAACTGAAATTTTTAAAAGGTTAATCTAAGTATATGATTTCGTCCCAATAGCCGTAGAGACTGGCGGGCCCTGGTGTATCGAGGCTAAAGCGTTTATTGCAACCCTGGCTCGTCGCTTAAGACATCAGGGAGGCGATCCCCGTTCTGGTGAGTACCTGGTGCAAAGAATATCCCTGGCCATACAACGTGGGAACTCCGCCAGTATACTAGGGACCTTTGCGCCGGGTAGTTATAGGAACAAGGAATCCCCCCTTCTCACTCATTATACTGATTTCATATAGTTTAGTTACGTAGTAATTTAATTGTGAGGTTCAGTTAATTGCGTTTTAGCTATTTGTAATAATATGTCTTTATAGTTCGTTTTTGTTTATGTGTTACCCGCCGTGAATTTCACCGATTGGCTCCGACGGAAGACCAGCGTCGACCAGTTAGGTTGGCACCATGCTGAGTCCATTTCGTGGCATTATTGATTGTTTTCTTTTTGTTTTACACCTTTTTTTACTGTTTCTACTCGTTTTTCAATTTTAATCCTTGGTATGTGTATCACTCCTGTGCCACGAATAAATGTTTTTTCTTTCTTTCTTCCTTTCTTTTCTTTCACCAGAAAAGGTGTACACAACTACACATCAATGCTTGAATCGTCTGCAATAGACGTAAAGTCCTATGTCAATACATATTAGTTAAAATTAGTTAAATATCAATAATTCGTCTACCGTATGCATCCGGAAAGATGGGCGAAAATAAGCACGCAGTGGACCCCACAAGATGGCTACCGGAACAGAGACAGACCAAAAAGGAGATGGCGGGACGACCTGGATGCGTTTTCCTTAACTTGGCGGGAACAAGCTAACAATAGTGCCGAATGGAGGAAAAGAGGGGAGGCCTTTGCCCAGCAGTGGGACACTCAAATATTATAGGCTAGTTAAAAAAAAAACAATAATTCGTCAGTTGCACTTCATTTACTCAACACTCTTTTCCGACAATCGCCTTTTTTATACCACGTCGGTGGCAAACAGGCGTACGGCCCGCGTAATGGTAAGCGGTCACCATAGCCTATGGACGCTTGCAACTCCTGGGGTGTCACATGCGCGTTGCCGACCCTTTTAAAATGTATACACTCCTTTCTTGAAGAGCCCCATACTGTAGTCCCTCGGAAAAACCTATACCCATTAACCTATAGCCATTTAAACTGTAAATATAACAACACGACCCATTTAAATAAATCCCTTTCACGTTACAAACAAAATCCCTAATATAGACCATTTTTTCCGGAAGCTCAAATTTACTGCATAAGATAAACGATGAAAAGGTCGATAAAAATGAGCGTCGAATATACAAAACAAAACGGTAATCCGAATAAACATTTTTCCGCTACTTTTTAACTCGGAACTCGGAACAAACCGGGTTAATGGATCGGGATTAAAAAAATCACAAAAACATGTGAACGCTCACCGACATCTGAATTGTCATTTTTCTTTATACCACGTCGGTGGCAAACAAGCGTACGGCCCGCCTGGTGGTAAGCGGGCACCGTAGCCTATGGAAGCTTGCAACTCCTGGGGTGTCATATGCGCGTTGCCGACCCTTATAAATTTATACACTCCTTTCTTCAAGAACCCCATACTGTAGTCCCTCGGGAAAACCTCGGCAGGGAGCTCATTCCACAACCGGAGCGTCCGTGGGAGGAAATTCCTCTGAAACCGTACCGTACGCGACCATTTCGGTTCTAAGGTGGTACATTGTAAAATATGTAGAACATTATGTAATTTAACTTCTGATCAAAATTTCGCAAATTAAATTTTTTTCTACGCCAAGGAAATTTCGTCTTTCAAGCTCACATTAAGATAATATACTTGGATTGTTATATTTAGGATTCCGTAATAAACAATTTCGCCGAGTCCGTTTGTCCGTATATCCGCCCGTTGCTTAGTTCAGTGACCCTAATTACTAAAGATGATTTTCGATCTCCTTATACTCGTTCAAATAATTACTTAATGGGTTTTTTTTTGAACCTGACTGTGGCTTTATAGGCCGGGCCCAATAAAGCGATAGGAGTGCGCGGTTGGAGAGTAGCCTGGGGAAAATCCAGGGGAAAACCTCCGGCACGACCACGCGTGTGGTTAGGAACACTTGAATACTCTGAGAGTTTGCGCTCCAGTGAGATTGGTTGAGCGGTTTCAACCGAATCTGAGGTGTGAGTGGAATCGAGCTACTGGGAGTTTTGTCGCTGGTTCACTAAACCTAGCCTAGCTGAGAAGAGTCCAGCAAGAAACTCAGCTAGGCCCGACCTGGGTCGGACTGACTCTACCCGGTGTGCGGCGGTACCAGGACGAATAGGGAATACATAAGTGGGTCATTCTACTTTTTCATGACCAGTTTTCTATTACAAAAAAAGATGATATGTATTGAATTGGTGTACAAAAATAAGTTTTCGAAATTGTACCTAAACCTAATAAAAGGAATTTATAGGTAAAAATACTTAAATGTTTACATATTGCTGTAAAAGGTGAGTAACACAGTGGTAAAAACTATTTTTTTATACAAATGGTGAGACATTTAAGGAGCGCCGAGTTCACAATTTATGGATATTAGCTGTGTTCGTTAATTACCAAAACTATCAGAAGTGATACTGCAATTGTACCTCTTTCTAAATAACGATACAAAAATATGAAGTGATGGCCAAGTATTCCAAATTCTGCATTAAAAAAAAAGTGTCTGAAAATTATGTACATGAAAAAGTAGAATGCCCAAGTGCTAGTTTTTAAGATTATTCTTAGACAAGCAATCGCCAAATTTGATGATTTATTCTGAAGAAGAGAGAAATATACGTATGTGTGTCCAATTTTAATGAATAGTCAACCCTTTGGGGAGAACAGTTTTAAAGATAACCAAGGGTGGCAGGGGCCTTCTACGCTCCCTTTTCACGTCTCCCTCCTTACGCCGTACGCCACGCAGGCACTATCCTTTGCATGACTTTCTAAATTGGGACTTCTGTTTAATATCGCACGCACACACACTAACAACAAGTTTTGCTCGTAATTTTACTTCCATTATTATTATTTTTTTATTCAAAATTGTGTTTTCATCCATCTTTTGTTTTCATCACCCATTTTTGTATGAATTGTTGTTTGGGCAGTTCTTAATGTATTTCATTTTCTCAGAGAAACAACCTTTATTATGTAAGAAAAAATGAGACTTAGATATACCCACATGTTTTAAACCCAACTCGGAGTTAATTTTTATATCTTTCTAAGGGAGTTCTGTCATTGGCTATGCTTAAAGTAAATAACTAATCTGTACACATTTTCTGTGAACGCTGTTGAACTTCTTAAATAAATAAATAAATATTTTCTGAGTAGACTTGATCCGCGCCCGGCTAAGTTTTGCTTTAAGAACCGAGCAACTATTCGCATACTGCGAATACTTCTCAAGACGTCTGACGCGATAATTTCCCCCTCAGCTCAGCTCACAACACCACTCACGTTTCGTTTCACCCTGCTATTGAATTATTCAATGAAGTAAAATTAAATTCTTGAACAATGTACATAAATACATCGTTACATCCGTGTACTAAAAACTTGCGTATTACAATGTAAAGTATGCCTATTCCGACTATGACTTTTGTTCATTTAATTGCAGTTCTCTATTTTATTGTTTTTTACGTTGCATGGTGTTTAAAAACCAGCAATTTACTAGGAAATACAACGGCAACGATTTTACAAACTTCAATTCAAATTGACAGAAGATTTGCCCTCACTAGACTAGTTGAAAATAATATATAAATATTTGTTGACAACAAATCGATCTAGACGCAAACTAAGCAAAGCTGTACTTTGGTTAATAGACGACTATATATAGAAAAAGTTATTACAAATAAACAAAGTAATAAATAAAACTAAAACTAACCTAAAATGAACCTCAATATACCCATCAAAAACCGTAATCTGACAAACCGCTGCCAGTAAGGTAACGTTCCCAAAATGCTGGCCGCATTGCCACATTGGATGGCAATGCTCAACCTTTGTGCCAGATAAATGCCAGCATGTTTTTGGTCACGTGTTGCGTCGACCAGACGTCCAGACAGATCTTTGAAGATCTTATGGGCTCCCGGTCCCCACGGCCCAAGACACCTTTGCGCCGTCTCATCTTCCCGGAACGAGAAATAGTGCTGGTGCGGCGGCTGAATCGGCAGAAAACCTCAAAAGGCGCAAATGTACCCTCGATAGCGGGTACATATTTGAGCTTGAGTTAGAAAAATAAATACTTAAACATCCAAGACAGGAATCAAATCTATGTGCTAATCACACCAATTTATAAATCCGCCTGCCGGGATTCAAACCCAGGACCAACAGAGCCACTAGGCGTCAACTAAACTAAATATATGGTTCACTGATAGTAAATAGTTAGGGACGCACTATTATAATGCCTCTCATATTAGTTTAAATATGAAATGAAATGAAATGAATGAAATGAAATGAAAATAATTTATTCGTGGCATAGACACTAAAAGATAATACATTTATAACTAATAACTAATAAAATTGCCACGAAATGGTCCCGCCTCAGCATAATGCTGACTCACAAGCCAGCGCTGGTCTTCCGGCGAGACCATTTTTGTGGATCACGTTGCTCCGCTGTCCGACGCGGCCTTAACCTATTCTGAACGCACCAATATGGCAAATCCCCTAATTCATCTACTATAGACCAAAGGCTGTGTTTAGGCAGAAAAGCTACGGTAAACATTAAAACACCTGAACGATCTAGGCAGAAACAAAGTTTAATCAAGACATCCTAATTGCCGAGGTAATTAGTTTGAACTGCGCAATAAATAATTGGGTAGAGTGATGGAAGCGGTAATTGCGTGCAAACTTGATTACCTCACAGGTTTTTTCCTTTATGTTAAATTTGTTTTTTCTGAACTGAATTAGTTATTTAATGACGTTCTTTGAAAATCATATCGGGAGGTCAGGAAAGCGACCAATCTAACGATAATTAATAATTACCATGTAGGACCTAAACTCTATTCATTGTTTTCGATAAATAAACATATTCTTTAATGCGGACTGTACATTACATCATCATCATCATCATCATTTCAGCCGAAAGACGTCCACTGCTGAACATAGGCCTCCCCCAAGGCTCGCCATTTAGACCGGTCCTGTGCCGTTCGTTTCCACCGGATTCCCGCGACCTTCACCAGGTCATCACTCCACCTTGTCGGAGGCCTACCGACAGCTCGTCTTCCGGTGCGTGGACGCCACTCAAGCAGTTTCTGGCCCCATCGACCGTCAGTCCTGCGAGCAATGTGCCCTGCCTGTACATTACACTTACGTGATATTTTTCCACATAGATTTGAAATACATATATTATCATCTTTATGGTCGTACAAAAGAATGTTTTCGCTGGCTTTATTTATTATTATTATTATAGTTTGTTGTGGGCCTTCGTTGCCGCCTCGACCAGTATTGATCTATTGTGGCAACCCTTAAAGTTCTTTGCTTATACCCGTTGCTTCCAGGAATTTCCAGATTCTTTGGGTCGCAATCAGTTGTATCTCCTCTGGGCATGTGCCTCCCTAGGTAGATACTTCTTTTGCGCCGGCTTAAATAGAGTAACCACAAGAATACATTGGTATACCTCTGCCAAATGAGATTACAAGACTTAAACCACAATATTACCTACGACATTATTGTTGTTGCCATAGGGTTGCATTTAACACACATTTATAAACGATATTTGTGTGTATTTTACCTGGAAATCCACGAGGTATTTAAGTTATTCTGCAAATATTCGAGACTGCTTTGAGGGGTTAGTTAGGTCTTAAGTATTTCTTGCTAAACAGCTCAGTTTTGTGGTCTGTTGCCGACGAATCGCATAATACGATACTGAGCATTATTGTCATTAAATTAAAACGTGGTATTTTAGAGGATATCAATAGTACAAAATTAAGTCTTAACTCGTATCATTTAAAAACGCTTATCCTATTTATGATACTTTCTGTGTAAATCGACATATTAGGTTGCATAAATTTGAAAACCATAATGTCGGCGTGCTCCACTTTTGTCATAATAGTGTTTGCACATAAATGGGATCATTAATTGAACCGCATTTTTATATCTCCCGTTTGGTCAGCTAGGCGACCAGACAAGGATAAAATTGTGAACAAACTCTCTATACGGCCTGATAGGCCAGCATAGGAGAAAAGAGAAATGAGGAAAAATTAATGAAAAGACTATAGAAAAGAAAATAAATTAAAAAAGAATTGATGCGATTACATTTGAAAATGATTTAAAAATTTCGCATACATTTTATGACCATAACGTTTGTTATATATGCATAAGTAAAGAATGTCATTATTATAGTTTTGGAGTATATAAACCTAAATCAGAATCATTAAAAATCATAATCTTTTTATAGGTACATATCGTGTTTTGGCGCATAATACTGTACATTACTGTACATAAAAACACTTTTTTTTTGAACCTGACTGTGGCTTTATAGGCCGGGCCCAATAAAGCGATAGGAGTGCGCGGTTGGAGAGTAGCCTGGGGAAAATCCAGGGGAAAACCTCCGACACGACCACACGCGAGTGGTTTGGAACACTGGAATACTCTAAGAGTTTACGCTCCAGTGGGATTGGTTGAGCGGTTTCAACCGAATCTGAGGTGTGAGCATAAAAACACATCTAAGGCAGTGCGCAGGCCTTTATGAATGACTGACTTACTGGTCAAATAAACAATTAAACATACTGCAGTATTCTCGTACCAGGCCCTATATATATAAGTATCACTGTGTAGCTACATGGCACTTAGCTCGACATCGGACAACCACGGAGAGTTCTGAGACTCTGGCGACCGGTCATTGTGACGTATGCGCACGAGACAAGGATAGCAACACTACACTTACGTTAATTTAATCTGTCATTCCAAGTATCGAAAATAACATTTAGATTTATTAACGCACCCCTCTGCAGGGTGTAATTATTACAATAATGCTTTCTGATGCAATCATTTAAAGTAACTATTCAAAATGAACCCTTTAATATCAAAATGACATGTAAATCAACTTACGTACGTTTGACACTTGACGTAATCACTTTGCTGATTCACTAGTGTATCACTTCATCATCATATAGGGACAGAGAAAGCGACTTTGTTTTATACTACATAGTATACTACATAGTATAAAACAAAGTCGCTTTCTCTGTCCCTATATCCCTATATCCCTATGTATGCTTAAACCTTTAAAACTGCGCAACGGATTTTGATGCGGTTTTTTTTAAATAGATAGAGTGATTGAAGAGGAAGGTTTATATGTATAATACATGCATCAGAATTGTACCCGTCCGAAGGCGGGCGGGTCGCTAGTAAGTAATAAATTAAAGTATTAATTAACCTTCCGCTCAAGAACATCAATTATTTTCCTATTATCATTTCATTACTACCCTACTCGTATCATAATCGAAAGTCAGCGATGGCCATTAGAAGATTAGAAGGAACCGAATCCTGGCGTTGATTTACTAATTTTATATGCTGATTTCTGTCCATGTTTCGTTTATTATCACGAATGCTTATTCTATTCTACTCTAAATTGTCTCTACATTATCACTGCCATAGCCAAGAATTGATGACCAAGTGTTTCATAATATAAGATTTCAAGCCTACATGGTCATTTACATTAGAATTACGATTTGAAACGCGATATACCATGTATATATGTATTTTTGAGTTCCCGATATTTCGGCACTGTTGCAAGCGCCATTGTCAAGGATTAACAAAAATACAAATATGCATGGTAAATATCCCGTTTCAAATCGTAATTCTAAGTGTTTCATAGCCAAGAATTTCGTATCCTTACATTTCGAATGTTATATAAAGTGTTACGTAATATCTACTCCAATCTTAGCCAAGAAAATACCACAAAACCAACGTAGCGAACGCAATATATTTCTTTTATTAATTTTACCAGGGTCGGCATGATTCAATTGGGAACAGGGTAAGGTGGAAACCACCGATACTAAACTTTGATTAGATTTGTTGCGAACCCTGTTTCTGCCTGTCCATTAGAATACGGTGCAGGACAGCCGTGTAATTGAATTTTTTCAGGTCATCGAAGCCGATTTTTTTACCATTTTAATTCCGTAGCTCACAACCAATTGGACGAATTTATTCGTAAATTATTAAAAAACTTTTTTTATGTTATAGGGGGCAAACGAACAGACGGATCGCCTGATGGTAAGCAATGGGGGCTATCGCGTATGAATTCGCCGCTAGAGGCGCTAGTGTAGCGTGAGGTCTCTGAAATGTCAATTGTCACTCTTTGTGGTTGCGGTACGCGGGTTAATATCTAATTGGAACAATATTGTGAGTATTTTGCAATACCTGAGCTTGATTATGGCAAATATGAGTTACGGGCCAATGACTGTCAGTGCTTTGAGTCAGTTTTGTCATTCGGAAATTTATTTCCTCCTTTTTGTCGAACAAAACGGGACTGCGCTACAATGCGGGATGTACGATATTTTTACGGTACGGTTTTAAGGTTTTAAACATGATTTAAATGCAAACTTCGTTCTCATGCGAATAATAACCAATAATATTTTTTGTCAGCTGGACCTTACTCGACAGTGGCGCCAACTGGTGAGCACAAAAACGATAGCCCTCATTACCGTCGCCCATAAACACCTGCAACACCAGAGGAGTTGCAAGTGCGTTGCCGGCCTTTCAGAAGGGAATATGCTCTTTTCTTGAAGGTTTGAAGGTCATATCGGTCCGGAAATACCGCAGGCGACAGTTCATTCCATAGTTTGTACGTCCTATTAGTTATTATGTAATAGAATTACGACTTTAAACGCTGTCTGTATCTGTATACATGATGTATGCAACCGAAGCTAGACAGTGAATATAAAATTATTAATCTAGTGAATTGCTTTTGCGAAGAATACCGTCATTGAATGTTAAAAATCTTTCTTTATTTTGGTGCGAGTTTGTGACGCCGTGTATACTCGTATGTGTGCGTAAATGTAACATTCAATATTAAGTTTGTGTATGTGGAAAAAAGGAAAAAAAAGTAGTGGCACATATGCTTGGTACCACTTCTTGGCTTTATTTGTTTTATATGAAATGAAATGATATGAAATTAAATTATTTATTCTTCAATTTAGGCATATTACATGCACCTATGAATGTCAAAAAACTACCACCACTATGTATTTAAGTACCTATTTATCTATATGAGAAAAAATGGAAATTTATGTATATACGTATTGTATTTCCTCTTAGTATCCTATAGTACAAGCTGTGCTTAGTTTGGGACTAGGCCGATTTGAGTAAGACACCGGGGTCCGCTACCTAATCCCAAGATTTGGCGTAGGCACTAGTTTTTACGGAAGCAACTGCCATCTGACCTTCCAACCCGAGGGGAGACCAGACCTTTTTGGAATTAGGCTTGTCAAGTGAGTGGGCAACTTGATTGCTAGATATTCTATAGCCGCCCGAGGGCCTCTAACTTGGCTATCATGGACAGCAGCCGGGATCAACGTCTTAACGTGGCATCCAAAGCCCGGGAGCGCTCAGTTAATAACCACTTAAGCGGTCACTCATAAAAAAATTATCTGGGTCGATGTTGCTTAACCTCGCATACCGCACGCGGTACGCGGGTGCCGCTGGGCCTCGAGCGCTCCTCTTAATAGTGACAATTAATATAAACGGAACTAGTTATCTTCATAAATTAATATTAATTAACTTCGTACTAGTGTTCAGTGGAATTGACATGACGAGAGACTTCGCTCTGTTCTCATTTGATTTTATTTTTATACTGACGCTCAGAGAGCTCATACATCTCTGAAGATATTTATTTATTAGATTTTATTATTTTCATGTTGACGTGTTATAGATATAGCTCAAAATATTTTATTATGATTAGTGTACCTACTTTATTACCTTTTATTTTGACGCTTAGAGACCTTATACATCTCTAACAAATCTCGATTGTATTAGTTTCATAGTCTTATTTTTGACATGTAACACTACATTTAATTAATGATACTTTGATTATTGTATTATTTTTATTTGATGTACCTAGATAGATTTTGACTTGTAAAAGTGCCCTTGAGGCCTATTTGCAGAATAAATGTTTTGATTTTCATTTTGATTTTGATAATATTCCCTAAATGAGACCGGATAAAAGTAAAACGAATGAAACGAAAGCATCACTTACTATATTAAATTCGACCACACTTTAAACTCCACAATACTCAATAAAAGTGAAACTTGTATTTACATATTTCCTACTAACAAGCACTTTATTCGAGCCATTTAATCTCCATAAAAAGTTACAAAAAAAGACGGCCAAGTTCTAACGCTTTTACAAAGGGATTACTTTTCAAACGCGTACGTAAGCGGCTTTGCCTGCTGGGAGATTAGGTGAAATAAGAAAAAAATAAGCACATGGTGGGGAACTCTCTGTTTTGGGCGTCGATAATCGTGTACATATTTTACTTTGCACTTTGTCCCCGTTTTTTTGTTATATATAATTGGGAGCTTTCCTAAAGTGTTCGAACTCAGAACATTGACATTTTCTTAATGTATGAGCGTATAGGTATTACATAGGTAACAAAGATAAATAGATAACCATAATATGTCTCAATCTCAAGCAAAAGATCTAAGGTATCTTGCATTTTGCACCAATAAGGCGACATTTCTTTACTGGATCAATTATAAAATAGTCTTTATTGAAATCGGCAAGATTTCTTCTTAAGTAGAATTGGTGCAACACGTATGTAAGTCGCGCGACTGAACAAACATTATACACACTGCCGGCGACATGACAAAATTGGAATTTTCACCAACAAACATTGCGGTTGATATTTAACGGTCCTAACGTACGCTTTTGATATACCTACCTACAGCCAAAATACCTATACTTAAAATATTTCTTATTATATTTTAAGTGCCGGATCATAGACACGACAGGTTTTTCCAGGTAGTTTTATCTCTAGGTACGAAATATCGAAGGTCAAGTCAAGGTTTCGCCAAGTTTCTTACGTTCGTCGAGTTTCTTACGTTCGTCGAGTTTCTTACGCCGGTTCTTCTCGGTGGTAGTTTTTTGACATTCATAGGTTCATGTAATATGCCTAAATCGAAGAATAAATAATTTCATTTCATTTCAAGGATTTTATTTGAATAATAATTTTAAAGTTAAGTTAGGACACTTTGGCGCTCCTTTATTGGCGCTCCGCTGTTGGTTCCGCGGCACACTCGCTTCGCTCGGTCGGCTCGCGCGCTGTAGGTTCGCAGTTCAACCTAACACTCCTCCTCGCTTCGCTCGTTGTCTTACCTAACGGAGACCTGCTCTAAGTAGTATAAAGATACAGGTCACAAATCTCTCTCCGTCGCTTAAATATTGTAAGCCCCCCGGTGAAGCGCCAGAATCGAAAGTTTTTAGTAAACTAGATTGAGATTGTTTGTAATTTTACTTTTCAAAGTTTTGAATCTCGCTGTTTTGATTGTCGACATATTGCAATAGATAAAAACAGGGCTAAGTACCCTCTTTAGGATACAGCCAATATTTTCAGTCAAATGTGATAAACAAAAACTAACAATAAACATTAGGCTTTAATACTGTAGATATTTCAACTATATAGGTGTAGTGACATACAGGTATTTTAAAATCAGGTATTTCACACATAGGTAAACTGCTAGTAGTTATTTCAAGTTTCATGTAATCATTCAATAGGTATTTTGTCCATTTGGCATTATGAACATAACTTAAATAAGAAGTGTTGTGTTTAAATAAATAGGTATTTCGAACGTAGGTATATCGACTACAGGTAAATTAATTGTAGGTATTTTCATGTTGAAGGCCGGTTTTCTTTTCTGTAATATAATTCAGTTAGGTACCTACTCATTAATTGTGAGACGGATTGTTTTAACGGCTCGTCAATTTTTTTTTCAGATATTTGTTTTATCACATCATTACCAGTTACTACTTAGTTAACCGTCACTTAACTTATTTTGGTGACTGGAGCTACCAACTTTGTACAGGTACGCGTTAATTGCATTAATACTCCCTGTTAGGTGTACTCCTCTTTAAAAGCTCTCTTCTGACCAGGAACCGTAGGATCGTCAATGAAGGAACTCCAGGATAGTACAAAATCTTCTTTATTGTAGATATTAAGCTTACATGCGTTTAGATAGGTAAAGTAAATAGAATATAAAATATAATGTGTTGCGGCTATGGCTGTACGGTGCAGTCTGAGGTGCTCGGAGCGGGGTCGTGACGTCGCCGTTACGTTACGATAGTACCGTTGCATCTCGGTATGCATTTATGTTGCGCCAACACTCCCTCTATCCCTCTGGGATCCCAGGACTCATTACAAAATGATGCTATTGTTTATTTTTTTTGCTACGTTACTTCTACAACGTTTTACAACACGCCGTGTCATAATTTGCATCATACGTCATAAATAGTTATTTCAGTTTCCATATACAGGGTGGACTGTGTAGAGGTATAATTTAGGTACCGGACACGAAACTGCAACTCACGCTGGTTCATTAGTGATTCGCAAACGCACTCGTAGCGATATTGCTTTCACATACATTACTGTTAAATTTGTCTTTACAAATTCACTGGAAGAGACTTTTAATTTTAAAAATATACATACTTTGAATTTTTTTTTTGAAAATCACTTGTATACATATTTTGTGAACATGTTTTTACTGGTCTAAACAACCTATAAACCAGTAAAAATAAGTTCATAACTCATAACTTTGGCGACCGGTTTAGCCTAATAGTGCACCTGCCTGTGAAGCTGACGGTCCTGGGTTCGAATCCCGGTCAGGGCAATATTTGTGTGATGAGCATGAATATTTGTTTCTGAGTTTTGGATGTTTTCTATGTATTTAAGTATTTATATCTATTAAATATATCGTCGTCTAGTACCCATAACACAAGCTTTCTTGAGCTTACTGTGGGGCTAGTTCGATTTGTGTAAGATTGTCCTCTAATATTTATTTATTTATAACTGTTGAAATCGATATTGCTTGTAATTTCTAATAAAAATCTAATTAAGACGCTATTTTGTTTTATAAAAATAAATCACTTATTGACATGACAAACCGAAAATTGCCAGCTAACAACATATATATGGCAACGCGAGTAACGCCTCTGGTGGCCTTGTAATTTTTTTTTTCGATACGAATTGAGACTAAACGGAAACACGTTCGTTTGTGTTTTGTTTAAAAAAAAACTTATACTAGAGGTACAGTAATTTACCTGTTTTACCACAAATACAACATTATTTTTCACAGACCGTATTTTTAACACAAAAGCATTTCATTTTACTTATTATTCACAATAATTTTGTAAACAAATGTATCTTCACATTAGCAATTCACTGTAACATATTTCAGTACAGAAGTAAATATGAGGACAGAAGAAAACCAATGTGCTGTGAAGAATTGAGGATAGGAATCTACGCTTTTGTGTAAAGTCTATAGCGTGATTCTAATTTATGCCTGGCGAGTTATCATTGTCAGATAACAATTGTCATATTTCGCGTAAACTTTTTAGAAAAAAATTGAGACCAGTAGTACCTCTAGCTACTACATTTATTTTTTGAAACATAAAAGCAAACGAAGGAGTTTACGTTTAGTTTCAATTTGTATGTAAATAGTTTCCACCAAACACCGCCAGAGGCGCTGTTCGCGTTGCCATGAAATTGAGACTAAATTCAAACGCATTCGTTAGCGTTTATATTTCGAAAAAAAAATACTAGAGGTTTAATTCAGAAGCACTTCCAGGATATTTATTTCTACCCATTTTGTAGTAACAAACTAAGCCATAGACAATACAAATGGTCCCAGTTTTTCCGTCATTTAGCTCACTCTACTCTCTAGGAAGTTCTAAACAGTGCTTTAGAACATTGTTTCAGTATTTAGTACTTAAATTTAACAATGACATATAATGAGATATATAACACCCTTCCGACTGAAATAGTTAACTGCCCAAGTAACGCAGCATTTAAAAATAAACTAAAAGTCTTACTAGTTGACCTAGCATGTTACAGCATAGATGAATTTATTCTAAGGAAAACGGATTAGTTCCTTTAATGTAGAAATAGCAATAATTATTATGTTATTTAATGAAATTGAATGTAAACAATATTATTATGCCAAATTGACCTGTAAAATGTATTTATACTTTTACCAATAAAATTATCTGAATCTGAATCTGAATGGAATTAGTAATGAAAACGTGAATTAATATTTTGAAGTACGTACAATTGCAAAGGCTGATGATGATAATAATCACATAGATGAAAGCCAAATAATGTAACAATAATACTAACAATAAAAAATAATATTCAATGCTTGTACCTCACCATCGAAATTAATAATTAGCCAATGAATGGAACCGAGCGGTGATGCATGCGATGTTCAATTATTGACACTAAGGCTGGGTTTTATAAAGATCCGTTAGACCTTATGTCGGTTTATTATGTCAAAAAATGTACTGAGTTACTGAAATTTGATCTGGAATTTGGTCTAACGAATCTTTATAAAACCCGGCCTAAGGCTGGGTTTTATAAAGATCATTTAGACCTTATGTTAGTTTGTTATGTCAAATATGTACTAAGTTGGTCTAACGGATCTTTATAAAACCCGGCCTAAATAAGAAAATCAATAAGTTCGAATTTTCTCGAAAAAGGATCAATTTCTTAATCAAATGGCTAAAAAGTAACTCAAAAGAATAAATAATTAGGGCTTATTTATCATTTTGAGGTAATTCGGCTTGATCCGGTATATTTACACAGCCTCCGGATCCAATAATATTCACCGGATCCGGTAGTTACAAAAAGATTCAAACTCAAACTCAAACTCAAAATATTCTTTATTCAAATAGGCCTAGCAACAAGCACTTTTGAATCGTCAGTTATATATTACATAAATTGAATCTGATTATTCAGAGCAATTTATTGATGCATATGAAATTTAAAAAAAGACATGAGTTACTGTAATGTATGTCAAAAGAGAGTATAATAAATTCACAAAAAGATTGTCAATATGTAAAATAAAAACATAAAAAATTGTATAATCTAGACAGTTTCTAGAATAAAATCTGTGTGTCTGATGATTGCTAAAACGCAGCACTGTCACTTTACCCTGTTCATACATTTATGAAGTGTCTGTGTATGTAAAAAGTAATATAAACCTGTTTCCAAATTTTAATAATGAAAGACAACGCAGGAAAATTAATACGAAATTATATAAAGCTGCTTTCTAAAAGCATATTCGGTATGGCGCACAAGGTGTACAATAAGCTTCCAAATCTATATATATATACAAGAGACTAATGATCTGGCACTTTTCAAAAGAATATTATATGAATTTCTGGCTAAAAAGCTTACTACTCAGTTCAGGAATACTTAAGCGATCATCATCATCATCATCATTTCAGCCGAAAGACGTCCACTGCTGAACATAGGCCTCCCCCAAGGCTCGCCATTTAGACCGGTCCTGTGCCGTTCGTTTCCACCGGATTCCCGCGACCTTCACCAGGTCATCACTCCACCTTGTCGGAGGCCTACCGACAGCTCGTCTTCCGGTGCGTGGACGCCACTCAAGCAGTTTCTGGCCCCAAATCACCCAAAGAGCAATGGGAAGAGCTATGCTCGGGGTTTCTCTGCGTGATAGAATTCGGAATGAAGCTATCCGTAGCAGAACTGGGGTCACCGACATAGCCTTCAAAATTGCGAGACTTAAGTGGCAGTGGGCAGGGCACATTGCTCGCAGGACTTAAGCGATAATATAATTTAATACAATGTTTAGAAATAATTTAGAAGCTCATTAACCTTTAAAAATCGAATTAGAATTAATATAGATTTTATTTGACATTATTTATTAACTATTGTCGAAACCCAGCTCTCAGCGGGGGAATGTAGCCAGCCTTGTGGGCAGCCTGCCACAGGGGATCGATTTGGGGGATCTTTATTAGGTTTATATTTAGTAATAGGTTAGTTTTAATCTTTAGTTCAGTTTGTTTTAATTAATACTAGCGACCCGCCCCGGCTTCGCACGGGTCCACTATTTAATGGATGTTATTATACATACAAAAACCTTTCTCTTCAATCATTCTATCTATTTAAAAAAACCGCATCAAAATCCGTTGCGTAGTTTTAAAGATTTAAGCATACATAGGGATATAGGGACAGAGAAAGCGACTTTGTTTTATACTATGTAGTGATTTTGAGGTCAAATTAAAAACTGATGATTAACTATTGTTATATTTATGTGATTTAATGTAATTATGATAATTTAAATTGTCCTTTGGCATTGGGTTTATGACTGTTTGTACGCCTTACGGCAAGTGCATAGTGATTCTCATCATACACTTACTTGTAACACCATTTGTACCTACGTTTTACAAACAAATAAATTATTTATGAATTATTTAATATCCGCTAAACCCAACATACTTTTGAATCGACATTGAAACTGATGTGAAATGGCAAATTATTTCCCCGAAAACTGTCATATAGAATTACCGATATTTCATTTCATATCGTGTGTGATATTTAATTTGAAACCCTAAAACAACACTCGAAAAGTTCAGATTGTAATATATTCTGGATATTTGAGTTTTACGGAAGTATTTTATTAAAATAGGATAGTCTGGCATCGGCAAATGCTCATACTATTACAGACAGAGACAGCGATACCTCTGGAATTTTAGTAAATAATTAAGTTTACTTTCGCTTAAAATATATTCTTGCAATAATCATGCTATGTACGAACTAGTTTTATTTTTTTGTACGAACCATTATGTATATATTCTAATATCCTATGTATGAATATATACCCTCATTTGTTATTTCACAATGAAAAAGATTACGTGACAAACAACATATATATTGATAAATCGCACAGAGGTTGCGTGGCCAAATTTGGCCTATCAGTCTTTTGTTATGATCCCTGGGATCCCAGGGACCGGTAGACGACGGGAAAGAATCAAGAAGTCTCTCAAGAAAATTGGAGTAACTGCTGTGACCATGTCAAAAACATGTACCTATTAACGTTAATGCGCGTTGTAGTGAACTTGCTGCAACATTATACTGAGACAAGCCCCTTTTTAGCATCAGAGCATCACATATTATGTGTGTATGTTTATTTTAAGTTAACATGTTAAGTTTAATTTCAAGATACTTGTACATGTAACTGCTACTGTTAAGTCATGCCTTGTGATGTTAAATAAATTATTTCTGTGTCTATGTCTTAATGATAAATATCAAGCGGTAGAAAGGCGGAAAAGAATGGGAAAATAGGGGTTGCCCCTTTTTTAACAGCATAAGCGGCAATTACACTGCGTCGTTCACCTAATACGGTCGCCGAATTCATTTTAAACTACTTAGGCCAAAAAATTTCGTTTTCACGTTAGTCTGTCCGCCTACCTATAAGCGATGGCAGCTGTCGATCGCCGAATGCGGCTGATTAACGTGTTTATAGTTATTTAGCTACTAAGCGATGAATAATAAGGGTAGACTTCCATATAAGTATTTTTACTGAATCTAAACTTGATAATACAACAGAATGCGTGTACCGAAAGAACTAGACTACACTTTTGCGGTCGCCGCATGCAGCATGCGGCGAACGACGAAGTGTAATTCCCGCTATACTCCTCTCGCCGCGCGCCACAACTGTCTGAGTGAAGATACCTTAGCGATCCTAACAGTAATTTCTGTACACTGGCCCATTTAATGCGCTCGCGTTCCCCTAGGATTATGATAAAACTTTAATCCCTTTCGGTCCAATGGTCCAATGCTCTGCAAAGTTTGTAATAGGAAAGTTGTGTCTCAAACGATTGTCCTACACTCACAATGGACAGCCGTATATCAAATATGTAGAACCTACCCAATTTATGATAGGGAAACTCGGTGTAATCAACTATTTCACTTCCATCTTATAACAATACTGTCCTAACTAAACTGCGGGGTAATCAAGTAACTTTTTTACTACCGTTAGATAGATTTTAATGTCAAATTTTAACTGTCAGCTCATACATTCATACTTCAAAATTGTCAGTAAAATCTATCTACTGTTAGTACATAAAGTTACGTGATTCGCCAGCTGTCTAGTTTTCCTCCTGGGTTTACTGTCATACCTCTAGTATAAGTTTTTTAGAAACAGAACACAAACGAACGTGCATGGCAAAAGATAGTTACCGCCAAAGGCTACTAGAGGCGCTGCTCGCGTTGCTATACAAATTAAGGTCCCTTCGGGTAATGCCGAATGTCGGGTAATTCCGGAAATAACAATTTCCAGTCTAACTAAGCGATTTTATTGCATCTCATCATCGACATCATCAAAAAGAAATCTTAACTTAGTGCAACGAAATCGCTTAGTCAGACTGGAATTTGTTTTTTCGGAATTACCCGACATTCGAAATTACACGAAGACACCTTAAGTCTAAACGCAAATGCGTTCGTTTGTGTTTGGTTACGAAAAAACTTATATTAGAGGTATGGTAGTCGCTTTTGTAAAGTTAGTGTATACGCTACGCCGAAACTTTTATGAGGTGGCAAAGCTTTTTTTGAGGTATAAAAAGGTTCGTCACATTCGGACCTTCACATTGTCGAAATGTGATGAACCTTTTCATTCCCTGACTAATACAACGGGAAAAATAATGCTTCCACGTGTTTATTCAATCGCAGTAGGGAAAAGAATCAATTAATGTCTAAATAAAGACTCAATAGCTACAGTTTTCTATAGGGCTTGAAGATAGTTTTCACAGAAAACTTCTTTAAGATATTTGCCACCTTATCTGTCACTCCCTTTACGTATGGTAAGTACGCCGGTTGTCGTGTTACTTTATAGTCAAGGTTTTTCGGTGTTCCCGTGCGTTTAGGAGGTATTATCTGCTCCTTATAACCGTTTCTCTGTAGAACGTCTTTACACTGAGAGAGTGAGTGGAGTGTTCTACTGTGAGTGTGGTGTGTTGTGACCGTAATCGAGTTTCAAGTGACAAGGCGGACGGTGGTAGTGACGGTGACACTGTGCGAAAAAAGCGAACCAGGAAGAGGGTAGATCGCTATGGTGTGTGGGTAGACCACAACTAAAACTCGCAGTTTGCAACAGTGCCGAAATATCGGTAACTCAAAAATACAAATATACATGGTAAATATCCCGTTCCAAATCGTAATTCTAACATGAGTGTTACTTTACTACTGGCCATAAATACTTTACGGGGATCAGTTACTAATTTACAATCGTGGCCAGAGGGCCTAATCCGAACTTCGAAATCCAAACTTCGTATCGTGCTGTCCCTTTCGCTCTCGTGTTAAACACTATATGAGTGCGAGGGACGGCATGATACGAAGTTCGAAGTAGACCCAGACACTAAGGGCTCGGTTTGAAACATACGTTACAAAAAAATAATTTGAAATTGCCTTCAATGCAGCTTTTAACACTGGACTTATTTTATGTTTAAAACGACAACAATACACGATATTTTTCTATAATTAATTGTTTGCATCTACTCACTATAATTTTGTACTGTGCTGTATGCTTTAATTGAGGAGTGAAAAAGAAAGAAAGAAACATCGTGTTAAAAAGAAAGAAAGATACACAATTAAAAATAAAGACACCACATAACGAAATGCAAATAAAACATTGTAATTGTACTCTATTGTAATGAATATAGTTACTAAAATAAATAAATGAAATGAAACATGTCCCAATCCAACTTTATAAGGTTTAGGTTAAGATATTTATGTCTCAAAAGATTACCAAATCGCTTACTGAGAAATACATCATACTTAATACAAAGAGAGGTTACTTGTATAAAAAATATAATAACGACATCACATTGCACTGATATAAGAATGCGTAAATGACTTTTCCAATCGACCTTTAATAAATAAAATAGGACCGCAATAATATCAAACAATATCTGGCAAGAACGGCGCATTCCTTTATTTCCTTACGTGCCATACATCAAATTACAGGTGAAACGAATTGCAGCGCAATAACTGTGACCAGCTTATTTATAAAGGCGTGCGCGTGACAAGCATGCCGAGTTGCTGTATTATAATGATATCTATTACACGTTAGAGAAGTGTTATGGGGCATTGGGGAGTTATGTCGTGTCTTTCTGGTTTTGTTATGGCAAGCGGCTGCAGAATATGATAGTAGATACTTCAATGTTTTTTTTTTTGAACCTGACTGTGGCTTTATAGGCCGGGCCCAATAAAGCGATAGGAGTGCGCGGTTGGAGAGTAGCCTGGGGAAAATCCAGGGGAAAACCTCCGGCACGACCACGCGTGTGGTTTGGAACACTGGAATACTCTAAGAGTTCTTCAATGTATAGTCACCTTAAACCCCGACTAGAATATAATATATATGACCCAAGAGGGCGCTATTATTCTAAACTATATATATTTTTTATACAACGCCGGTGGCAAACAAGCGTACGGTCCACCTGATGGTAAGCGGCCACCGCATCCTATAGACGCTCGCAACTCCAAAGGAGTCACGTACGCGTTGCCGACCCTTTGTAAAATTTGAGAATGCACTGTGTTGACAGCAGAAGGGACAAATTTAGGTCCCTCGCTCTCAACACAGTGCATCCTCGGGAGCTCTGGCAACCTTGATCACCTCCAGGAACACAACACTACATATTTGTATAGTAGATAATGTTATTATGGCTGTAGTCTTCTGCAAGGCGGAGGTACTTCCCCAGTTAGGCTGCTCCAAATTAGAGCAAGATGACATTTTGCTGTGCCCTACCTCACTTGACATCTTATTGGCTAAATGATATTTTGACTTTGTTCACCTGTCAAATCTGATGTCAATTTTGAAATGTTTTCCAGCGGATATTTTCATTTTACGAGCGTTTTCTTTTTCAACAATGTATTAAATACATTGTTAGTAAGGTTTCGCTCTTGACTAATTCGATGGGCATGTTTTGTCAGTTATCATTAAATTTTCAACACTTTATTATTAACTAGCGACCCACCCCGGCTTCGCACGGGTGCAACATAATGCTGATTCATGTATTATACATATAAACCTTCCCCTTGAGTCACTCTATCTATTAAAAAAACCGCATCAAAATCCGTTGCGTAGTTTTAAAGATTTAAGCATACATAGGGATATAGGGACATTGGGACAGAGAAAGCGAGTTTGTTTTATACTATGTAGTGATAGTGATTAAATAAACCGCAACTTTGAGACGGACAAGTGACAACAGTGTAAGAAATTAGTTCCAATGAAATATAAGGGTAATATATTTCTGTTCGGGCTTTATATGTATGTAATGTAATCTTCAAAGTGCAAAAAATAATCTGAATGTGCACGCTCAGGCCTTAGTAATAGGGTCTACTTCAGATGCTTTTGAGTATCTTGTTCACTACGACATATCTGACGAGGACTATGTGATCATACCTATACATGATATCTACTTAATACATTGAATTACGTTTCCACTCCTTTTACGTCTTCGTTTATTTTCTTATTTGAGTTTTTTTTATGTCATGCCCCAACAAACCAACTTTACACGCACTAACCCAAAAACCGCCGTAAAACGACGTGTAAAAAAACCAGGGCAGAAAATAAAAATGCCAGCACTTGTACAAAAAGGAAGCTGCAATTACAGAACTCAATTTTGTACCGTGATACACGCCGTCGTAAAAGTTCTATTACAGGCAGGTAATATAAAACTGGCTGAAGACAAGGGAATCTTGGGGTAATGCATAAATTTTAAAAAATAAGGAATGTGCAATGACCTAGATAATTCAATTACGGCACAGCCGTGATTCGAGCATTCTAATGTGAGGCGGCGCGGGCTAATCAAAGTTTATGCCCTCGCCTACCTTCGGGTTGGGCTATTGTGGAGTCATCCTGCTACTATTAGGGTAAACAAAGTTATTTTTTACGTAATATGGAATAGGGGATGTTATCACATTGTTTACTAAAGAGTGACTGTGGACTCGGCAGTCTTTTGACAATAGTATGAAGCGACTTCTTCCTAAGCATTTAATAAGGACTTAGCAAGTATTTCTATCTTAGTATTTAGTAGATTTTAATTTGTATACAGCCCAATGGCAGTCGCATCCTATACCACTTAAAAATAGCTCAAGTTAAGTTCATTTATTTGACCAAGTAACAAAGTACGTTACATTTAGCAAGTCATATTAAATGCAATATCTATTGAGTACCATTATATCATAACATTAATAACATAAAACTACCTTAGCATAGTAAGAACGTAAATAAGTCCTGTAGTAGGTATACATTATTAAAAAAAAAGTTTTTAATCACAAATAAATCAAATATAAATACAACAAATTATATTGATTAGTGTCAGCAGATTTGAAGATGAGTCCATTAAGTCACCATATATAACTATAAAAATAACATGAGAATATATGACAATCATTTTGTTTCGTTTTTTCTGTAAATTCATCAATTGAGTAAAATGGGTTACATTGGAAGAATCTTTTTAGTTTGCTTTTAAATTCTAAATATGTTAAATTTCTGATGTGGGACGGTATCCTGCTTAAATGTTTTGACAAGATTTCTTTCAGGAACGCATAGTGTATCCTTATTGCGTGTGTTGTAATTATGAATGTCTTTCATTGCTTTAAAATTATTTTTACTAGTATGGATTTCTAATAAACTGTTAAATATGAATAACGATACAACCGTCATAATCTGACCTTTAATAAAGTATTCTCTTGCTGAAGTGCCTCTACGTCGACTGTATATAGTTCTAATACCATCTTTTTGCGATCTAAGTACTCTTTTTATGCCGTATATTTAACTAGTTCACGTACGTAGTCACTAATTCCTTGTATTTGTAAGATCTGAGATAGTATGATCCAAATCGCTGCCGAGCTATCAGTTTTCTTGACAAAAACTCTGCCTTGTCCCATCCAACAGTACTTGTAATCATGGTTTTTGCGAAGATCACGCGCGAAGTAGTATAGTTTTCGGGATGCCGGTGTGAGAGATTCGGAGATATATACCAGTTTCTTTTCCCTCCTATAACAAGGTACTGCGTGTTAAATTTATCATCCTTATGCATGCTGTTGTATATCTTTAATGATTTCAGCACTGACTTGCTTTATTGCACGCTGTGATATTCGACAACAATTCATGTATTTTGTCCAATTTTGTTTGTTTTACTTATTTTATGCAATCAGGAGCGAATGGTGTTTGCAGAGCACTGTGTATCTTTGAAATATAATTGGTTAAGTTCCCATCTTCTGTATTAGGAATGTCTCTAATTTTCAATGTTGTAACACGCTGTGCTCTCTGAAGGATCCATTTGATTTTCCAAGTTTTCAATTTTCACAATTGCTTCATTATGTTCTATGTAAATTTTATCAACTTTTTTCTTTGAATTATCATAAAGTGTGGTCGTGTTTTCAATATATTTTTCAATATTTGCATTAGTATAAAGACTATGAAAATTTTGCTGTCGTTATTCACTAATGTCTTCATGTTTTTTTTCATTTTGAGCGTCACGATCCGCCTTTAGACCATTCATCATAATCATAATTTTGATTTCATTTTGTAGGGGCTGCATATTGCAGTATTGCTTTCTTTTGCTTGTGGCGTTTTCGAGTGTCGAAGTATACAATTTGTCCGACAATTCTGGTTCAGATGCATATTTCTTTTCATCTGGGCGAGACATGTTTTATCGTCTTATTTTGCATATACTGTGCCAAAGACGTACCGATGCACCGCCACTGATAAGCGCCCGAGGCGAAGGCGAAAAGTGGTATTACGAATGAGGACCTTGTTTCCTAAGTAATATAGAGAATACTCGCTAGGAGAAGTGGACGGACAACGACAGTAACCTAAATATAATACAAACAATTGTTTATTTCACACTTCAAGATCAGATTATTATAGAGAAACAGTAGACAAGTTTCCAAACAACCATCAGATAACAAAATTGGCAAAATAATACATTTATATAATGCTTGCTCGCTTCCACTTATTTCAAACCTAATGTGTCAGAACGATAGCGCAAGACTTTAGAAAAACAGCTTAAATTGCCAGTAAACGTCTACCACAATGACGTATCCAATTTGAGATTTCCGATTTCCACTTTATTGCGAAACGATAAAGTCAAACCAATTTCGGCTGACTGTATGACGTGTAAGCCTTTCCGGCCTTGGCATTATGTAAGTCATTGCTACCCTGTTAAGGTATTAGCAGAGAATAGTAAATAATATAGACTGCCAATTTAAATAAATATTTGTGGACAATCTTACCCAAATCGACCTTGTCCCAAACTAAGCAAAGTTTGTACTATGGGTACTAGACGACGATATACATACTTATATAGATAAATAGATACTTAAGTTAGGTATCGCGACAACACTGACACATAATTATAGTCCCTATTCGTTCCGGTACCGCCGCACACCGGGTAGAGTCAGTCCGATCCAGGTCGGGCCTAGCTGAGTTTCTTGACTCTTCTCAGCTAGGCTAGGTTTAGTGAACCAGCGACCAAACTCCCAGTAGCTCGATTCCACTCGCACCTCAGATTCGGTTGAAACCGCTCAACGAGTCTCACTGGAGCGCAAACTCTTAGAATATTCCAGTGTTCAAACCACACGCGCGGTCGTATCGGAGGTTTTTCCATGGATTTTCCCCAAGCTACTCTCCAACCACGCACTCTTATAGTTTTATTGGGACCGACCTATAAAGCCACAGTTAGGTTAAAAAAAAAGTATAAGAACCATAATCGATCCTTGCATTTAAAGTATGATTGAAGGCACGGTCTATATATTTTTACTAGTCTCTGGTATTACGTAAGGCCGTAGGTAATAATTTATAAGACTTCTGGCTAGCGTGAGTGTCAATCACAGTTCACGATCGATAATCATTACAGTGAATGCTTAGTGGATAAACTTAAGACGCTTTACAAGTTTTAAAATGTGGCTTAAGTCGTCTTCCGACGTGAAAAATAACAATAGCATTCTTTGGTAATAAGCCCTGGGATCCCAGAGACTGGTAGAAGACGAGATCAACCGTCGTCTATCAAATTATGACTAGTTATTGATATTACCAATATACTTAATTTCACTGGTTAAAATAGTTCGATGCTTTTATGTCAGTTTGAGATAGTAACAGAACCATTTTTGTTATAATTGTGTGTAGTAGAATTTTAGATTCAAAATTGACATTTTTATTGATGTTTCAAATAGCCAAATAATACATAGGCCGCAAAAGTCCCGTACAGAATAACAAAGACAAAATGTGTGTACACTTATTACAATCGATAAAGATAGATTAAATATAAAGTAATAAGTGCACAATGTTATTTGTAATTTTTTTTCTTTGCTAGTAAAGGAAGAGCTACAAAGAACTAATTACATTACTAGTAAAATAAATACGTTACATTACTATAATCTTCCTGTAAAAAAGTTTAAACTCGCAAGCATTTATCGCTCCCAGCACCCGCTTTAGTCTCACCCCAAAATTTAATGCCAAATCACTTTACCCAATACACCGCAAATTACGGCCATTGTCCAACTTAAAATGTACAAGGAGTTCCATTCCCTTAAACAGATTTGCATAACAAAACGGGCCTATAATAAAACTGAGTTTAGAGTTAAAGTTAGCGCTTGTGTTCGTTTTGTTTGTGAAGTTCGCGATTCTCCGATTGTCACTGTTTGTGTGTTGACTGCATTTCTGTTGTGTTAAACGCTTTTTCTCGAACATGCAATGAAATAACGTCCATACATACGTATTGCAATATGGTCAATATCTATAATATCTGTATCTGATCTCAAACCTAGTGTAAGATTATTTTGAACAGTATACTTAATTATTTGTGAAGCGTGTTGGAGCGCTCTCTTGTAAGGTATCCACAGAAGACCAGCGTCAAGATACTCGCAAGTTACCTTGACATTAAAACTGAGTGGAGGCCATTTCAATGACGATTATGTATAAGCACTCGTTATTTTTATATTTTGTCAACGTCATGAATAAACGTTTTCTGTTTCTATTTCTATTTCATTGCATGTTTGAGAAAAAGCATTTATGCATATTCGTTATAACAGGCTTCGAATTATCACATTTTGGGTGCGGCACAACGAGTGGTCCATAATGGAATTTCATACAATATGGCCACCCTAGGCCGACAAACGCCGGCCGACGGCTGCTGCAGCGAGTGTTTTATTACTGAATATTTATAATTTCATTAAGTTTTCTTATAATTTTCAAATGTCATTGCATCGCGAACAGTATTTGTCGGCCTCGTATCTCTAGATGGTATCGTTCACACTCGGCCATCTTTAACTACTCGGCCGCCAATCCCCTATTTCGCGGCCTCTGCAGTAATGTACTATTTGAGTTGATAAATTGTAATCGGCCCTTATAGCCTTAATCATATTCATAGCCGTCCGTCAAACCTATTTGAGTAACCGGAATGGTTACTCAAATAGGTTTGTTAAAATTCGATTGAAATAAATGAAATATAATATATAAACTTTCTTCTGAAAGTAGGCCGCAATGGCACTTTTACAAGTCATAAACTACTAGCGATTCTCAAAAGACCACTGCCGAGAAGAATTTTAGGGATTTATTTTGTGATCCTCAATTCGAACAAAATAAACAATAGCATTCTTTTGTTATGATCCATGGGATCCCAGGGACCGTTAGACGACGTGTTAAATAGGTTCAAATCAAAGACAACAAATTGCGAAATTAAAATATTAAATATGGGGTTCCCTATCTCATGTATATAAAAACACAACTCCAATGTTAATAAAGATACAGGACAATTTTGAAGTAGCTTATGACATAAATGCTGTATTAATATAATTTTATAAAATATAAAAGTAAAATTCAATCCTAAGGGACCACTGACTTAACTTATCCGTAGTTACAACAACTTTCAAACTTCCTATTTAACTCCACTACCGAAGTTTTCTTTCTACCTTTTGTGGTTATTGTTTAAAATTATACAATGTGGTTTATAAACTTCTTAATTAACAGGATTTTTGAAGCCTGTTCTGTACCGGCATAATGGCACAATGAGGAAGTTTCCGCCTACTTGTGAGAAAAGTACAAATATACTGAGGGGCTACTCCAAACTTTGTCTTATGCTGTCCCTTTCACTCATATAGTGTATAACACGAGAGTGAAAGGGCCAGATACGAAGTTCGTATTTCGAAGTTCGGAGTAGGAACTCTGCTGTATTCTGAATTCCTCGGCAGGTGTTTCAGTTTTATGAACAAAAATTTTCAATTTGAGAAAACTCTTTGAGGCGTGTTTTGCATTATTTAACAATACATCGTATTTTATTTTATGATTATTATTCTGGAGCACATAGTTTTCGATCATATATCAAGTAAACGTTACGACAATTATTTAAAGGTTGGGAAACTCTGATAGCTACATGCTACATACATGCTACATTATCCATGGTATTGCAAAAATATTATATAAATAAATAAATAAATATTAGAGGACAATCTTACACAAATCGAACTAGCCCCACAGTAAGCTCGAGAAGGCTTGTGTTATGGGTACTAGACGACGATATATTTAATAGATATAAATACTTAAATACATAGAAAACATCCAAGACTCAGGAACAAATATTCATGCTCATCACACAAATATTTGCCCAGACCGGGATTCGAACCCAGGACCGTCAGCTTCACAGGCAGATGCACTACCCACTAGGCTAAACCGGTCGTCAAATATATGCCATAGCCTTTAGTGACCTAGCGAGTAAGTTGAAGAGTTTGAGAAAAAATGTTTTCGTATGTCTGTCCGGCAGATCCGGCGATTTTCCTCTACCTAAATGCGACCTATTTCTCAACCGATTCTTGTGAAAAGTTAGTAAGTTCGATAATTATAAGGGGTTTTTGTCGATCCAGCTGGCCAATCACGTAATTTTATGTACTAACGGTAGATAGATTTTACTGTCAATTTTGAAGTATGAAGTATGAGCTGACAGTTAAAATTTGACATTAAAATCTATCTAACGGTAGTAAAAAAGTTTCGTGATTACCCCGCTGGTTACAGTTTTTTCTCAAAATGACGGAGCCGACGAGTATCTTTTGAGAAATGAGACCTATAGAGGGGAATACTAGAATAGCCGGACATCCAGACATATGAAACATTTTGTTAGCTGAAACGGAGACGCTTAGCTCGCTTTGCTCACTCTGTCTATAACAAAAAATGTCTGCTATGAATATAGAAAGTACTAAGAAACGTTAATCTTTTTAAAGTGAGCGGAACCCCAAGAAACTTTCTGAATAAAGGCGGAAACCATTTTTCTGAATAACAAACAAACCGCGTTTTGTTTTTTCTAGTCTTGCCGCGAAATATGATTAGTTGGCAAATGTTTTTTGTTGTTGTTCGTGACAACTCGGGGAACGGTAATAAGTTGGGAAACTAATTTTTATCTCCGGACTTCTAGACTTTTTCATTGAAGCCTAGCGAGTTTTGTTTGTGTTAATGTCTACTTAATAAATAATGTCGTTATTAACTTAAAGTTCTTTAATGAAACAATGTTTTTATACAACGCCGGTGCCAAATGAGCGTCCGGTCCACCTGATGGTAAGCGGCCACCGCAGCTTATAGACGCCCGCATCTCCAAAGGAGTCACGTACGCGTTGCCGACCCTTTATGAGATTTGTAAAATGTAGACTGGAAGAGATTTTTATTGTTTCTGCTTTTATTGGATTTGTGATTATCTTGTGTATAACTATATTTTACCAAACAATAAGAAATGTTAAAGCCAAAAAATGGTAGATTTCTATACGTAATTACAAGTGACAATCATACTTAGCTTGGCGGGAGCAATCAAGCAATGGAGCCGAATGAAGGAAAAAAGAGGCCTTTTCCTAGTAGTGAGACACCCGTCCTTTCCAGGCAAAAACATCGCATTTTCTTGTTATGTGCCCGGAGATCTCCGGCTTGGGTAGACCAGCGGGGTAATCACGTAACTTTTGTACTACCGTTAGGTAGATTTTTATGTCAAAGTTTAACTGTCAGCTCATACATTTATACTTCAAAATTGACAGTAAAATCTATCTACCGTTAACAGATAAAGTTACGTGATTCGCCTGCAGGTTTCAGTACTTTGTCAAAATGACGTTTTTCCGGCAGTACTCTCAAACCTGACTACTGCCCTGAGGGCTTACTCCGTTCTTCGAAACCCGAACTTCGTATCGTGCCGTCCCTCGGGAATAACACGAGAGTGAAAGGGACGGCACGATACGAAATTCGGAGTACAGGGGCGCTACCGCGAACAGCAAACAAAGTTTTCGATCTCTGTCGCACTTGCACGTTCGGACGTAAGCGAGACAGAGAGAGAAAACTTCGTTTGTGGTTCGCGGTAGCCCCTCCGGTTCTGCGTGGAAGTTTGCGTATGGAGAATAATTTTTCAGGCTAGGTGAGTGGGAGTCTTGGAGTAAGTATTTTAGACTTGGTTCGACAGCTGTCACTTGGTACATTTTCCAGCTATAATTTCATAGTTTTTTAGGATTCCGTAGTAAACAAGGAACCCTTAGATTCGCCATGTCCGTCCGTCCGTCCCCCGCTTTTCTCAGTAACCGTTAGTACTAGAAAACTGTAATGTTACATGAGTATACATATCAATGACGCCGACAAAACGGTAGAAAAAAATCATAAAAATATTTTTTTTAGGGTACCCTACATGTAAGTGGTGGTGAAATTTTTTTTCTTCCAAACCCCATCGCATGGGGTATCGTTGGATATCTCGTTCAAAAATATTATAAGGTTTCTAAAATCATTTTTTGATTCAAGAATCGGCTGGCGTGATATTAAGCTTTGAA
Organism: Epiblema foenella; assembly: GCA_963556455.1. Lineage (NCBI taxonomy): Eukaryota > Metazoa > Arthropoda > Insecta > Lepidoptera > Tortricidae > Epiblema > Epiblema foenella. Next base: position 21,042,422 of record OY747103.1, on the reverse strand, counting down.
GTGATAATTTTTGCTATGGTCAAGTGTCCCTCCCCCTGCCAGCTAAACGGTGGCTACTAGGCATGTGAAAGAAATCATGGTAGTAGTATATACGATGAATTTAAAAGGAAAACTATCACAGCTAAGTAGACATTGTATGCATCGCATGTTTATTCCTCTTTTTTTCTGTTTGCGCTAACAGGGGAGGTCAAATAAAAGCTTGTAATGATTGTATCTATAAATAAAATATGCAAAAAACCAAGCTAACCATTTTTTTGATGCATATTTACTAACATTACGCCGCCGACAGGGCGTTCATCCTCACGTCTTAGAACCGAAATGGTCGCGTACGGTACGGTTTCAGAGGAATTTCCTCCCTCGGACGCTCCGGTTGTGGAATGAGCCTGAGTGGTGTGTCATTAGACTCGCCGTGCAGCGCACCGATGTAAGTCGCTTTTTTCCTCCGCTAACTTTCTGATACTCTCCCTCAGAAGCAATGCCCTCACCACTCGCAGTGCCCAAGGGGAGGCTTTCCCAATTCGTATTTTGGCAACTCACCGACGGTAAGGGCAGTGTATCAATAGATACTGACGACAGCGTATCCTCTGCGGTACCCAGTTATTATAATAATCTGCAGCAGGTTCATTCACATTATCAATATTTACCAAGATATTGTTATCCGCAGCAGGTTCTTCTACATGCCGAGGTTTTCCCGAGGGACTACAGCATGGGGCTCTTCAAGAAAGTAGTGTATATATTTTTAAAGGGTCAGCAACGAGCATGTCCCCCCCAGGAATTACAAGCGTCCATAGGCTACGGTGACCGCTTACCATCATACCGTATGCTTGTTTATCACCGATGTGGTATTAAAAAATATAGAGAGATAGTTCATATTTTAATGCGATTTTTGTGATTGCATTCTGCTTTGCTAACTTCTGAATCCTTCACTCATATGGCAACTCATGCCACGCGTCGTGTCGACTCGTCACTTATTTAATATTTTCCCGATGGTTTTGCTGATCAATTCCGGTGCTCCCAGGGACCACCAGTGGTCCGCGGACCACCGGTTAAGAACGCCTACTCTATAGCGACTTAATTATTATTAGATACCATTTGTCCCATTTCATATTACAATATTATATTTCATAGGTACAAAGTGACACTTTTTTTTAATTATGACATTAAGAACGTATCTTTTTATTTTTTTTTAAACAAAATGAATGGATTTTATTCTCACAATTAAATTACTACGTAACTAAACTATATGGAATCAGTATAATGAGTGAGAAGGGGGGATTCCTCGTTCCTATAACTACCCGGCGCAAAGGTCCCTAGTATACTGGCGGAGTTCCCACGTTGTATGGCCAGGGATATTCTTTGCACCAGGTACTCACCAGAACGGGGATCGCCTCCACTCTATCATCATAAAATTTAAGAGTTAGACTCTTGTCGGTGTAGCTCTCTCCATCTGACTCTATCCAGGGCCGCCTCCTTGACCTCCTTATACGACACGACTGCTAGCTTTCCTTTTATTTGTTGTATGTACCCCCCTACTCTATAGGTACTTAATATATAGTAATTGCATACAGGATGTGAAAACAATGTCGTGTGAACATCGCGTGACCAACCTGACTGCCTCGTAAGCGGTAAGCCGATTAAAGGACCTTTTTAGTTAAAGTGCTTTTTGTGATATACCTAATCGTAGCTACGCCTCAACACCCGTAAACAGATAAGGTAAACGTCCCAATTTTCGAAACCTTCATATCAATAGTTGACACTTAATGTTCTCTTCTATTAATAATGGATCGTTGCCCAAATGCCCAATACTTGGACAATTTCTCCGCCAAGCAACGATTGAGTAACATGAAATAGAAACATTACTATGCGTTCTAAATTTGAACTTAAAAAAACATTTACTTTATCTACAAACACAAAGGCCTTTCTGTGTTCATATTTTCATTTTATCTTTTTTACGGATACTCTCTTGCTGCTGCTTATTTTATGTTGGTGGCCTAAAAAAAGTAGGTATTCCAAATTCCAAGTTTCTAAAAATTTAAAACTCTGTTTCTTAAGTGTAGTATATAATTAAAAATGTAAATCATCATAATCAGGGTCAGTGTAATGAGGGCCATCGCGTATGAATTCGCCGCTAGAGGCGCTAGTGTAGCGTGAGGTATCCGAAACGTCAAATGTCACTCTTTGTGGTTGCGCTACGCGGGTTAGTATCTAATTGGAACAATATGGTAACTATTTTGCAATACCTGAAATTGATTATGGCAAATATGAGTTACGGGTCAATGACTGTCTTTGAGACATTTTTGTCTTTCAGAAACTTATGTCCTCCTTTTTTCCGAACAAACCGGGCATGCGCTACAATGCGGGGTGTTCGATATTTTTACGGTGCGGTTTTAAGGTATTAAATATGATTTGAATGTAAACTTCGTTCTCATGCCCATAATAACCAATAATAATTTTTGACAGCTGGACCTTACTCGACAGTGGCGCCAACTGGTGAGCACAAAAACGATAGCCCTCATTGGACGTGTGTACAGTTGTGTGGATATGTCGCGCAACTCATTTTTGTCGGGACCCACAGAAAACCAGCGTCGGAACACCTTTTGTGACCCGGCACATACTGAGTGGGCCCCTTTTTCGCAACTGTTTTCAGTTTTAAGTAATTTAACTGTAATTCTAGTTCTTCTGTTGTCGAAATAATAGAAGATTGTGTCTCAAGGGAGCAAAATGATATATTTACGGCGAGGGCGGTATATTGAATTCTGAGTGAAGCGAAAGATTCAAATGTTTACGCCCAAGACGGAAATAATTTTGCTACCGTGTGACACATACTGCTTTTCATACCGTCTATGAGGCCCGCTGCTAAAAACATGAAATATTTTACAAATGGTTTTACTACAGAGTGTCACTTACTGCTTTACACACCTTCTATGAGGAAAAGAATCATTGTTGCCCTCAAATGAGGGAAGAAAAGTACATCTTTGATCCCTCATTCGAAGGCAACAATATCTCTTTTGTGAATAGCAGGTGTGAAAAGATTTTTTTCTATTCTATTCTAGCAGCTCGAATCGTCGGCTGCCAGCGTTTTCTGATCGGCTCGACTCCTTGACATTGCGTAGAGATGTAGCCTCACTCTGCATTTTCTATCGCTTGTATCACGGGGAGTGCTCGGAGGAATTGTTTGGAATGATCCCTGCCGCATCTTTTCATCATCGTCCTACGCGTCAGCATTCCATCCTCACCATGTAGATGGTTGGCAGTCCTGAACTGCGTTTCTCAAGAAATTTCCTGCCTCGCACAACCAAACTATGGAATAAACTGTCGCCTGCGGTATTTCCGCACCGATATGACCTTCAAACCTTCAAGAAAAGAGCGTATTCCCTTCTGAAAGGCCGGCAACGCACTTGCGACTCCACTGGTGTTGCAGGTGTTTATGGGCGACGGTAATTGCTTACCATCAGGCGATCAGTCTGCTCGTTTGCCCCCTATAACAAAAAAACTTGTAACTTTTATATTTGACTTGGTTATATGTAAAAAACCTATAGTTAGTGATCAAATATGGCGGCGTAATCAACTGGCAACAATGCCCCACCTGCCGGAAGTCGCCGGAAGCCGCTGTGGAGGCACACATGGAGGCTTCCAGGTTTCAAACGAAATAGTTTCAGTATTTCATTTTTACGCCAGGTTTTATAAAGATCAGTTAGACCAAATGTCAGATCAAATTTCAGTAACTCAGTACATTTTTTGACATAACAAACCGACATAAGGTCTAACGGATCTTCATTAACGGCATGCGCCATCCCATACCAAATTAATTCTTGTATTAAGCAGTACCGCTGCTATTGTAAACTACACTAAACATCTATTATTACACACTAAAGATCTATTAGACCAAATTTCAGATCAAATTTTAATAAAGGGCGAGCCAGTTATATCAACTAAACAATTTCTCATTTCATGTGCACTTACATAACCATATAAACCTAACCTTGCACTACCGCACTTGAAAACAGTCGTAAGCCCACATTACGACCACAATATTACTATAGTACCATAAATTCCCCATATAAGCCGAGCCTAAATGAGGGAGTGCGGGACACGCAGGGCCGTTTTGAAAAGAGAATTATGGAATAAAAGGCGGTGAGCTGGAAGTAAAAGATGTAATGCCCCTGCCTCCCCTTTAGCACGTGTTTATTTATTATATGTCGTGTTCGTGTGTTAGCAGATTATTGATAAAAATAACGGCGGAGGATTGAGTTCACGAGGTTCGCTGGTAAATCATAATAAAGTTGGAATGATTTCAATTTATCTCAATACTTGACAATTGTTTAAGAGGCCTTATAAGTTTTAAAATGTTTTGATTTCAAATTATGACAAAAGTATAATATTATCAATATTGGTATTATAAAGTTTTTAAAGGCTACGATAATTTTATTAAAGTTTTAGATAGTAACATAGCCATTTTTTGATTTTATTGTGTGTAGTAGAATTGAAGCGGAATAAATAAGTTTTTAGCTTGAAAATGGTCGATTTGGGGTGATGTTTGAAACGATATTTTCTAATGAAAAGTCCAAAAAATACATTTGAAGTTTATGAAATAAGGTCGCAACAGTCCTGTTTTAGATAGTAACATTGAGAAAATATCAATATACGTGTCAATTCAAAAAGAAAATGGCGTAAATAGATGAGCGTTTTTAACTGATAAGGACCCTTAAGATGTCATTCTAATCAGTTATTACAGATGATTGAATGTCTATATGGGACTAACTACTATCAATGCAACGAAATGCAAAATAAGGAATAAAATTATCTTGTCACTATTGGTTTTTCTAAATGAAACGGACACAGCATTATGACGTCACAACAAAATAGTTTAACCATCCGTTTGATTGGAAAATAGACTACATGGAGGTTATCTTACCTTATTCACTGGGAGACAGTTTTAATTTAGGTAGGCTAACAAATCTCGATTGTTATTAGTTTCTTAGTCTTATTTTTGACATGTAACACTACATTTAATTAATGATACTTTGATTATTGTATTATTTTTATTTGATGTACTTAGATAGATTTTGACTTGTAAAACTGCCCTTGAGGCCTATTTGCAGAATAAATGTTTTGATTTTGATTTTGGTACTTGATATTCGACCTTAATGTAGAATATAACAAAGCATTTATTACAAGTATATTTATTTATTTATTGTATGTCAATTATTTAGAACAATGAGATCTTCGAGAAGTGTACGGTTTAGCACCACCCAGGGGTCACGTGTAGGGTAACGGTGGGTCCCTACGGACGTGGTGCAACTTCGATTCCCAAGTATTACAAGCATATGTTGTGAGCAACGTTTGTAACAAAGAGTAGGTCACTAACAAGGTTATTTTATTTATTTTGTAAGTATATATAAAGATCCTCCAATGATGATTGTTTATTGAAATAAGTCGGATTTTAGACGTCAATTCTGTAATTTTTTTAGTGTTCTATACCCAAGGGGCAAAATGGGACCTTATTCAAATTAAAATTATTTATTTATCAAACATAGGTATGCATTACAAGTAGGTATAGGTCTTATTCTTAGATATAGAGTCTATGTTTCGCCATATGGCACACAAATGGCTACAAATTAGCATCCTTATTACTGGAAATCGGCTTTCCATCCGTCTGTCTGTCTGTTCGTCTGTCACCAGGCTGTATCTCATGAACCGTGATTGTTAGACAGTTGAAATTTTCACAGAATAGATGATGTATTTCTGTTGCTGCTATAAAAACAAATATAAAAAAAAAACAAATTAAAATTAATATTTAAGGGGGCTCCCATACAACAACCGTGATTCTTATTAACCGTGATAATACAACAAATACTAGAAAACAAAATAAAATAAATATTTAAGACCCACACAACAAACGAGTTTTTTGCCGTTTTTATAGATAATGATACGGAACCCTTCGTGCGGGCGCCCGACATTCACTTGGCCGGTTTTGTATAATTTAAAGCTTTATAAGGGCAACTTGACATAAAAATCTTGCAACCTCAAGAAACACAATGCTTCAGTTTTAATTATAAAGGGACCTCTTTATAATATTCGCAACGAATAGCAAAAATAATAAAGAATTCACCGTAGGAGGTTTAAAGTATTGGGAAAGAAATTCCACGCGCCTTAAAACCCGCACAAAGACTTTCAATCATAAATACAATTTGTCGTTTATTATTCGGCAACAGAATGCGGAAAACAGTATAACAAATTCCTTGCAAAGGAATCGCCGGTGGTATTCCAGGCGAGCATTCTGTGGCATTGTTCATTTGAGTTCTTGTTACTTTATAATTGGCAAGGTACACGGTTTTATTGCCGACTGTACTTTGTATGTATGGTAGTTTTTCAAGGATAATTCTTTAACACGTAAACCGATTTTTTTTTCTTTACTTGAAAGAAGGTACTTTCAGCATAATCTCGTAGGAATTTATAAAACAAAAATACATGCAAAGGTGATTAAAGTACAAACTTAGTACAGAAATTTTATTTGACGATAAAAAAAAAGAAAAACTAGATAGAGCTACAGTTATAATTTTCTTGTAATATACATTAATATCAATGTTATGTCATAATTTCATATTTTTTCCTTTTTATACTTCGGAGTTAGGGGGGGAACGGTATTTTTTTTACATTTTTCCTCATAAAACAAAAATGACTCAACTTAAAAATAAAAATAAAATGTTTCAGAATGTGCAATTCAAGCCCTTTCACATGACACCCCACTCGACAAATTAACTAGACTTTCAAATTTTGAACCACCTTTTATCTGTCATTTTCCACAGATTTTTTTTTAAAGTCATGTTCTATGTATGTAGACAGCTGTAAGCCTTCTTTATAACTATTCCAAATTTAAAATCGATGGCATAAGTAGTTCTTGAGATATTTAGCGATGTGACAGACAGACAGACAAAGTGAAACCATAAGGGTTCCTTTTTTACCATTTTGGTACGGAACCCTAAAAACTCTCATCTATTTAGAGGATTTTCTGATTGAACTGACACATACTTTAACATATTCTCAGTGTTACTATCTAGAACAGGACTATTGCGACCTAATGTCATAATCTTAAATGTAAATTTTTGGTTTTTCATTAAGAAATATTGTTTAAAAAATGAATCCAAATCGAATATTTTCAAGCTAATAACTGTGTTTTTCTGCTTATAATTCTAAAACACGCAATAAAATCAAGAAATGGCTATGTTCATATCTAAAATTTTTAAAATCTCATCGTGTCCTTTAATCAGTTTATTGATATTATCAATACTTTTGTAGGTAGGTAATTTCGTATTTTAACCATTATTATATTGTTATCAATACCTACATTAGTAATAGTATGACGATCCTCGTGGGTGAAACTTGAAATGTCATTTTTATTTAATTTATGTTTATTTTTCTTTTGTTTTTATTGTTTTATTATGTGTTATTATTCTATCAATGTATTGACGACCACAATAGGGATTCTTTTAAATTGACTTAAATGTAATTTATAATGAAGTCTTGTATTGTGTAATAAATGAAATCTAAATCTATCTAAATCATAATTTGAAATCAAAACATTTGAAAGCTTACAAGGCCTCTTAATCGAAAGGCCGCAGGCATTTGCCGTAAATGACATTTCATAAATTTTTTTTAAACTGAGTTTTACGAGCCGATGTTCTTTTTTTCCCACTCGATGAATCGTTATACATAAAAACATTCGCTTTTCCCATTATCTCATTATATTCCACACTTTCCTTTCTAGCGAAAAAAATACGTTTCGCGCGTGTCTTAACAACCAGAAAAGTGATTGCACTTGAAGGAAAACAAATCCGAAACTCACAAATTTAAACTCAAAAAATTACGAAGCACAAGTGTTTTAGACAATTATTGCAATTTACCAAAACAATGTAAGGACTTTGCTGCGAGTTTCAAGTGAATAATATTACCTTTTTCTACCAAGCGCTTTAAGTTTTATTCCAAATTGTTTTTAACTTGTGTCAGTCACGTCCATTATTAAAAAACAGCCCACGTAGAATTAAATAGAAATAAATTACGTTTCCTCAAACTCGAAATCGCGACTCTACAAAGTATTTGTGACTGACGGATACAATTTTAGGGGGAAATAATTTTTCAGACCGGTCTTTGGTAATAGGAGGCGTTCTTTATGAGTTCCTGGCTGGAAAAAAAATATTTGTCAAAATTTATTAAGTTGGCTTATTTGCCTGAGTTTACAAATATCATGATCATTTTATTCTTAGGTCATGAACTTTGGACGTGGAAATATATAAATCTCATTTTCGCAAATGTACTCTGAGAATAGGTCATATTGACCAAAAAAGCGGGTTGAAAGTAAGGCATTTCGGCCCTAGAGTATAAAAGTAATTAAAAAAAATTGAGCAATGGTAGAAACGCACCGCCGTCTCCGTAAAATTTAATTGATTTAATAATTATATGCTTAGCTTAATTTTTTGAAATAATGGTAATAAAAAAACTGTTTGTTACAATAAATTTTAAGCAATAGTTTTTTAATATAACATATACATAACCGACTTAAATTCATTAAAAAAATAGCAATGGCAGAAATTATGCCACCACACTGCCATTAAATTGTAGTATTTTTTTTATGATTACATACATAAACACTTTTAATGTCAGGTAAGAATTCCCGCCAGTTTGATATACTTGACTGATTCAGAAAATGGTTTTCTATAAGTGGAATTTTTATTGACTAGTTTTTGAAATTAAAATCAGTGTTTAACTCGGGGTGAAACCATCCATTTCAGACTCGAACTATTTGGTACAAGGGACCAGCCATGTGGACACGTACTTTATAAAAAACTATAAAAGTAAAAAAGTCAAAATATTCTTTATTCAAATAGACCTAGCAATCGAAAAACCAGAGTATGGGCTACGAGCGTAGCGCTGCAGTCATTGGCTGCTACGCCAATTCGTAGCGAAGCGTAACGTAGCACTTGCTACGACAAACATAGCACGAGGAGAGATCTGATTGACTTTATATATAAATACGCGGCATTCCTACTCTAAGGGCAAGTAAAAAACTACTAAGGGCTGTGATTATAAGGTAGATAATTGCTTGCGTTCTTTTGACAAAATTTGGCCTAATAGACTCGGACGTACACACACTGCGATTCCAAACCACACGCGTGGTCGTGCCCCAAACCACACGTGTGGTCGTGCCCCAAACCACACGCGTGGTCGTGCTGGATTTTCCCCAGGCTACTCTCCAACCGCGCACTCCTATCGCTTTATTGGGCCCGGCCTATAAAGCCACAGTCAGGTTCAAAAAAAAAAAAACACACTGCGATTACATTTTTAGGGCTTCGTATCTCAAACCAAAAAATACCGGAAGACTTATAGTATTGTTGTCCGTCTGCCTGTCTGTCTGTCAAGACTCTTTATTTCGGGAACTTTAAAGGTATCGAGTTGAAACCCTATATTATATATAGTCAAGTTTAAACAGTCTGTCAACAAGTCAGTCAACAACTTTTACCACTACAATCATTTGACTTTTCACTGCTTTCGTCTTTTGTTTCACAACCCATTTTTCACTTACCCAGCATGACACTCCGCATTCTACACGCTTTGTCAATTTTCATTAAACCTTAACATATATTAATTACCAAATAACGTTTCACCAAATTTTTATTTGGCAAAAAAAGCCCAGAAAAATCTATTAGGCCAAAACTGACTCTAACGCGGATAGGTTAGAAAATTAAGACAGGAGCTTCGCTTCGCTTCAGCTCACGTCTTAATCTTAGAGGTTATTTTTTTTATAAAAGTCCAGTAGGACCTGTTAAGGCAAAACCGACTCTAACGCTGGTAAGAAAGAAAGAAAGAAAGAAAAAACATTTATTCGTGGCACAGACACAGTACAAATTAACATAACACCAAAATACAGAAAATAGCCACGAAATGGCCCCAAATCAGCATAGTGCTAGCCATTGGCTAGCGCTGGTCTTTCTTTGGGACCACGAGAAGCCACGAAAGACAAAAAACACTAAAGTCACAAACAACATAACAATAAAATAAATGTCATAATTAATAGGTTAGAAGATTAACATCGAAGCTGAAGCGAACCGAACTTTCATTAGACATTTTTAATGAATTTACACCAATGTAGTATACTTAAACTAACTATTAGGCTACGGTAAGTAATACGCGATAACAAATGTGATAATCCACATCGAAAGGGACCTTATGGCGGCAGGCGCTTACGTTGCAGCTATTCACTATTGTATTGGAACAGCGGCAATAAAGGCGTGAGTGCCGGCCACCATAAGGTCCCTTTCAATATGGATTATCACAAATAATATACACAACGGGTAGGGTTTAGGTACGCATTTTAAAAATACAGAGCGGGTAGATTCGCTCACAATGTGTTTGCTATACATAAAAATTAGAACGTCGATTAAAAACAACAAAATCAGTGACATACTTTAATCATCACTACATAGTATAAAACAAAGTCGCTTTCTCTGTCCCTATAGATTTAGATTTCATTTATTACACAATACAAGACTTCATACCGACCATATCTTTTTTTGCTTTACTTTAGATTGATTTTTTCACAGCTTGAAGGGATTGTTTAAACTTATATATCACTACATAGTATAAAACAAAGTCGCTTTCTCTGTCCCTATATCCCTATGTATGCTTAAATATTTAAAACTACGCAACGGATTTTGATGCGTTTTTTTTAATAGATAGAGTGATTGAAGAGGAAGGTTAATATGTATAATAACATCCATTAAATAGTGCACCCGTGCGAAGCCGGGGCGGGTCGCTAGTATATAATAAAAAACAAAACAATAATATGTCAAATACAACTAAGATTTATTAATATATGAAGTTTACCAACCGAATTGTTACATCGGAATAATGTCATTGAGGGAAAATCAATAATTGGGAATGACGGATTTGTCAAACAAATAAAAAAACAATACCATAAATGACCAACCGTTAACATTCGAAGTCACACAAAAACAAAAAAAAACAGTGAAACAACTTTTGTCGAGTAGTGTTTACTGAAACCAAAAACGGACAAACGTCTATCTGACATTTTGAAACTGGCATTACATCTATTTTTATTTTTTCTTTTTCTTTGACATACAATAAACTTAAATTCTTACATTGATCTTATTATAATTTGAACAAAGACACAAAAGTCTGTATGCATGATAGATTAGTACCTATTTTAAAATTTAAATATTAAGTTCATTGTTTTTGTACGCCGATTGGCAAACATAGTGAAACTTTCTAAAAATACCATCACTGTAAATACCTATGTTCACAAATAAACACTTACTTACTTACTTAACGTTTTTAGTGTTTCAGAAAGGTATCCCAAAAAAATACACCTTTGTTGTATGGGGGCACCCTTAAATCTCAGTCACTCATCTGTGAAAATTTCAACTGTCTAACTTTAACGGTTCACGAGGTACAGCATGGTGACAGACGGACGGACAGCGAAGTCTTAGTAATAGGGTCCCTTTTACCAGTTGAGTACGGAACTCTAAAATTGATAGCACCTTATATTTAATATCGTAAAGCAAAGCTGTTTTCACACCTGCTATTCAGAAAAGTGTCATTGTTGCCCTCGAATGAGGGATCAAAATCGTACTTTTTTTCCTCATTTTAGGGCAACATTAACTCTTTTCCTCATAGAAGGTGTTAAAAGCAGTATATAAGAAATAAGAAATAAGAAATAAGAAATATTTATTCGAGACAAAGACAACAATTAATACAGCAAAAAATAGAATATAAAAATAAACAAAAAAGTTGTGTTATCTCGAAACGGTACCATCTCAGCATAATGCGGGCAATCGCCAGCGCTGGTCTTCCGATGGGACCGTCGAGTGATATCACGGTGTGTAACTGTACGAACATAAAATAATAATAATAATAAATAAAGAACGATTAACATGAAGAAGAAGAAGACGGCTTTTAAAAACAAAGTTTGACTTTTTTTTTTTTTTTAAACCGTGATATATGAACGCAGCCTGTGCTATCTGTTCCAGCTAAACTAGCGCCAATGACAGTTGGAATGGCAGGCAGTAACTAAAGGAACTAAATTAATATTTGGAACATGGCGTCATATACTGATTATGTCTAATAATTAACAAACAAGTGAAACATTTATAATGGATTTGAAATAAAAATATCATAATTATAATGCTCACATACATCCAGAAGAAATTACGTACCGGATAACTTTGTAAATGGTGCTTCTATGCACAAATGACACAAATCGAGGTTACTATTTTACCCAACATAAAAACGATAAGGAAACCAACATAAAATAACTACTATACTTAGACAGAAGACAAAAACAGAACAATAACTTCATACCAAAGCCTATACGTATGAGACATACCCCAGTGGTGAGTACATATACACGAATAAAACTTTTTCCTACCTAAATACAACTTGTGTCCAATCGGCAAGTTTCCTGGCTTTGCTGATGCTCAAACAGGTACTTTTTAAGTTTGATTTTAAAGCTGTTTATACATTTCAGGTCTCTTATAGGCGGTGGGATCATGTTCCAACATTTAGTTGCTACATAACGGAAACTTCCTCGGAAAGCTGCGGACGCGTGACGAGGCGTCAACAGTTGTAATGCGCATGGCCGGGCACTACGAGATCGGCGGATAGTCAACTTTTCAAAAAGATACCTGGGAGACTCGTACTTGATTACCCCAAAGAGCAAACAAGCCAAGTGTAGCTTACGTCGGTGTTGCATCTTAAGAATGTTGTGTTTGTTCAAGAACGGTGTGACGTGGGCCCTCAACGGAACGCTGAAGCAGAAGCGAGCACACGCATTTTGTACGCGCTGTATGAGTCTTTTCGTTTTGGCAAGGAGACATGGTCCAAACACTGTATCCATATAATTCAATCTGGATAGTACTAATGACTCCACCAGCTTAATGCGCAAGTTTTCATTTATAAATGGCCGGATTTTGTAAAGGACCTTAAGTTTGTAGAAGCAACTCCTAACAGCATTAACAGTATGCTTCTCATAGCGAAGCCCAGGATCTACCAGAAGCCCCAGGTTACGTGCCTCATATACACGCTCAATAGGTTCATTCATCAAGGTGACATTAAGTGTGGGCCGAATACCAATTAGTTGTTGTTTACTGCCAAAAATGAGATATTTAGTTTTGCTAGGATTTAGCAACAAGCAATTACTAGTGGCCCACGAGGTTATTCTAGTAAGGTCGGAATTAAGTTTTTCAATGGCACTATCAATGTCTGAAGGCCTGCATGAGATATACACCTGAATATCATCTGCGTAGATGTGGAACTTACAGTGTGTGATGAGTGTTCCAATGTCAGCAGTGTACAAAATAAATAGGATCGGCCCGATCACAGAACCCTGCGGTACCCCTGCAGTGAGCCCAATTTTGTCTGAATATAGTATGGAACCATCGTTAAGAGTCAGTTTTACATATTGGAACCGGTTTGTAAGGTAACTATGGAACCATCTCAGTGTATTACTTTCAAATCCATAATAACTTAATTTAGAAAGCAGTATATTAATATTCAGGCAGTCAAAAGCTCTGGAAAAGTCCAGCAGTACCAGCAGAGTACACATACCACTATCTTGAGAGTGCAAAATGTTGTCGGTGACATCGAGCAAAGCAGTTGTGGTGCTTCTCCCTTTCCTGAAACCTGACTGCACATCTGGTAAAATGTTGTTGCTCTCAAGATACTCTGTTAATTGTTTGCAGACTGTTTTTTCCAGTATTTTTGAAAGGCATGGTAATATACTTATAGGCCTAAGATCTTTTATATCAGACGGATTTGAGTTTTTAGGGAGTGGATGTACAATTGCCAATTTCCACAAGTCTGGGAAAGTACATGTCAAAATAGAGGTATTTATTATTTTAGTGATTATGTCTAAAGTATGTGGAAATGTTAATAAAATCATGTTCAAATTAATGCCATCACACCCTTCGGCATTTGATTTTAGTCCTGTTATGATTTTCATAATTTGATTTGAGTTGATTGGTTCTAAGTGGAAAACAGAGTCAGTATACCTGTGGAACTCGAAATAAGTCAGGTAAGATATGGGCACTCCTAAAGCATTAGGTAAGGTTAAAAAATGTTTATTTATGATGTTAGGGTCGTCAAAAAAGCTAGGTAGTTCTGTGTTTTTTTTTGGTAATATTGTTGATTTAAGGTTTTGCCATAAAGACTTAGGGTCATGTAATTTTTTATTAATATTTTGTTCAAAATAAGCAGATTTTTCATAGTAAATTGCCTTATTTACTGTAGATTTCAGGTCTTTATAATAAAGTTTTTTACTATCACTCTGACATTTATGGAACTCAGCCGCAGCGTTGTCTCGTAATCGCATCATTAGTTTAACAGTGTCTGTGATCCAGGGGTAAGAACACCCCTTGACTATGATTGTTTTTATAGGTGCATGTATGTCAAATAGTATAGTCATATGTAGGTTAAAATCAGCAACCATGTCATTAACGTTGCTTAACCTTGACATTGAGTCCCACCTCACACACTGCAAGTCCACATCTAGATTTTTAAGGTGAATATTTTTGAGAGGCCTGTAGGTAACGCGTTGAGGTTTAGGTTTATCAATTTTAAAATTAAATTCGCATACCACGAGGCAGTGTCCAAAAAGCGAGCCCACATGTTCTACGGTCACATTCTTTGCCCGTAGATCCGTGCACACTACGTCAATAAGTGTCTGAGTACTGTCTGTGAAATGTGTAGGCTGCGACACTAACTGAGTTAATCCAAAACACGTTAAAAAGTCATTCATTTTTGTAATTTTGTTGTCGGAATTCGCTAATAAATTTATATTAAAATCACCTAAGACTATCAAATTATCATAATCCGGAATAGAGCTAATCGAGTCATAAATAGCATCAAAGAAAAGACCAATATCCAACCAAGGTGGTCGATATGCCGTTCCTATCACTAACTTTGCTCCATTCACGGTCAAGGTCACCCACATCTGTTCAACTGTCCTGTGCAGAGGATCGACCGGGTGTGGCCAGGTTCGTGCATTGACCCCGCGTTTTATGTAGAAACCTACACCTCCCCCGCGCGACCGTGTGCCCTGTGGTCTGGGTAAATGGCGCAACCTCCAACCTGGTAGTACCGGCGCCTTTCCTTCTTCACCGTCCCTTAACCACGTTTCGTTAATTGCCAGCACGTCAACATCCTGCCGAGTAGTTGCCGCTATGAAGCTGTCATGATTAGTGCCAAGAGAACCTGGATTGTACAAACCTATCCTAATCAATTTCTTAATCATTACTTAGGGTATATAACAAAATAAGCAAGTTGGTAGGCATGTTTGGACACAAGAGGCACTTACGGTACTTATTATTTACTCGATAATAGTGGGTATGCTGGGGTTTACCAATAAAAACTAAAACAACACGTAAACAAATAGAAAGGAACTGAACAATAACATAAACATTTACAAATACTAATAATTGTTCCTCAAACGGCGCCATCACCAAAAACACGCCGCAGATCTTCCTCGGACCGGATGCAGTATGCCTGCGAGCCGTCGGCCTGCCTGGCGTAGACTCGGCCCCGCTTGGTCCACGAGTACCTCCACTGTCGCTTGCGGCACTCCTCGCGTACGCGGTGGAATATTTGGCTGTTGGCGCGCGTCAACCGCTCGTTGACATAGACGCGGTGCTCGGCGCCCGCCGGCCCCGCGTCGCGGGTCGACAGCCCGCGCCGCACGCGCGCGGCCCGCAGCAACTCATCTCGCAGCCCTCGCCGGGCCAGCCGCACCACCAGGCGCCGCGGCCGCGCCGCCCCCGCCCCCGCCGCGCCGGCCTCCGCCGCACCCCCCGCGCCCACTCGCTCCGCGAACACTACGTCGCGCGGCTCGAGCTGCACGCCGAGCTTGGCGGCGAGCACGGTGACGACGTGGACGGGGTTCTCGCCGCGCTCCTCGGGCAGGTGCCCGATGTCGAGGTCGGCCAGCAGCGCGTCCTGGTCGCGCTCGGCCAGCTCGCTCTGCAGCCGCGCCACGCTCTTCCGCAGCTCGTCGACCTCCCCCCCGCCCGGCGCCGCCGCCGGCTCCACCGCCGCCCTCTGCTCCACGGCCGTCAGTCGACGCTCCATGTCGTCCATCCGCGCGGCCATATTGCCTAGAACGGTCCGGACCTCAGACCGGAACTCCCTCTGCTCGGCTATGTACTTAGCCAGCTCGGGCGGCATCGCCCAGGGTGCCGTAGTCTGAGGCGCCCCCTTGTCCAGAGCTTCCGCTGGAGGCGTCGTCATGCCGTCCTGGCTGCCACAGGCGGATTTCACCGGAGTGCAGCTATTGTCGGTCCGCCTCTGTTTTTTTTTACACTCGGGGCAGGACCAGTCCTTGGCTATAGCTGCACTGTCAGGTATCATTAGGCAGGCTCTATGGTACACACAGGGGCAAATGGTGCACTGGACAGCCAAAGCAGAAGCCAGAAACTTCGCACAGGCAGAGCATTTCATTGACGGGGCCATTTTCTGCTACTTGACACTAGATGGCACTGAGTCTGTACAATTGTTTATTATATATTATGATAATTAGGTAGGTACTTTAAACTAGCTGGTAGGTTTAGAAATAAGTTAGGATTAATAAAATGCCTTGAAAATAAGTACACAATATATATATTTAAAAGGTAAAACTCATTGTTTATTTTTGTAGAGTTAGATGTACTCCTACCCACCTAGTAATAAATGTCACTGTGCTGTAGCTTGCTATAAATGCACTATAAACTTCCGATCGCCAGCGCACAGCTGATAACAAACACTCGCACGAGTCAGTCGGACACCGGGCCTCACGATGTAAACACGGCCGGCGCAATCAATTAACGATTGACATTATTTATTTAGCGAAACAAAGCGAACGTAAGTGTACGTGTTACCGTCCGTGACGTCACCGTCGACGTATATGCTACTCGGTAGCAAAATTATTCGTAGGACATTCATATCTTTAGCAGCGAGCCTCATAGGCGGTGTGAAAAGCAGTATGTGTCCCAGTAGCAAAATTATTTCCGTATTTGGTTTAACACGCTCGAATACCTCGCTACCCTCAAGATTCTACCTAAGAATCCCTCGCTACGCCCGGGTCTATCGTCGAATCTATCCCTTCTCAGCATTCAATTTACCCTCGCCGTAAATATATCATTTCGCTCCCTTGAGACACACTATTTAAATCGGTTTACATCTCAATATTTCTTTTTCGCTAGCTGTCTCACAGCTACCCATCAGAGTATCTAACCAGCCAGCAATCAAAAGGTATTTTATACTGACTTGCATCACAATACCAGTACATCTAATTAATATCTCCAGCCCTATAAACAACCTAGCGAGTCTTACAGCTTCCCATCAGACTATCTAACCAGCCAGCAATGAAAAGGTATTTTATAGTCACTTGCATCACAATACATCTAATTCCCAGTACATCTAATTGATATCTCCAGCCCTATAAACAACCTAGCGAGTCTTCGCACCTGGTCGCTCGCGCTCAGTCGCCCGTCGGCCTGCCTACGGTGCGGTCGTGTCTTGCGCGCGAGTGACATTTTTAATGAGAACGTGTTACATCGTGTTGTTTTATGGTGTACAAGATTTGACTATACGCTGATGGAATACGTAATTCGTGAGTTTCTTTTGATTTTAATGTTATTTCATGACTGAAGGGTGAATATAGATGTGTTTTTGCGTCGTTGAGGTTTTGAGATGAATATGTTTGTCCAATTATATTATTTTATCTTGAATATGAGTACGAATAAGTTGATAAGCAGATAAATATTGTGTATAAGTAAACACTTCGACCATGGTTGGATGGTTTAGACCATTAACGTGAACTGAAATCAACTGGTTATTTTTTGAACTCGAGAAAAAGAAGCTCATTTATTTTTTTTGTAACATCCAATCATTAGAAGAGTAGTAGAAATGGTTCTTTTGTGAAAAAAACAATGTTTTTCAGCTTGGGGAAATGGTTTTAAACCAGGTTTATGGCGATACGTTTACAGTTTAAGTACACAAATAAAAAAACTGTACATTTACTGAGAAAAAAATCTTGGCACTCAAAATATGTGTGTACATTTTGAGGCTTTAGCTACTGTCAAAGCATCGCAATCATATGTAATTTATTTATTTAATCGTATAGCAATACATAATTGGGCCATTCTACTTTTTCACGTACGTAACTTTCAGACACTTTTTTTAATGCAGATTTTGGAATACTTGGCCCTCACTTCATATTTTTGTATTGTTATTTAGAAAGAGGCTTAATTAGAGTATTACTTCCGATACTTTTGGTAATTAACGAACCACAGCTAATATCCATAAATCGAGTAACTCAGTAGTGGTTGTTGGATGTCTCACCATTTGTATGAAAAAATAGTTTTTACCACTGTGTTACGCACCTTTTATAGCAATATGTTAATATTTAAGTATTTTTACCTATAAATTCCTTTTAAAATAGGATTTCTAAATAGTACCTGAACGTATTCAGGTACTATTTCGAAATTCTATTGTCATACATTAATTCAATAGATATCATAGATTTTTTTTGTAATCACCTAATTATAGAGTGCAATCAGAGTAGAGTTTTGAGGTTGTTAAGCCAGGCAGTTATGTCAGGTGTCAAAATGTCCAAGTCTTTAATAGTTCCAGGGTAACAGTGAAAGGGGCAGCCCTGGAAGATTGTACTCAGTATGAAATGAGCTGTATGTTAAGGTCAGAGGGCACACTTTAACCAAATTGATTCACACATTCAATTTTTTTATGGATTAATAATGTTTGACTTTTTTTGTTACGCTTTCTGATATCTTTAGGGTTCCGTAACCGAAGAGTAAAACGGGACCCTATTATATATTTATGAAGTTATTTTTTTAGAAGCAATTCGCAGAATATTGCATTGGATTTTTCACGATAAAACAACATTACTCATACAACACTTACTGAGTATCTGGCTGTAGTGTGTATGTAGTAGGTAAGGCATGCGATTTTCAACCTGCAAGTCGCGGGTTCGAAGCCTGGCTAGTAACACTAGGTTTTTAAAAAAAACAACCAACCACTTTAGAGATATAATGACTATCTGGCTACATTTATGGTAGGCGATGAGTCGGCAAAAGTGACCGAATATTCGGCACTTAATGATTTATTTTATTTATTTATTTTATTTAATCTTTATTGCACAAAAGAAACCTTATCGTACAAAAGGCGAACTTAGTGCTTAATGATTTATTGCCAAATAATAAAAAACTACCAATATTTGTATTTTTCTTAAATACAACAAATAATTATTAATTATCTTAGGAATAGGAACTTTATTTTAATCATAGGCAATTAAAAAAAATACAGAGATGTACCGACTAGTCGGGAAAACTCTACATTTATAGTCGGCTAACTCAGCACCGATTCACCGGCTAGTCAGCTAGTCGGTAAAATCCATAGTCGGCTCATCTCTAGTTTTCATATTGGTTAGCTCTTCGGTGAAGGATAACATATTATTTTAAGAAAACCGGTCCAATCCTAATAAGATCAGATTTTTACCTCCAGCTTGGAAGTTCAAATGGCAGTCGCTTTAGTAACAGTAGTGCCTACACCAAATTTTGAGATTTATTTTATTTATTTATAAAAAATGGGATTCCTCTCGGCCAGCATCTAACCAGTGGGGCTAGCGCAACTGCCGCTGCGACGCGACGCGAGTAGAGAAAAATCTACGCTCCTCTTTCTATTCCGCACAGTTTGAGCGAGACAGGAATCACCGAGTCGCGCGAGATACGACTTGGCAGCAAGTTGTGCTAGCCTACCTGGGGAAAAGATGAGGTTGACAGTGAAGCGAGCTCACCGAATATGCCTATTCACTCGTGCCTTAAACAGATCTAGGTTATATCGACTCGAAAATACGGACGCCGGCAGGAAATTCCAAACCTTGGCAGCACGTATTATTTAGATCAGAAATCAAAACCCTTTAGGATACAAACGGGATACTTACTTAGTCAGAAGCCTATTGAATGATAAAATAGAACTTTTCGTTCATGTAACAATAGATAATTTACTTGTTGATTGTTATAATTTTCCGAGCAAGGAGTTTGTTGACTGTATAAACTTTGTATTTTCATTGAATTTCTCTTTTGTATTGGGACCTGAGCTTTCCTATTGTTGTTTTATTCAATTCTTGTATTGTACAGACGTTTGTTTTGTTTAGTGCTGTGAATAACCTTTACTTTTTCAGAATTTGTATTGTAGCACTAAATGGCTTCTGCATTTTTAAAAAATGGAATGAAACATCTGAATGCTTGTGTTTTCCTCGTATTTATTACATGAAATTTAATGGGATAGAATATAATGAGCAATTATTTGTGACAAAAACAGCAAAACAGTACAAAGCATTTAAAAGACGGTACAAAATGTGCCACGAAACGGTTCCAATCTCAACAGCATTTGAAAACTATAACATTGCCATACTTTTGCTCAATTTCAAATTATACTACTTTATATTAATTTCTAATGCCGCCAGCATCTTGGGTTCATGTCCGCCAATGAGCGACCTTGGGGACGGTGACTAGGGTTTTTATATTTCATTTATTTTTCATAATTAATGTTAATTTAGAACTATGGAATGAACTGTCGCCTGCGGTATTTCCGGACCGATATGATTACGTGACTTCCTGAGTGATAAGCATATATTCAGGTTTAAATGAACATCGCTTACGATTACAGACGGTTTGGTGCAACCCACCCTAAATGTCATTTAACAAAATACTACCAGTTTTAAATCCAATATTTTACATTGCTGACTAATAAAATTTCATATAATGGACATAAACTTGTCAGTTATTTAATATGGTAATTGATCAACAAGGTAATACCGGCTCAAAAATATTTCAACCAATTTTGTAGGTATGGGACATGACAGTGGAATTTTTACTTAAGTTAGGATCCCTAGGTAATAATGTACACTTCGTATATATTATTACTACGAATTTATCATACATACGAAGCTAACCAAATAATAAATTGATTTAAAATAAATAAAACCTGTATTGGCACATAACGTGGCTTTACTTGTTTTAGAAATAAAACCCAGTAATTAAGTATTATAAATTTACTGCGTACAAAGGGTACATGACAGTAAAAAGGCTTAGGTAGAATGAATAAAAATACAATGGCTTGACGGCGATCCAAAGTAGAGCGCCTGATAAAGTTAACTAGCAATATTGCGCCTACTCGCAACACCAGTGCAAGCATCAGGAGTTTAACTGCCGGAGGTCGTATTGGCCGAAATCAACTAATATAATTTAAAGAAAAAAAATGTTTATTTCTCGCGACATAAATAATTCCTGGCAAAAATGTCATTACTCCACTCAAAATATATTGCACATTTAATCCCTCAAATTCAAATTGTTCGTAACGCTCAAACAATGTTGAGGTTTGGAACTTCAAAGTAACCACTATCCCTTGTAAACGGGAGGAAAGTTCCTCTTTTTGCCATGTAAAGAGTGGAGTTAAAGTTTGTCAGGGTGAAGGTTTGCCGGGAAAGTAATGGCGCGAGACGTTTTATTGCGCCTTTTTCTTGCGGGACTGTTTTTAGTGCTAGTTTGGTTTTTATTTTTGTGTCGGTGCAGTAAAATTAGGGCTTACGTTGTGTAAGCATGGCACACTGATAACTCACTCAAATTATTTTTACTACTTCGATTTTCATGTGTGAGCTCTATTACAATTAAAATTGAAATGAAAATAAACTATGTTTAGTTTAGTTTAGTTTTATTTATCACAGAATACAATATCATGTAAGAAATAGATACATTTTTGCTTATACTACTATTGCATAATGATCGTCAGGCGCTCTAATTGCGTAACAAAAAATGAAAATTAATAAGAATATACGGTTCAGTATATTCTTACAAGCACATAATTAATGTCAAATACAAAAAATACAGAAAATTACAACATTAAATTGAATATAAATAAAACCACATACAAAATAATCCAAAAAATAACAATAATAATAATAGTTAGGAACTTCGTTCCAATAAGTCACAATGTAACAAAAAAAATTGTACTAATTAGTACTGGTCTAATGTTAATTAAAATAGGGAAAATGTCAAATATAAGAGATAATTTACAATTTGAAAATAAATATGTCAAAATATGTTAATTTAATTCTATTTGGGTATGTCAATATATTCTATTACCGAGTAGAGTGACTTCTCCAATAAATGGTTCTTTTATGTACAATATCTTATGAAGCGAAGTACGAACATTTACCTCCAGGAAACACGATGACGTATTTTGATCACGTTTTCGGTTAACAGAAACATAATAAAACGTTATGAGTTTTTTATGAAAAGAAAATCATTGTTATTATTATGCGATGCATGCTACGATAGTACATAACTTACATAGGGCGGTAATACGAAGAGGAAATTGATTTGATTGAGATCGCATGTATTTGACGCCCGAGTCGAAGGCAAAGGCGATAAATGCGCGATTTGATTCTTTCTTTATTACCGCCTTGGTAACTTCAAATTTTTATGCCTCCTCTTGATCAGGACGTGAAAATAAACTTGCAAAGTTATCTATTAAAAAAGTATAACCTAATAAAATTAATATACTCGTAATATCCCAGAGACGCACATGGTCCCTAATTATTTATCGTATGGCAATTATTTCGAACCGTGAGATCTTCGGGAAGACAGTACCGTTGCCAGTTTTTGTTGCACCTTCAGCACCACCCAGGGGTCACGTGTAGGGTAGCGGTGGGTACTCCCTACGGACGTAGTGCAACTTCGACCCCCCTTGTCAAGTGAGTGGGCAACTGGACTGTTAGAAGTTCTCAAGCCCCCCGGAGGCCTCTAACTCGGCTTAGCGACTGCTATTATAGACAGCAGCCGGGATCAACGGCTTAACGTGCCTTCCAAAGCATGGGAGCGCTCAGATAATAACCACTCAAAGCGGTCACCCATCCGAGAACTGACCTGGCCCGACATTGCTAAACCTCGCATATCGCACGCGGGCCACGAGCGCTCCATCCCTGAGCGTCCATAATACAATTAATACTATTTTAAAGTCCTTAGAGATATACACGGTCCACTAATGAGTCTTAATGAGTCAAATGACACATAAGTTTCACCTTCTAAAGTGCTCATAGTGCAGTGTCTCAAGTGCAAAGTCAATAACATGTGGACACAGACAGTTGTTTAAACTACCAACTTAGTTTTCATCTCAGTTACGTGTTGACCAATAAAATGTTTGTTAAGAACTCAAGTCGTCTTACAGCAACTAAATTTATAATAATCCAAGTTAATATTTTAGGTGTAAGGGTTGATCGGGTTCATATAAAATGAGTTTTGAACGAAATAGATAGTCCTTAGCAGGGATGTAACAGATGTGGTTTTATCGGAACCGGAAGCGGAAGTCCTTAGCAGGGATGTAACAGATGTGGTTTTATCGGAAACGGAAGCGTAACCAGATGTTTTAAATTCGGTATATCGGAACCAGAACCGGAATCGGAGCCGGATGCGAAAACGGATGCGGAACCGCATGCGGAGCCAGAGTGATAGATGGATAAGATGTTAAGGGCAGAGTAGGTCTAAGCTAAGTCTATTCTAAATAAAAGTTCCAAATCAGCCTTTAGTATTGCAAGTACCTACTTTAACAAACTTAGACCGTCTAGGTGTTCAACTAAAAAAATCTTACCTAATTAGTAGATATTTTAGTTTTACGATACTTTTCGCTCAAGATTCTACCATAGAATTCTAAAGTAGAATCTTGAGCGAGGAGGGATTCAAGTGTTTACGCCCAAGACGGAAATAATTTTGCTACCGTGTGATACTGCTTTTCACACCGCTTATGAGGCCCGCTTCTAAAAACATAAAATATCTTACAAATAATTTTGGTGACACATACTGCTTTTCAAACCATCTATGAGGAAAAGAGTCATTGTTGCCCTCAAATGAGGGAAGAAAAGTACGACTTTGAGACTTCATTCGAGGGCAACAATGATTATTTTCTGAATAGCACAGGGCGGGGCAGGGCAGGGACTACAGTATGGCGTTCTTCAAGAAAGGAGTGTATAATTTTTTAAAGGGTCAGAAACACGCATGTGACACCCCAAGCGTCCATAGGCTATGGTGACTGCTTGCCATCAGGTGGGCCGTACGCTTGTTATAAAACACATACACCGAAAAAAAATAGCAAGTGTGAAAATGATATGTCATACCCACACTCTCACAGTCGACTCTTAGGCCACGGACTCGATGCAAGCGGGCAGCGGGAAGAGCAATGGAATCGCGGCATTATCGTCCAGAGCAGCAATCAAGTCGATACATTTTGATCGCATCGCCCCGCTCGCCGCTCCGCTGCCCGCTGCCCAAGTAACACAGTTATGTTGAATAAAGTCTATGTAAATGTCTATTCAGCTGTTATTCAAGCAATTTGGGCACATTTTTAAATGCTTTAGCCTGTATAACAGCGATGTAAAGTCTGGGTAACAGCTTAGTAATACTGTGGTATGCTACCCATCTACCTAATACCTACGAGAACAAAGAAAGAATCATCCAAATCAAATTACGTGTTAACCGGTCGTCTACCAGTCCCTGGGATCCCAGGGATCATAACAAAATGATGCTATTGTTTATTTATTTCGGCGGGAGACGGAACAATTTTACTTAGCTTAAAGAGGTATTAAAGATCTAAAGAGAATATTATTCAGAATTTGGCTATATTAATAGCCTTTACTCATACATTTAGGAGACAATTGCTGATGAGAGGTGTGAAAATTTACGAATTGCTATTACTCAAATTTTATTCAGCATTTTGTGTTACTTGGGTGATGCCCTGCATACTTAAGCGGGTAATTCAGGCGTCCTAACTAGAATTCTATATAGGTGATAATCTACACTGAAAGGGACCTTATGGCGGCAGGCGCTTACGTTGCACCGACTCGTTATTGTATTCGGACAACGGCAATAAAGGCGCAAGTGCCGGCCGCCATAAGGCCCCTTTCAATGTGGATTATCACATAGGATTCAGTTCCGGAACCATCGTGACGTCTTCATTAGGATCCTCACTTCCTGAATGCGATTACACGTTCCTAAATCTGCTTCCGAACTCATTCAGTACATTGTAATACCCGCTTTACGATGTCCACAGGTAGATAGGGGTGCCATTCTAACCCTTCGGGAGACGGATTATCCCGTTAAACAAATGAGCCACATGTTAAACTGGCCCTGTAGTCCGAGCCTCGAAATCCGAATTTCGAATCGCGCCGTCCCTTTCACTCTCGTGTTAAACACTATATGAGTGAAAAGCACGGCACGATACCTTCGAAGTTCGAATTTCGAAGCTCAGAGTAGCCCCCTGGAACGGTGAGCACCCACTATTCTTCATTATAAGTACATGTATGAAAACCATTTATTTGAATTTTATGTCATGTTTGTATGGGAGCAGGAAACGCTCAATAGGGATGCCTGGAAAACATGGGGAGAGGCCTTTGGCCAGCAGTGGGACAGTCAATCTGCTACAAAATGTATGGGACACCATGCAGTATTTCAACAAAGAACGCCACTTGGCACAGGTGTACCTAGTCCTTATCTTAGCAGTTTTAGCCCTATACCATTTATGGTTATAAATATCTGATGCCGGTTTAGAATAGCACTTCCCCCTTTCTTTCCGTGGGTGTCATGAGGGTCCACTATGGGAACCGAGTTGTAGTGCGTTGTGGGCGATGGGCTAGCAACTTACGACTGCAATCACATTTTCTCTATCTTTAAACATACAATTGCTAAATGTGGCACTGGAATTAAATTTCTTGTGCTCTGCCTACCCGTTTTGGGAGTACAAGCGTGAGTGTATGTATGTATGTTATGTATGCATTTATAATAGCTAGGTATCAAAATAATGAAAACACACTTCTCTGCACGTCACACATCTCTGGTAGACATCTCGTATACATTTATTTATAAAACCGAGTATTCATTTTATTTATTTGCATCAGGAAACAATAAGGCCATATTTACATATACCTTGCAGACTAACATACATATCAATAAAATAAAATAACAAATAAACACACTAAACCTGAGATGTGTTACGCAATTTTGTGCTGTCAGTGCCTTTACCATGAGTTTACATGACCGTACTCGCTAGCGACTGCGTAAAAAAATGTATGGGCAAAAGTACAGCGCCTCTGGCGATTACGCATTAGAACTAAGAATCGGCATACTAAATCCTACGCATGAGTCCATTACAAAGTCTCAACACGACGAAAATAAGGAAATCAATATATTCAAATTTTCTCGAAAAAGCATCATATTTTCAATCAAATGGCGAAAAAAGTAAAGAACTAAAAAGAATAAATAATGATATAACTACGTGTATAAATCTTCAAAGTTTTAAGTGGGGGCATGTTCTGTCCCTTTTTCGTAAAACGCACCTCTGTATTGAACGATCATCATAACTTTGCAAGTTTATCTTCACTGTGTATGACATTAATTTTGTTATAATTGTAAACTCGAAATTATTATTCCTTCTAGAACTGTAAATTAATATTTTGACATTAAAAATGTATGGATATAAAAACATCACTCATTTAATACAATTATTGATTCTCACAATTAAATTACTACGTAACTATATGAAATGAGTATAATGAGTGAGAAGGGGGGATTCCTCGTTCCTATCACTACCCGGCGCAAAGGTCCCTAGTATACTGGCGGAGTTCCCACGTTGTATGGCCAGGGATATTCTTTGCACCAGGTACTCACCAGAACGGGGATCGCCTCCCCGATCTCTTAAGCGACGAGCCAGGGTTGCAATAAACGCTTTAGCCTCGGCACACCAGGGCCCGCCAGTCTCTACGGCTATTGGGACGAACTCATATACTGGCTCCAAGTTGCTATACTTGGCGTGCTTGAGTTTGGCGGCGGTTTCAGCGGCGCCGCCAGCTGCACGCCTCGTGCTAGCTAGGTGAGAGGGAGCAAAGGTATTATAGCTAGTTGTATTACTTATTATATAGTTAGACTTTCTTAAATTGTAAATTAATATTTCGACATGTAAAAGTGCCCCTGTGGCCTATTTGCAGAATAAATGTTTGATTTTTGATATTTTTCTTACTATGGCGCTTTAGGTAAGTGACGTCACTGATTTGTAACGCTTTCTCTCTCTAATTAAAAACATTCTCATAATTATAGCTACGTTATTTTTTGAGATATTTTAATGGGATTTTCAACATGTCTAATAGTTTTTATACCTTCTTTCTTTCGGATAATAATTTGGATACCTACTAATAAATTTTGAATCAACATCCCTATTGGCTTAGATTATGCAATCAAAAATATGTACACGTGCTCACCATCGCATTGTAAGTACGTATGAAACCGTACCTAGCCTTACTCTTATAAAAACGAACCAAGAATATACAATGTACTGTTAACGCTTATTAAGATTCATAAACAATGCTAGCTACGGAGAAGGGGTTTTGTTTATGCTTATTTTAGCTTAGTCCCAAAGTATAAGTAATGCTCAGGTACGGTACGGGTAAATTTCTTTAGGTATATTGGTGTAACGCCTAATTGTAGCCGAGCCGAGAGGAAAGACGCGACTTTCAATCGTTCGCAGGTTCGAAACCCGACTAAGGCCGGGTTTTATAAAGATCCGTTAGACCAAATGTCAGATCATATATCAGTAACTCAGTACATTTTTTGACATAACAAACCAACATAAGGTCTAACGGATCTTTATAAAACCGAGCCTTACTAGTCCAGATTGGTAAACTGAGTTTTTCATAAGACTTATATATACGAAACTAGCGACCCGCCCCGGCTTCGCACGGGTGCACTATTTAATGGATATTATTATACATATAAACCTTCCTCTTCAATCACTCTATCTATTAAAAAAACCGTATCAAAATCCGTTGCGTAGTTTTAAAGATTTAAGCATACATAGGGATATAGGGACAGAGAAAGCGACTTTGTTTTATACTATGTAGTGATGTTATATGATACGTACAGTGGCTTTCTAAGTGAAAGAAAATATCGTGAAGAAACCGATCTAATATTCTAAACTAGATCTAGTTCTTCCTCTGGGTTTGAAGGTCAGATGGCAGGTGATTTTGTATAACTACTTACGCCCATTCTTGGGATTAGGAGTCAGTGGTCAGGGTTCTTAATGCACAATCTAGTAAACGTTGGGAGGATGATGACAGTGAAAAAAAGACTGAATTTTTTTTTGGTAGAGTGTCACGAGCATTTAAAATAGCGAGGTATCAAAATAATGAAAACACACATATCTCTGGACGTCGCACATCTCTGGCGGATATCATTGTCAGCTAATATCAAATGACATTTCGTAGATATTTTTTTTATATAACCGAGTATTTATTTATTTTCATCAGGCAACAAGGCCCATATTTACCTAAATCAAAATCAAACATTTATTCCGCAAATAGGCCACAAGGCCACTTTCACATGTCAAAATATTAATTTACAATTTAAGGAAGTGTGACTATAATAATACATTTTTCATGTCAAAATATTAATTTACAGTTCAAGAAAGAATAATAATTTCGTGTTTACAATTATAACAAAATTAATGTCATACGGTGAAGATAAACTTACAAAGTTATTTATTACAAATGTTAAAACATCAGTAAAGTTACAGATGTAAGGTCTCAAGATTAAACAAGGAATATAATTAAATTAATATAATATCCCCGAGATGCACATGGTCTCTGAGCGTCAAAATTAAGATTAATTTAATATTGTTAGAGATGTATATGGTTTCTAAGTCACTGATAATAAAAACGAATCCACAACAAGATGACGTATCTCGTCAATCCCCTATAAAAAGACACTAGTATTAACGTAGTCACTACCTTACATATACCTTACAGACTAACATACATATCAATAAAACAAAATAATAAATAAACACTAACTGAAATGTGTTACGCAATTTTGCGAAACCCATTACAATCCAACATCAATAATCTATTTAGTAGCAAATTTTACCCGCAATACTATTATTCGTTTTGTATTTTCTGTCCAATAAAAATCCTATCAAGCCGAACAATTACAAATAGTGGCGACCAAACCTAGTTAGTGTCCAACGAAGTACATAGCGGGCGGGAAATCTAATACTGCCCGGGGCATTGGACAAATTAAATCACCGGGACACGAAATAAAACAAAAATGCGGGAAATATTATTTACGCGAGTTGTACACTGCCTGGGAAAATAACTGTCGGAATGAATTGGTTTAATGATTATCGAAAATAAGTATATTAATATTATCCTCCTCGTTTTCCTGCCTGTTTTACTCGGCTTGGCATATAATCTTTTAGAAATAAATATAGTAATTATCATCATCATCATTTTAGCCGAAAGACGTCCACTGCTGAACATAGGCCTCCCCCAAGGCTCGCCATTTAGACCGGTCCTGTCTCGTTCGTTTCCACCGGATTCCCGCGACCTTCACCAGGTCATCACTCCACCTTGTCGGAGGCCTACCGACAGCTCGTCTTCCGGTGCGTGGACGCCATTCAAGCAGTTTCCGGCCCCATCGACCGTCACCCCTGCGAGCAATGTGCCCTGCCCACTGCCACTTAAGTCTCGCAATTTTGAAGGCTATATCGGTGACCCCAGTTCTTGTTGTAATAATTATGCTTATGTACTATTACGAGGATTAGTTATTCGGACCAGATAAAGAAAAAGGTAGACGTCCAGTCGTATCGAGAAGTCAAAGAACTGGCGTCAAAGTAGAACGGACTGGAGAGAACTGCACCGACTAGAGTGAAACTCTTAAATAATAATAACTATTACGGGATCGTGATGGGATGGTCCAATTCATAAAATTACAATTTAACATTATTATAACCGAGAGTCTGCTATACTCGTATCTATGCGGGATTAGTAATTTTTGATGGTTGATTAACGTGTTGACTGCTATGATTTTATGAACAAGTAACGATCAGGCGCCTATTTCACCAAGTTGACATATGTATGTATTTGACATATGTAGGCTGACAAATCGACAATTTTCATGTGAAAACTGTTTCACCAACTACAATTGTAATGTTTTTTGACAATTGTCGCGCCTGTCAGCTTTGGTGAAATAGGGGCCTGGCCTTATTGGTCACAGATATCGCGTTATAAATGAAAGATAATTCTATCTAGTGGTATCAGAAAGTGACAAATGTCATATCTTGCCTGTTTATTTATTTATTTAATGCTGTAAAATCCACAGCTGGATTCATTTTCAGAAATTGCAAGGTAAGATACTAATCTTACTTTGCCATTGGCCAATTACGGATTTTTTTTGGTAAACAAATACAAATAAAACCAATCATTACCGTCAGTCGTGTTCCGACTTGAAAACTCCTTGACTTGTCGATAAACGAGACCATCATAGACCCCGAGATGTCGTTTGAATTGTGAATGTAAATTGTTTTAATGTGGCCCGTTTTATGTGCCTATAGTGTATACGCGTGAGTGCTACTCGTACTTCAGTAGATTGCCGTTGAATCAGTTATGAAGGAGATTGTAAGTTTGGTGTCAGATTCTTTGCTTGTCGAACACATCGACTGATACTTTATTACTTATTGAGAATGTAATATCACTGCACTACACATTAATTTAACAAAAATAGTAGGTAACTTTTTCGGTCCTTATCTGGGCAATTTATCAAAAGTGAGTCAGATTCTTTGCTGGTCGAACACATCGACTGATACTTTATTACTTATTGGGAATCTAATATCACTGCACTACACATTAATATAAAAGATTAAATAAAAAAAAAATATCCGGTACACTTATCTGGGCAATTTATCAAAAGTGAGTCAGATTCTTTGCTGGTCGAACACATCGACTGATACTTTATTACTTATTGAGAATGTAATATTATTGCACTACACACTAATATAAAAGAAGTAAATAAAAAACTGTTTATTTCACAAAAAGTAGGTCATATATAAAATCTTGATACGAGTAGGTTGCTAAATCTCTGTAGTTGTGATAATGTGCGCGGTTATTCCGCTCTTATTTTAAACTAAAACTAAATTCCTATTTTTACTTTTGTCCCCCAAACCCCCCGCTTCATATCTTTATCTATCTCTATGTCGATGTGTAGGTAAACTCAAAAATAAAAACAGACTTATACGGCTTTCATCAATGCACGAAATGCTCTGCTGAAGGGTTCAATGTGTATAATTCATTGTAGTTTTTATCTAAATTGGCTAAAATATAACGATGAACATTTTATTATTTAAACAGATTTTTCTGTCGGTTTCGTAAGACAAAACGGACTACTTCACCTTTTTAACGCTACTTATTTCTTAATCCCAATTTTAACACGTAATACTACGAAATTGCGGGGAAAAATTAGTCTTATTATTTTACTCTCTCGTATCATTATACAAATACTCGTACTTTCACAGACCACCTTGTTGGCGAAACATTCTTCAAACGAAAAAAGAAAAACAAATTTTAATGAGGCTATTACGTGTGAGCCTTTCATATCTTAAATTTTATTTTCCACCTGTAATAGACTTATGTTTGCTTTATGAGATACTAACTTAATATGGTTTAAGACATTTGTTTCTCATAAGATGTACATAAAATCACTTACTGAGAAAAGTAAATAAATTATTTTTGCTTAAATCTAAATAGGAGAGGGTAGTATTAAAAAAAATCGGTTAACGACTTATACAAAGGCGCTCGGCAACAAAAAGCGCAATGCAACAATGTAATGCTGTGCGTAGAGGCCAGTTGAACCGAACTATCTGTGTGACCACTAGCTAATTATAAGGTACATATAAGCCCTCGACTTCGTCCGCATCAAACTCGTTCTTAGCGCGATCGTTTAGCGGCTTTCTTATATTGGTCTTACTCATCCATACAAAATTCCACCCCCAAAGGAATGATTTGTGAGATCAATCTTACTATGTCCTTACAGGGGCTCAAACTATCTCCAATCCTTTCAAGAGTTACCTTCGCATGTACAATATTAGCATGGATCTATACATTTTTTGGATACACACCCAACTAAATCAACTAAGAGAACAGATTATTTCAAAATTAGTCCAAATAAATAGGATATGTAGACATATTAAATTCTTATTTCAAAACTATACTCTATTAAAAACTTTACGTACTATTGTCAATATGGCCGCCATTTTCGAAGTCTTCTG
Source organism: Epiblema foenella (assembly GCA_963556455.1). Classification (NCBI taxonomy): domain Eukaryota; kingdom Metazoa; phylum Arthropoda; class Insecta; order Lepidoptera; family Tortricidae; genus Epiblema; species Epiblema foenella. Next base: position 21,010,223 of record OY747103.1, on the reverse strand, counting down.
CAATCTGTAGTTTTTCTATAGCATGAGTGTTTTCGCGGCGATGTCGCTCAGCGCGCCACACTATGATGCTTCGCGACAATGATAAGTTAAATTAATCGTTTTAGGCTCGGTTTTACACTGATCCGTTAGGTCGGTAAGTTATACCAAAATGTGATTGACTTTTGGTATAACAAATCATACAATTTGAACACACCCATAATAGATTATAATTGCTAGCTCTTGTTTCAGTTAATTAGTCGATATTGACGTTAAGTAAACTCGAGAAAGCTTATTTGAACTGTTACTGTAAGGTTCATTAACCTGTGCCAATTTCATCTATTGATCAAAATTGGGAGCAGCTAGACACAATAGCTATTTATAAATATTTTCAGAGTTAGGTATGAGCCCAATAATCTAGTTTTTTTTTCTTTTTTTCTCATTGTAATAGTTTATGCACCACCTACTTTTCAGCTTTATATTTCATTTCTCCACTACCCAAAGGGTGTGTGGAAGTGATCGCTCTTTAGCGATAAGACCGCCTGTTGTTCTGCCTCTGTCGCCCTGTATCTTTGTTTTTTGTTTTTTATGTGCTATTTTATTATGTGAGGTGTGCAATAAAGAGTATTTGTATGGTACTGTATTGTATTGTTTGCCTGTAGTTTGGTAAGTCAGACGGCAGTCGGTTTCGTAGACCTAGTCAATATACCAAATGTTGAGATTATGCGCTGACACATAATCTCAACCTAACCTAACCTAACCAAACTATGGAATGAACTGTAGTCTGCGGTAATTCCAGACCGATATGACCTTCAAACCTTCAAGAAAAGAGCGTATTCCCTTCTGAAAGGCCGGCAATGCACTTGCGACTCCTCTGGTGTTGCAGGTGTCTATGGGCGACGGTAATTGCTTGTCATCAGGCGATCCGTCTGCTCGTTTGCCCCCTAATACATAAAAAAGGCAACCAGGAAAAACGCGAGGTATTTATACTTCACAAAAAAAAAGCAGAAACCTTATAAGTATGTACCTGTTTCTATAACAATAAGAGCTTAACCACGAAGACGTCAGACGTTTACGTAACTTTTTTTGGACAAGTATTATCGTCATCATCATCAGCCTATTACGTATAAATAAATAAATAAATAAAAAATAAATATTAGGGGACAATCTTACACAAATCGAATTAGCCCCACAGTAAGCTCAAGAAGGCTTGTGTTATGGGTACTATCGACGATATATTTAATAGATATAAATACTTAAATACATAGAAAACATCCGAGACTCAGAAACAAATATTCATGCTCATCACACAAATATTTGCCCTGACCGGGATTCGAACCCAGGACCGTCAGCTTCACAGGCAGGTGCACTACCCACTAGGCTAAACCGGTCGTCAAAGAGAGATGAATGAGAGTCTCATGAGTGAGAGGGATCTTTTTTTGAACCTGACTGCCCAATACTATACTGGGACAACAGGAGTGCGCGGTTGGAGAGTGGCCTAGAAAAGGATCCGTAAGTAGTCATTACACATTTTTTTAAACTATGATGCACTATCTGCTATACGACTTCTACTCAAGAAACACATGAACACATATAATTAGACAATTCGTACAAGAGTACTGAAAAACTCAAAGAGAAGTCCAAAGTACCCCAAAGAAAAAACGTATTTTGAAATAAACTGACCAAATTGTTTACAATATTGGATCTAAATTATTTATCCTGTCTTATTTTTGTATTTAAAAATGTGACGGAGTGGAGATTTTTGTAAGGGTTTGGTTTTTTAATCGTATCCGCACTTTATCACGAAATCTTTTCCACAATTTTTTTTTCATGAACGACTTTGCCACCAAATTTTTTATCACAAATAGATTTAATCGCTAAAAGACCATATCACGAAAGCATATAGATTTAATCGCGAAAAGATCATATCACGAAAACAAATAGATTTAATCGCTAAAAGACCATATCACGAAAACAAATAGATATAATCGCAAAAAGACCATATCACGAAAACAAATAGATTTAATCGCTAAAAGACCATATCACGAAAACAAATAGATTTAATTGCGAAAAGACCATATCACGAAAACAAATAGATATAATCGCGAAAAGACCGTAATATCACGAAAACAAATAGATATTATCGCGAAAAGACCATATCATGAAAACTTTGTATCACCAATAGACTGTACCACGAAAAGAATTTATCACGAAAACTTTTTCACTGAACACTGCCATCCGACCTTCCAACCCGAGGGAAACCAGACCTTATTGGAATTAGGCTTGTCCAGGCAGTGGGCAACTTGACTGTTAGAACTCGAGCCGCCCGAAGGCCTCTAACTTGGCTTAACGACTGCTATCATAGACAGCAGCCGGGGTCAATGGCTTAACGTGCCTTCCTAACCACGGGAGCGCTCAGTTAATAACCACTCAAAGCGGTCACCCATCCAATAACTGACCTGGGCCGACGTTGCTTAACCTCGCATACCGCACGCTACGTGGGCGCCGCTGGGCCATGAGCGCTCCCATGAAACATAAAAATGTACTATCCCCACATATATAATATTGAATTATCATGTATGTATATTAAAAAAAACTAAGACCCTTTCAATTCAGTTGTTCAATAATTTCCCCTTACTCTAGTTTCAATAATTTCACGGGGCACTCAATATTGTAAATAAAAAAAACTCGCTTACAAGGAAGTCCGTTTATAAATAGACGCCGGAGGTAAACACACGCTGATTGGTGCCTGTTTAATCGGCTAATTTGCCAAAGTTAATAAAGAAGGTATTTAGCGAACCGTCTCTGTAGGTGGCCGAGGAAAATGGAAGGAAAAGTTCGCTTGGGTCATTCCGTTTTCTCTTTTGTCTCCAGAATTTAGCAACACGTCTCATCATTATTCTCCTTTTTCCGGGTGCCCTAATCCCGGGGTTCACTTTGACACCAAACCCCAAGATTTGGCGGAGGCACTAGTACAAAAGCGACTGCCATCTGACCTTCTAACTCAGAGGGGAAACTAGACCTTGTTATAATTTTCACCGAAAAGCTAATCATATTTTTTTAAAACCTAGTAGTACGAGGCGGGATCGAACCCAGACCATTCAGATCGAAAGTCGCATGCTTTACCGCTCGGCTATCGTGACTTCTTACTAAAATGCGTAAAAATGACTACTAAATCTAGCCATAAGTAGGTAATTTCTTTTCTTTAACACACATACACACACACACACAAAACACACATACTCTCACGTCTGTATTCCCAAAAGGATAGGCAGAGCACATTCCAGTGCCACATTTAGAAATTGATTGACTGTGTTTTTTATTCCGCATTAAATTAAATAAAAAAAAAGAAATTAACCGAATTTGGGATATCTTGTGTTACCTAGATTCCATCTCAAAGACGTTTTGTATAATTTAGACTAAATCTGCGAAACTTTTTATTTATAATTAAGGTAGAAACCGGAAAGGCCCTCAAGGCAGGCGGGTAAATGCAGTAAGAGTAACGAGCCGATTTATGTACGAAGGGGAGGGAGGGAAAGCAAATAATACCGCCTTTTAACATGTACTAGCTCCAAAGCTGTGAAGAAACATGAGACAGGTATAAAAAAATACTTAAACAAGCGGCTTGTAACTTCAAAACTGAAAGTTTACTTTCAATTTCACGTAAGTTACAGAAATCACTACATAGTATAAAACAAAGTCGCTTTCTCTGTCCCTATATCCCTATGTATGCTTAAATCTTTAAAACTACGCAACGGATTTTGATGCGGTTTTTTTTAATAGATAGAGTGATTGAAGAGGAAGGTTTATATGTATAATAACATCCATTAAATAGTGCACCCGTGCGAAGCCGGTGCGGGTCGCTGGTTTTCTATAAAATTCTGATTATGTTACCAAGCCGTCAAGTATCATAGTTATTTTTTTACGTTATAGGGGGCAAACGAGCAGACGGATCGCCTGATGGTAAGCAATTACCGTCGCTCATAAACACCTCATCATCATCATCATTTGTGATGATTTTGTAAAATGGAATGTAATTTGTATAAATATGAGTAAGCAATAATATTTTTATACCGGTTCTGACGTTTGATCTTGACTTCCTACCCTTTTTGGATGCGAGAACAAAATGCCGATGTCTGGGAAGAGAGTTCTTAGGGCTACTCCGAACTTTGAAATACGAACTTCGTGTCGTGCCGTCCCTCTCGCTCATATAGTAAATAACACTAGAGTGAAAGGGACGGCACGATACGAAGTTCGGATTTCGAAGTTCGTACAGGCTCTGTTACGAGCACTAGCACTAAGTTGAGCCTGTATAAGTACACCAAGGAAGTAAATCGTGATATTCGCTGTAAGTCTGTGTTTTTCTTAATACATTATACTTAAATTAATATTTTTTTAGGAGTCCGTACCTGTATTTGTGTAGGTACAGTCACCATCAAATATATCTGTACTCTTCAGGGTGCTCAAAAATATCTGAACATGCACTTTAACGCCTTCACAATAGAGTCGTGTTCAGATATTTGTGAGCACCTTGTTCGCTCCGATATATCTGATGGCGACTGTACGAAGCTAAATGTGGGTAGACTGCTGACAGCAGCAGTGGAGTGCGCACGTTGGCTTGGACATAGACAATTTCCTAAATAACTAATTAAAAAGTGTTTTACTCAATCTCTGTGGATGTTCCAGTATTTATAGAAAGCGAAATACCTACCAAGCCTTGAAGTTTCTCAAATCTTCAAAGAGCCCGGGAAGCGACGGAATCACTAATGATATCCTTAAAAGTCTAATTGAGCCACTAACACCTTTGTTAACAAAACTTTTTAATTAAATAATAAATAAATATTTTTTGGACAATCTTACACAAATCAACCTAGTCCCAAACTAAGCAAAGCTTGTACTATGGGTACCAAGTGACGATATACATACTTGTATAGATAAATATATACTTAAATACAAAGAAAACATCCAAGACTCAGGAACAAATATTCGTGTTCATCACACAAATACATGCCCTGACCGGGATTCGATCCCGGGACCTCCAGCTTCGAAGGCAGGGTCACTACCAACTAGGCTAAAGCGGTCGTCATCCAGGCTAAAGCATTGCATCATAACAAACGAGACTATATAGATACCATCAGATTAGGAGACTTCAATAATTACGCTATTATAAATACAAAAAAGGAAACCCGAAAGATATTGGAAACTACAGACCGATTAGTTTACTGCAGTCAATATATAAATTATTTACACAAGTTCTCCAAAAAAGGAATCCTATCCTAGAATATAATCAACCTAAAGAACAAACGGGTTTTCGTCCAGGGTTCTCTACTACTGACCATATATTCACATTAACTCAAATTATCGAAAAGTATGAAGAATACGGTAAAGAGCTTTACTTAGCTTATTCGAAAGCTTTTGATTCCATCCCACACGAAGCTCTATGGTTATCCCTACATCAACAAGGAATTCCAGTAAAGTACATAAACATCTTAAAAGAAATATATAGAAAAGGAAACTCTAAAATCAAACTAGAGAGAGAAGGAAGGTGCTTCAATATACAACGTGGAGTCCGACAAGGTGACCCCGTATCCCCAGTTTTGTTTACTGCCCTTCTAGAATCGATATTTCGCAATTTGGATTGGGAATCGATAGGCATAAATATCAACGGCGAACTAATAAATCACGTACGATTCGCCGACGACATCGTACTGATTAGTAATAATCACAGCCACTTAGATTACATGTTAACAACATTGAAAGAAAGAAAAGAAAGAAAAGAAAATTTATTTCGCAAACCTTAATCTAGGTACATATACATAATTACGCTAGTTACAGGTAGTGTTTTTTAAAGTGCGAAAAAGGAGTCCACTCAGCACAATGTCGGGCCACAGTAGATGACCCGACGCTGATATTATGTGGATACTTAGGTTGAGTGTCACATGACCGCATTTAGGTTAAATACATGTTTACTTATTACACTATAAAATATATATATAACTAACTATAAACAATATTTACTTAAAATTAACAAATTTTGTGTTACGACCTATTAATAATCTACAGCTCAGAAATGAACACATTAATGGAATGTGCAACTGAAGCAACTAATAAATCTAAAGGGACACGGAAATGCTATGCTGGATTAGTCTGATGTTCGAGTAGAAATTTTTTTAAACGTTTTTTGAAAACGAATACCGATGGATACTACTGGACTCGGAAATGTGGCCTAAAGAATCTAAAGATGAATATGAACAAAACCTACATAATGACGGATAGTGACAAAATAGAAACAATGATTTCGAAAACCAATATAGAGTACGTAGAAGAGTACATTTACTTGGGACGGAAAATAACATTTGAAGTACTAGAAAAACAAAATAAAATAAATAATTAAGGGGGCTCATCTACAATTTTATTTTAAGATTTGTTTTTCTTAGCCTTCATCTATGAAATAAATAATTTAAAGTACGAAAAAATATTATAAATCGCAATTAACCGAAATTTTTAACCGGTTAATTGTATGAAGACGAAACCGGTTTCACAGCCCTGGATTCTGGTGCTAATTTGAGTATTATTCATATTTTTTTTTACAACTTTCGCTACGAATAGTTGAAATTGGATCGGTCTGTGATCTTAATAAGGTAAGTTCATTTAACCTACCCTCATGATTAAATAATCCAAGACATATTTTAACAAGTTTCTATGGGATATGTGACGTTGATCGATCTGTAATCGGAAGTTGATTTAATAACTTAATACCAAGGGGAGGCCTTAATATTGAGATATCAAAGAGCGATATATTGATTTAAACTTAAATGATCTTCACACATCATTATTGGGAAACGGGAGTTAGTCGCGAACAATACTAATTTTTTTTTATACAACGCCGGTAGTAAACAAGCGTACGGTCCATCTAATGGTAAGCGGCCACCGCAGCCTATAGACGCCCGCAACTCCGAAGGAGTCACGTACCATCACGTTTAATTACCTGACGTGACAACATCTTCTAGCCGCACGGGTTTTTCGAACTACCCGCATTTGGTCTTTATTAAATACCTTTACACTAGGGTTGTCACTCGCCCGACACAAAACTAACAATGTCCGTTGATGTAATGGACGATGTACTTTCACGCTTGCACTTACTGACTACTGGATTCCACGAAAATGAAATCTTAAACCCGTCATTTTGACCAAGCCCCTTATAATATAAACATCAGATTAAAAACGGCACTCAGGTTACGTTCCGGTCACATTCCATCAAACAAGTTTGCTTTTTTAATGAGAAAAGTCCCCTCCCCAAATGCAATGAGTGTGGAACTGTTGAGGATGCATGCATTGATGGAGTGTGTCCGGACCGAGGCTGTGAGAGCAGCTTGGTCCGATTCGAAACTATTTGATACAGGATAATATATGTAAACAGTTTTTTGTCGCTTCCTATTCCGGACGAAGCCGAGTTTTTATACAATTTAGTAGAAGTATGTGTAAAATCTACAGTTTAAGTTTCTTTTTAGTTTTTTGTACATATTCTGCTGCCTCTACGGGGCGGTATGTTCGCCTGGCGACAAGCCCCTTTTTTTCTTAAAAAAAAACGTCATCCCGGTTGAAATTACGATGTTTTTTGATTTCAACGGCTTCTAGTAGTTTTCTACTGTAGAAATGACGTTCTGTAGATAGGACTTTCGGTTTAATAAAAAACCTGGACGGCTAGAAGATGTTGATACTCGCTCACGCCAGTCAGCTCGCGACCATTGGATGTTGTGATACATTCGAAACGTCGGGCAAGACCTGAAAAAGGTAATTAAATTAGTGTTATACGCGATTAAGTCCCGTTTCCCAATAATAATCGCAGATCGATGTTCAGCAGCAAATTAATTTAATAATTACCAAGTTTGACGCCCCAACTCCAAGTGATTTATTTACATCATAGAAAATACAAATTCCCTGTAAATGTAATATAATATGAAACTTGACGAACCGACTTTCCTGTTATTGTAGCCGGTAATTTGATTTGTAACAAACAAACTTGGATATTTAATTTCTGAACAAACTTCGGCCCAAGTTGCGCTGGTGGAAAGATGTGTTACATGTGTCCTGATTAAGATATAGGGCGTCTGTTTTGAAATTGATAACTTGATTTGTAAAGTTGCCCCATTTCCTGATGATACTGAAGAGTGAGGGAGCTATGTCGTGTTAAAAGCGGTACTGACTCGACTGACAGCTTAAAGTTTTCGAATGTCGCACCGCTTCCGCGCCGATAAATTTGCAAGTCGCCTTATTGGAGCAACATACACTCAAGAGCAAAAATAATGGGTACTTTTTATGGAAATTCAATACAAGTGCAATTTTTGCTCTTGAGCGTAGTTTCTACGAAACCGTAAATAAAGTTATGGGGACCTATGTCGTTAACTTGACGACAATAATTATTATATATCCAATTAGTAGGTGCAAGAAGCATTCATGGCAATTACCCTCCTTGCGAACACGCGATCAAATGTAATACCTCAAAGAGAAACTTAAGTCTTATTTCGGTGTTCCCTTCTAAATGAAACCTTATATCTTTGGTATTAAAGCCGTGTTTTACTATGGCTTAATGAACATGTGACATTTCGTTACTTTATTACAGGTTAAGTTCTTTTACTTCTCATTTCTATTTATAGTATAGTAAGCATTATTAACAGTATATGTTATGTACACCCTAGAGTGTTCGCTTTTATAAACCAATATTAATTTCACTTGTAATTTAATAGGTTTGACAAAATATAGGTGTCTCATAAGTAATAAGTCGGGTTTCGTAACTAAAAATTTACTACACCACTATTATTCATGTCGTAACCTGTTAAGACTAAAAAGTCAGCGCTAGAGCTCTTCAAATACACATCAAAGATGAAATCCGCAGGAGATTCGTTGAAATCTTCGTTACTTCGTAAAAAAACATCACAAGCGCATCGAACTCCATAAAAAAACTCAAACTGAAACTTTCTTACCAGCGCTACGTCAAGTTAAATAGTTGAATAAAACTATATTTACAACCAAGGATAAAAAAAACGGCCAAGTGGGAATCCGACTTGCTCACCGAGGGTTCCGTACACAGATTTGTATCGGTCCCAACCCTATTCATTCAGGGAAATCTCAACAACATGGTGTAGAAATTGAACGCCATGGACACAGCGCCATCTATCGACGAATTTTGTTACAAATTTGAACGACTGAATAACTAAGTATGTATGGTGGTTTTTCAAGGATAATTCTTTACCACGTGAACCGATTTCAATTTATTTCTTTAATTGAAAGAAGGTCCTTTCAGCATAACCGCGTAGGAATTTATCAAACAGAAATACATGCAAAGGTGATTAAATCATAAACTTAGTATAGAAATGTTTTTCACTACATAGTATAAAACAAAGTCGCTTTCTCTGTCCCTATATCCCTATGTATGCTTAAATCTTTAAAACTACGCAACGGATTTTGATGCGGTTTTTTTTAATAGATAGTGATTGAAGAGGAAGGTTTATATGTATAATAACATCCATTAAATAGTGCACCCGTGCGAAGCCGGGGCGGGTCGCTAGTTGATTATAAAAAAAAGAAAAACTAGATAGATCTATACTAATATTTTTCCTGTAAAATATACATTGTTATGTAATAATTTAATGTTTTTTCCTTGATAACTTCTCAGATAAGGCCCCCCTTATCTCCGAAGAGCGGTATTTTATTTACATTTTCCCTCATAAATCGAAAATAACTTAACCTAAAAAAATGTTTCAGAATGTGCAACTCAAGCCCTTTCATATGACACCCCACTTGATACTTTCAAGTTTTTCACGGAAAATTAAAAAAAAACATGTTCTATGCATTGAGGTTACCCATCTTTATAACTGTTCCAATTTCAAATCGATAGCATAAGTAGTTCTTGAGATATTCAGCGATATGACAGACAGAAAGACAGACAAAGTGAAACCATAAGGGTTCCTTTTTACCATTTTGGTACAGAATCCTAAAAAGCAGTTTCGTTTACATAACCAGTGCTAAAGCACAATAAACAGAAGCCGAAGCAGTAAAACAAATAGGTGAATAGACCTTTTAAGACCTTGCGCACAATTGGAGCTATCTAAATTTATATTGAAAAATCGGCCAAGTGCGTGTCGGGCTACGTGCAATATAGAGTTACGTAGTTGTCCACCAACGTTATGCGGACTTAAAATTTCGCAAACTTATATTTACTGTTTTTATCTTACGAAATGGTACGAATGTTTGCTTTTCTCAGTACATTTCTTAAGTTCGGCTATTACAAAATGTTATTAACTAAAATCATATATGGTATTACGAAGTTTTTTTCCCAGTCGGTGGCTACTGGGCAATTAGCTGGCAGTTAGGGGGACACTGGATATAACAAAAATTATCTCTTTAAAGCTTAATATCACACAAACGGATTTCTGAATTAAAGAACAGTGTTGAAATTTCCACAATATTTTTGAGCGAGCTATCCGATGATACCCCACACGACGAGTTTTGGAGGAAAACCGACGAGCCTGTATGAGGAAATGTAAATATGGTTGTGATTGAAGCAAAAGAAGTATGTAAGGATTCGTAGGGTTTGCATGGGCAATTCTCCGGGCTTTTGAAACGCTCGTTTCTAAAGTCATTGTCGACTCACGACTATCTACACAAAGTTATGAAAAACCGGTGAAAACATTTATCAAATAAGACTCGGAACCGATATTGGTTTACGCTTTTTACAAAAGTTTACTCTGATCGTAGTCTCCTTTAACAATATTTAATGAAACGACAATGACGAAAAAAAACCGACGTAAAAACGCTGAATATTCGCCCGCATTCTATAGTCTGTGCCTAGTAGGCAGTGCCTACCCCAATGCGGTACGGGAACATGAGTGTTAATTACGTTAAGTAGATCTAACTGACAATTTTAGTACAGAAAATAACAGGTCTACTCTATGTGCACGCTCCGAAACGTATCGTAATATGTCAAACTTTGATGTTTGTGTTATAGATTTTTTTACTGTTTTAAGCTATGTCTACTGTGACAGAAGTCTTTGATTACTCGGTATCACGAGCACTTTTTAGTTACGTATTTTTACTAACACTTCCAATGACGTAGCGCTCTAAGATTTTTTAATGATTCTGGGAAGTGGTTATCGCGAGGATTGCAGTTTTTTTTGCAGTATTTTCTCGTGTACCGGTATTGGCTGTATAGGACGTCATTTATTTTTTATTGTAAAATTTGAATTTTGCGTTGATGTTTGCGAAACTAAAAACTCAAATTAATCTTATTGATATAGTGCAGTCTGCGCGTTATTATGAATATATTAATATTAAACGACGACCTTTTTAGACTAGCTGGAGATCCCGGGTTCGAATCCTGGTCAGGGCATTTGTGTGATGAACATCAATATTTGTTCCTGAGTCTTGGATGTTTTCTATGTATTTATGTACATATTTATCTATATAAGTATGTATATCGTCGCTTAGTACCCATAGTACAAGCTTTGCTTAGTATGGGACTTATTATTTACTTTATTTATTTAAACAGAAATAATCTCAGTAATCAATGGGCATATATATATATACTTAGAACACAGTACATTAATTAGCAATGTATGGATGATAATTTTTAACCAACAACTTTATTATTTTCCTAGCCTATTCCGATTGTATGATAAAATAGCGATATCCATTTTAGCATCTAATGCCAAGATTTGGCGTAGGCACTAGTTTAACGAAAGCGACTGCCATCTGACCATCCAATTCAGAGGAGAAACTAGACCTTGTTGCGATTAGACCGGTTCCCACACGAGGTTTTCCTTCACCGAAAAGCTACTGTTAATTATTCAAATAATATCCTAGTACATAAGTTTTGAAAAACCTAGTGGTACGCGCCGGGGTTCGAACCCGCGACATCCATGATTAAAAGTCGCGTGCCTTACCGCTCGGTGATTTAACAGTAGGTTTTCAATGAAGGAAAACAGCGTTACAGAGCCGGTCTAATACCAAAAAGGTATAGTTTCATCTCTGAAATGAAATGAAATGAAATTATTTATTATTCAATTTAGGCATATTACATGCACCTATGAATGTCAAGAAAACTACCACCGGTTCATAAAATAAACCTCTGCCTCGAGAAGAACCGGCGTAAGAAACTCGGCGAGGTGTCATTTTCTCGAAACAATATACAATGTATATAAAATAACAGTATCATAATACCACAGAATTACAATGCTACAATAGAAAACATATATATATTTGCTTTGAAAATATTTAGGAAAATATTTAGGGCCTTATTCTCCTGACTGCAGGAGAATAAGGCAGCTTACCAAGTCTCTGTCGCTTTCGTTAAACTAGTGCCTACGCCAAATATTGGGATTAGGATACAGTGGCTTCACTTTTCAATGTTCACATACATCACCCGAATTGCCGTAATGTGCCCTCAATCGAACTCCCACACGTGTACAGCCCCCATTAGTTGAGCCATAAAACGATGGCACGAGAATCATGGGAATTTATTCTTAAGGCGTAATTCGTTTTTGCTATTTATATTATGGCAGTTGCCATAAGGGAGATAAACTATCTGTAATTTATCTATTTCTTCTCGCATTTGTAGCTTATAATGATATTAAATAGGGTGGATCACTCAATGTATGAAAAAGGCTATTTTATAAAATAAAATAAATAAATAAATATTAGAGGACAATCTTACACAAATCGAACTAGCCCCACAGTAAGCTCAAGAAGGCTTGTGTTATAGGTACTAGACGACGATAAATTTAATAGATATAAATACTTAAATACAATATAGAAAACATCCAAGACTCAGAAACGAATATTCATGCTCATCACACAAATATTTGCCCTGACCGGGATTCGAACCCAGGATTGGCGGGAGCTGGTACACGACCGAGACGAGTGGCGAAAAAGAGGCGACGCCTTTGCCCAGCAGTGGGACACTATATAGGCTATTAAAAAAGGGACATTCTCGAACTAGCCCCATAATAAGTTCAATAAGGCTCGTGTACAAGTATTGATTCTTCTTCGGAGTTGTTTTAAAATACGTCCTATGTTTATGGTTATGCCTTATATACTACAAAAAGTCTTGAACTTACAAAGGATAAATACTTACTTAACATTAATTCAGCTAAGTTATTTAAAGTTATTTAAATACATTTTGTAAGTGTGATCAGAGAACAAAATTTGAACTGTCTAGCCCGGTTGTACGAACTTAGTAATTTCATAAGCCGATCAAGTTACAACAAGTTTTATAAATACTTAATAATAGATTATAAACAGTTAACAGACGGTACGTAAATAGCGAAGTTTATAGAAGGTTTAATTAAAGCAATTATAGTGGAATACAATTAGTGAAAACTATGAAAGGAATTATAAACTTAACTAAACCAACTATGACTAACTAAACATTAAAGGTCAGAAGGTTAATATGGAACTTACAAGGACAAGTTTGCCTCCTTAACGTTACAACAGAATTTATGTGTATTTTTACCTGTGTGTTATGTACAATGAAGTCCATATATTTACATATCTGTTTAAAAGTGTTATAAGGGTCATTCTACTTTAACATGACCAGTTTTCTATTACAAAAAAAACTATGATATGTATTGAATTAGTGTACAAAAATAGGATTTCGAAATAGTACCTGAACCTAATAAAAGGAATTTATACATAAAAATACTTAAATATTAACATATTGCTGTAAAAGGTAGGTAACACAGTAGTAAAAACCATTTTTTTCATACAAATGGTGAGACATCCAAGGAACAAAATCAAAAAAATCAAAATCAAACATTTATTTTGCAAATAGGCCACAAGGGCACTTTTACATGTCAAAATATTAATTTACAATTTAAGAAAGTCTGACTATAATAAGTAATACATTTTTCATGTCAAAATATTAACTTACGGCCAGCCTGATGGTGAGCTGACATTGTAGCCTATGGCCGCTTGCAACTCCAGTAGAATCACAAGTGCGTTGCCGACCCTCTATTCTCTTGAGGATTAATTGTGTACATCTAAAGACATATTGCAGGTTTCTCACTCCCTCAACACAACACATCCTCGGGAGCACTGGCGACTTTACTCACCACCAGGAACCACATACCTAAGGGCTCCAGAAATAAGAGAGAGGTTTTTTAGCCCACTTTTAGACGCCCCTCCCCCTTGGTGATCTTTGATGAGGGCCTAGGAGACACCCTCCCTCCCCCCCACGAACCCACACGTGTATTTTTTCACTATTAAAATTTTACACTAAAATGGTATAGTGTTAGTTGATATTGTATTTATTTTCGTATATGTGTTATGCAAGCGCTCCAAAGTTTCAAAAAACGTTAATAGACTCGCTGTGACGTGTGAAAATATTATTTCTCGGTTTCGTAGGTACAGGAAAAAATACATGTGAGGTATACGTTGTACCCCCCCCCCCCCCCCCCCCGCCTCCCCCTCCCCCATCGTGATTAATCGTGAGGTTTTCATGACCCCATCGGAACCTCGCGTGATTTCTGGATGAACCCTAACGAGCAATACCATTACATTCATCACCATCATCATCATATCAGCGAAAGACGTCCACTGCTGGACATAAGGGTGTCACACACTAAGCAGATACGATAAGATATCTGTATCTGAACACATATTTGTCAATATCGCTCCCTAAACAATTCAATAACCTAACACACACAGTGCAGATAACTTATATTTTATCGTGAATTATCTGTGGGCACCGACATATATCGAAAGATGGCAAAGATATTATCTGCGTATATAAATTGATCTGCGTATAATATCTGCCGATATAAATATGGTATCCGCCCCGATGCCCGCTATGTTCGCTGCGCTGCTGGCCCCTTCGTTGTTTACCTTTGGATGACGTGCGTACTGCGTATGGTGCAGAGATAAACACGAAAACATCCTGTATAAACAATCCGCACCAATAAAGAAGTCTACTCAGTTTGAAGGATTTAGACTGAATGTATCGTCTCGTATATTAACGTATCTGCGTAGTGTGTGATAGTTTCAGATCATTAAGTTATTATACGCAGATAAAATATTATCGTATCTGCGTAGTGTGTGACACGGTATAGGCCTCCCCCAAAGAGTGCCATAATGACCGGTCCTGCGCTACCCCCATCCAGGCACCATTACATTAAGAATAACTATCCAAAGATATCCATTACACGAAACTAATTTCACTAAACACAAGTAACTCCTGCAATAACCATAAGGACTTCAATAATAATTAGGCACACCTTTGCAATGATGAAGCTCGTTCGACTAACGTGGGGCTCCAGGATAATCCCCGGCAATCGCCGCTCGCGAAATGATAATGCCCATAATAGTCGTTCGCTCTTTTAATCTTTTAGGTACATCAAGACGCATTATACAGATTAGGGGCAGGAAAAACGTAGTCTCAAGTTTTTTAAGATCGATGGCTGTTAAGTAATTGGGGATTTGACGATCGGTCGTTGACGGATAGGATCTATTGCCAACTTACAATTTTAGCACAGAATTTTTATCTTAGCAAGGGAAATAAGGATTCGCATTTTATTTCTGCTGCATTGCTGTCATATGTGGGCGTTACTTGATTCGACCAAACATTAATAATAGTAGATTGTATTACAAGGGTCTAAAATGAGCTGTATAAAATAGTTCGAGGGGTAATATGGCTTTTAGACCAGAGTTATACACTCTACTTTTCACTTCGTTTTCGAGAAAATAAATAAGCAAAGGTTAACCCACCCAAAATTGACAATAAATTCCACGGCGAAGATATATACTTTTGCAGCATGATTTTTTTCTATACTCCTTTGACACACAAAACATAGACACTGCGGTTCGCGCGCAACATTCACGCGCGAAAAAAGCTAACTGACCTTCCATTGAGCGCTTCAAAGCGTTGCTCGAACGATTTAACCACTTTTTTAATTATTGTGAAATAGGGACTACTACAAACTTAATCCTTAGACTCTTTAGAAAAATTAATTATGTTTCCGGATTGGTCGATTTTAGTAAAGCTGTATTCTGGTTGGTTAATACCCAATACCAAATATTTTTTTAAGAGTTAAATTAGTGTTCTGTGATTGGTGGATTTAATAGTAAAAGTTTTTTTCACTTCTCATACTCGAAAAGTGTGTCATATTAGACTTGTCAAGCGGGGCTAAAGTAGTACATTTAACCGCTAGGGAAAATATGAATACATATTTATGGTTTACAAAACATTTGAATTTGACCAATCTAAATACTTCACCTATTAAATCCACCAATCACATAACACTAATTTAACTTTACAAAATATTTGGTATTGGGTATTAACATGCTACATTGCATGTAGGTCGTACCTACACATATCACAGTTTAAGTTGCAGATCATTCTGAAAAATCAGGAGATATCTCTTTTAGGCGACTTTCACGAGAATTGATACATAAGTTTCCATTGGCATTTACGATTCGAGTTTTTCATGGAGGCAAGTAAGTTTTAGTCATGTTTTCAGTGTTCGGAAAATTTATGTTAAATATGAGAATTTTCCATACAGAAAATTTCGCTTTGGAATTTTCTTCTCGGTGCATTGCTAGCAGAGCCCTTTTCGTGACATTACCCTTGACAAGCCCTTGTGAAAAAGGCCCCATTTAATCCAGGATCCGGCCGCAGCTTATGTGATAGTGATAGATAGCAAACGATTTAGTGTGTAAATGACCTAAACACTGGTCCCTCCTAAATTAGGGTTTGTAATTAGTCAAAGACTTCGCTCGTAGCCCAGCGGCGCCCGCGTACCGCTTGTTTGCCACCAGCGTTGTATAAAAAAAAACTTTAAATCTACAATTGCTAAATGTGGCACTGGATTAAACATGTGCTCTGCCTACCCCTTTTGGGAATACAGGCGAGTTTATGTATGTACAAATGTTCAACAATTTAAAATTGAACTCGTTAAAATGTCCACTTTGATTAAAGCATACAATTCAGTAATGGGTACGATTAGTACAAATTGCACAAAATTGCTCTGCGCGCTTTAAATACTCGGCCCGTACTAAAATTGTAACTGCGACAGGACAAAGTTGGTACGGTTTTATTGGTAACTATAAAAAGTTTATTACAGATGCCATTCTGTTTAGTTGCTTTGAGATGTCAGTTACTAATTTCGTACCTGGGCCATTGTAAAGAACATGCGTGTTGCTTTTGTTTTATGTAATCCAAATTTTGTTTCATGTAACTAACTGGGCTGACATGACGACCTCAATGTCGTATAGTCAGCAGAATTTGCGTGTCAGATATATTTTGTTAACCAAGAATATGAATCAGAGCGCATGCAAACTAAAATTATATGAATACACTCACTAAACCGTTTTGTCGTTACTAATAATATGTTAATAACATTTTTATAAAATACCGTGTAATTTTTCAGAAAGAAATAAATAAATCTATCTCTATCTATCAATTAAATAGTGGATCAACTATTCTTTGTTGCTCTTTACCATAGTTACGTCTCCTAAGCCACTCTTTAAAAATGTGTATTTATAGGGTTTAAATCTACCAAAAGTTGATTGACCCACTTTTTCTTGTTGTTATTCTGTACCGTCAGCGAGGAGACAACAGTAACAGAATTTCTTAGAAAAATGTTTATGTTATGGACTTCTAGCATGCTCAAGAGATGACCCATGTCCAAACGGACTTATGCTCATCGCTAAAACTCATGTTTGGTAGATTTAAACCCTATAAAATCACATTTTTAAAGAGTGGCTCAGAAGATGTAACCATGGTAACGAGCAACAAAGAATAGTTGATCCACCCTGTTGATAGATAGAGATAGATTTATATTTTTCTCTCTGAAAAATTAAAATCAGAAAAATCAGAAATCAGAAATCAGAAATATTTATTCATGCAAAACAAAAAGAACAAGAAAATAAATGAAAACAGAAGAACAAGGTAGGTATTGCACGAAATGGTTCTGTCTCAGCGTAGTGCTGGCGCGATTACCAGCGCTGATCTTCCGACAGAACCATTAAGTGATTTCCCAGAAGGTAACACATTTAACACGTTCAATGCGGCTCTGAATATTAAAAACTTTCCAAAAATGCGGTACGTATTAAATTTGACTCATTACTGACTCACCGTTCCTACGTTACGCATCAGTTTCAATACGTAACTAGACCTACCTTCACAGGTCGGTATTTCTTTGAAAAACTTATATTTGTAGGTATTTATTCCAAAAATGGAATGTTATTGAACCATACTAAACTCTATTCTCATAGCACAAGGGTCTTAAACATAATTTCTGCGTTAATAGGTATCAAAGTTACGTATTAAATTTGATTCGTATAGCACAGGAGTCTCAACATTTGCCATTTTTACGAGTTAAAATTGATTCGTATCGCACCTATTTAAAAATTATCGATAAATAAATAGGGAAGTAAAATTAAACAAATATATATCGACTGTCGATGACAATTATTTATTATAAAAAAACAAAAAAATCACTTCTAAAAATTAACACAAGTACTTAAACGACACTGGCATCTTTTATCACTCTGTTTTTTAAATCGTGATTTTTGGCTTATTTGAGCTTGAGGTTGAACTCAAATCGGCATTTCGATTTTCTTCCAAAACTCGGTCTAATATTCTACGCTATCGTTTCATATTGGCGGCGGAAGAAAGTTGCACACAACATATCACAACTAATAATCATTTGGTACTGCACTATTTTCTATTCGTCAAAACAAGTAGCGATACGTATCATAACTAATACGTATAGCACTGAAGTAAACCTATAAAAGCTGATACGTATAGCACTTAAGTGAAAATTTTGCTATTCAGTGCGTTAGTATCAAAAATGATTCGTACACTTAAAACAGTATTTTCGAGTAGTATTTGAATAATCATGCCTAAATGTATACTTGTCTCTTTTTTATTTTAAAAATTGTGGCTTTTATGGCTCTCGCAAGTTGGGACAGACACAGTTCATCGCTTCCGCACCGACGCAAAGTAAACGATCGCTCATTTTTGAGACGTATAGCACTGAACGTGTTAAATAAAAAATAAACTAAAAATGACAAGAAGCTATAACTACAATTAAAAGAACAGAGAAAAACAAGCGTAAAAAATAACAGAAAACAAGAATACACGGTAATTACACGGTATTTTATAAAAATGTTATTAAAATATTATTGATTGACTGAATAGTATATTTAATTATTTGTGAAGCGTGTGGGCGCGTTCTCTCGAAAGGTATCCACGGAAACCCAGCGTCAAGACTCAAGATACTCGCAAGGTACAGTCGCCATCAGATATATCGGAGCGAACAAGGTGCTCACAAATATCTGAACAAGACTCTATTGTCAAGTCGTTAAAGTGCATGTTCAGATATTTTTGAGCACCCTGAAGAGTACAGATATATTTGATGGCGACTGTACCTTGACATTCAAGCTGAGTGGAGGCCATTTCAATGACGATTATGTATAAGCACTTCTTATTTTTATTTTTTGTCAATGTCATGAATAAACATTTACTATTCATAGTCATAGTCATAGTATTTATTCATAAACAATACAGGTATTGTGTTTGAAATACAATATTAAAATTATTTATTACATACAAAAAAAAATCTATTATATTCTGTTCTATTCTTGATAAAAACATTTATTTTATTTATGAAATAACCGGCAAACAATGAAAAGTGATTGTAGTTTGATTTAGTGTAAGATATATTCTTAGATACCTACCAATGAATGTATATTATTTGTATTCGGTTGCCATCCAATAATATTACAATTACACAAGTACAAAGGGTTCTAAATAATTAAATTGGCAACACGAAATATTATATTTCAAGAAAATTTTACCTCCTCGAATTAATTTAGTTGGCTTCGTTCATCGTGTTTATACATTTTTAGGCAAATAACGTTGAACGTTATAATTATTTGAGGTTTTGGGATATCCGGTGTTTCAATGAAAATCAAATTAATATTTACGTGATGTTTTAGATTAAGAGTCCTTATCAGTTAAAAACGCACATCTATTTAAGCGATTTTCTGATTGAATTGACACGTATCTTGACATTTTCTCAGTGTTATATCTAGAACAGGACTAGTGCGACCTGATGTCATACATTTTAAATGTATTTTTTGGATTTTTCATTAAGATATATCGTTTCAAACATCACTCCAAATCGACCAAAGGAAATTAATTATTGGAATTCAAGCTAAAAACTGTGTTTTTCCGCTTGAATTCCAATACACACAATAAAATCAAAAAATGGCTATGTTACTATATGAAACTTTAATAAAATCTTATCCTTTAATAACTTTATTGATATTATCAATACTTTTGTCATAATTTGAAATCAAAACATTTTAAAATTTATGAGGCCTCTTAAATAGACTAATTTATAACTAAAAATATCAGCTCTAGTATAAAGCTGGTATATATTTAGATTAATTAGTATTAATGAAATTATAATTGGAAGCCAATGTTGCTTGGTAAAATGCCCAATTCTTGATACTTTCAATCTTGTTTCGTAATATTAGTTAAGCAATGAGAGTCAGTTTCGCCAGGGTCCTTGGGTAGGAAATTACGTTTCGTTGCTTGAAAAGTTACATCAATAGTATAAAACAAAGTCGCTTTCTCTGTCCGTATGTCCCTATATCCTTATGTATGCTTAAATCTTTAAAACTACTCAACGGATTTTGATGCGGTTTTTTTTAGTAGATAGAGTAACTCAAGGGGAAGTTTTATATGTATAATACATGCATCAGCATTGCACCCGTGCGAAGCCGGGGCGGGTCGCTAGTTTTTGATATAAAAGTTAATTCTTTTATAATTTTCGTAATTACTTATCAAAACGCTGGATTTTAAGAAACGAGTAGCCACATACAGCTAGAATACTGGGTAAGGTATCTCAAATGTCATACATAGTTGCAACAGATGGACATACAGAGTCGTACCATGTGTGTTCTTTTGTCACCTTTTCTGTATGAAAACTTATAAATTGTCTCGCTTGGTCCCGTTTATATACAATTGACATTTTTTTAAATATAATTTCTTTGTACTCAAAAGTTACGAAAATTTCCGTTACGACAGAAGTTAGTTACGTGTTACGCGAGCCTGTCAGAAGTTACGAAAAATGAAAGAAATGTAACCATCTGGCAACACTGAATTGAGAGTATTTTGGTACTTATTAGGGTGTTAAACATTGCGACATTTACCCTATAAACGGCCAGTAAAAACTCACAAAGGTGAGTTAACTGCTTCGGCAGCCATTACGCAGAGTTGGCGAGGTAATGACAGGTCAGAACATGTCTAATTACACTTAGTCGAATTACGCATGGCCTTTCAATCCTAGTATCTCGAGGCACTTGCTTTGAATTTTGATTTGAACTCTATTCCCTTATAATAAAGATGACCAGAATTATATGAGCGGCTAGTATAAGCTGGGAAGTTAGCCTTTGTCGTGACTTGGAGATAATCCGATCAGCAATACTGAAATTATCGCTTAAAGTCATTATAACACAAAGCGCTGAAGAATTTCTAGCTCACAACATGTATGTGGCCATAATATACTGGCTTAAACGACAAGTATGTTTAACTTTCCTATCTTATGATTTGAATACCTACAAATATTTTCATACCGTTTACGTGGCTGTGTATTGTTAAATGAAAGTCCATATTTCCATACAATACCTGTATTATGAATTATCTCAATAGTATTTTTGTACAATCAGTATGCTTATTCTGATTATATTAATTTATAACGTTATGACAACAGTTTTAACAATCGATAATTGCTTCAAGAAGCCTCTATATCTTTTTTAATTTCCCATCTGCCAAGGCGACCGCGGAAAAGGCGGCAAACGGATTAGTTACCCATATCGGCCACCGCTCCACGGCGCCACTATCTACGTGTCTTCGTCATCGGTATCGCCACTGTTTAAAACTTAACAACTATGATATGATTTAAGGCTTCTGGCGATATCGATGTTTGAATCCCTTAATTTGTTCGTATACTGGGTAATACATAGAACAAATAGACAACCTTATTTAATATGGTTCTAACAGTATATTAAAAGGAGTCCGGGATTCCACAGTCAAATTAAAAAAAAAACAGATTGTTTGTGGGATGTGTTGTCTAAAGTTAATAGAAATAAATGTTTATTATTATTAACTTTATTTACTTAAGGCAAGGCCCATTCACAGATCTCACGAAAATACTGAAGTTTGAGCTTCCAGTGTGAAGAAATAATGTAGAATTACACTACTTACACAACAATTACAGTAGACTGTCGAAACAACAAAGAAAAGAAATAACCGAACAAATGTTGAAAAATGCCTTGGTAACTCTGTCAAAAAATCCTAAATATCATAGTAATAAAGGCAAAATTAAATTTTTTGAAAATACCCCCGACGGATGTTCTCAATTGAAAAATAATTAAATAATGCATTTGAAAACCCCCGACTCTATAGGAAATAATTACTTATAGATAAAAACATTTTTTTTTCTAAACGGTTAACTGGTTGCGAGGTATATTTACAAGCCCAGAAAAATCCGTCGGGGGCTGCCATTGCCTGCCCTGAAATGAAGTAATAGTTTATGCAGTTAGTTTATACCGTTCTGTAAGTTGTCTCGAATTTCATTATTTTTACTATTTTAATACAATTGGGAATTGACATCTGTATTTGACCCTTGCTCGACCCATCCATTTAACGAGAGTCTCTTGAGGTGTTGGTCGAGACCCTACGCTATTTTTATTGTAATACTCCTTGTACAGTCAGTACAGTGTGTGGAGTTCGGTCTGTTCATGCTTGCTAGGACATAGTGACTACGTTAATACTAGTGTCTTTTTATAGGGGATTGACGAGAGACATCATCCTGTTGTGGATTCGTTTTTATTATCAGTGACTTAGAGACCATATACATTTCTAACAATATTAAATTAATTTTAATTTTGACGCTCAGAGACCATGTACATGTCTGGGATATTATATTAATTTCATTATACTCCTTGTTTAATCTTGAGACCTTATACATCTCTAACTTTACTGATGTTGTAATATTTGTAATAGATAACTTTGCAAGTTTATCTTCACTGTATGACATTAATTTTGTTATAATTGTAAACTCGAAATTATTATTCCTTCCTGAACTGTAAATTAATATTTTGACATGAAAAATGTATTACTTATTATAGCCAGACTTTCTTAAATTGTAAATTAATATTTTGATATGTAAAAGTGCCCTTGTGGCCTATTTGCAGAATAAATGTTTGATTTTGATTTTTGACAGGTAAATTACTTGTATGACACTGACCTATGTTCTTATTCGACTGTATATTCTTCTTTAACTGTCTAAAAATCTTATGTTTTTAATAGAAACTCTATTACATTACCGTTAAATGAAACTTTCCAATACAATAATAACACACTTCAGTTTAAAACTACCCTGAATGTGTCCAACCTCACAACTGATATTGTTTTCTAAACTTTTACGAACATCATTAAAAACATTTATGCAGGAAGACATAACATGACGTGAAATTAAATTTTACCCAACTTATCAAGACTTGACAAACTACCCCTGTTAAACTGCCAAAAACACTGGCACCCGATTAGAAGGGACCGACTTAGAGATAAAGACCAGTTTAACATAATCGGATTACAACTGGTTACAACTAAAAAGGGAATAATTAATAGGGGGAACGAACTTTCTGAATATTGTAGTAGAGTAAAACTCTAATGTGTTTATGTTATTTTCACAAGATTGGAACAACAAGTTATTTTTACAAACATTTTAAACAAGATTATGATTTCATTATGATTTATCAACAATCAGAGGCCTGTTTCCAACTGTGCTAAATGAGGTTCATTAAATGTAAAATAATGAAAAGTTATGTATTTAATAATGAAGCTTTATTAATCACTGTAGCATCAATTTAGTTTTGATCTTTATAATTACATAGGAGCCGCGTCCACTTAGAAATTGGTTTGCTAATAGCTCGGTAGACATAAAGATTGTATTTTTTTACTAAATAGGTACAGCGACTGTCTATTTATCACCTTCAAAATAAGAAACGGATGTTGTGATACATTCGAAACGTCGGGCGGACCTTGACGGCAAATAAATATTGTACGCAATTAAGTCCCATTTTCCAATAATAATAATGTTTATAATAAAAGTTTTACCAAAATGAATTGTGAGTTTTATAAATAAAAATAGATAAATTTAACAGATAAATTTTTCATAAGTGATTCAGTGTTCCAACAATCAATATAAAATCGGCCAAGTGCGTGTCGGGCCACGCACAGTGTAGGGTCCCGTAGTTGCCCGTCCATCACGTCACCGGTCATATGCGGAATTACGGATCCGTAGAAGGATTTTTACTGATCTTAGTACTGATGATGTACTTTTTTGAGATGGTTTTGCAATAATAATAATGTTTATAATAAAAGTTTTACCAAAACGAATTGTGAGTACTCTCTTGAATAATATTAAACACGTCACGTCATCGTGCCGGAGCATCTAATAGTTCCAACAGATGGCGCCATTATGACGTCGTTATGGAAATATTGGCCTTTCCGCCCTCGAGTGTTACTCTTTAACACGAAAGTTTTCATTTCAGAATGAATTAGAACCAATCTGTTTTATTCTACTTTCGTAACTTTTATTCCATTATTTACCATAAATGGATATAATTTATAACCCTTGTAATTCATCAATTGATAGATCAGATGTAGGTATTCATTTATTCACTTTGTTTTATTAAATACCTCATCTGATGTCAATTTTCTCATCATCTTTTTCTTACTGCCACATTTATGGTGCAAAAGTTGTACAAAACCACTTTGTATACTGAACTCAAATATTTATTTTATTATCAAAACATCACATTACATAACACAAACAAAATAATGTAAGCTAAAAATAGACGAAATAAACTATATTTACAAGTAAAAAATAGACTCAAGGTCGGAGCTCGGCGGTAGAGTGCCCAGAAGGCTGGCCGCATTGCCGCAAACAACAATGCTAATAAAAATAATAATAATTAGGCAGGCGTCCGTTGTCTCACACAATAACCCAGCCATTACTCCATCATTTTCACCCAATAACCCAGTTCATTTAGACTCCATCAACCAGAAATAGTCCCTGTACACCCTGGCGGGTGCTGTCTCTGTGTGCGTCCCATGACTCGGGTAGGAACAGCATCCGCTCGGTGTATCCCCTTGCATTTCATTAAAATGTCAAAAGGGCCTCTACGTGTTGGCTATGTGCTACCCGTTTGGTACTTCGGTGCCTCGGTACTTCCGCTCCACGCACGCCTCCCAAAGTTCCGGGATACCGTTGTCCCGTGAACGGAAAAGACATACATAATAATAATAATGAGTGGCGACACCGCGGACCCCTATTCTAGAGGGCCCGTGTATCCGGCCCTCGCCTCTGTGCTTGCCTTAACCGGCTGGTCAGAGTGGTTTCACAAGAGCGAAACCTATGCTCCAGGTTGGAAGTGTAAAATGTCATAACGCCGGCGGCCTGCTGAACGGATTACCAGGATCTGGCTACCGCAGACTCACCTCTCGACAACCTTACAGCCGCTCAAAGGGATGTTGCCTCATTGTCGCACTGTACGTGCGACTGTTATGTGGGGCCCACTCAGCGAGCAGGCAAGTCACCGCCTGCCTTTTTACAATTCCGAGACTAATTGTCACGGCAGGTGTCCGCTAGTCTCCTCCCATAACCCATTATCCAGTCCATCCAACATTTAACTCAATATCCCAATGACCTTACTTCCCATCGCAGCCAAAGAGCTGCACTCCAATAGTCTTTGCACCTGGCGGGAACCATCTCCGGATGTATGATGTTGTGCGTTCGGAGATTGCATCCGCCATATTTATCCCGTGCTTTTAGATTATTTTTGTCTTAAAGGGGCCTCTGCGCTGTTGGCTTCGGCCCCACGCATGCCTTCCAAAGGTCCGGGACCCCATGGTCCCGAGATATGGAAAAGACATACAATAATAATAATGATGCTGATTCAACGATCATTGTCCCGATAGTCGTCTCTGCGAACGGTCTAATAGCGAAGAGTCTCGACCAACACCTCAAGAGACTCTCGCTAGATGGCTGGGTCTTGACTCTTGGGTCAGATAGGTACACAAGGCGGTACTCCTGTACAAGGCGCGGATAGTCAGGATGTTCCTCTCTCTGCCGCCCTAACCACTGGTAGCTTCGTAGCAGATCGGGTCTAGCTGAGTTTCTGCTGGATTCTTCTCAGCTAGGCTAGGTTTAGTGAACCAGCGACAAAACTCCCAGTAGCTCAATTCTACTCACACCTCGGTTGAAACCGCTCAACCAATCTCACTGGAGCGCAAATTCTTAGAGTTGAATACAATACAATAAAAATACTCTTTATTGCACACCTCAATTAAAAGACACAGTAGAGTCCAAAATCAAGGTGAGTAGAGGCAAACAACAGGCGATCTTATCGTTAAAGAGCGATTTCTATTAGTACGAGTACCTACCTATTCCAGTGTCAAAACCACCAGCGTGGTCGTGTCGAAAGTTCCCCTCATTTTCCCCGAGCTACCCATCAACCGCGCACTCCTATCGCTTTATTGGGCCTGACCTATAAAGCCATAGTCAGGTTCACAAAAAGACAGTTATAAAAAAATTGAAGCTATAAGAAATACGGAAATGTGTTATTAGTAGTAAAGTGACCGAGTTTAGATTAAATAATTCAATTCAATTCATTTATTCATAAACAATAATACATTGTGTTTGAACATTAAATACAAATTACTTAATTAATTCTTATTTTATCTAGTATTAGGTCTAGTGTTTGTGAATATAATGTCAAAGGCAAATTAACTATAAATTAATATTAATTGATATCCACATTCCTTAGCCTAAAAATTCCTCCATACTGTAATAGGATTTTTCTAATAAGTATAATTTTAACTTACTTTTAAAATTGTCATGACATCTAATACTTTGGAATTACTGCATTCCTATAATATTTACTCCAATGCCAACTTTTTATGTAACATATTCACAAATTCGATCAAACAATCTAACTACCAATCACCATAAACTACACACCGCACTGAACTCCTAAAACTACCGAACAAATCCTCAAAACTTCAAACTTTTCACAAACACATAAAAACCGAAAACCTCTCCGCGCCGTGATTTGAATTCCTCGTGATTTTTGAAACTTCGATAGTGACACTTAAAAAAGGTTTATGGGGGCGTAAAAAACATATCCTGGCGGCTATATAAAAGTAACGTGATCTCTGAACTGGGTGAAATATTTCCTTCCAAAATTAACCGTAAAATGTAAGATTGAAGAACTATTTAGGAGTAACCCGGTCTTACTTTGACATAGTTCTGTAAGAATATTACCTAGAAGTGAAACGTTATATTAAATTCTAGATTTAGATTAGATTTACATTTATTTATTTCAAAATATAACAATACAATATAAATTATCATAAGTTAATTTATACAACTTTATATTATGATCGTCAAAAAAATTATGAAATGTCAAAAATGATAATAATAAAAATAAATTATACAACAATTATCAAAATTATTTAAATAATGATCATACTACTAAAATCACATCATTTATAATAATAAAAATCCGCGTCAATAATATAATGGCGAAAACTTAAATAATCATCAGTCACAATACATTAAAGTTAAAATCAAACAAAACTATAATTTAAAAATTCAATGTCAAACAAATTTCATTTCCATGACGTCATTTACGGAATAAAAAGAATTTTCCAATAAAAAGATTCTAAGTTGGCGTTTAAATTCTGTGTTTAAATGGTGTCTAGTTAGCCTTATTGAAGTCTTAAATATATGTATGGAGTGCAGGCAATGAGTATAATCTACCTCTTGGCAATTTTAAGTCTTCTTGTTAAAAATAATATTATATCTAACTAATGAAATAGCGTACCTATTTAATAATTATGTATTTCATTAGATATTGTCATCTAAAATCTACATCACAAACATGGTATAAAACTAACACTAGCAAGAACATTAGTTAGGAAATATCCCTTATAGGAATACATTTGCCTGTGTACTTCGATTTTGTGTGATATCACACATCAGAAGTAACTACGCATATGAAGAATTCAAGAGGTCAAAAGCGCTTATTCACAACGTTTTATACATTGCACAATTTTACGTAACTAAAACTAGTTTTCGTATCCAAAAGCCCCATTAAAAGTGTTTATACGAGTATGGTGGTAATTCATCGTGGTGAGCCTTAAGCAATTATTATGTAACATTTCGTAACGTAGAATTTCTGGGCGAAATAAAACCTGTACATATTTTTTTTCTAGACAGTGTTTTGAAGGTAGTATATGTTTAATTATGATATACACTAACATACCCATACGTCCAGTCAAAACTTAAAAATATTTCGCTTTAAATCATACACCTTCCATATCCCCTCTTGTTTTATTTTTACCAAAAAACTTGCCCAAAAACAACTCGATTTCACATTTTTGCCTATCTCGTCGCCATAATCTGCCTACATTTTTTTAAATTATTCATATTAAAAGAGAAAAAATATCAATACAAATTTAATAGTCGCATACAGAAAATAGAAGAGGGAAAATGATTGGTCATCTTATACGACACGACGATTTTATAAAGAACATCATAGAAGGCAAAATAGAAGGAAAGCGAGGAAGGGGAAGGCCGAGGTTAAACTACATGCAACAAATAAAAGGAAAGCTAGCAGTCGTGTCGTATAAGGAGATCAAGGAGGCGGCCCTGGATAGAGTCATATGGAGAGAGCTACACCGACAAGAGTCTAACTCTTAAATTTATGATGATACAGAAACCTGTTTAAGTTTTATGCGTGACGCGAATGTATCGCACCGCTCACAACAATAACATTATACGTACTAAGTAGGCGATTAAAGTATGTAGGTATTGTGGATTTAGACTTCAGCAATCACATAAAGACTAGCATTAAATTGTTTAGAAATAAGATTGGAAAACTTGCAACCTACAGCCATTTTCATAATTCTGACTTTACTCTATGCATACCCAGATCTCAACATAAAAAGTTATCCTCAACTATTACATGTGTTAAAGGAGAAACTTTTCTCTTTGAACTTTAGTTTAAGACGGTTATAAAACGAACTTCAGTTGTGATACGTTAAATATTACTGCATTTTTACCACGTATCGTAAAATTTATATTGGGTCGCGGGGTTTAATGGCATTGTACTCGTGCTAAAATGTTGGGTTGCACTATGTGCAGTACCATTGACATACCATTGACCATTGATTTACTTGACCATTGTACATAGGTGGTAAGTGTATGTTTAGGGTACCATACCCAGGGACCGATACCGGTATTTTTAAAAAACCCTGAATTAGCCCAATATTTTGAATTATTTTTTGCTCTTTACATAGGGCTGAATCATGTATTTAGGTAACAACGTCGTATTATTAGATTGTCCCATTAAAAACGAAATAATGAACCGGTGGCCGTAATAATACCGGTATTTTTCTATGGAGAAAATACCGGTATCTGATCCCTGACCATACCTCTAAAGAAAAATACCCTTATAGTAAACGCTTTGTAGTCCTGTCTCTCTGTAAAGACCCTTTATTTCGGGAACGCGTAGATATCTCGAGTTGATATTAAAATCATATTAGACTCAGGTCTATAGTACCTTGGAACTGTAAAAAAATCAAACATCTAAGTTAAGGTAATACGGCTGCTTAAGTCGCAAAAAACTTACATTTAGACACTCGAGGGAATCAAAATATACTTATATTTTAAGGTACATTAATTATGTTTGATATATAACAGTCTTCAGTCAAACTTACTTATTTACTTCCTTGTAAATTGACGAATGCTGTGTCTGAGGGCCTACTCCGAAGTTCGTATTTCGAACTTCGTATCGTCTCATCCCTTTCACTCTCGTATTACACCATATGAGTGAAAGGGACGGCACGATACGAAGTTCGCAGTAGGCTCTCTGAGATAAACACGTTTGGGAATATGCATCATTATTTTTCATGATGCCATTCGAACCGTGTTAGACATGAACAATTGTATATCTGGAACAAACTACACTAGTGGCTCTGTGAGCTGTGGACCTCGCGAGTATTGTTTGTTTCTTCTTTTAATACATATATGTATTTTTTTTTTTGCGACCTTTAGAGTAATCTATACAATCATCAATCAGCAGGCGAATCACGTAACTTTATGTACTAACGGTGGATAGATTTTATTATCAATTTTGAAGTATAAATGTATGAGCTAACTCATAAACTTTGACATTAAATTCTACCAAACGGTAGTACAATAAAAGTTTTACTATAAAAAAAAACCGTTTCCAAATAAACACTGAAAAGTAAAAAAATAATTGCCTTACTTCTAATAATTATGAGACTTTACGCTTCTTACAGAACAATGTAGACGTACCTGTTTTATTTTTGAAGCCGGTGCCATCCAAAGAAATTGTCTAACGTTGACGAACTGAGAACCTCCTCCTTTTTTTAAAATCGTTTAAAAAAGTTACGTGATTACCCCGCTGATCACCAAATTTGAGCATGTTATGTGGCGTCACATACTACCTGCCTCTGTGTGGACGTCTACGTGGAATCTAAATATGTACGGTATCTTAATTTGTTGGAGCTACTTGCTGCTGGAGAAATCACTTACATTAATATAATTTGATGTTATTGGAAGAACTTCTTATACCCCTCCCACATTCATATTTTATTTCACAAATTCACGGGTAATAAAGTGAGATAAAATTAGAACAAGGTAAGACTGCGTTACTACGGATCTAATTATAATTTGATTTATTACGGATAGCAGCAAAAGTGGAGCGCTGTGGCCCAGCGCCGACCACGTATACTGCGTGCGGTATGCGAGGTTAAGCAACGTCGGCCGAGGTCACTTCTTGGATGGGTGACCGCTTTGAGTGGTTATTAACTGAGCGCTCGTATGCTTTGGAAGGCACGCCGTTGATCCCGGCTGCTGTCTATGATAGCAGTCTTTAAGCCGAGTTAGAGGCCTTCGGGCGGCTTGAGACCTTCTAACAGTCAAGTTGCCACTCACTTGGCAAGCCTAATTCCAATAAGGTCCGGTTTACCCTAGGGTTGGAAGGTCAGATGGCAGTCGCTTACGAAAAAACTTGTCTTGTTTAGATGAGGGTCCTTGGGCGAGATGCACTTCGACACAGAGTGATCTTTTGTGCAACTGCCCCCTCCTTTATACCTACTCCAAGTTGCTCTTCAACATTTCCACAAATCTGATGATTCGTAAAAACTAGTGCCTACGCCAAATCTTGGTATTTGCGGACCCCGGGCATCCTTCAGAATGCATCTGTACTGGGAAAACGCTAGGAGGATGACAGCAGCAAGTCTCATCATCAATAATAAGAGGGCCTGGTCCTCTGTCGTTGCAGCATTCTCCATTCCAATCTATCTTGGGCCTTCGTCTTCACTTCCTGCTATGTGTGGCTACAGCACCATTCCTTCATCTGGAAAAAAGACAGATAATATCCGCCATAGAAAAATGCAGAGCTAAATGCATCGGCCACATACTGAGACATGAAGGGTTAAACGTTACCATCCTAGAAGGCAAAATAGAGAGAACAAGATGGAGACGAAGACCCAAAATATCATACATGGCACAGATGAAGCAAAAGTCTACAAAGTTAAATTAGTCATTTTTAACGTCGTTTTCTGCTAAAGAAAGTTATCTGCGGACTGTACTCTTACGAATGATTCCAAAATTCTGTTAATAATGAACCTTATTCCTTTTTTAATACGCCATACAATATGTAAATATACCTTCGTCGACGACTGTACAGAGAGTGCTGTTTAACTTACCCAGCTTCTTTACAGTTTGATAACGACGATATTTTTACGATTATTTTGAGTCGCAAGAGCTTTTTAGTATCTTGCCAAGAAACAAGACATAAACTTGTAGCGTTGGTATTGTTTGAACTACAAATATTTCATGGATCAAAGGATAAATCAAGTATAAGGAAATAGTATTCAGACCAATAATAACCTATTCCAGAACTTTGAGAAATTCTTTGCTTAATTAACTTATCGATTTGTCGGTGCGTAGGCGGTCACTGCGCCGCTACATTAAAATGATTCCTTCCCGTGTACCCCTGTGTCGCAGAAAAATCTTTCATAGAATGTATTGCTTCTAGGGATGCGCCGAATATTCGGTATTCGGCATATTTCGAATTCGGTTCAGCTGCCGAATATTTACCGAACGATTTTGAGAGGGTTTTGTTACAAGTTACAAGAGTGTATTATAGTTACTGCTTTGTGAAATTAATACTTGACCCATTATTAACAATGATTCAACTTATATTTTGTCAATATTTCGCTTTGATAATTAACAAACAATTTACTATTCAATTAGTCTGTTTTACAACAATGAAGTAATTACGTTGTAGTGAATAATTCAGCCGAATATTCGGTTCGGTAACAGCTGGACTTAATATTCGGTCAAACCCATATTCGGCGCAACTCTGTTACGCAGAATTTTAGTTTCATAGAAACATTGTTTTTTTTTTCAGAAACCTAAAAAGGTACAGCTAAAATGCTATCGTGTGGAACCCAATTAGATCTGCGAGAATAGTAGTTAAGGATAGGTTAAAACTGCGACCATTTTGAAAAAAATGTCGGTTTGCGAAATCAGTGAGCTCACGGGAAAGAACAAAATATCACATATCGATCCCGCCCCGCTAAGTTAGAAAGACGCCTAAACATTTTTCACCCATCTCGGCCGCGTTATAAATTGTGCAAGTTATAGGCACAAAAATTAAAAAAATATATCTGACAAATCTTATCTTATTTAGATGAGGGCCCTTGCGGATGCACTTCGACCCAGTGGGATCTTTTGTGCAATGTCTGACAAAAGTGATAAACGATAAAAAAATTGTGAGCTTTTTTCGTGTCTTTTTCGTGGTCGTCTTTCGTCTGTTATGACGATCGTGATAACAATTCTTGTAATTTTGACATGTTTGTGTGCAAATTCATAATGTAATTCCTTATCATGAAATAAATAATCTAATATAGTTTATAGTTCTTTTCTTTCAATTATGTTATGCAAATAGAACATTTTTAACATTAAATAATACAATGACAAAAGATATCCACCCTTTAAAAAGGTCAACTTTGGAAAAAAAACATTATTTTTACTTTTTTTGTGAATTTATGGCATTATTGTATTTAAAAAAAGAAGTAATGTCAGTTTTTATGAATACATCATCGAATCTAGTTTATGAAAAATACGTTATAATATTATGAATGCGAATATTATTCTGTCTGTCTGACTGTATATTTAGGGTTCGATACCTCGAAAGTAAAAAAAACCGGCCAAGTGCGTGTCGGACCACGCACAATGAAGGGTTCCGTACCAACACCTACTAGTCCACATTTAAAATCACTATCCAATACATTGAATCAAATAACTTAACCAAAATTACAGTTAAATCAACCTATCTCAAAAACTATAAGAGATACTTTGATCAAACCAAAAATCGTTGAAAGAGTTAATTAGCATGCATCACCTCTATTTTTTTTAGAATTTTATACCCCGTAGTTATAAAAATAGAGGGGGGGGGACATACTTTTTACGACTTTGAGAGCTGATATCTCAAAAACCGTTCACTTTAAGAAAAATGTTTTTTAGAAAACTTTATATCATTTTAAAAGACCTTTCCATTGATACCCCACACGGGTATGTACATCGAAAAAAAAATTTTCATCCCTCAGTTACATGTATGGGGGGCCCCACCCCCAATTCTTTTTTTTACTATTTAGTGTCATAATTTTGTAGCGGTTCATACAACACATATTCCCATCAAATTTCATCACTGTAGTACTTATAGTTTCCGAGTAAATCGGCTGTGACAGACGGACAGACGGACAGACGGACAGACGGACAGACGGACATGACGAAACTATAAGGGTTCCGTTTTTGCCATTTTGGCTACGGAACCCTAAAAACGGTACCCATATGGATCACTTTGTTGTACGTCTGTCTATCTCTCTGTCTGTCAAGACCCTTTATCTCGGGAAGGCGTTGAAATTTAAACCATATACTCAGGTCTTAAGTCCCTTGAAGCTGTCAAAAAATCAAACTTCTAAGTTAACGTAAAAATATGATACGGCCGTTTATGCCGCAAAAAACGTATATTTTGACACTGTCAAGCGATTCATAATTTATTGGGTACTTTCCGTTGACCTAGAACTATTAAATTTACCAAGTAGTATAGTCTTAGAAGTATAGGAAAATACATACATTTTACAGTTAAATCATATTTTAATATATTTTTTATTTAATGTACGTAATGAATACCTACAAATTTGTACAGAATCCTCGGTGGGCGAGTCCGACTCGCACTTGTCCGGTTTTTTGCTAATCCAATTTAGATAAAATATAGTACGAAGATTGTTTGAAACACCGGGAAGAATAAAATCTTACCAGGCTGAAAAAGGTGGTGAAAGTTTGTATGGGGGAGAGACAAATAATCCTGCGCCTTAAATAATTAAAAATATATTTTTCTAAGGCCCTATCGATGTTTATACGCAGACGAAGCTCCGGTGAAAAACATAGTAGTAAATAAATAAGAAAAAGTTGAAGTTAGTAACTTATACTATGAAAAGGTGGATGTAAATTATAAATCAGGTGGAAACTGACACACCTGGGACGCTGGACTTGGGTCCTTCGCATAATGCCAATGTTTATTTTTGAAGGCATAAACCACAAAATATTAATCTAGAAAAAGGTACTGAACTGTGCTATCCTATACACTTAACTTTATTTGGAGAAAATGTCTCATGTATAGTGATAAATATTTAACCATTTACATTTAAAAATAAGGAAATCTGACATGCCCGAATTGAAATATAAATTTAATTAAATGGAGCTGCCAGCCCTTTAGTCACCAATGGTGTCCACTAACCTTTTATCAAGTTCCTTGAAGAAACTCGCTAAAAGGTTAGTGGACACCACTGGTGGCCAAAGGGCTGGCAGCTTCCTCGCACAACGCATAAGCATTGCTATACAGCGAGGAAATGCTGCCAGCATCTTTGGCACTATACCGCGGGGGGCTTATTTTAGATTATTTATTTTAAGTCTAGTTTGTAGGCCTTTTATTATTTGTAGTGTACAATGTATATCATATTATGTATCAATGTATATTATAGTATATTTCATATTGTTTAAATAAATAACATGAAAACTCATTACTCTCTCAATTAAATAAATGTTGTTTAGATAAGTGTTATTACAGAATTGATGATTTTTTGAAACAAATAAAAAATAATAAGATATCAAGCTCACATGGTCATTTACATTAGAATTACGATTACAAACGGGATATACAAATATACATGGTAAATATCCCGTTTCTAATCGTAATTCCAATAAAAAATAGATAACTTTGCATAGTGACAATATTTAATAAGCTTATAATGACTTCGTACTTAATTAAAAACTGAAATACGCCCCAGATCTGTCACACTCAATAGGAACAACCCTATTAAACCAATTAGTAAGTAGTAGTAAGTAAGTAATGAACAGATGAAAGAAATAAAATACTAATAACTAAATATTTAAAGGTAAAAAAGAGGCTCCAGCTCGGAGCTCGACGGTAGGGTGCCCAGAAGGCTGGCAGCATTGTCGCGCTGAACAGAAATGCTGATCCGCTGAGCGACGTACGCACCAGCCTTCTGGTCACCCGTCGCTTCCATAAGGTGCTTCGCTAGCTTCTTGAATATATATATAATGAGCTGCAGGTCCCCACGGCCCTAGAGTTTCCACCCCAAACGGCTCAAACGTGTCGCTACCGTCAATGGCTGCATATTTGCGCCTTTAGGTATTCAGCTGCGTCGGCTAATTTCCAAACTATGCAGTTTAAAATTCTAGAAGAAATTGAAGTGGTGAACATTAATAAATACTAACAAGTATTTTTGGTTTGAACACAGTAGGTTTAACGGTTTTTGAATAATCTCTGAAAAATCATGCCTAAACAAAAGGAAGTGAGTTTCCTTGGAACCTTAGTATCTTTTTTGATTCAATGTCAATACATACCACAATCCAATGATAGTGGTTTTGAATGTGGACTAGTGTCGGTACGGAACCCTTCATTGTGCGTAATCGGACACGGACTTGGCCGGTTTTTAATGTGGATTATAACATTAAATTGAAATAAAAAAGATGGAATTTCTCTATTCATTTCAAACATCTCAGTTCAACGTTAAACAGCGCGTGCCGTCAACCCATACAAACTTGTCAAACTTTCCAATTAATCACAGTTTAGCGAACACCACTTACAATTACAGGCAGTTTATTGGAACCCACACACAGACTTCTTAGGGTTCCATAACCGAAAGGTCCAAACGGAACCCTGGTGCTGTCACTCACGCGTCCATTCCTCCGTCTGTCTGTCCGTCGTCTGTCACTAAATTTTGTTCCGAAGATTTTTTAACTTCCCATTGACTTAGAAATTTGGTGATAGCATAATATTACGTATATTTTACCAACAAATACAAATTTATTGATAAATTTGATTTTTTACTTGAAATTTCCGTAATTTTCCTACTAAAACAATTTCATTATCAAGTGGCAAAAATGTTAGCATCAGAACTTTAGCGGCCAAATCTAAAGCTGTATGTGGAGCTAGGTTAAGTGTAGCGTAGTGTACCTATACCTACTTAATATTTATGTCTCAGTGGGAACTGTCAAGGGGGGAACTGTAAATGCATGTTTAGCAACTAAGTACTGGTACTTTCATGTTTTCCTTTTGTACATTTACTTCTGTTTATTTCTCCTAAAATAAATAAATAAAACCTACTTAATTTTGCGGTTGGTTCATAACCATAAATGTGCGAAGATCGATACGCACTTCATAAGTTTTTTTAATTAAATAGGTGTTTTAGCTTCGTAAAACGGGCTCCGTAATTTAAAGTCAATATTCAAGGCATATATAGGTACTCGTATATCGGATTAAGTTTTAATATTTAACGTGATTCGAAAATCACTTAACTTATCAACCGAAACACGTGGCGTGATAGGGCACGTCCCAATTATACCGTCGTTATATCTTTGCCATTTGAATTTAGCTTTTATACAATTACCTTATGGCTGGTATTGTGTTGAGCATCATTTATATTTATCCTTAGCGAGCAAATCAGGCGGCGTTTTCCAGGTGGAGGCAAAACAATCGCTTTTGTTAGACAAGCAATTTTTTTTTCTAAATTTATTTGTAGGTTATGCAGAAATAATGCTGGCCGGTTGATTCTCAAATTTTCTTTAATCGCTTTGAATCAGTCTCTAAACAATTTAAAGTCAAAACGGCTCGCTTCGCTTCAGTCACTCCTAAAAAACGATAAAATAAATGATCAGTCAGGTAAATACTTTTTAAACATCATCAAACAATTTGAACATTTATGTAGTGCATCAAGGAAAAACATATCACGGTGTACAGGGTGTAACAAAACTAGTGAGGATCCGTTTAAGGACATATTCCCCATTACTTTAAGACTCCACAAGATAGCACTAAATTAAGAGCAAGAGACAAGTCCAAACTACTGATGCCGCCATATAGGAGCGCATTATTTATGAAAAATTGTTATATTATGAGTACAAGTATACAATAAGATACCAGACCAAATAAGATTGTTACCTGACAAAATGTTTGCAATACAGTTGAAAAAATGGCTAAAAGACAAATGTTTTTATACTCTGACAGAATATTTAAATCATCAAGAAAATGTTTAGCGATTTTATAAGTACGTTAATATTGACATCTTATATAAACTTTAATTTTTGCATGCCATATTGGTTAAATATGTGATACTCAATAAATAAAATATGACAACACCGACTGTAACAACCATGTTTATGCAAATCAATATTTCATTTAATTTCATTTCGGTATGGTGTTCTGATTAGGAAAAAGTAGGAGAAAATTTTTTTTTCTTTGGGGCAGGTCGTCCAAGTCAGCCAACTGTCCATACAAAGGCCAAAAATTAATTGCGTCAAAAAAAATTTCTTCTACCTTTTCCTAATCAGAACACGATACTGAATAGGCCCTTAAACGGATCCTTACTAGTTTTGTTACACCCTGTATAGGTAAGTAGTACCTCGAGCAGGACAATCGCTCGCGACACAAGATAAGTCGTGCCTAATAAAATATACATATTATTCCGTATTTATCAAACTGTACACTGCACTTTATGTTGTATTCTGTTTATCTTCTTTTTGTGTTAACTATTTATGTTGTTGTTTGTGTAGGTAATAAGGCATTTATGTATATTGTAAATAATGTAAGTAACGTATAATGGATTTACTGAAAGCCTGTTTTATGGCACTTCATGCTACGACGGTTGCTGAGGGTCCAGTTTTTTTTTTGCTGACTGCAGCGGAGTGCGTGGTTCGAGCATGGCCTGGGGAATCTTCAAGGGAAATATCTGTAATGGAAAGTAACGGGTACAGACGCTATCAAATGAGCCGAGTGACATATTTGACAGGTAGCTGTCAAGATAGCGTCTGTACGGGTACAGACTAGGTGGAATGTAACGAGCCCCGCCCAAGAGAGCAAGGGGATCCGAGACACTCGTTGTCATGTTGTTATTATTAAAAAGAAACAAATAAAAAAGATTATAAAAAAGTTAAAGGCTACTTTATTAACAAACAATATAATATCCACGACCACGCGGGCAGTTTTGAAGATTGGAATACTCTAACTATCTTATTAATAAACGTCTATCAAATCTAAAATAATTGAATAGCCGCTAAAGTTTGATTATCCTTATCTGTCACTTTGAAACTTACGTTTATGAGAATGGGACAAAGAATATTTTAGTTAGCAGAGGTTTGTTAAGTTTTATGAATAAGGGGCTAAGAGTTTGCGCTCCAGTGAGGTTGGTTGAGCAGTTTCAACAGAGTTTGAGGTGTGGGTACGGTGTGGGCCTCACAAGCGGCTTTACACCTTTGTACTCTGTCGCTTTAACGTCATATTTAGGGTATTAATTTTATCCGTTGAAAGCGACGAAGTACCAAAGTATCCAGCTATTTTCAAAGCCCAATGAACTCCTTTGAGAGGCCACAGGAGTCACAGAAATAATAGCAATCCTTGGCAATGAATACAGCTAAGTTTAGTCTCTCGGTCTGCTAATCGCTTCGCTCCGCTTTAGCCACACCTTTATTGAAGAAAAATCGATAATTCCTGCGTTCCACTTGAGCGAATTTGAAAAGAAAATGTTCCTCACAAAAATAACTTTGGACTTAGTAAAGTTCTAATTGGAAATTATTTGGGAGAAGGTATCTGCCTAATTTATCATAATTTATAATTTAAGTTTTTAACGCTTCAAAAAAGTTTGCTACTTTTTCAGATCTTTACAAATTTGTAAAACCGGGTAGTCATTAGCGAAGTAAGCGTAACTGAATACATACTGTAACGAGTTCAAGTGTGCTCGTAACTGAGAGAGTGTCATTCATCGATTTCATCGGCTCGTTGCGAGCTGTTCGCGAACGGTTCGAAAACCATACTGGTACTGGTTATTGTAACCGTTTGGTTATAGTTACAACTTGCTCGTGAGTAACCGGCTTGGCATACGTCATAATACCTAGTTCATAAGCCAGGAACATAATTTCCTGACCAAGTTCCGATAGGTAACTTATCATGAAATCTCCGGTCAGCTGCATTCCTGCTGATGGGTTGACCCGCGGTGAAGGTAGAAGATTTTTCATATGCTATCTTTCCGTGCTATGATAATACATTGTATTTTTAAAACAGCTAAATAATTTACAGTAATCACAATAAAAATTTAAGCGACTTCAGGCTTTAGGGTGTTGTGTTTCGGCGGTTCAGGAGGAACCTACCGTAACGTCGCCTAAATGAAATGTATCAGAAATTTTAGTTATTACAGTGATATTAAATAAATTTAAGTTAATCTGTAGGGTATATGTAACATGGTATATGTGACATCCTAAAACGGAACCTTCCATCATCGGCAGTTGGTTTAAAATTAGAGTAATTTCTGACGTTCTCATACATTTTACTGGCACCTATAACACGAAAATAAACGGAAGAGGCGCAGGCTAGTAAAATACCGGGGATAAACTCGCTAGAAAATAATAATAAAACAAAGTGCCTCGTTTTATTATATTTCCACGTTTCTCAAATGAATTTAGGGAAAGGACTTGAGTCGTGAAGTATATTTTGAAAAGTTATATCCTGGTGAGATGCACCAAAATGTAATGAACTCGACGTTAAAACCGTTTATTTTTTATGATAATTTGGCCATTAGCTTTAGACCCTTGACCATAAAAAAACGTGTGAAGGTAAATAATACTTGCTGAGCAGGGAGAGACGTAAAATTTTGTACTCATCACGGGCGGTACTACCGAAAGCCTCAGATCGCATATTTATCACCCTTTTCGGCTCGGACGTCAAATACTTGCGAGCTGACACATTCTTTGTTTTACCGCCCTTAGTAAGTAATTTACTATTATGTTATAGTGGAAATAGGACTAAGGAACTACAGCGTGTCTAAACAAAAAACCTCATTTGCACTCAGGCGAACAACGAATGTCAATCTCCCCTAGCACGATCGTTAGTTAAGAGGGTGGCATCTGGGCCAACTTATGCGAGGAAGCGTGCTAGTTTTATATGAAAGTCAAAGTCAAATATTTTTATGGTTTAAAAAAAGTTGCCACCTTCTTTTTTTTCATCCCCAGCGAGCACAAATCTAGATACACGGAACGCCGCCAACTATTCTGGGATGACCTTTTTTCGCTTGCCGGGTATCTGCCAAATCAGGGCCTTTTGGACAAGGACAAGAACATAGGATGCAATTGTAGACAATGGGAGATGGAGGATCCTTAAGAGTGACGATATAACAGCCGAGGCAGTACAAGCTGGAGAGAAATTGCGCAGGACCGAGCTAAATTGCGCGATATTATTTGCAAATTAATTTAGGTTGAAGTTTTTTTTTAATTTAAACACTCCTTTCTTGAAGAACCCCATACTGCAGTCCCTCCGGGAAACCTCGGCAGGGAGCTAATTCCACAACCGTAGCGTCCGTGGGAGTTTCTGATCACAATCACATTTGAATAATTTTCAAGCGAAATACATTGGCATATTAAGTAAACCGAATATAGCAAAATATGATAAAATACTTACTAAATCAACTCTTATTCCCCGTATTCATCACTAAATCGCAGCCCACTCGTACCCCACGCCCCGGGCAAGCCAGCGGGTCGAGTAACTCGCTCGAGTGCCCATTTGTCCGTCACACTGACCGTTTCAAGTGGCGGTCGAGTGCTGTCCTGTAACGCTTCATTCAGCTTGCTTACTCGCTCAAGTGTGCCTAAACATTTACATAATACAGATTAGATTAGGGATTTTTCGGCGATATTATCGGATCTGTGAACCTTTTATATTTAAATGGTATTTTGTTCAACTATCGATTATTGTCTGGGACGCTCTGTTTGAAATGTATGAACATTATGCGATGATTTCGATTTTGGAGAAGGATTGGCTTTCAATAAAGTAAATAATAACCTAATCTAACCTAATGATGAAAATAATGAAATATGTAGGTATTCTGTTCATTGGAATTTAGCTATATAGAACTACTTAATTCAGACATTAGTATTTTTTTATATACGTTATATTTATTAAAAAAATACGGTGGGAGTCGCAGTGCTTGACAATTAAGGTGACCAACATTGGTACGTTTACCTTACTCATTATATTTGACCTAGTGCAACGAAGGTCTCTGATTCAGCTTCGATAAAAATGCATTCACATCCGGATTTCTGGTCCTCTACAGGTCGCAGTTCAACCGGTTCTCGTGATATTTTGTGCACAAGTTCGATAATTATAGATATTTTATTTATGTCGAGTCGGTTTTTGGAAATTTTCAAAAACAGAAAGAACCATATGATATTATCATTATTTACTACATGTTATGGAATATTGTTCCAAAGGTTTTTAATAATAATTACTTCAATAAACTAATAATTGCATTTATATCATGTGATAACTGACTATTCAACTGCTTATTGCTAGTCCTATTCGAATAAATAATATTTCGATTTTCCTTTGTGTATGTAAATGTGTCACCGCAAAATAACGACATATTGTCGTCAAAGGTACATTATATTAGGTTTTCGGTACAAAGCGTAACGCTCACACGCTTTGAACGATGTGCACTAAATAATTTAATTTATATGCTATCGTAGTTTATCAGTACCTAAAATTTACATGCTGGCATTTCGCCGCAGAGTAAATACTGTTGCACATGCTCAAAATAAGCACATAAAAAGCATGCTCATCAGCATGCTTAAGATGAGCATGCTTTTGAGTTGTACACATTTGCTTGGGATAAGTATACTACTACCATACTAACTTGTTACGGAGTAATTTTACACGTCTGCTATCTATAGTTTTGAGACTCTTAGCGCCATCTGTGATCAGCTATTTGCAGTCAGGTACAGAGCCATCTGGAGAGTACGGACGGCGACGCTAGCGCATGTTCCGATCATTCGTCTCTTGATTTTGTTTTCGATATCCAAATAAATAGTTTTCACTAGAAGTCCTTAAATAATAAACAAAGATATTAAAAAAAGGCATAGATTATTATAAACTTCTCAAACTAATTAATTGTCTCGAAATTTTGTTTGTTTACAAAAAGTTGGGAGTCCGACATACGAGAACGCATCGTTGCTCATGTCACAGACAGCAGCGAAAGGAATAGACATCAATCAGTGCGTTGCCATCATGTGAAGAGAGAGCACGTACTCGCTGGTATTCGCTACGGCCTCCGGCCATATTTTGTTAACTTAGCTTGCAACTATGTAACAGTTTTAATCTAATAACATCTCGCAAAGAATTTGGGCGATGACACTATGGAATAGGAGGTAAGTGCGCGCGCATTATGGATGCATAAGCGGCGTTTATATTTGTTGGTTTAGTAAAACATTTCAGTGCGTGACACGTTTTATTTTGTTACAGATGATTTAAAATTTGTACAAGAACTTAACCAAGGAATACACCTTAAGCTTAGTCTCGTATCTAGCCAGGTGAGTTTCATGTTTATCCCGTGATTGGTTCACTCTGTGCATTTAGAGATCGCGACGGGTTGCTTTCTTTTCAGGAGTGTTGTGTCGTGTTATGAATATACGTTAACATTTAACGGTGTTTACAGCGATTGGATGCTGGCCGCTGGGTCTCCCCCTGTCCCAGCTATCCATAGGCCGTCGATCGGACGCCGTGAGCGTCGAGGTGCAGCTTGGCGCATGCGCCGGCACCGAACGCAGAACCCGTCACGAGCTGGTGGCCCCTGCGGTCATCAGGGGAGAAGCGTGTCGTGGTCTGCGCGTGCGTGAGCTCCGCCGCGAACGCCACGTTTGACAGGTGACATCGTTCCGCAATCAAAATTCTAACCTCAACGTAATTTAACGCATTCTGTGTTGCCGGATATATTTTGTAAAAGAGGTCTATAATTTGTAACACACCTCAAGTTCTCACACAGCAGCTTAGTCTTTACTTTAAACTTGAAAACTATAATATTCTACTTTAGAGAGTCGATTTCAAAACCTTGGTCAGGTTGAGTCCGCTCGGGACAGCCATTTGCCATGACATATAGATATAAGAATAAAGTAATGTAAGCAGGCATGGCCGTGTAACATTGTTTTAGTGTGCTCTTATATATTCTAATATACATACCAGGTGGTTTTCAATTCAAGTTTTTGTTTCAATTATCTAACCGTTATATATTCAACCCATGACTCTTGGCATTTGGAGTATAAATATAAATGCCTGGCGCCCTCTATCTTCTTTATTCCAATCGAGTATACTATTAGCGTAGATCCACGACCGCTGCCCAAACCTATCCACGTTCATCCCTGAAAATACTCTCAGCTGA
Source organism: Epiblema foenella (assembly GCA_963556455.1). Taxonomy (NCBI): domain Eukaryota; kingdom Metazoa; phylum Arthropoda; class Insecta; order Lepidoptera; family Tortricidae; genus Epiblema; species Epiblema foenella. The sequence continues at coordinate 20,966,293 of OY747103.1, read as the reverse complement.
CTAGACCGAGGCATACCAACAAGTGTGGAAGGACGTTGTACCTAACCAAGAAACCATCACACTCAAGTAAGTGGGGCTGTCGCACAGAAAACTTAAATACCACAGCTTACACGTTACATTTCTGGCGGCCCAACGTATGGCTTTTGGGAGAATATTTTGGATTTGTGGATGTACGCTCTTACTTCATTGAATAATAAATAATAATATGTTAAACAGACTTGAATTTTAAACGTTATTTGCTGTGTGAGGCTTGTGGTGGTGATTAAAACAAGACTACTATCTTACTCAGCATCATAGATTGATAAGTATCCTCCATTGTGTCAACATATTTTAGATTTATTGTTGTGTATTTGCGAGATGTGATTAAATATTTTTCACTCAAATGAGTAAAACTTTACTGCTTCTAATGTTCCAAGTGAACACAATCTGTGGATGGTTTTAGTAAATAAGCTAACCCACTATATAATTATTGAACTGTCAATTTCATACATAAGTTACTCTTGATATTACTTAAGAATAATTTTCTACTTCTATGTAAAATCACAAGCGTGATTAAATAACCTATCTTCTCCTAAATGAAAAAGATAAGTGTAATTAACACTAGGAACTATTTCCACTTATCTGTTTTATTTGTTTAACTGAGTATTATACACTTATATACTTGTCAAACATGGCATTACAAATTGAAGTCGAAAATCTGACCAAGGACGAACTACTGTTTGAATTGCAAACAAGAGGCATAGATGTAGATCCTAGCAACACGGTAGATGAACTTAGACAACAATTTAAGTCTGCTAAAGGCACTTCCCTTGACAGTGCGAAAGCGAACACTTTCATCTCAGGCTTGTCCGTTGCCGACGAATTTCAGGTCTGCGAAGCGAAGCTGGATGCAGTGCTGCGGACTGACCACTCATCATTGTCCTGTCGGAGAAGGTGTCTATCGAAGTTGTCTCATGTCATACTCAGGTTAGAGAAATTGATTTTGACTAGTTCTGAACAGAGATTGAGAAAGATAGCGCTGGTGGCGAAGGCGTTTAACGCTACAGAAAATTTAAGATGTAATCCAAAGCCCGGCACATCTTCTCAAAGCTCTGCGACGAATACTGCTGACTCTGTTGCTTCTTTAGTCTGTCAAAAACATACATCTCAGGTACTTAAGTGGGGTCTTGTGTACGACGGTAGGGCTCCTGTCCATGACTTCGTCTTTAGATTACAAGAGCTCAAATACGCTTCGGAGGTTTCAGATGTAGAATTGTTGAGAAACGCGGTTTATCTTTTTTCTGGAGAAGCTCTAACGTGGTTTCGCATAAATAAGTCTCATTTTAGTACTTTTGAAGATCTTATCGAGTCGCTTAAAAATGAATTTCAACCGGTGGAATACGAACGGTGTCTATTAAACCAGATTAGGGCTAGGTTGCAAGACAAGAATGAATCGATTAGATCATATGTTAATATCATGGAAGGTTTGTTTTTACGCCTGTCAGTGCCTATCACTGATGCAGAGCAGCTCGATATCATCATGACTAACATGAATCCGTATTTCATCTCGCGTCTGGCCTTGACGGAAGTACAAACCGTGAGGGAACTTAAGAGTATTTGTGCGCGCTTAGAGGTGTCAAAGTTTAAATGCGAAAACCGTGGATTTTTAAACACCGGTAGAGAGTCTGTGGTACCTAACTTTTGTAGTGGGATCTCAAACCCAATTCCGTCATCATCTGATGCTAGGCCTCGCAACGTTGGCCAGGGACAAACTAGACCCACTGTGAACTGTGCAAAGTGTGGTGGAAACCACCACCACTCTCGTTGTGACGCATATCCCACGACCATATGTTTTAGGTGCAAGAGACCCGGTATCCTCACTAGAAACTGCCCTTGTACAAAAAACTAGGTCACAGGTCAGAGACATTTTACACTAATCTTAACAATAATGCTTCTGAGACTAACTAGGTCAAATTCATTTAATCGTGACTATGTTTGTTCTGATGTAGGTGCGTATAATACATAAAACACGCTCATAATGATCTGAGTCATAATCAGGGAAATAAAATATCCCAGCCTTGTAGGTAGACTCGTGATTTATCCATGACAAGAGTGCAAGATAAATAACTTTCTGTTTATATAATTGAAACCTTTAATTAGAGCGTTTCTTTTTATTGACCACCGATTGATAATTAAACCATGTAGGTAATGTAGGTAATAAAGAAACCATGATATGCACATTACGTTATGTATTGTGTTATACCTATAATGGAATTCTACCAATCTCTTGAGAAATCGTCATTCGTTGAGTAGGATATAGGGACGTAGTTTCTCCTAGGTTGTTGCTGTAGGGCAATGACTACACACTCACGGAAAATACCGGAATGTACAGTCGACCTAAATAGTAGGATACGCTTTTGGCTGGCCAACATTTGCGTTAGGTAAACATAGCATACAATATAGTCAAATAAGTGAATGCTTAACTTGATTAAGTATAATCATTAGAATAGGTAGGTACATACCGTAAGATAGATAGGTATCGTATGGGTACATGAAAATAGTTAGGTCTTAGCTAGATTCGTAGTCAAGATTGTAGCATAGTAGTGGGGACGCCTGCGCATATAGGTAAACATTAAGTTAGGATAACCGGTTCTAGAGTTAAGCTTAATGGAATGGCACCTATTGGCTTACAAGGTGTATACTTATAAGGTGGTAATCACATGTAGATCAAGGGTCATTGACCTCTGTATGAGGATGTTTGTTAAGAGTTCATAGGCTAGTTCAATGGCATCGGGCTCTCTCGGATGGATGATGTCTGTTGAAGTCTTGTTTTCCCCGCCTGGTCGAGGTAGTTGCTTCCTTTTGCTATCTTATCTTATCTTATCTTTTTTTTTTTTTTTAAAAAAAAAAAAAATTTCTACTATAGCGGTAATGTTACGGAGTAATTTTACACGTCTGCTATCTATAGTTTTGAGACTCTTAGCGCCATCTGTGATCAGCTATTTGCAGTCAGGTACAGAGCCATCTGGAGAGTACGGACGGCGACGCTAGCGCATGTTCCGATCATTCGTCTCTTGATTTTGTTTTCGATATCCAAATAAATAGTTTTCACTAGAAGTCCTTAAATAATAAACAAAGATATTAAAAAAAGGCATAGATTATTATAAACTTCTCAAACTAATTAATTGTCTCGAAATTTTGTTTGTTTACAAAAAGTTGGGAGTCCGACATACGAGAACGCATCGTTGCTCATGTCACAGACAGCAGCGAAAGGAATAGACATCAATCAGTGCGTTGCCATCATGTGAAGAGAGAGCACGTACTCGCTGGTATTCGCTACGGCCTCCGGCCATATTTTGTTAACTTAGCTTGCAACTATGTAACAGTTTTAATCTAATAACATCTCGCAAAGAATTTGGGCGATGACACTATGGAATAGGAGGTAAGTGCGCGCGCATTATGGATGCATAAGCGGCGTTTATATTTGTTGGTTTAGTAAAACATTTCAGTGCGTGACACGTTTTATTTTGTTACAGATGATTTAAAATTTGTACAAGAACTTAACCAAGGAATACACCTTAAGCTTAGTCTCGTATCTAGCCAGGTGAGTTTCATGTTTATCCCGTGATTGGTTCACTCTGTGCATTTAGAGATCGCGACGGGTTGCTTTCTTTTCAGGAGTGTTGTGTCGTGTTATGAATATACGTTAACATTTAACGGTGTTTACAGCGATTGGATGCTGGCCGCTGGGTCTCCCCCTGTCCCAGCTATCCATAGGCCGTCGATCGGACGCCGTGAGCGTCGAGGTGCAGCTTGGCGCATGCGCCGGCACCGAACGCAGAACCCGTCACGAGCTGGTGGCCCCTGCGGTCATCAGGGGAGAAGCGTGTCGTGGTCTGCGCGTGCGTGAGCTCCGCCGCGAACGCCACGTTTGACAGGTGACATCGTTCCGCAATCAAAATTCTAACCTCAACGTAATTTAACGCATTCTGTGTTGCCGGATATATTTTGTAAAAGAGGTCTATAATTTGTAACACACCTCAAGTTCTCACACAGCAGCTTAGTCTTTACTTTAAACTTGAAAACTATAATATTCTACTTTAGAGAGTCGATTTCAAAACCTTGGTCAGGTTGAGTCCGCTCGGGACAGCCATTTGCCATGACATATAGATATAAGAATAAAGTAATGTAAGCAGGCATGGCCGTGTAACATTGTTTTAGTGTGCTCTTATATATTCTAATATACATACCAGGTGGTTTTCAATTCAAGTTTTTGTTTCAATTATCTAACCGTTATATATTCAACCCATGACTCTTGGCATTTGGAGTATAAATATAAATGCCTGGCGCCCTCTATCTTCTTTATTCCAATCGAGTATACTATTAGCGTAGATCCACGACCGCTGCCCAAACCTATCCACGTTCATCCCTGAAAATACTCTCAGCTGACTAGACCGAGGCATACCAACAAGTGTGGAAGGACGTTGTACCTAACCAAGAAACCATCACACTCAAGTAAGTGGGGCTGTCGCACAGAAAACTTAAATACCACAGCTTACACGTTACAAACTACTAGCATACTCATTAAGCAAGAGTGTCCACACTTGCTGATCTTGCTAATACCACGCCCCCTTCCACTCGCGCTGCAGGTAGCATGCCCAAAAATCGCACGAGCGTCGATTTTTGAGCAAACTCAAAGTAAGCATACTCATTATTAGCAATGTTTCGACACACGTACTACTAAGTAGCAATTGCTCATTAGTGACATGCTTTCGTGCTAGTAATCAGCATGTGTAATTGCAGCATTACCGCTCGAGATCAAGCATGCTTTATTGGTAGTTTGTGACGGAGTTTATTAAGGCAAGGCCATTCCATTGCAAATGACCCCCTCTAACACGCGTGAGGTTACAATACTTGCAATTAACCATCCCGCTCTCTATGGAAGGTCTGCCCTTAATTTCGTAAATTGCTGTGATTGCTGGAGTGTAAAACCTACATACTTTAATCGCCTACTTAGTATTATTTATTATTTATTTATTATTTATTTATTTATTTCAGACATATATAAGCATAACAGTAAAATACACCAAATCGCTTACATACTAGTCACAATTACAGAATTCACAATAATATATAAAATTCAGTCATATCATATAATATCAAATTCACAATAGCTTCTGATACATTAGTTTCGATATACAGTCATTACACAACACACATATATATTAATGTTATTGTTGTGAGCGGTGCGATACATTCGCGTCACGCATAAACCTTAAACAGGTTTCTGTGCGCGACTACTAAATATGTTTTGTAATTTTTTCTCTTTTAATATGAATAAATAAAAATAAAAAAGTTTAGTACATTTTAATTGATTTTTAGAACAGTAGATCATTTATGGAAAAAATATATGGTTGTTGATAATTAATTAGGTATTAAACCTGCAGCTTGAAAGTTTATTTTTCCGATGATATGTAGGATTTTGTAACAGAGTTACCAAGGTTTTTTCAATATTGTATTCGGTTATTTACTTTTTTTTTCACTCAACAGTAATTTTAGTGTAGTTCTACATTACTTCTTCACACTGGAAGCTCAATTTTCAGTATTTTCCTCAGATCTCTGAATGGGCCTTGCCTTAAAGTCATTCCATCCTACTAGCGTTTTCCCAGTTGCAGCCTAAAGAGCCAGGAGTCCTCGCTTTAACACCAATATTTGGCGTAGGCACTCGTTTTAATTTATGAACGCGCAGTCGCTTTCATAAAACACCTGAATTTCCCACCAAGAGGGAAAACTAGACATTGTTGGGATTAGATTCAGAGTCAGATTCAAACATTTATTCGTGACAAACAAGCGATACATAATGAATAATGGGACAGAAGCTTAATACAATAACAGTCATGTCACGTAATGAACCCAACTCAGCATAATGCCGGCATTACAGCAGGCGCTGGTCTTTCGTTAGGTCCATAATTAGATCGATTTGCTTAGGATATCTTCCTCCACCAAAGAACCACTTTTAAGTATCAAATGATATTTTGTTCACGAGTTTTTTGGGAAGCTCAGTCAGGCCAGGGTTCGAACCTGCTTTGGAAGGCACGTTAAGCCGTTGATCCCGGCTGCTGTCTATGGCAGCAATCGTTGGAGGCGTTCGGACGGTTTGAGAACTTCTAACAGTCAACTTGCCCACTCACTTGACAAAGGCGGGTCGAAGTTGCACCGCGTCCGTAGGGAGTACCCACAGCAACCTTACTTGATCCCTGGGTGGTGATAAAAGTGCAAAAATCCTCTCGAAGATCTCACGGTTCGAAATAATTGTCATACGATAAATAAAAATTCCTGTATGAAATTTCTAACGAGTATTTTTCTAACTATAAGTTTGACATAATATACGTGTTGGATATTAGACATTTTGTGGGAAGAATACGAGCACTACGAGTTTAACAATTTTCGTCAACATGATTTTCGAATTCTTTGAAGAATTTCGTGAGTAGACGTTCCACGTTTTGGTTACCATTCAAGCTTAAATGTTATATTTATTAGGACATCGTTGACGCAATATGTACGATTTACATTTTCACAACTGTTAGCCATCTTGTGACCATTCGCAGGGACTTTAAGATAAAAATCTCGGGTGCGTCGCAGTAAAGAAAAAACAGTAAACTTAGGTATTTTTACTAAAAACATTAAAGTTGATCTCCTAAAACCTCTTCAATATTTTTGTGTTTATCATCATTTGAGAAGAGTCATCTACTAAGGCTCGGTTTTATATAACGATCCGTTAGACCTTATGGCGGTTTGTTATGTCAAAAAATGTACTGAGTTTCTGAAATCTGATCTGACATTTGAAAGAAAGAAAGAAAAAGCGTTTATTCGTGGGACAGGAGTAATACACATACCAAGGATTAAAGTTGAAATACGAGTAAAAACATTTGGACATTTGGTCTAACGGATTTTTATATAACCCGGCCTTAATTGTACTTTACATACTTAATTCATTTGATACAGTTACGGTTTTAGTCATTGCTCTAAAAAGTTTATTGCTTTCTAACACTAAAATAATAAATAGCCTCCCAACACACATACAAGATTCATACCTATCCAACCCTAAATTACTTAAAGATGTTAACAAATATTTTATGTCATGTAATAATTATGACTACGCCTTGTGATAAGTACTTTCTTGTTGTTTACTAATGAACTGAATGTAATGTAAGTCCTAGTCCGAACTCTAGCTGTAAATAAGCCATTCATGGCTTTAGCAGTTAAGCAATTTCAAACTCTGCGTTAAATTATTTGGAACTTTAATAATAAAAAAAAAAAAAACTACACTTAACAGCAAAAAATATACAGTTTATATGGCAATTCTAAGCTTATCCACTTTCTTTGTTCGACAGTGTAAACCAAACATGCTTGTACACCTAAGGATTCAATGCATTGCAATGCACTAACATGAAATCGAAGTCACGCTCAAGAACCCGTGTTTCGAAGGCAAACCTACTGCGGCTTCCCCTTTGTCAAAAACGGATTTGCTTGGCAAACGTCCCGTGAAGGGTTCGCACGGGCTATTTATGTTTACTGACGGTAAATTACTTTGTGTTTATATCCTTAAGGCCCACGTAAATTATAAAAGGAGCCCAGCTTTGGGTGTTTCTCAAAAAACTCCATGAGGCAAGTCTTTGGGATGTGTAGCTGTACACGAAAGGTGGGTTAAGTGACTTTTACATTGGTCATCTGTTATTTAGTAAAAGAATGTGTGATACTGTTTTTAATATCCTGACTTGTCAGTGAGCAGGCGGTAAGATATCACAAAACTGTCAGTAGAGTCAGTACCGAATCTTTACTGCGCACCTACGTTTAGGGATGTCGAAAAATAATCGATTATTAAAAAATCGATCATTAAAAAAAAAAATTAATCGATTTAGATGTTGCAATAAATCGATTATGATTTTCACAGCCGGTTAATCGTAAGAAAATTAGACGTCTACAAAGTCCTAGTAAAGCCCCTGGCATTATGGAGACATTTCTAGCAATGAAGTTAATATTGAAGCCACGCCCCTTAGGTACCTATCGTGGATTACAAATATCCGGATTTGCTCAGATATTATCACGATACTGCATTACACGTCAACATTCTTGTGATACTGATCATGATACGAGTCCATCGCATGATAATAATCACCGTGGAACCGACCTTATAGGAAAAATAAATACGGAATCGATTATTGAAAAAATCTATTCTTATTATTTCTTCAATAATCGATTGTTTTTAGTCGATTTTAATTTGTAGCAAAATAATCGATTGTTTATTAATCGATTTTTCAATACGGAAGTGACATCCCTACCTACATTTAAATGAGTGCTTACTGACTAGCGTGGGATGCTCGGAAATGGGCGTCTGTCACAATATCTGGAAATCTGATGCGCATGCGCGTACGTTATACCGTTACATTTTAACTGGCACTTGATTTAAAAAAAGGGATCAGTCTGAAAATCAGCGCTGGATGGACTATGTTCAGCAAAAGCTGAGACTGATACCCATTGCCTAGATACTTAAGTTTCATTGTTTATATTAAATTATTATTGTTTTTTTTGTTTGTTTTAAGTTCGAGGCAATAAACAATTTTTTTTTTTTTTTATTATTTTATGTGACTGAATGATGTGGAGTTATGGAGACAACAGCTTCCTTATATATTCGAACTATACGTGATATATGACTAATTCTAATGAACAATTTGTCTGTTTGTCCACAGGCTGCAGATGAACGATGACTGCGAGGCAGTACCAGCGTCATGTAACACAGTAATATGAATCTCACTAACTACATTGTGTATATCATCGGCCTGTTTTGGCTAACACTGACTGATGCGAAAATTGGTGAGTTTAGATCAGTTCACAATGCTAAGCGTAGGAACACAATACAGTTATTCTAGTAGTCTGTACAAAACCTCCACTTTAATCAGACCTCCGATTAAGTGTCGTTACTAAGAATCCTAGGGTCAAGATATAATAGGGGTGAACGGTGCTATAAATATTGTAAATAGCATAACAGAACATAAAGTAGCTTCATTGCAATGAAAAGATATATCCAGTTTTCTATCATCGTCAATCTCACGCACATATTGAAGCATTTAAAAAAAAACCTGAGACGATGTCAGACAACACCATTAATTACAGACTAAACAACTTCCAAGAAAAATCCAGGGGAAAACCTCCGACACGACCACGCGCGTGATTTTTATTCCAGTGTTCAAACCGCCCGCGTGGTCGTGTCGGAGGTGTGCCTGGATTTTTCCCGGGCTGCTCACCGACCGCGCACTCCTATCGCTTTATTGTCCCGGCCTATAAAGCCGCAGCCAGTGCCTTTACCATGAGTTTACATGACCGTACTCGCTAGCGACTGCGTAAAATTTTCTATGGGCAAAAGTACAGCGCCTCTGGCGGTTACGCAATACAACTAAGAATCGGCATACTAAACCGTTTACGCAGTCGCTAGCGAGTACGGTCATGCAAACTCATGGTAAAGGCACAGGTTGAAAAAAAAAACAACAATTTATTTCTTGCCGTGCAGAACCCCGCAAAAAATCCCACTCATATTACCAGTGGCAGAGCATTATTTTCAATTCCACTAAAAACTCCGCTATTAACCACAGTGACCGGATAACTTTTGTTCACAGGATACTTCTGGCACATCACAGATCTCCATTACGACCCATTCCACAACTCCCTGGAGATACATCGAGGTTCGTTTTCATTTCAAAATATAACGCTTTTATTTATCGTCGCTAAGTTTACCCGTTTGTTACGCGGAATTTGACGTGCGCTGTTTTGACGCCTTTTTTGGTCACCACAAAGCAGGGCTCGGAAACCGGTTTCGTATTCATCATTTTTATTTTTTTATTATTATTTTTGAGGTTGCCTGGAAGAAATCGCTCTTTAACGATAAGACCGCCTGTTGTTTGCCTCTTCTCATTGTGTTTTTGTATTGTACTGTATCCTTTGATTGAGGTGTGCAATAAAGAGTATTTGTATTGTATTGTATTAACCGGTTAAAAATTTCGGGTTGTTGCGTTTTACGGTATTTTTTCGTACTTATCATTTAATTCGCTGATGAAGGTTAACAAAAACAAATCTTAAAATAAAAATGGAGATATGAGACGGTTCCGAGTCCTGCTACAAAGGGTACTTATTATCACTACATAGTATAAAACAAAGTCGCTTTCTCTGTCCCTATATCCCTATGTATGCTTAAATCTTTAAAACTACGCAACGGATTTTGATGCGGTTTTTTTTAATAGATAGAGTGATTGAAGAGGAAGGTTTATATGTATAATAACATCCTTTAAATAGTGCACCCGTGCGTGTCGCTAGTACTTTAATAATATATCTTAGGGTCGGTTGCACCAACATACGATCACAGGCCGCTCATCGACAAATATGGCGCCAGCAGCTGCCAACCCATAGAAACTTGTCAAACTTTCCATACAATCAGATTTTAATGAACATTACCGACGATTACAGACGGTTTGGTGCAACCCACCCTTAATGTTTTAGTATTAAGTATATAATACGGTACCTAACTATTTTTAATGTTGCCATTCGACCCCATTTTTAGAGACGATCAAATACCTGGGACCAACTACAATAAATAAAAAAAAAAATTAGATCACAATAAAGGGCAAAAAATAGGGTCATAACACACGTGCCTAACTCAACGATAGCGGCCGCCGAAAAGGCTCCTACAATAGCCTATGACGTCACGCGCACGTTACTGAATCACCCTTTGTATGGGAAAATGAGTACATTACTGTTGTAGTCGTGAAATACTGCGGTAATGTACATAATCTTTCTCAAACATGCAATGAAATATTAAGGTTATATTCCTTATAATAGGCTGTGAAGTGTCACGTTTCGGGTGCAGCTATACGAGAGACCTTTAAAGGAATTTCATACAAAGTTGGAGGCCCAGGCCTGCAAGATGCTCTTTTTTAATTTCCATTCGACCTTTATTTGTGACACAGCATCACAGCGTTTAGCCATTAAGCAATTATTTGCGTTTTGGTTCGTCATGACTTTCTGCCACTACGATTATTAAAAAAATAAAATAAACGATTTTTTCTATATTTTGCTGTGTTATTTATATAAAATCGACATGAACATAATAAACAACACATTAATAACACAGTCCAATAATTTTAATTGCAAATTTAACTACAAAGATACACATTTAAAATATTTCATATAAATATTAGCGGTAAAAATGTCTACTCAAACCGTGAAGGTATTTTTTAAATCATTTTGGAGGCAAAATTGTTTTTTTTTTTCATTCTGTATAATTGGATATAATATGCGTTGTTTAATTTGTTACCTATTTAAATATGACTTTTGACGCCGATGACAACAGCGATGAAGAAATAGTAACGTAACATATGTGTTAGTTATTTTTTTTTGTCTTATTTACTTTTACTTTCTTTAGAACTTAATGTTTGATTTCTTGGAGTTTCTTTTTTAATTTATTTCATTTCATGTTTGAGAAAAGCACTATACATACCTCGGCGTGAAAAGGGGTTGCCAACCTCGTAACTATCCGGCCTCGCTACGCTCGTCCGTCTATATGTACTCGGCCAGCAACCCCTTACTTCTCGGCCTCTGTAGTAATGTACTAACTACTATTGATGTACATCATTTATTACATTATTACTGAGTAAATTTAATAATGAATGATAGTTACCTAATACCACAGGTGCAGGCGGAATGCATTCTTATTTTAATGTAATAAAGATAGTGTCTGTGACCCGGGCGACCGCGCGGGCGCGACGTGGGCGGGGCGCGGGCAAGCAGTGCCTTTATCATGAGTTTACATGACCGTACTCGCTAGCGACTACGGTGCGAAGATCTCGCTTCAACTCGTACCGTACGCACAAACACAAAAAAACACTCGTCGCAAAACCTAAACATATCCTGGCTCTAGCGACCTATGAAGGAATTCAGGTCAAGCGGCCCCTTAGGAACACACTCCAAGCGACGGATCAATTCATGTGAGCCTCTTCACGACTAGCTCTAAAACTATCGAAGGCAAACTCAAAATCCCGCACACGTACTATTATCTATAAAAACAGCAAAAAATTAATTCAATAAATAAATAAATATTTTTGGACAATCTTACATAAATCAACCTAGTCCCAAACTAAGCAAAGCTTGTACTATGGGTACCAAGTGACGATATACATACTTATATAGATAAATAGATACTTAAATACATAGAAAACATCCATGACTGAGGAACAAATATTCGTGTTCATCACACAAATACATGCCCTGACCGGGATTCGAACCCGGGACCTCCAGCTTCGAAGGCAGGGTCAACTAGGCTAAAGCGGTCGTCAAATTAAGTTTTTGTATGGGAGCCGCCCTTAAATGTTTATTCTGTTTTTTAGTATTTGTTGTTATAGCGGCAACAGAAATACATCATCTGTGAAAATTTCAACTGTCTAACTATCACGGTTCATAAGATATAGCCTGGGGACAGACGGTCGGAGGAGGACGGAGCGAAGTCCTAGTATTAGGTCCCGTTTTACCCATTAAACGGAAATATTTCAAACGAAAAAATTTGATCGCTTTCGCCTATTATAAAACTGTTCGAATTGAAATGACATTTAATATTAACATTTGTTGATTTAAAGGCGGTAATAATAATTAAATAAATAAATAAATAGATAAATAAATATTAGAGGACAATCTTACACAAATCGAACTAGTCCCACAGTAAGCTCAAGTAGGCGTGTGTTATGGGTACTAGACGACGATATATTTAATAGATATAAAAAAAAAAAAAAAAAAAAAAAAAAAAATAGATATAAATACTTAAATACATAGAAAACATCCAAGACTCAGAAACAAATATTCATGCTCATCACACAAATATTTGCCCTGACCGGGATTCGAATCCAGGACCGTCAGCTTCACAGGCAGGTGCACTACCCACTAGGCTAAACCGGTTAAATAACCATAACTTAAATAATATTACAACTAACTTAAATCTAAAATAGGCCCTTGGGGCATTGTACCGAGGATGCTGGCGGTATTTCCTCGCTGTATCGCAACGCTGATACGTTGTGCGAGGAAGTCGCCAGCTCTTCGGTCACCAGTTACGTCAACCAAACGCTTCGCGATTTCAGTAAATAAGTGAGTCAGGGTGATTCCTGTTTGTGTATCGTCTCCTGAATTAACCTTTCAAGATCCGGCGGCTACCCAGGGAGCCACTAGTCAAAATGAGAATTATGCCAAATTTTGACAGAAATAAGTTTCGTAAGCCAACGCCTACGCAGAGAGCCACGGTTATCGATAGGTTTACCTGTACCTTTACCATGAGTTTATATGACCGTACTCGCTAGCGACTGCGTAAAAAGTTGTATGGGCAAAAGTACAGTGCCTCTGGCGGTTACGCAATAGAACTAAGAATCGGCATACTAAATCGTTTACGCAGTCGATAGCGAGTACGGTCATGCAAACTCATGGTGAAGGCACTGTATATAAACAAGATTATTCAACAAAACAGCGGCGTCTAACCTGCCTATAACTTAGTTAAAGACAGACAATATTGTGAACAACAATCAGACGTCAGACGAAGCCAATTCATTGAAATAATAATGCCTTATTGACAAGTAAAATCCACAATATACCTTACCCGTCACGAAATCCATCATCGAAGCCGTAAAAATAACAAAATAAATTTACATCACGCGCTCGACAATGCCTGGTGGCAGTGTTGCCAGATGGTTACATTTCTTACATTTTTCGTAACTTTTGACCGGCTCGCGTAACATGTAAGTAACTTCTGTTTTAAAGGAAATTTTTGTAACTTTTGAGAATAATGAAACTTTATTTATAAAGAAAGGTCAATTGTATCTAACCGGGACCAAGCGAGACAATTTATAGGCTTCCATACAGAAAAGGTGACAAAAGAACTTATGTGGTACGTATCAGTCTGTCCGTCTGTTGTAACTAAGTATGACATTCGAGATACCGCCCATCAGACTGGCGTAATTCTGTCGCCGAACTCGCCGAATTACAGTTGTATATGGCTGCTCATTTCTTAAAATCGAACGTTACGTAATTAATTATGAAAAACATAAAAAATGTAACTTTTGCATCAAAAATGTAACTTTTCAAGAAAAGAAACGTAATTTTCGCCCTAACGGCCCTGGCAACACTGGCCTGGTGAAAGATTCAGTTAAAAAAAGGTCTTATTTTACAAAGAACCTTGTGGTAAACAAGTCGTTGTTACTTGTTATATTTCAGGGAAATATTTCACGAGTTTATTGTACAAGGACGCATCTGCTTGGCTGTGTATGGTGAGATGCGTCTTTGTCGTACTGAATGCGGGGATTTCCAAGGTTATTCTAGGGTATATTCCCAGGGTTGGGGTTATTTATTTAATGCTCAGAGCCTCTTGGGGGCAGTTAGGACTGTGGATCTTAGTCGCGGTGTGTGGTACAGTCAGGACCAAAAGTACCTACGAAACATATGATAACATGATTACCCAGCGAAGGACTTATTTCGAAAACTAAAAATACTGACACTACCGTGCGTAAAATGATACTTTTTATATACATATACATTTTACTTACAGGAAACACTCTCTTAATTTTACATATAAATATAACTGTATTCAAAGATTTCCTAAAATACGTTTGTCTCAAACTGTTTCTGTTTGTCCCGTGAATCGAACCAGTTCAAACTTCATAAAATATACAGGCTCTATTTTATGCAACTCGTCGATATAGGTCAATGTTAAAAATAAAATTTCTCTAACAAACTTACAATCATCTGTCGTACAAGATATCCATAAACCGAATAAGAACTCGTATAAGTAATAAATGTACACGAGTTCTTAGAAAACCTTAGAAAATTTTAGAAAATCTTTGAATGCTGTTTTGTTTCTTTTTAAAATAAAAGATCCTATAAGTCAAATGATCTAACATAAGGATTAAAGGTAGATCTCTTCCAGAGCCCATATTTTTTTTCCACGCACAAAGTTATAACTTAAAAATTAGCATAAATAAACACACTACAACTTCTATATGTTACGCAATTTCCTAATGTCAAGTAACCGAGCGCGAAAACGCCGGAACTTTACTCCCTTCGGCCAAAATTCTTCCCTGGTGAAAGTCGATAGGAAGTTCTGTTTGAATTCTCACCACAAAGGAGTAAAAATTCACATTGCAGCGAGACTCCAACCTCACGACCCACAGGATAATCCAGTCTTCACGTGAAAATACCCCACGACTTCTTCCGTCTCTTATTCTGTCCTATGCGTATGAAGAGGTCAATAGCTCTTATTCTCTTAAAATACAAGTTATTAACGTTTTCATGCGTAGTTACTACTTCTGACGGTGACTGTACGTATGATCCGCGAAATGCTGTTACTCACGGTTGAGTGGTTAGTTTTAGTAATACGTATGTTGGTAGAAGTGTTGTTATACGAGTTAGCCGAGTTAGTGTCAAATAATCCGTACAAAAAGTGAATTTATTACAATACTATTTACTCTTTATTGCACAACCTCAACAAAAATAATCAGTACAGTAACATAAATTATAATGAGTAGAGGCAAACAACAGGGGGTGTTTTCGCTAAAGAGCGATCTCTTCCAGACAACCTTATATAATCTGAATGACTGTTAAAACTGTATGGAGAAGCAGAATAGGGTAACGCATCTATAATAATATTTTTAGGACCTTGACAGGCAGTCGATACCAGCCTTACCTCAGAGTACCTAATATTCGATCCGTCACCTAAGAATAATACAAAAATTGTGGTGTGTTCATTTATATAATTATTTTTAATATTATCTATGACTTTTAGAAACGAGGCTTAGGGTAGAAGAAATCAAATCAAGCATTGTGATTCATGGTAGATGATGCAGAGATAGTATAATATATGGAACCTACTAAAAATCAATAAATACTAAGCTAAAGATAAGATAAATATTTTGCAATTATTATTTATTTTGCATGCTTGAAGATTCAAAATCCAATAACACATTTTAAATATGATCAAAATCTTGAAATGATTGTGATACGTGAAAGTATCAGAAAAATATGTTTATTTTTAATGATTAAAAGTAAATTACATACTACCGAAAAACAAAAAATTGTACGATAACTATGCTCTTTAGCGCAATATTTCACGAGCAAATCAGCAAATTAATAATTATTACGTGGCACGTAATAACGTAATAGCACGTAGTGTGTGAGTATGATTTTCGCCACGGTCGCTCGACTGGTGACCTTCTAGTGTACCTTACGCACCGGTGGGCTTCAGCCATTGAGTCAGGGTGAGGCTTTAGCAGTCAGCTTGGACACAAGTAGCGAAGGTGTTCGATCGGGTCTGGCACCGAGGTCTTCTGACGAAGCTACCAACCGACGGACTGCTCTAGGGTTTGTGCAGATGGATCGCCCACTTTCTGTCCGACAGACGCTTAAGAGCCGTAGTAGACGATAGCTGCTCCGAACGCATAGACATTAAAACTGGCGTCCCATTAGGCTCCGTGCTATCCCCGACGCTGTTTTTGTTGCATATCAATGACATGCTGACTATTGACAGCATCCACTGTTATGCAGATAACAGCACCGAGGATACCTTTTATACGGGCCATGCCAACATTCCTCGTCCTTCTCTGTGGTTGACCTTGGGCCTTTTGACTCGCTTCAGAGACGTGCTGTGCGGATTGTAGACGATCTCTAATTCACAAGCGATATTGATTCGTTAAGTTTAAGGAGAAACTTTGCCTCCTTGTGCGTATAATGACACTTGTCAATATCACTTGTATAATGGGCTCCGAAGAACTGTCCGACATGATGCCCACGGCTTTTTTCCATCCCACCACTCGCCGTCGGCAGGGCATTCATCCTCACAACTTAGAACCGAAATGGTCACGTACGGTACGGTTTCAGAGGAATTTCCTCAATCGGATGCTCCGGTTGTGGAATAAGCTCCAAGCTCTGAGCTGCTGAGGTTTTCCCGAGGGACTACAGTATGGGGTTCTTCAATAAAGGACTCTTAAAAATTTTAAAAGATCGACAACGTACATGTGACACCCCTGGTATTGCAAGCAGCCGTAAGCTGCGGTGATCGCTTACCATCAGGCGGGCTTGCGCGTGTTTGACACCGATATGGTAAAAAAATATGAGTCCAAGTTTATGACTTCGCCATAAAAAATCTTATCGGCTCATTTTGTTACAATATTAAACCTAGCCTTTTTGCTGTTAGGTACTATACTCTATTTTAAAAAGCGTCATACTTTTTTACCACCACACCAACATCAACATTGATCGTAAAACCCGTAGATATTATGAATAAACTATAAAATTACGGGTGAAATTTTACGCCTTTTGCAAATTTTACTACCTTCGTCTAGGTCCCTGTATGATCCTTTAAGGGTGGAGCTATAATTCTGTCACTGTTGTTAACTTTCTCTTTATTATACGAGTACTTTCCCAAGAGAGCGTCTTTATTACGCCGCGTCTCACCACATTAGGTTATACTTTATCTCAGAAGCAAAAGGCCCGGTAGCTAAGACAGTCCAATAACCACATTCTTTTCTCTATGACCCCACCAAACGGTTCTAAGAACAGTTTTAGTAAGCTGCTCTTATTGTATGGTCACTCGTTTACATTACGGGTATTCGTAGAAACTAGTTTTACTAAAGCGACTGCCATCAGACCTTCCAACTTAGAGGGAAATTAAACCTTGTTGGATGTAGACCGGTTTCCTCATGTTTCCCTTCATCGAAAAGGTACCTTTAAATATCGAAGTAGTCCGTTTAAATGATATTTATTAGATGAGTTTATTGAAAACCCCAGTAGTACTAGCCGGGATTCGATCCCGTGACCTCCAGATTAAAAGTCGTGTGCCTTACCGTTCGGCTAGTTTTCTCCTGAGGAAGGTTACCATTTCTAAGAAAATATTTATTTCATCAGGATGTCGCCACCGTGGCAGCGTGGAGCACAACCACCGAAACGAGAGGCACCGGGACCACACATGCGACAGCTCCTGGGCTCTGATACAGAGCGCGGCCGCGCTGATGGCAGCGCGGCATCCGGATACCTTGGAGTTCGTGCTGTGGACTGGGTAACCAATTGCCACTACCTTCCTTGGAGTTTGTGAGCGGAACAAAGGAAAGGGACCACATATGCGACAGGTCCTGCACCTTGAAACGGAGCCTGGCCGCGCTGATGGAAGCGCGGCATCTGGATACCTTGGTATTCGTGCTGTGAACTGGGTAACCCACTAAAGCTACTTTCCTTCGAGTTTGTGAGTGGAACGAAAGGCATTGGGACTCCTGGGCCCTAATAGAGCGCGATCACACTAAAGGCAGCGCGGCATCAGGATACCTTTGAGTTCGTGGCCGCACCTTGTAAGTATTGTGGCAGAGGAATAAGTGGGATTTATCGGCACGAATTAAGGTCAAATATTATAAGCCAGAGAAAATAGTTATGACAGCTATTATTCGTTCCTAAGAACGTAATGAAAAACAAGGTTCATGCCTGTCCAATAACATTCAAACTAATAACAATGGAAACCTTTTCACGAAGTTGCTATTTTCAACTTATTTGGTAAATCTTGGAAATAATACCAAGTCTAGGCTGATGTATTGCTGTTAAGGCTAAACTAATTGCCCTAATTGTTATTTCGAAGCCTAAATTGATTGATTGATGATTTTCTATTCGTTATTGCCTCTTACTGCCTCCTGCCCGTCGCCTAGGCTTGCCTTTGATAAAAAAATGTAGTTTAGCTTGACAATTTGTACGAAAACGTATTAATGTTATAGGATTTAGGGTGGGCTGCACCAAACCGTCTGTAATCGTAAGCGGTGTTCGTTAAAATCTGATGTATGGTAAGTATGACAAGTTTCTATGGGATGACAGAAACCGGCGCCATATTTGACGATGACCGGCCTGTGATCGTATGTTGGTGCAACCGACCCTTAGCGTAAATAACTCTCTTATTTGCCTAAGGTTTTCCCGGTTATGCCGTTTGCCAGCTTTGACATTTAATCCCAAATAGGCGGTAGTTACATGAAATGACTGCCATATGACCTCCAAACCCAGGGAGAAAACTAGAACTACTAAGGATTACACCGCTTCCTCCACATGTATGCCTTCCCCAAAAATCACCGTAAATAAATCATTCAATCATTTAATCAACGCAAAAGCAGAATCAGTACTTTATGGGAAGGAGTCTGGTAGATAAACCTAATTTATATTTGTATACCTACCTAGTAAATTCTTGATTAATCAACTTGCGCCTTGCGAGACAAAGCCTAATTTGCAATACGTGTACTAAAGTTTGTTTACTAAGCAAAGACACCGAGAATATTAGTTGTCTTAGTGTTCGTCAAATGAAATATTTATTAACATCTACAAACTTGGGAAAATTAGACCAAACTCGGCCTTATTAATCAAAGTTGTGTCTGAAACTCGTCTCGTTCTAAAGTGATTATTATTTATAGAGGTATAAGCCTCAATTTCGAAGTTTGGCGGTGAGATGGCTAAATATTCAGAGTGGGGTGTAAGTTTGAATGTGTCCAGTTGGTTATTATGCATTCGGTTCGTACAAGGTCCGTTATAGCCGTAAGGGAGATAATAATATCCTTTTGTGCGGGCACTGGATACTTTATTAACGTAATATTAAGAGTAATTACTTTTAAGATAAATTACTGAAGCTTTGGTAATATTTTAGACTTAGTTATATATTCCATTTTGAGACAATTATTCTTCAAAGAAATTCTTTCTCCCACTAATATTAATAGCAGTGTCAATTATTCCGACGGTTGGATGAGCAATCTAAAGTAACTAACGTAGTTAAGAAGTAAGGTAGTGGATGAAATGAAATGAAATGAAATCATTTATTCTTCAATTTAGGCATGCTACATGCACTTATGAATGTCAAAAAACTACCACCGGTTCATAAAATAAACCTCTGCCTCGAGAAGAACCGGCGTAAGAAACTTGGCGTGGTGTCATTTTTTCAAAACAATATACTATGTATATAAAATAACAGTAAAAATAGTACAAAATTCAAATGCTACCTACAGTATAAACATACATACATATTTTTTAATACTAAGGACAATATATTTCTGCGTTAGATTACTTGTGCGGGACGCTATCACTGCCAAACATCCCTATCCATGATGTAATCGTTTATCTTATAATATGCTTTTGAAATAAGGGTCTGTTTCACAACCGATTTAAATTTAAAATCCGTAAGGATGAAAGATTTGTATCAGTCGATACCATATTTTTAACGTAATCAGGAAGAATTCCATTAAAAATTTGGTCACGTCATGTAAGGCTATCGGAAGCGGAATTTTTGCTAATAAAGATAGATAGATTTATTCCTTCATTTCTAAAATATGACAGTAAATAAGTACATACTGTGGGAAAATAAAATGAGGATGTGATTAAATATCCACCTGTATAGCTGACTCGTTAACTTTATACCAAATATATTATTATATACCGCATCATAGAGCTATCAAAACCCAAGCGCACGTGCCAGCATGAGGTTCAATTAATATTTCGCCGGTAATTTATGAGCATACCTAATTTAGGGGCTGAGATAATAGGAGTCAAGATAAGCCTGTTCATACAGTAATCTGGGGCAGGGGCAGAGAGTACACATTACACATTTTGAAGTATGTACTGTGGTGATAATGATGATGGTATGATCTAACGTGATTTTATTTAACTTCAAATACCGTCAACCGGGGTTACTTTCAAGTTGAGGGGCGACTTTAAAAATCCAGCTTTTATGCCGGTTTTTACTTTTTATGTATGTATGTATGTAAATACTTTATTGTACACAAGACAAGTAAAATAAATTATACAGAAAAAAAAAACAGATCAATCATGTACAAAGGCGAACTTATCCCTGTGTGTGTTTTATTTGCTTAACATGAGATCAGTGAAACACCTTGGTAAATTTCCCAACTATTAACTAAACTGAATCAAACTATAAATACTTGGTGATGATTATATAAGTGTTCTAAATCTATCAAAGTGGCCCCGTTTTTTCTTAAAGTCACCCCAGTTTACGGTACTGACGTTTCTAACCGGTGCAACCTGTGTCGAAAATTTTTAACACCTTCACGTGAAATTAAATCGCAGTTAAGATGAAGATGCGATGTTTATTAGTGACGTTGATGGCTTCCACGCCACCATACACAAGAGAGTCGCCTCACTGCTGAGACGAGTGAGAGGAAGTGAGAATAGGAGGTGTCCTGAAGATGTTGGAAGGACGATACATGGGATAACGACAAAATTTGATAATAATAATTATATTACTATATACTTATAAATACTAACACCTTCTTATGAATTGTTTATATCATTTGATACGTACCTGCTAACAAACTAACGAACTAATATTTGGATTAAATGAGTCTGAATTCTTTTTTTATAGATGTTGTACACCTGAAAGTTTGAATTGATTTTACTCCAGTTACGTAACCCAAGGCACTGGGTTGGCGTTGTGACGGGGAGTAAAAAAAATTGATAATAATTATTATATTAAATAAGATTTACCGACTAACACCTTGTTATGAATTGTTTATAAACTCATATGTACCTGCTAACAAACTAACGAAACAATATTTGGATTAATTGAGTCTGAAATATTTTTTTATAGATGTTGTACATCTGAAAGTTTTAATTGGTTTTACTCCACGTAACCCAGTTTAACTTAAGCATCACGATTGAACTTGCCGTAAACTTAATATTGTAAAAAAAATTAGAGTCAGTATTTTACATCTCAGTTGTAAAGTATATCAATGTACCATAAACGGCACACCCCTAGCTGTAAACAGTTCACTAAAATAATTTAACGCAGTCAAAGCAATCCTAATGGACGTGAGCCATTTTCATAGTTTTTACCTCACCCAAAAGGTTACCCTGAACTTTCCCACATACGAGGGCACTGAACTACTAATATACTTGTCGCGTGAGTGTTTATATGTACCTAAAGCTACCTTCACACCGAAAGCATTCTTAAGACATTAGCCTCTTATGCCTTTACTAATAACGAAGCTAAATAACCAAGCTAAGGATTGTATATGACGGAAGTGTATGAATGTCGTAACCACCAGCTTTTGTTATGTTAAGGTAGGTTTGTAGACAGAATTTGAAAACTGAACTATGTTGAAAATAGAGATTGATTCAGTAGTTAATGATTACGCAGATTACTTTGTCTAGTATACATTTATACCATGATATATAATTAGAAATTTAAGTACATTTTTGATTTTCCGCTATTAAAAATGATTAACAACAAAATTAAGCCCTTCAATCAGAATAACCATACAAAATTTTTATTTGCAACAACTAACTAAAATCGGCTGCATTTTTTTATCTGCTAAAAATGTGCGATATTCAAGTTAAATTTTTAGTCATTTTTGATTATTTTCATTGTATTTTTACGGACTTACTGGTCAATACCAATGGATATAATAATATAGTTGGCGCGGACCTTGCTCAGCGCATCGGTCTTGCTGTACAGCGTGGCAATGCCGCCAGCCTTCTGGCCACTCTACCGCTACGCTAGGTTCTGAATTAGAGCCCATTTTTTATTTGTCAGTAGGTTTTTATCCTTAGTTTAGTATGTTCTTGTTTTTTTTATATTAATATAGTTTAGTACGAAATATTTTTTATGTCCGTTATCAATTTCCTATTTAAATAATCCCCAAAATTTCCCCAAAAATCTCAAAAAATCCCGCTTTATACCCACAATTCTTTCAAATCCAGGTAGAAACCTCATTTTACCGCCGGACAAAGCCCGGAAAAATCCGATAGCCTTCGCAGTATGACCGTCCCGTTCACGTATGCAGCTTAATCTTGGTCGCGTCCGGCATCCGGAAATCAGAACGGAGCGGAATTGAAAAATGTCAAGCCACGAAAACCCATTACTGCGATGTAAATAGCTTTTGTTTGCTATAAACACGATACCTCTAATTTCCTATCCAATGCTTGGTTTGGAGATTGAATTTCTAGCACTTAGCGGCTTTTATAAAGGAAGGGTGAATAGATAATAGATGGGAATGGAAGGATTCGGGATGTAGTGGGAATTTACTCAGAAACCTAATGTTTAAAGAGGTAAATTTCGTAGCACTTAAACGAGCAAAGTGATAACGTAACGTTTTTGAGCGGGCATAAGATTGATCTAAATGTCATTTACCATACTAAGAATCAGACAGTTACATCACAGAATAAGTAATAGTACAAGTACAGAAGCTTCACTTCCTAACAAAATCGTCGTTTAGGCATAAGAAACGTGCCTACTCTGTACATCTCTGTCTGTCTTATAACTCGTATTCATTCACACGCGGCAAGTGTAACGCTAGGGCTGTCACGCCAAAAATACATCGATGAAGGCAAAACATGTTCTAGCTCACCAGAGGTCGCTGGAGTACAGTGATCCCATATTAATTAAGTACCTACCTACGTGATACTGCACATGAATGTACTTATGTATGTCAGTGTCATTGTGAATAACGCCACAAATAAAATGACACCGCCACAATTCTCTTGAACTCTTGAAATTTTAATTCGTAAGTAAGAGTAGTTAATAAATCATGCGTTTTTATTAGGATACTCTTATTAGGTTTCCGTAGCTAGTTTTATAGAAAATTGTTTTGGAGAGCATATATAGCTTTAAGCCTTTGGCATTAAGTCCGCCATTTCTACCGCCATTACTCACCGCCCATTGCAAGCCCCCTGGTTACATCTAATACTTAAGTTTGACACGTGACGTAGTCAACTAGCAGGGGCACTAATTACGTATTAATAATTCCCAACGTACATACGCAAGGACATAACTGTCACTTTTTGTATAAAATATAAATCTAGCTATCGTACGCTTAAAACCTTACATAATCGACTAGTTGTAGAAAGTTGGAACAGTGAACTTAGTTGTTAAATTTTGTATTTGGGTGATGGATCAACTATTCCTTGTTGCTCGTACCATGGTTCCGTCTCCTGAGTTGCTTAGTTAAAACTGTGATTTTATAGAGTTTAAATTTACCAAACATTAGTTTTAGGGATGACCATAAATCCATTTGGACACATCATCTCTTGACCATGTCTGAAGTGCATATTATAAACATTTTTCTAAGAAACTCGGTTACTGTTTTCTCCTCGCTGACAGGATAATAACAAGAAATAGTTGATTGACCCGCGAAGACGCACTTTTTAATTATAATATGTTCATGTACTGAGTCTGTTATATTTGTAACGGTGTGTCTTTCAGTGCACTGAATAAATGCTTTTTTCTTTCTTTTTCTTTATTGACCCATTTACTTTTTTGAACCTTTTCAATGGTATTTAATTTTATCGTTAAAGAATCATATAGTTTTATTTATGTAAAATTGCGGCTGCTGAAGCTTTTACATCCTTCATGTAACGGTATTTTAAAGCCTACAAAAATGGCCTTTTAACGAATGTGTTAATATACTGTCTGCAAGGAACAACATTCAGTTGATTGTAGTTTATTATTTATATTATAACAAAAGATCGCCATATTAATTAAAATAATTCAAATTAAATCTTCATTAAGACAATACGTTTAATATTTACGTTCGCAAATCGCACATTATCCTATAAGTGTAATATATTGTAATATATTGCAAATAACAGTCAAACCCTCTTTTCTGTGTTCTCTTTTGTTTTATACGATACGAAGCCAAAAAAAAACCTCAACGGGAAAAAATGCAATTAGCGTAAAAAGAAAGTCGTAGCGTCAAGGCATTGCTTCAGGCAGAGTTCCGTCTTCAACGGAATGATTTACTCTGTTTGACAACGTACAATAACGTACTTGACAAATGTAGCATTCCTTGTATTTACGAAAACGTAATTTATTCTTTCTTTATTATTCACGTAAGGATTTCGCTTATAACACGCGGTAACGAGAATCATTGTTGTCAAGTACAAAAATTGTAATTTCCTACATTTCAGGCTACGGGACGCGCGTCCGTAAAACGCTTCTCCCACTTACCATTATTTGATTCAGCTTATATCCTGCTTATTTTTATGGCTTATTGCAATTTTCAGTTAATTTAAATGTTTGACTTGTTTATCTAAATAAGATTGTATTTGTATAGTAACGTAAATTGTCAAAGGGGTTTAAGCGCGAGTTTATAATCACTTTTCAGTCAAAATAGGTAGCTGGTTTTTTATAAATTTGAAATTAAAAATTTAGAATTAGGATATTCTGGAATGATGGGACGGACGGATATAAAAGACGTACATCGCTTCCAAAAGATAGTTCTCGTCTAGATTTTTAATGATTATAAACCATAACTGTTAAATGTAGCTTATAATTCCTAGAAGTTAAATAACTAATTACTTTTCAATAAAATTCATTTAATTAATTAATTTAATTTTAATAAGTTTAATTTCTTCTTACATGTGACGCAAATGATCGAAACCACGCCATGTAGTTAGTGGCGTCATACCACTACAAACAGCTGCTGTTAAAACCGTTTTTGCTAGTTGATATATAATTATTCGAAGTGTCACGCGAAGAGATTATAGCATCATTCATAGCAGTGTGACGCCATACAAGCACTGGATGGCGTTGTAGCGCAAAAATTTTAATTAAATTAAAAAAAGTATGGATTTCATAATAAGTAAGCAGAAATATGTTTTCTTTGGTAGCTCAAACGTTTAATTTACGACATTTTTAATATACTGAAACAGATTTAAGGAAACTGGTAAGTACCCAATTGTACATGTGTACTTAACGTCTGCAAGTGAACCAATTATTTTACAAAAGGAAACTTTGATACGACTTGCTTATTCAAATGTCACTTCACTAGTGCAGTAATTCTATACTGCTTAACGAGCAATACATACAAAGCCTGTGTTAGCATCTAATGCGCTTTGTCTGTGTCAATTGAGTCAGTTCTATGGAACTGGCATCTAAGTCTGGTATAATATGTAATGTCGAGTGCTGAATTTATATTGTGGCAAAGCGGCGCCCGCGTACCGCGTGCGGTATGCGAGGTTAAGCAACGTCGGCCCAGGTCAGTTATTGGATGGGTGACCGCTTTGAGTGGTTATTAACTGAGCGCTCCCGTGCTTTGGAAGTCACGCTAAGCTGTTGATCCCGGCTGATGTCTATGATAGCAGTCGTTAAGCCAAGTTAGAGGCCTTTGGGCGGCTCGAGAACTTCTAACAGTCAAGTTGCCCACTCACTTGACAAGCCTAATTCCAATAAGGTCTGGTTTTCCCTCGGATTGGAAGGTCAGATGGCAGTCGCTTTCGTAAAAACTAGTGCCTACGCCAACTCTTGGGATTAGGTAGCGGACCCCGGGCATCCTTTAGGATGCAACTGTACCGGGATAACGCTAGGATGATGATGATGATGATTGCTGAATTTATATTTATAATAGTTTGTACTGTCGGTGTGGTGAACATCTTTCGATAACTTTACATTGCATTTTACACATTTATGATAACGGTACAATCAACATGTGGATTGCGCCAATGTTAAGAACCGTATTCCACACAGTAAAAAAAATGCTTTGAATGTATTGTACATTTTACTCAATTAAAAGTCAATGATTTCTACTTTTTTTTTCAACCCTCATCATATCATTTATTCCATAAATTAACCAACTAATGTACTATTAATCCAAAAATGAAATCCTCAACATGCTTCGTCAAATTAACTTAACATAAAGGACCGCCCCGGATCGTAGATGGCTCGAAAGTTCCCATAACCCCGGCGGCGTTGCCACGCTGAATGGCCAAAGACATCTGTTGAGCCAAGAACGAACCGGACCGAGGATCGCAACCCCTCTCCCTCAGCCGTCGACCCAAATCCCTGACAAAGTCCCTGGCCTCCGCGCCCCAATTAATATAACTTTTTATTTCGCAATAAAAAGT
Source organism: Epiblema foenella (assembly GCA_963556455.1). Classification (NCBI taxonomy): domain Eukaryota; kingdom Metazoa; phylum Arthropoda; class Insecta; order Lepidoptera; family Tortricidae; genus Epiblema; species Epiblema foenella. Next base: position 20,939,371 of record OY747103.1, on the reverse strand, counting down.
CAGGTCACCCGTCCAGTCGTCTACCGATCCTGGCGATACCCGGGCTCATCACAAAATAATGCTATTGTTCATTTATTTTCGCCGGGAGACCACGGCTTGAACTGTCAACACAACCTTTTCAAATATTTAAATTGACAACCTGCATATGCCACTTTGATATTGCAAGCGTCCATAGGTTGAATCAACCAAGAAATCAACTAAGCCTACTGCAACGAGATAAGGACTTTAATTGAACAAGAGACTGACCGGTACGGCAAAGCGTCATTGGTGCACACACTACGTATCTTAGGTAGTTATTGTTAAATTTGTTAGTCTGTCATTAGCATTGCATGATTTAGTTTATAGGAAAGAAGCAGGTGTAAGTTCCAAACCTGTAAGTGAGGGAGCGCAACACTCGCCAACAAACTGCATATACAGTTTGGCGAGGTAAAATCATATGCCTACTGTAAGTTATATTTTTGAGTTAAATAAATAACTGCATATGATCAGGTCGTATGATGGTTTTGCCCCATCGCCATCGTCCAGCCCATGTCCCGCTGTTGGCATTGGTTTTTTTTACCGGCATTACATAATAGCTCAATTCCGTTCTGATAAACTGATAATGTTGTTAATTATCTACACGAAACTTGTAAAAGCTCTGACTTTAAGAAAGTCTTACAAAATAAAATTTCAGTTGCAGAAAATTGTCTAAATGCAATTTATCATCATACTTTCTTTCCACAGTGACATCCTCTCATCATCCATGGAGCACCTAAAAGAGGAATATAAACTGGAAGCGGTCCGCAACGTGACGGACATCCTGAGTCGCACGTTCAGCAGCCAGTTCGTGTTTCCAGCGCTGGGCCACAACGACCCGCCGCCATCGCGGAGGCTGGTCGACATGTGGATGCAGTGGCTGCCCACTGAGGCGTTGCAGACTTTTGAGACTGGTATTTTTTTTCATCAATATTGTTGGCAAATTGAGAGACAAAGGCTTGATTACTATTAGCACATTGGAGTAAAGTGGAGTTAATCGCTAAAACAGAGTTAAGAAAGATCATCCCAGCATCTCCACCATGTCCCACTTTTAATGTGTCATAAGTTGTGTTTGTTAAACATACATTACGGAGTACACCTACAAAATCATTAGATTTTTAATGAATAATGGCCTTGTATTTAATAGGCTTTCGTGTCGCTTGGCCCCACTAATTAGTTTTACTATAAAAATGTTGCCAGGTAATTAGCAATATAAAATAACGAACTAAAATATACATTATGAAGCGTGAACAGAGTATAGTTACATACATTTAGTTTACTACGTTTTAACATGAACTATTTGATGTATGATCTGATTATGTGGAAATACGAAATATAATTTATCATTATTACTATAAAATAACTTGAGCTACCAAAGATTATAAGTAGTATTTTTAATTTAATGGTAGGTTAAACACAATCAATAATTTGAGATATGGTAACTTTTAGCTTTTTATTTTAAGCCGTCGTCTCCCGGTGAAAAAAATAAACAATTATCTCCGGCTATAAGTAGTCTACTACTAACACAAGCGAATTTGTCGATAGCCCTATTAGTTTTTGTGTAGTGCTACGATAGAGGGAAACGGGGCGTTTTTACGCAAATATTGGTCAATTTTGTGTTATGCCTAAAATAGATAATCTTATTGTTTTTTATTACTGTATTTACATAGTTGGATGGTGGAAATAATAGCTAAACGGCTTGGCATATACGAATGCTAGAATTTCTTACAGTATTTTTTTAATACGAAGTTTTTTGAACTCCAATTTCGCATCCTTTGTGTTACATTGTATCACGTTGTGTGACGTTACACAATTTTTTTCCCATACAAATTAGCTTTCAATTACTTGCTTTGTTTAACATTTTTGTGAATATTCCTATGCGTTACGTACAATTTTTTTGCAACCCACCCCAATAGCATTCTTTTGTTATGATCCCTAGGATCCCAGGGACCGGTAGACATCCGAGCTTTATTTTTCTATTTGCCCTAGGTGGTTACTACACGATAGAGCAGTCCCACAGCAAACTCCGAATTGTGGTGCTAAACAGCGTTCTCTGGGCTGGTGGGGCGGCGCGCACCGACGGGCCCCACCGCGGCCGGGCGCAGTGGGAGTGGCTGGAGCAGGTCCTCAGCAAGGCTAGAAGGAAAAGTGAAATGGTGAGTCTGGTTACCATCATTTTATTTTATTTATTTTCTTTATTGGGGAAAAAAACAGATACAGGCCGATGTAATGAATAGGACAAATCAGTATAGATGAAGTATGTACAGTCTGTATCCTAAGATAATTCCCACTAGGATTTCACACATATTAGTTAAGATGACATTGTAAAACAAGTAAGTAATCCTTAATTAAATCTTGACAATATAACATATACACTATTAACACACAGAAGAAACACAGAGAAATCTACCAGTACACAGAGTAATCTAATTCTATAACTTCATATCTATTTTCGCCCAAAGAAAAATTAAAAACATGAAATGCGGTTCGAACAAAATTTCAACACAATTCGAGCAATAACGTAATTTTAAACGAGCCTTATGACAAATCAGCGGTCACTTTCTCAAGTAATTTTGAGCGAAGCGAGGGACCCAAAAGTACGAGATGCAGAGATTTCTCTCGTGAAATTCATACAACTTTTAGCAGTGAGAACATATTTAACTTTTAAAATATCATAAGCCTTTACGTACCTACGCATCATAATTTTTTGAAAACAAATAAAATTAAGATCGACCAATATGTCATACAAAAAAGTTACGCAATCCATGTTACGCTTCATTTTGTAAGCACCATTTTATTTTATCACATTATATTTGACGATTTTCTGAACTACCACGTATCTTGACATGTTCTCAATGTTACTATCTAGAACAGGACTATTGCAACCTAATGTCATACATTTTAAATGTATTCTTTGTATTTTTCATTAAGAAATATCGTTTCAAACATCGCTCCAAATCTACCATTTTCAAGCTAAAATATGTGTTTTTCCGTTTAAATTCTAATACACACAATAAAATCTAAAAATGGCTATATTACTATCTAAAACTTTAATGAAATCATCGTATCCTGTAATAAACTTATTGGTATTATCAATACTTTTGTCATAATTTGAAATCAAAAAATTTAAAAACTTATAAGGCCTCTTAACGTAACGGAGAACCATTCAACTGATAATACACTATCTGGAAAAACGCATTGAGTGAAACAGGAATAAATCTCTTTTTTTTCTCAGTCGCCCCATTTTAGTGTGCAGCGGGACACTCGAAGAGTTAATGGAGGAAGGCTCCTACATTTTTTACAGCCAGTATTTTCTTTTAAAAATGCTCACCCATTTTTTCGTTTATTTGAACTTGAACGTTTTCTCTCTTAGTCAAAAGATTTTATCAAGCATTGTAAGTGTATCAGTCTTGTATCTCGTCTTTGACATGTAAAAAGACAAAATAAATGCCAATTTCGGAATAAAAGAAGTTAATAGAAAACAGAACGTGAAAGACATTTTATTTGCAATTTATTTCACGAGATAAAAGACTATTGAATTATTTTTTTGTCGTTCTATTAGTTGCGAAAATAATGTTTGGCTGCTTGAATCGAGTTGGTTCCCCACTGTGTTGAAAATTGGTTTCTGTATGCCTTCGATGAGGGCGAAATAAATTACATCGATATGTAAAAGTCTGATCTATTAATTTCGTTTCATTTCAATGCCCTGTACAGTAAGTTGGTGGTAACTGTACATTTTAGCGTATATAATTCATACCGCCATCATAGTCTTTTAGATAAAAATACTATGTTTTTCTATTAGGTTGACACATTATTGCATAACAGCATCAAGATATTACCAAATGACGACCACCTTAGCTTAGTTGGTAGTGACCCTGCCTACGAAGCTGGAGGTGCCGGGTTCGAATCCCGGTCAGGGCATGTATTTGTGTGATGAACACGAATATTTGTTCCTGAGTCTTGGATGTTTTCTATGTATTTAAGTATTTATTTATCTATATAAATATGTACATCGTCGCTTAGTACCCATAGTACAAGTTTTGCTTAGTTTGGGACTAGGTCGATTTGTGTAAGATGTCTACAAAATATTATTATATTATTATTATTATTAAATGTCATATCTTTTGGTAACACAGTGCATTTTTTACATACTTTAAGGTCTAACGCGTTTTTATAAAAATGTCTTTCAGTTTAACTTCGATATCGAATTTAGATATGCTCTAGCTTTGATTTGATTAGCGCTTATTCCGTCGCTGTAGATTAGAATGTAATTATATAATATTAAATTTAAATGTTCTTCAAAGGACTTAGCCTTATTAAACTTAGTTAACCCGGGATGGAACACGCTAGCTATATTAGTTAAACAATTTTGTATACCCACATTCATGTAGGTTATCCAAATATTAGGTTAGGTTACATTGTTATCTGTTTTGGGATTATCTGAGATAAAGTTTAGATACAGGCTGATATTGCCACCTAATCCTTGTTTAGTCTTAAGCCGTCGTCTCCCGGGGAAAAAATAGCATTCTTTTGTAATAAGCCCTGGGATCCCAGGGACTGGTAGGCGGCGGGCATAAGAGTGCATCGGAGGCCAAGACTCACTTTGGCTCGGTGAGCCATTGTTGTTAGTTACTTTTATAAAATAACTAGCGACCCGCCCCGGCTTCGCACGGGTGCACTATTTAATGGATGTTATTATACATATAAACCTTCTTCTTCAATCTATTAAAAAAAACCGCATCAAAATCCATTGCGTAGTTTTAAAGATTTAAGCATACATAGGGATATAGGGATATAGGGACAGAGGCAGCGACTTTGTTTTCTACTATGTAGTGAAGATGTAGACGTCATAATCTTTTGATTAAAAGTAAGATTTTAACATAATAGATTATTATTACCAACAAATGAATACTTAATAAAGTTTAGGTCTCTTTCCTATGTCATCCTTAAAGCGGTCATAATATCTCTTATTGACCGAGTGAAACGGAGATTTCTGCTTTGTATATCCGGACGGCGAATTTCCGTTTCTGATCCACTACAGGTCGCATTTCTCAACCGATTCTCGTGAAATTTTGTGAGTAGGTTCAGTAATTATATTGTTTTTTTAAGCCGAGTCACTTTGGAAATTTTGAAAATCATTTTTTTAAATAAATTTATTTTAAACTACACTCACGAAGTCTACAGCACACACAGACACTAGTAAGTAGATTAGAAGCAGCAGCTTAAAAAAACTACACTCACGAGGTCTACAGCTCACACACACACTAGTAAGTAAATTAGAAGCAGTAGCGAAACTCAAATAAAAGACAGCTTCATTTGAATAATTATTTGAAAAAAAAGGTTAAAAATCAAATACCCATTGAAATTGTGAATGAGATACCAAAGTTTCAGACATAGTCCATGGAAAAATGAGCGGTGCTCAGCGTTTCCCTTAAGAGCGCTTTAATAAAATGTAACAGGTCCACTAGCGCCACTCGTAAATAATTGTAATTATTTAAATTTAACGATATATAACTAAAAAAGAGGGCCGCTACGTACTGTAGTTTGTATTTAAGTACTTTTTGAATCCATCAAACTAGTTTTTACGTTGCTGGATTCGTCAATCTATGAGCTCAAAATTAAAACGGCCGTTTTAACTTTGGACGCATAGATTGAGAGGACGCAGAGATACGAGTGGCGCTAGTGGACCCGCTAGATTTTATTAAAGCGCTCTTAAATGAGACCTAACTAGATGGATTTTTCGCCCCGAACACCCCCCCATAGTAAATGTTATAGAAATCATTATAGCCGTTTCTGAACTCTCCGAAATAAATAAATAAATATAAAATCACGTTTTTACTCTTGCGCATTCGCCTTTTAAATTTAGTTTCTTCACAGGTGTACATAGTAGCCCACGCAGGCCCAGGCGTGGAGGAACGCCACGGCGCTGGCAGTGCCTCGGCGGCTGGAGGGGGCGAGCTGACTCCTCAAGCCAACGCCAGGCTCATCCACCTGATCCGGGCCTTTAGTGACGTCATCGTGGGGCAGTTCTATGGGCATCGGCATACGGATACCTTCAGATTAATGTATAGTGAAGGTGAGTGTGCTACCAACATCAAGTATACTTAATTTCCGTTTGTGACGACCGGTTTGGCCTAGTAGGTAGTGCACCTGCCTGTGAAGCTGACGGTCCTGGGTTCGAATCCCGGTCAGGGCAAATATTTGTGTGATGAGCATGAATATTTGATTCTGAGTCTTGGATGTTTTTTATGTATTTAAGTATTTATATCTATTAAATATATCGTCGTCTAGTACCCATTACACAAGCCTTCTTGAGCTTACTGTGGGGCTAGTTCGATTTGTGTAAGATTGTCCTCTAATATTTATTTATTATTTAATTATTTTTGGTGTAAGTAATCTGTACCGTCTTAATCTCGATAGAGGATTCAAAATTCAGTAACAAATTTATGTCTCCCACTGGGCAGAAAGTGGGTAATAACGACTTTATGGCCATGTGGGTAAAATATTATTAATTTTTTTTTTATTATTAGGTCGACCAGTGTCTTGGGCATTCCTCGCACCGTCTGTGACTCCGAGGGGAGCGGGCAGCATATCCAATCCGGGCTTAAGGTTATACAAATTCGACTCCAACAACGGAAAGGTAATAAGAGAGAATGAATCTAATTGACCGATAAGAAATTTAGACACATTTTCTCTGAGCAGAGGAGTACAGAAGTAAATGTCTTTTCCATATGATTAGTCCACTTCAGGTTTCTGTTATTGTCAATAAAGGCGATTTCTAATTTCTTCAGTAAATCATTAGCGCCATAGTGATGTTGAACAAAATTATAATTTTAGTTTAGAGTGACACAAGCGTTTATTGTTCTCACGTAAGTAATATGGACCCCAGCAGAAAATTTTCCATATATCAATACGTACTGATGTCGCTCAATATAGTTCCATATGAATAAAGAATATGGTAACTGCTTTGCCACTGAAAAGTTAAATTATACAATACTTCTAAAAGTATGTGAATTACTTAGAAACTTGTGTAACTCAAGACTCGAGAGTTTAATACTGCAATCTGACGCGATTTCCAAATGTCAAAGTCATGATTTATTTTCAAAGGGACTGTCCAAACTTCTAATCTGGATAGCATTATTATGATAAGGCTCTTACAATTACGGTATTTGAAACCAGATAATGTTACTTGATTTTTTTGGGGCGCTTATTTAGAGCAAGAGAGAGAGAGAGGGTTTTATAAAGATCCGTTAGACCAAATGTCAGATCAAATTTCAGTAACTCGTGTAGTGTAATTAAAAAATAAAACACATAAAACACACTCCAAGATCACGTAAAATTTATTTGTAACAGTACAGCCGAAACTGATTTATAAAAAATCTTAACACATACGAAATGAATGCCCCTTTGGGAGTTATTGAAATATTGATCGTTGGGAAAACTGTAAACGTTGGGTAAAATAATTGTTAATTGAAGTTTTTGATTCTGGGTATACCGGAATAAATCACGGTTGCGGGAATGAAGATGGAATGGGATGGATAGGGTGGTATGATACGGCCTAATAGGTTTTCCGAAAATAAAAATGACGTCGGTAGATAGAATATACCTTTCTGAATTTAGAGAATTGAAAGACACGTTTAAAAAAAATAAGTTAAATTACCGCTTTCCAACGACAAGTTTCCCTGGGTAGAGAGTTTAAAGTACATAAAAGAAGGGCACTGGATTTATCGACATACAATTTCTAGAACTACACGAAAACCCCGCGTCTTGTTTGCAACATCAATATGAGTCGACCCGGTTTACTTCTATCTACGTCGCCGTATGCCGCCACCACTTAACTCCGCAGAAGGTCCGGGGCAGCTTCGGGTTGACGGCTGCCGTCGAATTACGCACGTCTCCGACCACGACGTGCACGAGTCCACAGAATTTCAAAGCTTCAGGCAACACGAAAGCTTAGGCCTCACGAATGGCGGTCAGGCAACCCGCGTCTAGGTCAGCCGGTTAGTCAGGCTTCCGTCCCGACGGAAGAGCTAAAACAATACACTAGGTGAGACCTATGCCACGGCACAACATGATCACCAAGCACATTTAAACGAATATCACGAAACACTTACCCAAACGCTTAGGAAACGCTTGACTCTTTGGAAAGAGAAGGATAAAATCCTCCCGGACCACTTCGACACTAGTGTCCGCTGATGCTAAAAACCCTCGAACCACTTCCGGCACTATTATTGAATAACACAGATAAAATCTCTTGCCACTTCAGGGAAAAAAATGGAAGATGGATAAATATGTCCTCACTCGGAGAGTCTCAATGGCAGAATGAACCAAATTTTGTTTGCACATCCGTCAAACGAATAGTTTCAAATTACGAAGCGCGAAATCTAATTTCAAATCTGACTAGCTTTTTTTGAACCAGACAGTTTCGAACCCCTGAAATATAACGACGAAGGTAAAACACGTTTTGGTATCGTTTGTAAAATTAAGAAAAGCGCCATCTGCTTGCGCTGAGCAAAACTACGAAGCAGTTCGGAACGACGACTAACGGCAGGAAATCAAACGCTCTAACCACAGCCTAAAAGTTCGCCTATTGACGTATAGATGGCGTGGAAGCCTATGCAGGAATCAAAATTAAAATTAAAAAATACACAGTAGCGTTATTAACGCTACACTCGGTACATTTTTTGACATAACGAACCGACATGGTCTAACGGATCTTTATAAAACCGAGACTTAATATTACTTTACCCTCATTGTTGAAAGGTCAGATGGCAGACAGTGTCACAAAATTTGACATCTTCATTAATGCGAGGCAACACTGACTTACACATACTTACATCCAGTAGTGCTGCCACATAATTGAATCTTGTAACTGCTAGACTCTATCACTCCTACTCCAGTGCCTTTACCACGAGTTTGCATGACCGTACCCGCTAGCGACTGGGTAAACGATTTAATATAACGATCATTAGTTCTATTTCTTAACCGCCAGAGGCGCTGTACTTTTGCCCATACAAATTTTTAGGCAGTTGCTAGCGAGTACGGTCATGTAAACTCGTAAAGGCACAGCTCCAGCTTATTCTCCGACCTTTTCTGATCGGATGCCTCATTTTTAAATTTCAGGAAAAATAAAAACTACCAATGACCACCGACGAGGCATGACTTTTATTTGCAAAATAGTTAAATTTGAGTTTTATTAATTAATAATAATATCTTTACTTCGGACTCATAACATCCATAATATTGCTAGCAATATGCTGAGCCTAGTTATGTTAGTAGGTACTTCAATTACTACACAAAATTCATTAATTACTACTATTTTACAAGCCCATATTAGGAACAAATACTGTCGGCTCATCTTACCTGGTTCAGTTAGATATGGTACTGTTTGAGGATGCTCACTACTTCAGCCGTACTTTATACATGTTCCACAAGTGGAACATTATTCATCTTACCACCGCTATACATAACCTACCTGATTCATCATCATCATCATCATACTAGTGTTATCCCGGTACAGTTGCTTCCTAAAGGATGCCCGGGGTCCGATATCTAGTCACAATAGTTGGCGTAGGCACTAGTTTTTACGGAAGCGACTGTCATCTGACCTTCCAACCCGAGGGAAAACCAGACCTTATTTGGAATTAGGCTTGTCAAGTGAGTGGGCAACTTGACTGTTAGAAGTTCTCAAGCCGCCCGAAGGCCTCTAACTTGGCTTAACGACTACTATCATGGAAAGCAGCCGGGATCAATGGCTTAACGTGCCTTCTAAAGCACGGCAGCGCTCAGTTAATAACCACTCAAAGCGGTCACCCATCCACTGACCTGGGCCGACGTTGCTTAACCCCGCATACCGCACGCGGTACGCGGGCGCCGCTGGGCCACGAGCGCTCCTCACCAAACCGCATAACCATGACCTACCTAATTATTGGCGCGAAGTTGATAATTGTACCATATGTGGCACTGAATCCAATTTAGAGTTAGAAAACAATACATTAATCAACCACTAAAAGAAAATATTTTCCGCAGGTGTTGGACTACACCCAGTACTACCTAGACGTGACGAATCGACAAGAAATGCACTGGGCCATAGAATATAATTTGACCCAGTATTACGGCCTCCGGGAGGTCAGTGCGACCTCTCTAGACGCTCTGGCGGATAGGATCAGGAATTACCACGATCGTAATATATTTGTCAAGTAAGTAATAAAAATGCAATCAATAATAAGGTAAACTTGCCAATAGTTGACAAACTTTGTTTTTTTTTTGAACCTGAGTGTGGCTTTATAGGCCGGGCTCAATAAAGCGATAGGAGTGCGCGGTTCGAGAGTAGCCTTCGGAAAATCCAGAGGAAAACCTCCGGTACGACTATGCGTGTGGTTTGGAATATTGGAATACTCGAAAAGTTTGCGCTCCAGTGAGATTGGTTGAGCGGTTTCAACCGAATCTGAGGTGTGATTGGAATAGAGCTGCTGGGAGTTTTGTCGCTGGTTCACTAAATCTAGCCTAGCTGAGAAGAGTCCAGCAAGAAACTCAGCTAGGCCCGACCTGGGTCGGAGTTTTTTTATTGCTATATGTTAATTAGGGTCAGTACAGCACTGGGACGATTACCTTATAACTTAAAATGCGATTTTATACATGAAGTTCAGTATATCTGCAAATAGGTTATCACACTTGAACTCAATTGCTCTAAGGTTACTTGGAAGGTTTACCTGGTTTGAGGTTTCTCCGAAGGACTACAGTATGGGGTTGTTCAAGAAAAGAGTGTTAATTTTTTTAACGGTTCGACAACACGCATTTGAAACCCCTGGAGTTGCAAACGCCCATAGGCTGCGGTGACCGCTTACCATCAGGCGGGCTGCACACTTGGTTGCCACCGACATGGTATAAAAACAAAATAGCTGAGTGAAGTGTTTATTGCTACTATACCTACCACTACTGCTGGTACTAGTACTTTTACTACTTACATTTACTATAATTACTTAATATAGTGATATTGGTGATATTTACTACAACTAAAACATTACGTCTTTTAGCGCTATTTATTTTCTCATTTAAGCGCCATGCGTGTACTATCAACTCCGGACGACGTAATCACAGCGTCCATCGAAAGATGGAACGCTGCGCTTACGGCGTCCAACTCAGACACGACGCGTACACTTAGGCATTCCCACAGGCGGGGACGTCCACCGCGCGATCGCAACACAAACACATTATAGTCCCTATTCGTTCCGGTACCGCCGCACACAGGGTAGAGTCAGTCCGACCCAGGTCGCGTCCAGCTAAGTTTTTTGCTGGACTCTTCTCAGCTAGGCTAGGTTTATTGAACCAGTTACAAAACTCGATTCCACTCACACCTCAGATTCTGTTGAAACCGCTCAACCAATCTCACTGGAGCGCAAACTCTTAGAGTATTCAGTGTTCAAATCACACGTGTGGTCGTGTCGGAGGTTTTCCCCTGGATTTTCCCCAGGCTAGTCTCCAATCGCACACTCCTATCGCTTTACTGAGCCTGGCCTATAAAGCCACAGTCAGGTTCAAAAAAAAGTATACAATCAGCATTTGGTAGACCCTATCTCTTTGCTATATAATAAGCTGCCAGATTTTAGAAGAAGATCTGACATGTAAGAATTTAAGAAATATTTATTAGAATTCTTGACTCTAAATGCATTCTACTCTGTGAAAGAATATTTAGATTATAAACCTGATATTTATTAAATTTCCCCTAATAATTAAATTAAATTTCGGTTAACCTTTAACTTAACTCTTAACATTGTAATTTTAATTGTAGTATAATTTGCACGCCCAGTAGCAGGCAGAATACATTGTACAAATATTATCATTATTAACATCCGCTTGACTGTATTCTAGCAAATAAATTACTTTTGACTTTTGACTTTTTGCATTAAGTCTCAAGAATGGTCAGTTAACTGTGCACAAAAACTTCGTTTTTCTGATCGATACTTTTCAAAGAGAAAATAAATGACTTTTCAAATCATCTAGATTAGATTGAGATCAAATTAAGGCTTAATTTCAACGTCTGTTGCGTGATGTGAAAGTCCGAAAATTTCCTTTTTCTTTCTTTTTCTCCTATCTTGATGCCACGTCAGTCAACAATCCAATTTATATTTCACGTTTCTGGTAAAAATCGATTATTACACGCATACGTATACAAAGAAGGAAGTGCTATGCTAGTGCTATGGCTGTGCTATGGCTATGGCCATTAACATTGTTTTATGTTATCATAAAATGTGTCTAAACGTCTCGTTGACGCTTCAGGGGACCATAGGGCTGGCGCTTACCTCTCCCAACGCATTTCTTTGGCAATACAGAGAGGTGCCCGTGTGGTTGCCGGGTAAGAATTGCGCCACCCCATCTCTTCCCGTGGGTATCGTAGGAGGCGAATAAGGGAAAATCGGAGGGTGGGCAGCAGCATCCTTCGATCATTACCACCATCAAACTGCGGTCGCCAACCCGCTTACCAAGCGTGGCGACTATGGCAAATCCCCCCCAAGGGAAAAATAAATTGGGGGAGGCCTATGTTCAGCAGTGGACGTCTTTCGGCTGAAATGATGATGATGATGATGACAGAGTGGTAACACCGCCAGCGTTATGGGCACCATGCCACAGACGGAACTTTTGGACGGGGTTTTTTTGTGACTTGGGCTGGGCAAGCTGGTTTTAGTTATTAATTAATTTGTAATTATTTTTTTGTATGTTTTTTTTGTTTCTATACGAAGTTTGTAATTTAGTCACCTTTGCATGTATATTTATCGTAATAATAAAGTAATTTAATAATGAAATTGTTATCATATCCTTAGTTACTTTTATAAAAGGCAATCACATTATCGAGTAACCTTAAATAATATAGTTAGGTTTACGAAAAACACATTAACGAACACAATCAATACCTTTTAGTGTAGAATACATACATACCTTTTGATAAAAGGAAAAAAATAACTATTACCAGATTTTCATACTGTATATATAACTTTCATACATTTAATAACTATCTAAACCAAAATTACTATACGGCACAAGTTAACAAGATTGTAATAACAATAGTACACACACACACAGCACAGCTACAGTACACAGTACAGGACAGGGCTACAGAATGGGGTTCTTCAAGAAAGGAGTGTATACATTTTTAAAGAATCGGAAACGCGCATGTGACATCCCAGGAGTTGCAAGCGCCCATAGGCTACGGTGACCGCTTACGATCAGGCGGGCCGTACGCTTGCTTGCCACCGATGTGATATAAAAAAATTGTATCAGTTTAAACGTAAAATTATTTTTTTAAATAACAAAAAGCTACAAAGGTTCAACATAAATCATTAAATATAAACCTCTACAAAACAATGGGACCTATACATACACAAAATATTAAATTAAAAATCTGTATAAAATGGGCTTAATCTAAAAGCTTAAACACATCACCCTAATAACACGTTGGACGACCGAACAATACGTTACTTTGTAATTTTAACCTTTTCACAGTAAAAAAGCCTTGGTCCGTATGCAGATGAGCTTTTTATACGAAAGCTTCGGGTGTATTTATTTATTCCCTTTGGTCCTTTATGCATTTATACATGCAATCATTCAGTAACCCATTTCAGGCGAAAGCCAACTTGTAGCTTTTAACTGTTTTGCCTTTTTTTAGCTGTTGGTAACATTGTATGTTTTTTATGTAATGTACATAAAAGTGCCCAGGGAACGTATTTGCAAAACAAAATTCAGTCTTTTTAGCTATTATACTAGTGATTTCGATGAAGTTTCATGCAATCTAAGCAATCGCACGCAAGGGTAGCCACGATTGTTAGCTGCAGTCTATCCTGATAGCTTGATACCTACTCAAAATTAATAGGTACTAAAATTAGTTCTTTATTTTATATGATATTCTATTATTTTATACAATACTAGTTTGTATATTTATTTGTAACTAGCGACCCGCTCCGGCTTCGCACGGGTGCACTATTTAATGGATGTTATTATACATACAAACCTTCCTCTTCAATCACTCTTAAATTCACTATTATAAAAATCACTATTAAAAAAAAACGCATCAAAATCCGTTGCGAAGTTTTAAAGATTTAAGCATATATAGGAATATAAGGACAGAGAAAGCGACTTTGTTTTATACTATGTAGTGATTAAGTTCTTTAAATAAATAAATAAATAAATAAATATTAGGGGACAATCTTACACAAATCGAACTAGCCCCACAGTAAGCTCAAGAAGGCTTGTGTTATGGGTACTAGACGACGATATATTTAATAGATATAAATACTTAAATACATAGAAAACATCCAAGACTCAGAAACAAATATTCATGCTCATCACACAAATATTTGCCCTGACCGGGATTCGAACCCAGGACCGTCAGCTAGGCAGTAGCACTACCCACTAGGCTAAACCGGTCGTCAAAAAGGTCTTTAAAACGGCTTTAAATATAGTAAAAAAACTAAGTTTCATTTCCGATGAAACTATTTTTTTCTGAAAAAATTCTCAAACGCTGAGCAAGGCTCTAGAATTTGTTATGGAATCCCGTAAAACGCAGCATCACATGGCCAATGGACCCTGTGTTTAATACCACGGGGCAAGAGTACGGCTTGATGGTTAAGCGACCGCAGTTTATATAGGCTACCATTAAAATATATGCAACTTATTAGATAACTAATCAAAAATAAATTAAATTAATCCATGTTTACTGCAGACCAGGAAAAATCTTGTACGCATTTTCAAAATAATAATATAACATGACATGATACTTACCATACGTGATGTGCTTATTATTTTATTTATTAACAATCATTAATTTTAATTTAATATCATATTAGTTGACATAACTGTTCTCTGATCTCTCAAAGCATGACATTGAAATTTATTTATTCGTTTTCATTTTAATATTGACTTCTCATACAATTGTTTTCCTCTTACTAGAAATAGAACATTAAGATTCAATGACATGATAATATAACCATAATATTGTACGCCATATAATGGCTGATTGTGAAGAACTTTTGAACTATTGTCACCTTTTTCAATACTCACTTTCATACAATAAATTATTTGTATTTGCATATTGTAATTTATCAATTTCGACCAGGTACATAACAGCGTTGCGCGTACGCCACGCGCCTGACTCCGACTGCGATTCAGCGTGCGTCCACGTCCACTACTGCGCGATAACCCGCGCTGAGTACCAAGAATTCCGCGCGTGCGTGCGCAACCCCGCCTCTGCGCTCGCGTCGCGCGCGAACCACCACTCCGCCGCGCTCTTCATGTACGCTCTCTTCATACTGATTTCATCTTAATTTGACAAGATTTTCCTTTCAATAAGGCTAACATTTAATATGAGAACAACGGTTGGAACTCACTTGGAAAGTCACTATTTGCGACATGATTCGGACTACAATTGGAGTCCTTCATCAGGTTGAGTGTTATCAAGGCAACCGACCGCGCAACACTGGCCCGAAGCTCGCGGGCGGAGGCGGGCGGGGGCGGGGGAGGGGCGGCGCAGTCCTGTGTTAGAGTTGACTGCTCCAACAAATTGTCCAAGTCGACCGACGGTAGGCACACTGAACTAACTATGTCCACACGTTCATCGTTACACAATTGTGGTCCAGGAATAACAGGCTGGCGCCAAAACCCAGCCCTTGTCTCTATTAAAATTAGGGCGTCGTCCAATTTCAATAGCCTCGCGGATCTTGCGTGGCACAAAACTTTTTTCCCGTGCCAACAGTTTCGCCTTGTTGTTGTGTTGTTGTTGTTGTCTTGTGAAGTTGTTGTTGTGTGTGTTTGTTGTTGTTTGATGAAGGACTCCAATTGTAGTCCGAAACATGTCGCAAATAGTGACTTTCCAAGTGAGTTCCAACCGTTGTTCTCATATTAAGTGTAAATATGTCTCACGTTAGTGTAAATTTATGTAAGGCTAACATTTTTTGTGTTCTCAATTTTTCATTTTACTGACGGTTATCAATCAATAGAAATTGCTCATTGTAACAATCTTGCCGCCATTTTGATTTATATATACTTTTTGTCAAAGATGAAACAATCTATGTATTATTGTTATACAATGGACAGTCATCTGTTAATGAGAACAGTGTGTATATTATAAATGTTGTGTCACCATTACTACTAATTATCGCGCGATAATCCGCGCTGAAGTAGACTATAGATACCGCTCCGCGCTCTTCATTGTACCTACGCTCAGGCGCGGATACGGGGGGGGGGGGGGGGGGGCAACAGGGGCAATTGCCCCCCCCCTGAAGCCTGTGTCAGGGGAGGGCAATTGCGTATGTCCTGCCGTAGGAAATATGTTCTGACAATATTAACAGTTATGAAAAGTCAGTTTTATTTTCGGAAAGTTCGAAAGTGCCCCCCCCCCCCCCCCCCCCCCCCTGGCAAAATCCTGGATCCGCGCCTGCCTACGCTCTCTTGATAATGATTTCGCTGGTCATACATTGATAAGAGCTATGTTTACAAATTTTCGTTTAAGACTGAGACTTCATTACTTATTTTACATACCTTTATATTAAGATACGATCTGAAGTCGAAGGGCAGGTTGCATCAATTTACGATTACAGACAGATCAACGTTGTAATTCGTATTTTTTTAGCATTAAAAAGAATGTCAGAGAACGACTTACGAGGTTATTTATCTTCGCACTTTCTACGGTAAAAGTGTCAAACAATGTCAATGAATATTAGTACCGTTATATCAGGCTTTAGTTTTATAGCGTTATTCAAGAAAAAAAGTGTCTTAATTCATATTTACTTCTATATGTTTTTAAATAATGGAGGTGTCAATCATTTTTTAATTACGTTTCGTTTCATTCATCTAAAACTTTTACAATAAAATACTCAGAGGCAGAGATTGTAAGAAGTCGGTTCTGGTTTCAAAAAAGCAAATTGTCATAGTCACTAACTGTCACTTATTCTGATCAGTCGTGCGAATAATCTGAATTCTACATTTGTGTGTTTACGACCTCTCCATTTTTTGTTTACCTAATTTCTAATCTTAAAAAAAAACAAGGTATAGATAATGGCGCCGGCAGCTTGCGTCTTATATAAACTTATCAAACTTTCTATATAATCAGATTTTAATGAATACTAATTACAATTACCTATGGTTTGGTGCAACCCACCCTTTAACACTATCAAATTGTGCATACAATTAAGTAAATCAGTTTCGTTTTACCTAGACAAAGACATTGAATATAGGGCAGAATAGTCTATCATTATTATAAGCATTGAGTATAATAATTATGTCAAACTTGACGGCTATTCTCCAATTTTAAATAAAAAATGTATTCTGAATTGTTTTGAAAAAGACAAACTATTTTCGATCATTATTTTTCTAAATAGTTTTGTTAATAAAAATCTATTTAAAATATAAAGTCTAGTCTGGTTTGAAAAAACAGACAGACGATAATATGATCTGGTAGAGGTTTCGTTAGTAGTATTGAAGAACGAAACGTTTTAAACGAGTGTAGTTAAATTATTGAGGTAGTTGCACTTTGCCTAATTGGCAGTGTGGAATTTACATTACCATCTCTGTGTACCTAAGTATAACTTCCAGGTACAAACATCAAAGTTTGTTGGCCATGGACCCATTTAGCTAGCTACTAGTACTACTAGCTAGCGTTTAGCTACTAGTTACAGCCGTTTGTTAGCACCACTTCCCACCATTCCTGTCTCACTCGCATTGTGCAAAAAAAGGGAGGTTAGATTTTTCTCATCAGATCAAAGGACTGGCCATTTTATCTGTATCGCCAGTTTAGAGTTGAACAATTTTAACTTGAGGTAGATACAGATGTAATGAATAATGTTTTTGCATCGGACAAACTTGGAATACTGTTAGAAACGAATTGTAAATCAAGTATGTCCATTAATATCAAACCCCCTTATTCATAAATGCCTACCAAACCTTAGTTAACCAGCCGCTAAAGTTCGTTTGTCCTTATCTGTTGACACATGTGCTTGTGAGACAGTGACAACAGACATTTCAGTTAGCAGAGTTAAGTTTTATGAATAAGGGGGTAACTCTATAAGTCAGTGTCAGTTATCTAAATGAAAACTTGCACGACTAATACAGTTCCACATAAATGGTAGTAACAATTCAATCACTGAATAAAGTATTGATTGACAATTGGGATATTGAGGTTAAGGGGTATTTAGCGTTTTCCCGATAGAAAAACATAATTCACTAGATGAGTAGGTGGATGAGGACCAAATTCTTGTCACTTAGTTAGGCCCTTAATACGCCTACATTTTAATTGATTCTGTTGTGACAGGAAAGTTATCATATAATTTATATGCGTAACTTTCGTGTTACAACGGTACTGTGGTAGTGGGTGGTGATGGTTGGTGTAATATGTATACCCCGCACCTCCACCAAATGTAGTAACTAACACGAGAGGTACGGGTTTAGAGGTACTGGGAGGAGATCGTAGCTAAAATATAACACTGGAAGCACATATGAAACTAGTATATTTCTTACTGTACGGAAATATACTTACAATAATCTCTTAAATGATTTACAGAACATGTGATTCCGATGGTGTCGTGAAGACCAGTCCCTGGAAAACCAATTGTTTCCAGAAGAATGTCAGTTTGACGCATTCTCGAATCATAGTTTAAATTCAATTTGTATACGTTATGATTCTGGACCTACACGTCCAGCCTCATACCGTAACAACCTCTACAGTACATTAAAATGTAGGTTTATCGAATTCCTTAACTATGTGCCAAGAATTTGATCCGCACCCAGCTTGGAACACGCCACTGCATGGTTGACATTGTGAATAAAGTTATTCATCTGACCATAGTTCACGTTTTCATTATAAGGATCGGTTGCACCAACATATGATCACTGTCCGGTCGTCGTCAAAAATATGGCGCCTGCAGCTGTCATCCCATATGTCAAACTTTCCATACAATTAGATTTTATGTCACACCTGGCCATAAAGTGGCAATTACCGCAGGGGGTGACATAAAATTTTGTACTTACCTCGGGCGGTAATTAAAAAAGCCTCAGATCGCATAATTATCGCCCTTGCCGGCTCGGGCGTCAAATACCTGCGATCTGAGACATTCTTTGTTTTACCGCCCTTGGTAAATAATGTACTATTAACGAACACCGCTTACGATTACAGACGCGAGACGGTATGGTGCAACCCACCCTTAGAACTGTAAAGTTTCTTACCCATTACTGTAGCATGCGTAATCATCTCCGCTTAGTTCTGAACTATGCAGGTAAAAGTTAAAACGGTGTAAAAATTGTAAATAGTTTTAAAGCTTCAGTTTTGATAGTACAGTCATGCATTATAAAGGTACATTTATATTGGTCTAGTCAAGACTCGAGTCGTATGGTAGAATTGTATTTGCCCAATCATATACGTTGGACAGACCAGTTTAAACGTGGCATAACATTATATTGATGTCATTAGTTATTGTTTAAAATAATGATTCTCGTCGCTATTTGATTGTGATATATAGAAAGTTTTGTATAAAGTGATAAGTAAAAATCAGTGTAAGTAAATAAATAAATATAATTATGAACTGATTCGTTTTTTTTCTCATCTTATATCCCTGTTATTGCACTATTATTTTGGTAAGGATGTTTTTTTTTAATTTTTTTATTTAGGTTTTGTGGCTATTCCCGGGCTTTTCAGCCCTCGTATCACTGCGAGCATTTCTGATCTATTGTGATCGCCACATACTACAATTCTCGGTCAAGTCCTGCAAACTCAAAGAATCGCAGGATTTTTCTGTACTCGAGACACTTAATCTCATCCGGGCGCATGATGTGCTTGCCCAGCAATGAGCTACGACTGCGCATTAGGCTAGGGCATTCGGTTAGGATGTGTGCAGGCGTCTCCTCCGCTTCAAAGCAGAGTCTGTACCGCCTTGTGTCACTCAAGCCTATCGTATGCATGTGCTTGTTTAGGCAACAATGCCCTGTAAGCACCCTGTAAGGATGTTACTTTCACATTCACATCTACAGGTAAACCATTGCCGATATTCAAGGTATAAAATTTTTTCATGGTTGGTGTGCTTGACAATTGTCAATATCACGCGGAATGTGTCAATATCGCACGACAAATACAGATACCTAATATATTATGATATTTAGATACGGGAGTGGGGAATTGTTTGAAGATTACATCGAGAAAATATATTAGTAATCCAACAATGGCAGTCATTATTACAAGTGTACTGGGAGATTTATTCTGATTTTTTTTTGAGAAATATTTTAAACAAAAGTTACGTAAATTGTGATGTCACTCCAACAATCACTTCATTAACTTTAGTCGAAATCATTTAAATATGTCTATAAAATGGAAATGGAAGCTACATATTACATTAAAAGAACCTGAAAACATATTATTTCTGCGATGCAAATAATATTCATGCGCCATGAAACGTTTGACGTCTTATGCAGTGACGTCACGTCAAACCAGTGAGCGTTTACGCGCACAATTTAAAATGTCGGCTTTTGATTTGAATTAAAATGATTTGTGTATATTTTAACGTTTTAGTGTTTGGTATCTTTACGTAATCCTCAAATATTTAAGATACTACATCAATGAAGTTATGCAAGTTCCCTGTTGTCAAATACACCTTCATTCCTTGAACAGAATGATATAAAAAATATACAATATTCATTCATTGGGTCTGGGATAATCCCGCAAGATTTAATGGTCCTTATCAGATAAAAATTCTCATTCAACTTGGGCTATTTTCCGTTTAAATTGAAAGGTATGTATATTAACCCTTTCTCTTGTTTGCTATCTCGTACAAAACTATTGCGACCTAAAAGTATAGACTGTATTATGTGTTAGTTGGATTTTTCATTACGAAATATCGTTACAAACGTCACTCCAAATCGATATATTTCAAGCTAAAAACAGTTTAACGTTTAGATTCTAAAATGCACAATAAAACGAATAAATGGCTCCGTTACTATCTACAAGTTTAACAATTCATCGTATCTTTGAAACAGTTTCTGGGATTATCAATGCTTTTGTCATTATTTTTGAATTACAAAGATTTAAAACAATTTTACTTACCTCTTAATTCTTTTGTGAATAGAGAATAATATGGATCTTTTTTTTCATGATGCCATTCGAACCACTTTTTAGACAGGAACAAATGCAATTAGAGCAACACTAAAAACAAAAATGGATTTCAAAGTACAATACAAAATCCGAGCCCTCAAAACGCCCCACACTAATTGAGCATAAAGTATGTGATGTCTTCTTACACTATGCGCCCGTACTACCAATATATAGAAAAACGAGTTATTTGCTGTTTTGGTCATGAAATAGGTATTGCGTTTACATTGTATTCTACAATATATATTTTTTTTAAGATAAAAATCCTGATGGTGATTTTATAAATTTAATTTTTATCGATAATTAAAATTACAAAGTATTTTGCGAAACTTTTAAGTCATATTTTTAAAATGTTCAGCGTTTTTATTATTTTAATGTTTTTTGACGTAATTTGATGGTTTACTTCTGATTATTCACATTTGACATCTGATTATTATTAATTCCGCATGCATATTCCCTATTTCGCAATGCGTTCCGAACCTACAAAAAAACGAACTATTTTCAAGTTGTTTTCAACTTACAAATGATTTTGACATCTCGGCATTTTTTTCGTACCTACCTACCTAAATATTGAGGCTAGACAACAGAGCTCGGGTTGGTATTTTCCAAGAATAGTTACCACAAATACATAGTAGATACCCTTTAATCGTATCTATCATCCTCTCAACAAACAAATTAAGAAATAAAAGAACGCCACACAATAAACAAACAAACAATAAACGATATCTAATCTTATCTTATCTTAACGCTTTCAACACCTAAAGAGATGAAACAACAAAGAGATGTGGAACCGCAATACCAACAATAAAGCATTACACAAAACGCTCAATACATCCCTCGTTATTGGGCGACCGTATCCGCCAATATCCAAAAGCAACATTCATATCCGCATTTTCATATGAATATTTTTCTAAGGGCCGCCTAAAACGTTCAGAAAAAGTAGGTCAGACCAACTAAACCCTTTTTCTTGAAAGCGCGGAATATGCTACCAGCATAAGGAGACCTCGCTCATTTCGAACCGTTTTAACGCGTAAGGACAAAGTAAAGAATGGGCAGAGGTCTTTCTATAACGGTTTAGTGGATATAACGTGTATCGATATATGAGGGAAGGGTTCATTGGAAAAAGTGGTAAAATGCTAGTAAGCATTTGTGGGCGAAAGAGGGAATATGAAAGGATACGTCAAGGCTTTGTCGTTTTACTATTATTCTGATAGGGTTACTTGCTCGAACAGCAAAGTAACGGTTAGGTGAGTCTGAAAGACTGAAATATGCCATTTTTATTTTCTACAGACGCAAAGCCATTGTAGTCTCGCCTTTTGAAAACTGAAGAGAGTAAAATAATTCGAGCTACTTCGGTATGGTCTTACTTGAATAGTACCCTTAAGTTATCTCTCATCTAAGAACCTTTTGAGATAATCAAGCTCTTCTTGAAATGTGGTAAAATTTAACGAAAAATCAGTGCATAATTTTATTTCAATTCAATTCAATTCAATTCATTTATTCATAAACAATAATACATTGTGTTTGAACATTAAATACAATTTACTTAATTAATTATTATTTTATCTAGTATTATATTAGGTCTAGTGTTTGTGAATATAATAA
This sequence comes from Epiblema foenella, assembly GCA_963556455.1. Taxonomy (NCBI): domain Eukaryota; kingdom Metazoa; phylum Arthropoda; class Insecta; order Lepidoptera; family Tortricidae; genus Epiblema; species Epiblema foenella. The sequence goes on along the minus strand of OY747103.1, from coordinate 20,916,630 downwards.
TTTAACAAAGATAATGTCAAAAGGAACCTAACTATAAAACTATGCTAATAAGATAATGTCAAAGGCAAATTAACTATAAATTAATATTAATTGATATCTACATTCCTTAGCCTAAAAATTCCTCCATACTGTAATAGGATTTTTCTAATAAGTATAATTTTAACTTACTTTTAAATTTCTCATGACATCTAATACTTTTGAATTAATTAGGCAGTCTATTGAATAGTTTTACTGCTTGAAACCTAACTGTGTGTGCTACAACAGCTAGTCGCGGAGCTACAGGTGGCGGTAGATTTTTTGTTCTAGAACTTAATCTCACTTGCAATTCCTCATCCGATTCAAAATGACTGCGATGTCTCACAAGATCCGTCAAGATAACTAAAATATAAAGACAGGGTACAGTGAGTATGTTAAGTTTATATGGTGTGCTGGCATTTTCATTATAAACCGAGAATTTCGTTAGTTGTCAAAAGAAACCAATGGTTTACACGGTGATTAATGTGATTATTATCACGCGATACACTTATATCTCAATACGTATCATGTTTGCATTGATGAATATTGAAATAAAGTCAAAAACGAAACAATTCTGAAATCCACCATAATATTGACAGTTTTCTGATAATCATTTGCTAGTTTCTGTTTGGTCCTATGGTCGACTGGTAGAGAATGCCTCATGGCATTAAGTCCGCCCTTTGTACTTAGATTCTTTTTGTGCAACAAAGTTTAAATAAATAAATAAATAATCGCCGTAGGTCCGGTTTTAAGTCCAAAAAGAAAATCATCTGTTTCCATGACCGGCTTTGGCTCCGTATGGCACAACTAATCAATGAATCAGAGGGTTTTAGTTTTTAATGATATGGCCAGTATTAAGACGAGAGTTTAACAATTAGCAGATAGACGATTTGAAAAGTGCAGTGACGTTTTTAATTTCAGAAGCGCTGGGAAGCGCCACCAATGTTGACGTATTCATAAAATAGTCTCCTTAAACTAATTACTGCGTTTATATATTATATATATTTTTTGGACAATAAAGAGATACATAATATTTTTGAACAATCTTACACAAATCAACCTAGTCCCAAACTAAGCACAGCTTGTACCGAGGGTGGGTACCGAGTGACGATATACATACCTATATAGATCAATAGATGCTTAAAACATCCAAGACTCAGGAACAAATATTCGTGTTCATCACACAAATACATGCCCTGACCGGGATTTAAAAGTAAGGTATTGTATATTGATCTATATAAGTATGTATATCGTCACTTGGTACCCATAGTACAAGCTTTGCTTAGTTTGGGACTAGGTTGATTTGTGTAAGATTGTCTAAAAATATTTAAAATATGTATTTATATTTATTTATCCAATCTTTACACCGACGCAAAGAAATGGACTTAAACCGACATTCATGTTTATTCCATTACGTCCTTCAGCTCTGTCCCTCCAAGATGGAAATTTAATTCCTGCAGAATTAATGAGCGCGGTAGGTTTGGACACAATTAAATTAGAAGCCTAATGATCTGGAGAAGGCTTTGTTTTGTGGGGGAAATACTAATGGAGGCCGGAGTGAACAAGTTAAGAGGCTAATGTAATCGGATGAATTCGGATCTCTGAACAACGGTTACCCATTAAGTACATGATTATATATGGAGAAAATTTAATTTTGATGTGGTTTTTCACGAATACATGTTTTCTGGTCAAAGTTGTGTACAGGCATTAGCAGAATTGATTCATCATCATAATATTTAAGAGCTTGGCTCTTGTCGGTGGAGTAATTGCCAGCTTATTCTACATTCAGCTTTGTCCTTCACTTCTTTGTATGACGTAGCATTTATTTTATGTTTTATTTGCTCCATGTACGTCATTCTAGGTCTTCCTCTTTTCTTTTTTCCCTCTATCTTTCCTTCTATGAATTGATTAAGGCCTGGATTTATAAACATCCGTTAGACCAAGTGCCAGATCAAAGTTAAAAAGACACAACAAACCGATATAACGGTCTAACGGATCTTTATAAAACCGAGCCTAAGGGAACTTATCAATTTGATAACGTATATTGACCCAGTAAAACGGAGATCTCTGCTTCAGTTTCGACAAATATGCTTTCGTATGTCCGATGGATTTCCGTTTGTTATCCTCTACAGGTCGCATTTTTCAACCAATTCTCTTTTTTTTTTATTTATTTAACTTCACAAAGAAACAATTTTAGCACTGAAATGTTGTACTCGCTAAACTGTTACGTTTGATGGCGAGAGACGCGCTCAGTTTCAAACAAAGCTACTTAACTTATTCTATTTTAAATCATATAACTACATTTGTGAGCATGTTCGGTAATTGAAAACCTTAAGTTTTTTGTAGTGGTCCAAATTATATTTTTTATTGATTCGGGGTCCATATTATATTTATTGATACAAACGTCAAATATGTGCCAGTTACATCTATGATTTTTCACCTCAGCAGCTCGAACAAGCCTATTTTGCTAGGAGAAAACAGTGAGTAAAATGAGTTTTTACTCACTCCGTGAGACAAAGTAACTTTTTAATTTTATACGGCACGAACTGCCAATTGACAGCTCGGGGTGTATTTATTACAAATTCGAAATATTTGAACTTCATTCGCTCGGTCCCTTTCAGTTCACTAAGAAAAAAGAGAGTGCCAGAAATAGGTTCGACATCACTTCGACATTCAAATTTCTATAGTAGACCCCGAAACGCGCTAAATATGAAGACGTTCGAAAACATAAATTATCCTAAAAGTTGAAATTATCAGAAAGTTGTTGGCAACGGTCCTTTTAAATAAGATACTAGAATAATAATAAATATTTTGAAGTAAAACAATTGCTGAAGAAGAAATAGAAAGTTTACCTACCTATCACGTAAATTAATAATTATACTTTTTTATTTTGTTTTTTTTCTACCACGAGTGGAGTTTCGGAACGCCCCTTTAAAAAATCGCAGGATTAAATTGTTTTCATTGCTATTTTATTCCGTCTTGCACTTCAGATATTAATTAGTGTTTGAAATAACTAGAACATAATTAGTGGTCAATGATGAAGGCTGTATTTAAACAACAGTGCGTCTAGTTTTTAGTGTACACGCGAGCTAGCGCGCGCGTGACATACTGAAATGTACCCAAGTCTGCCGCACCTAATCTCGCGACGTGCGCCTGAATGTTGTACTGAGGAGTTAATAAAACAAAACAAGCAGTGTTTTGATGAATGCTGAATTCAGTTTTCTTCCTGATTGATAAACAGAGACGTGTCACACGCGAGCAAAGTTACTTGCATCTCGTGCTATTGATTCACTCACTACGCTAGTATTTTTCGCTTGCACGGGAATCAAATTGCACAAATAACTATTTGAAATAAATTTTTGAATGTACAAAAATATAATATGGAGCGCTCCAAAAAACTTAAGACTACCAATTACATAGAATTTTTTGTCGTCACTTTTTTAAAATTTTCAAAAACAAATGTGTTTTCAATGATTTCGTACACTGAAAAAACGAATAGCTAGCAAAGTACCAATTTGGCTCGGTTAAAGAATGATTAGTTACATACAACCAAGATTTATTTAGAACGCGCAAAAATGCTTTGTTAATGATAAACAAGCAAAAACTGCTAAACGTCTTGGTTGTTGTAACAAAATACTTATTCATTTCCAAATTAATGTCTTGGTAAATGTAATCTTTACCTGATTCGGTAGGAAATAACGAATTTCACACTGTCACTGCCTCATTAGTGCATTATTTAATGATAGACCTTGCAACACTGGTTAAAATTTGTTAAGTTGTTTTGCTGCAAATGCCCTGTTGAATTACTAAAACATAAACAAGTGGCTTAAGTAAATACAATCCTTACTTAATTCAGTTAAAAATAGACAAGTTTACACATGAATTTGCTGACAACTGCGTTTTTAATTTTAGATTCTGCAACACTAGGTCAGAAATTGATAAGTTGTTAAGTTGCAAATACCCGGGTGGATTAATAAGACAGAAACAAGTGGGTTAAGTAAATACAATCCTTACTCTTATGCTGTTAAAAATAGACAAGTTTACACTTGAATTTGAATTGATTGATTTGATTTGTGCTATATTGACAAACACGCTGGGTTATATTCAACAGAATTTTCTTTATTTTTAACCCTTACGTTTTTTCAGTGTAAGGAAGGACGGATTTCGGTTTGTTCTCCTTTACAGATCGCATTTCTCAACTGATTTTCACGAAATTTTGTGACGAAATTTTGTGAGCGGGTTCTATAATTATATATAACTTTTCTGGCGAGTTAGATTTTGGAAAATTTTAAAAATAAAGAAAAACAACGCGCGAAGTATACCACTAACTAGTCTATTTATTATTTTCTGTGTGACACGTCGTAATAAAAAACTTAAACGATGGACATGCGTGCTCATGTACTCTACATTTGATACAGCTTATAACGTATCCAGCGGTATTACTCGCCCATACATTAAAAAGGCCTTATCTATAAAGTTACACGTAATTAACCACAAAACCGCACGTAGAAATGCCACGGGGCATATAAATTATTAAGCGACTCTCTGACATTTTCAGGTACGAATAAATGGTATAAAAAAGTTGAAAAAAAATCAAGTTTAGTAAAGTCAGCCAACGTACACCCGTGTTCAATAGATGAAATGCGTTTTTCATCAAATTATTAATTATACCTACCTCACGCAATGGGGGTAATGACTGCTTACTAAGCCGACGGTCCTGAATTCAAATACCGGTAGAGGTAAATGTTTTGTGATGTGTTGTGTGATGAGCATTAATATTTGTTTCATTATCTTGAATGTTTTCTATGAAGGTATTTTAAGTTTAAAGTCTGCAACTTCAGAAGAATCAAAAGTACGTTGCCGAACCTTTATTCGTTTGAGGATCTGTTGTGTTGTCAACTAGTCTTATACAGGTTCTCACACTGAACACAGGCCATCCTCAGGAGCTTTGGCGACCTTACACAACACCACCAAAAAACAGGTAGTGGTGTTACTATTTATGGCTATAGGCGGTCCGCTCACCAATATCTTTGGTGCACGCGTACTGGTTGGCCGGGCGACGCGGCCGCTATCAGAGCGCTGTAGACGATTCGCTCACCAATCTCTTTGGTGCACGCGTACTGGTTGGCTGGGCCGCGCGTCCGCTATCAGCACGTTGTAGGCGATCCGCTCACCAATCTCTTTGGTGCACGCGTACTGGTTGGCTGAGCGACGCGTCCGCTATCATCGCGCTGTAGGCGATCCGCTCACCAATGTTTTGCTGCACGCGTACTGGTTGGCCGGACGGCGCAGCCGCTATCAGAGCGCTGTAGGCGATCCGCTCACCAATGTCTCTGGTGCACGCGTACTGGTTAGCCAGGCGGCGCGGCCGCTATCAGCGCGCGGTTTTTGTTTTGTTTTATTTACTTTTCTTTCTATTAAAAAATATAATTTATAATTAAATATAAATAGTCATTCTTGTTGATTTTCCCTGTTCTTTGTATATATTATGTGTCTTATTTCGTAGTTTCTGTAAATATTTAGGGTGTACAAAGATCCTTCGACCTTTCGATCTTTGTACACTCTGAAGAAAGAGATACATAATGTTTTTGGACAATCTTACACAAATCAACCTAGACCCAAACTAAGGAAAGCTTGTACTATGGGTACTAGACGACGATATACATAAATAGATACTTAAATACATAGAAAATATCCAAGACTCAGGAACAAATATACGTGCTCTTCACACAAATAAATGCCCTGACCGGGATTCGAACCCGGGACCTCCAGCTTGTAGGCAGGGTCACTGCTAACTAGGCTAAAGCGATCGTCAACTATACATAGTCCTATAGTACCTAAAACATAATCCCTATTGATGCTGCCTTCGGATCTTCGGAACGGATTCTCTTCTAATATTGATACATATTTTCTTTAATATGATTAAACTTAAATCGTTGTTTCACCAAAACTCAGTCAAATCTCAGGTCTTCAAAAAAACTATTCTATATAATATCTTTATTTGAAACAAGCAAATTGCATTTATTTCAAATAAGGGTTGTCAACACATCAAACATAACAGAACTAACTAGTTCTGTCAAATGACAATCTTAATCACCGTTCATTATCATCATGCATAATTACTTCCACTAACGACCCGAATTATATGCTAATCATATACGTACCTATAACTGTGTGTTTGCCGAATGTGAGATTCTGAATTTGCTCCGATGATAAAGCGAACATCGACAAAGAGCGTAAAAATAAATAAATAAATAAATATTAGAGGACAATCTTACACAAATCGAACTAGCCCCACAGTAAGCTCAAGAAGGCTTGTGCTATGGGTACTAGACGACGATATATTTAATAGATATAAATACTTAAATACATAGAAAACATCCAAGACTCAGAAACAAATATTCATGCTCATCACACAAATATTTGCCCTGACCGGGATTCGAACCCAGGACCGTCAGCTTCACAGGCACTACCCACTAGGCTAAACCGGTCGTCAATGCGTCATCAACCTAACAATATTCGCCTCACATCAATATATCGAAGTTTTGTTTGCATTTCCAGTCACGCTGGTCGACAAAATCGAATTAGTACGCTAATAAAGCAAAAGGCAATCCGCTTTTGCGGGTCAATTTAATTTTGTCAAAAAACTACGTAAATCTCTTTCGTCATCAAATTTGATTAATATAAAAGCAACTTTGATGACTGACAGTAAAGTTCAATTTTCAATATGGAACGGCTGTGTGATGAGAGCTTTTGTAAGTAGTTCACTCGTTAACATGGCGCATCGAGCACCATTTTAGAGATTCATGGAAAATGGTTGGGTTGAGAATATTTAACCAGCCGTGATTCAGCGTTTTTTTTTTAAATCACGCATATGTTTTGGAATGGTCTCGAATTTAGCTAATTTGTGATGTTTTTGGAATCACTTTAATATGAAGTTTTGACTAATACCTAGTCTTTTACGACTTGAAATGCGTTTCGCCATTGCTTATGTGAATTTTCTTTGCATCGAAAGTAAATTACGCTTACTTGGCGCCAAATTGATTAAGGCAGGGCCCATCCAGAAATCTGACGAAAATATGGAAGTTTGAGCTTTCAGAGTGAAGAAATAATGTAGAATTTACACTACACAAAAGTTACTGTAGACTAGAAAAGAAAAAAAGAAACACAATAACCGAACAAAATATTGAAAAATATCTTGGTAACTGTCAAAAAATCCTAAATACCTATCATATTAAAAATAATCTTTCCTGCTACCGAATTCGTAATTATCAACGACAGTGATATATTTTTTTAAATAAAGGACAGCTTTTTTATTGTTCTAATATAATACAAATAGTATGCACTTCAAGAAAGATTTAAATCGTTTTCTATTAGAAAAGGCTTAAGTTACTATTCAATAAACTATATTTCTAGAGACCGTTAAAATTATAATAAAAATTTGACTATGCTTTTACACACTTCTAAATTTAATTCTTAAGGACATACATATGGCAATAATGTAATTAAAATATTATGTAATGATATAATGATGTAATTTAAATAGTATATTAATAATGATAATAATTTGTATAATGTTAATGGCTTAGCTCCTATTAGTTTAGTTTGTACATTGCAATGCTCGAAAGAGCTCATGTTTAGAACTACACCTAACTTTAAGACCTAATTGTTACAAACATGAATGCAATAATGTCTGAATCTGAATCTGATAAGTGGCAATTTTTTTTATGAGTGATCCAAAATCAATTATTATTTACTAATCTACGCGCAGAGCTTCCGTAGAGAGCAGGATGGTTAATTGCAAACTCACGCGTGTTAGAGCGGAACATTGGCAATGGAATGGCCTTGTAAAAACATCGCCCGTAGAATATGCTTGTTATTTCAAATAAAATGCGATTATTCTGCTAGTTAGTACATTGCTATAAAGTAGGACAATTTGCTCGACTGTGATACACAACTGATAGTTACTAATGTTAGCTTTGTTCTAGTCTTTCATATGACATTAGAAAGCAACACGATCATTTTAACTGATGCATAAAATCTAGGGATTACAAAATCGACTCTAAGAGTGTTTGTTCTTGCAGTAATTAACTTACTCAAAATAGAAACAGGATAATTACTCAAAATTTTGTTAAAATAAGACAAGGTTTTTTTTATTTTTATTAGCATTTATCTGAATAAACTTTTATGAATAACCTCAATAAAAAATACAGTACAGTACATAATTACAATGAGTAGAGGCAAACAACAGGCAGGTATATATAATAAAGACTTAAAAAATAGCAGCGACTGAAAGGACTAAGTTCGAAGATCCTTTCAAAAAATCACTTTTGATTCTAGTTTGAATTGCCTACCGCACTACAACCGTTGAAGCATCGAATCAAAAAAAACCGGACAAGTGCGAGTCGGAATAGCCCACCCCCTTTCCATACAAACTTGTGAGTCTTGATTACAAACTTTAAATAAAGATCATATTTTTATGATTTAATTACAAAACTATCTAGTTGTCAAATTTTCCCTTGTACTTGTAGTATAAGACGATATTACTTGCCAAATTTCATAGTTCTACGTCAACAGTAAGCGCGCTAGTTCTGATGTCCTTAATTGAAAGAGTCGAAATATACGTTTATTGTGGCATAAACGGCCATATTAATTTTTTTTATCACTTCAAGCTTCAAGGGACTGTAGACCAAAGTATATAGTTTTAATTTCAACTCTGTACCTCCACACGTTCCTGAGACGAAGATCTTGACAGACAGATAGACAACAAAGTGATCCTATAATCCTATAAGGGTTCCGTTCTATCCCTTTTGAGGTGCCGTACCCTAATTAAAAACCGAATCGACCGTACCAACACCCTCAAAGTTTCCCTTTAATTTGATTGGTAGTATCGAAAATTACGTATATTGGGGCATTACGTATAACGGCCGTCTCTGTTTTTTTTTTGCTTCAAGGGACTGTAACCAAAGTATATGGTTTTAATTTCAACTCGGTACCTTTACATGTTCCCGAGAGAAAAGATCTTGACAGACAGATAGATCTGGACATGAAAAGCATATGGTCGGATCTGAAGATCCACCCAAAACGACTTTTAAATATTACGGCACTATTTTTTTCTTTCTCATTCTAGCAAACTAACCAACTCCTGTATTTCTATCCTTGTTAATTGTCGAGATACATTCATGCATAAAGTCCGATCTGACGATTTTCCAAAAAAAATGTATTGCATATGACCTTATTTATATTAATACCTTTATACCATAAATTATAAATAACCTATAGGGAACGCATTTCAACATAAACCCTAATGCATTTAAAGAGTTCTGTTTCTTTTTTTTTTTTCGTTGGGCGCATTAACAGATACACCCTTATGCTGCAAAAGTCAGTAACTGAATTTATATATGGATTATAACTTACGCCATTATGCTAGCAAAATGTGGTTATTTACTAAAAATGCATAAGGTCTAATGTAATAGTAGGATATTCTAGCTGTAATAATAACAACATTATGTTTAGAATTCTATACGTATCTAGTTATAAAACTTTATGTCTTCAACTTATTCGCAATTTTTTGTTCGAACCTTGGTCGGTATCGAAGATAATTCGAATATATTTCCGTATTACATAGTCAATCAAAATCGTCGTGCGGGCGGTTCTGGAGAGCGTGAGGCGTTCACTATTGCTATTACGCATGTCAAAGTAGGATAGTGATAATACTATGTAGGTAGACTCGCCGGCAGCGGCCGGCCAGTTAATTTGAAGTGCCTACCTTCCGTTAAAAAGAAAATTGTTGATCGATCTAAATGGAAAAGGAATGCATCAAAAATAGCGAGATTGAAAGGATCTCCGTATCGTTCTGCAGTGGCTAAAAAGAAACCTTATGTAGAGGTCCGTAAACTAAAAGCTCCTTGTTCATGCAAATCCAAATGTTATTTAAAGATAACTGAAGATCAGAGAATGCTAATATTTAACGAATTTTGGAAAAAATGTGAAAGTTGGGATCAGCGCCGGCAATTTGTTGTAAGTAGCGTAAAAAAAATCAAAAGCGATTGATGAAAACTGACGGTGACTTGGAGACGGACAGGAGAAAGTTCTCATTTACTTACAGTCTTACTAATGGAAAGTTAAGTGAAAAGGTAGACAGACAAGGACGAAGCAATGGCTAGTTCCGGGAAGAAAAAAGTTCTTATGTTTGATTTACAGAAATTTTTAGCAACTCCAAATTTAACAAATACCAAGTCATTCTACTTGCGTAAACTTTGGACTTTAAATTTGACCATGTTTAATGCAACAGATAATATTGCAATGATCTTGTTATGGTCTGAAAACGTAAGCGGAAGAGGAGGAAATGAAGTTGCCTCCTTTCTCCTTCGTTGGGCAAATGAGAACAAACTGAAAATTGCAACTGTTGAAGAGCTGACCTTTTGGTCAGACAACTGTGCAGGCCAAAACAGAAACTTTATGATAGTAAGTGCTTATATCTGGTTGTTGCACCAATTTACTAATTTAAAGGTAATCAATCAAAGTTTATGCTCATACCCACATGGAAGTGGACCAGATACATTCCCAAATTGAAAGAAAGAAGAAGCAACTGAAAACTATGCAAATAGCCATCACCAGGGATTGGTCCCAGTTTATTCGAACATGCGGAGGAAAAAGAAATTTTGATGTTTTCGATATGGAATTGTCACATTTCAATGACTTAACCTCCTTATATAAAAATAATGGGCCTTTAGTTCAACGAAAAAAGAACAATGAAGGAATCGAGTTTAAAATATCTGAATGTGTATACCTGCAATTAAAGCAACACCGCCCGGGTGTTCTTTATTACAAAAAAGGCTTTACAGATGAATTTTCTGAAATATCTTTTGTACGGAATGCTTCGAGAGGAGTTCAGTTTCCTGCTGACTTGCCCAATTTACAACAGGAAGAAAAACCTATATCTTCTGCTAAATATAAGGATTTGACAAACCTTTTGCAATGGGTACCTCGAGAATTTCATAGCTATTACAAAAATTTGAAACAGCGCTGATGGGTCTGATTTTCCTGAGTTTGACTAAGTTTTTGCTATGTTTATATGAATGACAGAAATGTTTAAAATAGAGTGTAAAATAACTACTTTGAAGACTTTTATGTACATTTTTTAGTTACATGTTTTTTTATCAGCACTTCCTACATTCTGCCTGAAATAATTCATTTATACATTGCGAAGAATATAATGACATCAGACTGTTAAAATCGTTTTAAAATTAAAATATAATGCTACATGTCAACATACCATTACACTATAGGCATAAAAGTTGATAACATTAAGTCGGATGTAAACATAACGTACTTCAGCGTCTTTCATAAACCATGTTATTTCAAGCATAAAGTCGGATGTAAGCAATAAAATAAAAAAATATTAATAAAAAAATTTATTTAACGAGAAGCATATTCTAGTTGTTGACAAATAACAGGTACCATGGTTTGCGTCAGATAATCAAAAACAATCTGTTAAAATACGTGTAATTGAATATAATAGTGGCAAAAATGTTTCTTGATTTTATTTTTGCTCCCCTGAAAACTTACATTTTTCTAGATCCGACCACATGCTTTTCATGTCCAGAGATAACAAAGTGATCCTATAAAGGTTCCGCTCTATCCCTTTTGAGGTGCCGTACCCTAATTAAAAACCGAATCGACCGTACCAATACCCTCAAAGTATCCCTTTAAAATAAAATAAATTTATAAAAAATCGGGCCTCTTGAACTCCAATCACGTACAGTCCACGGTGGAAATGTTTAACTTTTTATGTCCAGTTTAATTCGCAAGCTAGAGCTGGAAAAAGAAAAAACCCCGCGATTTTTGCGTACTCATTCTAGAGGTACGGAAAATATTCCGTATGATTTTTTTACGGAGCGCTTTTGATAACGTTTTGTAGTGGCGCTCTCTTACATGTTTCAATCCCGTTTAGCAGAGTTATTTTCATTATTTGCGTGTTATTTAAAATTATGCCTTGAACTTGTTGAAACATAGTCGCATTTGCAATAAAATAAATCAGAGAGAACGGAACGAGCTTGCGTAGGTTAGACATTTCATTGGTACTATAATCAAATTGATGTCCACGCGGCTTTGACGCAAAATCATCCACTCTAGGTATCAGTATAGCTTTGAGTCCTATTTTGTGTGTACATTATTACTCAATATATTCAATAAATCAAATTTTAATATCAGTTAGGTCCATTTCGTGACACAGCCGTTATTTTTTTTCTTAGTATTATGATTGTATGTCACAAACGTACTTTGGAATCTGAATAGTGTGGCTATATGTATAGAAAACCATCAAATTATCACAATAAATTAATTTATTTGCTGATAATACAGTCTAGCTTATTATATATTTTATTTTATTTATTTATTTGTTGCAAACAGAACATATACAGCATTACAGTCGAAACCAAGGCACTGTATAATTTAGGTTATAAAACACATAATTCACAATAGGAAAATTCAAATATCAATCAACTCTCATCCATCATCTCACAGTACCGCAGACACATTCGATACACAACCATCCATCGACTTACAAACATATCACATTCTGGTGCTCACGACAGAAGCGAGTTCAGCAGTCGCAGAGCGCGTACAGCTGGCGAGCTATTACATTTTTTATCCCTTGTATTCAGCCATATGAGGCGTGCAAGAATTAAACATTAAAGAATAAAATACAATAGTTAAATAAGAATGTCAAATTTTATCACTAAATATAATATAAAGCTATTATTTTAATCTATATTGATCGAGAAAATAACTGATCCGGTAAAAACACCTTTCCATAAGCCAGGTATTTCATTTGGACTTATAAATATTCCCCTGGAGCTTTCTCAAGTCCTCAGGTAAACGGTTATACTCGTATATCTCCAGGCACACGTTGAAGATATTGCGTTTAATATTGGTTACATGAATCTTAAGGCCTATATACCTACTTGGACGTAATTAAACGTAATGATTAAGTATTAAAACTAATTTAAATAGAAAATTCATGACACTATTGAATTTACAAGACTACACCTGGCTACCAGGTAGCTATAAAACATTTTGTTTACATTCAAGAGGAGTAGACACCCATTGACGGTTTTAGAAACATTAAGGCTCGATTTTATAAATATTTGTATATGCAGTATAAATAGTAGGTAGGTTAGGTTATTCATTTTTTTTTTGTCGTTGGGTCAAGACGTGCCAAGCCAATCCTGTCAAGATGGTCCAATTTAGCAGACAGTCAGACATTAAAGTAATCTTAAATAATGATTGCAAGGATAATACAGTTATATCAAGATAAATGTTAAGATTAAATGAGGTGAAGGAGACGTGGGTTAAAAAACATAAGTAATATCTATTTTAAAACGGGGTAGGCGTGAAGCTGTAAACTGGCTTCACGCCTACCCCTCACGCCTACCCCTCACCCAACACCGGCACTTTCATCGACCCTAACACCCTCCGCATTGCAGTGGGCCTCAGATTGAGGGCAGAGATCTGTGCAATCATTGTTATGCCTCTCGTGGAGCTATCGTGGCGATCATGGACTCGTCTGCTCTTCGGGCGCCGGCCGCCACTCCCGTCACGTTGCAATGGCATCCTCAGAAGGGCGCTCGTCAGTGCCAACGTTACCTCCACTCTGGAGCCCCAGATCGTGCGGAGCGATGGTAAGCGCCCTGATGGGATGTCGTTGATCCCTTGGAAGAGCGGTCGCGCGCTGGTATGGGATGCCACTTGCGCCGACACCCTGGCTGCGTCCTACCTCTCATCGACCAGCAAGCGTGGGCGGGCGGCGGCGGTCTCCCGGGAGATTTTGAAGGCAGCCATATACAACTGTCTCGGCGCCCAATACGACTTTGTCGCGTTTGGCGTCCAGACACTTGGCCCATGGGGTAAGTGCGCGCGGGGGCTCCACAGGGAACTCAGCAAGCGCCTTAGGGTGGCGACAGGCGACCCACGCGCGGGCAGCTTTCTCGCGCAAAGAATTGCCATCGCAATTCAGCGCGGGAATGCTGCCTGCGTAATGGGTACAATACCTAGTGGCCTAATTTTGATATTATTTTTTAGTATTTAGTTATTTATAGTTAATTTTAGTTACGTAATTTATAATTCCTTTTAAAACGGGTAATAATCATCATTTTCCTAGTCCGGTTGTCCTAATAAAGAGTATCTCTGCGATCATGATCCAGTATTTATATTCATTATTCATATGTATTATGACGTTGTGCACTTTAACTCGTAAAATATTTTATAGCTTTTAGAAATATGGAGTGAACATAAAGGCTCTTAAACGCGACTATTTTAAGCACCGAGAATGAAATTAGTTTATTTTGCTGAAAGCTGGGGATAAATTTCATAAAATGAAAATAGTATAAAATTAATATGTACGTAAGGTAAACGGTAAATAAATAGATGTGTAAGGTAAACGCTCCTATGCTCGACAGCATAATCCAATAGATGACTCCTATTGATAGCCTCTCTCAGTATGACAAGCCATTAACAAGGCAGGCGCAGGGGCTACGAGTGCGGCCTAGTTTAAACACGGCAAATACGGCAATCTTGAACCGGTGTATGACTTCGTCACGGTTGCCGTCGAAACGGCTGGGCCTTGGTGTACTGAGGCTAAGAATTTTATTAAGGACATAGGGCAGCGCTTGAGGGACAGGAGCTGCGAGCCACACAATTGTAATCTCATACATTTATTCTTCAAAGCTGACAGTAAAATCTATCTACCATTAGTACATAAAGTTACGTTATTCGCCTGCTTGGTCCAACAAATTTCGCTAGACATTTAGCGGGATAATGCCGTCAATATCTTTGGCACTTTTGGTCCGGGTGAGTATCGGGGTGGGTGTGATTTAAATTAAGTATTTTAATTTTTCAGACGATGACGTCCACCGCGCGATCGCGACAACACATTACACCCATATTAGTCATATTATATGGACGTATATGGTATATTAGTCAATATTCGTCCCGGTACCGCCGCATATCGATTAGTGTCAGCTCGACCCAGGTCGGGCCCAGATGAGTTTGTTGCTTGACTCTTCTCAACTAGGCTAGGTTTAGTGAGCCAGCGACAACACTACCAGTTGCTCGATTCCACTCACACCTCAGATTGGTTGAAGCCGCTCAACCAACCTTGCTGGAGCGCAAACTGTTAGAGTATTCCAATGTTTATATAGCCCGCGTCGTCGTGTCCGCTGTTACCCCAAGATTTTCCACAGCCCACTCTCGAAAAGTCGAAGTCTCGAGAAGACAAAGTCGGTTAAAAAAAATGTATAAGGCTGACTTGTTGTCAGTGAAATTGACGAATCCTGCGTTGTGGATAAGATTTGACATAAGATTGAAAGTGCCATGTATTAAGTCTGTTTGAGCAGTGGGACATTTACCTTAGACTTACTTACTTTAGGGATCGATTCGAGACACATTTTGCATTCAATTTGGTCTTTAGTTGGGTCGAAGTGCATCAAAATTGTAACATTTATTCTGCAAATAGGTCTCAAGGGCACTTTTACAAGTCAAAATCTACCTTAGACTATAGGACAAGTAACATATAATTTACCAAAGCTTGGCTACAATGGCTCAGCAGAGACACCAATCTCCTTTATTATACCTCGACATAGGAAACCAACTCCTGAATTCCATTTTCTCGGGAACTAAATCCCTTAGTACATTGTAAACCATTTACGGTGCACGCGCGGTCTTGATCCAATGACTCGATCAGTGATCGCACTAAGTGGATTACGGGGTTCGCCGGCGCACACGCTTTGTGTGGTGTCTCACGACATCAGCCTTTCGTACAGAGTATAACAGAGAAGACACACGTCATATCCAGACTATATTTTTTTCAAGCTTGATTCAAAATGTGTTCATACTTCGATCAATAAATGAATGATTACCTAGTGCTTGAGTTGGTTAACTTTTACATCATATTTATTTATTTGACACACCAACAAGATACTAAGCTAATACATTAATAACAACATAAAGTTAGATGGCACAAGTCCTGCCTGTATCTCAATAACAGGCGTGCAACATCATTAAGTTAGGATACCAGGTCAGTATAACAATAATTTAGAGTACAATCTAAGTTACCGACATCAAAAAAAAAAATTAAATTATTCGTTATTTAGATTATGAAATAAGTAAGATAATTGACCGAGTGAAACCAAGATCTCTGCTCCAGCTACGACAAAAATGCTTTCGTATTTCCGTTTGTTCTCGTCTACAGGCCGCAATTCTCAACCGATTCTCGTGAAATTTTGTGAGCACGTTGGAGATAATACAGTTATATCAAGATAAATGTTAAGATTAAATGAGGTGAAGGAGACGTGGGTTAAAAAACATAAGTAATATCTATTTTAAAACGGGGTAGGCGTGAAGCTGTAAACTGGCTTCACGCCTACCCCTCACGCCTACCCCTCACCCAACACCGGCACTTTCATCGACCCTAACACCCTCCGCATTGCAGTGGGCCTCAGATTGAGGGCAGAGATCTGTGCAATCATTGTTATGCCTCTCGTGGAGCTATCGTGGCGATCATGGACTCGTCTGCTCTTCGGGCGCCGGCCGCCACTCCCGTCACGTTGCAATGGCATCCTCAGAAGGGCGCTCGTCAGTGCCAACGTTACCTCCACTCTGGAGCCCCAGATCGTGCGGAGCGATGGTAAGCGCCCTGATGGGATGTCGTTGATCCCTTGGAAGAGCGGTCGCGCGCTGGTATGGGATGCCACTTGCGCCGACACCCTGGCTGCGTCCTACCTCTCATCGACCAGCAAGCGTGGGCGGGCGGCGGCGGTCTCCCGGGAGATTTTGAAGGCAGCCATATACAACTGTCTCGGCGCCCAATACGACTTTGTCGCGTTTGGCGTCCAGACACTTGGCCCATGGGGTAAGTGCGCGCGGGGGCTCCACAGGGAACTCAGCAAGCGCCTTAGGGTGGCGACAGGCGACCCACGCGCGGGCAGCTTTCTCGCGCAAAGAATTGCCATCGCAATTCAGCGCGGGAATGCTGCCTGCGTAATGGGTACAATACCTAGTGGCCTAATTTTGATATTATTTTTTAGTATTTAGTTATTTATAGTTAATTTTAGTTACGTAATTTATAATTCCTTTTAAAACGGGTAATAATCATCATTTTCCTAGTCCGGTTGTCCTAATAAAGAGTATCTCTGCGATCATGATCCAGTATTTATATTCATTATTCATATGTATTATGACGTTGTGCACTTTAACTCGTAAAATATTTTATAGCTTTTAGAAATATGGAGTGAACATAAAGGCTCTTAAACGCGACTATTTTAAGCACCGAGAATGAAATTAGTTTATTTTGCTGAAAGCTGGGGATAAATTTCATAAAATGAAAATAGTATAAAATTAATATGTACGTAAGGTAAACGGTAAATAAATAGATGTGTAAGGTAAACGCTCCTATGCTCGACAGCATAATCCAATAGATGACTCCTATTGATAGCCTCTCTCAGTATGACAAGCCATTAACAAGGCAGGCGCAGGGGCTACGAGTGCGGCCTAGTTTAAACACGGCAAATACGGCAATCTTGAACCGGTGTATGACTTCGTCACGGTTGCCGTCGAAACGGCTGGGCCTTGGTGTACTGAGGCTAAGAATTTTATTAAGGACATAGGGCAGCGCTTGAGGGACAGGAGCTGCGAGCCACACAATTGTAATCTCATACATTTATTCTTCAAAGCTGACAGTAAAATCTATCTACCATTAGTACATAAAGTTACGTTATTCGCCTGCTTGGTCCAACAAATTTCGCTAGACATTTAGCGGGATAATGCCGTCAATATCTTTGGCACTTTTGGTCCGGGTGAGTATCGGGGTGGGTGTGATTTAAATTAAGTATTTTAATTTTTCAGACGATGACGTCCACCGCGCGATCGCGACAACACATTACACCCATATTAGTCATATTATATGGACGTATATGGTATATTAGTCAATATTCGTCCCGGTACCGCCGCATATCGATTAGTGTCAGCTCGACCCAGGTCGGGCCCAGATGAGTTTGTTGCTTGACTCTTCTCAACTAGGCTAGGTTTAGTGAGCCAGCGACAACACTACCAGTTGCTCGATTCCACTCACACCTCAGATTGGTTGAAGCCGCTCAACCAACCTTGCTGGAGCGCAAACTGTTAGAGTATTCCAATGTTTATATAGCCCGCGTCGTCGTGTCCGCTGTTACCCCAAGATTTTCCACAGCCCACTCTCGAAAAGTCGAAGTCTCGAGAAGACAAAGTCGGTTAAAAAAAATGTATAAGGCTGACTTGTTGTCAGTGAAATTGACGAATCCTGCGTTGTGGATAAGATTTGACATAAGATTGAAAGTGCCATGTATTAAGTCTGTTTGAGCAGTGGGACATTTACCTTAGACTTACTTACTTTAGGGATCGATTCGAGACACATTTTGCATTCAATTTGGTCTTTAGTTGGGTCGAAGTGCATCAAAATTGTAACATTTATTCTGCAAATAGGTCTCAAGGGCACTTTTACAAGTCAAAATCTACCTTAGACTATAGGACAAGTAACATATAATTTACCAAAGCTTGGCTACAATGGCTCAGCAGAGACACCAATCTCCTTTATTATACCTCGACATAGGAAACCAACTCCTGAATTCCATTTTCTCGGGAACTAAATCCCTTAGTACATTGTAAACCATTTACGGTGCACGCGCGGTCTTGATCCAATGACTCGATCAGTGATCGCACTAAGTGGATTACGGGGTTCGCCGGCGCACACGCTTTGTGTGGTGTCTCACGACATCAGCCTTTCGTACAGAGTATAACAGAGAAGACACACGTCATATCCAGACTATATTTTTTTCAAGCTTGATTCAAAATGTGTTCATACTTCGATCAATAAATGAATGATTACCTAGTGCTTGAGTTGGTTAACTTTTACATCATATTTATTTATTTGACACACCAACAAGATACTAAGCTAATACATTAATAACAACATAAAGTTAGATGGCACAAGTCCTGCCTGTATCTCAATAACAGGCGTGCAACATCATTAAGTTAGGATACCAGGTCAGTATAACAATAATTTAGAGTACAATCTAAGTTACCGACATCAAAAAAAAAAATTAAATTATTCGTTATTTAGATTATGAAATAAGTAAGATAATTGACCGAGTGAAACCAAGATCTCTGCTCCAGCTACGACAAAAATGCTTTCGTATTTCCGTTTGTTCTCGTCTACAGGCCGCAATTCTCAACCGATTCTCGTGAAATTTTGTGAGCACGTTGGAGAAATGTACAGATTTTTTTTGTCGAATAATTTTTGGAAATTAAAAGAATATATATTTGTTCAACGGTTTGTTGCCCTCTACAGATCGCATTTCTCAACCGCTTCTCGTGAAATTTTGTTACCAGGTTCGATATTCATAATTGATCTTTTTCATAATGTCAGATTTTGGAAATGATAAAATAACTTACTCACGAGGTCTACAGCTCACAGAGCCACTATTAATAATGTATATATATATATATATATATATATAACATTCACGTTACTATTTCAGAATAGTACGTTTCCATCTAGTGGCACCGTCGAAATAAACATCCAGGTCGAAAATCTTTTGATAACTGTTGTATCGATTCTGAAGTCTGGTCATAATAGAAAATATGCCCAAGTTGGTCTTAGCCGGTTTATATTACAATCGGGCGGGTCCTGGCACATTAAACATACCACTCACTGCAGCGGTTTACCGTGGCGGCAGCGGTGGCGGCATGTTGTACACTATGACACTTCTAACATTCATTCAGACACACGCGGCCTTGGTTATCATAGTGACAGCTGGCCGCCACCGCAGGCCGCTGCAGTACGAGTATGTGACAGGTTTTATAAAGATGCGAATGTAATAAACCTCATTAAAGTACGAGAATGTTTTAAAGAGCCAAATCTCTAAGTATATTCATCATCATCATCATCATCATTTCAGCCGAAAGACGTCCACTGCTGAACATAGGCCTCCCCCAAGGCTCGCCATTCAGACCGGTCCTTTGCCGTTCGTTTCCACCGGATTCCCGCGACCTTCACCAGGTCATCACTCCACCTTGTCGGAGGCCTACCGACAGCTCGTCTTCCGGTGCGTGGACGCCACTCAAGCAGTTTCTGGCCCCATCGACCGTCAGTCCTGCGAGCAATGTGCCCTGCCCACTGCCACTTAAGTCTCGCAATTTTGAAGGCTATGTCGGTGACCCCAGTTCTGCTACGGATAGCTTCATTCCGAATTCTATCACGCAGAGAAACCCCGAGCATATCTCTTTCATTGCTCTTTGGGTGGCTAAGTATATTGCACCGTTTGAATTACGATTTTACTATGTATATTTGTATTTTTGAGTTCCCGATATTATCCCGTTTCAAATCGTAATTCTAATGTAAATGACCATGTAAGCTTGAAATCTTATATTATTGCACCGTTTATAAGGAACGCGCAGTCTCAATCCAATGACTGGATCAGTGATCGCTGGATTACGAGGTTTGCCATCTCACAGGCCTCGTGTAACGTTTCACTTAGCACTGGCCAAACCTGCACCGCTCCTTAGAAACATAGGAAATATAATTTAACATGGCTATAATATATACTATGGATTTCTTGCGGTCCGAAATAATGTTTTAATTATATTTTCTATTTTTATTTATAAACAGACACATTTCAGTTCTACAGTAAAATACATCTGGTGCCGGGTTGGAATAGCACCTTCCTTCTCGTGGGTGTAGTAAGAGGGAACCAGGTTTGTAGTGTTGTGGGTGATGGGCTAGCAATATATCACTGCAATATCACATTTTTTCTATCTTTAAATTCTTTGCTAAATGTGGCACTGGAATTGAATTGTATGTGCTCTGCCTACCCGTGAGTTTATCTATGTAAATACATTAGATGGACTACAAGAGCAGTGGCTGTTCTAAGCTGTATCTTGCTTTTCGTCACTTGGCTTTAATTACTGTGACTGTACTGACGGTCCTTATGGTCAGGGCTTTAATCAGAGTTGCCCAGTGGTTTACAACGTAAGGTGCATTCTGTACAAGCCGCTCGATAGTAGTAGGTGTGTGGATATTATTGTATTGTGCACTGGTCTTAGGCTCAGAGTAAGGAAACCGAAATTCAGAGTGGCAGCTGAACTTATCTGCTGAAGGACCTGGCCAGTGCTACGTTTTGCGATTTAAGTCGTTAGATTAAGAGTCCCTATCAGTTAAAAAACGCTTACCTACTTGGCGATTTTCTGATTGAATTGACACGTATCTTGACATTTTCTCAGTGTTACTATCTAGAACAGGACTATTGCGACCTAACTTCATAAAGTATAAATGTATTTTTTGGATTTTTCATTAAGAAATATCGTTTCAAACATCACTCCAAATCTACCATTTTCAAGCTAAAAATTTGTGTTTTTCCGCTTAAATTCTACTACACACAATAAAAAGAAAAAGTGGCTATGTTACTATCTAAAACTTTTATAAAATGATCGTATTCTTTCATCACTTTATTGGTTTATCAATACTTTTGTCATAATTTGAAATAAAAACTTTTAAAAACTTATAAGGCCTCTTAAACAAAAAAATCAAATTAAAAGCGATTCTTTATCCTCCCAACTGCCGTCGCTAGTACACGAGAAGATGTCGTAGGGTGTCGTAAAATTGCACGTCTATATATTGCTCCCAGTTTCTGACGGGGCCTGCCTCCACCACACAGATACTCCCCTCGTTCCAGGAGTCGCTGTTGAGAATGAGCTAGCTGAGGGAAGTCAGCTTCAGCGGCACTGGTATTGATACATTTTCTTCGGCGGCTCGAGCCGTGACGTAATAGATAATACATTGTGCAACAAGGTCGGTAAGAGTAATATTTTTTACTTCTTGAATATCTATTTTGTTTCAAATGTAGCAATTCATAGCATTGTTCTCTTACGTGTCCGCCGCGTAGCGCATGCTGTTTCGATCTTAGCACTACTGGATAAAAACACCTCGGAGGTGTGCTAGAGTCTAAGAACTACAAGCCTGTTCAAATGAATCAGAACACAATCAGAATAGTGTAATATAGATGCGGGGACTGAATATTTATCACTTTTGGACTCTATTTTTTTATGTTATAGGGGGCAAACAAGCAGACAGATCGCCTGATGGTAAGCAATTACCGTCGCTCTTATATACCTGCAACAAGATAGGCACGATTGTACATGCTCATACACACACACACACACTCCACACACACGTACACAAGCACACTCACATTTGAAATTGTTACTCACACACTTACTAATTTATTCACATCTTTTGTTATAGTGTAATAGTAATTTTATTGTAAGTTCTTAGGCTAAACTAAACTTTTGTAAACCATGTTTGTATCATCAAATACTACCCCGGTGACCATAGGCGTCACTGAAAATCAGCGTCACGATGTAAAACCACGGTTTGCTTCGCGACATCAAGCTGAGTGACGACCTTTTTAACATCTATAGCTCCATATAATATCTTTTTGTTTGTATTTCTTTAAAATGCTAAATAAACTTATTTTCTTTCTTTCTTTTTTTTCAACACCAGAGGAGTCGCAAGTGCGTTGCCGGCCTTAGTTTCTGCTATAATACAATCCAAAGGGAACAAACATTCAGTTTCCTGGACTAAACCTATTTAAATAATCCGATCATCAGACAATTCTCTAAAATACGGCAAATACTATAATCCCCTTCAATGACAGCGTTAAACACGTGTAATAAATACGCTTACGTATTCCATTCGTTAATGAAATTTCAACCACACCATTAATATTCCGAATTATAATGAACGATGCGTTACTTCTCCAAGCTCTTAACACCAAAGTATCTATCATTGAAGTTTAAACTTTACATAGTTTGGATAGAGTTGGTTTGAGCTGTCTTAGTTAAATTTTATAGGAGGTGAGGGTAGTTGTATACGCTCATGCGGTAATGGCGTGAGGGATGTGTAAATGTAAATATTGTTAAATGATTAACGTAGTTATTGGAACGCTTGTATCTAATAGTGTACGAGAATTGTGAATGACACTCGATATGTACTTTAATAGTTGATATAAGTAAATAAGGAAATTAATCATTGAATATATTCATTTTATTGGAGCGCTCGTGGCCTACCGGCGCCCGCGTACCGCGTGCGGTTTGCGAGGTTAAGCAACATCGGCCCAGGTCAGTTATTGGATGGGTGACGGCTTTAAGTAGTTATTAACTGAGCGCTCCCGTGCTTTGGAAGGCACGTTAAGCCGTTGATCCTGGCTGCTGTCTATGATAGCAGTCGTTAAGCCAAGTAAGAGGCCTTCGGGCGGCTCGAGAACTTCTAACAGTCAGGTTGCCCACTCACTTGACAAGCCTAATTCCAATAAGGTCTGGTTTTCCCTCAGGTTGGAAGGTCAGATGGCAGTCGCTTCCGTAAAAATTAGTGCCTACGTCAACTCTTGGGATTGGATAGCGGACCCCGGATCCTTTAGGATGCAACTGTACCATGATAACGCTAAGCGCTGCTGTTGCATTTTGTGGCAATTGACGTGATCTCGCAATAGTCCATAGACTACGGTGTCTGTATACAATCAAGTCTATAGAAAACCAAGGGCGTTGACGATTAGTAATTGGATTCGAGGACTCGTATCTAAATAATAAGAAAGTGCAATAATAATATATCGATAAATGCTTAGAACTTTCACCTAGCTTTATCTCCAACTCCATTAAATAAAAAAAAAACATACAGGAAAATTTCAACGAGCCATTACCAACCAATAGAGTGTTCCCGTAACCACCACTGTATTCAACCCAAAACTCCAATTCTTTCTCCCATTCAGCGTCCGCGGATCGGTTGCTATCTCATTGGCAAATTTAGCGTAAACCGTCAAACAAGCCAAATAGTAACTCCCATTGCAGATAGCGCTTTCGATACTATTAGAGTCTATTGATTTATCCCTTCCTGTTGGTCCCCGGTGACCGGATTGGTCTAGTGCTTAGTGACCCTTCCTACGGAGCTTTTTTTTATTTATATTCAGAAAGGTACATAATGTTTCCATTTCAATTTCACTCGCCAAACTGACAAGACAGTTTGTTGGCGAGACCGCGCTCATTTTAACAGGTCTATTATCATGCACCTAAGTTACATAATTAAAAGTAATACTTATAATTTTATTGTAAGAACTAGAACAATAAAAAAAAACATTTTTTTTTCTTAATTACCTATGTAGACTTAGGGCAAATGTTTGTGTGATACATGAATATATTTCTGACTCTTGGATATTTTCTATGTATTTAAGTATTTACATGTATTAGATAATTATATCGTCATATAGTATCCATAACACAAGCCTTATTGAGCATACTATGATTTGGTCTATTTTAATTTATGAAATATATATACTAACGCTTTCCTCTTGGGAGTTCTCTGTTCGTAGACGCGTAGCCGATAAAATGCGTTTCCCCGTATGTAGAGAAAATTCCGTAGCACTACGAAAAGCTTGACAGCGAGAGTACTAAGGACATGCCGAAAAGCCAAAAGTACCAAAACGTCAGTCGGCGGCGATAAATGACAGTTTACTTTATTAATGTCGATAGTTTCTGGTGTAAGAAATGTTCAGACATGCCTATCCTTACAAAAAATCAATGTTAGATTCCCATTCATCGTGAAAAGTCACTGTCTATACGTCTGACTAGTTCATGTGCGATTTTTTAGGGCCAATAGAGACAGACCCCCGGCTCGCCCGAAAGGTCTGCGCCGCGGGTCTATAATCGTTGTCTGGTAGCGCGCGCGCCATCGTGCCGGCCTCGATTTTTGGTTTGACAGCCACACATACAGAACCGGATTAATTAATATTTGATTTTCAGTGTATAATATGACGACCGGTTTAGCCTAGTGGGTAGTGCACCTGTCTGTGAACCTGACGGTCCTGGGTTCGAATCCCGGTCAGGGCAAATATTTGTGTGATGAGCATGAATATTTGTTTCTGAGTCTTGGATGTTTTCTATGTATTTAAGTATTTATATCTATTAAATATGTCGTCGTCTAGTACAGGCCTTCTTGAGCTTACTGTGGGGCTAGTTCGATTTGTGTAAGATTGTCCTCTAATATTTATTTATTTATTTATTATTATTTATTTATAATCTACACTACACCCGTTTAGCACCGCATCCGCCATCAGTAATTGGAGCCACAAGATCGGTAACGACGTCTCCTAATGGACGACAAATAAGCCCGCGATCCAACTTTTATCTCATGCATTATTCATCCGCTATTAATGCTGCAGCCCCCGCTTAGCTAACGATTAAAATTAAGTTATGCTTGAAGATATTACAAGAATACGACTTTGTATGTCAGCGGCGGTAACAAAGATGGTTCAATTAAGGATCCATCTCAGTTAAGAAAACGCTATTAATCTGGGCTGATTTCTATGTAAATTAAAAATAAAATAAAGGGTGTCTATTATTTTATCGAAATATCTTACATCGATTTTCATTTCACCGAAAACTTTTCCACGAATTTCATTAGGTTTTTTTTTCTTCACATAATCATCAATTCATTGCATTTTATATAATCGAACCACTTTTCATAGTTAATCGTTTCGAATCCGTCTCTAGTCGTAGCGTAACGGTACATCGAATTTACCTTTCATACAAATATTCGTTATTCATAGTATTAATTTAACGAAACATGATTCATAGATAGTACGTTCCATATAGTATTCTTTCCAAGAACAATGTTTCATCGAACAACCAAGCAAGCATGATTTTTCAAGGCGCATAATATTTCTGGGCTTATATAAAAAAAATGGCTACGGAACCTTTAAAAGAGCATCTCGATGAAATGTACTGTCGTTGAAACGTATTATCAAGAATAGTTGACCAGTGGTGAAATGATGTTCTAGGTAATAAGAATTTTGGGAACTGAAGCCTTCGTTAAACCAAAATTATACTAAAGACCATTCTATGAACGACTACGTCGATGAACAAATAAAATACTGAATTAAAATTCGATGAATTGATTCTTGTGTAAAAGGTAATTCAAGCAAATGTTTGAGCGATCGAACGAACTTCGATGAATGATTCCTAAGTGATAATAAAATTCTGCGAATAGTGTTATAGGAAACGATAATCGATGTAACGATTTTCGGTAAAATGATGGATTCCCTAAAATAAATGATAAATATTTGTGGACAATCATACACAAGTCCCAATCTAAGCATAGCTTGTACTTATGGGTACTAGGCGACGATAAATATTAGAGGTTGTTGCGGTATGAGGCTGGTGGCGTAGGTCAAGAATCATAACGTATACAAATCGTTCTTTCAAACACGATTTGTGAATGCCTGTCAAAGCGGGATTCTACTGAAAACAAGTGGTTTTCCAGGGACTTTACTTCACGACTCCCTCGTCACATGTCCTGTAAATTATTTAAGATGTAATTGTGATTATATTTCAGTCTTTGTGGGAAATATAATAGATTCATCATCATCAGCCTGTGTCAGTCCACTGCTAGACTTGGCCTCTCCCATGGCAAGCCACTGAGCTCGGTCTTCAGCTCGTCTCCTCCAATCCCTGCCCACTGCCTTACGAATATCATCGCCCCACCTAGTTACAGGGCATCCTACACTACGTTTGCCGACACGCGGTCTCCACTCAAGAACCAGTCTGCCCCAACGGCCATTGAAAGAAAGAAAGAAAGAAAGAAAAAACGTTTATTTGGTGTACATACAGATAAAAAAAAGAATACAAATTAGAAGTGGGTATACACCAAAAAGGTTGTCGCTCAGCATGTGCCACGACTGATGTGTCGTGACGCTGATTTTCAGGAGAACCAAAATATATATATACTAGTCTTAACCTAATTAATATATAATGGGTGATGACACGACCGCTCTTAATAAGATAGCTTTGGATAGATTCGTAATTATGTGCTTCCAGTTCAGCTAAGATCTCCTCCTAGTTCCCTCTAATCCGTACCTTTACATCTGTATGCTTATATACATAGTTATTTTAATACATAGAAAACATCCACGACCAACACATATTCGTGTTCATCACACAAAAGATGCCGTGACCGGGATTCAAACTCGGGACCATCGACTCAGTAGGCAGTGTTACTACGAAGGTTTAAGGGGATTCCTCGCTTCGGTCAACTACGCCCCCTGTGAAAGAGACAAGCTTACGTCTTTCGCGCACGTCAAAATGGGATGCAACACTCTTCGGGGATCATGTTTCAGCTATTGTCAGAAACACAATCATATAGTCAAGAGTCATATATCTGAAAATTATTTTTTATTGTTACTTCGTATGGGCAGAACAGAGTTTCAAAAAATTTATATTCCTTGTTTCGTAATATTGACATTTTCTCTTAGTTACTATATAGTGCTGTTGCGGCCTGATATCATAGATATTTTTTGGAAGTTCATTAAGAAAAATATATTTCTTATTGGTTATTAGAAAAAATATATTCGTACCCTGGACAGAATACATTATTACGATTAATAGCAACATCAAATATCTAGAAAGAGCCGATGATTTTAAATTTCAATATCATTGAAAAATTATACTGTGATCTTACTGGAAAATTTCTTAATTGTATTCAGTACCTAGTCTAGATTTTTAAATTTCAGTTTGATTTCAGAGAAATTTGAATTGAAGCGATTCGTTTGTTCAATTACTCTGATTATAATCTGATAAATAAATCAAAATTACGGAATTTCTACTGATTCACTTTGTGGTTTTACTGGGTAGAGGCTTAGAATTTCTTTTTTAATGAAATAAATTGAATATAACATAAATCCTACTTTTAAATGGTCTGACGTAACTGCTGGTGACCGAAGAGCTGGCGTCTCAGCATTGCGATACAGCGAGGAAATGCCGCCAGCATCCTCGGTACAATGCCCCAAGGGCCTGTTTTAGATTTAAATTAGTTATAATATTAATTAAGTTATAGTTATTTATAAGATGGCCCCCGAAGCAGAGGCAGACCGAAAAGGAGATGGCGGGACGACCTTGATACATTTTGTACGGATTGGCGGGAACTGGCACACGACCGAGACGAGTGGCGAAAAAGAGGGGAGGCCTTTGCCCAGCAGTGGGACACTAATATAGGCTATAAAAAAAATAGTTATTTAACTATTATTACCGCCTGTAAATCAGTAAATGTTAATTGTCTATGCTCATTATGAACTCATATTTAATGGGCTTAAGGAATTAAATATGTTCAGCTTCGACAAAAATGCTTTCGTATGTCCAGATTCCAGATTTCTGGATTTCCGTTTGTTCTCGTCTACAGGTCGCAATTCTCAGCCGATTCTCGTGGAATTTCGTGAGCAGGTTCGATAGTTATATAGAATATTTTTATAGAGACGGTTTTTGGAAATTTGCAAAAACATTTTTTTTTTCAATGATTTTGTAAGTTTCTGCGGGCGAATTTCGGTTTGTTCTCGTCTACAGGTCGCATTTCTCAAACGATTCTCGTGAAATTTTGTTAGCAGGTTTGATATTCATAAATGATCTTTTATATAATGTCAGATTGTGGAAATGATAAAAAAAACTCACTCACGAGGTCTACAGCTCACAGAGCCATCAGTATTATCAATAAATGAGTATGAGTTTGAGTATTATACAATATTATTGTATCATGATTTACCTTCATGTTTCTAAATAGGTACTTACATATTTCTTCGTTAAATATAAAACAAAATTACATCCTATCTCTGTTCCGTAACAACGCGTGGAAATTGCCGACAATGCGCACTTAATATTCCAGGCAGTAAAATACAATATAACATGAACCAAGCAAATAAGTCACGGAAACGTTTTCATGAACGCTTTGCTATAACGTTTCATTGCTATAGCTATTACGGAGAGTCATGTGGCGATGAACACTTCAATCTGCTCTCGCGGCCCATTACGGGTTGCGTCACATAGCGAAATAGGTTTAACTTGACTTTATGCCACAGAGTAAGACAGATTTTGTACAGACGCTAGAATTAGCTGCCGAAACAAAGGTCGCAGAAATATAAAACGTCCTTATTACACAAATAGAGTTGTGTCAGATATTTATCATCATCATCATAATCATCATTTCAGCCGAAAGACGTCCACTGCTGAACATAGGACTCCCCCAAGGCTCGCCATTTAGACCGGTCCTGTGCCGTTCGTTTCCACCGGATTCCCGCGACCTTCACCAGGTCATCACTCCACCTTGTCGGAGGCCTACCGACAGCTCGTCTTCCGGTGCGTGGACGCCACTCAAGCAGTTTCTGACCCCATCAACCGTCAGTCCTGCGAGCAATGTGCCCTGCCCACTGCCACTTAAGTCTCGCAATTTTGAAGGCTATGTCAGTGACCCCAGTTCTGCTACGGATAGCTTCATTCCTAATTCTATCACGCAGAGAAACCCCGAGCATAGCTCTTTCCATTGCTCTTTGGGTGACCTTGAGCTTTCTTAATTATGAGGCCCATCGTTAGCGCCCATGTCTCACGCAGATATTTATGCGCCCTTTTAAGTGGTATAGTAGAATCCGCTTATAACGACTCCTAACTACTAACATTTGACCGCTTTTAACGACTTCGAAATCACTACACATTAGATTTCATACCAAACATTTTCAAAGTAAATCAGTCCGTTTTGTGCGACGTCCTGTTAGTGCGACTTAATATCGCCGGTCCCTTGACTGTCGCTTTATCCGGATTCCACTGTATATTATGGTGCTGGTGACTGTACAATGAAAAATACAAACACAATGTTGTTTAGTAGTTTTTGATTTGTAAAAGTACCTTTGCGGCCTACTTGCAGAATAAAGTTAATTTATTTCATTTTATTTCATTTATTTAGACAAGTGTTTTTATGTTAAATTTTGGTTCAGGTGGTAGTGACCCTGCCGACGAAACTGAAGGTCTCGGGTTCGAATCCTAGTCAGGGCATTTATTTGTGTGATGAACACGAATATTTGTTCCTGGGTCTTGGATGTTTCTAGAAATTATTTATGTACCTCTCATCATGCGTGTGGAGTAAAAAGACATATACTAATGTGTTTATCGACTAAAATCGATTACTTTTATTAAAAAACATGTACCACTTCAATACTGATAAGAAAGTACAATTTGAGCTGAGCTATTACGGAGTCATGGGTGACAATGAACAATTTAATATGCTTCCGCGGCCCATTAGGGACCCCATCACATTCTCGTACAATGGAATAGGTATAACATGACTTTACATAGGTAGGATAGATTTCGAACAGTAAAATACGTTGTTTTAAGCAGGGATCGTTACCGGTATTCTTACTACCGGTTTTCAAAATCAAAATCAAAATCAAAACATTTATTCTGCAAATAGGCCTCAAGGGCACTTTTACAAGTCAAAATCTAAAGTATCATTAATTAAATGTAGTGTTACATGTCAAAAATAAGACTAAAAAACTAATAACAATCGAGATTTGTTAGAGATGTATAAGGTCTCTAAGCGTCAAGATAAAAGGTAATAAAGTAGGTACACTAATAATAAAATATTTTGAGCTATATCTATAACATGTCAACATGATTCTCGTGAAATCATATTTCAATAAGGCATAACCGGTTATAATTGTATTTCGCTATTTATATCGCTAAATCTCTGATTAGCGGTATAATCAAAACCGGTATTCAAATATAGTAGCGGTTTCGCCAATTGTCAATATACTCGATTATTTGTTTCTGCAAACTGGCGTATTGTAAAAAAGTAGGTATTTACACTTATTTGTTGCGTGTTAGTAGTAATGTTTATTGACATCTTATCTTTCAAGTGCAATGAATATCGGTATTGAATACAGGTATTTAATATTGTAAATAATCTATACATAGGGGTATAGAGAAAAGCGGGATGACGACAATACCTCTAATTAGAATATAGGTATTATTTTATTAGCGGTAATAGTTTGTCAATACAGGAGTGGCCTATAATGTACGACCATGATAATGCCCAGCCACAAGAATGTCCGGCCCAGTAATCAGCGTCCAATGTACATGGATTACTGTGCTGGACATTACTCGGCCGTGCATTAATATGTCTGAGCAATCTTGGTCCAGGGCAGTAATCGGAATCCATGTTTATTCGGGCTGATAATGCTCGGCCCAGTAATCCGCGTACAAAAAAGTGGACGCGGATTCTCGGCCGGACATTATTTGGTCGGGCATTATAGGTCTGAGCAATCTTGGTCCGGGGCGAGAATTGGAAGCCACTTTTTTTCGGGCCGATAATGCCCGACCCTGTAATTCGCGTCCAATTTAGTAGTGACGTTTTGACGTTTGCCTAAAGAAAATCGGTTTTTCTTTGGTTTTCCTAGTTTGCATCTGCCAGTGAAGCCAATTACACACCTTGCAATTTTTCAACAATTTGCTAACGTTAGAATGACTGGGTGCAATGCTATCTCATTCTAACTGTAGCAACATGTTGTGGGAAATTGCTAGGTGTTTAATAGGCTTTACTAGAAGTCATTTGCCCCATTCCTAGAATTTCACTCTATGTGTCAAATATTTGTAATCTGTGGTTTACAGCGGAAAGTGGTCGCCGATTCCTGGGCTGGACATTACTGGGACGGGCATTATAGGTCTGAGCAATCTTGGTCCGGGGCATTAATCCGAAGCCACTTTTGTTCGGACCAATAATGCTCGGCCCGAGAATCCGCATCCAAAAAGGTGGACGCGGATCCTCGGGCCGGGCATTATTTGGTCGTGCATTCGTGTCTCCCAATACAGGTATTAAATAAAACCGGTTCTACAATCCCTGGTTCTAAGGTTTCATATAATAAAGTCATTTCAGCATGTTTATTTACTGAACCATTTGTTTATGGGGTAAATAATTTATATGGTATAGCGTTTCATCCCTATAGCTATTACGGAGTCATGGGTGACAATGAACACTTTAATCTGCTTCCGCGGCCCATTAGGGGCTCCATCACATACTCGTACAATGGAATACACCACAGGGTAGGATAGATTTCGAACAGTAAAATACGTTGTTTTAAGGCGAATGCGGTCGTTTATCTCGCTCGCTCGATATGCTGTAATATTAACTTGCGAAAATTGGCATATTTTTTGTCAAGTCGAATAAATACGTATATATTTATCGTATGGCAATTTTTTCTAACCGTGAGATATTCGAGTAGATAGTACGGTTGCCAGTTTTGTTGCACTTTTAGCACCACGCAGGGGTCTTGTGTTGGGTAGCGGTGGGTACTTCCTAAGGACGTGGTGCAACTTCGACCCCCCATTTTATTTGAAATCATCTTTATTTTTTTCCAGCCTAAGAAAAATGTAACGATTTATATATTGAACTTTCTTATCAGTATTAAAGTGGTACTTGTTTATTGATAAAAGTAATAATTGATTTTACGTCGATAAACGGCCTCTGTATATATTTTTTTTACTTCACACGCACAATAAGAGGTATAAATAATCATTTATAGAAACAGTAGGATTATGATCATTTTTTTATTTGTTCCTAAGTTTTGGATGTTATCTATGAATTTAAGTATTTTTTTATCTATATAAGTAAGTATATCGTCAATTAGTACCCATGGTACAAGCTTTGCTTAGTTTTGGACTAGGTTTATTTGTGTAAGATTGTCCACAAATATTTATTTATTTAGAACATCGATTTAAAATTAGAATCTCTATCTTTGCCATTTCGGGGCAACGTCCTTAACCGCTTAGATACCTGGACGCACATATACACGCCTCATACAGAGAAATATCAAGTCAATAAAGTAAAAGTATCATTCCTTGACTCCTTAATGCCTAATAAGTATTTGACACCCTAACGCTCACTATTCTCATTGGCCTTTAACATCTATAAATATTATTTAAGCATCCCATGATTGGCGGCACTTGCGTACATGGCTTGTAAGGCCAATACGAGAGGGACAGCTTGTAGTGTACTGCATACACCCACTCACACACTCACACCATCCATAGTATATAAACTCATGTAACAACATATATAGGGAGAACATATCTTAATCTCAATACGAACAATTGTATCACTATGCCTATCCCTACATGGCGATCCTGCCAGTACGGCCTTGAGCTGCACTGGCGGCACAGTACTCCAGCCAGAAAGAAGCTTGAGTGACCTTAATTCTATGGAGAACATTTTTGTTTGAGTGAAGCTTAGGTTACAACCTTAATGAAACACAGCGAACATTTTTGTTCTAGTGATAAAACTAATTTGAACCTATGCGGAAATATGTGTGTGTATTTTATGTACGTGACAGTGCTAAAAATAACATCTAAACACATGACTGATATCACGACACGCACATACGCCCACACATACGATCACCGCACATATTGGCAAGTAAATGTCACATCTGGCGATGTAGGAAGCGTAACAGCGTGCTGGGGTCTCGTTTGAGGCACTTTAGTTACGGTCCTCTTCGGGGACCAACTTTCTGAAGCTTGGCAAGAAAAAAAAAGAAATCGAAGGTATAGAACCAAGCGTTATCGTGTTGTAAATCACACCTTCACTGAATGCCTTCCTTGACTATTATCATGAATTAAGATATGTACAGATATATTTGAAATTTTAACAGTGTTTCCTGTACATACGTAGGTACTCTGTAGAGTTGTACATCTGAACAAAATGTTTTTGCAGACTGCGAAGGCTGTGGCACCCATTGTTCCGTTTAATAGGTCGTCTGCGGCGAACGGTAACCGTTCCTTTAATAGGACCGAGCTAAAGGTCGGTGTCACGCGGCTACCAAAATCAAGATGGGTGGAAAAATTATGTGTTGCATTGTAGTTTGGTTACTTTGACCCAGTGGAGGGTAATTTATTACATTACATACGATATGGTGTAGTTCAGAATAAATCTCGGACAAGGTTACCTTTTAGGGCTAAAGTAACCCAACTATAACACTTTCACTGCCAAGCTTGTTGCAGTGCTACGCAATTTCCTGTACATACGGGGAAACGCACGGTGTCGGCTACGACACAACGGCGATATTGTGCTTTCGAAATTGCCGCCACACGCCGCTCAGTCAGTCTCGACCAGGTTCGCGACCTTTACGTATGTGGAACGAAAAATGATTGGATGATGCTCGAACTACAAATTACAAGAATGAAGGGATTATCAAAAAATCAAACATTTATTCTGCAAATAGGCCACAAGGGCACTTTCACATATCAAAATATTAATTTACAATTTAAGAAAGTCTGACTATAATAAGTAACACATTTTTCATGTCAAAATATTAATTATAATTCAAGAAGGAAAAATAATTTCGAGTTTACAATTATAAAAAAAATAATGTCATACAGTGAAGATAAACTTGCAAAGTTATCTATTACAAATATTACAACATCAGTAAAGTTAGAGATATATAAGGTCTCAAGATTAAACAAAGAGTATAATGAAATTAATATAATATCCCAGAGATGTACATGATCTCTGAGCGTCAAAATTTAAATTAATTTAATATTGTTAGAGATGTATATGGTCTTTAAGTCACTGATAAAAACGAATCCACAACAGGATGATGTCTCTCATCAATCCCCTATAAAAAGACACTAATATTAACATAGTAACGTATTACATATAACAGTTACGTTAAGTTGCGCCGGCGTCGATCCAGTGCCGAGCGGTTACGTGTGCAACCTTTAAGGTTTATATTGCTATGATATTTAGGATTTTTTGACATAGTTACCAACACGTTTTTAACAGTTTGTTCGGTTATTTTGTTTCTTTTTCAGTCTACAGTAATTTTTGTGTAGTGTAGTAATTCTACGTTACTTCTTCACACTGGAAGATCAGACTTAAGTATTTTCGTCAAATCTCTGAATGTGTCTTGTCTTAAACGTGAGCTACAACTGGGTATTTGCGCGAACATGATCGAACGTCGCGCCATGTCGGTACCTCATGTCCCGATGCTGCGTAAATCTTGTGGGGCGGGCCATGAAACAAGAGGAATTTAGAGAGGCAGAGTGCAGCGGAACGTCATCTTGTCATCATTCACAAAGCAATTTTCATCCTCATTTCTATTGCGAACAGCAAAGGAATGGAACTTGACCCCGTCTTCTGTATTTCTGGTTAAATATAATACATACTTCTTCAAGGCAAGAGTGAACAGGCTATCACTGAACCAGGGAGCTAAATCTTAGGCCTTGCCATCGCTTTCCATCAGTGCCTTTACCATGAGTTTGCATGACCGTACTCGCTAGCGACTGCGTAAAAAATTGTATGGGCAAAAGTACAGCGCCTCTGGCGGTTACGCAGTAGAACTAAGAATCGGCATACTAAACCATTTACGCAGTCGCTAGCGAGTACGGTCATGCAAACTCATGGTAAAGGCACAGGCGAGATTAAGGCCTATCGCTGTTCAGTCTTCATAAAAATCATTATCCTGTTCTACTGAACATCGTATCGGAATTTAAAATTTACAGTTTATCGGACATTCTAGAACGCTGGTTGCCGCGGCAACCTATTGCACTGTTGGTGTCTAGAGCTAAGCTGCGACCGTGTGAAGAGACTCAAATTCCATCAAAGTTTCGGTATGGGTTATGATTTCGGCCGAATCTGATTTCGGTTTCGTCTGAATATTTTAGTTCCAACATGAAATTTACAATTTATCTTACTTCTAGATCGCTGGTTGCGGGGCCCCGAGCTGCACTAGTAGTAAACTATTAGCTGGTGTCTAGAGCTAAGCTGCGAACGTGTGAATGGACTCCATCCCGTCAAAGTTTACATTTGGCCGTGAACTTTATTCTTGAAAGTTTTGTGAGAGTTAACAGTAACTTTGTTTTTTTTTTTAAATACGAGTATATCTTCAAAAAGGTACATAAAGTTTCCAATTTCAATTTTACTCGCCAAACTGACAAGACAGTTTGTTGGCGAGACCGCGCTCATTATAACAAGTCTATTATCATCACGTAAGTAACATAATTAAGTAATACTTGTTGTGTGAACATTTTATGAAGAATTATATATTTATCTTGCTTTCTAGATCGCTGGTTGCGGGGCCCCGAGCTGCACTAGTAGTAAACAGCGCACAATCCGCACGGCGCCGTGCCGTGGCAACCTAATTCACTATTAGCTCGTGTCTGGAGCAACGAGTAAGCTTTGGCGGTGTTAAGGGTCTCCTACGTAAAATAATGGAGGATTTAGAAAATCTGTACGTTGACTAAAGATTAGAGACGACGTTATAATATATATTTTTACAGCTTACAGTCGCGTTTGGAAATATGTGTACGGGCAAAGTGATCAAGGGAACACGGCTTAATTGTAAAGGGCAGTTGTTCATATATTTCACACACATTCAGAGATCAAGTTTTCCTTTATAAAATCATAAGAAATGAAATTGATTCCCCATACTTAACAAGTAAAATTAGCTACAAGATTCCTCGATTGAACACACGCAACTACAAGCTTTTTCACGTTCCCTTCACCAGAAAGAAATATAAAACTAACTCATTCTTTATTAGAACTTGTACTTCCTACAACAATAATTTCACACATGTTGATATATTTCACCTCCCGTTAGTTAAGTTTAAGCGTGAAATATCTAACGCCTTAAATGGATGATATTTACACTGCGCTCATATATATATATTTCCCAGCTCAAATCCTAGATTATCCTATAATCTGTTCTGCCTATATGTAGTATTAAGTTGTGGCAACTTTGTTGGTTTATGATTTAAGTAACTGATATATACTATAAGAAATATTGTACTGTTTGTGCCCAAATAAACATTAAAACATTTTTGAATCTTGCGAACTAAGTACGTTATATATTAAAAATTAAAAATATGTATTACATTTTGAACAGAAATATTTGAAACGCATTATCTTGTTACCCTCCGTGGAATTACCCGAGGGTGCCATCACGACATCAGCACTGGCAGTTATACCCATATTATGCTCCTATAGACCCGTTTTGTGACAAATACACCACGTCACGACACTCTTTATATATTTAATTGTGCTATTTTAAGGTAAACGTGCCTGTGCTCGACACTTATCTTATCTTATCTTATTTAGATGAGGGCCCTAGCGGATGCACTTCGACCCAGTGGGATCTTTTGTTGTTTTGTTTTATTGTTGCTCGACACTGACCCAATACATGTCAATTTCAATCTTAGGTATGTTATGATGATATGATATAATGTGATTTATTTATCTCACAATATACAAATATTACTTAAAATTAAACATAGTCAATTTTTAAGGAACTGAAATTGTGAGTCAGTTATATAACATTTTCAATATGCATTAAAATTATCAATATTTAACAAGTTACAAAATAAATATTCAAGATTAAGATGTCAATACGTTAAAATGACTGAAGTATTTTAGGTGTCATCTATCGGGCACTAAGGTGTTAACCACTGGGACGTTTACCTTTTTGTAAGTTGTTTTATCTGGAATACAAAACTGAATTGAGTTTACAAAACTGCTTTCCAACCGGTATTTAATTGATTCTAGCAATCCTCTCAACCAAAGTTGGTATCATTGTATGCAGAAACTCTGAACCAGTCGTAAACTTAGACGATGCCAAGATTACATTCAAACTTGTTAGCGCGTTTAGTTTCTATGAAAGAAATAAGTAAGTAATAAGACTTTCGCAATAAACTTATCTAGAACTAGCTAAAGTTCTTATACCGGTAAACCATTGGTACCGGTATACCGTTATTGTGTAACCGTAAATTTGAGGGACTGAATAACTTAGTGTGTATGGTGGTTTTTCAAAGATAATTCTTTATTACGAAAACCGATTTCAAATTCTTTTTCTTTATTTGAAAGAAGGTACTTTCAGCGTAATCTCCCAGGAATTTATAAAACAAAAATACATGTCAAGGTGATTAAATTAAAAACTTAGTACAGAAAAGTTTTTTTAACTATAAAAAAAGAAAAAAAAAGATAGAGCTATAGTTATATTGCTCCTGTAAAATAGACATTGATATCAATGTTATGTAATCATTTCATATTTTTTCCTTGGTAAACTTCGGAGATAAGGGGGCAAAGTACTTTTTTAGATTTTCCCTCATAAAACAAAAATGACTGAACGTAAAAAAAAATGTTTCAGAATGTGCAACCCAAGCCCTTTCATATAACACCCCACTCGATATATTCACTAGACTCTCAAATTTTGAACCACCTCTGTAATTTTTCAAAGAAAATGAAAAAAAAAATTAAAAAGTCATGTTCTATATATCTAGGTTAGCCTTCTTTATAACTATTCCAAATTTCAACTCGATAGCATAAGTAATTCCTGAGATATTTAGCGATGTGACAGACAGACAGACAGACAAAGTGAAACCATAAGGGTTCCATTTTTACCATTTTGGTACGGAACCCTAAATATGAAGTATTATGCTGTTTGTTTATTCACGACTTCAATAATGCATGAAGAGGAAATCTCTTGTTTAAGAAAGCATCAATAGTGCAGAACGTATTAAAGCATTCCAGAATGTTCAAAAACATATTCGTTACATTGATAACGTTAACATGGAAAGAACGGGCGGGGCCGTATCTGTATGCGGCATTTTATTCTACCGAGATCTTACTGATGTCATTCAGATTAATTTACTTGTCAGATTAGTGAATGCATTAAAGCGCGATAGCAATAAATTGCATTTCGCTAGAATCAAGGAATTTTTAATGCTGGAATGGAAAATGTCAAAATTACTGCAATTACTCTAAAGACCGAATAAATACCATTAAAACTTCAGCCTTTTGCAGTTCTGGGACTGCCTTGTATGAGAAGTCCCGAAAGTTCAACAATTTCGGGACTGCAAACCCTAAAAAGGTAATAAAGTACCTATGACTTTGGCTCGTACACGTGCCACGCTCACAATTAAAACATTCTTCAACTTCGGAGCGCTCGTGGCCCAGCGGCGCTCTCGTACAGCGTGCGATATGCAACGTTAAGTCCGACCCAGGTCGGGCCTAGCTGAGTTTCTTGCTGGATTCTTCTCCGCTAAGCTAGGTTTAATGAACCAGCGACAAAACTCCTAGTAGCTCGACCCCACTCACACCTCAGATTCGATTGAAACCGCTCAACCAATCTCACTAGAGCGCAAACTCTTAGAGTATTCCAGTCTTCCAAACCAC
Source organism: Epiblema foenella (assembly GCA_963556455.1). NCBI lineage: Eukaryota > Metazoa > Arthropoda > Insecta > Lepidoptera > Tortricidae > Epiblema > Epiblema foenella. Next base: position 20,877,500 of record OY747103.1, on the reverse strand, counting down.
ACGCATAGTCGTACCGGAGGTTTTCCTCTGGATTTTCCCCAGGCTACTCTCCAACCGCGCACTCCTATCGCTTTATTGAGCCCGGCCTATAAAGCCACAGTCAGGTTCAAAAAAAAAACACAGTTTGTCAACTATTGGCACGTTTACCTTATTATTGATTGCATTTTTATTACTTACTTGACAAATATATTACGATCGTGGTAATTCCTGATCCTATCCGCCAGAGCGTCTAGAGAGGTCGCACTGACCTCCCGGAGACCGTAATACTGACCGTAGTATTCCAGTGTTCCAAAGCACACGCGTGGTCGTGTCGGAGGTTTTACCCTGATTTTTTCCCAGGCTACTCTCCAATCGCGCACTCCTATAGCTTTATTGGGCCCGGCTTATAAAGCCACAGTCAGGGTCGTATAAAAAATAAAAAGTGAGGTTAAGTAACCCCTGCGCTCGTCAGATCTTTGATGGGTGACCGATTTGAGTGATTACTAAGTGAGCGCTCCCGTAACTGAGGCACGTTAAGCCGTTGTTTCCGGCTGCTATCTATGATAGCAGTCGTTGAGCTAAGCTAGCATCCGGGCGGCTTGAGAGCTGCTAGTCAAGTTGCCCACTCACTTGACAAGGGGAGTCGAAGTTGCACCACGTCCGTAGGGAGTATCCCCCGTTACCCTACAAGGGACCCCTGGGTGGTGCTAAACGGTGAACTAAAAACTGGCTAAAACAATTCGGCGTTCTTGGGGCTGGAATGAAATGTTATGAATATGTTGTTAATGTTATGTTGTATGTAACTTGCTAATATATTTATATGAATAAGAAAATTTGTAAGGTTGTAACTTTGAGACGTAAAAAGGTTTCAGTACATTTTGAGTGAGTCACTCAAAGTTATGTAGTTTATAACCTAACCTGCAGAATATATGTACCAAGGGGAAGGAATAGTCAGTAGACGTTCACGCGGACGAAGTCGCGGGCCAAAGCTAGTAAATATATAAATCCAAACATTTTTATAATTCAGCATTCGACACCCGCACAAGTAATCTAACACAGAAATATTTTAATATAATAAAAAAGCATTTTAATTCTGTAGTATTATGGTACTGTTATTTTATATACATCGTATATTGTTTTGAAAAAATGACACCTAGCCGAGTTTCTTACGCCGGTTCTTCTCGAGGCAGAGGTTTATTTTATGAACCGGTGGTAGTTTTTTGACATTTTTAAGTGCATGTAATATGCCTAAATTCAAGAATAAATGATTTCATTTCATTTCACACCTGCCTCAGGCCTACTTTCCGTTGTTGTGTTAACAAAAGTCGCCGATAGATGGCGCTGTACCCATGGCGTTCAATTTCTACACCATGTTATTGAGATTTTCCTGATTTAATAGGGTTGGAACCGGTACACATCAGTATACGGAACCCTCGGTGCGCGAGTCCGATTCCCACTTGACCGATTTTTTTTTATCTATCGCAGTGCATGAAACGTACTTACAAAGTTTATAGACCATTTTAAAACCGGGCTTACTCAAAATTCTAGTTAAAAAGCTATAACAAAGGCATTAACTAGTTAAATACTTCGCCCACAGGCAGTTAAACTATGATGTTTGTTAGACGCACGATTGCGGTACGGTGGGCCGCGGTGGCAGACGGTGCTAATTCAACTTTACCAGAATTCGCCATTAATTGCGGTCGAGTGTACAATGGCGACTATTTGTAACACGGCACGGTTGTTCGGAATTAATTCATGTGTGATTTTTGGTACGTTTAGCTCTGTCGTTCAAAACTTGGTAGAAACTTAGACCGAGAATATCGCAGGGCGAATTTAATTTATTTTAATTACAGGTAGATAAATTGAAAGTGCAAAACTAGATTAGTCCTTGATATTGACCTAATACTTGTCAATTTTAATCTTAACTGAATTAATTTTAATACTTCCTCACACTGCTTGAGAAAAGCATTGGCTGCAGGACGAGTTTAGGCTAAACGGCCGAGTCGTAGACGAGGCTGGATAAAACGAGTCCTGCAATCCCTTACTTCACGGCCTCTGCAGTAGTGTATTAAGTGTAAGTAGGTAATTACTGTCATATAAAATTTTCATTGCATTTTAAGGAAGCTACAATCGATTTTCAGATAATTGTAGTACTGTTGTAGTAGTTGTTAGCTAATGGTAAATAATAACTAATGAAATTCAATAATACGGTACGGTAGATAGATTTTACTGTCAATTTTTAAGTATAAATGTATGAGTTGACAATTAAATAAATAAATAAATATTAGAGGACAATCTTACACAAATCGAACTAGCCCCACAGTAAGCTCAAGAAGGCTTGTGTTATGGGTACTAGACGACGATATATTTAATAGGTACAAATACTTAAATACATAGAAAACATCCAAGACTCAGAAACAAATATTCATGCTCATCACACAAATATTTGCCCTGACCGGGATTCGAACCCAGGACCGTCAGCTTCACAGGCACTACCCACTAGGCTAAACCGGTCGTCAAACCAAAATCAAATCAAATTAAAATGATTTTTTTTTAAAGGGTTATAAATCGTTACCCGCATTACTGACAATTGAACTGCCTTTGAATTGCATTTGAAAGCTTCAGGTAAATCCATTTATTCATACGGCTATGCGTGACCTGGCCCACTACCATTTCTAAAGAAGTTAATTAACAAAATAAACATCATTATATCTGTTATCTTCAAACAATTTCTAACATCAATCAAAACCGTAAATATGTATCCCCGCCTTTGTACTCGAAAATTCATATAATATGCGTTGTACAATCTAAGGTACATCTCTTATTACACATATGACAGCTCCCCATATCACACAACATTAATATTTAAGCGTCCATACTGTAATGTCAAAACTGGAGCCGCGGGCGCGACCTAAATCTTCCTTTATTAATGAGGTAAGTTTTAATTGTTTCGAACCTTTTGTTGTGTCAACGGCTCAACGCGTTTTTGGGTTGAAACTGGTTTTTGCGTATCATTACCCGTATTGAGACAAAAGAGTTGTGTGGATGCGTGGAATAATGAGAGGAGATTTTGCAGATTAACATAAATCAAAGTCAAAATCAAATGTTTATTCCGTAAGCCTCAAAGGCTCTTGCAAGTCCTACAGTAAGACCAATTTATATACTATGGCATTTTGTGACATGGCAACAGTGATAATGAATAAAACAATAACATTTTTAGCAGTGAATATAATTTAGGGTCGTTGTCAGATATATTTTCGCGTCTTTTCGGTGGACATACCTAAAGTTGAGGGCCACAAAGCTTAATTTTGGATTTATCAATGATATGGGGTAGTTCTATCTCTTACCTTGTTCACCAAAGGTTGTTTTGTTACAGTTAAATTACTAATTGGATCATTGACAGATTTAGGTTCGCGTCTATTCGGTGGACATATCAAAAGTTAAGGGCCACAAAGCTTAATTTCGGATTCAAAAAAATCAAAATCAAAATCAAAACATTTATTCTGCAAATAGGCCTCAAGGGCACTTTTACAAGTCAAAATCTATCTAGGTACATCAAATAAAAATAATACAATAATCAAAGTATCATTAATTAAATGTAGTGTTACATGTCAAAAATAAGAATAAGAAACTAATAACAATCGAGATACAAGATAACAATTGATTTAGTAACCCGCATAAACGGTGCTTCCGTAACTATAAATTCATGTAATAAAACATAACTTATATGTACATAAGCCGTTAAATATTAAACACCGGGTGGACAATTTTTGTTTTTACAACTGACAATGGCCCCAAACAGCATTCATGCGAAAAAGTATATTAAGAATTGCTCCAAAAATTTATAATAAAATCCCAAACTGCATAAAAACACTTAAGCTTGACAAGAAGGAACTGCACTGAAAAAAACACTGCAACACAGGAACTGCATTGGAAGGATGCACTGTGTTGAGAGCGAGGGACATAAATGTTTTCCTTCTGCTTTCAACACAGTGCATCCTCAAATCTTATAAAGAGTCGGCAACGCGCACGTGACTCCTTTGGAGTTGTGGGCGTCTATAGGCTACGGTGGCCGCTTAACATCTGTATAAAAAAAAAACTGAACTCATATTTAATAAAGAAATGTTATTTTCCTATCAATAACTTTTTTATGACAATGTAATAAAATAATTAGAATTTGGTACTAATCGAATGCTACAGGATTAACTAATTAATTGTTTATTATTGATTTTATAAATTGACGATTTAATGTAATGTAATGATTTGTCCAAATACGAACTCTTATCGCTTTCATGGGTCCGTCCTATAAAGCCACAGTCAGGTTCCATAAAAAGAGTATTAAGAATTCGTTGTATTGTATGCACTAAATTCAATGTCAGTTACATTGAATTTAGTGCGTACAATATTTATTAAGTACAGTTATTCAATATAACATACATATTGATATTCTCTATTCGCATCCCGCTCCACACAGGAAGGAAGCTCCTAAATGTAGGTGCTCAGTAAAGAATACGTACCGACTTGGCTGACATCAATTGTCACTGACAGCTGACAGTTACTGAGATATCATACTGGCCTGTTGTTCACAAACTGACTAGTCCTCACCTGTCACCTCACCCCTCACCCGTTTTTAAATAAATAAAATAAATAAATAAATATTAGAGGACAATCTTACACAAATCGAACTAGCCCCACAGTAAGCTCAAGAAGGCTTGTGTTATGGGTACTAGACGACGATATATTTAATAGATATAAATACTTAAATACATAGAAAACATCCAAAACTCAGAAACAAATATTCATGCTCATCACACAAATATTTTCCCTGACCGGGAAATGAAATTTGACACTTTTTGACAGTTTCCACATAAAAATAATATTCGTAATAGAGAACTTTGCAAGTTTATTTTCAATGTCGGTATGACATTAATTTTGTTATATGTGTAATCTCGAAATTTTTCTTTCTTGAGCTGTAAATTATTTTTCTGACGTGAAAAATGTATTCTTATAGTCAGACTTTCTTAAATTGTAAATTAATATTTTGACATGTAAAAGTGCCCTTGAGGCCTGGCTTATTGGCAGAATAAATGTTTGATTTTGATTTTGACAGTTTTCACATAAAAACGGGTGAGCTATGAGGTGACTGATTAAGAAAGGTGCTTAGGAAATCGCATAGCTGACTACACATCGTGGGCGTTAATAATCCGAAAGATTCAAACAACGTATTATTGACGACAGTAAATAATGCTATATCAACATGGGTTCAATTATGTGTCTTAATTACTATTATCAGTACAAATTAAATAATATTAATTAACCGCTTCTTTGTAAACAAACCTTTTCTTCAGAGAGTGAGCGAGTTTAATTAATCTCAAGTTGAAAAAGAGAGAGCGAGCATTGTTATTTTAGTGACATTAATTTCAAACTATCAGCCAGTTATCAGTGAAGGTAAATATGACGAAAAATTTTCGGTAGTGAAACTTTTTCATAGGATAGGTACCAAACTGGCTAACCATGCAGTTAGTGCGTCTGCGTGTAAAAGTAGCAGGTTGCTACGTCACGCCTTTAGGGTGTGTTAGAATTGAGATTTTATAACATGTGATTTGTTTTAAATAATTAATATCTCTTAAATTATCGATTTTTGAACTATATGTTACGTAACTTTATTTACTCTAATTAGGCTCTAAAAACGTTAATTTAAATCTTTCGGGTTATTAACGCCCACGGTGTATATGCATCGCCAAATGAAATAGCAAAAGTATTAATTCAAAGCCCAAGGACCTGGTCTTCTGTGTTGTGAAAATAAAGTGATATGTCAATTATACGAAAAGATATATTGAAAAGATATATCTTTTCGTATAGATTATATATTGAAAAGGCCATTCTTAGAATTAGAATTCAGTCACATTATCCTCTCTCAATGTCCTATCAACAAACCTCTTAATAAGATTAATCTAATCGATTAGACCGGTCCAGCCCTTTCAATTTGCGAATAAAGATTTAAGATTATTGTTAGGGTTCCAAACCGTAGGACGAGCTGAGATAATTATTGCCTATAGACATTCCTGGATTGATCTAGATTATAAGTCCTTTAAGGGTTTCATAAATGACAAAAATTGGGCCTTGAATTGGGAATTTAAACCAGTGTTTTATTTTTTTAATTATTGTTCTGCCTCAGGAAAATCTTATAAAAAAAATGTTACAAAAGTACCGACTGCACCAAAAAGAACACATTATTGTATGAAACTTTGTACTAAAACAGCTATATTTCGCTATAACTCGCATAAGTTTACAAAATATGTCACGTTCATTATCCTCCATTGGATTGGTTCCAAGTTCTCACATCAGCGGAATGGGGCTTAAAACGACTGAAAAACACTTCCCGATCGCACGTGTACACATCTCACCCAATTGCAACAAAAATAAGCGACCTTGCGTTTTAAGCCTTAGGATACGCTTTTGAGCAGGGCGACACCTCAAATACGACACGTGGAAAGCTACATATAATGGCGTTGCTTTCATTAAGTGCTGCTATGTCAAAATAAACGTATTATTTCGTATAAAGATGCTATCATTCGCGGGATCTTCGCGAATAACGCAGAGATACGCACATTACAAAATATGGTTACACAGGGTACGCTACTGTGACCAACGCGAAATAAGAAAATAGCACTTCGCGGCTTTTGCTGCAAGGTGTAAGTATAAAGTACAGTTTTCTCTTTGCAGTTCTTGTCTAGTAATAAAGCCAGTGTAGCCGAGAAGTAAGGTATGCCACTTTAAATCTGGAGTACTATAGATGAGGGACTGAGTCTACACGATCGATCCAAGAATAGAATAATCCCACCACCTTGTGAACTTAAACTACTGTCATCAGGCCCCCTAGGAATGTCCATTAAAATAAATAATAAACTCCCGTTACTCTATAAAAATAGAAAAAATATATAAAATATACATAAATAAAATTAAACAGTTGATATTAGTTAAGTCATTACACTTTAAGCGAATTCTTTAATGACAAATTATAATCCAATAATATGTATAGATATTTGTTCTTGTTAATATAATATTTTAATGTTTTGAATCTTATTAATATAATAATTTAATGAATAATAACTGACAAAAAACCTAAGCGAAGAAGTTATATAGCATTACTGACAAATAACATTTTATTTAAATCTTTTGACATATATATTTTATTCCATATTTTAAGTTTCACAATCTGTATTTTCTGTCATTTTTTTTTTATGTTATAGGGGGCAAACGAGCAAACGGATCGCCTGATGGTTAGCAATTACCATCGCCCATAAACACCTGCAACACCAGAGGAGTCGCACATTAAGGTCGGGTGACATGGTGACATTTATTACTGTAAATTTGCTAATAAAAAAAAAAAATAAAAAAAAATATATATATATTTGTGGACAATCTTACACAAATCGACCTAGTCCCAAACTAAGCAAAGCTTGTACTATGGGTACTAGGCGACGATATACATACTTATATAGATAAATATATACTTAAATACATAGAAAACATCCAAGACTCAGGAACAAATATTCGAGTTCACACAAATAAATGCCCTGACCGGGATTCGAACCCGGGACCTCCAGCTTCGTAGGCAGGGTCACTACCAACTAGGCTAAAGCGGTCGTCAATCTAATAATTATTGTTTATTAAGATAATCAATCACAAATACAAATTCTCCTCTCCCTGGAATTGTAAATGATATTGCAGTGCCCATCAGGGTTCACAAAGCTCTACCTTATAAGTTTACCACCTGCACAATTACTTTGTGAAATTGCAATAAAGTATTGAGTATTGTATAGGCACCAACTCACGTGGGATCGAGATGCAATGTGTCTCACTGAAGTGTCATCAATGTATACAAGCATATAGGCTTAATTTAAATTTGGTGCCAATCTATATACAGCACTAATTATGAGATGTCAGAATTGTGTTACATCCATATTAGTCTTTTGATACATCTAAATTTAGTCAGCCTATCATAAGTCTGTCCCTCTTGGTGATTCGCTATTCCTCGCTCTTTCTACATAGACATAGTTTTTTTTTATTTAACACCAAATTGATAAGTGTTTACAATGCAATAAAACATTACAAGCCTTACAATATAACTTAAATAGGCACAAATTGATATGTTTACATGTAGAAATAAAGACTTAAAATTATGATGCTAAAAAGGAGCGAACCTCAGCATGTGTTGCAGCAGGCTTACCTACTACAACGCTGGTTTTCAGGCCGACCCTTCGTACAATACGGATTTGCTTGCTGCTTGTCGGAAACTGTATGGCTAAGACATTATAGTTTGTGTAGAAAATAATATAGGTATGTATGTATATGTTTATGTTTGTGGATATATTTATAAGATTATACTGTATGATACTATGACATATGTGAAAATAGATTTGATGTGTAGGCTAAATAAATACGTTGGGTAACAAAGTATATATTGAGGAAATAAATAACATGAATGTAATAAATTTACGCCACCGGCGTTGTATTAAAAAAATCTATGTAATGTATGATTTCACTATTATTCATAACTTGTGTTTTAAGGCCAAACAAATAATATTATATGAAGTCTGTTACGAATATTCTTGGCACAAAACTGCACAAGACTTTTTGTAATAGTACAATGCTTATCTAAATTAAAATAGACATATTTTAACAAAAAAGCCTGTCAATAAACGAGAAGTCTTAACGTCATTAGCTAAAGCTTAACGTCGAATTCGTGACAAAAGGAATCCGGTTATACTTTATGTTTTTCATGAGACGTTTAACCATAAAATCATCTAATTTACATGTATTGATGGCAGAAACATGGTTATCGTGGTAATATTGACGCGATCGATCTTCTTACTAGTCGTAGTCGGAAATAATGGTTACAGTAGCTTCTAGCTCACTTAGAAAATACAATGTTATATCAAATTTGTTACGTTTTCTCAGGGATTTTATCCCTCACCTACTTCCAGTGAGTCATTTGAAGAAAGGGATGAGAATTCACCTATGTAGCTACTTAGTACTGAGTACCTGCTTAGTACTGAGATTAATAAAGTTGAACGGCGCTTAAGTACAAATACGACGGTTTTGTTCTAGTACCAGAAGGTAGCGTGCTTTGAAATTCTAGAAGTTGTTGTTTGAGTTTTAATTTAAAAGTACCAATTGTTTTTGATAGGATTCTACGAGGAAGAGGAACAAGCCTTGTCTAGGCCCCCCATTCTCCTCGGCTCTGTGTCTCGCACAATCGTCTCCGTCTCCCTTTACGGATGTTAATGGCCGCTATTTGACGGCGGACGTTGACAAATACGCGTCTTTCTCCCAACGCTAACTGGTTAACCCGCGGTGATATCTTGTGACTGCCGTATCTGTTAGCTTGTTATCTATAGTTCAAGTTACATACGGATAAGGGCCTGTAATGAAATGGGATTGTTTTTGTTGAACGATTATCGTACACATGCAAAAAACAGTAACCTACAGCTTTTCTTCGTCTATTGCGAATATCTTGTGCTGTTTTTTCCTATCATGAATGCATGTAGCTTTTAAGCAAAAGTTTTTAAGCATGTAGCTTTAAAGCGAAATAAACCAGTTTTTAGCTATTTTGTCGATTTGGAGTGAAGTTAGTAATTATACCGATCGACCGACGACCGACGTTTGACGACCGGTTTAGCCTAGTGGGTAGTGCACCTGCCTGTGAAGCTGAAGGTCTTGGGTTCGAATCCCGGTCAGGGCAAATATTTGTGTGATGAACATGAATATTTGTTTCTGAGTCTTGGATGTTTTCTATGTATTTAAGTATTTATATCTATTAAATATATCCTCGTCTAGTACCCATAACACAAGCCTTCTTGAGCTTATTGTGGGACTAGTTCGATTTGTGTAAGATTGTCCTCTAATATTTATTTATTTATTTATATTTCTCACTTAAATTAAAATAAATCCAAATACATTTGAAACCTATGATATTAAGCCGCAATAATAGTTCTGTACTACATATAAATAACGAGAAAAAGTCAAGATACATTTCAATTCACACAGAAAATAGCCTAAATAGCTTATTTAAGATATTTTCTTTGACGACCGCTTTAGCCTAGTTGGTAGTGACCCTGCCTTCGAAGCTGGAGGTCCCGGGTTCGAATCCCGGTCAGGGCATGTATTTGTGTTATTGGTAAATGCCGACTCATCTCATCACTATAAACGCAAAACTACCCTCTTTATCCCATCCCTACTCCATATATTTGCATACCTGATTGGGGGTAGGAAAACAAAAACCGATGACAATTCTTCTACTACTACGCGCGTCGGGTCGAGCACACGCTCCCTTCGATTAAATATTCCGCGAGTGGACAAAGCACGAAAATCAGCGCGATTCTATCGCCGATCATACGCCCTGGGGCAGAAGAAGTTAAAGGAGTACACGGCGCGCCCAACAACATCTACCGCGCGCGGGGCAAATATACAGGAACCAGGTTTGCCTCCCATTTCCCTTTTCTACTTTTTCTCCGCCTTCCATAATATGGTCCTTTCTAACCGCATATAATGCTTATTAGTTTTGATCTAAACAAGTAGTTTTTCAAAATTAAGTTCAGCATTCCCTTATTGAATTTCATAATTCGCAAGTCATTTTTATACTCCACAGACAAGCAAAATTTTCGTCTGTAAAGTGACACATCGTTTTGTCATCTGTTATTTCATTCCGTTTTTGAGGTTGGCAACACCAACGAAATAAACCGTGTTGGCCAAAATTCCTAGTATCCAAATAAGTTAAATAGGAAAATACATCTCTTAAGATTGACATTTGCAAGGTTACCTTATCTGTATCAGTTTGTTTACATTTGTACTTAACCTAACTTATCGAGTTAATTAAATACAATGGAATCTCAAGTTGCAGTTGTGAGATTTAACATTTCGCATAGCTTTATTAGTCAATTGTATGATATGGCATCTAGCTTAATGAATTTAAATCCGACACCGGAACAATTAAAGGCTTTTAAAGTGCGTTATGCCGACGCCGATCGTATGCGAGATCAAATGGATGAGGCTTTCTCCGTAATCATGACTGTAATTGACGAAAAAGAGAAATCGGATATAGAAACAAAATATAATACATTTTACGAGAAGTTTTATTCGATTAAAACGGTGTATGAAGACTCGTATGCTCGGTCTACAACGCAAGCTCAGGTCGCTAAATCAAATGGTATGGAGAGTACTCGTTTCCATCTACCTAAGATTGAGTTAACTAAGTTTAAGGGTGCACACACGGAATGGCCTAACTTCATATCGATTTACAATAGCTTAATACATAATAATGCAGAGTTAAGTGTTGTGCAAAAGTTCCATTACTTGTTAACTGTACTCGAAAGTGAACCCTTGAGCTTAGTGCGGCATCTCAACATATCGGCTGACAATTATATGATTGCATATTCCCTACTGCAGGAGCGGTATGAAAATAAAAGATTGATTGCATCGAAACACTTAGAGCTCTTACTATCTGCAAGTTGTCATACACTAATACAAAAAAACCTGCGTAGGTTTGTCAACACACTCAAAGAGAATATACAAGCCCTCAAAGCTCTCGGGTTTGACACAGCTTCATGGAGTTTCTTATTATTTCATCTTGTGACAAGGAAAATGCCTTCAGAGCTGCGCACAAAGTTTGAATTTACTCTTAAAGTAAATGAAATACCCGACTTTGAGAACTTGTTGGATTTTCTTGAAAATCATTTACGGGTTTTAGAAACATCCCAAAATGTAATTACAAAAGGAACGGTGAGTGAGGTCTCCGCCACTTTACATGTGGCTCAACCGGCTGCCTGTATCTGCTGTGGTGGAAGTCACCCTATCTACCACTGTCAAAAGTTTAATTCAATTAGTGATAAGAAGTCATACATTAAAAGTAAGAATTTGTGTTACAATTGCTTGCGGCCCCATCACGTCTCAAAGTGTATGTCCAAAACACATTGTCAGATCTGTGGTGGCAAACATCATACAAAACTGCATACAGCTGAGGTGACAAGCAGTCCTATTAAGGCCATTGCCTCACCAAAGGCAGAGATGCAAGTTCACACTGAAAATATATCTAGCGGCAGCGCAGATCAAAATTTAAACAGGGTAATGAGTACCCACATGTTGGCATCTCAGCAATCTTACGATGCTGATGGCCAACTGATTCCACTTAACATAGAGCCCATGTCTACAGGGCTACTAGGCACTGCTCTTGTCGGAGTCCAGGATGCAAGTGGTCATGTTCATGTGGTTCGCTCATTAATTGATCCTGGAGCACAGACTTCTTTAATGACTGAATGTCTGGCCCAACAGTTGCGGCTTCAGCGCCGCCGATCCTATGATGTTGTTGGTGTAGGTGAACAACGGCAGGCTACCTATGGAAAGGTGGATTGCCATATTACCTCGCTTATGGATTCACACCATCATGGCCTATCTACAGAGGCTATTGTGATGAAACGTATCACCGGCTATCAACCAGTAGCTCAAATTAGCTCCCTCGTACCTCATAGTTGTAGGGAATTAGCTTTGGCCGATAACACATTTCACATGCCTGGACGTATTGATCTATTGTTAGGAGTCGACCTGTTCGATGAAATATTCACAGGAGACAAACGCAAGTTGGGAGAAGCATTGCCAACTGCACACTCAACAATATTCGGTTGGGTTGTCATGGGACATTCACCTACTACGTCTACAGGGTACCAACACGCACACTTAGTGTCATGCAACTCTCGGCTAGAGTTGGCTCTGAACCGTTTTTGGAGTGATGAAGAGATGCCGTTGACACCCATTTTAGATCCCGAAGACATCGCCTGTGAGAAGCACTTCGTCGAGACCCACAGCCGCGATGCTACTGGAAGGTTCATTGTTCGTTTGCCCTTCAAGCTGGAACATAAGCAGCTGGGCGAAACGCGCTCTGCAGCTTTAAAGCGCTTTCACAATTTAGAACGGAAACTCATGAGAGAGCCACGTCTACGCGAACTCTATGTAGAGTTCATGCGGGACTACAAAGATTCGGGCCATATGCAACTTAGGTCATCTGACAGTGTAGGTGAGAGGGTTTTTATACCCCACCACGGAATCCTAAAACAGAGCAGCAGCACCAGATTAAGAGCGGTTTTCGATGCTTCTCTAGCAAGCTCTACTGGGGTCTCGCTCAACCAAAATTTGATGTCAGGTCCGAAGTTGCAACAGAATGTTCAAGACGTAATCTTAAGGTTTAGACTACATCCAGTCGTATTCACATGCGATATTAAACAAATGTACCGTAACGTACGCCTGCATCCAGAGGACTGGCGCTATCAAACTATTTTCTGGCGCGAGTCCCCTGATGAGCCGTTACAAGAATTCGAGCTCACTACCGTTACGTACGGAGTCTCCAGCTCCGCGTTCCAGGCTATTAGGGTAATCCACGAGTTAGCGAACTTAAATTCTGGACTCCGAAGTCTCGCGCGTCCTGCGGGAAGATACGTTCGTCGACGACGTGGTGAGCGGGTCGGACAACATAGAGAGTGCTAAAGCTCTGCAGCAGCAACTCGTCGATGTGCTCGGCCAAGGTTGCTTCCATTTGAGAAAATGGTCTAGCAATAAAACCGAAATCTTACAAGGATTTCCATCGGAGTATCGTGAGACTCCATTCCGTTTCGAAGAATCAGGCGACAACATTTTCAAAATACTCGGAATCGAATGGAACCCCTCAGATGACAATTTCTTGTATCGCGTGGCCGAAATGTCGCGTACAACCACGAAGCGAGGAATCCTATCGGACATTGCCCGACTGTATGACCCGTGCGGTTTCATCACACCAGTCACGTTCGCTGCGAAATCATTTATGCAGAGTTTGTGGCTCATCGATCTCAGCTGGGACGATCCGATTCCTGCCGATTCTCAGCTATTTTGGTCAAAATTTGTTAATGACTTCCGAGCTCTGCATCAAATCCGCGTGCCCAGATTCGTGCTCGCTGAACAGCCGTATGAGTGTCATGTGCACGGCTTCAGCGACGCTTCTGAGCGCGGTTTTGCATGCGTGTACCTCCTTGTCAAAACGGAGGCTGAATCAAACGTGCATCTGCTTATATCTAGGTCACGGGTAGCCCCGGTTAAACAAAGATTGACGATCCCCAGGATGGAGCTATGCGGCGCTGTGCTCTTGGCACGACTGCTGGAACACGTTTTAAAGATAATAAGCGTAAAAATAACAATCACCTCTACCACGGCGTGGTGCGATTCCAGCATTGTTCTGAGCTGGGTCCAGATGGCACCGCATAAGCTGCAGACTTACGAAGGTAATCGCGTTTCACAGATTCAGGGCATGATTCCGGATGTACCATGGATGCACGTAGCTTCGACACTCAACCCCGCTGATTCGGCCAGCCGAGGACTGCTCCCCTCAGAATTGCTGAAGCATAGCCTGTGGTGGGGTCCTGATTGGTTGAAGGATTATGTTCCGGTTATACAGCATTCTTCCCAAACCGCCGAACAATTCCAAGACTATTCTCCAGCCGCTGCATTTACTGTGCAAGCTGTCGAGCAACCTGATAGTGAACCTCTGGGTGCCGGCAACACGTGCCGCTCCGCTGAGGAACCTTGGCTTATATCGCGTTTTAGTTCGTTCATAAAGCTTCAGACTACCATCGGTTGGTGTCTGCGCTTTATCAACAATGCAAGACAGCCTACACAGAGAACCAAAGGTTATTTAACTGTCGCTGAGTTAAACGCAGCCTTGCGTGTTATCATTAAGCTTGTGCAATCCGAAGCTTTTCATGACACCTTCAAGGCATTGCGCGAGAAGCGCGCACCCAAGACTAAAATAATACGCCTCAACCTCTTCATCGACGATAATGGTCTACTTAGGGTGGGAGGACGTCTAGTAAACTCAAAGCTAACTTACGCCAACAAGCATCCTTTGCTTCTCCAACACTCACATCATGTTACTAACCTCTTGATTGACCATTATCATCTGTTATTCGGTCATGCAGGCGCCGATACGCTGTTAACTGTGATTCATCGCCGATTCTGGATATTATCAGCACGCAAAGTAGTCCGACACAGGATTTTCAAATGCCAACGGTGCTACAGGCTCAAGGTAAAGCCGCTGAACCCGTTTATGAGAAATCTTCCCGCCAGTCGAGTCACACAGGCCAGACCCTTCCAGAAGGTCGGCGTCGATTTCGCTGGTCCGTTCACAGTCAGAGCATCACATATGCGTACACCCAGGACTTACAAGGCGTATCTCTGCGTCCTGATCTGCTTCGCCTCCAAGGCGGTACACTTAGAAGTCGTGTCTGCGTTATCTACTGACGCTTTCCTGGCGTGTTTGGACCGCTTTGTATCTAGGCGCGGTCTACCATCGGACATATATTCTGACTGTGGCACAAATTTTGTAGGTGCGCGCAATCAGTTAAAGAAAATTTATCAAAACATTGACGAAACTCAGCTTCAACAAAAACTTGCACCACAGCAGATCAAGTGGCACTTCAACCCTCCTTCTGGCCCGCATCTTGGCGGCTTATGGGAGAGCGCAGTGAAGTCCGCCAAAACTTTGCTCACACGCATTGTGGGAGAACGAGTCCTCACTTACGAGGAGTTAACCACAGTCTTCACCAAGGTCGAAGCCATTATTAATTCGAGGCCGCTTTGCCCGCTTAGCAGCGACCCCAACAACTTTGACGTTCTAACCCCAGGACATTTTTTAATAGGACAACCGCTTCTTTGCGTACCTGAACACGATGTAGAACAAGTTTCTGGCAATCGTTTAAGTCGTTGGCAGCTACTTCAACAAATGACCCAGCATCTGTGGAAGCGGTGGCACAGCGAATACCTCCACACTCTGCAACAACGGCACAAATGGCTTACCCCCACACCCAATCTGCAGGTCGGAGAGTTGGTGCTCCTCATTGAACCCAACACCACCCCCTTGCAATGGCGTAAGGCTCGCGTCTCAAAAATATGCCCTGGTGCAGACGGGATAGTTCGAGTCGTGAAAATTAAAACCTCCGCTGGTACGTTCATTCGTCCTGTGGTCAAGCTATGTCCGTTGCTTAACGCAGATTAAAATCCTTAGTCATTACTACAATAATTAAGCCATATCACACAATTAGTTAAGGTTAAATATAATTAGTTTAGTATTAGGCTCCACTGCAAATGTCAATACTCAGTGGTATCTTCTTATAATTTTTCTTTTATTCTTAAATCTGCAATAAAGGTTTCAGATATTTCAAGAGCACGTCTGCTCTTCGGGAGGCGGTATGGTAAATGCCGATTCATCCCATCACTATAAACGCAAAACTACCCTCTTTATCCCATCCCTACTCCATATATTTGCATACCTGATTGGGGGTAGGAAAACAAAAACCGATGACAATTCTTCTACTACTACGCGCGTCGGGTCGAGCACACGCTCCCTTCGATTAAATATTCCGCGAGTGGACAAAGCACGAAAATCAGCGCGATTCTATCGCCGATCATACGCCCTGGGGCAGAAGAAGTTTTTTTTTTTTTTTTTTTTGGTTTTGGCAGAACGCGGTTTGCGTATTGCCAAGGACAGAAGAAGTTAAAGGAGTACACGGCGCGCCCAACAACATCTACCGCGCGCGGGGCAAATATACAGGAACCAGGTTTGCCTCCCATTTCCCTTTTCTACTTTTTCTCCGCCTTCCAGTTATGAACACGAATATTTGTTCTTGAGTCTTGGATGTTTTCTATGTATTTAAGTATCTACTTATCTATATAAATATGTATATCGTCACTTGGTATCCATAGTACAAGCTTTGCTTAGTTTGGGACTAGGTTGATTTGTGTAAGATTGTCCAACAATATTTATTTATTTATTTCTCTGCGTTTTTAACTTGATACGGACCCATAAATAAACTTAACACCATCGTTGTGAATGCCAACGAACGTAACCAAAATGAGTTACGTACAAAAATGCTATAAGTAATTCCTTACAATTATACTGTCATATAATACCTCGAGATTTCAAAATAAAACATTAAACATCAGAGATCAAAGGTTACTGAAGATTAAGTCTAAGTCAGTAGATAGCATCAAAGGTTCCTTCGGATACTTAACTGAATATTAACATACGTATCTTTCGAGGGAAATTAACTTTAGGTACAAGTTAAATAATATGTTGTTTGAAGGTATTTCTTGGAAGCTACTGTGCGGGATTTTGAGTTTGCCTTCTATAGTTTTAGAGCTAGTTGTTAAGAGGCTCACATGAACTGAGCCGTCGGTTGGAGTGTGTTCCTAAGGGGGCCCTTAACCTGGATGTCTTCATAGGTCGCTTGAGCCAGGATATCCTTAGGTTTCGCGACGAGGTTTTTATGGTTTAGATTTTATATAGGATTTTTAAAGTGAAGTGTGCAGCGTAGGGAATTATAAATGACAAATCGAAACTCGAGACGATACTGACGAACTGATTTATTAGGTAAAATACATTGTTTTTATAGGAAAGATTGGAATGCAAGGAATGCGTATTGCGCAATAGTGAACAAAGGAAAATGTTATTTCACCTCACCCTAGCGAGGAAACGTAGGTACAAGAAAACAATTCAAGTATTATTAAAAGAAAATTGCAATATGAATATTGTTTGAATATATTCCTTATTTTTGTATTTCCATAAATTAAAAAAGTAGGTAAAATAATGATATTAAACTAAAATTTTATGCTTTTCAATTTAATGTAAGTACCTAAAATAAAATGTTTCATCGGATGAGACATTACTTGTGCGAGCGGGCCGTCGCTATATACATGTATAGCGCTGTCTCACTCGCACACCGCACCGTCGTGCGGAAACCGCATCAGTGTAGAAACCGCCTTAAGACCGTATGGCCGAACCATGATTCCGAACGCATACATAAAAAAATTGGGTAGCGCGGTACTACGTCATGTTCGAATTTCAAAATCACTCTATCCGCTAGCGGATAAAATGGACTTTTGCACGCAGATTTGAAACGATCAAGTAAGCCTTTCAGAGCGGGTGAGGTGAAAATGTTATTATTTTCCATCCAGTATTGGAATGTCAAGGTTAATGGCGCCGATCTCAGAAGTTATAAAATAGAGAATCATTTATTATATTAGCTCAGCTGATCAGTTGGCGCTTTGGGTGGTCTATCACTACAAAAGCTTCAAGTATTGCGATGCTTGTAATGGTTGTGCGTAGCGCTGCGGTCTCTGTGTAGATCAGTGTTGTTAGCTTTCGGAAAAGCGTTTAAGCGTCAAACTAGATGTATGATATTAGTCCCTTTCAAAAAGGATAAAGAAAGACGTTGTGTTTTGTGCTATAATAACGTAATATACTGAGCATCTACTGATGTCGATGTTTGATGGAGGTAACTAAACGGTGTGTACAGATCTTGATAGAAATCGGCGTAGTATTTCTTTCTTTCTTCAAACAAGCGTACGGCCCGCCGGATGGTAAGCGGTCACCGTAGCCTATGGGTTTCAACTCCTGGTGTGTCACATGCGCGTTGCCGGACCTTTAAAAATGTATACACTCCTTTCTTGATGAACCCCATACTGTAGTCCCTCGGGAACACCTCGGCAGGGAGCTCATTCCACAACCGGAGCGTCCGTGGGAGGAATTTCACAAAAAAATACACACATATATATATTCAAGTGTATATGTCGGCGAAGGATAGATTAGATTAGATAATTTATTTCATGATAAGGAATTACATTATAAATTTGCACACATGTCAAAATTACAAGAATTGTTATCATGATCGTCATAACAGGAAAAATAAAAATAACATAATGTCAACTAGAGTAATACAAAACACGATAAAAAGTAAACAGAAAAATAAATGCATCTTCCATTCGGAATCGTCAGTCAGATAAATAATAATAATGTCCATTACAAAATACAAATCAGTTGAATTCAAATTGAGTTATAATTATTTACATGTCAGTAAGCTAAGATCCATATACTCTTTAACCGAGTATAATGGATTTTCCAATAAGAGGCGTTTCAGGCGGCGTCGAAATGCTTCGTCAGATGGTTCAAGTCTAAGATCAGCGGGCAGTCGCTCGTAATAGGTGGGCCCAATGACACGTGGGTTCTTACCTGCAAGTGCCATGCGACGGGGAACTGTTCTCAAACGCCCAGTATGGCGGAGTGTCTTGCCAATTGCATTTACTGTGTTAAACTCAGAAAGGTTGTTTCTTACGAACATAATAATTTCGAAGACGTAGAGTGAGTAGTGCGTTAAAATGCCTTGTCTCAAAAAATGGTCTCTGCACGAAGTTCTCTGCTTTGCCCCGATCATCGCACGCACAGCACGTTTCTGCATGAGCAGCACTCTGTTGGCATCCGTTGAGTTTCCCCAAATGAGTGTGCCATACGACATCAGTGAATGAAAATGGGCAAAGTAAACCTGCTTCAAGGCATCGTCTGATATAATTGGCTTTAGCTTACGTAAAGCAAAGACTGCACTGCTCAATCTGTCGCATAATTTGTCGACATGGCACTTCCAGTTTAGATTAGAGTCCAGAGTGAAGCCAAGAAATCTACATGTATCACTTATCGGCATCGGGCTGTTTGCTACACACGGAGGAATTGTAATTTTGCGGCCCGAGAATACCATAACGTTGGATTTATCTACATTCAATACTAAACCATTGGTAGAGAACCACCTCTGCAGTTGATCACACCCGTCATGGATCTTCTCTCCAAGCTGTTCAAATGTACTCGAACTAACTACTACCGTGGTATCATCCGCAAATAAGATTGAGAGACCAGCCGTGATGGCAGCGGGAAGATCGTTCATAAACGTTAGGAAAAGGGTATTTCCTAACGCTGAACCTTGAGGGATGCCTATATTCACGCTGCCAGCACAAGACTTAAGTCGTTTACCGCTCTTGGATAATTTGACGACTTGTTTCCGGCCGGACAAAAATGATGTAATCAATTTGTGGCCCATGTCTCGTATCCCGTAATGATGTAACTTGTCCAAAAGCAGTTCGTGATTAATCACATCAAATGCCTTGGACAAGTCACAAAATACACCTGCCATCTTGCATTTATCATCCAGCCCGGAAACAATGCAGTCAAATATTTTCAGCGCTGCTGTGGTTGTGGACATATTTTGCCGATAAGCGAATTGTCGGTCAGTCAGTAAGTCATTGGTTTCTAGGTGGGCCATTATATGTGACGAGAGAATGGACTCTACAATTTTGGAAATTGTGGGGACTATTGTTATTGGCCTATAGTTGTTAACATCACTCTTGTCACCTTTCCCCTTATATACTGGACTCACTCTGGTACTCTTAAGCACTTCTGGATACACACCTGTTTTAAAAATAATATTAATAAGTATAATTAAAATGTCAGAAATAATTGGCCATATAGATAATAAAATATTTGGAGAAATGTCATAAATGTCAACAGTTGCGCGTGTCTTTAGCATTTTCCGGATTACCTTATTCAGCAAGTCGTTTGTGACTGTCGGCAAGGTCATAGTCGGTACGTCAAGGTCATGTAGATAATTATAAAGATAACGCCTGCTTAAAGTGGAATCCGTTTGTATGGCATGTTTGAGACCAATATTCAAAAAATGCGAATTGAACGTATTGGGAACTTCGCTGGGTGGTATCGTAGTTTGGTTGGAATCATTTAGGTAGATATCTTGAAACGTTGTTTTGGCGCCTATCTCCTCATTTACCACTTTCCAGATCTCCTTAGAGGGATTTGTGGTCTGACCTAGCCTACGTTCAACATGGTCTTGTTTGGCGCGCAGCGTTGCTGATTTAATTAAATTCACATAATGTTCAATACATTCGGCTATAATTGGGTTACCAGGGTATTGACGCTGTATCTCATGGAGGTCCCTGTGTTTTCTTATGTACTGCATTAATTCATTAGTAACCCATGGTAATGTTTTCTTTTTGTTATTTAATTTTATTTTCTTAATTGGAAAATGTATGTCAATATAGTATGTCAAGATGTTAAATAATTTATTAAATTTAGTATTAATGTCAATGTCATTTTTATAAATAAAATTAAAATCATAATTATAAATATCACAATAAAATAAATAAATAGATTCATCATTAAATAATCGCCGTTCTATTTCATGCGGGACAGTATCGGAACGCCCGTATTCATTTATAGCGAACTCATATCGTTGGGCGTTGTGATCGCTAATAGCAGTGTCCACTGGCGACACAGATAGGCAGTCGCGAGAGTGGTTCGCTATACCGCAATCGATGGACGACGCGCAGTCGGCAGTCACGCGAGTAGGAAAAGAAATTGTGTTTATGCATCCATAAGTACCTAACACGTCGTCAACTCGCCGTCTTAGACTATTGTCAGATAAATAGTCCACATTTTGATCGCCAACCATAATAAACCTTTTATTTTCGTCAGTGAGTTTACGTAATAACAATTCCAATTTCATCAAATATACATCTATGTCGCCATTTCCAGTTCTGTACATGGATAATATAATTGACTTACAACTAGGAATTTCAATGGCTGTGCATTCAAAGTGATATTGAACCGAGTGGGACTGCAGATCGTTACGCGGCTTAAACGCTAGTCCATTCCGCACGAGCAGGGCGGTCCCGCCGTGTGCCGCGGTACGCGTTCTGCAAAAATAATTAGCGACGGTGTACCCACATATACGCACTCGCTCAATCTCACTTTTACTGCACCAAATTTCGGTCAATCCAAGTATATCGGGGTTTTCAGTGTTACAAAGTAGTTCTAACAACGATGTTTTGCCGCAAATGGATCGTACATTTTGGTGTATTACAACCAATTTAGTGCCTATATTGTCCGTGCTTTGCCGCAGTCTGGTGTCGAGTTTTTTGACTGCACGATATTAAATGGACGCACAGATACTCCGTCGGGCCAGTTACTAAGACGTTTCACTATATTGGCCTTGTGCACCGGTACGTCCAGCCTAAACGACGCGTAGTTGCCTCGAGTGACAACCAGTTGCTCACACACTGCCGCCAGGATGCCCATCCGAGTCTGCACGTGTCGAACGACGTCGTCGGTGGTGGTCTCGGCGCTCAGGTTGAAAACGTGCAGACTGGTAACTCGGGGGACAGCCGCACGGAGCCCCGTGGGCGGTGAGCATCTATGAGAGGTGTGGTTGTGGACTGTGGTGGAAGATGCAACACTAGGAATCTGTGGCGTAGACCGTGGTGTGGACAGTATCGCAGGCAGTGGCGGAGGCTGTGGCACAACCTGTGGCAGGGGTGGTTTCGCAGACTGATGCTCAGGCTGTGGCACAGGAGGATGTGACAGGAACGGTTGCGTAGACTGAGGCGCAGGCTGTGGCGCAGGCTGTGGCATAGGCTGTGACAGGGGTGGTTGCGTAGACATAGGCGGGGGCAGCGGCGCTGGTGCCGGTGCTGGCGCCGGGGTCACGGAAACCGTTTGCGTTGGTGATGTGAGCAACGGCGGCGATGTGACAGTGTCAGTGGGGACAGATATGGCATTATCACCTAAGAATACTATGCCTTGGGGGCCAGATTCGTTGAGTGAAAGGTGCTGTGAGTGCTGGACATTTGGTGTCAGTGGCTGGTGTCCGGATATTTGTGTGACCAGGTATGTCAGTATCTTTTGTTGCGTGTTTATAACTTCACGACAGCCTTTAACGTCGACTTTTAGTTCTACAATCTCTGTTTTTAAATTTAAAATAACTTCCACCAACCTGTTAACCGCCGCCGTATTTGCTGTGGGTTTTGCCTTCGCTGGTGCCATATTTTCTTGTAATTATATTTTCCAGATGTAATTATGTATGTCAAATTAAATATTTATTTATTTACGTCCCTTAAAACTATGTATTTATAATAAAAAATAATAAATTAAATACAGAGCCGTTAAAAATGAACTGTCAACTTCGACAGCGCCCTCTTCGATAGCAACATTGAAACGGAAAAGAAGTGACGACGTTCATGAAATTCACGAGTGGTTACTAACTGAGCGCTGCCGTGCTTTGGAAGTCACATTAAGCTGTTGATCTCGCCTGGAGTCTATGACCTGTATACCCTTAACCTTCGACCTTCGGGCGGCTTGAGAACTTCTAACAGTCAAGTGTCCCACTCACTTGACAAGCCTAATTCCAAAAAAAAGTGACTGTTACAAATAGTTCTCAAGCCGCCCGAAGGCCTCTAACTTGGCTTAACGACACTTTTCCCGAATATTGGTCCGAGTACCTAGTATAATTAGATATTGTTTCATTGTATCATAAGAATCTATCATTGACGACCGGTTTAGCCTAGTGGGTAGTGCACCTGCCTGTGAAGCTGACGGTCCTGGGTTCGAATCCCGGTCAGGGCAAATATTTGTGTGATGAGCATGAATATTTGTTTCTGAGTCCTGGATGTTTTTTATGTATTTAAGTATTTATATCTATTAAATATATCGTCGTCTAGTACCCATAACACAAGCCTTCTTGAGATTACTGTGGGGCTAGTTTGATTTGTGTAAGATTGTCCTCTAATATTTATTTATTACTAGCTTTTACCCGCGGCTTCGCCCGCGTAATAAAAGTAATTTTTAACCGTCTACAAAAAATGAGGTTCTCAGTTTGATCCGTATGTTTGTATGTATGTATGTAGATACGTATGGATGTCATTTCCGTAATCGGCACTACGTGGAACCATAAAGACCACACCTATATAATTTTTTAAGATAAATTAATTTCCGCCATCTTGGATTTGAAAATGGATGTCATTTTTATAGTTGGCACCCCGAGGAACCTCGAAGATGACAACCATATCGATTTATAACCACCCTATTTTTGGTGATGATCAATGACCTGCCTTCAGTTGTTAGTCGTGTCAAATGCTTATTGTTTGCTGATGATCTGAAGTTGTTCTATGCCGTTAACTCATCTATCGATTGTGACATGATGCAGCGTGATATAGATGCAGTCATGGATTGGAGCCAAAGGAATCGCTTGTCCTTCAATGGAAATAAGTGCAAAATAATATCCTTTAGTAGGAGCTATACGTATAAGCTTGGTGGTGAAATAATCAGTCGCGTTGAAACTATCCGCGACCTAGGTCTAGTGCTTGACACTAAATTAGATTTTCATACCCATATTCAGGGTATAGTAAAGAATGCCCATAAAACATTGGGATTTGTAATGCGTACCGCGCCCCAGTTTTCTAGTATGGCAGTACCGATCTTATTGTATAATTCGTACGTACGGAGCAAACTGGAATATAACTCGATCATTTGGGATCCCGCCGAAGAGAATTATAAGCTCTTACTTGAAAGAGTACAAAGGAAATTTGCTCGATACATGTACAAGAGGCAGTATGGCTACTATCCTTTCCTGTATCCATCACTTTTTGTAGCAGGTATGGTCGGACTCGAGTCCCTTAATTTTAGGCGGAAATTACATCTCGCCGTCCATTACAGTCTGCTGCTGAGAGGTCAAATTGACAATCCAGTGGCGTTGGAAGGCATCCGATTTTTCGTCCCTGAGCAATACGCGCGCGCTGGTCGCCGCCGCCGTCCGCTGTTCGCGGTGCCGGCGGCGGCGGGCCCGCGCACGCGCCGCGCCTGTAACGCGCCCGGCGCCCCTGCGCCGGCGCTACTCAATCAACTGGTGCTGAGGCAGGATGTCGACGTGTTCGCAGATAGCTAGAGTACCCTGCTCTCTAAAATAAATGAATTGTGCGATTTATATTGTTAGTTAATATTAGGTCTATATTTTCTTTAATTTGTTACTGTTAGCACTGAAGTTGCAAATCTCATAACATTATAGGCGCTTTGGTACCTCACTGTTAGCTTATAAATGTATGTTCTAAATAAATAAATAAGAAAAATAAATGTCCGCCATCTTGGATTTGAAAATGCATGTCATTTTCGTAATCCGCACCCCGAGGAACCTCGGAGATGACACCCATATCGATTTTTAAGAAAAAAAATGACCGTATATCCATCATATAACGTCATCATATTTGAAAATGGTTGTCATTTTCGTAATCGGCACCTCGAGGAACAACAAAAATACACCCGTATCGATTCTTAAGAAAAAGAAATGTCCGCCATTTTGGATTTGAAAATTCATGCCGTTTTCCTAATCGGCACCCCGAAGAACCTCGAATATGACACCCATATTACTGCTCCCCGCACAAACTTGAAACCCCTTTTTCACCCCTTTAGGGGAGCAATTCCGAAAAACGCTGAAACGTGTTCTGTTGTATTTAAACAAAGATTCTATTTACGAAGTTTCAAATCTCTCACTTCAAAAAAAATCGTTCCCCGTACAAACTTTGAACCCCCTTTTCATCCCTTTAGGGGAGCAATTTAGAAAAACGCTGAAATACGCCATTAATGTATTTAAACAGAGAGTCTTTATACAAAGTTTGAACGCTTTTTCCCGCGGCTTCGCCCGCGTAGTAAGAGTAATTTTTAACCGTCTACAAAAAAGGAGGTTCTCAGTTTGACCTGCATGCAGATATGTTTTGGATGTCATTTTCGTAATCGGCACCCCGAGGAACCACAAAGATGAAACCCATATCGATTTTTAAGAATAATAAATGTCCGCCATCTTTGATTTGAAAATGCATTCCATTTTCCTAATCGGCACCACGAGAAATCTCGAAGACGACACCCATATCGATTTTTATAAAAATAAATATCCGCCATCTTTGATCTGAAAATGAGTGTCATTTTCGTAATCGGCACCCAGAGGAACCTCGAAAATGACACCCATATTGATTTTAAAAAAAAATAAATGTCCACCATATTGGATTTCAAAATGGATGTCATTTTTGTAATTTGCACCCCGAGGAACCTCGAAGATGACACCCATATTGATTTTTAAGAAAAATAAATCTCCGCCATCTTTGATTTGCAAATGCATGCCATTTTCGTAATCGGCACCACGAGGAACCTCGAAGACGACACCCATATCGATTTTTAAGAAAAATAAATGTCCGCCATCTTGGATTTGAAAATGGATGTCATTTTTGTAATCTGCACCCCGAGGAACCTCGAAGATGACACCCATATTGATTTTTAAGAAAAATAAATCTCCGCCATCTTTGATTTGAAAATGCATGCCATTTTCGTAATCGGCACCACGAGGAACCTCGAAGACGACACCCATATCGATTTTTATAAAAATATAAATATCCGCCATCTTTGATCTGAAAATGAGTGTCATTTTCGTAATCGGCACCCAGAGGAACCTCGAAAAAGACACCCATATTGATTTTTAAGAAAAATAAATGTCCGCCATCTTGGATTTGAAAATGGATGTCATTTTTGTAATTTGCACCCCGCGGAACCTCGAAGATGACACCCATATTGATATTTAAGAAAAATAAATGTCCACCATCTTTAATTTGAAAATGAATGTCATTTTCGTAATCGGCACCCAGAGGAACCTCGGAAATGACACCCATATTGATTTTTAAGAAAAATAAATATCCGCCATCTTTAATTTGAAAACGAATGTCATTTTCGTAATCGGCACCCCGAGGAATCTCGAAAATGACACCCATATCGATTTTTAAGAAAAGGAAAAATTTGCTCCTCGCTCAAACTTCGAAACCTCTTTTCACCCCTTAAAGGGAGTAATTCCGAAAAACGCTGAAACATGTTTTGTTGTATTTAAACAAAGAGTCTATATACGAAGTTTTAAATCTCTCACTTCAAAAAAGAATTGCTCTCCGTACAAACTTGGAACCCCCTTTTCAACCCTTTAGGGGAGCAATTTCAAAAAACGTTTAAATATGTTTTGTTGTATTTAAACATAGAGTCTATGTACGAAGTTTTAAATCTCTCACTTCAAAAAAGATTTGCTGTCCGTACAAACTTGGAACCTACTTTTGAACCCTTTAGGGGAGCAATTTCGAAAAACACTTAAATATGTTTTGTTGCATTTAAACATAGAATCTATGTACGAAGTTTTAAATCTCTCACTTCAAAAAAGATTTGCTCCCTGTACATACTTGAAACCCCCTTTTCACCCTTTTGGGGGAGCAATTTCGAAAGACGCTTATATATGTTTTGTTGTATTTAAACAAAGAGTCTATATACGAAGTTTTAAATCTCTCACTTCAAAAAAGATTTGCTCTCCGTACAAACTTGGAACCCCCTTTTGAACCCTTTAGGGGAGCAATTTCAAAAAACGTTTAAATATGTTTTGTTGTATTTAAACATAGGGTCTACGTACGAAGTTTTAAATCTCTCACTTCAAAAAAGATTTGCTCTCCGTACAAACTTGGAACCTACTTTTGAACCCTTTAGGGGAGCAATTTCGAAAAACACTTAAATATGTTTTGTTGCATTTAAACATAGAATCTATGTACGAAGTTTTAAATCTCTCACTTCAAAAAAGATTTGCTCCCTGTACATACTTGAAACCCCCTTTTCACCCTTTTGTGGGAGCAATTTCGAAAGACGCTTATATATGTTTTGTTGTATTTAAACAGAGAGTCTATATACGAAGTTTCAAATATCTCACTTTAAAAAAGATTTTCTCCCCGTACAAACTTTGAACCCCCTTTTCACCCCTTTAGTGGAGCAATTTAGAAAAACGCTGAAATACGTCATTAATATATTTAAACACAGACTCTATATACAAAATTTCATGTCTCTCACTTTAATAAATACGGTTTTTCATACAAACTTTGGACCCCCGTTTCACCCCTTTAGGGGATGAATTTTGAAAAATCCTTTCTTAGTGCACCCCTAGACCTTATAAGGAACCTACGTGCCAAATTTGGAATCTCTAGAACCAGCGGTTTGGGCTGTGCGTTGATAGATCAGTCAGTCAGTCAGTCAGTCAGTCAATCAGTCAGTCAGTTTCTTCTTTTATATATTTAGATTTATTATTGTATCATAAGAATCTATCATTCATTCAATCAATCTATATCTTTGAATCTATTTTTCATTGTATCTGTAGGTAATTTTTAATATAACTCTTTAACGAAAAAGAAACCTTTTCATTCAATTTATTGTGCTAATTTGATGGTTTTCCCACCTTGTAGTAAATTTTAACAAGGCAATGATAAAATATTACCTATTTTTGGTAAAACTATTAGATATTTTACCGGTCAGTAAACGTTCACTAATAGGTGCAAGTACCACGCGATAACAGCAAACATAAGTTGAGAAATTCAGCAATTATCGGCTCCAGGGTGCCACCCGCAAGGCTTACACGCGTGGGTATATGTACGTTTAAGAGATTAACACTGTATGTTTTAGGTATTAGTTGAATTCTCACGTGTTGGTCCATGTCACAAGCGACAGCGGAAAATGTATGCTATCAGAGCCATTGCTAGTATGCTGTATTACACATGATATTTCATCATCATCATCATCATTTCAGCCGAAAGACGTCCACTGCTGAACATAGGCCTCCCCCAAGGCTCGCCATTTAGACCGGTCCTGTGCCGTTCGTTTCCACCGGATTCCCGCGACCTTCACCAGGTCATCACTCCACCTTGTCGGAGGCCTACCGACAACTCGTCTTCCGGTGCGTGTACGCCACTCAAGCAGTTTCTGGCCCCATCGACCGTCGATCCTGCGAGCAATGTGCCCTGCCCACTGATACATGATATTTGCTACAATGCTATTCAATGCAAGTGAAATGACAATAGGGATGTTTTTATATATTTTTTTTGTGGACAATCTTAGACCAATTAACCTAGTCCTAAACTAAGCAAAGCTTGTACTATGGGTACTAAGTGACGATACAAATACCTATAAAAACAAATAGATACTTAAATACATAGGAAACATTCAAAATCCAAGAACAAATATTCGTATTCATCACACAAAAAATACCCTGACCGGGATTCGAACCCGGGCCCTCCACTTTCGAAGGCAGGGTCACTACCGACTAGGCTAAAGCGGTCGTCAGAATGTTGACACCAAATAAGTTAGATTTTTTTTAGGAAAAGGATCAAATTCTTAATCAAATGGTGAAAAAAGTAACTGAAAAGAATAAATAATTACATAATGGGGGCTATCGTTTTTGTGCTCACCAGTTGGCGCCACTGTCGACTAAGGTCCAGCTGTCAAAAATTGTTATTGGTTATTATGGACATGAGAACGAAGTTTACATTTAAATCATATTCAATACCTTAAAACCGTACCGTAAAAATATCGAATATACCGCATTGTAGCGTGGTCCCGTTTTGTTCGGAAAAAAGGAGGAAATAATTTTCCGAAAGACAAATCTGTCTCAAAGCCCTGACAGTCATTGACCCTTAATTCATATTTGCCATAATCAAGCTCAGGTATTGCAAAATAGTGACCATATTGTTCCAATTAGATATTAACCCGCGTAGCGCAACCAAAAAGAGTGACATTTGACGTTTCGGAGGACCCCACGCTACACTAGCACCTCTAGCGGCGAATTCATACGCGATAGCCCCCATTATGTCTTCAAAGTTTCAAGAGTTTCCCGCAAAACGCACCTTTGTATTGGAACGATCGTCAGTTACTATGGCGCTCGTGGTCAGTGACGTCACTAATCTATGGGATGGCGCTTTCTCTCTAACCAGCAATATTAAAACGGTTATATCTTCGTTATTTTTTGAGATATTTGAATAGGATTTTCACCATTTGGGGTATTTTTTGACTTGTTTATTTTAATGTAGTCAAATTTTGAGTCAACATCCTATCAAAACTTGTTAACATTCCCAATGCCAGGAATCCGCTAAGTGGGCGCTCGTCTCGTAGACATGTAGCGAGTGTAGCGCTATAAAATTGTTAGATCGTGATCTCCAATTTACTGGAGCCTCCATGGTCTTTCCCAGTCACTACAGTTAAGCGACTTCCTGACTGTGGGGTATCGATATTTATGTTATTTTGTTCTTTAAAGAATCGTCATCCTAGCGTTATCCCGGTACAGTTACATCCTAAAGGATGCCCGGGGTCCGCTACCTAATCCCAAGAGTTGGCGTAGGCACTAGTTTTTACAGAAACGACTGCCACCTAACCTTCCAACTCGAGGGAAAACCAAACCTTATTGGAATTAGGCTTGTCAAGTGAGTGGGCAACTTGACTATTAAAAGGTCTCAAGCCACCCGAAGGCCTCTAACTTGGCTTAACGACTGCTATCATAGTCAGCAGCCGGGATCAACGGCTTAGCGTGCCTTCCAAAGTACGGGAACACTCAGTTAATAACCACTTAAAGCGGTCACCCATCCAATAACTGATCTGGGCCGACGTTGCTTAACCTCGCATACCGCATGCGGTAAGCGGGCGCCACGAGCGCTCCTGTATTTTGCTATTTTGTTCTTTAAAGGCGCAGTAAAAAACGGTACTGATTCGAATGACAGTTGGTACTGATAGCTGTCAACGTTAGTAAATATTACACTAAGGTATGCCACACGAATAATAGTAATGACTAATGAAAATCGTCGATAGTCGTTGATAGTCGTCTCAGAATATTGACAGCGGAGATATGGGTACACAACATTTGTTACAAACACAAAAGTTAAATACATAAATATCACGTCAGACTCGTTTAAACAAATCTTTTAATTAAGTAAATACTAAAGCCTAAAGAGAGTTTCTGCAATTAGATTATCATAAGTTTAAACAAATGCTTTTAATTAATCATTTAAACAAATCTTTAAGTATGTGTACAAAACGCGAGAGTTCGCAATGTTGTATTATATACCTGCAGGCGAATCACGTTACTTTATGTTTTAACGGTAGATAGATTTTACTGTCAAATTTGAAAGATAAATGTATGAGCTGACAATTAAAATTTGACATTAAAATCTACCTAACGGTAGTACAAAAGTTACGTGATTACCCCGCTGTACATATTTTAACGCTCGACTCTTGATCTTGCACCACGACTGGTTTCAAGCGCTTTGATCGCGAGGAAGAGATTAGAGTCCCAAGATCCGGGGCAGCCGCACGGAAAATCTGTGCATCCACATCATATTCCTGCCTCAAGGATCTTACGGCTGCATTCTTAAAAGGAGCAGACAGAGTCCATGTTTCAAACTCAAACTCACAGTTTGAGTTTGTTTTGAAATGTAACGTGCTCTACTTATGATGTTTATTTTTAAAAAATACTAAGAAGTGAAACAACAACAAAAAAAGATTAGAAACGAATAAGGACTAACTAATAAGGATTTTAAACCGCCAGCAATTTGTTAGCTGTTAGGCCAATACGCTTTTCGTCCAAATCGAGTTTGGCCGATCGTCTACTACACAGTTAGTCCATGATATGATTGGTCTATTACGCTGTTCGTCCATTTCGCGATTGGTCTATTACGCTGTTCGTCCATATCGCGATTGGTCTATTACGCTGGACGAAATGCGAGATGACGAAGAGCGTATTGGCCTAACAGCTAACAAATCCCACCAGCATGGTCGGTCGGAAGTTTCCCCTGGATTTTCCCCAGGCCACCCTCCAAGCTTCATTTAAATTTGACGCCAATGTATATACAGCATGACTAATTATGAGATGTCAGAATTGTGCTACATCCACATCAGTCTTCAGATACATCTCAATTTAGTCAGCCTATCATAAGTCCTTTCTACGTGCCATACAAATTGAGACTAAACGCGAACACGTTTGTTTGTGTTTTGTTTCGAAATAACTATAGGTACTAGAGGTACAGTTCATGAGATACAGCCCGCTGACAGACGTACGGACAGTGGAGGTTTAAGTAATAGGGTTCCGTTGGCACCTTTTGTGTATGGAACCCTTAAAATGCCCTGCGATATTATTTGAAAACGTATGATCATTAAACCCATACTGTATTTTAACGGTAACAGTTTATTTCACTAACACAAAAAAAAACATTAAAACACCCATAAATAAACGCTAGAATTACGTAAAAACAAACAAAATGAACGCAGTAAATTACCGAATTAACCGGTCCCGTGTAATAACAGGTTAAATCCATTATTTATGAGCAACCAATGTTATAAATAATTATCTCAACACTTCTCGACCGTATTCCGTTGTAATACGGCGATAAATGTGTACATATCTTTGACAAAACTAGCGCTTCGATAAACCTCTTCATTCGTAGACTGACAGAATAATTAGCGGGCTAAAAAAAATGGTGCCTTTGTTGTACAAAGCTGGCGGGATTACTAATCAAGAAGCGAATGACTTTTTCAGTCACGAAAACACTGGCACTACAAAATATAGCGGCCTCATTTTGCAGTTCAGATTTTATGAGTAAAAGATGACAGTTGTTAAGCGTTTCGTTTTACAAATCAAAATGAAAACAGTATTAATTATATAGTGCGATAAAATAGACGAAAAGATATTACGGAACGGAATAATACATTGCTGTACAGGCCGCGAAAAAGGGGATTGCCTGTTCGCGCCGAGGCTTGTATAGTGCTTTTCACAAAAAATACATTTAAACTTGAAAATGAATAATACTATAAGAAAACTCGACATGAAATTCTAATGATTCAGTAATAAAAACACGCGCTGCAGCAGTTGGTGGCTGGCGTCGTCTGGAACCAAAATATGATCACTTTGCCGGCCTAGGCCAGCAATGTTTTATGAAATTCCATCATGGCCCGCTCGTTGCGCCGAAACTGAAACGTGATACTTTGCACCCTGTTATAACGAACATAACGTCAATATTTCATTGCATGTTTGAGAAAAATAGATTTATTTACGCATTCAACCCTCCCCGCCATTTTGAAAAAAATACAAATCCTGTATCAATAAAAATGTATCAATATAATTATGGAACATGCCAACAAAATATTACAAGCATCCGTTGAGAAATGCGTCCTCCCGCCTAATCACGTAACTTTATGTAGGTACTAACGGTCGGTATATTTTAATGTAATTTTTAGAGTTCCGTCGCAGAAAATGGCGAAACGGAACCCTTATGATTTCGTCATGTCTGTCCGTCCGTTCCTCCGTCCGTATGTGACAGCCGATTTACTCGGAGACTATAAGAACTACAATTATGAAATTTGGTTAGAAGGTGAATTCTATGAAACGCTATAAAAAATACTGTAGTATATGGAAAAAAAAATTCGACGCAGATGTTCTTGGATAGATATGGAGGTTTAGGTAAAAAACTTCTCCATTCAAGTCAACCGTTTGTCAGATATAATACGCTGTCAAAGTCATAAAAAGTGTCCCCCCGCCCCTAATTTCCAAACTATTAAAATACGTCCTTTTTAAATTCAATGTATTGGATAGTGGTTTTAAATGTGGACCAGTAGGTGTTGGTACGGAACCCTTCATTGTGCGTAATCCGACATGCACTCGGTCGGTTTTTTGAAGAATAAATCTATCCCTTCGCGTCGAAAATTGACATTAAAATATGCCTAACGTTAGAAGTAGTACATAAAATTACATAGTCAATCTATAGTCAAAAACAGCTGGTCGAATCAACATACGAAAGTAATTTTGCTCAAGTTGAAACGTAGCCGATTTGCTCGCGCTCTGCTCACTCGCGTTCAAGTAAACCTTTTAATTTAAATTAATCTTGTTGCTGACAAATCTCTCACAACTAACTACGTTGAACCACAGTGGACCACACTGCGCCACACTGAGCCACAGTAACATTAGTATAATCAGGGTTCAACGGGCGTAAAGGCATAGACTAGAAAATTATAAAGACTCCCAATAAGCAACTCCACGTCCCTGTAACATAACTGTATTTTATGCCACACCTGGCCATAAAGTGGCAATTACCGCACGCTCCACGCGCGGAAAATCCCACTTCCTGGCCAGGGGGTGACATAAAATTTTGTACTAACCTCGGGCGGTAATTAAGAAAGCCTCAGATCGCATAATTATCGCCCTTGTCTTCGGCTTGGGCGTCAAATACCTGCGATCTGAGACATTCTTTGTTTTACCGCCCTTGGTAAGTAATGTACTATTAACATGCTGTCGCTAATTTCACAATGAGGGCTACCGCGTATCAATTCACCGCTAGAGGCGCTAGTGTGCTGTAAGGCATTCGAAATTAAGTGTCGGTTGCACCAACATACGATCACAGGCCGGTCATCGTCAAATATGGCGCCGGCAGCTGTCATCCCATAGAAACTTGTCAAACTTTCCATACAATCAGATTTTAACAAACACCACTTACGATTACAGACGGTTTGGTGCAACCCACCCTTAAACTTTCGTCATTTGTGGGTGGGTATCGCGGGTTTATTTCTAATTAGATTTTTTTTCTCTTCTATGTAAATCTGCGATCAGTCTAGTTGACCCTTAGCAGATGTGTTGTACTTTGTTTTTTTTTAATTATTTAATTAGAATAATATAGTGAATATTTTGCAATACCTGATGCAATACGTTATGGGTTAAAGAATTTTAGTTCTTTCAGACAATTTTATAGTTCGTAAACTTATGTCCTAATTTTTTCCGAACAAAACGGGACTGTGCTACAATACAGGACGTTTGATATGTGTACAGTACTGTTTTAATATATTAAATACGATTTCAACTTAAACCTTGTTTTCACGCCCATAATAACCTTTTTTTTTGGAGGCCGGGCCCATAAAGCGATAGGAGTGCGCGGTTGGAGAGTTGCCTGGGCAAAATCCAGAGAAAACCTCCGACACGACCACGCGTGTGGTTTGGAACACTGTACTCGAAGAGTTTGCACTCCAGTGAGATTGGTTGAGCGGTTTCAACCGAATCGAGCTACTGGGAGTTTTGTAGCTGGTTCACTGAACCTAGCCTCGCTGAGAAGATTCCAGCAAGAAACTCAGCTAGGCCCGACCTGGGTTGAACTGACTCTACCCGGTTTGTGGCGGTACCGGGATGAATAGGGGTTCTCTGTATATGTCTGCCGGCGGCCATAATAACCCATAACAAACTTTGACAGTGACAGATACTGGCGTAGTGGCGCCAACTGGTGAGCACAAAAACGGTAGCTCTCATTGAGAGATGTTTGTGCCATTGCTTTATCTATGAACTGAATGAAAATCTCCTAACAGATGGCACCAATGGCTGCATACATGCCTAGCCTAGTGTGGGACCATTACTACTTTGTTTCTGAATATACGTTAGTAATAAAATATTTTTCACTTCCCATGCTCGAAAAGTGTGTCATATTAGTCTTGTCACGCGGGGCTAAAGTAGTACGTTTAACCCCTAGGGAAAATATGAATACATATATATGATTTACAAAACATTTGAATTTGACCAATCAAAATACTTCACCTATTACGTCCACCAATCACAGAACACTAATTCAACTATTTAAAATTATTTGGTATTAACTAACCAGAATACAGTTTTAAGTACTAAAATCGACCAATCAGGAAACAGATTTAATTTCTCTAAAGAGTCTAAATATTAAGTGTGTAGTAGTCCCTATTTCACGATAATTAAAAAAGTGATCAAATCGTTCGATCAACGCTTTAAAGCGCTCAATGGAAGGTCTGTTAGCTTTTTCCGCGCGTGAATGTTGCGCGCGAACCACGGTGTCTATGTTTTGTATGTCAAAACAGTTTAGAAAAAAAAATATGCTGACAAATTATACATGTTCGCTTTGCATTTTCTCGCAATCGAAGTGGATAGTAGAGTGTATAACTATCTCGTGGTAATATGGCTCATTTTAGACCATTGTTATAGAATCCACTATAATTTTTGACAGTCTTTATAATTGACTAGTCTCTGGTAAAGGGTTCCGTTGCAAAATGACGCGGTTCACCACACCCACAAATTTGAGCGCCGCAAAATTTTCAGGCTTTTATAAAATGCAGTGGGCCGGATAATTACGCTTTGTGCATTGGAAAGTGCAGTTTTGGAGGAATCTGAGTATATATATACTATGTTAGCATTTTATATAATCTTCTATAGATATTAATTATTTCTAGTATTATAATTTGTTAAGTTTATTAATTAATTACTAATAGTTTGACTATTTCATGTTGGCAACACCGTTAAATGTAAACGTTGCTATTGGTTGATTTTGGCGCCACTGGTAGTCTGTTGCTATTGGTTCTTTTGATTATGTGGCGCCATCATTAGTTGTTAAGTAAAAGATCTGTTTTATTCTAAGTCAAGTCAGTCTCTATATTGTTCACAATTAAAAAGTTAAGTTCTGCTGAATAAACTTGGTACCTACACAAGGACTTGTTATTGGACGCCCGTACTAGTTAAACCCCGGATCATATATGGAAGGATTAACAACTATAAGAGGAGAAGAGAGAGTAATTTGCTATCCTGATTTTATTCACCAAGCGAGTGAAGCCGATTCAGCTTCAGCAAAAATGTTTTCGAATGTCTGGAGGATGTCCAGCTATTTTCCTACACAGCTATGTCAACGAATCTGAAAAATATCATAAAGGAAAATCCTTTGTAACTAATCGAAAAACATACCATTCCTCCTCCCGCCCCTTTTTTATAAAAGACTGCCCAAAAAAGGAGTGTAATGTTTTCAGATACTGTAAATAGGCGTAGTTTCAATATATGAGTTTGTATGTACATTGCACTTATATTGTGTTGCAGCAGAGCAGAAACACAATAGAGGGACGTTCATTTTAACAATGATTTTACTCTACCCACACCTTCAAAATGTAAAAAAAAAAATTAAAATAAATAATATTTTTGGACAATCTTACACAAATCAACCTAGTCCCAAACTAAGCAAAGCTTGTACTATGGGTACCAAGTGACGATATACATACTTATATAGATAAATAGATACTTAAATACATAGAAAACATCCAAGACTCAGGAACAAATATTCGTGTTCATCACACAAATACATGCCCTGACCGGGATTCGAACCCGGGACCTCCAGCTTCTTAGGCAGGGTCACTACCAACTAGGCTAAAGCGGCCGTCAACAATACATTTATTCGTAAACAATACATTTTATCCTTAGTCCTTCATCTATTTTGGTAATAAAAAACGTACAATAAAATACAAAATTAGGTCCATTAGCTGATCTTGAAAGCCTTTCTTGAACCTTCTCCATTTATTTTTGCTAGCTGCTGAAACCAACTGAGGTCGACCTTTTTGCTGTAACCTATATTCTTTGTAAGTTCAGTCGTGAACCGGGGTTGTTGAGCCACTTACCATTGTCCGTAATTTAGCCGGGTAATGAATCATTGTTGTTACCCGATGTGGTGTCAGTCCCGATTTGCATTCACCATCATCAAAATCAAAATCAAAATCAAACATTTATTCTGCAAATACGCCACAAGGGCACTTTTACATGTCAAAATATTAATTTACAATTTAAGAAAGTCTGACTATAATATGTAATACATTTTTCATGTCAAAATATTAATTTACAGTTCAAGAAGGAATAATAATTTCGAGTTTACAATTATAACAAAATTAATGTCATACAGTGAAGATAAACTTGCATAGTTATCTAATACAAATATTACAACATCAGTAAAGTTAGAGATGTATAAGGTATCAAGATTAAACAAGGAGTATAATGAAATTAATATAATATCCCAGAGATGTACATGGTCTCTAAGCGTCAAAATTAAAATTAATTTAATATTGTTAGAGATGTATATGGTCTCTAAGTCACTGATAATAAAAACGAATCCACAACAGGATGATGAGTTTTACTAACGAAATGTAACTGTAACCGACACGATGATGTAATATATACAGACATATATATTAATTGGCATAGAAAACACGAAGTGCGAGCGAAACTTCTGCTTTTCGGCTTCGGCAAAATGTTTCCTTATATCCGGCCGTCTGTTGTCCTCTTTAAACGTTAGTTATGTCACAAGTAATGGTTAAAATTTAATTTTTTGTTGTTAAGTATTTTAAAAATAATACAACGCTTACATTTAATAAAAGTTGATTAAGATTACTTTATGTGATAATCCACATCGAAAGGGACCTTATGGCGGCCGGCACTTACGCCTTTATTGCCGCTGTTCCAATACAATAGTGAATAGGTGTAACGTAAGCGCCTGCCGCCATAAGGTCCCTTTCGATGTGGATTATCACATATACATTTTTAATTAAGTTTAATTTTAAAAATGCGCCCTCTTGCACCACCAGACCCTGGTTGCATTTATCAACCGATTCTCGTGAAAAATTCTTTCTTACTTCTTCGATTCATTCGATTCTTGTGAGCAGTTTCGATAGTCCTATGCATATTATTTTGACAATTCGTTTTATGGGATTTTTCATGGAGCTGGAGCCATGGTGGTTCAAAACATTAAAAAAGAACACACACACGATGTCCACAGCTCACAGAGCCACTAAAATATACAACAGATGAATCAAATCGGTTCTGTTTAAAATAACTTACACGATGCGCGTAATCGTACAATCGTGTAGAATTTATTTTCAAGTCCCCATTACTTATTTTGCAATCCACCTTAATCTTCCTACGGCCCCACACTGAGGACGTAAGTGTCGCGTATCGCAGTGCGCGGATAGAAATAAAGCTTGCTCCAAAACCAACAAACAAAAGCCTTAGTGCAAACCGCTGCTGTGTTTAGTTTTGCAATGCCCCCGCTCATTTTATCAGCGGAGTTAGTTTTGGTGCAAATGATAAGAGGAAGCGATTTTGAGACTCTTCTAAGCTAATTTTACATTTTACAAAAGTTTAATTTCCCTATTGTTAAAATTTGGGTTATCGCAACCTTCGTGCAATTGATCGCAATCTTTCTAACGATGATGATTTTAGTATATGATGTAATCAGAAAAAGTTTAAGGCTTAGCCACATTCGAAATGACACATTTTAAATAAATATTTGCCACCATGATAATATAATATAGGGAATCCCGGGACTGGCCAAGACAATATTTTCAACAAGGCTGTTGCTGGATATCCCAATCCGGAAGTTTAATTTCATTTTCGTTTTTTTAATGTTAATGTTCAAAGTACGGGAAGCAAGTTTAAAAAAACGTATCGAGCGTATCTTTTGTATAACTCTGAGAAATAGTCCACATTTTACCCAATTACAGATAAAAACGTTTAAGCCATTCGCTTATGATTTAGGGCACAGAAAAACATCGGCACCGACACGGTATTGCTTTTCCCCGTAGCCGATCCTTTTCCATGTAAAATACCACGATCTACAACGTAAGTAGATCATCTATATTTGTATAAATATGCAATACTATAGTGGGTGCTACTAAGATTTTATACAAAGGGTGGGTTGCACCGACTTACATTACACTTACGATTACAGATCGATTAACGTTAAATATGGCGCCGGCAGCTGTCATCTCATTGAGACTTGTGACGGAGACCCAGAGTTGTCCACCAATGAAAATGACGCTATCCAGTGGATACAATTTGGAAATTTAGTAAACAACTGATGTAAATCAGCAATGATGCAACAGCAGACTGATATAATCAGTCGGCCGAGGTCAGTTCTTGGATAGGTGACCGCTTTGAGTGGTTATTAATTAAGCGCTCCCGTGCTTTGGAAGGCAAGTTAAGCCGTTGATCCCGGCTGCTGTCTATGGTAGCATTCGTTAAGCCAGGTTAGAGGCCGTTGGGCGGCTTGAGAACTTCTAACAGTCAAGTTGCCCACTCACTTGACAACCTTATTCCAAGAAGGTCCGATTTCCCATCGGGTTAGAAAGTAAGATGGCAGTCGCTTCCGTAAAAACTAGTACCTACGCCAATGGGATTAGCTAGCGGACCCCAGACATCCTTTATGATGCAACTGTACTGGGGTAGCGTTAGGAGGATGATAAAAATAAAAAAATAAAAAATAAATAAAAATATATTTATTCAGTATCTTAGGTTTAGTTACAATTACTGTGCTGGGTGTCTCTTTTTA
The DNA here is from genome assembly GCA_963556455.1 of Epiblema foenella. Taxonomy (NCBI): domain Eukaryota; kingdom Metazoa; phylum Arthropoda; class Insecta; order Lepidoptera; family Tortricidae; genus Epiblema; species Epiblema foenella. The sequence goes on along the minus strand of OY747103.1, from coordinate 20,837,822 downwards.
AGTATACTGGATACTTGTGCTAAGAGAACACCGCTCTTCCACTTGATATTATTTACAACTAGTTATTGGGTATAAACTTATTTTCACTACAATTTAATTAATAATTAATAACGGCGAAAGATTAACATATTAAATTATGAAACGACTGATGTAAATTGAATGTCATACGAATAAATAAATAGAAAATAGACAAATTGTCCATACAATCAGTTTTCGTTAAAATAGCAGTCATATCTAAATATACTTTAAAAAAAAGGTATTCGTTGTGCAATTTATTTAAGTTATTTTAAAAATACAACGAACCGTCCTTTCGTTTTCCTTATAAGATACCAACCCCTAAAATGTATTTAATTCTTGAAAGACGTGGCTGAAAATACTCCATCAAGTAGATTATTTCGTGTAATGAACCGTTAAAGCAAAATTCAATTACTAAAAGTCCGGAAACCGGAAAAAAGTGGGCGAAAGTCGTTTAACTCGTTGAGTTAAAATTAAGCAGTACCTAAATCGCTTTCGTTTCATTTCTCACTCTTTTGAACGGTCAAAAGAGAAGTTTAACTGATTCTCGTAAAGTCTGCGGTTAAACTCCTTAACAAGGACTTTTTGACCGACTTAGTGACAAGGTTTTCGCGTAAGGTTAACTTGTTGAACAATGAAATTGTCAACTTCGTTTAGTTCCTGCTTTGTGATCTGTTCTTTCACTTAACTTTCGTCTTCCTTTGGTACAAATCTATTGTATTGCGCTTCAAGGTGAATATCTGCCTGAGATTTCTAAGATTTTTTTTTTATTTAGCCTATATAGTGACCTACAAAAGACGAAAACGTGAGGTAAAGTACAGTATAGCTGATGAGCACTGAAAACGCTCCATACTGATAGGCAGGAAAATATAACGTCAGTGCAATGGCCTCGTAATCCCATTGTATAGAATAACGAGTAATTTGCTATTTTTGTCGTGAAATATTGCGTTTAAGGACTAAGTTGCCTTACAATTTCTTTTTTATTGAATAACATGAGACTTCTATTGGTAACTTTAAATTTACATTTGGACAATTAAAAAAACAATATTTTTGCGAATCGTAAGCCTAAAGAATCGTAAGCATCATTTATTTTTAATATTTTGATTAATTTGTAGTTGTTTGTTTGTGTTTGTGTAGTACCTACGCCAACTCTAGGGATTAGGTAGCGGACCCCGGGCATCCTTTAGGATGCAACTGTGGTGATAACGGTAGGATGATGATGATGATGATATTGATTAATTTTTCTAATTTACTGTATTAATTGTGATAATTTGATGGTTTTCTGTCTGTATAACTAAACTATGGTGTAAATTTTAACACAGTATGGTTTAAATTATGGGTTATATAAAATTTTACACATGATTATTGGTTTCTAGTGTTCTCCCTGTGACGACAGACTGCAGGAATCAGGAGTTTGCAGCGCGCCATTCGTCTCCCTATGCAGAGCGGGTAAGTGCCGCCGTAAATAACAGGGGGTAAGTTTAAGCGGGACGGATCTAACACAACATGGAACTGGCTCCTGTGTTTATATTATTTTTTTATTTGGGGCGGAGGAGCGGTCGTGGCCCAGCGGCGCCCGCATACCGCGAGGTTAAGCAACATGAGCAGAGGTCAGTTTTTGGATGGGTGACCGCTTTGACTGGTTGTTAACTGAGCGCTCCATTTCAGCTTGGACAAAAATGCTTTCCTATGTCCGGATGTCCAGCGGTACATGTCTCATTTTTCGACCGATTCTCGTGAAATTTTGCGAGCATGTTCGATAATTATTATAAGTTTTTTTTTTCTATTCAGTATTTATTTGGTAGCGTTCGTAGCCCAGCGGCGTTCGCGTACTGCGTGCGGTATGCGAGGTTAAACAACGCCGGCCCAGGTCAATTCTTGAATAGGTGACCGCTTTGAGTGGTTATTAACTAAGCGCGCCCGTGCTTTAGAAGGCGCGCTAAGCCATTGATCCCGGCTGCTGTCTATGATAGCAGTCGTTAAGCCAAGTTAGAGGCCTTCGGGCGGCTTGAGAACTTCTAACAATCAAGTTGTCCATTCACTTGACAAGCCTATAATTCCATAAGATCTGGTTCCCCCTCGGGTTGGAAGGTTAGATGGCAGTCGCTTTCGTAAAAACTAGTGCCTACACCAAATCTTGGGATTAGGTTAGGTAGACCCCGGGCATCCTTCAGGGTGCAACTGTACTGGGATAACGCTAGAAGGATGATGATGATATTTAGGACGGGTGTCTTGTTTGCCCACAACCAGTCATAAAAAATCCATATTGGTAAAAGGACCTGGGCGTGGTTCCAGAATTTAAAATTATGCCCGCCTGGCTTCACTAGCAGGGTCTGGTACTCCTCGAAATGGCTGCGAGCTGGTCAAGCAGGGTTAGGGGTGTGAACCGTTCATGGGGAGCGCCGTGCGCAGCTGGTGGATTGTGGTGCCAGCTAGAGATGGGAAATCCGGATTTGAAAATTTAAATGATTCGAATCCGTAAGCGGTGCCGATTACAAATACAAATACAAATACAAACATTTATTCTGCAAATAGGCCACAAGGGCACTTTTACATGTCAAAATATTAATTACAATTTAAGAAAGTCTGACTATAATAAGTAATACATTTTTCATGTCAAAATATTAATTTACAGTTCAAGAAGGAATAATAATTTCGAGTTTAACAATTATAACAAAATTAATGTCATAAAGTGAAGATAAACTTGCAAAGTTATCTATTACAAATATTAAGTTAGAGATGTATAAGGTCTCAAGATTAAACAAGGAGTGAAATTAATATATTATCCCAGAGATGTACATGGTCTCTGAGCGTCAAAATTAAAATTAATTTAATATTGTTAGAGATGTATATGGTCTCTAAGTCACTGATAATAAAAACGAATCCACAACAGGATGATGTCTCTCGTCAATCCCCTATAAAAAGACACTAGTATTAACGTAGTCACTATGTCCTAGCAAGCATGAACAGACCGGACTCCACAAACAGCACCCGATCACGAGTATGACGCGTATCTCAGCCATCGCCTCCCTCGACCATCTGTTAGGGAAGGTGGCGACCCGATCAACGACGCCACCGTAGGCAAAGCCCTTAAAGCGAGCATGACATATTCAAGCTGGCGGACATTGATAATAACAAAGTTAAGGCGACTGTGAGGCGAGAAATAGCATCATGTTACATAAAACGTAACGGAACTACTATACAAGAATATATCCTAAAATAAACATAGATATATTAAAAGTAACAGGATTAAACTACCACTGGCTTGAAAGCATTTTTGTCATTTAAGAAATCGTTGACAGTATAATACGCCTGGCTTAGCAAATACCTTTTAATATGGGACTTAAATTTACTGAATGGCAAATTAACTATTTCGATAGGTATTTTATTATAAAATCGTATACAGTTCCCCACAAATGACATGCTAACCTTTCGGAGACGACTGGCCTTCACTGCAATCTTGTGTTTACTTCTAGTGTTGTAGTCATGGATATCACTGTTAAGCTTGAATTCCTGTAAATTTTTCCGCACATGCATAATATTTTCAAGAATGTATTGGCATGCTACAGTAAGAATGTTTGCCTCTTTAAATTTATCTCTGAGAGATTCTCTGGCTTTTAGTTCGTAGATGGAGCGTACAGCTCGTTTCTGTAGCACGAAGATGGTCTGGATGTCAGCCGCTTTACCCCACAACAGGATTCCGTAGGACATAACACTATGGAAGTAACTATAATACACCAGCCTGGCCGTTTCAACGTTAGTTAACTGTCTAATACGTCTAACTGCATAGGCCGCAGAACTAAGTTTGCCAGCCAGAGTGGCAATATGCGCATGCCATTGCAGTTTTGAATCTAAGGTAATGAAAAAAAGATTCCTTATCGACTCCTTTGAAATCTTATCAAATCCGACTCAGTACGGATCCGAATGAGTGACCAGTTTGCGCCGGTATCGTGGACCGGGAGTAAAACTGGTGGACTCACGTATATTTCGATCACGGTCGTGATTTGAGTTAAAAGAATCAAAAGATTCGAAGAACCATTAATATCACTGCATTTGTATTGAAACTAGCGAGTCCGGAGTGAATTGGTTTGTGGGCTTTAAAGGAGTCGATAAGCGGATTCGGTAGCTATAGCGGAGCCGAATTTAGTGATTCGAATCACTCCCCGGAGTTGAGATTATCCATCTCTAGTGCGAGCGTCAGGAGGCCTTCTAGCCACGGGTCTGCTCCAAAAAGTTAACCGCCATCGGTTGCAGACGTTGCAATAATGATTCATGGCTTAGTGCTATGGATGATAGTCGCTAGAGTTAGTAGCTAAGGGATATTGTGTCCCTAGCGGCTACTAGGGAGCTTCAAGCATGAAATGTGTGTCTCTAGACACCTCTAAACTGTAAACAAAAATCCCATCCAGAAGCTTAGTTCCGTCGCAACTTTTCCCCGAAGACGTATATTTCTCTATACACCGGTGTCCTGGTATCTAATAAAGTGGTCACAGCCGAAGCAAGATTAACAGCCTCAGTTTATTATTGTTTGTATAAAGGCAAGGACACAGTAGCTCTTGTCGATCCATGGGATACGGGAGAATTAGTTTATTGATGGATTTGATGAAGGTGACATATGGAGTGCTAACTTGTACAGAAACGTTTTAATACTTTTAATACTGGTGTCTAATTTTCATTTCGGGGATTGACGAGAGATATCGTCCTGTCTGAATTCGTTTTTATTGTCAGTGTCTCTTAAAGACCATATACATCTCTAACAATATGAAATTAGTGTATTTTTATCTTATTATTTTAATTTTGACGCTTTGAGACCATGAACTTTTCTAAGGACTCTCAGAGAGTATAGTATGTACATCTCTGGGATATTATATTAATTTCATAATAATATTTTTTGTTTAACCAGACTGAGACGTTATACATCTTTAACTTTACCGATATTGTAATATTTGTAAAAGATAACTTTGAAAGTTTGTCTCTGTATATATATGACATTAACTTTTTATACTTCTAATTATTACATCATACATTGTAAATTAAAATTTTGACATGGAAAAGTGCCCTTGTGGCCTATTTGCAGAACAAATGTTTGATTGATTGAAATCCCTGTTTATATTTACCTACGTTGAAGGCGTACAATTTCTGCATATTATTAATATCATTTATTTATAGATGAAACAAATTGAAAATGAATTTTGTACATCCTTTTTGTTATATATTAGAAAAAGCCTACCTAATATCGTACCCTGAGGAACGTATCTTCAAAATGGTAAAAACCCGTATAATCCAATTTAATCCAGTTTAATAAACGCAGCAACAAGTGTGCACTCGCCCTCCGCGTCAGCTCACAGCGGGTTTTGTATAAATTAAGTGTGAAAACGACAAATGCCGGAATATATCATCGGGAACGTGAGAACCTTCGTATCGGAATAATGCGCGCAATTTAATTTGGCGGGACGTGAAATGTGTGTTTTTAAAGCGAACAGAGTTGTCTTTATTCGGTTTGCGAATGAGTCGAGCGGAGACACACACGTGTTTGTCCTATTCAACCTTTATCTTACAGAATTTAGTTGTCGCTGCACATTGTTCCTGGCTCGTGAATGAGGGCTATCGTTTTTGTGCTGACCAGTTGGCGCCACTGTCGAGTAAAGTCCAGCTGTCAAAGATTATTATTGGTTATTATGTGCATGAGAACGAAGTTTGCATTTAAATCATGTTTAAAACCTTAAAATCGTACTGTAAAAATATCTAACATCCCGCATTGAAGCGTAGTCCCGTTTTGTTCGGAAAAAAAGGAGGAAATAAGTTTCCGAAAGACAAAACTGTTTCAAAGCACTGACAGTCATTGACCCGTAACTCATATTTGCCATAATCAAGCTCAGCAGGCGAATCACGTAACTTTATGTACTAACGGTAGATAGATTTTACTGTCAGTTTTGAAGTATAAATGTATGAGCTGACATTTGAAATTTGACATTAAAATCTATCTAACGGTAGTAAAAAAGTTACGTGATTACCCTGCAGGTATTGGAAAATAGGCACAATATTGTTCCAATTAGATATTAACCCGCGCACCACAACCACAAAGAGTGACATTTGACATTTCAGAGACCTCGCGCTACACTAGCGCCTCTAGCGGCGAATTCATACGCCCCCATTTGACGAGCGTGGTTCAATCAGACTTCGTTTCGTGTGCGAATTAGAATGTTGTTTTGGCACGCTCGCTTCCACCACTGTATATATCAACAGTAATCGTTAATTTTTAATTAATTCCATTAGAAATTCCAAAAACATTGGGTAATAATAATAATAATATTCTTTATTGCACCACTAATACAGGAGTACATTTATAGATTCGGTAACATTAATAATGGTAACAACAGGCGGTCTTATCGATTTAAAGCGATCTCTTCCAGACAACCTTTGGGTAGCAGGAAATATTTTTGGGTAAGAATATTGAAAAAAAAAGTAATGAATAAATAATTAAAGTAATGTTTAACTATCCAAACATCTAAACTTCGCATTTATAATATTAGTAGGAGTAATTCCATAGAACTCAGACCCACGGCTCAAATATATTATTGAAATGAAATGAAATGATTTATTCTCCAAGTGGGCTCCTCGGGCGCTTTTGAATGTCATACAAAAGTACATACACAATATACAAATATTTAAAAACTGCTTCCATTTTACTAGAGATGTAAAAGGTCTCCTGTTATCTAAAAATGTTAAATATGACAAAAATAATGAGAAACAAAAAAATTTACCAAACAATAAGATACCAATATTATGGAGATGTAAAAGGTCTCCTAATGTCAAATAATAATATAAAAATTAAATAATGTCAGTGTTAAAACACTATTCCTAGCAATTAGGCGCAGCAGAGCAAGTTTCCTATTGTGTCCATACAATTTTGTCATTAATGTAATCTTCTATTTTATAGTACCTATGCTTTTTTACAAAGCATTTTTTAACAATCACTTTAAATTTATTAAGAGGTAATTCAATCAAGTTTTGAGGTAATTTATTAAACAATTTTATACTTAAGATTACAAATGAACGACTGGTTTTACGTAGTCTGAGGTATGGAACGGCAAGTCTATGCTTGTTTCTGGTGTTAAAACTATGACGGTCAGAATTTTTGGGAAAAGTGGTGTAGTATTAGCGTACATACATAATGCAGTCAAAAATATACTGAGATGCAACTGTTAATATGTTAATTTCCTTAAATAAATCTTAATCTAATATTATCAGCGCCTTAATCTTACAGCGCTTGAAAACAAATAAAGTGGTCTTTACACGTCGTGTTTCTTGCCACGCCACTTACACCTATTAATAAATCAAGGGTATGCCCAATTATCTGTACCCAGAGCGCCATCAAAATTAGGCTTTCATCAGTAATTACCCCACACTCTCAATTATGTAAAAGGATCCGCCTTAGTTAGGGATGTCACAAGCGATGAATTAGTCTAACAACGTCAATGTGGCACTTAAAATTTTCACCAAGCAAGACGGGACTGTAATGTAGCGCGGTCCCGGCGGCCCTTCGGGTTTGCCCCAAGTTGGTGGAGGTGGCAACCCTGGACAATCAAGTTGCCGAAATCAAGTGAATTTGGACAAGACTTGCCGCTAGGCTACCGTCCACCGCGTAGTATGTCTTAGGTTCGGTTTTATACTTCATAATTCATTTATTTGCAACCATGGTACAGTACAGGTGTTACATTATGTCTTGTTATCTCATGGACCCTGATAGGGCATAGCAAAATACTTAAAATTAAAATTTACGATATACAATGATTAATTATGAAATAATTTTACCTAACACATGTATATATAACATTATTGGATTATTCTAATTCATTAAACAATTAATTATTTTTGATATCATTATTTACATTATTATTTTTATACATTATTAAAATACATGTCACTTTAATAAATTAATGTCTAAAATAGGAATATACCAGTTAAAATACAAAAGTTAAAAATATATATTTATAAAGATCCGTTATACCTTATCTCGGTTTGTTGTCAAAAAATGTACTGACTTACTTAAATTTGATCTGACATTTGGTCTAACGGATCTTTATAAAACCCGGCCTTAGTGGATCAAAATGTTAAGGGTTTTATTTATTTTAATTATTTATTTATATTCAGATTAAACTTAGATGGTAGGTATAAAAAAGTTTCGCCAAACTGGATCAGGGTCATGATTAATGGTCAGTTTCAGGCAAAATTAAAACGTAAACATTTACTAAATATGTTAAAGTGTGTGTGTGTTGTGTGGAAGTTATAACAAGTTGTAAAAGAGTACTGTTTTCGTGAATAAATGCTTTATTTATTTTTATTTTATTTTTATTTAATAATTTCCTGAGTGGCATTTCGATAACTTTGTATTTTATAAAGTGGTAAGTAGATAACTAAATTCACCAATACTTGAATGCTATTATAATTTGAATACGTACATGTTTTCAATAAATAAATACCTAGAGAGTACACACGATATAATTTACGCGAACCGGACAAAAGTTACGAAAAATTTAAGAATTGTATCCAACTGGCAACACTGATTTCGAGATTAAGTTGTTTAAAATTTTGGTGTTTTATATACCGCATATTTTGATTTGACCGAGTGAGCGCAAAGCGCGAGCGTAGCATCTCCATTTCAGCTTGGACAAAAATGCTTTCCTATGTCCGGATGTCCAGCGGTTCGTGTCTCATTTTTCGACCGATTCTCGTGAAATTTTGTGAGCATGTTGGATAATTATTATGAGTTTTTTTTCTATTCAGTATTTATTTGGTAGCGTTCGTAGCCCAGCGGCGTTCACGTACTGAGTGCGAGGTTAAACAACGTCGGCCCAAGTCAATTCTTGAATGGGTGACCGCTTTGAGTGGTTATTAACTAAACGCGCCCGTGCTTTAGAAGGCACGCTCAGCCGTTGATCTCAGCCGCTGTCTATGATAGCAGTCGTTAAGCCGAGTTAGAAGCCTCCGGGCGGCTTGAGAACTTCTAACAGTCGTGTTGCCCACTCACTTGACAACTTTATTCCAAGAAGGTGTGTTACAAAGTAAGATGGCAGTCACTTCCGTAAAAAATAGTGCCTAAGCCTAATCTTAGGATTTGGTAGCTCACCCCGGGAAACCTTCAGGATGCAATTGCACTAGGATAATGCTAGGATGACACAACCTTTTCTTACAAATTGAAAAAATGGCTTACCGCCCAGGCGTTTTATAATATGTCGGAATTTTATAAGACGAATAATTATGTAAATTTAATATTAAATCAATTATTCAATTTCTTTTGACATTGTATTCTAATTCATTAACATTTTAATTCTGACTTCTTAGTTGATAATTATTATTCTACTTTATTTATAATCATCTTAAAATGTATCTAATTAAATCTTTGACATACCTATTCAATTTAAAATGTTTGACATGTAAAATTTTATATTTTATCAATAAAATGAGTATGAGTATGAGTATGATGATGATGATGATTGTCTCCGATTTCTGCCCGGTTTGCTTCCACCCCGCTTGACGTCATGGTCTCGCTAGACCATCATGGTGGAAAGCGTTTTCGCTGGATTCGTGAATAATTAAATTTTACCATCATGGTGGAAAGCGTTTACGGTGAATTCGTGAATATTGTTTTTTTTAAAACGCCGGTGGCAAACAAGCCTACGGTCCACCTGATGGTAAGCGGCCACCGCAGCCTATGAATAAGTATTTTATTTGGTAAGAAAATAATATGACGGAACCATGCGGTTGAAAACCTAAATAGTATCAGCTGCTAAGTTACAAATCGTACACTAGTTGTAAATCGTAGACGCGTAGTGTATGTGTTTCCCCGTATGTAGAAAAAAATCGCTACAAATAGTTTGGCAGCGAAAGTGTTAAACGCTACAACTCCCCTATTAGGCCCCGTATCAATATACATTATATAATATGTATAGCTCAAAACTTTTGGACAGACGCACGCGTTTTGGGGAATGTCAATATCTCATTCCAACTTTGATGTATGTTGGTTGAGTAAGGTATTTCGATTCCTAAGTTATCCCAGGATATGTAACTTCAAGTTACAATTTGTATATTTTGGATGAAGTTGATGAAAGTTATCGTGTACATTAATACAACCAGATTATATAGTATATGTTACATTAAAATTGTAAGAACCGTTAGATTATAATCTAACTAGCGAGATTGTAAACCGAAGATTATTTTGTACTTTCCTCCAGCAAGTCGACAAAGCCATTTTTTTATACAACGCCGGTGGCAAACAAGCGTACGGTCCACCTGATGGTAAGCGGCCACCGCAGCCTATAGACGCCCGCAACTCCAAAGGAGTCACGTACGCGTTGCCGACCCTTTATGAAAGTTGAGAATTCACTGTGTTGACAGCAGAAGGGACAAAGTCCCTCGCTCTCAACACAGTGCATCCTCGGGAGCTCTGGCAACCTTGCTCACGTCCAGGAACACAACACTACATACTTGTATAGTAGATAATGTTATTATGGCTGTGGTCTTCTGCAAGGTGGAGGTACTTCTCCAGTTGGGCTGCTCCAAATTCGAGCAAGATGACATTTTGCTGTGCCCTACCTCTCTTACTATTTCCGCTCTAAAGAACCTAGATAACGAACAAAACTAACCCAAATTGCAAGTTCCACGTCAGAAGAGTTGGAACTGTAAAATACTGCTTACAATTTATCGCATTATTTTACTGTGGATTACAATCTTTCGACAGTTTACAATCTTGTTAGTTACATTATAATCTAACGGTTTTTACAATCTGAGAATTCGGTTTTTACAATACAAAACAAGACTTAGGGAAATCAAATGTATTCTAATATGGCAATTGGGTACTTGGCAGATGTAGCTTATAATTCCTAGAAGCTAGATAACTAGTTAGTATTCCATGAAAACCATTGAATGAATGAAAATACAAAATTAAGAAAATATTTCAGGTAAAACTATATAAATTATTGAAAGAGAGATTTATTATAGTTCAAATGAGTTTTTGTGCGACACAGTTACAAAAAGTAGTTAGTATATATTTTTTTGAAAGTGTTAATATTATTATTCTCATAGAATGTATTAATTTGACCCATTTAATATATTATTTGACGTTATGCATTATTCGATACGTTGCATGCATTTGACGTACTATAATCGTCTTCTACAAATTGTACTTCGGAGAGTGTGCTCAGGAGCTCCATGAGCTCATACCGCCTTCCCCCTTCTTCTATCGGACATCCAGACGTACGGCTGGATACCATCCTTACTTGGTCGAAATTCCTCTTATTCGAACCAAGCGCTTTGCATCATCTTTTATAATGCGCACTTCTAAGGTTTGGAATTCTCTGCCGGCGTTTGTGTTTCCGAGCTCATATAACCTAGACCTTTTTAAGGCACGAGTGAATAGGCACCTTCTGGGTGAGCTCACTTCATCGTCGGCCTCATCTTTGCCCCCTGGCTAGATGCTGGCCAAGAGCGATCCCATTTTTTAATGAACTATGCAATACTCAACATATTCTGTATCGCCAACATGTAATATAAAATAAACGGTATTATATTCTATCTTTTAATGTATGCTACCAGCACCGTATCAACGCATTAAAGTAGGCTAACACTCGTTAATAAATAAACAAGGAAGAATTTACGGTCAATTAACACGGGTGCCCTGGGAGTAGTGTAGTGTCGCTAAAGGATAATGACATCGCTGTAACGTGTTAACGGCTTGGCTAATTAAAAAGCTAAAGCAAAATATTCGGACACTACCATAATTATATTCATAGTTTCTGAGTACTGTGTATACAGCCTGGAAAAGGCTTATTCCACGCTGTATACTCTAGAGCAACTCGGGAATCGGTTTGACACATGATCTCAAGATTTGGCGTAGCCGACATTGTAGTCATATAAAATCAACTGAAATCTGACTTTCAAATGTAGAATAAAAAGATCTTGGTGGGATTAGAACGATTTTCTCACGATGATTTCCCTTACGGAAAAGCTACTGCTAAATATCAAATGATGTAGGAAACATAAGTTTTTTTTAAACCCAGTGGTATGTTATATGTATATGTAATAGAAGGCTGTTTGTTTCTCATTACCATAAATAAGATTTAAAAAATCTTACGAACCGAGGCTGAAAGTCACGACTGTAGATTGAAAGTCGCGTGCCTTACCATTCGCTTACAGTAGCTTGTTCCATTAGGCTACAATAGCTTGTTCCATTCACCTACAGTAGCTTATACCATTCGGCTACAATATCTTGCTCCATTCACCTACAGTAGCTTATTCCATTCGGATACAATAGCTTGTTCCATTCACCTACAGCAGTCTGTTCCATTCGTCTAAAGTAGTTTGTTCTATTAGGCTACAATAGCTTGTTCCATTCACCTACAGTAGCATATTCCACTCGGATACAATAGCTTGTTCCATTCACCTACAGTAGCTTGTTCCATTATGCTACATTAGCTTGTTCCATTCGGCTACAGCTGCTCATTCCATACGTCTGATTTCGTAACGTTTTCGAACGTGCGTAAGATAAATCTAAATGTTATTTTCTATGATAATAATCACAGATATCTACAGAAATAAAGGAAAAATTTAAAAAATTAGGCACAGAGCAGGATTTGAACCTACGACCTCCCGGCACTCGCGGCCAGTCGCTCTAGCCAACTGAATTATAGGTGCAACCGCCACTCGGCCCGGAATTCCTCAATCATTCCTTCATTTATACAAACGCCTTAAGGGAGGCGTACAGCGTATTTTTCCTTTATTTCTAAATTTGTAGTTTACGTTAGCAGCGGTACTGCTTAATACAAAATTAATCACAGATATACCGATTTTATCTACGAGCAGAATCACATTTTCTAACAGGCAACTTGCAAAGTCATACGTCGTGTAACTACAAGCCGACGACGTTGCGGTATCGGAACGCGTCCATTAAGCGAGTTATGGCCCTCTGAGGCAGCCGCGTGTCAACCATTTTCTTTGTCGAGGCGGACGCTCCAGTTTCCTTTGTAAAGCTTCGTGTACACTACCTACTCGTTTGTATTAAATATTGAGTTAAAAGCTCTATTGCCTTGTAATAACAGGCGGACGCCCCATTTTTATTTGTAAAGCTTCGTGTACACTACCTACTTTCTTGTTTTAAATATTGAGTTAAAAGCTCTATTGCCTTGTAAAAAAGGCTGACGCCTAGCATCCAGAGCTGTCAAAATAAAGTGAGCGGCTATTGACCGATTTAGCCTAGTGGTTTAGTGACCCTGCCTACGAAGCGGATGGTCCTGTGTTTGAATCACGGTCTGTGTAAATATTTGTGTGATGAGGATGAATATTTATTTCTGAGTCTTTGATGTTTGCTATGTATTTAAGTATTTGTATCTAATAAAACTATCTTCGTCTAGTACCCAAATCACAAGGACGGTTTGTGTATGATTGTTCGCATAGTATTATTAATTTATATTTTTATTTATTCATTTAAAATCCAATAAGGGAACTGCAACAGTACTTATCATCGTCACCTTATGATGCCTATAATACTTGTTATTATAAGTACGTCAAACTGCTGGAGGGAATTGGCTACAGTTGCCACGCTGAGCTGTTACGAATCGGGAACTCCGTATTTCTTTTTTTTAGATATCCATGCCAATTGCCGCACTATTTTTTGCTTCATAGTAAAGCTAATAGATATCAAATGGTATTTCAAAAGTTCTAATAAACATTTATTGAAAGTACAATGAATATAAAAAACAAGAATATACTAAACTAAAGACAAAAACCTACTTACAAATAAAAAATGGGCTCTAATTCAGAGCTCAGCGGTAGGGTGCCCAGAAGGCTGACGGCATTGCCACGCTGCACAGCAAGACCGATGCGCTGAGCAAGATAAGCGCCCGTCGCGTCAACAAGGCGTTTCGCTAGGCTTATAGGTGCTGTGAACACCAGGTCCCCACGGCCCTGGTGGTGGTGGCCGGTGTTTCCACCCCAAACGGCTCAAACATGTAGGCACTGTCAACGACTGCATATTTGCGCCGCTTGAGGTATTCAGCCACATCGGCGGCAGCTAATAAACTTATACATCTCTGAGGATATTTATTTAATAGATTTTATTATTTTCATGTTGACGTGATATATATATATATAGCTCAACATATTTTATTATGATTAGTGTACCTACTTTGTTACATTTTATCTTGACGCTTAGAGACCTTACACATCTCTAACAAATCTCGATTGTTATTAGTTTCTTAGTCTTATTTTTGACATGTAACACTACATTTAATTAATGATACTTTGATTATTGTATTATTTTTATTTGATGTACCTAGATAGATTTTGACTTGTAAAAGTGCCCTTGAGGCCTATTTGCAGAATAAATGTTTTGATTTTGATTTTCTTGATTTTGAATAGTAAGTGGCATTCCGTTACAGTTATCTAAAAAAAACCTGTCAAGTGCGCCGACGACGGTTCCGCACAATGTTAGATTACTAGTGGTTCTGTGAGCTGTAGGCCTCAAGAGTGTTTTATCTCATTGAAAAAAAAGTTTCAGAAAATATCGAAAATGTAACTCGACAAAACATTTTATATAATTACCGAACCTGCTCGAGAATTGGTTGAGAAATGCGACTTGTGGACGACAAAAACCCGAGATCATACGAAATCATTGAAAAAAAAATGATTTAGTAAATTTCAAAAAAATAGCTAGACAAAAAAAAACTTTTATATGCCTTTCGAACCTGCCCACAAAATTTCACCATAATCTTAGAGGAGAACAAATAGAAGTACATACGGAATCATTTTTATCGAACCTGAAGCAGAAACCTTCGTTTAACTCAGTTAATTAAGGTTTTTTTCAAGAATTTAAACCATATTGGTACAGATCCCTATTTTTTTGTAAAAGTTTAGTTATGTCGCAGTGTATACGCTGCATAACTCAAGATAGAAATGCACTTTGCGATCATGTACCTTTTACACTGACCTTCATAATGCAGTTAAGTATAGTCCACACACTTGTTTTAAAAGCATTCCCTGTAATAATACTATGTTGTTCTACTTTATGCCTTTTATGGGCTGGACCTATTCTTTCCTGTATATGGGAACAACGGTGGTTCAAAATTATGTGAGGACCAAAATTTACACAATATGGCTCTGGTATACTATCACAGTTTTGTAGTTATTATGCACAGAATAAAAGACAAGAGACAAATACAACCATAGAGAATAGGAGAGGAATAATGATGGGTCATCTGCTAAGGCATGACCTTTTCCTTAAGACCATTATAGAAGGGAAGATTGAGGGAAAGAGAGGAAGAGGGAGACCAAGAAGGAACTACTTCAAACAAATAAAAGAGAAGGTTAAGGTCATGTCATATCAGAGAGTAAAAGAGATGGCAGGGGACAGAAACGGCTGACGATTGATCCACCGACAAGAGTAGTAAACTCTTAAGTAGAAGAAGAAGATGTACAGAAAGTTTTAACTAACAAAACCGATGGTTGACACTTGACAGCGAATCATGGCATCCTGCTTGCACACGCTCGCTCCTGGCGCGATAAATCTGGACACCACGGTGTGCCAGAACCGAGTTTAGCCGAAGCGGCAAGAGGTATAGCCCTGATAACAAGATTTAAGTTAGTTCACGTTCTGACTTGTCGGTGCGGATTCGGTACGATATTAGTAAGCTGTCAGATGTCAGTGTCAACTTTCATTGGAGTTAGTAGCACATCTAAATGTAGTAAATAATAAACATTTGTGGACAATCTTACACAAATCAACCTGGTACCAAACTAAGCAAAGCTTGTACTATGGGTACCAAGTGACGATATAAATACTTATATAGATAAATAGATACTTAAATACATAGAAAACATCCAAGACTCAGGAACAAATATTCGTGTTCATGACACAAATAAATGCCCTGACCGGGATTCAAACCCAGGACCTCCAGCTTCGAAGGCAGGGTCACTACCAACTAGGCTAACGCGGTCGTCAAAATAATGATGGGTCATCTGCAAAGACATGACCTTTTCCTTAAGACCATTATAGAAGGGAAGATTGAGGGAAAGAGAGGAAGAGGAAGGCCAAGAAGAAACTACTTCGAGCAAATAAAAGAGAAGGTTAAGGTCATGTCATATCGGAGAGTAAAAGAGATGGCAGGGGACAGAAACGGCTGGCGATTGCTCCACCGACAAGAGTAGTAAACTCTTAAGTAGAAGAAGAAGATGTGCAGAAAGTTTTAACTAACAAAACCGATGGTTGGCAGCGAATCATGGCATCCCACTTACACACTCTCGCTTCTGACGCGATAAATTTGGACACAACGGAGGTGTGCCAGAACCGATTTTAGCCGAAGCGGCAAGAGGTACAGCGCTGATAACAAGGTTTAAGTTAGTTCACGTTCTGACTTGTCGGTGCGGATTCGGTACGATATTAGTAAGCTGTCAGATGTCAGTGTCACCTTTCATTGGAGGTAGTAGCACATCTAAAATATGTAGTAGGTACTGCCTGCATTTTTACCATACCATACCATACCATAATATTACTACTGTACGCATAATTTTTATTTGTTTATTTATTTTATTTTTTACATAATACAAGACAACAATTCCTGTAATGTACCTTACCTTACATTACAGGAATGGGAGAGATTAGTTGTAAATGGATTTATGATAATTGAAGGGTAGCCCACATTATGTTGTTACCGAAATGAACCTAAAGTACATATAAACTTGTAGGTAAGTATAATATAAATTCCTATGAGCATTCTATTTTAAAAAAAACCGCCCAAGTGCGGTTCGGGCCACGCACAGTGTAGGGTTCCGTAGTTGCCCGTCCATCACGTCACCGGTCATATGCGGAATTACGGACCCGTAGAAGGGTTTTACTGATCTTAGTACTGATGATGTACTTTTTTTGAGATGCTGTGTTGTGTACATATTTTTGCCCTTTACGGTAATGTCTAGTTAGCTGTGATAATTTTCCTTTTAAATTCCTCGTATATACTACTACCATGATTTACCCCACACGATGGGGTTAGAAAGAAAAAAAATGCACCACCACTTTACATGTAAGGGAGGTACCCCAAGAAAAAATATTTTATGATTTTATTCTACCGTTTTGTCGGCGTCATTGATATGTATACTCATGCCAAATTACAGCTTTCTAGTACTAATGGTTACTGAGAAAAGCGGGGGACGGACGGACAGACATGGCGAAACTATAAGGGTTCCTTGTTTACTACGGAACCCTAAAAATTGTTCCCCGTACAAACACGCAGTGACGACTGATGATAAACCTGTCATCTACGAGTCCGACAAGCATAGAGCCCATTTCTTATTGAATTTTATAAGAATTTTATTACCAACTATAAAAAGATAGTAACGAAAAATACGACTGCAATTTAATTACCGCATGCATATAATCCATAATTTTACCTCACAAGAGCGTCAAAGGCACGAGCAGCGCTTAATATTTCCGCTGGAATAAAAGCCGACGATAAAACCTTTATTACTTCCTCGGAATAATTGCTACAATTTAACACGAAAAGCCAGTTTTATTAAAATGTAAATATTAATAAGTGCATTACACCGATGTGGTGCAATCTGTCCGATTTCAATATATTTAAGGTGGTTTAACGGGAGTTTATGTTGCTTCCTCACATTCCATCATCCGGTTTTATTTGATATGTGACCAAACGGGTTCTAACTTATGACTAGTAATAAATAAATTCCATAATGAAAATTCCATAAGAGTATATGGATCTTAGCTTACTGACATGTAAATAATTATAACTCAATTTGAATTCAACTGATTTGTATTTTTTTGTGTTTTGAAATTTGTATTTTGTAATGGACATTATTATTATTTATCTGACTGACGATTCCGAATGGAAGATGCATTTATTTTTCTGTTTACTTTTTATGAAGTTGACATTATGTTATTTTTATTTTTCCTGTTATGACGATCATGATAACAATTCTTGTAATTTTGACATGTGTGCAAATTTATAATGTAATAAATCTAAATGAGATACTCAGAATACAAAAGAATAGAGCAGCCATTAATAGACTTATAACGCATTATTAGAAAACAATAGCATTAAAATATGTTACAATGTTTACAATTAAATTTTGTTTTAAATTGCCGTTCTTTCGGTGAAAGAGGGGCGGTACAAGACTTCATGGTTCAAAACAGCGTGATCGTAAGTTGCCGCCCGGTGAAAAAAAATACAATGACATTGTTTTGTGGCACGGTGGTATAGCTAAGTATACATAGATATAAGTTAAACATGTATTCGTGTAAGTGAGTAGTATTAAAGCTAACGTCAAGCTACACGGTTGTTTCTATTACATAGTAGGGACCCCCTTACCCCTCACTTCAGATGGCGACCCTGCCAGGACTGTTATGTGCCCGGAGATCTTCGGGCTCGGGAGATGACGATGATTAGATAACTTGAAGCGCAAGATCATCAGACTCTAGTTGAGGTACTGATTTAACTAATAGTATATTCGCTGTGGTTAGGGCCTTCCCACACTAATTAACCTTCTCGAGTCACCAATTAACCTTCTAAAAGTTACTTACTGAATTGAATTAGTCAAAACATTTATCATCCCACGATTGAAGCGTCGCGGTCTATTCTGTACTCACATTTTGCCTTCCATTGGGTATCTTGCTCTATACGTGGAGTTGTTCCTGATGTGAGTACAGGACACAAGAACTGCTTGGAGCATTTGGAATGAAGTTAACTCCAACTTACAAGATTTCCATACATTCCGACTGGTTCGCGCTTTAGCTTTGCGTGCGTGATAGTCAGCAGGCGAACTACATATACAATATATAGTAGGGATACGCCGAATGTTCGGCTATTCGGTATTCGGTATATTCGGCATGTTTTTGAATGTTCGGTATTCGGCCGAATTATTCGGTTCAGCTGCCGAATTTACCTAACAATATTGTGACGGTTTCGTTACAAGTTACAATAGTGTATTATAGTTACTGTTTCGTGAAATTAATACTCAACCCTTTATTAACAGTGATTTAACTTTTTTTTCAATATAGCTTTGATAATGAATAAAAATTTTACCAATCAATTAGTCTGTTTTACAAAAATAGATGAAGGAATTACGTTGAACCGAATAATTCGGCCGAATATTCGGTTCTGCAACAGCTGGACCTAATATTCGGCCGAATGTTCGTATTCCTTCTTGAACTGTAAATTAATATTTTGACATGAAAAATGTATTACTTATTATAGTCAGACTTTCTTAAATTGTAAATTAATATTTTGACATGTAAAAGTGCACTTGTGGCCTATTTGCAGAATAAATGTTTGATTTTGATTTTTGATTTGATTTATTCGGTCGAATCCGTATTCGGCGCATCTCTAATAGATACCAAATTTGTATACGAAATGTGAGTCTGATAATTGAACCCTGCTCGTCAAAACCGCGAGCCAGGAATAATGGGCAGCCACTACATCCCCGAAGGAAAAGGTTGCGTTGGACAAAAGTAATGGAGTTCCGTTGTACTGAACCTTTAGCGAGAGTTTTGGCAAATTTTAACCCCTAGGCGACGATATATAAAACGTTTAGATCGGGAGCTAAGGCCAAAAGTCTGCATTTTCTTTAAAAAAAAAAAAAAAATAGAATAAAAATCTTAGTAGCAAGAATCAACTTAAAAACTAATGTTATTATTATAGGAAACAAAACAAAGAGAAACTAAACTTGTGGTTCTAGCCTACTTGACATGTGTCATGTCCAGTCATGTGTGTGTGTTGTATGTGTGTGTGTAGTCCTGACCCTCTCAATCCAATGCCACAATATGTGACACTGGAATCTACCAGCAATGACTTTCAGAATGCTGTTTTGACTTTCCCTGACGCGACCAAACAGCGACGTTATTTTTTTTCGCATTAACGCATGAATGTCATCTGTGTGGGCCTTTGCGAACATTTCCGACGCGCTGCACCATTTCGGGACTCTCAACAGCATTCTGAAAGCATTGTTGTATTGAACGCGCAGGGCGCTGTAAGCTCGTTTCGTATATCGAACCCACAGACCGCTAGAGTAGAAGGATTGGCTATATGCTTTGAATAGCGTTATTTTAAAAGGTTAAGTTGCCCATTAGTATCGATTTTGCGTATTACATTACGTGATTATTACATTACAATGTAGTCGGTAAGATATCATCTCGCTCGCTCGCCAAAGTTATTTCTATATACCTACGGCTAAATTTTTTGCTGGTTGAAAGCTGGTGTAAAGGACGAAGTTTTAAGTAAGTTATTTTGATGATTTTCATGTCATAGTATCACTTATAAGGAATTAGAAAATTTAGAAAGTATGTGGTAGCAAATTTGAAACCTTATTGGATTTTTTGTTTAAGTTCGGATTTCGAATTTGGCAGTAGCCCCTCAGGCCTTGTGTACAAATTACGTCAAATATATCTGATCAGCTCCCGATCTAACCTCTATTGAGAAATTCGGTTTTGTCGCGGCCATTTGTGTTTTAAGCCAATTCATGAAAATTTGCAGTAGTCTAGCCGACGATACTAAGCTACTAATGCTAAGTATTTATTTATTACATACCAGCGACCCGCCCCGGCTTTGCACGGGTGCACTATTTAATGGATGTTATTATACATATAAACCTTCCTCTTCAATCACTCTATCTATTAAAAAAAACCGCATCAAAATCCGTTGCGTAGTTTTAAAGATTTAAGCATACATAGGGATATAGGGATATAGGGACAGAGGAAGCGACTTTGTTTTATACTATGTAGTGATAGTGATTACGTACACCAAACATAACATTGAGAGAGGTAGGGCACAGCAAAATGTCATTTTGTTCGAATTTGGAGCAGCCTAACTGGGGAAGTACCTCCGCCTTGCAGAAGACCACCCAACCAGCAAAAATCAGGCTTATAAAAGTCTCAAGACTAAATTTTTTTGCTCTTATATTGATTCTATATCATCGTCTAAGCCCGGATTTGGGCACCAATTATAAGAGTAAATATGCTAATATCGTACCAATATCAGTCTTATTGAATGCTGTTCGTATTTAAAGTAATCTTGCCCAAAACTAATTTAAGCTGACTTAGGCTAATATCGCTTTTACGTAAGTACCCTATAAGCCTACATAGGATTATATAGGTCCAAAGTTAGAATCCTGTAAGTCTAAACTAGCTTGTTTTTATATTGTTTAAATTCACACGGTATTTCAATATTCTGGAGTCGTTAGTGTGACAGCTAGTGCATCATGTGAAAAAAAAGTAACAAACTTTAAGTAATTATTGATATTGAAATATATTGACGTAGTGTTTTTTATCATCGGGTGTGTTTGTTTTACGGTCAGTAATCGCCTGGGAATAAATTATTTACTGTAAAGTAGACCCTGTTTCTCGCTTCAAACTTGATGCGCCTTATCATTCCTGGTATTTCGTGTTCTCTTTTAGTTATTTTATTTCTTTATTTGTATTGGGAGTATCGCCATTGCTACAGCTGCATTTTCTCAGCGCACTATTAGACTATTGTAAGAGCGTTTACACTAATATTAGCATTCTGAGTACGAATTATACGGCCATGTTGAATTAATTTGGGTTCCGTGCTTACCTACATAAAACCTTCTTCAGAAGTAGTGTTCCAAAACAATCGAGCCGTTTACTCCAAACTTTAAAGTTATTTTTAGGGCTAGATTGATGTAATTAGTTTAAAAGAGCTAGTGATTTTAATAAGGTTTAAGTCATAAAAAAGGCTACAGACTTTTTAAGGCTATAGCCTTTTTAGAGACATAAGCCTTATTTAAATTCTAAAGTTTGGTAAGTGCAGTGTTTGTTACTTTATGCTGATAATGAAGTCGTGTACTTACCACGAATGTCGGGAATAATAAAATGTATGTTCCTACATATTTGAATTAAATTAAAATGGTTTAATTCCATTCGGTATCAAGTCTTCAATTTCATACACCAAGAAAGGCGTTGAGTCTATTTATTAATAGTAAACTACTTGAATCTCAGGCATTTGTTGCCCGAGTCGAAGGGAAGGGTGATAAATATGCTATCTGAGACTTTCTTCATTACCGCCCGTGGCAAGTACAAAATGTTAGGTCTCCCCCTGTCCAGGAAGTGGGATTTATAATCCTTTGTTTATTTAGGCTTGGAGGCTGAAATATTTTTGATCATGAATATTTTGATGAAGACTTTTAGCCAATAAATGTACAGTATTTTAATAATGTTACTAGCTCAAGAGTGTAGGCTCAATAGAACTAGGCTTGAAGGCTAAAGAGCTTAATAGGCGAGCTCCAACAAAAGACGCTAAAAGTCTCGAGTCTTTTGGAACAGTAATCGACAGCATCGGCATCCCACTTACGATCCACTTCTGGGCACAGGCCTCCTCTCAAAGAGAGCTTGGGCTATAGTTCCCACAAAGTCCCGGTGCGGATTGGAAACTTCACACACACCACGATTATTATCGCTATCGTCAGGCCTTGAAAAATACTCCATTGAATGCCTCGCAGGAATCTGCAGGTTTCCTCACGATGTTTTCCTTCACGAAATCTGAATCTGATCATCACTTGTTCTATCTATACAATGCGAATATTTTTCAGAAAATTAACGATGGATACCGAGGACCTTTTAGAACACGGTCAAAGACGAAGTGAAGATAATGAGGAACACGGTCAAAGACGGAGTTCAGATAATGATGAACACGGTCAACGATGGAGTCAAGATAATGAGGAGCACGGTCAAAGATGGTGTGACGTGAAGAAAATGATTTGACTACAAAGACACATCAAATAAAGAACAAGAAAAAAAACAAATTTGAACCGAAGAACAATATGACGGAATCTGCCACACAAACACCACAAACCCTTAAGATAAATGAGACCGAAACGAAATTTCAAATTCGTTACACATGAACTTTCAAACGTTGTACCATTAAAAAAACGATACGTCAAGTATAATATATTACCGATTTTGGAAGAACATTCTTAAATATGTAATTGATTGTGTCCTTTTTCAATAAAAACAAGGATTCAATTATATTTTTCATTTATTAAGAGAAACCACAAATAAATGGCATAACGATTTAACTAGTATGATATAATTCCCTTCGGATAATCAATACAAACAACCGACTATTTTATAGTCTTTGCAATGAAAATTTGTAAAGACTCCTGAAGGATGTAATTAGGTTCAGTTTTGAAAATTTGGTAATTAATGAATTTAAATAAATAAACAAACGTGTGATCTTGTACGGGTTTATTAGGCGACTAAAAGGACAAGTAGATAGACTTTTTTTGAGGTAACAGACTTTTTTTAACCTGACTGTGGCTTTATAGGCCGGGCCCAATAAAGCGATAGGAGTGCGCGGTTGGAGAATAGCCTGGGGAAAATCCAGGGGAAAACCGACACGACCACGCGTGTGATTTGGTACACAGGGGGGCTAGCACAACTACTGCTGCGACGCGACGCGAGTAGAGAAAAATCTACCCTCCTCTTTCTAACCCGCACAGTTCGAGCGAGATAGGAATCGCTGAGTCGCGCGAGATACGATTTGTCAGCAAGTTGTGCTAGCCCCACTGGAATAATTAACAGTCAGACAGAATTTATAATATGTAGTAAAGATTTATGATGCACACTTCGAACTCAAGCGGAAACTAATTAAAGTTTCCTTTTAACAGTACAATAATATCACCGGGACAGATATTTTAAACTTATAGGTAAGTTTTGCGTTCGCCGCTTTTATAATTTTGTTGCAACGAACAAGGGAAGCTAGTTAGCAGTGGTTTTGCATAACCAGCTTTTATTCTTTCCGGTCAAACTATTCCTGAATGCTTATAATTTTATGACATATTTTATCCTTACTACCAAAAAAAAGTGGGTTGAATACTGGAATACTCTAAGAGTTTGCGCTCCAGTGAAAATGGTTGAGGGGCTTCAACCAAATCTGAGGTGAGTGGAATCGAGCTACTGGGAGTTGTCGCTGGTTCAATAAACCTTGCCTAGCTGAGAAGAGCCCAGCAAGAAGCTAGGCCCGATCTGGGTCGGACTGACTCTAACCGGTATGCGGCGGTACTGGGATGAATAGGAATTAATG
This sequence comes from Epiblema foenella, assembly GCA_963556455.1. NCBI lineage: Eukaryota > Metazoa > Arthropoda > Insecta > Lepidoptera > Tortricidae > Epiblema > Epiblema foenella. The sequence goes on along the minus strand of OY747103.1, from coordinate 20,813,712 downwards.
TGCAGGGATGTAAGAGAAGGGGTAGGTCAAGATAAAGGTGGATTGACTGCGCGAGAGACGATATGGAGAGGAGGGATGGCAGTAACGAGATAACGGGCGATGGAGAAGTATGGAAGAATGTTTTTTTTTTATACAACGCCGGTGGCAAACAAGATTACGGTCCACGTGATGGTAAGCGGCCACCGCAGTCTATAGACGCTCGCAACTCCAAAGGAGTCACGTACGCGTTGCCGACCCTTTATGAAATTTGAGAATTCATTGTGTTGACAGCAGAAGGGACAAAAGGTCCCTCGCTCTCAACACAGTGCATCCTCGGGAGCTCTGGTAACCTTGCTCACCTCCAGGAACACAACACTACATAGTTGTATAGTAGATAATGTTATTATGGCTGTGGTATTCTGCAAGGTGGAGGTACTTCCCCAGTTGGGCTGCTCCAAATTCGAGCAAGATGACATTTTGCTGTGCCCAACCTAAAGGGCAATCGAATGATTATGTGATCGTTTTGAAACTCACCTAACAGCTTAAGAGCTGTGACAAGTCTCGATAACTCTAGAAGGATGACGATGATTAAATGTAGTTGAGGCTAAAGTGTGTAGCCATAAACAATGTCAAGGTTAATTATTATATTGTTGTCTCTTTTTATTTTTCTGGATTTTATCCACTGACTTACGAAAATACCGTAAGTTTTGTCACTTAGTAAAAAAAAATTCAGGAAATTGTGCAAATCTTGATCAGAATAAGGAATTCAACCTACCCATCAATTTTTTCAGTAATCTAAATAAAAAAACTACAACTACATAAAAATTAACCCCTCAACGAGTTAAAAATCCATATAAATTGCACAACAGCAAGTCTGCAAATAAAATCACATTTTTCAATCGAGATTTTTCATTTGTTTCGTACACAAATAAAGTCCAGAACGCATGAATTGAAGCATAAAGCCGTGACAAGAGACGCGGTCAATGAACTGTTTTTTAACGTTAGCCACTCAAGTAACTGCGCCATCCGACACGACCACGACGCTACACAATGGTGCGGGGTGGTTGCGGAATGTTAATTGCCGTCGTTTGTCGGCGAGACGCTGATAAATGTTGACGGTTGTCACTTGGATTTAGATGGGACGCACTGTGACTACCTCTGATGCGTTTTACAATAAATCATGCTTAATCCGTCGTCTACCGGTCCCTGGAATCCCAGGGCTCATTACAAAAGAATGCTATTGTTTATTTTTTTCGGCGGCAGACGACGGTTTCAGCCGCTTAATAGCTTGGGTAAGATGAGACCTGTCATTTAGTATGTGATGCCCAATAAAGTACAAGTTGAATGAAATAAAGAAAATACGTTAATCGTCACAAATTAAAAAAAAATTAAACAAATTAATTTAAAAAAAGTAGACGTTAAAAAGGACCCCTCTCAGCATGAAGCCACGGCAAGATACAGCAAGCTGAGGCGCTGATTTTCAGTGGGGACCTATCTTAAAAACTATGATAAGTGGCGACACAGATGCCAACAAAAGATATATTTTACATAAAAAAAAAAAATTTAAGTTGAAATATCAATAAAACAATGAAGGAAATTTACAAGTTATAGAGGTAATAAACAGATAAAAATTTACATTAAACAAAACAAAAACACGCATCATTCCCACCAACCACTTTTTTTTTATTACGCAACCTTTAGTTCAGTGTCGGGTCACCAGTGTGGTGATAAGGGCGCGTTAAATAGGAATACACTAACCTACAATGTTTATTTACAGTGTCTATACACATATATAAATTATATTTCAATCTATAAGATCAACGTGTGGATTAGATTTTGGTCAGTAAAATGACAGAATTGTTATTAAAGTTGCCAGACATCGACGCGCAGGTGATATTGTACCGTTGAGCTGACCAGGCTGCCACAAGTATTGTGGGTTGCACCAAACCATCTGTAATCGTAAGCGGTGTTCGTTAAAATCTGATTGTATGGAAAGTTTGACAAGTTTCTATGTAATGACAGCTGCCGGCGCCATATTTGACTATGACCGACCTGTGATCGTATGTTGGTGCAACCAACCCTTATCCACACAGACACTCACAGTTGTCATTACCACCTGTGAATGCAGTACTAATTATTAAAAAAAAATGTGGTTTGTTTCTGCGAAATGTAAGTATAACATTTTAAAACATTTAAAGCACTTTCCCTATACATAGCATGTAATATCCCGTATATCTATACTTGCTTCTCAACCCATCGTCGATTTCATGAGGTCTGCATCGGTCAGCGAGCGGTAGCCGAATTGTATTTTACTTTTAAAAGTTTTGGTACCGACCCTGACGATTTTTTACCGTACATTCAATAAATATCAAGAAAATATATATATAGTGGCAACATAGTGAGGTACCTATGGCAATATTGGCAACAGCATATCAGTAGGTCTATCCAGTATGAATAGGTTTTTTTTATACAACGCCGGTGGGTATGGCAATATTGGCAACAGCATATCAGTAGGTCTATCCAGTATGAATAGGTTTTATACTACGCCGGTGGCAAACAAGCGTACGGTCCACCTGATGGTAAGCGGCCACCGCAGCCTACAGACGCCCGCAACTCTAAAGTAGTCACGTGCGCGTTGCCGACCCTTTATAAGATTTGAGCATGCACTGTGTTGACAGCAGAAGGAACACATTTAGGTCCCTTGCTCTCAACACAGTGCATCCTCGGGAGCTCTGGCAACCTTGCCTTGCCTTGAGGTAAGGAGACTTACCCCCTTATTCATAAACGTCTATCAAACCTATATTAGTTAACTAGCCGCTAAAGTTCGTTTTTCCTTATTTGTCACTTTGATATTGACGTTTGTGAGAATGCGACAAAGAACATTTTAGTTAGCAGAGGTTTGTTAAGTTTTATGAATAAGCTGGTTAGACTATACCTAAAACACTGAATACTCAAAAATGTAACATATCCAAGCGCAGTGCGTAAGCAGGTTACCATGAATTTAATCTCGAGAATAGAGTAAGATTACTCGCAAATATTACAATAATTTGACCGTCGACTGATATTTTTAATGTAACAAGGGGCGAGGAAATATTATTAAAAATATTCAAGTTATGAAGGTAATATTTACATAATTAAAATTTCTTTCAACTTAATTGGATTTATGGTGAACTTTGACCTGTTTAGTCAAAGAATGTTGACAACACCATTACAGAAAATATAATGAAATTAAAATATAAAGAAGCGGACGCACATCTTTAAGAAAGAAACATCTGAGAGACTGAGTTTTTTTTGGTGAAAATAAGTTTTTTCTGAGAATGAGACCTAGGTAGATCGATTAATCGCACCCAAAAACCCCCGCATAATAATTAAATGAGTTATTATGGAAAATAATAAAATTGTTGTATAAGGAACATAAAACGGACCATCTCATCGGATTTCGTGGCAAATGCTGTTGTGTGGTGTCTTTGTAATTGCCATGTGTTTGTTGCGAATAGTTGTATTTTTCTTTCTTTCTTTTATTCTTTCTTTTATTCTTTCTTTCATCTTCGAAGGTCCCTGGTAGCTTGGTCCCTTTGAGGAGGAGGAAGACCTGCTTAAATTTATGCAAATTAACATTAAAAACGTAGTACATTTTTGCCTGTTAAAAATGAATAGTCTATCACCCTTATTCATAAAACTTAACAAACCTCTGCTAACTAAAATATGTTTTGTCCCTTTCTCGCAAATAATAAAGACAAACGATTTTTAGCGGTTATTTAACCAATAGAGGTTTGATTGACGTTTATGAATAAGGGGGTAAGACTTTTAGAACATTAAGTGAAATTTTTTTGCGTGGTACCTAGATCAGACAAATTAACTAAAATCATAAATAGATATGGGACTATAAAGATTAGCAAAAACGTTGTTTTTTATTTATTGGCCAAATGTAAGTTGAAAGTTACCAATAGAATTATCACGTTTCATTTCACGACAAAAACGGCACATTTCCCTTTTTTACATACAACGATTTGTACTAACAAACGGTAGTACAGTTAGTCAGTATGGAGCATTTTCAGTGGTCATTTGTCTTTTGCTATAGCTGTATTTTGCCTCGGACTATGTCGGAGGGGTGCTAACTTGCAGCGAATGTAACCGCACATTCGCTGCAAAGATTGGCTTTGTCAGTCACCAGAGAGCCCATCAGCGTCGCTCTCAGCAATAAAAAAAAAACAGTCGCTGTGGCCGAATACGGCTAGGAGAAGATGGATGGATGATTTTGCCTCTCATTTTTCGTCTTTTGTGTTGCTTTAATTGTAGTTGGTCCTACAATCGTATCCTGAGACTTTTCCCTGAAACCCTCCTCCTCATTTTGGTCGGCATCTTTAATGCCGCGCTGACCAATGCTCACTTTCCAGTCCCGTGGAAAGGTGTAGCGGTCATAGGGATAGCGAAGCCGGGTAAACCCCGGACAAGTTGTAACAGAATGCAGCTAGCTGTTTCTGTCACTTTCTTATTAAAATAATTTTCCAAGAGATGGTGGGTAGAATTCACCTTTATAACTTTGAGTCATTTATTAAGTAATTATAAGTATTTAGAGGTCTTGGCGGAGACACTACCGTGCACCTTACGTAAATTTTAGATGACTCTTTGTCTTGGCTAATTAGAGATTATATCAAGTAGAATGTTTAGAGTAAAGGAATAAAATAAATATTCCTGAGTGCCTGTAATAATGCCAGCTTAATATATTAAATTATTTAAGAAAAAGGAATCCTAAAATATCAATAAATCTAACAATAATAACTACAACCCATTTTCTTTTGCCGCGTTGCTTTTGATGCGCGCTGCGTTTTTGTTTTTACGTTTACCGCACGTCCAACTAATATAAAACACTCAACATTCAAAATTCAACCTTATGAATGAAAGCATAAAGTAGGTTCAAGATAGGGTCGTTGCGACCTTCTGTTATTTTACGTTTGCCAACTAATATAAAACACTCAACATTCAAAATTCAACCATATGAATGAAAGCCTAAAGTAGGTTCAAGATAGGGTCGTTGCGACCTTCTGTTATGTAAAGGGCCGGCCGGTCAGTAGGTAGGTACACTGTCACAGTTGTCACGTTTGTCGCACTTGTCGCATTTATCGCACTTATCGCGCTTGTCACACTTATCGCACTTCTCGCAATTGTCGCAACTGTCGCATTTCTCGCGCTTGTCGCAATTGTCGCATTTATCGCACTTATCGCATTTGTCGCAGATATGAGGGTATAAAAGGACATGCGGGGCGGTAGGGGGGCTTACTTAGATTTCGTCACTCAGACTGTCAAGGTCTCTGGCTTGCTCAGTAAAAACTCTTGGTGGGTGAATTTATTGGCATAAAAGTGGTTCGTCATTATGAGGGATTTTCTCCCCAACATGAGGGATCACTTTTTGGCATTATAACTAGTAAAATTAGTGGGGTTTTTGTATATTTTCAATAAGTTTAAAAGCCAGAACTTTGTCCAGGTTTACAGTATACCTGAGGAGTCATACCCGCCTAACGGTGCCAATGGGCATGATTCAGAGTCTTAGTAGTTATCAGGTCTGAAGGTGGCCTGACGTCTCCTTTTTACCAACACAGGAGACGATCTATCCTTCACGTTCTCACAATGTCCAGCTGGCAACGTAAACGAGGCTGCCATAGTTTGGGTCAGCATAGAGGGTGCTCCTCGCTCGTTGAAATTGTGCAGTATTTGGAGAACGGTCTTATTAAATATATTTATATATTATCTTTATATACACAATAGGGCGTTCTACTCTTGCCTCCATGCCCTCGGGCGCAAGGGGGGGAACAACTTACACAGGCTGATAGTATTGCAATTCTCAGTTTAGCCGACTGAACTCTTTAGAGCTTAGTTAGGAAATACGCATTCTCAGAAACTAAATCTGGTAAGGAATTTAGTTTTTAGTTTAGATCTCCCGGGGTTAATGTTAGATTTAACTTCATACACTGAATTAGGGGTAACAGGTTTGGAATTTAAGGGTTTATTTTATCCAGGTAACTGATAGTTCGGATATTAAGGGCGTTCTAGAAGCCTAGGGTTTAACTTTTAGAATGGTTCACGCGGTTAAATAGCTATCGAGCTCTTTGGGTTATGTAGTGGTTACTAGGTACAATCTAGGTATCTGGTTTTCGATTATCAGGTTAATTCACGTGGATAGGAGGTTCATCAAGCGGTTAAGTCATACAATTTACTAGGAATAGGATAGATGTTTTAGCAAGGTATAATATTATTTGTAACCAATAGGATAGCAGGACTTCCCAGAAATATGGGATTGCTCTGATTTAGTGGCAGGCTGAGCGGTCCACTACTCTTATGTCCAAAGATAAGGCCTTGCAGTATTTCACCTTATCTTTCAGCGCGAATTCTGAAGTACTAGTAGACTCAATTGCTATAATTATATGGTAATCTTTTTCTAAAACAAATTTTAAGTCCGAGAGCTACAAAGGGTTGTTTGCTCGTTGCGTCCTGGGACAATGCGGATGAATAAACTCGGCATAGTTCTCCATAATATTATTAATTTGACATTTTGACATTTGTCTTACACTCCGAATAGTGTTAAAAATATTGGAGGGGGCTTGTCCAGTCAGGGTCGAGAGCCACTGGTTTCTGTTTAATAACAGAGAGAGATAGCAATCTCTCGGGCGGATGGAGGGGCCCGACCTTATACCAATAACAAAATTATTCTTAATCCCTACAATCCTGCAAAATGATCCTAATATGATAGGGTTAGCACATCTCTGTATACTAGGTTCAAGACATACGTACGTTCGACTTGACATACCTACTTAGGCTAAATATCATTACAACTTATTTAAACCCAATTTAAATCCCATTAATTTATTTCGATAAAATCCTAGAAAAAAAGTATTAAAGTTTGTCATGGGAAGATTTAGTACCATCATCATTAATATTATTATAAGATTAAGGAGCAAAAATTTAGGTAAAATGCATTAGGGTAGCTGTTGTGAAGGTTGGAGAATTTTAGTAGAAATGGTAGAAAAATTGCATTTGGTAGGAAAGAAATAGTAGATTTAGTAGAACAAAATTAGGCATAGCGAGGGTCCTAGGTAGTTGGGGAGTCCAAGGTCTGACAAGCTTTCACATTAAAGAGCAAGGGTTTCTACGGTACACAACAATACAGGGTCCTACCACTGACGATTCACATTGGCCAAAATAAGTACACAACTAGATTTAATTTATTTAAATCAATCTTTTCCTTTTTATCTTTATTTTGAGGGGCGTTTATTACAAAGTCCCATACAAACATTTGATCGTGTCTAAAAACTGGTTAGTATGGCATGACTTTTTTGTCATCCCTGCCCGCTTTAGCCTAGTTGGTAGTGACCCTGCCTTCGAAGCTGGAGGTCCCGGGTTCGAATCCCGGTCAGGGCATTTATTTGTGTGATGAACACGAATATTTGTTCCTGAGTCTTAGATGTTTTATATGTATTTAAGTATATATTTATCTATATAAGTATGTATATCGTCACTTAGTACCCATAGTACAAGCTTTGCTTAGTTTGGGACTAAGTTGATTTGTTTAAGATTGTCCACAAATATTTATTTATTTATCATTTCTATAACACCATGCTTTGCGTTTTCGTACCACTATAGGTTTAAAAACAAATGTACGATTATGTCATCTGATGGGCCAATAATCAGCGTTTCAATGGCGGTTTTTTTCATTGACATTTCATTAAATTAATTAAAGGAGACGATTATCAGAGTAAGCTTTTGGTAAAAAACCTAAATCAATATCGGATCCGAGTCTCATTTGATGAATGTTTTCGCCAGTTTATCCTAACTTTTAGAAACAAGCGTTTCAAATGCTCGAAGTATGGAAAAATTTGTAATTTGCCATTTTAGTCGTGAAATATTGCGTTTACGACATAGTTGCCGTACAATTTTTTTTTTATTGAAACATTTTTTTTTTAATTTATTTATTACACTTGAAGTTTACATATATATAATTTTTTCTCATCTGCCAGACTGTATTACAGTCTGTTGGCAGAAAATATGTATATACTCTCAATTACAACACTATGATATCTAGCTAATATTTATGGGAATTCTATTGTTAATTTTCAATTTACATTTGGACTATAAAAAAAAACATTTTTGCGAATATTTGAAGTCCCATATCTTTATACGATTTTGATTAATTGGTCTTATTTACTATTTATTGCGATTATTTGATAATTTTCTGTCTATATAACGACACTGTGGAGTAAATTTTAATGTGTCTAATACCCAATTACTAAGGCTGGGGTTTATAAAGATCCATTAGACCAAATGTCAGATCAAATTTCAGTAACTAACTATTTTTTACATAACAAACCGACATAAGGCTGTTAATCGTTCTGATTAGATTTCATTTCCGCTACCCTAAGGTTGTCTGGAAGAAATCGCTCTTTAGCGATAAGACCGCCTGTTGTTTGCCTCTTCTCATTGTGTATTTGTACTGTACTGTATCCTTTGATTGAGGTGTGCAATAAAGAGTATTTGTATTGTATTGTATAAGACCTAACGGATCTTTATAAAACCGAGCCTTAATGTGTTCAATTTACGTTGCGTCATTTTATTGGAGCTCCCGCGTGGACGGTGTGAAGGGTCAATCAACTTTTTCTTGTTGTTATTCTGTCCCGTCAGCGAGGTGACAACAGTAACTATGTTTCTTAGAAAAATGTCCATAATATAGACTCCAAGCATGCTCAGGAGATGACCCATGATCAAATGGATTTATACTTATCGCTAAAACTCATGTTTGGTAGCTTTAAACCCTATAAAATTACAGTTTTAAAGAGTGACTCAAGAGACGTAACCATGGTAACGAGCAACACAACCATGGTATCAGCGCCACGACTTAATGCCTAATAGCTTATTTCGTGGCACCAAGCTGAGTGGCGACCATTTTAGCATATATTAGTTGTATTTTAATTTTCCTTTGTTTTATTATTATTTTAATATTGTATACCTACGCTAAATAAACATGTTTTCTTTCTTTCTTTCTTTCAACAAAGAATAGTTGATCCACCCGATTTAAAAACCAGACGCATGAGACGTCACGGCGCACCAACGTATTATGAGCAGTGTGGCCGCTCCTTAAGTATTCTTGGCGTAAACGTCTTCCGTCTGAACCAACCCATTCAATGCAACATTGCGAGCTAAGTGATGCGGCATGGTTACTCGAGCGGGCTCAATAAATGGGTTAACTCGGACGATAAATCCCGGGCTTTGTGTCCATGCCACGCTGAGAGCTATCTGTTTGACTATTGTTTGGCTAGACCGGTGCCAGTCCGAAGGCGGATTAAAACGGATTTGATAGCTTGTAGTCTTGGTATTCTAATACTGTGACAGAGTGTGTCTTAGTCATGAGATTCTCAGTATGAGTTGTACTATTGAACAAGGATCGTAAAACCACTTGTGTACCTATCTAGGGTGTTTATTAGTACATGTTTGTTGCTAGTCGACGACCGCTTTAGCCTAGTTGGTAGTGACCCTGCCTTCGAAGCTGGAGGTCCCGGGTTCGAATCCCGGTCAGGGCATTTATTTGTGTGATGAACACGAATATTTGTTCCTGAGTGTTGGCTGTTTTCTATGTATTTAAGTATATATTTATCTATATAAGTATGTATATCGTCGCCTAGTAACCATAGTACAAGTTTTGCTTAGTTTGGAACCAGGTTGATTTGTGTAAGATTGTCCACAAATATTTATTATTATTTATTTATTTAGTGAGTTTATTTTCTCCTCACTAGTTCGGAAAGCCCTTTTATCCACAAGAGTGCAAAGAATATTTGAAATCCGAACCTGCTATTTGTATTTTTTTAAAACATAATAAAATGTAAAGGCCAGTCCAGATAGTCCAGCAACAATAATTTTATATTGTACTGTTGTTTTAAAAAAAACTAGTACCTATGCCAAATCTCGGGATTAGGTAATGGACCCCGGGGCATCCAACTATAATTAGGATGCAACTGTACTCGAATAACGCTAGGACGAGGAGGAGTAAAAAATAATAATTGCTCGCTCTAGTGAGGTGAAAAGATTTGTGTTATACACGGCTGCAAAGTTAGTTTACGTCTCGTGTGCTGCAACACTCTCTATGCTCAGGATTCTATTTTTGAACCACTCTCTTCGCTCAGGATTCTGTTTTCGAATCACTCGCTTCGCTCGCAGTTCATGAGTTCCTTCTGTTGTCAACACAGTGCATCCTCAAATTTAATAAAGGGTCTGCAACACGTACGGACTCCTTTGGAGTTGCGGGCGTCTATAGGCTCATACGCTCATACGTGTCATCATTTTAAATCAAAACATTGAATGCTTATAAGGCCTCTTAAATTGAATTAATTTATTTACAGTTCATTGATTTCAACAATAAATAGAAAATCCATTAGTCGGTACCTACTTCGCGAATAAAACCACATTAAAAGTTTACGATAAACATAGCATACTAAAAGTCAGACCTATCCTGCATTACCTTTTCTAAATTAACATTTAATTATATGAAGTGGTTCTTTTTCCTCCCGGCTGATCCCTTCTTAATTTTTTAGGCAGGGCCCGTTCAGAGATCTGACAAAATTACTGAATTTTGATCTTCCAGTGTGAAAAATTAATGTAGAATAACACTACACATGAATTACCGTGGACGGAAAAATAAACAAAGAAACAAAATAAAAGAACAGAATATTAAAAAATCCTAAATATCATCGTAAAAATAAACTTTCACGCTGCTGATTTCATAATTATCAAAAAGAGTGACTTTTTTACAAAAAGGATAGCTTTTTTGTGTTCTAATACAATAACCAGACAGATTTTCGTAATGATCCAGTGCTCCAAAAATCAAATAAGATGTACTAAATATTGACCGCGCGAATTGAATATAAAACATGTAGTAGTAGTACTACATAAATATACTAAAGTAACTTACACTAGCTTTAATAAAACTAACTTAAAAATAAATATAATAAAGAGACAAAAATTATAATTATAAAAAGAAAACAGCGTCCAGCTCTCCCTCCTGCGGCATGGACCCCAGGACGCTAGCTGCATTATCCCTTTGGATCGCAATGGCGATCCGTTGGCAAAGGTAACTGCCAGCCCTGGGATCTCCCGATGCGTGGATCAACCGAGACGACAATGCCTTTATAAAACTTTTCATGTCGGCTGACCAGGGACCCATGGTTTCTACCGCAAGCGCCGCAAATTCATAATCTCTAATTTACCGCGCAGAGCTTCCGTAGAGACTGGGATGTCCGTGAAGTTAGCATATCAAGTTCCAGCAGATCACAAAATAATTGGAGTTCTATTCGCATGCAGCATAGTTCTATAGTTCCTGATACGTTTCAGCAATAGTTCTGCCGTTTTTGCTGAAAAAATAAAACATATGGATTTCTACCAAATGATATGCTAACTTCACACACGTAGCACGGGATAGTTAATCGCAAACTCACGCGAGAGAGGGGGTTTTAATAATAATGTTCTTTATTTAGGTACTCACCCAACAATTTACAAATTTTAAAAACTAAACAGCTAAAAATTTAAAATACGATTACAATAAGCGAGCCATCTTCGACGCTCCATTTGTCAGATGCATGTCGTGTATACCATTGACAATGCTGTTCGTCGATATGTTCGCTCTCCCGACAAATAACCAGAGGGGCTACCGCGAACCGAAAACGAACGAAGTTCGAATATCTCCCTCTCTGTCGCACTTGCTAATTCGTGTGGCAGAAAGGGAGATATTCGAACTTCGTTCGTTTTCAGTTCGCGGTAGCCCCTCAGCGTCTCTTACACATAGCGTAGAAGTCATCCACTCTGAGGGCCTACTCCGAATTTTGAAATCCGATCTTTGTGTCGTGCCGTCCCTCTCACTCATATAGTGAATAACACGAGAGTGAGAGAGAGAGATACAGACTCAGACGCACTGCACCGCCACGGTAGCCGCACCATCGCACGAAACGCGTTGTTGTAGTTACTCTTGGTTTCACAGTTTCTACAAGATGACAGCTGCCGGCACCATATTTAACGTTAATCGGGCTGTAATCGTAAGTTGGTGCAACCCGCCCTCAAAGTATTCTTGGTAGCTGATACTAAACTGGCCTTATCCGTTTAGCTATACGTAATGCGCCCGTAAGTAGTAAGGCGTGCGCATAAGTTCTCAAGTCTCTAATAACTTTGGTTTTTAAGGTGTGGCTCGAGTTTAAGCGGGTTGTTTTTACTTTATATTATGTATGTGAGCACTTTATTGTACGCAATAACAGATTAAAATAATATACATGACACAATAAGATTAGTACAAAGGCGAACTTATGCCTATGAGATTTTAATTGACCGAGTTAAAATGAGGTTTCTTTTTGCTTCAGCTTCGAGGTAAATGCTTTCGTATGTCCGAATTCCGGTTTTCTAAATTTCCGGTTCTTCTCCTCTACAGGTCTCATTTTTCTCGTGAAATTTTGTGAGCAGCGGGGTAATCACGTAACTTTTTTACTACCGTTAGGTAGATTTTAATGTCAAATTTTAACTGTCAGCTCATATATTTATACTTCAAAATTGACAGTAAAATCTCTCTACCGTTAGTACATAAAGTTACGTGATTCGCCTGCAGGTTCAATAATTACGTAGACTTTTTGTCTAGTAGGTTTTTCGAAATTTAAAAAAAAATCCCCGAGATCTACAGCTCACAAAGACTGTTGAGATTTCCATCGGCATGCTCTCGGGAGGAGACGCACGGGCGGCAGACACAGCGCGACGTCATCATCGTGGACGGCGCGGCCACCCGCGAGCGACACTCGTCTTCACGAACCCCACTGGCAACGGACGACTCTCTTTTCAAAATTACCTTTTGTTTGGCCGGGTTCCCAGTTGTATTAAGGCGGAATAAACCAGCCTATTAGAAATTACAGTCCACTTTTATTTAAGTCCCAGTAGGACCCTAACAGAGACACTAGTAGATAGTAGAATGTTCTAAAGTTTGTATGTATTTTTTAGTTTAAAAATAATACGTTGTAAAACACAACGTATTTTTTTTACAACTTACAATTTTACAAATACCCTGATTTTATTGGTCGAGGGCCTCAATGCCAGTTTATAGACTTGTAAAATTGTTTTTTTTTTTTTTTTAATTTATTGGCCAAAAACATTATTTTACAAAAAATGGTAAATATTGCTTCACCAACGGAAACCTCGAGGGTTTATATGCTGGTGAATAGTTCGCTATGGTATACATTAACTTTTTTACATTACGTACAACAAACTTTGTTCAACTATTCCGGTTCAGATAACGTTAGATATCTTTTTATAGCCGGTATCGACTTGAAGCTGTTTAAATATCTTTGCTGGAGTTCTTTAGGTAGTTGGTTTATTCAATACGGAAGGAGATATCTGACATTTCTTTTACCATGCACATTAACAAATTTTGGTAATTTGAACTTAGCTCTCTGTGGTATATTTTGTCGAAGATTTTTTTGTCTTACATTTATTTCTAGTTGGTCTATATAAGTATATTCTTCCTTTAAGATACACAGTTTAACTTTATTATATACAGGCATTACTTCACATTGCTTAAACAACTGCTCATAATTTGGTGATATTTTGTTCCGTATGTTTTTAGGTACAATGTTTTTAAGTAACCTAATTTGTAGTTTATAAATATCGTTAAGATAGGTCTTATAAGTTCTACCATAACTGCTTAGTCCGTATGTAATTACTGAATCCGCCAAGGAGGTGTACAACAGCTTAAGGGTGCGATATGGGAGTTTATATTTTAATATATGAAATTTACTGAGTAGCGCTCTTAGTTTATCGCATACATACTGTATGTGCGGACCCCAGTTGAATCTATGGTCAACTATTAGACCTACGTAAGTATGCTGCATGACAAATTCAATTTGTGTACAATTACATTGAGTATCATTCTTGTGCAAGCAGTCGAGACTGTGTGCAATGATGCACGGCACGTGAGCTGTCTTATTGTGTCTAGTATGGATGTGCATAGCCTTTGTTTTTTGTGCATTTATGACGAGCCCCATATCGTGCGACCAGTTACTAATTGTAGCGTCGTAAAGGGCGGTATAGGAGCTTTTCTCATACTTAAGTCACCTCGATAATATTGGCCCTTTTCTCAACTAACGAATTCCGATAAGGTAAGCAGACACGGGAGCCTGTGGACGCGTCTCCAAAAGAATAACAAGCGCTTTGCCGACCGACCCATTATTGACAATTCGTTATGTTTGCAGCTATAGACATATACAAATGCCTGACATTCACCACAGCGCATATTCGGGAGCTCTGGTGACCTTACTACAGACACCATATACCTAAAGATCCGTTTGCACTAGTCCGCTAACACAGGAGCCCAAAAACTTGCGCAATATTGCAGCTCAATAAGCAGTCAATGAAACTTTATTTAGCTTTAATTTCAGCTCCGCAAACTTTCCGATAATTTCCCGGTTGCATATTTATTTGAAAATACCTCAGATTGAAAATGTACTTAGCGGGAAACCCGAGATTTCACTAATTATGTTTACTTAAAAATAGGTTTTAATGGAAGTAAATACCAGCATTTATTTAATATTGGTAAATTTATGACGGGTTTAGAATCATTTGGGTGAAGAGAAAAGGCCGCAATTCGATTCATCTTTATTGATGCCTAGGATATCGCCATTGTTTGTTGACAACTGAAACTCACTGAGTAAGTAACAAAAACCTACTTAAAATAAATCTAGAATCTCAGGGTCGTTTCAGTACTGAGATTGGATTGAAATGTCAGAATCTGATAGTGAATTTTGGTTGTCACCCGATGATGTCTATCGTTCTATTATTAAAATTTTCATGACATTCACATTGTGCCATGCCATTTCTTTTTTAACATGACTGTAGCTTTATAGGCCGAGCCCAATAAAGCGATAGGAGTGCGTGGTTGGAGAATGGCCTGGGAAAAATCCAGAGGAAACCTCCGACATGACCACGCGGGCGATTTATACACTGGAATACTCTAATAGTCTGCGCTCCAGCCAGTGAGATTAGTTGAGCGGCTTCAACCAACTCTTAGGTGTGAGTAGAATCGAGCTACTGGAAGTGTCACTGGTTCACTAGACCTAGCCAAGCTCAGAAGAGTCTAACCTGGGTTGGACTAACTCTACCCGGTATTCATAAAAGATAAACAGAGTGTAGCCGCTCGTATGAAAATTTAATCCTACATTCTTTACCTTTGAACCCTTTTTCTCTCTGCATCAATAGACGTAAAACAATTTACGGAGCAAACAGACGCTTATTAATAATGGCTTAAGTTGGGTTGTACGCCTTGTCCTTTTATATACTTTCCTAATTGGAATAAGGAATGTTGGTTTCTTTTCTTACAATGGAGATGGTGTAAAGTTTAGATATGTTTAGATAAGCAAAAGGTTGTTTTTTTAAATAAGAAACAAGGCAGGTCCTTAAAAATCCTCAAGGATGGTCTGTGCCGACATTGGGACGTATATACGGTGATTGATGATTATGATGATGGTGTCATGGTGAACTGAAATAAAATGTTATGAACGGAAATGAGTGTTTTGTTTACAGAGTGTTTTTTTTTACGTGAACATAGGTATCAATAGGTACTTGCCCCTTTGCCGAATCCATGTGTGCATTTATCCAAAACATGTCGATCTATACTCCAACTTAATGACGTGAGTGAGCCGTTTAATATATTTTAATAGGAACCAAACGGTTGGATGATGATGATGATTAGGCTGCTTAAAATACTGATTATGCTGATCTTTTTCTTTATACCTTGTTTTAAATCATGTTCTTCCACGTGTCTTCTCTTTTGCGTTATCAACAATATCAACGCTAACTTAATTTTGAATACCGTATTGTTATTTAAATGCATAACGTGATTTGAACCTAAGTTTCTTCGAGTCAAATGTCGCTACTGTAAGAATAAAGTTATTACAATTTTAATTTTACAGTGGACTCTGATTTTGAAACCCGCACAATATCAATGGGGATTTTTATAATGAAACAGAAAACGAGGCAATTATATAAACTTAATACGATTAATTTCGCGAATCTACCTTTTAATAAAATCTACACATTTCTCTAGCGGCCTTGATTCCATTGTTTAGACTTCCCGTTGCTTTTTTTTATCTCCAACAGAGATTCTAGTATTTATTAACTTTCCGTTTCGACCTCTCTTCTTAGTTACATACTCTTCAAGTGACATCAAATGGCAATTTACGCTTTTCTACATTTTTACTTTCCTTTTGTTAATAAAATTCTTATTCGGGTAGGTATGTCTCATATGATTTTAACAAAACAGAAGCGAATAATCGGGGTCGCAATTCCATTCGATCCCTTACTTATCGATATGGTAATATTCCTTGGATATCGCTCTTTTTACACACATCGGTAAAATACATATAAAATTTTGCAAAGACTTCTAGTAAAGTTGTCAATTTATAGTTTTCTATTTCTCGCACATAATGTTTAAAGCAGGTATGTTTCGCTCACCTGCGAAGCGAGTAGCCAATTGCGATCGTGCATTTTCCACTGCACGCGAACGGAATTACAATGCTTGTGTTTGTGCACTAGAACGTAAACTTGCGTTCATCATTTTAGAACTTTGTAGATATCTTGGATTATTATATGTAGAATGTAAGAACTATACATGTTTATGTCTATTCAAGCTAAAAGACTTTTACTGAAATGGACATTTTAGGTGTATATTTTTTGTTATAATTATATAATTTCGTAATATATCCATATGTATAAGGCAGCCTAGCTAGCTTGGTTGATGTCGGATGGCATTCGTCCCATTCGCATACAATAGTTAACTGGCGGTTATTATTTTAGGACATATTTTTGCTGCCCTAAATTATTACAGTTAGAATTTAAATAAATAAGCTTTTAATAACTTTTTTACACTCAGAAAAACAAAATGGGAGCGATTACACAAAAACGGTTGGATTAGTCCAGCCCAATTTTTTTTTTCGAAATTAGTGGTTTCGCTAAAGTACTTAAATCTTGTCGAATATATATATTGGAATATGTATTTATGTATATGTTTTGATACACTAACACTGTTAATCGCATCCTTTCCGTTCATTACCTTATACTGTAAAGACCGAGAGCTAGTTGGTTCGTTCTACTTTTTCATGACCAGCTTTCTATTACAAAAAAAAATCTATGATATGTATTGAATTAGTGTACAAAAATATGACTTCGAAATAGTACCAGTAGTAGTAGTAGTAGTAGTAGTAGTAGTAGTAGTAGTAGTCTTGTGATTGTACTAAGATAATGTTACTTTATATATATTGTGCAAAATTGTAATGTGACATGTAATATTTAACAATATTATGAATAAAGAGTATGAGTATGAGTATGAGTATCTGGACTTAATAAAAGGAATTTATAGGTAAAAAAAAAATATATTATCATATTGCTGTAAAAGGTGGGTAACACAGAGGTAATTAAAAACCATTTTTTCCTACAAATGGTGATACATCCAAGAATCACTGAGTTACTCGAATTATGGATATTAGCTGTGGTTCGTTAATTACCAAAACTATCGGAAGTGCTACTCTAATTAAACCTGTTTCTAAATAACAATACAAAAATATAAGGTGAGGGCCAAGTATTCAAAAATCTGTATTAAAAAAAGTGTCTGAAAATTATGTACATGAATAAGTAGAATGGCCCAGTTACTTTCAATATTAAGGATAAGATTATATGATTGTGTTTGTCACAGCTATGAGTTAGTGTGCGAGACATGAAATATAAATACATTATTTCATGTCTCGCACACTAACTCATAGCTGCTCCATTATATTGAATCTATTTTCCGTGTTGAAATAAAAGAAAAACCCATCCATCTTTCAATTTGTTTTCTCAGTAAACTTAAATTATATTATCACAAACAGTAGATAGACAGTCACGTATCGAGAATTCTGGATATTTATATGGAATTACAGTATTGGAAAGGGCTGATAAAATTGTCAAGAAAATAGACCCCTTTATCACTACATAGTATAAAACAAAGTCGCTTTCTCTGTCCCTATATCCCTATATCACTCTGTATGCTTATATCTTTAAAACTACGCAACGGATTTTGATGCGGTTTTTTATAATAGATAAGAGTGATTAAAGAGGAAGGTTTATATGTTTAATAACATCCATTAAATAGTGCAATCCCCAAGGGATTGGGGGAGGCCTATGTTCAGCAGTGGACGTCTTTCGGCTGAAATGATGATGATGATGATGAAATAGTGCACCCGTGCGAAGCCGGGGCGGGTCGCTAGTTACCGACATAAAATCTTAATAAAATATCTGTTCAACCTATTCAGTTACGTCCTATGTCCGTAGTAAGAGTCCCATATTCCCACGGCTCATTTCTGCGCGTTATTCTCTAAAATGTTTGAATATTCCTTATTTCCGTATCTTGTGTTTTATTGTGAATTTCCAATTCAATTTATGCGATGTTGCCTGTATAAATGCAGTTGCTTTTATGCAATATATGCAGTAACTGAGAGCAGTTCATCAAATGTAGCATTTAGTTGAGAATAGTCATTTGAAAGAGTGTCGGTTTATAATTTAGGCTATTTGACGACCGCTTTAGCCTAGTTGGTAGTGACCCTGCCTTCGAAGCTGGAGGTCCCGGGTTCGATCCCGGTCAGGGCATGTATTTGTGTGATGAACACGAATATTTGTTCTTGAGTCTTGGATGTTTTCTATGTATTTAAGTATCTATTTATCTATATAAGTATGTACATCGTCACTTGGTACCCATAGTACAAGCTTTGCTTAGTTTGGGGCTAGGTTGATTTGTGTAAGATTGTCCAAAGATATTTATTTATTTAGATATTATTTCCTGACTTGCAGTATAGGACCCTTAAGTTTTTTGGAGTGGCCCATATTATATTTTTTATTATTTATTTATTTATCGTATGGCAATTATTTCGAACCGTGAGATCATCGAGAAGACAGTACGGTTGCCAGTTTTTGTTGCACTTTTAGCACCACCCAGGGGTCACGTGTAGGGTAGCGGTGGGTACTCCCTACGGACGTGGTGCAACTTCGACCCCCCTTGTCAAGTGAGTGGGCAACTTGACTGTTAGAAGTTCTCAAGCCGCCCGGAGGCTTCTAATTCGGCTTAACGACTGCTATCATGGACAGCAGCCGGGATCAACGGCTTAACGTGCCTCCCAAAGCAAGGGAGCGTTCAGATAATAATCTCTCAAAGCGGTCACCCGTCTAAGAACTGACCTGAACTGACCTGACCATATTGTTATTGATAGTAGACTTTTTATAGAGTTCAAAGCTGTTGCCGGTTTTTTTTAATAAGTGTAGTTTTTAGAAATCACTACATAGTATAAAACAAAGTCTCTTTCTCTGTCCCTATATCCCTATGTATACTTAAATCTTTAAAACTACGCAACGGATTTTGATGCGGTTTTTTTAATAGATAGAGTGATTGAAGAGGAAGGTTTATATGTATAATAACATCCATTAAATAGTGCACCCGTGCGAAGCCGGGGCGGGTCGCTAGTATATTATAATTTTATTTTTGACATGCCACAAGTGTAGAGGCATTAATAGGATTGTGCCTTGGTCAGATGCGAAACAAAAAAAATAACATCAACTTGATATCTGTTCATAGAAGTAACTGCCACATTTGACATCTGTTAGCTGTCGAGTTGATGTTAATTTTTTTCGCAGCAGTCAGAATTACAATTGCGCAGTAGCTATATATAAACAGGGTGGTATGGATGCAGTACTGCATTCGTGCTGCCCCGCTTCCGCGTATTCTGTGACAATCAGGAAACGTTAATATTATTTAAATGTAGACGCACAGAAAATTAGTGATTTGACTGACAGTAGTTGACAATGACATCTAACATCTGACTGATACCGTACCGAGTCAACTCTAGTGGCCTTACACTTACACCAGGTGTTCACGTTATGGGTGATTTATTTTAATTTTGTTTAAAGAAAACGTAGTTTTATATCGACATGACTTTTATTGACTGCTTGACTCACATGACATATATTTATAATCAAATTAACCATAGAGTTCTCAAAGTAGTAAAAAGACCAAACATACCGCCCACCAAAATACTTATTTTACACTTAGGTGGTGTTAACTATACCTTAAGACTAACAAACTTCATGATCGTAACATGACTACATATTACATGACAACATAAATTAACAAAAGTGTTCAACATCGTTCACTAAGCATTCATAAAACATAACTTTAACATAAACTAACAATTCGAAGGACCTTAATAAGTAAATAATGCCTAGTGACAATATGAAGTTAACCGCCCACCGTAAACTTACTCGGGGTAAAATAGACTAAACAATATAAGCTACATTTAATTTTGACTCTAGCGCGACGAGGTGTAACGCTCGAAGCCGGTAGCTGTCCCGTTTTTAATATTCTGTTTTCTTTCAAATCCTGCATTTGTATACTTCTTGCCAAACCTTCATAATATTTGATACATTGTATAATTTCTTTGAGTTTTGTATTCAATAACCATTGTCTGTTTGGTTCTCCTGTACATCGTAGACATTTGAGATAAAGGGCTAAAATGTTCTTAAATCTTGAAATCGATGGCAATCTTTGCTGCTTTGGGTTGTCCT
The DNA here is from genome assembly GCA_963556455.1 of Epiblema foenella. Classification (NCBI taxonomy): domain Eukaryota; kingdom Metazoa; phylum Arthropoda; class Insecta; order Lepidoptera; family Tortricidae; genus Epiblema; species Epiblema foenella. Next base: position 20,793,084 of record OY747103.1, on the reverse strand, counting down.
TTAATTTGTAGTTAAATATCTGCCTACAGTCTACCGCAGGTATTGTTGTTATATTGAATTCTATATCCTTATTCTTCAATCTTTCAAATCCAGTCCACCACATGTTGCTGCCCACTTCTTCTACTGCTGGCTGTACCCGTTGCCGCTTGTCATGGTCTATATTGTGTTGTGTAATATCCGATACTCCACCTCTGGCACATATTGGCCCTCGACTTGGTTGTAATTGTAACCAAGATAACACTGTAATTGAGTCCTTCCAAACAAGTGTTTTGTTCATAGAAGTATTCAGCAAATGGGACATCTCACGCAGAAGTCTCGTCGTCACTATCGCTGCGCATAGCTTCAATCGCGGAATCGTCGATTTGGTCAAGCTTACCTTTGTTTTAATTGTAAGCAAGATGACACGAGCGACGCCTTCTTCGACTGCAATCTTTTCGGTGACTGGAGAGGCATTTGCGAAGCCATCAAGAACATCTTTGCTACGAACCATTATTCCTATCCAGCGGGCAATCTGTACTGCCTGAAGTTCGTGTAACTCTTTGTGGTAGTTCGTCCACTCTTCTCTAATTTCAGGTGGCAAATCATCATTACAACCGAGACTGCTGAGCAACAGTTTTTGTATCATAACTTGACATGTAATGAATGCAGGAGCTAACCAGCTGACAAGGTAGAAGAAAGTAAGTCCCTGTAATAAAATCTCTCGTTTAGTCGGGATCATGGATTTTGGTAAGTATACAATATTATCTTTTATATTCCAAGTATGTCCCAATCTTATTTTGACCTTGTCTAATTTAATGTCTATTTTGTTTTCAGATTCCTCAGTTACTTTACCATCTCGAAGAAAGTAAAGTAATTCCAACAGCTCTTCAGTATAACTCGACCATTTCTGCATTTCAAAACTGCATACCCTTAACAGACTGTTAATCTCATAACGGAGTTTCTTTATTTCAGATACATCTTCGTGTCCTGTCATCAGATCGTCCATGTAGAAGCTGTTTTTCACTATGGGTGCTGCACGAGGGTACATGTGGTTTTCATCATTAGCCAATTGACTAAGTGTGCGTACCGCCAGGTAAGGTGCAGCAGCTGTCCCAAAGGTCACCGTAAGTAATTTGTAGCTTTCTATTTTTTCAGAAGGTTTATCTCTCCAAACGATTCGCTGTAAATCTGTGTGCTTGTCTGTCATCCATACTTGACGGTACATCTTAACAACGTCTTCAATCACCCAGATCTTGTGTGCTTTCTCGTGAATCGCCAGGCTACGTAAGTTTGACTGAAGTATGGATCCATTCATCCAAGCATTGTTTAAGGCGACGCTGTTCGAACTTATGGTTGGTGTGGTGACGACCATGTGCATCTTGGTAGGATCCTCATTTTCCACAACAGCGTGCCGTGTAAGGTATACAGATTTAACTTCTATTTCCGTTTCTGCTTTCTTGATATTACCCAACTCCATATACTCCTGTGTAGCATTTGTACATTCCTTCTTAAATATTTTATTTTTATTAAATCTTCCTTCGAGCTGTTTAAATTTCTCGATAGTTTGTTGTTTTATTTCTCCGCGTGACTTCACTGTATTCTCAACGCTTTGCATCAGCGGTAAGTTTACTATATTTCTTTCAGTGTCGTCCCTTCTACTTGTTGTATTGTAAACTTCTTCGCATAATTCTTCTTCCCTTGGACAAGTTTTCATGTTTGTATAACCTTTTGTTTCAACCTCTTCGAATTTCTTCCAAAGATTGTTGTCTTCCTCCACTTGACGCAAGACATGAAAGCTTGTAATTCTGTGTGTACTGGAAGAAGTTGTATTAGTGTTACCTGACAAAATCCAACCTAGGTGTGTATACTGAGCGACTACATCGCCCGGCCCTCTCACAAACCCAGAGTCAATGATTTTGCCAAAAACATCAGCCCCGAGAAGAATATCTACCTTACTCGGAGTGTTGAAGGTGGGGTCAGCTAACTTTATACTATCAAGTTGAGGCCACATATTACAATTGATTTCCCTAGCAGGCAAGCTACGAGTCAAAGACTTTAATACATAAGCATTTACCTTGAGACCGAAATCAGGTTCATACCTCGACGAGATCTGTAATTCCACCTTATTTTTGATGCACACGTTGTTGTCGTCGCTAATCCCAGAGACCACTCCGCTAACTGCCGTTTTCTTCAACTTTAACAGCTCGACCACTCGAGCTGTGACAAAGGAAGCTTCGGATCCCTGATCAATCAACGCCCTGTAGACCTGTGGCTGTCCACACTTTGAAGTCACTTCCACCAGGGCTGTGGCCAACAAAATGTTTTGTCCTTCTCCTTCTCCACTTGGTCTAACATGTGCAACCACCTTTGAGTCCTCTTTAGTCATGTCTACCTTCTTGTTTTCTTGCATTTCTTCCACTTGTTTTGTATCTCGATGCAGCAATGAATGATGTCGCCTCTTGCAGACCTGGCATGACGGCTTCTGCTTGCATCGCCATACTGCATGGTTTGGTATAAGGCAGTTGTAACAGAGATTGTTGTCACGAACAAAGTCGTATCTCTCATCCACTGGTCGCTTCGAAAATTGTTTACAATGGTGTATTAAATGTTTGTCTTTACAGAATGCGCATTCGATATCGTTGGCTGTGACATGGAACGTCCTGGGTTGAGGTGGTTTGTAACTCTTGCTGACCGGTTCTACCATCTCTAAAGTTCTGAACCGAGTCTCCAAAAACGACTTCAACTTCTCAAACGATGGGAAAACTGCAGACTCCTCTCCATTAATCAACTCCTCCCAATGCTTATGAGTTCCAGGGTCCAGTTTTGACACGACGATATAAATGACGATTGCATCCCATTGAGGTGTTGGTAAGCCGAGATTTTTAAGTGCATTCAGACATTCGACGGATGTATCTAGCAACTGTTTCAAGGCGGTGGCTGATTCTTGAACGATCGTCCTTTGGGCAAAGAATTTCTTTAAGAGACAGTTAGCAATGTACCTTTTGTTGTCATAGCGCTGCTTCAGAATGGTCCATGCTTGTGTATAGTTCTCACCAGTAATGGGAAATTGTCGTAAAAGAACTTCTGCGTCACCTTTCAGGTTGACTTTAAGGTAATGCATCTTTTGCACATCGTCCAGTGAACCATTCTTATGTGTAAGTGACGTAAACAAATCATGAAATGATTGCCATTCTGTATAGTCTCCACTGAAGCAGGGAATGGTGATATGTGGTAATCTAATTTCACTTATCGGCACATGACCGGAATTATTACCACTCTGTATAGGTTGGGTACCATGACCACCCTGTATGCCTTGGTTACTCTTTGCGTCGTTGCTAAATTTCTGTAAAACCGTCTTTAACTCGCCTTTGTAAATGTAAAAACGTTCTTCGTAACTGTCAAATACATCGTCCGTGAAATATGACAGTTTGCTTTTGTCTTCTTTCGAAACGCTTGTAACAATTTTTTCATGCATGCACTTAAATTCTCGAAAGTAATTTTCTAACGCTTCCCACCGACCTTGTACATACCCCAATGTAATTCTCTCCTTCGGAGACTTCTTGAAATTAATATACGCTCTTTCGATAATTTCCAAGCTGTCTACTTGAAGCGCCATAAGTTTCTCTGTCGGATTCATGTTGTAAACGAATTTATACTTTTCGATCGAAATATGGGAACTTACTACCGCAAATTATATTTGTATATGTTTAGGTCACTGAATTACTTAAAGATCCGGTTCTGAAAGGATCATGTTCACGTTATTGGTGATTTATTTTAATTTTGTTTAAAGAAAACGTAGTTTTATATCGACATGACTTTTATTGACTGCTTGACACACATGACATATATTTATAATCAAATTAACCATAGAGTTCTCAAAGTAGTAAAAAGACCAAACACCAGGGGTTGGTAACCTTTCAGCAGCCAAGGGCCACATAGTGGCTATAAAAAGTGTCGCGGGCCGTACGTGTTAATAATTTGTGACTCCATCAGACAAAAGGTACCACATTGTAGGTTGTCAATAAGAACCTCGCGGCCGCCTGTTGCCGACCGCTGACTTACACCATAGACGAAAAACTGTTTTTTTTAAACCTCAATGTGGTTTTAAGGCCGGGCCCAATAAAGCGATAGGAGTGTGTAGACGCTGGTGCCGGTGATGATGGAACTCGACGACTCAAATAAAACTTCGATGTAAAATTGACTGTATAATTCCAATAGGTGCTGATTTACAAAATAGCTTGGCCAAAAGAGGTATGTGCAGAAGTGGTTGTATGTGAGAACAAAGAATAGGTAATGAAGATCAAGATTTGATAATTTGAGTTAACGTATGTTACAATGGTAGGGGTAAAGCGTATGTGAAGCGTTGCTATTGGTGGCTTTAAAAAAGCCGCTCTTATACTAACCGTGCCCGACGGGCGCGTTTTGCTACTGCATACTAAGTTATTATATATCTATAAAATTAAATAAGAGTTGCGTTCGCAACAGAGTGCGCCGTTGGAGAGTGGCCTGGAGAAAATCCAGGGAAAACCTCCAACACGACCACGCAGGCGATCCAGGGAAAGCCTCCGACACGACCACGCAGACGGGCGATAAACTATATTTTTCTACACTGTGTAAATAGAGTACCTATGTAAACATTACGAATTACTGACGCAGACGATGAAGCTTCTGTTCTTGAATACTCTATATATTCTTCATTATGTCTAATCCCACACGTCTTCATACTCACAAAGTATGACACAACATCAAAACGTGAACTTTAACTGTATCAACAGAGGATCCAAACTGGCTTGGCGAACTTCATCCATTAGTAGATTAGTTATACAGAGTTCTGAACAACTTACATATTGTCATTAGCAAACTTAATTTCTGATTCGAACAAGCTAAATTAGAGTCTATTCTAATAACAACAGGTTGTTCCTAGTAGAATTTGTATCGTTGTCAAGGAGTTGTGTGTTTCAGACTGTTAAACCACAAAAACAGGTGTACACACGCATGTTTTAAAATAATGAGTCAATGTTACAAAGTTACACGGTATTTTGTCTTTGTCAATAACGGCTTTACTTAGAAAGGGAACATTTGTACGAACAATTAGTTAAGTAAAGTCCCTTGGGCGTCAGTGTTTTATTTTAATTTTCCTTAGGCCGGGTTTTATAAAGATCCGTTAGACCAAATGTCAGAACAAATTTCAGTAACTCAGCACATTTCTTGACATAACAAACCGACACCTAACGTATTTTATAAAACCGAGCCTAAGTAATGGCTTAACTTTGTTGGAAAAATTATAGGTGTTGTCCTACTGTTGCTGTTTATGAGATTTTTGTGTATAAACTTGTCATAACATGGCTATCAGATTGATAGTACTACTAACCAGCTGATGTGTTCAATCAATATGATGTGACAGCCACATGCCACATATGACAGGGTTATCTCACTGGCATCATTGCTAAGCGTTGGTTGCACCTACAAACACTGTGAGATTTTAGTGTATAAAGTGTCACATGCCACATATGACAGAGTTATCTCACTGGCATCGTTGATAAGCGTTGGTTGCACCTACAAACACTTTGTGAGATTTTAGTGTATAAAGTGCTACAACATGTCTATCACATTAATAGTCCTAGTAACCAGCTTATGTGTTCAATCAATTTGATGTGACAGCCACATGCCACATATGACAGAGTTACCTCACTGGCATCGTGCAAGCTGTGTTCGTTAAAATCTGATTTCATCGATAGTTTGACAAATTTCTATGGGATGACAGCTGCTGGCACCATATTTAACGTTAATCGGTCTGTAACTGTCAGTTGGTGCAACCCACCGTTTTTTTTGGTCACCCTATATTTTAGTACACTGTGTTTCAGATACACGACCCTATCATAAATTGTCCAATTCTAACTTCCATCATTGAGACAGCTACACTTTTACGGTACTGCAGCAAAATATACTATAACACTACTGAAGGAGACATTAGAGTCCGCCGTCGGTACTATCTTAAATATTCCGCATTTATAACGGAACTTATATTCGTACACACGCGGAAAGCGAAATCAAAATCAAATGGAGTGTAAACCCGCAAAGTGCACAGAGTAAGCGTGGCTATAGTAAAACGAAACAAAACTGAAGTGACTCAAAAATATGTGGCTTTCATAAGTTTATAATACCTTTTGGAATCGGTTATAATTGTGGGCCATTCTAATAACAGTATCACCGGGCAATGTTGTCGTAAAAACGAATTGTGCGCTGTGGTTTGCACTGCGAATTAAATATTTCCACACAGACCAGGGACTAACACCCACGCATTTTTTGATCGGGCGGTTTAGGTGGGTTGCAGTATGGGTAAATTTTAGTCTGTGGCAAAAGAACCGCAGCTATAATGCAATGACCACAATAATATGGTATAAAGAGAACTGGTTTCAAAATCGTTATTCCCCTAATGTTGAGATAGCGTATCTCGGCGCCCAGCTGTGCTTTTCAGTCGTCTGCCGTCTGTATTTAATTAAATGAGTAGATTATTTTCCAATAAGTCTGAACAGAATATAATTATCTAATAAAAGCTGTCAGTCTTGTCTTTGTATTATGATTGAAAATTATTTTTGGACGCGTATGGATTTTTTCATAAAAGTTTATCAATTATGTTTTAGCTAAATTTCCGTCATAGTTATCAAGTAGGTACTTATAACAACCGATATAAATTCTATATAGAGCCCTCAAAACTTTCACAATCAGTCCGAATAGTGATTGTCCTTTCAACACCCTGTCCGGACGTTTCGCACTTGACTGACATTCGTAACACGCTCGGCTACTCGCCAAAGACCAAACTACTTTGACCTGTGATAACATAGAGTTGATATGGATCTATGTGCCAAGTTCCACTTTAAATGAATGGTGAGGTGTGAAGACAGGTTGTGAATGGCACTTGCCGTTTGCCAATAGGCAGTGATAAATTCATGCATTGCTAATTTCGGAGACGAGGCCTCGCTAACGAAATGTGAAGTTTTGAGAAACGATTTTGTGTCGATATAAACATACATTTATTGATTACCTACTCGCCTCGGCTTTGCAAGGGTAGTCAAAACGAAGAGATGATAATAAGTATAATAGCGCCCTCTTGGCAATGGTCACATATTAATAGTTTACCTTTTCTAGAGTGGGAAAAAGTGAGGAGTTTTCTTCTGAACTTCGGAATGCCTTTTGTACTTTGGCGTTGTAGTTGGTGCGGCTGGTCACACAGTACTTCCTCACGGTTCGGGAGCTCATCGGCATAGAGAGGCCGCTGTAAGTTTGTAGGTATTAGGGTGGGAGAAAAGTGAGGAGTTTTCTTCTGAACTTCGGAATGCCTTTTGTACTTTGGCGTTGTAGTTAGTGCGGCTGGTCACACAGTACTTTCTCACGGTTCGGGAGCTTATCGGCATGGAGAGGCCGCTGTAAGTTTGTAGGTACTAGGGTGGGAGAAAAGTGAGGAGTTTTCTTCTGAACTTCGGAATACCTTTTATACTGGCGTTGTAGTGGGTGCGGCCAGTCACACGGCACTACCTCACAGTTCGAGTATTCTGCGACGTGGATAAGTTTATAGATAACTAGGGTGGGGGCAAAGTGAGGAATTATCTCCTGTACTTCGGAATGCCTTTCGCATTGGCGTTGATACTAAATCCGGTCGGATAATGTACCAGACAGTTATCTATCTGACCTATGTGGGTGGGAAACAGAATGGTGGCCAGGTATATGCGTGGGCTGTGAGGTAAAATCCTATTAGTCGAGATAATATAAAAATTGTAATAAAATAACGCAAAGGAAATTGTATAAAATTCTACAATCAAATTCCAAGACACATTACTGAACATACGGATATTAAATTTAAATCTGTCGTGAAACAAATATGTGACAAAACATGAAACAATTCACGCAAACAAAACAAGGACACATAATACTTAAATGAATTTATTATAGGTACCACCAATAGATTTTCTTAATTACTAGGAGAATTAAATATTAAAACTGGGTTGGATTGGATCAAACGAACCAAGGAATGGTAAAATACTTGTGTTCTTGCCATTCCGGTTGATTTGTCGGTAACAATAGTGATCAAGTCCGGGCCTTAAGAGTTTGTATTTTTTTCTCGGAACTCAGCATACTTTCACAGCCCACTGTTCCACGAATCAATTGAGCATCGTTCGCAGCTGTTAATTGGATCTGTATTGATGAATATCAATTGATTGTGAGCGAAAATGTGTAAATGGAAAATCTGTAACAATGACAAAGACTTCGTTTCGTCGAAAGGAAGCGTAACAATTATAGCATTTTGTGGCTATTTCTTGGTATTGCTTTGGTTTTTTTTTTGGATTCTTCAGGAGTGTGCAAAGAAATGATTTCTGAGCGTTCATAAGTTAGATCTAAATGTCCTTTAGTTTGATTTAGAGTTAGTCAACGTTTGAGTTTAGCAAATTCCATTTATATCATAATCGAACTTTATGTACCATCTTATGGTGTGTGGAATATATTTGTTTATATTTTAGTCGTTATCAAGCGAACAAGGCACGAAGCGATGTGAAAGTAATTGGGGAAATAGGCATGAGTGGACTTATGTTCACTTATCTTAGCAATTAACAGAAGGATTAGCCGGGAAATTCGCACCTCCACGGATAGGGTGGGGTGCCATTGAGAGCTGGTAGGGTAGAGCGGATTCCAGAAGGAGACTGCTGAACTCGAACGGGAGAGAGTGGATCCCCCTCGAAGAAGGTGACGTCGAATACGAGAACGAAATGTTCACTATGGTCCGCATGTATGGCCTATGGGCCGCAGACGTCAGTCGTGTAGACTCGGACAAGAATTTAGGTCTACGGTCTCCCCCGCCTGGCGTACAAACGGGGGCCTAATGTGACGGGGGCCGCAGCACTTGCATATCAGCCCCAGGGAGGGGCCGTGGTTCGCTCTAAAAGCCAAAGCTTGGAAAACGAGAGGAGGGCTCTGAGAGTTTGAGATCCTGGAGTTCCCCGCATGAGAGGGCAGATGGCGGTCACCATGGAATTTTTAGTGGGTAGAATCGCTAAAGATCTGATTAGCAGTATAATCAAAACCGGTATTCAAATATATTAGCAGTTTCGCCAATTGACAACAATACCTCTATTTGACACTACCTAAAAAAGCTATTACCGGTAATAGCTGTCAGTGTCAATATACTCCATTATTTGTTTCTGCAAACGGGCGTATTGTAAAAAGTAGGTATTTACACCTATTTGTCACGTTTTAGTAGTGATGTTTATTTATTTATTTAGGGAAACTAACAGGCATAAATAACACATTATGGTCAATCAAGACACAGATCCATAATCCAAACAATTTCCACAACTAATTATTAACATACTTGTTGCTCAGTAAGTAAAATAACAAATAATAAAATCGTTTAATTGACATCTTACCTTTCAAGCCCAATGCATAGCGGTATTGAATACAGGTATTCAATATCGTAAATAGTCTATACATAGAGGTATAGATTAAAGTGGAATGACAACAATACCTCTAATTAGAATATGAGTATTCTTTTATTAGCGGTAATCGTTTGTCAATGTATACAGGTATTAAATAAAACCGGTTTTACAATCCCTGTTTCAAACTGCCCGTTGTATTCAAATGTTCACCGCTCACAGTGCGTATGCGCCCATCCTTTTCTTTCACCTCGTCGGTAATAGCTGTCAGTATCTCGGGAACTAATGAGAAAAATAATGGAGAGCGTTATCTGACCCGCCGCCTGCTGTCGAGCCGACACAGACGGTTAATACAATATATTGTATACTATTCAACATTTATTAATTTTCAGGCGGTAATAATAGTTAAATAACAATAACTTAAATAATATTACAACTAACTTAAATGTAATACACTACACTTGGGGCATTGTACCGAGGATGCTGGCGGCATTTCCTCGCTGTAACGCGTACGTGTGCGAGGAAGTCGCCAGCTCTTCGATCACCAGTTACGTCAACCAGACGCTTCGCGATTTCAGTAAATAACTTGTGCACGCTGGGACCCCATGGACCAAGAGTTTCGACACCAAATGGTACAAAATTGTACTCTCTGCCGAGGCCCCTATATTTATTACGTTTTAATATTTCGGCATTTTCTGTCGCTTTACTTATACATACTTTCTTATAAAAATTCATAGTCAACAATGTAACATTCGTATGAGTAATACCAGTATGCTTACACTCGCTTGCAGGTTGTGACTAGGGCATGCAAACCGGGATCCCGGTATCCCGAAATACCGGATTACAATACAATACAATACAAATATTCTTTATTGCTCACCAAACGAAGTACATTCAAAGAACAACAGAAATTAAAATACATGTAACAGTGGTAGACAACAAGCGGTCTTATCGCTAACAAGCGATCTCTTCCAGACAACCTTTGGGTAGTAGAAACTAAGCTAGAACATTTAAATTACTTGAGTAGGTGAAACAGAAAAATAGAGTATAAACAACCTATGAAATGAAATCATTTATTCTTCAATTTAGGCATGTTACATGCACTTATGAATGTCAAAAAACTACCACCGGTTCATAAAATAAACCTCTGCCTCGAGAATAACCGGCGTAAGAAACTCGGTGAGGTGTCATTTTTTCAAAACAATATACAAGTATATAAAATAACAGTAACAGTAATATAATACTAACTATGACTATAAGAAGCACCATAAACTTACATAAATACATAGCTATGTAAACCTACATACATATATAAATACAATAACTAAGTATTCAAGAAGCCGTAGCACCAACAGTCTCGGACTGATTTTTATGATATGTCAATTTGAAACAGACCAATACCGAAATATCGGTATACCGGTATTGAATATTTTGCATCAAAATTTTACAGAAAAATATGAAAGTCTTATGTAGGTATTCGAAAAATTTAGAAGAAGCAACAATAAGAGAGTTGAGTATTTATAATATCTCTATAGTATTTTCTATTACTCTCTGTTATAATTGTAATAAAGTAGCCGAAGAGTCGATTAAGCGGAGTCGGTACCAATAAATAGCGGGTCCGGATTTATTTATTTATTTAAACTTTATTGCACAGTAACAGGTTACGGATACAAAAGGCGAACTAAATACCGTAAGGCATTCTCTACCGGTCAACCTTCAGGCCAAACAGAGAATAAGCATATAAGGTGCGAGACATAACTGTGCAAACATGAAATGTGGATATATATATATACACAATAGTTACATGGTATAATATAATATAATTATTAATAATATAATTTAGTGATTCGAATCGGTCCACGGAGTCGAGATTACCCAAATCTAGTGGTATTATATCTGCGGTCTTCTTTGAAGTGGAGGTACGTCCCCAGTCCTGCTTCCAATCTGAGCGAGATGACATTAATTACCTATAAAAATTCTATCAAGTTCCCGGTAAGTTTGTTGTTCATATTGCGGTGATACTATTAGTTACTAAGTCTATTTGAAATGTATTCTTTGCATTCGTACACCTTGTTAAACTAGATATTATTATGCTATATATTTCTCTTGATAAGTGAATTGTATTCTTTAAGAGAAATAAATTCTTAAACCATAAACCATAATTTTGTATGTCAGCCGCTATTGGACGCCCCTCCTCAAAGCGTTATCTATCTGACCACCTCTTCATTATGAGCTTGCTAATGAGTATTTCTATTGCCCTCTGTATTTTCCCGCGTATTTTCCTTAAATAAGTGTATTTACTGCGGCTAAATGTGCAGAAACTAGTGTGAATGGACGTCTCGGAGAATTTATGGCAGTCTACAGTGAAGAATTCTCTAGAAGTTTCCGCAACCGACGCACATGTATGAAGATGTATGGATCTGATCGAAGCAAAAGAAGTATGTAAGGACTGGAATTTGGCGTTGTTTGGTCTCTGCCTACCCCAAATGGGTACGTATGTATGTCTAGTGTAAAATAAAGGGGAAATCAGAAATAAGGGACCATTCTCTTGTTTATACACACTGAAGATGAAGACATAGGTAATTAATGTATCGTAAATTGATTATTGTAGTGAGACATATAGTTTATGAAGAAAACACAACACTGACTTTAAAACATATACTGTCACGAGTTGAACACAAACAAGTCCCAAACAACAAATAAACGAAACCACAAGGCGTAAAGATATAGCGTGTCCGTTAGATAACGAATTCCGAATCCCACTGGCAGTCGAATCAAATATCGCGCGAGCTGGCAACTAGGCGCGCGCGCAACTAGCCAACGACTGTAGGTCCGCGGCTCACCCCCGTATTCATAAAACTTAACAAACCCCTGCTAACTAAAATGTTCTTTGTCCCATTCCCACAAACGTCAATGTCAAAGTGACAGATAAGGACAAACGAACTTTAGCTGCTAGTTAACTAATATAGGTTTGATAGGCGTTTATGAATAAGGGGGTCAGTCCTATTGGTAGCAAGCAGCCGGGAGCCTACCCCTATTGGTCCTAGGAGGCAATTTTTTTTCTTAGCCGCTATGGGTGTCCCATCGCTGGGCAAAGGGCTCTCCCCGTGAATACCATGGCTCCCGCATCAGTGCCTCCTCCTGCCAGTTGGCGAAAATGGCGTCTAAGTCATTCTGCCATCTCCGTTTACGCCGGCCTCGCCTGCGTCGCTCATGTGGCATCCACTTGGTAGCTATATTAGCCCACCTGTCCAGATGATGTCCGGAGGCAATGTGTGAGAAATATGGCTGTCACTGTCACACGCTATATTATTATTGTATTGTAAGTATTGGTTACATATTTACAAATACCCAATAAATTCATAATTAAACTGGTATATTATAGCTACAATTTCATTAAAATTAGTGACGTTCGCGGATGTCACAGCTTGCATAAAAATGAGAATTAGGGATTGAGAAGCCATTTCTATCATTTCACTGCCGGTCAGTAGGGAGTTTTCAGTGCTCGTCAGCTATGCTATATTTTACCTCTCGTTTTCGTCTTTTGTGTTACTCCAATGAGGGCTATCGCGTATGAATTCGCCGCTAGAGGCGCTATTGTAGCGTGAGGTCTCCGAAATGTCAAATTTCACTCTTCGTGGTTGCGCTACGCGGGTTAATATCTAATTGGAACAATATGGTGACTATTTTGCAATACCTGAGCTTGATTATGGCAAATATGAGTTACGGGTCACTGACTGTCAGTGTTTTGAGACAGTTTTATCTTTCGAAAACTTATTTCCTCCTTTTTTCCGAACAAAACGTGACTGCGCTACAATGCGGGATGTTCGATATTTTTACGGTACGGTTTTAAGGTATTAAATATGATTTAAATGTAAACTTCGTTCTCATGCCCATAATAACCAATAACAATTTTTGACAGCTGGACTTTACTCGACAGTGGCGCCAACTGGTGAGCACAAAAACGATAGCCCCCATTGTAGTTGGTTACATTTGATCATCTCTAAAAACTGGTTCGAATGGCGCCATAAAAAAATTATTCAAATAGCCAATTGATCTCAATTGTGTCCAGTTTCTTTTAAAAATATGGATTAAATTCCACGTTTTTTAGGTTATATTCTAAAAGAATAGGGAGTGTGTTTTGGTACCTAGTACCCAAAATTTGGCGCAGACACTACTTTTAAGAAAGCAACTGCCATCGAATATTCCAACTTTCCAAGCTCCAAGCCAGAGGAAAATCTAGACATTTTTGGGATTATACCGTGCCTTTACCATGAGTTTCCATGACCGTACTCGCTAGCGACTGCGTAAACAATTTAGTATGCCGATTCTTATTTCTATTGTGTAACCGCCAGAGGCGCTGTATTTTTACTCATACAAATTTTTAAGGAGTCACTAGCGAGTACGGTCATGTTAACTCATGGTAAAGGCACTGCTCGGTCAATGGACTCCTGCGCACTCAACCACAACTAGATATCTTTGTGTACCCATGCTCGTGTCCAGGTGCCTCTCTTACTGTGAAAATGAATGAATAGCGTACCTATAACTCATTTATAGTATTAGATCAAATGTTAATTTATTTAGGGTGCACCAAACCGCCTGTAATCGTAAGCGGTGTTCGTTAAAATCTGATGTAAGGTAAGTTTGACAAGTTTCTATGGGATGACAGCTGCCGGCGCCATATTTGACGATGGCCGGCCTGTGATCGTATGTTGGTGCAACCGAGCCTTAGACTCGAGTATAATGGTAATATCCATTCTTCTGAAATAAATAAATCAAATAAAATTTCATACAGCCCATTTCTCAGCATGCACTCTAAAACATCGAGAACAGTTCGTGTTCAGATATTTGTGAGCAGCTTATTCGCTCCTATAAATATAAAAAACTGTACCTACATAAATAGCTATCTTAATCTCTTCTCAATTGCTCAAAGGTTAGTTGGAAGAAATCCCTTACAGGGATAAGCTCGCCTTTGTACATATATGTCAACTGTTCTTGTAATTTATGTTATGTTTTACTCATGTACAATAAAGAATTTTACGTACATACATACATACATAAATAGCTAGTCAGTACTGTTTAACGTTACTAACATCGTATAAGTACATATATGAGTTGGCAGAGCTGTGTTAAAGCAATCCGTACAAAATGCAACCTAATTTTGCACGCTATAAGATTGAAAATCCAATAAAAGTTATATAAAATAACGGCCACCACAAAGGATCTTAAAACGTCTATGCATATATATATATATATATATACTAAGAAAATTTAAATGCTGGCTCACAAAGAACGGGTCACAAGAATGTTGGCCGTTAGGAAAGGGCCTACTCTGAACTTCGAAATCCGAACTTCGTATCGTGTCGTCCCTTTCGCTCTCTTGTTATACACTATATGAGTGAAAGGAACGGCACAATACGAAGTTCGAGTTTCGAAGTCGGAGTAGGCCCTCAGGAAATACCGACGGAAAGATATTAAATAGTTGGCTAGCCTCGCCACGGGCGGCGCCGCGTAAAGTGTTAGCTTATCTGAGTCCATTTCAGCGCTTATTCCGAGTAAAAAAGAAAATCTAGGCTTTTGTAGTTAAAACATAACCATAACTAAGAAATCGATGGGGTTAAACGCGTCATACTTTCGTTATCTGGGTCAATCAACTTTTTCTTGTTGTTATTCTGTCCCGTGAGCGAGGAGACAACAGTAACCGAGTTTCTTAGAAAGATTACATTATGAGCTTCAAGCACGCTCAAGACACCCATCTCCAAATGGATTTTTGATCATCGCTAAAACTCATGTTTGGTATAAAATGTGTGTTGTGAAAAACGCATGTGTGGTGTAAAATCACAGTTTTAAAGTAACTCAGGATACGTAACCATAGTACCGAGGAACAAAGAATAGTTGATCCACGCACCTGTCATTTTCAGTATGGAAAATGACATTTACAATATATAAATCAACCGAACGCACACTCGAAAAACTTATTTACGTTATCCTCTCTGGCTTCTATTTAATTCATCTCTTTCTTATCGTCAAAGGAATTCGAGTACCAATAATTTTTATTTTGGACATAAATATTTTAGCTGAGCCACCTACCCTTTCAATTGTTTTTGTATACTTTGATTTATTGTACCTGTCTTGGTTACCTGTAAATGTATACAATCATTGAATAAACGTCTTATTATTATTATTATTTTGATCTAAAAATCCACCAATGTAAATTAGTACTGAAATACCGCTAAGTTCCGCTTTTTGTGTGTGAAGAGGCGGTGCGATAAGCTGTCAGCTAACAGTGTCAATTGTCATTCGAATTAGTACCGCTTCATTACTGCACTCCTACATCCAAATGAGTGCTTCTTGCTCCGAACATCGAAATCCGAATTTCGTATCCTGCCGTCCCTTTTACTCTCGTATTAAACAATATAGTAGAGAAAGGGATGGCTCGATACGAAATTCGGAGTAGCCCATCTTTCTGGCGCGGGATGCGCGGAAACGGGGTGGTGCGAATGCAGTAGTTTAGTTTAGTTTAGTTTATCTCACCATACAAGTTTCATATAATACAACACTTTTGTTTATACTACTAATCGCGTATTTATCTTCGAAGCCTGCAAGTATGTTAGGTATAATCTGGCGTCGTACAATACTCGTGCGCAGCTGCACGCGCCGAGTCGAAACACGCGCGCTCAGCACCTACTGGTCGTGCCGACGCGGAGGTTAGCCCGAGCTCGAAAATCACTCAGTGTACTAGGCCCGAAACTGTACAATGCTCTTCCAGCTAGTATAAATAACTCCACGACGGACAACATATTTAAAAATAAACTGAAACAGGTTTTAGTTAATATGGCTTGTTACAGCATTGATGATTTTATTAACAATGTATCATTGACCAACACATAAAAGTATAGATAATTTATTTAATGAATATAACTGAGAATAAATGTTTCTGATCCAAATGTATAAAATAAGATATTATGACTTATGACATAGTATTTCAGAACTAAATGATTAATTTTAAATTATATACATAATTTTAATTCACATACATTTTTGACATGTAAAATGACATTTTGTAACGTGTAAGCTGTGGTATTTAAGTTAACTGTGCGACAGCCCCACTTACTTGGGTGTGATGGTTGCTTGGTTAGGTACAACGTCCTTCCACACTTGTTGGTATGCCTCGGTCTAGTCAGTTGAGAGTATTTTCAGGGATGAACGTGGATAGGTTTGGGCAGCGGTCGTGGATCTACGCTAATAGTGTACTCGGTTAGAATAGAGAAGATAGAGGGCGCCAGGCATTTATATTTATACTCCAAATGCCAAGAGTCTTGGGTTGAATATATAACGGTTAGATAATTGAAACAAAAACTTGAATTGAAAACCACCTGGTATGTATATTAGAATATGTAAGAGCACATTAAAACAATGTTACACGGCCATGCCTGCTTACACTACGTTATTCTTATATCTATATGTCATGGCAAATGGCTGTCCCGAGCGGACTCAACCTGACCAAGGTTTTGAAATCGACTCTCTAAAGTAGAATATTATAGTTTTCAAGTTTAAAATAAAGACTAAGCTGCTGTGTGAGAACTTGAGGTGTGTTACAAATTATAGACCTCTTTTACAGAGTATATCCGGCAACACAGAATGCGTTAAATTACGTTGAGGTTAGAATTTTGATTGCGGAACGATGTCACCTGTCAAACGTGGCGTTCGCGGCGGAGCTCACGCACGCGCAGACCACGACACGCTTCTCCCCTGATGACCGCAGGGGCCACCAGCTCGTGACGGGTTCCGCGTTCGGAGCCGGCGCATGCGCCAAGCTGCACCTCGACGCTCACGGCGTCCGATCGACGGCCTATGGATGACTGGGACAGGGGGAAACCCAGCGGCCAGCATCCAATCGCTGTAAACACCGTTAAATGTTAACGTATATTCATAACACGACACAACACTCCTGAAAAGAAAGCAACCCGTCGCGTTCTCTAAATGCACAGAGTGAACCAATCACGGGATAAACATGAAACTCACCTGGCTAGATACGAGACTAAGCTTAAGGTGTATTCCTTGGTTAAGTTCTTGTTTAAGTTTTTAAAATCATCTGTAACAAATAAAACGTGTCACGCACTGAAATGTTTTACAAAACCAACAAATATAAACGCCGCTTATGCATCCATAATGCGCGCGCACTTACCTACTATTCCATAGTGTCATCGCCCAAATTCTTTGCGAGATGTTATTAGATTAAAACTGTTACATAGTTGCAAGCTAAGTTAAAAAATATGGCCGGAGGGCCGAAGCGAATACCAATGAGTACGTGCACTCTGCTCACATGATGGCAACGCACTGACGCAGCCTCTTCCTCCCGCTGCTGTCTGTGACACGAGCAAGGATGCGTTCTCGCCTATTGGACTCCAACAATTTTGTAAACAAACAAAATTTCGAGACAATTAATTAGTTTGAGAAGTTTATAATAATCTATGCCTTTTTTTAATATCTTTGTTTATTATTTAAGGACTTCTAGTGAAAACTATTTATTTGGATATCGAAAACAAAATCCAGAGACGAACGATCGGAACATGCGCTAGCGTCGCCGTCCTTACTCTCCAGATGGCTCTGTACCTGACTGCGAATAGCTGATCACAGATGGCGCTAAGAGTCTCAAAACTATAGATAGCAGACGTGTAAAATTACTCCGTAACATTACCGCTACAGTAGAATTTTTAAAAAAAAAAAAAAAAAAAAAAAAAGATAAGATAAGATAAGATAACAAAAGGAAGCAACTACCTCGACCAGGCGGGGAAAACAAGACTTCAACAGATATCATCCATCCGAGAGAGCCCGATGCCATTGAACTAGCCTATGAACTCTTAACAAACATCCTCATACAGAGGTCAATGACCCTTGACCTACATGTGATTACCACCTTATAAGTATACACCTTGTAAGCCAATAGGTGCCATTCCATTAAGCTTAACTAGAACCGGTTATCCTAACTTAATGTTTACCTATATGCGCAGGCGTCCCCACTACTATGCTACAATCTTCACTACGAATCTAGCTAAGACCTAACTATTTTTTCATGTACCTATACGATACCTATCTATCTTACGGTATGTACCTACCTATTCTAATGATTAAACTTAGTCAAGCTAAGCATTCACTTATTTGACTATATTGTATGCTATATCTACCTAACGCAAATGTTGGCCAGCCAAAAGCGTATCCTACTATTTAGGTCGACTGTACATTCCGGTATTTTCCGTGAGTGTGTAGTCATTGCCCTACAGCAACAACCTAGGAGAAACTACGTCCCTATATCCTACTCAACGAATGACGATTTCTCAAGAGATTGGCAGAATTCCATTATAGGTATAACACAATACATAACGTAATGTGCATATTATGGTTTCTTTATTACCTACATTACCTACATGGTTTAATTATCAATCGGTGGTCAATAAAAAGAAACGCTCTAATTAAAGGTTTCAATTATATAAACAGAAAGTTATTTATCATGCACTCTTGTCATGGATAAATCACGAGTCTACCTATAAGGCTGGGATATTTTATTTCCCTGATTATGACTCAGATCATTATGAGCGTGTTTTATGCACTATACGTACCTACATCAGAACAAACATAGTCACGATTGAATGAATTTGACCTAGTTAGTCTCAGAAGCATTATTGTTAAGATTAGTGTAAAATGTCTCTGACCTGTGACCTAGTTTTTTGTACAAGGGCAGTTTCTAGTGAGGATACCGGGTCTCTTGCACCTAAAACATATGGTCGTGGGATATGCGTCACAACGAGAGTGATGGTGGTTTCCACCACATTTTGCACAGTTCACAGTGGGTCTAGTTTGTCCCTGGCCAACGTTGCGAGGCCTAGCATCAGATGATAACGGAATTGGGTTTGAGATCCCACTACAAAAGTTAGGTACCACAGACTCTCTACCGGTGTTTAAAAATCCACGGTTTTCGCATTTAAACTTTGACACCTCTAAGCGCGCACAAATACTCTTAAGTTCCCTCACGGTTTGTACTTCCGTCAAGGCCAGACGCGAGATGAAATACGGATTCATGTTAGTCATGATGATGTCGAGCTGCTCTGCATCAGTGATAGGCACTGACAGGCGTAAAAACAAACCTTCCATGATATTAACATATGATCTAATCGATTCATTCTTGTCTTGCAACCTAGCCCTAATCTGGTTTAATAGACACCGTTCGTATTCTACCGGTTGAAATTCATTTTTAAGTGACTCGATAAGACCTTCAAAAGTACTAAAATGAGACTTATTTATGCGAAACCACGTTAGAGCTTCTCCAGAAAAAAGATAAACCGCGTTTCTCAACAATTCTACATCTGAAACCTCCGAAGCGTATTTAAGCTCTTGTAATCTAAAGACGAAGTCATGGACAGGAGCCCTACCGTCGTACACAAGACCCCACTTAAGTACCTGAGATGTATGTTTTTGACAGACTAAAGAAGCAACAGAGTCAGCAGTATTCGTCGCAGAGCTTTGAGAAGATGTGCCGGGCTTTGGATTACATCTTAAATTTTCTGTAGCGTTAAACGCCTTCGCCACCAGCGCTATCTTTCTCAATCTCTGTTCAGAACTAGTCAAAATCAATTTCTCTAACCTGAGTATGACATGAGACAACTTCGATAGACACCTTCTCCGACAGGACAATGATGAGTGGTCAGTCCGCAGCACTGCATCCAGCTTCGCTTCGCAGACCTGAAATTCGTCGGCAACGGACAAGCCTGAGATGAAAGTGTTCGCTTTCGCACTGTCAAGGGAAGTGCCTTTAGCAGACTTAAATTGTTGTCTAAGTTCATCTACTGTGTTGCTAGGATCTACATCTATGCCTCTTGTTTGCAATTCAAACAGTAGTTCGTCCTTGGTCAGATTTTCGACTTCAATTTGTAATGCCATGTTTGACAAGTATATAAGTGTATAACACTCAGTTAAACAAATAAAACAGATAAGTGGAAATAGTTCCTAGTGTTAATTACACTTATCTTTTTCATTTAGGAGAAGATAGGTTATTTAATCACACTTGTGATTTTACATAGAAGTAGAAAATTATTCTTAAGTAATATCAAGAGTAACTTATGTATGAAATTGACAGTTCAATAGTTATATAGTGGGTTAGCTTATTTACTAAAACCATCCACAGATTGTGTTCACTTGGAACATTAGAAGCAGTAAAGTTTTACTCATTTGAGTGAAAAATATTTAATCACATCTCGCAAATACACAACAATAAATCTAAAATATGTTGACACAATGGAGGATACTTATCAGTCTATGATGCTAAGTAAGATAGTAGTCTTGTTTTAATCACAACCACAAGCCTCACACACAGCAAATAACGTTTAAAATTCAAGTTTGTTTAACAGATTATTATTTATTATTCGATGAAGTAAGAGCGTACATCCACAAACCCAAAATATTCTCCCAAAAGCCATACGTTGGGCCGCCAGAAATGTAACGTGTAAGCTGTGGTATTTAAGTTAACTGTGCGACAGCCCCACTTACTTGGGTGTGATGGTTGCTTGGTTAGGTACAACGTCCTTCCACACTTGTTGGTATGCCTCGGTCTAGTCAGTTGAGAGTATTTTCAGGGATGAACGTGGATAGGTTTGGGCAGCGGTCGTGGATCTACGCTAATAGTGTACTCGGTTAGAATAGAGAAGATAGAGGGCGCCAGGCATTTATATTTATACTCCAAATGCCAAGAGTCTTGGGTTGAATATATAACGGTTAGATAATTGAAACAAAAACTTGAATTGAAAACCACCTGGTATGTATATTAGAATATGTAAGAGCACATTAAAACAATGTTACACGGCCATGCCTGCTTACACTACGTTATTCTTATATCTATATGTCATGGCAAATGGCTGTCCCGAGCGGACTCAACCTGACCAAGGTTTTGAAATCGACTCTCTAAAGTAGAATATTATAGTTTTCAAGTTTAAAATAAAGACTAAGCTGCTGTGTGAGAACTTGAGGTGTGTTACAAATTATAGACCTCTTTTACAGAGTATATCCGGCAACACAGAATGCGTTAAATTACGTTGAGGTTAGAATTTTGATTGCGGAACGATGTCACCTGTCAAACGTGGCGTTCGCGGCGGAGCTCACGCACGCGCAGACCACGACACGCTTCTCCCCTGATGACCGCAGGGGCCACCAGCTCGTGACGGGTTCCGCGTTCGGAGCCGGCGCATGCGCCAAGCTGCACCTCGACGCTCACGGCGTCCGATCGACGGCCTATGGATGACTGGGACAGGGGGAAACCCAGCGGCCAGCATCCAATCGCTGTAAACACCGTTAAATGTTAACGTATATTCATAACACGACACAACACTCCTGAAAAGAAAGCAACCCGTCGCGTTCTCTAAATGCACAGAGTGAACCAATCACGGGATAAACATGAAACTCACCTGGCTAGATACGAGACTAAGCTTAAGGTGTATTCCTTGGTTAAGTTCTTGTTTAAGTTTTTAAAATCATCTGTAACAAATAAAACGTGTCACGCACTGAAATGTTTTACAAAACCAACAAATATAAACGCCGCTTATGCATCCATAATGCGCGCGCACTTACCTACTATTCCATAGTGTCATCGCCCAAATTCTTTGCGAGATGTTATTAGATTAAAACTGTTACATAGTTGCAAGCTAAGTTAAAAAATATGGCCGGAGGGCCGAAGCGAATACCAATGAGTACGTGCACTCTGCTCACATGATGGCAACGCACTGACGCAGCCTCTTCCTCCCGCTGCTGTCTGTGACACGAGCAAGGATGCGTTCTCGCCTATTGGACTCCAACAATTTTGTAAACAAACAAAATTTCGAGACAATTAATTAGTTTGAGAAGTTTATAATAATCTATGCCTTTTTTTAATATCTTTGTTTATTATTTAAGGACTTCTAGTGAAAACTATTTATTTGGATATCGAAAACAAAATCCAGAGACGAACGATCGGAACATGCGCTAGCGTCGCCGTCCTTACTCTCCAGATGGCTCTGTACCTGACTGCGAATAGCTGATCACAGATGGCGCTAAGAGTCTCAAAACTATAGATAGCAGACGTGTAAAATTACTCCGTAACAATTTTACCAATAAAATTTCTGATTCTGATTCTGATTCTGAATCATATCGTGATCGTTTAACAAAATAATAATTAACAATGGGCAATAGATTACAATCTGCAGCACATATACAAAACATAGCTACAGTTAATGAAAATAATAATATCAATTATAAACAGGGAAGAATAATAATATGACTTCATATTAATGTCAATTTGAATAATAATAATAGAAAATAGAAATAATGATATAAAAGCAGTACTAAAGAAGTACATCCCAGTATGCTTGAGACGCTTAATATTACTAGCGCGACTAATACTGAGGTATAATTGATGTGACTCATGGGAGACAATATAGTGGTCCTGCCCCTAGCGCCCTGTAGCATAGAATACGGTTACAGTATCTTCTGCCTGTCGTAGAAGGCGATTAAAAGGGGGCCCTCGGGGTCGTAGACGGTTGTAGTTGGGGGCTATAATCGTCTATAGAAACATAGCGGGACCCACAGAAGTGAAACCTAAGGCAGTACTGGCGCGTGCCTTAGGAGATCCCAGAGCCACCTGAAATGGGTTGAGGAGGACAATAGGGGTTTTTAGTCGCTGCAAGTCCGACATAACCACCGCGCCGCTCCCACGGATTTTCGCTCCGTCCAAAAATAAGTCCTGTATGTGGAGTGGAGTATCTAGACTCTAAATAAAAGTATAACCAACTCGCGCGAGGGGCACTCTTATTACGCCGAATTTTTTGACGACCGCTATAGCCTAGTTGGTAGTGACCCTGCCTTCGAAGCTGGAGGTCCCGGGTTCGAATCCCGGTCAGGGAATTTATTTGTGTGATGAACACGAATATTTGCTCCTTGATCTTGGATGTTTCCTATGTATTTAAGTATCTATTTATCTATGTAAGTATGTATAAAAAAATAATTATTTAAATTTCTAGCTACCAAAGCATACTATTCCATACAAGAATTTTTAAACGATCCAACATAACATAACCGTATAATAGCATAATTAACGATTCTATATTTAGTGTGTAAGTATGCATGCTGCATGGTATTTTGTGGCTATTTGGATGCCTTAACAGGCAAGACATAGTGATACAATCCGTAAACTGAAACACCGATGTACATACCTATGTTTAACAAATAAAATATTGTGTATTTGTATTTGTATATCGTCACTTGGTACCCATAGTACAAGCTTTGCTTAGTTTGGGGCTAGGTTGATTTGTGTCAGATTGTCCATAAATATTTAAAATATTTATGTATTTATTAGATTAGCCTGCTGGTCTAGACCCTTTGTACGATATCAGTAAACAAAACTGCTGGTCTAGACCCTTTGTCTATTTTATTATTATCAGTAAACAAAATATCGCATACCGGTCCCGCCTACCAAAATGAAGTAGCATTATATCGGCGAAACTTCTCGTTTAACGCTACTTTTCAACTCAACATGTACCAAATTCCCGCCATCATGGCTGCCTTTTCGAACTAACTCCAAAGCCGCTAAACCAAGACACGAGAATCGTTTTTCGGCGCCACCACGGTACCATGATCCGGATATCACCTTATTATCCTACTAACCTAGTATTTTACACAACCGTGCGACGTAAAATCCAGCTTTAGGCGCAGCGAATAAAGTTCACTTTAAAAAACACTGGGCAACAAAGATCGGAGGTTGTGAAGATATCAACTATATCGACCTTTGTTCTGTCAATGCTTGTTTATTTAAAAAGCACTTAGCTCTTCTTGCCGTAACACTAATGTTAACTTTATATTTTACAAAATAAAGTTGAATTTACGTCTCCGTTTGAGAATGAGTTATTATAACTTATATAAAGTTTAACAATAAAAACAAATCACACAATCCTTTAATGTGCTGATTGGTGTAAATATTTTTCCGGAAATATAATATAATCGGAATTCAAATAAATATGGAACACAAGTAATGACACTCAATTTAAAGGGGACAAATGTAATGACACAAAAAAAAATTTGATTCACTAATTTTAGTCCCTAAATATACAAAACTACCAAACCAAACCAATAATACCAAACTATGGAATGAACTGTTGCCTGCGGTATTTCCGGACCGATATGACCTTCAAACCTTCAAGAAAAGAGCGTATTCCCTTTTGAAAGGCCGGCAACGCACTTGCGACTCCTCTGGTGTTGCAGGTGTTTATGGGCGACGGTAATTGCTTACCATCAGGCGATCCGTCTGTTCGTTTCCCCTATATAACATAAAAAAAACATACTAAACTCCAAATGCAGACTACTGATCACTAAATGAGTAATGATATTATTGGTACTATATGCAGATTATCCTA
This sequence comes from Epiblema foenella, assembly GCA_963556455.1. Taxonomy (NCBI): domain Eukaryota; kingdom Metazoa; phylum Arthropoda; class Insecta; order Lepidoptera; family Tortricidae; genus Epiblema; species Epiblema foenella. The sequence goes on along the minus strand of OY747103.1, from coordinate 20,768,249 downwards.
TCTGACCATATTTCTAAAATATGAACGAAAACAAGGCCGTAAAGAAGATGTCCTCGATGACAAACAAGAAAACAGCGATTGAAAGATCCATCGCATCCAAAATACAAACGAAGTCCTCAAATTGGCTCTCAATAATTCCTACAAAAAAGATCACTTTGACCTATCCCCACTGAAGTACCGAAACCCATGCCACAGTCAAGCGATAGCTGCCGTGCAGCAACAGCCAGAGCCTGTACTCCGAACTTGATATCATGCTGTTCCTTTCACTATCGTGTTTATACACTATATGAGTGAAAAAGGCACGATACGAATTTCAGAGTTGGCCCTGTTGTAAAACTGGAGGCCTAATCGCAAGGCGCTCACAAGAGATCCCTTTTGTGAACTTTGCCAACACGCCTGGGCAACGTAACAAATGAACTAAAAATTTCCGAAAATTATAACGGAATACGTGCAGACCTATCCTGCTCTGCCGTAAGGAATGCTCAGAGAGAAGCGTTATTCGCTATCCGTGTTGTTGACACAGACGCTCCTTCCTACCTCTCACATCCAGTCACATCTGTCCTAAAATCGACATGCCAATACTAGTTTCACCAACATCAACATCAGTTGATGGCGTCTTTGCTCCCCAAATGTCCTCTTTCATAAAACACATGAGTGAAAATATATCTGAAGGCTGAAATCGCTCCCTAAGCACCATACTGAGCTGGCTCACAGCAAGAATCAGCGTCGTTGTCTCTAAGATACGTGCCACCCCCTTTTTGTACTCATCTTTATCTAATACGACATAATTCCTGAAACCAACGTAAGGTTTAGAATTTTTCGACTTAACAGTGCTTAGAATAAGTAAAGTAATGCTAAATGATTATATCATCATCTTCCTAGTCTTTTCCCGGTTGTGTCCTAAGGCCTGGGGTCCGCTAAGATTTAGAGTCCCGAATTTTACGTAAAATCCTACCATCGGGACTCAAAAGAGAAATTAGACAGACAAAATGGTCAAGGTGACATCGAGAGGACATCCTCTCACCATCCTTCACCGAAATCTACTGTTAGAAATCAAATGACATTCCCTGTATATCTGATATTAATTTTACCTGAGTGACAGTACCTACACTTTCAACCCCAAGCTCCCATTTCGAGCAAAGTCTGAATATAAATCAAAAAAGAAGAGAGTAAGTCGCCTATTCTAAACCAAAATATCTTAAGATAGAGACATCTCAATGGTGGTTACGTTTTTCTTAATTTAGGAGGGAGACTGTTAACAGTGAACTATGGAAGCAGTAAATAACTCAGGGATGTAAATGGTGTACTTATTATTTTGGAAACGCGTCATATTTCGGTGAAATATGTGAGAAGCCATCTTATTCACATTAGGTATACGCTCGTATCTTTATGAGGTCTAGATAAGTTCCTTACTTCCGTACGTGTAAGTAAATACATCTAACATTTTAAAATTCACGTTTATATCTTCAGGCCGTGCAAGCAAAAATATCACGTTCTTTGAAACGCTGTTCTGCGCAGACGAGGAAATAATATTTATTTATTTATTTATTTGGAGAGACAAACAGAGATAGATGTACAAATTGAAGTAACTTATTTTAGGTTAATGTTATACATTCATCTAGCTCCTCAACAGCTCTCACCAAGACATAAAATTTATATTATTTATGCACTACCCTATAGAAGATATTACATCCGAAAAAGTTGCAGAGAAATGTTACAAAACTTACAAAAGAACACGTACTCGTAACGAGCGGTAAAGAAAAAAAAAAAGAAGTATCGGAAGTATTGGTTTTCCGATACATGATTCTTGACTATAATTGTCAGACTCTGAAGCCGGGTTTTATAACAATCCGTTAGACCAAATGTCAGATCTAATTTCAGTAACTCAGTACTTTTTTTGACATAACAAACCGACATAAGGTCTAACGGATCTTTATAAAACCGAGCCTGAGAATAGCCGGAACATGATTGCTTAAAATTTTCTCGATAGAAAAAAAATCCTAAGTTGAGTCGTCATTTTCCTGTTTTTAATCAGACTACTAAAACAACGCATTAGGGTGGATCAACTATTCTTTGTTGCTCGTTACCGTGGTTACGTAGGGTTCCGTATCCAAAGCGTAAAACGGGACCCTATTACTAAGGCTTCGCTGTCCGTCCGTCTGTCACCAGGCTGTATCTATGAACCGTGATATTTAGACAGACAGTTGAAATTTTCACATGTGATGTATTTCTGTTGCCACTATAGCAACAAATACTAAAATACAAAGTACAATAAATATTTAAGGGGGTTCACATAAAACAAACGTGATTTTTTGCTGTTTTTATAGATAATGGTACGGAACCCTTTGTGCGCGAGTCCGACTCGCACTTGGCTGGTTTTTTGGTACTATTTAGTCTTTGCCTATCTCAGTGGGTGGGCGTAAGTATTATGTGTATGTATGTATGTTGAAATTGGATACCTTTTAATCCACCACGACGAAACATTAATAAATCATTATTATTAAGATTTTAAATCTTGCACAAGGTATAATCATAGGTAAAATAAAGCCCTGTGAAGTTTAAAATGTCTTATAACAAAGTAATGCTCTCAAATATCTTGTATATTCCAACACGTGAGCATGTTAAATACATTCTGAACCGCTTTTGTTCAAGTTCGCATACATATAGGTATTACAGCAGCTTGTAGTTTGAGGTCTGGCAAGAAAATAGTGTGAAGACATTAAATATTTGGCATTGTCCAGCCCCTTTAATTTACTACTGCAAATTTTTACTTCCGCAGCGAATTAATTATCCTGTGTAAAGTCAAATAGTGCTGACATGCTATGATAAAAAAGTGACAGCTAGCAATTTTAGTCTTCGAATTCACTGAACCGTTTTGTTATTTACTAACTTATATTTTACGTTAATTCAACATTGCGTTGTTTTAAGAATGTTAAAGAAGCCTGAATCTTCTAAGTTGTCGCTATACGCCTCCATAAGGCGTTGTAAGAGGGAACAATTTGAGGAATTTGGGGGCCCGAGCGTGGTTGTTTCGGTAGCTCAGAGGCTAGAGCGATTGGCTGCGTATGCCAGAAAGTCGCAGATTCGAATGAGGGAGGAGGAGGGAGGAGGAGGAGGAGGAAGGAGGAGGGACTTTTAAGTTTTAAGTAAAAAAAATGTTTTTTTATTTTTTTTTCCTTTACGCCGTCGTCTTCCGGCGAAAAAAATAAACAATAGCATTTTTTCATGATCCCAGGGACCGGTAGACGATGGGTTAATTTAAATTTATAATAATATTATGCTAAAGTTTTATGAATTCACATATTAACAAACGAGAGTTGGTTTGGGTTCTGCCGGATCTCGTACCAGCTACAGACAAACGTTTGCATAAGCGCCTTACGTTACCGCATTAAGGTATTCGACGTGTGTTACTTCTAGACTTATATTAAGTTTGATCGCCTAAAGCTTTGTAGTTGAACTTTGAATCTAATTACTGCACAAAGTGCGGTCTAGACCCCAGTCTCCAAAACGTTTCATGGAGTTTCCGTAGTGCGTTAAGTTATCGCAATGAGGGCTATCGCGTATGAATTCGCCACTAGAGGCGCTAGTGTAGCGCGAGGTCTCTGAAATGTCAAATGTCATTCTTTGTGGTTGCGTTACGCGAGGTAATATCTAATTGGAACAATATGGTGACTATTTTGCAATACCTGAGCTTGATTATGGCAAATATGAGTCACGGGTCAATGACTGTCAGTGTTTTGAGACAGTTTTGTCTTTCAGAAACTTATTTCTCTTTTTTTTCGAACAAAACGGGATGGCGCTACAATGCGGGATGTTCGATATTTTATACGGTACGGTTTTAAGGTATTAAACATGATTTAAATGTAAACTTCGTTCTCATGCCCATAATAACCAATAACAATTTTTGACCGCTGGACCTTACTCGACAGTGGCGCCAACTGGTGAGCACAAAAACGATAGCCCTCATTTGGTAGGCATGTGTTGTAAAAATGTATGCTAAAATTCAGAAATGTTTATTAGACGAGTACTAATTGACTGAATATTTTTCATTAGATCTCGGTTAAATAAGTTTTTGCCGTGGCCCGAATGTCTTTTGGATCGCGTGACAATGACCGTGTTAAATGAACTCAATTTGAACTGGCAGTCGGAATAAAAGTCAGATTTTTTTATATTCCACGTCGGTGACAAACAAGCGTACGGCCCGCCTGATGTTAAGCGGTCACCGTAGCCTATGGACGCTTGCAACTCCTGGGATGCCACATGCGCCGGCCCTTTAAAAATTTATACACTCCCTTCTTGAAGAACCCCATACTGTAGTCCCTCGGGAAAACCTCGGCAGGGAGCCCATTCCACAACCGGAGCGTCCGTGGGAGGAAATTCCTCTGAAACCGATGAACCGATGATGGTTGATTAAAGAGATTTATTCTGTTTCAATCCAAGAATGACAAGATTTCATATTTTCAACTACTTAATTTTATGAACTAGTTAGAAAATAGGTGAAATTTTAAGGAACCCGTGTTCTTTCTTTTTCACGAAAACTGATTTTTTCATACAAAAAAGTATTTTGAAAAATAGGTCATTCTAAAAGGGCGTAAGAAAATATGACGTCATGTACACGACAGAACCGCAGCCTAGAATCTAGAGCCGCAATTAAAATTAAATTAAAGCGTCGAGAAGTGAATCAAAAATCAGTTGTGACAATTGCCAAATCAAATCAACGTCAAAAACTGAACGACAGAAATTGACAAACGGATACAACTAACTCTTTTATAGTTTCAGTCCTAAAGTCTCCCTCAAGTGCAAAGAACGTGACGAACGTGTTCCAAAATTAATGGAGGAAAAAATCCAAAAATATTTTTTTTGTGAACTTAACACGTTTTTACTGAAATGGTTTTCGAATTAGTACTAGTGAAAATTATGAAATATTGTCAAATAATTTTTAATTTTCGCTGACTTTAGTTACTTTGCACGGCCACACCACCAGCGTTGATTACCGTATTTTAGCTTCCCTCGACATTTTTTCTCATTAAGGAGCTCCACGATTCATCGATTTTTGCCGAAGTTTGAATTGATATAGCTCCGTCAAAACTATATATATATTATGACACAAACGGTTATCGGTTCTTCAATCCTTTAACTGTATATGCGAGGCCTAAATTTTGAAAAAACTAACTAGTTATTTTTTTAATGATTTTTTTAAACGTTATCCAAATGAGTTCTATTTTTGATATTATTATGTTATTTATGCATTTATTATATGAAATGTACATGTAACTGTTCCGCATTGACGTAACAACGCAAGAGATTTTTATTTTTAATTCATCTCCACAAAAGTTAGATCCCAAAAACTGGATTTTGGCCTAAAATTGTCAAATTTTGATGCCATATATCTCGAAAACCGTGAATTTGGAAGTAAATGTGGTATACTATACCGGTAAACCTCGTTGTTATTAATGCGATAAGCCATAAAAACATAAGAAAATGGAGAGTTACAGATCGAAGGTCATTTCTGCCGTCTCAAGAAGAAAAACCATAAGTGACATTTTTTGCAAAATGGACTTATTACCAGCCTTGTAATCAGGAAAAAAAATGTGATCTCTAGGAGATATTACTATATCTTTTGTAGATCATGATTTAGACAACCACAAGTGCATGCCATTTTGGGAAAATTGGCCCTTTTTTGAGGAAGAAAAAACGTAACTCTGTAATAAGATACAGAAAAATGCTTAAGTGAGCACTTATGGTTTTTTAAATTTCTGTATTGGGCTTGAACCCAACTTTTATATCATAAGAAGAAAAAACATAATTAGTTTTTATTTTAATGTTTGATGTAAAAAACACATAAGTTGGCAAAAATGTTGTTTCTAGTCAGATTAAGATTTATACCAGTAAGGTATACAGGATACAGAAAAACCATATGTGGCAAGTTGTGATTTTTCAACCTCGTACAGTTGTTACTTATACTTATGCTTAATCCGCTACAAAAAATATGAAGTTGTGGTATATTTCGTAGAATATTGTTATGCTACGTTATGTTATGTTAATGCTACTTGTGTTTTATTAGGCTAGTACAAGTTCCCTACTCCGACCACTCAAGGACAGATTTCGGCAAGCACGGATTGCACGCGTAGCATGTTGGTCAGTCGAGTCGATTACTTTCATAGGGAGGAGATTGCGCGCACGCATTTAAATACCTACTTCACTTACTTTTACTAAAAATACGAGTATTCAGTTGTAAATAAATGACTACAATTAGAGAGATAAATAATTGTAGGTAAGTATTCATTTCACTCACATTACAATCTTGGCGCCTAGCCTAAAAAGTACCAAAACTGTCAAATTTTGTTTGTTGTTCATCTCGCTCTCTCGTTTTAAGTAGAGATATTAAGCCTGGCGGGCATATTCTACTGTATTATACGATTCTAGATAAGGCTTCATTTTTTAATATTCGTGTTAAGTTACTTATTGGTCTATGTTGAATGCCTAACTACGGCACGAACTTGTGAGCTTATAACGTACTAGCAGGCGCCCGCGACTTCGTCCGCGTAGATTTTAGATGGTAACAAAGATATAAATGGGGTTTATTTGTTTCTGTCAGTTGTCTGATGCTATTAATCTTTTGTGAAAATTGCTCGAATGAAAAAACTTAATGTCCGCCATCTTGGATTTGAAAATGGATGTAATTTTCGGAATCGGCACCCCGTGGAACCATAAAGACGACACCTATATAAATTTTTAAGATGAATTAATTTCCGCCATCTTGGATTTGAAAATGCTTATCATTTTCGTAATCGGTACCCCGAGGAACCTCGACGATGACACCCATATCGATTTTTAAGAAAAATAAATATCCGCCATCTTGGATTTGAAAATGCATATCATTTTCGGAATCGGCTCCCCGAGGAACCTCGACGATGACACCCATATCGATTTTTAAGAAAATTAAATATCCGCCATCTTGGATTTGAAAATGCATATCATTTTCGTAATCGGCACCCCGAGGAACCTCGAAGATTACACCTATATCGATTTTTATGAAAAGTAAAGATTTGCTCCCCGCACAAACTTGGAACTCCTTTCTACCCCATTAGAGGACCAATTTAGAAAAACGCTGGAACACGTTTTGTTGTATTTAAACAGAGAGTCTATATACGAAGTTGTAAATCCCACACTTCAAAAAAGATTTGCTCCGCGTACGAACTTGTAAACCCCTTTTCACCCCTTTAGGGGAGCAATTTAAAAAAACGCTGATGTACTTTTTGTTGTATTTCAACAGAGAGTCTATTTACGAAGTTTGAAATCTCTCATTTCAAAAAAGATTTGCTCCCCGTACAAACTTGGAACCCCCTTTTTATCCCTTTAGAGGAGCAATTTTGAATAACGCTGAAATACTTTTTGTTGTATTTAAATAGAGAGTCTATATACGAAGTTTTAAATCTCTGACTTCAAAAAAGATTTGGTCCTTTACAAACTTGGAACCCTCTTTTCACCCCTTTATGGGAGCAATTTTGGAAAACGGTGAAATACGTTTTGTTATATTTAAACAGAGAGTCTATGTACGAAGTTTTAAATCTCTCACTTCAAAAAAGGTTTGATCCTTTACAAACTTGGAACCCTCTTTTCACCCCTTTATGGGAGCAATTTTGGAAAACGCTGAAATACGTTTTGTTGTATTTAAACATAGAGTCTATTTACGAAGTTTCAAATCTCTAACTTCGAAAAAGAATTGCTCCCGTACAAACTTGGAACCCCCTTTTCACCCCTTTAGCGGAGCAATTTCAGAAAACTCTGATGTACGCGCTAATTTCCCCTGCCGTGGTGTTGTGGTTCCTACCTAAATCTTCGGTTCTATGGGGTATATGCTGCGGTGACCTATTTCTACCTATCTGTGCCCTAACGGGAGACGTGTTAGGTGCGTTCCTAGCATGCGTCGCTTGAGGCAGACTAACAACGGCGGGCGGCGGCGCTTGCACGACAGTCGAATATTGATTTTCAGCTAACAACAATTCGTACCTAGAGGCGGCATATGCTGCGGCGGCCCTTGCCTGCTCTAATTGCGATGCGCGGAGTTCAGACTCCGCTCGCAACCTAACAAGTCTATCATCTACAGTTCTTACTGGCTCCTCACGTGAAATAGTACCTAACCCCGGCGGTGTCTGGACGCACCCACCAGCGTCTGAACCGGCTCTCGAACCACTACGCGGAATAACTACGTTTCTATAATCGTTCGTATTATTTACACTGTGCGCGTTACCTAGATTACCTAGGTCAGCAGTCGCGCTAAACGAACGTACCCTAATGTCGCCCGCGATATTTTCGCTGTGCGCATCGCCTAGGTTACCTATATTCCTGCCTAGACCTTCACATGCGCTTAACGACCGTGCGCCTAAACCTGCGCCTATGTTTACACTCCTAGAAGGGTCGCCCGTGACATTTTCACTATACGCGTTGCCTAGAGGGCCTAGTTTTCTACCTAAACCAGCGTTTGCGTTTAACGACGAAGTGTTTAACCTAATTGCACTCCTAGAGGGGTCGCCCGTGACATTTTCACTGTACGCGTTGCCTAGAGGGCCTAGATTTCTACCTAAACCAGCGTTCGCGTTTAACGACGAAGTGTCTAACCTAACTGCACTCCTAGAGGGGTCGCCCGTGACATTTTCACTGTACGCGTTGCCTAGAGGGCCTAGATTTCTACCTAAACCAGCGTTCGCGTTTAACGACGAAGTGACTAACTGCGCGGCCTCGTTCGCGTTCCTATCATTGTCGCCCGTGTAATTCACACTATACGCATTGCCTAGAGGGCCCGGATCTCTACCTAGACCAGCAATCGCGTTTAACGACGAAACGCCTACATTCGAGCCTAAATTCGCGCCTAAATCATAATTACCGCCTGCAGTAGCGGGGTTCTCGCGCGTGCCCGCGCTATTAATCGATTCTACGTTATCTACCCTATCCGGACTCGCGCCTAAACCACTCGATCCTCGCGGAGTTGTGAGCGATGCAGTACTAGTCGTCTGTTCGGCAGTGTCAGTCCCGTGGCTCCACGTATGGGTTTCTTGCGATGCGGAAGTTTCGTACGACGTACCGCTATTACCTTTCGAGCCCTCACTGCTGCTTCGCTCCTCCTCTTCTGTGTCCATTCTTGATTGGCCCCTATTCCTGCCCGACCTTAGTGCTGGTCCTACTCCCTTCTCTACCCCCTTTCCCGACATCCTACCTACCTAACACTAACCGGCCCTAGCTGCTCTCTCGGCGTACTACCGCGGTGATGCCGATTGAGGATAGGAATGTAGGGGAATGGATGGGTAGGGTACCGTCTGGCAGTGGAGAACTGTACGTTGTTAGTGCTCTGCGACGTGGGGGATAGTCACGCCTCTCAGCTTGCCAACCTGTGGCCTAACACCGCAAAGTTTCGTACCAGCAAGCGGCCGAGCTATAATGACGCTCTGAAAAGAGCGCTGCGATACTCGCTCGATATATCGCACTAAAACGTGTATATATCCCGGTTGCCACCGTTAGGCCGGGACCACGTCACCTGCCAGAAATCAACGGGGATTGACGAAAACCCGGCACTGACAGGATTTAGGTAAACACTCACGACGGCTTGAAGCTTGTACTTCGAAGTCTTCCTCGCTGGACAGCTGCACAGTCCCGTTCGGGATTTTTCTCACTTGCTGTCTTCTTTTTTCATTGGCCTTTGGAAGGCTTTTCTTTCTTGAGGCTTCTTTGCTTCATTGGCCTTTGGAAGGCTTTTCTTTCTTGAGGCTTCTTTACTTCTTTGGCCTTTGGAAGGCTTTTCTTTCTTGAGCCTTGAGACTTCCTTTCTTCCTGACGAAACACACGAAATAACGTTGTCGTAGGCACTAGTTTTTTTTTTTTTTTTATTACGTGAGGTTTCTTTCTTCTATAACGGTTTTTTCTTTTTTCCGGCTTCGGACTTGATCGAGGACAGTGTATTTTCTTTTTTCTATAAAGTTTCTTCTTTATTCTTTCTTCTAAAACGTATTTCTTCTTAGTTTAGGGGCTTCGGACTTGATCGAGGGTAAATATATTTTCTTTCTTGAATTTCCGCCTTCTTTCTTGAATTTTCATAAATAATCTTCTATTTTCTGGCTTCTTTATAATAAATCTTCTTTTCTTCCATAATATTCTTCATAAATTCGGCTCCTGAAGGACCATTGTTCGGCGCGGTTCTGTATGAGCGTGTTTGCGCCGAATCGCCTTGTACGTGTAACTTCGGGGTTTGACCTAGTGCAGGCCCACTCCCGAACAACGATGCGCGGCATCCGCTATGAGCGTGCGGGTGCTGTACGGCGCGCAGCGTCGCAGTGGAGAGGCGAAGTGAGCGAGACGCACGCGATGCCGTCGCACTCACTTTTCAGTTGTGGATCCGTAGGTTGGAAGAAATCAAACGCCAGTCTTGAGTGAAAGAGAAGGCTTGATGGTGAAGCTGGTTGCTGAGCGAGATGGGTAGATGTTGTTGGCTTGAGTTTCTGGCGTAGAATGAGAACGGCCATACATCCGCCATTTTATTTATATAGCAGCCAGCTTAACCATATGGTAGACAATCTTTTATTTTCCAAAATTCAACTTTTTTACATGATTTTTTCACTTTAGATCTAGATTTTACATTCCAGTACTGACTAAGTCTAGTTATTTCTAGGTGTTATATTATATTATTTCGATACAGAATTACTTATGAAATGACAAAGTATGTACTATATATGTATTAAACAAACCAATTTTGTAATATTATCCGATTTCTATGTAATAAATACTAAGTTATAACAATTTTAGGCTTTATTTTTCGCCTGTAACTAAAAGGTGGTTTTAAACCTAAGACCTTAGTATGTTGCTGGTACAATACCTTAATGCAGAATTACTATACAATAATATCTATGGGTTTAAGTTAACGGTTAAGCGAATACAGGTAAGTGAATGTAGAATAGATAACAAAATTTGAACTTTACATACAAATTTGATATAGCGAAAAGGTGAGAAACGCATTCTTATGCGTTTAAACTTAAACTAGGGTTTGGCGCAGTGCCATTGACGCAGAACTACTAATAAAAAACAAGGTTGTGGTGACTCTAAAGCAAAACATACTAAGTTACAAAAGTGATTTTACGAAACAATATGGACAACCTTGGTAAGAGAATAAAATAAAAATGTGAACCCAGTTTTGGTAATGTGTTAACTACTATTAGTAAACTAAGTAGTAGAACACGGCTTTTAATGGAGCCACCCGCTATTGGCGTCTTGGTAAAAAATATATTTTTCCAGTTAAGGTGGGGCTATTCAAACGCTAAGCGTGACCCCGTGCGAATACACTAATACAATTTGTTTATATGTGTTACATATAGTTTTGTGATCGCACATGTATGTTTGTATGTCAAGTCCAGTAGTTTGGATGGCAAGTAAACTTAAACCGATCCGTTCATATTAAGATGTTATAAGTAAGAATGACTGCCTGACACAAGTATGAAACTATTGCCAGGAGAAAGCTATTCAGATGGTAAATAACGAATAAGGCTAGTAGGATTGACGTCTGCCTTAAACAGCTTCCCTCGACATTTTTTCTCATTAAGGAGCTTCACGATTCATCGATTTTTGCCGAGATTTGAATTGATATAGCTCCGTCAAAACTATATATATATTTATGACACAAACGGTTATCGGTTCTTCAATCCTTTAACTACATATGCAAGGCCCAAGAAAAAACTCAAAAAATCAAAATCAAAATCAAACATTTATTCTGCAAATAGGCCACAAGGGCACTTTTACATGTCAAAATATTAATTTACAATTTAAGAAAGTCTGACTATAATAAGTAATACATTTTTCATGTCAAAATATTAATTTACAGTTCAAGAAGGAATAATAATTTCGAGTTTACAATTATAGCAAAATTAATGTCATACAGTGAAGATAAACTTGCAAAGTTATCTATTACAAATATTACAACCTCAATAAAGTTAAAGATGTATAAGGTCTCAAGATTAAACAAGGAGTATAATGAAATTAATATAATATCCCAGAGATGTACATGGTCTCTGAGCGTCAAAATTAAAATTAATTTAATATTGTAATGAAATGTATACGGTCTCTAAGTCACTGATAATAAAAACGAATCCACAACAGGATGATGTCTCTCGTCAATCCCCTATAAAAAGACACTAGTATTAACGTAGTCACTATGTCCTAGCAAGCATGAACAGACCGGACTCCACAAACAGCACCCGATCACGAGTATGACGCGTATCTCAGCCAAACTGACTAGTTATTTTTTACGATTTTTTCAAACGTTGTCCAAATGAGTTCTATTTTTGATATTAGTATGTTATTTATGCATTTATTATATGAAACGTACATGTAACTGCAGGCGAATCACGTAACTTTATGTACTAACGGTAGATAGATTTTACTGTCAATTTTGAAGTATAAATGTATGAGCTGACAGTTAAAATTTGACATTAAAATCTACCTAACGGTAGTACAAAAGTTACGTGATTACCCCGCTGTTCCGCATTGACGTAACAACGCAAAAGAGATTTTCATTTTTAATTAATCTCCACAAAAGTTACATCCAAAAAACTGGATTTTGGCCTAAAATTGTCACAGTTTGATGCCATATATCTCGAAAACCGTGAATTTTGAAGTAAATATGGTATACTATTTCGGTAAACCTCGTTGTTTTTAATACAATAAGCCATAAAAACCATAAGAAAATGGAGAGTTACAGATCGAAGGTCATTTGGAGCTAGGAGACCCTTAAGACCGCAACAGTTTAAACATAGATAAAGACACCAACTTAACTGCATACATAACTGATGACTTATCGAGGGGTGAGTGGTCAAACCCGATAAGTCATCTAAAAGGTGTATTGAAAATAGAACGCTGCGTAATGGATGTTGAGTTCTTATTTCAAAAAACAATCATCTCGATTTATCGGGGTTGAGCACTCACCCCTCGTTTTACAACATTAAGGTGCAAAGTCAGCGTGCACTTTCACAATCGGTTTTCGGGACAGTTAATTTAAGCTATATTTCATAATTATATGTTTTGTAAGAGAATTTTAAAACACTAGAATAGTATCTATCTAACAAATAAAACAATAATAACAATTAAGTAATGTAATGTAGTCTGAAAAACGTTTGTTTGGGAAGTTCATGCTCTCTAATTTCTAAACTATGAAGTTTAAAATTCTCAAAAAATTGAGGTGGTGTGCATTAATAAATACGGTTGCACGGTTTTTGAGTTTTCGCTTAAAAACTGTCTTGCCCAAACAAAAAGTAAGTGCCGTGAGTTCCCTATGAAGATACGACTTTTATAGATTCAATGTATTGGTTAGTGGTTTTCAACTTGGACTAGTAGGTGTTTGTACGGAACCCTTCATTCTGCGTGTTCCGACACGCACTTGGCCGGTTTTCCACATAATTGCGGAAATCGCTCTTAAAAGTTTGACTTATTATGTGGGTCATTGGTGATTAGGGTAGGGTTCAAATACATGCAACAACAGTAGCAACAATGGAAACTTGTTTCGTTAATTGTATGCCAATGTTCGTTGTGAAGTTAGATGTTACTCGTAAGTTAATGATTGACATTATCCTACCCTTAAATTTTAACTGAGGGAGTTTCAGTTGAACCATTATCCAAAGAGGAACATTAAAAGGAATAAAGATTGATGATCGCCCTCTCAACGTGTTCCAATTTAGGAAACTAAGTGATTTTCGTGAGAATAGTTCCTAACATGGAAAATGTGTAGTAGGGCGGGTCGATTTTCACGAATTTCTGAGTACCATAATGTGCCGTCCTTAATATGAGTTATTATTTGTTTTAGGTTCCCAGACATATCCTTCCACAAAAATCAAAATTTTTAACATGATCATCACATTGTCGAAATACCCCTTGCCAAATTCAGCAAGGAGTGAAAGCCATCAACAAAAAAAAAAATGGGCTCAAATGTTTTTTGTAGATTGCAAGAAAAATTATATGAAAAATCCCGGCTTCCGCATCTACGCCTAATATTACTATTGACAGTATTCCAGTGAGGAAAAATTTTCAGACAGGCAGGGCACAGCAAAATGTCATCTTGCTCGAATTTGGAGCAGCCCAACTGGGGAAGTACCTTGCAGAAGACCACAGCCATAATAACATTATCTACTATACAAATATGTAGTGTTGTGTTCCTGGAGGTGAGCAAGGTTGCCAGAGCTCCCGAGGATGCACTGTGTTGAGAGCGAGCCTAAATTTGTCCCTTCTGCTGTCAACACAGTGAATTCTCAAATTTCATAAAGGGTCGGCAACGCGTACGTGACTCCTTTGGAGTTGCGGGCGTCTATAGGCTGCGGTGGCCGCTTACCATCAGGTGGACCGTACGCTTGTTTTCCACCGGTGTTATATTTAAAAAAAATCGGTAAGCTCACGTCAAAGAACAAAATATCACATACCGATCCCGGCCCGCTTAAACTTCAAACTTCTTTATTTGCATTGAATAATTAATTACATATTCTGCTATAGGTATTCCAAAAATAATACTAGCATGTAAATAATTAATACTTATCTAAAAGGAACATCTTCATCTCGTAATACTGTTTCTCTTGCAGCAATTTTATTAACCTATTTCGAAATCTATTGAAATGCAATTGTTGGATGTTTAGCGGTAACTTATTAAATAGCTTAATGCACATGCCATAACATTGTTTAAAGTAAAATGATGTTCGTGGGACGCAGTCGTGTGCAAGCCGCCCTGGATTTCTAGTATTGCGTGTAAACACGTCTCTTGCTTCTAAACAATTCAGAGTGTTTCTTAACAAAAATACAGACTTCTAGAATGTATAAACATGGTAATGGTAGTAATTTCAAGTTCTTAAATATAGGCCGCGGCATGATTTAAATTAACCGACAGAGCCTTCAAAATTGCGAGACTTAAGTGGCAGTGGGCAGGGCACATTGCTCGCAGGACTGACGGTCGATGGGGCCAGAAACTGCTTGAGTGGCGTCCACGCACCGGAAGACGAGCTGTCGGTAGGCCTCCGACAAGGTGGAGTGATGACCTGGTGAAGGTCGCGAGAATCCGGTGGAAACGAACGGCACAGGACCGGTCTAAATGGCGAGCCTTGGGGGAGGCCTATGTTCAGCAGTGGACGTCTTTCGGCTGAAATGATGATGATGATGATGATGATTTAAATTGAGATACACCACATATCGCCCTCAAGCATTTTTTTTGGGCTATGAAAGCCCTATTATTTGTACAGTTTCCCCATAAAACTAGTTAGTCAGGAAGCCGCCATATGACTGGCAGGAACATCACAAACTTATAATGACGAAACACGCGTGTGTCGTTACCATAAATTCCGTCCGAACTATCCCGACGGTAAATCTCCAAGGATTTAGCCCTTGGCCGCCAATTTATACCGCCATGTACCCATTATTTTTCACCCGACACAGGCTGGGATGGGTATTGAGTTAGACAGCACATTGTTTAGCAAGTATTGCTGTGTTGGTTAAAAGTGGTGCCAATTTGTTCTTTATTCCATTGTAGTCATGTTCATAATACATTAAGGTGTTACAAGACAAGTATGGTAGGTACATGACACCCTGTAAGGGCACTCAATAATGTATCTTAAATCTAGGTAATTACATGCTTTTTTGTACTCAATAACAATGAAATCAATATGTTACCGACATTTCTAAATTAAATTAAATTAAATATTAATTTATTTTTGGGGTAGTTTTAAAAAAGTAAGTTTTTGCTATTGTAGTTTTCTGATTTTACGTTTTTTTCTGTGTGCTATTAGCGTATCATTTGTATTGTTTTGTATGAGTTACAGTGGTGTATGTGGGAGCGCTCTTAGCCCAGAGACGCTGCGTACTGCGGTATGCGAGGTTAAGCAACGTGAGCCGAGGTCAGTTCTTGGATGGATGACTGCTTTGAGTGGTTACTAATTGATCGCTCCCATTTTTTGGCACGTTAAGCCGTTGATCCAGGCTGCTCTCTATGGCAGCAGTCGTTAAGCCAAGTTGGAGGACTCCGGGCGGCTTGAGAACTTCTAACATTCAAGTTGCCCACCCGACAAAGGGGGCCCGAAGTTGCACCACATCCATACAACCCTACAAGTGACCCCTGGGTGGTGCTAAAAGTGCAACAAAACTGGCAACCGTACTGTCTAGGAGATTTCTCAGTTCGAAATAATTGTTCTATGATAAATAAATAAAAAGTTGTATAAGTAAGTAGTAATTAATTTATGAAACATGAAACTGCTGTGGTCATTAGATATTCATTATTTTTCTGAGTCTTAATATTAAACTATTTTTTTTTATCAATGCGTTGTTTCGGCAACTAGTAAATTACAAATGTCCATGACAATAATTTGAATAATAAATAAATAATAATACCGGGACATGCTTATACAAATCGACCTAACCCGACAGCGTTAGCGTTAGCGTTACCTAACCCGTAAGCGTAAGCGGCGATATTTTCTATATCTATTAAATGATATAGAAAACATCAAAGACTTAGAAGCAAAATAATTCATGTTCATCAGACAAATATTCGCTCTAACCAGGATTCGAACCCAAGACAATGGTTTTGCGAAGCTGATGAGCTTCGTAGGCTGAGCAGTGACCCCTGTGATCGCCAAAATGGTTATTTTTTTAACCTAACTGTGGCTTTACATACCGGGTCCAATAATCCATGGGAATACCTCCGACAAGACCACGCGGGTGGTTTTGAACACTGGAATACTCTAAGCGTTTGCGCTCCAATGAGATTGGTTGAGCGGTTTCAACCGAATCTGAGGGTGAGTGGAATCGAGTTATTGGGAGTTTTGTCGCTGGTTCACTAAACCTAGCCTAGCTGAGAAGAGTTCAGCAAGAAACTATAGTAGTAATAGGGACTATATGTGTCTGTGTTGTCGCGATCGCAAGATGGAGCCAGAATCGTCTTTACACTGGCACTTATTTGTAGACAAATGTTTATGGTATTGTAGACCGCCTGTTGTTTGCCTCTACTCATTGGTTTTGTATTGTACTATATCCTTTAATTGAGATGTGCAATAAAGAGTATTTGTATTGTATTGTATATATAATTTTTAAATCCACGTCCGATAATATATTAATTTAACAAAAACAAAATGACCAAATATCAGTACTCGTACTTGCTTTTTTTATGCAATACGTGCACCAGAAAGTGCTCCAAAACCGAGAAGAAAACTTAACGCCAAATTCACTACATAAATTTAAATCTGTCCACACAGAAAATTTCAAAACTTCCACAACGGCCGAGTGTTGTAAAACTACAACTTTTATTCCATTACTTACGTTGAAAATCGCGGTACTATTCCGATAGAACTAGAAGGAAACTGAAAATATTTCCGGTATTCACTAACGTCTTTAAGGTCGAATATCGCACGACAGGTGTCGACACCTGTCGAGCGATATTCGGCCTTAAGAGTGCTACCTAGCAACAACTAGGTGCTAGACGTGCCGCCGTCCATCTCCATTCTCATGACTAACGACGACGTACTGGACGAAACAAGTCGAGCGATATTCGACCATAACAATGTGAGTGACCCGTTTATATTTCAACATTTCGCAGACTAACGAGAGTTTTCTATTTAAAGTTACGTATCATACCTATGGTACATAGCTCAATTAAAATCCTAGCTTCAATCCAATCTACTTAGTTCAAAATCAAAATCAAAATCGAAACATTTATTCTGCAAATAGGCCTCAAGGGTACTTTTACAAGTCGAAATCTATCTAGGTACATCAAATAAAAATAATACAATAATCAAAGTATCATTAATTAAATGTAGTGTTACATGTCAAAAATAAGACTAAGAAACTAATAACAATCGAGATTTGTTAGAGATGTATAAGGTCTCTAAGCGTCAAGATAAAAGGTAATAAAGTAGGTACACTAATCATAATAAACTATTTTGAGCTATATCTATAACACGTCAACATGAAAATAATAAAATCTAGTTCAATTTGAACTACATTCTCAATAGCTACAAATCACAATCGGAACACGTACAGTTCGGAACGCCAAGTAAATCTTGCGCACACAATATGATCAAAGCTCAAACTTTCCCCACAGAGTCGTGGCAGAGTAACTATCCTAGCGAACCATACCTAATTTAACTATTCCAGTTTATGTAAGTTGCCTCTGTATAGGTATTACTTAAACTTAGTTCCTAACTTAAGGACATCTTTGTACATAAATTTGGGTGGTTTAGAGGGGATTAGACGGTCGTTAATTATACGGTATGATACATTGTTCTGTGGCAAAATTTCACGCCTCCAAATGTGAAATTATTGTTTTGTGTACTTCCGTTTTTGACCTTTATATCATTTACAACTCGAAATCTTATTTTGACTACGGAAATTTATCTTATGGTTCATTGTTGCTGTTCTTATGTATTATCATGTCAATTATAATATTATTGTAATATCTGACATTTAAAATAGCCCTTAAGGCCTACTTGCTAAAGTTAGATATAGTTGTTTATGTTATAGGGGGCAAACGAGCAGACGGATCGCCTGATGGTAAGCAATTACCGTCGCCCATAAACACCTGCAACATCAGAGGAGTCGCAAGTCCGTTGCCGGCCTTTCAGATGGGAATACGCTCTTTTCTTGAAGGTTTGAAGGTGATATCGGTCCGGAAATACCGCAGGCGACAGTTCATTCCATAGTTTGGTTGTGCGAGGCAGGAAATTACTTGAGAAACGCACAGTTTTGGACTGCCAACCATCTTAATGGTGAGGATGGAAATGCTGACGCGTAGGACGATGACGAAAAGATGCGGCAGGGATCATTCCGAACAATTCCTCCGAGCACTCCCCGTGGTACAAGTTTAAGTTCATAATAGATAATAAGAATTAAGATGCAACCCTTTATTATAATAATAATAATATTAGAGGACAATCTTCCACAAATCGAACTAGCCCCACAGTAAGCTCAAGAAGGCTTGTGTTATGGGTACTAGACGACGATATATTTAATAGATATAAATACTTAAATACATAGAAAACATCCAAGACTCAGAAACAAATATTCATGCTCATCACACAAATATTTTCCTTGACCGGGATTCGAACCCAGGACCGTCAGCTTCACAGGCAGGTGCACTACCCACTAGGCTAAACCGGTCGTCAAAACCCTTTGTAGATGAAATTGCCTTAACTAATCCTAATAAATATTTATATAATATGACTTTATTTTATCTAATCAAATAGACCGCCCCTCGCCGTTTCCGGTGCAAAGGTGCCCATAACACTGGCGATGTTTCCTCGCTGAATAGCCATGGACAGCCTTTGCACCAAAAACGACTCGGCGCGGGGGTCGACTTGCTAAATAAATATTTGACTAATTTTGCTTTAGGCAGTTTTCGTAAATTTTGAATAAGAGTAATCACCTCCTTCCGTTTTTCCTCCTAAATTTTGTCCGTGGTTAGTGCCCAAAGGGGCCATGGTCCACTTTGACACCTAATCTAAAGTTTTGACGTAGGCACTGATTTTTACGAAAGCGACTGCATACTGACCTCCTAAATCAGAGGGAAAACTAGATCTTAGACCGGAATGATGATGTTTTCCTTCGCCGAAAAGCTACACTGTCATACATTTCGAAAAAAATATTCGTTTTTATAGGTGTACAGCCAGCAATAGAAGTAACGACGCATAATTAATAGAGTAAATTTATTGATTCTAACACAAATGATACAACAGGTTACACGGGATTTCTGGTGCAGTCCAAACTAGGCGAGCCTGTATCTTGGAATGCACCATTTGTAGCAGTTACGAGTATAAAACATGAAAATTAATAAACTAAGTAAAAGTGTTTGTGTGTAATATGTGTGAGGACGTGTGAGTGTGTATGTGAGTAGGGGTGTGGTGTGTGCGTGTGTCATATGAATGAGTGCGAGTAGACATTTAAGTTTTTATGGAAAAAATTATAAATATCAACTTTTATTGTCTTGTAAGGTATATGTCCCGGTGCGATACCGGTACTTGATACATTGACACTTTCAACCTTAGATGTGAACGATACGTGTCAGCTATTGGATAATACGGACGTTTACCTTCCTGTTTCTATTCGTTCGATAAAGATTTTATCATTGGTTCTTGAATAAACAATAAAAAGGTTTTTTTTCACCTTATTGTATTATTTCCGGAACCTCGTTGCTGTAATCTAATTCCCGAAGCCACAGGAAGTAAACAAAACAAAAATCTGTTTATGCCATCACGTGTTTCAGGTAATGCATCGCGTTCGATCCATCATTTACCCGACGTCAGGAATCCATTACTGTACTGTACACTATCGATGTGAAACTATCGATAGTTGACTCATTTTACCATTTATCGATAAATATTAGTGGCTCTGTGAAATAGAAGCTACGCTCTTTAGAAAAACATCTAAAAACTCAATAGATAAAATAGTCAATTATGTAGTTGGGTCAATCAACTTTTTCTTGTTGCTATTTTGTCCCGTCAGCGAGGAGACAATAGTAACCGAGTATCTTAGAAAAATGTTTATAATATGGACTTCAAGCATGCTCAAGGAATGACCCATGTCCAAATGGATCTTTGCTCATCGCTAAAACTCATGATTAATAGATTTAAACCCTATAAAATCACAGTTTTAAAGAGTGACTCAGGAGACGTAACCATGGTAATGGGCAACAAAGAATAGTTCTGTTGATCCACCCAGTTATCGAACCTGCTCATAATTTTTTGAAAGAATCGATTGAGAAATGGGAACCGTAGAGGAGCCGATCATCCGGACCTAGGGAAACATTTTTGCCCAAGCTTACACGAGAGACATTATGTAAGTACAATATGTAATCAGATTATATAAGTAGAGTGTGTTTATTGACTAGAAAATATATACAAGAAACTCAACTACAACAACTGAAATAATATTAAAAGTAACTTAAATCTAAAAAAGGCCCTTGGGGCATTGTACCGAGGATGCTGGCGGCATTTCTTCGATGTATCGCAATGCTGATACGTTGTGCGAGGAAGTCGCCAGCTTTTCGGTCACCAGTTACGTCAACCAGACGTTTCGCGATTTCAGTAAAAACTTGTGCGCGCTGAGACCCCATGGTAGAGTAGAGTTGAGATGAAATTAGGTCAGATTACCTTTCGTAAAACAATAGAATATAATAACATTATTCTGGTAACACATCATAAGTGAAAAAGAAAAGAAAAACACATTAACAAATACATCGAGATAGTAAGTAGACAGACGAAAGTGACAAAATAATAATAATAATACAAAACAAGTGCCTAGATCAGGATGATAACCTAAAATGGCCTCCACTCAGCAATGCAGTTGGCACGGCTAGCGTGACCAACGGCGCTGGTTTTCTGTGGAGCGAGCGGGGTGTGCGGGACGGCGTACTGTGCGACTTATGTCGGATGATACAAATACAAACTAATGCCGAAGCAAAATCTTGGGATTAGGTGTCAAATAATTTAAACTACAGTATAGGACTCATTTAAAGTAGAGTTTATAAATATATGAACACGACTTTATTGTTAAAGTCGTGTTCATATATTTTTGAACACTATGTTCATGCACTAGTTTCCTAAATTGACTGTACAATCCGCATGTTTAGTGCTAATAACTCTTCTGATCGTACACGTCGCCTACCATCAGCCCGTTAGCCTGTCTGCCACCGCCTTAGTATTAGTAAACACATGAATGAGAATAGTTTTTTATTCCAAAAACAAAAGAACGATATCATAAACGTCCCAATGATCAACAACTTAATGCCCAATAGTTAACACTTATCCTTCACCGCTGTCATTATGACATACCTACCATTGAAAGTGCCTAACTTAAGTAACTATTGGCTCAATATCGAGAACAGGGACATTTACCTTACTTTGACAATGCAAGAACTTTTTCCCAATCAATGCAAGAAAAAAATCGATAAAAAACAGATTTATATCTAACAAAAGGGAGTAAAATGATATTCTGCTTTATCATTTTACTCCCGATGATTTTTCATTTTTCGGTGATTTGAATGCTATATTAGTACAATGATAAATTGCTGTCAAATTCTCTAGGGTAGTAATTGATATCGGTATTCATTTTCTAAAAATATTTTAATGTTAATTGAAAAGTGCCACTGTAACCGAGTGGTGAGGCACGCGATTTGCAATTTGAGGTTTAAAAAAAAGTATTCTTCTTCTATTTAAGAGTTTACTACTCTTGTCGGTGGAGCAATCGCCAGCCGTTTGTCCTCTGCTATCTCCTTTATTCTCTGATATGACATGACCTTAACCTTTCCTTTTATTTGCTCGAAGTAGTTTCTTCTTGGCCTTCCTCTTCCTCACTTCCTTCAATCCTCCCTTCTATAATGGTCTTAAGAAAAAGGTCATGTCTTAGCAGATGACCCATCATTATTCTTCTTCTATTCTCTATGGTTGTTGTGTGGTTGTGGTTAAAAAAAGGTATGTAATATTATTTGATATTTAACACTAGCTTTTTGCGCAGAACATCACGAGGAACACAAGTTTACCTTCTGAGAGTTGGAAGGTTAGATCCTTAGAGCATTTAAAACAGGTGCCTTGAGCGCATCTTTGCGAACAAAATCTATCGCCAAATTCTAGGGCGACGAGGTAACATACATTTAAAGATTCTACCCACACGTGCATTTACTGCGCCTACACTAAAACAATCACGCACGCACACTCAAAACATAAAATTTGAGCAATAAAATTCAACCTAACCAGTGTTAAAAGTAGGTCAATTATCGCATGGCTAAATTGAGCGATTTCACAAAGGATCACATCATCTCTTATAGACAGTAGGCCTTATGTCCTGAAATACGGTGACGTTTGATGTCAAAATAGCGGCCAAGCGTAAATCTTTAATTGTGGAGAAATAATTAAAGCGAAAATGATTTTTTTTATGTTATAGGGGGCAAACAAGCAAACGGATCGCCTGATGGTAAGCAATTACCGTCGCCCATAAACACCTGCAACACCAGAGGAGTCGCAAGTGCGTAATAATAATTTATCTACCGCAAATTTTTGTGTGTAGTGATAATTAATTTTTTCGGAAATTTGATAATTTGAAACGTTTTTTGCACCCGAAAACAGCACATAAAGGCATTTAGACGGAGCTCTTCACGCGCCTGGAATGATTTGGAGACTGACGTATAAACGATTAATGAAGTAGTTTTTAATAACGTGGCAGATTTTTCTCCTATACCTTTAGCAGAGGGGTAGGTATATCAACGGAGTCTCCAGTCTTAATTGGGTCAATCAACTTTTTCTTGTCGTTATTCTGTCCCGTCAGCGAGGAGACAACAGTAACCGAGTTTCATAGAAAAATATTTATAATATGGACTTCAAGCACGCTTAAGAGATGACCCATGTCCAAATGGATTTATGCTCATAGCTAAAACTCATGTTTGGTAGATTTAAACCCTACAAAATCACAGTTTTAAAGAGTGACTCAGGAGACGTAACCATGGTAACGAGCAACAAAAAATAGTTGATCCACCCAATTGCTCTAAGGTTAGATCGCAATTGCTTTCCTAAAACTAGTGCCGATTAGGTGTCAGAGCGGGGCTTCGAGCACAACCGGAAAAACGCTGGTGGGCTGACGATTTTAATGTATTAACTAAAAATAGCTTAAGTTTTTTCGAAAGTGTCGACTAATATCGGCAAACAATTTATGGTAGTGGATTCAACGACGACCGGGAGACGACGGGTTAATAAATAAATATTAAGGGACTATTTTACACAAATCGAACTAGCCCGAAAGTAAGCTTATTAGACTTCTAACATGGATACTAGACGACGACATATTTAAAAGATATTAATGTATAAATACATCTTAGAAATCATCAAAGACTCATTCGTGCTCATCACACAAATATATGCCTTGACCGGGATTCGAATCTGGGACCGTCAGCAGTCGAAGGCAACGTAACTAACCACTAAACTAAACCAGTCATCATCGTCAATAAATGTACTGGAAATGCCGCCAGCATCTTCGGTACAATGCCCCAAGGGCCTGTTTTAGATTAAGTTAGTTGTTGTCATATCTTCAATTAAACACATAAATTAATTAATTATGTTTATTAGGTCTTCAGACAAAAATATAACGTTCCGCCATTGTTGATGCGGCTAAAGAGAGAGAAATACAAGAATACTTAATAATACTACTTAAATATTAATACTATAATAATACTTAAATATTATTTAAGTTATTGTTATTTAACTATTATTACCGTCTGTAAATCAATAAATATTATAATTAATGTACTAAATACAGTCGCTATTCATTGCTTTAATTTAAATCTGTAACATTTTCATTACGCAAAACATCGATAAAAATATCGATACCGCAACACCACTAATCTAAGCAAATACAGACGTAATGGAGACTGGTTGATAAAATTATCGACGAGGAACGATATAAATTGACCAAGCCGTGACGGTAATACGGATCGGCTCGTTCCCATGCCACCCGCGTCCGCGGAAGTGATTGCAACACAATGTCGCTAATGGTTTAATGGTTTTGGACGTTCGTTTAGTGGATAATGCATTTACTAATTAGGGGCAGGGACCGATACCGGTATTTTTAAAAAACCCTGATTGGGCTAATCCCAATATTTTGGATTATTTTTTGCTCTTTACGTAGGGCTGAATCATGTATTTAGGTAACAACGTCGTATTATTAGATTGTCCCATTAAAAACGAAATAATAAACCGGTGACCGTAATAATACCGGTATTTTTCTATGGAAAAAATACCGGTATCCGATCCCTGATTAAGGGGCTGAATTTGGACTAAACTTTAATAGGTTTGCTAGTTAAAAATATTTTTTTTGTTACCTCTCTTCGACAAGTTTTTTCTAGTAATAGAAAGTGTATGTGTATAAGT
The DNA here is from genome assembly GCA_963556455.1 of Epiblema foenella. NCBI lineage: Eukaryota > Metazoa > Arthropoda > Insecta > Lepidoptera > Tortricidae > Epiblema > Epiblema foenella. The sequence continues at coordinate 20,743,338 of OY747103.1, read as the reverse complement.
ATACTAACCCCTCAAACCTGTTGCTTATCATATATATATGTTTAGTTTAATTGTAATCCTGTTTTCTTTTGTGTACTATTTTTGGTGAGCAATAAAGAATATTTGTATTGTATTGTATACTTATTTTCCATCTACCCTGTTTTTTACTTAAAATGATTGTCATTGGGTACGTCTTAAGGGGCCTTAAAAAATTAAAATGATTTTAAATTTAAATTATTATGATAAAAGTATTAAAGGTAAATACCAATAAACTAATTAAAGGATACAGTGCTTGTATGAAAGTTATATATAATTATATTTAATAACGGAGCCATCATTTTAAGTGCAACAAAACAATACTTAGCTCGAAAGTTGTCAATTTGAAGTAATATTTTGAAACGATATTTCTCAATCAGAAATCAAGAAAAAAATATATAAAATCTACGATATTAAACCTTACTAGATAGTAACGAAGTTAAAATGTCAAGTTACGTGTCATTTTACAAAAAGAATAGATCAAAGATGCGTTTTTAACTGATACGGACCCATACAAGTAAATAAGCAAATGGCTTATTTCTATTCATAAATTTCGAGTCATAACTTTTGCAGTTAATAAATTATTTTTTTCAATGGGATTTTAAACGAAAAAGTAATATAAATTGTACGCTTTACCCTGCCTACGAAGCTAGAGGTGCCAGGTTCGTATCCCGGTCAGGGCATTTATTTGTGTGATGAGCACGAATATTTGTTCCTGAGTCTTGGATTTTTCTATGTACTTAATTAAGTATCTATATAAGTATGTATAATTGTATAACGCCGTCTGCTACTATTTGTTTTAGGTTAATTTGTGTAAGATTGAGCAAAAATATTTATTTAAAATTAGTGTTTATTTATATCAATTTTAGTGTGGAAATTTATATTTAGATAAACTTACGTACGGTTTAAAACTTTAAGTAATCACTTTGCAGTTACGGCTTGCAATGAAGACACTCCTAAAGATTTAATTTTTCTAATACACTCAAAAGTCATGTAATAAACCTCATTTTGTTGCGCTGAGCGGTGTCGTAATAGAAACCATTACGGGAGAGATTAATATTTTTATGACGTCACGACAATATATTTTTTAATTAAAAATACCATGACACCGTAGCGCTAACATGATTAATATAGTGCAGATTTTATAGTTTTAAACATGATTAGATTAGATTTTTTTTTTTTTTTTCAATAAAACTATAAAATTTATTCAATTCATAATCGGTATAAAGCATGAGAATATATGACTAAAAATTAAAACTAAACTAAACTAAAACTAAAATATATTTAAAAAATTTGGTCCCCTAGGCATAGTCCCTAAGATGCTGGCAGCATTTCCTCGCTGAATCGCTATGCTGATGCGTTGAGCGAGGAAGCTGCCAGCTCTATAATCCCCCGTGGAATCCACCACAGCCTTAGATTAGATTAGATTAGATTAGTTTTTTTTTATAATATACAATTACAATACAAATTGAAGCTAGTTTAATCTATAAGAATTTATATTATGATCGTCAATAATAAAATAAGATATTATTCAATTTCATAAAATGTCAAACTAATGATTTTGAAATAATATTAATGTATCAGTATTTAATATATGTCATCTGAGAAATTATTTTCCAATAATTATATCACATAAGTTCGTCAAATTAAAAACTAATAACTGTATATAGAAAAACACGAAATAATAATAATTGAAAACACTATCAACACTAAAATTTTAAATGCCAAAAATAGTTATAAAAATCATTTTGATATGTCCATATATTCATTAATATTATATAACGGATTTTACAATAAAAAGATTCACAATTGGCGTTCAAATGTTTTGTTTCTATGCGTTTTATTTCTATGCGCTGCGTTAAGTTTAAGGACCTGCGTGTCTTTAGCTGTCAACATAACGAACCCTATAGTCCATAAAAGGTCGGCAACGCGCTTGTGTATCATCTGGAGTATATGAAAGAAGTCAAAGTCAGTTACTTTATTGGCACGGCTTATACACTTTATTTTAAATTACAGAGAATGGAGATAATGGAAACTTTATTGTGCACACATTCACCATGCTAGCGCGTGTCGACATAAAACAACGTTTAAGTACTGTTGGCGTTATCGCAATATAATGTCATTTTTAAAATGGATTTCAATTTTCCGTACACAAGCTTTATTAAGAGTTGTTAAGGGCCCGTATTAGTTAAAACGCTTTATTTAGGCCGGGTTTTATAAAGATCCGTTAGACCAAACGTCAGATCTAATTTTAGTAACACAGTACATTTTTTGAGATAACAAACCGAGATAAGGTCTAACGGATTTTTATAAAACCGAGCCTTAGGCTATTTTTTTGTATGAAATTGGCATGAATCTTCACATTTTGTTTCCGTTACTATTTCGGAATAATTGCGGCTTAATATCATAGATTTTACCAGCAATTAGTTATTTCATGACACCATATGGACTTTTGGTTCAGCTATAAAAATATAGCATTACGCAATGGTTTAGTAGACGAGTAAAAAGTATAAATGTCACACTTGAAACAAAAAATATTGGACACACGAAAAATACATATGCCGTCTCCGGTAGCCTTTTCAAAACCACTTCCACCGCAGTTTCGCGTTCAACCGAAATTACTTCCACTTCAAATAAAATTAAACGTTCTTGAAATTTTAAATGGAAAGAAATTTTACAACTAGCACTATTAAATTAAACGACAGTGTTTCTAGGGACCTATTTAACTTAGAGTATTGCCATGATATCAAATTTAAATCACATGAGTGTCCAGTGGCATTGATATTATGAGAAACTTCGCTCTGTTCTCATTTGATTTTACTTTTAGACTGACGTCTGAGCGTCGAGCGTGAGGTCTCTGAAGACCTTATACATCTCTGAGGATATTTTTTTATTAGATTTTATTATATTCATCTTGATGCTTGCAGATATATCTTACAATATTTTATCATGATTAGTTTACCTTATTACTTTTTATCTTTACGCTTAGAGACCTTGTACATATCTAAACAAATCTAGATTGTTATTAGTTTCTTAGTCTTATTTTTGACATGTAACACTACATTTAATTAATGATATTTTGAGCTTCTAGTTGATATAGATAGATTTTGACTTAAAAGAGCCCTTGAGGCCTACGAGTATTTGCACAATAAATGTTTTAATTAGTGTTCCTGAATATTTAAGGCTGATTGACACACGTACGAGACTGGCATGCGTGTTTCACTACTTTCACTACATTGCGCGGTTTGATACATCGATTGAACTCAGCATACCTCAATAACCTGCAATGTAATGAAAGCTTTTTGTCTGTCGTAATTAAGATTCAGATATTTTATTATATATAATAAAATTAAACATTTTATACGTCATCATGATATACTTAAGCACTACTTTGTCTTAATACGGATAAGGTCCCATGTTATCGAACTTATAGTAGTAGGTACATAAAATCATGTTATTATTTATTGATTACTTTATACATGTCAAATTTAGAAATTACATTTAATAAATTGAGTTGCAAGAGTCTTATAATTTATCATTTACTTAGTATAAACTCGTTTACACTGTAACAAGCTAGTTAATAACTATTTTCAACCTGTCACATTTAAAATTTATATCTCAAAAATTAATTACAAAAAATTATTTTAAAATAAACATTTCCAGATAAAGTACGAATTACATTTTAATTTATTTTGTGCGCTCTGACCCCGTGCGGAGATACAGCAATCCGCTTCTTCAATGGGATTTGTGTTTAAAAACTTGTAAAAACTTAACTCTTTTTTGTTACAGTACCTAGACAAAATTTCATCGCCAATTTTTCTTGTATGGCGGGCGGATAGAAGAGAGGAGAAACTGTATACCTTTCGCAATAAATATAGTATAATATCTAACGTTACATTGTAAAATAAAATTAATTTGTCAAAAAATGACAAATTTAAATTTATCGCGCCATTATCAAGGATTAACCCTTGATAATGGCGCTTGCAACAGTGCCGAAATATCGAGAACTCACAAATACAAATATACATGGTAAATATCTCGTTTCAAATCGTAATTCTAATGTAAATGACCATGTAAGCTTAAAATTTTATATTTCAAAGTGTGCTTTAAAAAAGGCATAATATAACTAGGTACTTTTCGTAATAAGATGTCTAGAGGTTACGCAAAATGTTAAAAATTCCTATACCGGCCTCTTAACAAGCTTGGACCATTGCACCCAAAAATTCAATATTTTTTCCCAGAACGGAGCCACACACAAAGGTGTCGGCAAAAAAAATACGTGCAGAAAATTAACTCTTTCCCGAAATAACTGGCCGCGGGAAAATTGTCGGTGAAACTAGCCATAATGAGGGCCTAAAAGCGCACCTGATAAAAGATGAGGGCAGAAAGTTAATATTTATTTTTGACCGTTTCAGTTTACTTCCTGACTTGGCAGAGTGAAACCGATTGGTGGTATTTTATATTCTGACGTGAGATTACTGATGTAGCACTGATTTCTTGGGATACAAAGTCAGTATTAATAACTTAGGTATACAGCTACGCTTGGAGTTTTTCTGCGTGATCGCATCAGAAATGAGGCCATCCGTAGCAGAACCAAAGTAACCGATATAGCCTTTCGAATCGCTAAACTTAAGTGTCAGTGGGCGGGGCACATTGCACGTAGAACCGATGGCCGTTGGGGCCGGAAGGTTCTCGAATAGCGACCACGGACCGAAAGGCGCAGCGTGGGTAGGCCCCTCACAAGGTGGACTGATGACCTGGTAAAGATCGCGGGAGTCCGCTGGATGCGGGTGGCGCAGGACCCGTCATTGTGGCACTCTTTGGGGGCGGCCTATGCCCAGCAGTGGACGTCTTTCGGCTGATATGATGACGATGATGAGGTATACAGCTATTGAAGCAGTACTGCAATCGTACCGTCTCGCTTCCGCGCATTCCGTGATGTTTCAGAAAGCACTCATTTAAATGTAGGCGCGCAGTAAAGATGCAGTACTGATAGTTGAAACTAACAGCTGACAACTTTCTTGTATCGTCGCCTAAATGTAACCGCGCAGTAAAGAAGCTGTATTCACTCAAATGACAGTTGCCACTGACAGTTTACTTCAGGGATGTTGACACCAAATAAGAAAATTAATAAGTTCGAATTTTCTCGAAAACGGATCAAATTCTTAATCAAATGGCGGAAGAAGTAACTCAAGAGAATAAATAATTACATAATTATAAGTTTTCAAAGTTTTAAGAGGGGGCATACTCTGTTCCTTTTCCCCAAAACGCACTTTTCTATTGGAACGATCGTCATTTACTATGGCGCTCGTGGTCAATGACGGAACTGATATGTCGCGCTTTCTCTCTCTTACCAGAAACATTAAAACGATTGTAGCTTTTTTTTTAATACCACGTCGGTGGCAAACAAGCGTACGGCCCGCCTGATGGTAAGCGGTTACCGTAGCCTATGGATGCTTGACTCCTGAATTTTTTGTGATATTTATATAGGATTTTTAAATGTACTCCTCTATTAGTGGTGCAATAAAGAATATTATTATTATCTTTATTTATCTTTTCGCTTAAGTTAGGTTTTTACAATATCTTTATAAAAAGTAAAATATAAAACAATATTTACAAAACATAAAATCATTATAAAAACCTAACCTAGGGTGCCGCCGGCAGCGAGGCGGGGCCTAAGCTACCGGTGGTTAGGGCGACAGAGAGAGGAACCTCCTGACTATTCGCGCCGTGTCCAGGAGTACCGCCTTCTGTATCTGACCCTTGACCCAGCCATCTAGCGAGAGTCTCTTGAGGTGTTGGTCGAGACTCTTCGCTATTAGACCGTTCGCAGAGACGACTATCGGGACAATGATCGTTGAATCAACATCCCACATGGCGGTCACCTCGTGTGCCAAGTCTAGGTACTTGCTGACTACATACATACATGTACATGTGGGATGTTTGTCCTTCTCGGCCTTCACGAGGTTCTCGTCATGGGGGATGGTGATGTCAACGAGCACTGCCTGGCGCTTCGATCGATCTGTCAGCACGATATCAGGTTTATTGGCTACAATAGTCCTGTCTGTGATGACAGATCGATCATATTATTATTATTATTATTATTTTTACCAATTCACATATTATTTCGCCTTGTTTCTTTTAAAGTACTCAAACTTTGAGTCTTACCATACCGCCTCCGCTCCGCACCGACGAATAAAAGTTACTTTTTGTAATTAACAAGAAATTTTCTACAATAAAATGTCAATTAATTCTTGGTCTATAGTAGTTTGCGTATGAATTTTTACGCACCCAAAACGTTTTTCGAAATCAAGAGCATATTATTACTTTTTCAAGTTTTTTTGCCGCTAAGCGACAGCAATATATTAATGGACGTAGAGTAATTGTATATTATACATATTTTTGACCCCTGTGTGGGTTCAATGGCGTAAGTAAGTAATTACTTTAATGCTTCAGGGATTCCGAAAATATTTCTTGTACGATTTATTAATGGATTAAAAGGTTTCTTTGCGAGATTACATGTTTGATGTAGATACGTATACGTTATAAATAATCTGAAATATAAATCATCTTAAATATAAAACTCCTGTAAGTTACAGACATATCGAAATATAATTGACGACCGCTTTAGTTAGCCTAGTTGGTAGTAACCCTGCCTATGAAGCTGGAAGTCGAGGGTTCGAATCCCAGTCAGGGCATTTATTTGTGTGATGAACACGAATATTTGTTCCTGAGTCTTGGATGTTTTCTATGTATTTAAGTATATGTTGTATGTATATCATCCAGGGATCGGATACCGGTATTTTCTCCATAGAAAAATACCGGTATTATTACGGTCACCGGTTCTTTATTTGATTTTTAATGGGACAATCTAATAATACGACGTTGTTACCTAAATACATGATTCTATGTATTTAATACTATTTTCTATGTATTAAAGTATCTATTTATCTACATATGTATATATTCGCCTAGTATCCGTAGTTACCGCTTTGCTTAGTTTGGGACTAGGTCGATTTCAAGTGAAAGATTGTCTACAAATATTTATTTATTTATTTATCACTACATAGTATAAAACAAAGTCGCTTTCTCTGTCCCTATGGCCCTATATCCCTATGTAGGTATGCTTAAATCTTCAAAACTACGCAACGGATTTTGATGCGGTTTTTTTTAATAGATAGAGTGATTAAATAGGAAGGTTTATATGTATAATAACATCCATTAAATAGTGCACCCGTGCGAAGCCGGGGCGGGTCGCTAGTTTATAATAAACGAGTCACTCACGTCTTCTAGGTCGACTGTCGCTCGACCTTTTTCGGAGCAATACGTGGCCCATAATCCAACAAACAATGAGTACAAACACGTCGAGCGATGTTCGACCTAAAAAAAGACGTGAGTGTGTGTGTTCATTATATTTCAAAGTAGTCATCTCACTGACATTTTCATTATATTGCGAGTATAGTAATATAGCCACTGTAGCCGAGCGGTAAGACACTGGACATTCAATCTAGAGGTCGTGGGTTCGAACCCCGACACCATTTGGTTCTAAAAGAAACCGGCCAAGTGCGTATCGAACGCCTCACATTTAGGGTTACAAACCAAACGCAAAAATAAGTTATTACATTAAAGAGAAGGAAATTTCACTGAATAAAGATTTGTCAATACATTAGCATAATATTTTTTGGTGAAATATACTTTGTCACCGCGTTTCTTCTTCGGAACAAAATTTTCTAAAAATCTGAATTTGGCGGCTTCTCATTCCTTTATTTTCCAATATTTGTAAAACAAAAAACATACCGTTTTTCTAATACAATGAGCTCTAAACAATGATACAAACAGGCGAAAAAAATAAACAATAGCATTCTTTTGCTATGGCTATGAATCCCAGGGACCGGTAGACGACGAAAATTGGAAGACTACGGACGGACGGATAGACGAGTGAGTGACAGCAATAGGGTTCCGTTTGGACCCCCCAGGTACGGAACCCTAAAAAGGAAAAATAGCTAATACAATAAATATTTAATAATGTACTTTAATCAAAGTAAGGTAAACGTTCCGTGCTCGACACTGACCCAATCATCATCATCACCATCATCCTGTGTCAGTCCACTGCTGGACATAGGCCTCTCCCATGGCACGCCACTGAGCTCGGTCTTCAGCTCTTCTTCTCCAATCCCTGCCCACTGCCTTTCGAATATCATCGCCCCACCCAGTTACAGGGCAGGCAGGACGCACTGATTAAAAACTTTCGTTTTTAGGCTTTGTGGTATCGGCCATGAGAAGACTCGACGAAGTTTCCCAAACGCTGCCCAGCCCAGCTGTATTCGTCTCCTAAGTTCCTTCTCGAAGTTGTTCCTACCTAGTTGGAGCAGCTGCCCTAGGTATATGTACTCGGAAACAACTTCGAGGCAGACTCCGTTCACATGACACATTCAATCTAGTGTCATGATGACAGAAGTATTATGTGTAATCTATTGTGCAAAGGCGTAGAGAACTGGGACATTAACCTTACCTAGACCGGTAATCCATTCTAAGCCGCAACCTTAAACGTTTTATAACAGCCACAAAATGCAACGTTTCGTTTTAATCAAAAGAATGATTAAATATACGGCCACCATAAACAGGGCCTGACCGATACTGCTTTTTGTTTTTTATTACTAAGCTGCCGATGGCGCGCGGCTTTTCGTTTTTATTTTCACCGAGGGTTTTTTTACGTTTATCTACGGAATTAATTAAAAACGTACGGATTATAAGAGTCAGTCAACTTTTTCTTATTATTATTCTGTCCCGTCAGCGAGGAGACAACAGTAATCGAGTTTCTTAGAAAAATGTTTAGAATATTTACTTCAAGCATGCTCAAGAGATGACCCGTGTCCAAATGGCTAAAACTCATCGCTAAAACTCATATTTGACAAATTAAACCCTATAAAACCACAGTCTGAAAGAGTGACTCAGGAGACGTAACCATGGTAACGAGCAACAAAGAATAGTTGATCCACCCATAAATCCACAAACTTAAATTATTTTGGTAAAAAACGCTTAATGCAAAAAAGTGCACAGTTAACAAAAAAAACGTTGAAAAAAACTACTTTATAGATGAAACTGCTATTGATGGAACTAGCATCAAGTGTGCTTGTCCTTATCTGTCACTTTGACATTCAGGTTAGTGAGGAAAGGACAAAAAATGTTAGTTAGTAGATAGAGGTTTGTTAAGTTTTACATATAAGGAGGTAACACCTTAAGCTCAGTATTATTGAGCGTACAGGTTCTGTGACCCACGTTACGGCTCTTACTTGTGCCTTTACCATTATTTGCATGACCGTACTCGCTAGCGACTGCGTAAACGATTTAGCATGCCGATTCTATTGCGTAACCGCCAGATGCGCTGTACTTTTGCCTATACAAATTTTTACGCAGTCGCTAGCGAGTACGGTCATGTAAACTCATGGTAAATGCACGGGTCCAGCAGATTTCTGTCGCCAGACAGTGTGGAAACACAGCCAGCATTTTGGGCACATTTGGACCAGGCCAGAGCCGGACGTAATATAATTATATTTAATTTCACTTTATTTTTCAATATGTAACTCTGTAATAAATAAAACAAACTAAGTGATAATTAATTCCAGTGATTATTGAATTGTTTCACAACTTGACTACTTATCCTCATAAGCCCCATATTGATTTTGGTGACTTTGATCTTCGTTTATTTTGTTTGAGTTCGAAACTCGATTTGAATTTGTACTTTTACAAGTACACGGGGACTTACGAGGCTATATACAGGCCTACCATTAATTACGTGAGTAGTGTTTTTTGTTTTTGACTAACTTAAAGTGGACAAACTTTGCTACGAGTAAGTGCTCGCTAACCGACGTAATGACCTTACTGCGAGGCGTAGCGACTTTTTGTTTTAATACTAAGTTGCCGAATTTTAGTTTGCTGGATTAAACCATTCTCTCCGTGCCGGGGATCTCCGGGCAAATAACAAATGAATGCTAGTGTAGGACGGGGAAGCGGCGAAATGCTATTGGACTCTGTATTGTCGGTTTTTTAAAATGTAACTAGAATAAATGTGTCATTTGGTTAGTACATCAATAAAAGTGCAATGTGAGTTAAAAGTACCTAAATACGTTATTCTTATAAAAACTATCAACATTTGAAGAACCCCTCTCCCTCACCTTTAAATCTGCGTAAAAGGATGAGGATCAAACGTTTATGGTAGTCAAAGGCTTTTAAATAGACTACAATTTAATTGATTCCATTATGACACGAATGTTACCTACCCATATAAATTGTATGTCATTTTTTGCGTCACGACGGAAATGAAGTTGTAGTCGAATTAAAAGCCTTTATATAGTCCAAAAATATGGTCCTCATATTTAATAAAAAAACCCCTTAATAAAAAAACTACACTATGTGTACAAACAGACTAACCTACAAATATATTTTTTTTATATAAACCAATGATATACTCAGTTTACTGTTTAACGACACTGTAAAGGCAATAATGAGGAATAGAGCACGCCAAGTAACAACTCATGTTGCAAAATGACTTATATCCTCTTTTATATCCATTTAAAAATAAACCTTAAATCTTTACAATTTAAGTTTAGTTTTCAAGTGGTAAAAAAGACAAATTAAAGACTTCTTTAAAGGCTGCTTAAATACGCGGGTGTTTACGATCGCCCTCGGGTTTCATTTAATAGTGTGGTTTAAGATATTAAAATATATCATTTAAACTGGCAACACGAGTTTTACATAAGCAGGACTTAGCTTGAGGTTAATATTTAGTTTTTTGACAACCGTTTTACATCATATATTTTGTAAACTGTTATTCCATGTAAGAAAGGGTTTTTTTAAAGAATATTACACAAATCCACCACAGATTAAACAGTAACTACCAAACTGCCCAACTCCTCTATTCTTATTATTGTCAATACGTTTGTCCAATCTTCATTGTCGCGAAATTAAAGATACATTTAGGACGGGGTTTTTAAAAGGGTGGATCAACTATTCTTTGTTGCTCGTTACCATGGTTACGTCTCCTGAGTCACTCTTTCAAACTGATTTTATAGGGTTTTAAACTACCAAAGTTAGTTTTAGCGATGAACATTAATCCATTTGGACGTGGGTCATCTCTTGAGCATGCTTGAATTCCATATTATAAACATTTTTCTAAGAAACTCATTTACTGTTGTCTCCTCGCTGACGGGACAGAATAACAACAAGAAAAAGTTGATTGACCCAAAAATTCATCGGATCAATATGTCGGATCAAGGTAACGCAGTAATGTGTTGGCATAACTTACCGAAGGATCTGACGGATCATTATAAAACCCGTACGTCAAAGCTCTGGCGGCGCGGCGTTAACCCTCTGTACCCCAAGAGCGATTTGTAAGGTTAGACCAAATGTGAGATCAAATGATAACTCATCATTTTTTGAATTACTCATAACAAGGTAAGGTCAAACGAATCCTTATAACACCGAGCTTAGGGAGTTACCACCTTATTTGTAAAACTTAACAAAACTCTGCTAACATTTTTTGTCCCTACGATTTGAAACGGGATATTTACCATGTATATTTGTATTTTTGAGTTCCCGATATTTCGGTACTGTTACAAGCGCCATTATCAAGGATTAACTGACGTGCTGCGAGTTTTAGTTGTGGTCTACCCACACACCATAGCGATCTACCCTCTTCCTGGTTCGCTTTTTTCGCACAGTGTCACTGTCACTACCACCGTCCGCCTTGTCACTTGAAACTCGATTACGGTCACGACACACCACACTCACAGTATCAATACGCGAGTTCTTTCCGGAAACAGTCTCTTTTCGATTTGAAAACTGTCGGATCACTGGACGCCAGACACCTAATCCTTGATAATGGCGCTTGTAACAGTGCCAAAATATCGGGAACTCAAAAATACAAATATCCCGTTTCAAATCGTAATTCTAATGTAAATGACCATGTAAGCTTGAAATCTTATATTTTTTGTCCCTTTCTTACCAACGTGAGTGTTGAAGTGGCAGATAAATACAAACCAACTTGAGTTTTCTCACTGGAGCGCAAACTCCCAGGGTCGGTTGCACCAACATACGATCACAGGCCGGTCATCGTCAAATATGGCGCCGGCAGCTGTCATCCCATAGAAACTTGTCAAACTTTCCATACAATCAGATTTTAACGAACACCGCTTACGATTACAGACGGTTTGGTGCAACCCACCCTTAGAGTATTCCAGTGTTTAAACCGCCCACATGGTCGTGTCGGAGATTTCCCATGGATTTTCACCAGGCCACTCTCCAACCGCGCACTCCTATCGTTTCATTCGGCCCGGCCTATAAAGCCACAGTCAGGTGCAAAAAAAACGGCTACCTACTCAACTAAAATAGGTTTCATGGAAGTTTATGAATAAGGAGATTACAATATACCGTAGGCAACTTTACCCTCTATTATCAACAGTGTAGGTATGTGACAGAGTTTAAACAGGCAGAAATCTAGCAGTTAGAAACTAATGGAGCATGGTGTCATTGAGAGATCAATTTCACTTAACATGTCGCATACCTTTTTCACATGTGTTACGTGCAGGCACAATCGAGTTCAACATTCGACAATATTTTAACGGACGAATTAATAAAACACTCGCACACACGTTTCCGTACCATTAAATTAATTTTATATTAAGCAGTACCGCAAAAAAAAAGGTAAGGTTAAGGTTCAAATCCTGCTCGGTCCCTAAATTTTTCACCTTTTCCTTTATTTCTAAAATTTCCGTACCATTATTTATAAAAACGGCAAAAGATTGCGTTTGTTGCATGGGAGCCCCTTAAATATTTACTTTATTCTGTCTTTAGTTTGTTGTTATAGTGGCAACAGAAATACATCATATGTGAAAATTTCAACTGTCTAATTATGACGTTTCATGAGATATAGCCTGGTGACAGATGGACGAACAGCGAAGTCTTAGTAAGAGGGTCCCGTTTTACCCTTGGGTACGGAACCCAAAAATGTCATCTCGTCTTTTTTGTTACGCGAAAGCTCAGATATTCCACTCCGGTCCGCTTTGGTAGTAATTCCAAGATTAACTTCGGTTTCGTTACTACGTTTTCCTTCATCGAAAAGCCTCTGTTAAATTGAGTGTTTGACACATGTTAAAATTTAAAGCATAGTGTGGCTAAATGGATAGAAAACCTTCAATATGTCACAATAAATACTATAAGATTACTACTTATATACTAAAGATTTTAATAAACCCATGGATCCCAGAATCACACTGTGCAAACAGTTTTGCGGGACGTTTTATTTAATTTTATATCATGTCATTTGCTTTACTGAATAAATAAATAAAAATAAAGATTCGTTAAGACGTTTTTTGATAGTCCAAAGGTAAATTTGAAGTTGTCAATAAAATTCTCATTATTACAAAAAAAAATCAATTATGTGGCAACATAAACGCAATATTTCACGACTAGAATGGCAAATCACTCGTTTTTCCATACAACGGTATTACGAGGGCATACAACTCTGACGATTTCACTACCTATCAGTGCCTTTACCATGAGTTTACACGACCGTACTCGCTAGCGACTGCGTAAAAAATTGTATGGGCGAAAGTACAGCGCCTCTGGCGGTTACGCAATAAAACTAAGAATCGGCATACTATATCCTTTACGCAGTCGCTAGCGAGTACGGTCATGCAAACTCATGGTAAGGCCCAGTATGGAGCCCTCGCTTTCATTTTTTGTGTTGCTCTAATTGTAGTTGGTCCCATACAAACATTTGATTGTCTCTAAAAACTAATTCGAATGGCACCATATTTTTTTTCGTCGAATAGCCAATTGGACGCTGTTATGCAAGAATGTGTCACCCAGGGCTCGGAACCGGTTTTTACTATTTTGGAAATATTTCCTGAAGTACTTCTCATAGCTCCATTTTTATTTTAAGATTGGCTCTTGTTCGCCTTCATCTATGGAATAAATGATTTAAAGTACGAAAAAATATCGTAAAACGCAATTAACCGAAACTTTTAACCGGTTAATTGTATGAAGACGAAACCGGTTTCCGAGCCCTGGTGTCACCTACTATAGGTTTTCCTATTAGGTTGACACATTATTACGTAACAGCGTCCAATTGATACTGCTACTTATATAGTACTTAAATGCTATGTGTCGTGCAGAATTGACCTCTAGTGGCACCGCCAACGATCTTACTTTACCTCTCGTTTTAATAAAACTTTAATTTCGCTTCGTTACTCGCTAGTAAATGTGCAATATTGCTATGTGTGTTTTTCATTATGCTGTAAAAATAAATATAAATCCCTTTATACCTTACAGAGTTTTAACTTGATATTATACTCAAAAAGGGTAAATATGACCAAAAAAATGTATCTAAATTGATAACGAAATACAGTAAAATATTGCACATTCTCTTTTTTATGTATAACTGTTTAAAATGAGAACAAATTGACACAAAACTTGTTTTAGAATTAATAGATTAATTATAAAAAAGGAAAATATTATATACGCGTGGGTAAGGTATAAGGCTACTTCTTGTTCTGGCGGGGCGGAATCTTAATGTAGTATTTTCTACTCTACCGAGATGCCCGAAATCTTACAGTGCCTTTACAATGAGCTTAAATGACCGTACTCGCTAGCGACTGCGTAAAAAATTGTATGGGCAAAAGTGCAGCGCCTCTGGCGGTTCCGCAATAGAACTAAGAATCGGCATACTAAATCGTTTACGCAGTCGTTAGCAAGTACAATAACGCAAACTCATGGTAAAGGCACTGTTGTAGTCCAGTTTGTCTATTACGTACGTTAGGCATATTTGACTGGTTTTTTTAAATATCTAAATTGATAGATCTACCGTATTTCGTCACTGGCATGTTTACTGACAGTATAAAACAGTCATATTGCGCGGAGACGAATCTTCTTTGTCCTGACTAAACTCATTTCATTTGGGGTCAGCCGTCCATGTACGTTTTCGCGGCATCATTTTGTTGTGTGTTGTAGTTGCATCATTAAGCTTTAGAGCTTTGAGATCTTTTTCGATTGTGCTCTTCCAGGTGGCAGCTGGTCGTCCACGGTCTCTCTTCTCCTTCATTTTCATCACAACCCTGATCATATGGTCCTCGTTGCGCCTCATTATGTACCCCTACCACTTCAGGCGATTCTTTCTCAACTTATCCTCAAAGTTTGCAACTTTAAAGGTTCCCCTAATATATTTTTAAATCTCATCACTTCTCCAGTCCAGCGCAGCATTTTCATCACTATGACGTTCATCTTCTGAAAGAAAGAGAGAAATAAATAAATATTTATTAACAGTAAATACATAAAATAAGATGAAATTGACAGTTAAACTAAATTAAGTATGAGTTATGAACACCAAAAAGGATACCACTCAACATATGCCAATAGCAGTATATACTAAGGCGCTGGTTTTCAGGGCACCCTAAGTTTTTTTCACTGGTCAGTATTCCGATCCATAGACATTTTTGCATCACAGAGAATACTTGATAATAACCTCTATTTTAGCCAGGCGGTTTTAATTCTTTGCTGGATATCTCTTTCGGTGCCATACTTTGGAGCGACCATTGAACAAAGATATTTAAAGTGGTCATCAACTCTATTTACAGAAGTATCATCAATCATTACTGATAGATAGACCATTGTTATTTCCTGATAGATTGCGTGCGCGGAGACGAATGCAGTACTGATTCCATCCAGCTAAGCATAATTATTGTCTACACAGAACCGTATTTTCCTAACATTACAGTCCATATGTAGATTTTTTTGGTCACTACACCTGCGTAGTTCTGCTGCTACTGTACTCCACCTGACGGCTGTAAGCTTCGTAACAACATATCAGCCCACAATCCTGTCCTAACCAGAGAAATAAAAAAGCGCAGTACGTAACCCCCTTAACGAGCGCCACGTGGCGCGACAAGTGACAAACGCGCGTAGATTTGATCCCCTTAATGACCCGGCGTTTAGATGAGGGTTTTAGAGATCTGCGGGAAAATTAAACCCTCGAGGGTTGCGCTTCTTACGAAAATTACAATAACTTCATTCGAAATCTTAATACGTCACACTTTTGCATTATATTTTGAATTAAATTATTACACTTTTCGTAAGAAAGGTGCTCGTTCATCATCATCATTATCATCAGCCGAATACTCTGCTTTACATAGGCGTGTCCCAGTGCCGGAAAATGCCGTAATTGCCACTAGTGCGGATTGGCGGACGCTGTGACCGAGACATGATGCAACGTGATGCCCGTTCCATTTTGATACCTTGGGGAGAAATTCACCTCAAAACCGTGCAAACTCGAACAAGAATAGTCTTCGATCTCCATTCCAAATTTCAGCCAAATCTGTCCAGCCGTTTTTGAGATTAAGAAGAACGTACCAGCATCGCGAACAAGGATAGTTAAGCCACTTGCCAATATTTGCAGCTTGGACGTGTAAAGGCGCGATTAAACGACGCGGGCTAGCCCGATCCTACGCGAGCCGAGCCGTCCGTGGAGATGCGGCTCGGCTAAATACGGACGCAAGCCTGCTCGTTTAAACGACGCGGGGTAGCCCGATCCTACGCGAACCGAGCCGTCCGTGGAGATGCGGACAAAATAGGTCTTCCTTCGTCGCGCGCTCTGTGACATCTGTTTAGACGGCGCGTATTAACACAAGCCGAGCCGCAGATGGCGCGCGCGCCTTTGATCTGTGTCGAAAAAACCGACAAGTGATGGATCGTGCGAACTTTGCCGAGCCGGCTCGGCTCGGCTCGGCTCGGCTCGGCTCGGCTCGGCTCGGCAAAGTTCGTACGCTCCATCTCTTGTCGGTTTTTCGACACGGATCAAAGGCGCGCGCGCCATCTTCGGCTCAGCTTGTGTATCTAAACAGATGGTACGGAGCGCGTATCGGAGCAAGTTACCCATTTTGCGGTGTTGTGACCCATGTGCAGGCTTGCGTTCGGATTTAGCTGGGCCTCTACACGGACGGCTCGGCTCGCGTGGGATCGTGCTACCCCGCGCCGTTTAAACGCACCTTAACTCTAATCGGGACTGACACGTCATCGGCGAACATCGATCATTACACGGCTAAATTACGGACAACGGCAAGTAGCTCAACAATCCCGGTTCGTGACTGTACATACATACATCGGTACAAACTTTCACGGTTAATAATATTTATTATTAGAATATTACGACAAGTGTGGATTGAATACCTAGTTAAAAATCAACTTCAAGTGCAGAACCTTACGCCTGCACTCCAAACTCGATCTTGACCATTTTTTATGGAAGCGACATATTTCGCAAACGCGCGCGCGTATTTAAATATGATTTTAGGCTGGTTTTTGAGCGGCCGTTGCAAAACGTATTTGACTGCATTCACTTTTATAAGTTTTTTCGTAACAACCTTGTAAATTGCGTCTCCTTTTTACACATACGATTATAAATACCACGAGTGAGATAGCAAACAGACTGTAAATAAAAGATTTTTTAATATCGTCTTCGGTTTCCGCGATTGTTACTCAATAAACGAAACTATAGTCACAAACAAAAATAACCGGTTGACCATTCTACTTTTTCATGTACATAATTTTCAGACACTTTTTTTTTAATGCAGATTTTGGAATACTTGGCCTTGATTTCATATTTTTGTATTGTTATTTAGAAAGAGGTTTAATTGCAGTATTACTTCCGATAGTTTTGGAAATTAACAAACCACAGCTAATATCCATAAATCGAATATCTCAGTAGTCCTTGGACGTCTCACCATTTGTATGAATAAATGGTTTTTACCACTGTGTTACCCACCTTTTACAGCAATATGTTATTATTTAAGTATTTTTAAATCTAAATTCCTTTTATTAAGTGCAGGTTCTATTTGGAAATCCTGTTTGTGTACACTAATTCAATATACATCATAGATTTTTTTTTGTAATAGGAAACTGGTAATGAAAAAGTAGAATGACTCGGGTACACTTTCTATGGAAATTCAATACAAATTGTACCCGTTATTTTTGCTCGTCAGTGTATTTAAACGGATATCACTTAATAGCACATAATAAATTAATAGTACCTACATACAGAAGGTTTTCTGCCTAACAAAACCGATGTTTGACAGCTGTCATGGCATCCCGTTCGCACACGCTCGCAGTAGAAGCACGTGCTCTTTCGTTTCTAGCGCGATAGTTAGCCGAAGCGGCAACAGGAATAAAGCCTGTACTCCGAAATCCGAATTTCGTATCGTGCTGTCCCTTTCACTCTCGTGTTATTCACTATATGAGTGAGAGGGACGGCACGACACGAAGTTCGAATTTCGAGGTTCGGAGTAGCCCCGCAGGCAGGGGGCCTATTTCTCGAAGCTAAAAGTTACGAGTTACAATTGGTAGTCTCTTTTCAATACCTTTTAATAGAAAGAGACTTCCACTAGTAACTTGTAGCTTCGAGAAATAGGTCCCTGGTGCTACTTACACTCCTTACTCTCTTGATCACGAGTCCTTTGCGTATGGAACCCTAAAAATTATCCGCTTTTACTATGTAACTGTGTAGTCTGTGTATTAATAGAAAGAGACTTCTACTTGTTAATTCTAGCTTCGAGAAATGGGTCCCAGTGCCTTTACCATGAACACCCATGAGTTTGCATGACCGTACTCGCTAGCGACTGCGTAACCGATTTAGTATGCCGATTCTTAGTTCTATTGCGTAACCGCCAGAGGCGCTGTACTTTTGCCCATACAATTTTTTACGCAGTCGTTAGCGAGTACGGTCATTTAAACTTACAGTCCCTACCCGCTTGACCACGAGTTCTTTATAAAGGACTAAACTTCTGGACATACTTGAAACATCCTATCTAACAGATAGAGATGTGTGTTCCAAACCCAATGCCCAAATAGCGTAAAGATTCATGTATATTTTCATTGTATCCAGTTGACACAATTCTCGCAATAAATCATATCAAACGATTTAATTTAATGTGTAGGGGAAGTATTTTCCGTTATTATTATGTTTCTTATCTCGTATTTGGTAATATATACAGTTCCGACATGTTTTCTTGTGGAACTACACAATTGCTAAAAATCTATTGTAATCTTCCAATCACACTTTAGTATCGGTTTGAATATTTAAACAATAACATTTCTGTAGTCTTTTAAATAACTTATTATTTTATTAAGACTATTAAACTTTAAAAGAAGATCTCTTTAGTCGTTTTAAAGTCTCTCCGGTTAAAAAAACTATGCCAAAGTATTGCAATTTTACACATATTTGGGCTACGCTACTTTTTCATGTACATAATTTTCAGACACTTTTTTTTAACCATTTGTATGAAAAAAATGGTTTTTACCACGTTACCCACCTTTTTCAGCAATATGTTAATATTTAAGTATTTTTACCTATCAATTCCTTTTATTAGGTTCAGGTACTGTTTCGAAATCCTAATTTTTTTGTAACAAAAAACTAGTTATGAAAAAGTAGAATGACCCAGTAACTTTAACGATGTGGAAATGAAGATCAAATCAAATTATTCGTCAAAACGCCCTAGATATGACAGTCATAATGATTGATTTGCATTATTTATGTCATTCGAAATGCATTAGTGTCAATTTTGTCGACTGAGAATAGAGATAATACGACGACCACTTTGGCCTAGTTGGTCTGCCCTGTCTACGAAGTCGGAGGACCTAGGTTCTAATCCCGGTCAGGGTATTTGTCCGTGTAATGAGCACGAATATTATTTTGAGAATGCTTATGGTCCTGTGCCGTCCCAGGCGCAGGCACAGACCACAGACGGCACAGGACCGGTCTAAATGGTGAGCCTTGGGGGAGGCCTATGTTCAGCAGTGGACGTCTTTCGGCTGAAATGATGATGATGATGATGAATGCTTATGGCATTAAGTCCTCCTTTTGTACGATAAGTTTTACTTTTGTACAATAAAGATTAAATTAGTATCGGAGTGGTTTAAGAGAAGTTAACAAGTGATCAAAGTGAGAACTAGAAGTGAAACAGTGGGAACAAGTGGTGAAAAAGTGAAGTGTTAGTGCAAGTACCAGTGGAGATTAACTGTGTCAGTACTAATAGACGCGGACACTGTGGACTTGTGTAAGAGAGTTAATTCAGTGCTTGTACCTGTGGACTCAGTGAACCTTAACCGGCGTTTCTAAGTCGCTAAATAAACTTAGGACAGAAACAGGAGAGTCCAGCTAGGGTGGGCTGCTTTCAATAAACTGGACGACTTCCTTAAATCCACCGATGTTCCACAATGCCTGAAGACTCGCCTTTACAACCAATGTGTACTGCCCACCATGACGTATGGTGCCGAGACATGGACGCTTACAAATGAGGCTGTGCACAAAATCCGAGTAGCACAGAGAGCCATGGAGCGCGCCATGCTCGCCATTAGACTGCAAGACCGGGTGAGGAATGCCGAGATCCGACGCCGCACAAAAGTGCGTGACGTCGGATACGTCATTACCAAACTCAAATGGAGTTGAGCAGGACACCTTGCCAGGCAGAGTGATGGCAGGTGGACCAAAATAGTGTCAGAATGGTGGCCACTTAGTGGTAAAAGGAGCGTCGGGCGTCCACCGGCTCTATAGGTCGACGATATTAGGAAGATCGCGGGTCACTCTTGGATGAGACTGGCTCAGGACCGGGACGAGTGGCGTACTCGAAGAGAGGCCTATGCTCAGCAGTGGGCGATTACAGGCTGAAAATGATGATGATAATGAAATAAACTTAAAGTTATTAAACAGGTGTTTTAACTCTATCCCGTACCCCACGCGCGTAACATTTAAATTATTATTATTATTTATTTATTATTATAAAATGGTACAATTTTACAATTAGCGTCTGTCCCACAAAACGGTTTACACAGTTTAACTGTGGGATCTGTCTCTTCGGTAACTAAATTCACATACATGACTATTACTATGTGCTTACTATCACTATTTACAAGTGTCTACTATGCTATTAAATAAACATTTATTCCTAAGTCTTGGATGTATTTTATATATTAAATTTACTTACCTCTAGTATAGACTATGTGTACATAGGTACACGGTCCTCTATTATCTATAGTATAGTACAAGCTTCGCTTAGTTTAGGGCTAGACCGCGTGTTGCGTGAGATTGTCCATTTTTTTTAAATCCCCTCAAATATTTATTTAACCCTTCCAGCGCAGTATCTCGTGTGTTAAGATAAGTCCTTGTCACCCCGCGACACACTGTCACTGCTAAATACTCTTTGTGGCGAGGTACAGTCGGAAACGAAACTACTTTGATACTACTATTAGATCACTCACTTAATCCTACTAATATTATAAATGCGAAGGCTTTGGATTAGGTCTACTTTCCCCTTGGGTTGGAAGGTCAAATGGCGGTCGCTTCCGTAAGAACTAGTTCCTATGCTAAATATCTTAGTAGGTGTCCAAGCGGATGGTATAACCAAAACGGTAGTCTCAGATTCATCCCCAAAAACATCTGTACCTCTAGATATATACATATATATTTAGAAACAGAAAGGTAAACGAACACGTTAGTATATATTCTAATCCTAATCCAAATCCTATTCCTAATAATATTATAAACGTGAAAGTTTGTGCGGATGGATGTACGTTCCGCTTAATCTCAATAACTACTGAACTTATCTCTATGAAACTTTCCAGTATTGTAGCATAGACACCAGAATAGGAAATAAGCTATAATTTATTTCAAAATTCATCCCTTGAGGGGGTTAAAGGAGGTGGTCTTTTTGTATGGAAAATAAAATTTTCTTTAAAATCCCAACCCCCTTAATAGACTAACCATTAAAACTAAAGAAAATAGTTTTCAGCTTTTTTCGAAATTAGCCCTCTAAAGGGGTGAAACGGGGATTGAAAGCTTGTATACATATATATTTAGAAACAGAAAGGTAAACAAACGCGTTTGCGTTTAGTTCCATTTTGTATGGCAACGAGAGCAGCGCCTCTAGTGGGTTTTGGTGGTAACTAATTGTTGCCATACAGATTGAGACTAAACGCAAACGCGTTCGTTAGTGTTAATGTAGCGAAAGAATATACTAGAGTACTGAATATCGTTTATGACTTAACTTGACCTTATTCTCGCTTGATGGCAAGCGATGACAAGGCCTAAGATGTAGCTCGCTGGTTCAGTAATAGCCTATTCACTCTAGCCTTGAAGGCTTGGATTATAATTAGCCGGATACAGAATACGAGAGCGCTGGTAAGCGAGGTTAAGCAACGTCGGTCCTGCGGGGTAATCACGTAACTTTTGTACTACTACCTGTTGATGCTCTTTAACATCTAAGCAGTCTCTAAGGAATGTAAACATGATAAGATGTATGTATAAACGAATCGATGTATGTATGTCTGTAAACTTATTCTGTATATTTTTTTATTTTGTGTCAAAGGTTAGCTGGAAGAGATGTTGACGACCGGTTTAGCCCAGTGGGTAGTGCAGCTGCCTGTGAAGCTGACGGTCCTGGGTTCGAATCCCGGTCAGGGCAAATATTTGTGTGATGAGCATGAATATTTGTTTCTGAGTCTTGGATGTTTTCTATGTATTTAAGTATTTATATCTATTAAATATATCGTCGTCTAGTACCCACAACACAAGCCTTCTTGAACTTACTGTGGGGCTAGTTCGATTTGTGTAAGATTGTGCTCAATATTTATTTATTTATTTAAGAGATCCCTTATATAAGTTAGCCTTTGTACTCTAATCTTATGTGACATGTATATTGTTTTAACCTGTTATTGTGTACAATAAAGTGCTTACATACATACATACAAGGATGACACCGCTCCCCCCGTCTGGATGTCCGCTGATGGAACAGAAAACGCGGAACAAAATCGTGTAATTCCTTTGCATCTTTCAAAAGAGAAATTAGTAAAGTCAAATTATGCAGATTACAATGATTCCTGAACTGCACTGTATGTGAACTCTCATTAAAATTAATCGGCAGCAGTTAACAAACCAGACGGGTTATGGGCGCCCGGGGAATCGAACTTTGTACCGCAGCCAACTGTTATTAAAGTTACTGGGAATTTTAGGTTTGTTGAGCTTCCTGTTTATAGCATTTTTTTTACTTAATTCATAACTTTCAATGTGTTTTACTGATTTATGTACAAACAGAAAATACTGCTTTTACAAATGCTTACACGGGATTAACCCCCTTATGCAAATCCTAATCCTAATAATATTATAAACGTGAAACTTTGTGCGGATGGATGTACGTTCCGCTTAATCTCAAAAACTACTGAACGGATCTCTATGAAACTTTCCAGTATTGTAGCTTAGACATCAGAATAGGACATAGGCTACCTTTTATCCGCGGGTAACACCGCAGGGCGCTGCTAGTAATATTATAAACGTGAAAGTTTGTGCGGATGGATGTACGTTCCGCTTAATCTCAAAAACTACTGAACGGATCTCTATGGAACTTTGCAGTATTGTAGCTTAGACATCAGAATAGGACAAAGGCTACCTTTTATCCGTGGGTAACACCGCAGGGCGCTGCTAGTCATTCATAAAACCTATTTTAGTAAAATTGCCGCTAAAATAAGTTCGGCTTTTTCTAGCACTTTGATATTATATGATTGTAATAAAGGGACAAAACACATTTTAGTTAGGAGAGGTTTGACTTTTGAAGTTTTATAAATCAGGGGGTAATTTAATAAAAAAAAATCGAAACTGAAGTGTTGAAACGCCAGTCGATACTAGTAAATAAATTAATTATTAAAAAAAAAAAAAGAACAGGGAGTAGTTGGTAACTGATTATTTATTTACCATAACGGAATTACAAAACACACACAGTGTTTTACTTTAATAATTTAAACAGGAACTGGAAACAAAATTAAAAATAAAAAAACCTATTTCCCGCTAATACTCATTGTCACTTAAAGTGCAATTCCAGAAAGAATATTTTACTTCTACCATTTGTTCTAAAATTATATTAGAATTTGAGGCATAAATCTTGAAATCCGCGATAATATTGACATACCACTATCGTGATACTTATCAATGTGTCAAGGACACACTTCGTTTATAACACATGTGCGGCCGACTGTACAATTGTTATAACTTTATCATGGCGCGCTCACAAACGCAGAGTCATTTGAAGCCTGTCGTAGCGCTACGTCGCGGCGTAGAGCCTCTACGGCGCTACGGATTACGGTGTGCCGTAGCGATTCTAAACTAATGGAAGAGACTTGAATACCTATACTTCCACTTTTGTTATTTTTACTAGAATGTCAGAGAAGATATAGGGACGAGAAATACTAGATTGTGTCTCGAGGGAGCAAAATGGCATACTCGTACTTATTGCGAGGGCGGAATATTGTATGAATCGAAATAATGTACAATAGAATTCCTTATAGATATTTTGTACATTAGTCTTTTGAAAAAGCCAGTCTTGTTATTATTATATGGGACCTTTGTCCGAAATAAATTCTGCTGTTCCATACGGGTATTTAATCGACGAAACAGAATGTATGAAGTAACTAGCTGTTTTTTATATATTATAATACTAGCTTTTTCCCGCGGCTTCACCCCCGTACTAAGCGTGATTTTTAACCGTCTACAAAAAAGAGGTTCTCAATTTTACCCGTATGTATGGATCTCATTTTCATAATCGGCACCCCGAGAAACCACAAAGATGACAACCATATCGTTTTTTAAGAAAACTAAAGATTTGCTCTCGCACAAACTTGGAACCCGTTTTTCACCCCTTTAGGTGATCAATTTCGAAAAACGCTGAAATACGTTTTGTTGTATTTAAACACGGATTCTATATACGAAGTTCTAAATCTCTCGCTTCAAAAAAGATTTGCTCCTCGTACAAAATTGGAACCCCCCTTTCACCCCTTTATGGGAGTAATTTTGAAAACGCTGAAATGTATTTTGTTGTATTTCAACACAGAGTCTATTTACGAAGTTTCAAATCTCTTACTTCAAAAAAGATTTGCTCCTCGTACAAACTTTGATCTCCCTTTTCACCCCCTTAAGGGCAGCAATTTAGAAAAACGCTGAAATACGCTATTAATATATTTAATCTATTTAATCATATATAAATATGTCTATATATAAAAATACGTGTTTTCATACAAACTTTCATCCCTTGTTTTACTCCCTTAGGGGATGAATTTTGGAAATTACTCTCTAGTCCCCCCTAGCCTACGTTATAAATGTAACCGACTGTGCAAAAACCAACTCTCTGGCGTTAGTAGTTTCGGCTATTCGTTGATGAGTAAGTCAGTCAGTCAGTGAGGACTTCTTCTTTGATATAATATAGATTTTGTAACACTACTCATGTTACGCCTTACATATGTATAAACGAAACACTACAAAAACCAGTTTATATCCTACCTCCAGTTATAAGTTTGTTGAAACAAAACACAAACGAACGCGTTTGCGTTTAGTCACAATTTGTAAGGCAAAAATAGTTACACCAAACGCCACCAGAGGAGCTGCACCCGTTACCATATAAATTGAGGCTTGAAAAACTTATGCCTCTAGGCATGGTAATACAAACATTTTAGAGTAAATATTTCATTTTAACTTCAAACATTCATTGGTGACAACACAAAATAATACAAGTTATAGTAGACTAGAATACATTTGGTCCTTCAAACCGGACGATCAAATAAAAGAACTGAGCCAGCAGTACATGGGCAGTAAACGAGCTCACGAACACACCGATAAAAAATACCTGTGACGTCACGAGTGCCGCCATAATTTCCACCAACAATGTGGGCAGTCCGTACATCTGCATGAAACATTGCTATACCGAGGCGGATTGCTAATCCATAATATAAACGCGAAATTTAACTCTGTTTATCTGTTACCTCTTCACCGCTGAACGGATTTAAATGAAAATTTGCACGGAGATATAGTTTGAAACCCTGGAAGTATATGAATAGTTTTAGTTTTAACGATTACATCATGGATAGGGAGGTTTGACAGTGATAGCGTCCCGCACAAGTAATCTAACACAGAAATATTTTGTCCTAAATTTTAAAATAATATATACATGTTTTATATTTTAATTCTGTATTATTATGATACCGTTATTTTATATACATTATATTGTTTTGAAAAAATGACACCTCGCCGAGTTTCTTACGCCGGTTCTTCTCGAGGCAGAGTTTTATTTTATGAACCGGTGGTAGTTTTTTGACGTTCATAAGTGCATGTAATATGCCTAAATTGAGGAATAAATGATTTCATTTCATTTCATAGTAAATGGGGCTGGACTTTAAGAGTGAGTGAGAGAGTTCAATGAGCTCATACCGCCTTCCCCCTTCTTCTATCGGACATCCAGACGTACGGCTGGCTACCATCTTTACATGGTCGAAATTCCTCCAAGCGCTCTTTTATAATGTGTACTGCTAAGATTCGGAATTCCTTGCCGGCTGCTGTATTTCCGAATTCATATAACCTAGACTCACACGAGTGAATAGGTATCTTCTGGGAGAGTTCGCTTCACCGTCGGCCTCATCTTGGCCCCCTGGTCAGATGCATGGCCAAGAGCAATCCCATTTTTGATAAAAAAAGATATACGGTATAAACTAGTTCCATGCAGACGAAATCGAGGGCAAAAGCTAGTTTTTGATATGTTGAAAGATTGTACACTACCACTACTACTACTACTCCTACTACTACTACTCTAGTAGTAATAGTAGTGGTAGTGGTAGTAGTAGTAGCAGTAGTACTGGTAGTAGTAGCAGCCGTAGTAGTAGTAGTAGTAGTAGTAGTAGTAGCAGCAGTATTACAATTTTCAATCAATTGAGAGGTCCGGAGGTCGTGGATTCAAGTGATTGGACTTGAATCCACGACCTCCGCAACAGATCTTTCAAAAAGTCAATACACGATAAAAATAACAACAACAAATATATCAAACAATGTCAGTTTTATACAAAAAGTAAAGTAAAATTGTATAATAAAATCATGTCAATAGAGATGCCTAAAATTAATAACAACACATATTTCAAGAGTAAAATTGATAAATAATTGATAAATGCAATTGGCATAACAATATAATATGTTAATTGAATTATAAAATGTCAATCATGTTTTATAATGTTTATTACTTTTGCATATTTTATCACTTTTGCATATTTACACAAACCAAACATCAGAGTAAAACACATTCGCACTGTTATTCCAAACGATTTTTCATATATTGTGCTCCTGTGGTTATAGTATTAAAAAAAACATTTCAATAACGCTGTCTCAAAGTATTCGTTTCTCCATCCCTTACCACACCTATTTCCATTTAGACTCTCAATCCGAATATAATATCCACGAGTTGCATAAAACAAATGAAGACAGAAGATTCACTGCCCACTGCAACCTTATCGTGAAACGAAGTAGTTTATGAACACTCCAACAATAATGCTGCCATCGTTAACGTATGAAATTTTCATTTGTTACTTATCCTGTGACATTTATATTCAGTCGTATTCAGTATTTAATATTATACTTAAAATGCCTTACATACTGGTTTTGTGAGCTGCAGTGCCTTTACCATGAGTTTGCACGACCGTACTCGCTAGCGACTGCGTAGACGATTTAGTATGCCGATTCTTAGTTCTATTGCGTAACCGCCAGAGGCACTGTACTTAGCCCATACAATTTTTTAACGCAGTCACTAGCGACCTCAGTAGCGTTGTTTATTTTTATTTAAATAACTGTCTGCAATAACCCTATATAATTATCGAATCTGCTCACAAAATTTCACGAGAATCGGTGAGAACAAACAGAAATTCACTAAACTAAATTCATAGAAAAAAAATGGTTCTTAAAATTTCCATAAAATGACTTGACAAAAAAATATGAAAATCATTTTTGTCGAAGCTGAAGCAGAGACCTTCATTTTACTCGGTCAATTTTTTGATTTCAATTTGTCAATTGTGACCTGTGTCTGAAATAATATCTCTTAATGTAAAATTCAAAAATCAATTAGATCATATTAGGCTGCAATAACGAACTGCAAAAAAACCTAAAAATTAGAGTTTTTTTAACTGATCCTTATTTAGGACAGGCAAAATCAAAAAATCAAATCAAACATTTATTCTGCAAATAGGCCAGAAGGGCACTTTTACATGTCAAAATATTAATTTACAATTTAAGAAAGTCTGACTATAACAAGTAATAAATTTTTCATGTAAAAATATTAATGTTCAAGAAAGAATAATAATTTCGAGTTTACAATTATAACAAAATTAATGGCATACAGTGAAGATAAACTTGCAAAGTTATCTATTACGAATATTACAACATCAGTAAAGTTAGAGATGTATAAGGTCTCAAAATTAAACAAGGAGTATAATGAAATTAATATAATATCCTAGAGATGTACAGTGTCTCTGAGCATCAAAATTAAGATTAATTTAATATTGTTAGAGATGTATATGGTCTCTAAGTCACTGATAATAAAAACAAATCCGCAACAGGATGATGTCTCTCCTCAATCCCCTATAAAAAGACACTAGTATTAACGTAGTCACTATGTCCTAGTAAGCATGAACAGACCGGACTCCACAAACAGCACCCGATCACGAGTATGACGCGTATCTCAACCATTACCTCCCTCGACCATCTGTTAGGGAAGGTGGCGACCCGATCTACGACGCCACCGTAGGTAAAGCCCTTAAAGCGAGCATGCAAGGCTTAATAGTATGTTGTAAGAAACGAGAAAGATATTTCTGCCAAGGGTCGTTTATGGTTTGTTGATACCACGTTGGCGGCTAACAAACTGCCTGGTGGTAAGCGGTTACCGTAGCCCATAGACACCTGGAACTCCAAGGGACTCGCATGCAGGTTAATTATTGTTAAAAGCAAGAAGTTGTCTGAGAAAAGAGAAGCTAACTGTTTTGTGTTTCTAAGTGTTGGTTAAAGTTAAAAAAATGGCAGATGAAAAATAAGTTAACTATTGACTTCACCGAAAAAGCAAAATTGTTAAATAATAATTGGGTGAATCAACTTGTTAGTGCCACTCGTTGCCGTGGTTACGGCTAGTTGTCCAGGGGACAAAATTCGAATATAACCGTGATTTTATGCTATTCAAGTTAATTAAACACGTATTTGTGGTTCTTATAAACTATTTTCATAATGGTCCATCTACTAAACATGTTACTCAAAGCTCTTCATGGAAGGAGTGGATACAGGCTGGACCAAAAAACTTTGGAAATACAGCAGAAAGCAACTCAGGATGTTAACTGGGGTGTTTACAGGTCACTTCGGGGTCAAAGGAACCTTGGCCAAGATGGGACTAGCAGACGAACAGAATGTAGGATGTGTGGCGAGGATGACGAGACAATGGAGCACTTATTGTGTGAATGTCACGCCCTTGCCAGACAGAGAATGAAGACTTTGGCAATGGTTATCCTGAACCAAAGGAATTCAGAGTACTCCCGCTGAACTCCATCATTCGGTTTGTGGAAATACTGGAGAGCAGCTTGGAGTAGGCATAAAGGAGGGGGCAATTGCACAAAAGATCCCACTGGGTCAAAGTGCATCCGCTAGGGCCCTCATCTAAATAAGATAAGATAAGATAAGATACTAAACATGTTAGTAGAACTTAATACAACATTTTTTTGGACAACGGGTCAAGATAACAACACAAAAAAGTTGATCCACCCAATTACGATAAAATGTCCCCAAACCTGAAGTTTCCAAAGACACCTCGTTGATTATATAACCATAAAATCGCCCCCGCACTGTACGCAATGAAAAAAAAATCATTTAAGAAAGAAATAAGAAATATTTATTCGAGACAAAGACAACAATTAACACAGCAAAATAGAATATAAAAATAAACAAAAAACGTTGTGTTATCTCGAAACGGTACCATCTCAGCATAATGCGGGCAATCGCCAGCGCTGGTCTTCCAATGGGACCGTCGAGTGATTTCACGGTGTGTAACTGTACGAACATAAAATAATAACAATAATAAATAAAGAACGGTTAACATGGAAAAAAAGAAGACGGATTTTAAAAACGAAATTTGGCATTAAAAAAGAAAAAAAAAACGTGATATATGAACGCATTTCAGATAACACCTCTGTATTTCCCGCTGTGTCGCGCTGTACTGCAGCGTCGCTCACAGGATGGCAATTCCAAATTTATTTCCTTGTGACCTCGTCACTCGTTTTAAATCTTCCCGAATGTCCCGATGAGATGGGATAGGAATTTTGATGGACAGATTGCAATATCGGGTTTGGAGCGATTTTGTATTTTTATGTGTTTTGAATTTCATTTATTTTTCTAATAGAGAGGTTCAGACCAAGAAAAAAACAGACAGACCGAGTTTATTTTTGTTTTTAGTTTATTTAGAAAACAAACAGCCATGTACAAAAGAATTCATACAAAAATGGACGCATATTAGGCCTAAAGTTTCATATATTACTAAGTAACAATTATTGACTAAATAAGTTACAGGTGCCGTTATAATTACTTATTAAGCTGTGTACTCATGCAAAGTAGTTTAACTAAAGTAAAAGAGATTATTACAAACAATGTTTTCCCTCACTTCATATTATCTAGAAAACAAACATTGTCGAACTTTATTCTTGAAAGAGGACAAACTATGAGCAAAAATTTATATGTCATTAAGCATTTCGTTATACATATTACAAGTGCGCCTAAAGAAAGAATTTTGGGCATGCCTTGTACCACGGGATGAGACAGAAAAAGTAGGTTTAGAACGTGTGTGGAAACGGGAAATTTTTAAGGAGATTTTTTCTAGTAATTCGTTAGAGTCTATACGATTACTAATAACTTTATATAAAATAAAAATAGAACATCATTGTTATCTTATTGGCACGGAACCCTAACATAGATGGAGTATATTACACACACTCGGTTTTGAAAACCATTTTCTATGTAAGCACACGCTGACGCACAAATATATAAATAAATAAATAAATAATAAATATTTTGGGGACAATCAAAAAACAAATCGACCTAATCCCAAACTAAGCAAAGCTTCATATGGCTACTAGGCAACGATATAGATACTTATATAGAGAAACATATACTTAAATACGTAGAAAACATCCAAGACTCAGGAACAAATATTCGTGCTTATCACACAAATGCCCTGACCGGGATTCGAACCCGGGACCTCCAGCTTCGCAGGCAGGTTCACTACCAACTAGGCTTAAACGGTCGTCCGATATAGATTAAACCTTGCACTGAAACGAAGACGCTTTGCTCGCTTGGCCAGTAAATAAGGATTCAAACATCTGGCGGATATACGTTTCAAATTTCAAACCATAATCACATATATGTACAAGTCGAGTTCGTTAAGCCGTCACCTCCCGGTGAAGGAGATCTCCGGGCACATGTTTTTTTATAGCCTATATAGTGTCCCACTGCTGGGCAAAGGCCTCCCTTCTTTTTCGCCACTCGTCTCGGTCGTGTGCCAGCTCCCGCCAATCCGTACAAAATGTATCAAGGTCGTCCCGCCATCTCCTTTTCGGTCTGCCTCTGCTTCGGGAGCCATCTTGTGGGATCCATACAGTGGCTACTTTGGCCCATCGCTCCGAGTGCATTCGACAGACATGCCCAGCCCAGTCCCACTTCAGCTTTGCGGCCTTAACACCCACATCTACGATACCAGTTTTGGAACGCAGCTCCGTGTTCCTGATTCGGTCAATTCTACGGACTCCAATGCTGCGTTCCATTACAAAATAATTATTATTTTTTTCGCCGGGAGAGGATAGATTAATATATGTACACTTTTGTGCTCTATTCTTTTGTAATAACGTTCAAAAATGCGTACATATTACAGAACTCGACTGTACATTGCTAATTCCCTGTACTGCCCGCTGACGACTAACATCACTTGTGTTACAAGCGGAAATCTAATCCAATAAAAGGGTTGAAAAGCTGTTTCAGCTTGTATTAGAAATTACGAGACAATATGCAATGGGTTTTATGTCGTGTAACAATATCTGTAGTGTCTGTTTTTGGACAATCACACTAGTAATCGTCGTTCACACACCACAACAGTAATCGTAGTTCAGACACCATTGAAACATACCATTAAGAGGCCTTATAACTTTTAAAATCTTTTTGATTTCAAATTACGACAAAAGTATTGATAATACGAATAAAGTTATTAAAGGCTACGATGATTTTATTAAAGTTTTAGATAGTAACATAGCCATTTTTTGATTTTATTGTGTGTAGTAGAAATTAAGCGGAAAAAACAAGTTTTTAGTTTGAAAATGCTCGATTTGGAGTGATGTTTGAAACGATATTTCTTAATGAAGAATCCAAAAAATACATTTAAAGTTTAAGACATAAGGTCGCAATAGAGTTCTAGATAGTAACATTGTGTTTGATAGTAATTCAGATTCAGATCTTTATTGATAAATGTACATCTCATTTACATCTCAGTCAAAAATACATAATTTTATAATTACATAAAGGTTGTTTGAATTTTATTTTTCATACTGTTACAATTTACAATTTAACGGTTACAATTTAACATATTATAGTTTAATGAATTATTATAATTTAACATATTAGTTTAATTATAGTTTAATGAATTAGTTTAATAATTTATAATAATTTAATTAAAATATCAAGATACGTGTAAAACAAAAAATGTCGTACACAGAAAAACACAAAAAAAAACAGAAAATGTCGTAAATAGATGAGCGTTTTTTAACTGGTAAGGACCCTTAAGGCAATGTCCACACGAAACTGCCTCATATAACAGGTCTAGTCTGGCATTATGACACGGCCGCTGAGATAAATGAAAAGCGGGCTTTACGGACCTAGAGCTCTATTTGGCTAATAGTATTACATTGTAATCCATTTGGTATTTGCCACTATATGTGATAATCCACATCGAAAGGGACCTTATGGCGGCAGGCGCTTACGTTACACCTATTCACTATTGTATTGGAACAGCGGCAATAAAGGCGTAAGTGCCGGCCGCCATAAGGTTCCTTTCAATATGGATTATCACATATTGCTCCACGCACGTACACAGCAGACACTAAAGATCAGATCATTCCAAAAAGCAGCAGAGCGCAAAATCGGTTCGGTTCAGTCACTTATTTTTAAATGCAGATTATGGAATACTTAGCCCTCGCTTCATATTTTTGTATTGTTATTTAGAAAGAGGTTTAAATGCAGTACACTTTCGATGGTTTTGGTAATTAACGAACCACAGAATCCATAAATCGAGTAAATCAGTGGTCCTTGGATGTCTCACTATTTGTATGAAAAAATGGTTTTTATCACTGTGTTTACCCACCTTTTACAGCAATATGTTCATATTTAAGCATTTTAACCTATAAATTCCTTTTATAAGGTTCAGGTATTATTTCGAAATCCTATTTTTGTTTACTAATTCAATACATATAATTTTTTTTTGTAATAGAAATCTGCGGGGTAATCACGTAACTTTTTTACTACCGTTAGGTAGATTTTAATGTCAAATTCTAATTGTCAGCTCATACATTTATACTTCAAAATTGACAGTAAAATCTATCTACCGTTAGTACATAAAGTTACGTGATCCACCTGCTGGTCATAAAAAAGTAGAATGACGCAGGTATTAAACTAAAAGAACGTATTAGGAGCAATTAAATAAGATACATAACATAAATCCACATACATAAACTAACGCCTGTATTCCCAAAAGGGGCAGGCAGAGCAAATTAAATTTTATACCAGTACCACATGTGGCACACGACGTATTAAAAGCAAAAATGGCCCTGTTAGAATCTAAAATTTTTAAAAGCAGCAATCCGTCCGTTTTCTGGAATCGCCAATATCAGTGAGCTGTCAGCTGTTAGAGTCAACCAGTCAGCTGTCAGCCGTCTCGGTACAGAATCTTTACTGGGTGCCATAATTTAAACGAGCTCCCAGAATAGAGTGGGACACACGAATGCGGGAGACCTATGCAATACTGGATCGTTACTGTCCCGCTTCCACGCAATATATTTGTACTGAACAAATGTCTACCTAAAAGTATACTGCTAAGGAAATATAGACGATGTCAGTCGGGACGGTAGAAGATACCTACCGCATACATTTTGCGCTCCGCCAAGTTCGGGTCTCTTCAAACCTATCCCCACGGAATCGGCATGAGCCGATCCAAATAAAATGCCTTATGTCTACGCAATAAGAGCTAAAAATTTGATTGGCATGGCCGACCGCGAAGCATCTACTATCGGCAGCGATTATTTTTTAATGCGAACCGTGTGGTGTAAAAAACTCGGCACACGCAGCCATAATGATACTCTAGTAAGTTCCGATCTCGATGTAGCGGATCAATTTGAGCGGTTCTTTTCTAATATACCCATAGACACATCAAAGTCTTTAAATTCATCGCCAGACGCTGCTGAAGTATTATTGAAAGGAAATGTAGTGGAATGTACGGAAATCTTTGGTTTCAATTATGTGACTCCTATCATCGTTACCAAAGCGTTTAGATCATTGAATGTCAAGAAAACTGAAGATCTTTGGGGGCTGTCTGTCAAAGTATTACATTCCATAATAGAATTAACTGCTCCTTATATAGCTGATATCTTTAATAGAAGTATTGATACTGGAATTTTTCCTGACTTGATGAAACATAGTAAAATTATCCCGTTGTTCAAATCAGGAACGAAATCAGACCCCACAAACTTCAGACCTATCTCAATACTACCGACATTAAGCAAAATTTTCGAGAAACTTATCCTTAATCAGCTTCTATCCCATTTCAATCGTAATAAACTGCTGAACAGTAAGCAATTCGGATTTACTAGAGGCCGTTCCACCACAGATGCCGGTGTGGTACTCATTAAACATATTTTTGATGCCTGGGAAAAGGCTCAAGATGCTGTTGGAGTTTTCTGTGATTTATCAAAAGCATTTGATTGCGTTGATCACGAAAATCTGATCAGAAAGCTTAGGCACTATGGGATAAAGAATGGAGCTCTTGATCTCGTTTCATCATATCTATCGAACAGAACCCAGCGAGTAGTCATCAATGGGACCTCGTCAGCAGGTTCAAACGTTGCTCTTGGAGTACCGCAAGGATCCATCCTAGGACCGTTCTTATTTTTAGTGTACATAAATGACTTACCAGAGCTTGTGCAGGGTAGACATGATATAGTTTTATTTGCAGATGACACTTCTCTAATTTTCAAAGTGGATAGAAAAGAGAAAAGCTTCGACTGTATTAATGATGTATTATCCACTATTGTAAATTGGTTTACAGCCAATAACCTGCTTTTAAATGCAAAGAAGACGAAGTGCATAAAATTTATTTTACCCAATGTTAAGCACATAAACAACTCAAGAATTAAATTAAAGGGCGAAATTCTAGAATTCGAAGACAAGACTGTGTTTTTGGGAATAACCTTAGATTCAAAACTTCAGTGGCATGCACATATAGCCACATTAGCAGGAAAACTAAGCTCCGCAGCCTATGCAGTGAGGCGAATCAGGCAGCTGACAAACGTCGAGACAGCAAAATTGGTGTACTACAGTTACTTCCACAGTGTTATGTCCTATGGAATCCTGCTGTGGGGGAAAGCGGCGGATATCCAGACTATCTTCGTACTGCAAAAACGAGCAGTGCGTTCTATTTATGAACTAGGAGCTCGTGCCTCCTTAAGAGAAAAATTCAAAGAGGCAAATATTCTCACTGTAGCTTCTCAATACATTTTTGAGAACATTATGTATGTACGGAAAAATCTCCATGAATTCAAACTTAACAGCGAAATCCACGACTACAACACAAGAAGTAAAAACAAACTCGCAGTGGCAGCCTGTCGTCTCCGTAAAGTTAGCACGTCCTTCGTGGGGAACTGTATACGCTTTTATAATAAAATACCTATGGATGTAGTGAATTTGCCCGTCAACAGATTTAAGTGTCACGTTAAAAGTCACTTGGTAAGCAAGGCGTATTATTCCGTCAATGATTTTTTAAACGATCAAGAAGCTTTTAAGCCAGTTGTATAATTTACTAGAATTAGTAATGGTTTATAATGTAGACATGTATAACTACAATTTTAGTCTGGACTTTTACTGTTCTAAAATCATTTCATGTACATTTGAGCACATCATGAGGTATCTCATTGTATTCGATATTTTATTATTAAGTACTACTTTGATTATAAATGTCCTGCAGCTTGAATATGTCATGCTCGCCTAAAGGTCTTTGCTTACGGTGGCGTCGTTGATCGGGTCGCAACCTTCCCTAACATATGGTCGAGGGAGGCGATGGCTGAGATACGCGTCATACTCGTGAACGGGTGCTGTTTGTGGGGTCCGGTCTGTTCATGTTTGCAAGGACTAGTAACTTCGTACTAGTGTTCAGTGGAATTGACATGATGAGAGACTTTACTGTTCTCATTTGATTTTATTTTTTAGACTGACGCTCAGAGACCTTATACATCTCTGAGGATATTTATTTATTAGATTTTATTATTTTCATGTTGACGTGTTATAGATATAGCTCAAAATATTTTATTATGATTAGTGTACTTACTTTATTACCTTTTATCTTGACGCTTAGAGACCTTATACATCTCTAACAAATCTCGATTGTTATTAGTTATTTTTGACATTTAATTAATGATACTTTGATTATTGTATTATTTTTATTTGATGTACCTAGATAGATTTTGACTTGTAAAAGTGCCCTTGAGGCCTATTTGCAGAATAAATGTTTTGATTTTGATTTTGATTTTGATTTCATAGTGCGAGCGATAAATATCAAACAGAATCCAATTTAATACGTTAGTTCAAATAGGCCCATACAAACGTAATTGTGTAAGAAGATTAATGAACTGATGACATATGACGGAGAGGCCTTAAGTACAATAAAAGCTATTTCAAGTGTCAAAATGTTTCACACCATTATTACAACATTCTGTTATTTCATTTTTCGAGCAGTATAGAAAATTCTACGTTAAGATTAAGTTTAATATTAGAAGCAATCAAATTGTCCGAAGCTTTTTAACCTGATTATAAAACACAAAGATTAGAACCGTTACAATTGAGAAATAAAACCACTTGTTAGTATAATTTTTTCAGGTTAACGTGACGGAGATAAACATGAATAAAAATTCATCGCCATTCTAAAAGTCCTATTAAAAATAAAATCTAATTATCATAAACCCCATTTCAGCGATGATTAAAAAATGTTTACAAAGCTATTATCAAATACGGGAACGATTAAAACAATTGCAACCTTTTTGATCCGCCTTTTAAAGAAAAAGAGACTATAATACTATCGGAATACGATTTATTTTCTATTACTACTCGTATTTTATTTTGGGACAGGTGACTCTCAGTCGCCTTTAGGCGACTTTACAAAGAAATTCCGGCTTGAATACTATTCAAATACGAATTATTTTGTATTACTCTTTTGTTTTAGTGTTATTCGTTTAGTGGCGGGAGGCCAATCCCGGCCGTTCGAGTTGATGTCTTTTCGAGATAATCTCGATTGACGCAATGTCTATTGAACAATCTCACCAAAATACAGCCAAATGTCTTATTCTGTGGCACGATTGAAATTATGTCGAAAGTCTATCTAAATGTCTATTGTAATACGCATTCCGTATTTTTCGATTGTGTTTGTTTACAATCAAGTGTAAAATATTGAATCATTTTATGTTTTTCCACTTGATTAAATATCTCTTATATCAAAAACAAAGGTGTAATTAATCTACAATAATCTAATAAGTTAATTATGGTGATTTAATACATCAGACATATTTAAGAGCATTTGCTAGTTTATGTATTTCGTAAAATTGCGCCCATAAAAACTGTTTTGACTTGGCAGTTTAGAGTTTTCGATATTTATAACTGTCATTCCACCACTCAACGTATCAAAAATATTTAAGAGTGTTTCCATTTAAATAAATCGGCATATTTTTGGTAAATATGTTTATTTTGTGGTACTGTAAACTATCGATCAACTGCGTAAGTTGACAATATTTACCGCCACTTGCAGATCAAATATCAAAAAATTAGTGATGAAAAACCATCTCTATCGCTACTGACCACTCGTTCTATCTCGAACGCTGAGAGTAGACATATCTCGAATGTGAGAGTTCGAGAATACGCAAATTGCTTTTCGATAGACATCCGCGATTTTTTTTTCGAGATATTATGTCTAATAGACATTATCTCGAACGGTCCGAGAATTGGCCTCATTGTATATTTATTTTATTTATTTCAAAAATACAATTAGCATCTTACAGCTAGAGCCAACACAATAAATTAAAAAGTTTGACATTTATGTATAACACACAATGAAATTAAATTAAAATACCTACAGTAAAAATTCAAAAACTTATTCTATGGTGCTTTTAGGAATCTTATTTCTATCACTTTCTTGCACTCTGCTATTAGTCTTCCTGGCGTGTTTAACGTGTGTAGGTGACAACATGGTATTCTTGACGTTTTTGCTAGATCTTATTATTAAGAGTATTTAACGTGCACTGTTTGTATGTAAATAAGTAACAGTTGTCTTTAAAATTTGCAATCCTTTTTTCAGCCACTTACCGGTATCCGAACAATACAATATTATGCTGATGCTGGTTACTGTGGCCATAGCAACACCTGAACTACAAAAGATACACTCGTCGTGTTTCGGCTCATTAGAACCGCCTTAACGTTGATGATTGTGGAAAAGTGCAGTCGGCAATAAAAGCTTGTACCAAAAATGAAATTTTTAACAGAAACTTATTTCTTTATTTCATTTTGTGCTGAAATGTCTTAGATTATTTCTCTACGTGGTCAGCTGCCACAAATCCTACTTCTAAATGCTTTGGTCACCCTACTTTTAATTTACGCTGTGTGAGGAACTGTAAAATCTCTTGTGGCGTAGGGTGACCAAATTCCTTTTTTTTATTCTATTAACATTAATTAAAAAAGTAATGATCTATTCTGTAACAGAAATTTTTGTACCGGCTTTATTAAGTTTTTCTTTTAATACTTCATTATATCTATTCAGTTCTGGTTTCTCATCAGCTTTTTGATGTCACGTCTTAATCTTACAATACCTATTCTATTCCTCGCCTTACAATCATTTTGCTTTCATTCAAAGATTTATAGGTATTCATCTTAATATATGTCAAAGCCAAATAATATTTGAAAGAGAAAATCTACTTTACGCAATTCACTGCGATTTACGACTTCGATTTTTCATCGAACTATGAAATTGGTACTCAGAATCGAAGGGAAACAACTGCCTTTAGGTTTCATACAAATACATATTTTTGCAAACTGCACTGCTATGTGGTTCAAAATTTGTCTGAATAGGCATCATCACGGGTTCATAACATAACTTAAACCCTAGATTCGAAATAGGTGTGAGTAAAACAAGGTCAAATTATATTGGTTGTTCAGTAACTTGTGGTTAAGCGCCGTGAACGTATCCAGCTCAAATCACATTTGTTCGCGCCGGAAAACCATTGGAAATGAAATGGAATTTCAAGCTATTGGCTCAGAAACTTAAGATGGCAGAGGAAATACGTCAATTTTGTAATGAACTACTAACTAAAGATGGAATTTAAAAAACCTATTTTCTATTGCTTCGTCATAATCCTAGAATTACTCCCTCTCTGGGAGTTAATCCTTGATAATGGCGCTTGCAACAGTGCCGAAATACCGGGAACTCACAAATACAAATATACATGGTAAATATTCAAATCGTAATTCTAATGTAAATGACCATGTGAACTTGAAATCTTATATCGTCATAATCCTACCGTTTTGTCCCGGTTTTGTCTTAAAGGAGCTCGAGGCACCACCTAATAACAAATTTTGACGTAGGCACTAGTTTTACAATGACGCCTGTCATAATTGATTTGTACCACTTTTGACACAGTTTGTTGAATCACGACCGAATTGAACAATTTGTTCAAAACAAGCGAAATTAAATAACTATAGGTTAGATTACGTAAATTGTTCTGTCTCTTTAAAGAAATCCCATTTGGTAACGGTAATGGAACGGCAGAAGACCAGCCAAAGAGCCCGTACAGCGTTAAGGCCGTGCAACGACAAATATCGCATTCTTTGAAACGCTGTTGTACCCAGACGAGGAAACAATTATTTATTTATCGTATGGCAATTATTTCGAACCGTGAGATCTTCGAGAAGACAGTACGGTTGCCAATTTTTGTTGCACTTTTAGCACCACCCAGGGGTCACGTGTAGGGTAGCGGTGGGTACTCCCTACGGACGTGGTGCGACTTCGACCCCCCTTGTCAAGTGCAGCAACTTGACTGTTAGAAGTTCTGAAGCCACCCGGAGGCCTCTAACTCGGCTTAATGACTGCTATCATAGACAGCAGCCGGGATCAACGACTTAACGTGCCATCCAAAGCACGGGAGCGCTCAGATAATAACCACTCAAAGCGGTCACCCATCCAAGAACTGACCTGGCTCCACGTTGCTTAACCCCGCATATCGCACGCGGTACGCGGGTGCCGCTAGGCCATGAGCGCTCCAGGAAACAATAATGATTGACTTTCAGATATACGATTTTTTACTATATGACTGTGTTTCTGACAATGATTCCTTAAAATTTTCTGTATAGAAAAAAAATCAATGTTGAGTCTTATGGTTTAAGACATTTATTCTCATAAGAATACATTATTCACTTAAATGAGAATTAAAATTTAACTTAGAAAGAATACAAGTTCAGTGTCTTAGCTCTTAGCATCTCAAGGAGTCAGAGCTACTCAGCACTCTAAATATATGCAGCGTAAGGTTACGTTTCGCGTAGCGAGTTACTCACGTCCGTGGGATGCCAGAACCGTACAATGTGTTTTATTATGGTGGGTAGGATTACAATATTGCGCATAACACAATAAACATGTTCGTAATACTAATAGTTAGGTTAGGTTAGGTTAGGTATATGATAATATCGGAACTTGATGGATGAGATTAACCTATTCAGTATTTAATTCCTTTTAAAGTAAGTAGTTAAAGATTTTATTTCATTTTATGTATATATTTTTAGTAATGTTTTTATACTTATTTAATAACTTAAAGGCGTTATTTATAGTTTTGTTTTAATTATTTCAAAGAAATATTTTCAAAAATATATCGCTTAATTTTAGTTTTAAATACGTTGAGAGACGGACTGTTTCTTATATATGGCGTTAACTTGTTGTATATTTTTGCACCTTCGCTTAAAATACTTCTTTTGCCGTAATTTGTTCTGTGGGAGTGGACTTTTAGGTTATACTTATTTCGTAGGTTATAATTAGTTAATTTTTCCTTAAATGTAAGTTTAGTATGCAGTTTTTTATGTATAATTTTGTAAATTAAAATGCAGATTTTAAATGCGTAAATTTGTTTTATATGCATGACTTTCAAGTCTTTGTATATTTTATTTGTAGGTGTTAAATGTTTATACCCAAATAGTCTTTATTTTCCTTTTCTTGCTCAGCCTACTAAAACAACACATTATTAAAATGATTGTTTTTCAACTCATCCAAACTGTCAAGAGGAAATTTAATAAAACTGCACACAGTCAGATATTTATCGAGATTTGTCTAAAAAAGCCATCCCTTTTACGATGGGCGTGGCTGACCAAATCGAGGCTTTCCCTTAAGATAATTTAAAAATTCGTCGTAATTTTTTCAAATTCGGTTAAACAAATAATTATCACATTTAAAATCATCTTACTTTTTGGAGATATTTTTAATACATAGACTTAAATTTTGTCCATTGCCATCCCTTTACAGATAAATGAAACGAAAATACATTGTAGAAATACTAAGCAGAATCTGCCTTTCATTTGCGCACATAAAGAATTCAATTCATAAATGAATAAAATCTATTCATAAAATCTTATCACCGAGTAAATGAACCTTTCACAGCACAGTCCTGTTCCTGAGAAAATGTCAAGTGTTGAAGTCTAATTGAAAATTAGACTTGACATTTTCTCAGAGGCCAACAATACCGACTTCTCTCCGACCCAGTGACTAAATTCCTCTGATAAAACTCATCTGGACATGTCTCGCTTGTAAAATGAAGATTGAAAAGGCGATTGTATCTTCTATTACAATTTAGTCCGAATTTTGTGGCTTTAACAAATTTTAGGGGTTCGTTAAAACATTATGAAGGTGAAATTTAAACGACAATAAAACCGGCCAAGTGCGTGTCGGACTCCGCACATTTAGGGTTCCAAAGCAACCGCAAAGTTAAGTTGGTTTTAATAGGAATAATTAGGAAATTGTCATGAAGACCTCTAATTTATTAATATATGTGATAATCCACATCGAAAGGGACCTTATGGCGGCAGGCGCTTACGTTGCACCTATTCACTATTGTATTGGAACAGCGGCAATAAAGGCGTAAGTGCCGGCCGCCATAAGGTCCCTTTCGTTGTGGATTATCACATATTATTATTTACTAGCGACCCGCCCCAGCTTCGCCCGGGTGCAATGCTGATGCATGTATTATACATACAAACCTTCCCCTTGAGTCACTCTATCTATTAAAAAAAACCGCATCAAAATCCGTTGCGTAGTTTTAAAGATTTAAGCATACATAGGGATATAGGGACATAGGGACAGAGAAAGCGACTTTGTTTTAACTATGTAGTGATTATTATTTATTGGTAAAATATGCATAATAATAAACATCATCACCGACTTTCAAGTCAATGGGAAGTTAAAAATTTCTTCGGAATATTAAAAAAAAAGCCGACTTTGGTGGCTTCTCATTCCTTTGTATTCCAATATTTCTAAAGACAAAAAGTGTGGTATTTGGATGGGATAAATCAAAAATTACGCGACCCCTTTAGTTGTATGGGAGCCCCCCTTCAAGACATTTAAATACAAGTTTTGACAAATTGTATGGCTTCGGGTCAACAAGATGCCTACACTTGCGCAAATACATGATGCCGATGTGTTTGCAGACAATAGGCATGATTAAGCAGTACCGCTGCTAACGTAAACTACAAAAGAAATAAAGGAAAAATTTAAAACTACTAACGACTGACGATTTTCAACATGATTTGAGACGTTAGTGCCGTTAATGAAGCCTGAGTCTTCTGGTAGATGTCGCTGTACGCCTCCCTTAAGGCGTTTGTATAAATGAAGGAATGATTGAGGAATTTCGGGGCGAGTTGTGGTTGCACCTATAGCTCAGTTGGCTAGAGCGACTGGCCGCGAGTGCCGGGAGGTCGCAGGTTTAAATCCTGATCGGTGCCTAAATTTTTCATTTTTTCCTTTATTTCTAAATTTAATAGGCATGATGACAAAAAAAATAGCCAGTCAAACAAGGTTTTAAAGACGATCAAACGTTTGTATGGGACCAACTACAATTAGAGCAACACTAAACACGAAAATGAGACCTAAAGTACAATATATCTAACGAGCATTGAAATCGCTCGATATTGATTCATACGCAGGCGTGACGTCACTGTTGCGTGGCCTTATACTACCGTTGTATGGAAAAAGGGATATTGCCGTTTTTTCTCATGAAATATTGTGTTTATGTACGTAGTTGCCGTACAATTTCGTTATTATTTAAACATGAGAATTCTATTGGTATCTATCAATTTACATTTGACCAAAAAACAACGTTTTTGTCCCATATATTTTTATGATTTTAATTAATTTGCCAAATTTACTATTATAAAATAATAAATAAATAAATATTAGAGGACAATCTTACACAAATCGAACTAGCCCCCCAGTAAGCTCAAGAAGGCTTGTGTTATGGGTACTAGACGACGATATATTTAATAGATATAAATACTTAAATACATAGAAAACATCCAAGACTCAGAAACAAATATTCGTGTTCATCACACAAATATTTGCCCTGACCGGGATTCGAACCCAGGACCGTCAGCTTCACAGGCAGGTGCACTACCCACTAGGCTAAACCGGTTGTCAAAACTATTTATTGTGATAATTTGATGATTTTCTTACCATATAGCCAAACTACGTTATAAAATGTAACATGATAAATCATTCCTACTGGTCATCACTTAGACTAAAAATTTATCGTATCGCAAATACCTTTCTGTAGTACGTATATAAATAATTATTAGTCAATATAGTAATTAGTGCTTTGCTTATTGCCAAATAGAGATGGATAAATCCGAACTTGAAGAGTTAAATGATTCGAATCCGCAAGCGGTGCCGATTCCTTATCGACTCTTCTCAAATCTTATCGAATCCGAGGAGTTATTATTAACTCCTAGCCGAATGAATGACCGGTTTGCGCCGGTATCGCGAACCGCAGGTAGAACAGGTGGACTTACGAATAGTTCAATCAAATCCGGTGTTAAAAGAATCACAAGGTTCGAAGAACTACTAAGGCCGAGTTTTATAAAGATACGTTAGACCAAATGTCAGATCAAATTCCAGTAACTCAGTACATTTTTTGACATAACAAACCGATATAAGATCTAACGGATCTTTATAAAACCGAGCCTTAGGGTTTGTATTGAAACCAGCGAGTCTGGAGTGAATTGGTCCGAGGGATTCAAATGAGTCGAAGATTCGA
The DNA here is from genome assembly GCA_963556455.1 of Epiblema foenella. Taxonomy (NCBI): domain Eukaryota; kingdom Metazoa; phylum Arthropoda; class Insecta; order Lepidoptera; family Tortricidae; genus Epiblema; species Epiblema foenella. The sequence goes on along the minus strand of OY747103.1, from coordinate 20,698,824 downwards.
TGAGAAAAGTCGGTACCGATAGCGGAGTCGGATTTAGTGATTCGAATCGCTCCCCGGAGTCGAGATCACCCATCTCTAGTGCCAAAGAAAACATACAAAACAATTACCTTGTTCACGCGCTAGGTACCTGTAAATGCACAAGATTCCAATTATAAATAAATAAATGTAATGGGGCACAACGCGTTGGGGAAAAAGGAGGATTAGCAAATCACTAAGGGGACAGACTTGTGATAGGCTGACTAAATTGAGATGTATCAGAAGACTGATATGGATGTAGCACAATTCTGACATCCCATAATTAGTCGTGCTGTATAGACATTGGCCCTTAAATTAAACCAATTGATGACGTTTCGGTGACACAGACCGGTCACAAATAAAAGGCAGTGAGGGACAGGATAGATTGAATCTCGTTCGTACGTGTTGGTGTCTACGTTTGCAGCTGTTTCGCACATCTTTGTATGTATTGCTGGCTCCAGTCTAATATTTCTTCATGGCACAAGTGGAAAAACTTTAGGAAGATATTTATAGTTATGCCTAGCAGTGGCGAAGCGTCCATATAACTCGATTCCCACCGGCTTGCCTAATTTTCAGTCAGTCCAGTCCTTTTACTTCTTCTCATGTAGAATAAGAAAAGCAAATTATTTCCGGCTTCCCTAAGAATATTTTTGACGCGCCACTACTGATGCCTAGTGTAGCGTTAATAACGCTACTGTGTATTTTTAATTTTAATTATGATTCCTGCATAGACTTCCACGCCATCTATACGTCAATAGGCGAACTTTTAGGCTGTGGTTAGAGCGTTTGATTTCCTGCCGTTAGTCGTCATTCCGAACTGCTTCGTAGTTTTGCACAGCGCGAGCAGATGGCGCTTTTCTTAATTATTCAAACGATACCAAAACGTGTTTAACCTTCGTCGTTATAATTCAGGGGTTCGAAACTGTCTGGTTCAAAAAAAGCTAGTCAGATTTGAAATTAGATTTCGCGCTTCGTAATTTGAAACTATTCGTTTGACGGATTTGCAAACAAAATTTGGTTCATTCTGCCATTGAGAGTCTCGGAGTGAGGACATATTTATCCATCTTCCATTTTTTTTCCCTGTGTGGCAAGAGATTTTATCTGTTTTATTCAATAATAGTGCCGGAAGTGGATCGAAGGTTTCTAGCATCTGCGGACACTAGTGTCGAAGTGGTCCGGGAGGATTTTATCCTTCTCTTTTCAAAGAGTCAAGCGTTTCCTAAGCGTTTGGGTAAGTGTTTCGTGATATTCGTCTAAATGTGCTTTGTGATCATGTTGTGCCGTGGCATAGGTCTCACCTAGTGTATTGTTTTAGCTCTTCCGTCGGGACGGAAGCCTGACTAACCGGCTGACCTAGACGCGGGTTGCCTGACCGCCATTCGTGAGGCCTAGGCTTTCGTGTTGCCTGAAGCTTTGAATTTTGAGGACTCGCGCACGTCGTGGTCGGAGACGTGCGTCTTTTGACGGCTGCCGTCAACCCGAAGCTGCCCCGGACCTTCTGCGGAGATAAGTGGTGGCGGCATACGGCGGCGTAGATAGAAGTAAACCGGGTCGACTCATATTGGTGTTGCAAACAAGACGCGGGGTTTTCGTGTAGTTCTAGCAATTGTATGTTGATAAATCCGGTGCCCATCTTTTATGTACTTTAAACTCTCTACCCAGGGAAACTTGTCGTTGGAAAGCGGTAATTTAACTTATTTTTTAACGTGTCTTTCAATTCTCTAAATTCAGAAAGGTATATTCTATCTACCGACGTCATTTTTATTTTCGGAAAACCTATTAGGCCTTATCATACCATCCTAACCATCCCATTCCATCTTCATTCCCGCAACCGTGATTTATTCCGGTATACACAGCATCAAAAACTACAATTAACAATTATTTCTACCCAACGTTTACAGTTTTCCCAACGGTCAATATTTCAATAACTCCCTAAGAGGCATTCATTTCGTATGTGTTAAGATTTTTTATAAATCAGTTTCGGCTGTACTATTACTAATAAATTATACGTGTTCTTGGAGTGTGTTTTATGTGCTTTATTTTTTAATTACACTACACTAGGTACTGTAGACAACCGAATCAATCAAAAGTTGCAACAATAACTGCGGAACTCTCCCCTAAACCGCCTACTCAGCATCGCTATGAACCGGTTTTTTCCCAGTTTTTCCGGTTTTGTGACAACATGATCTCTTGATAGTGCAAACCTCTGAGTTATGGGCTTGTGCAGCCACTGGAAAGTTAAGTGGGTGTATGATGAATGACCTACGCTTACAATTTTTTGACTTTTGAAAAGGATTCGGCAATTGTTTGGTAATCAGATTTCGCATTGTTGAAATTCATGCTTATTTTGACTGAAGAGAAGTTCTGGGTGGACATGTGATTTGCAGATAAATAACGTTTTACGTAATCGAGGTCAGCACGGATTACCTGTAGTCGGCACGTTTTATAACTGCTGGAATTAATAGGCATTGGTTCTGGTATGGTAATTTTTTTTTTGAACCTGACTGTGGCTTTATAGGTATGGTAATATTTAATCGACTCATCTGGGGGCAAGTCGAGCCCGAAGCAAACACTGCCGTACCATCCTTTACTGGAACCATTTCGCCGCATTTTCAGGCCCCTATTTGAGAACCTCTGGATTCGACTCATTATAATGACAGTATAAGAAAAGAACAGAACAGAATATTCAAACGGAATATAAAAAAATTATAAAAAGGTAAAAATCCTATAAAGAGGTGCGTCATGCACACGTTTAAAGGCTGGTACCGTTTTAAAATGAACTCGCCTCTCTTAGTGGACATTATTTCAGTTTGTGTTTCTGTGTTAAATCAATGTCAACAATGAGAATTGTACTTAACATAGGGAGATGTAATAAACGTTCCTAGTCCACTTGTGCCTTTATGAATCAGTAAACACCGACAAAGCCCCCACGCCTTACCAAGCTACAAAAATCCAATACTACATAAAATCCGCAAGGATTTTCCGGTCGATTTAAAACCGGTATGCGCTCGGAAGCGGTTTTAACCGGTTCAATCTGGCCGCGCGGGCGATACCGTGAAATGCTTTATGGACATTGCTGGCACGCGTTTACAGCAGCTTTGAAATTCTCGCCTTAGAATGTTACTTACTCACCTGCAGGCTAATCACGTAACTTTATGTACTAACGGTAGATAGATTTTACTGTCAATTTTCGACCGTTCGAACGCCTGTCAAAAATTCGCACCAGGTAACTTTATGTACTAACGTTAGAAACACCGTTTCGTACCGTACCGTTCACAAGGTGAATGAGATTCGACGTTCTGTTATTGCAAAGGTGATCCAATGAACGAATGGTTGTTCCTTCCAATGTTTTGCACAAACTTACTATCATAATAACCCAATTCAAAGCACTTTATCTAAAATTAAGGAAAAATGTGATCTTGATAAATGAACACGAGTTATTATATTTAAATCACAAATACTAAACATGCAACCGATAAACACAAAACGCATTATTACAGAGAGAGTATGACAGAAAGACAAATGTAAATGTGACGATGTAGAACCTTTGTAATATTTTAAATTATTTTCTTTTAATAAGTCTTTAAATAATATCGGTACAAATAAATATATCAATTTATATTGTATCATTTAATAATATTTATTTTAAAGAACTAAATGCCATCTAGTATCGAATAGGAGAACTTGTTGACAGTTAATTCACTTGCATTCCATAATATTGACATCTAGTATGCAGTAGGAGAACTATCAGGCAGTAAAATAATGTTGGCTATACACCGAAGCCTAGACCCGCACCGAATTATAAAATGAAAAGTGTGGTGAAATTGCATTATCATAACAATATTATTATTGCAATAATCTTATATCGGTATAGTCTTTCAAATCAGTCCAAAAAGGTTCAAATTTTAAGAATTGTAGGCATAACCTGCCCATTTTAGTTAACCGTTTAATCGCCATGCGTCATGTACGGCAGGGATCCCTACAAACAAACTCATTTTCCATAAGAGATTGTATATGAACTTTAGTGTAAAGCACGAAGGTCACTTTGACAACGTACGTGACACCACACCACACCACCAGGTAAGCAGGTAACACCTATAGGCGTTTTTGTCATATCAAGAGGGTTAATCTACCTACGTCCCCAAACAGAAATGAAACGAGCATTTATATTTCCCAAATTTAATACATAATAGCTCTGGACGTTCGTTGAATACCCACAATAGACAGAATGTTCTCTATAATTCAATCGGATCCGACATCAGTGTACACTAAGTAGGTACATGAAGGCAAAGGCGTCCACTATCGGCACGGCACGGCAAAGGGCTCCTCAGCCTCACACATTAGACTAGCGGGATAGACAATGCATGCCAAAGGTGTGCTTGGGAATGCCGAGGATACTGAGGCCTGGGCATGCTTAAGGATGGCTGCGCATGCCTAAGGATGCCTCGTCATGCCTAAGGACGCCTCGGCAACCCCGGCAATCTTAACCACATCTTGGCGTGCCCGAGGAGGAATCCCTTGGCGTGCCAATGCCGTGCCAATAATGGGTGCCGGGCCTAAGGATTTGACAAACTTCTGACAAATTGAAGTTCACACTGTAGGCTTGCCTAATTATTGCTTCATGACTTTACTTCGTAATGGTTCATAATGATAAACTAAAAATCATTCTTTGCCCGTGGCCCTACACCGTTAGTCCTAATAATTGTACCACAGGTAATTTTCTTTGTCCTTGGTTCTATCAGTCTGACAATATGTTTGACTGTCTGTTTAACCAGTTGAACATATTGTATAACTTTCCTTCAATTTTTAAAAAGTAGTCGAGCAACTTAAATGCAATAAGTTCAATTACAGTATTATGACGTTAAATAAAATGAACTATTCTTACGATACATTTCAAAACAATAGAGGAAAGTTGTCCAATATGTTCAACTGGTTAAACAGACAGTTTAGAATATTGGAGCAGAGGCCTAGCATTACCCGTATTCCATATATCTCTACCACTACATTTACCCTGGTAGCTTACCGTTAGATTTCCCTCCTTCCACTTGGTGCCCAAGCCTATGATTCCATGGAATTGCAACGTAATGTTTTTGTCGCTATGCTCCCATGGTATCATTAGATGTATTTTGATGCCGTTTGGCTGCCATAACATCCATTGATAACTAAATATTTTTCCGTCATGCTTCCATGCAACTGCCCTGTGGGATCCAGCGGTGGTACTTTTCCTCGTCTCTCCCAAGCCACTGCCCAACGGGATCCAGGGATAACGTTATTCCTCCTGGTTCCCATACCGCCGATTTTCCCTCTTGGCTCCCATACTGCTGCTGTTTGGGACCCAGGAATTTGTTTTCCTTCTGGCTCCCATACCGCCCACCAGGGTAGGCAGAGCTGGCTGCATGCCAGATATACAATAGCTTCGACTACTCCTACTACCGATATCTTTATATGAAAGTAAGGGAATGAATATATTCCTGGATGCTATTGAGCTGTGGCGTGGCTTGGGAGTGGGAGCCAAGATATCTGGGATACCAGTATGCAATAAGTTCCATCCTATCCTTACCTGTGATTTCTAACATCTCCCCCGGAGGGTCGCTACAAATGAAACTACTGACGTCCACCTACATCTGTTAAGGGTGGTCGTTATAAAAGTAGTTCGTTTGACGACCATCCTTAAAAAGAGGTGTAGGCACGACGACGAGCGAAGCTAGGAGGAGTGTTCGTAAAACTGTGCGACCCGACTAGTTGCAAATAAAATGGTCGTTAGAAAAGATGAGAAGCACCTGAACCGAACAGGTTCAGGTGCTTCGCCGGCCGCTGCCGCGGCACGGTCGCTTTGCTTGTAATGTCGCAGTTGTACCAACACTTTTTCTAGCTGCGCTCGTTGGCACACTGGCAAACAAGCCTATTACCCGAGGTCCCACCAACATGTCCCCCTTGTGGATCCACGGGTATTTTTTTTGACCCGTTGTCCTACCGCTCTAAACAGTGTTCTTCAGTGGGCCTACGGGCAATTTATTTTTACCATAGTCCCGCTGCACTACGTATTCGACTCTAATGCAGCGAAGCGAGGAGTGTTTAAGCAGAACTATGAGCCTACAGAGCCGGCGAAGCGCCAGAACCGAACATTCGTTACAATTGGTTAGGTCAGAAATATTACTTGTTCGCAGTTCTACCAAACAAAATAGCTAGTTTTTAATTAATGTTTACCGCTTAATGCAGTGGGACCGTGGTAAAAATAAATTGGCCGCAGACTCACTGGCGAATACTGTTTAGAATGGGACGACAACGGATCAAATACAATTACCCACCAGGGGGACATGTAGACCCACCTGCGAACACTGTTTCGAACTGTAGGACGACGGGTCAAGAACGACGGTAGGAAAACGGATAAAACAAATTACCCGTGGACCCACCAGAAGGCCTTCCTTAACTGTGGTACCATCAGATAGTACTATTGATGGTTCTATGGTGTTTTTTTTGCTATGGTAGCATTAATGGTACAACCGAAGTATTTTATTGCCGTGGTATCTGGTATAATTGATGGTAATACGGTAAAATAAATGTTCACTAGTACCATTGCGTTGCAATTATAATGGTCAATGATCAGCCAGTCAGTGACAAAACTAATGAACTTTGACCTGCAATCGTTCAAAAACAACAAGTTCAATTGAATCTTATAATAGAAAATGAAATAAATTATGAATGGCGCTTTAGCCAACACAAAATTACAAGAGCCTGAAAATGGCCTGAATGGCTTCGAGAAACGGCTGGTAATAGCCGTGATTTTGTATTGCTCGACTTGGCTAAATAATAATAATGTTATTTTCTATATTTCTATGCAGTTATTAAAATAAGATCTTTAAATTATATGTAACCATTATCTACATGACTGTTAATTAATTACCAAATTGTCTACTATCCAATACCACGGGTAACAAAAAATAATATTACCCGTGGTTCTATTATGTCAATGGAACATTATTTGCAGTAGTATCATTGATGGTACAATCTGATGGTACCACGGTTAAGGAATGGTTGGTGGGACCAAGGGTAATAGCCAAATAATATCCCTACCGGTAGAGAAGAAAGTAAAATGTCCACATTTCTCTAACAGACGGGATGTGTCGGTAGAGACATATGGAATAAGGGTAAAAAATTACTATTTGCGGTAAGAAATACGTCGGAACCTTCATACCTTTAAAAGTATTTAAATCCTTTTTTATTAAAGATCTTTCTATAATAATAAAACAACACACAAATATCATTTATTACTACCTAAATAAGCAAGTACCCATACTCAAGAGCAAAAATAACGGGTACACTTTGTATCCATTTTTCTATGGAGAAAGTATACCCATTACTATTGCTCTTGAGTGTATAAAGTACGAGTATCGTTACGTTCTGGGTCTGCCGCGATGATTTGAACGTCGCGAGGCAGACCGTAGCAAGTCATAATTTGTAGTAAAAAAACCTTCTGTTTGCAGTTTTCAAGCATTCCTGAAAAAAAAACTTGATCTGTAAAAGTTGCTTTGTAAATTGAATTGTACTTATTCATATACATCATTTTACAATTTGAAATTATTATAACAGTAATATATAAACTGACATAAGTATAAGGTACGAAGAGCTAGTCAATAGAATAGAATTACTAGTTATTTACTGAAATTACGAGGCATCTGGTTCACGTAACTGTTGACCGAAGACCTGGCGACTTCCTCGCACAACGTATCAGCATTGCGATATAGCGAGGAAATACCGCAAGCATCCTCGGTACGCCTCCCTCAAGGGCCTGTTTTAGATTGAAGATAGTTTTAATATTATTTCACATATTGTTGTTACGTATTACATTATGTCTAAAAACTAGTGCCTACGCCAACTGTTGGAATTAGGTAGCGGACCCCGGGCATCCTTTAGGATGCAACTGTACCGGGATGACGCTAGGATGATGATGATGATGATTGTTGTTACGTATTCTTGTATGTATTTTCTTGTCACTGAATTATAAGAATACTGCTACATGACGACCTCGAGCGGTAAGTTTTAGTGTGGGAAGGCCACAAGCCAGATGGTCGGACGACATCAAGGCATATGTCCAGAAGTGGATGCAAATATGCTGCAAGAGAGAGAGGGAGATGCGACAAATCCTGTTAAAGATGTCTTCTTGCCGTCAGGCATAGGCAGGCCATAAGCTTCTTTACAAAAAACTTGATGATTGAGTACTACTTTCTTTCTAAGCTCAAGGCACAATTTACTCCCATTCTGCAGGCTTCTGAATAATAAACATATAGATATCAATATATTATAGCTTAACCTTTAGATGACGTTGTTCTCTTGCAAACTTCTATCGTATTTCAGAGCTAAAAAAATATTATGTTAGTCATATCCTGTAATATTATACGTTAAGGTCTGTACCTAATCCACGTACCATATTATAGAATTACTTAGGTCTGTAACACTCAAAAATATGATTTTATTTTTATTTTTGTTAGGTAAACATTTAAACTTTAATATTAAAATAAATATAAATAGTCAAATTTCGTCAAAATCTTTTGGAATACGATAAAACACAAATCATTTCATAACCCGAGCCAGTGTAGCCGAGCGGTGAGAACGTCGCTTTCAATCAAACTATATGATATTTCGTTTAATATGTAACAATGGCGCTTCAGTGAAGGAAAACATAGTGAGGAAACCGATCAAATCCCAACAGAGTTTAGTTTTCCCTTTGGTTTGTAAGGTCAGACGGAATTCGCTTTAGTAAAAGTAGTTTCTAAGCCAACTCTGGGGATTAGGTGTCAAAGTGGACCCCAGGATCCTTAGGGCACAACCGGAAAAATACTGTGAGGATAATGACCCCCGATTTGGTTAATATTTTGAGCAGCCTATAATACTGGAGAAGTATGCTACTCCTTGGAGAAGCCATAATAATAGTATATAATATAGCAATAACACATAATTACTAACACATGAGGCGTTGTGTTCCTGGCAACCAAGAATGCCAGAGCTTCAGAGGTGCAGCTGTATTGAGAGCGACGGACCGCCATATTTTAGCTGAAAAATAGTTAAACTGATGTTAAGCAGACATACAAATACAAATAAATACAAATACAAACATTTATTCTGCAAATAGGCCACAAGGGCACTTTTACATGTCAAAATATTAATTTATAATTTAAGGAAGTCTGACTATAATAAGTAATACATTTTTCATGTCTACCAAGTATGATATGAACGATACCGCGCAGAAAAGGCGCTTTTATATTTACTTTACCGTGGTCGTACCAGTCAGCACACTGAATCCTCATAATTACGAGGATATTGGTTGGGCAACACGTTTGTGCGATTCAATACATACTTACTTTCATACCTATTGGTTAAAAGAAAGTTTAACAAAAGCAAGGTTGGAATCTCCTTTTAAGTAATAAATGTACTTGTGTCAGGAGACTACGCTCGCCCAAAAACCATGTAAGGGGTATCTACAATACATGCATACTAACCTCATGACCTTTTTATTTCAATAAAAATTATAATTATACAAATTCTTCGCATATTCAATATTTTGAGAGAAAATCTCTAATACCATAGACTGCAAGGCGAACAAACCAGTCCATCCAGCTACGTTAAGCTGTCGACTATCGACAGTATGTCAGGACCGCATCCTCATATATATTTCGAACACCTCTCACGGCGTTCTTCGGATAGCCAGTAGATAAATATTATGACGGGAAAAGTTGAGGGCCAGAGGTCCCGAGGCAGACTACCCGCTAGACGGAATACCCAAATCACTGGTGGTGTCCTGTAACTATATCTGCACGAGGCCATCCATAAGGTGGGTGACAGGAGCCTATGGAGGAGTCTGGTCAGCAAGAATTGGACATTATGTCCTCAGCATTGACGGAATGACTGATGATGATGATGATGATGTGCCGCATCCACGTTGTCCGGAAAACTAACTTAGCTAGCAGTCTACTATTAAGCATGGTTTTGGTCCGGCATAAAGTGACAATGAAAAGGAACTGTCGATTTTTAAGAACCCTTTTTTGCATGTTTTTGGTGTTCCTAAGAGAGGCACAAAAGTAAAGAAATGTATTTGTACCTTCAGTTGTTCCTTTTCTGAATAACTGTGAGAATTTCCGTATTTTAGCGGCGCCGGGACGCCGCTACGGGACTCGTTTAATATATTTTTCTAATATCACGTTACTTTATATAGCGGTTCATAGAATATACTTTCTTACCAAATTTCATAATTATAGTGCTAATAGTTTCCGAGTAAATCGCCTGTGACATACGGACGGACAGACGGACGGACGGATGGACGGACGGACGGACGGATGGACGGACGGATGGACGGACGGACGGACGAGCGGACGGACGGGCGGGCGGACGGACGGACGGACGAACAGACGGACAGACATGACGAAACTATAAGGGTTCCATTTTAAAAATGTCCTCGATTTACCATCTAATACTTTGTGTCAGTTTTGTGACGTGCCATATAAAACTATATGAGAAATGCGCCACAAAACGGAATCTTTTTGCACTTTGTATAAGGCTACCTTGTTTACTACGGAACCTTATAACTCAAATCCTTTTTTTTCTCTCTGACCCTGACTGTACCTTATAGGAGACAGCAGCCATAATAACATCACTGCTCTTTAGGTATACGATGTTGTGTTCCTGGTAGTGAGTATACAAAGTCACAAGAACTCCCGAGGATGCACTATTTTCAGAGTGCGTCACTTGTCTCTAGCTATCAATACAACAAATCCTTATGTCAATAAAGGCTCGGCAACGACCTTGTGATTCTTCTGGAGTCCCAAGTGTTCATACTGTATTTTAGAGATTACTCAATAAAAAAACTTACTTGCCTTGAGGTAAGGAGATCTTGTGGACCAGGCAGCAGGGTGGCGGTTATAGATTTTCATTTTATCCAATTATCATCATAACCATGTGTTGATCAAAGAAATAGTCATCTTTAACATGTTGCTTAAAAATACGCAATTCACAATTGCTGCACTGAAAGAAGAAGTTAGAGCATAGTAATGAACATCTTGAAATAGCATCTGAATTATCATGACCCTGGCTACAGATTATGTATATTATAGTAGCCGTAGAAACTAAAAATGCTAGTTTATAATAAGGACATTCCTCATTTGACTCAGTACTATTATCAGTATCACCCACGCATCCATAGTTTCAAAAATCCGCAATTTCATAACACCAAAATACCCATTTACATATATCCCTGACCCTGAATCCTAAACTTAATAAGGCTCGGCAACGTGCTTGTGATTCTTTAGGAGTCGATAGCGTCCATAGGCTATTGTGTCTGCTTAACCCACGCCAGCGACTTTTCGAGTGACGAATGCGTATCGGATGACGCAGTGAGTGAAGGCTCCTTACGAGGTGGCCTGATGACCTTAGAGTCAAAAGACCTGAGACGACACGCGACCGATCAGCAAGGCATTTTCCGGGAAAGGCCTATGACCAGCAGTGGACGTCTATTCAGCTAATGATAATGAGTTATACCATGGTGTTATGTTGTAACATGCACACTATTTATTAGTGATATGTAATAAAATTACTTACCCTTGGGGCGTTGTAGCAGATAAAGTCGTTACTTAAGTGAACTACCATAGCCAACTATTCGATACGAGCCATTATGAAAAAATGATTTTTATACGTGAAATTCACCAAATAAGTGTTTAATATTGCTCTGGACTAAATATTACATAATAATTGTAATAAATACATATTTCGTTGTACTCATTTTTTCTAAAATGTTGACTGACACGACGTGTCAAATTATTATTTTTAAAAGTTAAAGTACCTGTCCAGCCTCTTAATGCTAGAAGAAGACTACCGGATTTTACCGTTGCTATTGTATGAAATAAAATGGGTTCAACTTTAGACATCTAGCGTCAAGTAGAATAAGTTATTGTATATACATTACTAGTTATTTCATTGAGAGGTGATTGAGAGAAACTCAGTCTTTATAATCTATCCATGCACACGTTGGGCAGCAGTTATATTTTACAATAAATATCATATATAATTATAATCATGACCAATAACGTGATATTATTCTTTTCACACATGGATTACATTATTGCATCTACAACATTATTCGAGATTAATGTATTTTGAGCTCAACTACGCAATCGGTACTGATGAAGTCCCTTGGCTTCTTGTTCTTGCCAAATTTATTGCTCTGCGCTAGCGTTATAGACTGCTTTGGGTGCGATATGTGCCTTGATAGTAATCTATCTACACCCCACAAGGTTTATAGATCTGCCCACGCGTCGCTACTCGTACCGTTTGAATAAAAAAGAGTAAGTGTATTAATGAAACTCCTTCTTCGTTCTATTTGCATAGTTAAAGAAATACCATTTCAGAAGAATTTAATGAACATAAGTCGATGCAATAGCATACACACAATTTCAATATAGTGTATTCGTATGTACCTGCTTACACCTAATGAATGACGAAACGTATTATTTACATGTTTAAATAATGTAAACAACAACGAAAAAATACAAAAATATATTAAGAAATAACATCATGTCTTCATACAACTTTCTTCTCTCTTCATGCGAGTAGGATTTTTTCTTGGCAGTAAACCCGCGCGGAATTTAAAACTCACCAGCAACACCGACGGCTTCGTAATCTCGTTGTATCATCTAAAACATTTGACATTTGTGTATAACTCTTGTGTTACTTTACCTGCCCACCCGCGCGGATCCGCCGGAGTATTACTCTATTTCCTAGGCAAAGCAAGTAGAGGCGCGGGATATAATATATCTTATGTACATACCGAAGGTTCACATTACATGCTGGTTACAAAGGAAGAAAGAAATAGCATCCCAAGTGGACTTAATAAACTCATGTTTAAAGGATTCGGAGACTAGGTAGGTCCTATTACTTTTCATAAATCGACAAGCATACATCGACACGCGGGGCACGTATATGAAAAAGTACATACTTATAAATTAACACTTCTATATTTCAGCGATGAATAATATGGCACGCTATTGTTTGGTTCATGTTACTTCATAGTTTCCCTCATTTTATCTCTCCCACTCTGCATCTTACAGTATCGCATCATCACCAAGAGATGGGGAATCTGGTTTACGTACATCCTGAAAAGAAACACATAATAATACCAAATATATTAGTGAATACGAATGTGAACAAATAAATACCACATGACCATGACATTTGTTGTTACTTACTTTTCGTTTTATTTAAAGTGCTTAGGGAATTTTAAACTCGATCGTGTGTTTTAAAGACATTTCAAGGAAATTTGGGGCATTTTCACTAATTAATAAACCCAAATCATGACCAAAATCTTTGTTTAATTCATTGTTATGACATGACAGACACGATGACTGACGATGACTTTGTCACGCAGTAATTGACATATTTATACCGTACAATTTTACCGTCAAAAAGTTACGTGTTTCCAATCATTTGATCAATTTCTCACTTTAGTATGGGATTTCCATTCAATCGTTCATTCAATTATGTACTAGCGTCGGGTACAAAAAACATGACATTAGCTCAGCAATTTATACTTCAAAATTGACATTAAAATCTATCTAACGGTAGTACATAAAGTTACGTGATCACCCCGCTGGTCGTTGGTACCATGGGTTCTCGCGGGTGACAAAATTGTGAGTTAACATATTCCTTGTCCGGATGCGAATGATGAGTCACGCAACTGAGGGCTACTCTATATTAACACAATACCTAAGTACATAAATATAAGCTACGTTGATATTGTAATGATCTTGTTTTGGTTGTTGTGTTTATTGGCAATAAATTATTTGTATTTGTATCTTTCTGCTTCGCCTTAAGGTTGACTGGTAGAGAATGACATACGGTATTAAGTCTGCCTTTTGTACGATAAGATTTCTTTTGTGCAATAAAGATTAAATATATAAATAAAATAAAAACTCCGACTTCGTATCGTGCCGTCACTTTCACTCTCGTGTTATACACTATATGAGTGAAATGCTTTTTGTTATGTACCCGGAAATCTCCGGCGCCGGGAAATAAGGGCTTAAACAGGCTAAAAAACCACACCCGATTCTTGTCACATTTAAACATATGACATAATAATAGAAGATTAAATAGGTATCAACTATTGGTTATGAATCTGTCAAGCATTAGATAATTTCCAGATTTAGTGAAACTTGGAATAAATATCCTGCCCTAAACCTACACCCGAAGCATAAAATATATATAATCCCGAAGTATCAGTCACGTACATAATTCGCGATATTTTTTTTATTTCCATTAAACTTTAACAGTAAAATGTCAAATATTACAATATTACTTTTCATTCTGACATTCGACATTGACTAATTAAGTTTTACTTTAATTGACATTATTAATACGGTAACTGATTGACACATGGTACATGGTGTCTAACCTTATTCCGAGTTTTTCTGTCTGTACCTTTATATTTATATGCAAATATTCAAATATTTCGTAACGATTCCATAGTACAGGATATAAAATAACTCGTGCAAGTAGTGGCGGTAATTCAACTCTTTTTCGGTCCCCCTGGGATGTACCTACCCGTGTCTGACGTCTAAATCGTAGTCTTATTTGAATATAAGGAAACTTTCTAGATACATTTATTGTTTTACAGTATCTGCAGTCTTTGAAATCGTTTGTGTTTTAGATAATTCGAGTTTTGGGGACGGTTTTTCTTATACCACAGTGGTAATTTAATAGATTTTATTGTTTTACAGTATGTGCTGTCTGTGAATTGTCCTCTGTTTTAGGATACGAATAATTCGACTACTGAGGACGGTTTAATTATACCACAGTGGTAAGAATCAGGGCTCGGAACCGGTTTTTACTATTTTTTGAAATATCTCCTAAAGTACATGTCATATCTCCATTTTTATTTTAATATTTGTTTTTGTTAGCCTTCATCTATGAAATAAATGATTTAAAGTACGAAATAATATCGTAAAACGCAATTAACCGAATTTTTTAACCGGTTAATTGTATGAAGACGAAACCGGTTTCCGAGAATACGGTCAGCGTGATATTTTCTATATAGATGCATTTGTTGACTCAGTATCTGTAATCTCTGCAATCTTGTGTTTTACGATAATTCGATGTTTGAGGTCTTTTTTTTAATATCACACTAAGTTTACAGTTAGACGAAGATACCGAAAATACTGTTTTTTTTTTAAATTACGAATACTATCAGGTCTTTGCTATTGAAAGCTTATAAGAGCTGTTCTGCTGTATGCTGTTCTTTATTGGTTTTAGGGAGACATGGTGTACAGATTTTATTTAAAATGTTGTGTTTCAGGATAATTCTACTTTTGAGAAAACATAATTATTCTTAATATCGCGCCGATAAGAATACGGTTCTAGATACACAGTCGTCAAAAGTCGCCTCCATATTTTACAGAAAAGCGTCGAATCTAATAATTTTTGCAAGAACCAGAAGTAAAACAGTGAAAACTTTAAAACCCTCAAGATATTCACGGGAACATAAACTGATATTAACGAAGAGCCCGATCGCCATCCACGTCACAAGCGGGCGAGTCACACGCACCTGCTGACATAATAAAACCCCACAGACGGGCGGTAAAAAAAACGCTCACACTCCTTAACCCCCGCAGGGCTGGTGCCCATTCCCATACATTTACGAGAGGCCGGATGGCGCAGCGTGGGTAGTCAAGGTGGACTAATGAGCTGGTAAAGGTGGCGGGAGTCCGCTGGATTCAGGTGGCGCAAGACCTATATTACACGTTATTGTGACACTCTTTGGCTGAAGCCTATATCGAGGAACGTCTTTTGACTGATATCATCATCGCCCTCCTAGCGTTATCCTAGTACAGTTGCATCCTGAAAGATGCCCGTGGTCCGCTACTCTCAAGATTTTGGCGTTACTAGTTTTTACGGAAGCAACTGCCATCTGACCTTCCAACCCGAGTGAAAACCAAACCTTATTGGAATTTGACTTTTCAAGTGAGTGGACAACTTGACTGTTATAAGTTTTCAAGCCGCCCGAAGGCCTCTAACTTGGTTTAACAACTGCTATCATAAACAGCAGCCGAGATTAATGGCTTAGCGTGCATTCCAAAGCACGGGAGCGCTGTTAATAACCACTCAAGGCGGTCACCCATCCAAGAACTGACCTCGGACAGCGTTGCTTAATCTCGCATACCGCACGCGGTACGCGGGCGCCGCTGGGCCACGAGCGCTCCTCTCTCGGCTTGTGCTCTTTCGGCTGATATGATGATGATAATTATGAATTAGTATATGACGATTATGAAGCAATGTACCCAACAGTAGGACGCAACCGAGGTGTTTTGACGTTTAATAAAAAAATTGCTGATTTTACTATACGGTATTATAACAAAGTTCGCGGCTTGGAGCGAACACCGAACATGTTTGAATGTCTGTTACTGCTATAAAAACGGCCCGTCTAATCTCGCCCGTTTGTGGGGCCCAACTTGCGTCCACTCCAAATTAGCGTCGTCTAAAATATCCGACAGGACAATTTCACTGCGACGCCGACAGCCAACTTGGAACGGAATTATTAAGTGAGCAACCCTCACAAATCCCCATCACATTCACCAGTCACCGCTATTCCCTACTCTCTTTCCATTACAAAGTGTTCACTTTACAAAATCAAGAATGAATCACTTACGAGTTTTTGAAAGTTCGTATGTTTATTAGCAAAAAGTTACATGAATATAAATTCGTATGGACGTAATTGTGTTTTCTTATGAAACTTTTGTACTGAATTAAGTTGAGTAAGCAGGTGTTTTTCACTTCTTGGAGTTTTAGTGTTTATTTGGCAGTTTATTTTGCTTTTGTTCATTTTGCTATCATTCGTTTGCTTAAACGGTTATAATGATTAATTTTCTTTAGCGACGCCCAGGAGGTACATTTCTGTTCCTCAATTCGCATTCCAAGCGCGTTTCGGCCAGGTCCAAGAGGGAGGACATATAGAATGCTGTATGTCCAACATAAACGCGATTTTCTATTGCTCTTCCTTGAATAAACCAGCCAGTTGTTCACTCAGTTTGTCTGAAAACATCGGCTCTTCCAAATAGATTTTCAATAATAAGCCTTTAATGGAAGCACAAGCATTTTTTTACGTTAACATTGACATATTCAAACACTGTAGGTGGACTAAGTAAAATATTCTGTTGGCAACTGGTCCTTTTTGATATATAGTTACTTGCTGGTTAAGTAACTCGTGGTGTTCCCGTCTGTCGTAGAAACTAGCAAGGTAACTTACTCGTTAGCCTTCCAAATAGTTTCTTTTCCCTAGCGTTTTTTCAGCACTTTATTACATTACTGATAATGTTCCACTCTTGACTATGAATTGTTTTGGACATTTTTTGTCATCTGTCAACACTAAAATACAATAAAATTCCAAGACACATTACTGAACTTACGGATTCTTTTAAGTCTGTCGTGAAACAGACACTTATTTCAAAAGCATAATTATAAGATAAACGATTATATCATGGGTAGGGATGTTTGGCAGTGATAGCGTCCCGCACAAGTAATCTAACACAGAAATGTTAAAAAATATGTATGTATGTCTACATTGTAGCATTTGAATTCTGTAGTATTATGATACTGTTATTTTATATACTATGTACATTGTTTTGAAAAAATGACACATCGCCGAGTTTCTTACGCCGGTTCTTCTCGAGGCAGAGGTTTATTTTATGAACCGGTGGTAGTTTTTTGTCCCGGAAAACTCAAGTCGGGGGTCGAACTTGCACCACGTCCGTAGGGAATACCCACAGTTGCTTTACACGTGACACTAAAAGTGCAACAAAACTGACAACCGTACTGTCTTCTGTGTGGGACGGTTAAAAATAATTGCCCATACAATAACACTCTTCAAGTTTCGCCTTCACCTAACAAGCATTTATAAAGCATTCCTAATTTCGTAACATTGTAGGTATGTCACGTCACAAACCGTTTTACACCAATAAGCGACCTCGTTATAATAATGCTTCAGCTGTCAGGCGAGGGAAGCGGGAAAATTGGAAGTAACAAGGTGGCGGAAGGGTTTTTAGTTATTACGAGCCTTTCTCACTGCGGGGCTACTACGAACGTCGAAATCCGAACTTCGTATCGTGCCGTCCCTTTCACTCTCGTGTTATTCACTGTATGAGTGACGGGAAGAGCCGTTTGCATGGTACAAGAACTTGCATGCGATTTTCGCAACACGCCACTCCCTTTTTAGACCCGTCATTTTCAAATGTTGCGTAATATCTATAATATTATAAATGCAAAAGTGTGTCTCTGTCTATCTGTTACCTACCCGCTGAACCGATTTATATAATATATGGTATGAAGATAGTTTGAGTCCCGGGGAAGCACATGTAATACGTTTTATCCCGGAAATCATACCTTAAGGGGGTAACAGTTTGTGTTGATGAGCGATAACTAGATAAGCGCCTGAAGTACAATGATAGCAACTAATTTCTAATACCATGAACCAGGGTTGCCAACTTAGGGGTATTACCCCTAAATTTAGGGGGATAATAAGGAGCATGGGATTTTTTAGGGGCTCAATATGTTTAGGGGTATATTTAGGGACTTTTATTTTATATAACATTATTAACAAATAAGCTGCGGAATCGACTATCCATTGCAATGCTGCAAAGCTTAATGATGGTCCTATTTGCACTACAGAGAACATGATCTTGCGTTACATTTACTCCATCTAGTAAATGTTCAAAATATTCAATGTGCATGTATGATCATAAAAAAGTCGAAACATTAGAACAAGCGAGATAAGAGAAGTATACCTACATTGAAGAAATTAAGACACATAATTTTTGTTATTTTATATCAGGGGATTTTGCAAAACAAAGTTTAGTTTTAGGGGGTTTCAACTTAAGCTCTAGGGGTAAAAAAAATTGGAGTTGGTAACCCTGCCATGAACGAATTCTACGACGAAGGCGCAGACAAAAGCTAGTACTATTATAATTACTATATTGTCAATTTGTAATGAATAAAATATTTATTTTTGTCTATTACTAACGTTAATTTTTTAATTTCAAATCTTTCCTCGCCCGTTAGACCAGTGCTTTAAATATAAGCGGATACGCCTATTATGTAATCCCTTTATAACAGGTATTTAACCTTGCGTTTAACCCTCAATAGTCTGCTGATATATTATTATATGTAGGTCCCGCAGGTTAACGTATCGTTAAACACTTTTAGAAAACTTATGTATTTTTATACTAATGGTAAGTAGGATGGAAAGGATCAGCTGGACGGAAAGAAAGACGAATGAAGAGGTTTTGAGTATGGTAGGAGAGAAAAGAAGTTTACTGGAAATAATTAGAAATAGAAGAGGCAGGATGATGGGACACCTGATACGGCACGACAGCTTCTTCTTAAACATCTTAGAGGGCAAAATTGAAGGCAGGAGAGGAAGAGGAAGACCTAGACTGACTTACTTTAATCAAGTGAGGGAGGAAGTTGCCGATTCGTATGGGGAAGTCAAGAAACTGGCAATGAATAGAGAAGAGTGGCGCTTACTCCACCGACAAGAGCGAAGCTCTTAAGTTTTGATGATGATGGTAAGCAGAACAAATTAACATCCAACTTCAAGCCAATTCTATAAATGAACAAAAACAGCAAGTAACAACAGTAGTGCTCTTCTAAATGTAGCGCTTGGTTTTTTTTTGAACCTGACTGTGGCTTTATAGGCCGGGCCCAACAAAGCGATAGGAGTGCGTGGTTGGACAGAAGCCTGGGGAAAATCCAGGGGAAAACCTCCGAGATCCGAGACGACCACGCGTGATTAGCTAAACCTTACGCTGATAACTATCAAGGACGTAAAGTTGTAGATATGTTAGTCCTATATTTCAATTTATACTTGCACTCGCTATCACCCCATCGTCCCCTAGTCTACCGGTTGCTGGGATCCCAGGGATCATAACAAAAGAATGCTATTGTATATTTTTTCGCCGTGAAACGATAGCTTAAGGTACAACGAAACTCCCTTATTTCCGGATGCCTTTATCCAGTTCTAGACTGATTAGGGCGCAGAGCGTCCAGGCACACAGTGAATAAGTGATGTCTAATCTTACTTTCCCCTTTTTTGAGAAACCTCCTTTGTGGTTTAGCTGTAATTAAGGTACAGTTGGGGATTAAAAAGGTTTATCGGTGTTTCGTACCTACAGGCAATGTATCTAAGCCTACATTTTGATAGCAAAAATTTTTGTTTACTCTATGATATGATTTATATCTCACAAATTATACAAATATCCCTTAAAATTAAACATAGTAAATTTTTAGGAACTGAAATTGTGATCGTCAATTATATAACATATTCAAATTGCATTAAAATTATCAATATTTTACAAGTAAGTATATATTATGTGAACAAGTTACAAAATAAATATTCAAGATTAATATTTCAATACGTTAAAATGAAGACCGCCATTCACCATCTCTGAATCATCATTAATCCTAAGACTACCCACAAATAAAATTACAATATAATGTAATAAATTCAATCAGTGATGTCATAGTACTTCATCTATAAAATATAATCGCGAAGTTGAACTCTATCGCATTGAAGACCGTTACGGGTATATCTGTAGTTGGCGTTGGACCAATGGTGCGTATATATACGTAGTTGGCGGCAAAAAGGTTAAATCAGTGTGTACTTAGATAGGTAGCTAGCAAAGGCGGCACGTCAAAAATATTCTTAGGGTAGCCGGAAATAATTAGCCCTAGTAAAACAACTCGACTGGCTGAAAATTAGGCAAGCCGGTGGGAATCGAGTTATATGGACGCTCTTCCATTGGTAGCTAGTTAGATACTTAGTGTTTGTCTAGGAATTTTTGTACACAGATCGCAAGAGTCCGACCTTTTTAATCCAAGCAAAATTGTGCCAATGTCGGAATTGTGCTACATCCATATTATTATCAGTATTCTGATACATCTCAATTTATTCAGCCTATCATAAGTCCGTTCCGTTGGTAATTCGCTAATCCTCCTATCTAAACCTCTTTCTACGGCTGAAAAGGTTAGGTATAGGTAGAAGTTAGCAATACGCTATTAAGGTAGGCAGGCAAATGGTTTCTCACGCAGGTTTTGGGTTCGGATCTCGGCTGGTTCTAATGAGGTTTACGGAACTACCTCCTTATGGAGGGAAAATCACTCACTATTTATCAATAACTTTTCTGCGAACTAACTTAACAGCGTGTTGAGTACAACCCATTCCGTTTCATCGATAAGAACACCGAACCGAACTGTGGTCAACAGTCATGGTCTAAAAACGAGGTCTGGCAATCCGGATTCGTGACACCGTGACGTCACTGTCGACAACACACTCACACTTACGTCCACATGTACTGATTGGCTAATTCCGTAGGTCGTCTCACCCACTCTACTAACTGATGTATCGGATTTTCATACCTGGTGCAGTATATTATTGTATCATGGTCAACAGTGAGACGTATATTAAGCTGATGGCCAAAATATCAATGACAAACACAGTGACTTAACAATGCCGAGACTTTGACTTACCTGCCTACCCGAATACTCAAACAAGAAAAGGAACAAGAACTTTATACCAACAGCCATATTTTTCAGTCTTCATTAAACTCGCAAAAAGCCATCCGAGTCAACCGAAACCGTTTGAGCTCCCGTATAAAAAGCTATAAATCGTCTAATTTGTCTTTGGTCACACTAATGCAAACGAATGGTCCAAACAAGTCGACTCCGTGAAATTAAACCGGATAATGAAGTGGAAGCATTTGTCTCAATTTGCGGATAAAACTCTGTATATTAGATACGTATTAAGTTGTTCGGAAACTTTGGGGACGGAGCTAGTTTCGGATTGTTTGACAGTTCCCGAATCGGTTTTAGTGAGTTAAATATTCAAGTTGGGATATTGGACAGAGTGGCTTACATCTTTCATATTTTGCAAATGGGAGTCAGAATTGTCTACAGTAGACAATCAATCAGTTAATAATAATAATAATAATAATAAGACGTTTATTCAATGATTGTATCCATTTACAGGTAACCAAGACAGGTACAATAAAACAAAGTATACAAAAACAATTGAAAGGGTAGGTGACTCAGCTTGTGTCTGTATCAAGAGACCACTAATGACTCTTGTCTAGAGACCCTGTTATTCTGCCACCCCCGTGGCTTAAAAACTATAGCATGTGAACTAAAATAAGCGTCACACGAAGCTGCAATTGACTTACATACTAAGTAGGTGGGCAGTTACTGATGAGTCCTATTTACACGATTATCATAACTTTCTAACACATAATACAGCATCCTCACTTTTATAGCTTAGTTCAATCAGGGACGTGGCCTGTTTCATTGTAACTTATACTATAAGCGCAAGATTATGAGGGACAAGTAATTATGCAATAGAATATATAGTTAATCGTTGCCAACGCTGAGGTACCAAAATCAAAAAATCAAAATCAAACATTTATTCTGCAAATAGGCCACAATTAGGCACTTTTACATGTCAAAATATTAATTTACAATTTAAGAAAATCTGACTATAATAAGTAATACATTTTTCATGTCAAAATATTAATTTACAGTTCAAGAAGGAATAATAATTTCGAGTTTACAATTATAATAAAATTAATGTCATACAGTGAAGATAAACTTGCAAAGTTATCTATTACCTTCCAGAACACTTCATTTTAGCCAGTGTCGGAAACTCCGCGTGTCTTTTCTTCTAATAGTCTAGCAGGCGCTAAAAGTGCCAGTTTTTCCTCCATGTTCAATACCCCCATTTTCTAACTCCAAATCCGCTGCTCGTTACAAGTGACAGAAAAAAGTTGACCTCATTTATCATTGCTACCTCCTAAAATCTGCTCGGACGAAACCGTGGGCGGCCGCTAGTGTATCAAGTCCATCGATTACGTAGTTTGGTCCATAATATATCCATGTATACGTAGCCTCACATGAATATCGTGAATGTTGTGATGTTATAACAACAAGTTTTGCGTTTCTGTGTTTTTAGGTATCTAACTAAACAATTAAAGATTGCCTTTTGCATTCATGTTACCTATATATTGCTGGAAGCTAAAGCTAGCAGAATATATAAATATAGCAAACTTCCTTCCATATCTCTCTATCAACCGTCATCTCATCGCTCATAATCTTCCTGTTCATAATATATCGCCGCTCACGAAATCCATCCATCTTTTTCTTATATAAGCACCTTATTATACACAATAACAGAAATAAATAAATAAATATTGATTGTGATCTATCATAGCTTGAATACAACAAAATATATAGCTACGATTTAAGTGCTAGAAACTAATTTACATCAATTATTAATGTAGAATATATGTTTGTATTGTTACATTGATTAACGAATATCAATTTGGTTAACATCGACTGTCAGCAACATTTTTTATCATTAAATGGGATTTCTCCGGCGAGTAAAGACAGCCGGTGAAGCTTATATTTCTGAAGTTTCTTTAATTATACTGAACGCAATTTCAGCGGCGAAAACAATCATTTATACAGCGTCATAACGCTACCTAGTGAAATGTAATCCTGGTATCACGTGTGCCGACGGATATATCGCATAAAATGGGATGGAAGGTAACTGTGCTTCAAATTAAAAATGATTAATTTAATGAGCACATTATTTAAAATTCAACAGATGGCTCATTACGGTGGCGGTTTTGGAAATTTATCCATTTTACTGTTTCCTCTTTGGAATTAAATTTTACTCTTTTACGACGTACCATTTTATAAGAGTCAGCTGTTTGAAGTTTATGCTAAGTTACTCGTTGTACAGTCGCCATCAGATATATCGGAGCGAACATGGTACTCACAAATATCTGAACACGACTCTATTGTCAAGGCGTTAAAGTGCATGTTCAGATATTTTTGAGCAGCTTGAAGAGTACAGATATATACCCATAACGTCTATCAACGCAAACCGAAACTGCTGAACGTAGAACTTCACACTGGAGGAGCATTCAGATTAAGATTCGTTTAACAATACTTCTTCTGACCTACTTCTATATAGCAACATGAATTTTCTGAGTCTTAAAATTCACAAAATCAATTGGCTAAGTAAAGTTTTTAGTTAAAATATGCCTTGCCTAAAAACACTGTTCATGCCTAGATGGCAAAAAACTGTATAGTAATCGTTGGAATTATTTTAATTTGATTGTGTTTAACAATGACAGTTGACATCTTTTATTTCTATTCCTTTTTTGAGCCACTCGCCTTTCTGTGCTAACGCGGTCAGACGGATGGAAGACTATCGCAGTGCTTTTTTCCGGAGAGACTTCGATACGCCAAAGATTAACCCAACGACGTAGGTCAGTGATTGCCTCCTGTAGGTATCGCCGGATAACGCAGTGCTTTTTTCCGGAGTGACTTCGATACGCCAAAGATTAACCCGACGAAGTAGGTCAGTGATTGCCTCCTGGAGGTATCGCCGGCTAAAATTGTACTGACAATGAGTCGTAAAGAGCGCGGTATCATTCGCGAACAACCCCAGTTGTACTTTAGGGTGCCTGGGAATATCGCTCCTGAATAACAAATACATCCTATTTCTGGAAGTACTAACTAACTAAGGGACTAATAGCTTGTCCGCCGTTAAACCGAACAAATGTCATCTCAGCCACTCCAAAAATATATTTTTCTTAAATGATGGGTGATAAAGATGTCAGAGCTGCAGTTTCTCAGTCTTTAAGATGAGGACTATTGAAGAAAAATAAAATTTGCACCTGTTCAATAAACTTTAGCCAATTTCGACAGAAAAACATTGAGATATATCCCCACTCTATACAAACGACCTTTGTTCTGAATTCAAAAACAAATGACGGCTCAGAACCGACAGTTGTTATAATCGCCCATGTGATATGATTCCAACATCGCGGATTTTGATTTACAGTACCGTTCGTTCTTTGTTCGTTCCGTTATCTTTCCAATAAAGGTGAATTATTGGCGGGCAGTGCTCAGGAAGCTATGATGGTATATATCAAAAAGATTGTCTAATTTAAAATCGTACGTACAATTTTAATTTTTATACTACCAGCTCTTAATAAAAGTGGAGTTGAGTGCTTTATGAATACGTGATGTTTTGAGCCGGTCTGTATTCCTGTGATAGACGAAATTGGATATTTGACACATGTTAAAATTTATTCCATAGTGTGGTTATATAGATAGAAAATAAAGAGCGTTATAACGCAAATTAAATTCTAAACTACAAATAATAAAAAACCTACAAACTAAACTTAAAATAATAACTTAAAAATAAATAATCTAAAATAAGGGGTCCCCCCACTGCATAGTGCCAAAGATGCTGGCAGCATTTCCTCGCTGTATAGCAATGCTTATGCGTTGAGCGAGGAAGCTGCCAGCTCTTTGGTCACCAGTGGTGTCTACTAAGCTTTTAGCAAGTTCTTTGAAGAACTCTTGGGCCCTGGGACCCCACGGACCGAGGGTCTCTACACCGAACGGAACAAAGTTGTATTCGGTGCCGAAATATAGGGGATATTTGTTTACCTTAGCCTTTTCGGCCGCCTTAGCAGCTTTCTCTTTGTTTCCAATTAAAATTATGTGTAATTTTACAGCATACAATAAGCACTTACACGGTAAATAATTAGGCAGAAAATCATCAAATTATCACAATAAATAGTAAATTAGACAAATTAATCAAAATCGCAAAAAGATTTGGGACTTTAAATATTCGCAAAATTGTTGTTTTTTTTAATAGTCCAAACGTAAATTGAAAATTATAATCAGAATTCTCATATTTCAATAAAAAAAAAATTGTACGGCAACTATGTCCGTAAAAACAATATTTCGCGAGTAAAATGGTAAATTACTCGTTTTTCCATACAACGAGATTACGACGCCATTACACTATGACGTCATATTACACTGCCTATCAGTATAGAGCGTTTTCAGTGTTCGTCAGCTATG
Organism: Epiblema foenella; assembly: GCA_963556455.1. Classification (NCBI taxonomy): domain Eukaryota; kingdom Metazoa; phylum Arthropoda; class Insecta; order Lepidoptera; family Tortricidae; genus Epiblema; species Epiblema foenella. The sequence goes on along the minus strand of OY747103.1, from coordinate 20,672,847 downwards.
CTGTACTTTATCTCTCGTTTTGGTCTTTTGTGTTGCTCTAATTGTAGTTTGTCCCCATACAAAAAATTTATCGTCTCTTAAAATTGATTCGAATGACACCACAAAAAATTGTAGTCAAATAGCCAATTATGATTTACCATAAAGGAACAACAAGTAAGCGTATCGGCGTAGTTTATTACAATGTACACGCAAATTAACATATTAGAAATACATTTGAAGCTATGCGGCTAATTATTTATTATATGTGGAATTGGGTACTTTTTGATGGTAGTGTTGGATGCTAGATGATAAATAAGGAACCTTCGAATCTTGTATGAATTGCTTTTGAATGGCAAACGAGGCAGCATATATTTTTGTACACGTAAATAAAACGAAGTTTATTAAAAAAAGATTTACTTATTACCCATTTTGTTACCCATTTTATAAAAATAATAAATTTACTTTTTGACCCTGTCTTTACCTGTACCCTGTACTAGACCTGTACGAAAAGCGGTGCAGTTGTTAAAAACCTGCGGCGTTGCCATCAGATCTCGGATCGCCAGCCCCCTCCAATATTCCGTTGGGATGCCTCACCAGCGCTCCAGCCTGTCCAACATCCTCACTAAACGACGGCAACATACCCATCTTATGTCCTCTTTTCTTCAAATACTCTATAGTCTCATTGCTAAATCTATCCTCAAGTAATAGTCTCTCGTGCTTGTTCCCAACAGTCCTTCCGTACACCCACCGGGGACTAGACACTGCCTTCTGCAAACCAAAACCTTGGACGACGTATCTGTGGAAGATGGCTGCTTGAGTTTGAGGCTGACCATCCCCTCCGCGTGTTCCATACACCATCACCCTCCCATCATGTAACTTTGCTGCAGCCGGGTTCAAAGTATGATACGGCTTCTTACCAGGCTTTAGAGACAGTAAATGGTCTTGATCCAGGGTGAAAGCGGTGCCGCGGTTATGGAAAATAATGCCCGTTTGAGGCAATACTATGCCACTACCAAAGCCATGGTAAATGCTCTGGATGAATGAAACAGAGAATCCTTTATTGTCCATTACTCCCATCCAAATTGTGTCGCCTGCGACTTCCCCTGAACCAGTAGATGCTGCTACATCTGTATTGATGTTCTTTATCGTATTGTCCAACATTCTTCCGGACAACAATGACTGCATATTTGAAACTGCCATGTATTTCGGATCCGTAATGTATTCATCTCTCAGTTTGAAAGCCTGTTTGGTTGCTTCGACAGTTGTATGTATGAAGTGTCCTTCATCTTTACCATCAACATTTAACTTGTCTAGCATTCCTAAGACAGCCAGAGACACCACGCCTTGAGTTGGTGGAGGTAGATTGAAAAGGTCACCCTTTTTATGTAGCATTCGTAATGGAGTCTTTCTAACAGCAGTATGATTAGCTAAATCATCTTTAGTGACCGCCATGTTTAACGATGACATATCTTCAGCAATCAAATCAGCCAACTTCCCGCGATAAAAACTATTCAATCCTTCCTCGGACAACATTTTCAATGTGCTTGCAAGTTTCTTCTGGTACAATTTCTCACCTACTTTAGGCACTCTACCATCGGGATAATAAATCTCATTAAAAGTGGTAGTATTATCCACGAAGTGTTTTGCTTTTGTTAAAGCAAGATGCAAACTTTCAGAAATAGGGAATCCATCTTCTGCGTATTTAACAGCATCTGCCAACAGACGAGACACTGACATTCTTTGGTATCCATTTTCTTGGACGTAATTTAGAGCTTCCTGCCAGCCGGCTATGGTTCCTGGGACAGTTAGGGCGGCTTTAACGCCTCTATAGGGTATTCTTTTCTCTCCCGCCAAGAAACTAACATTTGCCAAGCTGCCTGCCTCCCCACAAGCTTCAATACCGATTGGATCACTATGTGGCGGCATTATTAACCAGAAACCATCTCCACCAATGCTGTTCATATGTGGATAGACCACGGCTATAGTTGCTGCAGCAGCTATCGTGGCTTCTATAGCTGTGCCACCTTCTCTGAGGATGGACAAGGCAGTTTGGGTGGCGAGATGATGAGGCGTTACCACCATACTTTGAGGCGCCATTATGCTTCTCTCCATGATTTAGACGATTTCTGCAACAATTAAATTAAATTCAATTTATAACCAACAGTAAATCGAGATATAAATGTTTGCGATGCCTTCATATATTGATGAAATGTTCTTAAACGTACACGCTTTTACCAAAACGTATTACTTATTAGCGGGGAAAACGATGATATCTCTTGCTAGCTATATAACTGTACATGATATACGGATCCTCTAAATTCTTAGACATAAGAGCTAAAATCTTCGGGTGCGCTTCATAATATAAATTTTAACGTTCCGATAGCTTCTAAGCCGGTCCATCATAAATATAGGTAGAGGGTTGTAACAAAAATTACACTCCGGAGGGTTCCGCGCCATAAAATACTGTATGAGAGAAAATACATTTCACTTGGATTATAATGTTGGTGTACTTAGATAAATTAAAGTGGTTTGACGCGAGGGGAGGCTTGTCTTGAATTGATTATTAGCTTCTATACTTTTGGAAGGAAACAATTGTCTTAAGAGGACTTACAAATTATAAAATGCTTTCGGCTCAAATTATGCCAAAAGTATTGATGATTCTGATAAACCGATTAAAGGATACGATGCTTTTAATAAAGTTTTAAATATTAACCGCGTCATTTTTGCATTTTCTTATTGTGTGTTGTAGAATTTATCTGAGCAAGAAAAAATTGTTTCCATCTTGAAATTTGGAGTGATGCATGAAGTGATATTTCTTAATGAAAAATCCAAAAATACTTACATATTAAATCTATGATACCAGGCTACAAAAGTCATGGACCAGATAATAACGAAGAGAAAATGTCAAGATATGTGTTTATTCATACAGATAGCCTAAATAAATGAGCATTTTTAAGGTTCCGTACCTCAAAATGAAAAAAACGATACCCTTTTAGGATCACTTTGTTGACCATCTGTCTGTCTATCAAGGCCCTTTACCTTAGGAACGCGTGGAGGTATTGAGTTGAAATTAAACCATACATATACTCAGATCTACAGTCCCTTCGAATCCGTGAAAAACAATTAAACCTCTCTCTCTCTCTTTTCTCTGTGAGAAAATCAATCAGCCTTCGTCTCCCGGCGAAAAAAATAAACAATAGCATTCTTTTGTTATGATTACTGGGAACCGGGGACCGGTAGATGACGGGTTAACTAACGTAAAAAAGATACGGCTGTTTATGCTGCAAAAAACGTAAATTTCGATACTCTCACCGGAGTCAAAATTTATAGGGTACCTTCCATTGACCTAAAAATATGAAATTGGCAAGTAATATCGTCTTATACTCCAACTACAGGGCAAAATTTAAAAACTATACATTTGTAATTAAGTCATAAAAAATATAGTCTTTATTAAAGTACGTAATCAATACCTCCTACGGAACCCTCGGTGGGCGAGTCCGACTCGCACTTGTCCGGTCTATTTTAACTAATAAGGACTCTTAAGTCATCTTTAGGAATGAGTAAGGTTAATAATCTTCGTTCAGACATAACTAAGGTAAGTAAGTACCCAATAAAATGTATATAATCCCAGAGAGAGCGGGGGAAGCGCTCGTGGCCCAGCGGTACCCGCGTACCGCGTGCGGTATCAAGCAACGTCGGCCGAAATCAGTTCTTGGATAGGTAACCGCTTTAAGTGGTTATTAACTGAGCGCTCGCGTTAAGTCGTTGATGAGTGAGCTCGCTTCAGGGATCGATACCGGTATTTAAAAAAAACCCTGAATTAGCCCAATTTTGGATTATTTTTTGCTATTTACGTAGGGCTGAATTATGTATTTAGGTAACAACGTCGTATTATTAGATTGTCCTATTAAAAACGAAATAATACCGGTATTTTTCTATGGAGAAAATACCGGTATCTGATCCCTGGCTCGCTTCACCGCCAACCTCATCTTTGCCCCCTGGCTAGACGCTGGCCAAGAGCAATCAAATCATTAATAATAATAAAAAAAATATGTGTGAAAAGATTTATTTTCATGCTAAGCGAAAGAAGCACCTCTGTTTCAGCTTGGCCAAATTAAAATGGTTTCGCATTTGCGTATGTTCTCCTCTTCAGATCGCATTTCTCAACAGATTGTTGTGAAATTTTGTGATCAGGTTCAAATAAGGGGCTTGGGAGAGAGTACAAGGTGTCGAAACTCTTGGTCCATCGGGTCCCAGCGCGCACAAGTTATTTACTGAAATCGCGAAGCGTTTGGTTGACGTAACTGATGACCGAAGTGCTGGCGACTTCCTCAAAATTTATCAGAATTGCGATACAGCGAGGAAATGCCGCCAGTACTCCTCGGTACAATGCCCCACGGGCCTGTTTTAGATTTGAGTTAGTTTAGGTTATTTAAGTTATTGTTGTTTAACTGTTATTACCGCTTCTAAATAAATAAATATTTGGATTTAATCAGGTTCAATAATTACATGGATTTATCTTTAACGATGCAGTTTTAAGAATAATTTCAAAATGACGAAGCCATGGGACTTGGAACATTAAGAAAATTGCTTGCCCGGTATAGCTCAGCTCACAGAGCTACTATAATAATAATGAGTTAGAACTCAGTTTTGCTTCTTTAATATTCGAATCGAGTAATATTTTAAGGGGTATTTGTATTGTATTCTGTACCAATGACCGTACATACTTGTTTATGAGTCCATTTCAAGCGATTTCGTACGGTCCGCTGTCTTGACCCAAATTGATTAAGGCCCAAATGCCAAGGGCCACAATCAATCATGAGTGGGGGCCATAATTTTGTTATGAGCGTAACTTTTAATGGCTTTTTTCGCCGCGGATTGGTCTGCTGGTAAATATGTCGGTAATTTTTTAGGGATTTCGGTTTATTTTGTAGTTAGTGTCTCACTATATAAAACGTACAAATATTTGATATATTAGTACCCTATAGTTGACACGTGTTGTTTTGTTCACTTCTACCTATATTATTATGACTTAAGATTGAAGGTGTTAGGGACGAGCACTGAGACTTTCACCTTTCGTATTTATGTTTTTTTTTAACCTATATGGGTATCCCACTGCTGGGCAAATGCCGCTCTCCATGAATGCCATGACTCCCGCATCAATGCCTCCTCCTGCCAGTTGGCGAGAGGCGTCTAAGTCATCCCGCCATCTCCGTTAGTCCGTTATTTTTTTTTTAATATCAAAAAGTATATCGGGGATTAAATTGTCTCGTGTCAAGTACTTTTAAACACAATGTATATAACAAACAAAAAGTATCCACCACAGGTTTCGTCAATTTATGCTACAAAGAATCATCCACAACACGTTTCGTCGCCTATGCTACATACCCCATTAACAATGACTTGTCCGATAAGTACCCGGCTCAAACGTCCCAAATATACTCGCCGCGTTCCCGCGCTGGATTGCTAAAGAGATACGTTGAACCAGGTACGCAGGTTTTTTAAATTAGTTAATGCTTATTTATTCATTGCACAAAATAACTTATTGTACAACAATGAGGTCTTATATTCTCTTAAAAAGGACTTATAAATAACTATATACGGTCATTATTGGTATATAATAACAATACAAAGATCCGTTAAAATATAAGGTTCGATTAGGCTCTGTTTTATAAAGATCCGTTAGACCTTATGTCAGTGTGTTATGTCAAAAAATGTAGTTACTGAAATTTGATCTGTCATTTAGTCTAACGGATCTTTATAAAACCCGGCCTTATTCTGTCTTTATAAGTAACTTTTCTTTGAATGAAAACATTGTAAGGAAATTTGTCTAATCCCATAAAGCCGCTTTATTGCTTAGTTGCAATTAATAATAATACTTAAATATCATTTATTGCTCATAAAAGAGAAATGTTACATGAATTTGTTATAGTCCATTATGGTGTTTGGTAAAACAGGTAGTTGTACCGCTATTAATTTATATTATATTAAAGTAAACGTTAGTTTTAATATTTTACTACGTCGTTAGTTCGATTGGTGTAAGGTTGCCCCTTAATATTTATTTATTACAAACAACATAATTCCTTTTACTTAACACGCATAAAACAAAGATAAATAATTTCAGCGCGATGGCACATTACCTGGAATTCATGTAGGTGCGTTGCCAAAGGTTCTAAAAATATCTAAGCAACCTTATGCTCTTAACAGTAAAGCATTAAAAACAACATACGAACCGAACCACACACGCATGCAAGCACACAGACAACACACAAAATTTTGCACACACACATCGACCAGGTACGTAATTTATTTATTTAGTTATACAATTATCATTCGAGCACGAAAATAGCTTTATCTTGTAAACAGTAGACTAGACAGACTAGCGGCCTCTCTCATAGCGACCGGTTTGAAAACCAGGGATCGGATACCGGTATTTTCTCCATAGAAAAATACCGGTATTATTACGGTCACCGGTTCATTATTTCGTTTTTAATGGGACAATCTAATAATACGACGTTGTTACCTAAACACATGATTCAGCCCTGCGTAAAGAGCAAAAAATAATCCAAAATATTGGGCTAATTCGGGGTTTTTTAAAAATACCGGTATCGGTCCCTGTTGAAAACCAGCACCTGGGCTGCTAAGCTTGGCACATGCTGAAATTGGGACCCATTTGCCACACTTACCCTCGAGTTTTTCTTATTATGAATTAATATTAATTTTCTAGTTAAGATTTTTTTCCTCTCTTTGATAATTGTTTTATTTTTTCTTTAAGTACTTTGTTTTTATCATTCTATTATTATGTATTTTAATTATTCTGTAACTAACTTACTGTTAAATGGAATTATCGTCCGCGCTGTCGAGCGACAGCTTGCGTATATGAAACTCCGATGATTTTTATATAAAAATCAACTCCTACCCCAAATTCATCTTGGTAAAAAGGAAGTAAACCATAACTTTTTTTCAACAGTTCGTATGTTAGAATCGATACTTCAATCTATCCCTCAGAATCTTATCAACCCTTAATGCGATCCATTTATTAACCCTCTAAATATCGCACCCGATTCGTCCCGGACGAATTAGGCCATAGACATGGTGACGCGATAGTCACCCCGTAAACTACCCTATAATATGGCCAGGGTGGACAGCCTAAGCAGGAGATGGAAACGCACGTTTGTGTGGATCGTTTCACGCCCCGCAGGCGAATCACGTAACTTTATGTACTAACGGTAGATAGATTTTACTGTCAATTTTGAAGTATAAATGTATGTGCTGACAGTTGAAATTTGACATTAAAATCTACCTAACGGTAGTACAAAAGTTACGTGATTACCCCGCCGAACTAAACAGCCCCGGGCCTTATTAAGCGCCTATTTGTCGGAGCTACATCAGAGGGCCTACTCCGAACTTCGAAATACGAACTTGGTATCGTGACATCCCTTTCACTCATATGGTACACTATAGGTTTTACACGGCAATAACTTCACTAAAGTAACCTGTTCGTCTAAACAGAACGTATCTAGGTGAAATATGGCACAGAAAGAGTTTTACCTGGGGAAAAACCATAATATTATAGTTTTTAAGCCGGAAGTCATTATAATAATAACATCACGAAAGTAAACTGTTCGTCTAAACAGAACGTATTGAGGTGAAATGTGGCACAGAAAGAGTTTTACCCGGGGAAAGACATAGTATAGTTTTTAACCCGGAAGTCATTATTGTAATAACTTCACGAAAGTAATCTGTTCGTCTAAACAGAACGTAATTGAGGTGAAATGTGGTAGGAAAAGAGTTGTAGACCCGGGGAAAGACATAATATAGTTTTTAACCCGGAAGTCATCCCTTAGGCGGGTGGAAACGAGGGTAGAAGTTTGTTGTTTGCTTGTGTTTGTATGACGACCGGTTTAGCCTAGTGGGTAGTGCACCTGCCTGTGAAGCTGACGGTCCTGGGTTCGAATCCCGGTCAGCCATATTTGTGTGATGAGCATGAATATTTGTTTCTGAGTCTTGGATGTTTTCTATGTATTTAAGTATTTATATCTATTAAAATATATCGTCGTCTAGTACCCATAACAAGCCTTCTTGAGCTTACTGTGGGGCTAGTTCGATTTGTGTAAGATTGTCCTCTAATATTTATTTATTTATTTATTTTATTTTATAGAAAAGCGCACAGGCGTAAACGCGGCCATAGTTTGTCCTCTCTGGTCCACACATGACCCGATCGCGGGCCCCGCCGTAAAATATGTTTTAGAGCGAACCCCGAAGGACATATTGCCGTCCGACCGACCGTGGGATATTGAAAATGAAGTTTTTTGTATGCATTGAAGGTTTTATGACGGTGACGGGGGAATAACGGAGCCTTTACGGCTATATTCTTTAGGCGTTCAAGGTTAGCTCACAGTAGCTGACAACTAAATATGCCTAGACGTCAATGTGGTTTGGCCTAACATGTCACCGAATCAAGCATTACGGTTTTGGTTCGATTACGTCACCACGCAGATGTAGATAGAATAATCATCATCCTCCTAGCGTTATCCCAGTACAGTTGCATCCTGAAGGATGCCCGGGGTCCGCTACCTAATCCCAATATTTGGCGTAGGCACTAGTTTTTTATGGAAGCGACTGCCATCTGACCTGAGAAAACTCGAAGTTATTCATTTTATGTCAATCAACTATTTGGTGTCAACACCCCAATAGTGATCAGTTAAATTTAAGGCTTTTAAGGAAACGTCTCAGTTCTTGAAGTGATACATACTTTCAATTTTAATAATATATCATGTTAAAGTCGAATAATGGTTATCAATTACTGTTCGGATACTTATTGAAACGTTTGCCCTACAGCTCGCTAAAAAGGTAAAGCAAAAAAACTAACAAGAGTTCCGGATAGAGCGAGTAATTTCCAAGATTCCAACGCTGGAAAATTCGATCAAAAACCAGTTACAAATTCGCCGTACCCTGTCACTTTCAAATGCAATTTCCAACGGATAGAAACTAAAAATAAAGTTATCTGCAGTCACATTTGGTTTGTCCAGAGTTACAATCGTAAAAAGAACAAGTCAACTGTATTTCGCAACTGAAATATGAAAAATGTATCAGACAATTTTAAACACGGAACACCTGGGGGAAAGTTTCGGAACGGGCGGCGAACTGGTTAAGTTTTAATGCGTTGTTCAATTGTTTCCGGAGGCGCGCGATTTTCATATTGCAATGTTAAAGTTTTATAGTTTTAAGTCGATCTTGGATCCGGACCCGCTACCACAGATAAAGTTGACCGAGCGGGAATGAACTCGGTTTCAGTTTGTCAAAAATGGTTTCGTATGACTGTTCGGCTGTGCCTTTACCATGAGTTTGTATAACAGTACTCGCTAACGACTACCGAACACCTGCAAATTTGTACGGAACCCTCGGTAGGCGATTCCGACTCACACGATCGCATTTCTCAACCGATTCTCGTAATACTTTTTGGGCAAGTTCGATAATTATATCTTTTTTAGTCGATTCAGTTTTTCATTTTTTTTTTAATGACGGAGCCATCGTAAGAAATATAACTAGTGAGGTCAACAGCTCAGATTTACTATATTAATAATGCTTAAGTATAGTCATTAATAATTCATTAAAAGTTAATTGTATTAATCAATTTAGGTGATAGTTTAAAGGTAGTGATTACCTAAATGCATGCAATAAATGTGAGCTGTTTCTAAGCTAACATATAAAAGGAATTCCTTGTTATACCTAGAGAGTAAATTACTACTTGTTTAGAAAAAAAAATGTTCACGGCCTGGATGGCTGTGTAAAAAAGTTTAAAATGAGCGCATTAGCTCACTAAACGGTTTGTGTTTTATGTTTTTACTTTCTAGGATCCAAATGTACACTAGATACGTAAGTAACCATTATATTATTATTAAAAAAGAAATTTAAAAAAAAACTTAAGTATAGATTCTCATGGTTACGATTTACTATAGGTAAGTACATACCTCTGTATGTCAGTTCGGAGATGCTAACCCAGCCGTAAACTGTTATACGGGCGAAACTTTATACCTTTACGAGGTAAACTTATCTCCACCAGAACAAACAAAACTATTTATTTTTATCTTAGTGACTGCTGTTATTAGGGTTGCTACAACTAATGGATTTAATAATAAAAGCAGACTTAAAACTAGTAACTGAGCTGTGGACTTTGCGATTGATTTCATTAAAAAAAACAAAAACTGAAAAGACGCAACATCTATATAATTATAAACGTACTTACAATATTTCACGAGAATCGGACATGTAATCGAGAACAAGACTAAAGACTTATAAATTACTAGCGACCCACCCCGGCTTCGCACGGGTGCACTATTTAATGGATGTTATTATACATACGAGCCCCAATGCAAATGAGTACGTCTGGTAGGAAAAAAATGTACTAAACTAACGTTAACCTAAAAATTCTGGGGGACGAAGGTGTTTGGAAGAATTAGCAATATAAAAACAGTATAAGTTATAAATCGTATTTTATTTATTCAATGAAAAAAAAAACGAACTTTCCTTGGTAATAAAAAAAACATTGTTTCACCAATTGTACTAAAATGCAAAAAAGTTCGTCTTTAGTGTTACCGACGCAGATTAGAACGTCTACCACTTGGTGGCGTCTCCTTTTGCATCTAAAACGGCTTTAATTCTGAGCGGCATTGTATCTACCAGCTGTCGACACTCTTCCGGGGTTGTTTCATTCCAAACACAGGTAAGTTTCTCTTTAAGATCAGCTTTTGATCTGGACGGGTCCTTTCGCAACTTCTTCTTCATTTTCCACCACAACGTTTCTATGGGAGACAAGTCCGGGCTGCTGGATGGCCACGACATGGTAGGTATTTTTTTCTTTTTCAGCCACGCCATCGTTGCTTTAGCGGTATGGCATGAGGCACCATCTTGTTGAAAAGTATACGCATTTTTATACTTTAACTTACGTATAGACGGCAGCAAACTCTCTTGTAAGATGCTTTTGTATTTTTCGGCATTGACGGTTCCATCTATAAATTGCAGACAGCCGACACCCTGTGCCGACATGCAGCCCCAAATCATTAAGGAAGCTGGAAACTTTACCTTACGCTTAAGACAATCTTTTTGAAATGCCTCTCCTTTTTCGCGAATGACTTTACTTCGTTCATCGCCTACTGTGACTTCAAATTTAGATTCGTCACTCCATATAATTTTACGCCACTGATCGACGGTCCAATTTCTGTACTTTTTGGCGAATTTCAACCTGTTAGTTTTCTGCCGTTGTGTAAGTAACGGTTTCTCTTTAGCAGTGTAAAAACCGTAGCCCATCCTCTTCATCACTCTCTTGCAAGTATCCACTGAAATGTTTTTTTTAATTGCGTCACGCCATAGTACCGTAAGTTCTCCAGCTCTTGCACGACGATTTTTCTTGATGATCTTCCTCAGAATCCTGTTTTCTGCTTTAGTAGTAATTCGTGGGCGGCCGGATTTCTTTAAACAAGAAATTTTGTCGTGTTTTCGATGATGCTCGATGATAGTTTGGATTGTAGACCTTGGCATAGAAAGGTCCTTGGCAATTTGGTACGTAGATTTGCCTTTATTGTTACTGGAGATTATAATTTTCCGCACTTCTTCAGTCACTGGCTTACCTCGTGCCATCTCGATAGAAAAACGATTTGGAGTAATAAAAAATTAGGCTGAATTTGCCCTTTTATATAGTGGTTTGTCATTTTACATGACAGAGAATATTCCGTATTCAATTTGAAAATAATATTTTATATTACGAACCCTGGTAAACAGGTTTTATTTTAAATAGACGACCTATTTTGCCTTAAATATGAAGCAGACGTAATTATTTGCGTGTGAGATGTAATATTTATAATTAAATTATTTTAAAATAAATAACGAGATGTACACTTTGTACAACTCAAAACTAAGCTAGCTTTAGTGACATTGCGTCTAGTGTATTCCATTAATCATCAAAGTCGATTCGGGTAGAAATACTAGTTTTTGAAAAAAAATACGCATGCAGAATTGCGACTAGACGAGCTATTTTGCATTGGGGCTCGTATAAACCTTCCCCTTGAGTCACTCTATCTATTAAAAAAAACCGCATCAAAATCCGTTGCGTAGTTTTAAAGATTTAACCATACATACGGATATAGGGACATAGGGACAGAGAAAGCGACTTTGTTTTATACTATGTAGTGATGATAATGCTTTACTGTTATTTACGTAAACGTAAACGTAAATAACTTAAGTACGTTATACGATGTTTTACGATGTCTTATGACAATTATTGTAATCAATTGTTTATGAATGAATAAAAAAAACAAACGGGCATACGAAAGCATGCCCAGCTGAAACCTGGACATCATCATCCTCCTAGCGTTATCCCAGTACAGTCGCCTCCTGAAGGATGCCCGGGGTCCGCTACCTAATCCCATGATTTAGCGTATACACTAGTTTTTACGGACGCGGCTACCATACGACCTTCCAACCCGAGGGGAAACCAGACCTTATTGGAATTAGGCTTGTCCATTTGACAACTTGACTGTTAGATGTTCTCAAACCGCCCGAAGGCCTCTAACTTGATTTAACGACTGCTATCATAGACAGCAGCAGGAATCAACGGCTTAATGTGCCTTCCAAAGCACGGGAGCACTCAGTTAATAACCGCTCAAAGCTGTCACCCTTCCAAGAACTGTGCCTTTACCATGAGTTTGCATGTCCGTACTCGCTAGCAACTGCGTAAAAATTTTCATGGGCAAAAGTACAGTGCCTCTGGCGGTTACGCAGTAGAACTAAGAATCGGCATACTAAATCGTTTACGCAGTCACTAGCGAGTACGGTCATGCAAACTCATGGTAAAGGCACTGACATCGGCAGACGTTGATTAACGTCGCATACCGGACGAGGTACGCAGGCGTCGCTGGGCGACAAGCGCACTGAAAGCGATATATTATGGCTTAAACTTTCTTCAGTGTAGCGGGTTCGGATGAAAATTGCTGAATAATTAAGTGTTATGTTCCTTGTTGTGAGTGGTATTACGCTGTTTTAAGAGTGAGCTTGCATTCGTCTCTGCCTATACAGGCCAACAATACAAAACCTTAAAAACGCTACACTTACGGTGTCCAACTCAAACACGACGCATACACTTAGGCATTCCCGCCGGCGGGGACGTCCACCGCGCGATCGTAACAACACTGACACATATAGTCCCTATTCGTCCCGGTACCGCCGCACATCGGGTAGTGTCAGTCCGACCCAGGTCGGGCCTAGCTGAGTTTCTTACTGCACTCTTCTCAGCTACGCTAGGTTTAGTGAACCAGCGACAAAACTCCCAGTAGTTCGATTCCACTCACACCTCAGATTCGGTTGAAACCGCTCAACCAATCTCAATGGAGCGCAAACTCTTAGAGTATTCCTGTGTGGACGCGTGGCCGTATCTGAGGTTTTCCCCCTGGATTTTCTCCAACCGTGAACTCTTATCGCTTTATTGGGTCCGGCCTATAAAGCCACAGTTAGGTTAAAAAAAACAAGACCTAAATAAAAATTATCACTTCAAACCTTATTATCACGCAAATGCATTCCTGAATCAAACTTTCTAGAAACTCCACAATTATTTCCAGTGCTCTTTAGCTACGCCTTAGGGAATGCAGATCCCATGGTGTCCCAGCGGCGCACACGCAGTCGCTGACCCAGTCTCCACTACACCGGGCCTTGAAGCTCTTAACTCTCTTAGGGGCTCCTAGCTGCCAATGACCTTCGATCTGCAACTCTCCCATTTCTAGTGTTTTCTATGGCGAATCCAGGGACCGATACCGGTATTTTTAAAAAACCCTGAATTAGCCCAATATTTTGGATTATTTTTTGCTCTTTACGTAGGGCTGAATCACGTATTTACAAAATACAAATACAAAATACAAACATTTATTCTGCAAATAGGCCACAAGGGCACTTTTACATGTCAAAAAAATTAGTTTACAATTTAAGAAAGTCTGACTATAATAAGTAATACATTTTTCATGTCAAAATATTAATTTACAGTTCAAGAGGAATAATAATTTCGAGTTTAACAATTATAACAAAATTAATGTCATACAGTGAAGATAAACTTGCCAAGTTATCTATTACAAATATTAAGTTAGAGATGTATAAGGTCTCAAGATTAAAGAAGGAGTGAAATTAATATATTATCCCAAAGATGTACATGGTCTCTGAGCGTCAAAATTAAAATTAATTTAATATTGTTAGAGATGTATATGGTCTCTAAGTCACTGATAATAAAAACGAATCCACAACAGGATGATGTCTCTCGTCAATCCCCTATAAAAAGACACTAGTATTAACGTAGTCACTATGTCCTAGCAAGCATGAACAGACCGGACTCCACAAACAGCACCCGATCACGAGTATGAGTATTTAGGTAACAACGTCGTATTAGTAGATTGTCCCATTAAAAACGAAATAATGAACCGGTGACCGTAATAATACCGGTATTTTTCTATGGAGAAAATACCGGTATCCGATCCCTGTGCTAATCACATTAATAACAACGAGGTTTACTGAAATAGTATACCATATTTACTTCAAAACTCACTGTCTTCGAGATATGTGCCATCAAACTTTGGCAATTTTAGGCTAAAAATCCAGTTTATTGGACGTAACTTTTGTGAAGATTAGTTAAAAATAAAAATCTCTCTTGCGTTGTTAGAGACATCAATAAGGAACAGTTACATGTACATTTCATATATATAAGTGCATAAACAACATATTAATATCGAAATTAGAGCTTTTTTGGACCATGTTTGAAATCAACGATTTTCGGTAAAATGATGGATTCCCTTGACGTCTAGAAATAAATAGTTTATTTATTTCTTGATTTAACCTTAAAAATGTAGCATAATAATATGTAACATTGCTTATATTGCTATCTTTTAAATTAATTGGTTACGCATAGCTCTCACTAAAAATATTTGCATGCTACCCTAAGCAGAGTATGGTTGATCTCAATCCTAAGATTAACACCGATATGTAATGTAATCTGCACTCAGCAAATAAATTCATTTCATTTCATCATAATCATAATAAAATAAGTAGACAGTTTTTTCTAAATTTGGCTCTTGCAAATGTAGATAAAAGATTGAAGAACCGATAAGCGTTTGTGCTATAAATATATCTATAGTACTGACGGAGCTATATCAACTTAAAACTCGTCAAAAATTGATGAATAGCGCGTGGAGCCCCTTGTCTTGGCCACTGACAGCCAACTCGATATTTTTCACACCTCTGAACCGCGCTTGTGGGCAGGGATTGGAGGAGAAGAGCTGAAGACCGAGCTCAGTGGCGTACCATGGGAGAGGCCTACGTCCAGCAGTGGACTGACACAGGCTGATGATGATGATGATGATGATGAACCACGCTTTTACGCCAGTCGGCACTTGGGGACAGTTGGGTTTTTCTGGGTATTTGACATATGTTAACATTTATTCCATATTGTGGTTACATAGATAGAAATATCATAACAAATAGTAAATTAGACAAATTAATCAAAATCATAAACAGATATTGAACTTCAAATATGTTGCTTTTTTGTTAATAATCCAAATCTAAATTGAAAATTACCAATAGAATTCTCATGTTTCAATTTGGTCTTTTGTGTTGCTCTAATTGTAGTTGGTTCCATACGAACATTTTGATAGTCTCTTAAAACTGGTTCGAATGACACCATAAAAATTGTAGTCAAATACCCAATTGTTACTATAAGCTCAGTTCAGGAGAGCAGTTCAAGATAATCTTCTCTCTATATACCTATTTTAATTTGCCATAAAATTAATACGTATAGCTAGACTGTTAGTGTTAATTTGGAAAAAATAAATATTTGAACGAGCTATCCTATCTAACGATAGTCTGGAAGATACAATGATAATTCTAATACGAGCGGTATGCCGCGGACATGGCGAAAC
Source organism: Epiblema foenella (assembly GCA_963556455.1). Lineage (NCBI taxonomy): Eukaryota > Metazoa > Arthropoda > Insecta > Lepidoptera > Tortricidae > Epiblema > Epiblema foenella. The sequence continues at coordinate 20,656,918 of OY747103.1, read as the reverse complement.
TAAAAGGGTTCCTTATTAAAATATAATAAAAGGGTCACTCACGCCTTTAAGGTCGAATATCACTCGACATGTTTCAGACCAATATGTGACCCTTATCCATGAGAATCAGCCTGCTCGGCTGCGCGATGTTGGCGGGGTGGTGGTGCGGGAAGCAAGAATCCACCCTCATTCTCGTCACTATTATTCAATGTCGGTTTACACACAACACTCACAACGTCAGATGCTAAAGTCTCGTCCACACTGGTCACAGACGTAGTATTCAAAACAGTATACCTAATCATTTTTTCACTTCTTATGCTCGAAAAGTGTGTCAATATTAGACTTGTCAAACGAGGCTAAAGTAGTACATTTAACCCCTAGGGACAATATGAATACATATTTATGATTTACAAAATATTCAATTTAGACCAATCATAATACTTCACCTATTAAATCCACCGATCACAAAACACTAATTTAACTCTTTAAAAAATATTTGGTATTGGGTATAAACAAACCAGAATACAGCTTTACTAAAATCGACCAATCAAAAAACAAAATTCATTTCTCTAAAGAGTCTAAAGATTAAGTTTGTAGTAGTCCTTATTTCACAATAATTAAAAAAGTGATTAGTTTGTTCGAGCAACGCTTTGAAGCGCTCAATGGAAGGTGAGTTAGCTTTTTTGCGCGTGTGTCAAAGCATGAAAGCAGTTTAGAAAAAAAAACATGCTCTCAAATTACATATAAGTTCGCCGTGGAATTAATTGTTAATTTTGTATGGCTAACCTTTGTTTATTTATTTTCTCGCAATCGAAGTGAAAAGTAGAGTGTATAACTCTGATCTAAAAGTCATATTACCCCTCGAACTATTTTCCCTCACTTTGTTCGGGAAAATAACTATCTCATTGTAATATGGCTCATTTTAGACCCTTGTCATACAATCTACTATTATTATTTTTCAATTATGTTTGAAACTCATAGGAGTTCAGTTTAAAAATAAGGGTTCCTTGTTTGCTACATAACCCTAAACAAAGCCGAATCGGATTGAAACCAAACTCCAAGAACAGCGAAGTCTACAGTCTATATAAACAGGAGACGAAAAGCAAAAACGTGTTGCCACTGTTGCCAGTTCGGCTTGCCTTCTTTTCGTGTCTCTTTTATTGTCGTATTGTCCTACAGGGCACAGTTTCAGAGCTATAGCTAATAGCTCTTGTGGATACGAAGTATATGAACTTACGAGTATATCTTGGTCGGTCAGACGTTACAGTAGCTGAGACGTAGCTGAGAGCATGCACTCATAGCGTGAAAAACGGGATGAGTGTTTTTGGCTAACTACGAGTACTTTGCGACTAGTTTTTCTAACACTGATTGATGTTTGAAAGGATATAGGTGAAACAATTTAGCCCCTCTTGCATGTAGTAGGGAACTGTTCGAATAGGCATTTGTTTTGTTTGTATTAGTTACCTACAAAATTTAATTATGTATTTTCTGTTCTAAGCTGGACAGAAAATACTTCCTACATTGTAATTGGTAAAGGAGAAGAGACTTAGATTTTACAATAGAAACTCTAAAAGGGGAAATGATAGGTAATTTGATACAACACGACGATCTAATACAAAAGATAATAATGGAGAGGAAGAGGAACGCCGAGGTTTAGTTATTTGGACCATAAAGAAAAATGTACTGGGTCATACTTAGTTGATAAGCCAAAAGTCGTCCCTCCTGTCCTACGGTCAATAGTTAACGAAATGTGTGCATGTTAGCTATGTTTCTATTACATGGATTTATATAAACGGAGACACTGTTTATGCGGGTTACTGGACCAATCCAAAATTAAGCTTTATAGCGCTTAACTTTTGATATGTCTACAGAAAAGACACAAACCTAAATCCGTGTATGATCCAAGTAGACATCGAGTCGTATCGAGAAATCAAAGAACTGGCGTTAAGTAGAACGGACTGGAGAGAACTTCAACGACAAGAGTGAAACTCTTAAATAATAATAATAATAATGTATATATATATATATAAAACATGTTGTACAATATTAAGATTTATAATAGGCTAGGAGTTTACAAATATATGGTAGTAAATAACACGTGCCTGAGCTAGGAAACCCTGTCGTTCAGGCAAAGAAGGACTTACAATTACTTAAAAATATTCAATTTCTCTGTATCATTATATGGCAACTTTTTAGGGCTTCTCGTAGCGTAGATTTACAAAACATTTAAATAACAATGATGAGTCGAACACGCCACAACCAGGTACGTGGGGCTGTATATTAGAGAAATAATTCTTTTAAGCACAGCTGTAGGTAATTAATCGCTTTCCTGTACTGACTTCCACTTCTTCGAAGTCAAGAAAGTATGGATTGAATGAAAGAAATAATGTTGTATGAGGGAAAGCCTAAAATTAGCTAAGTGTTTCCTATGTAGCAGCACTAAGGTAAATTTCCTCCTATTAAAGCAATACGGAATCTACATATCTAAGCTCAAAACCCACGCTAAAGTTGCCAAGTAACTGCGGTACGTAATAGTAATTTACTTGGGCATAAACAATTCAGTTTTGAGTTAAGAGTCGGGTTTCCGTAACCTGAATTTAGGTCAATTAAGTATACGCTGTCAGTACCATACGTCGTCATCAAAATGGCGGCGCATCGATCGCCCACATCAATTAAAATATTTAGATGCCACAGATTAGATAACCCTTCCCTGAATTTATAAATTGTTCCATTTTTAAAACAAAATTTGCTAACGAACGCTTGCTCGGTTAAATTGAAAGCAAAAATTGAAAAATCCAACGGTTCGAGCTCGAACATAATTAATTCGATTGTAATTTAGGTAGATTTGTGTGTGCGTTGGCAAATGGCTTTAAAATACAATCTTTATATGAGTAATATAAATTCAAAACATTATTTTTTAGCCGACTGTGGCGCACCGCAAAAGGAGGGTTATATGTGTTTGACCTGTATATATGTATATCCATTCCTATGTCCCCTCGTAACTACTCAATGGCTCAACCGAATTTTAATATCAGGTATTGTATTTTTTATTGATAGGGATGTGATGATAGATGAAGATGTCTTTATTTTGATTCGGTTGTAATATATCGGTTTTTTTTACAAAGAGGACCGAAAAGTATGAGGTAGGTACGTAAGTACTATTTATTATTCTGTGCTAAAATGGCAGAACGAATGCGTGCAAGCGTACAACATACTAAACCAGTGCCTTTACCATGAGTTTCCATGACCGTACTCGCTAGCGATTAGCTAACCGATTTAGTATGCCGATTCTTAGTTCTATTGCGTAACCGCCAGAGGCGCTGTACCTACTTTTGCCCATACAAATTTTTACGCAGTCGCTAGCGAGTACGGTTATGTAAACTCATGGTAAAGGCAGAAGTTCCGATTCGTAGTGACGTCCTAAATTCCTCTCTAGGTACATCGTCAGTCCTCCAAGCCTAGGGGGGTACTCAGAGCGTTTTCCAATCCAGCAACACAACATTAACATACTTCAAGTCTTTACTCCTGGGCTAGATACTGGCCAGGAGAGAACCCATTTCCAATAAAAATAAAAGAAACCCTAAATAAACACATACTTAAAAGTATTAATCTTCGAGACAGCGTCGGTAATGCCAAATACATAGTTAACTTTGTAATTTGGTCTGGGTTGCTATTCACAACGCTAACCCGAAGTGTTGTTACTAGCTAGCCAGTATAAGTCTAACCACCGCTTATACTCGTAGCTGAATTATCTTGGGATCAGAGCTTGAGCCAAGTTCCTATTTGTAAATAATATGTGATAATCCATATTGAAAGGGACCTTATGGCGGCCGGCACTTACGCCTTTATTGCCGCTGTTCCAATACAATAGTGAGTAGGTGCAACGTAAGCGCCTGCCGCCATAAGGTCCCCTTCGATGTGGATTATCACATATAAAATATATTATACTTATATACAGGGTGTAACAAAACTACTGAGGATCCGTTCACGGGCATATTCGGTATACATGTACTGATCAGGAAACAGTAGAAGAAAATTTTTTTGACTAAATAAATTTTAGGCGTTTGTATAGACAGTTAGTTGGCTAACTGGACGACCTGCCCCAAGGTCAAAACATTTTTTTCGCTTACTAAAAAATGTTCTACGTTTTCCCAATCAGAACACGGTACCGAATATGCCCTTAAACTGATACTCACTAGTTTTGTTACATCTTGTATATGTTCCTTGTAAAATATATTTACAAATAGGAACTTGGCTCAAGCTCTGAGCCCAAGATAAATCAACTGTAACGTCTTGAAATTACACGTTTTATCGTGTTGCTGCAATTTCTACAAACTTTAACTAACTACCTAACTGTAAAAACGGATTTCATAGCAGTAGACGTGAAAAGAACTGTGTTACGGCTCTGCCGAATATGCTTAATTTCTAGCCTGAAGGCGCGTAATAGAGTGAAATACCACATTTTGGTCGCGTTCAAAGGCCTAAAACTCAAAACTGGCCCGAAATATAGGTCTCGAAAAAATATACTTGAAGAATTGATATGTCCTCTTCAATCTGAGCAACGGAAATTGCAACACGCCTAGACTGTCCTAACAAAAAAAAAATGAAATAAGGCATTTTTCAACCTTTTAAATCGCTACTGCTCACTATCTAGACATGTTTTTTACACGGGATATTCAGAAAATAAAACTTAATTCAGTTTTTCATAATCTGAGTAACGGATATTGTAAAATAATCATTACTTTTGTCAAAAACCTAGAATAACTACCACACCGTCATCAAAGTTGGGGCGGATACGTGCGTGGGCGACGGGCGGCAGTCTGTCACCGGCTCGCGGACGGGAAGGCTGTGTCGCTTTGCGCGCGACGCTAAAATATAAGAGTTCGATTCTGAGACAATATACCTACTTAACTAGTTTATATATTTAATTACTTCAAACATTCCTACGTATTTAGAAAATAATAATATAAAAAATACATACACACATACAAAAAACCTGTTACTTACAGCGGGGGGGCGCGGGTAGTGCGGCGGGAAAGGCTACGCAACGCCCCAACGCGCAAGGTCGTTCGCGGGTATAGGCGCCTGAACAACAATACATTATTTTTTTACACACTGAAGGGGCGTTCAGTTCTAGATTAGTTTTACTCTGCCGGCGCAGTTTACGTATTATAATTGAGCTCAAGGCGGTAAACAGAGAGCTTAAAACGAATGTATGCCATCGTGTTTGCGAAGCGCAGGCAAATTCGTAACGGCAATCGGAGGAAGGCGACAGCTAGACCCCTAGGAAATCTAACTCGAAAAAACGACTTGCAACAAGTTTCAGGAAATAGGTACACTAAACAAGGTTTTTAAAAAAAATGTGCTTCTGTTTCTTCAGTGCTTTTACCATGAGTTTACATGACCGTACTCGCTAGCGTCTGCGTAAAAAATTGTAAGGGTAAAAGTACAGTGCCTTTACCATGAGTTTGCAGACCGTACTCGCTAGCGACTGCGTAAACGATTTAGTATGCCGAGTCTTACTTCTATTGCGTAACCGCCAGAGGCGATGTACTTTTGCCCATGCAATTTTTTACGCAGTCGCTAGCGAGTACAGTCATGCAAATTCATAGTAAAGGCACTGAAGTCATAGGTGTTATGATACGATGTACGCGCGCTCCCCGCCGCCGTGCGGACTTCACGAAATTAGACTTTAAGGACATACCAATAACAACTATGATAAGTGAAGTCATTTTATTCACCAGCGGGTTATAATGAAATTCAGTACAATAAACCCTACAAGGGCTATTAATGATTAGGTTTCGGTAACGTTTGCATGATATATAATTTGGCATTGTCGATCAGGTGGTGTATGAGAAAAATAATTTTGATACTAGCTGTAGCCCGGCTGCTATCTATGGAAGCAGTCGTTAAGCCAAGTTGGAGGCGTTCGGGCGAATTGAGAACTTCTAACAGTCAAGTCCACTCACTTGACAAAGGGGGGTCGAAGTGGCACCACGTCCGTATAGGGAGTACCCACCGTTATCCTAGGATGGTGCTAAAAGTCCAACAAAACTGGCAACCGTACTGTCTTCTCGAAGATCTCGCGGTTCGAATTAATTGTCATACGATAAATAAATAATTCTTTTTTTGTCCTGTACACAGTTTAGAAGTTAATTAACTCATTTGATTTTGTAAAATATTTATTTCAGGCCTACCCATACCTAGCCTACCTCTATCCACCTACCACTAGGTAGGTGGTGGTGAATTTGTGGATTATGTATATGTATTGATAGGTTACCAAAGTCCGATTTCGGATAATTCAGGCTTCTGGGGGATCTTGTGGGGGTCAAATCGGACCGCGGATCAAATCGGACCGCTTCCCAAGACCTTCCCTGAGAAAATAATGAAATTATACATGGCGGATCCTCGGGACGGTTTTCGGATCATTTCAAGGCTGAAATCGGATGGAATCAAATTCCAGTTCTGGCAACACTGACGCTCCCGCGCCGCCGGCAATCCGCTCGTAACTCGCCGCCACTTCGTATATAGCTTAATAATTGTTATGTATACCTATGTTAATTATCTGTAGTTATGCTTACCTTTTACTGTCAAAATTATATTAGTATACTTACCGTACGAGTGACTTTCAATCATTTAATCCACACCGCCGTACCTAAACCTATAAAAGTAATTTTTAGGGTTCCGTATCTCAAAAGGAAAAACGGAACCCTAAAAATGACTTATAGGTTTAGGTACGGCGGTGTGGCGGCCAGTAATGTGGCGTGGAATTTTATTGTAGAATTTTATACAATTTCCCAAGAACGACTTTTTCGTCTTTACTAGTCTGTAAAAAGTTATTTTGAGTTTCCCAGTGTTTCTGGTAGTTATTAACTTATCAATGTTCGTTGCGAAATTGTGTAAATTCTTCCTAACATACAATATGATTATTTTCAAATACGTTCAGCGACGGCAGGGTTGGGATATCTAGATAATTTAAACCATATACTCAGAGGTCTACAGTCCAAGTGGAAAATCAAACTTCTATGTTAACGTAAAATAACATACGGCCGTTTATGCCGCAAAATATACCTATATATTTCTATACTCAAGGGAATCAAAATTTATAGGGTACTTTCTGTTGACCTACAACTATACGTATGTGACAAGTAATATCGTCTTATACTACAAGTACAGTGCCTTTACCATGAGTTTACATGCCCGTACTCGCTAGCGACTGCGTAAAAAAATGTGTGGGCAAAAATACAGCGCCTCTGGCGGCAATTACGCAATAGAACTAAGAATCTGCATAAGTACTAAATTATTTACGCAGTCGCTAGCGAATACGGACATGCAAACTCATGGTAAAGGCACTGGACATACCAATAACAACTATGATAAGTGAAATCACATTATTAAGCAGCGGGTTATAATGAAATTCAGTACAATAAACCCTACAAGGGCTATTAATGATTAGCTTTCGGTAAGGTTTGCATGATGTATAATGGATGTATAATTTGGCATTGTCGAGGTGTTGTGTGTGAAAAATAATTTTAATATTAGCTGTGCCCTCGTGTTAAATATACTACGTTGGTAGCAAATAAGCGTATGACCAGACTGATGGTAAGCGGTTATCGCAGCCTATGGATGCCTGCTACTCCAGGGGATTCGCGTTGCCGACCCTATTTTCAAGTACAGGGAAAAATCTGAAAACTACACCAAACATGAAAGTTAAAGTTCGTAATCATTCATCAATAATCGAGGTTAAGCAACGGTATGCGCTGACATAATACCGGAACCCTCGGTGGGCGACTCCGACTCGCACTTTTCTGGTTTTTTTGACATATTTACCGACATTAAGGCAAGGCCCATTCACAGATCTGACGAAAATACTGAAGTTTGAGCTTCCAGTGTGAAAAATAATGTAGAATTACACTACACAAAAATTACAGTAGACTGAGAAAGAAATAACCAAACAAAATATTGAAAAATGCCATGGTAACTCTGTCAAAAAATCCTAAATATCTTAGTAAAAATAAACTTTAATGCTGTAGATCTCGTAATTATCAACGACAGTGAAACGTTTTTTACAAAAACGATAGCTTTTTTATTGTTCTAAGGAAATAACCGGATAGATTTTTCATAAGTAATTCAGTGTTCCAACAATCAATAAGAATGTACTAAATATTTACGAAATTACGCGCCGAGCTTCCATAGAGAGCGGGATGGTTAATTGCAAACTCACGCGTGTTAGAAGGGGACATTTGCACTGGAATGGCCTTGCCTTAAGGTATCTTAATAAAACCGAACCTGACCTTACTGTACAGTAGCAGATAGGCATTATAGCAAGAACAAGATCATAAGCATAATCCTCTTTCAGATGGAGTAGGTTAAAAACCAGCGTATAGTTTCCATCCCACTGACCGTTAGAGCAAGATTATTCAGAGTCCTTGCAGCGTTTACAGAATATTATTATGGAAATTGCGTGCAGAAGCCGGCTTATACCAGCGTATACCGCCCTTACTACAGGTTTGCATTTTTAAATTCGTTGGGGTCTGTTACATAGTAATTATTTTCCCAATACTGTGGTGTCAATATTATCGCGGTATTGAAAAATGTATGAAATTTGCTTCAATATCCATGAATACATAATCAATACGTATTGTGATATGAGTGTGTCGTGTAATAATAGTCATAGTGTAACTGACCACATTGACTTTTGTCATAGACAATGTTTTTTTTTATTATTAACGTGGTTCAGGAGATTGAGGTAATTTACACGGTGATTATTTTATCACATTTAAATAGTGGGATGTCAATTCTAATAATAAGTTTTATCGTGGATTTCTTAATTGTTAAGATTTTGCTGTAATATTGTATTGTGATACGAGTGTTTTGCAAGATAATATCCGTGTAAGCGACACTGTTAAGAAAAAAAATACTTTTTGCTCGACTCTTTCATAGCAATTTTACTGCCAATAACTCTCGAGGCCATGGTCTTGAGTGCAACTGCGAACTACAAACGAAATTTCCCCTCTCTGTCGCACTGATGTGCAAACTTGCAAGTGCGTCAGAGAGGGAAAATTTCAAATGCCGTCGCGGTAGCAGCCCTGATCTAGAATCTAGTTTAAATAGTAAGGTTTCCATCTTGCACGGAACTTTCTAACTACTTATGCCCTGTCGCAGAAATGGTGATACGAGATCAGACTACATAGGGTGTCTTCGCTCTTTTAAATCAGCTTTCCTGGCGTATAATGTCACAGACATTGTTGGCTAACCTGATTCAGTTTTCAGAGTCACATCAAATAAAATTGATCATGTTTGGCGAAGTTTCCTTGAAATTATGATAACCTACCTAAGTATCGAACTTTTAACATAATAATGATACACTGCTTTAATAAAAACTGTATGTTATTCCTTTTGACAATTGACGACCGCTTTAGAGTAGTTAGTGACCCTGCCTACGAAGCTGGAAGTCCCGGGTTCGAATCGCGGTCAGGGTATGTGATGAGCACGAATGTTTGTTTCAGTGTCAGGTGTGTTTTCTATTTATTTAAGTATTTTATTTATCTATTAAGTATTTATATCGTCGCCTAATAAAAAAATAAGGATAATTAAGGTCTGGGTTCCGCTGTGTGAGCGCCGATCGTTGTAACAATACGGTTGCTATTTTCACGTTGATAGTGCTTCAGCATTTTCGCGGTATTTTGCTCTGTGGCGGGGAATAGTGATGTGCTGCATTTGTTTGTGCGCGACCACAACACGGGCACGCTAACAAACTTATTATTTGCATTTCGAATACCTACGATTTACAAGCCAGTTCCACGCTTCGAAATTCAAATGGAATTTATTATGACGTTTTTCAATAAAAGCAGTGAATTTTTCGCTTTGTGGGTGCGCTATCATAGTATAAACGTTTTTCTTTATTGGTGTGCATTTAATTGAAAATTAAGCAAGTACTAAATAATTCAATCAAATATTTTTTCAATGTATCTTGTTTAAATTTTCGTAGATGCCGAAAGCCCAATTAATAACATAAATTCCCCGCTTTCCGCTGTCTGTCTGTCCCTATGTATGCTTGGATCTCTAAAACTACGCAACGGATTTTGATGCAGTTTTTTTTTAATAGATAGTGATTCAAGAGGAAGGTTCATATGTGTAATAAATGCATTCAGTATTGCAGGAAGTGCCTCATTAATTAGGTACATGGTAAAATGACCTTTTACAATGAAAAGGAAATAAAGTGTCTCCGATTATTATATTCTATTGTGTCACGTTTTATGCGTCACATATTGGTAATGTAAAGAAGTTGCGGAAAGTTAGGGATTTTGTTTATATCAGAATCAATTGGACTATTGATTCTGGACAGGAAACTCGAACAAATCATGATATAAAAATAATAGCAGTAATAAATAAGGTACACTTTTGAGTGTAATATTACGTAAACGTAGTCGGAGCAGAGGGGTATCCGTCACTTGTGTTATGAATTATGATCAATATTTAATATTTTATCAACAGAGATAAAAGTCACTAACGTCATATCGGATTACTGTCTTTATGTAATACTTCTACTTTGCCGTAAGGTTGACTGGTACAGAATGCCACTATATGGTTTTAAGTTTGCCATTGTACAATATTTTTATATTTTACGGCCATGTTCATTCGATCAATTCTAATCAAAAATTTGACTATAGGTATGCTTTAGATACCTGAAAGACCTTCCTTAACTACATACTTTTTTTTAAATCAAAAACTTGGTAAACAAAGAAGCAATGGACGTAACACAAACACATTGAATTCGCATTATTAGCACGAAAGATCAGAATCGACACATAGTGACCATGACAAATTACTTTTTTAAAACCCGAACCGACTTTTTACGCTCTGTCTTTGGGTTTTTGTTTTATTTTAAAACTATTATGTGAATAAAACGAAACGTTATTTAAAAAATATTTGTTGGGTTGGCTTATCATTAAAAAAAAACATACAAGTAAATATAAAATATGACATGTCTTCTTATTTTTTAATAACATTATGTAATATAAGCATGACATAACGATTTTAATATTCATTGAGATTATTTGACACTTTTGCCATAGAACGTGCTTGATAAAAAACCTTGTAAGCCATTCTCTGTTATTCTTTCTAATGTATAAAAAAAAACAAGGTATAGACGGAGTTATCGGATTTTCTAAAATTCGGAAATCTTGCATCCATTTGGATACATGCACTCGGACGTTTATATTAAGATTTATGACTATTTTACTCTGCTGGTAAAGTTAACAAGTATTAAAGCATTAGGATTGTAATATAGGCTCTGCTTTAAAAAAATACTTGAAATCAAGAACAGCGCCATCTTTTACTAGTACTTATAACTTCAGTTTTCATACGGACACCACATTGGATAGCAGTTAGCTTAAATGTCACAGACATCAGAGGGTGTACCCTGAGGGTGCCAGCAGAGAATGCCAAACTTTAGCACAGATGGCGCTAGTACTTCTAATATAGTTACGTTTGGAAAATGAATCGATTTTCTGCGATTGACATTATTGACAATATATTCTCATAAATGCCTATGTATAATTGTATAGCGGTTTTAATAAAGGCAAATCGTACAATATTTATGTTAACACCTTTGCACCTTATTCCATTGTAATAGGGCGAATAATGTAAACATCTCTTTAAATAAAAAAAAAATCTTTTATTTCAGACACATTGATCCATATCTTGTTAGTAGCAAGAAATAACTTAAACACTAATGTTAGTATTATAGGAAACAAAACAAAGAGAAACTTGTGGTCCTAGCCTACTTGACATGTGTCAGTGTAGTCCTAACCCTCTCAATCCAATGCCACAATATGTGACACTGGAAACTACCAGCAATGATTTTCAGAATGCTCTTTGACGTCAACCAGATTGGCTCACTTATCACAATAGATTTTGTGGTGACGTTTTATGACTGATATTATTTATCAAAACGGTTTTTTTTTCTTAAACTTTAGAGCGGTATCCATTGGCTAATAGAATGACCACGGAGTCCACATTAGGGCCCTAAATGGCGCCCCAAGGGGATACTGGAACATAATCACATAAAACGCCGCAGACTCCACTTTTTTTAAGAATCTTCGAGATTGGCCTTCAGTTTCTCTTATTGGAGACACGCTCGACTCGGTCTTTGGGCCGAGATGAGGCCAAGAAGAAGAGGAAATAGATCAAAGGGGTAGCATTTAAAATATAGAAGAATAGAAAGTGAAAAGAGGAGGAATGAGATGAGAAGCCGCGGACTCGACACCAACGGGCAGCGGGACGGCGCGAGAACAATGGAATCGCGCCTCTATCGTCCACAACAGTGCCTATACCATGAATTTACATGACCGTACTCGCTAGCGACTGCGTGAAAATTTGTATGGGCAAAAGTACAGGGCTACTACCGCGAACGGCATTCGAAATGAAAAAATCACTTATGTGCAAACTTGCAAGTGCGACAGAGAGGGAAAACTTTGTTTGTGATTCCCGGTAGCACTCCAGCGCCTCTGGCGGTTACGCAATAGAACTAAGAATCGACATACTTTATCGTTTACGTAGTCGCTAGCGACTACGGTCATGCAAACTCATGTTAAAGGCACTGGCTCATTCATAATGATGATTGATAAGGCGTGTATCTAATCCGTCGAATACCTCAGCGTAACAATATAAATATATATAGGCATAGTTGTAACGAGAGCGTGTCTCCGCCAACAAACTGTTATACAGTTTGGCGGGTTCTAGGATAAGCTGCCATGTAACTTTTTTTGGAAATAAACGATTTATTATTTTCCAGTAGGCAGCAGGCAGTTGGTATTACTAACATTATTTTGATACACATACACGAAACTGAATCTAGATTTTTATTTCGTCCCTCTAGCAGACATCCACTTTCTAGACAGAGACACAATAACATACCGGGGTAGGTTATCAACAAGGTCTAGGTACTAACAATCAGTCATTGAAAATGAAACTATTATTGTCAACAGTTGCCACTATAGCTTGGTAAATTCATTCGTGATACTCACGTGGTCCGCGCGGGTGTCGGGGACAATGAAAGCATCAAGGATTTGGGGAATACTTTGCTCATCTCTCCACACACATGATATGAATTACTTACGTTAGGGGTTTTGCATTAATCTAATTTGATTTGCCAGCTAAAATATCCAAAATTAATACAAGCAGAAACGAATAGACATAAATTTATAATTGAACTTAAACGCTATTTAATTAACAAAGCATGTTAATCAGTTAAAGAATTTCTAAGTGAATAATAATGAAATAATTATTATATAATGTAATTTTGTCTTTTTATGGTTTAAAATATGTGTAATTATTTCAAAAGATTTATTTAAAAAATTAAAATACGTTGTTATAGTTTGTACTTAGATATTAAGTTAGTAGATACTAAGCATCATTCATGTTGCGACTATATTTACCCCCTAACTTTATTCATAAAACGTAAAAAAAGGACAAACGAACTTTAGCGACTGGTTAACTAATTTATAAGTTATTTATAAGTACCAATGAATAATAGGGTTAGTTTAAAAGATCCCCTTGGTACACAAGAAACGTAGTAAACAATTTGAACTTGATATATAGGTATAGGTAAATTAAGATATACAAATATGGTGTAGGAGCTGTAGACTAGACGTGATACCGATCAATAACAGTCATTAACTATTGAAATGAAATGAAATGAAATCATTTATTCTTCAATTTAGGCATATACATGCACTCATGAATGTCATTAATATTACTGATATCAAGTTGTTAGGGCTCCTTCTATATACCTATCTAGGATCGTCTTTCTACGCTCTGAGACAATATTAACAACTCACGTCGTAAATAATGCTATGTTAGAAATTCATTGGGTAGTCAATAAAATTATTTAATATTTCACCTCTAAGCAGTGTCGGTAGGCCAGTTACGCGGCCTGCGTCAGTTTGCGGCCTTCTGAAGAACGAAGTTTTTTCAATTAAAGATATTTACATTTTTGCATGCCCTGAAGACATAGCGAATTGTATCCGCTTTAACTGGTAGCTATTGAATGGGAATATATCAAAAAAGCAAGAAAATATCCTTTCAGTTCATCAACCCATCCAAGTGGCCGCAAACTGGCGCATCAAATTAACAGGCCGTAATCCCACCTACCGACCCCATACTACAAAATAAACCAGGTTGTCAAACAACCGGTTTCACGTTTTGGGGTAGCTAATAGATAAACATCATATCTATTCCAATATTCTATCCCATGATATAATAATATATTGCGCCAGAGGAGCTAAGATGATCGCTTATGTGTCGCACTTACAAACTTGACAGTAGGGGACGAATACTATTATGATCGCTTATTCATCTTAGCCCTTAAGGTATGGCAATCCGGTATATCGGTTAGTAGTATGGGTGACATGACCTACGACACCAGCCTATCGATGGTATGCGGATGAAGTGTGAGTGTGTCGTCGACAGTGACGTCACAGAGTCCCGAATCGTATTGTCAGACTATGTTCTATCCCGTATCCACACTTTAAAAGTTTTATAACAGTGTCGCGGAATGTTCTGTTTTAAGGATAGAAATATTGCTCTGGAATTTTACTGTTACCGTACGACTTGATATATTTTTATTATTAATGACTTTATTTCGTTATTATATCCTATCGACTAAAAATATCGATATGATACGAAACAACTCAGCTTGTCAATACGTCACTATTTTTGCCAAAATCCCGCAAAAATCTATGATAACCGGTAAAATTAAAAGGTTTACAATTGGTTAAGCTCTCCGGCCAAACAAGAGACGATGTAAAATAGTCGTTTTATTTTATAACAAAGCCGGGCGGTAGACGATCATGAGATTCATGAGCGCTGTGCGTGGTTAACTTAAAATAGATTTGCCGTATTTTTAACGTGTCGTGACGTCTTATCAGGGCAAACGAACTTGGTAGTTTCGGGTTTAGACATTACAGTTTTTTCTTTGCCCAAATTTTTTATAGTGCCAAAAAACACTGTAATGTTTAAAACGTTGTTCGACTCACTGATAACTCAGGCCAGCTGTCAAGAGGTGGGTAAGTTTTTGTATAAATTTTGGTGATTTTATAAGTGAAGCTCATTATGTTAGTAAATAATCTGGTTAAGTTTCGTAGGCGTGATGTGTATGTTCATTTTTTTGCGCTAATACGGCATCCTTGCCCTTGGAACGTCCGCCCTTGAACTAGTATCTCGCAACACCTGTATGCGGAGTGGTTACTATGCTACACCTTATGACTAGCATTACAGCCAACAAACTAATCATAAAAAACTTGTCATGTAATCTACTGGTATCAACGTAATGTACAACACTATTAGATAATAATATTCAACCTAACCTTCCCAACATCCACAACTAAATATTTAAATTTAGAACTTATTTTACAACTAAATATTTAAATTTAGAACTTATTATACATAAAATTTTAATTAATACTACACTTACCTGTACTGGCTGGAGATAGATTGAACCTTTTTTGTTTTTATAAAACTTTCTTAAGTTGTGTTTGGAACTCCAGGTGTGCACCAACGTGAAGCTATATGAGACTTTCCTGTTATTGGTTCTGTCCACAAGATAACACTCGGTACTTATCAGTTACGTCAACTCATCCAATAATTATCAATTCAGTTCAATTTGAGTCTTCATAACAAAATGACTTCACGACGGGTAACTGTTCATCATTTATTTTATTACACCAGCCTATGTTTAATCAGTTTTAGACGGTTTTTGATCATAAAGTTCTTTTTTCAAATACTTTCTTCTTTTGTTTTTGTGATAGTGTCAAGTGAAAGTTAAGTGTATTGAAAAATAGTTTTTATTCCTTCTCTAATTGGTTTTAAATGCCATTGGTTATTAATTAACAGTGTAATTTTCACTGATAATTACTAATCTTATTGTTTACTGCAAGTTAGTACAATGACTTTATTTTATTTGTCATTGAGCAAAATTAAACAACAAATTGATTTATCTGCCAGCCGCATCCAATGAGTGTTTTTTGTGCTAGTTTTAATGGCTTGTCCTTTTACAATTCCTGTTGTTAAGACTTGTTATATAACCTTAAACTTGATAGATAAATGCTCCCCGTATAGTGTGTCTGATAAGATAGATGATAAGCTGTAATAGTTACAATTCATTCCATAACATTTGACATTTAGCCATGGAAAATTGACAAGGCTGTATGATAAACTGTGATATTTGGTTTATTCGATGTTAAACACATTTGGCATAGATAATAACAATACCTTCAATGAGTTATCTTTAATATACAGAAGGAGGCAAGCCGATGATGTCGATGTCTACAATAGAATAAAATAAAATACTGTATTGTAAATTATCGTTTAATAAAGGCTTAAAAAAATAAAAAAAATATATAAAGAATGTCTATTGTTTGTGAAAACAAAAGTCATCTCTCCCATTCCTGAAAGTTAAAGAGTAATTTCTGGTTATTAAGTACTGAACTACTGTAGTAGGACTGTATACTTTTTTTTCTTGTTTTTAAAGCTGTAATCAGTTGTACTTTAAGAAAATTCTTTGAGAGCTTTATAACATTTCTAGTGTGTCCTCTATTGGGGGCGTCTAATAAAATAAATAAAAATAACTTTTATTCTTGACTTAAATTTTACATGCTTAACTTTGTGTGTTTTAATAATATATTTTATTTGGTCGAGCTGTCTTCGACGTAGGCCTGATTCAGGCTGCCCCACTCTTCTTGAGTTTTCAAGTCTTCTCCAGTTTTTGGAAAGTAATCTTTTATGTGGTCTACCTAGTATCACGCAAAATAGGCGCATGATTTGACGTCGAGTTGCGGAAACCAAGCCCGCGATTACCTATGTGGTCTACCTCTAGCTCTTTTCTGCCCGGGGGTACCACTCTGTGACTTCTCGGGTCCATCCAGGGGATCAACTCCTCTATTGACTACGAGCCTCGCACCGTAGTCTAGTTGTCAGCTTTACAGCAATCTCATTCGCATGATGTTTCAGTCTCACTTTGTATGCTTTGGTCACAAAGAGCATTTCTTCCTTCACTGTGTTCCTTGATACTTGCGTATTTCAGAATTGGTAGTAAAGAGCGGAGCCTTGCATACTGTAGACTTGAAACATTTAGTATCATTAACTTAGACTATGAGTATAAGTGATCATATGTTCTTAATGTTCTTAACTATACAGAATAAATGTCCCATTGACTTACCAATACATGTGCAGGATGGGAATTTCACACAAGTTTACAAAACATTTGCAAAAAATAACTTTGTTTCATTTTACTAAATTTTTCTACATTAATTAATTCAACTTTATGCTTATTCCAGGGGGCTGGATACCTTAAAAGGGCCGATACAGACCGTCTTCATGAGATATTTTTGAAGTTCGCCACCGTTGAGAAAAATGGAGAAAGCTTCATCACCAGTGAGGATTTTGTCAGAAAGTTCCTTGGATTGTTTGACGAAAGTAAGTGCCTACTTTTTCACCTAGCCATAAACCAACCCCTATGAGCCTTTTGCTATTCAATTCAAAAAACACCAATTACTTAAGACGGTTTGGGGCAACCCGCCCTTAGTTCTAATTTATTTATCTAAAAAAGAGTAGGTCTTATTCTAAGATTAATCCATAAAATTATGACATTTAATACCTGTTTAAGTTCTTATTCAGGTTTAGTTAAATAAATCAATATCTAGCAAACAGTCTCCTGCCCTCTGCAAACCCTCCGGTCCCTCTTTGCCGTCTCCTCTATGCCCTAGTCTCAATTAAGCATTCCCTCTAGCTTGTATTCAAAAATCAAAATGAAAACATTTTCTGCAAATTGGCCTCAAGGGCACTTTTAGAAGTCAAAATCTATCTATGTCAATTAAAAATAATACAATTCTTTCTTGAACTGCAAATGTGCAAATTAATATTTTGACATGAAAAATGTATTATTACAGTGAGACTTTCTTAATTAAATTAATATTTTGACATGTAAATATATATACATTTGCAGAGTAAAGGTTTGATTTAGATTTTTTTTGACAATACTCAAAATAACATTCATAAAATGCAGTGTAACATGACAAAAATAAGACTAAGAGAAATATCAATCCAGATTTGTAAAAAATGTAAAAGTAACACAATACACTAATCATAATCATGATATAATATTGTGAGATGTATCTCCAAGCGTCAACAGGGAAATATTTTTTTAATACCACGTTGTTGGCATAGAAGTTTATGGCCCACCTGATGGTTAGTGGTCATCACAGCCCATGGTGTCATATGCACGTTGCCGACCATGTAATTTATTTCACCATTCATTTCAGATGACTACAACAAGGACTCGGTCGAGCTTATCGCAGGCATCGTGGACATGGACAAGAATGGGCTCATATCGTTCCCGGAGTTCCAGGCGTTCGAGGGTCTACTCTGCGTGCCCGACGCGCTCTACAAGACGGCCTTCCAGCTGTTCGACACTAACGGGAACGGACTTGTCGCTTTTGGTAAGTGTATTACTAATTGTCGGTACTCAAGAACGGGTTCATATCGTTCCCGGAGTTCCAGGCGTTCGAGGGTCTACTCTCCGTGGCCGACGCGCTCTACAAGACGGCCTTCCAGCTGTTCGACACTAACGGGAACGGACTTGTCGCTTTTGGTTAGTGTTTTACGAATTGTCGGCTAGCAAGAACGGGCTTATATCGTTCCCGGAGTTCCAGGCGTTCGAGGGTCTACTCTGCGTGCCCGACGCGCTCTACAAGACGGCCTTCCAGCTGTTCGACACTAACGGGAACGGACTTGTCGCTTTTGGTAAGTGTTTTACTAATTGTCGGCACGCAAGAACGGGCTCATATCGTTCCCGGAGTTCCAGGCGTTCGAGGGTCTACTCTGCGTGCCCGACGCGCTCTACAAGACGGCCTTCCAGCTGTTCGACACTAACGGCAACGGACTTGTCGCTTTTGGTAAGTGTTTTACTAATTGTCGGTACTCAAGAACGGGTTCATATCGTTCCCGGAGTTCCAGGCGTTCGAGGGTCTACTCTGCGTGCCCGACGCGCTCTACAAGACGGCCTTCCAGCTGTTCGACACTAACGGGAACGGACTTGTCGCTTTTGGTAAGTGTTTTACTAATTGTCAGCACGCAAGAACGGGTTCATATCGTTCCCGGAGTTCCAGGCGTTCGAGGGTCTACTCTGCGTGCCCGACGCGCTCTACAAGACGGCCTTCCAGCTGTTCGACACTAACGGGAACGGACTTGTCGCTTTTGGTAAGTGTCTTACTAATTGTCGGCACGCAAGAACGGGCTCATATCGTTCCCGGAGTTCCAGGCGTTCGAGGGTCTACTCTGCGTGCCCGACGCGCTCTACAAGACGGCCTTCCAGCTGTTCGACATGCACTAACGGGAACGGACTTGTCGCTTTTGTTAAGTGTCTTACTAATTGTCGGCACGCAAGAACGGGCTCATATCGTTCCCGGAGTTCCAGGCGTTCGAGGGTCTACTCTGCGTGCCCGACGCGCTCTACAAGACGGCCTTCCAGCTGTTCGACACTAACGGGAACGGACATGTCGCTTTTGGTAAGTGTTTTACTAATTGTCGGCACGCAAGAACGGGTTCATATCGTTCCCGGAGTTCCAGGCGTTCGAGGGTCTACTCTGCGTGCCCGACGCGCTCTACAAGACGGTCTTCCAGCTGTTCGACACTAACGGGAACGGACTTGTCGCTTTTGGTAAGTGTCTTACTAATTGTCGGCACGCGAGAACGAGCTCATGTCGTTCTCGGAGTTCCAGGCGTTCGAGGGTCTACTCTGCGTGCCCGACGCGCTCTACAAGACGGCCTTCCAGCTGTTCGACACTAACGGGAACGGACATGTCGCTTTTGGTAAGTGTTTCACTAATTGTCGGCACGCAAAAACGGGTTCATATCGTTCCCGGAGTTCCAGGCGTTCGAGGGTCTACTCTGCGTGTCCGACGCGCTCTACAAGACGGCCTTCCAGCTGTTCGACACTAACGGGCACGGACTCGTGGCTTTTGGTAAGTATTTTACTAATCTGACCAAGATTTGTACCGGATACAACCAGCTTCGTTCAACCATATAGCGAAAAAAGTAACTCGAAAGAATAAATAAACAAGTCTTCAAAGTTTTAAGTGCCGCATGTTCTGTCCCTTTTTCGCAAAACGCACCTCTGTATTGAACGATCGTCATTTACTATGGCGCTTTAGGTCAGTGGCATCACAGCGCTTTCTCATTCTTATTAAAAACATTCTAACGGTTGTAGCTTCGTTATTTCAAGAGATATTTTAATGGGATTGTCACCATTTGACATAGTTTTATGTCTTCTTTCTTTTGGATATTAATTTGGATACTAATAAATTTTGTGTCAACATCACTATTATACATGTTCGTGTGACTTTTTAATAATGTGCATTCATATAATGGGGACGGTATGTACTTATTTATTCATTTGAGAATGATTAAATTAATAGTCATTTACTAGTTACACTCATGTAGCAACTAAAAATATTTATGAAATCATATTATAAGATACACTGTATTGAAATATATTAAACGGGTCACTCGCGTCTTTAAGGTCGAGTGTCGCGTTTATTATATTTCAATGTATTAAACTGACGGGAGGTATATTTAAACAGGATAAACTCTTGAGAGCGAGTGGCGTAAATTTCTCTCTTACTGTCAACACAGTGCACCCTCAAACCTATCAAATGTCAGCACCGCGCACGTCACTCCTTTGGAGTTGCGGGCGGCTATAGGCTGCGGTGTCCGATTACCATCAGGTACACCGTACGCTTGTTTGCCAACGTAGTATTTTTTTTTTCAGACGAGTTCGCGGAAGTCATGCAAAAGACGGTCCTGAACAAAAAACTACCATTCAACATGGAAAGCACTTTCGTCCGCCTATACTTTGGAAAAGACAAGAAACGCCTAGTGACATATCCTGAATTCAGTCAGTTCCTACACGATTTCCATGAAGAGTACGGAGTGGAGGCTTTCAAGAAGTGCGACAAGGATGGCTCTGGTTTTATCAGTTCGGGGGATTTTAAGGATATCATGTTGTCAGTGAAGAGCCATTTGTTGACGAAGGATATGAAGAGTAAGGTTATTAATGTGAGTATTCTGATTCTTATTGTTACTGATCCTATTGGTAATGTGCGCATTATTATCACTAGTAGCTTTGTGAGTTGTAGACGGTCCCGCCATTTTGAACAAAATTCAAAGACTGGCTTGACAAAAAAAATCCATACTGAACCTGTTCACAAAATTTCATGAGAATCTGTTGAGAAATGCTACCTTTAGAGGAGAAAATCCGGATGGAGCTGAAACGGAGAACTTCGCTTCACTGCCAATAATTTATTATTTATTTATTAATACTGATAACACAAGTACAGCTGTTGGAGTGAGATGTTCTTACTAGGTGATAAAACAGTCATTTGTTTATTGTATGTACAGTTAAAATCATAAATATATGGACGTTCCGAACATGAGTCACGTTCGCTAATATGTATTCTATTGTGGACTTTATCACAAAGGAATACAGTGCAAAAGCGCATATATTGACCTGCTTTTCATCGCCAAATACAAACACAGTCACTCACACGGGATGACTTGGGAACGTCAAACGCAAAGTTGAACCACATTGGACGTCGTGACTGATATATGCCTCGTATCGCATATATACGTCGTTGGTTTCGAAAAGTTTGATGAACTCGACGCTTATTATTATTATTTTTTAATTTATTTAGGTAAACAAACGGTCACTATAAAAGAGGCTTAAGTAGATATTCTTAAATTAAGGTTTGCAATATGTGTGACCAACATCAACACTTATTGAAAAAAAAATGGTCACTCAGAGCTTCACATGTGAGGCACAGTAGCCCCTAGTATCTCAACTTCAAGTGAACTTATTTAAAGCTAATGGGCCATTCGACTTTTTCATGTACATAATTTTCAGACACTTTTTTTGAAATGCAGATTTTGGAATACTTGTCCCTCACTTCATATTTTTGTATTGTTATTTAGAAAGAGGTTAAATTAGGGTATCACTTCCGATAGTTTCGGTAATTAACGAACAGCTAATATCCATAAATCGAGTAACTCAGTGGTCCTTTGATGTCTCACCATTTGTATGAAAAAATGGTTTTCACTACTGTGTTACCCACTTTTTACAGCAGTATGTTAATATTTAAGTATTTTTACCTATAAATTCCTTTTATTAGGTTCAGGTACTAATTCGAAATCCTATTTTTGTACACTAACTCAGTACATAAATCATAGATTTTTTTGTAACAGAAAACTGGTCATGAAAAAGTAGAATGACCCTAATAACTACACACGATGAAAGTGAAACATGGTATGGTTATCTACTAAATATCAGATTATTATTCAACTGCAATAATCTCATTCCAGGCAACAGGCTTCCCCCAAGGCTCCAGAAAAATCAGCTTCCCATACTACATGGCGTTCACCTCGCTACTAAATAATATGGAACTGATCAAGCGAGTGTACCTGAACGCTACCAACGGCCATAGAAGCCAGGAGGTCACGAAGGAAGAGTTTCTACATTCAGCTCAAATGATGAGTCAGGTTACACCGCTTGAAGTGGATATACTCTTTTTCCTGTGTGACACCATCAACAATACCAATGGGTGAGACGGACATATAAAATAAATTAATGATTTAGAATGAAGGAAAAATTTAAAAATTTAGGCAACGAGCAGGATTCGAACCTGCGGCCTCCCGGCACTCGCGGCCAGTCGCTCTAGCCAACTGAGCTATAGGTGCAATCGCTACCCAGTTCCAAATGCATCAACCGTTCCTTCGTTAAAAAGAAATTAATAATTATGTACTAATAATATTATAAATGTGAATTGATACCTTTTCCCGATTAAGCCGGTGAACCGATTGTGATGAAATTTAGTACGGAGTTTTAGACTGGGTGCATAGGATAGTTTTTATCCCGGGAGATGTTTAATTTTGTATGGAAATACGATATAGACGAGTTCACACCACAACAGACAAGACCTTAAGGTTCCCAACATAAAAGTTTAAAAAAACTCGACTCAAAATATAGATGCACCATCTCCGCCACCAATACTTTCGATTTAAAAAAACCGCACTCAAATCGGTTCATACGTTTCGAGCCATGATGCCACAGATATACACAAAGACACACATTTTAATAGTACATTACTTACCAAGGGCGGTAAAACAAAGAATGTCCCAGATCGCAGGTATTTGACGCCCGAGCCGAAGGCAAGGGCGATAATTATGCGATCTGAGGCTTTCTTAATTACCGCCCGAGGTAAGTACAAAATTTTATGTCACCCCCTGGCCAGGAAGTGGGATTTTCCGCGTGCGGAGCGTGTGGTAATTGCCACTTTATGGCCAGGTGTGACATAAACATATATTATAACACCCATATTTTGCGTTGCGCATCGGGGGTTAATAAATACAGTTAGTTGTATGTTTGTCTAGCTTCTTGCCCCTTTTATTCAAATTGAACCAACCACTAACTTAACATATTTTTTCAGACGAATCGTGTACAACGATCTCAATTCGATAACCCCCGAACAATACTTCAAACAAGTAACCCGTCGCGTTGCCGAAATCAAAGCCGTATCCGTAAGTATCTCTTCACACACACACGATCACATATCTATCTACCCTCTTCTAACGTGAAGATCGACTTGCAGGACCCGGCAGGACAGTTAAAATGTATGTTTAGTGGAATATAGACTTTACGTGTTTAGTAATAAGGTTGGAAACATCACTAACTTTAGTTGTGTTCTCTTTGCGCCAACTAAAGGAAGAGGTAACTATGTTGAGGCCTAGATATATTGACTTTATCGGGAGGATCTTGGTAAGTGAAGGTCATTGAAGTTATGATGTTTCTTTTTCTATTTAGTGAGGTTTTTGTATGAAACTTGCTGAAGTTCGGCTTGTCGAAATAAAATATAATGATTTCTGTACCGCAACATGGCGATTCTATTCAATCCTATTCATTAACATCTGAGAAACATTATTTAGTAAAAATGGCGCTAAAATTAGTTTGTTTTTGTCTCTCGCTCGTGTTTTTTAGAAAAAAAAAACAAAAACAAACCCGAGTTATAAGTTTTATGAATAACTGTTTAATATTGAACTACAAGCTAACAATATAAGATTTCAAGCTTACATGGTCATTTACACTAGAATTACGATTTGAAACGGGATATTTAGCATGTATATTTTTGAGTTCCCGATATTAATATCGGGAACTCAAAAATACAAATATACATGGTAAATATCCCGTTTCAAATCGTAATTCTAATACAAGCTAACAGTTATTCCAACCACCTTTGAATTCTTTCAAATTATTTTACTATTATTTCGACAATTCAATTTCAAATTTCCTCTTCCATTATTTTCAGCACATCAAGAATTATTTAGATCTTTGATGCATGCTCTAGTTTCAGCAACTGAAACCTCACTTTTTCCCTTCTATTTATATTCCATTAACATTATTAAGCTAGATTAAGTGTTTCTATAAGCTATTTAATTATTACGTTCATACACTACAAGCAATCATTACATCACAACATTAAAGGGCGCGGTTGGAGAGTAGCCTGGGGAAAATCCAGGGGAAAACCTCCGGCACGACCACGTGTGTGGTTTGGAACACTGGAATACTCTAAGAGTTTGCGCTCCAGTGAGATTGGTTGAGCGGTTTCAACAGCCTAGCTGAGAATAGTTTTTTAATTAAAACAACATTGTATGTCATACACTATATCTATAAGTACCTAATCATTATGTGTCGCTTAACCTCAAACTCGGATAAATCACTATAAATAAATAAATATATAAATATTTTTTGGACAATCTTACACAAATCAACCTAGTCCCAAACTAAGCAAAGCTTGTACGATGGGTACCAAGTGACGATATACATACTTATATAGATAAATAGATACTGTATATGTATTTAACATAGAAAAGATCCAAGACTCAGGAACAAATATTCGTGTTCATCACACAAATACATGCCCTGACCGGGATTCGAACCCGGGACCTCCAGCTTCGAAGGGAGGGTCACTACCAACTAGGCTAAAGCGGTCGTCACTATAAAATAAAAGGGTAAAAAAAAACTAGTATTTTACCCTTTTATTTTATACCGTAATCTTAAATAATGACAGAATTGGATTTACCCGGGTTTGAAGCGACTCATCTCGCCATTTGTATGTTATTCAGAAACATTATAAAATCCATCCCTACACAAAATGTCAAATATCTATTTTGCTGAAGGTATAGGTGAAAAAGTTATGTAAGCTCCTCTTTAAGCGTTTTAACGTGGCACTAGACACCCTTTCATTATTTTATGCCTTTTTGGTCAGGGGAGATATGAAATTTGGTACTTATCACGGGCGGTAATAGATAAATCCTCAGATCTCATTTGTCCCCTCGCCTTCCGCTCGTGCGTTAAATACGTCCGATTTAAGGCATTCTTTGTTTTACCGCCCTAAGTGTACAGATACTAACGGGTACACATAATTACACTATACACCAGTGGTGGGCAAAGTACGGCCCGCGGGCCAACTGCGGCCCGCGAAAGCATTTTATCCGGCCCGCCGCCGATACATCGAATTAATTAGTACATGGCCCGCGATGATTATATTTTGAGGGTTCAGCTAAAAACCAAAGCAGCGGTTTTATACAAAAGTGCAGTTTTGCTGCAATTATGGCCCTCCTCCGAAATTTCTCAAGCTTACTGGCCCGCCATGAAAAAAGTTTGCCCACCCCTGCTATACACCATTGCTAACCCATGATACGCTTCGTAAAAGTCGGTAAGTGTTGGATGTATACGAGTATTTGGTTGTTGCAGAGCCCAGCAGACAGAAGTTTCTTCATACAAGTGTTGGAGCAGACGTACCGTTTCACGCTCGGTTCCATTGCTGGTGGTAAGTACAGTCAAAGGCATAAATATATGTACGTTCCCAATGAAAACAAAATATCTGCGCTCTTACAAAAAAAGGCATGTTAAGTTATAAAGTCACGCTTGTTTGCCACCGGCGTTGTATAAAAAAAAATTTTTCCTCAAATATGCAATAAGATATTAATGTTGAAATAATAACCATAATCCTAACAACTAAACTTATATATGTAATTCATATAATTGTTGCCGTCAAAAGAGGGAAGAAAAATACGACTGATCCCTCATTCGATGACTAATGACTTTTCTGAATAGCAGGTGTTAAAATTTGGATTTTAAATTTCGAATTCCAGCTGTTGGCGCTTCGGCAGTATACCCCATCGATCTAGTTAAGACTCGTATGCAGAACCAACGCACAGGCTCGTTCATCGGCGAAGTCGCTTACCGGAACTCTTTCGATTGCTTTAAAAAGGTCATCCGGCACGAGGGCCTGTTCGGCCTGTACCGGGGTCTCGTGCCTCAGCTTATTGGAGTGGCGCCTGAGAAGGCCATCAAGCTCACGGTAAGTGGGCTCACGTCCTTCATATAGAACATTCTTTGGGGGGTGCGTTGTTTAGGCAGGATACTACAGCAGGCTCATGGCACCTGAGAAGGTCATTAAGCTCACGGTGCGGGATAGAAGGACGCTATGGGTCAATGTTCTTCAAAAAGAACATGCGGCGAGGACTCCGGCCTTTGTAAAAGATTCTCGCCGCAACGCACTAAAAAGAGTATAAATCCTAAAATCGTAATAACAATTCAATAAAATAAGATATGTCAATAAGACTCCCAGTTCCAGAAGCTTTCAGAATAGTAATTTGTTTTGAAGCTAAATTTGCCGGCTTAGGGAAATAACCTTACCCGATTTGTGTTGTTGGTCTTGTCTTATATCTATTGTCAAGAATGGACATCAACTAAATCATTGTATTTCTATTTTTAGGTCAACGATTTGGTTCGTGATAAGTTAATGGACAAGAACGGAAATCTTAGCATATACGCTGAAATATTCGCTGGCGCTTGCGTAAGTATTAACTATATATAGTAATCACTACTTTAGCGTCCCTAGTTTATTTGGATGCTGTTATACAATAATGTGTCAATGTAATGGGAAAACCTATAGTAGGTTGACACATTATTGCATAACAGCGTCCATTTAAGGCAGCGGTCGGCAACAGGCGGCTCGCGAAGCCCTTACTTGCGGCCCGCGAGCTTCCTTGTTGGCAACCGACAATGTGGTTGGTACCATTTGTCTGATAGAGTCACAAATTACATATTAACACATGTGGCCCTCGACAATTTTGTTAGTCACTATGTGGCCCTTGGCTGCTAAAAGGTTGCCGACCCCTGATTTAAGGAATGTTGCAAACGCCTAATGGAGTTAAGGCGTGACCGGGAGGCTGGATCCTATCTGGCACAAAGGATCAGCATTAATAGAACAGCGTGTGTCAATGGCATACTTAAAGTAATTTACCGGTATAATTCTTTTCCAGGCCGGCGGCTCCCAAGTCGTATTCACAAATCCCCTTGAAATAGTCAAAATCCGACTCCAAGTAGCCGGAGAGATAGCAGGAGGACAGAAAGTCCGCGCTTGGTCCGTTGTCAAGGAACTAGGGCTGTTTGGCCTTTATAAAGGAGCGCGGGCGTGCTTGTTGAGAGACATGCCGTTTAGCGCGATATACTTCCCCTCTTACGCTCATGTTAAGGTAAGATTTATATATAGAATGGGCTTCGCGATTGACATAATTAATCCTTGAGTTGAGGACTATTTGCAGAATAAATGTTTTGGTTTTGATTTTTTTATTTTGACTAAATAATGTGACTGTAAGGTAAAATTTATTTTTATTGACCGCATTTTAAACCTGTTACTGCATTTTAAACCTTTATTGTTTGAACGGTAAAATAGCCTTTTGAACGAATTTGTTCGATGCAACTCGACCAAACTCGTATGATTTAAGTATAATCCTTTATTCCATTAATTCCAGGCGAAATTCGCCGATGAGAACGGCTACAACCACCCCCTCACTCTTCTTGCTGCCGGCGCCATCGCGGGCGTCCCAGCAGCGTCACTAGTCACTCCTGCTGACGTCATCAAAACTAGGTTACAAGTCGTGGCTAGAACTGGCCAGACTACGTACTCGGGAGTGTTGGATGCCGCTAGGAAAATCTACGCAGAAGAAGGATTCAGGGCGTTCTGGAAGGGATCTGTTGGTAAGTGAAAGAAAAGTGGTCCAACGTAATCTATACTAGCCGTATGAAATGCTCATGTGACTATTCACTCATTACTTCTGCTGACGCCATCAAGACTAGACTACAAATAAACTGGCCAGACGACGTGACGTACACGGGGGTGCTGGATACCGTTTGAAAAATCTACGCAGAAGGATTCAGGGCGTTCTGGAAGGGATCTGTTGGTAAGTGAAAGAAAAGTGGTCCAACGTAATCTATACTAGCCGTATGAAATACTCATGTGACTATTCACTCATTACTTCTGCTGACGCCATCAAGACTAGACTACAAATAAACTGGCCAGACGACGTGACGTACACGGGGGTGCTGGATACCGTTTGAAAAATCTACGCAGAAGGATTCAGGGCGTTCTGGAAGGGATCTGTTAGTAAGTGAAAGAATAGTGGTCCAATGTAATCAACACTAGTTGTAGGAAATGGCAAAGGCCGGGAAAGTTAGTTGTCGAGCTCAGTTAACTCAATTCACTTCACTCATTCAATCAAGAGTATTTTACAAGTCGTGACCAGAGAGTCGAGAGTGTTTGATGCGGCGAGGAAGATATATTCCAATTAAGGCTTTAGGGCGTTCTGGAAAGGATCTTTTGAAAAGTAATTTGGCAAACTCCTCCCATTCGCTATGTTGATACTCATACCCGTTTACGTCATTAAAACTAGACTAAAAAACGTTGCCAGGACGGATAAGACTACATACACAGGGTGTTAGACGCCGCTAGAAAAATCTACGCAGAGGAAAGGTTCAGGGCGCACTAGAAAGGATCTTTCAGAAGTGAAAGAAGAAAGTGGTCCAACGCAATCTATACGCTAGGTTTAAGAAGTCACAAAAGACAAAAATTGATTTCAAAATACAGCATAAAATCCCAGCGATCAAAACACCCCCAAAACTCCCATACAAAATGAGACATAGTATGTGACGTCATATACTATGCGCCCGTACTACCATGGTATAGAAAAACGACTAATTTACTGTTTTGGTCGTGAAATATTGCGTTTAAGTACATTGTTATCGTACATTTTTTTAGTTTATTAAAACATAACAATCCTGATGGTGATTTTATTTTACTTTTAGTCAGTAAAAAAATACATAATTTTTCGAAACTTTGAAGCGTCATATTTTTTTACGATTTTGAGGATATTTATTAATTTACTGTTTTTTGTCATAATTTGTGGTCTACTATTCATATAGTGACATCTAATTATTATTCATTCTGCATGCATATTCTCTGTTTAGAGCATTCTAGACGTTTTTACAGGCTTTGGGAATCTGTCCACACTATTTCTTCAGAATGGGACCAAATGGGAACTGTCTTAATTGAAAATCCATGACCAAGACAAATCGACTGAATCGAGAAGATCAATTCCAAATTAACAAATGTGTTTGTTTTCAGCCCGTGTGTTCCGGTCATCGCCTCAGTTCGGTGTGACGTTGGTTACCTATGAAATTCTGCAGCGTCTGTTCTACGTCGACTTCGGAGGCTCGTGAGTATTTTCTCTTCACTAGAAACTCAAAATCCACTAAAACAGATTACATGTTTCGTTTTGTAAATTTCTATAATGTTATTGGTGATAACAGGTGGCGATAACAATAAACGATTGGTATACCTAGACATATAATTCTATTTAACCTGTAATTTTTGTAGGGATAAATGACAGTTGATTATGTCTATTATAGCCTGACAAATTACTATTTGGGTGGATCAACTATTCTTTGTTACTCGTTACCATGGTTACGTTTCCTAAGTCACTCATTAAAACTGTTATTTTATAGGGTTTAAGTCCACCAAATATGAGTTTTAGTGATGAGAATAAACCCATTGGAGCATGGGTCGTCTCTTGAGCGTGATTGAAGTCCATATTATAAACATTTTTCTAAGAAACTCGGTTACTGTTGTCACCTCGCTGACGGGACGGGACAGAATAATAACAAGAAAAAGTTGATTGACCCATTTGACCCTGAAGTAGTGTTGCTACAAACAGATTACATATAAAATGATATGCGTACATCATGTATTGTCTGTACACTGTGTATTGGTTTCGTGTTATTATTTGTAGAATGCCAAAACATTGTTTTCAATCGAAGTAAACATGTTTGGCTTTATAATAATTACCTATTCGTCAAATTATTATTGTTATTATTAAGAGCCTCAAGTGTCCCACTGCTGGGCAAAGGCCTCCCTCTTTTTTTCCCACGCGTCCCTGTCTTGTGCATTCTCCCACCACTTCTGATCCGAGACGTCAAGTTCGTCTTTCCATCTCCGACGAGGTCTGCCGCGACGCCGCTCTCGGTTTTGTGGGACCCACTTGGTGGCGATTTTAGCCCACAAGTCTTCCGGCATGCGGCAGATATTCAATATTAAAATATTCGTCAAATATTCAATATTAAAATATTCTTCAGATTCGAACTCCGATGACGTTTGATTGTCGTCAGTTAATGTGTCGCTTTCAGGACCACCGATCTCAATTATAAAAAGTTCGGTCTATCATTCGATTATAGGTTCTTTTTTCCTATAGTGGTCTTCCATTTTTTGACATGGTCACAGCAGTTACTCCAATATTCGTGAGTGACTTCTTGATTATTCCCGTCGTCTACCGTTCCCTTGGATCCCAGGGATCAAAACAAAAGAATACTATTGTTTATTTTTTTCGCAGGGAGACGACGGATTAATAGATTATAAAGAATAGTAATAAATCATAGCTGACTTTAAAATACACATACCTTATGTAAGAAAAAATACCTATTAAGGACCCTTACCAATTAAAAAACGCTCATCTATTTACGCCATTTTCTGTTTGAATTGTTACTATCTAGGACAGGACTATTGAAACCTTGTGTCATAAAGTTTAAATGTATATTTTGAACTTTTCATTAAGAAATATAGTTTCAAAAATCACTCCTATTCGACCACTTTCAAGCTAAAAACTTGTTTTTTCTGCTTAAATTCTACTACACACAATAAAATAAAAAAATGGCTATGTTACTATCTAAAACCTTAATAAAATCATCGTATTCTTTAATAACTTTATTGGTATTATTGATACTTTTGTCATAATTTGAAATCAAAACATTTTAAAACTTATAAGGCCTCAACCACCCTATAAAATGTCATTAAACGATCAATTTCAAAACATTGTTGAAATGCTACGCAATCCTTCGCCTTATTACAACGGAATAAGGCGAAGGTACCTATTCAAATTTTTTTTTTTTTGCATTATTGGAATTCTTTTGGCATTTTTGTGGTAATCTTTTATAATCGCGAAATATTTTTCTCTTTATACTTTATATCGGTGACATTCGATGACTTTCAACGTCTGTTGTCAAAGTACTCATTGCCAATAAAATGAGTCAGTACCACAGAAAATCCGCAACAAGGCGAAGGCCAAATAAAATCTTGTAAGGCTGTATATGAAACTAAGGCCAAATTCTGTCAGACGAATGCACAAAACGACTTAGGAGCTCTGAATATAAGGTAGAGTCTTGCTTGCGTTCATTGACAGAATTTGGCCTTAGGGGGCGTCCATAAATTACGTGAGATGTTTAAGGGGGGGAGGGGGTCGAGTCAAATCTCATCTAATCTTACGTTGGAGAGAGGGGGGTTCTCGGCAAATATCACGCAATTTTTTTTCTGATTGAAACAAAAAAAAATACTATTTTGGTCCATTTAATCCAGATTGTACACGCTTATAAGATTTAATCTTAAGCGTAATCGTAATACGATTAAGATTATTCACTAATTCGTTCGAAAGAGAATAATTTCATTCATACTTCGACGTTAATTCTCAGCAATATTGATTACTAGTCTTAACAAGTCGTAAATAAAAGCACGATGCAATTTTTTTTTTCTTTTTACAATAACAATCCAACGCGTTTACGTAAGAAACCCACATTTTAAAAAATCTCACGTGAGATTGGGGGATGGGGGAGGGGGTTGAATAAAATCTTACGAAATCTCACCAGGGGGGGGGGAGGGAGGGTCAGAAAATTTAAAATAACAACTCACGTAATTTATGGACGCCCCCTTACAGTATTTTAAGTAAATTGCTTTCTGTAATCTATTTATTCAGTAAAAGCTACATTTCAACTTCCCCATTATTTTCCAGTCGACCGGCCGGCTCCGAGCTGAACGTGTCTACCCCCATCGAGGAAACCGTAAAAAAGCCGCACCACATCGGCGGATACCAGGTCGCGATACCGGTTCTAACCGGTCTCGAGACCAAATTCGGTATCTCGCTGCCGAGGTTCTCCTTCCCTAAGAAGACCGCCCAGTAAGTTAGCTTAACCTTTTAGACGCCAACGACGGATATATCCGCACCATGCATCGGTGCAACGCCTACGACGGATATATCTTCACAATCGATGCAACGCCAACGACGGATATATCCGCACCATCGGTGCAACGCCTACGACGGATATATCTTCACAATCGGTGCAACGCCAACGACGGATATATCCGCACTATCGGTGCAACACCTACGACGGATATATCCGCACCATCGGTGCAACGCCTACGACGGATATATCTTCACAATCGGTGCAACGCCAACGACGGATATATCCGCACCATCGGTTCAACGCCAACGACTGATATATTCGCACGATCGGTGCAACGCCTACGACGGATATATCTTCACAATCGGTGCAACGCCTACGACGGATCATCATCATCATCATCATTTCAGCCGAAAGACGTCCACTGCTGAACATAGGCCTCCCCCAAATGGGAGGGATTTGCCATAGTCGCCACGCTTGGCGAGCGGGTTGGCGACCGCAGTTTGATGGTAGTAATGATCGAAGGATGCTGCTGCCCACCCTCCGATTTTCCCTTATTCGCCTCCTACGAAACCCATGGGAAGAGATGGGGCGGCGCAATTCTTACCCGGCAACCACACGGGGCGACGGGGCACGGGGATACGACGGATATATCTTCACAATCGGTGCAACGCCTACAACGGATATATCTTCACAATCGGTGCAACGCCAACGACTGATATATTCGCACCATCGGTGCAACGCCTACGACGGATATATCTTCACAATCGGTGCAACGCCAACGACGGATATATCCGCACTATCGGTGCAACGCCAACCGTCACGGCGTATGCGATATCAACACATGCATTTGTATAGGGTTCAATTTCGCGTTTGATATTCTCATGTCATGACCTGTGAGTCGACGGCCTTTGTATTTGACATGGCGTTGAAAAGCAGAGGTAAAAACGGGCATTTTCTGTGGGATTACTGCAAAATGACAGTTTTCGTTGCTCCATTGTTCATCAGTTGGAAAATGCAGTGACAATGAGACTAGTTATTATTAAATGAAACGAATTGTAAGCTCTGACCTTTTTACAATTTTGTGGTTGAGTATTGGCATAAAACCTTATTTCCTCTGTACAATATTATGTTTAGGTGTTATGGTAGGGAACCAATGGAAAACTAGGTTTTGTAATACAGATCATATTGCACTGCATTTGTCCTTCTTAATTCTTGCGTTTTAAGAGTTCGCGCTGACATTCGAAATTAGGCTTTAAGCTGAAATAAGATTGTCGACTGACGAAAAGCCTGAATTAAGGCGTATTATGTTCAGATATACATCTGTAGAACTCGAGAATTTAGTACTTAAGTTTCAAATTCGCTTAAAGCGGTCAAAATGTTTAATTGTTCTGGTGACTAATTGAAAGGGTGAATGTGACATACCAGTGAGTTGGTATTTAATGTATTAAGTACCTCTAGTATAAGTTTCTTTGAAACAAAACACTAACGAATGCATTTGCGTTTAGTCTCAATTTGTATGGCAACGCGATCAGCGCCCTTGGGCTTTGGTGGTAACCATTTTTTTCCAAAAAAATTGAGACAAACGCAAACGCGTTCGTTTGTGTTTTGTTTCGAAAAATCTTATACTAGAGATAAAGTATACAGAGACCTTGACCAAGGAAAAGACCGATATTCATCAAAATATTTGTCTGTGGCGACGTGAGTTCACAGTAATAGGTTGTTGTCGAGATAACTATTTGTATTCGTTATCTGAGGTTAAATATAATTGTAAATATAGTAATATTCATTTTGACTCCTAATAAAAGCTTCCACAGCACTGCCAAGACTTAATGTTATGAAACGTTCGCTTTTTATAAAACCACTTCCATTTTAAATTTAAAACTGCCGTGAGTTTCAGACATTGGAATATAATAAACTGGTCACTCACGTCCCGCCAACATCAGGCAGCCGATCGAGCCGCAGTGCTAGACGCGCGGCCATCGCTGCTGGTTCTCATTAGGCACGTATTAGTCTAAAACATGTCGAGCTATACTCGACCTTAAAGACGAGTGACCCTTTTATTATATTTCAACACTTTATTTTGTTTAGCACCAGAACAAACTGTAAAACAATATAACCAGTAAAAGGAACACAAAATCCTACGCAACGGGCGGTAATAACACACAAATTTGGGTTATTACCGCCCGTTACTGGTAACAGCCGGGAATTATGATCCTGGAAGTTACCGTCTCAGACCAAGAAAAAAGATAGCTCAGTAAGAACAGCCTATTGTAACAGATTTTTAAAACCATGCCCAATAAGGGGGGACCGTGCACAGAACTCGAAACGCGTCACGTCATTGTGACACACATAGAAGAGTTGTGTGCATATTTTACTTTGTATTATGTGTGCATGGTTTTAATAACGGCTATACGTTGTTTTTACGCTCCGTCTATCTTTTTTCTAAGGTTAGCCCTGGTAACGGATAGGGGAGAATCCCTCCTATTACCAGCGGTTACAAGTGGACATAATCCAACATTATCCTATTTTAGATTGTATTTTATAGATTTAAGTAAATGTCGAATCGAAGTCGAGAATACTGATATTGTTTTTATTATGATTATTAAATCAATCGTGCGATTTATATATGAATAATTCAATGTGAACTTTAGAGATTGTACAGAGATTCTGAAAAGACATACCTTGTATTTTTAACATTTTCATAGAAAGTGTTACTAGTTTTGTTCGCGCTGTGCTAGATGCCCTAGTAATCTGTCAAGTTATTTACACAATAGGGATTTTGATACCAAATAAAAAAATCAATAAGTTCGGATTTTCTCGAAAAAGTATCAAATTCTTAATTATATGTGATAATCCACATCGAAAGGGACCTTATGGCGGCAGGCGCTTACGTTACACCTATTCACTATTGTATTGGAACAGCGGCAATAAAGGCGTAAGTGCCGGCCGCCATAAGGTCCCTTTCAATATGGATTATCACATACTTATGGTGAAAAAAATAACTCAAAAGAATAAATAATTACATAATTATAACTCTTCGAAGTTTTGAGAGGGGGCATACTCTGTCCCTTTCCGCAAAACGCGCCTTTGTATAGGAACGATCGTCATTTACTATGGCGCTCGTGGTCAGTGACGTCACTGATCTGTCGCGCTTTCTGTCTCTAACCAGCAACATTAAAACGGTTGTCGCTTCGTTATTTTTTGAGATAATTGAATAGGATTTTCACCAATTGGCATATTTTATTTACCTTATTTCTTTTGGAGTAGTCAATATCCCTATTTATGAAAGTTCGAGGATTTGGCACGTTTTGAGTGATTTAAAAGTGTGTTACCTTGTTATGACGTGGCTGTCATATGACTGTCAATACGGTATTTTACTGATAGTCAATTCAGAAAACATCAAAAACGCTCGGTTGGTATGAAGTTTGTAAAGCCCGGCCAGATATATATCAAAGAGTATAATAAGTATATTCATATATATATAACCGTGCGCCATGTTGCGGAATTTAAATGGAACTAATTTCTTACACTGGTAATATTTTATAATCATAGGTGCACATAGGTTGTCACTGTGTGTGGTTTAGGTTAAGTATTGAGTATTAAAAAACAAATGACAAATAATGCCCAAAACGATTCATTGTCAAGAACGGAACATTATTAAAAATGTATATATAATAAGTTTGTGGAAAAAACGCTAAGGAACTGAGACTATTTCGCTACAAAATTAATCAGAACTGACAGGTAAAAATGTCATTATTCCAACATTATTCCGTCTATACTGACATTACTGACCTGTTGCCATATAAATTAAAATAACAGTGCGCTCTTGACAATGGTCATATATTTTTGATCGGGCTTTAGGCAAATATGGTCTTAAATTTCGTCCTTTTTTCATCAATGTATTTAACTTTTTATGAATAGCTGTTGTATCACGGTTGCTGTTTGATATTTATTTGTAAGTTTTATTTATTGGGAGCTTAAATTAATATATATTTACTATTGTTTAAATACCGTATGAACCAGTTCAGTCAGGTCCTGACAGGGTTACCATTATATATAGAAAAAACTGATTGACGACCAATATAAACTGTGTCAAGTTAGCTAATCAAGCGAACTAATCGATCGTCCATAAGAGATTATAATTCAATAACGTGTTTTTTTTGCTTATGCTTATAACAAACTTCGTTTACTTCCGCATTTGTGTGCTTGCAATAAGCTTGAATTTTTTATATATGTTTTTTCACAGTAGCTATCTCTCTTTGATTTCTTTCGACAATCACAGTTTTATATATTTTTGGAGTATATATAACTTAAAAAACAAGACGTAATCATGGTAATTCATATCAAAAAAATAGTAACTACACAAATGCTATGCTAATTAATTTAAGAAATGTAGCAATTGTCAGCAATAAGTCATTAGAGTTAAAAGCAATAAAATACTAATAATATTTACATTGACATAACAAATGAGGTTTCCTGGCTGTAAAGTAGCATTTGCCGTCGCCAAGTCTACTTAAAACTCACCGCAGACGGTGATAAAAAGGCAGGGCGTATTTTATGAGCCTCACTTTAGGCTCGTGCTACGAAATAAATGCCTGGCCTCTGTGATTTTTTTTATCTAACTTCATTTGTAATGTATTGATTATAGACGCTTATTGCTTAAAAGTGAGTTGAAATTGGATCTACACATTAGTGAGACATTTTATTTTGTGAAGCTATTGTTCAATCTGTGAAGTACAAAATATGTGTAAATAAATAGTAAAGATAATATAAGGAACGAGATTCCCAGTAGAGGTATTTTAAACCGTTAGATATAAAACGCAGAAGCATTCACATGGTGTTACTTAAAATAAATGAAACTACAAAATTCTGCTTTTAAAGGTCCTTATCAGTTAAAAAACGCTAATGTATTTACCCCATTTTCTGTTTGAATTGACACGTATCTTGACATTTTCTCAATGTTACTATCTAGAACAGGACTATTGCGCCCTTATGTTATAAACTTTAAATGTACTTTTTGGATTTTTCATTAAGAAATATCGTTTCAAACATCACTCCAAATCGACCATTTTCAAGCTAAAAACTTGTTTTTTCCTCTTAAATTCTACTACACATAATAAAATCAAAAAATGGCTATGTTACTATCTAAAATTTGAATAAAATCATCGTATTCTTTAATAACTTTGTTGGTATTATCAATACTTGTGTCATAATTTGAAATAAAAACATTTTAAAACTTATAAAGCCTCTTTGCAAATTGCTTGTAACTTGTAATATGTACAAGCGGAAGGGTTTGAATTAGCAAGCCATTATACAATAGGAATTGGTTGTAGTTGTTCTGAAATGCCTGAAGACATAAATACTTACATAAATGGATTCGAGTGGTGTTGCATATTGAATTCAGTGGATGTAACTCAAGTAAAGGGGGTTTGTAGTTTCATTTATTTCTAGTACATCCGAATATTAATTGAACATTAAACATAATCATGGCAGGTGCACATACACATGTAAGCTAAGTGTTCCCAAAGTAAAATCTGCTATTATTTTAACGATACACTTACCCCCTTATTCATAATTGTTTATCCAACCTATTTTAGTGATATTACCGCTAAAATGCGTTTGTTCTTATCTGTCACTGACATTTATGTTTTTGAGAAAGGGACAAAACACATTTTAGTTAGCAGAGTTTAAGTTTTATGAATAAGGGGGTAAAGTTAAGTCTTGCACCAAAATCAAAACTATACAGTATAAGGTATAAGCTCTTACTTCGCACTTTAATATGGGCTATTTTAACTATGGATGAACTATTTTGTACACCTATGCACAAATTTAATACTATTTTACGTGCAGCTGCATCAATAAAAGACAGAAATAATGGGAAAGCAAAAATATTAAACCTCATTTTTATTCTAATTTTTTTTTCATAAACTACATATTGTGTAGGTGTGGTCGCGTACAGTACGGTTTCAGAGGAATTTCCTCCCACGGACGCTCCGCTCTTGTGGAATGAGCTCCCTACCGAGGTTTTCCCGAGGGACTACAGTATGGTGTTTTTCAAGAAAGGAGTGTATACATTTTTAAAGGGTCGGCAACACGCATGTGACACCCCAGGAGTTGAAACCTCCATAGGCTACGGTGATCGCTTACCATCAGGCGGGCCGTACGCTTGTTTGCCACCGACGTGGTATATAAAAAAAAGGGGAATGCACTTGGGTAGGTATATG
This sequence comes from Epiblema foenella, assembly GCA_963556455.1. Taxonomy (NCBI): domain Eukaryota; kingdom Metazoa; phylum Arthropoda; class Insecta; order Lepidoptera; family Tortricidae; genus Epiblema; species Epiblema foenella. The sequence goes on along the minus strand of OY747103.1, from coordinate 20,618,251 downwards.
TAAATTGTATAACTTGTAAAATATTTAATTTAGTTATGTCTTTTTGTATCCTTTTTATAATTTACGTAAGAATAATACAATAACGTAAGGAATTCGTAACATTTTATGACAATATTTATTTCATTTAAGTACACATGTTTTACTTTTAAAACATGTTTGAAACTAGTAATTTTGTATAAGCTTTCCTGTAGCCTTTGTCTTTGTATAATGCAGCTGTGAATAAACCAAAATATAGTTTAATATAGTCTGTACTTCTTAAAATATTCCGTAAGATAGGGTCCGAACAGAATCTATAAACGTACCTAAATGGTTGTATGACAACAATGTAAAACTCTTAATAGGTATAACAAGTGATATAGCTGATGTGACTATATTTATTGATATTGTATATTTTTGTGTTAAAAATAAATCGATTAAAAAATGTTGATTTTATTTTCTGTTCATATTTATAAATAAAATAAATCGACGCCAGAGGGCCTACACCGAACTTCGTATCGCGCCGTCCCTTTCACTCTTGTGTTATACACTATATGAGTGAAAGGGACGACACGATAGGCCTTCTGTAGTACTTTTTCCTCACAATTCGACATATTATATACAAAATTGTTACTGTACTGTTGCGCTATCACCTGTCTACAAGTCATGGTAGCTGATAAAAACATGTTTTCGTTCCATGATGTTGTATACGTACGGAAAGGGTTATTTATTTTGTCATGGCAATCAAATATCGGCTGTTTTGCTATCGAGACAGACGCTTTTTCATCCGGCCCGGGTACTTCGAAAGGTGTGTGAGGAAACCGGTAAATCTTAACAAGCCCTAGTTTTCCCTCAGGTGTAAGTTTTTTCGAAACAAAACAAACGATTTGCGTTTAGTCTCAATTTGTATGGCAACGCGAGCAGCGCCTCTGATGGCCTTTGATGGTAACTATTTTTTGTTATACAAATTGATAATAAACGCAAAACACGTTGTTTAGAGGTACAGATGGCAGTCGCTTTAGTACATATAACTAGATCCTATGCGAAATCTTAGAATTAGATGCCAAGGGCGGATCCACCGTTATGGGCACAATGGGCATGCCCACAACAACCCTAATGGACTTAATGTGACGTCACACTTTCAGGGTCTATTGAGATTGCGTTGCGTTGGCCCTAAAGTCTAACGGATCTTTTTAAAACCGAGCCTAAGGGTGTACGCTTCAGTGAGATTAGTTGAGCGGTTTCGCGCAGCGGCAAATCAAATCGTTCATGACTCATGATTGTCATGAGCGAGTAATCCGACTCGCACTTGCCCGATTTTCGGGTGGCTGTGACCATAACCGTTTTTGCGGGCTGGATCCGCGCCTGTTAGATGCCAAAGCTGACCCCAACGAGCTCCTAGGGATGTTGATTCAAAATTTCCATCCAAATTATAATTCAAAAGAAAGAAGACATAAAAAGTCTTCAAAGTTTTAAGTGGGGGCATGTTCTGCCACTTTTTCGCAAAACTTCTTCATTAAAGGCGCTTTAGATCAGTGACGTCACTGATTTGTAGCGCTTTCTGACTCTAATTAAAAACTTTCTAACGGTTGTAGCTTCGTTATTTTTTGAGATATTTTAATGGGATTTCACCATTTGGCATAGTTTTGTCTTCTTTCTTTTGGATAATATTTTCGATACGAATAAATTTTGAGTCAACGTCCCAATTATTTGTGCTTTTGAGTTACCTTTTTCGCCATTTCATTGAGAATTAAATTGATTTTCTTATCTGGTGTCAAAAAGTTAAAGCACAACTAGGAATACGCTAGAGAGAATGATATTCTTCGATAAGGTTTTGAGTTCCTTATAGCCAAGGAGGTACGTAAATCAAAACAATTGATTTTAAAGGTAAATTTTATTAAGCTAAACTTGTCACGGATAAGTTCATCCGCAAATCCTAACGTTGACCTGTGAAGTTAAAATTAGAACTAGGTAAAACTCGATAAATAATAAAACTAAATAGCTGCGTAAGTTAAAACCGCAACTAGTATTGTAAAAACTGTGGCAAATAATTCTGATAATTTATATTTTAAACTAAAAATTTAAAAATATATCGACCGTGTATAAAATCTATATTATTATAACATGTTGTGATTTCATTACTAGAAACAAAATTAACAATGCTGCGTGTAAAAAAAGCATATTAAGTATATACATAACCTAAATGATACAAGTGAATTATTTGCCATAGCACACATTGACAAGAATAATAGAAAAGAAGTCTATAGAAAACAGCAAACGTTTTACACATTTTACAATAATAGAACAGGCTTGAAAATAACAATTACTTATATATCTCACAAAACTTGACAGGTGTAGAAGTCGGCGACAAGACTGTCAAACGCTAGACAAGATAAAGTCCAAATAGTACATTTCATAGTTTTACAAACTACAAATTTTTCACTTGTCAATTGTAGGTTTTATTTGTGATAAGGTCTAGGTAGTGTCAGACTTTTATGACTTCATAATTCCTTCTGAACCCTCGTTTCTTCTGATTCCTTTGAACTTACATAATCCGATACAAACTTTAAAATAGAAACAATTGAAATGAAAATTAGCATCATTTATTTACAAACAAAAATACAGAACAGAATAAAAATACATACTATATTATATTTGAGCGTTTTCTTATTAGTATATAGATAATTGTATTATGTTGTGATGGCAGTTAGTGATAGGTGATGGAAATGGATGGTCTGAGTACCGAATTTTCTCGCAACAAAAAAAAAACGGGAAATTGAGGAATCGCAAGCTTACACGAAATGAACAAAGCATGCAATTTTATATTTTATGTGATGTAATATGTATATTATTATTACAACGACATGATAGACCATATAGGTAGTATAGGTACTAGTACTAGACAGCATACTTGATGACATTAAAAAAAAATGCTAGTGACTCCTCTCATTAGTCAGACTATAAAAATAATGATTCAAAATAAGCATAGACATTTGAAAACCGCCTACAATGTATTGAATATCGTTTATACATATTATCACCAATAGGCAGCATCCATTCGAGATAGATAAAACATATTTGTGTGAAACAGCCCTTAGGTATATGGAAAACAATGCACCGATTAAACTTCAAACATCGTCAGCCCCTTATGTACGATCCACTGCTCGGCAACAGCAAAAAATAAATAGTAAATAATAACTTTAGTAAAAATTCAGAAGGTTCACTGGCAAACAAAACCAATAATTCAATGAAATTAGCTGAATGCATATTCTATTCTTTACTTTAGTCATACATATTTTGGCGGTAATGTGTGAAGTTTTTGAGAAAACTAAACTTACAGCAAAAAATATCGATAATATTTTGAAAACGTTCGTATTTGGTGGCAGATTGCGCTGAAACTATTGAGTGATATCGTTTTTGTATGTAGTAGAGGTTTATAGCTAATTTATCAAGGATTATTTCGTTCCTGTACACTTTTTATGTATCGTGTACGGTTTTCTTTTAAAATGGATAATACCGCGCTCCGGGACATATTCACGGGCGCGGGGGGGTGACGCTCGCCCCGGAGAGGGGGGGAGAGTAGATAAAATTGAACTTTGTTCTATAACCTACATATCCTGATAGATAAAAGTTCTCCATTAATTTTGCCAAATTTTCCATACATTTGAATCTAATTTTCTTGAGCTACAATGGTACGAACGACAGCTGGAAAAGTCAAATCATGGTACATACCAGGGATGTAACAGATGTGGTTTTATCGGAACCGGAAGCGGAACCAGATGTTTTAAATTCGGTATATCGGAACCGGAACCGGAATCGGTGCCCGAGTGACAGATGGATAAGATGTTAAGGGCAGGGCAGGTCTAACTCTATTCTAAATAAAAATTATAAACCTGTTTGTTTTTGATGTCCGAGTACGCCGCTCATTTCTCCCCGCTGCGCTGCTGTGACATCCGATATAACATCCGTTTTAAAAATAACAGAACTGGAACCGAAGCGGATGTTTAAAACCAGTCGGAAGTTCCGAATTAACGGAACCGGAACCGGAGCTCTGTTACATCCCTGGTGCATACACCCGTTAGGGTCGTCACATTGGCGTGTCATTTTCTTGGTACAACACTGGTCTTGTACCAAGAACAAAGTTTAGTCGAAGAGGCAAATGAGACAGGCCTGAGATGGGGCTACTCCTATGGAGCTAGCTTAGTGTAGGTTAGGGACTTCACATACTTTGCATTTATTTGTATATGTTCTCAAGTTTATTCAAGTTGTATTTAGATTTATGTTATATTGACCTGACCCTGGTAAAAATGATTTTAAGCACAAACGAATTGAAAATCCAAATTTCCAAAAACTAGTTTTTTTTTATGCGGCCATTTTTGTCATATCACTAAACAAATTTTAACTTTATCATCATTAAAGGCAATGAACTGCCAAGGCATTATGACCTTTGGTTGCATCCAGTCCTAATGGATAAAATAAAGGTCCTGAAGTGTTCCTAACCAGTGCATATTCCAAAAGCACAAAAATAATTGATTTAATTCAACCTACTGCTAAACCTCTCCGAAGTTGGCATGCTTGGTCTCTTTAGCGTGTTTCTGAGCTTCAACCTGCCCCGTAAGTAGCTTGTCACATATCATGCATTTGAGTGTGAATTTGTTTAAGTCTGTGAACTGGCGAGAGGACTTCGCTTCGTGAGCAACTTGTTCAGCCTCTCGGTAGATATCCATGTCTTCGGCTGGGAATACGGTTTGGATGCCACCCTGGAATTAAGAAGATAATATTATATTACGTTAGCAAATAATTGTGGAGGCTTCGTGCGTTAGTGTCTCTGTACAGAAGTAATCTTTTTCTTCACGAAAAAAAGGATAGTCTTCAGGTAAAGAGACTTTAACCTTTTCTCTTTTTTTTGCGTGAAGAACTCAACTAACTTTATTCAGCCACACTAGGATGTAGTCATTTTACGCCTTGTTACGAAAATAATTAGTATCTCTGTGAAGTGTAGACTGCGTTAGCCAATTATCAAACTTGCTCATACCTTTTCAATCCCCATCTCTCTGTTTTGGCTGTCTTATTGAAAAAAATTGTAGCCATTTAGACACACTGGGCTATATTTCTTAGGCATGTAAAGATATGGATAGTTAGTTAGTGCACATAGTTTGTAAAAGTTGTTAGTCTGTCCCATGACTCAATAGACAAAATAAAATACACAACTATATCTCTTATTTATTTACTCAAATCATTCCATCAAATAAGATGAACAAGTGAAAAGTGATAAATTTAACTTACGTCAGACTGTTCCAGATACAGGGGGTCATAGTGCACTCCATCGAACAGCAGGAACACCCGCTGGCCATAGTTCTTGTCCTCCCCGAACCGGTTGATGATCGCATTCAGGGTGTCCACTACAGCCATTTCTATGCCGTAGAAGCGGGAGAGAATCGCCACCTGTAAATCAATAATATCACTTTGAAATATGTTCTGACTAGCAGCGCCCTGCGGTGTTACCCGAGGATAAAAGGTAGCCTATGGCCTATTCTGATGTCTAAGCTACAATACTGGAAAGTTTCATAGAGATCCGTTCAGTAGTTTTTGAGATTAAGCGGAACGTACATCCATCTGCACAAACTTTCACGTTTATAATATTATTAGGATAGCCACAGTACACAAGACATGGGTTAAGTTAAGTTTTATGATAACATTATCAATAGCAAGTTTGTAGTTGTGGTTAGTGGTCTAAATATAGTGTTGTCATTATAATTAAGTAACAGTTGTTGATTTGGAGCGACACAAAATTTCTTAAACAAAAACCACAAAAAAGTCATGAAAAATCTATGCCACTGCAATAGTCTTGCACTACATAGTAAGTAAGAAAATGTCAAGATACACAGAAAAAATGGTGAGCGTTTACAACTGATAAGGAGAAGAATAAGTACATACCTCAATAGCGCCACCCCAGGAGCTGGGCTGCTGTATCCAGGTACAGTACTCAGCATTTGGTTTTCCTAGCATAGCCTCATTGTATGTGTCATGGTCGCTTGCTACCTCCATCGCAATGATCTGTCGCATCAGTGTGTGGACCGTTGTGTCTACCTGCCCATTTAATACAAAACCTGAAAAAGTCGTTATAATGAGTCATCAAACTCCTAGCATTTTCCCGGTTGAGCCGTTAGGAGAATGCGGTTCCTAATCCCAAGATTTGATGTCGGAAGTGTAGGGACAAGTTTTACATACATCAAGTGCATATTTCCGTGCAAGGCGTGAATAAGTTGATAAGTCAAAGTGAAAAATGGATGAAATTTGAACCTTATTGCAATGTAATCTAAGTTAAAGTGCGACAAAAAACATCTCGAATTGTCAACTTAGTCCCGCCATGCACGGATTTATGATTGATGATGAAAAAGTAACTGACAAGTCAATGATACTTATTGCAATGATTATAACTGAACATAGCAATTACATAACCTTGTGAAGTAGGCAACATTGTTGTGAACACAAAAATCTATTGTAAATAGAAGTAAAAACTCATTTCTCAACTTTTTATTTACAGTCATCATGAGTAAGATTACAAAGATTTTACCTATCATATTATCTAATGCAATTGAAAAATCAATTAAAGAACAATGACAAACTGCGCAATAAAACAAAACAAAGAAACTATTACATAAAATAATATGACCTCTACTAACCTATGCTAGTGAAGAGGCAAGAATTGTCTGAAGGGACCACCTTCTTCATTAAAATGCCAGGTCGGCTAGGTCCTAACGTCTCGTGGGACAACCCGTTCTCTATGGGTTTAAGAGGAGCCTTACTAGGTGTCTGCACCGCCTTTTCTTCCACTATTAAAGTTTCACCAGTTTTCAAACCTATTTCACTTAGTTTTTTTGAATCATCACTAGTATCCAAAGGCTTAGGAGGATAACCACACAAAACACATATCCTTTCAGCGCTTATATCAGCAATACTAGACAAAAACATCTTCAATTCACCAACTGTACTATCAGAGGTCAAATCCTTTAGGACCTGCTGGCCGTTTTTACTTTTAACTTTTAAAGCGACTGCTGCCATTTTGGCAAAATTGTATCACATTAAAATAACGGACAAGAAAGCGTTACGTGGTGCCGATTGATATTTTTAATTAGGTCAAAGACGCAACAAAATGAGTGTGAAATAAATAAATAAACGCGGCTTGGCCTGCTCGAGAAGTTGAAGTTGGCAAGTCACTTCTGACTTATGTTTGACAGATAGGCTTGTGGGTTGCCATTGGATTGGACGAATGTTAATTTATAGGCGAAGTCTCGAAGTCACTGCCTGTTTTATCAATTAATTTTCTCTTTTCCCCTGAGTTAGAACATCGTCGTTAATAAAATAAATGGGTATTTTATCCCTGCATTCGTCCTGAAGCATCAGATGCATGCTGATGATGATTGTAAGATAGATGCAATGAGGTCGTCCGTCCACCCATGAGGAATGTGTATGTCTGTGGATAGACTTATTATACTCTTTGGTCTGTGGTGGGCGGGAGATGGGCGGGAGTATGGAAACTTTTTTGGGACAGTTTTTGTACCTAAGTACTTATAACTACACCACTAGATGGCATTAATGACTTAAAAATAATAAAATGTGGTTTATTTGTAATAATTATCGTTTTAAATACCAGATATTTTTATTTTTGTCTACTGTTAATCCTTTAACCGCCACTGCCTGATGTTACATTGTGCTTGTAATTTTACATACATAATATTTCATAAATTGTTACATGATATCATATATATCAGACAATGTGACAGTGTAAATGATACTTTCTTGATATACCTATTGACTGGGATGAAAATAGCGAGTAACTTTTTTGACATTAGGCGGTTAAAGGGTATTTTACTATTTTCTGTTTTTCTTTTTATGTTTTTATGCTCAAAAATCACGCCAGAGCTCTTTTGATCCAGGCCAAAAAATATCCTAAAGTTTTTTCCTACAATGTTACCAGGTAAACCATTTTCCATATATACACTTTGTAGGTATGGCGGTAACACAAAGGAAAATATCAAAAAAATGTATGAAAACTTTGGGTCACTTTTTCTCTTATTAATTGAATACCAATAAACTGAATTTTTAAACAATTGTTCCGACAAAAAATACTCGCCTATTTTAAATACACAGATAAATATGATATAGTTTATTATGATGGACTGATAATATGATAAACTACTGGATCAAGTCGGTATACATTTTTTGGTAGGGTGTGTAGGTTCTTTTTTTTTATATCTTTGGCTTTGGAGCGAAGCTCCATTTGCTAATAATTATGATTCCCGGGCATCATTTTGAGCGCCCCGGGGGACAGGGTGTGTAGGTATTACTATAATTGACAATATTTCATAATTTTCAAAAGTCTTAATTCGAAAACCATTTCGGTAGAAAGATGTTAAGTACACAAAAAAAATATTTTCGGATTTTTTTCGCCATTCATTTTGGAAAAAATCGCGAAAAAGTGGAAACCGGAAGGTGACGTCACTTTATCTGCACTATAGAGAGAGACCTTAGTTGTGATACGATAAAAAAGTTAGTTGTATCCGGTTATCAAACTTATGACATTCATTTTTGACGTTGATTTGTTTTGTCAACTGTCACAATTTTTTATCGGATTTTCGGTTCTTTTCACGACGCTTATAATTTTGTCACTGCTTAATTCGCACGTTTTAAAGGGTCACAAAACACTGTCCTACTGAACTCCGATATATCTTCCAACAATTACGCACTTGGCATATTAGAACCGGACTCCGATTTTTCTTTACTGGGCCAATGAAGATTTCAAAAGGTTTTTCTAGGCTAACAGCACGAATCTGCCCCGTGTGGATAGCTAGATGATGGTGGAGTACACATCGGCAAGTGATAAGCATATTCCGACTCAAATACGAACATCCTATACCGGCAACACTGTAGGGTATGTGGAAGTCATACGAGACGTAGGAAAATGCATAGTGCAATGCCGAATTACTTCAGAACAGAGCATTCGCACAAAACCTATTGTGCATATATTGACGAAGATGAAATGACTATCCGATTAATGCCATCACTCTTGTCACATGTCTCGCTTGTACGAGTATGTAATTTAAATATTTAGGATTGTTTTATGTATGTGCACAAAGAAATAAAGAGAAGAAATAGTAACATTTTTAATGACTGGTTTTATTACAATTGGACTCCTCCCTCCTCTTCACCCCAATTTGTAAAACTCCTCACGAAATCAGCATTGTGTACAATTAATGTAATAATAATAATATGGAGTGTAACAGATACGAGAACAGATCTGTTAAAGCCACAGGGAGGCACATTGACAAGTATATATTATCATCTGCCCCAAGTCATAAAAGGTCATGCACTTAGCCAGTTTGTCAAGTGAAACAATAAGCAATCTTATATACTCTTTATTATCGGTGATTGTAAACTTATCAAATCACAGGCCACAAGTGCAGCATCATCTAAAGTAAGTGTAAGTGTCACGTCAGATGAGCACTGCATACCTTGACATACATATAGGTCAGTTTTTGCTTCCTAGGAAGTGTCAAGTATCAATTCTCCATTGAGAAGATCGATGTTTCACATAAAGATGTCTTGAAAATTAGAAAGCGGAGCTTGAGTTTTGCATTGGTTAGTTGTCGCATTCATCGCCTCCCAAAACGCTCTTCCAACTGAAACAATACATAATAATCAGTTATATATCTACAATACTTTGTGTTATTGAGGTGAAGTTATTTGTTGTGTGGTGGTTGTGTGCCGAAATCGATATTTAAAGCAAATAAAAATAGAGAGTACTTACATTCAATGATCTTCATCTTCAGTAGAAATTGCATTTCAGAACGTGTTTTCGATTGTTTTTGGAATCGGACTAGCTTTTACTACGTAATACCATAATTTTAAATGTTTTCATTACGAATATTAAAAATTTTCAAACCGCTAACGAAAAAAACAACTATTTATAACAAGATAGTCTCAAATGTCACTACGGTCAGTGTCAATTATTGTCAGATATCGTTTTTTTAGGGTTCCGTAGCCAAAATGGCAAAAACGGAACCCTTATAGTTTCGTCATGTCCGTCTGTCCGTCTGTCCGTCTGTCCGTCTGTCCGTCTGTCACAGCCGATTTACTCGGAAACTATAAGTACTACAGTGATGAAATTTGATGGGAATATGTGTTGTATGAACCGCTACAAAATTATGACACTAAATAGTAAAAAAAAGAATTGGGGGTGGGGCCCCCCATACATGTAACTGAGGGATGAAAATTTTTTTTTCGATGTACATACCCGTGTGGGGTATCAATGGAAAGGTCTTTTAAAATGATATAAAGTTTTCTAAAAAACATTTTTCTTAAAGTGAACGGTTTTTGAGATATCAGCTCTCAAAGTCGTAAAAAGTATGTCCCCCCCCCTCTATTTTTATAACTACGGGGTATAAAATTCTAAAAAAAATAGAGGTGATGCATGCTAATTAACTCTTTCAACGATTTTTGGTTTGATCAAAGTATCTCTTATAGTTTTTGAGATAGGTTGATTTAACTGTAATTTTGGTTAAGTTATTTTTGCTGTTTTATAGATACTAGTACGGAACCCTTCGTGCGCGAGTCCAACTCGCCCTTGGCCGGTTTTTTTAATTGCGGATCTGGATTCTTGGTGGGATTCTTGTTGTGTATATGACGTCATTTTTTACTTACGCCCTTTTGGAATGACCAATTTTTCAAAATGCTTTTTTTGTATGAAAAATGCAGTTTTCGTGAAAAACAAAAAACACGGGTTCCTTAAAATTTCACCTATTTTCTAACTAGTTCATAAAATTAAGTAGTTGAAAATATGAAATATTGTCAATTAGGTTATTATTATAATTAGGTACGGTAATTAAATACGGTAAAGGAATCCGGACTTATAATTAAACACGAATGGTATTTTCATGGCATTTTAATAAAAAATAATGTAGGTAACTTCTACGCATTCATATTTTTTCCTCTAAGTTACAAAACACTAGCATAATTATTTTACACAACTTAAGTTTCTACTTATTAAATAACTAAGTATCCTTTTGGCACAATTATAAATACAATACACAAGTCTAACAAATATTAGTTTTTATTCGGTACATAAAAAACGTAAAAGGAATAAAGTACCTTCTAATCTAAAGTGTAAGAGGAAACCTGGCAAAATAGGTACTTCGGTTAGTTTTTTTTAAATCCATGAGCTGAAATGAGAATTACGTATTTAATTCTAAACTAAGATTATCATTCTTACTTCGTAATATTGGTAACATTTTTAACAATTATGTCGTTTTTACAGTTAACTTTAATCCTCAGCTAATGATCGAAATGTTTTAGGTACCTACTAATTAATTTCTGCAAAAGTCACCACCACTATTTGTAAAATATTTCTAAAAACACTGCATCCTTACGTTTATGACAGAATACAAAAATAATTCACGTTTTTTAAGGAAAGAACACTACTTACTACTCTAGACAATTTAGTGACTTAATTTTGATTGTACTTTAAAAAGAGCATTTATCGTGGTGACTAAAATAATAAAAAAAAATCATTGATATGCCAAATACCTAACATTTAACGATTTTTTTACATTACATTATACTTATTATTAAATATTGTCTGTCATTTATATTATTATGCTAAATTGTGTTTGTTCTCAAACGATATTATTAAATGCCCTACGCAGATATCTATCAACTATGGCACTATTATGAACGATTATATAATGTCTTTGGCATGGAATGTACTTATACGAGTAAAAGAGTTTTGGTAGCTTTGACTATCGCAATTTACACATAAAAAGTATTCACTAAAAAACTACAGCAGTTAGCCCAAGGTCCTATACAAAATGGCTGCTTTATTACATTTAAATAGTAATTTAATCAGTTAGATCAAAATAGCCTTTGAGTATTTTTGATAACTAGATACACTTATTATTATAAAATTAAGTAAGTTCAATAAAATTATGAATAAAGTTGTCATTATTTACATTTTTCAGTTTTTTTTTGGCAAATTATTTTAGGTTTCAGCCGCTACGCAATATTTGGACAGGATATACCGCAAAATGACAGTAAGTTTTCAAGATGTTTTACAATCGTCTACCGGTCCCTGGGATCCCAGGGATCATAGCAAAAAATGCTATTGTTTATTATTTCTGCCGGGAGACGACGGCTTTAATTAATTATACAATAACTTTTATGGCCGTGTTTTATACTTCCATACAGTAATGAATTCCTAGCCACCTACCATACAAGCAAAAATATTTACCCCCTTATTCACAAGATTTAACAAACCTCTGCTAACTAAAACCTCTGCTACTTAAATTTGTATGTAATTTATTTTGCATCTTACAAAACACTGTTATTAATACTCCGATTCATCTCAAATGCTAATTACTATTGTCCGAACGGCATTTATGTAATCTGACACTGAAGAAGCGATAAATCTAACTCCCGAGATATAGGTCTCCCACCTAGTTCGGGGGTCGGAAATATCGACCACTACTTTTAGGCGTTGTTGTACTGCCCAGATGAATTTCTATGATGTATTGTGATTGTTTGTAGCTATGTACAAAATAAACCATTATTATTATTATTATTAAAACGCGTTTTGTCAAGTTTCCCATAAACACAAATGTCAAAGTGATAAGGACAAACGAATATTAACGGCATTTTAGCTAAAGTAGGTTTGACGAACGTTTATGAATAAGGGGGATAATCTTTAAAATTGTATCTACTGTAATAGGAAACATAATTGAGTTTATTCTGCTCTGAAATCGAAAGATTGAAACATTTGCAACTCGGGTCCACTTTTGAGAGATTTAAATTGCAAAAGGATACCTTTTATAACCTAGGCCTTTGGGCGTCTAACAAAATTGAATAGTGAAGTATGGTTAGTGTAGGTAGTTTGTTAGGATCACTCTTACATAAAGTAGGAAATAAGTTTTAAATATAGCAATACATTATGATCAGTTTTACGTTTGATAAGCAATATTATCCATCTTGTAGTTTTAGCGTCGTTTATATTAAAAATATATATATCACTGATAAGAAGAAGTCTTTAACATACCTGGTAGGCTCATGTACTTTTGAACACATCTAATATTTTTTTTCAGTATCCATTTTTATTTTTTTACTCATACTATTAACTTTATGGAAACCGTGTCCAAATTAAAAATATCTAAAGCATGGTATGGTGTTGGCGGAAATGAAGGGTATACGCGTATTGCCCTTTCTAAAGGACATTGGAATGTTTTTATGCTCAACTCATCATTCGTAAAAATCCTATTTGATGTATTAATCGCAGTTGTATCCTGAGGGCCTACCGCGAACCGATGACGTATCACCCTCTCAGTCGCTCGAATTAGTAAGTACAACAGAGAGAGATATGCTTCGATTTCTGTTTCCCGTAGACCCTCTGTCCATAGAATTTTGTCTACGCCCTGTCAAGTTTAGACATGTTAGTTTAGAGTTTCTCGTTCATCATTCGTAAAAATTCTATTTGATGTATTAATCGCAGTTGTATCCTGAGGGCCTACCGCGAACCGACGACGTATCTTCCTCTCAGTCGCTCGAATTAGTAAGTACAACAGAGAGAGATATACTTCGATTTCTGTTTCCCGTAGACCCTCTGGGGTGCTACCGCGAACAGCAAACGAAGTTTTTGCTCTCTGTCGCACTTGCATGTTCGGACGTAAGTGCGCCAGAGAGGGAAACTTCGTTTGCTGTTCGCGGTAGCGCCCCTGTCCATAGAATTTTGTCTACGCCCTATCAAGTTTAGACATGTTGGTTTAGAGTTTCTCGTTCTTGGTTTTTGCGAAGGTCCGGTGCGGGCGGCGGTGGCGCGGGTGCCGGGGCAGCGGCCACCGTCACGTGGGTCTTCTCACGAACCTGGAAATTAAGGCGAATGTAATGATCCTCCTAGCGTTATTCCAGTTGCATCATGAAGGGTGCCCGTGGTCCGTTAAGCCCAAGATTTGGCGTAGGCACTAGTTTTTATGGAAGAGACAGCCATCTGACCTGCCAACCCAAAGGGATACATTTTGCAGTTTGCAGTTTGTTTTAATACTAAATGTTATATAATTCGTTATAATTCAATATAAATAAGTAAATAGTAATGTCAAGTTTCTATTATAATTAGGTGATCCGAAAATATATTAATATTAAATGTCACATAATTCTTTGATGTCTTAAAAAGCGTTTCTAACGAACCATTTTTTAATTCGCTATAAAAAGTACAGTCATTTCTTATGTCCTTAATACGATACGGAATGGCATTGTATATTTTTGGACCAATAATATAGGCCGTTTTGGTAGACTTGGTAAGTTTGCACCTCGTAGTTGCGAGCATCCCTAGACTAATTTATATGATTTGTTAAAAAAATACCTGGGCATAGGCGCACGCAGCCCCCTCCTCCCCACCACGAGCGGCGGCATGCGCTCGTCCTCTTCTTCATCTTCCCCGCCCTCTGAACTGTCTTCTCCGCTCCACACGTCGGGCTTCACCGCCTGGTACGACGCGGAGAAGCCTTTGAACACGATGGAGTCGTCCGTTCGGAAGCGGACGAGCAGAGCCTCTGTTGTGGAAACGAGTTCTGGCGGCATCTGTATGAAATAGTGATATTTTTATTTTTATACCAGATTTACATTCGCGTACGAGTCGCGAGGCGAGGGACGAGGCGAGGGACGAGGCGAGGGGCGAGGTGCGAGTGTGAACAGACGCTCGTAGCTCGCCTCGTCCCTCGCCTCGTCACTCGCGGCGCTCGCGTCCGGAGCGGTTTTTGGGCACGAGTCAAAAGGACCTGAGACACGACGACGATGAGGACGCGAGTGGATGTTTACATTCGCCCTCCGAGGCGAGGGACGAAGCGCGAGTGTAAATCTGGTATAACGAACTCCGAAACAGGTGACTGCAATATAATATCCTATTAAAGACCATACACGCGAGATGTAGCAACTGCGATATAAGATAATAATGAAGTTGGCGCTTCTAAGATTCTATAGATGCTCTCTTTATCAATCAATCAAATCGTTTATTTGCTGGAATACAGTAAGTACAAATAGGTCTTATACATTATAATACAGTTCCATGACTGTATTCAGCCTGCACGCAGGCATGCAAACATTTACGAGTGCTGCGTACGTTATGATATAATATGTCAACAATTAGCAAATAATACAATAATAAAAAAATAATAAAATAAAAATTAATAATAGAATTCACAAAAACTAATAATTATAAAAATAAATGTCAAATGTCAAAATACCCACGGAGTCAAAAATTACAGCTTCTATGTCAACTTTGATTTAAATAGCTTTTTACACTGTAGAAGCATTTGTCTAAAAGCCAAATGGACAACGTGTGTTTAAAACTATTGACTTGTAGTAACTTTACTCAAATTTACTCATAACAATTAGGTATATTGTTAGCTTTGATTATATTTGTGCAGTTGTATTATAATGGGCAGAAGCACATCCGTGCATCCCAGGTCAATCATGAGAGCGCAGTAAAGAATGAAGGAAAATGCTGACCGTTGATATTGTAGCTGTCAATACAGCTGACAGCTTAGTAGTTTATATCGCACCGAAAGATACTTACATCCCGCCGGCGGGGACGTCCACCGCGCGATCGCGATAACACTGATACATATAGTCCCTATTCGTCCCGGTACCGCCGCACACCGGGTAGAGTCAGTCCGACCCAGGTCGGGCCTTTGAGTTTCTTGCTGGACTCTTCTCAGCTAGGCTAGGTTTAGTGAACCAGCGATAAAACTCCCAGTAGCTCGATTCCACTCACACCTCAGATTCGGTTGAAACCGCTCAACCAATCTCACTGAAGCGCAAATTCTTAGAGTATTCCAGTGTTCCAAACCACACGCGTGGTCGTGTCGGAGGGTTTCCCCTGGATTTTCGCCAAGCTACTCTCGCGCTCCTATCGCTTTATTGGAACCGGCCTATAAAGCCACAGTCAGGTAAAAAAAAAGATACTTACAACAGTCCCACAGAACTTCCCGTAATCCCCAGCACTGCCCTCGTATCCACCGAAGATCTGCACGTAGTCGTATCCGCAGTGCGACTCGGGCTCCAGCTCGAATGTGAGGAACGTCAGCTTGACGAAGTGGTCGAGCGGAGCGACGATGTTCCAGTCGCAGTCGGCGCGCGACTCGTACGAGTCGTCGCCGTAGCGCGCGTGCGAGTAGAGATGCTTTACGGTGTCAGTGGCGGAGAGGTAGCCGCCGCATGCTGGAAGATAAACAAGAACCTGCAGTGAATGATAGAATTTTACGGCCTCACAAGGGCCCAAAAGGGGCTTAACATATTTATACTTACCGTGTAGCTTTAATGTCATGTTTTAACTGTCATACTAAATTTCCAATGGGTGAAAGCGACAAAGTCCCAAAGTGTCCAGCTACTTATGAGACCGATTCACATCGCATTACCTTTTGTAAAGTCTCTTCACTCATATTGGTCGTAAGAATAAGAAGCGCCTGACTGTCACATTTTTGAAACAATTGCATTTCACGATCATACTTTTGTATATCTTCAGGTTTTCCCGTTTCTCCTGGATCTTTTGGCTTAGTTAACTTGCCTTCGACTGCTTCTAGCGTGCCCGGAGTACTTTTAAGTAAGAGTTTCACTTTGTACCTCCATGTATGCAGGGCCATCTTTCCCATTGGGCACGATGGGCACTTGCCCAGGGCCCCGCGATCGATAGGGGCCCCCTAGTTCCTTGTACAGTAGAACCACTCATATAAGTTACATCGGTAACCTTCGTTCACATCAACAAGTACCGAATGCAATCGAACGTATGACCAATTCAATAAAGACCTTGTTGCATCATACGTAAGGTAGAATATGCAATGACAGGTGAACTCGTGCTCTCTGGCTCATGGTTTCTGTGCCTTACCTTGCCTATACGTCCATGTGTGTATTTTGGCTCAGACAGAGACACATAGTAGTGGCTAGTGGCAAACGGAGAGTTGATAACATTATCATCTATCATTTGATAGGATATTGGGTGTGTAGCTACCAACCGAATCCAGAGGACAGTTCGTTTCTTCAGGGCATTGCAAATAATCAGGGTAACTGTCAATTCAACGAGAATACTCGCTTAGCTGTCAAATGCGGCAGGGTTTATGAAGATACTAAAAATCATCTGTGGGTGCTTAGGCAGGGTGTTAAACATGAGTCTATTGAAAAAAGTTCCTTACCAGTAGAATGCGTGGCTAAGAATCCTTTCCTCTGTACAGACACGTCAGATTTAAACACGACGTACATCTGGTTCTGTGAAGCCACGACTGGGTGCGGTAGCTTACCGCCGCAGAAGCGGCCGAGCGTCTTCTCGTCGGCTGACGCTCCGTCATAGATGGTGACGTGGTCGTAGGCGCATTCCTGAAGATCAACACGGAAATCAGTAGTAGTACATGATAAGTACAGCATTGTATGCTAGATCTCAACTAGGCGTGCACCATCGGTAAAGCAGAGGCACGCCAAGCGATCGTTCGACATACCTAAGTGCAGGCGCACACTAAAGGAATTATATTATGAAGCAACCTAATGCGACCTTAGGCAAACCAGGCCACCGAGATCTTATCGATGCGATAAAAATACGAGTACTTACACATACAGCAGGATTTTCATCAATATATGCTTGCCTTAAAGCCCGCGTATCTTATCTTAATCGCGCAACAGGCCCATTGTCCTATAGGTAGACTTCATGATACAATAATATACTGCGCCAGGTATGGCAATCCGGTACATCGGTTAGTGTGGGTGACACGACCCACGTCATCAACCTATCGACGGTATGCGGACATAAGTGTGAGTGTGTCGTCTACAGTGACGTCATGTGGTGTCACGATCCGGATTGTTAGACTTTGTTTTCTTAGACCATGAAAGATGATGTTTATCTCCTGATGGCATCGGTACCGCCCTTATGTCTATCGTTTTAGAACTATTATATAGATAAAATCTGGAAGCATTAAGGTGAAACGTCACGGGTTCCTGCCGAGGTTCTGCTAATAGATGGCAGCACTGAGATTATTTGATGGTTTTTCATTTTCCGCGAAACCGCTACAGTACATACGATGATTTTCAAACTGCGGAAGAAGCAAAAAATCCTACATAGGAATCGCAATCTATCTGCACTAAACAGTGTTTATTTTTAACTTTTACTCCGATGGAAAATTGTATGAAAATCCTACCGTGACGTTTCACCTTAAGAGAGAAATAGAGAGTCGAAAAGCTTAGACGTAAATAGTTAATAAATTACAAGACCTGATGTGGCTCCAGTTCGAAGACATTGAATATTAGCTTGACCCTGTGTCCCGGAGTGGTTGAGAATTGCCACACGCAGTCTTTTCTCGATGGGTACAGATCGGGGTAGTTCGGACTGAAATGCATAACGTACGAATCACACAGTGAGAAAAACGCTTGTGGCTCAGCAGCGCCCGCGTACCTCGTGCGGTATGCGAGGTTAAATAACATCGGCCGAGGTCAACTCTTAGATGGGTGGCTTTGAGTGGTTATTAAAAGAGATTAGCGAGCCGTGCTTTGGAAGGCATGATAAACCATTGATCCCGGCTGCTGCCTATGATAGCAGTCGTCAAGCTAAGTTAGAGGCCTTCGGGCGACTTGAGAACTTCCCACAGTCAAGTTGCATGCCCACTCACTTGACAAGACTACTCCCAATAAGGTTTAGTTTCCCCTTGGGTTGGACGGTCAGATGGCAGTTACTTCCGTAAAAACTAGTGCCTACGCCAAATCTTGGGATTAGTTAGCGGACCCCAGGCATCCCTTTTTTTGAACCTAGGCGATAGGAGTGCGCGGTTGGAGAGTAGACTGGGGAAATCTAGGGGAAACTTCCGACACCACGCGGCTAGTTTTGAACACTGGAATACTCTAAGAGTTTGCGCTCCAGTGAGATTGGTTGAGCGGTTGCAACCGAATCTGAGGTGAGTGGAATCGAGCTACTAGGAGTTTTGTCGCAGGTATACTAAACCTAAGCTGAGAAGAGTCCAGCAAGAAACTCGGCCAGGCTTGGGCTTCCCTCATGATGCAACTTGATGATGTGTCACAGACTGTAACATCTAACTGTTCTGATGGTACAACGGCACAATAGAAGTGCTACAATCCTCACCTAACGATAGTCCCGTGTGGTTGCGTCACATCATGCTTACATCCGCCTTCCTTACAGTCTTGCTTATTCGGATGCAGAGTAAACCCGCTGCGGCAAACACACTCATAGCCGCCCAGTGTGTTGTGGCACTCGTGTTGACAGCCT
This sequence comes from Epiblema foenella, assembly GCA_963556455.1. Lineage (NCBI taxonomy): Eukaryota > Metazoa > Arthropoda > Insecta > Lepidoptera > Tortricidae > Epiblema > Epiblema foenella. The sequence goes on along the minus strand of OY747103.1, from coordinate 20,598,975 downwards.
CCGTTGTTCTCCGCACACTCGTCTACGTCGATGTAGTAAGCTGCTGCGAAACCGAAGCGGTGGACTGATGTGTCTGAGGTGAACTGCAATTATTGAATTATTGCCATGTATAGAATAAGCCTGAACAGTCACTATGTGAATTTATAGTTACGACGTGGTGATGATGAAATGTGCTCGATGGCAACCCTATTTATCAATGGTCTTCTGTATTCGCAGCCCGACTAATCAACACCGTTTAGCGATAAGCACAGACTGAGCGCTATGCTACCGAAGAACAAGTTTGTTAATTTAAAATAGGGCCAAGCCAGCGCAGAAAGCACCATGGCGACGCAACTTGTGACGACTGAATCTAGTATTGGACTAGGTGCCATGCTAATACCGAAAGTTAAGTCTGTTCATTTAAAATGTCCACTAACCTGAGGTTCTCGAGTGGCGACTACGTACCGGAAGGCGCAGCGTGGTTAGATTCCCTACAAGGTGGACTGATGACCTGGTAAAAGTCGGGGGAGTCCGCTGAATGCGGTGGTCATGTGGAACCTTATTTAGGGAGACCTTTGTCTGGCCGTCGACGTCTTTTGGCTGACATAGAACTCTAAGCGCAGAGCCATTAGATGTAACCGGAAAAGGAATCAACGAATCGTATAAAGCTCCATGGCGATGCAACTTGTCGCCACTGAGCCTCGGAGCCATCAGACGTGACTGGAGGGGCAGCCCCGAGCCGCAGAACGCTCGGGGTCACCAGTTTATAGGACACCAGTTCTGGTTCCTATGAGGAAGGGTCTATTTGGGAGTTTCAATAAGAAAGTGGATTGTCCGATTAAAGTATGTATTGTCACTTGCACAGCCGAGTAACAACTAAAGGTGCGATGTATGCGCTGTGGCTTCCTGAGGCGCGGGGATAGCTGACTACGCATATCTGTCCCTATACATGGCAACACAACTTGTCACCACTGAGCACAGCATTTGACTGGGGGCCGCCCTTATACCAAAAGGTAAACCTGTTAATTAAAAATGTCCACTAACCTGAACTCTAAGTACGGAGCCATCCGACGTGACTGGAGGGGGCAGCGCCGAGCCGCAGAATACTCCATGGCGACGCAACTTGTCACCACTAAGTCGAGAGTGCACCGTAACGCTATCGTATTCACATTCCTTGAACAGAAAAATAATTTATTGGCCCGCTCGTATTAGACCTAATAGCCTTTAACCTTAATTATCACCTACTGATGCATTTTTTCGTTAAACAATATACTTTATAGGATTTTATTATTTTAATTCATAATTTCTTTATAAATAAATTTATAAAGAAAGAGGTGATCACCTATTCGAAGTTCTCACCTGTTGGTACATATTGTTCCCCTCTAGGTCAAAATGGGTGAAGTTCAGGGTAATCCTATGCTGAGGCGGGGCCACGATCTCCCACAGACAGTTCTTGGATGGAGGGTACAAATCAGGGAACGAGGGCGACGTGATGGTCCCGTTCGGAGCGTCCAGCACTCCACCGCAAGCGTCTGTAAGAAGAACGACGCATATGAGTAACCTATTTCATAAAGGCAAGCGGCAGTCTCTTTTCGACTCATTTTACTTGAAAGAAACTCGCTTATATTGCAAGATACAAGCCTTTAAGAATTGGGTCCAGGGCTGTCCCGTATTGGTGAAAGTGGATGTTGGAACATCCCCCATATCCATTGATCGATTGATGGGACATGAGCCGATAATATTTCAAAAGAAAAATGCATAATCCTTTCACGGCGTCACTGTCAAATTAAATGCAGACGGTAACTGGAGAGCGCAGTCATTATACTGATGTAAACGGTTACTGTCTATGACAGCAGTCGAGATTAGGCCTTCGGGCGGCTTGAGAACCTCTAACAGTCTATTTGTCCACTCACTTGACAAGGGGGAGGGGAGTTCGAAGTTGCACCACATCCGTAGGGAGTACTCACCGTTACCCTACACGTGACCCTGGGTGGTGCTAAACAGTGCAACAAAAACTGGCAACATAATTGCCAAAAAAAAAATTAACGACAGCATGCTATCAGTGTTGAATCATAAACCATTATTATAACTTAAGTACTCCAATACAATGCTCAGCACAAAAAATTCAATTAAGCACTCACTTTCACATTTCTTCCCATCAGAATGCAGCTCATATCCAATGTCACAAGCGCACTCGTATCCGCCCAGCGTGTTGACACAGGAGTGGCTGCACCCGTGGTCGATGATGGAGCATTCGTCGAACTCCTTCATGAACGTGGCGGAGAAGCCCGCCTTCTGGACGGAACTGTCTGACTCGAAGATTACAAGTAGCTTGTTGGAGGAGGACCTGGGACCAAAGACTTCATTGAAACTTAACTGTTCATCGATTGAAGAATGAGTACAGAGTAAGTTAAACTTCGGACAGTGAGCGCTGAGTAACGTTGTGTGTTGTCGATCCCCATTTGGGGGAGAACGAAGCCATAGTGGAACCTGCCCAGAAAGGGAGAAAGGCGGGGACAAAGTAGAGAATTTGTAGGGCCTCGTGAGCAACTTGTCGCTTAGGCACTCGCCGAAGCGGCAGGGAGCAGAGCGTCGCCCGCGTTTCGGTCTGTACGCCGCGAGGCAGGAAAGACCATGAGGTGGTGGAGGGTTTGATCATCGATTGTGGCTTCACGTAACCAAGAGAGACAAGTAAAATATGAAATATCAGAGAGATTTTTTTTCTCTGTTGTTGTACTATTATACTACTATAAAAAGCACCGCAAAGCATGATTAATTAGCAATGTATTTGAACATGTGCATGATAATGCAGGTATATGGGAGTTACAAAGACATGTCGTATAATGTAATGACAGGTCATGTACGAAATTACTAGATCTTTCCAGCCATACTTTAGCATCGGTTTGAATATTGAAACAATAAGTTTTCTGTAGTATTTTAAATAACTTAAGACCTATTTTATTAAAACTGTTAAACTTTGAAAGAAGATCTCTATAGTCTTTTAAAAGTCTCTCCGGTTAAAAAAAACAATGCCAAAGGACTGATGTTTTACACTTATTTGGGCCATTCTACTTTTTCATGTACATAATTTTCAAACACTTTTTTTTAAGTGCAGATTTCACTTTTACTCGTACAACAAATCTGTTAAGGGCTTGTGAAGCCGATCGCAAGATGATTATTATAAAAAAAAAAAAAAAAAGTGCAGATTTTGGAATACTTGGCCCTCACTTCATATTTTTGTATTGTTATTTAGAAAGAGGTTTAATTGCAGTATCACACCCGACAGTTTTGGTAATTAAAGAACCACAGCTAATATCCATAAATCAAGTAACACAGTGGTCCTTGGATGTCTCACCATTTGTATGGAAAAATAGTTTTTACCACTGTGTTACCCACCTTTTACAGAAATATGCTAATATTAAAGTATTTTTACCTATAAATTCCTTTTATTAGGTTCAGGTACTATTTCGAAATCCTATTTTTGTACACTAATTTAATACATATCATAGATTATTTTTTTAAACTGGTCATGAAAAAGTGATCTATTTACCTGATGTCAGGAGGAATCTTGTGTCCGCAGAACATCCCAATAAGAGGGCTGTCCATGGAGTCTCCATCCCGCACCTTCACCTTGTCGTAGGAACAGGTATCATGGTTCTCCACTTCAAATGAGTGGAACCTGAGGGCCACTTGGTAGTCCTGGAAGATGCGAGATATTGTTAGTACATTTGACACGTTCGCTGCCAGTTCCTGGCCGGCGCTCTGCTTGTAGACGCCTAGCCGATACCATGAGTTTCCCCGTATGTAGAGGAAAGTGCTTAGCTACGACAACCTTGGCGGCGAAAGTGTTAAGTGTGCTTGGCCTACCGGTGCTCGCGAATGGTTATCGCTTTGAATGATTACCTATTCAACATGGACTTGAAAACTTCGTCTAATGTCTTCAAACTCATGCTATTTCATTGATTTCAAATTTGCAGTAGCTAACAGTTGACAATCCGTTAGGAGGGCATATTGAAATAAAATAAAATAGTCACTCAAGTCTTTAAGGTCGAATATCGCTCTATATGTTTAAGGCCAATAAGTAGTCATTAAAGACGCGAATGACCCGTTTTGTAGACTTACGAGAATTTCCTATTTAAAATTAGGAAAGTAATTGACATTTCCTTAAATTAATATTTTAATAACTCACTAAAGGAACAGACAGCTTCCAAATGCACAATTTGTTCGGTTGGTAATCGTCGGGGTAATTCGGGGACTCCAGGTGCCCGCTGCTGTCAACTTCGATGTCTCCGCCACAAACCGCTGCCATAGAAACAAATACTTTATATAAAGAGCCTTAAGTACAAAATGAAACGAAGAAATAAAGATTCAAAAGTGCTTGTGCTGCTAAGGTCTATCTGAATAAAGAATATTTTGACTTATGCTTTGAACCCAAATATATACCACATAATTCTCAATAGGACTTGCAAAATTGACTGTGCAGGTAGTATGTAGCCAGTTTATGTTATGCGACAAGCGACAAGGACCAATGTGCAACAGAATATACACTCGGTTTCAAGAGATTTTAGACATTTCATAATACTTGAAGTTCTATTGCTTTTGTTACAATCAATTTAGGAACAAAATAAATTCAACTTTATATCCAAAATCACATGATTCACATTGATCATAATTTAATATACCTTACGCCTTAGAAGGCTATATCACTACATAGTATAAAACAAAGTCGCTTTCTCTGTCCCTATATCCCTATGTATGCTTAAATCTTTAAAACTACGCAACGGATTTTGATGCGGATTTTTTTAATAAATAGAGTGATTGAAGAGGAAGGTTTATATGTATAATAACATCCATTAAATAGTGCACCCGTGCGAAGCCGGGGCGGGTCGCTAGTAAATTATAAATAAGAGAATATATCATGGCATCCAGATTCATACTGTCGCACACAAAAAACTGAACATAGAAAACCAAAAGTAAGTGCGAAAAATGTATAAGGCCATAAACTACTTTAACGTTCAATGTAATGAAAAGGATCACGACACAATTAAATTGATACATAATATAAAACGATCTAGTAGTTAAATTTTTTGCAACTTTTGTCAGCTTACCTTCATAATGCGCCTTGAACCCTTTAAACGGCTTAGGCCTGAGCCCCGGTTGGTAGACCACAGTCAGTCTCGACCCTGTGGACCTCATCATAGGACCTTTCCCGGAACCGCAGATGCGGCCCAGAACTGGCGCGTTTGGCATGTAGCCATCCCGGATCTCCACCCACTCGGATCGGCATTCTTCGGATTTGTGGATGTCGATTTCTGTAAAGAGCCAAGAATTTTGTTAGCTAAATGTTAGTAAATTTTGCTGGCGTGATCCGTTGTACGACGGCACTGGTTTTCTATTTGTTGATTTAGATAACTACAAAATATTTCTATTTCGTATCAGTAATAACATCGTAGCCGTTTCAGAAGGATACAATTATTACGTTGAAGTTGGGATAAAAAAAACGTATTACTTATGGTAATTTATTTCATATTTCTTAGTTCGTATTTAATATCTTTGTATACACTTCAATCTACACTAAAATAGAGAATTTATCAAATTAATTTACTTATATTACTATCAGTACTAATTAAACTTTCATATTAGTATGAGGGTGATTCTCATCGTTAAAGTTAATTGATCTCCTTACCGGTCCGAAAGTTCAATGAAAGTTAAGGAAATCAGAGTGCAATTTAAACTTATTGTTGACTCCAGTTTACTCTATACCTGGATCCCTAACTATTAAAATAGTTAAGGTCTGAAATAATCACTCACGAGTCGTTAACAATACGGGCCCGGTAAGGACAAATTAAGAAAATGTTAAATTTTGGAATGAGAATCACGCATGACTCTATGACTATTTTAATTTAATCGATCGAAAATCCACGGGAGCAAACTACTGTTTCCCTACCTCCATTGAGCAGACGAAACAGAGATTTATTGTTTCCAATGACCGACTTCGGATCTCGGAATAAAAGTGCCAGTAAATTCATTAATTCAGGAATATATTTGCGGAGGTAAATAATTGTGTGCATTGAGAGCCTTAACAGATACGGAATAAACGATATATTATGGTTATAAAAACTCTAGGGGGGTTGTTAAAATTGTTTTCAATGTTGTTTGTTGTTTGACAGAAAATTCAATTTTGTTCTTATGTGATAGAGTAGAAAATCTCGTTTATATTTATACCACGAAGTATTGTCAGCCGACATCGAATGAATTAAAGTTTCGTTGAATTGAAAGCTATAGGGCCATTTTCTTTTTCATGTACATAATTTTCAGACACTTTTTTTTAATGCAGATTTTGGAATACTTGGCCCTCACTTCATATTTTTGTATTGTTATTTAGAAAGAGATTTAATTGCAGTATCACTTAACGAACCATAGCTAATATCCATAAATGAGTAACTCGGTGGTCCTTGGATGTCTCACCATTTGTATGGAAGAATGATTTTTACCACTGTGTTACCCACCTTTTACAGCAATATGTTAATATTTCAGTATTTTTACGTATAAATTGTTTTTACTAGGTTCATGTACTATTTCGAAATCCTATTTTTGTACACTAATTCAATACATGTCATAGATTTTTTGGTAATAGAAAACTGGTCATGAAAAAGTAGAATGACCATAAAGACAATTGCATGTCTCTCGCTCTCAACACAGCGCATTCTCAGTGCTCTGGTCATCAGGAACATACAATACAACCTACTGGGGGTCGAAGTTGTACCACGTCCGTAGGGAGTACCCACCGTTACTCTAACGTGACCCCTGGGTGGTGTTAAACGATGCAACAAAAACTGGCAACATTTGCCATACGATAACATAAAAAAAAAACTATCTACTTAAAGGACACATATAGTGACGTTTCCTAATAGGTACGCATTTTTGAACGTATTACAAAGTAAGAGACGGCAAACGTGTAGGTACATAATATATGAATAACTCGCCTGTAGGTACATAGTTATACATAGTTATAGAAAGCCATTTGTCATGGGATATCTCTGTATAACGAGTGTCCCGTGTCACTGAAGACAGAACTCGTTAGTGTATCGAGATGGGGGGTAGGTATTGTTCTGTATTAGATACTGTTTACGGTTTTACGCCAATTGTATCAAACCATGCAGTAAGTTGCGTAGCAATTATATAGTATTCCACATTCCCGAGCATAGAATAAACTCCAATTATCAAAAATGAAACACCAAATGCATTCTACGAAAATGTTTTCGACATCGTCGTTTGCCAAAATATTCCGTATTAGGTTATTTCAGCCGTCGTCTCGAAAAAAATAAACAGTAGCATTCTTTTGTTATGATCCCTGGGATCCCAGCGACCGGTAGACGATGGTTCAAGAAAGAATTATTTAGAGCCCGTATAGGCGTGCCACCAAGAAGGACGGAAAATCTCTTATGCAGCTAAGTTGAGAACTCGTTTAAAATGGCAGACGGCTTACCATAAATAACCTCCTTAACTTGATCGGGTAATCATTTGTCTGCCACAAAGTCATAACAAATTGTTAGAGACAAACAAAAAACAAATGAAAATCTGACAAGGACAAAAAATTATAAAACTTTTCGGCCTCATTTATGTTAAAAGCGGTACAAGAATTATTATTTGCAACAAGTCAACCGTAAAGTCAAATCTCCTCGTACATAATGTTCAGTGAACACCGTAGCGACGTCACAGGGCAACAAAAGCAGTGTCACACAGATTTATTGCTTTCCCAATTGTGTCCTTCATGCTTTATGCCTCTGTTGTATACAAACAAAATGTGTTTAAAATGCTTTGATTTTTAGGATTCCGTAGCCAAAATGGCAAAAACGGAAATATAATTAATTATGAGTTTACTCAATCAGCGCCTGCATTTAAATTTGTTATAACTCGATGGAAATGAACTTTGTTATCTTTAGTCTATCTGGATAATGACGTTACGGTATTTTAAGCCTACGGACAAATAAAAATTTGGCAAATGAATGTACGGAATTATAATCATTGTGATTTTAAATCGGCTGGATAATAAAATTGTGACCATACAAAAATCTGTCAATAGAAAATATAGAAAATGAAACTTCGGACAAATGTAAAACGAAAAAAGGCGTTTCGTTTTCGGACTTTTAATATTTGACATAAAAAATTTCGAATTTGCGATAGGTAACCGTCCATTTAAGTCAACCGTTGGTGAGATATTAGCTGTCAAAGTCATAGAAAGTATGTCCCCTCCCTCTAATTTCCAAACTATAAAGTTTAAAATTCTGAAAAAAATTGAAGTGGTGTGCATTAGTAAATACTTTCAACGATTTTTGGTTTGAACAATATAGGATTTACGATTTTTGAGTTTTCGCTTAAAACTGTCTTGCCCAAACAAAAGGTCGTAAGTGCCGTGAGTTCCCTATGAAGATACGACTTTTTTAGATTCAATGTATTGGATAGTGATTTTAAATGTGGACTAGTAGGTGTTGGTACGAAACCCTTCATTGTGCGTGGCCCGACACGCACTTGACCGGTTTTTCATGGTTAAATATTTGTTCATGGAGAGGCAACAAAATGAAAACGCTGAGTGAGTTTAATTTAGCAAAAAATTTGCGGTAAGCCAAGTCTCCAATAAAAATACATAATATTTTCAAGAAAATAAGTTAAATTATAACTGTTTTTATTTGTAAGAACCGCCGAAGGGATTAAACTCCTCCGAGGGCCTTAGGTACACTTTGTCCAACTCTGCCCAAAAGGCACGTACATCATCGTCACTATTCTAACAATCAATTTCTTATATAAAAATACGCCACTCAAATGGCGTCCTCGAAATTTTATAATTTGTCTTTGGCATTTACTTTGCAAATTTATCTTCACTGTACATGACATTAATTTTGTTATAATTGTAAACTCGAAATTATTATTCCTTCTTGAACTGTAAATTGATATTTTGACATGAAAAATGTATTACTTATTATAGTCAGACTTTCTTAAATTATAAATTAACTTAAAAATTAAAATTTTGACATGTAAAAGTGCCCTTGTGGCCTATTTGCAGAATAAATGTTTGATGTTTTTTGCATTAAAATATTTATTGATTTTCAAGCGGTGATAATAGTTAAATAACAGTAACTTAAATAATATTACAACTAACTTAAATCTAAAACAGGCCCTTGGGGCATTGTACCGAGAATGCTGGCGGTGTTTCCTCGCTGTATCCCAATGCTGATACGTTGTGCGAGGAAGTCGCCAGCTCTTCGGTCACCAGTTACGTCAACCAGACGCTTCGCGATTTCAGTAAATAACTTGTGCGCGCTGGGACCCCATGGACCAAGAGTTGGCATTTATTTGATTTCCTCGTATTTGAATATAAAGGCAAAATTTTGTTTTTCAGCATAAAATATCTCGTCTGAAATGGATGGCGTTCAACCCTTGGTTAACAATCTATCGAGGGGTGAGTGGTCAAACCCGATAAGTCATCTAAAAGCTTTATTGAAAATAGAACTCTGCGTAATAGATGTTGAGTTCTTATTCCAAAAAACAATTATCTCGATTTATCGGGTTTGACCACTCGCCCCTCGCTATATTCCTTTGATCTCATCCGCTTTATATTCATATTCATATTCATATTTATTTATTCATAAAATATACAAAAATTTTACATGTCAGAAGATTGTTACAATAATTTAATTATGTCGATTAAATAAAAAATAAAAATTTCAATTAGATAGGTAAATTATTCAAATTATTACATAGTGAATTTAATTTAGTGAATTTATTACAGGTATTGCAGTTTGAGTTCTGTCCATAGAGTAGATAGGTTTTAACGATTTATAGTTATCTTTATTTGAAATAATACATACTAATATTATAAATGCAAAAGTAACTGTCTGTCTGTTCACGCTTAAGCTGCTGAACGGATTCAGATGTTTGGCATGAAGATAGTTTGTAACCCGTGGAAGGACTTCGCATAGTACTTTTATCCTGGAAATAATCCCCTAAGGAAGTAGGTACGATACACGTAGACGACTTCCACGCGTATGACTTTTCCACCGCGCGATCGCGACAACACTGACACATATTATAGTCCCTATTCGTCCTGGTACCGCCGCACACCGGGTAGAGTCAGTTCGACGCAGGTCGGGCCTAGCTGAGTTTCTTGCTGGACTCTTCTCAGCTAGGCTAGGTTTAGTGAACCAGTGACAAAACTCCCAGTAGCTCGATTCCACTCACACCTCAGATTCGGTTGAAACCACTCAACCAATCTCACTGGAGCGCAAACTCTTAGAGTATTCCAGTGTTCCAAACCACACGCGTGGTCGTGTCGGAAGTTTTCCCCAGGCTACTCTCCAACCGCGCACTCCTATCGCTTTATTGGGCCCGGCCTATAAAGCCACAGTCAAGTTAAAAAAAAGCGTACGACTTCGCGGGCTTTTGCCATTTCGTTGTCTATATAATACAATACAAATTAACCAATTTATGCCGTAAATTATTAGAAAGCAAAGCAATTAGGCTCAGTTAACTGTTGAAGAGTTTTATGTCGAGTTATTCAACCATAATAATTCCCAATAACAACTTTCTCTTTATAAAGGATTCTATTAACTCGATTACTTTCGCTCCAATACAAAGTACCTCTAGTGTAAGGGTGGGTTGCATCAAACCGTCTGTAATCGTAAACGGTGTTCGTTAAAATCTTATTGTATGGAAAGTTTGACAAGTTTCTATGGGATGACAGCTGTCGGCGCCATATTTGATGATGACCGACCTGTGATCGTATGTTGTTGGTGTAAACGACCCTTAGTTTTTTCGAAACAAAACACAAACGAACACGTTTGCGTTTAGTCTCAAATTATATGTCAATAAATATTTACCACCTAAGGTCACCAGAGGCGCTGCTCGCGTTACCATACAAATTGAGACTAAGGGTGGGTTGCACCAACATACGATCACAGGCCGGTCATCGTCAAATATGGCGCCGGCAGCTGTCATCGCATAGAAACTTGTCAAACTTACAATACATCAGATTTTAATTAACACCGCTTACGATTATTGACGGTTTGGTGCAACCCACCCTAAAACGCAAACGCGTTCGTTTGCGTTTTGTTTCGAAAAAACTTATACTAGAGCCTCGTAATTAACTCGAATATCTGTTGCTTTTAGGGTTCCGTACCCAAAGGGTAAAATGGGACCCTATTACTAAGACTCCGCTGTCCGTCTGTCACCAGGTTGTATCTCATGAACCGTGATATTAGTTAGACTGCTGAAATTTTCACAGAGATCATGTATTTTCTGTTGCAGCTATAACAACAAATATTAAAAAAGTAGAATAAAATCTTTTACATTACCTGTCATTTTTCACAGAAAATAAAAATATATATATAAAAAAAAACTGTTCTATGCATTTAGATTACCTTTCTTTATAACTGTTACAAATTTCAAATCGATAGCATAAGTTGTTCTTGAGATATTTAGAAATGTGACAAACAGATAGACAGACGGATAGATAGACAGACAGAGATAGACAAAGTGAAATTATTTATTTATTTATTTTATTTATTTATTTTATTAAGAAATAATAATACAACACAAACAAGTACATAGACCCACAAAACCGTTTGCACAGTTTGACTGTGGGATTGATCAGTCTCATCTCTCTTCTAACAGTAAATTATTTTATGAGTTTAACAAGGCAACTTTATATATTAAATTAAATTGATTATTATTATTATGTCTTTCCCGTTCACGGGACAATGGTATCCCGGACCTTTGGGAGGCGTGCGCGGAGCCGAAGTACCGAGGCACCGAAGTACCAAACGAGTACCACATAGCCAACACGTAGAGGCCCTTTTGACACTTTAATGAAATGCAAGGGATACACCGAGCGGATACTGTCCCTGCCCGTGTCATGGGACGCACACAGAGACAGCACCCGCCAGGGTGTACAGGGACTATTTCTGGTTGATGGAGCCTAAATGAACTGGGTTATTGGGTGAAAACGATGAATTAATGGCTGGGCTATTGCGTGAGACAACGGACGCCTGCCTAATAAAACTGTCTCAGATATTTATTTCCGGCAGACGGTGACTCGCTCTCTGCTAGATGGGCCCCCATAAAATAGCGACATTATAAAATGGCCTTAGGGCAACACCGGTCAGAGAGCTGGGGGTGGAGAGGTGGCACTGGACTTTAAACATATAGCCAACTCGCCACTTAGGTGACCACATCCACCCTCGAGCATCAGCTCTTGCGACTCCACTCTGGACGGCCGGTTAAGGCAAGCCAGAGGCGGGGGGGCCTGTCCCACCAACCACAGGCCACCCCCAGGAGGACTCAGGTACGTAGGGCCGCTACTCCCTAACAGCTCGCCACAAGCCGCCTTACGTTGACTGATTGCACTGGAAAACCAGTGGGCGATGGGGTCGTCACATCCCTACGCCTTATTATTATTATTATTGTTAGTTGTGGGCCTTCTTTGCCGCCTCGACCAGTATTGATCTATTGTGGCAGCCCTTAAAGTTCTTTGCTTATACCCGTTGCCTCCAGGAATTTCCAGATTCTTTGGGTCGCAATCTGTTGTATCTCCTCTGTGGGCATAATGTGCCTCCCTAGATAGATACTTCGTTTTCGCATAAGTGGTCCACAGGAGCAGAGGATATGAATGGCAGTTTCCTCCGACTCCTGGCAGAACCTGCATGCTGCACTTTGTTTTATACCCATTTGGGATAGATGTTTGTTAAGTTTGCAATGACCAGTGAGTATTCTTGTCACTGCGCTAGTTTTGTGTCTTTTGAGTTGTAATAGCTCTTTAGACAACTTGGCATTGTAGCCTTTTATTAAAGCTTTTGATTGTTTTAGTCCTTTAGTGAACTTCCACAATTCTATAGCTTCCGATTTATTGCTTAGCAGAGAGGTTACTTTCTGTTTGGTGATCCCACAGAAAGGTTCTGGGCCGATGAAAGGTGTATCTGCACCCTTCCTAGCGAGTTTGTCTGCTACTTCGTTTCCGTCAATATCGGAGTGACCCGGTACCCATCTAAGTATTACTTTATTGGATTTTGCCAGGTCGTTAAGGTTATCTTTACAGTTCTGGACTATTTTAGAGTTAGACTCTAGAGATGCTAGTGCCAGCAGGCCAGCCTGGCTGTCCGAGTTGATGTAGATGTGTTGGTTTCTTAGGTTTCTATCAAGATTTATCTCCGCACATTTGTTAATGGCGAAGATTTCAGCTTGAAAGATTGAGGCCTCTCTGCCCATGCTGACGCTGGTTTTGAGCTTTGGTCTCTCACCGTAGATCCCGCAACCTACATCCTCACCTTTAATTAAATTGATTCTATTATTGGGATTTTTAACACTTTTATCATAATTTGAGATTTGAGTTCACAACGGCATAAATTAGTATATTTTTGGTTGCGTTTCTTTGACAGAATTAACTTTTTTACTACTGTAGGCATTCGAATGCTATAAGTAGGTCCGTCCGTACGCCACCTAAGCGTGCAGCTCGACAACTAGCTAATTACTTTGTGAGTGATTGGTCGTCAAACGAAAGTGTTTAGCCAGGCACGAGTAGAGTCCGAAGTTACTTAAGAGGCCTTATAAGTTTTAAAATGTTTTTATTTGATATTATGACAAAAATATTGATAATACCAATAAAATTATTAAAGGCTACGATGATTTTAATAAAGTTTTAGATAGTAACATAACCATTTTTTTATTTTATTGTGTGTAGTAGAATTAAAGCGCAAAAAACAAGTTTTCAGCTTGAAAAAAGTCGCTTTGGAGTGATGTTTCAAACGGTTTTTCTTAATGAAAAATCCAAAAAATACATTTAAAGTTTATCACATAAGGTCGCAATAGTCCTGTTCTAGATAGTAACATTGAGAAAATGTCAAGATACGTGTCAATTCAAACACAAAATGGCGTAAATAGATGAGCGTTTTTTAACTGATAAGGACCCTTAAGTTCATAAGGTTGCTCAGATATATTTGAACCTATGGAAACGTACATATATTTATGAACACGACTAGGTTGCCTTAAATATTGGTAACTTTCGTAGCTCTCTAGCTTTTATGTAGTTTCTAGTGGCTATAACAAAATGCCATATATCATTTAATTCGACCATTATGACACATTAAGCGTCAAGTATTGGTTCAGTGTCGAACACTGGAACGTTTACATTAACTTTAACGATGATTTTATTTTTAATTTATAGGTAAACATACTTATTTTTTTTATACTACGCCGATGGCAAACAAACAAACAAGAAAGTTGTTATATTAATATATTGCTGTAAAAGATGGGTCAGACATGTGGTAAAAACTTACCAAAACTAAAGGGATACTGCAATTAAACCTCTTTCTAAATAACAATACAAAAAAAATAGAATGGGCCATATATATTTAATTCGACCATTATCACACGTTAAGGCCGAGTTTTATAAAGATCCGTTAGACCAAATGTCAGATCAAATTTTAGTAACTCAGTACGTTTTTTGACATAACAAACCGACATAAAGTCTAACGGATCTTTATAAGACCGAGCCTAAGCGTCAAGTATTAGTTCAGGGTCGAACACTGGAACGTTACATTAACTTTGACTAAGATTTTAGGCATTACCAAATCTTCCAAGAATCTATCGTAAATGAGCCAGAAATCTTACACGAGAAGTTTATTCTTAGTCTACATAATCGAATATGCGTAAGTCTGTGTAATCGGCAAACATGGTAGGTTTGAACAGCCTTCTGAGAATAGGAGAAAGGTTAAAGACGAAACCGAATCGAGTAAAGTGTACCTTTTTTTTTATTAAAAATGGGATCGCTCTTGGCCAGCATCTAGCCAGGGGGCAAAGATGAGGCCGACGATGAAGCGAGCTCACCCAGAAGGTGCCTATTCACTCGTGCCTTAAAAACGTCTAGGTTATATGAGCTCGGAACACACAAACGCCGGCAGAGAATTCCAAACCTTAGAAGTGCGCATTATAAAAGATGATGCAAAGCGCTTGGTTCGAATAAGAGGAATTTCGACCAAGCAACGATGGTATCCAGCCGTACGTCTGGATGTCCGATAGAAGAAAGGGGAAGGCGGTATGAGCTCATGGAGCTCCTGAGCACACTCTCCGAAGTACAATTTGTAGAAGACGCACAGACATGCTACTTTGCGTCTATCTTTACCTTTACCATAAGTTTACATGAAAAAATTGTATGGGCAAAAGTACAGCGCCTCTGGACTAGCACTAATCATTTATGTTTAATTTTAAACTGTACCAATAACATATTTGAGAGTCAATCTTACCGTCACTGAATGTTAAGTATGTATGTATTTGTAAAATCATTCACTAGCGTGTATGTACTCTCATTCTTCTCTCTCATCTTGTGGAACTGGCATTCGTGAATATGTTACATACATTAGATTGTTATGTTTAAAGAAACATTTAAGTATATGCATATAATAATTAGTACTAGACAAGTCTCACATTTTTTTTTCTTTAGGATTTGGCCGTTACAACAACTCAAATGGAACTTGTTTGTTTTAGTGTTGCCATACAATATAAACGTTATTTGAGCTGTGTTATTAAGAGCGGTCGTGTCGTCACCCATTATACATTATATATTAATTAGGTTAAGACTAGTATGTATATTTTTTGGTTGTCCTGAAAGTCAGCGTCACGACACATCAGTCGTGGCACATGCTGAGCGACAACCTTTTTGGTGTATACCCACTTCTAATTTGTAATATCTTCTTTTTATGTACACCAAATAAACGTTTTTTCTTTCTTTCTTTTCTTTCACTTACGCAATAGAACTAAATCACAATCAATCAAATCTAGATACTAAATCGTTTACGCAGACGCTAGTGAGTACGGTCATGCAAACTCATGGTAAAGGCACTGCGGCTACGCTGAGCGGAAAGGGACCCAATATTTCATCTGGTGGTTGCGGGTTCGTACCTCGGCCCATACCACAAGGCCTTTTAAAAAAACTTATGTATATAATACAATTTCTCTGAGGGGCTACTCCAAAATAGAAATTAGAACTTTATCGTGCACGTAACGCACTCCCTCTAACGAAATTTGTTTTTAAACGTATGCTTTTCCAACATTGCTGGAAACCATCCTAGCGGAAAAGTATTAACCACACGCGCGTGTGCAACATAACGTATGTATGCTCGCATATATTTGTGTTTGTTTGTATCTTTATCTACACCCATACAGTAAATCCTCTTTTATGTGCTCAAAAAGTGTAGGTAAGGACCAAATTTACAATATCGCGCTGGTCTGGGGCCATAACAGCATCAAAAACGGTATCGTTATGGCCATCCCCGCCCATTACCATACAGGCTCGTGCTCAAAAAGACTTCAACGAGCTCACGAACTCGAACTCCTGCACTTTCAACGCAATGGTGCCTCAACACATGAAAGAGGATTTAATGTATGGATGTAGATAAAGTAGTGTATTATACAACTGTACATAATTAGGCCTTAAAACACTCGTGTGATCCTATTATGAAACTCGCTGACGCTCGCACTCGCTTCATAAAACCACACTCGTGTTTTAAGACCTCTCATTATGTATCAGTTGCATAAACTACTATTATTTAAGTAGTTTGAACATATTATGATTACTTCTGATGATTTGTGCTAGTGCGTCTCTTGCACTCTCCTTCGCAAGTTTTTGCTGTTGGTAGACTGGTAGAGAATACCTTGAGGCATTAAGTCCGCATATATATAGAGCTCACAGATCCACTAATAGTATCGTGATGTGAAAAGGGCATAAATATGTATACATTTTTGGACCTTATTTCAATGGGATAAAGTGAAGAAATATACACATATTCCAATATGTCTCCAGGCAGGGCTCCAGCCCTTGTTTGTACCAAACAGGCTCTTATTGTAGTAACTGCTAAAAAAAGGTATCCATTTTTACGCACACATAAAGAACTACGTACCAAAAAACACCCATTTGCAAAAACCTTAACACTAATATTACACAATTGTACTGCAAATGTTATAGCCAGCGATAACTTTCCACACGGGCGGGCCAAGGCAATACCAGAACCATTCCAAGCAAATTTACCAGCATAACTAGACCTCTGAAACTCCATAACGAGTCATCTTCACCCTATTAACTTTAAAGGGGCAGGGTACGGCGGCGGGTCAACGTCGACTGGCGGTCAGGGATCGTAAATTTTCCCTGGTCACTAGAGTTTAGGTTACGTTTGTGGTGGCACTGACTTTAAGCTATTAATTCTTCGGCTTAAAATAGTTTAGTGGAGAAGCGAACCGCGGTTCGATGGGGCTTGTCAATCGATGTCAGTTTCGGATTTATGGTTTAGAGCTTTGAAGTAGTTTATCCTTAAACTAGGTTTTGCCTAATACTTCGTTTACGGTGAGTGTTGCTCGTCCAACCTTTCACTGTATCCTATGTGTTCAAATAATACCAAGTGTCATCAAATTGGTTCAGCGGTTTAAGTTAAAATAGACCGACAAACAATTATAGGGACAAAGGCGAAATTTAGAAAGAGCCATCATACATTTTACTCGTTTTTAGGGTTCCGTACCAAAAGGGCTAAACGGGACCCTATTACTAAGACTCCGTTACCAGTCTGTCTGTCCGTCCGTCTGTCCGTCTGTCACCAGGCTGTATATCATGCATCGTGTTAGACAGTTGAAATGTTTATAAATGATGTATTCCTGTTGCCGCTATAACAACAAAGACTAAAAATCAGAATAAAATAAATATTTAAAGGGGCTCTCATACAACTAACGTGATTTTTTGTCGTTTTTATAGATAATGGTACGTAACCCTTAGTGCGCGAGTCCGACTCGCACTTGGCCGGTTTTTTAAAAATTTATCATTACGATGTAATCACTTCAAACCATCACTACGAATTGAAAAATGTCAAGCTAAAAACTGTTTCCTTCCGTTTAAATTAAATTCTACAACGCACATTAAAAGTAAATATGGCTCATTGCTTTCTAAAACTTTTTTTTGAGTAAACTCGATAATTATATGGAACTTTTTTGTCTATTCAATTATTAGAAAATGTTGAAAAAGATATTGATAACAAAAATATTTAATCTTCCGTTGCGTAATATATAAATATGTTATTGGTCTACTTTACAGCTCACAGATCCACTAAGGCCCGGTTTTATTAAGATCCGTTAGACCAAATGTCAGATCAAATTTCAGTAACTCAATACATTTTTGACATAACAAACTGTCGTCAGGTCTAACGGATCCTTATAAAACCGAGCCTAAATAATCGCCTATACCCCTTGTTATATCAGTTATACCGACTGTAACCCATATTATATTAGTATACTCGTTACTCGAATAAAAGAGCACACTCAAGAGTTTGCCAAGGGCTTCAGCAACTCAATTTCATGTTGAGTGGCCCCGACACAATGGTCGTTTAAATATAGATTTACGTAAGATACCGATCTAAGCATCTTGACTCACTCATTTTTTAGAATATTGCTTTTATAGTCATTTTACAAAATGGTACCGGCGAGAGACTCGGTTCTGTTTTATTTTTATCGCTATTTTACCTTTGGTACGTATCACTTATTAAAGCCTATCGCACACTGCAGCGGCCTGTGGTGGCGGCCATTGCCTTTAACATGAGTTTACATGACCGTACTCGCTAGCGACTGCGTAAAAAAATGTATGGGCAAAGAACAGCGCCTCTGGCGGTTACGCAATAGAACTAAGAATCGGCATACTAAATCGTTTACGCAGTCGCTAGCGAGTACTGTCATGCAAACTCATAGTAAAGCCACAACTGTCACTATGATAATCAAGGCCGCATGTGTCTGAATGAATGTTAGGATTGTCGTAGTGTACAACTGGCCGCCATCGCGCGGCACGCTTACAGGTGGCGACGTATGATGGTACCGAAGCTTTACAAATTTTAAAAGATTTTAAACTAAAATTACGACAAATGCATTGGCAATTCCAATAATTATAATGACTTTTTAATAATGTTATAGACTGTAAACAGAGCCATTATTTGTTTTATAGTATAGACGAATTTAAGCCAAAAAAAGAAGTGTTTAACTTGAAAGTCGATTTAGAGCAGGGGTGGGCAAACTTTTTTCATGGCGGGCCAGTAAGCTTGAGAAATTTCGGAGGAGGGCCATAATTGCAGCAAAACTGCACTTTTGTATAAAACCGCTGCTCTGATTTTTGGCTGAACCGTCAAAATATAATCATCGCGGGCCATGTACTAATTAATTCGATGTATCAGCGGCGGGCCGGATAAAATGCTTTCGCGGGCCGCAGTTGGCCCGCGGGCCGTACTTTGCCCACCACTGATTTAGAGTGACGTTTGAAACGATGTTTCTTGATGAATCCAAAAAATACATTTAAAGTTTATGATTATGTTTATGATTACAGCAGAGGTAGGGTACAGCAAAATATCATCTTAGTACCTCTATCTAAGTACCTCCGCCTTGCAGAATACCACATCCATAATAACATTATCTACTATACAAGTATGTAGTGTTGTGTTTCTGGAGGTGAGCAAAGTTGCCAGAGCTCCCGAGGATGCACTGTGTTGAGCTTCTGCTGTCAACACAATGCATCCTCAAATTTTATAAAGGCTCGGCAACGAGTATGTGACTCCTTTTAGTTGCGGGCGTCAATAGGCTGCGGTGGCCGCTTACCATCAGGTGGACTGTACGCTTGTTTGACACTGGCGTTCTATAAAAAAATGATATTAGGCCACACTAGTCCTTTACTACATAGTAATGACGAAGAAAAAAGTCAGAATACAGTCAATCACACAGAAAATAGCCTAAACAAGACAAGTCTTTTAACATTTTTAACTGGTAAGGGTCCTTAAGACATCAATGAAACCGTCTCCCGCGTCTTTATCAATTAGAGAAGGGATTAAATTACATTAGATGTAAATTGAAGGAGACTATTGTCCTGAAATGGAGACAATTCTATTCATTACCTACCTTTTGGTTTCACAATATCACTGATAATGAAATTTACGCTGCTTGTAAGGATTTTCAGGAGCGTAGGTGTTTTCCATCACTGTAAATTGGCTTGATACTGAGTAAAATAACTGATGATACTTAGATCTAAAATTCGAAATTAAGTTATCAAGTCTCGACACAATAGGCTAAATGCAAGGCGGGATCCAATAAAAATCTATAACTTACTTAATACGGTAAGAAAACATCCAACAACCGATGGATTTTTAAAGGAGGATGATTTTTAAATACATTAAGATATAAAAGTAAGCAATTTGACGATAGAAAATTGTGACGTCATTAGTCATAATTTCCGTGCGATTGCATACCAAGTGAGCGTTTTTGACGGAGTGCTAGCTATAATTAGTTTGCAACGAGGTCGATTTGTGTGAAGATTGTACGCAAATATTGATTTTATTTATAACTTTTAGAATATCCCCTGGCATAATGATTATTCGCTGAACCATGGTATTATTTCCACATGTCACATATTATAAATATCAAAATCAAAATCAAACATTTATTCTGCAAATAGGCCACAAGGGCACTTTTACATGTCAACGTATTAATTTACAATTTAAGAAAGTCTGACTATAATAAGTAATACATTTTTCATGTCAAAATATTAATTTACAGTTCAAGAAGGAATAATAATTTCGAGCTTACAATTATAACAAAATTAATGTCATACAGTGAAGATAAACTTGCAAAGTTAACTATTACAAATATTACATCAGTAAAGTTAGAGAGGTACAAGGTCTCAAGATTAAACAAGGAGTATAATGAAATTAATATAATATCCCAGAGATGTACATGGTCTCTGAGCGTCAAAATTAAATCTAATTTAATATTTTTAGAGCTGGGTCTGTATGATCTCTAAGTCACTGATAATAAAAACGAATCCACAACAGGATGCTGTCTCTCGTCAATCCGCTATAAAAAGACACTAGTATTAATATTAACGTAGTCACTATGTCTTAGCAAGCATGAACAGATATAAAAAAACTAGTGTATAAAGATCTTCAAAACAAATACAACAGAGATTGTGACGGTGTTGCGGCACGTTTTGAGTAACTGCAGTTGTAAAGATAAGTCCCGCAGTGGGCAACACTCCAACAGCACGAACGCCATCCATCACGCGGTAATAGAGGCTTTACAGCCGTACAACTAAATGGATTGGGTGAAAAAACAGTTTGTAGTTGCACGTATACTTCCAAATTATTAATTATAATGAGTTTTTTCAAAGAAATTGAGGTTTTTAAACGGGGTTTAAGACAAGTTGAATGCTACGATTTGAGTTTGGGACAAGAGTAGCTGTCAATTAAAATACACTTTGACGTATTTATATGGAAAACTGACACTTTTAGTCCCATTATAGTCACGTCCAGGTTAGAGACGGAATTAACAATTTTATTGTCTGGGTCTAAAGTTTTACTAGTTGTGATGCGCCACTGGCAGTGCTGTGGCGTTGCTGAGGGGCTAAGATGATCGCTTATATGTCGAACATATTATACCATTCGTCCCTCTCGTACTTACAGTAAGGGACGAATGCTATATTTCAGACATATATGCGATATTAGGCCCTCTGGTGCGGCCACACGGCGCCATCCCGGCGAGCTGAGCAACTCAAGAGTTGTTCATGATCGTACTATTCTATAGTTTCACTGAACCAGCGACAAAACTCCCAGTAGCTCGATTCGGTTGAAACCGCTCAACTTATAGTATTCCAGTGTTCCAAACACACGCGTGGTCGTGTCGGAGGTTTTCCCCTGGATTTTCCCCAGGCTACTCTCCAACCGCGCACTCCTATCGTTTTATTGGCCCCGTCCTATAAAGCTAAACTCAGATTAAAAAAATATAGTTTCACTCACCAGTAATGTTAAGCACGACCCGTTCACCATGCGTGGCGACGATGCGCCACTCGCAGCGCTCCGGGGTCGCTGGCGCAGTCTCACTGCCCCAGCCCGGCGAGCTGAACCACCCGGAGTTACCGAGGAGAGTGCGACCGCATTCTGTTGTCAGAGAAAACCCACAAGTAAGGCACCTGTCTTTGAGTACGACAAAGATTAATGAGTGACTTTCCATTAGTATCTTTTATTATCAAGAGTATTTTTTCTAAAACCGTTCTAATGTCTATTCCCGAAGAGACTCAGGTTGAGGATGCGCTGTGTTGAGGGACCTGTATATGTCTCTGTCAACAGGACAATAAACGGTTGACAACGCACTTAAGATAATTGATAATTTTGGAGACCTAAGCATCCAGAGACTTTAGTGTCTTCCTACCATCAGGCTTCGCGTAAGATTGAATTATAAATGTCATACTCACTAGCACACTTATACAGCAGATTAGTTTGCGCTATATCAGACACGCTCAGCCTGACGCGCTGCCCGATCTCCGGCCGCTTCTTCCCGTGGACTTCCAGTGGAAGGATCGTGTCCAAGTATGTGCCTTTGCTGAAGGTGTTCCGAGCGTAATGCATGATAGAGTCGTAGTCATACGTCTGCCCCAGGGAGTTCACTTCTTCTTCTGTCAGCTTGTTGAAGTTGTATTCTTGGCCTGGAAGGGGAATATTTTTGAGAATATACATCTAGAATGGTTGGTTTATCGAGTGATGGTTTTATGTGGATAATTACTAATTTATTAGCTGCCGTAGCTGACCTGCATAATGACAAATTAAACTTGACTGTTATTGGTGAATTATGATTATATATAACATTTCTTGTGCATACTTCATGCAACCGTCGTCTCCCGGCGAAAAAAATAAACAATAGCATTCTTTTGTAATGAGCCCTGGTATCCCAGTTGTCAGTTTCCCATCTAAGCGAATTGTATAAATTCTTATGAGAATAAAGAATCTTTAAACCGATAATTCTCTTGTCCGTCTCACTCGAATTTAGATAATGGGATGTGAAGCGATGAACAAAATTGGCCAGATAATGCTCTAAACAGGTACGAGTGGAAATCTAAGGAGAGTTTTTTATTCATCAATCGGATACTTTAGTGGCTGAAGGAAAGGAACGCCATATATATGTATGATATTTTGTTTTGATACTTATAGGTTATAGGTCTACCATTATTTAAGTCGCCTCTATAAAGAAAAACTATAAGCGACTATAAAAAATACTCTGTTCCTTGTACTTCTTTTGTATCAATCACATCCATTAATCTCTCCATACAGGCTAGTCAGTTCCGGGTACATTTGACTTGACCTTATTTCAGTACTCGCAGAAATTTGATCGAAATACCCGATCTTGTGTTCTTCTTCTGAACGTAAATTCTCACACAGCCTCTCAACATGCCCAAACCACTTTAAGCATACCTTTATCAGCCTTAGTAGTATCGTCTTCTGTTTCGCATCCTTCTCTTATAATAATAATCGATTGCACTCCAATTTAATGTAATAATAAATGGACATGTAATATTTGTAATTTTATAAATAAATGAGTATGAGTAAATGACGACCGCTTTAGCCTAGTTGGTAGTGACTGCTTACGAAGCTGGAGGCCCCGGGTTCGAATCCCGGTCAGGGCATTTATTTGTGCGATGATATAATATTTGTTCCTGAGTCTTGGATGTTTTCTATGTATTTAAGTATCTATTTATCTATATAAGTATAATCATGGTCGCCTAATACTCATAGTACAAGCTTTGCTAAGTTTGGGACTTGGTCGATTTATGTAAGATGTCTATAAATATTTATACCTTTTTATAAAAAATATTTATAGTATGAGTATACTTAATATTATTAACGAACGTACTCCACACATGAGGCCTTATAAGTTTTAAAATGTTTTGACTTCAAATTATGACAAAAGTATTGATAATAGCAATAAAGTGATAAAAGGATATAATGGCTTTATAAAAAAAATAGATATTGACATAGCTATTTTTTAATCTTATTGTGGGTAGTAGAATTTAAGCAGAATCAGCTGTTTTTAACTTGAAAATGGTAGCTTTGGAGTGATGTTTGAAACGATATTTCTTAATAAAAAATTTAATACAAAAAAAATACATTTAAAATGTATGCCATTAGGTCGCAATAGTCCTGTTCTAGATAGTAATACTGATAAAGTGTCAAGATACGTGTAAATTCAAACAGAAAATGGCCTAAATAGATGAGCGTTTTTAACTCATAAGGGCTCATAATACGTAAACTAGGACAGTAACAGTAGTACACAAAGGAAGTAATTAAAAGTAAACTTGCAAACAGAATTAATTGATTGGACCAATTTGCCTTGCTCCGGGGCAACGACATCGTGAACTTTGATGTCGAGATTTGTGCAAAGGCAAAATCAACTGTTACACGTTCAGAATGTTACCCTTAATCACGTACGATTTAATTAGTATCGAGCATTGTTCGAGCAGCAGGGGTTGATTTCTGATATAAGTACCGCATTGTGATGTATTTGACGACTACTTTAGCCTAATTTAGTTGACCATGTCTACGAAGCTGGCCGTTTTGACGGGGATTTACTTTAATTAGTATCGAGCATTGTTCGAGCAGCAGGGGGTCGATTTCTGATATAAGTGCCGCGTTCTGACTTATTTGACGACTACTTTAGCCTAGTTTAGTTGACCGTGTCTACGAAGCTGGCCGTTTTGACGGGGGATTTATTTTAATTAGTATCGAGCATTGTTCGAGCAGCAGGGCGTCGATTTCTGACATAAGTACCGCGTTCTCACGTATTTGACGACTACTTTAGCCTAGTTTAGTTGACCATGTCTACGAAGCTGGCCGATTTGACGGGGGATTTATTTTTGTTACAAGCAAGAATATTTTTTTCCGATTATGATGTTTTCTATGCATTTAAGTAATTAAGTATCTATTTATTTACAATCTAAGTAGGTACGTACGTCGCCGCCTAGTACCCACTGTATAAGCTTATTTTGGGACAAGGTAAATGTGTCCAGAAATAATTATTCCGATTTGTGTTAAAAAAAAAGTTTTATGCTTAATCTTTTCCCTTTTAAGAAATGATTACCGGGATGTAAACTTCTTACCTATGTTCTTCCCGGGTGGGATCTTAAACTTTCTCCATGCCAAATTTTATCTAAAGTTAAAAATAGTAACAATAAAAAAATGGAAGTACATAATAATACGTACTACTTAGCTGTTCCTATTCTCAAAAATGAATTTCAGTGCCACTTCTACTACCTACTCTAGGTATAGGTACTTATAAAAAAACGGTTTAGTAATAACCATTTCACAACGGTGACGGTAGTCAGAGGCCTAACAAGTTTTAAAACGTTTTGATTTCAAATTACGACAAAAATGTTGATAACACCTACAGAGTGATTAAAGTACGTATTAAAGTTCTAGGTAGTAACAGCGCCATTTATTGATTTTATCGTGTATAGTAAAATCTAAGCGGAAAAAACCGGCCAAGTGCATGTCGGGCTACGCACAGTGTAGGGTTCCGTAGTTGCCATCACGTCACCGGTCATATGCGGAATTATGGACCCGTAGAAGGGTTTTTACTGATCTTAGTACTGATGATGTACTTTTTTGAGATGTTGTGTTGTATACATAATTTTGCACTTTACGGTAATGTCTACTTAGCTGTGATAGTTTTCCCTTTAAATTAATCGTATATACTACTACCATGATTTTTTTCACATGCCTAGTAGCCACCGTTTAGCGGGTAGGGGGGGGGGACACTTGACCATAGCATAAATTATCACTTCAAAGCTTAATGTCACGCCAACCGAAAGAGCTATCCAACGATACCCCACACGATGGGGTTTGGAAGAAAAAAAATTGCACCACCACTTTACATGTAGGGGAGGTACCTCATGCCAAATTACAGCTTTCTAGTACTAACGGTTACTGAGAAAAGCGTGGGACGGACGGACGGACATGGCGAAACTATAAGGGTTCCTTGTTTACTACGGAACCCTAAAAACAGCATTTAGCTTGAAAATGGTTAATTTGGAGTTATGTTTGAAATGATATTTCTTAATGAAAAATCCAAAAAAATCTCTTAAAACTTATGACATTGGGTCGGAATATCCTGTTCTAGATAGTAACATTGAGAAAATGTCAAGATATATGTCAATTCATTCAAAAAATGGCCTAAATAGATGAGCGTTTTTTAACTGATAAGTACTCTGAAAGCAAAAAAACTAAAACTAAATACTTTTCTTATTGAAAGCGACAGAATTTAAAACGACCTAAAGTTAAATCTAGCAGCTCAAACAGCTAAGACCTAATTTAATTCAAAATTCCCGTTCAACACCAAGTTATCATCAAAACTCAAACGATTCAAAGAGCCCGGACATCGGATGAACTTCAACAGTGCAGATTTAGCATTTGTTGCAAATTTAACTTTATCCCGTTATTATTAAGTTGAAATTCCTTTGACACTGTAAATCGGCAAGCTGAATAGTACTTTAATTTTAGACACAGAGCGTTTAGTTTTGAATAGCGTTATGGTAATTTGCAAAGAAGATAGTTCAAATAACTAGTGGCCCAGTGGACTGATTATTCGCATTTTAGTCATTCCTGTGTAATGTCGACCCAATTATGTCTTGCTGTAGTTTCTGTTGAGATAAAGGTGGCCCCTCTTGCTTTTAAGCCTTTGATGATATGCGAATAATCTTCCTTCTACACTTTATTTTTTTTAGCATTAGAAAGAATGACAGAGAACGAATTGCGAGGTTTTTCATCAGGCACGTTCTATGGTAAAAGTGTCAAATAATGTCAATGAATAATAAAAACGTATATATAATTATATATAATATGTATGTATATTTTTATGTATGTATATTTATATATTATATAAATATGTGTATTTATATTGAAAAGTTGTTTTGGAATCTTTTTTTTCTTTTTTTCTCATTGTAGTAGTTTATGCACCACCTACTTTTCAGCTTTATATTTCATTTCTCCACTACCCAAAGATTGTCTGGAAGAGATCGCTCTTTAGCGATAAGACCGCCCGTTGTTCTGCCTCTGTCTCCCTGTATCTATGTTTTTTGTTTTTTATGTGCTATTTTATTAAGTGAGGTGTGCAATAAAGAGTATTTGTATTGTATTGAATAATAAAAACGTTATTTCATACATACATTATATATTAATAAGTTGACTGTAACATAATTATGTGAAAGATCACTTCTTTATGTACTGCGCAAAAAGTATTCATAAATAATATGAGTAATGTCATTACCTTGCTTAGTATGTTTACAATTTATTGACCTCCATAGCAAAGCTACGACCAGATAAGAAACGGGAAAACAACAAGATTCTGTTAATACTCAATTAAAGTTACAGTGTGTAATGTTTATTTAAGTGAATCAACTAGTTAATTAATTGTGATATCGTTAATTAATAAAATGCTAGTATCTCTGACTACAATTCTTGTCTTTTATATGTTTCGTTCTCGTTTCCACGCGCCGAGTCAAGTCAGAAATAGCGCATCAATAGTGATGCATTCGGGATGTTAAAGATGACTCTAATCGAGGCCTGTGTGCTAGTTTCAGGAATCGTTACCAGTATTGTTCCTACCGGTTTTAAATAAGGCATAACCGGTTATTATTGCATTTCGCTATTTATATCGCTAAAGCTCTGATTAGCGGTATTATCAAAACCGGTATTCAAATATATTAGCGGTTTCGCTAATTGACAACAATACCTCTATTTGACACTACCCATAAAAAGCATTACCGGTAATAGCTGTCAGTGTCAATATACTCGATTATTTGGTTCTGCAAACTGGCGTATTGTAAAAAGTAGGTATTTACACCTATTTGTCGCGTTTCGTTTTAGTAGTAATGTTTAATTGACATCTTACCCTTCAAGTGCAATGAATAGCGGTATTTAATATCGTAAATAGTCTGTACATAGAGGTATAGATAAAAGCGGAATGACAACGATACCATTAATTAGAATATAAGTAGGTATTCTTTTATTAGTGGTAATAGTTTGTTAATTTCTATACAGGTTTTAAATATAACCGGTTTTACAATCCCTGCGGGGTAACCACGTAATTTTTTTACTACCGTTAGGTAGATTTTAATGTCAAATTTTAATTGTCAGCGGGGTAATCACGTAACTTTATGTACTAACGGTAGATAGATTTTACTGTCAATTTTGAAGTATAAATGTATGAGATGACAATTAAAATTTGACAGTAAAATCTATCTACCGTTAGTACATAAAGTTACGTGATTCGTCTGCTGGAGTCAAGTGAGAAATAGCGCATCAAATAGTGATGCATTCGGGATGTCAAAGATGACTCGAATCGAGGTCTGTGTGCTAGTTCTCAGCCATTTGCCGTAACTGGCCATAAAAACGCCGTATACGCCTACACAACTTTTATTCCTAATGAATGGCCGCCTAAATCGTGAATGGGCAGGAAGTTATGTTTCTTCCGAGCTCTGATTATGCGTCGGAAGCCGAAGCGCGGCGTGCTTGTTTCAATATGCTGCGACAATGGCACTGGGGGGCTATTCTGAACTTCGAAAACCGAACTTCGTATCGTGCCGTCCCTTTCACTCATATAGTGTATAACACGAGAGCAAAACGGACGGCACGATACGAAGATCAGATTTCGAAGTTCGGAGTACAGCCCCTGTGCCGGTGGGCTGACTGTTACACCGTACAACTTGTGTTTTAACATGGTTTTTTTTTCTAGATTGTATGCGTGTCCCACGGTTGGGCAAAGGCCTCGGCTCATAAATGCCATGGCTCCCGTGTCTGTGCTTCTTCCGGCCAATTGGCGAAGAAGGCGTAGTATTTTTTTTAAAGAACTGCTTGTTTTCAAATGCTGTCTGCCTGCTAATGATATTTTTAGTAAACATTAATTACATTTAGGCCGGGTTTTATAAAAATCCATTAGATCAAAGTCAGATCAAATTTCAGTAACTCAGTACATTTTTTGACCTAACAAACCGACATAAGGTCTAACGGATCTTTATAAAACCGAGCCTTAATCAGTTTATCTAGTAATTACCAAAAAGATTCATATATATTTTTAAAACTGCTACCAAAATCAAGATGGATTCCGATATTCCAATGACGTATACTTAATTAAATTGCTGCCGTAGTCGGATTTTGACAAAGAAATGTGTGTTCAAACATCACTCCAAATCCAAATTGTCAATTTTTAAGTTAAAAACTGTTTTTTTTTGCTTAAATTCTCCAACACACATTAAAAGCAACAAAATGGCTTTGATACTCAGATGACGGCTCAGAAACTTTCTACTGGAAAATCCTTTGTATTCTAAAAGCGTTTTTTTTTTGACTTTTTGCATTGATATTACATTTTTAACAAATTGTTGTATTTTGTGACGATCCTCTTAGGTGAATACTGTGTCCACTTATTTTAGATTAAGCGGACATCATTGTAAGTTTATTTTTTAATTTGTGGGATACGACTCGTATATGTTTATTTATTTATCAAATCAGTTTTTAATATAAACACATAATAAAACAAACAACCTAATTAAAATTGTAAGATTTAATTGCTAATTCATTCATTCATTTTTAATTTATTTGTTTTATTTAATATTATTGACGATCACAATTGAGATTCTTGTAAATTGACATGTAATGTATATTGTAATCCTATATTGGGAATAAATGAATCTGAATCTACTATATAAAACTATAATTATTTACTTCACTTTAATTATGAATGGTTTTGTCATAATTTGAGTTTACTGGGTACATTTTAAAATGTGATAATCCATATTGAAAGGCACCTTATGGCGGCCGGCACTTACGCCTTTATTGCCGCTGTTCCAATACAATAGTGAATAGGTGCAACGTAAGCGCCTGCCGCCATAAGGTCCCTTTCGATGTGGATTATCACAAATATTAAGGCCTCTCAACATTAACACGGTGTGACAGGGTGCCCACAAGATTTAAGTCTACATGTCACGCATTTGGGTCAAGTGTACCTATTCCGTTTAGACACGCGTGTTATCCTTACCTTCTCTAATGCTACTAATAAGTGACTGTAATATGTATCAGCATATAGTGACTGACAATTCTTGAACCTTATTGCGGCGGGATACGCTCTACCAGTGATTAGTTATTTGTGATGCTAGTAGTAATGAACTTGTTGGGAATGTTTGGAGAGAAAATACAGTTTGTACTTAATGGACTTTAGGGTTTTTCCGACCCGTTGTGGTGTCGCGTAGGAAGAGCCGATATATGAATAGATAGGATATAAATAGATGTGGAAACTTAGCCAGAGGACCTATACTAACATAAGCTAAGATTAACTAACCGATTGGACCATGTGAGTTGTCCTTGTCATATAAAAAAAATATAAAAAAAAACATCAAAACAACTTCCGCTACCCACTAGGAGTAGATTCGATTTCCGTGGGAAATGCTTACGAATTAGTACTAAGGGGCTCTTAGCTCTATAATACCATAATGACCTGTAACTCTCCATTTTCTCATGTTTTTTATAACTCATAGTATTAAGAACAACGAGGGTTAACGAAATAGCATACCATATTTACTTCGAGATATCACTCGCCTCGCTCGTGGTTTAACCATAGAATCAATTCGCTGGCTCGTAGTACAACCCTAGAAACTGTTCGCTAGCTCGTATTTCAATTCCACAGTCGCGTGTTAAATCAACTTTGCACCCTTGTATAACAAATAACTATTGTTAAAAGTCGTTCTTGGGAAATTGTATAAAATTCCAGGATACGTTAATGAACTTACGGATTCAAAAATTAAATCTGGCGTGAAACAAACACTTATTTCAAAAGCATATTATAAGATAAACGATTACATTATGGAAAGTAGGGATGTTTGGCAGTGATAGCGTCCCGCACAAGTAATTGTGTCCTAAATGTTAAAAAAATATAGTATTATGATACTGTTATTTTATAGACATTGTGTATTGTTTTGAAAAAATGACACCTCGCCGAGTTTCTTCCGCCGGTTCTTCTCGAGGCAGAGGTTTATTTTATGAACCGGTGGCAGTTTTTTGACATTCATAAGTACATGTAATATGCTTAAATTGAAATATAAATGACATTATTTCATTTCATTTCAATTCATGATCTTTCTGTGTGTAAAAATGATGCGTTAAATTATAAATTAAACAAAAACAATTAACTTCGAATTCATAACGAAAATTACCCTTGTGACCCAAACAATACCCTAACGAAGATTAATCCCATTTCTTCTATATTTACCCCGCCGATTCGGAACTTTACAAATTATGATCTTAACTTCATAATTTTATTTCACCAATTACCAGAGACTGCGGAACTTGACCTAACTAAAACGGATAATTAATTTTATGCGACGATTTCGAATTTGGAACAAAATTCGTTGGTAATTAATTGCTTTTCTTAGTCAGCTGATGAGTCACTGTCAATGATAAAAGAATTGACAAACGTGTGTCGCCTCCCGGCGAAAAAGAAAAAACAGCATTCTTTTGTTATTATCCCGGGGATCCCAGGGACCGTTAGACGACGGGTTTAAAAAGGTGGCAAATTCAAGTACGGAACAAGGAATTGAAGTATCTCGCTCTAACATATATATATATGCTAACGCTATGCAAAATTAATACGCGCACATATAAACACACATGATATAATAACTAGCACAATATCAACATACACACATTAATATGAACACATATTATGTGAACTTATGACCTCGCTTTGCTCGGTTGACAGTCACCTTAACCACCCTACTAACAAGATTTGCACGTAGTAATACAAACAGTGGTAATAATAACAAAAAACATTTACCAAAAGATGAACGTCGCCAAGTTAATTCGGAGCGAGTCGTTAAAGGAATTACGGGTCGCCTGATGGATATGGCAATTGACACGCAGATGTTCGTTGTGTTTTTGGTTGGACTGAGTGAGGATTACTTAGTCAAATACTGTCTGGGTCACATTCAGTTAAGAAACAAATTCTCATGTGGTCAATAAGTAGGGTAACGGTATGTGTTAGACACTTTAAACCAACAAACATTAGTAATGAACACTATATTCTTAATTGTTTGTTGTTTAAAAAATAACTCTTAGGGCGGGTTGTATAAAGATCCGTTAGACCAAATGTCAGATCATATTTCAGTGACCCAGTACATTTTTTGACACAACAAACAGGCATGATGTGTAACGGATCTTTATAAAACCGAACCTTAGGGTGGATTACACCAAACCGTCTGTAATCGTAAGCGGTGTTCGTAAAAATCTGATTGTATGGAAAGTTTGACAAGTTTCTATGGGATGACAACTGCCGGCACCATATTTGACGATGACCGGTCTGTGACCCATAGTGTATTTTAAGTGTTAGCATGCAATAGTTAACACTTTCAGGTCCAAGAACTCGCCTGGGGCGTTCTCTATTCGTAGCCCCGTAGCCGATTACATGCGAAAAGCTTAGTGAAAGTGTTATCGTGGGTCATTAGGTCTTTGTCCACTACTGGTACTGTTACCCTAATACATGACATGTAAATTTTTTGTTTATTTTATGAATAAAAAATATGAATATGAATATGAATATGAATAGCATGTGTACGTAAGTTATGTTTCTGGGTATGACTAACAAGCGTTTCAAATCGTTCGTTCCCGTACGTTACAAAATATTCATAAATGACAAATGCATCAAAATAACATGGAATTAACAACGCCGTGTTTACCAAGTTAACTGTATTCACAAAAATCATATATTTGGGTCATTCTACTTTTTCATGACCAGTATTCTATTACAAAAAAAATCTATGATATGTATTGAATTAGTGTACAAAACTAGGATTTCTAAATACTACCTGAACGTAATAAAAGGATATATAGGTAAAAAATACTTCAATATTAACATATTGCTGTGAAAGGTTGACAACATCGTAGTAAAAACCATTTCTACACACAAATAATGAGACATTCAAGGACCACTGAGTTGCTTGATTTATGGATATTAGGTGTGGTTCGTTAATTACCAAAACTATCGGAAGTGACACGGCAATTAAATCTCTTTCTAAATAACAATACAGAAATATGAAATGATGCGCCTAATATTCCAAAATCTGCATTAAAAAAAAATGTCTGAGAATTATGTACATAAAAAATTAGAATGGTCCATTTGTAATTATATCTATGAATATTTGGTAACGTACGGGAAGGAATGGTTGAAACGCTCCGTGGCCATACCTTTCTATTATTTAGATTTAGGGTGGGTTGCACCAAACCGTCTGTAATCGTAAGCGGTGTTCGTTAAAATCTGATGTATGGTAAGTTTGACAAGTTTCTATGGGATTACAGCTGCTGGCGCCATATTTGACGATGACCGCCCTGTGATCGTATGTTGGTAGAACCGAGCGTTAGAATCAATCAATTAGAATTCTACCCTGTGGAGATACTAAAGTCTCCACAGAGTAGACGAAAACTTAAATCTAAAAAAGTAAGAGAATAAACAATGCACTTTAAAAATTGTGACGTCATTAGTCGTATTTCCATACAAACTCCATACTAACCAAGCGTTGTTGACGTTTCATAAATAGTTTGCCTATTTAACTGTGAAATACTGCATTATGAATCAAAATCAAAACATTTATTCTGCAAATAGGCCTCAAGGGCACTTTTACAAGTCAAAATCTATCTAGGTACATCAAATAAAAATAATACAATAATCAAAGTATCATTAATTAAATGTAGTATTACATGTCAAAAATAAGACTAAGAAACTAATAACAATCGAGATTTGTTAGAGATGTATAAGGTCTCTAAGCGTATGTTTAATGCCAGCCAGCAATTAAGGCAAGTTCTCAGTCTTCGTGTAAGAATCAGATTTGGAATTTCCGCCCGTTTTTCATTTTCACTTTAATATCCTTCGCAACCGCTTGGTGATATTTCCACGTTGTGACACAGTGGATGTCATTTGTATAGGAACGGCTATGCTTTTAAATTACGGAGGCTCCCGTAGCTTATTGCACGCTTTGGAATTTCAGAGTTATGAGGGCACCACCATGTTTTTTGCAACGTGCAATCTAGAAATGCAATCACGGAGTAATCAGGTTTACGTGTGTAGTATTTTATAATTGGTTTATACTTTTGTTCTTCTTTTTAGTTTGTTGTGTCCTCATCGACAATAATTATTATTTTACAGTTGCATTTTTAGGAATTAATGATTTTGACCTAAACTACTAACAAAATAAATGCTTTAAAGTTGCAACTATTATTAGGTACTTTGAAAGTTCTTGGGGCGGAATCGGCCAATGATGATCATGACAAATGTGGTAATTAGTAAAATATTTACCTTGCGGCTGAAGTTGCCGAAGAATTAACGAGGATTATGAAAAAAGAAGTACCAACAGAGAATATACGACATTGCTGGCATCGACATAGGCATAATGATCTTATCCCTGGTGATCTGCGCGTGCCTGTCTCGGTCAGGCCGCGTGTGGTCGTGCCAGAAGCCGACAACGTGCCCAAACTTGTGTCCGAATGCCGAACTTGTCTGTTCTGGCGGTTCTTGGCTTACCCATCATGATGTTGTCCCTGATGACCTGCGCGTGCCTGGCCTGTCTCGGTCAGGCCGCGTGTGGTCGTGCCAGAAGCCGACCACGTGCCCAAGCTTGTGTCCGAATGCCGAACTTGTCTGTTCTGGCGGTTCTTGGCTTACCCATCATGATGTTGTCCCTGATGACCTGCGCGTGCCTGGCCTGTCTCGGTCAGGCCGCGTGTGGTCGTGCCAGAAGCCGACCACGTGCCCAAGCTTGTGTCCGAATGCCGAACTTGTCTGTTCTGGCGGTTCTTGGCTTACCCATCATGATGTTGTCCCTGATGACCTGCGCGTGCCTGGCCTGTCTCGGTCAGGCCGCGTGTGGTCGTACCAGAAGCTGTTGATTTTATTATACAAAAATTAACATATCCTGTAAATAAAAGGTAACTGATTTGACTACTTTGTTAAAGGAATGAACGACCGATTGATTGAGTGAATGTTTAGTTCAATTCATTCTCTGTTCAGATCTTTTAGTCACTCCTTC
Source organism: Epiblema foenella (assembly GCA_963556455.1). Taxonomy (NCBI): domain Eukaryota; kingdom Metazoa; phylum Arthropoda; class Insecta; order Lepidoptera; family Tortricidae; genus Epiblema; species Epiblema foenella. The sequence continues at coordinate 20,564,051 of OY747103.1, read as the reverse complement.
GCCTTGCCTCACTTTGATCAAGACTTTACTCGTAGATAAACGTGTTCTAGCTTCCAAGTATAAAAATAAAATTAAAATAAATGAAATTAATTTAACCGTTATTCAGTATTTAATTGATGATAAATCCTTGTATACCCTAACCTTTTCAATAGGTTATGGGCCCAGGCCACGCGTTAAAACTTTGAAACTCTAATGACAAATTTTTCGAAACACGTGCATGAATGGATAACCTAAAATCAAAACGAAATATCAAAACTTACGACCGCGTAATCACCGCAATTGAGACGTTATCTGAAAATAGTTTAACTTTGGCATTTGTGAAAATAAGGTTATTAGACCACGAGGTTAAGCTGAGAAACGACAGTGCAGATACGAGCTCAAAAGTACTGCATGTCGAGCATAAGCCCCATAATTCAAAGAAGAGAATAATCGATACAGCTAAACCGCCAAACCACCATAATAATAACCGTAGACATTACAAGAACAAAACTTGGAAAAATACCCACATTTTAAAATGTCATCATTGCGGACGAAAAGGTCACGCGAAAAAGGATTGTTATTTCTTTAAACAAATGATGCAAGAAAAACAGACTGAAACAAATAGGACGCGAACAGTTCAACAAGTCGAATTGAAACAAGAAACTGCTAACGATTTCTCGGGTTTCGCCTTTATGACGGGAGACTGTCAAGATGATGTTCAAGAAGATAAAGTGAGATTTATTTTGGACTCGGGAGCATCGGATCACGTCACAAACAGGTCGGATCTTTTCATTAATTTTACAATTCTTAATCCACCTTTGAAAATATCGATTGCTAAGCACAGGGAATTTATTTTAGCTACACAAAAAGGGACAATGAGGGTGACGAGCGACTTGGGCGTGCAAGGACTTCTGGAGGATGTGCTGTTCTGCCCAGATGCCCCTTACAACCTGCTGTCGGTGCCCAAGATGCAGCGAGCTGGCTACACGATCATCTTCGACCAACATGGCTCCCAAGTTTGTAAAGGTGACACAACTGTCATGAAGGGTAAGTCTCTGAACAATTAAATTGCAGTAGACTTTGCTGTATCAGTAAATATGGCTATTCCTGTTTCCCGCCTATACCAAGCTAATATTAATGACTACAATTTATGGCATCAGCGTTTGGGTCATGTAAGTAAAAATAAATTCATACAATTAAAGAATAAGAACATGATTGAAGATGTTAATCAAATTCAGTTTGTTGAGCCAAATGATAAAATGTGCGAAGCTTGTATAAACGGAAAACAGGCCAGATTACCATTTAATCTGACTAAGAATAAAGATCACATTACACGACTTTTATTTGTTGTACATTCTGATGTTTGTGGCTCAATCACTCCTCCCACGATAGACAATAAAAATTATTTTGTATTTTTTATTGACCAGTATACCCATTACTGTGTTGTGTATTTGATAACGTACAAGTCAGAGGTATTTACTGCTTTTAAAGACTACGTACGGACGTAGTGGCGTAAATGTGAGGCAAAATTCCATTTGAAAATGGTAAATTTATACTGCGATAACGGCGGCGAATATTTATCTGCCGAGATGAAAAAATATTGTATTGAAAAGGGCATAACTTACAATTTGACAGTTCCAAAAACACCGCAACAAAACAGTGTATCGGAACGTAAGGTAAGGACTATTACAGAAAAAGCGCGATCTATGCTTAGTGGTTCCAAATTAAATAAAGTATTTTGGGGTAAAGCTGTATTAACTGCTGTTCGATTAATAAATGTAACGCCTTCAAGAGCCCTTATGCAATCGAAAACCCCATATGAATTGTGGCATGATAAAAAAAAAAAAACACAACTTAAATACTTGAAGGTTTTTGGTGCCACGGTTTATGTACATAATAAAACCAGTAAATCTAAATTTGACGATAAATCTTGGAAGGGAATACTGGGAGGTTATGAACCAAACGGATATAAAGTTTGGAACTCGGAAAGCGCTTAATTTGTCACTGTTAGAGACGTTATAGTCGACGAGGCTAATTTTCTAACATCCAGGCCAGTAATATTGCCTGAAGTTACCGAAAATTGCCATGATAAACCTGATAACAACAATATATCAAAATCAGTGTCATCCAAGTCTCGCCATAGTGACAATTCAAAATCAGATGCATTTAAATCTGATGATCTCGGCCGTCCTATTGACAATTCAAAATCAGATGCATTTAAATCTGATGATCTCGGCCGTCCTATTGACAATTCAAAATCAGATGCATTTAAATCTGATGATCTCGGCCGTCCTATTAAAAATCGCAGATTAAATGAAACCATTATTGAACCCACATCTGGCAATACCTCTAATAATTGTACGCAGGTAAATCAAAATGAAAATAAAAACACAGATGACGTAAGGAGGAGTGATAGGCTTAAAAATCGGCAGCCTGTTCATTATTATCAAACTGATGATGATGAGTGCATATTGAGTGCGCAGTCTATATTAGATGATGTACCTAATAGTTATGAAGAAATTAGGGCTCGAGCTGATAAATCTAAGTGGCAAGTTGCCATAGAAGAAGAGTTAAAATCTCTTTCTGAAAACAACACGTGGTCTTTAGTGCCGAGACCGCAGAATAAAAATATTGTTGATAATAAATGGGTTTTCTCTATCAAGTTTCTCTATCAGAATTGCTAGTTTTCGGTTCATTATTAGTCTTGCAAATCAATTTAACTTACTCGTCCACCATATGGATGTTAAAACTGCCTTTTTAAATGGTAAATTAGAAGAAGAGATTTTTATGGAAGTGCCGAAAGAAGTAGATTGCGATAAAAATTATGTATGTAAATTAAATAAGGCATTGTATGGACTGAAACAGGCTGCTAGATGCTGGTTTCAAGTTTTTAAGCAAGCACTGGTTGAAAAAAAAAAAGGATTTATAAGTTCATCGGTTGACAGATGTATATACATGCTTGATAGAGGAAGCGTCCAACAAAACATTTACGTAATTTTGTATGTGGATGATTTAGTTATTTCATGTGGTGAAATACAAACAATGAATAATTTCAAAAGGTATTTAATGAGTCAATTTCAAATGAAAGACTTACAAGATATAAAATTATTTCTTGGTATAAAAATTGATAGGTCTGGACAATGAAATCACATTAAATCAACGTGCATATATTGAAAGGTTTTGCGTAAGTTTAAAATGCACGATTGTAACCCCATTAGCACACCACTAGAAGTAAAACTAAATTATGAAGCATTAAACTCTGAAGAGAAGTATGATGCCCCTTGCAGAAGTATAATAGGTTGTTTAATGTATATAATGCTATGTACTCGTCCTGATTTAAGTACAAGCGTTAACATTTTTTTTTTTACGTTAGTATACAAATAAAAACAACAAAGAATTCTGGCAATGTTTAAAAAGGGTGCTGAGATATTTGAAAGGCACATAAGATTTAAAATTAACTTACAAACGATGTGATTCTAATAACATTCTATGTGGTTATGTCGATTCAGACTGGGGTGGCCATGATTCAAGTGATAGGAAGAGTACCACAGGTTATTTATTTAAGTTATTCAATAATTGTACAATCACATGGAGTACAAAGAGGCAAATGTCAGTTGCCGCTTCATAAACTGAAGCCCAGTACATGGCTTTATGGTTAAAGTCTCTTGCGTCAAGCATTAATGTAAATATCACACAGCCGATTGTTATTTATGAGGATAACAACGGATGTATTAGTATTGCCAACAATCCCACTAACCACAAGAGGACAAAACACATCGACATAAAGTATCATTTCTCTAGGGAGCAAATTGAGAAATATGTTATTAAATTATGTTATCTTCCCACAGGTAAACAAATAGCAGACGCTTTAACAAAGCAGTTGCCTACAGCTGCCTTTAAAGCAATGCAGTCTGAAATGGGTTTGCAATAATGCGATTGAAATGTACATACTAAATAATGTATTGTTGAGATAATTATTGTACATTTTTGATGATTATTTTTATGGCGTAATAATTATCTTGATGACCTGATTGGGTTTTTCTGGGTTTTCCCAATCCTTGCAACAAATGTTGGGTCATAAAATTGTAATTTCCCCAGACAATACTTGGAAGTTAAATACGATCTGATGCTTATTTATTGTAAATAATTGTTAATTTTTGAGGGGGCGTGTTGATTTTATTATACAAAAATTAACATATCCTGTAAATAAAAGGTAACTGATTTGACTACTTTGTTAAAGGAATGAACGACCGATTGATTGAGTGAATGTTTAGTTCAATTCATTCTCTGTTCAGATTTTTTAGTCACTCCTTCGCCTTGCCTCACTTTGATCAAGACTTTACTCGTAGATAAACGTGTTCTAGCTTCCAAGTATAAAAATAAAATTAAAATAAATGAAATTAATTTAACCGTTATTCAGTATTTAATTGATGATAAATCCTTGTATACCCTAACCTTTTCAATAGAAGCCGACCACGTGCCCAAGCTTGTGTCCGAATGCCGAACTTGTCTGTTCTGGCGGTTCTTGGCTTACCCATCATGATGATGTTCCTGATGACCTGCGCGTGCCTGGCCTGTCTCGGTCAGGCCGCGTGTGGGCGTACCAGAAGCCGACCACGTGCCCAAGCTTGCGTCCGAATGCCGAACTTGTTTGTTCTAGCCGACCTTGGCTTACCCATCATGATGTTGTCCCTGATGATCTGCACGTGCCTGTCCCGGTCAGGCCGCGTGTGCTCGTGCCAGAAGCCGACAACGTGCCCAAGCTTGTGTCCGAATGCCGAACTTCTCTGTTCTGGCGGTTCTTGGCTTACCCATCATGATGTTGTCCCTGATGATCTGCACGTGCCTGTCCCGGTCAGGCCGCGTGTGCTCGTGCCAGAAGCCGACGACGTGTCCCAACTCGTGCACGACGATGCCAAATTTGTCGCAGTTCTTGCCGATGGAGATTGCTTGGGCGCCTCCGCCGCGCTTGCCGACGAATGAACAACATCTAGAGGCAAAATTGAAATTATGTTATTTTTAATTTTAGTCAACAATTTTTATGACATGTTATTTTTATTATTTGCTTTTATAGCAGCAACAATAACTTCAATGAATAATCAGTCTACAATCTACAAAATTCTATAAAAAAACCGGACAAGTGCGAGTCGAACTCGCTCGCTCACCAGGGTTCCGTACAAATTACAAAATACTAGTAAAAGCAAAAGAATTAAAAAATATCTTTAAATATACCTAACTAAGCACTAAAATAATATTAAAACGAACAACAATTATATAAATAAAAAGATTATGCGGTCCAATAACTCTGTCTGCGGCATGGTGCCCTGTCTGTATGCCGGCCGCGTTATCTCTCTGTATGGCAAGAGAAATTCTCTGAGAGAGGTAAGTAAATATATTCTCTTTAATTAATTTATTTGTTTTATCTTTATTGCATAAAAAAAGGCACGGTAAGACGTTGATCCTAGCTTCTATCTATGATAGCTATCGTTAAGCCAAGTTAGAGACCTTTGGGCGGCTTGAGAACGTTTAACCGTCAAGTTGCCCTCTCACTTGACAAACCTAATTCCAATAAGGTCTGGTTTCTCCTCGGGTTGGAAGGTCAGATGGCAGTTGCTTCTGTAAAAACTAGTGCCTACGCCAAGTCTTGGTATTAGGTAGCGGACCCCGGGCATCCTTCAGGATGCAACTGTACTGGGATAACGCTAGGAGGATGATGATGATCTTTTTTGCACAAAAATAAATCTTAACTTAAAAAATGCGGACTTAATGCATTAATAGTTTCCAGATTTTGTATCTGCAGTATAAGACGTTTGCCAAATTTCGTACTTCAACGAAAAGTACGTCTTTTGCGGCATACACGGTCGTATATTTTTAGGATTCCGTACCAAAATGGTAAAACAGGAACCCTTATGGTTTCAGTTTGTCTGTCTGTCACATCGCATAAATCTCAAAAACTACTTATGCAGTCGATTTGAAATTTGGAACAGTTAAAAAGTCATCAAGTGTGTTCCTATTACAGTTTAAAATGCAGCGATTGTTAAGGTTGCGCAAAAAAAAGGATAATTATCACAAATCTTGTTAGGGGACATATAGGATAACAATAATTATACCTGTAATGTAATCAACTATAACGGTTCATAAATGTGACGACAAAAAATTACTTGACAGAGACTAACTTGATATGATTCATAAAGACTGGTGTGAGTCTGGTCAAGGACCGTGCCCACAGAAAAATGAGAGCACAATCCTTGCTGTAAAATCCAGTAATAAAGGACTTAGAGGTTGATTACGGGTCGAGTAAGAGTCGAGAAGCTGCAACTAATACGGAAGAAGGCAACCCATAACCACGACCACTCAAAGAGTGCACGACTGAGAAGAAGAGAAGAGTTGGCACCGTTACCCGCAAGGTCTTTCCGTAAAGACGATATAATCCTTATGCAGCAAGGCATCTCGCTCCACAAATTTGACGCATGTGAAATTCTCCCAATGCCGCATGGCCTGCTTGAACAACGACTTGTGTGCGCCGCTGAAGTTGCCGTCTATCTCGTAGGGTATCACTCCGTTCTCCCAAATTCGCTCCTTGCGATTGGTTGCGGCGCGGATGGAGCGGTGCCGAGCAGTGGTCTGAAAGAAGAACATTAATTACATTCATGCTGTGTTGCCAGTGATTTGAAATGTACTCGCTCACTATAGGCCTCCTTTTTTGATCCTGTGGCTTTATAGGCCGGGCCCAATAAAGATATAGGAGTGCTCGGTTGGTAGCCTGAAGAAAATCCAGAGGAAACTTCAGACACGACTGCCCGGTTTAAACAGTGATACTCTTAGAGGTTGCGCTCCAGTGAGATTGGTTGAGCGGCTTCAATCGAATCTGTTGTTTGATGGATGCTACCGGGAGCTTTGTCGCTGGGCCTCATAATAAGGCCAAAATTCACACAGACGGCAATGGAGACATCTATACTGGGCCTGGGCCTGAACTCAATAACTGTGTGCCTATTGTCAGTCTCAAGAAAATGAGTACTATTTAGTTTCGTAAATGAGGTACCATTTTTCTTACTGAAGGAATTAGAAATAGCCCTTATTGACATACACTAATAATATACAAAAAGGATCATTAGACGAAAAGGACCTTATGCTGATGAAGTCATGCTTAAAAATTAAACGTGACGTCTTACCCCATTGCTAATTTGGTAACTTTCAGCAGCATCTAAATCTTCATTTGTGTCACGAAAAAACCAGTTGTTAAATTGTTGGTTTTGTCCATTCCCCGGTATATTTTTGGGTGGTGGTTTAACATCGAATTTCTCTTCAAATTCATGTTCAGGCACCGTCACCTTCCTGTTGTCACCACTAGTCTCTTTCCTGGAGTATTTCTTGCGATGACGAAAAAATTTTTTACGTGCCGAATGTGTTTCCTCTAGCTCTTCAGATTTGACGGAGTTTTTTCCTGTACTTTCACCGGAGTGGACATTTCTTAATCTGAAAATAAAGTGACATTTAACTACTTAAAATTCATGTTACTAAACTAAAGTTTCTCTGAAAGAAATAGCTCTTTAACGATAAAACCGCCTGCTACCTCGACTTATTGTCATTATGTTGTAGACAAGTAATGTTGTGCTCCTATAAAGGATAATATATACAAGAGTGGATATACACAAGAAATGGAGTATCTACAAATTATATACATATATACAATAGACAGGAAAAAAGACAATAGAGAGATCTCCCAGAGACCGAAGTCAGATGAGAGTTGAAAGGAAGTTATATTTATGCAACCGACTTAAGAAACTTCGATAGCGCGATGCAGAACATGTCAGATTGATAGTTGACAGGAGTGACGCTACTGTTCTGTATTATTTTCTTGTACAGAGGCGTGCAATAAAGATGATTCATATTGTAAACTTTACACTCTACTTAAAGATAAGAGTTGTTAAAAATTTTATACTGGCTTTTTGTTCTCATGGGTCAAGACCGTGTCACACTTATCATCTCTTCATCTGTCCATCGTAAGAACCAAAATAACTTGAAATGAGTGTGACAGTGAATTGAATACAATACAATAGCATAAATAATACGCTAAAGCAATTAACGAGCACACAAACTTGACTAATTCCACTCACACCTCAGATTCGGTTGAATCCGCTCAACCAATCTCATTGGAGCGCAAACTCTTAGAATATTCCAGTATTCCAAACCACATGCGTGGTCGTGCCGGAGGTTTTCCCCTGGATTTTCCCTAGGCTACTCTCCAACCGCGCACTCTATCGCTTTATTGAGCCCGGCCTATAAAGCCACAGTCAGGATCAAAAAAAAAAATCTTGACTACTTCCATAAAATTATTCAATAATAATTGTACGCTCCCTTTTATTACTCGCATATTAAGTTCAAACCTAGATGTCTGGTTGTTTGAAAATTATTTCAGCTACGTAAAATAGAGTCGCAAACGACACGATTTAAATTCAGCTATTAGGGCAGCAATTCCAGCTTTTAGCTCATCTAAAATGGCGCGGGCTACTTCAATATGGGGCTAATGAATGGGAGCTTTAAAGCTATGCAGGAATGTTTGTCTGCTTGAATGTAGCTCTAACCTTACTAAGAATCCAACTAGAATTCATATAAAGTAACGAAAGCAAGTTTTATAAATATCCGTTAGACCTTATTACACCTTAAGTTATGTCAAAAACCGGCCAAGTGCGAGTCGGACTCGCGCACGAAGGGTACCATTACCTATAAAAACGACAAAAAAATCGCGTTTGTTGTATGGAAGCCGCCTTAAATATTTATTCTAGCGTCACGATTCATGAGGTACAGCCTGGTGACAGAGGGACAGACAGACAGACAGACAGACGGATGGGCAGTGAAGTCTTAGTAATAGGGTCATAGACATACGCTACTGTCGTTCATCTTGATGGTAAGCAAACACCGTAGCCTGTGGACGCTTGCGACTGCAGAAAAAACAAAATCGCGCTGCGTCCCGATTTTGAAATGAGGGTTTGCAACCCGGGACAAGCTTGTATGGAAATGATTTTCGGAACTGCATACTTTTTGAAATTATTATGGCCAAAGCTACTCACTTAAGCCGCCAAAGTTGGCTATTCTGACTTTGTATTTACGTTAAAATTATGGATTATAAAAATGGGCCTTAAGAAAAACGTGTAAAAAGGTATAAGGCTATTAGCGATTAATTCAGAAATTAATCCATTTTCTGTAAGAACGTTACTGTTTCTTAATATATTCGTAAGCAGGATATATATCTTGACGCTTAGAGACCTTATACATCTCTAACAAATCTCGATTGTTATTATTTTCTTAGTCGTATTTTTGACATGTAACACTACATTTAATTAATGGTACTTTGATGATTGTATTATTTTTATTTGATGTACTTAGATTGATTTTGACTTGTAAAAGTGCCCTTGAGGCCTATTTGCAGAATAACCCCCGTATTCATAAAACTTAACAAACCTCTGCTAACTAAAAAGTTCTTTGTCCCATTCTCACAAACGTCAATGTCAAAGTGACAGATAAGGACAAACGAACTTTAGCAGCTAGTTAACTAATATAGGTTTGACAGACGTTTATGAATAAGTGGGTAAATGTTTTGATTTTGATTTTTTTTGATATACATGAAGGATCTGACTAAGAACCAACAGTAGGGGACGAAGTCTTTGAACATAGCAATTAAGTGGTAGCGAGTTCTCAGGACGCATCCTTTGAAGAAAAGGGAAGACCAACATTTCACCAGCCTTGCATGCGGTTATGGATATTGTGTTACGAGAATAATTATCATGCAAGCACTCTCTACGGTACGGTGTTAAAAATCGATGAAAAATATCATTTTTACATTACTATTAAACAAAACTCACTGAATTACTCGGAAAATATCAAACTTGAATCTACTTATGCTACTTTTTTTTGGTATGACAAAATGGACGCAGTTTTACTTCAGAAAATTGAGATGTTATTAGTCGTATTTCTCTACAAACTTCATTGCAACAGAGTTGTGCCTATCGAAGTTTCATAAAAAGTTGCTTGTATGCTATCCGTTCTAGGAATTTTGTGACCGGGGCAATTACGTAGGTAACCTTTCAAACATACGTGATGTAGGTCTGAATTTTTTTGTATAGGAAAATGAGTTACATACTTTTGAAAAGCTACCACTTATTGGTCGAGGTATCGAATAAAAATCAAGTTTATCTAATGGCAATCGATTTTACATGATGTTCATATTTATCGTATCCGCTAAATGCGAACTAATTCATATTACCCGATTTATTACCGGATCCCACACCCGATAAGTCTATCTTAGGGTTTAAATTTAAGAAGGATAGTAAAAGGGTATTGACTTCAAAATCAAGTCTAAAGTTATCAATAATAGGGCATAGGATTATCATTATAATTATTATAGCCATTTTTTTTCCATTACGATACTTAAGCATTAGTAACGAAATTCCAGAGGCGTCATCTTCATCTACCTAGAGATGCTAAATTTTGACTTGAATCTTAAAATATGATAAGTTCTTATTAGGTAACGATATGAAAATCATCATACCGTCTTCCATTACCATGTCTTCTTCTCCTTCTTCGATGTCTACTCGTCGTCTCTTCTGTGAGTCTCTGCAAGCTTTCCGTCGGTTTTAGCAAATCATTAGCTTCTAGAAATTTATCATCAAAATCTCCATCAGTTTTGTTAATAACTTCTTTTTCTACATTTTCAGATTCCTCTTCTCGTTCGCTGTTGGTATATAAAACCCCGTTTGTGGGAGCAGGAGCCATTGTCACGTTTTCAGGTGGTGATTTCATTTTTATATTATTATTTGAGTCACCCGTGATCTCACGACTGTTGCTCTGAATCTTATTTGTAACTTCATCAACTTTGTTGGCAGTGCTTGATATGTGAATATTTGGATATAGTTCGTCTAAATTCAAAATATTGTCAGTTGAAATATTTACAACTAAAACGCCATCTTGCTCTAAGCTTTCTGATTCTGTCAGATTTTCTGCGGGGCTAGTTTGGTTCGTTACTAGTTCTTCTTTGCTTTGATTGTTTTTACTTGTGATGTTATCTAGCATTTCTCCAGGCGACAGTTTACCGTTCTTTAACAGAATCGATTTATCTAAACCTGATGGTAGAACCTGTGAAATATGAATTGTCATTAAACATTGTTTTTACGTCACTTAGATCACGATCAACAGATCCAAGTTTTATTGCTAAGTCTGATTGACTAGGTTAAAATAGTATTTCTGCTACGTGTAATCATTTCATGTCTTATCATTAGCTATTCGTTTCAATAACTTTCTTACCTTTGTCATCAACATAGCATCATTGTACTTCTTAGGTTTTTCTTGTACAGGCGCCGGTTGCTTCGTTCTCTTTCTCAATATGTCAGGCAATCCCTCTTCCTCTACCTGCAAACCTTCGAGCAACACTTCCTTCTTTAGCCTCTCCACTTCTTCTTGTAGGGACTTGTTGATTTTCGAGGCTGGTTTCATTGGTTTGAAGTCTGTGTCTTGTAAGGCGATGTCGCCTTGGAAGTTACCTGTAACAACGGAAAAAATAATCTTTTATTTTTGTCAATATGGAAAGGGGTAAGATCGCGTTTGGGATACCAACTTCTTGTATTAAAATGGGTGAAAATCGTATTCATGGTTTCAAAGATAATTTACGTCGAGCAGTAACAATTCCAAATCAAGTTAGATCTCTGTTGGAATAAGTTCCTCATCTCAATTAGAAAGCAGATATGATCTTAGACTCCCAAATGTCAAGACTGCTAAGTAATTCATTAGCATAAAGATTTGAATATAACGACTATAAAGAACAATACATTTCTCAAGCTTAGAACGTAACAAATACAAGCTTGTTCAGAGAAGCTAAGGTTCAAATTTCAACGACGTATGACAATAAATATGTAAAGTTTAGGCTTCTACAATTTTCGGAAAGTAATATTTATGAGATGATTTTTTTATTGAAAAAACAACTTTGATGCATGTCTATAAGGTTGACATCCAAAAGAACGTAACCATAAAAGTTATACTGCACCGGATGATTCTTGCAAAGTCATATCGGTCAATGTTTTAGCAAAAACAGCTTTAAATTATAATATACATAAGGTCGACACTCAAAATAGGCTCTAATAGAGGTGATTGGGTTAGCGTTGCAGCTGTACTGCAGCAGATCTAATTATCAGCGACATGCTGTCGATTCAAGGCCAAATTGTTTCAGTGTTCGGAAACGTTGTGAATTTCGGACGGACGGCCCCGTTTCACAGTGACATGCCGTAATTGGACTAGAGCAATGCATATCTTATAAATATTAGTACTAATACATACAATGCTGTACAGGCCGGGAAAACAGGGTTTTCCGGCCAAGTAAGGATACACGTCTCGGGACGGCAATTTCATGTAGGTATAGTGGTTTTCATAAACACGCAATGAAATAAAATAAAATGAAAAAACCAAGAAATCATTATATTACTTGTATGGCAAGTTTCTGATGCAAACAAAACTGTAGGTTAGGTACTAGATTTTAAAGATCACTATCACCCATATACGAGTACAAGGCAAAGAAATAAGTACCTAATTACATAACTTATTTATTCGCCGTTTTTGTCATCTTGGGTACAAAATCCATAAAAAATGTCAGTTAAATCTACCTTACTTAAATTTGACACGTCACATAAGCAACTAGCTGGTAACACATGTTTGCACAGCCATAAAATCTAATGCGTCTATGGCCAGCTGGGCCAACACCGGCCGTTATTAATTGTCTATGCGTGCGGCTTGAATCGGACACAGTTTACGATCGCTTACCATGAATATTCATGGTTAGTGTGGCAACATTGGGCTTGCGAATTACAGATTTCAAATTAGAATTTCGTGCGAATAAAAGATTATAGCAGGGTTTTGTTTTTTAGTGCCAACAGAAAATATACCTACATAAATATTGAGGGACAATCTTATACTAAAAACACTTTGAGTTTGACATTAACATATGTTCTTATTTCTTTGGATAGTCTACTTTAAAGCTAGTGTAATAGAGTTTCTATTATAACATTTATTTTTCAGACAGTGTGTATGTAATATAATAGTAGTTTATGCAATAGTTATATAATGTATGCTTTTTTAGTTGAGAACCGCGTTTGCAAGCCTCGTGGTCTAAGTAAGGTTAGAGACTTGAAAACCTAATTATATAACTATTGCATACACTATTTTATCTACGAGTCAACAGAAATTAATTAAACAAACCGAAATAATTAAACAAACTAGTCCTGCGGAAATGAAGATTAGGCACATGGGTCGGGCGCTCGTTGATGTCTTTTATTCTATGTCCGCGACGTCACGTGATTGGTCAATTACATAAGAGTACAGTAACGGCGACACGTGATTGGTCAATTTCATAGAGTTCACATGAAAGGAGCCCCAAAGAAAAAGTATGTAATTTTAGTTCGTCTACGATATCTTAATTCAAACATTGAAGTCGACGAGTAGAATAACTCTATTATTACAGTTATAGCGTGAAAGTAAAAAAATCCAACGTTTTTCGCTGGGCGGCAACGGGTAAAGTAGTTTAGTCTACTTTTAGTACACAAAACTTCGTTCCAAACTGAGGAAATCATGTAATGTGGACGTACAGTTCACGAGCGCGGGTTAGCCATAGTTGTGGTTGTGACATACCTATACGAACACATAGACAATGTGAACTCATAGCTCCTACGCTAACGCACACATAGACGATGTCTATGTATATCTCAACACGCAACCACGGCTCACCCGCGTTCGTCAGTTAAAAGTACTGTATTTGTTGACAAATATAAGTTCCTTATACTGTCAGTTGTTGACCACAGTAGAACCAGGAATTAAATGATATTGGTGACTGAAAAAACTTTTACTGCAAACCGCCGATTGAACGTAAAGCAAATTTTACGACGCCATTATCCTTCATGACATGAGGGCGCGGGCGCTTCGACAATCACTTTTTATTGGCTGTAAAAAATGTCATTTCGAAAATAAATTAATGGAAACATGGGCTACTTTTACCGTGGGAATTAAAAATAATGTTATTTAGAGCCAGGTATAGGCTGATTTATGTTAACTTAAAGCGAGGCTGCTCTTACGCGCGTGAGTTTGCAATTAACTATCCCGCTCTCTACGGGAGGTCTGTACGTAGTTTTGTAAACATTTAGTAAATTTTAATTTTCTTATTTTCTTTCATTCTAATCGATTTTTGGAATACTGGATCGCTTATGAAAAATCTATCCGTTTATTGTGTTAGAAAAATAAAAAAGCTATATTTTTGTAAAATCGCTATCGGTAATTCGGGTAACTTCGAATGTCGGCTAATTTCGAAAATAACAAATTCCAATCTAACTAAGCGATTTTATTGCATCTCATCATCATCACTATCAAAAAGAAATGTTAAATATTTTTGTTGATGTTTGGTAGTGCAACAAAATCACTTAGTTAGACAGGAATCTGTTATTTTCGGAATTACCCGACATTCGGAATTACTCGAAGACACCAACATTTATGTTTATTTTACGACGATATGTGGGATTTTTTGACAGAGTTACCAAGGCATTCTTCAATATCGTGTTCAACTATACAAATATAAATGATTTATTGCATAAACATGTCGTGTCATGTTATTGTGTTTATTTGTTTCTTTTTCAGTCTAGAGTCATTTTTGTGTACTATTTTATTTCTTTACACTGGAACCTCAAACTTCAATATTATCGTCTGATCTCTGAATTGGCCTTTCCCTAAGGATCGGGTCGTTGCCAGATTCGGTTCGCGTCTTTTCGGTGGAGATATCGAAAAAAGCTTAATTTTTAATTGGTCTAGTAACCCGCATAAACGGTGTTTCCATAACTATAAATCCATGTAATAAAAACATAACTTATATATACATAAGCCGTTAATTATTGACCACCGGGTGGACAACTTTTGTTTTTATTACAAGTTAGGTTCCAATCATGATTTATGTTAGGATTTCATAATCTTACTTAGAATTGTGAAATTGTTATATAGATAATAAGTAGATTCTAGATGTTACTTAGATACACAAATTTCGGGTCTACAACTCACAGAGCCACTGTGAGTTGTAGACCCGAAATTTGTTTTATTTATTAATTTTGTTTGATTAAAATTTTGTTTTTGAAAATTTTCAAAAAGTTACTAAAATCTAAATAATTATAGAACAGATTCCACGAGAATGGGTTGAGAAATGCGACCTGCAGAGGAGAACAAACTGAAATCCGCCCGCAGAAACATACGAAATTATAGGATAAACATGTGTTTAGTTTCAAGAAAATGACTCTACAAAAAAATTATATAATTACCGAACATTCTCACAACATTTCACTATAATTGGTTGAGAAATGCGACCTGTAGAGTATATAACAAACGTAAATCCGTCGTCCGGACATACATACGAAAGGCCACTCTCCAACCGCGCACTCCTATCGCTTTAGTGGGCCCGGCCTATAAAGCCACAGTCAGGTCAAAAGAAAAAAAAGTACGAGAACGTCCCCAATGCTTAAAGGCGAACATCACTAACTAGAAGTTACCGGGCACCTAACTTGGTATCTTTATTTATTTACTAGCTTTTGCCCGCGACTTCGTTCGCGTGAACTTCTACTGACTATTCCCATCCCCTTCGTAGATAAATTCTGCAGGTTAGGTTATAAACAACTTAACTTTGAGCGACTCACTCAAAATTTACTCAAAGGTTTTTCCGTCTCAAAATTACAACCTTACAAAGTTTCTTACTTATACAAATATAATTAGCAAGTGAAATGGGCCCTCTTGTCCATGAAAGGAGGCATGTGTCCTGAAGTAGGATGTAATGGGCGGATAAGGAAACAAAATGGGTATGATGTATGAATACCTATATTTATATGTATGTTGGTAATAGGTATTGGCTAAGTAAGTCAGACGTTAAATACACATTTCATTTCAACCCGGGGAACGCCATTGCCTCGATCCCATTTAGCATTTATACGTACCAATTGTTTTTGATGATTTCTTATACTATGTAACACTAATGTGTGCTAAGAAACTACCTCATCACATACATATAGCAAGTGGTGTCATGGTTCGATGTTGCGTACGTTCTGGTTCGATGAAGTTAGCTAATTCCCTACTTTCCGAGCCTTAGTACTGACATGCCCGATGAAGCGACTACAGAGGAACACATATTATGCTTGAATCGAACAAAAATTTCATTATAACCCAAGATTTTAGCATCCTCTCAAAATATCTGTAAGAAATTCTCCCTATATCGTAGGTAGTGAAGAAACACTTTCCAAAACGTACAATCGAACCTATGGGTCAGCAAGTTTTGGCTTAAAAAGCAAGCGCTTTAGAGGCTGTAAGTTAGTACCTAAATATCGCAAATCTATTCTATTTTGCTTACGATTATGCATCTAATTAATAGAACTTTACGTACTGAAATGCGGTAAACATTCACATTCACTTGAGTCGGTTTGGCTTTGAGATAATTAAGCTCTAAGAGTCACAAATATCCGAACTAACTCTTCAACTCAATCTCATCATAATCATATGGCAGCGAAATTACTCAGTTTATAACTACAATGGTAAAAATGAAAACTATACATGCAAATACCTACTTTATCTTAGCCACTATAAGGCTCAAATTATTGAGTTGTGCAAGTAGTAAATAATCTTCATTAACCTCGATTAGACTTCACCGATTGTCATTTGTGTAATGGCACGTCTCTGACACGCCAAACGTCAAATATCGTGATATTTATAACTGCCTAGTCTCGCCTCACGATAGTCCTTATTGTACCTTGACCCTACGATTCGTGACAACTATTTGCATATTCGGAGCTCAGACTTACACTGGTTCATCTGAGACAAATTTTCGTACGTTAGCAGGCATTGCAAATATCTATGTGACTCTGGTTCATAAATTTAGAATTTATCAATATGAGGGACGGTAAAGGGATAAAAAGTATCCTATATGTTAACCCGGGGTATAAATTAACTCGTTTCATACCAAGTTTCATCATAATCTGTACAGCCGTTTTTGCGTGATTAAGTAATAAACATCCAAACATCTAAACATCCGAATTTTCACATTTATAATATTAGTGGGAATAGTGGAAATTAGTGGGATTTTGTAGGCCCTCAGATAACACCGTTTACACACTCGACCACTCTCTAAGAACGTTCTGGATGACCACTGAAGACATATCAATTATAGTTAGACGGAATTCCGTCCGTGCCTTGAACTCAAGGCACCCGTTTTTCAATGTTGACAGCGACTGTCTAACATAATTAAATCTCTCATTTCAAACAGTTACTATGGGTTGAGGGATTTTTGGTTATTGGTCGCTAGTCCCCTAAGCACTTTTTTATCCTCCATTTTTTCACATATTATCTGTTTATTGTACAATTTTTGAATAAGATTCTTTTTATTTTGCTTCCAATTATATGCTTACCAATTTTCAAGCCTTTCAGTCACGAATTGAAGGACTTCTCATACAAAGTTCAACTCTCAACCCTCTTTTCATCCCCTTTCATCCCCAATCTGTATGATTTTTATAGCCTATAACCTGTCCGAAGATCCATTAAACTTGTTAGTGAAGGTTGTACTAAAATCTATTAGCTAGTTTTCGCGTGATGATGAGACAAATAAACAGACAGACAAACAGACACAAATTCTAAAAACTGTTGAAATGAGTTCTGTTATCGATTCTAAGACCCCTCAATCGATTTTTTTGCTAATATCTTCAATGTACAGATTTTCGAACCTCTACAGCTTTATTATATGTATAGATTTAAATTTTATTGCATAAAACAAATGAGTACAGATATCTTTGTATTTTTAATATCGTAGGTGTAAGTACAGTATATGACATCTAATCCCAAGATTTGGAGTAGGCACTAGTTACGAAGGTGACAAAACCGACACAGAGGAAAAATTAGACCTTGTAAGGATTTGACCGGTTTTCTCACGATGCTTTCCTTGACCAAAAAGTTACTGTTAAATATCAAATGATATTTCGTACGTCGTAACTTTTTTTTAACTAAAAACCGAGGCGTGAATATACAATGGGGTGTAACTATTCATTGAATTCTAAGTATTTGACAAAAGGGAATTTAGAGAACAATTCCACAAATTGGTCAACTGCGAGACTTAATGCGAATCTATTCAGAGGGCCTGATTGAACAAATCGTTCAATTATTGGAAATCACTTTCTCAAATAGAAAAAACTTATTCTTGACTTGGCCTGGTGCGCCTTGTATGCGATATTTTCCACTTTCCCAACATACTGGAAGCATACTGACACCTAAAGGCGGTGCAGCGATGCAGTACCGAATAAAATTCGTCCGCGCTAATTAGCTATGCGATTCTCTAAGCACCGTTCTTGGCCAGTCACCCCACAGCACCACCCGTTTATATATGGAAACTGTCAAAAAGTGACAAATGACATTTTACAGTTTCCATATAAAAACGGGTGAGAGGTGAGGTGGTAGGTGAGGACGAGTCGGTTTGTGAACAAAGGCCCGGGGTAGGCGTGCAGTAAAGAATGTACCGTGAACTGGGGTGACTTTAAGAAAAAACGGGGCTACTTTGAAACATATAAAACAAATATGTATTCTCCTAGTTTGATTCAGTTTAGTAAATAGTTAGGAAATTAACGAAGGTATAACTTGACTCAAACTTAACTAAATAAAAAAGTGAAACACGGTATAAAAACTTAATTTTTAAAGTCGCCCCTCAATTTGAAAGTAACCCCGGTTTACGGTACTGAATTGTCTGTCAGTTGACAGCTTACTGATACCGGAACGACAAACTGACAAGTGGCCGAAGACACATATAAGTATTTGCACGATGTATTTATCTTCGGATGGTACAGTACGATATTCCTGAGTGATTCTCCGGGACGGCGGCATGCCCGACAAATGTCGACCGTACCGTCCTTCAGGATATACTTCCGGTAGTTGTTCGTGATGATAACTTCGTCCGCAATTGCACAGACAAAAACTTCGGTTTCCCCGAAGAGATCCCCGAAATGTAGCCAGTTCACCGACGTGAGCAGGTCTACGTCGGGCCCTGTGAGGGCCCTGTAGAACCGCCCGTGTAGCTCCTTATTCTTCCATACCGCCTTGCGTTCCGCGGTGCTTTATACTTTAAGTCTGCGCCAGTTCTCGTTTGCCATGGAAAGCGGGGTGAAAGGTGCGTCTACTGCTTCTACGTATTATTATTATTGTCATCTCAATCAATGTTTGAGGGAAGTTTTTAACGTTTATCGTTAATGGAAGCAGTGATTCGCTGATTACCGTTGCGCACGGGTGTGTGGGCGCCAACCAAGCGACGATATTAATTGTTTCAGCCGCAACTGGGAACAGTTTGAATTAAACGCGAATCGAACGGGTTCGTTACAAGTGGTATAGGACAAGCGATAGGCGATTGTCACTTTAAATTGAAAGAAAGAAAAGAAAATTTATTTCGCAAACCTTAATCTAGGTACATATACATAATAACGCTAGTTACCTACATGTAGTGTTTTTTAAAGTGCGAAAAAGGAGTCCACTCAGCGCAATGTCGGGCCACAGTAGATGACCCGACGCTGATATTATGTGGATCCTTAGGTTGAGTGTCACATGACCGCATTTAATTGCACTATTAGGCTAGGACACAGTCGGCCTCATAAGTGGCTGGACAAATTGGTTCTTTTCGCTTTCACCCATTGGAATTTTAGCTTCAGTTTAAACATGGTAGTAGGAGAACGCGTGTCGATGGCGCGTTTAAAAAACGCAGTGTGTGCGGTACCCTTAAGACCCTTGTGAGGTCGACCGTACCCAGTTAGAGGGCTTGCAGGGCGTGAATGTTCGCCTGTGGGGATGTACCTTAACTGCGGGACATTAAATAATAATAATTCTTTATTTGTCAGGCAAAAAACCCATAAAAAAATACAATAAAATGATTAAAAATAGAATAGAATAAAAATAAAATAAAACTACTTACAAGAAGTCAATTAAAATATTAAACACTATACTATACTTGGTCGTTCTCAGACCGGTGCAGCTTGCGCCAGTGTTTGTTAAACGCGTCGTTATAATCCCTGGCTACTAGCGAGATAATCTCATTTTTATTAAACCAATCCCAGTTTAGACTTGTAAAATTGTATTGTAAAGCTCTGCTACACGGTTGACAAGACACTTTTCTCAGAAGCGATCTTGCTTTTAACAACCCTGTTGCAGCAGTTGGCGCGGCATTTTGTGGAAAGGGAACCGTGTAGCCAGATAATATAGAGGCCAAGGCGCTGGTCCAGCAAACCCGAGGCACCGATTCAATTTCCGTCTCTAAGACCGTGCGAAATCACGGTTCATTTTATTGATACTGGTAACTTCCACCCACGTTCCATGTTAAATGAACAATAACAGTATAGTTAGAGCTTAAATTGTAGCTTAGTGAACATGCGTAATTGTGAAATTTGAAGAATAAATATCTGCGATTTTGACTTTGAGGCCTTAGGCGCGCATTTATTGCTTATTTGATGGTTGTAGTATCATCCTCCTAGCGTTATCCTAGTAAAGTTGCAGTCCTAACCTAATCTTTTTTTTTTTTTTTGACGATGTGAAAATGCATTACGCATACCCCCGGCCCGGGGAGGGACTTATGGGGGTTATGTGGGACTCTCTCCTCCCATAACCCCCTCTGCTAGCCAGAGGGAGGGGAGGGGCATACCCACTAAAAACACACCGGCGTCACCCGCTCTGCCGTTAAAGGGGGCGCCACGGGTTCGCAAGCATTAGTCCTAACCAAGTCCTAACCTAATCTAACCCAATCCCAAGATTTCGCGTAGGTCCTACTTTTTACAGACACGACTGCCTTTTTTATACCACGTCGGTGGCAAACAAGCGTACGGCCCGCCTGATGGTAAGCGGTCACCGTAGCTTATGGACGCCTATGGTGCCTTCTGATCTGACCTTCCAACCCAAGGGGAAACTAGACCATATTGGGATTAGATTTGTCGAGTGGGCAACTTGGCTCTTCTCAAGTTCTCAATATGGTTGTGGTACGTACCTAAAAAAGTTGACAGAAGACGCGGCGGTCCAACCGCTGTGAGCTTGTGTGTACGCCCGTTATGCATTGTATAATTTAATCAGCGAACCGCATTGCTTGCAATCCGCAATCGAACGGCACAATTAGCATACCTATCTCGCGACAGGGACAGTAACGGTTGTATAGGAATAAACCTCCTGTGTCCTTATTTGAGCAGCGGGGTAATCATGTAACTTATTTACTACCGTTAGGCAGATTTTAATGTCAAATTTTAATTGTCAGCGGGGCAATCACGTAACTTTCGTACTACGGTTAGGTAGATTTTAATGTCAAATTTTAATTGTCAGCTCATACATTTATACTTCAAAACTGACAATAAAATCTATCTACCGTTGGTACATAAAGTTACATTCGCCTGCAGCTCATACATTTATACTTCAAAATTGACAAACGGTAGTACATAAAGTTACGTGATTCCCCTGCAGGCCTATACAGCCGTTACATTTTATTTAAACCCGTAAGGTCGATTTGCTATACGGGTACTGAGGAAAAGAGACAGAATCTCCTATGCAACTAACTTGGGTCGTTTCGTTAGGTAGGTAATCACTTCTGGTTTTATGTCGGACATATAGTATACGTTCCTTACTATCCGTCATAAACGTGATTATACTGATTAGAATCAGCTAGAATGGAGGTCACTTCTACGCACAGACTTAACAGTCACATACATTTTTGCATAAGAGCGACAGAGAGTTACATATCATTTGTTATCCCTGTCATAGTTTCACTTATTTTTCGATCACAATTTTTTTGTCAAGCACAACCTATTTGATATAACAGTTGTGCCCAATTACGTCAGACAAATGATTACCCGCCCAAGTTAAGTAGGTAATTTCTGTAAACTGTCAGCCATTTTAATCAAATTCTCAATTTATCTGCATAAGACCTTCTCCGTTCCTCTTGGTGGCACGCGTGTAGGATCTCTATAGAAATATTTATAGTCTAAGCTCCCACCCACTTTGAGTACAGACAGCCAATAAGTGGTCTACCACTTTTGATGTTTCATGTCCCGAGGATGCACTGTGTTGAGAGCGAGGGACCTAAATGTGTTCCCTCTGCTGTCAACACAGTGCATCCTCAAATCTTATAAAGGGTCGGCAACGCGTACGTGACTCCTTTGAAGTTGCGGGCGTCTATAGGCTGCAGTGGCTGCTTACCATCAGGTGGACCGTACGCTTGTTTGCCACCGGCGTTGTATAAAAAAATAATAATAATAGAGTCAAAAAGTGGTAGAAACTTTCTTGGCTTAAGTACACGTTGCGTGTCTCATTGAAAATACGTTTTAATCAAAGTTTATATCCAAGTACAAAATTCATCCTCTAATGCACCAATATATAGATTATATCGATACATTTTACAATCGGCAGAATCGTCCATCACGCCCGCCACCCGCAGCGTCAACGGTTCACTTCACAAGCTTGTGAACAACGAAACATTCTGTTTGTGAATATGGTATGGTCGATTTCATTAATAAATGTACAGTTTCACACTCTATTCCTTTGTAATAAAGTCCAAAAATGCGAACATATGAGTACACGTGACTGTACTGTAGGTACGAGTATAGTAGAAACGTAGTGTCACATTTAAGCATTTAAACATATGTTCAAATAGGCACTACGTCGGGAAAATTCTACGTCTGTCGACGTAGTATTGCACTGAGGCAGATATTTTTATCTGTAATTAGACACTACGTCGCAGGACGTTTGCGTCTGTAGACGTAGTAACAGATTAGTGAAAAATAATAACACTGAATCTGTAAGTACGTCGTTTGACAGGTTGTTGTTTAGTATGGAAAGTCTTACTGCAGTATCATGGTGTTAGGGTACGCGTTCATTGTCAGCGAACGTGTTAAGTGAAGTGAACAATTGAGTCATTGTACTTTTTCATGTACATAATTTTCAGACACTTTTTTTTTAATGCAGATTTTGGAATACTTGGCCCTCACTTCATAGTTTTATGTTGTTATTTAGAAAGAGGTTTTATTGCAGTATCACTTCCGATAGTTTTGGTAATTAACGAACGACTGCTAATATCCATAAATCGAGTAACTCAGTGGTCCTTGAATGTGTCACCATTTTTGTGTAAAAATGGTTTTTTACCACTGTGTTAGCCACCTTTTACAGCAACATGTTAATGTTTAAGTATTTCTACCTATAAATTCCTTTTACTAGGTTCATCAGGTACTATTTCGAAATCCTATTTTTGTACAATAAATCAATACGTAGGTATCATATTTTTTTTGTAATAGAAAACTGGTCATGACAAAGTAGAATGATCCAATTATGCTATGCTATGAGGATATATAATATTTATAAGGATGTTGCATCTTCTATCAGTCATGTTGCCCTCTCAATTGATAAGCCTGATTCACAGCCGCTTCTATTCTTATCCATATCTTAGTTACTGCTATTTGAATTCACTCGCCAAGTAATTAAAGTTTCATTTGATGTAGGCAAATTAGATTAGAAAAATAGTAGGCTGATTAAGGCTTGTGTTATGGATACCTACTAGACAAAGATATATTAATAAATATGTATACGCAAAATACATAGAACATATCCAAGACTCAGAAACAAATATTCGTGCTCATCACTCAAATATTGGCCCTTAACCATGACCACTAGGCTGAGGCCATGTTGCGTTGGGACCATTTCGTAGCATTTTTGATTGCTTTGTTTCACACCTTTCTATTGTTTTAATTTGTTTTTCAACTTTAATCCTTGTTATGTTATGTGTATTAGGTACTTACTAGTAAATGTTTTTTCTTTCTTTCTTTCTTTTTTTTTCTAGGCTAAACCGGTCGTCTGATAAAATAAAGGTATGTACCTACGTAACGTTTTCCATATTCATATTACAGTATAATCTATCTAACGTAACGAGTCAAGTTATAATTATAATCAATTGGCAGGGATCAAAAACATACCCCGTCAACAGTTAAGCCGATTTATGAAGTAGCCAGGTTGAACTTGAAATCAATTAAGTTGGCCCCAATGTATCAAAGTAATTTGTTCAAAAAGCATTTTTACCGTGTAAACCATAAGATTCAAAATCCAATGACAATATTATCGATAATCGGTCAACAAAAGAAATTCAACCTTAACGTTCGATTTGTTAACGTTTTGCGACCCCGTTGCTCCCGTTACCTGCGAAGCCACCCGTGAGTGCTGTCCGCCATGATTGATTGACGCTTGCGGACAATGTATAAATTTTCAAACTGACCAGATTCGACATCAAATGCAAAATACAAAAAAAATACATTATTAGAATTATACAGTAGCAAAAATATTTAAAGTTCCCAACGTCTTGTAACTTGCATGCCCTCATAAATTCATTAGTAGGTACCTAATAAAATAGAATAAGATAATTCACATTTATAAACAACAATTACCTTATGTTAAAAAGTAAACGAGCGCGACGCGCCAACAAACTGTTCGCTACAGTTTGGCGCATTTTGTGAACTGTATTATGTAATTTTTTTTACCTGAATAAACGATTTCTATCTATGTATCTATCTAAATAATAACACCACTAACGAACGAGATGGTCGTATACATAAATTTACACTAACATGAGACATATTTACACTTAATAAGAGAACAACGGTTGACAATAATTGTAGTCCGAAACATGTCGCAAATAGTGACTTTCCAAGTGAGTTTCAACCGTTGTTCTCTTATGGTTGTTTACAATTTTGTATAAGAGCGACAGAGAGTGACGTATTATTTGTTGTCCTTGTCACATTGTAACTTTTGCAATATGATATGACTTTGTGGCAGACAAACGATTCCCTGCCCGCCTAAGTTAGGAAGGTCATTTATGGTAAGCTGTCAGCGATTTTAAACAAGTTCTCAATTTATTTATTTATTTAATCTTTATTGCACAAAAGTAAAACTTATTGTACAAAAGGAGGACTTAATGCCATAAGCATTAGCATAAGCATCGCATTTATCTGCATAAGAGTTTTTCCGTCACTCTTGGTGACATTCCTATGTCTAATTTCGTATGATGTAACGATTTAGGTTTTATTTCCATTTTTTCTTCTTCAATGCGTGCCTACTTATCATGCATATCTGTAATATAAACCGAAAAACCCTCGCAAAATAACCTTATAGTGTTATGAATATATCAACACCAGGGTAACTACGGTATCGAGTCGGAACTCGATCACAGCAATCGAATGAGCTGCTACGAGCCAACTTTGTTTAACACGCCCCAGAAACTTCGGTAAGAGCTAAGATGTGTAACGTCTTCGTACTTACTCACTTGTTGTGACTTCGGTTATAGTTGAGAATATGTTTGATTTAGATTTACACGTTTGAGATGCAATATACGTAGAAATATTATATTACAACTAGTGGCTCTGTGAGTTGTAGACCTCGTGAGTGATTTCTTTTATCATTTCCAAAATCTGACATTATAAAAAAGATCAATTATGAATATCGAACCTGCTAACCTGCTAACTTTTTGTCGAGATGGTTTTTGGAAATTACCAAAAACAATTTTTATTTCAAAGATTTTGTAAGTTTCTGGGTCAGAATTTCGGTTTGTTCTCCTCTACAGGTCGCATTTTTCAACCGCTTCTCGTGAAATTTTGTTAGCAGGTTCGATATTCATAATTGATCATTTTTATAATATCAGATTTTGGAAATAATAAAAAAACTCACTCACGAGGTCTACAGCTAACAGAGCCACTAGTTATAATTATATCTATCAACGAGGAGGGTAGAGAAAAATGTACCGTCCTCTTTCTAATTAAATTCGTCTTTTTAATTCTAATTGGAAAATGATCAATGGTCCCAAGCCACCCTGCCTATTAAGCACGGACGAATTGGCATAAAGGAGAAATAGTATTTCCCTGTCCTCTCTCCTGTCATTAATTCAAGGCATTTTGGTTGCCAAAATTCTAAAGATGTGCTCCAACGTTCTTGAAATAACCTGGTGGAAGCCATTTTATGGAGGGCAAGCAGCTCTAGTACTCCTAATTCGCAGCGGCAGTGGGACGAGCCGCTCTGTGTGCAGATAATCTTCTAGAAACGTCTGTCAGCACCACTGAGCGCGCTCGTCTCCATGCCCTCTGTAGATGGAAGTCGGAGGCTTGCTCTGTCATTCTTTTTAGGGTTCCGTACCCGAAGGGCCTGACGGAACCCTATTACTGTTGCCTGTCACAAAATTTTGTTCCGAAGATTTTTTTTAACTTACCACTGATCTCTGAACTTATTTGTGAATAATGTTTATTATTACTTATTTTGCCAAAAAATACGAATGCATTGATAAATAACATATTTAATTTTAATTTCCCTTATTTTTAGGGTTCCGTACCTCAAAAGGAAAAGAAACGAAACCCTTATAGGATCAGTTTGTTGTCCGATAACATCACGATATTTGACAACGTCATTGGCATTGGCGTGTCATTTTATACCCATGACATTAGGTGAAGTTGAAGCTAATGAACATATTTTTACACAATTTACTACTTTGAGTTTTATGGTGGCTAAGATAAAGCAGGTTTTCGAATTACTTCGTTTTTATTTTTACGATCGTAGTTAAAAATCGAGTGATTTCGCTTCTGATTTTGTTGGAATATCTGTGACTCTGGTATTACAAGAGCTAAATGGTTTCCAAACCAAAACGACTTATGTCAACTTGTGGGCTTGCTGAGTGGGCAACTTCACTGTTCTCAAGCCGCCCGAAGGCCTTCAACGTCATAGACAGCAGCCGGCATCAACAGCTTAACGTGCCTTCCAAAGCGCGGGAGCGCTTAGTAACCACTCAAAGCGGTCACCCATCCAAGAACTGACCCTGGCCCACGTTGCTTAACCTCGCATACCGCACGCGGCACGCGGGCGCCACTGGGCCACGAGCGCTCCTGTCAGTGTTGAACTCGAGTAATCGTACAGTACGCCTGTAGATACGTAGGTGTACCAAAAGATACATAGGTACACTTACCGTCGTCAGCCTACATTACGGGTATTGTCCGTGCTCCCATTGTTCGAGACCTCAATAGAATGTGACCTTAGAATCCTAACATTATCTGTCTGCTAACATTTTCACAAATGTAACAATGAAAAAGTTAATGGAAGGTTTTCACTCACTTTTAACTTAAGTAAAGTAGGCAACGAAAAATCAAGGTTTAAGTTTGGGACACACTACGCAATGTTGCGTGTAACATTGTATTTGTAAACATACAAATTTCAGGGTCCAGATTTTAATAATTCAATACATACGTTGCGTACATGGGATAGTGTGTACCGATCTTTATTAATTCCTACTGGACGGTTGAACCAGACCGCTTGTAATAGTAAGCCGTGTTTGTTAAGATCTGATTGTATTGGACAAGCAATTTCCCTACCCTATGAGAAGACAAGTGGCACCTTATTTAAAGTTGATCACTCTGTAATCGTTACCTCAGATCCAAGAATAATCACATAACTTTTACGAGTGTACGTAAGGATAATTTTCATTTAAGTAAGATATACCTACGGTAAGTTTGACACCTTAATCAAGTAGCCGGTGGACACAAAAATGCAAAGAAATTTGAACAATATTGCTAAATCATAGTTTTGGATTTCATTTGTTCTAAATCTAAAATCCAATAAAACAAATGCAACTCGCTACAAGATTATTTATGACGCTATTCCGGGGGTATTGTAATTCCGGAAAGCGTTTTCGACGTATTGAAATTATTAGTCAATCACCATAATCTATACTCGTACTTCTTCTTATGTTCTCGTACAGTAAATCAAGAAAGTTTTTTACCAGTTTTCAACTCTATTCAAACAGGTCATTTAAGTCACAGTATATCGCTTAAAGCAGTAAAATAAATCGGTACAAACGTCCGATTTGACGCACTAACACAGACACGCGTTGCTACAATCAACTTGAACAGACTTCGCATTACGCGGCTGTATGTGTATTAGTCCCGTGCGTATGTGTGCGTAGACCTGGATTCCAATCGAACACAGGTCTAAAAGGGTCTAAAAGACTAGTTGAAACACTGCTTCGATTTAGTTAATTTATTTACTGTGTTATGGGTCGTGTGTATATTTATCACGTTATGTTTGTATATGTTACGCAACTATGCCGAGGTTATGTCGAGCTTAGGTCATGTTGGCAAATTCCTCGTTACCCTTTCAGGGTTCCGCTCGAGTGCCTGCTACTTAAATGACAAACTGTCTAATAACACCTTTTCTCCTACCACTATATTAAAGGATTAATAAAATAACTAAATACTAGGGGACTCTCTTATTCAGATCAAACTAGTCTCATACTAGGCTCAATAATATTGTGTTGTAGGTACTAGACGAAAATATATCCTCGAATATATGACGACGATACGAGTACGTACGAATGTTAGAGAAAACCACAAAAAAACAACTAACCATTGGCACAAGCTTAGCATTCCCAGCTAACAACAAATTCCTCATGGAACAAAAGGGGCTGTTCGTAAGCTACACTGCATCTGCTTTTCAGAACCCTTTCCCTATCTATACTCGATGACGTCATTGTTACGCTCTAAAATAGGGCTGAATGAGCAAAAGCTGTCTTTACTCGGCAGTGAGACACCTTGACGGGAAAAGTGGAGGGTAGTCGTCTACTCTCCACTTCGTGGCAGACTGCTAGCCAGTTGGATTGAGCAAATTGCCTTTACCGGACTCCAAGAACACCAGGTATTGCATGCTGCGCAGCATCGGATCCATTGGCCAGCCATCTGCACTCCCCGTCAATGATAAAGTCATGATCCTCAGCATTGAAAGAGACCGACTCAGAGCAACTGATTGGATTGCAGACACCTATATACGCTACGAATAAAAATGTTAGAGTATTTTTTTTTGAACCTGACTGTGGCTTTATAGGCCGAGCCCAATAAAGCGATAGGAGTGCGCGGTTGGAAAGTAGCCTGGGGAAAATCCAGGGGAAAACCTCCGGCACGACCACGCGTGTGGTTTGAAACACTGGAATACTCTAAGACTTTGCGCTCCAGTGAGATTGGTTGAGCGGTTTCAACCGAATCTGAGGTGCGAGTGGAATCGAGCTAAAATGTTAGAGTAATCAACATCGCCACTGAACCGTTGGCACAGCCCTAGTATCTCCGGCTACCGTAAATTCTTCGTGGAACAAAGGGCTGTCAGCCGCGCTGCATCCGTCGGCTTTTCCGAGCCTTTTCCCTGTCTATGCTCGATGACGTCATTGTTTAGGCTGAACGGCAAACGGCTGAGGTGTTCTGTACATGTATTGTTATGTCGTGTTGTGTTAAGGCAAGGCCATTCCAGTGCAAATGACCCCCTCTAACACGCGTGCATTTGCAATTAACCATCCCGCTCTCAACGGAAGCCCTGCGCGTAATTTCGTAAATATTTAGTACATTTTTATAGATTTTTGGAACTCTGAATCACTTATGAAAAATTTCCTTCGAACAATAAAAAGCTATCGTTTTTGTAAAAAAACGTATCACTTTCATTGATAATTGCGAGATCTGCAGCATTGAAGTTTATTTTTACTATGATATTTAGGATTTTTGACAGAGTTACCAAGGCATTTTTGAATATTTTGTTCGATTATTTCTTTTCTTTGTTTCTTTTTCAGTCTACTGTAATTTTTGTGTAGTGTAATTCTACATTATTTCTTCACACTGGAAGCTCAAACTTCAGTATTTTCGTCAGATCTGTGAATGGGCCTTGCCTTAATTTGGATTTCAAAGGTGTGATCCATGCAGCCACACTTGCAATGATATGGTTATCTATAACATAAGTCGTGATACGAAATAAAGAAATATGATTCTATTTGACATGAGTGGTCTCTGTATTAACTGCTTATAACCTCCTAATGTAATTAATATAGTATAATGTCAATGTCTATGTTCAATGTGTCATAGCTTTTTGCTGATTTTATAAAAACTCACTCACTTTATTGTCGACGAATGTGGTGTCGATATAAATCCGAGAGAGTTTAATGACACTTATCGGTCAAACATAATATAATAATATAAGCCTTTATTTAACGATTAAAATACATGTTTTATTTTTCTACATTAAACTTTTTAAGACATCGACACTGTCGTCTTGCCTTCTGGCATAAACCTAATATAAGAATTTATTAATGTAAATAAATAAATTCATGATTTTGAACAACTTTATCCGTACGAAAAAATGGTGCTACTTCCGACCTTTTGCCTATAAAACAGCAGACTGTTCTATGAAACACGATATTCCACTGATAACTTAACGTCTCCGTGTGGTGCTGGGATTCCCCGTGTGGTGCCGGGATAGATCCTCGTGTGGTGCCGGGATAGATCCTCGTGTGGTGCCGGGAAAGGGCCCCGTGTGGTATCGAGATCTATCTCTCTATATCTATCTATCCGGAAGCACTTCCCCGTTTCTTCCTGTGGATGTCGATAAGAGTCGACTATGGGAACCGGATTGTAGCATGTTGTGGGCGACGGGCTAGCAACCTATTGCTGAAATATCACATGTTCTCCATCCATAAACCTACAATTGCTAAATGTGGCACTGGAATTAAACATGTGCTTTGTATTCTCAAAACGGGTAGGCCTTTTGGGAATACAAGCATGACTTTAAGTATGTATGTAAAAACAGAAGAAAGAAAAATACTAGTTCCATATGAACTACATAGTGTTAGTGTGAGATGGAACAAGTTTTGCGTTCAAAACAAAAGAGCATCTCTAAAGTGCTCCAACTAGTGATGGACAATTTCTGAAATATTTCATAATTTTCCTAAGCTGTGAATAAGTATTTCATCTCTAGAAATATTTGTAATGTAACTGAAAGAAACGGTACAAATGTCAAATTTCACTTAATTTTCTGAAATGTTTCCGTCATAATTAATTTCATTGGTCAAATGACATATGCCTAATTTCAATTCTAATTTCTAATTTCAATGCCAGTGAGCTAGCTACAATAAAGTATTAATCAAATTGACTATGGTAACTGAAACCTTAGAAACTTCACCAGAAGTTTAAAGCAACTTTTTGTAAGTTATGTGAAATCTACGATCCACCCATCCCTAGCTCCAACTTTTGACAAAGACATAGATAGGAACTGAATATGTTAGTAGTGCGTATAGTAGTGAATTGGAGCAAGTTGTGAACTAATAAAAGACATTTGAATCAAGTAGAGATAAAGTTTCTTCAACTACGTAACTGCACAATAAGCTAGAGTTCGGTCGTATCTTTCTGTTCACTCGTATCTATACGCCAACCAGTGTTTTGAGAAGAAATTCAAAGTATGTATGTATGTATGTAAATACTTTATTGTACACAAGACAAGTAAAATAAATTATACAGAAAAAAACAGATCAATCATGTACAAAGGCGAACTTATTCCTGTAAGGGATCTCTTCCAGTTAACCTTTGAGCAATTGAGTGAAGAATAGGAACTAAACTGTAGACAAACCAACACATGTACAAAGATGTATTTATATAAATATTCTAGATATACAACTACACATTAATAAACATATATAACTACTAATATATAAAAGTTGCATGAAGGTAATGTTTCCAACTCGCACTGACCCAGGTCGGGTCTAGCTGAGTTTTTTGCTGGGCTCTTTTCAGCTAGGCTAGGTTACACAAAGCTTAGCTAGGCTAGGTCACACCTCAGATTCGGTTGAAACCGCTCAACCAATCTCACTGGAGCGCAAACTTATAGAGTATTTCAGTGTTCCAAACCACACGCGTGGTCGTGTCGGAGGTTTTCCCCTGGATTTTCAGCAAGCTACTCTCCAACCGCGCACTCCTATCGCTTTCTGGCCTAAAAAACCACAGTCAGGTTATAAAAAAAAAACTCTTATACAGAAAAATATTAGCCCTAGTGTACATCTTTTTTTTTGAACCTGACTGTGGCTTTATAGGCCGGGCCCAATAAAGCTATAGGAGTGCGCGGTTGGAGAGTAGCCTGGGGAAAATCCAGGGGAAAACCTCCGGCATGACCACGCGTGTGGTTTGGATCACTGTAATACTCTAAGAGTTTGCGCTCCAGTGAGATTGGTTGAGCGGTTTCAACCGAATCTGAGGTGTAGTGTACATCACTTCACAGACATCGATAAAAAGTATTGTCACAGTAAAACCAGCCTGAGCTCACTGTGTCACTACAATAACGCCTTGTGCCTTTTATTTATATTTATCATCACTTAGTTACAAGTCCTCCAAAGGTACTCCATTTTCTTAACAAATATTTGCCGAATTTTTGTCCGCCTGTGTTTGTAGGATATTTTGACCAATGAGGCCCATTTTAGGAAGATCCCCGATTTGTATATTTTTCAGAAGCCTTGGGGTGTACATAACGGTTACGAGAGTTCAATTTAGCTTGGCTTAGTTTTATATTTTTATAGAATACCTATCGAGCTATCGTTCAAAATATTTTGTATACTGATAATATTTAATTTATTTCTTATGTAATGTTTCAGATTTCCTTCGTGATATTTCCCTAGTAGTTAGACATTTTGTTAATTTGTGAGTTAGTTGCGCATATATGCCTCTCCTATTTTGGATTTTTTATTAAACATGTTTTATATCAATATCACCATAACTCGTAAGGGTTATGTAAGTAGTTTGTTTATCAACTAAATTCTATTTATTTGTAGTTTCCAAACAAAATTTAGTCATATTCGATCATTAATAACTTTAACAAGTTGAGAGAAGATTGACGTAATTAAACAAAAGTTTTAATAAGGTGTTCTTGGACTATGGCTACTACGGCAATTGTATTATTTCCCATCTAAAGTTAGATATCGGATCCGTTTATCAAATGGGTGACATTTTCATCAATGAGACGACTGGTTAAATAAATTAAAATATTACCAGAGATAAGTAGATGTTTTTGTGGCAATAATGACAATTAACACTCTTCTCTATTTAGCTTCTACTGACAGTATGTTGATTTCCTTGTAAATTCTCCTTCATTTCAACTAGTTAACCTAATATGATTACATTGGATTCATTTATTTCCTTTAGAAAATAACGTTATTATTAAACATCGTTAATACGTATAGTAATAATATGAAAATTAAAAAAACAGACATTTTTAATTTACCTCTTTTTTACGTAATCGTAATAAACGGGCTAAGGTTACAGGCTAATCGGTTATAAGTGGACATATTTAGAGACATTTTTTATTTAATCCACATGTGACGTAAATTAAAAATGTCACATGTGGATAAAATAAAAAATGTCTCTAAATATGTTCACGTATTGCTGATTACCCTGTAATCTTAACATGTTTATTACGATTATGATTATGAGGCAACTTTGAAATCACATACATCTATAAAAGTAATGTTAGCTCGAGCTGCGCGCTAAAATGTGCGAGTCGACATGAAAACAAGTTGGTCAAAGTGGATCATTGTTTCAAAAAAGTTAACGTTTTTGTTAAGTTTTAGATTAATGCATTTTGATTTTTTCCCTGATAATTTCTTTCTATATTTGTCATAGTATCTGTGAAATTATTTTGGTAAAAGAGTTTTTTTTTGATATTTATGGTAACTTAACATTCTGTAAATTATAAGTAATAATATCAAACATTAAATTTTCATGAAGTTTTTAAGATAATAATAATTTAAAATTGTATGTGTCGATGGAATACTTCTACAATTTTCCATCAAAACTTACTCATAATTTATTACCTACAAAGCCCGCCCATTTTGAGATAATAGATTATTTTATACAAAATAGAAATATCCTAGACACACTTTACTTTTTCTATTAGCCTCGATTCCCACTCGAAGCACTCACCCAGACAATATGTCCCACAATGTGTCCCATTGATGACACTTAGCCTTCGGAGCTCACTTCCGACTTCGTTCGATACAACTATCTCCAGCTTTGAAATTGCTGTGGAAATCTATTGAAGTACTTGTAAACTGTTGCGCGTAGAATTTTCTATATAGGTATTTTTGTTAGAAGGATTTTTATTTACTAATGGCCCTGTAATCTGTAGATCTCGCGGTAAAATAGACGAATAGATATTGCAAAACGGAAAATACATAGTTTCAAGCCTATGGCTCTGCCATTTGAAAAATATTTAAAATCTGAATCGACAATAAATCTAACCATCATCATCATTATCGAACCTGCTCACAAAAGCTCACTAGAATCGTTTGAGAAGTAGGGAACAGTCGGATAGACTTCAGAACATACGAAAGCATTTCTGCCGAAACTAAACGGAGGCCTTCGTTTGTAAACGGGACTATTAACAGGCCTTGACTACTAACTTTTAAATGTTATGAATTTTAAAATAAGTAACAAAAGTATTGATAATACCAATTACTGAAACGACGGATAGGATGCCGTTACATATGTATGTAAATGTTGAAAGTATGAAAATTTTAGATAGTATTAAAAGCCTTTTTATGCTTATATTGTATTGCAGTATTTAAGAAAAAAAAAATAGCTTGAATTAAATTAGACCGGTAATTATTTCTAAAAATCGCTCTCCTTTTCAATGTCAACGGCCTTTTGTGAGACATTTCAGCAACAAAACTTTTCCAAAGTAAAAAAGCCTACTGAATCCAATTCCGAATGTTGCCACGCCGAATTTTAGCTCCTTTGCCCTGTAGTATGGCGATTGGCCACTTCCAGTGTTTAGCGGTAAAAATAGTTTACTGCGACTTAAATGCATATTGCTTGTATCAGCGCAACCTAAAGTGTATATATAGTTAGGTCCGAATATTAATAAAAGAACTCTAATACCAGCGACACTGAGTTCACCTCTCTTCTCAAAAGCCCCATCACCCATCTTGTACTAATAGTATATGGCGACCTTGCCAGGATACTAATAATACAGATCAAAATTCAAGATGGCGGAATGCAACTAATAATCCGTAAATATAACTCGAGTGCGGTGTTCTGGAATAGGTTTCAAGGGTCGCTTAACACAACTTTGATAACCAGAGGTCAGTGCGCGTACCGGAAGTGGACGCAAGTTTTAGGGTTCCGAACCAACCGCAAAATTAAGTTGGTTTTAATAGGAAAAATAAGGTATATTTAAAAATAAACCTGTTTTATCAAAATAGTAGTATTTCTTGGTAAATTATACGTCATATACGCGACCGCGACCGCGCGCCGCGTGTTTGACGACCGGTTTAGCCTAGTGGGTAGTGCACCTGCCTGTGAAGCTGACGGTCCTGGGTTCGAATCCCGGTCAGGGCAAATATTTGTGTGATGAGCATGAATATTTGTTTCTGAGTCTTGGATGTTTTCTATGTATTTAAGTATTTATATATATTAAATATATCGTCTCGTACCCATAACACAAGCCTTCTTGAGCTTACTGTGGGGCTAGTTCGATTTGTGTAAGATTGTCCTCTAATATTTATTTTTTATTTATTTTATTTATTTATATCAATAAGTTTCAAATTCAAATTCAATGGGAAGTTGAAAATGAGCTCTAAACAACGAAACCACACTCGATAAAATAGGTCAAAAAATTTTTTTCCTAGGTAGTTATCAAAATTAAGTTCAGCGACCCCCAAAACCCATTCCAGGACACCCCATTCGACTAGATTCGAGTCATACCTATTATAGTTTTTTTTAAGTTTAGGCCCTCTGGTTATCAAAATTGAGGTCAGCTACCCTCCAATGCCCGTTCTAGGACACCTCACACGACCAGATTTTTTAGGCTTTTTGGCCATTTTGGCCGTTATATTGAGTTTTGAGCAAAGGAGCCTAAATTCGGCTTGGCAACATTCGGAATCGGATTCATCAGGCTCTTTTACTTCGGAAAAATTATGTTGCCAAAATGGCTTACAAAATGCCGTTCAACTTAAAATAAAGCCAAATTAAAACCATATTTCCTAATCACTACATAGTATAAATCAAAGTCGCTTTCTCTGTCCCTATATCCCTATATCCCTATGTATGCTTAAATCTTTAAAACTACGCAACGGATTTTGATGCGGTTTTTTTTTTAATAGATAGAGTGATTGAAGAGAAGAAAGAAAGAAAGAAAGAAAAAACATTTATTCGTGGCACAGACACAGTACAAATTAACATAACATCAAAATACAGAAAATAGCCACGAAATGGCCCCAAATCAGCATAGTGCTAGCCGTTGGCTAGCGCTGGTTGTTGAAGAGGATGTTATTATACATATAAACCTTATGTATAATAACATCCATTAAATAGTGCACCCGTGCGAAGTCGAGGCGGGTCGCTAGTAAAACTGACGACCGGTTTAGCCTAGTGGGTAGTGCACCTGCCTGTGAAGCTAACGGTCCTGGGTTCGAATCCCGGTCAGGGCAAATATTTTGTGTGATGAGCTTGAATATTTGTTTCTGAGTCTTGGATGTTTTCTATGTATTTAAGTATTTATATCTATTAAATATATCGTCGTCTAGTACCCATAACACAAGCCTTCTTGAGCTTACTGTGGGGCTAGTTCGATTTGTGTAAGATTGTCCTCTAATATTTATTTATTTTAAACTCTAAAATATTAAATAGCAATAGTCTTGATCTAGATAGTAACAAAGAGAAATATCAGGACATACGTGTTAATTCACTCAGAAAATTGCCTGTTTTTACCTGAACGTCTTTATGGGCCTGGCCCAATATTAA
Organism: Epiblema foenella; assembly: GCA_963556455.1. NCBI lineage: Eukaryota > Metazoa > Arthropoda > Insecta > Lepidoptera > Tortricidae > Epiblema > Epiblema foenella. Next base: position 20,527,407 of record OY747103.1, on the reverse strand, counting down.
AGATATAGGAGTACGCGGTTGGAGAGCAGCCTGATGAGGGAGAAAAAAAACACTGAGAAAGTAGTCTTGAAAAAAATACTGAGATTGTTTTTAACTGATAAGAGCCTTAAATTTCTCATTACATAATCATATATGTACGTATGTAAATACTTTATTGTACACAAAACACAGGTAAAAAATACAGTCAAATTCGGTTACATTGGTACAAAGGGGAACTTATCCCTTTAAGGGATCTCTTCCAGTTAACATTATGAGATAGTTAATTCAATATCTACTTATTTTTGCACCTGACTATAGTACCTACACCTGTGTGTCACAGTATCGGTGAGTCCCATTGATTGGTACACGCTTACACTGCCTAAAGTGAATGGAATGAAAAAAGCATCTAACAATGAATTGGCTGGAGTGTATTTTGTACGTGCGTGGAATGGTGAGCCGTTGAAAGCTTTGAAATGTCACATTCGATATTGCATTCTTTAGTTAGTTCAGCTACACATAGTAGTCTCTTACGACACCTATAAAAAGAACGAATATGCTGTTTTAACTAGTCTCATAATTTACCGAGTGAGAGTCTCTGCTTCAGCTTCGACAAAAATGCTTTCGTATGTCCGGATTTCCGGATTTCTGTTTGTTCTCGTCTACAGGTCGCAATTCTCAACCAATTCTCGTGAAATTTCGTGAGCAGGCCCAGTAATTATATAGAATTTTTTGGTCGAGTCAGTTTTTGGAAATTTTCAAAAACAATTTTTATTTCAAAGATTTTGTTAGTTTCTGCGGGCGAATTTCGGTTTGTTCTCCTCTACAGGTAGCATTTCTCAACCGATTCTCGTGAAATTTCGTGAGCAGGCTCGATAGTTATATAGATTTTTTGTCTAGACGGTTTTTGGAAATTTCTAAAAACAATTTTTTTATTAATGATTTTGTAAGTTTCTGCGTCCGAATTTCGGTTTGTTGTCCTCTACAGGTCGCATTTTTCAACCGCTTCTCGTGAAATTTTGTTAGCAGGTTCGATAATCGTAATTGATCTTTCTTATAATTTCAGATTTTGGAAATGATAAAAAAACTCACTCACGAGGTTTACAGCTCACAGAGCCACTAGTAATAATGTAGTACATTTACATATGTGGTACAACTAAGTAACATACACCTATTTGCATAAACTATACATTAGCGAGCAATACAGTACTAGCGTTTCTCAAAAGACCACTGCCGAGAAGAAACGCTGAAAGAAACTCGGCAGTCAGTCATTTGTTCTCAAAAATATGCCTATTACTAATAATATTACTTAACCTACTTAAGATAAGTCAATCAGTATGTAAATAATAAAAACAATGACAGTAATTTTTAGATTTCATCATACGTATTAATTTACAATTTAAGAGTCTGCCAATGCAATAAGAGTAATAATTTCAAAATTACAAATTAAGGGGATTCCTCGATTCGGTCAACCATGCCACCTGCGAAAGAGACACGCTTTTTCAAAATTACAAATTAAGGGGATTGCTCGATTCAGTCAACCACGCCCTCCGCGAAAGAGACACGTTTATGTCTTTCGCTACTCTTGCCACTCGAAGATCGGACTGGCGAACTGCTGTCAGTACGGGTGCTAAAGGCTTTGAACGTGCCCGTCTCGAAGATCTAGACGCCGAACACCAGCTCCGTAAAAGTCGGTGTAGACCCTCCTACCACTACACCTACAACAGTATCGGACAACTTCACTGTGTTTCATGTGACCGTACATTGAAAACCAAATTCGGTTTTCTGATTCACGTTCGTAACTTCGTGCACATGCACGTAAAGTCTCCGGACAATGCAATTTTGCCAGGATGTCGCCGTCGGCGGACACGTCTGGGAGGACATCATCATGTCTTTCACGGACGAAAAAAAGGGATGACACACTCTTCGGGAATAGCTTTCTTAGACAAATCTTGATAATAATCTGACTGTGTCCAATTTTATTCAATTTCCTCTTGACAGAGTTTAGATAGGAGGAAATACCATCATATTAACTTAGGGTGGGTTGCACAAAATCGTCTGTAATCGTAAGCGGTGTTCGTCAAAATCTGATTGTATGGAAAGTTTGACAAGTTTCTATGAGATGACAGCTGCTGGCGCCATATTTGACGATGACCGACCTGTGATCGTATGTTGGTGCAACCGACCCTTAATTGTGTCGTTTAATATTACGTTGCTTTAGTAGACTGAGTAAAAAAAAGATAATGAAGATTCAACTTTGGTTTTTTTTCTATCTAGATTTTAAGCAATCATGTTTCGGCTATTGTCAGTAACAAAATCATATAGTCAAGAACTATATAATCTGAAAATCATTCATTACTGTTTATTCGTCTGAGCAGAACGCCGTTTCAAAGAACGAAATATTTCTCGTTGTACGGCCTTAACAAACAAATATCATACAGTAAAAATATTACAATATTAATAAAGTTAGAGATGTTTGGTCTTGATTTCGACAGTTTAGAACGCTATGTAACTAGTTTGATTTTTGCCTGCATATCAGTATGACTAAACCGTATAATTGGGCCTGAGTCTTATACGGACTAGAACGCAAAATGTCTAGTTTGTTATACTTTTGTTATCTATACGTTATAGTATTATAACGACATTAACGCAAAATGTGTCGCCCTTCCCGCCGGCGAAGACGTCCACCGCGTGATCGCGACAACACTGACACATAATAGTCCCTATTCGTCCAGGTACCGCCGCACACCGAGTAGAGTCAGTCCGACCCAGGTCGGGCCTAGCTGAGTTAGCTGAGTATCTTGCTGGACTCTTCTCAGCTAGGCTAGGTTTAGTGAATCAGCACCAAATCTCCCAGTAGCTCGATTCCACTCACACCTCAAATTTTTGTTTATTGGCCGAACGTAAATTGAAAGTTACCAGTAGAATTCTCATGTTTCAATTAAAAATAAATTGTATGGCAACTGTGTGCATAAAGGCAAATTTCACGACAAAAAAGGCAAATTTCAATTTTCCATAAAAGTGACGTCCCGCCTGCGTTTTCAGTGCTCGTTAGCTATGCTGTACTTTGCCTCTCATTTTCTTTTGTGTTGCTCTATTTGTAGTTCGTCCCATACAAACATTTGATCGTCTACAAAAACTGGTTGCAATGCCATGTTTTTTTTGTCATCATGCCCATTATAAGCGTTAGCGGACGCTTCTGTAAAATTATCTACCTTAGCGCTTTATTTTTAATCCACTTCCGACGCCGTTTGAAAAACACCCGAGTTAAGTGTGTCGTTACTCATCCCGGTTTCACCAATTAGTGCAAAGTAAAAATGATTGCAACTCTCACCCCCATATTTCATTCCAAGGGTGAAAACGAAGGATAACCACGGCATTTGTCATTTGTTTTTACTGAAAAATTGCGCTTCACTGGGTTTAATTGGAACGAGTGAGCTTTTAAATGGAGTGTTTGTTTTACTCATTTTTTACCGGTTTCATTACACATTTTTGTGTATTTATTTATTTTTAAATTACAGTAAACGGTAAATAATTGTGGGTAGATTGAGTTCCTTACTCTGATTAATATCTGTACGATTTCCTACACTCCTACATTATTTTTCCATCGAATGACAAAACTTATGGGATTTTCGTAACTCAGTGGAGAAACTCCATGACAAAAAAAAGAACTTTAGGGTAAATGTTATGATTTTGTATGTATTTTGTACGGAACCAGGAGCTCTTCCAACCTACTTCTTTCATCCAATTCAGAGGAAAAATAAAAATCGACAACAATATAAACATTGGCCCATTTACCTCCTAACTCTATTATGGGTCCTTATCAGTAAAAAGACTCTCATCTATTTAGGCAATTATGTATGAATTTGTCTTGAAATTTTCTCTTCCATTCTATCAAATAAATTGGACTACGGCAGCGTTGTCTCATAGATTTTACATGTATTGTTTGGATTTTTCATCAAGACAAAATTCGAGCAAGAAGCGATTTTTTTTAATTCTACTACTACATACACACAATAATAGCAAAAAACCTCACTTTCCTAAACTTTATCGAAAACGTCCTATCCTTGAGTAAGTATTGAAATTATCCAGTTTTGTTATTATTTGAATTTAAAACATTTTAGAATGTGTAAGGCCTATTAACAACTACAATATTTGTTTTAGCCCCGTAAGTACCAGACTGATTTTTAGAAAAAAAGAAAGAAGAAGTAATTTTGAATTTGGAATCCTCGTTAATTTTGTTTGAGTTCGAAACTCGATTTATATTTGTACTTGTACAAGTACCCGGGGACTTGCGAGGTTAGGATCACTGTTACAAGTCTATTACTCAACGAAAGCAAACCGGCGGCCTATGTTGACAGTCCGACGTCTGTTGATATACCTAACAACTTTACATTATCAGCCCAACAAACTATTATCAACTCAATGACCTCTGGCAATAAGAGCTACATTAACAGCTTGGTGTAGTTTGCAGAGACATACAATACGGCATCGGCATTCGATAGTACGAACGTCGTATGTGACGCCTTTGTTCAACTGACGTTGGACTTAGTTTGCATAGAGCTTTTGGCTGCATTAACTCAGAACCCAGTAATTAAGGGTCCTTATCAGTTAAAAAAACGCTAATCTATTTAGATGATTTTCTGATTAAAATGACACATATCTTGACATTTTATCAGTGTTACTTTCTAGAAAAGGATTATTGCGACTTAAATATCATAAATTTTAAATGTATTTTTTGGATTTTTCTTTAAGAAATATCGTTTCAAACATCACTCCAAATCGACCATTTTCAAGCTAAAAACTGTGTTTTTCCGCTTAAATTCTAATACAGACAATAAAATCAAAAAATGCCCATGTTACTATCTAAAACTTTAATAAAAATATCGTATACTTTAATCACTTTAATGGTATTATCAATATTTTTGTCATAATTTGAAATTAAAACATTTTATAACTTATAAGGCCTCTTAATATATTAAAATATAATCATCATCATCATTTTTAATGTCGTCAACCCATCGTGCCGGTGGACGACCGACTTTTTTTTCTTTGCCTGTAAGTTTTTTACAGTTCGTTCTATCGAAATCAAGACCTTATACATCTCTAACGTTATTATAATATTATAATATTTTCACTGTATGATATTTGTTTCTTAAGGCCGTACAGCGAGAAATATTTCGTTCTTTGAAACGGCGTTCTGCCCAGACGAGGAAACAGTAATAAATGATTTTCAGATATATAGTTCTTGACTATATGATTTTGTTACTGACAATAGCCGAAACATGATTACTTAAAATCTAGATAAAAAATAAAAAACAAAATTGAGTCTTTATTATCTTTTTTACTCAGTCTACTAAAACAACGTAATATTAAACGACACAATTAAGGGTCGGTTGCACCGACATACGATCACAGGTCGGTCATCGTCATATAATGACGCCGGCAGCTGTCATCCCATAGAAACTTGTCAAACTTTCCATACAATCAGATTTTGACGAACACCGCTTACGATTACAGACGATTTTGTGCAACCCACCCTAAGTTAATATGATGGTATCTAAACTCTGTCAAGAGGATATTTAATAAAATTGGACACAGTCAGATTATTATCGAGATTTGTTTATAAAAAGCTATTCCCGAAGAGTGTGGCATCCCTTTTTTTCGTCTGCGAAAGACATGATGATGTCCTCTCAGACGTGGTCGACGGCGACATCCTGGCAAAATTTCATTGTCCGGAGACTTTACGTGCATGTGCACGAAGTTACGAACGTGAATCAGAAAACCGAATTTGGTTTCCAATGTACGGTCACATGTAAAACCGTTGTCCGTTCCAATCCTCGTCAATAGGTAAATAATTCCGATCTGTGACTTTTATACATTTATTCCATATCCATCAATTTATCATAAGTATAAAGTAAATCATCAACTTTCATTTGCAAGAATAATTAACAACATAACATATCAATATTTTTCAAAGAATATCATTGACAGACATAATATCTGATAGATTTTCGAATGCGGTTACACGCGGCCAGCAATACAACACTGAGCTAAATAATGCGGAGTAGACACGGCTGAGTAAACGTTCAGTACAAATTAAGCATGGTTCACATGACGAGAACCAACGTTTTGTTACACATGAAACACAGTGAAGTTGTCCGTTACTGTTGTAGGTGTAGTGGTAGGAGGGTTTACACCGACTTTTACGTAGCTGATGTTCGGCGTCCTGATCTTCGAGACGGGCACGTTCAAAGTCTTTAGCACCCGTACTGACAGCAGTTCGCTAGTATATCTTCGAGTAGCAAGAGTAGCGAAAGACATAAACGTGTCTCTTTCGCGGAGGGCGTGGTTGACTGAATCGAGGAATCTTCTTTTTAATATTGAAAAAGAGTGTCCTTTCGCAGGGGGTATGGTTGACCGAATCGAGGAATCCCCTTAATTTTTTATTGAAAAAATATTATTTTGTTGCATTGGCAGATGCAACAAAATAATATATCTACTACATATATTATGAGTATATCTACTTGGGCCAGATAGCATCCTTCGATAACAGGCAGTCTAAAGAAATCGATCGACGCATCGAAAACGCCTGGAAGAGCTTCTGGTCCATGAAGGCACTAATGAAGGGCAACCTTCCTTTGACACTGAAGCGCAAGCTCGTCGACATGTGCATTCTGCCTATCCTAACCTACGGCGCCCAAACTTGGTCATTAACCGAAGCCCAAAAGTCTCGACTCAAGGTTTGCCAGCGAGCAATGGAACGCAGCATAGTTGGAGTCCGTAGAATTGACCGAATCAGGAACACGGAGCTGCGTTCCAAAACTGGTATCGTAGATGTGGGTGTTAAGACCGCAAAGCTGAAGTGGGACTGGGCTGGGCATGTCTGTCGAATGCACTCGGAGCGATGGGCCAAAGTAGCCACTGAATGGATCCCACAAGATGGCTCCCGAAGCAGAGGCAGACCGAAAAGGAGATGGCGGGACGACCTTGATACATTTTGTACGGATTGGCGGGAACTGGCATACGACCGAGACGAGTGGCGAAAAAGAGGGGAGGCCTTTGCCCAGCAGTGGGACACTATATAGGCTATAAAAAAAAAAAAAATTGGCAGATGTTGAAGTATAAAAGTTATTATATCATCGTTTTTTACTGTTTACACTATATGTATGTATGTATCTTAAGTAGGTTAAGTAATATCATTGTAATAAGCATATTTTTTGAATAAAATACTGGCTGTCGAGTTTCTTCCAGCGTTTCTTCTCGGCAGTGGTCTTTTAAGAAACGCTAGTAGATTTAGACTTGTAAAAGAGCCATTGAATAATAAGTTCATTTATTTACAACCCATGTTCGAATTCGCCTAACAGAGCTAAACTAGTAGCTACAGTTGTTAAAATAACCAACTTGGTGTTATTAAGGAAAATAGGCTTTGAATTTTCTTTCCATAAATATTTATGTTTTGTTATTTGAGGTTGATAAACCGCGACTAAAATTAATGCCTACAAGGTAAAATCGTAAGCATTAATCATAAATAAACCACAATATTTCAAGCAATATCCTCTTGTCACAGGTTTATTTAGAAAGAATAATGATTCAAAGGAAAATAAATTCAAATTTAAAAGAAATGTTTATTGTAATTCGTTTTGTAGGTGGTTTCAGGAGGTGGCCTGTAGCCCGGGCATAGAATATGGCTACTGTATCCTCTGCCTGTCGTAGAAGGCGACTAAAAGGGGGTCCTGGGGGTCGTAGACGATCGTAGTTGGGGGCTACGATCGTCATAGAAACATAGCGGGACCAAATAACTGGACTCTAGGGCAGCACTGGCGCGTTCCGTAGTAGATCTCAGAGCCGCCCGAAATGGGTTGAGGAGGACAAGCGGGGGTTTTTAGTCGGTGCAAGTCCGACATAACCACCGCGCCGCCCCCACGGTGCGGAGGTATCCATAACGGATTATAAGACTAAGGGTCGTTGCACCAACATACGATCACAGGCCGTCATCGTCAAATATGGCGCCGACAGCTGTCATCCCATAGAAACATGTCAAACTTTCCATACAATCAGATTTTAACGAACACCGCTTACGATTACAGACGGTTTGGTGCAACCTACCCTTACTTGTTTACATTAGTGAGGGTACAATATAAGTATAAATATTAATCTTACTCGATGACAGTGATCTTATATGGATAATATGTCAACCTAGTAGGAAGACCTATAGTAGGTTGAGACATTAATGCATAACAGCGTCCGACCGGTTTAGCCTAGTGGGTAGTGCACCTGCTTGTGAAGCTGACGGTCCTGGGTTCGAATCCCGGTCAGGGCAAATATTTGTGTGATGAGTATGAATATTTCTGAGTCTTGGATGTTTTCTATGTATTTAAGTATATGTTTATCCATATAAGTATGTATATCGTCGGCTAGTACCCATAGTACAAGCTTTGCTTAGTTTGGGACTAGGTCGATTTGTGTAAGATTGTTGTTAAAAAAATAAAAATAAAAAAAATTGTAATGTTTTTTGACAATTGTCGCGCGCTTTGGTGAAATAGGGGCCAGCTAGCATCAAGAGTAACTACGCATATGTGATAATCCATATTGAAAGGGACCTTATGGCGGCCGGCACTTACGCCTTTATTGCCGCTGTTCCAATACAATAGTGAATAGGTTCCAATACAATAGTGAATATTATAAGATTTTTAAATATGTAAAGATGAAAAAACACGTAGTTTGTTTTCGAGCGTTTCAACATCAAATAAGGTCAAAAGACCCTTACAATAAAGACTTTTGACGTGTTCATAATATGTGATAATCCACATCGAAAGGGACCTTATGGCGGCAGGCGCTTACCGCCAAACTACGTGTTTTTTCATCTTTACATATTTAAAAATCTTATAATATCATGAATAGGTTGAAGATTGATGTTTTCCAAGTATTAACGTAAGTCTTGTTCATTGGCCACGTAAAAATACACTCACGAGCAAAAATAACGGTTACATATTTTATGAACCGGTGGTATTTTTTTGACATTCATAAGTGCATGTAACATGCCTAAATTGAAGAATAAATGATTTCATTTCATTTCACACTTTCTATTGAATTTACATAGAAAATGTACTCGTTATTTTTACTCGTGAGTATATTATTTTTTACTGTTGTTGAATATCGTACTATCGCGTTCCAATACTCGGTGCAATTTCGATAAATTCCGGGATAAAATTGAGGGAAAGCGTGTTCTATGAAATTTCCTCGTCATCTCGATTTAGTGTAAAATCCTTTATGAGTCAGTAAATTCTTTAAATTCCCAAGCAAGCGAAGGATAAACAGTCTTAAGATATTATGCGCTCTTTGTTCAGCCTTTGCAGTGACTCAGCTAGGTGGGGACAATTTGAAAAGAGATTAAGGAATAATCTGTAGGATCGGGAATTGTCGTTCTTTGTCCGAACTCGGAACGTAATCGTTTATTAAATATTCGGTGCCCTCTTTGCGTTCTTTTGATACACGAAAAACACAGTGTATAGCCGATTATCTTTGACAAAAACTGTAACTAAATAGAGTGTTTTAAACCCATTCGCCCACAAACTGCTCTGTAGCTCGGCGAAATATTGTAGCAGTTTTTTTGTTTGCTTATTTGTGAGCATTAACTAAAAAAAAAATCCTGCCAGAGGAAATAAAATCGCTGCCAATAAACAAGTTAAAAGTCAAACTGTTTCGTTGGCTTATAGACTATTTTTTTTCTAAAAATAAATTCGGTGAAAAAATACTTAAACATCTGCTTGCTGCTACTGAATATATGTAACTTGTATGTAGAAAGATAATATGTTTTAATTCCGCTTAAAGCAGTGGCTTATCGAGCAATCGTTTTATAGCTATGACGAATTCATTGCGTATAAGGCATAATACTTACCAAGTAGTATAAACATACTACATGTTAATACTGCCGTCCTATGTCTAAAACCAAACTAACCCACAAATTATAGTTTTGAGATATGAGCAAAAAACGTTAAAATAAATATTTCTAGGAAATGTGTATATTTATTCCAGATTTCTTTTACGTAAAAATTAAAACTAAATTTATACTTGCTTTTTTATTGCATTACTCCGTAAAAGAATGAATATTTATTTTGATAATAAGGTTTTTGTGTTTTACTGTTGCAAATAATTACTAAACTACTAACGATATTACACTTAAAACACCGTTAAGTATACCTTAGCCGTTCTTTAGCATTGCATAACAAACAGAACATAGCTAAATAACGGCTAAGTCACTTAACAATTTTATAGTATTTGTAGTTGTGAGCAGATTACACTGAAAAACTTTAAATAAGCACGTTATTGGACTGTAACCGTTTTGTAGCTTTGCAATAACTGCAAATATTCAAGCAAGTTGTATGCGTTCCTAATTTAAAAACACGTTAGATATCGAACCATCGCCTCTAACTGAGTTTTAGTCGTGTAATCTTGTGGAAAAAAGTTTTAGTTTGTTGGCAAAACCACGTTAATCCACACTGTTATAGAAGTAAGTTTTAAAAGTAATTCAATATTTTTAATAAATATATAAAATCTGTATAGATGTATCTATTTGTTTACAAAAAAAGAAACAAATCCTCTTCGAACCGTTTCATAGCCAGCTTTATCGGAATATACAATCTCGTTTAGTAGATACGAAATTTATTTGTCTCCGTCGTTGTCTTAGTTATGTTTAATATATATATCGGAATCCTTCATAGATCTAACTCATAGGTAACTAGGCTATTGAAGCACACCGTGCTACAGTCATGTCTTCGGCCTGGTCTCAATTTAAGTTTTAGATCTCGTGCTTTTTTTCAAAGATTTTTATTTAAGTGAAGTAAAACCAACAGCCTTAACAACAATATCGGGAAATATATAAGTGAAAACTTTCATTGCAGAGCTGTCGAAGTCTAAAGTTGTTTTATTGGGATTTCAATCCGACCTTTGTGATTTTATTACACTCAGCAAAATTCCATACGTTTTTATGTTCTTGTTATGCAAAAATGCATAAATCAATAGGGTTATACCTACGTTATGTATGTTCATTTAAGCCGTGCAAACTGTAAATTTGTGAAAATGGAGGAGGACAAGACTTGAAAGTACCATCCGCAGTGAAGTGGTGTATTTTGTTTATCTGGATTTTACAATCACTTTAAGCAAACACCAATAATACCGTTTTTCCATCGCAGTTCTCGTCAACGAGTAGGAAATCGGCAAATTGCCTTGGTATTTGACATTCTTCGGGCGTACAACATTTTAATTTTAATTCTTCTAGAGTACCTAGTCAATCGACAAGAGTAATTATAGTCAACTCTTAAATAAAAAAGTAGACTTCTAGATTCTTTTTTCTCTGTCGATGTGCCGAAGATTTATCAATATTGAATTTTGGAAGTTAATAGTGAAGATGAATGTTTTTTTCTGAAGATCATATCATTTAAGTATACTGCTTCTGGATTGGTTCGTAATTATTTGCACATCTTTTTTAAAACCAGCAATCTCTTTTTATTACTACTTCTTTTGTCTTTTGTTATATTTGTTACGTTACATGGTATTTGCTTTTTATAATACCTTTCCAGCCGGACTCCTGTGTAACATTTCCCTTGCACGCTGGCGTACTACCACATATCCCCAAAGATTGGGAGTATTTTTTGTACACTTTTTTCCGGTAATATTTACGGCCATTGATTAACAGTATTTATGCTCCTCTTTTAGAAGGAATAAGCTGTAATTTGTTTAAATCATCTTCTAACACGCTTGATGAAGTAGGCGGCTCACAATATTCATATGAATAATGCATTGTTATAGTGTTCTCAGCAATCAACTCAAATAAGCAGTGAAAATTAGAATATCAATATCCAATCTAAAACTTCTGATGATATGATAGCAAGACAGCGTTGAAAACTCATATCTACTGCATTTTTTTCCTATTTTATTGCGATGCATTCAAATAGGTTCAATTACTATAGAATAGACCGTCGACTATGTTCGGCGATAGGACCAGAGGGTCCACGACAAATTGTAACGTATAGTAATGAAATGTATACATATCAAATAAACACATTTTTTTTTTGTGTGATCAGCATAAATATTTCGACTACTCTTTGGCAAAATAGCATAGGTAAATTCAACTAACAGTACTTATAACCAGATAATCTTGTATATTAGATACCCAGCTATCTCAAAAACAGGGCTAACGATTTTGATAAAATTTGGTATTTAGAGTTTTACCTCCTAAATTCATCTAAACAAGTCTAGAATCTGACCTGAGTTCTGAGGTCCTATCTGAGTTTTGAATTTGAAACGTTACAATTTTCAGTGGGTACCAAATCGACGATCTCCTTTACCACTTACCGTTCCGTATCCAGCTACTAAACAGGATTTTAAATTCCCATACGGTTGCTGGCTACAAAATGGTAAAGAAAGTCTCGTTTCGTATCTACCTACTAAACGGGATTTTATATTTCCATATGGTAGCTGGCTATGAAACGGTTTGAAGGATGGTTTCCTGACATTTTGTGACGATAATTAATATCATCACTCACTACACAACTAGACACAACGTCCTGCGCACGCGCCGCTCGGCTGACTGGCCGCATGCCGTAAAATCGGAGGGATAATATTTTGCGTATAGCGAGGTTTTAGCGTAGCATTGCTGGTTAGCCGGGTTTAAGAGTTGCATTATTATGTTTTTGAATGTAGGTAGTCACGGATTAGTTACAGTTACTAGGTTTTAGTGTTGTATTTGCAATAGGAATCGCAAGCAAAGTCTTACAAATACAGGGCTAAGGGTGTTTTGCCGTTTATAAGCGTAGTAACTGTTTTTTTGTGTAGTATTTGATAAGAAATTATATGTATAAAAGAAGGTAAGAAAAAGGTAAAAGGACTTTAACGGCGCTTTATGAAGTTTTTGTCTAATAACGGTTTTTTAGCTGTGAATCATGCTAGTGATTTATTAAATTAAACAACAGCTAGGGGCTTTTAGAGTACTTATAGTGTAGTAATGTTGGTTTGCGATTATATAGTATTGTAAAGTCTCAAACTATCATGCACTTAGCGTGGTAGGTCGACTCAGTATCTTCGCAACTACAAATGATAAAAATATGATTCCAAGACCATTCGATAGAGCTTTTCTTTCTCTTTTAGCCCATGTAAACTACAGAAAACTGCTATAAAGCAGCTTTGATCAGTTTTAGACATAGGACGGCAGAATATTATCTATTATTATTATATTTTATGACATTAAGCAATTAATCAGAAATATTTGTAATAACTATCATATATTGTAGTAAATCACTAGGTACTACTGCTAATTATTTATCAATGACGTGTAAATTGGTTTTACAGATAAATTATCTTATCTTATCTTAATTTTGTGAATTAGTTTAGGAAAAAATACTCTTGTATATTTTGTACGTATGGTAGCGGACGGACCAGTTTACCCACACACACGCATACATATACAATTAAATGTATATTCATTATTGCTATTAACCAAACTAAAATAGTGTTTAGCAAAGTGGCAATGTTTAAATCTAAACGATGCATTAATTTCAAATGATTTACAGCACGCTATAAGCAACGCCGCGATAAGTTAAAAGTTATGCGTCTCTTATCGGCCGCTCATTTCTGTTTCAAATGAGCCGAGTGCCGCTGGGCCGTTCAGGATATGAGTTTCTTTCATGTGTCGGGACTACTCACAGCTCTTAAGTTTGGTTAGCATGTTTCGAGATGCTGCTTGCAGTCAGAGGGGCTAGCACAACTTGCTGTCATATCGTCTCTCGCGCTACTCAGCGATTCCTGTCTCGCTCGAACTGTGCGGGTTAGAAAGAGGAGGGTAGATTTTTCTCTACTCGCGTCGCGTCGCAGCGGTAGTTGTGCTAGCCCCCCAGAGCTGGGTATTAACTCGTTAATCCGTTAATCGTTAATTAACGAAGTTATTATCCATCCGTGTATCGGATTAAGTTTTGAGTTAACTTGTAAAAATTGTTAATGGACTCATTAACTTCCGCTAACTGTTTTTATTTAAGGAACACCGCGCCATCGCGCCACGATTCAAAGGACACCGCGCCACGAAAAACAGGATTGGATCCGTTTAAATAAATATTTGAAGGTTGTTTTAATTAGAATCATTATCAGAAATTCTTAAGGCCTTTGCTTGCTTTTCTTATTTTTTCATTCCCTGCCTACTCTCCATAGCGCATAACCATACGCAGGTGCTGCCTTTACCAGAAGTTAACGATTAACGTTAACTTCCGTTAAATGGCCCGAAATGTAACGTTTAACAAAGTTAACTTTTTTATTAAAGGAGTCAACTATTTGGTTAACGGCGCCGCACCGTGCTAATGTGGCCATGTCCACCGTACGGCACCGTGGGTCTGCATGACGCGGCGTCGTGCCGCACTAAGACGCAGCGCCGTTTCACGTTTACGACGCCGCCGCGCCGTGGTAATGTGGCCAGGCCCATACTTATGTATTCACCTTTTTTACCGACTTTTCGGCACGGGTTGCACCGGTCATGTTCGCGCCAGAACTGTCGTTTCAGCAAGTTGTCAATGGACATACACAACATTTGACTACCCCACAAAAGTTTTTTATAAACTTTTGTGGGGTAGTCAAATGTACGGGTACGCCCAAACAAAGTTTTCTACCCATCTACTATGTTTCTAATTTTGTAAGGTACGGCATACAATATAAATATCGCGTTGTCGATATTATCGTATATCTACAAAACGCGAGAGTTTAAAATGTGATATAACCCGATAAATCGAAATGATTGCTATTTGAAATAAGAACTGAACATCCGTTATAGTTGAGATCGTTTCTGCGGGCCGATATTTTATACTACTGCAATAGGATGTTGAATGTCATAGTTTTGTATGGATTACTATGACCCAAGTCGGCCAACTCAAACTAAGTCAAAGTCAGCCCTCCTTATTATTAAAAAATAACAAAACTCTGCTAACTAAAATGAGTTTCGTCCCTTTCCCACAAACAGAAATGTCAAAGTGGCAGATAAAGATAAACGAGTCGAAAAAAGGTAGGTAGTGCCTTTGCGCTTCGCTTGGCTCTTCTTGCTTGATATTTTGGGAAAATTGCCTACAAGTGAAAATACGGACACTCAAAAATTAGTTTTTTACTCGAAAACTTCCTCCTGCTCTTTTGCTATTATTTCATAAACAAGAAGGAATGACTAAAAAAGCAGAACGTATAAACCTAGTTAAGGGTGTAACGAATCGATCAAGGCTAATACTGTCTCATTTGATAAACAAAATAAATAAATAAATATTAGAGAACAATCTTACACAAATCGAACTAGCACCACAGTAAGCTCAAGAAGGCTTGTGTTATGGGTACTAGACGACGATATATTTAATAGATATAAATACTTAAATACATAGAAAACATCCAAGACTCAGAAACAAATATTCATGCTCATCACACAAATATTTGCCCTGACCGGGATTCGAACCCAGGACCGTCAGCTTCACAGGCAGGTGCACTACCCACTAGGCTAAACCGGTCTTCAAATAAAGGTTTAAGGGGTGGAAATCGGTGCCGCCCGAAGCACTAATTCTGCGAGAAATTAGGCGCCGAATGTCCGACGGCGACGACTCTCTCTATCGCACGATGCGGGCGCAAGACTCCGACGGTGAAACAAAGAATATTCTGAAATGACCGTCCTTGCACCGCACGATAGTTTCACAATAGTCTTTAGTATACGCGTAGTATATATTAAAAAACCTCTCAACCTTGTCGATTTCCCAAAGTTTTCCGAACGTTTCTACATTGTGTCCCACACCATAAAAGGCGCGTTAGTAAGAAAGGTCCTCAGTCATGCGGCATGTTAAAGTGGCCCCGATTGTACCGGGATGTGCTAAAAGAAACGTTACATTTTATTACACTTAGTGGCAAAATTATGGGGAGATACTGAGGCCAAATGGATAGTGCTTAGTGGTGCATAATTCGGTGTTAGTTTTGATATGATTGAAAAATGAGTAGTTTTGTAATAATTTTATGTATTAAAATACACTGCATCTTCGGGAGCTCTTTCGACTTCACTCGCCACTACAAGAACACAACTCCACGTAAAGTATTTTATTCTCACGAAAGCGGATTAGCCATTTTTTTTTGAACCTGACTGTGGCTTTATAGACCGGGCCCAATGAAGCGATAGGAGTGCGCGGTTGGAGAGTAGTCTGGGGAAAACCCAGGGGAAAGCTCCGAAACGACCACGCGGGCGGTTTAAAACACTGGAATACTATAAGAGTTTGCGCTCCAGTAAGATTGGTTGAGCGGATTCAACCGAATCTGAGGTATGACTAGAATAGGGTTACTGAGAGTTTTGTCGCTGGTTCATTAAACTTAGCCTAGCTGAGAAGAGTCCCGCAAGAAACAGCTAGGCCCGATACCTGTGCGGCGGTACCGGGACGAGTAGGGACTATATGTGTCTGTATTGTCGCGATCGCGCGATGGACGTATCTTCCGGCGGGGAGGGAACTTGTATCCCGTGTAACATGTTTACGTAATTCTTTGGCCAAATAAATATTTCTATTTCTATTCACTAAGCACCGTTCTCACCATTCACCCCACAGCTCACCCGTTTTATATAGCAACTGTCAAATGTCATTTGTCACTTTTTGACAGCTTCCATATAAAAAGAGGTATGGGGTAAGGTGACAGGTGAGGACGAGTCGGTTTGTGAAAAACAGGCAAGTAATGTGTACTATTGAAATTAGTTTAAGGTGTATTTTTGTCCACCTCCTATCCTAATCAAAATAAATAAAATAAAATAAATATTTGTGAAACAAAGTATAAAACAAAGTCGCTTTCTCTGACCCCTATATCCCTATGTATGCTTAAATCTTTAAAACTACGCACCGGTTTTTGATGTGGTTTTTTTTAATAGATAGAGTGATTGAAGAGGAAGGTTTATATGTATAATAACATCCATTAAATAGTGCACCCGTGCGAAGCCGGGACGGGTCGCTAGTGGGAATCCATCATTTTAGCGAAAATCGTTACATCGATTATCGTTTCCTATAACACTATTCGCAGAATTTTATTATCACTTAGGAATCATTCATCGAACTTCGTTAGATCGCTCAAACATTTGCTCGAATTACCTTTTACACAAGAAACAACTCATCGAATTTTAATTCAGTATTTTATTTGTTCATCGACGTAGTCGTTCATCGAATGGCCTTTAGTATAATTTTGGTTTAACGAAGGTTCGGTTTCATTTCTATAAGCATAAAAAAATCATTTCACCCTGTATAATGACGAACACGGGCCATGTTGTTGACATCGGCATCGTGCCCTATCAGCTATCTGTAACGATAATGTACTGTTAGGGAGCTAACCCGAGTGTTCATTAAACAGCGATCTCTTGGGACGCGTACACGAGCATTTACCCTACGGCGAGGATAAGGTTTACAGGTAGCTAACTATGGAATGAACTGTCGCCTGCGGTATTTCCGGACCGATATGACCTTCAAACCTTCACGAAAAAA
Source organism: Epiblema foenella (assembly GCA_963556455.1). Lineage (NCBI taxonomy): Eukaryota > Metazoa > Arthropoda > Insecta > Lepidoptera > Tortricidae > Epiblema > Epiblema foenella. Next base: position 20,509,915 of record OY747103.1, on the reverse strand, counting down.
AAATATTAGAGGACAATCTTACACAAATCAAACTAGCCCCACAGTAAGCTCAAGAAGGCTTGTGTTATGGGTACTAGACGACGATATATTTAATAGATATAAATACTTAAATACATAGAAAACATCAAAGACTCAGAAACAAATATTCTTGCTCATCACACAAATATTTGCCTTGACTGGGATTCGAACCCAGGACCTTCAGCTTCACAGGCAGGTGCACTACCCACTAGGCTAAACCGGTCGTCAAAAGAAAAGAGCGTATTCCCTTCTGAAAGGCCGGCAACGCACTTGCGACTCCTCTGGTGTTGCAGGTGTTTATGGGCGACGGTAATTGCTTACCATCAGGCGATCCGTCTGCTCGTTTGCCCCCTATAACATAAAAAAAGCAAAACCATCTTTACACATTCACTGCTAGGAATCCGTCTAATGGGCGCTCTATTCGTTGACGCGTAACCGACATGCGTTTCCCCGTATGTAAACGAAATTGCTACGTTTGGCAGCGACAATGTTAAACTAAACCTTCAGTGTTTCCGATCACATTTACCATAAGCATATTTATTTTAACGTAAGACAAAATTCATTAAATAAAGTATATATTTATTGAAATTACACATTTACCCTAATGAAACCGAGCCGAAATGCATATGCATCGAAGCCTTAATAAATCACGTAGCGCTACGCCGTAGCGGTCGTAGCAGGCTCTACGGGCTACGCGGCTACGATTTACTGCACTTTAGTTGGGAAATTAATGGGAAAGTTGGAGTTTTTGCGTTTTCGTTATTTGGTTTTAGTCTAGCTTTGTGTAAGGGAGTATTTTACTTATAGTAATTACTTATCTAGGGCGCTAAAAGAAAGAATGTCTCAGATCGCAGGTATTTGACGCCCGAGCCGAAGGCAAGGGTCATAAACATGCGATCTGAGGCTTTTTTTATTACTGCCCGTGGTAAGTACAGTAATTTACATCTCCCCCTGGTCAGGAAGTGAGATTTTCCGCGCGCGTCGCGTGCGGTGTTTATCATTTTGGGCAAGGTGTGACATAAACTATGGTACGAAATAGTAATAAACTAGAACCATATTTGAAATGAAAGATTAGTATAAAACTGTTTTTGTATACGGCTTTATGTTTATGTTAAGAGAGGCTTTATTTTAAGAGAGGTAGGGCACAGCAAAATGTCATCTTGCTCGAATTTGGAGCAGCCCAACTGGGGAAGTACCTCCACCTTGCAGAAGACCACAGCCATAAAAACATTATCTACTATATATACAAATATGTAGTGTTGTGTTCCTGGAGGTGAGCAAGGTTACCAGAGCTCCCGAGGACGCACTGTGTTGAGAGCGAGCGACCTAAATTTGTCCCTTCTGCTGTCAACACAGTGAATTCTCAAATTTCATAAAGGGTCGGCAATGCGTACGTGACTCCCTTGGAGTTGCGGGCGTCTATACACTGCGGTGGCCGCTTAGCATCAGGTGGAGCGTAAGCTTGTTTGCCACCGGCGTTATATATAAAAAAAATGTTTTTGTTTTGACGTCATCCCGCTGTTAACTGATTAAAATAATAATAATAACTTTAACTTACCCATTAGTGGCGAAAGGCTGTGAGACTTTGAAGAAAATACAGAGGAGTCGCTAGTAGTAGCGGCTTAGAATGCAAGGCAAAGATTTGCTGTGATGACGTAGTGGTCTGGGTAACCTAGTGGTAAGGGCGCTGGTCCGGCAAACCAGAGGCGCGGGTTCGATTGTCTGGTAATTGAAGCCGGAAGGTAGGCAACGGAACTCGGTAATAAAACAATGGAGCTTATCCATGTTTGAGATTATTGGAATCGTTATGAGATGCGCTCTGGTAACGATCTACTAAAAAATGTGAAATAAAAAAATAAAATAAAAAAAACAACTCCGAAACAAAAACACTGAAAAGAAAAAAATAATTGCCCAGACAAGTTCTTTGGATGACACCGACTTCAAAAATTACAATAGGTACAATAGGTAGTACGTCTACTTGACGACCGGTTTAGCCTAGTGGGTAGTGCACCTGCCTGTGAAGCTGACGGTCCTGGGTTCGAATCCCGGTCAGGGCAAATATTTGTGTGATGAGCATGAATATTTGTTTCTGAGTCTTGGATGTTTTCTATGTATTTAAGTATTTATATCTATTAAATATATCGTCGTCTAGTACCCATAATACAAGCCTTCTTGAGCTTACTGTGGGGCTAGTTCGATTTGTGTAAGATTGTCCTCTAATATTTATTATTTATTATTATTTATTACATTGCTCAATAAGAAGCATAAAGACTCATATTAGAAGTAAGGCAATTATTTTTTACTTTTCAGTGATTTCGTTTTGGAGTCGGTTTATTTTTTATTAAATTTTTTCACATCGATCGACGGATTTAAAACACAAATTTATAAATGGCCTTTAGTATCACATTCCAATATTAGTCTTTATACTCTTTATTGATTAGACTATGCAGTAAAATATCAGTTTATTTCCCCCCAAGGTTGCATATTTGGGTAACATTCTTCAATAGCCAATCTCGAGAGCGGTTCGAGTATAAGCTCTCCAAATAACGTCACAAATTTGCGTAACAACCTCTTTATGTCAGCCAAATGAGGTGCTCCAACATCAAAAGATTCGAGTCCTTGTATTTTTGCCGAGTTTATTCAGTTTACATAGTTAATAAAAAAATCGTACATAAAATCTGGGCTAATCCAAATCCAATTAGTCTGCTTAAGGCAAGGCCATTCCAGTTCAAATAACCCTCTCTAACACGCGTGAGTTTCCAATTAACCATCCCGCTCTCTACGGAAGCGTAAATATATCGTAAATATTTAGTACATTTTTATTGATTGTTGGAACACTGGATCACTTATGAAAAATCTATCCGGTTATTTCCTTAGAGCAATAAAAAAGCTATCGTTTTTGTAAAAAAAACGTATCGCTGTCGTTGATAATTACGGGATCTGCAGCATTAAAGTTTATTTTTACTATGATATTTACGATTTTATTGACAGAGTTACCAAGGCATTTTTTAATATTTTGTTCGGTTATTTATTTTCTTTGTTTCTTTTTCAGTCGACTGTAATTTTATGTAGTGTAATTCTACATTATTTCTTCACATTGGAAGATCAAACTTCAGTATTTTCGTCAGATCTGAATGTTGGTGAGGCCTTGCCTTAAACGAAACTTAAATCTCAGTGACAGTTTGAAATTCAAATGTTTTTATTTATAATTTCTATTCTACATCGCTGGCTGGAATCAGACACTATTTATTTTTAAATTTCGCTTTGATTAACATTGCAAAGTTGCGATATTTGTGCAATATAAATGGAAAAAGTTAAACGAAGATTACGAACAAAACAAATAGAGATGGGAAAATGAAGCCGATTCAATCGTCGGTTCGGAATAAATCGGCGCTGTTGAAAAACGGTATTGTCCGATTTTTACGGTCCAGTTGATGAGGGTCCATTTTATTGACTTTAAAGGTTTATGGAGTGCCAGATTCCACTTTACGGCCCGTGTCCGGTACGGGACGATAAAAGTTGTCGGTTTTCACCGATTGAGTCTAGATAACGACCACTTTGGTTTAGTTGGTAGTCAGCCTGACCTACGAAGCCGGTGGTTTCAAGTGCAAATTCTGGTTCATCATCATTCGCTTGCCCTTTTCCCATTTCTTTGGGGTCGGCGCAGCATGTCTTTTTCTTCCATACATCTCTGTCATTCGTCATCTCTTCATTCACATCCTTCTTATTCATATCATCTCTCACACAATCCATCCACCTTTTTTTTGGCCTACCTCGTTTCTTGCATCCATCCACGTTCATATCTAATACTCTTCTTGTTACATGCCAAAAACAAAGTGCAAATCCTGGTTAAGGTTGATTTTTGTGATGGTCGCGAATATTTGTTCCTGAGTCTTGGATGTTTTCTATTTGACGACCGCTTTAGCCTAGTTGATAGTGACCCTGCCTACGAAGCTGGAGGTCCCGGTTTCGAATCCCGGTCAGGGCATTTATTTGTGTAATGAACACGAATATTTATTCCTGGGACTTGGATGTTTTCTATGTACCTATTTAAATATATATTTATCTATATAAGTATGTATATTATCACTTAGTACCCATAGTACAAGCTTTGCTTAGTTTGGGACTAGGTTGATTTGTGTAAGATTGTCCACACATATTATTATTATTATTTAAGTATGTATATGCCCGTCTAGTACATCCACAGTACAAGCTTTCTTTTACTTTAGTATTAAATCGATTGGTGTCAGATTATATTTACTATTTATTTTTGTATGTAACGGTATTAAACCGTTTATAAAAACGAGATTTGAAAGAATTGACCACTCCTAATATATATGTTATATTATTTGTATTTTTATGTATTTATATCCCCTAAAACGAGTCGCACAGTATGAGACACAGAAAAAAAAACATTAATATTAACAAATTCGCAGTAATATTTTTATACAAACGCCTTAAGGGAGGCGTACACCTGGCCGCGAGTGCCGGGAGGTCGCAGGTTCGAATCCTGCTCGGTGCCTAAATATTTAAATTTTTGCTTCTTTCTAAATTCGCAGTAATATAATTAAATCGTGAAATAAATTTATTACAATTCTAATGAAACTAATTAATACTTCAAATTCATTATTCATCATTTAAAAATTCAGTCACAGAATAAAAACAGTTATTGAGCAACCATCTAAACATTTTCTTCCGAATAAATATCTTTTTAACCGACTTCAAAAAAAGCAGGTTCTCAATTAGGTTGTATGTTCTTTTTTCTACTATCTTTCTACTTTAATTATTTATTTCAATTTTTATTATTTATGTTTTCACTATACATACTTCGTTGTATGATTTTTAAAGGTGGACATGCAAACTTGCTTCTTTTGAAAATACATACTAAGCCAAAGATTAAGTTCCATTACGCTTACTTTATTCTTTGTTCCTTTCTCAAAAACTAATAAAGAAAAAAGACTTTAACGGATCTTTAATCCAAAAATAAGTTATGAATAACGTTGATTAAATGCTATTTCATTCATCATCATCATCATCATTTCAGCCGAAAAACGTCCACTGCTGAACATAGGCCTCCCCCAATTTATTTTTCCGTTGGGGGGGATTTGCCATAGTCGCCACGCTTGGCAAGCGGGTTGGCGACCGCAGTTTGATGGTGGTAATGATCGAAGGATGCTGCTGCCCACCCTCCGATTTTCCCTTATTCGCCTCCTACGAAACCCACGGGAAGAGATGGGGTGGCGCAATTCTTACCCGGCAACCACACGGGCTATTTCATTAATCCTAGATATTAGCTCCGTAAAAAATCAATTAGCAGAAAAGCTACGTAAAACTGTTGCTCAAATTGAAAAAGTTTGAGACTAAAAGGAAGTTGAAAACTGAACTATTCAGGAATCTGGGCAAAGAATTAAATTCTACCTCGAGGCCTGGCCATTAAAAAGTGCTAAAACAGGAATCAACGGCCGGCGATAAAAACAACCCTCTTTCATTGAAATTCTAAGGGATGGGCTCAAGATGTGAGGCAAGGGCGGACGAATAGAAAACAAAAGACCACTTTGGCCCTTAAAGGAAGAATTATCAAGAGCCCCCGTACGGGAATACGGGTTATACGAGTGTCACCAAGACGGACGGAAAAGCTCTTATGCAGCTAATTTGAGAACTTGTTTAAAGTGTTTGAGACGGCTTACCATAAATAACCACCTTAACCTGGTCGGGTAATCGGTTGTTTGCCACAAAGTCATGTCAAATAATTTGAGGCAAATAAAAAAGACAAGGACCACAAATGATAAATCACTCTCTGTCGCTCTTATACAAATTAGTATACGACCATTCCGCTAGGCATTAGTGCTATTATTATTTGATGTCGAGTCTAGTTAGTCTAAGCTTTGGCCTAGTTGGTAGTGCCCCTGCCGAAGCTGGTAGTACCAGGTTCGAACCCCGATCTAGGTATTTCTTTGTATGATGAGCTAGAATATTTGTTTCCGAGTCTTGGATGTTTCTATGTATTTATGTATGCATGTATATCATCGTCTATTACCCATAGTACAGTCGACTACAAAGAGATGTATCCACTTTTGCGCTATACTGCATTTTCATAACTTACAACTATGTAATAAAATAATACTCGAAAAGCGGCAGTAAATCACATTCTTGGCTTACTGTACAGTCGACCAAGAAAGTGGTCTGCCGCTTACCGACTATATTATTGCATCAAAATTCAAAACTGGGAGACCACATTTGTCGCTGACTGTACATGCGGTCATCACTCTATCGATTTTATTATTCATAAATATTGACCTGAACATTTATTAGAAGGGCGTAATGAGTCCATTTCAAACGTTAGAAACTAAAATCGCAAGTCCTGACTCGTGCTATCAGAATAACAATTAACTCACCATTGTGAACCTTATAGCAATGATATAAGGTTTATACTAATAATAGTCAATTAACTGCACCAACGAGTTTGATCGAAATGAAATAGGTATAATTAATAATAAATATTTGTGCACAATCTTAAACAAATCGACCTAGTCCCAAACTAAGCAAAGCTTGTACTATGGATACTAGGCGACGATATACATACTTATTAGATAAATAGATACTTACATATACATCCAATCCTTATAAAACATCCAAGACTCAGGAATAAATATTTGTCCTCATCACACAAATATATGCCCTGACCGGGATTCGTACCCGGGTCCTCCAGCTTCGTAGGCACCACTACCAACTAGGTTAAATTGGTCGTTGATTGACACCTATTTACCTCTGTTACTGTGATATAAGGTTGAAATGCCAATATTGAATCAGTGCCAAGCACAGGGACTTACTTAGGGAATGATCAGTTTTTTTTAATACTTACCACGTCAGTGGCAAAGCGTACAGCCTGTCTGATGGTAAGCGGCCACCGAAGGTTTATGGTAGATTGGTTACTTTCTGAGCATCATTACATTGTAAGAGAGTAAGATAAAAAAATAAAAAATATGTATGTATTTTTAAGTAAGGTGAAATTAAGTAGGTAAAATAATGTTACTAACATATTTAGATGGCTGAGTAAAAAAATAAAGAGTGTTTCTTTCGCCAACAAACTGTGATGCAGTTTGGCGAAGTTGTAGTGTAAACGAGTGTAAACTTTTTTTGTAAGAAATAAATTTAAAAAAAAAGAAAAAAGTTAAATTCAAACAACTAACGCTCACATTCCATCAATTATCCCAACGTAGAAATAAAACTGGAATTCGCTCGCAGGGCAATCAGTCCGAATCATAAGGTGTCCGCGGCGGAAATCCGTTTTGCGCCCCTCTAGCGGTGCCGTTCGTTCAAAGGTAACGCGATTTTGAAAATGGAACGATTTTAAATTTAATTCCGCGATCGTGTTTTGTCCAGCTAGTCGAATACGAAACATTTTGAAACGGTTCGTCAGGTAGAGCTTGCTGTTAAATCCCAAATAAGAACTTGGTGATTTTGCTACCATTCATCATTAAATAAAATAAATAAATAAATATTAGAGGACAATCTTACACAAATCGAACTAGCCCCGCAGTAAGCTCAAGAAGGCTTGTGTTATGGGTACTAGACGACGATATATTTAATATATATAAATACTTAAATACATAGAAAACATCCAAGACTGAGAAACAAATACACCTATCATCATACATCATTATAATCATATTATGATGAAGTATTATACTACTGGCTCTATGAGCTTTAGACCCTTCGAGTGATTTTGTTTTTAATTTCCTAGAACTGACTCGACAAAAATTATATATAATTATTGACCCCGCTCACAAAATTTCTCAAGAATCGGTAGAGAAAGGTAACCCGTAGAGAAGAGCGAATCGAAATCCACCCGCCGAAATATTCGAAATGGGTCTTTGTAAGTTGAAAATCAAAAGTTGTCCCTCCGGTGGTCGGGTGGTTAACGGATTTAGAATAAAGGAAAAATTGAAAAATTTAGGCACCGACCAGGATTCGAACCTGCGACCTCCCGGTACTCGCGGCCAGTCGCTCTAGCCAACTGAGCTATAGGTGCAATCGCCACCCAGTCCCAAATTCATCAACCGTTCCTTCGTATTAAGCAGTACCGCTGCTAACGTAAACTATATTTTATACAAACGCGCTTGGGTATGGGATGGCGAATCGCAACTGACGGTTCTCAATATGATTTGAGACGTTAGTGCCGTTAATGAAGCATGAGTCTTCTGGTAAATGTCGCTGTACGCCTCCCTTAAGGCGTTTGTATATAAAAAAAAATAGTTAACGGCTTATGTGCATGTAAGCTATGTTTTTAACATGTATTTATAGTACCTAACGGAGACACTGTTTATGCGGGCTACCAGACCAAAATTAAGCTTTGCAGACCTTAACTTTTGATATGTCCACCGAAAAGACGCGAACCTAAATCTGACAATGATGCAAATCTGTGAAAAAAACATTGTTTTACAAAATTCCCAAAAAGTGACTCGACCAAAAAATTATATGCAATTACCTAATCTGCTCACAAAATTTCACGGGAATCGGTTGAGAAGTGCGACCTGTACAGGAGAACGGCCGGAAATCTGGACATACGAAAGCATTTTTGTCGAAGTGAAGCAGAGACCTTCGTTTCACTCGGTCAATGAAGCTCTCAAATAGTTACAGTTATAGTAGTTGGAGGCAAATTAACCATTACGGCTCCATTTTCCTTGCGCGCTCACGATTGCTTGTTGAACATGCAAAGGCAACAAAACTGAAAATGGAGCCTGAAACTGGCGCGCAAACTCTTAGAGTATTCCGGTGCTCAAAACCGTCCGCGTGATCATGTCGGAGGTTTCCCTTGGATTTTCCCCAGAATTCTCTCCAACCGCGCACTCCTATCGCTTTATTGGGTCCGGCCTAAGCCAGAGTCGGGTTATTTAAAAAACTAATACAAACTGTCAGAAACCTTTGTCTATATGGACGTTAACATATTGATGCTCATTCCGAGTTATTCCTAAAGCTATATAAGAATACATGAATGTATGTCCTTAGCCGTCAAAACTTTATTTCAAACAAAATTTAAACTACCATATTTTACCACTCACCAGCTTTGCAAGGATCCATCCCAAGGTCACCAGAATCCTTATGATCTACGTGCAGCCCCATCAGCTCTTCTATCGTATACTTATGCGACTCTCTCCCCTCCACCGAGCTCACTTCCGGCATAACACACAAGATTACAGTCAGTACCGCGCCAACCGCCGCGGCGGGCGCACACCTACACCGAGACTTCATTTTTATTTTTACACACACAAGCACTATAACATGGTTTGATCACCTGAAACAAGAAATAAAGATTATTAGACAGTGTCATATCAGAAAATAACTGTCAACACTTGAAATTTAAGTTTCTAATAGCACTAAATTGGTGACGTAAGATACAGCCTGCCTAATAGCAAACAAAGTTAGTTTATGGACGTCTTTGACGCTAGAAGATTAACGTTCGGAATTTCAACTAATCGTAACATTACAATGATACTGACATAAATAATATGATTTAACAAAGTACGATCTGTAAACGAGTGTTAACTAGACATAAATTTCCGCAGTTGTAGAATATATTATTATTATTATTCTCTTTATTTATTTTTCTCCTTAAGTTAGGTTTTTACAATATCCTTATAAAAAGTAAAATATAAAAATACACTTACAAAACATAAAATCATTATAAAAACCTAACCTAGTGTGCCGCCGGCAGCGAGGCGGGGCCTAAGCTACCGGTGGTTAGGGCGACAGAGAGAGGAACCTCCTGACTATCCGTGCCGTGTCCAGGAGTACCGCCTTCTGTATCTGACCCTTGACCCAGCCATCTAGCGAGAGTCTCTTGAGGTATTGGTCGAGACTCTTCGCTATTAGATCGTTCGCAGAGACGACTATCGGGACAATTATCGTTGAATCAACATCCCACATGGCGGTCACCTCGTGTGCCAAGTCTAGGTACTTGCTGGCTTTGTCCTTCTCGGCCTTCACGAGGTTCTCGTCATGGGGGATGGTGATGTCAACGAGCACTGCCTGGCGCTTCGATAGATCTGTCAGCACGATATCAGGTTTATTGGCTACAATAGTCCTGTCCGTGATGACAGATCGATCCCAATAGAGCGTGGCACGATCATTTTCGAGAACTGGCGCAGGTGTATTATTATTATTATTATTATTGTACAGTCACGAGCTCTAATTTGTGACCCATTTCCCATATTTTTGCTTTGCATTTCTATACAATTGACATGTGTGTCGACCTTAGGGGTGTCCCAAATTAAAGCTCGTGACTGTACTATTTTTCTACAGCAGTACATAAAGAAATACAGAACAGATGAGCGTCATCAATCATAATCCTCCTAGCGTTTCCCATTTGTGGCCTAAGGCAAGGCCATTCCATTGCAAATTACTCCCTCCAACACGCGTAAGTTTGCAATGGGGGCTATCGTTTTTGTGCTCACCAGTTGGCGCCACTGTCGACTAAGGTCCAGCCGTCAAAAATTGTTATTGGTTATTATGGGCATGAGAACGAAGTTTACATTTAAATCATATTCAATATCTTAAAACCGTACCGTAAAAATATCGAATATACCGCATTGTAGCGCGGTCCCGTTTTGTTCGGAAAAAAGGAGGAAATAAGTTTCCGAAAGACAAATCTGTCTCAAAGCCCTGACAGTCATTGACCCTTAATTCATATTTGCGATAATCAAGCTCAGATATTGCAAAATAGTCACCATATTGTTCCAATTAGATATTAACCCGCGTAGCGCAACCACAAAGAGTGACATTTGACGTTTCGGAGGACCCCACGCTACACTAGCGCCTCTAGCGGCGAATTCATACACGATAGCTCTCATTACCATCGCGCTCTCTACGGAAGCTCTGCGCGTAATTTCGTAAATAGTATATCTTAATTGATTTCATATTCATTTATTCATTGCTTTGTGTGTACAAATAAGGTCTTAAACTTAATACATAGGTATCAAAACAACCCTGTGAGGGCATTGCAATTTAATACAGTAATTTATTACATTGACATTAAATATTGATTACACAACAAAAAAAGATCACAGTAAAAAATAAAAAATTGTAAAAAAAAAGAAAAAGAAAAACACTTGGAACACTGGATCACTTATCAAAAATCTATTGCGTTATTTGTTAGAACAATAAAAAACTATCCTTTTTGTAAAAACAAAACATATCACTGTCGTTGATAATTACGAAATATGCAGCATTAAATTTTATTTTTTGGGATTTTTTAACAGAGATACCAAGGCATTTTTCAATATCTTGTTCTTTTGTTTTTCAGTCCACAGTAAATTTTAAGTAGTGTATTCTATATTACTTCTTCACAATGGAAGCTCAAACTTCAGTATTTTCGTCAGATCTCTGAATTGGCCTTACCCTAAGGATCCCCAAATCTGGTTTGCTACCTAATCCCAAGACTTTGACATACAAAAAAGTGACTTCCATCTGACCTTCCAACCCAGAGAGATCGAAAACTAGAACTTTGAAATCCGAACTTCACTCTTCCCTTACCCTCTCACTCTCGTTTTATACACTATATGAGTGAAAGGGACGGCGTGAGGCGAGGTTCGAATTTCCAATTACGGAGCCCCTTAGACCGTTTTCCTAGCGATGTTTTTCCTTCACCGAAAACAATTGTATTGTATTGAATTGTAGCGTATAATAACTACTAACAGTTGCCATTCATGAGTTAGCGGCGCCCGCGTACCGCGTACGGTATCCAAGGTTAAGCAACGTCGGCCCAGGTCAACTCTTAGACGGGTGACCGCTTTGAGTGGTTATTAACTGAGCGCTCCCGTGCTTTGGAATTCACGTTAAGCCGTTCATCCCGGCTGCTGTCTATGATAGCAGTCGTTAAACCAAGTTAGAAGCCTTCAGGCGGCTTGAGGACTTCTGACAGTCAAGTTGCCCACTCACTTGACAAACCTAATCCCAATAAGGTCTGGTTTCCCCTCAGGTTGGAAGGTCAGATGGCAGTTGCTTCCGTAAAAACTAGTGCCTGCGCCAAATTTTGGTATTGGGTAGCTCCGGGCTTCATTCAGGATGCAACTGTACTGCGATAACGCTAGGAGAATGATAAATAGTTACCAACAGTTGTTGCTAGTTTAAATTAAAATTAAAATAGTTTCTAAGCCTGAACGATATCTTTGAAATGAGGGCTATCGCGTATGAATTCCGCTAGAGTCGCTAGTGTAGCGTGAGGTATCCGAAATATCAAATGTCACTCTTTGTAGTTGCGCTACACGGGTTAATATCTAATTAGAACAATATGGTGACTATTTTGCAGTGCCTGCAGAGCTTGATTATGGCAAATATGAATTACGGGTCAATGACTGTTTGTACTTTGAGACAGTTGTCTTTCGGAAACTTATGTCCTCCTTTTTTTCAGAACAAGACGGGACTGCGCTACAATGCGGGATGTTCGATATTTTTACGGTACGGTTTTAAGGTATTAAATATTATTTAAATGTAATCTTCGTTCTCGTGCCCATAATAACAAATAACGATTTTTGACAGCTGGACCTTACTCAACAGTGGCGCCAACTGGTGAGCACAAAAACGGTAGCCCTCATATGTTTTGGCTATTGAATTAAACCAAAACATATTTCAAAAGATTTTCATTTCAAGGCTGTTGGGGTTTAGGGATGTCTACCTATTGTTTATGATTTCTGTGTTATTCAAATTATTTTAATTGAATGGACGCTAACTGTACTGCGTAAGGGATATTATCCACAAACGGGCAAATACATCATTCATAGTCATTTGTAGTACCCCGATGTAGAAATACCTACGGTCAGAGAGCCTGGTCATGTGTTCTCCCACGCACATGTAATAAATTCCCTAAACAATTGTTACTAGATCTGAATAATAAAAAAAGACAAAAAATTCAGAAATGCCATTAAGTTATATTTGTAAAAAAAATCAAGCTGTTAAAATATTCTTAGTTACTTATTGTGCCGGACGTAGTATAAGTTTATACCTAAGATACATTATAATTGTATAGATTATTAGCAACATAATATTAAATAGACATCGGACGTAGTATAAGTTTATGCCTAGGATACATTATAATTGTATAAATTATCAGTAGCATAATATTAAATAATTCCCCCTTTGCCTACATTTATTGACCTACTTAGGTGAAACGCCCTTAAGGCACATTAAAATAAATAGGTAGGTAAAAATGCCCTTCAGGCATAATATGCGAAATAAGCCGAATTTAGGAACATTTATATAATATATAACCGGCTACACCATCGCATACTTAATAATGTACAGCACGTGTTCGTCCCGCACGCTGATTGGCCCACACTTCGCCCACACACCGCGATCACACACGATCAAAGTGCGGACAATCAAGCGCGAATATAATAACGGCGCTCACAGCGCCGAGACATTCTCTCTCACTCATTGAATCATCGCTTACTGCTTCAAGACGCCGGAACGACCACGTGCTACTGGGAAGAAGTTTTAATAGTGAAAGTCTGTTTAAATAGTATTTTTTAAAGTAATTCCATTTAATTTAATTCTAGTGTCCAATATAGTTTTATTTAGAGTCAGTGTTTTCTCTTCAAGACGATCAATCCCTCTCATTCTCTCGAGCTATCGAACGTGCCGACTGCCCCTACAGTCCCGGTCCGGCACATTGGCCCTTCGAACCTCCAGGAAGAAGCGCCACATTGGCCCTTCGATCCTCCAACAAGAAGCGTCCACGGTTCACACTGGACCGCTGTTTGTTCCTGAACATCGCAGCAACGCTTCAGCACGGCCGAGGCAGGCCCGCCAGCTACCATGCACGGAGGAAGAGTCAACACCCGCTCGCAAGACCGCAAGTCCCATCAGTCGGGGCGCACCGCCAGCACCACGCGGGGCACCCACAGCACCCGTAGCACCCACACGAAGTCCACACCAGCAAACATCACGAAGTCATCATCCGAGCGCTCTCTCTCTGCGGACTCCAGAGCCGACAACAGAAGCAGAAGTATAGCCCGTCAAAACAGGTATGATGAGACGCGTGACATCCAGCACGCCTCTCTCCCGTTCCAGGAACACGTACCAGCCGGGCCTAAAGTAGTGCACAGCCCCGCTGCCGTGCTTACACTGCGCGCGCCGCCCGCGGCGGTCGAACGCGCAACCCAGGCGCAGGCCGGCGCCCTCTCCACGGAGCATCCGCCGGCTATGACAGGGCCCTCAGGGCTCGTCAACACCGCGCCAGCTGCATCAACAGACGCCGCACCGCCATTTGGCCGCCCACTCGGCACCCCAGCGACGTCGACAGCAACACAGGTGCAGCAACCACCCATCGAGCAAATCTGCGCTGCCTCCACTCCTTACAGGAAAACCAGGACGCGCACAGGCTCGACTAAGTCCGCGAAAGATCGAGCCTTCCGCCTAGCTAAAGCGCGGGAGGAGCTCGCGGCCGCCAAGCTCGCAGCCATCGAAGCCGAGCTGTCTTCATCCGAGGACGACGAAGAGGATCAAGACGAAGACACCACACAAGTCTCGCAGCGAGTGGAAAAGTGGATCGAGCAAAGCGTCCACATTCCAGCCATCGACATACATCCTCACAACCCGTCGCCTCCGCATCTCTCTCAGGTACCTCCCTTTTTTAACGCCCCGCCAGCACCCGCTCATACAGACACAGTGAAACACAGCCACCCAGGGCCGCAAGCCGCGACCACCGCTCCACTAGAGCCGGCAATACCCGTATCTGCCCCCACACAAGCCCAACCGGCGGGAGATCTCGCAATCCAGTCCTACAAGCCAACATCCGACGTAGCCTTACTAACAGAGGCTATCCGGGCTGCCATACTGGCCGGCAAGGACTCGCCTTCAAGAAGGCCAGCGGATCTACCAGCTTTCACCGGTTCACGACGGCAGTGGATATCATTCAAAAAGGTATATACAGATACGGCTCCTTTCTTCACGTCTGGCGAAAACACAGCACGACTTCAAGCAGCGACGCAGTCATTAAGAAATACGGCGCTGGGCGAATTCATACTGGCCGGGGCGGGACCCGAGCTTATTATGGAAAAGCTCGAAGAATCGTACGGGAACACGGCAACGCTCGCAGCAATGGAGTACAAGAACCTCCGCGAACTACCGAAACTCACCGACAACGCGCAAGACATCTGCTCGTTTTCAATCAAGCTGGGCACAATAATGTCTACGCTACAACTGGTGGATCCCGACACTTCAAGGTACAATTCTGAAATATTAAGAGCACTACACGATAAACTAACAGTGAATTTACAGAGCAAGTGGTATTCCTTTTCGGCTAACAAACCGCGCCGTGAAAGTGACGTCATGCTAATGGTGTCATTTCTTCAAGAAGAAGCAAAACTCCGTGAGCCCTACACTATTCTTACCGATAACTACTTACCTAAATATAACACGCAACCCTCTCGCCCGCATTTTTCACAGCCGCCGAAACAGCAGCAATACAACAACAGGCCCACCTACGCGCAAGGGCGCGCAACTAGTTACGGGCCTAACGCGCGCGCAAACGCAGGCCCCGCCCACCAGCCGAGATATCAGAAAACAAACACGGCGGTCGAAAAGCGAGCCCGGTGCCCCGTTTGCGATAGCGACACACACGTAAGTGGCGGAGAGTGTGCAACATTTTTAAATATGTGCATTGATAAGCGGCGAGAGATAGCAAAAAACAAGATGTTGTGTTTTAAGTGTTTATCCTACAGAGCGAAAAGACACACATGCAAACGAGTAGTGTGTTCAGCGGACAATTGCGGCAAAAACCACAATGTGTTAGTTCATAAGTCTGTTACAGAGAACGCGCCCGCAACTGAAAAGGTATCATGCGCATGGGCAACAAAGGCGCAATCGTACCTAAAGATCCTGCCAGTAGAGGTGTCGGGACCACTAGGGCGCCGCCCAGCCTGGGCGCTACTCGACGACGGGTCTACAGTAAGCCTCATATCACAGGACTTAGCTGACGCTGTAGGAGCCCCGGGACCAGTGGAGCCCCTGCACATAGAAGCACTCACCGAGGGCACCCTAAACTCTGAGTCGTCGAGACGAGTACGAATCGAACTCATCGGGGCGGACTCCGCTCACAAGATTGAAGCAAGAACCGTGAGTAATCTCTCCCTATCACCGCAGCATGTGCCCGAAGAAGTCATCGACCAGTGCGAACACTTGCGCGATCTCAAGCAACACTTGGTATACAAATGTGCTCGCCCTAACATTTTAATAGGTCAAGACAACTACCAGCTGCTGCTAGCCGAGTCGGTACGGCGAGGGCGCTGCGATCAGCCTATCGCCTCGCACAGCCCGCTCGGCTGGGTACTACACGGAGCGCAGACTAGAAGTTTGGGCCATAGGGTAAATTTCCTAAACACGATAGAAGAAAAAATTGATCATTTTTTTAGTGTGGATTCCCTAGCCATTATTCCCGCCCGCCCTTCTAGCGACCCCGAAGAGAGAGCCACACGCATACTACAAGAAACCACGCAGCGAGTGACCGACAGCGAGTTTGAAGTCGGCCTACTATGGGCTCACAATAAGGTACATTTACCCTACAACTACAACACGGCGCTCAACAGGTTACACAGTGTCGAGAGGCGTCTCGACAAAGACCCAGAGCTACGAGCGAAATATGAAGCTGAAATGGACGCCCTGCTCGACAAAGGATATGCCGAGATAGTCCAGTCAACAGGGCCGCCGGGTAAAACATTTTTTCTCCCGCACTTTCCAGTCTTGAACGGGATGAAACCTGGTAAACTTAGAATTGTCCATGACGCAGCAGCGAGAGCCCAGGGTACCAGCCTCAACGAGAAACTCCTACCAGGCCCCGGTCTACTCCAATCGCTCCCAGGGGTATTATGCAAATTCAGGCAGCACGAAATAGCACTCTCGGCCGACATAAAGGAAATGTTTATGAGAGTATTAGTCAGGCCGGAGGATCGCGACGTGCTACGCTACCTGTGGAGGGGCAACAAGCGCGGCGAGACTCCGCCCACCGAGTACCGAATGACGAGACTCATATTCGGTGCAAAGTGCAGCCCAGCGTGCGCAATCTACGTGAAAAACGAGAACGCGCGACGATACGAAGAAACGGAGCCTACAGCCGTCAACGCGATAGTAAAAAAACATTATGTCGATGATTACCTCGATTCATTCACAGATTTAGACCAGGCGATAGAGACAGCAACAAAAGTTCGAGACATCCAAGCTGAGGGCAACTTCGAACTACGCGGGTGGAAGTCAAATTCACCCGCCCTGATGGCCGCCCTCGGTGAGTGTTCACCACCCACAGATACTCCAGTCAACCTAGACGACGGACCGGGTACAACAGAACGCGTCCTCGGCCTTATATGGAGGCCGACATCTGACGAGCTCACCTTTAACTTGGACCTCGCTCGCCTCCCAGTCGACATGCTTCACAACCCCCGCCCTACCAAGCGAGAAGCCCTGAAGATAGTCATGTCACTCTACGACCCGCTCGGCTACGCCGCACCCGTCACGGTAAGGGCCAAATCAATCCTACAGGAAGCATGGCGCCGCGGACTATCGTGGGATCAACACTTCCCAGAGGACCTCGCATCCACATGGGCAGACTGGTTGAAAAACCTCATCGCGCTACGCAAGATAGCGATACCTAGATGCTATCCAGGCTTCACACACGCAGTAAACACACAACTGCACATTTTCACAGACGCATCACAGGACGCGTACGCCACAGCCCTATACTGGCGTACCACACTAGTCACAGGAGAAATAAAGGTCTCATTAGTCATGGCGAAAGCGCGGGTGTGCCCTCTCAAATTACACTCTATACCGCGGCTCGAGTTACTCGCTGCCGTTATGGGCGCGCGCATGGCCCAGGTCGTCAAAGAAGAACACGAGAAGCAGCCAGACTCCACTACATATTGGACCGACATCAAAACAGTACTACACTGGGTACGTAACGGGTCTCGCTCATACAAGCCATTCGTGGCTCATCGCATAGCCGCCATACAGGAACATTGGAAAGTAAACGAATGGCGCTATATTTCTACAAAACTCAACGTGGCAGACGACGCGACAAGAGACACGCCTCGAGACTTCACCTCATCACACAGGTGGTACACGGGACCAGAGTTCCTGCGATCACATGAGAGCGAGTGGCCGCAACACGAACCTGACAGCGCCGAGGCCACGCCCACCGGCGAAGAGCGAACATGCGTAGCGGTCGCGACAAGGAAGTACGAAATAAGCGAGGCAATCCCGAATGCAAATAGGTTTTCAAAATGGGAACGATACCTGAGATCAACGGCGAGAGTACTTCAGTTCATCGAAAAATGTAAGAAAAAAGAAGTCGTAAATTATAAACGCACCAAAGCAAACGCGAAGACCGATCCAGACTGGCGCAAAACACCAATCAAAAAAGTGCAAGTAAATAAAGGTAAAAAATCCACAACATTCACAGATTGCTTCGAGCCACTAACTGCGGACTTACTACGGCGCGCCACACAGCTAATATGGCGCGGCGTTCAACACACCGCTTTCAAAGAAGATATGGCGGCAATACAAAACAACGAGTCTCGCAACGGTAAACTTAAAAAGCTCGCAGTTACAATCACCGACGGCATCATCACACTCGTCAGCCGCATAGACGCCGCAGTGGACACGCAGCTAGAAAAGAATCCCGTCGTCCTAGACGGGCGTCACTCCGCTACCCGTTTGTACATAGACTTTGTACACAGGAAACTCCACCACGCGCAAGTCGAGACAGTAATCAACGAAGTTCGGCAACAATACTGGGTGCTACACTTGCGCTCAGTGACTCGCCAAGTGTCACACGCTTGCCGGCCATGCGCGAAACGAAGAGCAATGCCACCAAGCCCGCCAACAGGTAATCACCCGCATACGCGCCTAGCACATCACAAGCGGGCCTATACGTACACGGGGTGGGATTTCTTCGGCCCATACACAGTTACCGTCGGGCGTGCGACGCAAAAAAGATACGTCGCCCTCTTCACGTGCCTCACTACACGTGGAGTACATTTAGAAGTCGCAGCATCACTTAGCACAGATTCAGCAATCGCAGCACTACGAAGATTCATCGCGAGACGAGGCTGCCCCACCGAAATTTGGTCAGATAATGGTACGAATCTAAGGGGAGCCGACAAAGAGCTTCGCAGGGCGCTCGAGACGGGCGTCAACGCAGCAGCAACACAACGAGGCATCAGCTGGCGCTTCATACCTCCCGGCAGTCCATTCATGGGAGGAGCATGGGAGCGCATGGTGTCAAGCGTCAAAAAGGCGCTAGCGGCAATACTCGACGAGAGGCACCCCAGCGACGAAACTCTATCAACTTTCCTAACAGAGGTAGAATTTTCAGTAAACTCACGGCCTCTCACACACGTCGCGATCGACCCAAACGAGCCCACTGCAATCACACCGAACCACTTCACAATCGGCCCAGCAGCATGGAACCCAGCCCCAGGTACATTCGACGAAAAGGACATAGTCGGCCGAGCAACATGGCGTACAGCACAACGCCTAGCAGACATGTTCTGGGCAAGATGGCTTCGCGAATATCTCCCACAGCTGCAAAACCGGCGGGAGCCCACCCACAAGGGCCCCGTCATCGCCGTAAACGACGTCGTCCTCATCGTAGACAACACACTACCCAGAAACGTGTGGCCAATGGGCATCGTAACAGCCCTCTACCCAGGCGAAGACGGCATCACACGAGTCGTCGATGTACACACAAAGGGCGGCACCCTACGCCGCCCAACAAAGAAGCTCGTCATACTACAAACCAAGCCGGACTCACCCTCCGGCCCTCCCGGCGCAGCCGCGCTCCCTCAGCGCGCGCCCGCGCGCAACCACTGCGCGCACTCGCCGGACTCACCCTCCGGCCCTCCCGGCGCAGCCGCGCTCCCTCAGCACGCGCCCGCGCTCAATCACTGCGCGCACTCGCCGGACTCACCCTCCGGCCCTCCCGGCGCAGCCGCGCTCCCTCAGCGCGCGCCCGCGCGCAATCACTGCGCGCACTCGCCGGACTCACCCTCCGGCCCTCCCGGCGCAGCCGCGCTCCCTCAGCGCGCGCCCGCGCGCAATCACTGCGCGCACTCGCCGGACTCACCCTCCGGCCCTCCCGGCGCAGCCGCGCTCCCTCAGCGCGCGCCCGCGCGCAACCACTGCGCGCACTCGCCGGACTCACCCTCCGGCCCTCCCGGCGCAGCCGCGCTCCCTCAGCGCGCGCCCGCGCGCAACCACTGCGCGCACTCGCCGGACTCACCCTCCGGCCCTCCCGGCGCAGCCGCGCTCCCTCAGCGCGCGCCCGCGCGCAACCACTGCGCGCACTCGCCGGACTCACCCTCCGGCCCTCCCGGCGCAGCCGCGCTCCCTCAGCGCGCGCCCGCGCGCAATCACTGCGCGCACTCGCCGGACTCACCCTCCGGCCCTCCCGGCGCAGCCGCGCCCCCTCAGCACGCGCACGCGCGCAACCACTGCGCGCTTCCGCCGGACACGCACTCCGGCCCTCCCAACACCTCAGCGCCCTCACCGGACTTACAACCCGGCCCTCAAGACGCTAAAAACGCATAGAGTGCACACCACATACACTCTATGCAACAATAAGCATCGGAGCAACACGCCGTGCGAACTTCATCCTACACCAACCACCGAGTCATATCTTCAGCCCGAGCTTCGAGCCAGCACAGCTGCCCCGAGCATCGAGCAACACGTCCACCACACGAGTTCCAGAACTTGCATCTAAGGACGCAAGCGGCGGGAGAAATGTGCCGGACGTAGTATAAGTTTATACCTAAGATACATTATAATTGTATAGATTATTAGCAACATAATATTAAATAGACATCGGACGTAGTATAAGTTTATGCCTAGGATACATTATAATTGTATAAATTATCAGTAGCATAATATTAAATAATTCCCCCTTTGCCTACATTTATTGACCTACTTAGGTGAAACGCCCTTAAGGCACATTAAAATAAATAGGTAGGTAAAAATGCCCTTCAGGCATAATATGCGAAATAAGCCGAATTTAGGAACATTTATATAATATATAACCGGCTACACCATCGCATACTTAATAATGTACAGCACGTGTTCGTCCCGCACGCTGATTGGCCCACACTTCGCCCATACACCGCGATCACACACGATCAAAGTGCGGACAATCAAGCGCGAATATAATAACGGCGCTCACAGCGCCGAGACATTCTCTCTCACTCATTGAATCATCGCTTACTGCTTCAAGACGCCGGAACGACCACGTGCTACTGGGAAGAAGTTTTAATAGTGAAAGTCTGTTTAAATAGTATTTTTTAAAGTAATTATATTTAATTTAATTCTAGTGTCCAATATAGTTTTATTTAGAGTCAGTGTTTTCTCTTCAAGACGATCAATCCCTCTCATTCTCTCGAGCTATCGAACGTGCCGACTGCCCCTACAGTCCCGGTCCGGCACACTTATGACTTAGGTAACTAAAATATTTTAACAGCAACAATGTATACTGATTAATAAAATTGTATATCCGCAACTCCTTAACTTAAAAAATCTTTTGTAATTTAAGATTAATAGTTAAGTAAGTGATTATAAAATTATGTAAAAATTTTCATTGAAATAAACAGCTTAAAATTTTAATTTTTTTTTATACAATCCTACTAATCCTATCCTACGAATTACATAATTATAATTTCTAACCCACTTGCATGTTCAAGACAGAGAGGGAGATACTTCGTCATTGCAATATCTCCCTCTAAGCCTAGCCCCTAGAAATCAAGGCAATCCACAATACGGCGAGAACTAGCAAAGTATCTCAAAGTTTCTCTCTAATGGCGGAGACCGCAAGACGCTATTTACCTACCGAGGCCGTAAACAGCTGCTATTCACAGACCGTCTCACCTAGAGTAAAACTATACTGAAAGCCCCTCCGCTGTGATTCTGCTCACATAATTAAGCATAGATAGATTCATTTATTTCCTTTTGAAAATAACATTATTATTTTACATCAAAATAAAATAAAATGCATTCATTAAAGGATCGTCTATAATAATTTCAAAACTTCAAAACAATAATAATAAATTAAGAAATGTCACATGTTAATGAAATAATAGAATAAAAATGTCTAAATGTATATATGACTAGGATATCCTAGGTGATGTCAAATATCAATGTCGAATGTCAAATATCATACTCACATATCTATTGATACAATGTATGCTACCCTACTAACTTGTAATTTGCGTAATGTATTTTTTGGGTTCCGTACCAAAATGTTAAAAAAGATCATACAACCGAATTGATGACCTCCTCCTTTTTTTGAAGTCGGTTAAAAAAGTTGCCTTAAGGTTTCATTTTGTCTGTCTAAATATCTCAAGAACTGCTTATGCAATCGACTTGAAATTTGGAACAGTTATAAAGAAGGTAACCTAGATGCATAATACGTTTTAGTATCATAACGTAACCAGGGCAACATTTACGCTGGTATTCTTGAAACAGGTTATGAGTAGGTAAGCGTTGTGAATACTGGCAGGCTTACAATGGGCGGCGCGCGAAGCTTTAGATACCTAACACTCACGCGCCCCGGGGCCGCCCGTCAGCCGAGGGCCGTCGCCGCGCGAGCCAGCACATGCACGTCGTCTCAAGTTCCGCTGCCGCCGTTTTCCGGTGATAACGTTATCTTTTGAGCTATTTATTTTATATATTAAACGTTGCACAAAAATACAGTGTTTTTTTATGTTATAGGGGGCAAACGAGCAGACGGATCGCCTGATGGTAAGCAATTACCGTCGCCCATAAGGGTCAATTTCAACAAGCCAATTTTTTTTTTCACATCGGTGATTTTCTTCAAATTGAAGTCTTTCATCGATTTTTTAACATCAGCCGAAAGATTTAGCTACTGTAGTTAATATATGTTAACGGCCCTGTCATACGATAAATAGTTACGGAGATATTAGACAATCTTTTTTTAATTCATCGAAATGAATAACTTTCACCGAAATAAATAAATGCAGTCACCGATGTGATAATAACGTCACCGAGATGAAATAAATAGTCACCACGATGATATTAAGATAACCGAAATGATATAAAGTCTCACCGATGTGATATAACAGTCACCGAAATGAAACTAATATTAACATAAAAAGGTTTTATAAATAAATATAATGGTTTTATTGCCCCTTTCATATCAAAAAATAATTATACGTTTCACAATAGTCATAAAATAGAAGACCAAAATAAAAAATGGTTCAAATAGCATCTACGGAACCCTAATACAAGCGAATGACGCATGGTTGTACGTGTCAGCTGTTTGCTGATTTTACTTGATATGTAATGAATGTCGCCTATCCTACCATATATAAGAAATACAGCAAATAAAATTCTGTTAAATTATTTATATTATCGACCATTGTCAAACTTTTTAAGCATTTTGGAAATTTAAGAAAAGGGTCAGTCGCGATAATTACATGGGTAATTTAAGTCCGTTATATTTATTCAAATCATAAGAGAACAGCAACTTTAAAGGAACCTATTATTTGGAATTAATATTATACAATGTTTATTAAAAATATGTATTTAAATATGCATATATGGTCCGAGTCTTGTTTGGATGGTTTGCGGCCACAACATCTCGTCCTCTGTTAGTCGATTGTATAGCGAAACTCTTTTTTTTTTTTGTGTGGACTGTGGCTTTATAGGCCGGGCCCAATAAAGCGATAGGAGTGCGCGGTTGGAGAGTAGCCTGGGGAAAATCCAGGGGAAAACCTCCGGCACGACCACGCGTGTGGTTTGGAACACTGGAATACTCTAAGAGTTTGCGCTCCAGTGAGATTGGTTGAGTGGTTTCAACCGAATCTGAGGTGTGAGTGGAATCGAACTACTGGGAGTTTTGTCGCTGGTTCACTAAACCTAGCCTAGCTGAGAAGAGTCCAGCAAGAAACTCAGCTAGGACCTGGGTCGGACTGACTCTACCCGGTGTGCGGCGGTACCGGGACGAATAGGGACTATATGTGTCACTGTTGTCGCGATCGCGCGGTGGACGTCCCCGCCGGCGGGAATGCCTAAGTGTACGCGTCGTGTCAGAGTTGGACGCTGTAAGCGCAGCGTTCCATCTTTCGATAGACGCTGTAATTACGTCGTCCGGGTCCGTGAGTGTGTGCCTAGGACGCCGGACCGTGCGGCCCCTAATCAGTGATCGCCGAGTAACGACAGAAGGGGGAGGGATGGGAACGTAGTCGACAGCCTTCCTAACTAACGGATTCCCATGATGGGGAGCGTTGTCAAAATAACGTCTAACGAAACTCTGTAATTTCCTTTGAAAAGGTTCTCTCAATCCCGTGGTTCGCCCCTACTTGTACGTAGGTTCACTCTGTGCTGTCTCAATAAAGAGCGGGGGGATTTGGCCGAACGTCATAGGCTACACTCTGCGTCGCCTGTCGGCTAAACTGGGCTACCGGGTAGTTAGAGAGGCAATGGTGGATTACCTACAACCACTTCAGATAGGTTTCGGAATTGTGCAACGTTGTAACGCGGCCATACACGCCTCTCACTCACGTCACAGAATGGAGATACGGGTTCCGTTATTCTCAAGATTGAAATAAAAAATGCCTTCAATAGCGTTGAGAAGGAGACAATTCTCGAGGAAGTTTTGGATCGAGTGCCATCTCTTTATCCGTTTCTCCGTCAATGTTGGCACACGTCTAGCAATTTATTTTATAACGACATATCAATAACTTCGCAAGTCGGAGCTCAGCAGGATGATACTTTAGAGCCCTTAATATTTTGTTTGGACATACTTAGGTTATTTCTTCGCTTAATTATAGGCTAAATGTGTGCTATTTAGACAATGGAACGTTAGCTGGTGGGCCTGTAGTGTTGCAGGATTTGAGACAGCTTTTGCCAAGTCTAAAGGCAATCGGTCTGGAGGTTAACCCATGCAAATTTGAGCTGTTTTGTTGTGATCCCATGGATGATAATGGCTACGGTTGGCATTTAGGTTGTTGTTGCCAGGGTTCGACATCTGAATGAGTCGTCCTTATGCTTGCTGGGTGCTCCCATATTTCCGGAGGGGGTTACTTTTGCTCTTGAGTTAAAAAGGGTGGTGTTAGTTGGGGCTCAAGAACATTTGAGAAATTTGTCAGTACAAGCATCGCTTACCCTGCTAAGGACCTGTTTAGCGATGCTTCGCATGTTGTATATTTTAAGAACTTTCCCCACCTGGTTGTTTGGGGACGACGTGTTAAGGTTGGACGATACGCTTCGAGTATCTTTGAGACCATTTTGAATGTTCATCTAAACGAGTTACAGTAGTACCAGGCTTCTCTTCCGGTTCGCCATGGGAGACTGGGTATATGTCGTTGTCGGAAAGTCGGTGTAGTGGCGTTTCTTGCCACCGCTCACGGGACATTGGGATTCGTTGCTCGCATCGTGTGTTATAATCGCGATGATACCGAAATATCGTTTGTGGTTTGTGTTTGGAGTGTAAGGTTTGTCAGCCGCATCGGTGAATTTGTGGGATCATGGTTGAGGAGGACGGCCAGCCTTAGCTGTCAGAGGTACGCGTAGCTGTTTTCAAGGCATCACGCAATCAATGATGCAGTTTGTCAAGCTTTGGTGTCGGCCAACATCCCCTATGGCTTGGGGCTCCAAGTCTAGGGGCTGGAGGCTTCCAGGATTGTATCGCACGGATAGCAAAAAGCCAAATGGCCTCACACTGATTCCGTGGCAAAAGGGTCGGTGTCTCTTGTGGGACACTATGTGCGTCAGTACGTTTGCCCCGTCCCACCTTCACCTTACGGTCAGGTCTGCGGGGTCGGCCGCTGAGTATGCAGCCATATTTAAACACTCCAAGTACACTGCCCTGGAACCGTTGTACGATTTCGTGCCGATTGCAGTGGAGACTGCGGGATCTTGGGGCGGTAGAGGTGGAGGCTAAAACATTTATTAAGGAATTGGGTCGCCGGCCTAGGGATAGGTCAGTGATCTGCGCTACGAATCGTAACTGGTTCAACAGATTTCGTTGGCTATACAGCGCGGTAATGCTGCAAATGTAATGAAAACTTTTGCCAGCGCGGTGCAGTTTGAGGCCTATTTAGTTGATATTAATTGACGAAGCCTGTTGCGATTTGTTTTATTGTTGTGTGGATATTTATATGTGACGACGCCTATTGCTGATTCATAGTTGTACCCACCTGACGAAGCCTGCATAGCAGATTAGAATTTCTCAGTAATGTCAAGATGATGCTAATAGAAATAAACATATTTTATTTTATATATTTCATAACAAAAAAGTTGTAAAAAACAATTCACAACTTCTAATCAGTTAAGACTTTTATTATGTACGGAACCCTTCAACCAGATAAAAAATATTTCATCTTCGGTGACATTTTTGAATTCGGTGAGGTGATAGGAGCAAATTGTTCACCGAATTAACCGAAATGAGATCACTGAAATGAAGAACATTGAGGTTTAACTCGAATTATCGAAAATGTCGCGTAGGAATATAAAAATTAAACCTAGAATATGTAATAAAATGTTGACTTACATATAATATCCGAATAACAAACAAAACATATGCACTGTTATCAAAATATACCAGTAACCGAAATGAAAACTTTTTTGTCCCCACATCACCGAATTGATAAACTTCTGTGTATAACTCGAATACGCAGCTGGTCTCAACACGTGCGCTTGCGCCGGACGTTAGCACGGGACTGGCCGAATAACCTTTGATTGAAGCAGTGCGTCCACAAGGCGTTGCTTAGCAACTACACGCATCGAAACTTTGTTCACCGATATGATGTCGTCGTGCAGGACAGATACATATACTCTGACCAAAACATATACAGGGTATTTTAGTAATCCCCTATATCTCATATCGATAATGCAACTATCCTAGATTATAATAAATATCTCAGTTAACGTAAATACCTATCCATATTTGTGTCATGAAGGAATTTTCCATTAAAAAAGTACGGGGGACAGGTCACTGTGATGATAAATCGGCGCTTAATTATTTTTTTAAAGTGATTAATATTAATTTTAATACAATCGCATTATTTGCCCCAGATAGAAGAACAACCCTGCTATTTAAAAAAAAATATCACGAATATGTATGACCAAAGAGCACCCCCGTTATCAGCCGTGCCATTTCAAATTCATGCCTGGGATATTGACCCATAAACACCTGCAACACGAGAGGAGTCGCAAGTGCGTACAAATGGCGGACTTAATGCTAAAAGGCTTAAACAATTTTCTGTATAAGTAGCTACTGATCCCTAAATAGAGTATCCTAATAAATATGCATGATTTATGAATTATTCTTACTTACGAATTAAAACTTCAAGAGAATTGTGGCGGTGTTGTTTTATTTGTGGCGTTATTCACAATGACGCTGACATACATAGGTGCAATTATGTGAAGTAACACATAGGTAGGTACTTAATTAATATGGGTTCACAGTACTCGAGCGACCTTTGGTGAGCTATAATTTTACCTTCATCGATGTAATTTTGGCGTGACAGCCCTAGCGCTACACGTACCGCGTGTGAATGAATACAAGTTATACGATATACATTTTTTTATTCCTAAACGACGTTTTTGTTAGGAAGTGAAGCTTCTGTATTTTTACTATTACTTATTCTGTGATACCGGAGATTAAACGGTCCATCCAACTTTGATCTTCCTACAAATGGTAATACGTTACTTAGGAAATAAAGGCGCTTAAGACTTTCTTTATAGAGACTTCGAACGGAGATTGAGTACCTGCTGTTTAACTTTTTAAAGTATTGAAGCGATTTGTTCTTGAGGGTGTACTTTGATTTCTCTTTTAGGGGTCATTGTCTTTGGAGATTTAGAAGTAAAAAGGAGTCAGATGATAAGTAGAATATTGTAATGCGTCTCTTAAAACGTAAATGGAGGTGTTACGTCTAGTCACTCACAGTAAAATTCTGTACAAAAATATAGACAAAAAATATTGTACACGTCTTTATGTTAGTGATAATAATGGAGCCCTGTACATAATTAAAAAAACATTAAAAAATTTTTTTGCAAATTATAGTCCTTTTTTCGGCCCCAAAACTAACATTCACAGTGGCCGCCATTATGACGTCAGTAAGTTGTAATCAAAAACATAACCGTCACATATATATACTTATATACTCTTTGGAAGTGATAGCGACAATCAATGATTGGCATTTGGCAATACGACTAGATGACGTCACATCACAGATAACGTCATCACAAGCTGCATATTTTGTTTGAAGTCAAGTGACACAAAGGTTAAAGAGTGTTTTAATATTGCGAACATAAAAAGTTTTCAGTAACCTACAATAACATTTCATAAGCCAACAATAAAATGAGTATTCAAAAATAATTAATTTAGAATAAATTTTAATTTAGTCCAGTTTTATGTTTCATCTTGATCATTGGAAAATACCTTATTGCAAATAGAACACGATTATTTTGTCGGCATATAAATGGGTGATTCTCATTCCAAAATTTTACATTTTCTTCATTTGTCCTGACCAGGCCCGGATTGTTAACGACTCGTGAGTGATTATTTCTGACTTTAACTATTTTATCAGTTAGGGATCCAGGTATAGAGTAAACTGGAGTTAACAATAAGTTTAAATTGCACTCTGATTTCCTTAACTTTCTCTAAACGTTCGGACCGGTAAGGACATCAATTAACTTTAAAAATGAGAATCACCCTTATGACTTGATATTCGTAGTTTAATAATTCATGTTTGTATAACGTAATAATGAAGCGTCAAATAAGTAACTAAAGTTATTGGATAATATACCCCTAAGATTGGAATAACAAGTTCAGAGCGAAACTCAACAATTTCATCTAGTTTGTATCTTAATATAATCTAGGTAAGGGTGTTGAAATATTTTACTCCGTCGGCAAGTTTGAGCTGCTAAGCATAGTTGCCGAGGTTGCGTGCCACGCTGAAAGGTTTCATAAAATCCTTTAGTTTTAAGTAACTGAGAGCTATTAAAGCATGATTAAAGAAGTTTTAATGTAGACACGGAATTGCTTCTTCACTATTAAGAAACAAAAAGTTAGGACACTGTTTTGAAAACTGTTTTTAAGGCTAATGAAATGAAATGCTATTGTAGGTTACTGACTTGGTCGGTGCGGAATCTGTATATGTTTCTACTTTAGCGTATTGTTGTCAGAAAATACATTTACCCAGTAGTATTAGGTACATAACACTTAGACGGAGCGGTATGGATGCTGTGTTCCTACCACCCGCTTTCGCGCATCCCGATCAGTGCCATGAGTTTACATGACCGTACTAGGGACTGCGTAATAAATTGTATGTGTAAAAGTACAGCGCCTCTGGCGGTTACGCAATAGAACTAAGGATCGGCATACTAAATCGTTTACGCAGTCGCTAGCGAGTACGGTCATGCAAACTCATGGTAAAGGCTCTGGAAGCGCCAGTTAAATTGGAGGAAAGAATATGTGCTGACTCACTGACAGTTGACAATAGCAACTGGCAGCTTACTGATACTGCATTATCCAAATCAGGACAATGATCAGTTACCTATTTTTTTAAATTAAATTTTTGTATACAACATTTATTAAATGCCTTATTAGAAACTTAATTGGATTGCAATTATTTCACGCATCTTCATCGAATATATTTAAGGGTCCTTATTAGTTAAAAAACGTTCATCTATTTAGACGATTTTCTGATTGAATTGACACGTATATTGACATTTTCTCGATGTTACTATCTAGAACAGGACTATTGCGACCTAATGTCATAAATTTTAAAAGTATTTTATGCATTTTTCATTAAGGAATATCGTTTCAAACATCACTCCAAATCGACCATTTTGAAGCTAAAAACTGTTTTTCCGCTTAAATTCTAATACACACAATATAATAAAAAATGGCTATGTTACTATCTAAAACTTTAATAAAATCAACATATAATTTAATCACTTTATTGGTTTTATCAATACTTTTATCATAATTTGAAATAAAACATTTTAAAACTTATAAGGCCTCTTAAACTAGATTTCTATTGACAAGTTTCTTAAATTTAATGGTCACAATTTGCTGAAACAGTCAAGACAAAAATGATACAATCGCATATTTATACCGATAACTTTAATAAAGCTAGCGGCGCAAAACCTTTATTATATTTTTATCTACCAATAATATTAAAAAAAAAATGTTCACTAATAATGGCTGGCCAGTGAGTGTCCCGTGAACTGATAAGCCGGGTCACGGCCGGCGATAAGACCTTTACGGAGAAATGTTTTTATTTCTGCAGCGAATACGATAACGAGCTTACATCGTGGGGTTTTGATAAAAAAAACCCCACCATTAAGGGGCTTTTACGAAATTTTAAAAGTTCTGAATTCAAATTATGACGTAAGTGATAATACCAATAAACAGATTAAAGGATGCGATGATGCTTAGCGCTGTGCTCACACCGATTTTTCAACGTCTTATTTTTAATACCCATACTTACTATAGATTGAACAATGTAAAATTTTGAGAAGTAAACCTTTTTGTATTTTTGTATTTGATTTTATGAAAGTTTTAGGTGGTATGGTTGACGAAGCAATAATGTGCACCAATTTGTCATACAAGTTTTTCGAGGAATCAGTGCAAAATAAATTTTGTGAACTATAAAATAACAGAGCCATTTTTTGCTTTTAAGCCGTCGTCTGTCGGCGAAAAAAATAAACAATAGCATTATTTTGTAATGAACCCTGGGATCCCAGGGACCGGTAGACGAAGGGTTATGTGTATAGTAGAATTTAAGAAGAAAAACTGTTTCTAGCTTGAATATTGTCGTGCAGTGATGTTTGAGGCGATAGTTCTGAATAATAATCCAAAAAGCAAGTTAATCTACGATATTAAGCCGCCTATTTTTTGAGTGAAATTCTGAAGGACGCTTTTACCTATCACGGATAATGACAGTTTAATTTTGCCAAATATTGAGAAAAAAAAAATGCCATTAACTGTCACTTGGGTAACGGAGATTAAAGAACTATTTTAATCAACAGAATTATTTGCTCACTTAATTCTGACAGTGAACTCCTGTACAGTTTAGTAAAGAAGTCATACATAAATGTAGGAAATTGACACGTAGATGGGCCATTCTACTTTTCATGTAGACAGACTACTGTTTCAGACACTTTTTTTTAAACACAGATTTTGAATTACTTGGCCCTCATTCCATATTTTTGTATTGTCGTTTAGAAAGAGGTTTAATTGCAGTATCACTTCCGATAGTTTTGATAATTAACGAACCACAGCTAATATGCATAAATCGAGTAACTCAGTGGTCCTTGGATGTCTCACCATTTGTATGAAAAAATGGTTTTTACCACTGTGTTACTCACCATTTACAGCAATACGTTAATATTTAAGCATTTTTACCTATAAATTCCATTTATTACCTTCAGGTACTATTTCGAAATCCTATTTTTGTACACTAATTCAATACATATCATAGATTTTTTTTTGAAATAGAAAACTGTAATGTGTCATGAAAAAGTAGAATGACCCAGATTCCAGAGGGCAAAGTGTCTCCCTCTCTGTTGCTCGTATATGCCAGTGTGAAAGAGAGGCAGATATTTTATATTCGATCATTCGTTCGAACATCACAGAGGGCGTACTCCAAACTTCGAAATCCGAACTTCGTATCATGCCGTCCCCTTCGCTCTCGGGTTATACACTACATGAGTGAAAGGGACGGCATGATACGAAGTTTGGATTTCGAAGTTCGGAATAGGCCCTCAGTTTTTGTCTTCAGCTTCGATTTCGGCTCATAAAACGCGAAAAACTTAGAGACAAACCAAAACGTAGTACAATTAGGTTTATCATAATGATGTTTATTTTTGTTTTTTTTGTTTAGTTTTGTTTTTGACAGCATCACATTAAGGGCAGTTAGTGATAGAGCTCGTAATAGATGTAAGGTAAACGTCCCTGTGCTCGACATTGGCCCAATAAATGGCACGTTTAATATTTGGTGATGATGACAGAGACGATTAATAGGTGAATGATTAATCTATTGGACACTAAGGTGTCCAGCACTGAGACGTTTACCTTATTTCAGCATCACTACATAGTATAAAACAAAGTCGCTTTCTCTGTCCCTATATCACTATATCCCTATGTATGCTTAAATCTTTAAAACTACGCAACGGATTTTGATTCGGTTTTTTAATAGATAGAGTGATTGAAGAGGAAGGTTTATATGTATAATAACATCCATTAAATAGTGCACCCGTGCGAAGCCGGGGCGGGTCGCTAGTAATAAATAATCGAAGAATATGTAATTAATAATACTACGAATAAAATAATGTAAAACACGATGTTCTAAGGACTGTCAATTCGTAATCAGCCAATGTTCTTTGACCCTAACCATCCGTTTTTATAGAACATTTGCTTATTTATCCCAAAGGAAAAATGAACTTTAACTTATAACTTAACGGTTCTTTTTTGCTAGTTGATAGCTGGAGTTCGGACGTTGTGCAATGTGAATGTTTGTAGCACGCCGGGCGGTAGCTATCAGGCAGTGATAAGAGATACATTCCAATAATAGGAGCACTCTAGCTTTCTTTGTGTTGCAATGATAGCAAATGTTTTTGGTGACAACTGTGCCTTTACCATGAGTTTGCATGACCGTACTCGCTAGCGACTGCGTAAACGATTTAGTATGCCGATTCTTAGTTCTATTGCGTAACCGCCAGAGGCGCTGTACTTTTGCCCATACAAATTTTTATGCTGTCGCTAGCGAGTACGGTCATGTAAACTCATGGTAAAGGCAGACACACAGCGATTTACGCAGAGGGGTGATAACGTAAAAGTTGTCCACCCGGTGGTCAATAGTTAACGGCTTATGTACATGTAAGTTGTTTTTATTACATGGATTTATAGTTACGGAAACACCGCTTGTGCGGGTTACTAGACCAATACATAATTAAGCTACTTTTGAGATATCCACCGAAAAGACGCGAACCTAAATCTGACGATGATAATGACAATTTATTTAGTTCTGGTTTTAAGTTTCCTTATGGAAAAATTTTAGTACACTGTGTAAGTTTGTCTATCTCATTCTCCCACTCTACACTCAATCCCTCAAATGTTAGCTGGAAGAGATTCCTCATAGGGATAAGTTCGCCTTTGTACTCTAATCTTATGTGACATGTATATTGTTTTAACCTGTTATTGTGTACAATAAAGTGCTTACATACATACATACATACAATGACCCTACTAGGTTATAATGTCATATTCCATACTAATAGGTTTCTGTCAAAAATCGTTTAGTAGGAACAAGATATTACTGCAGAATTTACCTTTTTCTACAGTTATCGACTGCTCCTTGAGCCGGTTCTATCGACCCCAAACACGACCTATATCTTGTGTAGTTTAGGAGTTGCTATGATCACCTCCTGTCTCCAGCATCAGATCAGCTCGGTGACCGAATTTACATAAGTATGCCAAATTTTAGCTCAATCGGATACCGGCAAATGGCTGAAGAAAGGGTTGCATATTTCGAGGACAACTTACGTATTATTTACCTACATACGAACAGTGCAACTAGAAGCTTGTAAAAATACATAAAATCTACATAGCGTAAGCTTGACAAGTAGACACGTTACGTCACCTAGGATTCATATCTGTATTCCGAACTTCGAAATCCGAACTTTATACCATGTTGTCCCTAGTGTTACGAGTATACTCACGTTTTGACGTAACTGGTCACCTAAGAGCTGGCGACTTCCTCGCACAACGTATCAGCACTGCGATACAGCGAGGAAATGCCGCCAGCGTCCTCGGTACAATGCCCCAAAGGCCTGTTTTAGATTCAAGTTAGTTGGGTCAATTTCACAAGCAGTAAAAAATGTTGGCAAGACTGAGAACGCAGGTGCAGAAAGTTTAAATAATAATTAACCATTTTTTTTCGGAAACACATCCCAGTTAACTACCTCGGGCAATAGCTAAAACTTAAATATTAATGTATTTAATTATTTAAAAAAATATATAAAGCACCAATTTCTCATCAAGGTGGGTTGTCCCTAACCTGGCTTTGTTTGCATAATGTCGCCTAACTCGAAAACTATGTATGATAATAAAAATATTTTAGCCTCATTTTTAGACCAGCTAAATAGGCAACAATAAATATAGCTTCCTTTAAATCTCATGTGTACCTAACCATTTTATAATGTGCGAAAATGTTTGTCCCAAGAAACTTTTTCATTACCGCGGAGCACCGCGGACCAAGCTTGTCAACGATTTATTTGCGAAGTTTGACTCGGTAAGCCCCCCGTCTCCTGCGCACTTCGAGAATCAGTTACGCTGCGGCGTTCGGCGAGGGAGGACACCTGGTGCGGTAATTCGTCGGCCTGCTATACACATGAGTATATCGTGGCCGTGAGACGCGGACAAAAATAATATCATTCCGGAGTTTGCTATATCTTTTTTATTTTTCATCTGTTTCGATTGAAACTAATATATAACATGTAATATGTATTTGTGATATCTAGAACCTTGTTAATTTAAGAATAAGTGGCTTGATCTTTTTTTTAAAAATAATTTTACCCTGTGTTTATCATTCCGCCGTTTTCATTCCGGTGTTTCCGGTGTAGTTAAATAGAAATGTAGCTTCACTTTGCTATATAGAGGAATTAATGATTATTTTTACTGAGTATAATATATTTATTTGATGTCATATATGCCTATTACCTAGTATTTATATTTAAATATATGTTTCACTATATCGTGTTTTGTCAATTTACTTGATTATTCGCGCATTAAGATATAGAAAATATATTAAATCGATTTTAAATGTACTTCTCCTCAAGATTATTAGCGTAATTAGTTTTTCCGAAATGGATCAAGCATTTTACTATAAAAGATGGTAATAATTACACAGACAAGCGTCGGTTGGAAGTGCTAAATATGAAGTTTATTAATGAAAAAGATATTTCAAAAATTGGTGTAAAAAGTCATAAGATAGATTTAGATAATTTATTTCATGATAAGGAATTACGTTATAAATTTTCACACATGTTAAAATTACAAGAATTGTTATCGTGATCGTCATAACAGGAAAAATAAAAATAACATAATGTCGACCAGAGTAATACAAAACATGATAAAAAGTAAACAGAAAAATAAATGCATCTTCCATTCGGAATCGTCAGTCAGATAAATAATAATATTGTCCATTACAAAATACAAATTTCAAAACACAAAAATAAAAGATAGTTCCGTAATATCATTTTAACATTACTGAAATATGTTTCTTATACTACAGATTTGTGTTTTCTAGAATAAAAAGGTATAGGGTTCCAAACCACATGAACAATGATTATTCTTTTTCTTTCTATCAAAATTTACAACTAGTTACGAAGTGTTTTATGAACAGGATGCAAGCCTCTGGACATTTACACTATTTTTAACTTATATACAAAATGCTTGTGTTTTTAAATCATACACCTAGTACTTTTTTCTATAAATCATAAAACTATAGTCTAAAAAGCAATTATTTATTATTACTCATATTTAACACATAACACAAATAACATAAGTCCCGTTGTCTTAACAGGCCAGTCAGTAGAGGTTTTTACTGGTTACGTGAAAGATTTTTTTTTAGTTTTTATTACTTGTTTGTAGCATTGCTGCTTGTAATGCGTTTTTTTTTGAAAAAGTGAATGATTATTATTATTAGTATAATTATTAAATTGAAGTGGTCCACCAGTTTATTATAAAGCGGCCTTGAGTAGTGAAAATGATTGTTTTCAGGTACTAGCAGTACAAAATAAATAATGTTATAATTTTGAGGAGTTTTTTTTTTAATTCCGATGTATGTGCTCTAATTTTCATTCCTGTGGACTGTTATTATCATCCCCAGTGTATATTTATCATTCCGTTGTGAGTTTCATTTTTAATCTCAGTTATCTCAAAAACTGTTATAGATATCAACATCCCTTTTAGAAGATTTTCATAATATAGTCTGAAGTGTCTTTTGATATTAAAAAATCCACGAAAAACTCCCAAACAAAGAATCACACCGGAATGATACAAATATCATGCACTGTTGAAATTGACCCTGTAATATTATTTAAATCAATAAATTTATATTTCTCACGTGTTATACACTATATGAGTGAAAGGGACAGCACGATACGAAGTACGTATTTCGTAGTTCGGAGTAGTCCTCTGTATGTCGTTAAGTGACGCGGCAAAACTATATCGGTTTTCTTGCAAGGCTCACACTGTGTCAGGGCGTTAGAGGGCATCAGAAAACATTATCTCAGTTGGGCGTGAACCGGCTTTAAAAATTAAAAAAATACTAATACAGCGTATATTTAAGATACATTGTGTATATACATATACATATTTTATTATAATTTCTTAAAACGTGCAATTTTTTATACCAATTTATTTATTTCATTTAACGATTTCGCTAGCCGGACCATCATGGACCCGAAAAGCCAAGGACAGGGTACACTGGAAGGAGCTGGAGGAGGCCTTTGCCCATAAATGGGTACCTCACTTGTAAATGTGAGCAAAAAAGAAAAAAAATGTAGCATTAACAACTGTCCAACATTGTTAAATTAATAATGTGAGAAAAATAAAGGTTTATTATTATTATTCTCTTTATTTATTTTTCGCCTTAGGCTAGGTTTTTACAATATCTTTATAAAAAGTAAAATATAAAAATACACTTACGAAACATAAAATCATTATAAAAACCTAACCTAGTGTGCCGCCGGCAGCGAGGCGGGGCCTAAGCTACCGGTGGTTAGGGCGACAGAGAGAGGAACCTCCTGACTATCCGCGCCGTGTCCAGGAGTACCGCCTTCTGTGTCTGACCCTTGACCCAGCCATCTAGCGAGAGTCTCTTGAGGTATTGGTCGAGACTCTTTACTATAGATCGTTCGCAGAGACGACTATGGACTATATTATTATTATTAACAATTTCGCTTAAATTTGCTATGTGGGGTTTTAGGGGGCGAACAATCTATGCTCGGGCTCCCAGATACTGGGATTATACCTAAGTACTATATAAGATTACAGAGGTGACAATTGGACCCGTGTAGTCGTGTCGGAGGAGGATTTTCCCCAGAGGAAACATCCAACCGCGCCCTCCTATCGGTTTATAGCGGCCTATAAAGCCACAGTCAGGTTATAAGAAAAACTATGTCGACATTTGTATGAATCACTTTCTTATGTTATTTTTGTTTAATTGTATCAAATACATTTTTTTTCATTTTCTTAAGTGGCAGTGGGCAGGGCACATTGCTCGCAGGACTGACGGTCGATGGGGCCAGAAACTGCTTGAGTGGCGTCCACGCACCGGAAGACGAGCTGTCGGTAGGCCTCCGACAAGGTGGAGTGATGACCTGGTGAAGGTCGCGGGAATCCGGTGGAAACGAACGGCACAGGACCGGTCTAAATGGCGAGCCTTGGGGAAGGCCTATGTTCAGCAGTGGACGTCTTTCGGCTGAAATGATGATGATGATGACATTTTCATTTCTCTCTAAATAGTAGATAAACATGAGAATGAAGGGTACTTGATCATTTGATTAATATTTGAATATTACCAATTGCAATATTCCAAAAATTCCCAACCAACTTCAAATGAACTGTCAAAATCACATTGAGCAAATTGCTTTCAAATGAAGTTAAATATAAAGCAGGTAAAAACCTCAAAGTTATAAATAACTTACGAAACGTATTTTCCGGAAAATAATAAGCACACGTCCCAAGTCCCCGCAAAATTTGGTTAAATCTTTCAAAATACGAAATGGTGCGCTTAAAATCATTCGTACGCGCCTCCGCGAACATAGTGGACGCACAGTTTTTTTTTATACCACGTTGGTGGCAAACAAGCATACGGCCCGCCTGATGGTAAGCGGTCACCGTAGCCTATGGACGCTTGCAACTCCTGGGGTGTCACATGCGCGTTGCGGACCCTGTAAATAGCATCCTGAAAACGTTTTTTTACTAGACTCTGGCTAATGAAAATTGAGATTAGAAAAGACCGACTTAGAATAAAGGAAAAATTGAAAAATTTAGACACCGAGCAGGATTCGAACCTGCGCCCTCCCAGCACTCGCAGCCAGTCGCTCTCACCAACTGAGCTATAGGTGCAATCGCTACCCAGTCCCAAATTCATCAACCGTTCCTTCGTATTAAGCAGTACCGTTAAAAAAAAGACCGGCAAATTTAAAAAAATCCACGTAGTGTAACACTGAGGGGCTACTCCGAACTTCGCAATCCGAACTTCGTATCGTGGCAACCTTCTCTCTCATATAGTGAATAACACGAGAGTGAAAGGGACGATACGATACGGAGTTCGGATTTCGAAGTTCGGAGTATAGGCTCTGGTTATAATGTGACAAAACAATACTTGGGCACCAACATAGAATGTTCGCACTACATAATTCGGTACATAATATGAAATAACATTACCAAAACGAGCATTTATAATATTTAAATACCCCGAGTCTATTATGGAAGTAGCAATTCAAGCGGAATAATGTTCTATGATACGATTTGCTGTATTTTGTTTTTGACTCTTAAAGGATCAAGCAATGTTTGTCTCCATTGATTCTGCAGTTGAGTGACGTTTGACACATTTGACGTAGATATTATAGTTGCCATTTAAAGAGTATTTCACCGCCCAACGTCACGGGAGGCACCGTCTTGTAGCTCTTATTACCAGCCTTAAAGAGCTATTGTAGTACCTATTAAAAGTTTAAATACCGTTCCCAAATATTTTAAAATACTTATACAGCGTATAAGGAGCGCCATATAACTATGTATAACCAGGTTTCATACCATTTAGCAGCCGAAAATATTTTAATAATTAAACTGAAAATTGCGTATGAAAGAATGAGTAATTTTCCAACGCACGTTGTTAATGTTTGACACTGCAAGTATAAACCAGGGACCGATACCGGTATTTTAAAAAACCCTGAATTAGCCCAATATTTTGGATTATTTTTTGCTCTTTACGTAGGGCTGAATCATGTATTTAGGTAACAACGTCGTGTTATTAGATTGTCCC
Source organism: Epiblema foenella (assembly GCA_963556455.1). Taxonomy (NCBI): domain Eukaryota; kingdom Metazoa; phylum Arthropoda; class Insecta; order Lepidoptera; family Tortricidae; genus Epiblema; species Epiblema foenella. Next base: position 20,470,835 of record OY747103.1, on the reverse strand, counting down.
ATTAAAAACGAAATAATGAACCGGTGACCGTAATAATACTGGTATTTTTCTCTGGAACAAATACCGGTATCCGATCCCTGGTATAAACATAATATTATTTTACTAAAAAAAATGCCAAGAGAGTGTTTGCATCGCAATGGTGAGGAAATTGTTTTAAAACATCAGACATTTCAGCGTGGTACACACAAAATGTAGACCTTTTATTTGAAACCCGTTTGCTTTTAGCGACTACGTATATTCGTTTAATGGTTTGTTTTTATTCGATAAAGCCTGTTCGTCCTCTTCGAAGTAAGCTTTGAATTTGTTATGGATTAAAAGGCCCAAAAAAAAAGGATTATAAAAGTAAATAGTAACGGCAATCGAAAAATTCGAAGGTAAAACTGGGTTTTCCGCTTCAATTCTGCTACACTCACAAATAAAAAACTACGTTGCTATCAGTCATTTTATTGAAACTATCAATATATAACCGTCGATTTACTTTTATTACAGTGTTAACTTATATTTCCTTTCTTCTCCATTTTTTCCTCTATGTTGGCATGCTTAACTGTCTGTCACCCACTTCCCGCTCTTTTTTTAACTGTACAAACGTATTGTCTGTGCCGTTCTTAGTATGTGTTATTATTTGTTTTAGGTTCCCAGACATATCCTTCCACAAAAATCACAATTTTTAACTATGATTATTCTCCTCTCGTGTGATATGTCTGTATACGGCGACATTGGCGAAATACCCCTTGCCAAATTCAGCAAGGAGTGAAAGCCATAAAAAAAAAAGTATTGTCATAATTTGAATCCCAAACATTCTAAAATGTGTAAGCCCTCTTAAATTAATTTCATGTTTTATCATTTGAGCCGTAAAACGTCACCATAAAATATTATTATGACCTATCGTACTATCAAGGCGGTGCTGATTATCTAGGAGCATAAATTAGTAACCGAATTAATTTCGAAAATTAAAAATCTTTAATCAAATTTACAACACAGATTAATCTCCTAAACTTCGCTCGCACGTCACATCTCCCTACGTAGTTAGTCTAAATGAAATTAATACAAATGGCTTCGGTTGAAATTTAAACGGTTACCGCGGCGCGTGGCCCATAAATCTTGGGTGACGTACTGAATTATATGCGTGTACTGTACACGTAGTTTCATATTATTAATATATGTATATCAACGCAATTTCCCGTGGAACGTGATTGGAGGTAATATGGCTGATGTGTTTAAGTGATATTGTTTTATGTGTAGGTTACAAATTGAGCTTTCTCGCTAAAGTTAGAAAAAAAACTGCAACAAGTATGAAGCTTATGTATTTATGTTATTTTGTCTCTTTATAGTCGAAAGGATCCTTTAAGCTTGGTTCAGTCAACGTAATAAATATTTATACAATTTTGAACTTGTTTCTAAACAACAAAGTTTGATATATCATTGTCATATTATAGCTGCACTAATAACTAAACAATAGGTACAAATAAATAAATAAATAAATTAATATTAGAGGACAATCTTACACAAATCGAACTAGCCCCACAGTAAGCTCAAGAAGGCTTGTGTTACGGGTACTAGACGACGATATATTTAATAGATATAAACACAGCTTCCTGAAAGTTATTGCTGAAAAATGGGACAACCCTATATTAAGCTTCTGGGTGAAAATACACTCCGGATGCTCAACAATTCTTTTATAAGTGCTTAATTTATTTTATTTTATTTTAACTGTGTACTTTACTAACAAATATTATACTGTGTACCTACTAACAAAACTATGGATTTTTAAAATCTGCAATAAATGTTATTCATTCATTCATTCATAAATACTTAAATACATAGAAAACATCCAAGACTCAGAAACAAATATTCATGCTCATCACACAAATATTTGCATAAATGTATATGTTACAAATTTATTTAAATACTACACTTAATACGAAATACCTAGGCCGGAAAATAAGTGTAAAAAAGGGTATAAAATACAAATAGAATTGTGAACGAAACACGATGATGACAACAGCAAAGTTCTGCCTAAACTTCGGTCGCTGGTAATATGAGTCTTATGACTTCCGCATAGGATTGATGTTTCGAATTCTCCATTGCATGAACGTTAGAACGTTTTCAATCTAGCGTCGCGATATTTAAAATTAAACGTGCGAATGTCGTTGGGTACAGGTGGCGTGCGGTTTTAGGCAATTACCTGTTTTTACAGGTTTTTGCTTGGTTTAAGCGTTTTAGTTGTTTGTTAAATTACATACATACGCATTCATCACAGCGGAATGAGACAAAGATATAAAAGTAGACGCAGCATTAGCATTACGGCCAACCTAAGGCTACGTATTCACCAGAGATGTGCGAGGATATATACAGGGGTGAGTGGTCAAACCCGATAAATCGAGATAATAGATTTTTGAAATAAGAACTCAACATCCATTACGCAGAGTTTTATTTTCAATAAACCATTTAGATGACTTATCGGGCTTGACCACTCACCCCTCGATATACAGGGCGTCCCACGGCTATGCCACATGGCACGGCTATGCCACATGGAGGGAAAGTACTTTGAATATTGTAGCTGGAACATTTTAATGAAAGAAGACATTATTTGAATTTAAAAAACAATGTAAACTGCATTCACAGATATTTAAATAATTTTATGGTTGAACCGGGAATCGAACCAGTTACACGAGAAAAATAATTACCCTGTAGTTTTATCATACCGATCGAAAGGCATCAAAGGGATCATAAGGATTATCTTTTGCTAAGTAACATAGTGTCAGAAATAAAAGGAAGACCATGAATTCTAACATTTTTAATACAAAATTTATCAATTTATCACGTGTAACAGGTTCGATTCCCGGTTCAACCATAAAATTATTTATATATCTGGGAATGCAGTTTAAATTGTTTTTTAAATTCAAATAATGTCTTCTTTCAGTAAAATGTTCCATCTACAATATTTAAGGTACTTCCCCTCCATGTGGCATAGCCGTGGGACGCCCTGTATAAACCGTCGTCTGCCGGCTAAAAAAATAAACAATAGCACTCTTTTGTTATGATCCCTGGGATCCCAGGGACCGGTACACGACGGGTTACCGACAAACTAATAACAGTTTAGCAGTGATTTTGTATGTATGTATTTTTTGTCAAATTAATAAATAATAATAATAATTCCAATAAAAAAAATATTATATAAAAACGAATGATTTCGGAATACATCAAACATTCCTTTGAGAAAAATGAATTTCAAATGTTTTTTTGGATGTTGTCACGTATGGTTTAAAAGTAGTAGAAAACGGCTTTAATAAAAGATTTTATTATTAGAATATGTAGTAGTATATCTAATCCTGTATGTATGTATCTTTTATACCTGTGTATATATATATTTTTATGTTTATATATTTTATTAGATATTCTGATATACATTTTCAACTCTTTTTCTTTTTTTTTCTTTTTTTTGCACCTTTCATAAAATATCTGTTTAGCCCAATGGTTGGCTGGTAGAGAATGTCATTTGGCATTAAGCCCACCATTTGTACAATTTGTGTATTTTGTGCAATAAAGTTTAAATAAATAAATAAATAAACTAAAAACTGTATACACGCTCAGCGATGCGTCAGGTCTTGAAATTACCTTCCTGACTCTTACCGAAATTTACATTGTAAATGTATGTTTGTCTTCATCATTACAGGTAACGTGTTCCATAAATTATGTAAGTGTTAGTGATTTATAGAATGCTGGAACTTTGATATAATTATGATTTTTTAATTGACTGAGTGAAATGAAGGTCTCTGCTTCAGCTTCAAATAAAATGTTTTCGTATGTCCGGATTTCCGGTTCTCTTCTACAGGTCGCGTTTCTCAACCGATTCTCGTGAAATTTTGTGGGAACTGGACAATTAAAATGTTGTGCGCATCTGGCTTCAATAGAAATATTATTCATAATGCTTATGTGCTCGAAAAGTGCGTTTTCTAAGCGGTGCCTTTACCATGAGTTTGCATGACCGTACTCGCTAGCGACTGCGTAAACGATTTAGTATGCCGATTCTTAGTTCTATTGCGTAACCTCCAGAGGCGCTGTACTTTTGCCCATACAAATTTTTACGCAGTCGCTAGCGAGTACGGTCATGTAAACTCATGGTAAAGGCACAGCCAAACGGAGTGCGGAAGGTATCGAGCAATGTAAATTATAACCTATAAATTTTAAATGAACTTCTCGATTATCTTTTTCTTTTCCTCGCACAATGCACAAAAAATTATATATAAAATAATTATATATAATATTAATTTTGAGTTTCGTTAGTTGTTAGTTGCACCGCCAACAAATCTTTCTGCTTCGCCTTAAGGTTGACTGGTAGAGAATGCCATACAGCATTAAGTCCGCCTTTTGTACGATAAGGTTTCTTTTGTGCAATAAAGATTAAATAAATAAATAAATAAATGCATAAAACGTTGTACGATACGTGTTCGGAAACGCAATTCCCAACTCGTGTCGGTCAAAAACACTCGCTGATCGCTCGTGTTTTTGTTCACCGCCACTTGTTGGGAATTGCTTACTTTCCGAACTTGTATCGTAAATAACTATTGTGGCATTATCAAGCCAAAGATAGGGTCGCAAAGGGGCTTGACACGTTTGTACCCTGTTTAACGTCACGATTAAAATGTCATACCTTTCCAACTGGTGAAAGCGACCGCACTAAAGTGTCGATCTACTTATGAAGATTTCCTAATTGAGTCAGTAAGGAAATTGCGCCTTATTGATACCGTCATAAGGTACCTTTTTCCAAGAGAATGTCACATTAAATCACGTGGAATTGGACAAGAGTTTATGTAATGATGAAAGAATTTCATGTTTTACCTATTCATAAATATGTAAGTGGAGTATCGAACTTAAGCTATACAATTATATTAATGACCCTTATTCCGTGGAGGATGGGGCGGCCTTTGGTGTGGGACGCTACCTGCGTAGACACCCTTGCACCGTCTCATCTTCCCGGAACGAGAAATAGGGCTGGTGCGGCGGCAGAATCGGCGGAATACCTCAAAAGACGCAAATATAGTACCCTCGATAGCGGGTACATATTTGAGCCTTTTGGGGTGGAAACACTTGGGCCGTGGGGACCGGGAGCCCATAAGATCTTCAAAGATCTATCTGGACGTCTGGTCGACGCAACACGTGACCAAAATGCTGGCCTTTATCTGGCACAAAGATTGAGCATTGCCATCCAACGTGGCAATGCGGCCAGCATTTTGGGAACGTTACCTACTGGTAGCGGTTTGTTAGATTAGGGTTTTTGATAAGTATACTTAGGTTCGTTTTAGGTTAGTTTTAGTTTTATTTTAATTTCTTTGTTTATTTGTAATTACTATTATGTAAAGCGATTATATTAATTGTGTTATAGTGTTTGTTACACAATGAAATAAAATTAAAATTGGCAAATTGTTCGCCCGTATAAAGGACCTGGTAAAGGTCGCGGGAGTCCGCTGGACGTGGGTGGCGCAGGGCCCGGTCATTGTGGCACTCTTTGTCGGAAGCCTATGATCAGCAGTGGACGTCTTTTGACTGATATGGTAATGAAGGTAAGAAAGAAATAAGAAATATTCGAGGCAAAAACAACAATTAACACAGCAAAATAAAAATAAACAAAAATTAAAAAGGTGAAAGGTGCTGTAAGTCCTTGATTTTTTTTCTAATCCTTCCATTCCAGATCAAACGCTGCAAGTGGAATTGGATCGGACACACGCTCCGAAGGGACCCTGATCACATACCGAGGTAAGCCCTAGACTGGAATCCCCAAGGAAAGCGTAAGCGTGGCCGCCCTAAGCAGACCTGGCGGCGGACGATCATCGCAGAGTCGAAGAACATAGGGAAGACGTGGAGCGAATTAAAGCGCGAAGCTCAAGATCGAACGGGATGGCGGCGCACTGTGGAAGCCCTCTGCCCCATCTAGGGGACATGGGAACATAAGTCAAAGTCCATTGGAACCCATTAAATCCATTATAAATTGACCAAACACCCATTTACCTATACACTCGAAGTCATTAATCTCGGGTCGCCCTAAATTAAATAACCGCAATAGGTTTTTCTAAATATTTTACATCAGTTTTATTTACATGATATATTATTCTTCATGAAAATAAAAATAGTGGACTGTAGATTTAGGAGCTGGTGTATACTAAAATTGAAAAATATACAGAAAAGTGAGTTACTTTCGCTGGGAATTGCTGAGCAACGACCGTTTTTAACGTAAGTCAATTTTGAAATCTAAACGTTGCCATATGAAAATTGTGCATATTAACTCGACTGGTTATGAATTTAATATTATACATTGAATATTTTATTAAAAAAATATGCAAGTATGATTGAAATAATTATAAGATGAATTTATTACATACAATTAATTACATACAAATTTTTATATGAATTATTGAATACAATTTTGATTCAAGGAAAAGGATTAAAAACGTTTTAGTTTTTAAACGATTCTGAACAGTAATACCTATCAGTATTAGCAACTTCCGGGATCCTATCATAAAAATATAAATCTCCAAAACTGTCGATTTTTGCTATATCTCGCTCCGTTAACATTGTTTTTGTGCATGGGTTTTTAGGAGTAAGATTTGGAAACGTTAATTTTATTATTTAATAATATTTTTGGAAGTTAGATGTAAAATTAAATAAAGATTATGACAGGATCAAAAAACTGTACAAGTTTGCACTATTTTAGGAAATATGATGGTATTTTACCGACTCGTAGGTATTCTTTGTCCGCGAGTGTACATGCTATGTATGCAAGTGCCGCACTTCAATTGACGCTGCTCAAATCATCTTTAATAAATGTAAAAGGCAATGATGTTGATGATGTGGTCATTATATTTGTGGGTCATACTTAGTTGAAAAAACAAAAGTCGTCCCTCCTGTGGTCAATAGTTAACGTCTTATGTGCATGTTAGCTATGTTTTTATTACAGGGATTTACAGAAACAGAGACACTGTTTATGCGGATTACTGGTCCAATCCAAAATTAAGCTTTGTAGCCCTTAACTTTTGGTATGTCCACAGAAAAAACGCGAACCTAAATCCGTGTTTGACCCTTATATCTGTTGCGCTTATTAGTAGCGAATATTAATAGCGCCATCTATGACACAATCTAGCCCCTAATCGATGGCACCAGTTTGTTAAACAGAGATTTAAGTGTCATACGAAATTAATGGTTCAGAGACCTCTATATAGTGGAACTAGCTGCAGCAAACTTCTTATTTCAAAGAAAATATACTACATTTGCAGTTTATACATGGTGACTTCTAAATCGTGATAAAAGATCGAATTCTATCCATGATTCTGAATGTCTATGCGCCAAAAAAACTGCGTCATCATACACTGTTTTTTCCCTGTATCATATTTTTACTAGTCTCTGGATAGACCTAGTAAATACTGTCCTTACAAAGTGTGCAGTGACCACGCATTTGATTAATGTTGTTTTGGATGGATCTTGAGATTACCAGATTATCCCGCTGCCCGGTCAAATAATGACCCAACGTAGTTACCCTACTTTAACTCGGTCAGCGACTACAAATAGACTCATTAATTTTAATTCCCTGTTACAATGCTCTGTGAGTTTTCGCTGTCGTGTAAACTACAAATGTTTGGCATGACAAATGATTATATTCGCGTAAGTTTCATTTGTCAAATTTAATTTTTGTCATAAACAATATTTGACTACTGTTATACGATGTGCTAGTTTCTCGGTTTTTTTTCGAAATGGGGGTTGAAAACTTAAAAATCTCTGTTTTAGTTACTTAGTTTTTGTCTCACCTAGCTTTATTACTCACTCTCGCAGACGTCCAAAATACAGGCATAGGCTAGTTTGGAGTCTGGTATTTTTTTTTTACAACGCCGGTGGCAAACATGCGTACGGTCCACCTGATGGTAAGCGGCCACCGCAGCCTATAGATGCCCGCAACTCCATAGGAGTCACGTGCGCGTTGCCGACCCTTTATAATATTTGAGGATGCACTGTGTTGACAGCAGAAGGAACACATTAAATCAAGTTTTTTGGTAAATAAAGCATTTTGTATTTGTAATAATTTTACTCTCAGAGCCTCAATATACTAGCAATAGACTAGTTTGAAAGCCTAAAAATAAATTTCCGAAATAACTTTCGATTTAAGGGAAGCGAAGACATAAATTGCCAATCAACAAAGTTTTTCGACGAAAAACGAAGTACCATCTAAGTAAATAATTATGTTTATTTTTCAAGTAAGAAACCATTTTCTCTTCGTCTTGATTTCCATACTTTGGATGTGGGTATTTGATTTAACCAATTTTGATGAATAAGTAAAATAAAAATAAAAGAAAGAAGAGATAGTAAGATGTAAAGTGTTTAATTGAGGTTTGCAATACAGAGTATTTGTATTGTATTGTATAAGTACATACACTAAAGTCTATTGCATACTTAATAGGAAGCCGATACCTTGTAAACTGTGTAAACACTATTTTTTGACCGAAATAAATATTTTTCATTTTCATTTTTTTTTCATTTTCAAGTCATAAAAATTATATAGGGCCCCAAAGCGACAGAATTGTCTGTCTTTTGCTCAGATTTTTGATAATTGATAATTTTATTTATCACACAAAATCACAGCTGAAGGAAAGGCCGTTTTATTATACGATCATAAAATTCATTCTTATAGATTGACGTAAATGTAATTTATAATGTAATGTAATACTATGAAATATATAAATATCAATATCATTAAAATACATACAAGCATACCCCAAAAAATATGTAGGGCAAACATTGGTTACTCGGTGATATGCAGTTATTCGGTGATAGTTTGTTATCGTCTTGTAGCTGAGAAACATTAAACAAAATAACAAACGAGGAACGTTCCCTATCATTATGACTGCAAGTGGCGCAAATTTAAAAACAGTACAAGCTACAAAAATATCAGATGACTCTGCAGACTATAAGACGATAACAAATTATCTTCAGTGATATGCAGTCAATATCACCGAATATCCAACGACAACAAACTATCAACGAATGACTGCATATCACCGAATAGCCAAGGTATGCCCTACTAGGTAATTATTTTAGTTAAAAATTGGACAAAGTAAGTCTTTGCCCCCTGGCTAGAGATGCTGGCCAAGTGTAATCCCATTTTAATAAAAAAAAAGTAATTTTTAATACCGTTAACACTGGAAAAAGTTAAGCACATTTGGGACCTTGTCATTTCAACACACACGTATAGTTAATTAATAAAGTTTCAATCACTAATCTCCACCGAAACTTTAAATGATCCTACCAAGACAACAAAAAGATACCACTCACTTTTGGATATAATGACAATAGAGTCATAGTCAACATTTTTTACCATATTTCACCAATACTTATTTGAAATTGAACATTTTTTTCATGATTAATGTTAATTTAGAACTAAATTAGCTTTAAATATTTATTTACCTTATTGTTTTCTGAATAAAAAATACAATCGAGAGACAAGGCAGAAAGGCAACGCAATTGGGTAATTTGACACATGTTAAAAGTTATTCCAGTGTGGATATATTTACTGTATCATGTATGTATAATTAACATACAGTTAATTGAACATACTTAGAGCTGTCATTAAAAAAATACGTTTACTCGAATGGTCATTATTTGAAGAATAATGTAAAAGAAAAATAATGCACTTTGATGATCATAACAGAGTACAGTGATGCTCAACATTTTTACCATACTTCACCCGTATTAGCATTAATAAAAAAAATACACTTATTAGTATAATTACGAATTTGACCCTTGTCATTGAAAAACACATTATTTATACTCATAAAATTTCAAAGATTTAAAAAAGGTCACTTTTGACCAGTGATGTTCAACATTTTTAACCGTATTCCTATTGAAGGTTTACGTACCGTTTTTATTCTAGTTGTGTGACTGTGACACACGGCACTCACGGTCACAGCGGTCGGACACGCGTGGCGTCCCGCGGTCAACTGACACCGCGTCACACTCCGGAGCGCGTACTGCCCGCAGCTGCATCTTGCACTATTTCATTCCTCTTTTTCTTTCTATCTTAATTTCCAAAAACAGAATTGAATAAACCGGCCAAGTGCGGTTGGACTCGCGCCCCTTCGTGCGCGAGTCCAACCGCACTTGGCCGTGCCAATATATATAAAAACGGCAAACAATTACGTTTGTTGTATTGTAGCCCACTTAAATATGTATTTTATTCTGTTTTTTAGTATTTGATGTTATAGCGGCAACAGAAATACATCATCTGTGACAGCTGTCTAACTATCACAGTTCATGAAATTACAGCCTGGTTACGGACAGACAGCACAGTCTTAGTAATGGGGTCCGTTTTACTCTTTGGGTACAGAAAGCTAAAAATAGAATTATCGAACCTGTTCACTCACGGGAATCTGTTGAGAATGGCGACCTGTAGTGGAGAACTGCCGCAAATCTGGCATTTTTGCAGAAGCTGAAACGTAGACCTTCGACCGCTTCGCTCACTCGGCACGTTATTGTCAAGTGGTGTTTTCCTAATATAGTCTTTGGCTTTAGCGATTTTGTTTCATATTGATCATATTAGGCGGTAGGAATCCACTGTAGGCATGATAAAATAATATACTGCGCCAGACATGGTCTAAGAAAACAAGGTCTGATAATTCGGAATGTGACACGACCATACGTCACTGTCGACGATACACTCACACTTACGTCCGCATACCGCCGATAGGCTGATGACGTTACGTCGTGTCACCCACACTACTAACCGATGTACCGGGTTGCCATACTTGGCGCAGTATATTATTGTATCATGGGTATATCGGTTAGTAGTGTGAGTGACACGACATAACGTCATCAGCCAGTATCAGCCTATCGATCGTTTGCGTACGTAAGTGTGAGTGTGTTGTCGACAGTGACGTATTGCCGTGTCACGTCCCGGATTGCCAGACCTTGTTTTCTCAGACAATGCCTGGCGCAGTATAATATTTTATCATGCCTACAGTGGATTCCTGCCGCCTAATCACTACATAGTATAAAACAAAGTCGCTTTCTCTGTCCCTATATCCCTATGTATGCATAAATCTTTAAAACTACGCAACGGATTTTGATGCGGTTTTTTTTTAATAGATAGAGTGACCCAAGGTTTATATGTATAATACATGCATCAGCATTGCACCCGTGCGAAGCCGGGGCGGGTCGTTAGTATGAAATAAATGAACATCGCGATGCAAAAAGCATCTCGCCGTCGCTTAATTTGATGAATCAAAATCGCTGGTGCCAAAGATTATATTAGGAATACACCACTTGACAATAACGTGCCGAGTGAGTGAAGCGGTCGAAGGTCTACGTTTCAGCTTGGGCAAAAATGCCAGTGTCACCCAGATTGTAAGACCTTGTTTTCTTAAACCGTGACTATAAGTAACCGAGTGGAAAGTAACGCGTGATTGAATGTGGAAGTCGTGGGTTTTTATCTCGGCTCGTAGGAAAAGGGATTAAAAAAAAGCATGTATGTAGTATACAAGTATAGTACGCAATTATATATTCACTCTGAAAATGATTCACGAAATATAACAGAGCCAGAGTAAATCAGTAATTCAACGTCACCAATCAATTATCAAAACACCAATTTGAATAAATCCGACCATCTGTAGAATGGAATAAATTTAAAAGTAGCGCAATAAAACTTGGGCGTGAGCGTTATTGAATTCGGCTGTATATTTCCGATAAGATGAATATTGGGTCATTGGAAAGGTCCGACCTTTGTAAGGAGTCACCCCGTTTTGTCAAGCCTTCCGTATCCTTACAGATTTGATGTTTAGGGTTCCGTATTGAGTATGCGAGGCCAACGTTTTTTCCGCGTTTTTCTATTTTTTCCTCGTTTTTCTTTCAATTCTCTTTTGTTTTTTACCACTTACATTTACTTAAGTAGGTTAAGTAGTATCATTGTAAGAAGCATATTTTGGAGAAAATGACTGACTGTCGAGTTTCTTTCGGCGTTTCTTCTCGGCAGTGGTCTCATGAGAAACGCTAGTAGTTTTTGACTTGTAAAAGTGCCTTTGTGGCCTACTTGCAGAATAAAGTTCATTTATTTCAACGTCATAGGCGAAATTAAGAGTGGGTTGCACGAATTTACGATTACCGACAGATCAACGCTAAATATGGCGCCGGCAGTCGGCGGCGGCAGGGCGGTTCAAAGACTTAAAAAAGAACACCAACATATATAGCCCAAGCAGAGGGGATACTACGAACTTCAAAATCTAATTTCGTATCGTGCCATCCCTTTCGTCCATATAGTGTAATAACACGAGAGTGAAAGGGACGGCACGATACGAAGTTCGGATTTCGAAGTTCGGAGTAGGCCCTCAGATCCTTCTAATTCCCGAGTGTCTTACAAGGTGAGCGGCAAGGCCAAGCGAGAGAAACTGCGCTAAGTGTAGGACCGAAGGCCCGAAACGCGCTCTCTAAGCGAGCGGGTGAGCCCGCGTGGACTCTCGCTATCCCTGAGTGTCTAACAAGCAACCATAAGTACTGTGGCTTTATAGGCCGGCCCCAATAAAGCGATAGGAGTGCGCGGTTGGAGAGTAGCCTGGGGAAAATCCAGGGGAAAACCTCCGACCGACACGACCACGCGTGTGGTTTGGAACACTGGGATACTCTAAGAGTTTGCGCTCCAGTCAGAGTGGAATCGAGCTACTGGGAGTTTTGCCGCTGGTTCACTAAACCTATCCTAGCTGAGAAGAGTCCAGCAAGCATCGCTAGCTCGTAGTTCAATCCATACTAGTGTGTGTGGAGTGGTGGCCTAGTGGACGTGTTTCAATTAAAATACAACTTTGCATCCTTGTATAACAAATAACTATTTATTTCTTATGTAATATGTGGAGCAAGGAACATTTTCATCTGCCAACCGTACCCGGGCTTTTAAACGTCTGTCAAAACTGTTAGCAACAACACATTCATCATTACGTTAACTTTATCTCGGGGCAAACAGACAAGAGCCCTCGCATGCTACTACCTCGCTTCCACGTTCCTTCAACATAAACCTTATCTTAATGGGGTACAGTCGAGTTCACAATAACACGGTCGTGTAGTTATGAGGTTGCGAGGGTTATCGGGGCAAGGCGGTAATTGCGGGCGATGATTTATATGGAGCTAAATATAATTATTATGCTAATTAAGTAATAGGCTGTTGTCAGCGTGCTGGTTTTGTGTCAGTACATATATATATCCCAAAGGTTTTACGATCAGAGAGGAAATAGCCACATTCTATTTCAAAAGGGGTTCCTACACAGAAAAAAATGATTGCAATGCCACTTTTTACATTAGGTATTATATTACCATGTTAAATTACTATCCCACCGCCCACAACACATTTCAATCCGGTACCATACCTGTTTACTATCTCGATACCTAGAATTATTCGCAAAACCATTAAAAAACCTCTATTTCTTACTTTCTAAATTGAATTCTAGACTTTAGGATAAAAGGAAGCCACAAAAACAAAATCATACCAGAATTTGCTCGGATAAGACGGGCAGAAGGACAGGAATATCTCTAGTATTTCCCCAGCAGGAATATCATTGGTATCCAATGAAATCCCAATGATATTCCTCATAGCGGGGGCTGAGACAAAGCGTATTGTCTGTCAAGTCGGAGAGACAGTATGACGGATAGAACCGACTGTCGACGACCAATGATTTACATTATTGGGGTCCCGTGTGCACTTGGGCGAGGGAACCTTCAGATTTAGTTCACTAACTGATGGAAGATATTGAGTGGTATCCAAGAGGAAATAAAAGGAAAAGAGGTAGACCTAATCTTAGATGGTCAGACGACCTTAAAACAACTGGAGGAGGTATTTGGCTGCAAAAGGCAAGGGATCGTGACAAATGGAAAGCTCTGGAAGAGGCCTTTGTCAAGGGACAAGTTGAGGTTGTCGATGGAGAACTAGAACATTAGATTAGATAACAGAAATAAAAGTGTAAAATATAATAAAAGTAAAAACAATGATGTAAGAAAGTAAAAATTCAACAATAAAGGCTATTTTTTTTATTTTTTATTTTAACTGATGGAAAAAATAGATTTTTTTAAGACGAGGCCATTCCGTTGCAAATGTCTTGCGCTAACACGAGTTTGCAATTAACCATCCCGCTCTCTACGGAAGCTCTGCCCGTAGTTTCGTAAATATTTAGTTGGAATACTGGATCACTTATAAAAAAACTATCCGGTTATTGTGTTAGAACAATAAAAAACTATCCTTTAAAAAAATATTACTTTCGTTGACAATTATGAAATCGGCATCATGAAATTTTATTCTTACGATGATATTTAGGATTTTTTGTCAGTTACCAAGGCATTTTTCAATATTTTGTTTTGTTGATGTATTTCTTATTCTACATTATTTCTTCACACTGGAAGTTCAGACTTCAATATTTTCGTCAGATCTCTGAATTGGACTTGCCTTAAGTCATTGTAGCCGAGTGGTAACGCGACTATTAATCTGAAGGTCATGGGTACGCCCAGTTCATCCTACTGGTTTTTTTTTAAATAGTGTGTTTAAAGGCACATCAAACAAAAATCTAACATTTTAAAAACACTGATTTACGCAGCTAAAATACCTACTTTAACACAGTACTAATATAACACAGTTTTGACGTGTTACAATTTGGTGTGGAAGTTCATAATTTTTGGTGCGCCTTAATTTTTTTTTTGTAAGAGCTTCAAAAATTTTATTTACGTTATTTTTTTTATTAATCAACAGAAAAAATGTACCATTAAACAGAACTTATGAAGTACTTAGAAAACATTAAACATACGTAGTTACGTTATTTTAAAGACTTTAAATAAATGAACATGAAAAACAAGACAGGATTGTGACGTCATTGGTCATGTTGCCCGGAGTGACAAAATGCGTGAGTTTTAACCATTTAACAAAATATAGTTTCAACGTGACTCACGAAAGTTTGAAATCGTCAGTCACATTTCCCTACAGACTTTATACTGCCTACTTTTTTTGGCGTTTCATAAAATGTTGCTGATTTGAGTATTGGTATAATACCTCTTTCCATGACGGAACCTTTCCGCCGTACACACTTCGCACTTGCCTCGGTTCAGCACATTATGTTGCCTGTGAACAGCGAGTGAATGAAAGGTCTTTTTAATGGTCTCAAAGTAATGTTACTTGTGAAAAGTTTTTATTGCCATTACGAATACGACAAAGTCCGCTTTAATTAACGGAGTTTTCTTTGTCATGAATGCTAAATGAGAATTAAATTTGACTTTTATAGACAGTTTCAAGAATGACCATTTAGTTGAGTATAGATTTTTATTCAATTTTACAAAAAAAGTAGAAAATATATTGGCTGTTTCACCAAATGTCTTTTGGGACAGACATTTTTGCTAATGGGAATAGTTTGGGCCAGTGCTTTGTTGAAAATGGAAAATAGGAACAACATTGACATATGTCTCAGTCTCAAAAGACTGTGAAACAACTTTTTTATAAACTTAATGAGGACCTCGAGCGCATAGCGATGTGGTCACAGTCAAACTCACTGTTATTAAACCCTATAAAATCTAAATACACTATATTGGGGTCTAAAATGCAAATTGATATGGTGTCCAAAGCCAATTTTACAGTACAAATAAACAATGATCCCCTAGAACGCGTGCTCGAAGCCAGCAACCCAAGAATTATTATTGATGGTGAATTGCGTCATGAAACACATCACAACACGGTGCGAAATTGTTTCTATAGATTGAAAGTACTCTATAAGATTCGTGAATTTCTGGATGTTCAGCTGAGAATTAGACTGCGACTCGCTGGTACTTTCAGCGCTGAATTACGGCGACATCGTGTAGCTGTGTGTGCCTATTGGCGCGCACGCAGCGGCTACTGCAGCGCATGCAAAATACTGCGCACGTTTTTGCGTGCAAATATTTAAACCAACATCGTATTCTGAATCGGATTCTGAATGTCTACTCGTCAAAAATTGCATCTAGCCACCCTCATGTTTGGTATCGTGAAGCGGCAGTTACCATGGTACAGTCGCCATCAAATATAGACTACACACTCAATCCCTCAAAGGTTAGCTGGAAGAGATCCCTCATAGGGATAAGTTCGCCTTTGTACTCTAATCTTATGTGACATGTATATTGTTTTAACCTGTTATTGTGTACAATAAAGTGCTTACATACATACATACATACAATATAGCTGTACTCTTCAGGGTGCTCAAAAATATCTGAACATGTACTTTAACGCCTTGACAATAGAGTCGTGTTCAGATATTTGTGAGAACCTTGTTCGCTCCGATATATCTGATGGCGACTGTACCTGTACAGTAAGTTGACTTGGGCGCATAATGCAAGGTCCGCTGAGGTCAGGTCTTTGAGGTTTGTGCAATTAGTGTGTCCTCAGTAGCATACAGCTGCATTTCGTGGTAGTTTTAAATATGCTGCCACGAAGTGCTGGAATGATGTTCCTTCGCCAATACGTTCACTGCAATCGATTTACTGTTCTAAATGAAAATGTCGTGCGTATCTAGTTAAAGGGCAGGATATTGACTAGACGTATAATATTTGAGAGACAATCTTACCGTCACTGGATGTCGTTTATTCAATAGTAATTTCGTTCTTAGAGCTGGCACTCATATTTACATTATATACATTCGAGTATTACTGTGAATATTATGATCAAACAACGATTTGGCAGTTACTCCACCGTTACTCGCAACACAAAAACTCAAATGGAACTTGTTTGTTTTCAGTGTTGCCATACAAGATTAATAACAATGTCAACGTTATTTGTACTAAGAGTATGTAAAACGTGAAAAAAAAAACGGTCGTGTCGTCACCAATTAAATTAAGTCTATTATATGCATATTTTTGGTTGTTCTGAAAATCACCGTCACGACATATATCAGTCGTGGCATGTGCTAAGTAATATCGTGGCATGTGTATACCCACTTTTGTTATTTCATTTTTTTAGGGTTCCATTTCGCTTACACCAAATAAACATTTCTTTCTTTCTATAAGAGCCGATTTTTCAATCCCCATATAACAGCCCCCTGGCTAGATACTGGACAGCAACCCCATTCTTGGTAAAAAAAATAGCAAAGCCGCAAGACAAGCGACCTTCAATATGAAGGTTGGGGGTTGGAATCTCGGCTTGCACCACTAATTTATTCAAAAACCTTATTATACAAAATATTATGTGATATTTTATCAGTAGCTTTTCAGTGATGTACAACATCATGAGGAAACTGTTCTAATGGTCTAGTTTTCCCTATGGGTTGGATGGTCAGATGGCAGTAGCATTCTTAAAACTAGTCCCTACGACAAATCTTGGGATTAGGTGTTAAAGCGGATTCCGGGATCCAGGAAACGCTACGGAGGATGACGAGGAATATGGAAAATATAATTAAAAACCTTTATTGATTACAAGCGGTAATAAAAGTTAAATAACAATAACTTAAATAATACTAAAACTAACTTAAATCTCTTAAAACTCGGAGATCCGCATAAGAACGAGGGTTACCGACATAGCTCAGAGAATCTGCAAGTTGAAGTGGCAGTGGGCGGGCCACATTGCTCGTAGAACCGATAACCGTTGGGGAAGAAAGGTTCTCGAGTGGCGGCCTCGCACGGGAAGACGGAGCGTTGGACGGCTTCCCACTAGGTGCACTGATGACTTGGTCAAGGCAGCGGGGAGTCGCTGGATGCGGGTGGCTCGCGACCGTGTGCTGTGGCGCTCCTTGGGGGAGGCCTATATCCAGCAGTGGATGTCTTCCGGCTGAATGGTGATGATGAACTTAAATCTAAAACTAAAACAGACCCTTGGGGCATTTTACCGAGGATGCTGGCGGAGTTTCCTCGCTGTATCGCAATGCTGATACGTTATGCGGGAAGTCGCCAGCTTCTCTTCGGTCACCAGTTACGTCAACTAAACGCTTCGCGATTTCAGTAAATAACTAATGCGCGCTGGGACCCCATGGATCAAGATTAGAGTTTCGACACAAAAAGGTACAAAATTATACTCTCTGCCGAGGCCTATGCGTTAGTTATTCAAAATAGTATTTCATATCAATATATATCAACCGTTCTTTATGGCTTTAAAATAATGTGTTCAAATCTGCCCTTTCCTTTACAGTTGACTAAGTTCCAAAGCGCCGTGTAAAATAAACATTAATGTCTATAATCAGAGCGCAGTTTTGCTTAACTCTATAAAAGACCGCAAAGTGACATAGTACAATATATTTTACCCACATTAGGCAGTCATTAAGAAAGTGATCAGGGCTGAAAGTAATTAAATAGAAGTAATTAATATTGAGCTTTACATACTTCACGACAAAGTTTACAATGAAATAAAAATATTTTTTTAACTGTTTATGGCTGGGGACAATAAATGGGTGGAGTTCAAATATTTCAACGGTACCTTTGGACTGTAGTTAACGGTTTTAACTAATCTCGTTTAGCCACACATAATTACAGCCTTAACTATGGTTCAAAAATTTGGACTTCACGGAAATTATCGCAGTTTTTTCCAACAGACCGATTGTTAAAATTATTTAATAAACTTTCAGTTTTCTTCCGGGTAATTACTTTTCGGACAAGAATTAGAACATATTAATTGCCATTTTCACGTCCAAAACAGTTGATACTTAGCCTAAAATGCTTTAAAAATAACGCAAGTGACCGTACTGGTGCTCCCGTAGGCTAAAGCAAAAAATGTCCGTTTATGTATATCTAGACCTTAAAAAACATACAGGATTTAACAAACCTAGTGAGGATCCGTTTAAGGACCTATTCGGTATCGTGTTCTGATTAGGAAAACTTAGAAAAAAAATTCTTAGACGGGATTTTTTTTTTCATTGGGGCAGGTCGTCCAAGTCAGCCAGCCAACAGTCCATACAAAGGCCAAAAATTTACTACGTCAAAAAAAATTTTCTTCTACTTTTTCCTAATCAGAACACGTAACCGAATATGCCATTAAACGGATCCTCGCTAGTTTTGTTACACCCTGTATGTGCATAGGCGCCTTTAGGGAATTCTTCCAGTCTAATCTTTATTTATAGCCTTAGCAAGCTGCAGCGAGTTTAAACCGCCCTTCGAATAGACCCTCAGACCCTCGTCACGTACAAGACAAGTTCCAAATAATATTTTGGACCCGTTACAGAAATCTCGGTGATACGGGATGATTGACGCTTTCTACGTTAAAAATTTAGCTGGCGTTCTTGTCTGGGGCACCGTCACTGTTTAGGACCCATAAATAAATAAATAAATAAATAAATATTAGAGGACAATCTTACACAAATCGAACTAGCCCCACAGTAAGCTCAAGAAGGCTTGTGCTATAGGTACTAGATGACGATATATTTAATAGATATAAATACTTAAATACATAGAAAACATCCAAGACTCAGAAACAAATATTCATGCTCATCACGCAAATATTTGCCCTGACCGGGATTCGAACCCAGGACCGTCAGCTTCACAGGCAGGTGCACTACCCACTAGGCTAAACCGGTCGTCAAGCCCATAATATAGGAAAATCCAATAGGAACGTCCGTGGCCCAGCGCTGCAAGCGTACCGCGTGCGGTATGCGAGGTCAGTTCTTGGAGAGCTCTCCGTGCTTTGGAAGGCACGTTAAGCCGTTGATCCAGGCTGCTCTCTATGATAGCAGTCGTTAAGCCAAGTTTTTGGGCGGCTTGAGAACTTCTAACAATCAAGTTACCCACTCATTTGACAAGCCTAATTCCTGGTTTCCCCTCGAGTTGGAAGGTCAGATGGCAGTCGATTCCGTAAAAACTGGTGGCTACGCCAAATAAAATAAATAAATATTAGAGGAAAATCTTACACAAATCGAACTAGCCCCACAGTAAGCTCAAGAAGGCTTGTGTTATGAGTACTAGACGACGATATATTTAATAGATATAAATACTTAAATACATAGAAAACAACCAAGACTCAGAAACAAATATTCATCCTCAAATCTAAGGATTAAGCTGAAATCCACAATGAGACGAAGTAGACTGACAGATAATATGTTGCCAGGAGTAGAAATAAATAAATAGTGACGGTATATCAATAAAAAAATTGGCTGCAACAGACGGACGGTTCTGATACATAAGTGATTGTATAACAGTAGGGGTTCCGATTCCTCCTTTTGGGGTACCCCTATAACAAATTTCCAGATGGACAATATATAAAAAAAAGCCTTTTATTTCTTGCTAATAACTTTTACAATGTCAATTCTTGTTAGTAAGTTTAAATTTGATTTAGTCAATGTAATATAATGATATAATCTAAGTTAATTTCAAAATTAATGTCTTATTTTATGATATTACTATATTACATGTCAATTTACATTATTTTAAGATTAAAGAACTACATTACATGTTGAGAAGCAAGAACCCCCTCTCAGGTGAAGGCCTTGGATGGACGATATAAGGTAAGCCAAAGATTTCCGAATAAGTATCGGTTTCTTACAAAATCTCCAATTGTAATAATAAATCTACAGGTAAAACACAACAAATATTTGTGAAAATTATGAACAAAAGCTGTTAACAGTAACTCCTTTCCTTTAAAACATTACGCTTTTCAGGTTTTATTTCAGACTCGACTTTTTATGTTTCCAAGGATCTTATTAAAAATTCCTTAATAACTCGACGGCTGTCTGCCCCCATGAAAGGGCGTTAAAAAGTTCATAATTGCTGGGTATTTTTAATTAAGGCTATTAGTCGGAGATCCCTCGAAATAATCATAAGGAGCGACAATAAAACGACGGTGAGGGTTAAGGGTGAAATGGTTACAGTAGGCTGGGGGACGAAATTTGAATGAGCTTGCTGAGAAACCTAATAATATTATAATCATGAAAGTTTGTGTGAAGGTATGGATGGTTTAATGAGTGTACGACTGTATGTTTCACTTAATCTCAAAAACGGCTGGACAGATTTGGCTGAAAATTGTAATGGAGGTAAGTTATGTCTTGGATTAATACATAGGCTACTTTTCATTATCTCTTTATTGAGAAGTGAAAAGGGCACATCGGAACGTTATCACGGTGATATTTAATAGATAGCCCAAGTAGGGAAGTACCACCTTACAGAATTCCGCAGCCATAATATTAATCCTGGAAAAATATACCCTACATACAATGGAGTGAAAACAAGACACTCATGCTCATGCATGGGTATCCTCGTCAAGAACCATGTTATGATGCACTACTAGTTCGAAGAATACTTGTTCGAAGTTTTAATATTTGTTCGAAGTAAACTGTAAACATTTACGAAAGTGTAAGTTACGAATAAAGTACATTGTTACACTACGTGATTTTTTTCCTGTATCTACAAATAGTAGTTCATGCAACTGATAGGTACATAATGAGACACTCGTGTGATCCTATTATGAAACTCGCTAGCGCTCGTTTCATAAAACCGTGTAGTTTTAAGGCCTAATTATGTACAGTTGTATACAGTGCTTTATTTACATCCATACATTAAATCCTCTTTCATGTGTTGAGGCGCCATTGCGTTGAAAGTGCAGGAGTTCGAGTTCGTGAGCTCGTTGAAGTCTTTTTGAGCACGAGCCTGTATCGTAATGGGCGGAGATGGCCATAACGATACCGTTTTTGATGCTGTTATGGCCATCTCCGCCCCGGGCCGGCGCGATATTGTTAAGTTGGCCCTTACCTACACTTTTTGAGCACATAAAAGAGGATTTACTGTATTGGTGTAGATAAACTGATAAATAATATCTACTCATGTAGGAAATTATAAACTATTTCGCATGTCTAAAATAGCGAGTCTATTTACGTTTTTTAAAATTTTGGAGCGTTTGCATAACACATACTATACGAAAATAAAGACAATATCAACTAACACAGTACCATTTCAGTTTATAAATTAAATAGTGAAAAAATATATGTGAGGTTTCGTGGACGTCACCTAGAACCTGACGAAAGATCACCAAGGGGGAGGGGGGGTTCTAAAAGGAGGCCAAAAAACCTCATCTGATTTCTGGATAAGCCCTATGTGGGACTGGTATGCTTAAGACAGGAATCGCTGAGTCTCGTGAGATAAGACTTGGCATCAAGTTGTGCTTGCCCACAAATAATGCGATCACGAATATCCACAGCGGTTAGAAAGCCTCGTAGAATTTCATACACACATAAAAATCTATGGGTTTTGTCTGGTAGTTTAGCAAGTAAAGAGGTATAGAATGGGCCATTTTATGCGAAAACTCTCTACATTTCAGGGATGTCTGGACCATTACATTGTTAAGATGAAACATGTAGAGAGATTCTAACCAAATTTATTCAGGCACAGTCGCAAGGCTAACAATATTGAATAAAATAATATATCAAAAGTAAAAGCAGATATCCTCAGAAAAGTTTAGCATAAAATGATAAAAGTTAAGAACTATTTTTGTAGTTAATGTACTACATTTATTTGCCTTGTCAGCCTTGTGCAATACAGTTTAAGTAAATTAATACACTCAATAGCAAAAATAATGGGTAAGGTGCAGTGGGACAATCTAGACTGCGGGAAATTAAAACTAATAGATAATACTTTCCTTATTTTACGCCATTTGTTAGAGCGGGAAAGCGCTTTCACAATTTCACCCTGCAGGCGAATCACGTAACTTTATGTACTAACGGTAGATAGATTTTACTGTCAATTTTGAAGTATAAATGTATGAGCTGCAGGCAAATCACGTAACTTTATGTACTAACGGTAGATAGATTTTAATGTCAATTTTGAAGTATGAATGTATGAGCTGCGGGGTAATCACGTAACTTTTTTACTACCGTTAGGTAGATTTTAATGTCAAATTTTAATTGTCACCTCATACATTTATACTTCAAAATTGACAGTAAAATCTATCTACCGTTAGTACATAAAGGTACGTGATTCGCCTGCGGACAGTTAAAATTTGACATTAAAATCTATCTAACGGTAGTAAAAAAGTTACGTGATTACCCCGCTGACAGTTAAAATTTGACATTAAAATCTATCTAACGGTAGTACAAAAGTTACGTGATTACCCCGCTGATGCACTCTAGTAAATCGTGTAAAACAAGGTCTAGATTGCCCCGCTGCACCTTACACTTTCTATAGAAATTCAATGTAAAGTGTATCCATTATTTTTGCTCTTGAGTTTAAATAATTACGACCAAAAACCGCATCTGGAGTGATTTACCGATACGATAACCTTTGAACCTGAATTGTCACTCAACACCTGACGGCACGTTTATCATCGTGCAAAATTGCTCATTCAGTGAATAATGAGTGAACTTATGGGGAACCCTCCCTAAAGCCCAGAGCTACTATTCACAAAGACATTTATATAACAAAATGGCCAGTATACTTTAGACCTTCGACGTTTCATAACCGCTATGGCTCTGCGGGTCAGTTTATACCAGAAGGAGGTGCCGAGCGACTTGAAATTTTATGAATATAGACATAGAGGGTCATAATGACGGACGGTGGATTGATTGTAGCAGATTCTCGGGAAAAATTGAAGTTTCAAAATTGAAATAGCTCACAAACGACGTCTGGAGAAGTGATGTTCTTTTGTTAATGAAGTTGTGAGATCGATCGGTCTCTGGGGTTGAAAGTTTGTGCTACTGATATTTTTTTAGAGCAAAAGACGAATGTTTTTAGGTACGTCGTTCCAATGAGTCACATGATGGGCTTAACTTTATTTTTTTTTTTAGGTAGGTATCTACTTAATGACAAACTTCTTTATTTTAATTTTAACTAGCTACCCGCCCCGGATTCGCACGGGTGCAATGCTGATGCATGTATTATACATATAAACCTTCCCCTCGAGTCACTCTATCTATTAAAAAAACGGCATTAAAATCCGTTGCGTAGTTTTAAAGATTTAAGCATACATAGGGATATAGGGACATAGGGACAGAGAAAGCGACTTTGTTTTATACTATGTAGTGATTTGTAAAAGCGCCGAAAGATCAGGAACTCACGAAACAAAATATGCATGGTAAATATCCAATATCCAGTTATTAATCGTAATTCTAATGGAAACAAATGACCATGTGAGGTTGAAATCTTATCAGCTTATATACTCACCAGCAAAAATAACAGGTACACTTTTATGTAAAGTCAATACAACGTGTACCCGTTATTTTTCGTTGTAGTTGTCTTGGTATATCGGTAATTATGTAATTTATGTAAGGGTAAGTATTTCAATCAAAAATGGTGATTACGTACCAACGTTTAAACTTCATTTCAGGTATGGAAAAATTACAGTTAATCGCCCTAAAGTGCGTTTGAAACATTTCAAAACCGACTAACAGTATAGTCGTGTAGTCTGAGGATTCTAAGTCTTTGAATTCCATAATCGTTTCATTTTTGGCCAAGAAATACTGCTAATACAATTATTAACATGTTAATAGTGAAGTTCAATGAATTCTGTTATCGGAACAGATGAATTTTGCATGAAAAACCGCTAAAAGGGAATGCAATATTACAATAATGTATCATTTAAATTGTTCTATGTCGTGAATCCAATGTCGTGCATGCAATGATGTGGAGGACAATAAAAATGTAAATGCAAACCTTTAGATGTCTCCCCGGACGATGAGACAACATTCAAAGGCGATAACATGTCCTCAAGTGTAAATATAAAGAAAGAATGTTCTTTAAGAGATAAAAAAGAGAATAAACGTTTAGGTAATAAGCTGCTTGTTTGTTTTGTTTAGATGTTTGTGATGAAAGAGCTCGTTTGGTGCACAATTAGAGTAAAAGAAAATCGTCTTGAGTTCTAAGCGAGGTAGGCCTATTTGTGAATTTGTGTCCATGTGTTATTTGTGTATTTGCATTTATATTGAGCGGTTAAGGTGGCCTAGCGGTGCACACCGTACTGCGTATGGTGTTCGGACGAGGTCAGTTCTGGGATGGGTTACCTCTTTGTTCTCTGTGGTTAATTGAGCTGTGAGGAGTTATAATTTATGCAATATCATGTGTCTAATTAGTGTAAGTATAAAAGGTATGCTTTCCTGAATAAAAGTCAGTCTTTACGCAATACCCGGGTTGTTTACTTGTTTCCCTACGTCCCACTCCACAGAGCACTCCCGTGCTTTGGAATGCACTTTAAGCCGTTGATCCCGGCTACTGTCTATGATAGCATTCGTTAAGCCAAGTTAGAGGCCAAGTTTGTGCGGATGTTTGGATGGATGTACATTCCACTTAATCTCAATAACGGCTACACGGGTTTGGCTGAAATTTGGTATGGAGGTAGCTTCTGGATTAAGACATAGGCTACCTTTTATCAGCGTGAAAAACTGCAAGGCAAGTTTACAATTCGATGACATTATCGTAAAAAAGTTTTCGAATGATAACTTGCCACAGATGCCAAAACAGCTTCTTAGTATGAAACATAAAAAACATTAAAATAATATCACGCCAGCATCTTAGAGACTATGCCTAGGAGACCAAATTTTTTAAATCTATTTTAGTTTTTGTTTAGTTTGGTTTTAACTTTTAGTCATATATTCTCATGTTATTTTTAGTTTTAATTAGTTCGATACAAAAATTACATAATTATAAGTCAAGGTTTTAAGAGAGGGAAATAAATCTATAGATTCGATAAGAAAATATGACTTAATTTATATCACGATTTTAGCATCAATAAAAACTCTAGGAACACAAAGTCTCGAAATGAATTACTTGATGATCAAAGCAAAGTATCGATACAGAGATAGAAGTTCGGTTCCTTTCAAAAGTCATTTCATTTCCGAGATTACATGAGATCAGGCGGAACGGCAACAACTTTTTAAAGGCAGTTGGTAATGGATAGCCGTGTACTTATTTTCATCTGAGTGAATGAGAAATAGGTTTTGTCTTTTTCACACACAGACATAAAACTGGGGGAAGCTGATACAAAGTTTATTGAGTCATTCTACTTTTTTATGACCAGTTTTCTATTAAAAAAAATGTATGATATGTATTGAATTAGTGTACAAAAATAGGATTTCGAAATAGTACCTGAACCTAATAAAAGGAATTTATAGGTAGAAATACTTAAATATTAACATATGGCTGTAAAAGGTCGGTAACACAGTGGTAAAAACCATTTTTTCATGCAAATGGTGAGACATCCAAGGACAACTGAGTTACTCGATTTATGGATATTAGCTGTGGTTCGTTAATTACCAAAACCATCGGAAGTGATACTGCAATTAAACCTCTTTCTAAATAACAGTACAAAAACATGAAATGAGGACCAAGTATTTCAAGATCTGCATTTAAAAAGAGTGTCTGAAAATTATGTACATGAAAAAGTAGAATGTTTGTTAACAAGACAGTGAACTAGAGAAGTTCAATTAACATTCCAAAATGTATTGTTAAATGTGTTGTTGACAACCAATTCAGCCTAGTGGTTGATAACCCTGCCTACAAAGCTAATGATCCTGGATTCGACTCCCGGTCAGGGCAAATATTTATGTAATGGGCACCAATATAGTCCAAAGGTTTAGCAAACTAAAGTGGCAGTGGGCCGGTCACATCTGCAGAACCGACTACCGTTGGGGTAGAAAGAAAGAAAGAAAAAAATAAAGAAAAAAATATTTATTCGTGGAACAGATACAGTAAAAATAAACATAACACCAAAATACAAACGTGTCCTGCTGCACCACTTAACTGGAGAGCGTCCTACACTACGTATGCCAAGCCGTGGTCTCTACTCCAGTGCCTTTATCATGAGTTTGCATGACCGTACTCGCTAGCGACTGCGTAAACGATTTAGTATACCGATTCTTAGTTCTATTGCGTAACCGCCAGAGGCGCTGTACTCTTGTCTATACAAATTTTTACGCAGTCGCTAGCGAGTACGGTCATGTAAACTCATGGTAAAGGCACTGGAATGGAGACCACGGCTTGGAATACGTAGTGTAGGACCTTCAGCTAAGTGGAGCGATGATAAACTCAAATTGGCTGGCAGCGGTTGGAAACAAGAAACTCAATTTCGAGTTCAACGGCGTGCCATGGGAGAGGTCTATATCCAACAGTGGATGAAAGTGGGCTGATGATGATGCTGATGATTAAATATGACGTCGTTTAGTACCCATAACACAAACCTCATTGAGCTTACTATTTGTAAATGTACTCCTGTATTAGTGGTGCAATAAAGAATATTATTATTATTATTATTATTTCATAAATAAAACTATAAAGTGGTTGAGCACTCTTAACTACCACTATACTGAAAAAATTATCTCGCACTAATTTGTTGCCTTACTTTACAAACAGACATTCACACATACACACACACATACACACACACTATTTCATTGTGAGTACCTTGCAATCTTTTTAGTTCTGTATCTACATATGAAATTCTGTAAAAACGGTTAGCTCATAATTTATATCCATAACATTGTACTTTATATACTTTAAGTTCTTAAAATTGTCTTTGTATGTAACGGTTAAAATTCTTTAACGCCAGGTAAACTTTAAAACTGTTAATCGTTCAAGTGTCAACCTGCGAGTCAGGCCAAGCCTAGTGCAGGGGACACAGGGAAACTTGATTCTGTAAACAATAATCTAATCAAACAGCGGTAGGTTGCGATCTTAAATGTGAGGTGTCATGTAATTAATCATAAGTACCACTGTATTGTAATAAATTGAATTGAAATTGAAAATTGAAATTTGTATCTCTCCTTTGGGATATCATGGCACAATGTCCGGTCCTTTTGGAAGGCGTTCATGGGGATACAGATCCAACACGAAGAGGCCCCTTTGAGATACGATAATGTATTTTATTATTATGGGGCTAGTTCGATTTGTGTAAGATTGTCCTCGTTAGATTTGTTCCTACTCATTTATGATTCTGTTTTGTGCTTCCTTTTCATCATAATAGCTCGACGCGCATGGAAATGGTTATAAAGTGATACTTACAAAGACTGGTCGACGTCACAGGGGACAAGAGAGCTAGCTGGCAGTTTCCTCGCACAACGCCTTGGCATCGCAATACAGTGAGGAAATACTGCCAGCATTATTGGAACCATACCGCAGGATACTTACAAAATACAGTATAGTATGTTTCTGTTACAGTATCAGAAGTATTATTATTATTATTTTTTAATCTGACTGTGGCTTTATAGGCCGGGCCCAATAAAGCGATAGGAGTGAGAAATATTAATCACCAATCGATAACTATGAACATGTTGGCGAAGGAGCGATATCTGTATTTTTGAGAACAAATTAGCGTTCCGGTTTTTAGGGTCCCGTACTCAAAGGGTCAAACGGGACCCTATTACTAAGACTCCGTTGTCCGTTCGCCTGTCTGTCTGTCCGTCTGTCACCAGGCTGTATCTCATGAACCGTTATAGTTAGACAGTTAAAATTTTCACATATGATGTATTTCTGTTGCCGCTATAACAAAAAATACT
Source organism: Epiblema foenella (assembly GCA_963556455.1). Lineage (NCBI taxonomy): Eukaryota > Metazoa > Arthropoda > Insecta > Lepidoptera > Tortricidae > Epiblema > Epiblema foenella. Next base: position 20,442,423 of record OY747103.1, on the reverse strand, counting down.
AAAAAACAGAATAAAATAAATATTTAAGTGGGCTCACATACAGCAAACGTGATTTTCCACCGTTTTTATAGATCCGTTATACAGAACCCTTCGTGCGCGAGTCCGGCTCGCACTTGGTCGGTTTTTATCGTAAAATCAGTATTTTTACGCTATCCTACTGAATTGATACGGAGTTTGTAGTAGTAAACATTTTATTGCACAAATCAAGTACATGCTAGAAAACAAACTTAAGAATAGATAACTTAATAATAGAGTTTGTGCGAAATAAAGAGATTAGGTTAGTTTAGAATCGTGGCGTATTTTAATGGATAACAGGCCTAAATCAATCATTTTACGCTACCCTATTTACTAAATTGAATTCAGAAATCATTTATTGTAAAATTGTGCTAGTATTGTGCAGTTAGTAAAAGTTTGGACCGCATTTTCGACAAAAACCAGTTTTGTGTGCAAAAAATAAAATAAATAAATAAATAAACATTTTTGGACAATCTTACACAAATCAACCTAGTCCCAAACTAAGCAAAGCTTGTACTATGGGTACCAAGTGACGATACACATACTTATATAGATAAATGGATACTTAAATACATAGAAAACATCCATGACTCAGAACCAAATATTCGTGTTCATCACACAAATACATGCCCTGACCGGGATTCGAACCCGAGACCTCCAGCTTCGAAAGCAGGGTCACTACCAACTAGGCTAAAGCGGTCCCCTAAACAACAATTAAGTTTAAATAAAGAAAGAAAGAAATATTTATTTGCTACAAATTGTTTACACATTCTAGGAAATTGTAAATAGGTACCTATTTAGTACCAAAATGGGTGCCGCTCAGCATAGTGTCATGAAAATCATGACGCTGATTTTCAGGGCAACCAGGAAACAACATGAAATTATAAAACAGTAAACATGAGAGAGAGCATATAAAATGACATTGACAATGTGGGAAATGTGTAGTCATACAAAATAATATTTTGTACATGCACATACAAGCTAAATCGTTGATTATAATACTGAACTTACATGAAGCTAACACTATAAAACATAACACTAAACATCTGCTTAGGTATTGGCAATTTGCTTTTCTGTTAAATATTTTTTGAGATTCTGTTTGAAGGAGGCAATATACTTACAATTTCGAATTGGCGGCGGCAAGTTATTCCAACATTTTGTTGCAGCGTAGCGTAGCGTAGTATATGAAAAAATAGTTAACTAAATGCCAAAATACGAGTAGAAAGCTACTATTAAGGCACAAACAACGGAATATTAAAATAAAAGACGGTCGTAAAATTAACTACGTACATTATAAATAAGAAAATATCAGGCAGCTTTATGACACTTCGTAGACACAATAACTGTTTTAGCGAAGTAATGACCACAATTATATTGATAAACGGGCATACACCATATACACGGCAGTGAACTTAAGCCTAAAAGTGGTATATACAGTTCTCATAGTAGATTTTGTTTTTTTTTAACCTGACGGTGGCTTTATAGACCCAATAAAGCTTAGGAGTGCGCGGTGGGAGAGTAGCCTGGGGAAAACCTCCGACACGACCACGCGTGTGGTTTGGAACACTGGAATACTCTAAGAGTTTGCGCTCCAGTGAGATTGATTGAGCGGTTTCAATCGAATCTGCGGTGTAAGTGGAATCGAGCTACTGGGAGTTTTGTCGCTGGTTCACTGAACCTAGCCCAGCTGAGAAGAGTCCAGCAAGAAACTCAGCTAGGCCCGACCTGGGTCGGACTGACTCTACCCGGTGTGCGGCGGTACCGGGACGAATAGGGACTATATGTGTCAGTGTTGTCGCGATCGCGCGGTGGACGTCCCCGCCGGCGGGAATGCCTAAGTGTACGCGTCGTGTCTGAGTTGGACGCCGTAAGCGCAGCGTTCCATCTTTCGATGGACGCTGTGATTACGTCGCCCGGGCCTCATAGTAGAAAAGGCTCACGGCTTAGGCACAAAATAACGTTATAGTTATAAGCATATATTTCACATTTAAATTGCTGTTAAACTAAGTTGAGGGTGGAGAATCGATATCGAATTTTAGTAATTTCTCGAAAATGACTTTAACCAGGAATCCACCATGTCCGTGAAGTTAGCATATGCAGTTCCAGTAGATCAAAAAATAACTGGACTTCTATTCGCATGCAACATAGTTCTATAGTCCCAGATACGTTTAAGCAATAGTTCTGCCGTTTTTGCTGATACAAAAAATCATATTTTTTTATTTTATTTATTTACCAAAAAAGTTAGATACAGCTTTACATTAATATCCATTCGCCAAACACAACGTGATGGCTAACTTCACACACGTAGCATATCAATATTCTCCAAATGGATTAAAAATTGATATTATGGCTATCTACAGGACCCGCTATAATAGTTCTTGACAGGTACTTTAAAAAGATTATTCTATCAATAGAACCTATACAACACAAAAAGGAGTTATTACTTTTTTGGCAGATGTACACGAAGTTGTGAGCTAAAGCGAATTGATTGATATTAACATAATATGTATTACAAGAATACCTAACTCTGTCTGATGCCCCTTCACGCGCTTGAACCGCTGAACCAATTGCTTTGAAGTTTGGAATGCAGATAGCTTGAGATCGGGGAATGGCCAGATACTCCCCGATAATATCGGAAAAATCGTTCCTTACAGGATTATAAGAATAATTTCTTGCACAAAATTGTATCAAACTGACAGTACTAATTCATAATGAAGTTGTTTCTTTTCAGCTTTACTTTTAATTCGAATTTAAAAGTAAATGGACGCAAATGCAGACGAAGTAAATTGAGTGAAAAGAAGTGTTTATGAGTTTTGTTTTCTATGAAACAACTTCATATTTCTCGGTTCTTACAAATGTTAATTACCGGACCTTTTCTCTAGTGGGAGATGAAATGTTGTATTTAATGTGGAAATATTTTTTTGTATCTATATGGAAAATTTAGTCACATGAGATTTAAATAAAATAAAAAAATATATAAAAAAATATATTAAGTATTTAAAATTATATTAAGTGTAAAGGGAATGTTTATCGAGTTTGGGTTGGCTTGGCCTTGTTTACAACTATTATCAAATAAAGGTCATTTTTAAACTACTTTCACTATTTACAACGGCCATCATTCCACTTTCAAACTGTGTTTCAAACGTGTCCCCGAAAAGTCGTAGGGATATCTGCATTTTCATATGTCTATAAAAATCGATTGGAACGAAAGCGATATTCCAGTGTATAATATTCATTTTTGTTGCTAAATAACTGAAATGGAAAGTGATACAAAAATTAGACATGAATTGAAGGGTTGTTTAAAATAAGACCAATCGATCAAAATCATCTGTCAGAACATTTCACAATTTAGCCTGAAGCTAGCCTTACTAGCCTTTGGTCCCTAAATTCCCTAACAATAACAATAAATTTATATTGTAAAAAAAAGGTAGGTTAAGTACAGGTCTTAGGTTAATAAGTTCAGCCTTCTTCAGCCGTTTCTTAACAGCATGCAAATATGTTACAAAGAGATGAACATCTACTAGGCACAAGAAAATAATACAAGAAAAAAATACAAACACATCACAGTTGACATCTTAAATCATTGTAATTATAACATCATTAATTGGCCTCGGCAGAGAGTACAATTTTATACCTTTTGGTGTCGAAACTCTTGGTCCATGGGGTGCCAGCGCGCACAAGTTATTTACCTAGGTACTGAAATCGCGAAGCGTTTGGTTGACGTAACTGCTGACCGAAGAGCTGGCGACTTCCTCGCACAACGTATCAGCATTGCGATACAGCGAGGAAATGCCGCCAGCATTCTCGGTACAATGCCCCAAGGGCCTGTTTTAGATTTCAGTTAGTTGCAATATTATTTAACTTATTGTTATTTAACTGTTATTACCGCCTGTAAATCAATAAATGTTATTTATTTATTATAACATTACATGACTAATTTACCAATTACAAAAGCTCTCTTTTTCAATTCTCAACAAATAATTAACTAATTTAAATAATTATCTGTAACTTCATAAAATCATTCATGTTATAAAAACAGTGTTCAAGAACTCAGGTTCTTAGAGTTCACCTGAATTCTTCTCTAACACCTTTATTTGTGCTGGTACGTTATTATAAATACAGATACTGCACTTTATTCTACTGTGGTCTGTTATGTAACCTGTAATGCTACCACGAACCACAAACGAAGCTTTCCCTCTCTGTGACACTTATGTGCAAACTTGCAAGTGCGACAGAGAGGGAACACTTCGTTTGTGGTTCGCAGCACTCCTGTGTATCACAAATAAATACTTACATACTAATTATTCAAGCTCAACTCCCGTGAAAACGCAATCCAACTAGCAATGTATGGTTACCATTCAGAAGTCGCTTCTGGAAATAATCGAATGACGTCGGCAGAATACCCTCCCCCAATTAAGGAAGATCAAAGCCGCCCGGGACACGTAGTGTATCTCGAACAGTTTGTTATTAGTACTCCAGCCTGAACAACATGTCACTTTACCATTTTCCCTATTCGTCCCGGAACCGCCGCACACCAGGTAGAGTTCGATACGTTATTGACAGAGTGAAACGAAGGTCTCTACTTCAGCTTCGACAAAAATAAATAAATAAATAAAAATTTTAGAGGACAATCTTACACAAATCGAACTAGCCCCACAGTAAGCTCAAGAAGGCTTGTGTAATGGGTACTAGACGACGATATATTTAATAGATATAAAAACTTAAATACATAGAAAACATCCAGGACTCAGAAACAAATATTCATGCTCATCACACAAATATTTGCCCTGACCGGGATTCGAACCCAGGACCGTCAGCTTCACAGGCAGGTGCACCAACTAGGCTCAACCGGTCGTCATAAAATGCTTTTGTATGTCCGGATTTCCGTTTGTTCTTGTCTACAGGTCGCAAATCTCAACCGATTCTCGTGAAATTTCGTGAGCATGTTCGATAGTTATATAGAACTTTTTGGCGAGTTTTTGGAAATTTCCAAAAACAATTTTTTTATCAATGATTTTATAAGTTTCTGCGGGCGAATTTCGGTTCGTTCTCCTTTACAGGTCGCATTTCTCAACCGATTCTCGTGAAATTTTGTGAGCAGATTGGATAAATATAGTTTCTTTTGTCGAATAAGTTTTAGGAAATTAAAAAAATATATTTGTTCAACGGTTTGTTCTCCTCAACAGGTCTCATTTCGTAAACGATTGTCGTGAAATTTTGTGAGCAGGTCCGGTAATTATATAGCTTTTTTGTCGAGTCAGTTTTTGGAAATTGTCAAAAACAATTTTTATTTCTAAGATTTTGTAAGTTTCTGCCTCCGAATTTCGGTTTTTTCTCCTCTACAGGTCGCAGGTCTGCAGGTAATTTTTCAACCGCTTCTCTTGAAATTTTGTTAGCAGGTTCGATATTTAATTGAACTTTATTATAATGTCAGATTTTGGAAAAGATAAAAAAACTCACTCACGAGGTTTACAGCTCACAGAGCCACTAGTAGTATTATAACGACAATACTGCGTGACCGCGACAATACTGACACATATAGTCCCTATTCGTCCCGGTACCGCCGCACACCGAGTAGAGTCAGTCCGATCCAGGTCAGGCCTAGCTGACTTTCTTGCTGGACTCTTCTCAGCTAGGCTAGGTTTAGTGAACCAGCGACAAAACTTTCAGTAGCTCGATTCCACTCACGCCTTAGATTCGGTTGAAACCGCTCAACCAATTTCACTGGAGCGCAAACTCTTAGAGTATTCCAGTGTTCGAAACTACCCGCGTGGTCGTGCCGGAGGTTTTCCCCTGTATTTTCCCCAGGCTATTCTCCAACCGCGCACTCCTATCTCTTTATTGGGCCCTGCCTATAAAGCCACAGTCAGGTTAAAAAAAGGGAGTTCAGCTTGAATAATTAGTAAGTAAGTATTTATTTGTGATACATAGGTTACATAACAGATCACAGTAGAGTAAAGTGCAGTACGTTGTGATCTACCTAATCAATCTTATAATAACTACTTAATTCTAGATCTGTATAGACATGCACTATGCTTATACATTTGTCAAAATTGCTAAATATTAAATAGTTATCTCAAAGAATAGGTACTCTACTCTTACTAATTTACTACATATCAATGAAACTCCTATCTAAAAAAACCGCACACTCCTATCGCATTATTGGGCCCGGCCACAGTTAGGTTAAAAAAAAAATACTATACCATTTATAATCTTCTACTATAACCTGACTCGATTGCCTGCCCTGAATAATGCCAATAAGCTCTGGTTTCTTCTCGGGTTGGAAGGTCAGATGGCAGTCACTTCCGTAAAAACTAGTGCCTATACCAAATCTTGGCATTAGGTAGCGGACCCCGGGCATCCTTCAGGATGCAACTGTACTGGGATAACGCTCGGAGGATGATGATGATGATGACCCAAATGTTGAAAACTTCATTCACAAATTATTTCACAATCTGGGTCTTACAAGACCCAGACCACTCGTCTCGAAGCTCTGGATGCTAAACGCCAGATTCGTAAAACTCGACCCAAGCCCTCCTATCTATATACTTATAACTCAAGTGGAGAGCTCCACTGTTTCCCATGTTGCCGGAGTTTCAAAACCAAGTTTGGCTTTGCAAGTCACTCTCGCGCACATGCTCGTAATCAATAAGAAAATATGTAACATCCCATAGAATTAATTTGTCAGGATGTCGCCATCGACGGAAGCGTCTGGGAGGACATCATCATCCTCATCATCATCTTACAAGACTTGTTTATTAGTTCATACAAAACAACGAATGTACCGTTATCCGATATCAAAACATTAAGAGCAACTCCCTTCCCTTCCCTATTCTAAGCTAAGTCTCCATTAAAAACAAATCCGTATCGAATCGCAAAATAACACTTCCCTGGTTATCCGCTTTGCATCCGTTCGTTAGGGTTACCGCCTTCTATCAAAAGCACCTGATTGTTCGAAACAAATTAATAGCACGTCTGCGCCAGCAGTCGGTGACGTGCCACCCCTCAAAATTACTCATTTTCACTTTTCACGAGCAGGCGATTGGTTATTTGGAGGGTTTAATTCATTTATTAGTTAAGCGGCCTATGGTTTGGGTTTGTAATTACAAGCGGTGTAAAGAATGTTATCAATAAATAAATAAAAATAAATAATTAAATATTAGAGGACAATCTTACACAAATTGAACTAGCCCCACAGTAAGCTCAAGAAGGCTTGTGTTATGGGTACTAGACGACGATATATTTAATAGATATAAATACTTAAATACATAGAAAACATCCAAGACTCAGGAACAAATATTCATGCTCATCACACAAATATTTGCCCTGATCGGGATTCGAACCCAGGACCGTCAGCTTCACAGGCAGGTGCACTACCCACTAGGCTAAACCAATATTATTGTGGCAAATGAATGAATGGCTGGACTGTCCGCTTACTTGATTTAGGATTTTAATTACTATAATACTTTATTGCAGGGATCGGATACCGATATTTTATCTATACAAAAATACGTTCTTTTTCGTTCTTTCGTACATTATTTCATTTGTAATGGAATAATCTAATAATACGTTTTTACTTTATACATGATCCAGTCCTACGTAAAAAGTATAATATAATCCAAAATATTGGGCTATTTCGGGTCTTCGTGGGTTTTTTTTAAATACCGGTATCAATCCCTGCTTTATTGTGTAATAATTTACTTGACAACTAGACTTGGTACAACCGATGTGGGTGCTCTAAGTTTCCAAAAAAAATGTGTGACAATTTAAAGAGCGAGGGTTAGAGCGAGAATTTTCGCTAGTCTAATATAAAAGACAGCGACATTATTCAGAGTGGTATATCTAAGTAGCTGAAGCTGAAAAAATAAATATATGAACGCTAAACAAAAAAAAAAAAATCGTTGTCATTTGTGTATTGAGCTTGCAACTCCTGTTTGTTAATTTCTAATTTATACGTCTTTAGCAGTAATAAAATGTGTAATTAATAATGACTTGCGAACAGATTCAATTAAAATTTTGATCAAAACCTTTGCATTCTTCATATACCATTTTAATCTCAAACTCATATATTTCGAAAGCAAAGGGAGAACTCAAATTTAGAATGAAGGAAACATTTAAAAAATTAGGCACTATTTAGGGTTTTATTTTTTATTTTTTTTAGGAATTTAGGACTTTTTTTTCTGGTAAATGTCGCTGTACGCCTCCCTTAAGGCGTTTGTATAAAAAATAGTTTACGTTAGCAGCGGTACTGCTTAATACGGAAAAACGGTTGATAAATTTGGAACTGGGTAGCGATTGCACCTATAGCTCAGTTGGCTAGAGCGACTGGCTGCGAGTGCCGGGAAGTCGCGGGTTCGAATCCTGCTCGGTGCCTAAATTTTTCAATTTTTCCTTCATTCTAAATTTTAAAAAAAGGAGAACTGATTTCATTTTCTAGATGTATATATCAATATGTATGTATAATAACATTGTTTAACAAAAAACAACAAAACAGCCATCAATATTACAACGGTTTTTAAATCCTACACACAACTGATTTGGTCCAAACCTTGAATATCAAAAGATTCACAATTTATTCAAACCGATTTCAACTCTAATCTATGACCAGTAAAGATCACATTCGCGTGCCCACATTCCAAGTAAGTGTAGCCTTGTTCACGTCACGTAATCATTCCGGTTGCGGCAACGGTCGAGTGAGGTCGTGCTACCTGTGCGCTCTTACCCAATTGTTGTTGTGACCCGAATTTTATCTCCGACTACCTGCTCACTCTTATCGCTACCCCTCGTGGTGATTATCGCAATTACCACGTGGAAGCACCGGGTGTGTTAGTTAAGACTTTCTTAAGTCTCCAGCTGACCCGCGTGTCTCTGCCCCTCTGGAAATCCACGCTCGTAGTGGTCGCAACGATCGGACTGTGGGCTAGACACAATTGGTGGCTATCCGTTAGTTAAGACTTTCTCAAGTCAGACCCGGGTCTCTGTCCCTTTGAAAGACCACGCTCGCAGTGGCTGCATTGCAACGGATCCTAACGGTGCCAACGAAGTTGCAGTGTGGGGTGGATACCACCACGAAGCCCAGTAATTGCGGACAGTCCGATTCTTTCCCTTCGTGTGTAGAACACCTAGTTGACACTGACACGGCGGACAAGTGGACAATACTCGACACCGACATTAGGTTAGCCTTTCGGTTCCCCATAAGTATAGTGTTAGGCGGCGACCGACATAAATAGTTAGGATGGAGATGCAAGCAAGATTCGAGATGATGGAGGAAACTATGCGGGCTATGCAGGCTGAAATCGATCGGCTGGCCGCTGAGAACGAACGCCTTAAGTTGGCTCTCAACGGCGAGAAAATCGACTCAGCCCAGGCGGCTCCCATGCAATCCCCCACCCCCGCGAACTCTGACTCGCATCACCAGGCCCATCCGGCCACCCCGGTAGCTACTTCAGCTACCCAGGCCCCTAAGGCCGCCATGGGACCGCCGCCGCCGCCGCCGCCGCCGGCAGTAGCGATCCCCTTGCCTCCGCCCCAGGCCCCTAAGGCCACTCCGCCCAAAAAGGGCAAAAAGTCTGTAAAGGCAGCCGCGTCTGCCCCCGGCAATCCTCCGGCCCTTCAGGCCCCTCCCGCAGCGGTTTCAGGCGTGCGGAACTCACGTTCTCGCTCCCCCAGGGAGCGACCCTCCTCGCAAGAGGAAAGAGTTACCGCTCGCTCCCGCTCTACCCGCTCCCGATCCCGCTGTCCCAAAGAGACCGAAACAGAACAACAAGACCGACTGCACTGTTCTGAAGACGAAATGGACACGTCAGGATGGGAACCTGTAGGCGGAAGCCGTAAGGGAAAACGTACGCGGCCGAAGTCTCCGCGAGCTGATTCGCCGGCGAAGAAAGCTCCACGGACTCCCGTCGTCCCCGCGCCTTCTGCGCTGGCCCCTCCGGCCCGTAGTGCCAATCTGGCAACGGACGGCGGGTCTTCGGCTCCCAGCTCGACTGCCACCTCAGCGGTCAACCCCGACAAGCCGGACTCTTGCGTCCTAATTGACGCGCAAAGGTGGCCAACTGCCCTGGCAATAGCCAGACAGCGGGGCATCCGAGTGCTCAATTCGGATACATTGAAGCCGCCCTTGGAAGGGCTTCGTATTACGGTCCAGGGACCCGAGGACTATCGCGCTCTGACCCGTCTCTTCGATGAGCTGTCGATGGCTTACAACCGGAGACAGTCCGCCGAAGAGAAAGGCTATAGAGCCATCGTCCGGGGGCTCCATAAGGATATCCCGGAAGATGAGATATTCGCGGATCTTAAAAGTAAGGGGATCGCGATCAGGGAGGTTCATCGCCTCTACCATAAGACGAGGGGTAAGTACGACATCGTGCTAATAGTCACCGACCCAGACCAACGTAAGGCAGTCCATGCCCTTAAGGAGGTGCTTAAAATCACCGTTAGGGTAGAACCTCCCAACAAGAGGAACTACATCTCGCAGTGTCACAACTGCCAGAGATTCGGTGCGCGTGGCTGCTTCTCTCCCCCCCGATGCGTCAAGTGCGCTGGCGATCACGCGTCTCGCGATTGCGATCGTCCAAAGGGTTGTAAGGACCCGGCCGGCGTCAAGTGTTGCAACTGTTTGCAACGTAAGCTCCCCCATGGGCATACTGCCAACTATGGGGGATGCCCTTGCCGCCCAAAGAGTCGCAACAATGGTGCAAAGCCAAAGTCCTCGCCCCCCTCTGGGCAGAAGCAAAAAGCGGGTCGTGCTGCTCCCCAGTTCACCTCGCAAGATTTTCCTGCCCTTCCGGCCTTAGGGTTAGGTGCCCCTAGGAACCTGCCGCCCTCAGCAGCCGTAGGTCCCCGCCCGGTGCCTTCTGCACCCCAATCTCAGGCGGACCTCCCTGCATGGGGGCCCGCCGCCAGTCAAGCGGGCCGGCCCGCTCCATCTCCCCTCTCTGCGCTTATGCAGGCAATTCAGATGCTCACCCCGGAGGCGGCGAGCGGTCTGACTGCCTACCTAAGTGCTGCGACACAAAATTACATCGCCGCTCAGTTCGGCAGTCAGGGTCTCGGTGCTTACTAGTATGGATCGTACGGCCCTAAAGCTTAAACCTACTTCGCTTACCATTGGTATTTATAATGCCAATGGCCTGAGAGGTATGAAGGATGAGGTGACGAACTTCCTCCGTGATCACTCAGTAGACATCTTCTTGGTTCAAGAGACCTTTTACAGACCCGGCACCAGAGCCTTTCGCGTCCCTGGATTCAATCAGATTAGAGATGATAGGCAAGATGGTAGGCCATTCGGGGGCACGCTCATTTTCTATAAACGTAACTTACATTGCATAAGTCTCACCCCCCCTCCCCTGACAAACATGGAAGTGTCGGTTTGCCGTATATCGATGGAGGGCCACCCCCCGATATCGATTGCGTCAACCTACCTTTCACCTCAACGTGACTTACTTAAGACTGACCTCGACTCACTAGCCTCCTTAGGTCCTTCGGTCATCGTGGCCGGGGACCTAAATAGTAAGCATATTAACTGGGGTTGCATTGCAACCAATCCCAACGGCAATCGGCTTCATCACCTTTTGATCGATAGCCTCCCTTTCGATCTACTCGCTCCATTAGAACCGACTCATTTCCCCCATAACGTAGAGCACCGACCTGACATACTCGACATAGCACTCCTAAAGAACGTAGCGTTAACTCAGCGTTCTATAGAAGTGATACACGAACTTGACTCGGACCATAGGCCAGTTCTTTTGAGACTAGGACCTCACCCTAATAATGCACCTCGTACCAGAACACTCGTGGACTGGAATAAGGTAAAATCAGGTCTCTTACAGACAGATCCGCCCCTGCTTAGAGACATCCCTGACTGCATAACTACTACTGAACAGACCGACCAAGCGATCGATTCTTTCACCAACTATCTCAACACTGTTCGAAGTGAGGCCTCAAGGGAGGTGTCGGCTGAGGATATCCAAAACCGACCTCTGCCTAGGGAATTGAGGGAGTTAGTGACTAGAAAAAATCGTGCAATCAGGACTTACTCCAACCACCCTTCTGCTGAAAACCGTCAAATCCTGAGGGACTTGTGTAACGAGTCCAAACAGAGAATTGCCGAATTTCGGGAGAACTCGTTCAGGGATCTGATGGGTGAGATCGCTCCTAGTCATCTGGCTTACTGGAAACTAGCGAGATCTCTCAAATCAGATGCCTGTTGGACCATACCCCCCTTGGATCGTCCGGATCACCCTACCCCTGCTCTCGAGGATAGTGAGAAAGCCGAATGCCTTGCGAGTAGCTTAGAGTCCCAATGTTCGCCTAGTCTCCTTCACACCGACGAAGCCCATATTAGATGGGTCGATTCCGAGGTGGACAGGAGATCGCGTCTCCCCGTAACTTCACCCATTTTACCGGTGTCGGTTAAGGAAGTCAGTGACTTAGTCAGGCGTCTTCGTGTTAGGAAGGCTCCGGGTGCGGATGGTGTATCCAATCGTATCCTGAGACTTCTCCCTGAAACCCTCCTCCTCATTTTGGTCGGCATCTTCAATGCCGCGCTGACCAATGCTCACTTTCCAGCCGCGTGGAAAGGTGCAACGGTCATAGGGATAGCGAAGCCCGGTAAGCCCCGGACTTCGCCTGCCTCTTATAGGCCGATCAGCTTGCTTAGCTCTCTAGGAAAGCTATATGAGCGGATCCTTCTCACTAGGATTCTCAGATTTACGGCTGAGAATAACGTCATCATCGACGAGCAGTTCGGCTTTAGATCCGCGCACTCGTGCGTCCAACAGGTGCACCGCGTCACGGAGCACGTGCTGGACGGTTTCTCTCGATTCCAGGGGCTCAGGACCGGTGCAATCTTTCTTGACGTGGCGAAAGCATTCGACAAGGTCTGGCATAACGGGCTGATATACAAGTTATATCATCTCGGTATGCCTGACAGACTCGTACTCACCATACGAGATTTTCTCAGGGATCGAAGCTTTCGATACAGACTAGAGGGAACGTACTCGGACCCACACCCCATCCGGGCCGGAGTCCCGCAAGGCTCCGTGCTCTCTCCCACTCTTTATTCGTTATTCACGAACGACATACCCAGGCACCCTAAAGTGCAACTGGGGTTGTTCGCGGATGATACCGCGCTCTTTACGACTCATTGTAAGTATACTTTTATCCGGCGATACCTCCAGGAGGCAATCACTGACCTAGGTCGTTGGTTTAATCTTTGGCGTATCGAAGTCAATCCGGAGAAAAGCACTGCGATAGTCTTCCACCCGTCTGACCGCGTTAGCACGGAAAGGCGTGTGGCTCCGATCCAGATGTTTGACCGGCCCATCCCCTGGGCCAACGAAGTCAAATATCTTGGAGTGACCCTCGACAGAAAACTGACTTTCCGTAGCCACATCAGTAGGGTACGCAACCGTGCGTTGTTCGTGCTAGGAAGGCTTGGGCCGATGATTAACAAGTTTAGTAAAATGTCACTTAGAAATAAGCTGACACTCTACAAAACTTGTGTTCGTCCAATCATGTCTTATGCAAGCGTAGCTTTTGCTCACGTGCCTATGACATCGCTCAAGCCGCTTCAGGTCATTCAGAATCGTTTTCTCCGTAGGGCGACTGGTGCTCCGTGGTACCAGTCGAACCTCAGTCTGCACCACGACATGGGGATTAGCACTATGTATGGTTTCTTTAAGCAGACTGCCAGACGTTATTTTGACAACGCTCCCCATCATAGGAATCCGTTAGTTAGGAAGGCTGTCGACTACGTTCCCATCCCTCCCCCCTCTGTCGTTACTCGGCGATCACTGATTAGGGGCCGCACGGTCCGGCGTCCTAGGCACACACTTACGGACCCGGACGACGTAATCACAGCGTCTATCGAAAGATGGAACGCTGCGCTTGCGGCGTCCAACTCTGACACGACGCGTACACTTAGGCATTCCCGCCGGCGGGGACGTCCACCGCGCGATCGCGACAACAGTGACACATATAGTCCCTATTCGTCCCGGTACCGCCGCACACCGGGTAGAGTCAGTCCGACCCAGGTCGGGCCTAGCTGAGTTTCTTGCTGGACTCTTCTCAGCTAGGCTAGGTTGAGTGAACCAGCGACAAAACTCCCAGTAGCTCGATTCCACTCACACCTCAGATTCGGTTGAAACCGCTCAACCAATCTCACTGGAGCGCAAACTCTTAGAGTATTCCAGTGTTCCAAACCACACGCGTGGTCGTGCCGGAGGTTTTCCCCTGGATTTTCCCCAGGCTACTCTCCAACCGCGCACTCCTATCGCTTTATTGGGCCCGGCCTATAAAGCCACAGTCAGGTTCAAAAAAAAAAAAAAACGTCACGTAATCCATAAAGGGAACTTAATACTATGTGTATACAACATGTTTCTGACGTGTCATTAACTTGGTTCAATGTTAATTTCTAGGTAGTCATTATCGCTGGAAGATTTAGTAACATGTTACAAGATTTTATAGTAATTCCTAAGCACTAATTTGTTAACAGCCAGGCCCCTATTTCATCAAGTTGACATATGTATGTATTTGACATATGTAGGCTGACAAATCGTCAATTTTCATGTGAAAACTGTTTAACCAACTACAATTGTAATGTTTTTTGACAATTGTCGCGCCTGTCAGCTTTGGTGAAATAGGGGCCAGGGTTGTGGCACCGTTGGTTATTAAATTTGAATTATGAAGTGCTAATATATTCTAAATTGCTGAACTTACGAATTACTTAAGAAATATGTAAAATTAGCCTTTACTTAACTAGTACCTACACATATAACAAGGCGTAAAAAGAAAAAAACACAATAGCAGGGAATCTGGACTGTCCTTTACATTTTAAGTTTAAAACAGTAACATTTATTTTTATTGTAACAAAAGAAAATAAAATACTATAACAATTACATACTATTAATATAAGGCTTAAGTCTATAAAAATATAAAATAAATTAAAAACTAAACTAAATCTAAAAATGGCCCCTGCGGCATTGTGCCGAAGACGCTGGCAGCATTTCCTCGCTGAATAGTAAGACTAATTTTCTGTGCGAGGTAGCTGCCAGCTCTTCGGTCACCGGTAGTATCTTTAAGCCTCTTCGCGATTTCTTAAGAAATTAGATGAACGAATACTCGCTCTAAAGCCTGAAACTGGATCACCCATACTTATAACCCATAACGATTACTTTCGAAGATTTAATTTAGCCACTTAGCAATTACCCCGTGTGGTTGCCGGGTAAGAATTGCGCCACCCCATCTCTTCCCGTGGGTTTCGTAGGAGGCGAATAAGGGAAAATCGGAGGGTGGGGAGCAGCATCCTTCGATCATTACCACCATCAAACTGCGGTCGCCAACCCGCTTGCCAAGCGTGGCGACTATGGCAAATCCCCCCCAAATTGGGGGAGGCCTATGTTCA
The DNA here is from genome assembly GCA_963556455.1 of Epiblema foenella. Lineage (NCBI taxonomy): Eukaryota > Metazoa > Arthropoda > Insecta > Lepidoptera > Tortricidae > Epiblema > Epiblema foenella. The sequence goes on along the minus strand of OY747103.1, from coordinate 20,427,002 downwards.
GCAGTGGACGTCTTTCGGCTGAAATGATGATGATGATGATGATGACTTAGTAATTCTACTGCTTACTTACATCATAGATAAAATTATATAAAACATAAGTACAGCGAAGCCAATGAACAGCCTCTTCGAATGTATCTAAAAATAAGCCCACATACTAACATTGGCATGTTGTCTGTAAAAACCAATAAGACTCAGAATAAACGCGCCTGAGCCAACTAAACAGCTGCAGGGGTCGCAAACATTTCCTTATTTCCCGGGCTGGGGTTGTAAATAATTGGTTCCAGCTTTGAACATGACGGGGCGACATCTATCGTGATTTTTCCGGGAAAATGTTTACGAGTTGCATGATTGGAATCTAATATAAATGAAGTGGTGAACGAGAGAAATTCATAAAACAAAAGGTTTCATTTATTTATTTATTTATTTTATTTGGAGATCCAACAGCTATTATATAACGTTACACAATCAAGTAGATACAGATAGCCAATTATAGGAACTCACAGGTAGTGTCATGATAGTTAGCTAATAGGTACTAGTATTACGCGCTAACGTAACCGCACATGCAACAAAAAAAAGGGGAAATAATCTGTTACAAATTAAAGGTTTACAATTAAAACTTTGCCGAAACTGGAATTCTCATAACTAACGAAACTAATTTATTAGTACATTGTGTAACATACATAACGAGGATACTTGGGCAGCATCAAAACACTACTGAGCTCCAACCCAATGATTTGTTTTTAGGGTTTCGTAGTAAACAAAGGGGTTCCTTATAGTATGTCTTCGGCTTAACTCAGTAACCGTTAGTACTATAAAGCTGTAATTTGGCATGAGTATACATATCAGTTAGCTAGAAGACCAGCGCTGGTTTGTGAGTCAGCATTATGCTGAGGCTATGGTCTGACAATCCGGATCGTGAGATCGCATGACGTCACTGTTGACGATACACTCACACTTACATCCGCGTACCGTCGATAGGCTGATACAAGGTTGATGACGTAAATCGTGTCACACACACTAACCGATATACCGGATTGCCTGGCGCAGTATATTATTGTATCATGGCTGAGGTCATTTTGTGATAATCTGCTTAGGCCGGGTTTTATAAAGATCGGTTAGACTAAATGTCAGATCAAATTTCGGTAACTCAGTACATTTTTTGACATAAGGTCTAACTGATCTTTATAAAACCGAGCCTTAGGCCGGGTTTTATAAAGATCCGTTAGACCAAATGTCAGACCAAATTTCAGTAACTCAGTACGTTTTTTGACATAACAAACCGACATAAGGTCTAACGGATCTTTATAAAACCGAGCCTTAGTGTATCAGTGTACTTTTAAGTTTCAATTGTTTTTATGTATAATTTGTGTAACGCTTTGTGTTCCGTAACGAATAAATTACTTTCTTTCTTGATAATGTTGTTATTAGTTCAAAAACACAGTAAACATAACTTTGCGAACTTTTAAATCCATATAATGGGTGGACAACTACGGAACCCCACATTGCGCGTGGCCCGCCACGCACCAATACGATTTTTTTCACATATTTTGGTTCGTTTTCTATAGACACAAATGTTCTATAAAAATAATAAAATGAAATAATTCGGCAATTTAATTGAATTGAAAACATTTATTTCGAGTAACATGGGACTCATACATAATATTTGTTAGTAAAATTAATTAATTATTATTCTTATTGTTAGTTCCTAATTCTAGTACATTATGTAACGTACTTTGTATAACAATTAAAATGATAGTATATTTAGTAATTTTAACTGTTATACAAAGTATGTACTCTTTGGACACATGCATTGCACAACAGTGCAGTGCAATGAAAATGTTACTCATATAGGTAAACCGATATATGTATTTAAAAAAAGTGGAAATTTGCACACAAGCTGGTTGCACGCACTAACTCCAGTAATCCGGGATTAATTAAAATTTTCCACTTTGATGAGATTTGCGAGACCAGTCGGATGAATTTCGCTGCAAAAATGAATTCCCAAGAACCGTGTGCTTATATAGTTTAGTACTTCTAATGACATTTTTAATATCCTTATGCATTCCAGTAGTTACATGGTAAAAAATGGATGCAATAACTGTACTCGCTAGCAACTGCGTAAATATTTGTATGGACAAAAGTACAGCGCCTCTGGCGGTTACGTAATAGAATTATGAATCGGCATACTAAATCGTTTACGCATTCGCTAGCGAGTACGGTCATGCAAACTCATGGTAAAGGCACATTATTTTTACGAGGATATTTAGGATTTTTTGACAGTTACCAAGGATTTTTTCAATATTATGTTCGGTTATTTTACTTCTTTCTTAGTCCACAGTAATTTCTGTGTAGCGTAATTCTACGTTACTTCTTCAGACCGAAAGCTCAAACTCAAACTTTAGTATTTTCGTCAGATTTATGAATGGCCTTTAGTGAAAGTACTAAGTATAACTATCACTCCAAACCTACCGTGTAACAAATTCTTAACTTTAACTCCATGAAGTATGTACTCCACAAACACGCGATAAACAGCCAAACTTTCCTCATGTAGACTTGTAAAAAATTCACCCTAATGTCACCGAAATAATGCCGCTATAAAAGTTTCATGTCAACAAACCAGGTGGGAGTTTTATGCGACAATATTTATTGAAAATGTATATTTCATATCACAATTTCAAGTAACAATAGATAGTATAGTAGACATCTACTAAAGTCGATTGTTGTAAGTTTCGAACTACAGTCCCCGACAGATAAAAAGGCAATACATGGCCCCGTATTATGGTTGCCGTTAATCGTAACCGAAGAAACCGGCTATTTTGCCAAAATTTCATAACCGGTTATTGAAACAACCAACAGTATAAGAACAACCAGTTTCCGTTACGTTTGGTTATACTTTTCCTAATTTAAAGTACAAAAAATGAATTAAATTTCATGTTATATTACTGTGATATTTACTAACATGTGAAGTTTTAGTGTAGAATTAATGGATGATTAAAAAACCGGCCAAGTGCGTGTCGGACCACGCACAATGAAGGGTTTCGTATCAACACCAACAAGTCCACATTTAAAATCACTATCCAATACATTGAATCTAAAAAAGTCGTATCTTCATAGGGAACTCACGGCACTTACGACCTTTTATTTGGGCAAGTCAGTTTTTAAGCGAAAATTCAAAACCCGTAATACCTATATGGTTCAAACCATAAATCATGGAAAGTATTTACACTCTCTTTCTTTTTGTTCTTATGTAAAGTAGATCGAAATATTAATTTCCGTACTATTGTATATATTGTAGGTACAGAAGTGATTGACGTGATTTGTTTCACAAGAAACGGAGACAAATAGGATTGACATCAGAAAACAGTTGTTCTGACAAGAACAGCTGATTGAAAAAAAACAGCTGATTGCTCTGAGAAGAGCAGATTCGTTTGTCCTGAAAAGGACAAAATCAAAATCAATATCAAAACATTTATTCTGCAAATAGGCCTCAAGGGTACTTTCACAAGTCAAAATCTATCTTGGTACATCAAATAAAAATAATACAATAATCAAAGTATCATTAATTAAACGTAGTGTTACATGTCAAAAATAAGACTAAGAAACTAATAACAATCGAGATTTGTTAGAGATGTATAAGGTCTCTAAGCGTCAAGATAAAAGGTAATAAAGTAGGTATACTAATCATAATAAAATATTTTGTGCTATATCTATAACACGTCAACATGAAAATAATAAAATCTAATAAATAAATATCCTCAGAGATGTATAAGGTCTCTGAGCGTCAGTCTAAAAATAAAATCAAATGAGGACAGTTGTAATATGAAGATGCCGCAAAGCACCATCCTCAAGCCAGGACGCCATGTTGTCTTCGTGCAGCAGCTTATATTCATCTTCAATCTTCGAGGGCAGAGCAACAGCGACGGAGCGATGTTTTCGTCTCGACGGCCACAGCGGAAATGATCGTTTTTTTTTGAAACTTAATGTAGCTTTATAGGCCGGGCCCAATAAAGCGATAGGAGTGCGCGGTTGGAGAGTAGCCTGGGGAAAATCCAGGGGAAAACCTCCGGCACGACTACGCGTGTGGTTTGGAACACTGGAATACTTTAAGAGTTTGCGCTCCAGTGAAATTGGTTGAGCGGTTTCAACCGAATCTGAGGTGTGAGTGGAATCGAGCTACTGGGAGTTTTGTCGCTGGTTCACTAATCACTACCATAAAACATGTCTCAATGACCATAATCTAGAAATCAATTTAAAGAAAACTAAAATCATACAATTTAAACCAATACAAAAGAAACCTTTGGAACTAAATTTAGACATACATTCGCAAAATATCGAAGAAGTAAAGGAATTTAATTTATTAGGTATACTAGACTCTGGCATAAATTGGAGGGCCCATATACAAAATATTAAAAACGTACGCATCCCAAAAAATTTTGTGGCCCATATTTTATAAAATCCAGATTGTTAACATTGCCCTATAGTCTTGCATAATATACAAGCTGCGATTTTTGTACGTGAAAACCCTCATTAATTTGAAAAAAACAGGGCAAGGAAAAGACTAGAGCACAATACAGAAATAAATTATTGATACCAAAGACTAACCTAAATGTGTAGAAATAGTCCATATAATAGATGTATTTTAAGAACCAATAAAATCCCAAATTCATTAAACAGGAAACAAATGAGAATGAATTCAGAATATTATGTATTTATTTTTAGTAATGTTATTACATCACAAAAAAAAAATAGTGGGAGAGTAAGTTACCTAGGTTACTATTTTGAATTGCAATTATTTTCTTTTACAGTTATATATTTTTTAATGAATAGGTAAATCGCCTTGAATCGCCGGACTATGAGTGATATTTAAAAACAATTTACAGTCTTGAAATGTCACTGTGCAAATACGTCCCTGGATATTTTCCATCCTAATCACGAGAGTGGAAGGCGAATGTAATCATATTACGCCTCAGGCGGCATTAAAACTTCTTTCCGACGCCTTTAATATGCGTAATTTAAAATTGAATCCAATTGTTGGTGACGCCTGTAATTGTCAGTTGCGGTTAACTTAGTGTCACTGACATTAATATGGTTGATCGGGGAATTCAGTTTCGCATTTCAATATCATATCACGGACATCACGTTCAAGATCAGGAAAAAACAGTCATTTTTCTTAAATATTTATTTACTGTTTCACTCATACGTTTACTGCGCGGCGTGTGACGAAGATAAGTAGCAAACGAAAGACGAAGGCGGTTCAAAAGTGGTAGATCAAAAATTATTCACGCCTCAATGTCAGCACAAGGAAAAGCATTGGAATTTGTAACTTCTGAAAGCAGTCCGGACGATTCAGAACAAGCCCGTCTCCTCGCAGTCCGCACCAGAATTAGGCCACTGCCTTCGGGCTCTTCTTTTTCGGCAGGTAGGTACGGTTTTGGACCAAAGCTGCCTAAGAATAGCGGTATGCTTGAGGCTCGATTCCAAAATCTGTGCCGCCTACACATGTGGCTGTGGCAAAACAGTGGCTCAGCTGAGTCGACAAGGCGCAAGGAGCGCCGGTGGTTTAGGCCGACACGGTACCATTAACGACTTGTTCTGTCGGTCGTTGCCACCGCCTGTGTCTGCAATTTTAGCTATGGTCAGCGATGATGGCAAGCGTCCCGACGGAGCTAGATTGGTACCGTGGAAACTGGGTCGAGTCCTTGTGTTGGACGCGACTTGGATATCGTACCATTAACGACTTGATTTGCCGGTCGCTGCCACCGCCTCTGTGTCTGCAATTTTAGCTATGGTCAGGGATGATGGCAAGCGCAACGATAGCTAAGATTGGTACCGTGGAAACTGGGTCGGATCTTTGTGTGGGATGCGACTTGCGTCGAAACTTTCGCCCAGTTCCACATACAAGCGACCAGATCACAGGCCGGCGCTGCAGCTGAACAGGCCCAATGTCTGAAGCGCCGCAAATACTCTTCATTGCTTAATTTCGAGTTTGCAGCGCTCGTGTGAAGACATTGTGTCCCTGGTCAGCTGACATGAAGTCTTTTATTATGGCCTTATTGAAGAGGCTGATCTACACCTCAGGTGATCCAAGAGCCTTACCTCTCTCAACATATCGCCCTTGCGATACAAAGAGGTAACGCCGCTAGTGTAATTGGGACCATGCCGCAAGGAGACTTGATCGATGGGGTTGTTCTTATATTTTAGGTATTAGATTCCTATTTGTGTTTATTTAGTTATTTTAATTGCAGTTATAAGTAGTATTTATATTTAATATAAATGTCCTTCACATTAAATTACCTAGGTTGTATTAATTATGTATGAGTTACTTCTGAAATAATTGAACACTATTGGAATATGGAGTATCTGATTAAGACCGAAAACGTGTTGGTGAAATAATTTGGTATAAGAATGGAACGTGAAATTTAAGTGTTAAATAGACTGATTCAGTTGTGGCCTAACCTAATTGTCAATGTGACATGACAATAATATTTGTATGTCAGTTGACACAAAATAGATGTTGATCGCTATTGTGTAACAAAATAGTGTAAAGTAAAACCTGTGAGCCTTCAAATAACATATAGAGCGGTTTCTAAACGTAGCTGCAAAATGCGAATGCAATGCAAAAATTCGTGATGATGTAGCGGTCCTAGTGTAGGGCGCTGTTCTGGCAAAACAGAGGGGCATCTTTGGTCTCTGCCTGGGGCTACATGCGATCACGGTTTTTATTTTTGTTTATGTTCTCTGTATCAAAATAAAATTTTAAGAGCCCTTATGAGTTAAAAAACGCTCATCTATTTAGGCCGTTTTCTGTTTGAATTTATGCGTATCTTGACATTTTCTTAATGTTACTATCTAGAACAGGACTATTGCGACCTAATGTCATAAATTTTCAATGTACTTTTTGGATTTTTCATTAAGAAACATCGTTTCAAACATCACTCCAAAACTACCATTTTCAAACTAAAAACGGCTTTTTTCCGCTTAAATTCCACTACGCACAATAAAATCAAGAAATGGCTATGTCACTATATAAAACATTTATAAAGTCGCCGTATCCTTTAATCACTTTATTGGTATTATCAATACTTTTTTCATAATTTGAAATCAAAACATTTTAAAACTTATAAGACCGACCTTTCGGTCTGTGACGACCGGTTTAGCCTAGTGGGTAGTGCACCTGCCTGTGGAGCTGACGGTCCTGGGTTCGAATCCTGATCAGGGCAAATATTTGTGTGATGAGCATGAATATTTGTTTCTGAGTCTTGGATATTTTCTATGTAGTTAAGTATTTATATCTATTAAATATATCGTCGTCTAGTACCCATAACACAAGCCTTCTTGAGCTTACTGTGGGGCTAGTTCGATTTGTGTAAGATTGTCCTATAATATTTATTTATTTATCTATTATTTATTTATAAGGCCTCTTAAGTTCCGTAATACACATTTTTTCTGGTTCGTGATAAGACCATAAACCTTCTTCATGTAATCTTAAAGTACCTCTTAACTTTAGAGCCGATCGCAAAGGCCGCAAACTCCTTGCAACTTTGCTGCACTGCGCTTAATGAATGTCCCGATGCAATTAATTCCTAAAAAGCTCGTGTAAAAGCGTCTCCGCCAGTTACCAAAGTAAATAGCTTTAATCTAATGTGCTTTTGAAAGCTCGCAGAGCAAACAAGGACTTAACGTAATGTGTCGAAATTGATGGAACTTTTGTTTTTCTACCGATTACGATTAAAGTGAATGTTGTCTTATTCTGACCTGGTTTTAAGCTTTGATGTGAACTGCTCAAAGTTTGTATTAAGTCTGTATGTTTTCGCTCATATCAGCGGGGCTAGCACAACAACTGCGAGACAGGAATATCTGAGTCACGCTAGATGTGACTTGCCAGTACGTTGTGCTAGCCCGCCAACGGGAAATATTATAATATAGCCGCACTATATACAGTAGGGTGGGTCGAAAATCACGAATTTCGGAGTACCGTAATGTAATAGGGCTCAAAAGTTGCTGTGTATTCTGTAGATTACAGGAAAAATAATTAAAAAATTCTAGATTTAGACTTTTAACCCCCGCACAGCCGCCAAAGATCGATGTTAAGGCCTATATTATATAAGTACATAAATAAAGTACGTGACATTATGTTAATAATTTATCACTTAATAATGTAAATTAAACTATAATAAAGCTAAATTATACTGAGACTTTTTGTTATTTTCAAAATAGTCGACATTATAGCTTTTTGAAGTTTGATAACTTAAAATATTATGGCATAAATAAAGCAAAATGCTATATTTATATAAATTTTTTCTACTATTTTTTAAATACAAGCTTGAATGTAAGAGCTAATCTAAATATTACAGGAAAGATTTGTTTTATTCAAAAACATACGGTATTTATATGTTTTTAATGGTACCCAATAGTACCAAATAGCCTTAAAATTGTGTTTTTCGAGTATTGTTTCTCGCCTCGTGTTGCTTTAATTGATATATTTTTTGTTTCTGTTGTCTGTATTTGGACCACTGATGATCCGTTAATAGCTTTAAATCATAATTTTGCCGGTTTAAGCACATCAAAATGCATTGGCTACATGATGACAAAATACATGGATGGATGATACATGGATAAAATATAATAAAAAATAAATAATTTTGAAATACAATAGTGTTATTTAATGATTTAAATAGTTTGTATTTATATATTTAATATGGAGTGAAAATAAAAAATATAAATATTTTTTTATGCCGTTAAAAGTCTAAATCTAGATTTTTTTAATTATTTTTCCTGTAATCTACAGAATACACAGCAACTTTTGAGCCCTATTACATTACGATACTCCAAAATTCGTGAATTTCGACCCACCCTAATTAATATACAGGGCGTCCCACGGCTATGCCGCATGGAGGGAAAGTACCTTGAATATTGTAGATGGAACATTTTACTGAATGAAGACATTATTTGAATTTAAAAAAAAATTTAAAATGCATTCACAGATAATAAAATAATTTTATGGTTGAACCGGGAATCGAACCCGTTACACGAGAGAAATAATTACCCTGTAGCTTTATCATACCGATCGAAAGGCTCCATCATAAGGTTTATTTTTTGCTAAATAACATTGTGTCAGAAATAAAAGGAACACCATGAATTTTAACATTTTTAATACAAAATTAATCAATTTATCACGTGTAACGGGTTCGATTCCCGGTTCAACCATAAAATTATTTAAATATCTGTGAATGTAGTTTCAATTGTTTTTTAAATTCAAATAATGTCTTCTTTCAGTAAAATGTTCCATCTACAATATTCAAGGTACTTTCCCTCCATGCGGCATAGCCGTGGGACGCCCTGTAATAAGTAGAAGCTTACACAATAACAATGACACATTAAGAGAAGAGGGTCGTTTATAAATATTTTACACTAATGATAATGATGTATTGTATAAACTATACAAGGCTTTCAATTCGCTTGTATGAAAAATACCAAAAGATACCGAAAAAAACTTAGACTTTAATGACTTACAACGGTACTAAATAAACCAATAAAATTGTAAAATAATGTATTCTGACGTTTGAAGCTCTTTACACTTGTGGATAACGTCAATATACTACTCTTTTTATTACTACCACAGAATAAGATTTCTATAGAATCCCTATACGCACGTGCCACCAAGAGGCACGGAAAAGTTCTTCTGCAGATAAATTGAAAACTTGTTTAAAATAGCGGACAGCTTTCCTAATATATAACCTCCTTAACGTGGGCGGGTAACCGTTTGTCTGCCAAAAAGTCATATCAAATAGTTCGCGGCAATATCACTCTGTTACTCTTATAAAAAATTGTATGGGACCATCTCCCTCGTTAGTTGTATTATTAATAAAGCAAGTCAATGTCAATCATTTCTTAACTACTATAATTTGTGTAATAAATATTTTTCAAATGTAAAGAAAAAGCAAGTAACAAGATCGAATATTTTCCATCCATAATTCTCTCCGTCGGATGCAAACAGAACTCTGAAGTAATCCGAATGCTCAAAGGGCTATGAATCAAAACTTACCTACGTAGTTTACGTACGTACTCGTTGCAGGCTTTGATTGCAGACAGCCGTTTTCATTAACCACGGGTTGGTCTTTCCACGGTATGAGTTACTTGCATACCAACTTGCATGCAAGTTACTAGTTTATCATCATCATATGCCTTAAAAAGTAGCCTTAACGTCTATTCCAGACGTTTAAACCATTGCTGTTTAGATACCGACAAAAGGACAAATAAATGTAATAAATCAATATGATAAGGTCCAATGAGGTGAAAGTTGAAACAGAATTAAATAAATTTATATCGATCATGGAACACATGGCTGAAAGGTTGTACGGAAACGATCAATTTAAAGCGATAAAACTGTCTGTTTTACCAAAATTTACCATAATGGACTAAACAAAATTAATGTAACATTTCTCTTTTATGGGCAAAAATTAAACTGGATAGGAATACTTACTCGGACTATCAGGCGAGATCGCGATAGCGCGATTCAGGAATTGACGCGAAGCACGTTTTTTAACTGTATGTAAATACAGTCGTGACGTCATTTAGCTCACAGTTTGAAGTTTGTTACATACGCCCTTTTAACAAAACTTACAGTATTCGTGGATGTTTGCATATATGAAAAACACGTATGTCTTAAAATTTTGCGTTCTTTCGTGATGGACAATAAAACGAAGTACGTAAATGAAACACAGAAATATTGTCAAATCCGACCAACTCTGTTAGGAGGCCGTATAAATAAGTTTTAAAATGTTTTGATTTCAAATTATTTAAAAAGTATTGATATTACCAATATAATGATTAGAAGATACGATGATTTTATTAAAGTTTTATATAGTAACATAGCCAGTTTTTTATTTTATTGTGTGTATTAGAATTTAAGCGGAAAAACATACCCCCTTATTCATAAAATAACAAACCTCTGCTAATTAAAATGTCTGTTGTCACTGTCTCACAAGTACATATGTCAAAGTGACAGATAAGGACAAACGAACTTTAGGGGCTAGTTAACTAATATAGTTTTGATATAGACGTTTATGAATAAGGGGGATAGTTTTTAGGTTGAAAATGGTCGATTAGGAGTGATGTTTGAAACGATAGTCCTTAATGAAAAATACAAAAAATACATTTAAAATTTAGGACATTAGATCGCAATAGTCCTGTTCTAGATAGTAATTCAATCAGAAAATCGCCTAAATAGATGAGCGTTTTTAACTTATAACAACTCTTAAGGGGAAATACTGCACTGTACAGTTGTACACAAGCTCAAATCTGCTCCACACGCGTGGTCATGCCGGAGGTTTTCCCCTGGATTTTCCCCAGGCTACTCTCCAACCGCGCACTCCTATCGCTTTATTGGGCCCGGCCTATAAAGCCACAGCCAGGTAAAAAAAAAAAACACTCAAATCTCCTTCAACAACTCAGTAACAGACAATCCCAGATAAAATAACTAGCAATCCGTTAAAAGTCCGATAAGGTCGGCATTTGTCGAGCGCTCGAAATGAGCGACCGAAGGGTTATCGTGGAGGAATTCCAATAATATTTCACTGGCGGGTGTTCTATCCACACTATGTGGCCACAAGTCCATAAATCCATCCATCCATCCAAAATCCATAAATTACCTCACACGTAGGGGGGGTTTAGTGTGACATTGTGTGTTTGACGACCGGTTAAGCGTAGTATACCAGTGTACCTGCCTGTGAAGCTGACGGTCCTGGGGTCGAATCCCGGTCAGGGCAAATATTTGTGTGACGAGCATGAATATTTGTTTCTGAATCTTGGATGTTTTCTATGTATTTAAGTATTTATATCTATTAAATATATCGTCGTCTAGTACCCATAACACAAGCCTTCTTGAGCTTACTGTGGGGCTAGTTCGATTTGTGTAAGATTGTCCTCTAATATTTATTTATTTATTTATTGTGTAACTCTTCTAACTCGTGTGGTTCTAAATTTCGTGACATTTCAACAGTAGTGAGATTAGGTAAGTTAGTGTGTTAAGCCTGCCGATTTGAAATTCTGGTGATAATGATCACGGCAAGTCATTTATAGTACTTTAATTTAAAAATATACACCTCTCAAAAACAAATTTTAATTTTCCCTCCAATTCATCCATAATGTGTTTTTTACGGAAGTTCGAATAGACCCTATTAGGGCCGTTATACACAACCTGATAGTAAGAATCTTAATTTCTTTCATAAATAATCACCATACACTAATACTCACCCAATTTGTGTAAGAAAACTGAGCTTTTGTTCTTAAAGATAAACCATTTTTTTAAACACTACAAATGTTGAAAAATATTTGTAGTGTTTAAAAAATTGGTTTATCTTAATACATAATAATACCTACACTTTATTAAAATTTCAAGAATATTTCATAGTTTAAATCCATATTTTTATTTTTTATTTTATTTATTGGTACACAACTACAGCCGTAGATATAACCATGACGTATTGATAATTACATAAAAGAAGGCCAATAACAGTTATCCATTGATTTCTCATAGTGTAAATTTCCAAGTGCCCAGCACCAACCCAATACTTGTCACCGCCGATCTGAAATCATTATAGGTAAAAAAAACGAACAGTATCTATGTGTCAACTATTGGGCATAGGTGTCGAGCGTTGGTACGTCTACCCTATATCTAGCAATGTTAAAATAAGCGTAATCAAACACAGTGAATATGTGAATGCATTCCAAAACAAATGCTCGATACATACATATTATTTAAGTGTGTGCCTTTCTATGGGTTCGATAAAGTAATTCGATATGAATTATTTATCTATTGCGACAACGAGTTCTACGCGGTCGTAGTCCCGGGCAAAGGCTAGTAGAGTCCGACCACGCTAACTGTGCATTGAAATAATTTGGCAACACTACCTCAAACGTCACATTTTCATACAAATATGACGTATAACGCACAGTGTTGCCAAATTATTCGTTGCAGAGTTAGCGTGGTCGGCTCTATGATAATAATTCCTAAACAGTAACATACATGCCGATGGAACACAGCACGTAAAAGCATCCAAACAATTTCAAAGCTCGAAAGGAACCCTTTTAATTTCCGTGTTTGTACGGTCAAGTCTAATATCTATCGAATGAATCCTCTCCTAAATATGTACCGAAACCTTAATGCACCGACATAAGATACATGGAACATATTTCTCAGTAGTTTGCATGCACCCATATTTTTGCACTCGAGTGTACCATCCACTCCGCAACCCAGTATTTTAAACGTCGTATGTCCCTACGACAAGCGTATAGAGATACGATGCTTCGTTTATTACACGGCATCGCTGTTCGCAGATGTCTGTGTACAGCAAACAAGCTCGTGTTTAACCTCGTGAATATTTTTATCAGGATAGATATCATAGTCTAAGAAAACAAGGATTGACAGTCCCGATCGTGACACGACCATACGTCACTGTCGGCGATACACTCACACCGTCCGCATACCGTCGATAGGCTAATTCAAGGCTGACGGCGTAGGTCGTGTCACACACACTACTAAACGATGTACCGGATTGCCATATCTGGCGCAGTTTATTGTATCATGATAGATATTAATAGTAGTAATAAAGGTTTATTTTATTTTTGCAGGACGTTTGCAGTCCAACACGCAGGACCGCCTTGATGCACATATACACTGGTATACTACCAGCGACGGTATTTTCTCTTGCTTTATGTCCCATGAGAAAAAGTAGGCAACTACGAGTATATAGATATATCATTTCAATTATACCAAACACATTTAAAAAGAAAAAGAAAAAAATAATAATCTGTTTATTTCTCTTAATTAACCTAATTACAAATGGCTTAACAAGGCCTAGATATCGTAGTCGCTATAACAAACCGATACAAGAGTTGGGCGCGACATGTTATCACAAACACAAAAACGTTTCACTCAGTATTTTTATTTTAATGTCGCGTGCGTGTAAACGCGGCTTTAGAAATTAATTCTTACTTCGGCTTTACTTAATATTTGGTAGTTATTATTAATCAGCGACGGTACGTCAGTTATGTACGAGTAATCTGGCCATGCACTCCGAATTTCGAAATCCCTTTCATTCTCGTGTTATACACTATATAAGTGAAAGGGACGGCACGATACAAAGTTCGGAGTAGTCCCTCTGTCTTACATTTGAAGCCTTCTGATTTGCAAGCCTTTGAGCTAAGTTCGGAGTTACATAGTGGGCTGTGTTTGCGCCTGACTTGGTCGGGCGAGGGATATTGGTATCATTAACGTGATGGATACTAAACCACACTGAAGTCATCACTTAGCATGGTTTCATGATACATACCAAACATGCAGCAATATCTAAATATATGGTTATTAAATAAATATAACTTCACCAGCTTTATCCCGCGATTTCGTTTGCATTGAACTTGTTCATCGCCATACAATTTTATTGTTGTTTTTCTCACATCAGGCGCTTACCTAGTAATCGCTCTTCTATACAAACTTTCACCCGCTTAAGGGATGATTTCCGGGATAAAAATTAGCCCGTGTTCTTCTCCGGGGCTTAAACTATCTTCGTACCAAATTTCATCTAAATCGGTTCAGCGGTTTAAGGGTCCTTATCAGCTAAAAAACGCTCATCTATATACGCCATTTTTGGTTTAAATTGACACGTATCTTGATATCTTCTCAATGTTACTATCTAGAACAGGACTATTGCGACCGTATGTCATAAATTTTAAATGATTTTTTTCTATTTTTCATTAAGAAATATCGTTTCAAAAAACACTCCAAATCGACCATTTTCAAGCTAAAACACAATATAGTCAAAAAATGGCTATGTTACTATCTAAAACTTTAATAAAATCATCATATCATTTAATCACTATATTGATATTATCAATACTTTTGTCATAATTTGAAATCAAAACATTTTGAAAATTATAAGGCCTCTTAAGCGCGAAGAGGTAACAGACAGTCATATTTTCGCATTTAAAATATTAAGTATGGATTCATTTGATTATCAATTTATATGAGAATGTATTATACACACCACAATGAGAAATCCTTCCTCCAACCCGTGGTTCCCGCCTTGTTTTTCTTTAGAACAACAGCAGGCGAATCACGTAACTTTATGTACTAACGGTAGATAGATTTTACTGTCAATTTTGAAGTATAAATGTATGAGCTGACAATTAGAATTTGACATTAAAATCTACCTAACGG
This sequence comes from Epiblema foenella, assembly GCA_963556455.1. Lineage (NCBI taxonomy): Eukaryota > Metazoa > Arthropoda > Insecta > Lepidoptera > Tortricidae > Epiblema > Epiblema foenella. The sequence continues at coordinate 20,411,785 of OY747103.1, read as the reverse complement.
TAGTAAAAAAGTTACGTGATTACCCCGCAGGTTTTCAAAACATTACCATCATACATTTCCTGGAGAGGTACGTTACTGTTGGGATTATAAGACCGTTATGTCACAAAAGATAGACCTTCCGAGTGTTCCTTTAGATGTCAATTTTATAACTTATATGAGATTTTAACGTGATTGTGTTAAAATGGACTGCGGGAGATCAATACTAGGATTCAGATAAGGTTTTCTGTATTGTTAGAAGTTCCTTACACACCACAAATAAACAATAATGATATGATATAAAAACTGCCTATAGGTAAACTAAACGTTTGTACGTTTGGTACCTTAATACCTAATAGTTGACACCTACAGTAAAATGGGTCAGAGTCGGACACTAGGACATTTACATTAAAACAATAAATTATTATAATAACAAACATGGTCTAAGAAAACAAGATCAGACAATCCGGATTCGTGACACCGTGACGTCACTGTCGACGACACACACACTTACGTTCGCATACAATCGAGAGACTGATGACGTAGCTCGTGTCACCCACACTACTAACCGATGTAACGGATTACCATATCAGACCTGGCGCAGCATACGACCGCTTTAGCCTAGTTGGTAGTGACCCTGCCTTCGAAGCTGGAGGTCCCGGGTTCGAATCCCGGTCAGGGCATTTATTTGTGTGATGAACACGAATATTTGTTCCTGAGCCTTGGATGTATTTAAGTATATATTTATCTATATAAGTATGTATATCGTCGCCTAGTACCCATAGTACAAGCTTTGCTTAGTTTGGGACCAGGTTGATTTGTGTAAGATTGTCCACAAATATTGATTTATTTATTTATTTTATTTATATGACATTATTGTATCATGGTTGTGTTTAGTAAATTTAGGCCTGAGGCCTTCGGGCGGCTTGAGACTTCTAACAGTCAAGTTGCCCACTCACTTGACAAGCCTATTTCCAATAAGGTCTGGTTTCCCCTCGGGTTGGAAGGTCAGATGGCAGTCGTTTCTGTAAAAAACTAGTGCCTACGCCAAGTCTTGGGATTAGCTAGCGGACCCCGGGCATCCTTTAAGATGCAACTGTACTGGGATAACGCTAGGAGGTTGGTGATGGTTGTGTTTAAATTAAATACCTAATCTTCATTTCAACTAGGCCATGATAGATACCATTTTCCTAGCATTTTCCCGGAGCCCGCTTTAACACCTAATCTCAAGATTTGGCGTAGGAAACAGTTTCACCTTCTAACCCAAAGCGTGAACTAGAAATTGTTAAGATTACAACGGTTTCCTCACAATCCTCCACAGAAAAGTGAAAGACGACCATATCACAATAACGTACTTGATTGCGACGACAAATACATATCTACCATATGTAGGAAGGAATACTGCTACAATCCGCGTCGGAATTCTAAACGATCCGCCCGGGATCGGTTGCCTTTTGTGCAATCCGGCAGTCCAATAAAGCTGTAGCCATTCGATTCCCATTCGATTATTATCAGGTAAATAATCAAATACGGTCTTCAATTGACGATTCTCGTTCATTGTTGTAGCTCGATTCACTCGGGTAAGTATTTCTTATTGACACGACCTCAGATGTACTATTTTATGATCGATTTCATTAAAGTATCGGATGTACAAACCAAAGAAGAATAGTAAAATAAATACATAAAAAATAAAATAAATATTTGTTGACAATTTTACACAAATCGACCTAGTCCCAAACTAAGCAAAGCTTGTACTATGGGTACTAGGCGACGATATATATATACTTACTTATGTCTTATAGATACTTAAATACATAAAACATCCAACATCATCTGACGACCGCTTTAGCCTAGTTGGTAGTGACCCTGCCTACGAAGCTGGAGGTTCCGGGTTCGAATCCCGGTCAGGGCATTTATTTGTGTGATGAACACGAATATTTGTTCCTGAGTCTTGGATGTTTTCTATGTATTTAAGTATATATTTATCTATATAAGTATGTATATCGTCGCCTAGTACCCCATAGTACAAGCTTTGCTTAGTTTGGGACTAGGTCGATTTGTGTAAGATTGTCCACAAAAATATTATTTATTTATCCAAAAATCAGGAACAAATATTCGTGCTCATCACACAAATAAATGCCCTGACCGGGATTCGAACCTGGAACCTCCAGCTTCCTAGGCAGTGTACCACCTAGGCTAAAGCGGTCGTCAATAGTACCTATTTATTTTTCAGCACTCCCTACAGAATCTCCGTACCTTTTGCCATAATTAATCCAGGATAACCTATCAAGAAGGATATCAAATGAAAGGGCTGCAAGATCTGACTTCCAAAAATATACCACACCCATTACAGTTTCGTAAAAATTAAAAAAAATCAAAAATACCAGTCGTTGGGTACCTAAACAGGGCATATGAATATAAACACCCTATACACCCAGGTACGGCGGTTTATGCAATCAATACACGAACAGAATAATTATTTATCTATGTACCTAAAGATCTACCCAGCGTCGGCCCGAGCCCTCGATCAGGGTAGAGCGAAATCGGGTTTTGACTCCCTTCGTTGAAGCTTTTACCCAAAACCGTTAAGGAAATATAATTTTGTGTAATGAAACTTTTCTTTTTCTCATTTGCCATTTAGGCGCCCCCCTTGCCATCCGGCGCCTAGAGCGGCGGCTCCACTCGCTCTACCCTAGATCCGGCCCTGGATCTACCTATTCTTTCATCTCATAGAACGTTAAAATAGCTATCAACCATTTTCAATAGGTAGCTTATCACAAATTCGATTGAGGATTGATTGAGGAATTTCGACCCGAGTGGCGGTTGCACATATAGCTCAGTTGGGTAGAGCGACTGGCCGCGAGTGCCGGGAGGTCGCAGGTTCAAATCCTGCTCGGTGCCTAAATTTTTCATGTTTTCCTATACTTATTTCTAATTTGTAGTTTACGTTAGCAGCAGTACTGCTTAATACAAAATAAAGGTAGCTTATCAATGATAAGAACGAAAATAGCTTAATATTCCATTAAGTTATTACATTCCTCGCTCTTTATTATCATAATAACTTATTACCCATTGAAACTTGGTTACTCCCAGTTGTTTACCCTACTTTGTAACCGTGATTGCTTTCTATGGAACAACCGTATCGAGCAATCTCGCCAAGCCAATTGGATATTTTCCCCTCAACTTTTTTACCCCAATTGGATTCCATCGAAAACGAACAAAACACTCAATTTTAGATCAGGCGCACTCAAATTAAACCAATTTACTGGCTTAATTTTAGCCGTGAAAGCGGCAATTCTTCTTTCACTTACAGGGTGAGAGTGGATTGAATGTTTTTAATTTAGGTCTTGAATGTCGTCGCTTGAAGTACCTAGCAAGATATTTTAAGGATTATGTTAGTATGTATCTGGTGTAGCATACCTTTATGCTACACCAGATACAGGCATACACAGTATTCACAGCAGACGGTTCTGTGGCCGGGACGTTCCGTCTCCGAGCTTTTTTGTGTATCAATGTGCTATCCGTTCCGTGTCCGGGCCGGCCCGTTTCCGAGCGTCACCGTGCCCGTACGAGGCCGGGTGGCCATTGATTTTCTGTCATAGAAAACGGGCCGGCCCGGACACGGAACGGTCTAGTGTGATTCATCCTTAAGGCTAAGATTTCAAGCTTACATGGTCATTTACATTAGAATTGCGATTTGAAACGGGATATTTACCATGTATATTTGTATTATTTTTTTTACAAATATGCATGGTAAATATCCCGTTTCAAATCGTAATTCTAATCCTTAAGGCTACTTGCAGTAAAATATGCATCAAAAATTTGAGAATAAATATAATTTGGCCATACGGCCACACTGAAACCCAAATTCGGAAAATGATCGGAGCACAAGTTTGTTTTTTTTTAAACAACGCCGGTGGCAAACAAGCGTACGGTCCACCTGATGGTAAGCGGTCACCGCAGCCTATAGACGCCCGCAACTCCAAAGGAGTCACGTGCGAATTGCCGACCCTTTATAAGATTTGAGGATGCACTGTGTTGACAGCAGAAGGAACACATTTAGGTCCCTCGCTCTCAACACAGTGCATCCTCGGGAGCTCTGCCAACCTTGCTCACTTCCAGGAACACAACACTACGTACTTTTGTATAGTAAATAATGTTAATGGCTGTGCTGTAGCTGTGTGTGGCAGCTTGGTAACCGCTGGCGGTTTTAATTTTAGTTTAGTTTTAGTATTCTTGTCATCTATCATTTTATATTATTTTAGTACTGTTGTTGAATTATTATTTCTAAACAAGTAAACACCAGGTCATAATCTCATCAGTAAACTGATTAAGTTAAATGTGATAATCCACATCGAAAGGGACCTTATGGCGGCCGGCACTTACGCCTTTATTGCCGCTGTTCCAATACAATAGTGAATAGGTGTAACGTAAGCGCCTGCCGCCATAAGGTCCCTTTCGATGGATTATCACAACTGGAGATTTTTACGCGCCTCTCCGGATGGTGCAGGATGCACAGAGACATGTGAAATCGGACGACATAAGAAAGATTTCGGTAAAATAGGAAATACCGCATGCAGATACCACCCCGATAAGTCAGGAAGTAGCCTAGTTATCGAGTTTAAAGCCAGCCCGATGCGGCATGAAATTATACAGAAGGGATTTGCACAAACCGAGCTAATCGGAAGCCGTATAACTCGTGCCAAGAGAATTATGATTTTTTGCTCCAGTGCTAGTTTCTCTAACGTTTAACTCAAACAAAATGCGATCCTTTGGTCATGACAATAAGGACGACTTTAAATGGCGTCGTCATGGAAATAGCGGCTTACTGGCAACGCTAAAAAACCTTTTGCTCGAGAATGTCTCATATCCTTACTTAATATTATTAAATGCGAAAGTGTGTCTGCTGAACCGATTTAGATGAAATTTGCTATGAAGATAATTTGAGACCTGGGAAGGACATAGGATACTTTTTATCCCGGAAACCATCCCTTAAGTATTGTATAGTTATTGCTCTAATACTTTATTAGAGCAATAACTATGTAAGCGCTTGAAAGAAAATAATAGGAATTAAATTCTAACTCGATGAACGAGTTCTAAACAAAAGCTATTATATCATAAAATCACAAAGCTCAATATACCCAAGAGCAAAAATAATGGGTACGCTTTCTATACAAAGTGTACCCATAATTTTTGATCTTGAGTGTACTTGTTGACACCCTATTTATGCGCGTCTGCCACGAAACAGAGGGCCTACTCCGGAATTCGAAATCCGAACTTCGTATCATGCCGACCCTTTCACTCATATAGTGTATAACACGAGAGTGAAAGGGACGGCACGATGCGGAGTTCGGAGTAGGACCTGTCTTTAAGAGATTAGTAGACCACGCTAATTCTTTTATAGCTTTGCTCCTAAAATGAGATCAGTTTGAATAAGAAAACCTTGGACTTTGCAGGATACCAGTCTTAGGATTCCAATACAGTATTTTACTGATAGGCAAATCAACATTTTCTTTTGAAACGTCAATGCTCGGTATGAAGTTTGTAGCAGGGATCGGATACCGGTATTATCCCCATAGAACAATGCCAGTATTATTACGGTCACCGGTTCATTATTTCGTTTTTAATGGGACAATCTAATAATACGACGTTGTAACCTAAATACATGATTCAGCCCTACGTAAAGAGCAAAAAATAATCCAACATCAATGGGCTTATTCAGGGTATTTTAAAAATACCGGTATCGGTCCCTGGTTTGTAGATAAATATGACTAATGTTGAAAGTAAATGAAGTTTAATGTTTTCCAAGTATTATGGTACTGTTTGATTATTAGTACTTATAGTAAAAATACTAAAAAATTGCGAAAAAAATGTACGTAATCCAATAGAAATATTTACAAAATCTTATATCATAACTGTTAGCGAATAAGTATGGGAAAATAATTTTGTAACGTCACACAACGTAACACAAAGGATACTAATTTGGGGTTCAAAGTTGTCAACTCGTATAAAAAAATACTGTAAGAAATTAAAGCATTCGAATATGCCAAGCCGTTTACCAATTAATTCCACCATCTTCGAACAATCCATCAATTTTTATTTAACAGGCCCCTAAAAAAAATGTGTCTGTCTGTCTGTCAAGACCCTTTATCTCGAAATTAAAACATTAGAATTAGATCTACAATCCCTTGAAGCTGTGAAAAAACAAACTTCTAAATTAACGTAAAAAATATATATGGTCGTTTATGCCGCAAAAAACGTATATTTCGACGCTCTCAAGGGAATACAAATATATAGAGTACTTCCCGTTGACCTACAAATATGAAATTTGTTAAGTAATATCGTCATGTACTTACAAGTACAGAGAAAAATCTGAAAACTACATCAGTAATGAAATCATACAAAATATCCTACTTAATATATACGAAAGTTAGGATGTTTGGATCTTTGGATGATTGTTACTCAATTACGCAAAAACGGTAGAACGGAAGATGATGATAATTTGTATACATAGAGTTTTTAGCCTGGATTAACATGTAAGATACTTTTTATCCTCAAATCAGGGGTGGGAGTTGAGAGTCATGTAGATATTTATAATGCATGCTGACGTATGGAAAATTTGTCTCAAAAAAACCAGTATAAGGCTTACCGAAGATGCACATATTTCTCATGAATCTCTGGGTCAAGATTTAATAAGGAAATATAGTGAGGCGACTCTAAAGACAGTTTTTTTATACCACTACGGTCAGAGTTGTCCATACACGATATTTGACATCGTCATGCATTGGCATTAACATGTCATTTTATACTGATGACATTAGGTGAAGTTGAAGCTAATGAACATAATTTTACACAATTTACTACTTTGCGAAAATGTCTAAACCAAAACGGCTTATGTCAAAGCATTTCAGCCCCTAACGGTCTAGCAATCGTCTAGCAATTACATGCATAATAGCATGAAAAACATTTTTTTTATTTTTTTATTTTATTTATTTAAGGATCACCAACAATTGTTAACATCAATACTTTCATGATTTGCAGTTTTAAATACTTAAGAGATAAATGTCACAATCAATTACAGGCGACCACCACATGCGTTAAAATAATATAAAAACGTTGTAAGTTAAAAATTACATCTAGATAAATGGATTAATTGCCTAGTGTTTAGATTGACAATAGATTAGATTGACTTAATATAGTGACCCACAGCCTCTAACACGCTTGCGATATAAATATAAGCCAAAACTTGCTGACCCATGGAGCCGTAATCATTGTAATGTTCAAAATAGGAGATTAAATAGATTGCGCTTTGATATCTGCCTACCGTAGTTGTTAAGAACCGCATGCAAATCGCGTAACTTTATGTACTAACGGTAGATAGATTTAATTTAATATAATTAAGTTTTTTGTTACTAAATTTGGCATTTTAACACTTAAATGTATTGGATTTTGAAATGTAACGTAGGACCCGTCCGTCCTATTTTCATCCTCCCTCCCCTTAAACCAACACCAACTCAAATATTTGAAAAAAATATAGCCAACAAAATAATTTAAGCCATATGCTTATATAAATAATTGGAAATATAATTAATTTTTTCCTGAATAGTTCAAACTTAGAATTTCAATACTTACATGTATTGGATTTTTAAATCTGACGTCACGAAACGTAGGACCCGTCCGTCCTCTTGTCACCCTCTCTTCCCCTTAACGTGACGTACGTACTTTATTTATACCCCCTAAGAACCCTAAACATAATTATTAAATACTCTTAGTTATATGACGTTGAACTAAAACTCGATAAAAAATTGTAATTTACACAGAAAATAGCCTGAATAATATAACGAATATACCTTGATAATGACCCTTAACATTATTATACAGTTATTAAAAACTGTAAGTTAAATGGCGTTAAAACTCGATAAAAAAATGGTCGAGATTGAAATCCCATCCCAATTTAGAACTGGGTATGCAAATATATTCTCCTGATTCCGTACTTAGTTAAACGTACTTAGGAGGGCACCAATCTGTATTTTTTTCACCTTATTCCATTGAAATAAGGTCTAAAACTGTATACAAATTTATGCCTTTGACTGTACTTTTTCTGGACCAATTTACCATGGCAAAGTGATGACGACCGCGATCTTACAGATTACACTTTAATGGTAGCTTAAAATTGATTTTGAGGCTGAAGTTATTTCGGTCAAAAATAAAAACTCTACTCTGTCAGGGTATGATACGGTGTAATGGGTAGAGACCTTTATGGTAATAGATATTAAAAAAGTAGATTACGCAATCAAGGTATTGCGTTTTATACTTTTCGCTTATTTTGTTTGGGTTTGTATACTTTTAAAATCGAATTAGGTTAATTTACGGTTACAAAAATGAGAGATTTAAAAACTTGGCTCTGTAGATAAATTAATAAGCTGCGCTAATAAATTATGTTTGTACTTAACGGATTGTTAACTTATTAAAACTGTAAAAAAAATATCACTATCGCTATTTATCTACCTATTATTAAGATTTGTAGGAATATTACCGGTAAAAAAAAACTAATTTCAAAGTATCAATATGTACTTAAAGATCAACTGATATCATTTTCAAGTATCTAAAATGTTGAAAATATATAGTTTAATCAAACGTTGAAAACGGTGTCACTTAAACTTTATTATAAAATGATTGAAAAAGGCAAAAGCATCAATAATAATCCTAAATTAAATAACTCACGTCCTTATTAATAAAAAATAAAACAATCGGGAAATAAACCAGTCAATGACTACTATTAAAATGGTATATAAAAGTGCAATAACTTACCAAACAATTCGGCGGTAAAGCGGACAACTTAGATCGCGAGTAGGGCGGGCGGAGAAGCGTGCGGCGCTCGCCGCGGCCGAGAGACTCTGGCTGTGTCCGCCGCCCGCCCTGTGCGTACTCCGATCAGAGAAGGCGAGTCGCGCATAAAAGCCTGAAAGTACAACTAGCGGATTTAAAGTGGCCGCTCTGCTCCTATTTGTGATGTATTTTAACTATTATGATCATGTCGTCATGTAAGTTTACTTATATAAGTATGCCTCTTCAATTAACCCATCTTCTACCGGTCCCTTTTTCGCCGGGAGGCGACGATACAAATAATGACACATTTTAAACTCTCGCGTTTTGTACTCATACTTATAGATTTGTTTAAACGGGTCTAACGCGATGTTTATGGAGTTTTAAATGTAATAAATATGGCTTTAGACCCGTTTAAACAAATCTTTAAGTAAATAATAACACGTTACAAATTATTTTGCCTATCTCGCTAAGAGTTGATTCTCGTTTAATTTTCCCAAATGATTGTAATAAAATAGCAAAAAGGGACGAATGAACATCCAAAGTTCGTTTACATCTCACTATATAGGTAGATTAAACAAACGTTTCGTACAATCTCGGAATTTCACCAAAAATATTAATATAGTAAGATAAAGGCCCCTGTGCTCGAAACTGGCCCAATATATGACACATTCAATCCTATGTCATGATGACAGATGTGATTAATAAATATCATCTTTTCTCAGCTAGGCTAGATATAGTGAACCAGCGACAACACTCCTGTTGCTCGATTCCACTCCGCAAACTCGTCGAGTATTCCAGTGTTTTAAACCGCCCGCGTGTTCGTGTCGGAGGTTTTCCCCTGGATTTTCCCCAGGCCACTCCTATCGTTTTATTGGGCCCGGCTTATAAAGCCAAAGTCAGGTTCAAAAAAAAAGGAGGTGGTAAGGTGCCGAGCACTGGGACAACGTTTACTTTATGTAGGCATGTCCAGTACAATTTAATGCTAATGTTTAAGTCCGTACAATTTTATTGTTATAGAAACACCTCGTTAACTGGACTATTTGCATATATACCCCAGATTGTGGTTAAACCGTGATGAAAAAAGGGAGGAATGAAAGACGGAAGAGAACTGTTCACGGCAAAGAAACTAGATAAAAGGGTGGAATCTATTTTATTTACGTTGATGAGTCGCCTGGGAAAGGTTTTCAGTGTATTTTATGATGATATAAAATTCAACAGGGTACTGGGTAGTACAGCCAATATTGAACATTTTTATACGCACTCAGTAACAAAATAAGTGTACGACACAGATAATAATGTTTATGTCACACCTGGCCATAAAGTGGCAATTACCGCACGCTCCGCGCGCGGAAAATCCCTCTTCCTGGCCAGGAGGTGACATAAAATTTTATACTTACCTCGGGCGGTAATTAAGAAAGCCTCAGATTGCATAATTATCGCCTTTGCCTTCGGCTCGGGCGTCAAATACCTGCGATCTGAGACATTCTTTGTTTTACCACCTTTGGTAAGTAATTTTAAAGTTAGAAGTGTTCAGGGAAAGTTAAAAGTATTTTTTTTAATTGTACGCAATTTTGTACGCGGCGTCTTAGAAGACTGAGCGTACCTACAGATTTTGTGTCATTTTGTGCATTCTAATGCAGTAATTACATTCATACCAATATATTTTTTAGCTGTAGTAATTAAAAACCTTTTTAAAAGTATTTATTTTTATTTTAGTCCCTTTCACTCTCGTGTTATACACTATACGTGTGAAACGGACGGCACGATACGAAGTTACCCTGCCGGTTTGTTTCATATTTTCATAGTTTCCTGGTTGCCCTGAGAATCAGCGTGATGATCTTCATGACACTAGGCTGGTACTGAATTAAATACTTATACATATGGGTACCTCTATTGTATGTCACCAAATTATAGGTACCAAATATTTATATCCACGGGGTATCGGGGTTGGTAGCTAGGTGCAAAGACTTTCAGGAATAATCTTGTTCTTCGTCGACTCCTCAAGGCTGAGGGTCGTGACCTGGTGGTCCATGGCTGTTATCCACAAAGCGTCTTATCCTCACCTGTCATCTCGCCCCTCACCTGGCCTGTTATTCACAAACCGTCTCGTCCTAACCTGCCACCTCCCTGGCCTATTTTATATGGAAACTGTCTAAAAGTGACATATGACATTTGACAGTTTCCATATAAAAACGGGTGAGCTGTGAGATCACAGGTGAAGACAGTGCTTTGGGAATCGCGTAGCATAGGAGCAGTTATTCACCACCGCTCTCCAAACCCCTCTATTTTGGGCTAGTTGTATTGCCCCCTGGATGTTGACGCCCGGGGCATCGCGGATTGCATCTGTCCATCGTATGCGTGCATCTAGTTCAGGAATAATAGATGACGTTATTTTAGTAAATACAAATACAAAAAGGTTTATTTCTCAAAATTTTACATTGTTCATTCTATAAGAAAGTATGGGTATTAAAAATAAGACGTTGAAATATCGGTGTGAGCACAGCGCTAAGCTGGTTTTAAGCCCACCCGTAGTCAGTGAGTTGGTTTCACACTAAGTCTAGTCTAAGTCTAGTGTTTTAGTCATTTCCATTTCTCCATACCTACTTATAGTTTTATACAGGGACCGTTTTCGGTACAGTATAAGCGGTATGGTAGCGGTATTGGATATCAATACCGCTTCGTTATAAAGGTTGAACTATACCGGTTGAAATATACTTAAAGGTATACCGGTATAGAATAACGATATCGCTATTATTGATAGGTGTACGCAAACCTTTATTATAATGGTAGTCAAACGGTATTATTTCGGTACCAAAATAAAATCGAACTAACTTTTACGATGGGGACGTAAGCGCGACCAACAGTGAACAGCGACTAAAGTCAGTAATCTATCACGCCGTACGAAATTGAACAAAAATGGGTATTTTAGGCATTTACCCAATGACTAGCCGTGATTGGTTGGCGCATTGGCGGCACCCTCTTAAATCCCAAACGGTTCAAGTATCGAAAAAAAATAGCGGTACCGTTATATTCCGCTGCCGAAAAATAGTAGTTTATGCAACTGACACATAATGAGAGGTCTTAAAACACGAGTGTGGTTTTATGAAACGAGCGTCAGCGAATTTCATAATATGATCACACGAGTGTTTTAAGGCCTAATTATGTTCAGTTGTATACACTACTTTATCTACATCCATACATTAAATCCTCTTTCATGTGTTGAGGCACCATTGCGTTGAAAGTGCAGGAGTTCGAGTTCGTGAGCTCGTTGAAGTCTTTTTGAGCACGTCCGAGCCTGTATCGTAATTCGTAATGGGCGGAGATGGCCATAACTATACCGTTTTTGATGCTGTTATGGCCATCTCCGCCCCGGACCGGCGCGATATTGTAAAGTTGGTCCTTACCTACACTTTTTGAGCCCATAAAAGAGGATTTACTGTATGGGTGTACATAAAATATTTTGCGGTATCGAAACCTAACTGAAACGAAACGGAATGACGTCGTACCGTTTTAAAACGCTACCTTTATTTTCCAGTTATGCAGCACCCAGTTTTTATAGTAGGTACAAAATCTCCTAGTTTATAATATTATGCGCCATTTACTTTTGAAAATTTGTAATTCTTCCGACCCGAATGACAAAATTGGTTGTCGTAACGTTATATTAGCGGTAGGTAGGTATACCTATATAAATAAAATTAATAAATAAATATTTGTGGATAATCTTACACAAATCAACCTAGTCCCAAACTAAGCAAAGCTTGTACTATGAGTACTTACTAAGTGACGATATACATACTTACATAGATAAATAGACACTTAAATACATAGAAAACATCCAAGACTTAGGAACAAATATTCGTGTTCATCACACAAATAAATGTTCTACTGGGATTCCAATCAATAACATTAAAGTACACTCAGTTCGACATTTGAGAAAACATATAGTTATCAAATCACAAGACATTTCTCCATCATTCGTATACTTCAAAGGAAAGCTTTCCGTAAAGAACCCATAAAGACAGACAGATTTACTTGCAGATCCAATAATTACCATAAAATGTCGACGAAAAACAAAAGAAATCGCGAGGGATTAGTATTATTTATAGTCCCAGTAATCCGGACGTTTCCAGTTATTCATTCAAGCTTTGGTAGACTGGAGTGCTGAGTCACAAAACATAACAACTGACATTGAATTTTCTATTATTTAAGATTCGAACACGGGTTCGTACAATCAGCCAAGAAATTGGTTAACCACTTTTCGACTCTATTATTTATACATTGAGGTTCTAAAGTGATAGGCCACTTTCTTAGCTGATTAACTGATTATACCACTTGAGTTTTTGTCCGAGATCTTGAGCCGATTACGTTAAAAGTTACTCCTAGTACCTGGCGAAGCCGTGGGAAAAAGATAGTGGAGATATAAATATTACAGCACAAGTATCGTAATAAAATTACAGCACGCGTGTGTAATATCCTGGATGATGGGCCTAAAAGCGAAGTAATAAAAGCCACGTCACGAGCAGATGAGTTGAAAAGAGTATTTGTAGTGTATCATTTAATAATGATAAACTAGTGCTTTTCGGTGGATTAAAACATCGTAAAGAAACCGTTATAATCCTAAGTAACAAAGTCTAGTTTTCCATGTACCTTGGAAGGTCAGATGGCAGTCGCTTTAGTAACACTAGTGCCTGATGTAAATCTTGTGATAACGTGCCAAGTGGATCCCGGGCTTCCTTAAAATATACCGGGAAACGGAAAGCAGAATGATGGGGTGGATTCAGTCGTGGAAGTTTAATATATTGATAAGTTTTTTTGGTACAAGCTTTTATTGCCGACTGTACATTTTTTCCACAGCCACTCGCTGAGACGGTTCCAATGGGCCCAAACGCGGGTTTATGTTATGTAGTTTAGGAGTTGCTGTGGCCACCGTCTGTCTCCCTCACTAGATCAGCTCCGTGGTACCATGATACAATACTGCGCCAGGTATGACAATCCGGTACATCGGTTAATAGTGTGTGTGACACGACCTTCGTCATCAGTCCAGGAGTGCTACCGCGAACGGCATTCGAAATTTTCCCTCTCTGTCGCACTTGCAAGTTTGCACATAAGTGAGATGGAGAGGGAAAACTTCGTTTGTGGTTCGCGGTAGCCCCTCAGCCTATTGACGGTATGCGGGCGTAAGTGTGATTGTGTCGTCGACAGCGATGTATGGTCGTGTCACGATCCGGTTTGTCAGATTTTGTTTTCTCAGACCATACATGGTACCATAATATTGAATTGTCATCGAAGTCACATAAGTATACTAAATTTCAGCTCTATCGGATAATAACTGGTCTAACATTCAATAACAAGATTCCTCGCGAACACACATATATACTTAAATAAAATCTTGTAAAAAAGGAGAGAGAGAGATCATGTGGGATTTGCCATTACCAAAGAGAAAGAGAAGTGACTACGCTTTCGTTTGGAATTCAGGGCCTGTACTCCGAACTTCGAATTCCAAACTTCGTATCGTGCCGTCTCTTTCACTCTCGTGTTATACACTATATGAGTGACAGCGCTAGGGACGGTGCGACACGAAGTAGCCCCTCAGTATTAGCCAGATACCATAGTATTGCAATTGAGGGTATATACATGTTTTCTGCCAACAAACTGTAATACGGTTTGGCAGATGAGAAAAATATATATATATATGTAAACTTCACGTGTACCTAATAAATAAATAAAAAAAGTAGTAACTCACTTTACTACGTGTTGATTCTTAAAACTGCGGCGCTCGTTTGTTGGTCCGTTAATTGGGGGCTTACGGCTAATCCTCGAAGGGCGATCAGATTAGCGGCCAGTTTATCGTTAAGGGATTGTCTACGTGACGTGTTGCATGGGCTTTCTCTGGAGCATTGTACAACCAGCCAGGAAGTCTATCACTTTTCGACTCTGTTATTTGCGTGATAAGATTCAAAAGTGGTAGAACAATAATTTATTTTTCCTTTCTCATGCTCGAAAAGTGTCATATTAGTCTTATCAAGCGGGGCTAAAGTAGTGCATTTAGCTAGGGACTATGAATATATATTTATGATTTAAAAAACATTCTAATTTGACCAACTAAAATACTTCACCATATTAAATCCACCAATCAGAAAACACGTCAACAGCCAATGGGAACGTTGGGTTCTTTTTGGTACATACTTTGTTCAACTAATTTAACTATTAAAAACATTAGGTCTTTTACGTCCGTATTACAACTACTATGTATCTGAGGCAAAACAGTTTTTAAAAAAAGTTGCCGCCATGTTTTCATTGTATTTTATTATTAATTGTGGGTGCATAATCTTCGTTTACTTATTTTCTCGCAATCGAAGTGAAAAGTAGAGTGTATAACTCTGATTGGTTAAGTCGAGCTGGATCTTTGGGTGGCTTGAGAACTTGTAACAGTCAAATTATCTTGTCTTAGCCTTAACATATGGGTGTCTCGTTTTCGTTTTAACACGAGTAAATATGACACGCAGTAATGTGAAGGAAGTTCCTCTCACGCTGAAAATGCCATTTTCTATCACGAAATTATCTATCTATGGCATAAAGACATAAATAAACGAAAATGAACGACGCGTTAAACCCTCTACTAACTTCCTTCGATTCAATTTGTGTCAGTAATAAGACGAGTTGGTGACATTGTGTGTATGTAGACAACGAATTTCTAATATAATATGTTTACCGAAGCATATTCTCAGGGGTCGTAACGAGCTTTCTTGAGCCTAATTCTATTGTATCTTCCGAGCGGTTAGCGTCCACGTTTGGGGTCCATTAGTTGCCGCATTACGGCAAATATTTCCCCGCCATTGCCCTAATTTCAGCAGGTAGGTACGGAACCCTTGCTAAGTTCATTAAACTAGGGCATTTCGAAGTCACATTACAAGTTATGTTGTCGGCGGCAGTGTGTGGGCGAAGTAGAATTAAAAGAGAAAGGTGTTATCGTTTTCATATACTTTGTACTTACCTGCAAAATAGACAAAACTGTGCAGAAGAAGCTTAGTTATGGTTGACTTACTTAAAGCACCAGAACATATACGACGAACATGTACGTTTTAGTACACTGTGTAAGTTTGTCTTATCTCATTCTCCCACTCTCCACTCAATCCCTCAAAGGTTAGCTGGAAGAGATCCCTCATAGGGATAAGTTCGTCTTTGTACTCTAATCTTATGTGACATGTATATTGTTTTAACCTGTTATTGTGTACAATAAAGTGCTTACATACATATGTACATATACATACATATACCTATGTACAGTCGCCATCAGATATATCGTAGCGAACGAGGTGCTCAGATAGTTCTGAGCACCCTAAAATTTCAATAAATTCATTACACTATATATGCTCAATGTTATCTGATCATCCAATATGTCAGAAACATCTGAACAAACGGCGTCCTATAAATTCTGAACATACAACGAGTCAAAAATATCTGAACAAACAGAACGCCAAAGGTATCTAAGCAGCGAAGGTGATCAGAACTATTTGAGCAGACAATTCTTATAATTTCTGAACATACAAAGTGCAAGAAATATCTGGACGCACAGAACGCCAAAGGCATCTAGACAGACAGGGTGACCATAAATATCTGAACATTTAAGGAAAACATGCCCTAAGTCTTATTATTATATAGTCTAAAATTAGGTATATTAATTCTTGCTATTCACGTGACCATCTCTTTCGTTTTGACGGTAAGCAGCGTTGTTTTGTTTTGGGATTTGTATCTTATCTATTCAACTCTCAAGGCTAGGCAAATGCCATTGCAGATATTCCACTCTAACACGCGTGAGTTTGCAATGAACCATCCTGCTCTCTACGGAACTCTGCATGTAGTTTTCGTAAATATTTAGTACATTTTGATCGTTTTTAGGGTTCCGAACCTCAAAAGAAACAAACGAAACCCTTATAGGTAACTTTGTTGTCTGTCTGTCTGTCAAGGCCCATTCAAAAATCAAAAAAAAAATCAAAACATTTATTCTGCAAATTAAAACTATATACTCAGGTTTGCGGACTCTTGAAGCTGTGAAAAAAACCAAACTTCTAAGTAAACGACGTAAAAAAAAAGATAAATGAAATGAAATGAAATGAAATTAAAATAATTTATATATTTATATATTTAGATACGACCGTTTATGCCGCACAAAACGTACATTTCGACATTTGGAAATTCATTAAGGTTTGGAAATTCACATTTTATTCCCGTTGACCTAGAACTATGAAATTTGGCAAGTAATATCGTCTGTGTACAACTAGTAAGAATATCTGAACGCACAGAACGCCAGAGGCATCTATACAGGCAGGTGATCATAAATATCTGAATATTTAAGGAAATAATGCCTTAAGTCTGTTACAATGCAGTCTAAAATTACCTACATGAATGCAGGCTTCACGAAAACAGGGCAAACTGCCATTACATGATTGTCTCACGTTTTACAAGAGCACTTGAGGCATACTTGCAGAATAAGGGTGGATTGCACCAAACCGTCTGTAACCGTAAGCGGTGTTCGTTAAAATCTGATTGTATGGAAAGTTTGACAAGTTTCTATGGGATGACAGCTGCCGGCGCCATATTTGACGATTACCGGCCTGTGACCGTATGTTGGTGCAGCCGCCCCTAAATGTTTGAATTTTGACAACATTTAACGTCATAGGTGTATAGATTCAGATTCATTTATTTCATAGATGCGTGTCATCCACAAAGGCGCATTGATTAATATGAGATTCGCTGTGGAGGGGCGTGTCGTCGTGGATGACACGCACTATACAAGTCATTTAAAATCAGACCTAAAAAATATTGTAAAATACCTAGACCAAATTTTTCAGGCATCGTAGGTTCGTAGGTACTACGTAGTGGGCAATCATCTATCTATCTAAATATATAAAAGAAGAAGTCCTGATCTACCATCAACGCACAGCCGAAACTACTGGAACTAGAAACTTCAAATTTGGTCCAGAGCTTACTTTTATGACGTATGCAAGGGATAAGACGGGATTTTTGGAAATTCCACCCCTAAGGGGGTAAAACAAGGAATGACAGTTTGTATGGGAAACGTAACTTTTTTTGACCAAGAAACTTGAAACTTCGTATTTAGGCTCTCTGTCTAAATATAACAAAACTAAATTCAGCGATTTTCTAATTTCGTCCCCTAAAGGGGTGAAAAGAGGGTTCCAAGTTTGTAAAGGGGCAAATCTTTTTTGAAGTGAGAGATTTAAAACTTCGTATATAGACTCTCTGTTTAAATACAACAAAAGGTATTTCAGCGTTTTTTGAAATTACTTCTCTAAAGGGGTGATAAGGGGGTTCCAAATTTGTACGGGGAGCAAATCTTTTTTGAAGTGAGACATTTTAAATTTGGTAAATAGACTCTCTGTTTAAGTATAACAAAACACACTTCAGCGTTTTTTTAAATTGAACCCCTAAAGGGGTGAAAAGAGGGTTCAAATTTCGTATGGGGAGCAAATCTTTTTTAAAGCGCGAGATTTCAAACTTCGTATACAGGCTCGCTGTTTAAATACAACAAAACATGTTTCAGCGTTTTTCTAAATTGTTCCTCTAATGGGGTAAAAAGGGGTTCCAAGATTGTGCGGGGAGCAAATCTTTACTTTTCGTAAAAATCGATATAGGTGTCCTCGAGGTTTCTCGGGGTGCCGATTACGAAAATGACATGCATTTGTAAATCCAAGATGGCGGACAATTATTTTTCTTAAAAATCCATACGGGTGTCATCTTCGAGGTTCCTCGGGGTGATGATTGCGAAAATGACATCCATTTTCAAATCCACGATGGGGACATTTATTTTTTTTAAAAATCAATATGGGTGTCATCATCGAGGTTCCTCGGGGTGCCGATTACGAAAATGACATCCATTTTCAAATCCAAGATGGCGGACATTATTTTTTTCTTTTGTGTAATTTTTACAAAAGATTAATAGCATCAGACAACTGACAGAAACAAAAATACCTCTTTTATATCTTTGTTACCATCTAAAATCTACGCGGACGAAGTCGCGGGCGGCCGCTAGTCAATAAATACAACTCGATAGGTAGGTATTATTAGTATTAAAAGAAGACTCTTTAGAATGATTGGCCACTTACTTACTTAATCCAGGCTATAAAAAAAAAGTTTGATCATATTAAGTTTAGGTACCCGTTTTTCAGTAACTGAACATCCGAACATATAAAATTTCCATAGATATAATATATTCTCTGTGGATAAAGATGCGCCAACGAGCGACTGGGGCTATATCTTTCTCATACTTGCTCACGTTCATATAAAATTTGTACTACGCAATTTGGCCGGTTTGCATGTCCACTGTATTGCTTTATGGAAATTTGCCTTTGCCTATAACCCGACCATGAAAAAATGTTCGGTCGGTGATAGGGACAAAACATGCCACTTTTTTCTATTTCCTCTTATAGGAATCGCAAAAAAACTATTTTTCTCTAGGAAAGTCTCTTGAACATTTCATATTTATAATTTAAGTAGGATGACAGAGGTGATAGATAGGTGTCATTTATGAGGCATTAAGGTGTCGATCATTGGGATTTTTACTTAAGTAATTAAGGTGAATGAAAAATGTATAGATAGAGACAGAATATAAAATTTTATTAAAAAATATATAAACACGAAACAAAATAAGCTTCTTCGCTTCGCTAAAATGAAACAGTTTCCTTATTTTATTCAGCCTTCACCCGATTTAAAACACAGATTAATATCTTGTGTAACCCCCTTCAGCATTAAGTACGCTCTGTAAGCGGCGTCGCATAGAGCCAACTAGATTTTCACAGACATTTCGCCCTCTAAATGATTCCCACACGATATGAGTGTGGCGTCGCAAAGCTTCTTTCGTGCGACACTGGCTGCCATCCCATTCCTGCACCATTTTGCCCCACAGGTTTTCAATGGGGTTAAGATCGGGGCTTTTGGCAGGCATTTTGATCCGAGTGACCTCATCACTGTGTTCGTGGAGCCACGCTTGTATAAGCCGAGCGTTATGTACTGAGCTGTTATCTTGCATAAACTTTATTTGTTCATTGGGATAGAATACTCGGGCAGTTGGTAGAAACGTATCCTCCAGTATTTCTTTGTAATTGTTGGCATTCATTCTCCCTGTTATTTCCACCAATTCCCCCGGACCACTGCTACTCATCCAGCCCCAGAACCCAAGGGTGATACGCCCACCCTGGCGATTAGGTACGACGTTTTGCTCCAGGTAGCGTGTGTTTTCGGGTCTCCATAAACTCATCCTACCATTTTCTGAGGAACAAAATACCTTTTCATCCATAAATATCACTTTTTTGAAGTCGTGATTTAAATAATTCGCTGCAAATTGCAGCCGATCAGCTTTATGCCTGGCAGTGAGAACTGGTTTCCTTGCCGGCACTCTATTCTGCAAGCCACCTTCTTTCAAACGTCTTCGAACAGTACTGCTCGATACTTGAAAAATACCCGAAAACTGCGTCGTATTGATAAATCTTTCGTTACGTGCTCTATTTACGATAGCCATGTCTTGCCTTCTGGTAGTTGAACGCGGGCGTCCAAAGGAAACATGGTTGTTCAATGTACCTTCTTGCCGCCATCTTTCAAGCCACAAATAAACAGTGTTCCTCTGAAATAAAAAGTGGTGTTTACAATTTATTTTATTAACATAGACGTAACGATTTCATTAGATTATTCTTTTTGTACAGATTTCAATAACAAAGTGAAACTTACTGCGACCCCAACTTCATTGGCAATTTCTGTTACGGGCAGACCATCATTCCTTAATTCTATAATTCTACGCTTTATTTCATTATCAGTTCGATATGGAATCATTATCATTCACAAAAAATATTGTTTTCAAATTAACAATCTTATTTAACCACAAAAAAGCGATCGATATTCTCGCAACTTTTTTCATCAACTTTTTTAAAACTGCCGGTTGCCATTGTCTCCGGCCAGTCGTTATTCAGTCAAGTACACATACTTACTAGAAATTTAAGAAAAAGTATAGGTCATGTTTTTTTGAACAGGTTGCGGTGCCCACATACCATCGGGTGGACCGCATGCTTGTCTGCCACCGTCGTTGTATAAACTTTTTCTTAAATTTCTAGTAAGTATGTGTACTTGACTGAATAACGACTGGCCGGAGACAATGGCAACCGGCAGTTTTAAAAAAGTTGATGAAAAAAGTTGCGAGAATATCGATCGCTTTTTTGTGGTTAAATAAGATTGTTAATTTGAAAACAATATTTTTTGTGAATGATAATGATTCCATATCGAACTGATAATGAAATAAATTGTAGAATTATAGAATTAAGGAATGATGGTCTGCCCGTAACAGAAATTGCCAATGAAGTTGGGGTCGCAGTAAGTTTCACTTTGTTATTGAAATCTGTACAAAAAGAATAATCTAATGAAATCGTTACGTCTATGTTAATAAAATAAATTGTAAACACCACTTTTTATTTCAGAGGAACACTGTTTATTTGTGGCTTGAAAGATGGCGGCAAGAAGGTACATTGAACAACCATGTTTCCTTTGGACGCCCGCGTTCAACTACCAGAAGGCAAGACATGGCTATCGTAAATAGAGCACGTAACGAAAGATTTATCAATACGACGCAGTTTTCGGGTATTTTTCAAGTATCGAGCAGTACTGTTCGAAGACGTTTGAAAGAAGGTGGCTTGCAGAATAGAGTGCCGGCAAGGAAACCAGTTCTCACTGCCAGGCATAAAGCTGATCGGCTGCAATTTGCAGCGAATTATTTAAATCACGACTTCAAAAAAGTGATATTTATGGATGAAAAGGTATTTTGTTCCTCAGAAAATGGTAGGATGAGTTTATGGAGACCCGAAAACACACGCTACCTGGAGCAAAACGTCGTACCTAATCGCCAGGGTGGGCGTATCACCCTTGGGTTCTGGGGCTGGATGAGTAGCAGTGGTCCGGGGGAATTGGTGGAAATAACAGGGAGAATGAATGCCAACAATTACAAAGAAATACTGGAGGATACGTTTCTACCAACTGCCCGAGTATTCTATCCCAATGAACAAATAAAGTTTATGCAAGATAACAGCTCAGTACATAACGCTCGGCTTATACAAGCGTGGCTCCACGAACACAGTGATGAGGTCACTCGGATCAAAATGCCTGCCAAAAGCCCCGATCTTAACCCCATTGAAAACCTGTGGGGCAAAATGGTGCAGGAATGGGATGGCAGCCAGTGTCGCACGAAAGAAGCTTTGCGACGCCACACTCATATCGTGTGGGAATCATTTAGAGGGCGAAATGTCTGTGAAAATCTAGTTGGCTCTATGCGACGCCGCTTACAGAGCGTACTTAATGCTGAAGGGGGTTACACAAGATATTAATCTGTGTTTTAAATCGGGTGAAGGCTGAATAAAATAAGGAAACTGTTTCATTTTAGCGAAGCGAAGAAGCTTATTTTGTTTCGTGTTTATATATTTTTTAATAAAAAATTATATTCCGTCTCTATCTATACATGTTTTCATTCACCTTAATTACTTAAGTAAAAATCCCAATGATCGACACCTTAATGCCCAATAAATGACACCTACTGGTCACTACTATCATCCTACTAAAATTATAAATATGAGATTTTATAATGACCAAAAAAGATTTTAATAATTATCAAAACGCAATTCACAGCTGTTAAGCACGATATAATTGTATGCATATACCTACCTACTACGCCAGGGGGGCTAAGATGATCGCGTATATGTCCGACCATATAGCATTCGTCCCTCTCGCACTTACATACTGACAGTAAGGGACGAATGCTATATGGTTGGACATATACGCGATCATCTTAGCCCCTCAGGTATGGCAATCCGGTACATCTCTTAGTAGCGTTGGTGACAAGCTACGGCATCGGCTTATCGATGGTATGCGATCGTAAGTGCGAGTGCGTCGTCGACAGTGACGTCATTTGTATCACGATCCGGATTGACAGACCTTGTTTTCTTAGACCATGTTGTCAAGTTATTATAACACACGTAAACTAAAGCCTAGTCTGTTAAATGCTTGAAAATTTGAACTTCGGTGACCATAATTCTTTATTTCAGTTTTTTCGAAATCCATTAACTTCGTGGAATATGAAATACATAACATAACGAAACCTTGCACTTATAGCTTGACTCGTCTTACTGGGGGCAACTACCGTGCCGTGCTTGCGAGTCGTAAGCCAAAGTCGAGAGCTACGAAATTAAGGCTTTGCCAACGATCAAAGTAATAGGTTAATACCCGACAACTCATTATTAGAACAATACAAAATTTTGCAAATATCAAGTATGTCACTAAATGACATACTCGACTGGTAGACATCGTGTCGCGTCGTGACAACATTTCTTTAGTCCAGCGGGGCTAGCGCAACAGCCAGCCGCTGCGAAACGACGCGAGTCAAAAGAAATCTACCCTCCTCTATTTAATTCGCACAGTTCGGCCAACGCAGGAATCACTGAGTCTTGGCAGCAAGTTGCACCAGTCGGCATGTAGAGATGATGATGATGAGTGATGTTAAGTATATTCTCTTTGCACCTGGCCCTGTGCTCCGAACATCGAAAGTGTCTAACACGAGAGTGAAGGGGGCGGCACGATACGAAGTTCGAATTTCGATGTTCGTAGTAGCCGCAATACAAAAAAGTGTGGACTTGTCATTCATTGCATATCTCTCTCACTGTTCCCTATTTCAATGACATGATTGACAGTCATGATAAATTTATTTCATTAAGGGCATCATTTAGCCTTTTTATTAAGACAAAATGCTCAAGTGTTTTTAGACTGTATTGTCACTGACTTGAGGCAGTTTTTCCTTAAATGTTCAGATATTTATAATCACCTGGCTGTCTAGATGCCTTTGGCGTTCTGTGCGTTCAGATATTTCTTGCACTTTGTGTGTTCAGATATTATTGCAAGTTGTCTGCTCAGATAATTATGATCACCTTAACTGCTTAGATACCTTTGGCGTTCTGTTTGTTCAGATATTTTTGACTCGTTGTATGTTCAGAATTTATTGCAAGTCGTTTGTTCAGATATTTTTGACATATTGGATGGTCAGATAACATTGGTCAAATGTAGTGTAAAGAATTTATTGAAATTTTAGGCTGCTCAGAACTATTTGAGCACCTCGTTCGCTACGATATATCTGATGGCGACTGTACATGGTATATGCAACTAATGTACTCAAGATGTATAAGGTAAGTAGATATGCTACTAATATTTAGCTACAGAGAGAGCTATGCTTGGGGTTTCTCTGAAGGACAGAATCCGGAAAGAGGATATCCGACCGAGAACTAATAGGTTCAGCGACAGCGCTGAGGATAAGCAGGCCGAAGTGGCTGTGGGTGGGCCATATTTGTCGGAGAGCCGATGGCCGATGGGGCAGACGAGTTCTGGAGCGGAGACCATGAACAACTCGGCCTGTGGGATCACCCGTGGACCCACAACCTGAAGAGAGCGGTGGGAAGTGGTTGGATACGGAGAATTGAGAATAGGCTGTGGTGGCGTGGAAGGCCTATGTCTAGCAGCGGACGACTGCAGGCTAAGGATGATGATGATGATCTGCCTACATAATTATAAGGAGATCAAGATAATAAGTTTGTAATAGGTGCATGTATCTACCTATACCTTGCCTGCCTACAATGGCTACGACCCACAATACCTCAAAGTTCTAAAAATAACTTGATATAAGTATCTTTACTTTCAAGTAAGTGTAAGTGACGAGAATACGGGATACCTAATGATGATACGACCTCGGCTAGGCCAAATACGTAGCATTTGGAACATGTCCATTCAAAGTCGTTCCAGCTTAAACCTTACGTTGCCGCCTCAAATAAATAAACAGTTTAAATTTAGAATCCCGTTAATACTCCTCCCGTTAGCCATAGAGCTGTTAACACAGTTTTTTAATACCGTGTATATATAGCCCGACATTCTCATCGCTCGTAAAACGTAGTGCTTATAATATTCTCTCTGGCTTGTACATTCAAATTTGCTGTCAAGAATGTGCGAAAAATATTTGTTTTGGTTTCACTTTGTGTTGTAAAATTATTGTGTATTGTGTTGTGCCATGGACGAATTAGTGGTCGCTTGGGATTTAATATATTTACCCGCTCGGAACGCTTTAATAAGATCTTGGGACGAACCAACTGGGTGGCTAAACTGTATTCGGAAATCGTTATTTTACGGTAAGAAATAAAATCTTATTTGTTTACTAACGGAAAGAGTCCGGAAATTTCTGGAGGCAAAGGGTATAAGCAAAGAATATTAAGGCCTGCCACAATAGATCAATAGGTATCTGGTCGAGGCGGTATATAGAAGCCCCTTACAAATCCCCATAATAATAAATACGGAATGTTTGGAAAAAATAGGAAGAAGATATACACCTAAATAAAGTACCTAAGCTAGTACTTTCTTTAGGTGTATATTCACATTCACGCTTTCTTCATTATTGTTGTTAACGGTTAAGGACTAAATAATGACCCTCGAAATAGCAAAATCTCGAAATTTTGGTGAATTTTGATGAAATTTTGCAAATGTTCATTGAAGGCCTAGTTTTCGTCTCCCAAAAGTCCTTAGACCAGGGTCTTCTAGAGGCGCCGCCATCATGGAAATTGTACTCCATCCGTAAGATATTCGCATATTTTGCGAAATCTACGTACCTATTCTATCCAAATATGGTCAAGGGCAACATTGAAGCTTAATAAATTCTGCACTAACCTATAGTACATAACTGTGTCGAGAAAACATGTCTTCATGGAGGAAAATCCATCCACATGTGAGATTTTGGGTTAATTTCCGTCCAGGGGAGAATTTCAAATCTAGATTTACACAATAGGGTATGAGCTATAATATGTTAATATTAACATTTTACCCGACTACGGCTAGATTAAAAACAAGGGTACTTAATGGTTTAAATAGATCCTTAAGTAAGTACTCGTAGTTTGCTGCCACCTCCAAGTTGATGGATTCCAACAATTGAAGTGGTGATAGATTTCTCTTAATTATGACTAAGTACGTGTTGGCGCATATTGTGTTTTAACATATTCAACATGGCGGGCGTGAGAGGACGTCAATTCTGAAATCAAAATTTTACTTCTAGCATTTACAAACTTAAAATCGTACCAAATTTCATCAGTTACCAGAATTTCGAGCTTTTGCTATTTCGACTGGGTTACCCTACCACAGATATTTTTAATACACTGTACATATCGAGTTGTTTCGTGGGTACTTACCCACTTCTAGTCATGTCTGGTTAAAATTACGGTTTTAATTTCCAGTTCAATAAGAAGAATAAACATGCTAAGCTTAATGTTGGTTGATCCGACGCGACCTATCCTCAACATAAAGTGGTTACCTTTCCTACCAGGTACCTACAATATAATACAAATACTCTTTATTGCACACCTCACATAATAAAATAGCACATAAATAACAAAAAAAACATAGATACAGGGAGACAAAGGCAGAACAACAGGCGGTCTTATCGCTAAAGAGCGATCTCTTCCAGGCACCCTTTGGGCTACCTACTTAGCTAGAAATGATCGCATTATGTTGGAACTTTAATTTTTTTTTGGACCTGGCTGTGGCTTGACCTCTTGTCGCTGGTTCACTAAACTTAGCCCAAAGATTCGCACTTGACTAACAAATCTAGCAATCTATATAAGTGCGAAAGGGACATGCTTATGCTATACGTCTGACATAAAAGCATTCATTCCAGCTAGGTTCGAAAGTATTAATATAATTGTGGAGAGCTTAAACGTAGCTATTGTACCTTCTGTATAATGTTCTCAGTAAGAAATACTTTACCTATTTTATCCGAACTAACCTATATGAAATGGAACGAGAAGCCCCAAGTCACTTACTTCCCATTCTCGTTCAATAGCTTAGGTAAATGATTAGGTGGAAGGGACACTGACATGTTCATTTCATTTGTTGCTTGACTTAATTTTCATACAGCTCGTAATATAGGGGAGACCTAGTATAGTTGTGACAGAGGAGAGTTGTGACACTTGTGACTGAGACGGTTTCTATAACAGTTAGCGAGTTGGAAACAATGCTCGTTTGTCACTTTTGAGACGCGCTACTTGATTCTGTTCCCGCCGGTGGCATGCGAGAAGCGGTTGCGTAATAACGACGTTTGCGTGCAAAGGAACGCGAAAAATAAGTTTTTTTTTTCGGTCGAATTTATATACTTATATCATGTTTTATTACACATGCGTTGGGGTGTTACTTTTTCTTAAGTTGATGGAACGGAGAAGGCGGAATTAAATCGTGTAATTCCTGTGCACACTCCAAAATGTATCCGATAAAATACTGATAGGCAAGCGACTCGACGGCGGTGTTCCAAGCTATGCAATTTAGAGTCAACTTGCGGATCATCCTCAAAGAGTTTACGAGCTCGGCATTCGATTGAGTCCAAGGCCGCTAACTGATACTGGCGGAACCGTCCCACATCCCACAATCTGGGCTTTGTACATTTTTTAATTTATAAGTCTTTATTTCATTTCTTATTTGCTTGTTTTTTTTGTCTTTAAATAAAAGTAATCTAGTTCACTTTCCGAGTGGATTTTGAGCCCCTGGCCTTTTTGTTGATCAAAATCTTATCTAGAAAAAGATGAACGATAAGGAAAAACTAATTAAAACCAAAGTTCATTACAACTAAACAATAAAAATCTATAGTACTTACCTACGAAACAAATGTCAGCAAAAATTTTTTTCTTACACATAAATCTTTTTTTAGTAAGCATTAAAACAGTTATGCGTTAAAGGGAGAAAAAGTACTCTTTTAGTTCATTCCACCGCATAGGTGCGTACTTGTCCTGCGCCATCATGGCCCATTACGTCGCCGGGCATAGAATATTCCGTTGGTGCGCTTGACTGTCATTTGTCACAACAGTCAGCTGTCATCTGGCTGTCATCACAGATGCTGTTGCTGTCAGGCGATAGGAAAAAAATGGCCCCGTCATTCAAATAAAGATAAAAAATGGCCGCGATTGGAATGTGTGAAACTCCCGGTTGCAAATCTATTGCACAATTACAATGCCCTACGTGTATTAAACTCGGTATTCAGGGCTCGTTCTTCTGCAACCAGGATTGCTTCAAGAAATCGTGGAAAACGCATAAAATCATCCATTCTTTGGCGAGTGAGTGAATATTTGAGGTTATGTTGCGGTGTTGGGTTACAGTGAATTAACTTTGTTTTGTTTTAGAGGGCGAGTCGACAGATGGCTCGAATGTGGAGTACAATCCCTGGCCGTCATATAATTTCACTGGCAAGCTGAGGCCGTATCCGCCTGGTCCGAAGCGGACCGTGCCGCCGCATATAGGTCGCCCGGACTACGCGGATCATCCGACGGGATTTCCGGCGTCGGAGAACGCTGCGAAGGGCTCCGGACAGATCAAAGTACTGGATGATGAGGAAATAGAGGGCATGCGTGTGTCCTGCCGCTTGGGGAGAGAGGTTCTTGATGAAGCTGCCAAGTAAGTTGTGTTTCTGTTATTTTTTATTGGACTTGGATATTTTTAACGGATTTATTCACGCAATATGGAACTTCCTATTTGCTTTTAATATTTCATTAAAATTTATTTAGTTTTATTGGATTGGTATATACAACCTAGGATAGAGCATTCTCGCTCAAAGTAACATAGAGTGCCGCCCCCAAATGATGCTGTTCAATAGAAAACTCAATCGCAGTAAAAAAAAAATGGGAAGAGGCAAGGGAAAATAATATATTCCGGATTTAATACATCATTAGGGTTAGTCAATTTTTCTTATTGTTATTTTGTCCCATCAGCGAGGAGACATTAGTATCCGAGTTTCTTAGAAAAATGTTTATCATATGGACTTCAGGCATGCTCAAAAGATGATCAATGCCCAAATGGATTTAAGCTCAATGCTAAAACTCATGTTTGGTAGATTTAAACCCTATAAAATCATAGTTTTAAAGAGTGACTCAGGAGACGTAACCATGGTAACGAGCAACAAAGAATAGTTGATTCACCCATCATTGTCATCCTAGTGTTATCCCGGTACAGTTGCATCCTGAAGGATGCCCAGGGTCTGCTTCCTAATCCCAAGATTTAGCTTATGCAGTAGTTTTTACAGAAGCGACTGCCATCTGACCTTCCAACTTTGGAATTGGGCTTGTCAAGTGAGTGTGCAACTTGACTGTTAGAAGTTCTCAAGCTCCCCGAAGGCCTCTAACTGGCTTAACTGCTATCATAGACAGCTGCCGGGATCAACGGCTTAACTTGCCTTCTAAAGCACGGAAGCACTCAGTTAATAACCACTCACAGTGGTCACCCATCCAATAACTGACCTGGGCCGACGTTACTTAACTTCGCATACAACACGCAGTACGCGGGTGCCGCTGGGCCACGAGCGCTTTAAAACTCTATATTTGATTATTTAGGTTGAGATCAACATAAGAATTACTATCATTGCCTAATGACTACTCAGCTATAACAATTATTTATACAAGAATCTTCTCCAAGTGGTTACAAAACTATTTAGTACAGTAAAATCTTTACTAATTGATGAGAAAAATTGAGTATCTATAATTTTATATCTGACTGATATCTGTTATTATTAAGTCCCATTATCTATTATTAGATGTGTTCATTTAACCATTTTAAAACCAAATGTTGTTAGTGCCAGTATCAGTGTAGGTTAACTGTGTCAGTACTAGTAGACGCGGACACTGTGGACGAACTTTATCAGGTGTTTCTAAGTCGCTAAATAAACCCATAGTTGTGCCTAACAGGTGTTTCAACTCTATCCCGTACCCCACGCTCGTAACATTTGGTTATCTACCATTATCAAGTGCATTATGTAATGCAATAATATGCTGTCAATAATTCATAAATATAATTACTTAATTACGTATAACTACCTATATTATGTACTACCTAGTACGTAAGCCAATTGCCTAGTTTCGTGTGACACTTATTTTAGTTCACATGCTTTAGTTTTTAAGGCACGGGTGTGTCAGAATAACAGCATCTGTCAGACCAAGAGTCCTTAGTGGTCTCTTGGTACAGACACAAGCTGAGTCACCTACCTTTTCAATGATTTTGTATACTTTGTGTTATTGTGCCTGTGTTAGTCACCCATAAATTGCCATGTAAGTATACAATTATTGAATAAATATCTTATTATAAATCTTAATTTTTTTTTTTCAGAGCCTGTGCAGTTGGTGTGACTACGGACGAGATTGACCGCGTGGTGCATGAGGCCTGTGTTGAGCGGGAGTGCTACCCCAGTCCGCTCAACTACCACAATTTCCCAAACAGCTGCTGCACATCTGTTAATGAGGTCATCTGCCACGGGATTCCAGATACCCGTCCCTTGGAGGTGACTTGTTTGTGACAAATCCTTAAATTTGTGATTCTTCTTGAGTCATAAGGGTACCCTTCTCATACATCAGTCTCCTTATGTCCATAAGCTTTAAGTGTCTGCTTACAATGGTATTAGGCAGGTTGTTGTTTGCATGTTTTCTACTATAGTTGTATAAATGAAAACCGGCCAAGTGCGAGTCGTACTCGCGCACGAAGGGTTCAGTACCATTATCTATAAAAACGGCAAAAAAACACGTTGCATGGGAGCCCCCTTAAATATTTATTTTATTCTGTTTTTTGGTATTTGTTGTTATAGCGGCAACAGAAATACACTACATCATGTGAAAATTTCAACTGTCTAACTATCATGGTTCATGAGATACAGCATGGTGATGGTGACAGACAGACGGACAGCGAAATCTTGGTAATAGGGACCCGTTAACTCTTTGGGTATGGAACCCTAAACATGATCCGGTTTTACTGTGTAACTGTGTAGTCTGTATATTAATACCATCAAAAAAGCTAGTAGTTTCCTTCACTGGACAGAGGGGCTACTCCGAACTTGGAAATCCGAACTTCGTCTCGTGCCGTCCCTCTCACTCAGCTTGATAGTCCTGGGGATGCATATCTTGGCTACGGGCAATTCAATCCACTGCTTTCGAACCATAGAAAAGGAGACATTGCATTTATTGTAGATAAAAAAGACCGCAGGCGACTGCTGAGTAAAAGAGTATCAGCCTCTAGGCCACATAGATTGTAAGTTAATTTTAACTAGTTTTTAAGAACACAACCAGGAACAGAATATGATAGTTGTCTTTATATAAAGTAACTAACATAAATCAGAACACACCCCACTTACACTGATCTCATGTAGACTTAAGCGAGCTGTTACACCCCTGTGATCCGAACGGAACCAGGGACATTATGTAAACATACTGAACTACGAAATAAACGATATTCTGATTCCTCTCACTCATAGTGAATAACACGAGAGAAAAGGGACAGCACGATACGAAGTTCGGAGTACTGGCTCAGTTCACATGACCGGACTGTCTTTTAACAGTTTTAACACACTCAGTGCCGGTGACACATTTTTTTTGCAGTTTGATGTTTTTATTTATAACAAACTAGTGACCCGCCCCGGCTTCGCACGGGTGCAATGCTGATGCATGTATTATATATAAACCTTCCCCTTGAGTCACTATTTATTAAAAAAAACCGCATCAAAATCCGTTGCGTAGTTTTAAAGATTTAAGCATACATAGGGATATAGGGACATAGGAACAGAGAAAGCGACTTTGTTTTATACTATGTAGTGATGACAATGGAAAGTTTTCATATATTTCAGGATGGCGACGTCTGCAATGTTGATGTGACAGTCTACCACCGAGGCTTCCACGGTGACCTCAACGAGTCCTTCTTTGTGGGGAACGTCCCAGAATCGACCCGTAAACTGGTCCAGGTGACCTACGAGTGTCTCATGAAGGCCATTGACATTGTGAAGCCTGGTGAGAAGTACCGTGAGATTGGGAATGTGATACAGAAGCATGCGCAGGCTAACGGTTTCAGTGTAGTGAGGAGTTACTGCGGACATGGGATACATAGGCTGTTCCACACCGCTCCCAATGTTCCACATTATGCCAGTGAGTATTTTTGTTATCCCATGAAACCTACGTATTGAAATAAGTGTTTAGGAAACTATCTGCATAAAAATGTTATGCAATTCGCTTCATTATCTGCCCCTATTGTTTTGGCTTTTAAAATAAGTCCACTCCCTGTCCATGGGCTGCGTAAGAGTTGATATGGGAATAGGGTTGAAGTTGGGCAATGGGCTCAGTCTCTGCAATATTGCTTTGGGCCATTCTATTTTTTCATGTACATAACGAGGGGTGAGTGGTCAAACCCGATAAATCGAGATAATTGTTTTTTGAAATAAGAACTTAACATCCATTACGCAGAGTTCTATTTTCAAAAAACCTTTTAGAAGACTAATCGGGTTTGACCACTCACCCCTCGATAATTTTCAGACACTTTTTTTTTTGACGACCGGTTTAGCCTAGTGGGTAGTGCACCTGCCTGTGAAGCTGACGGTCCTGGGTTCGAATCCCGGTCAGGGCAAATATTTGTGTGATGAGCAATGAATATTTGTTTCTGAGTCTTGGATGTTTTGTATGTATTTAAGTATTTATATCTATTAAATATATCGTCGTCTAGTACCCATACCACAAGCCTTCTTGAGCTTACTGTGGGACTAGTTCGATTTGTGTAAGATTGTCCTCTAATATTTATTTATTTATTTATTTTATTTATTTATTTAAATGCAAATTGGAATACTTCTTTTTACTTTGGATATAGTTTCGTAATTAACGAACCACAGCTGAACGCTGTTATGCAATGTGTCAACCTACTATAGGTTGGTGTTTCCTATTACGTTGACACACCAACCGAGTAACTCAGCGGTCCTTGGATGTCTTACCATTTGTATGAAAAAATGGTTTTTACCATTGTGTTACCCACCTTTTACAGCAATATGTTAATATTTAAGTATTTTTACCTATACATTACTTACCAAGGGCGGTAAAACAAAGAATGTCTCAGATCGCAGGTATTTGACGATAATTATGCGATCTGAGGCTTAATTACCGCCCGAGGTAAGTACAAAATTTTATGTCACCCCCTGGCCAGGAAGTGGGATTTTCCGCGCTCGGAGCGTGCGGTAATTGCCACTTTATGGCCAGGTGTGACATAAATTCCGTTTATTAGGTTCAGGTACTATTTCGAAATCCCATTTTTGTACACTAATTCAATACATATCATAGTTTTTTTTTGTAATAAAAAACTGGTCAAGAAAAAGTAGAATGATCCTTTTATTCTATCTTTAAAACTACAGTTGCTAGAAATTGGCTGTGAAATTTTATGAAACTCCCCAGAGACCTTTTAGATTACAAACGTGAATTTATGAATTGTACTCTTATACTTATCTGTCTGCCGGTACTCATCTACCAAACAAATTTGCAGAAAACAAAGCAGTGGGTGTGATGAAGCCAGGGCACTGCTTCACCATAGAGCCGATGATCAACGAAGGCAGCTGGAGAGATGAGCAGTGGCCGGACCACTGGACTGCCGTTACCGCTGATGGTACACGCTCGGCTCAGGTAAATGATTACACCCTTAGGGTGGGTTGCACCAAACCGTCTGTAATCGTAAGCGGTGTTCGTTAAAATCTGATTGTATGGATAGTTTGACAAATTTCTATGGGATGATAGCTGCCGTGTCAGCGCCATATTTGACGATGACCGGCCTGTGATTGCACGGGAAGACGGAGCGTTGGACGGCGGGGAGTCGCTGGATGCGGTGGCTCGCGGCCGTGTGCTGTGGCGCTCCTTGGGGGAGGCCTATATCCAGCAGTGGATGTCTTCCGGCTGAATGATGATGATGATGATGATGACCTGTGATCGTATGTTGGTGCAACCGACCCTTATTCATCACATTTACCAAACCTCTAATGAAGTTATTGGAGAATGTTACTAAAAAATTCTATTTAGTCCGTCAGTTAGATTATCAAAAATATTGGAAACGTATTTTCCATGGGCTCAGTGTTCGAAATCGAAGGTAATTAATCCTTTAACCGCCATCGTCTGACATGTGAGACAATGTGACAGTGTAAATGACACATTGATTTATGTCAGAGTTGGTATTGGCGAGTAACTTTTTTGATGATCTGCGGTTAAAGGGTTAAATATATAGATCAGGTACTCACTGATAATTATCACTTGTATAGGGTGGTGTGTCGGCAATCTATATGGGTCATACTTTGTTGAAAAAACAAAAGTCGTCCCTCCTGCGGTCAATAGTTAACGACTTATGTGCATGTTAGCTATGATTTTATTACAGGGATTTATAGAAACGGAGACACTGTTTATGCGGGTTACTGGTCCAATCCAAAATTAAGTTTTGTAGCCCTTAACTTTTGGTATGTCCATAGAAAAGACACGAAACTTAATCCGTGTATGACCCATATAATCATTATATTTTCAAACTCTGACCGTGTTTTTAGGGTTCCTTACCCGAAGGGTCCAAACGGAACCATGTTACTGTCACTCACACGTCCGTCCTTTGTCTGTCACAAAATTTTGTGCCAAGGAATTTTTTGACTTCCAATTGACCTATGAACTTGGAATTTGGTGACAATGTTTATTATTAAGTATATTTAACCAACAAATAGTTACTAATATACAGGGTGTCCAGTAAATAATGGACAAGCTTCTAACCACCGATAGAGCACCTGAGGCTGGTCCTGAAAAAGGACTTTCAGGTTTAGTAAAAGTCCCTTGGTTTTCGAGATAATCGAACTTTTTCATTTTCTTAATAATTGGCCTGGGTCAACGAAAAAAGTTGTTAATGAAAAACAGAGATAACTCTAACGCCTGTCTGTTAGCAAGACTATTAGAGAATATTTAGCAATAAAAACAACGAGAATATCTCTTCATTTATCGCCTCGACAGTCATTAAAGTCAAAGAAGGTACCAATTATTAAGAAAATGGAAAGTTCGATTATCTCGAAAACCAAGGGACTTTTACTAAACATGAAAGTCCATTTTCTGAACCAGCCTTAGGTGCTCTATCGGTGGTTAGAAGCTTGTCCATTATTTACTGGACAACGGATATATAAATTTGTCTTTATTTAAATTTTTGCGGTTCGGAACCCTAAAGGCGAGTCCGACACGCACTTGGTTGGTTTTTATTAACGCGTCCAATATCTTTTATCTTCCAGTTTGAGCAAACGCTCCTAGTAACGGAGACCGGCTGCGACATACTGACGAGACGCGGCACGGGACGGCCGTGGTTCATGGACCAGCTAGAGAAGCTAAATACAAACTCTTAGTCTACACATTTGATTCTGAAAGTTAGGAAGCCTTCAATTCAATAGCTGAAGTATTGAAAGTCAGTAAGTACATCTTTACTTAGCCTTGAAGACATGTGGTAATTCATTGATGAGCCCAAATGACACATTATCAGTGAATTAGATTAGAAAATAATGTTTTTGCCGATTGTCAGTAGACTAGTCGACGTTTCTATAAAAAAATATTTGTATACAATTATGTGATTGTTTTTTTTTTCATGATTAAAAACGTTCCAATTTTTGACTTTATTTGAATGACGTTAAGGTCCAAAGAGTGACGATCATTTCATACCGCGTCAGTACAATAAATTACATTTTTGAGATTACTAAATTTGGGCAAAATAGTGAATTATGGCTAGAAATCGTAATTTAAAAATAATTTTGATTCTGTGAACAATGAATGTATATGTATATATATATACGTGGCAATAGAACGATAATTATTTATCTTCGAACAAAATTTTGCTGCAGTGTTATATACAATTTCTCACTGAACTAATGCTCTTTAGGGGTTTCATAATGTTTTATTTAAAAGCCTTCTTGACTTTCAGGGCTTGTTTGATAAGTATTTTCAAAATCGAGCAATATCACGTAAAATTTTGACAGTAATTAAGTGATGTAACTAAAATTAAATTAAATTAAATTTCTAGAAGTGTTTTGAGTTTTTGGAGTTTTCCAAAATTAACCTGTTTACAATTCCATATTGCTACGAATGATTATATTATTATATAATTACTTTGTTACCTAAATAATGTCTTTAATAGGTATAGGTTTAGAAAACTGTACATTATAATGCAAATAGCTCTAGCTGATCCAAAATACAATAGATGTTTTTATAGTATTGTTTTACATTTTATATGAACTACAACCGACAGCCAAGAAACACCTTGATAAGGCTCAAAGACATATAATAGAATTAGCAATTATACATCGATGTATTTTATTATCCTAATAGCGTGTTGGTACATGTTTGTTATATTTTTAACTACTGTCGTTTATTTTATTTACCGTGCTGTACGCCGAAGGTGAACAAATCATCTATGGACTGAAATATTTTTATACAAACATAAAAATGTAAAAAAATATATTAAGGGGAAGGTTAACACGTTCACTGTCCCAATACAAAACAATCTGACAATGTCACAAGTCCAACTGACAGTTGGATTGTGCATCCAGTATGGGAAGTGACTGGATAGTGGGAGCGTGGACTCCTGAAAAAAAGATGCATGCCACATTGGGGGCACCCGGACAGGGAACGTGTTAAATCGCTCATATTTGTATTAATGTCTCTTTCTATAACAGATAACCAATGTCCTCGTACTTTGGGCGAGTTGCACCGATTTCATAACTGACCGATCAACGTTAAATATGGCGCCTGCAGCTGCCATTCCATTTATTTATTTAATCGTATGGCGTATATACATAAACGCTCCATGCAAAAAACTTTAAGTCCACTTTTAGGGTCCCGAAGCACGAAATAGCGTCAGAGGGGCTACTCCGAACTTCGTGTCATGCCGTCTCTCTCACTCATATAGTGAATAATACGAGAGAAAGGGACGGCACGATACGAAGTTCGGAGTGTTAACTTGTACAGATCTTCGGGAGGGCCCGAGTATGAGTGCAGGGGGCAGCGTTGAATAATGTGCCTTATACTTTGGTCTTATTTGCCACAGTCCCAAGAGCCCAGTCCCGCCAGCCCCACCTGTGGTGGAAGTAGTTACAGCGTCCGTGGTTTGTTCTAAGTCTGTTTAAGCGGCATCAAAGTTTGCGAGGTAGGTTTGCGTGGGATCGATGGCTTGTAGGAAAATCCCAGTTGTATGGGAAATCCACTCGTCCTTCCAACTCTGGCTGAGGTCAAAATCATTCAGCTTTTGATACAGGCGGGATGTCTGGACTTAAGGCGCGTAATAGAGTGAAATACCACATTTTGATCGCGTTCAATGGCCTAAAACTCAAAACTGGCCCGAAATATAGGTCTCGAAAAAATATACTTGAAGAATTGATATGTCCTCTTCAATCTGAGCAACGGAATTTGCAACACGCCTAGATTGTCCTAACAAAAAAAAATCAAATAAGGCATTTTTCAACCTTTTAAATCGCTACTGCTCACTATCTAGACATGTTTTTTACACGGAATATTCAGAAAATAAAACTTAATTCAGTTTTTCATAATCTGAGCAACGGATATTGTAAAATAATCATTACTTTTGTCAAAAACCTGGAATAACTACCACACCGTCATAAAAGTTGGGGCGGGATACGTGCGCGGGCGACGGGCGGCAGTCTGTCACCGACTCTCGGACGGGAAGGCTGTGTCGCTTTGCGCGCGACGCTAAAATATAAGAGTTCGATTCTGAGACAATGTACCTAATTAACTATTTTATATATTTAATTACTTCAAACATTCCTACGTATTTAGAAAATAATAATATAAAAAATACATACACACATACAAAAAACCTGCATAAACCTGTTACAGCGGGGGGGCGCGGGTAGTGCGGCGGGAAAGGCTACGCCACGCCCCAACGCGCAAGGTCGTTCGCGGGTATACGCGCCTTAAGCCGTTGGGGCGGGAGGTAGCAGAAAGCCTGGTGGGTTGGTAGAGACTGCTGTGACTGGATCTTTCCTTATTCTCTCTTGGGTGCTTGCATTCTACGGGGGTGTATTGGAGCAATATGACTGAAGACTGGGAGCCAATAAAGCGGGGTGGATTTAATTATGCTCAATACACATCGATCGCATAGCCTCATTCAGCTTAGTGTCCACTTTTTGGACATGTGCGCTTTCTAGCTACACTCGCGCACAATATTCAGCGGCCGAGAAGACTAGTGCTGTGGCCTTCAGCGGAAGCGCTCCAGGTCATACCGCAGGTTGCCATTTCCTAGAGACTTGTTAAACTTTCCTTTCAATTTCATTTTAATGAACACCAAACCGTCTGTAACCGTGAACAGTGTTCGTTAAATCTTAATGTATCATACGTGTGACAAGTTTCTATGAGATGACAGCAGCCGGCGCCATATTTAACGTTGATCCATCTGTAATCGTAAGTTGGTGCAACCCGCCCTTACTAAGTAAAGATAGTCGCTGACCGCTATCGTTGTGGTTTCTTATCAGCCAGGCGTGTACAGCGAATTGTCATTATTTGGTGAAATAGGGGCCAAAATTAGGTACATTTTATGCTACATTTACACGCTTGTCATGGCTTATCAAGCGTCCACAAACTCCAAGCATTTAAAAAATGCTTGCATGCAATTGCACTGTGTTGAGAGCGAGGGACCTAAATGTGTTCCTTCTGCTGTCAACACAGTGCATCCTCAAATCTTATAAAGGGTCGGCAACGCGCACGTGACTCCTTTGGAGTTGCGGGCGTCTACAGGCTGCGGCGGCTGCTTACCATCAGGTGGACCGTACACTTCTTTGCCACTAAAAAAATGTAAAGTCTTGCCACATGCTCAATGTGGCGGGGCCTTTAGATCAGGGGTCGGTAACCTTTTAGCAGCCGAGGGTCACGTAGTAGCTAACAACCCGCACATGTTCGTAATTTGTGACTATTAAACAAAAGTCGGTTGTAGGTCACTAAGGAGGCTCGCAGGCCGCAAGTAAGGGGTTCGTAGGTCACCTGTTGCCATCAACCGCTGCTTTAGATGATAGAGAGTACTGTGGTATATTACGTGGTATATCTATCAATACTGGGGTATGCTGCTCGAGAGGTACGGGTTTAGAGATACTGGGAGGAGATCGTAGCTAAAATATAACACTGGAAGCACATATGAAACTAGTATATTTCTTACTGTACTGAAATATACATACAATATGCTCTTTATTTACAGCACATGTGATTCCGATGGTGTCGTGAAGACAAGTCCCTGGAAAACCAATTGTTTCCAGAAGAATGCCAGTTTGACGCATTCTCGAATCATAGTTTAAATTCAATTTGTATACGTTATGATTCTGGACCTACACGGCCAGTCTCATACCGTAACAACCTCTACAGTACGTCGAAGTTGTAGCTTTTACGTTTGCCAAGCTTAATTTGACCTGTGTCCAAAAACCTACACTGGCCCGGATCGGCCACAACACTTACAAAAGCTAGCCTATCGTTTATCCCCGTTTTCACGACGCGAATTCTGTACTCTTGCCAAGCTGTAAATGTAGCATTAAACCCAATGAACCTCCGAAAAACTCTTGTATTGTACCCTATTCTTATAAAATTCAGGTTGGTCTATAATTGTCTTATTTGAAGGACCTGTGACATTATCTTGATCCTATCGCTCGGCTGCAGTTTGACATGTGCGAAAAGGATCACTGATTTAGAAAAATATATATTAACCAAAACTCAAGACGTCTTTTTTTCTAGCTCAATGCTTTATATTAGATCCAGACCAGCACTTACGGTACAGATAGAGAGAGAACTTTCCCTGTTAAGATCATTACGACGGTTAATCACTACATAGTATAAAACAAAGTCGCTTTCTCTGTCCCTATATCCCTATGTATGCTTAAATCTTTATGTATGTATGTATGTAAGCACTTTATTGTACACAATAACAGGTTAAAACAATATACATGTCACATAAGATTAGAGTACAAAGGCGAACTTATCCCTATGAGGGATCTCTTCCAGCTAACCTTTGAGGGATTGAGTAAAAAACTTTAAAACTTTAAAACTACGCAACGGATTTTGATGCGGTTTTTTTTAATAGATAGAGTGATTGAAGAGGAAGGTTTATATGTATAATAACATCCATTAAATAGTGCATCCGTGCGAAGCCGGGGCGGGTCGCTAGTTACAGTTAAATACTTGTCCGCAGTGAATGTGTTTTTATCTGTGGGTTTATCCAGAAATCACGCGAGGCTCCGGAGAGGGAGAGGGAGGGGGGGGGGTTACGAAAACCTCACGACTGATCATGTTGGGGGATGGGGGGTGCAAGGTGACCTCAAGTGTATTTATTTACTATACCTACAGAACCGTGAAATAATATTTGCTCATGTAGGAAATTATAAATCTTCATTTCGCACGTCAAAAACAGCGAGTCTATTTTTGCATAACGCATATCACTACATAGTATAAAACAAAGTCGCTTTTTCTGTCCCTATATCCCTATCTATGCTTAAATCTTTAAAACTACGCAACGGATTTTGATGCGGTTTTTTTTAATAGATAGTGATTGAAGAGGAAGGTTTATACGTATAATAACATCCATTAAATAGTGCACTCGTGCGAAGCCGGGGCGGGTCGCTAGTACGAAAATAAACGCAAGATCCACTAATACAATACAATATCGTTTACTTTAAAATTTAAATAGCGTAAAAAATTCAAAAAAATACACGTCAGGTTTCAAGGGGCGGTGGGGTCGCCTAGAACTTCAAAGATCACCAAGGGGGAGCGGGGGTCTAAAAGTCACCCAAAAAATCTCGCGTGATTTCTGGATAAGCCCTTTCGTGTGGAAGAGATTTCTTTCGCAAAGTGTAAAAGTGTAAACATATCTTTAACGTGGAGGGTAGCGCAATACAATCTGAGGGCCTAACGCGAACCGAAAATGTCTCCCTCTCTGTCGCCCATACTAATTCGCACGACAGAGAACTATCTCCCTGATAATTCTTATTCGGATCGCGGTATAGGCCCTCTGAATAGATCGTAGAACATTCGTGCGTATGGCTATTTTTCTAGGCTTTTCAAAGAAACTTCTTTTGTTATTTAATAGAAGATTTCTTACCCACGACGGAACGGAGAAGGTATATGCGTTTAGGGTGAGAGGTTATTTGTTTTTGATATTGACTGTGCCTACTTGATTTTTTAGGTTCGATTGACGGCTTCAAAACAGTGCTAGCGTAGCTATACGCTGCACTAGCGCCGCGGCAAAGGCACAAACTATTCATGCTTAAAATACCTATGTGTGAGTGCGTAGCGATACGGATACATTGTAGTGTGCGCTCCTGTAATCACGTGACACTTAGAACAAAACTCACGCACACAAGCATAGAATGTAGACATTGCCTTTTCTGCCGAAATTTTACCTACAATTTATGAGCTGGTTACTCTGTGAGGCGGGGCATTATCATGGCCTATTGCATAATGAATATCTTGTATTATAAGTTTATAAGCAGATCTCTTCCATCTCGTTTTATTAGAAAGGGACTTGACTATTAAAACAGTAGGTGCTAAACGGTACTCAAACTTTTGTGTGCCGTGTTACCTCGGTCCTGTTTGCCGTACCCGGTCGCTGTTTGAGTATGGCAAAGGTAC
Organism: Epiblema foenella; assembly: GCA_963556455.1. Classification (NCBI taxonomy): domain Eukaryota; kingdom Metazoa; phylum Arthropoda; class Insecta; order Lepidoptera; family Tortricidae; genus Epiblema; species Epiblema foenella. The sequence goes on along the minus strand of OY747103.1, from coordinate 20,370,461 downwards.
GCTGTCAGTCACCTTCGTGCTTTACACTAAGGTTCACATTCAATCTGTTAAGAAAAATGACTTGGTGTGTTTCAGGGGTTAAAATGGTTCCTTCGTTTTCAATATTCCTTACCTGATGAAAATAATTTACTAGCAACTGTATGATTTATAAAGCAAAATAATAGTGTTAATAAATAAAGTAAAACATTCTTTTTATTTTATTATAACTCGAGTTATAAATTTGGCATTAACAAAAACAGAACAATAAATATTATGTACATAAAAGGGTAATTAAATAACTAAATGCTTCAACAAAACTAATCCTATGTTATTCTAACTTACAATAATTACAATATGATTTATATATAAATAACAGTCTCAAGTCGAAATGCGAAACAAGGAATTCCTACAATACCTACTTACTGAACGAACATCGAAAAGTAACAAAATATTATGTGTTACTTTTTTTTCAAAGCTCAAAAGCTGTCTTATGTCGATACCAATAAGGACTATTTCTGAATGCATCACTAAGGAAATTGCGCCTTAATGATGCCATCAAAAGGTACCTCTGCTTGAACTCTTCCAGAGCAGGATTTGATATTTGAACCTGTATTTTTGCTCATTTCTTCGGAAAATGGCTTTACCAATTATGTCCAGTCAAGTTGTTTTCTCGATGTTAGTAAAGGTAGGTATCATTAATAATAATGATTTATTGTTGTCGATAGTAAAAATAAAAGTAATGTCACGATACCTACCTTAAAAAATGTTTTCGTTTAAGTAGGTAAATGTAAATATTATGAAATCGTTAGGTACCTATTTAATTTTGCGAAAAAACAAATACTACCTAGCTCTATAGATATACATTGAGAACTAAATGCGATCACATCGCTATTATTTTTCAGTACATTAGGACATAATTTGCACGAGAGCAGTTTTTTTAATATATCCGACCGTTGTTGCAAAAAAAGTTATCTTGATCTTTATTGGATCATTATATTTGTAATCGAAAATTCTGGAGGCTCTAATTTCCTTGCAACATAGTATTAAGGTTCAAACTCGAATCAAAATAACCTAGTTAGTAGTTAGGTAGTTGTGACCTGTGGTGCTACCGCGAATAGCAAACGAAGTTTTCCCTCTCTGTCGCACTTGCAAGTTTGCATATAAGTGAGACAGACAGGGAAAACTTCGTTTGTGGTTCGCGGTAGCCCCTCTGAGAGTGAACAAATGATTTTGGCCCATGATGTTTGATCACACTTGAAATATATTTTTTTTCAAGTAAATTAACGATTGGATTGGTTTTCTAAATGCATACTTTTACCGGAAAAGGTTCTTCTGCTTCTCATTATTTGTTTAATATCTAAGGAGACAGTCTTGCAGAAAACACATCTCTTGTACTTATTCCTCGTAATCGTCAAATAGTGGTATGTAGTCATCGCTCCTGGACCTGAGCTTGAGCCCGAACTGAGTCACCTGGTTCACGTTTGATCCTTGAGTCTTGTCTATGGATTTTATGGTCGCTGCCTTCCAGTTGTCTGTGGTGTCTTGCTTTCGAGTGACCTCTTTTTGTTTCATGTTTGCTAGCTTGGTTACTACCACTTCTTTCTGAAAATGGGAATATCGTCAGCATAATTATGTAGGTAACTCTGTGATTTTAGGAAAATTAGCATTGTCGGAAGTGACCTAAGCATCTTCATCATATTACTTTTGAAGTAACTATTTTATAGTATAGAAAAGTTCGAATTATGCCATATTTCTTACATTAGTTCCTCAATTTACAGAATAATATAAGTACCAATCAAAATTGCTTGAATAGAAATTGCTTATTTAGACAAAAATGCTACTTAAAGTGTACCTGTTTAGGACTGTCCACATAACTGGCATAAATTCGTAAAACGGGTTCGCCTGTTTTGTCATCGAAGGTCAGTTTACTTTTCGGTGGTATTTTTGCTTTGACTACAGTTATTGTCTGCGGAACCAGCGTTGTCGTAGACGTTGTAGTGCGTTGTGTTGTTGATGGAGTCTCTGCTTGAACAGCGATTAGCCTTAGTGGCGCTCTTCTAGACAAAATGCTATTTTTCTCCTTGTTGAAATCTTGGTCTTCACTTATACTCGCTTCTACTATTTGCCCAGCGTACACACTTCCATCTTTTGCAACCTTTTGTTCTTTCTCGCCAGCTCTATATAGAGTGTATGCAACTTTTACTGATTCTTCTGGCTTCGCTTCAACATGATTGGCTGGTTCTTCTGGCTTTGCAAATGTAGTTATAACATGTTTCACTTCTTCTGGCTTGGCAAATGGAATTCCTAAAACCGATTTTAACTCTCCAATAGTATCATTCTTCTCATCCTCCTTTTTATGTACGAAGTACGGCTGAAATTCTGGATTGATTGTAGTGGTTGTTGTTGTCGTGCTTGTTGTTGTCGTGTTATCTAATTCTGCGCTTGCCGGCTCTTGTGGTTTCTCCACTTGTGCTAATGCGGCTGCCGCTCTGACGTCATTGATTGCTGAGAAGAATCCACTTGCAATTGCACTACCAACGCTTTGACCGACTTGGGCATAATACAATGGAGTCGTTGTCTTATGTTCTTCTGTAGTGCTTTCCACAATGTACTTGACAGTCGTTGAAGGTTCAGATTCCGAGACAACATGAACCGTTATATTTTGCGGTATAGGAGTAGTTTCTTCCGCTGGCTTCTCAGTGACGTTGTTAGTAGTTACGATCAGTTTATGCGGGACTAATGTGACTACTGTTTTTTCCTCTGTTTGTCTTTGTACCACATTCTTCCCATTATTCTGTTCTTCTTTAGTAACGAATGGAGCTGGGGCTTGTTTTGTCACTTCGTTTTGGAGTAGTATGACTTGTGGCTGGATCTGTGACGCTTGTGTCTGAATGTGAGCTTCCGTGGGTATGTCCGCGGCGTACGGTATGAATTCGACGGCCGGGTACCTCTGCAACAGTTGAGTCTGTAGTTTTTGCAGGAATGCTGGATCAGGTTGATATAAGGCGTTCGGCGGTATAATAATGCCGTCAGCTCCAGAATGCACGAGTTCTTGGTGTGTTGGCATGCCACTGAAACCCTAGAAATTATATTGGTTATGGAACTAGCGTTGTATCTTTTTTAGCATTTGACGACTGTTATCTGATATTGTCAGGTATATTGTTGTTGATATTGTTAGTGTTCTCTTTAGAAACGTCTTGTTGAGTCATAGTGAGACCAAAAGTGAAGTCCAACTTACACTTATAAGACATGGTTTAAAAAGATTATTGGTCAAAGAGGAGTGGGGTATGCGTGGATTGAGTGATCTATATTAACATTTATAATTGCAAATAGAGTAAAATCACCTGTTGTATGGTGAACTGTTGCGGTACTAGTTGTGTTTGTTGCGGCATAGCAATAGCTGACAATCCGTATTCAGTGGCTAGTTGTAGAGCGGCTCCGTTACGAACTAGGGTTTGTATTTCAGGGGTCGTTAAGGACTGGAACAAAAAATGTGATGCGTAAATGGTAGTTGATTCCGAAAAATACAATAGTGAGAAAAAAAGCAAATAGGAAAAGGTTCCTGGCAATTTAAACGTTTAGGGTAAATATTGTTTCCAAAATCGATAATAATATAAAGTTCGCCGAATTTGAAAATACAAAACGAACAACAAGGAGGGAACAACATAATTTACCTACAGAAATTATAATGGTAAGTGGTAAGTACTGTTTGAGCTATTAGGGACTCACAGAACTAACTATTCAATTAATATTTTTGTCCAAACTCTTTTTTCCTACTTGGATACTGAGAATTAGTAGGACTGGTTCCTTGGAACTTACTGTTGCTTTAGAAAATCCTATAGGCGATTCGATCTTAGCGAGTTGGATGGAGGGTTCTAAGTATTTCTCTGTCACTTCGTACGTCGGCTTCGGCTGAAAATAAGAAAAAATATTTTTATCGAGATTTGATAATAGTGGTTTTCATTTATCGGTCGCGGATGAGATTATTTTCGTGAGCTTAGAATACATATGAGTGTCGTGACCGCTACGTCGATTACCACATTAATCCTTCAAATTTCTGCAAGTCTTAAGTTCCCCTTTCTTAATGGTTTCTTTTGTTTCCATAACACCTAGGAGTAGGCAAGGGCCCGTTTTATAATGACTTATAGTATGAGCAGGGCGGTCCATTTCGTGCGTCGCGTCGCTACAAATACATCTGGCCATTGTGGCCGGCACCCGTCGGATGCTATAGAAAGTGATGTAGCGAGTAGAAGTGCGTGCGATAGAAAGAGATGGCCACGTTCAGGCACGTTTGGTATACCTAAACGGGTGATTTGTTAACGGTGGGCCTTCTGTATATAGTACCACTTAATACTTATTCTGTAGTATGAGTGAAGGCTCTTTAATGAAACTGGATGAAGATAATCTTCTTCTCATAATTACAGGTCATTATGCAATTGCCCCCCGATTTTCAGATTATTTTCAGCATTTTCTCTCATCAACAATACTCACAGCTTCCGAAGTGACCTTCACTCCATGGTCAGTTGCATCGATGACGACGATCGGCTTCTCGGACAGGCTGAGGTTGGGCGCTGGTATGGTGTGGATGGCACCTGGGGGTCAACATTGACTGAACACATTTGACTTCACCCATGGAAACGTCGTCGCTTGATTGTGAACCTAATATCTTAATCTACTTATCACGAAGAAATGTAGAACGTGTGTATGTAAAGCTATAAACGCTGCTCAAAGGTCGAATCCGAACGATGAAATCCAATTAAATTTGTGGTGGTATTTTATTCTAATTGAAGAAGATAGTGATGTAGTTTACTACAAGTTGTACTTAACATGGACCTACCAACCTATGTACAACCTATGGTTGGTTGGATACCGTTTGATAAAAATAAAGATTATTTATTGAGTAATTCAAGCGAGAATACGTCTTCCATGGGCGAATAATTTAATAAAATGTGCAAATTGTGAACCAAAAAATTAGCTCGTCCAGGCCTTTGAAATCTGTAAGAAGATATAGAAGCATAAACTGTGATGATTTTGGTAGCGAGTGAGTAACATGTAGAAAATGCTCAAAAAATGTGGCAGACGTGAAACCAAGCTGACTAAGCATCAACAGTCAGTTCCAGTTCCCACCATCGGTTGTAACCCCTCTATGGGATTGGATTTTGAGTGAGATGAGGATGACAACAGTGTTCATTACAAGCGATGAGAAACAAAAATTCTCGGTTAGAATATTATTCATTTTCCTTCTGTGATGCTGTCGTATTCGACACATCCAGAGCAGATCTATAGATACGATCACAATCTCGTGCACACATGTCTTGAGTCGGTACGATCCTATAGACTGATCATCATGAGTTCAATGAAAAAGCTCCTACAGATAGCGACTATGTGTTTGGTCCAAGTGCCATACGAAGTGAATGGTATAATTAAACTGGCCGACTACGAATACGGACGTGAATCATGATCTAACCGCTAAAGCCTTTCAAAAGGTTCAGTACGTGTGAAGTGAACCTTTATCACCGTTGATGCGCAGCCCGGCTGACCAACTATACCTTTGTCAAAGACTGCACTTGGCAGAGCAGACAATAGTCTCTATTCTTTATGATCTTGTCGGATCAGATAACCAAAGGCCTTCCGCGAACCTGTCGCACTGGCTGATTAGATCAGGCCACGTATCATGCTCATAGTTATCGTGTGACTAACGAAAAGATAAAGCATCTGTTACTTTCTATCGAGTGGTATCAGAAACGGTCTACCACTGAATCGCCAGGGGTTCGTATCACGAAGCTACAAGTTATATAACAAGACTAGACTGGCAAAACTGAGGAATTTGACGTGCGTTTATGAGACCTAAGCCTTTCAAAACCTGTTCCCGATAAGCCTTTTGAAATGTGCAGTGCATGTAAAGTAAACCTTTAGCACCGTTAACGCGGAGCGCGGGCGGCGCGGACGCAGCCCTGACGAACTCGTATTCGGGCGTCGCTGCGGTCAGAGGCACCTTCGTCGTCTTCCAGGGGCCACTGCTGAACACGTTGCGGTTCGGATTGGGGCCGAAGTGCTTCATGGCGTATCTGCGGGAAATTGGCCTTTAGGTTTTAGAGCGTAAGGACTGTATCTGCTTAACCTATTGAGCGCCAAGCATCGGGCACAAATGACGCATCGCTGACGCCACCCATTAAACGCGAAATGAAACCTTAAGCAATCGCGCATAGATCGCTATTGCTTTGGCCAGGCTGTCGGGGGTAGCCGTCTTTGACGTCCATGGCACGATTTTCCGATGACGCGTATAGCCGACTGTAGCGATGAAAGCGTTAAAGCGGTTTATATCGATTAAAGTAGCTATTACAAAAGTATGAATGAATTAGGATTAAGTACTTTTTCTTCGAGGGCTTGTGGTGAGGCTATTACAATAACATAATGTCTCTGAATTTGGTATGGACTTTTGCAATTTGTTGTACCCGTATACGGGTCGAAATAGCATAGGAGCAACGAACAACTTTGTGAAGCCGGTTTTTAAACATTCTGGGCATGGTTAAGAAAGTATAAGAATGCATGAGGAGCGTGTGCTTCTTTATTGAATACGGTTATAAAGTCCGGCTTCACTAGGTTGTTCGTAATCATCATCATCATCATCATCATTTCAGCCGAAAGACGTCCACTGCTGAACATAGGCCTCCCCCAAGGCTCGCCATTTAGACCGGTCCTGTGCCGTTTGTTTCCACCGGATTCCCGCGACCTTCACCAGGTCATCACTCCACCTTGTCGGAGGCCTACCGACAGCTCGTCTTCCGGTGCGTGGACGCCACTCAAGCAGTTTCTGGCCCCATCGACCGTCAGTCCTGCGAGCAATGTGCCCTGCCCACTGCCACTTTAGTCTCGCAATTTTGAAGGCTATGTCGGTGACCCCAGTTCTGCTACGGATAGCTTCATTCCTAATTCTATCACGCAGAGAAACCCCGAGCATAGCTCTTTCCATTGCTCGTAATGCTCGACATTTAATCTTTTTGCTTGCTCAGTAGCTGAGCTGGAGTCTTAGAGTGAAGATACCTAGCTGTATTCATTCTACATAAAAAGGTGGTATGTAATTGGACACGTATGTGACGTAAATTACACATGTGACCGGGCTTTGAGAGCCCATGTCCAGCGCGAGGATACCTGTGAGGCGGGTTCCTATATATAACATAAGGCGTCCTATGCGACGCGGCCTGCACCAGACGCGGATGTGTCCAGGGCCGGTGAAGCGTGACTCCTGGTCGGAAGGCCGTCGGGACCCGCATGCGGTTCACCGTCATACGGCTGATGTAGGCGGCCTCCGAGAGCGACCATAGCGTGAGGTAGACTAGTTGGATCTGGAAGTGAGGGAGAGGATACATGAGAAGTAACTCAAACTGTGGAACTTGTATCCTTGTGTGTGATATGGCGAGTAAGGTCGATATAACGGATCCTTTATATTACAAGACTGGCAGTCTAATCACGTACGTATGTTTTAATGTCATTTTTGAAGTATAAATCTATGAGCTAATGTAGAAAAATTACGTTAAATATGCCTGAACGTTAGTACATAAAGTTACATGATTACCCTGCTGGATTAGCTTACGTACGATTTGAATAGCTATTATTTTATATACACTTTGACTTACATGGAAAACTTCTCACCTCTAATCGTATTCTAATCGCGGCTAGGTAATACCGAAAAAGGGTAGGCAACGCGCCTCTTCTCGATTCTTCTGTCCGAGCGCATCAGATACTTAAATGTGAATCTTACCGCACTAATGTATGAAACTGATATGATTCTGTCGCGTCAATAGGTCACTAGGTAGGGTAAGGCCGGGTTTTATAAAGATCCGTTAGACCTTATGTCGGTTTGTTATGTCAAAAAATGTACTGAGTTACTGAAATTTGATCTGATATTTGGTCTATCGGATCTTTATAAAACCCGGCCTTAGCGTCTCACAGAAATCCTACCTTCTGCATCCATGGCTATGTCTATGGATGCGCAAGGAGCCATAAGCTAAAAATATCTCGCAGCTCCGCCCGCATTCTTTTTATCATGCGGGAGGATAAATATGGTGAAAAGTCTAGAATAAAACGAGTAACTTGTATTTTATTGCCAGTCGGAAATGCCAACACTCAAGAGCAGAAACCTTGGCTTCCTTCTCTATGGAAATTCATTTTTGATGCTTTTGATTGTATATAATATCGAGGGGTGAGTGGTCAAACCCGATAAATCGAGATAAATGTTTTTTGAAATGAAAACTTAACATCCATTACGCAGAGTTCTATTTTCAAAAGACCTTTTAGGCCGGGTTTTATAAAGATCCGTAAGACCAAATGTCAGATCAAATTTCAGTAACTCAGTACATTTTTTGACATAACAAATCGACATAAGGTCTAACGGATCTTTATAAAATCCGGCCTTAGAGGACTTATCGGGTTTGACCACTCACCCCTCGATATTTAAATTTCTATCGGTATCTAACGATGGTATTATTTATGTCAGTTTTATGTCCCCTATAAAAATAGACAGACAGCACTATTAATGAATCTCCCACACCAACTTGTCTCGCGCGGCGACATTCCGTAAAAGTAGCAGGGAAAGGTACCCTGCTCCGTGAAAACAGTTCTAAGAAGCCAGCCGTCAATGATTATTGCCTATCAGTAGGTACTTGATAATGGCAGGTATTTGTCGGCTGAGACAAGGTGCGCAAAACGACGGTTTGGGTATACTTGCCTACAATTCAGTGATTAAAGCTACGCAACTACTTGATAATGGCAGGTATTTGTCGAATGAGACAAGGTGCGCAAAACGACGGTTTGGGCATATTTGCCTACAATTCAGTGATTAAAGCTACGCAACTACTTGATAATGGCAGGTATTTGTCGAATGAGACAAGGTGCGCAAAACGACGGTTTGGGCATACTTGCCTACAATTCAGTGATTAAAGCTACGCAACTACTTGGCAGGTATTTGTCGACTGAGACAAGGTGCGCAAAACGACGGTTTGGGTATACTTGCCTACAATTCAGTGATTAAAGCTACGCAACTACTTGATAATGGCAGGTATTTGTCGGCTGAGATAAGGTGCGCAAAACGACGGTTTGGGTATACTTGCCTACAATTCAGTGATTAAAGCCGCAACTACTTGATAATGGCAGGTATTTGTCGACTGAGACAAGGTGCGCAAAACGACGGTTTGGGTATACTTACCTACAATTCAGTGGTTAAAGTTACGCAACTAATTCCGTCTCACAGATTTGTAATAGTAATTTTATAGAATACTAGCTTTTTCCGCCCGCGTACTAAGCTTTTTTTTAACCTGACTGGCTTTATAGGCCGGGCCCAATAAAGCGGTAGGAGTGCGCGGTTGGAGAGTAGCCTGGGGAAAATCTAGGGGAAAACCTCCGGCACGAGCACGCGTGGTTTGGAACACTGGAATACTCTAAGAGTTTGCGCTCCAGTGAGATTGGTTGAGCGGTTTCAACCGAATCTGAGGTGTGAGTGGAATCGAGCTACTGGGAGTTTTGTCGCTGGTTCACTAAACCTAGCCTAGCTGAGAAGAGTCCAGCAAGAAACTCAGCTAGGCCCGACCTGGGTCGGACTGACTCTACCCGGTGTGCGGCGGTATCGGGACGGCGTACTAAGCGTAATTTTTAACCGTCATACAAAAAATGAGGTTCTCAGTTTGACCCGTATGTTTGTATGTACCTACGTATGTAAGGCATTTATAGATATAATTTTCGTAATCGGCTCCCCGAGGCACCGCGAAGACATAATGACACCCACATCGATTTTAAAGAAAAGTAAAGATTTGCTTCCAGCACCAATTTGGACCCCCTTTTCACCCCAGCAATTTCGAAAAACGCTGAAACATGTTTTGTTGTATTTCGACAGAGTTACTACTAATACGAAGTTTCAACTCACTTCAAAAAAGATTTGCTTTCCGTACAAACCTTGAACCCCACTTTCACCCCTTTATGTATAAAATACCGGTATTCGATCCCTGGTTCCCACACAAAACGATTCAACTGTGCGTGATTCCATAATGAGAACATGGATTCTTGAAAAAAATGTACATGACCCAACATTGGGGCACAACAACATTGGGAACAAGTTAATTTAAAAGCGGGCAAGCAAAAAGGTAGACGTCCCAGTGTTTGGCACCTTCAAGTACGCAATATAGTACACCTTTTGTACTGCTCTATGAGTTTGAAAATTTCAAATGTTGGAGCAGTGTCAAGCACTAGTTTTAATTTAATCTCAGTACATCTGGGTTGTTCTCGGTCAATGTACGTGTTACCCGGACCGCCTAGAGAGAGTTGATGATTATTAGCCACTCATTATCAGTGCTACATTAATAATGACAGTAGTTTACTGCCCGCACAGCTAGGAACGCCCCGTAGCTGAGTTGTGAGTTAACTACTAACTTACGCTATAAATACAACAATATTTGTAAAGATAGAAGTAGACTGAAGTATGTCACATCACAGCACGGCTTAGGGTCTTATAAATATTCGCTAGACTTATCCAACTAAACTAGAAGATACAATACAATACAATACAAATACTCCTTATTGTACACCTCAATTAAAGGACACAGTACAGTACGAAATCACATTGAGTAGAGACAAACAACAGGCGGCCTTATCACTAAAGGGCGTAGATAGTACCTATGTACTAATATTGTCACTGCCAGAGATCACAACAATAAAACCAATAGCTCAGGATAAAGACCAGTTTAGGGGCGCCTACACGCATAAATCCATAATAATTATATAAACACAATAATTATGAATTACCTACAGACAATTAACCAAAAAAAAATAAAGCTGCAAAAAAATAACACTAAAAACTAAAAAAATACTGCCTAACTCCTAATAGATTAACATGAGACTTTACGATTCTTATTGAACAATGTAAGTATTGCCATTTTTGAAATCGGTGTCGTCCAAAGAAATAGGCAAAGTTGACGAAATGGCAAAAAAATTACAATACCTACATTGTTCAATAAGAAGCGTAGTCTAATATTAAGTTAGGCAGTTATTTTTTTAACTTTTAGCGTTGTTTTGGAGTCTGTTTTTATTTTTTATTAATTATGTTACTTATATCACACTTTTTAGTGAATCATTACCAGAGTGCATCTCATGACAATTCCAATTAAACAGTTTCCGTTGCCCACCTTACGGCTTCCATTACCAGATCAGGTTGATGGTAATATTACATCAGGACCATTTAAATTGGCTTCGTCATATTATTCGCTTGAGTATTTTGATCGAAATATCTTAGGGTTAGCGCTAACCAAAAAACTCTATTTATACATAGATCACCATCCTATAGTCTTCATCAGTTCCCGTTCACCAAATGCTAGTTTGTGATTCATCCGAAGTTAATTTTGATAACAACGGGACCAATCTGGAAGCATATGCTTTCAAACAAAGAAATAATTTTCCAAATCTGTTCATAAAGGGCGGCATAATAAACATAAAAAAACCGGCCAAGTGCGTGTCGGGCCACGCACAGTGTAGGGTTCCGTAATTGCCCGTCCATCATGTCACCGGTCATATATGCGGAATTACGGACCCGTAGAAGGGTTTTTACTGTAGTACTGATGATGTATTTTTTTGAGATGTTGTGTTGTATACATATTTTTGCCCTTTACGGTAATGTCTATCTAGCTGTGATAGTTTTCCTTTTAAATTCATCGTATATACTACTACCATGATTTTTTTTCACATTCCTGGTAGCCACCGCGTAGCTAATTATCACTTCATAGGTTAATAACACGCCAACCGATTCTTGAAGAAACCTTATAATATCTTTGAAAAAGCTATCCAACGATACCCCACACGATGGGGTTTGGTGGGGTTTGGAAGAAAAAGAAATTGCACCACCACTGTACATGTAGGGTAGGTACCCTAAAAAAAAATTCTCTTATGATTTTATTCTACCGTTTTGTCGGCGTATATGTATACTCATGCCAAATTACAGCTTTCTAGTACTAACTATTACTGAGAAAAGCGGGGGACGGACGGACGGACATGGCGAAACTATAAGGGTTCCTTGTTTACTACGGAACCCTAAAAAATATAGTCGGATTGAAGTCGGTTAAAAACGACATACCAATCGCTATTTTTTTTATTGATCAAAAACAAAAATGAACATTTTTACTTATCCATAGTAGGCAAAACCTTGGGGAGGTTTATATGCCGATGGGCATATTACTTTGTTAATTCACATTTTTCACTATCAACGGCTATATATCATTTTCGGCGCCTTATTTCTCTCTTATGCTTACATCATGAAAAAAAGTAACATGACGCGAACGCAATGTCCAATCTAACACGCCGTCATGGGTGGGCGCGGGCGAAACTAAGCGTGATTAGTATGCTGGTTTCTAATTTAATATTTCACTGCCACCAATTAGGCGAGAGCAACGGTAATTTTGACAAGATTTTACATCTTGTTGTTTTGGTACGTTGGGCGAGCCCTATTTCTTGAGAGATTCAAGTTCACATTTTCAGCGCAACTTTTTAGTTTGTTATATATATTACCGCTATTTCTATTATGTAGCCTCTTATTAGAAAAAATTGAGCACACGAATCATTGTTAGGACAAAGGCTGATTTGTTTTAAAATGCAGGTCAACCGGGTAAAAGGTATAAATTGCGCCTTTCGACGACTTAACACTAAGCACAATAAAACTACTTTTCACACCTGCTATTCAGAAAAGAGTTATTGTTGCCTTCGAATGAGGGATCAAAGATGTACTTTTCTTCCCTCATTTGAGGGCAACAATGACTCTTTTCCTCATAGGTGTGAAAAGCAGTACGTAACACTCTGTAGTAAAATCATTTATGTTTGTAGCAGCGGGCCTCATAGACGGTGTGAAAAGCAGTATGTGTCACACGGTACCAAATTTATTTCCGTCTTGGGCGTAAACACTTGAATCCCTGGCTACGCTCAAGATTCTACTTTAGAATCCCTCGCTACGCTCAGGATTTTATTGTAGAATCTTTCGCTTCACTCAGAATTCAATATACTCGTACCGCCCTCGTCGTAAATATATCATTTTGCTCCCTTGAGACACAATCTACGGTTTCTAAAATAAAAGACTAACGTAGCTCTTATTTAAAGTACGAAAGACGCTGTTCACTCATTGACGCCTTTGGCCCGGTCCATAAGCTATTAACTATGGTGTGCCATGCCATATATTAGTCGATAGCTCAACCACTATATTATGAGGAAACTGAGGAGATACAATGCAGTTGTAATATGGTATTAACGGTAACTTATAGCACCAATAGTTTGCTACTACATAAACGCATATTGCTTGTATCAGCGATAACCACATATGTATAGAATAAGTAGAAATAAGAAGATAGAAAGATGACGGCCGTTATCACTAAATGACGTTGATGATTCCTCTGCAAAAAGAGATATTTAAAAGGATCATTATTATTTCATGTGCTCCGTTAACGAATGAAGTTCGAATATATCCCTCTTTGTCGCACGAATTAGCAAGTGCGACAGAGAGGGAGATATTCGAACTTCATTCGTTTTCGGTCGCGGTAGACCCTCTGTTTACCCTTGGAACAACTATCTTACTTAGATATACATGTAAACTATTCTCTATTAGTGTATCGTAATTAGTATTTAATTCATATCAATGTAAGCAATGTTACACAATTACAAGAACAACTTACTAATAACCATGTTTTTATTTTAAAATCACGCCGGCTTTAACTTTTTATTCGCATATCGCATGCGTGCGTCATGCGAGGCGTGAATTTATAGCATTCATTATTTAGGAGAGGGTTGTTGATCACACTTCTTGTAAAAGAAAATGAGCGGGTTTTAGCTAACCGCTAACTGAAAACGAAGTTCTTTCATATATTATATCTCTCTCTTATATCTGCATTTGTTATTTCGAGCGAGAAGGAAATGCACTGTACGTTGGTCCTTTCATTGTTTGAAACGATCCTTTGTTTTTTTGATATCTCTTGGATTCCATCAGCCGTACTCAAGTTATAAACGCCCCGCTAGACATAGACATTAGTAGCATATAATTGTCTGTCCCAGAACACTTGATGAAAATATGTGTAGTGTTTTGGTAGCGCACGTCCGTCCCAGACCACTTTAAGGAAAAAGGTGTAAAAATGTTTAGGTAGTGGTGAAGTATGTAACTAAGCGTAGCCTATGGTCGCTAGCAATAAATGATGTAAACAAGCACCCGGTCAGTGAAATGATAAGGGTAACCATAGCCTATGTCCGATAGCAATCCGTATGTAAGAATTTGCGTGATGAAAGGGCTTCGCGCACGGCCTGGCCGGGGGCGCGATGGTTGACGAGGACGAGGTCGTCGACGAGGCCGTTGACGAGGTCGTCGACGAGGCCGTTGACGAGGTTGTGGTCGATGTTGTTGGTGTTGAAGAGGACGGGGGCGATCGCGGCGGCGGGCGCGGCGGCGGGCACGGCGGCCCCGTGAACGGCATCGCTGGCGGCATCGCTAACGGCATCGCTGGCGGCATCGCTAACGGCATCGCTGGCGGCATCGCTAACGGCATCGCTAACGGCATCGCTGGCGGCATAGCCGGCGGCATCGATAACGGCATCGCTAAAGGCATCGCCGGCGGCATCGATAACGGCGGAGTGCGCATCGAGTACAATTACGATAGATTGCAAAAGTATAACGCGAAGAATTGCGGTCATTTGTGTCTCAATTTTCTTAGTAGGGAATTATTGGGGATTCTGGCTCACCTGTTATTTGCGTAGGGCATTATTGGGGATTCTGGGTCACCTGTTATTTGCGTTTGGCAACTGAACCGCAAGGTGTTGCGAGGCCTGATGCGGTTTCTAGCGGCGACACTATTGTAGTAATACTACCTTCGGCGGGGCGCGAAGTTGGTTATTAAGGCGCGGCGGCCCCGTGAACGGCATCGCTAACGGCATCGCTAACGGCATCGCTGGCAGCATCGCTAACGGTTATTAAGTAGTCGCCGCTAGAAACCGCATCAGGCCTCGCAACACCTTGCGGTTCAGTTGAAAAACGCAAATAACAGGTGAGCCAGAATCCCCAATAATGCCCTGCCGGAATCCCCAATAATGCCTTACTACAATAATGTCGCCGCTAGAAACCGCATCAGGCCTCGCAACACCTTGCGGTTCAGTTGCCAAACGCAAATAACAGGTGACCCAGAATCCCCAATAATGCCCTACGCAAATAACAGGTGAGCCAGAATCCCCAATAATTCCCTACTAAGAAAATTGAGACACAAATGACCGCAATTCTTCGCGTTATACTTTTGCAATCTATCGTAATTGTACTCGATGCGCACTCCGCCGTTATCGATGCCGCCGGCGATGCCTTTAGCGATGCCGTTATCGATGCCGCCGGCTATGCCGCCAGCGATGCCGTTAGCGATGCCGTTAGCGATGCCGCCAGCGATGCCGTTAGCGATGCCGCCAGCGATGCCGTTAGCGATGCCGCCAGCGATGCCGTTCACGGGGCCGCCGTGCCCGCCGCCGCGCCCGCCGCCGCGATCGCCCCCGTCCTCTTCAACACCAACAACATCGACCACAACCTCGTCAACGGCCTCGTCGACGACCTCGTCAACGGCCTCGTCGACGACCTCGTCCTCGTCAACCATCGCGCCCCCGGCCAGGCCGTGCGCGAAGCCCTTTCATCACGCAAATT
Organism: Epiblema foenella; assembly: GCA_963556455.1. Taxonomy (NCBI): domain Eukaryota; kingdom Metazoa; phylum Arthropoda; class Insecta; order Lepidoptera; family Tortricidae; genus Epiblema; species Epiblema foenella. Next base: position 20,354,794 of record OY747103.1, on the reverse strand, counting down.
CTTACATACGGATTGCTATCGGACATAGGCTATGGTTACCCTTATCATTTCACTGACCGGGTGCTTGTTTACATCATTTATTGCTAGCGACCATAGGCTACGCTTAGTTACATACTTCACCACTACCTAAACATTTTTACACCTTTTTCCTTAAAGTGGTCTGGGACGGACGTGCGCTACCAAAACACTACACATATTTTCATCAAGTGTTCTGGGACAGACAATTATATGCTACTGACATTGTTTCAATCTGCAAGTTTTTATTTATTACCTATGTCTATATGCGGAAACACAGTAATAAACTTATTTTGGGAGAAAATGACTGACTTGTCGAGTCCTTTCGAAGTTTCTTCGCGGCAGTGGTCTCTTGAGAAACGCTAGTAGTTTTCGACTTGTAAAAGTGCCATTGCGGTCTACTGGCAAAATTTATTTCGTTTAGGTACTTATTTCATCATGTAAAACAAATCTTAAATCCGGTGCTCTGTGTGGGAACCATTCTCCACATTTTGGCGCGAAACACCTACTAGTGTCAAACTACTTTGCCATGTGCTCGTCAATTAAACTTTACGATTACCACTAGTATATCTTACTATACTTACCGACTCATTTATTTTAGCATCTTTGGTGTATTTAGGTCATCACCATCCTCCCAGTATAGTTGCATCCTGAAGGATAATCCTAAGATTTGGAGTAGACACTAGTTTTTACTGAAGCGACTGCCATCTGACCTTTCAACCCGAGGGGAAACAAAACCTTATTGGGATTAGGCTTGTCAAGTGAGTGGGCAAGTTGACTGTTATATTCAAGTCGCCCGATGGCGTCTAACTTGGCTTAACGACTGCTATCATAGCCATCAGCCGGGATCGACGCCCTAACGTGCCTTCTAAAGTACGGGAGCGCTCAGTAAATAACCACTCAAAACGGTCACCCGTACAAGATTTGACCTCGGCCGACGCTGCTTATAACCTCGCAAACCGCACGAGGTACGCAGGCGCCGTTGGGCCATGAAAGCTCTCTTTTGTATATCTTGGGGGGGGGGGGGGGGGTGCCCCCGACGAGTCGAACAGAACAAAGAGGCACGGCCGTAACATCCTTTTCTCCAATCGATTCAGGCCATTTTCAACATCCTGTAATTTTGTGCTAGCTAAAACTACAAGTCTGAATTTTGAGTAACATATAGGGCATGTTATGACTTCATTACATTCTCAATGATATTCAATTTCAATGAGTAGTTCAAGAATTATTCCCCGTCAAATTTCATTAGTTTTGTCACTGACACATTGACCGATCATCATAATTTTAAGGTACTTCTAGCAGACCCACGGTTCTAATTTTAAAAATATAATTAGATCTAAGCGTATCAAGCCGTAAAAAAACTAAAAATGTTGCAATTGCAGTGACGTTTCAGAAATAAACAAACTGCATTAGTAAGTTTGTAATTCTATACAAATATATACCAAGTTATACTTTTCTAGTTCCTGCATCTATGAAAAGTTTTTAGTTCTAGATGCATTCATAAATTTGTATTGGCACATTTGACACACTTACAAAGAAGAAGTGGGATCCCATAAAAAGGTTTCATGTAAAAATAGGCCAAGTTTCAAAGCTCTTTCACCGTAATAAGTTGTGAGATATTACGTAGAGCCTAAAATTTTGTGACTTGGCAATCACACAGTAGGACATAGCGTATGCAAAAATTAATGAATGAAGTAAAATTGTGTGATTCTAAAGTCTCAAAATTTTATGTAGTAAGCGAATAAAGATTAATAACAATGCCTGACTTGGCTCTAAGTAATATCGCACAACTTTTTACGATGAAACAGTTTCGAGACTGCGCCTATTTTTATATGAAATGTTTTTATGGGATTAAAGGTATTACAGATCACCCATTGATAGGCAAATTTTTGACACAATTTTTATTGTGTTGCTCCTTTTTAGTCTGCAAAGTGACCAATAACAGATAAGTTGCGAGACAACTTCCCCTTGAAGGGCCCTCATAGGGGGGACAAGTTTCTATTGTGTATAAAGCTTACCTTATATAATGATAGCTAATGCCTGTTACATTATTCTCAACAAATTACAGGCTCACATTTTAATGCCAGTGTCCATAGCAGCTACTCGCCTGACTACTGCTCATATCGATGGTAAGTAGACTACAGACACCGTTAGTGGTCCGTTTATCGCTTCGGATGATAACAGGTGCATTGTGATGCTTAATGCGTGGTTCGTAAATTGTATGTAGTTTGTGGCGGGTAGATTCGGCATCAGTTACACGGTGATTATTACTCACAATACTGGGGTGTCAATATTATCGTGGTATTTAACTTGTATGTTTTTTTTAAACCACGTCGGTGGCAAACAAGCTGACAGCCTACCTGATGGTAAGTGGTTACCGTCGCCTGTAGGCGCTTGCAACACCAGAGGCGTTACTCGCGCCTTGCCGACCCGTTCGTAAGAAACCTTTTCACGCCTTTTTTGAAGAGTCCCATTCTGTAGCCCATTGGTAATAACTTATAATAATTAGAATACCAATATAATAATTGCTTCAATATTCATGAATACACACGTGATACGTATTATGATATGAGTGTTTCGCGCGATAATTCAAGGTGTAACTGACCCCAATTATATTATGTCGGTAAGTTATGAAGATGAACTTGTAGATTTAGGTATTAACTTTATACTTAAATAAAATCTTTTTTTTTAATTTATTCCACATAGGTTAACTTTACCTAACTAAATGTTGCCTATCGACACAAAAAACTGATCTGTCATCGATGGCTATGATTTTTTTTTTCGATTCCGTTTTTGGAAAATTTTCATAATGGCGAAGATGTGGATGTTGAAAACGTAAAATCCTACTCATCATCGAGAGCTCTACAACTCACAGAGACATTATCCTATCCTGCTGGATGAGATCAGGCATTTCGAAATATTCTTTCTTTTTCACCCGTCGAGGTCTTGCGCCCGCATCGTCCGATAGAGAGTCGTCGCCGTCGGCCGTTTGTCGACGTTTTCGTTTTCCACCCCACAGTTATCAACTTAGACAATATTAGACTTGATCGATTCCTTACATCCTTAACTAGGTTTATAAGTTTCGATATTTTGGTAATTCTGTTTCGTTTATGAAATAATAGCAAAAACCAGGAGGAAGAAAATACGAGTCTTTAACGCTCCATATTTTCATTTTTATGCAATTAAAAAAAAAACTCGTGTACCTATTATTTAATAATATCTACAACAATTCCAAAAATCATGCAAATGGCTCATATTTAGTTGAAAAAACAAAAGTCGTCCCTCCTGTGGTCAATAGTTAACGACTTATGTGCATGTTAACTATGTTTTTATTACAGGGATTTATAGAAACGGAGACACTATTTATGCGGGTTACTGGTCCAATCCAAAATTAAGCTTTGTAGCCCTTAACTTTTGGTATGTCCACAGGAAAGACGCGAACCTAAATCCGTGTGTGACCCTAATGGGTAAAGGATTAAGGGATGGAAAACGTTGCCGCTTTTTGTATGGAAAAATTCTGCTACACAATCCTCTTAACATCGACCAATCCTTCAAATGCCTAGTCTCTCCGCAACCGCAACCAGCATCTGCTAAAAACAACATAGTACTTACATCGACCGTTTAGGCTTAAGAACCATGTCTTACCAATACAGGCTTACGTATCGCATTAGACAGCTCGTCCCGTCCGACCGGTCGATCCAGATTTCACATATGCAACGTAAACACTGGGCTTGTCACAAATCCTATACAAGAACCAGTATATGCCTGACCTCGGATTATGAGTAGTTATGACTAATGGTGGGGTCAACATAAACTAGGCAAGGTGAGGCAAGACAGATTAATAGCATAGCAGCTGTGCGATTTAGTGCTAACTATTATTTTATGAAATAAAAATATTAACGCGGTGTACTGCGTGGGCGAAATCCTCGCGAACGCGAAGCGAAACGGCACGGCGCGACGCGGCGCGAAAGAAACAAACAGTCGATTGAGTCGATGCTCTATTGAAGTGTCCAATTCAGGCGCGGCGTGCGGGTGGCGCGGCGCGAAGCGAACGCGATCAGTTGGTTTGATATTTTCGCGCTAATGAGACGGGGCGGCGCGGCCGTCCGAGTTGTTTGTTGGCGATTCGCGCGCACGTAGGACAAGGCCGCCGCGTCGCACCGCACCGTGTCGCGTTCGTATCGCGCCGCATCGCTTCGCGTTCGCTAGGATTTCGCCCACGTAGGACACAGCCTTATGAAATGAAAATTAATCTTTGTGAAAAGGTGTAAGTACTATTAATGCATTAAACATATTCCATCCAGTTATTATGTTTTTTTGTGTCCACTGAGGACCAAGTTTCAACTTGTGCTAAAATGCTTTCGTATGTCTATCTGTTCTCTTCTGCAGCTACAGGTGGCATTTCTCAACAGATTCTCTTCAAAATTTGTGAGCAAATTCGATAATTATACGGATTTCTTTGTCGATTCAGTTTCTGAACATGCATCAAAATGGCGGAGCCAATGGTAACAAAAAATATCGCTCGCGAGATCAACACACCCACTAGTGATAACTACTCGTATTTAGCAACAAGCAACCTTATCTGTACTTGTTGGTACTCAGTCCTATTATAAAACCTTTCTAGGCTTCGGATAATCTTACATTATTTTATCGCTGTTACGCTCGTCAATAAAATGATTGGCTTTTCAGAATTTAGCATTTCCATTCCAAGTACCAATTGAAAATATACCTTATTCAAGGGTAAGTAAGCTAGTTTATAAGTGTAATATGCGTGAAGAGTTTGATACTCCTCGGTTTAATGTAGTCAGTACGAGATAGCAGTGAAATTGCATTTGCATTGAGAATGCGACCGGTTTTGGCAAGGCCGTTCAACGGCCTGAGTTAGAAAAGCAATGTTTATCAACAACTCTTTTAAATACGATTGAAATGAAAATTAATAGTACATTACTGCAGAGGCCGACAAATCCGACAATCGCTGTTGGCGCCGAGGCTTGTGTACGGCTTTTCTCAAAAACGCGATGAAATACGAAAATTATAAGAAAACTCGAAATGAAATTCTAAGGATTCAATAATAGAAACACGCGTTGCAGCAGCCGGCGGCCGGCATCGTCTTTTGTGTTCGGGACCCGCCGCGGCGCCCCGGAAACAAAAGACGATCACTTTGTGTTATATGAAATTCCATTATTCCGCTCTTTGCGCCGCATCCGAAAAAATATCTCGCAGCTCGTTATAACGAACATAACCTCATTATTTTATTGCATATTTGAGAAAAATAAATATACTCGCCATCACCTACATCAGAGAGGACAATGTGCTCTCAAATATGTATGTGATCATAATGTTATTGTAAAGCGTGTATTCAGAAAACAGTCAATGTTGCCTTAAAGTGTATCAATCTTTCCTTCTCTCATTTTGTGAGAAACTGACTCTTTTCTGAATATTGCAGATATGAAAAGCAGTAAGTGCCACATCGGCAGCAAAATAATTTCCGTATCCTTTTAAATAAATTCTACTATCATTTGGCTGATGATTTCTTAATGAAATATATTTAATCGCACATCAAAACAATATTGATTTGAACTGCTAATATATTCATGTGCATGTTTCATGTGCAATTAAAAGTATTTGAGCTGTGCAAATAAGCAATTTTAGGTTGTGAGGTATTTATGGTATTTATGATATTTATATATAAATTACTAGTTTTCTAGTAGGCATTCTACTCTTTCATGACCAATTTTCTATTACAAAAAAAAATGATATGTATTGAATTAGTGTACAAAAATAAGATTTAGAAATAGTACCTGAACCTAATAAAAGAAATTTAGAGTTAAACATACTTAAATATTAACATAGTGCTGTAAAAGGTGGGTAACACAGTGGTAAAAACCATTTTTTCATACAAATGGTAAGACATCCAAGGACCACTGAGGTATTCGATTTATTGATATTAGCTGTGGTTCGTTAATTACCAAAACTATCGGAAGTGATACTGCAATTAAACCTCTATCTAAATAACAATACAAAAATATGAAGTGAGGGCCAAGTATTCCAAAATCTGCATTAAAAAAAAGTGTCTGATAATTATGTACATGAAAAAGTAGAATGCCCTAATCCTTATTAAGGCTCAGTTTTATAAAGATCCGTTAGACCTTATATCGGTTTGTTATGTCATAAAATGTACTAAGATACTGACATTTGGTCTAACGGATCATTATAAAACCCGGCCTAATACAAACAGTAAGACACAAAAAAGTTAAAAGTTAAGAAAAAATAAAGTAAAACTAAGAATAAATCACCCGGTTAATTTAAAAACAATTTTGGTTATACCAGGATTGTTGAGTTTAATGTAATTTCGTAATAACTAATAGTTTGTTTGTGTCACTGCACTGTAGCCTGCCGAAATTACGCATGTAGAAACAAAATATAGGCATTTATACTAAGAGTATGAGTCTACTTTTATAAAAAAAAACTTGACACTTGTTTTAGCCAAAATCTTAAAAATTAAAAAAGATAAAAGAAATAAGAATAAAAAAAACAAATGACGCTCTAAATGTGAAAAGGTAAGCTTCTGTCTCGTGGCATCTTCTGCGCTAAAAACTTAAATTTTCGTGGGCCCAAACCAAGATTAGGTCAGTAGAACACTACGGTATCCTCTGCCTGTCGTAGAAGGCGACTAAAAGGGGGTCCTCGGGGTCGTAGACGGTCGTAGTTGGGGGCTACGATCGTCATAGAAACATAGCGGGACCCACATAAGTGGACTCTAGGGCGGCACTGGTGCGTTCCGTAGGAGATCCCAGAGCCGCCCGAAATGGGTTGAGGAGGACAAGTGGGGGTTTTTAGTCGGTGTAAGTCCGACATAACCACCGCGCCGCCCCCACGGTGCGGAGGTATCCATAACGGATTTTCCCCCGTTGAAAAAAAAAAAAAAAAAAGGTCAGTAGAACACATTGTTGCGGTTAAAATAAAAAACTAAAAACTGTAAGCACCGCAGTTGGTCGTTTAATAAGTGATTACGCCTTTAGAAATACAATACAATAAAATAACTACACTTGAAATTCCCATAACAATAGTCATACCTACCATAATGCCTTACACTTGCCCGTATGAGAATAACATTAAAAAATAGATAAGTAAGCAAAGCAATTACTATTCATCATCAAAACTTAAGAGCTTCGCTCTTGTCGGTGGAGTAACCGCCACTTTTCTCTATTCATTGCCAGTTTTTTGACTTCCCCATACGACTCGGCAACTTCCTCCCTCACTTGGTTAAAGTAAGTCAGTCTAGGTCTTCCTCTTCCTCTCCTGCCTTTAATTTTGCCCTCTAAGATGTTTAAGAAGAAGCTGTCGTGCCGTATCAGGTGTCCCATCATCCTGCCTCCTCTATTTCTAATTGTTTCCAGTAAACTTATTTTCTCCTACCATACTCAAAACCTCTTCATTCGTCTTTCTTTCCATCCAGCTGATCCTTTCCATCCTACTTACACCAATTACTATTATGAAAGTTTATTTTTGAGACTGTTATAAGTTACCGGGTCAGAATAGCACTCCCTTTCTTTCTATGGGTGTCATAAAAGTTGACTATGGGTACCGGTGTTGTGGGCGATAACGATTAGCTAGCAATCTATTACTGCAATGTCACATTTTCACCATCTAAACCTATATTTGCTGAAAGGGCTCCAGTTTTTAAGTAAATTTCATGCTCTGCTACCTCTTTTAGGATGCAGGCGAGAATTAACAAATAAACTATGTTACTATAAAAATGTAAGTACTCATCAAACACGAATGAAATATATCGATATAATGAAACTACATCGGCACCCCATCGAATTTAGGTTTGCTATCCGAAGCAGAACAGTGCCTTTACCATGAGTTTACATGACCGTACTCGCTAGCGACTGCGTAAAAAAATGTATGGGCAAAAGTACAGCGCCTCTGGCGGTTACGCAACAGAACTAAGAATCGGCATACTAAATCGTTCACGCAGTCGCTAGCGAGTGCGGTCATGCAAACTCATGGTAAAGGCGCTGGTCAATGAAATCATATAACATTTTCATCTCATATCTCTACTGTCAGATTTCTGTTGCTTTCATAAAACTAGTGTCTACGCCAATCTAGTGATTAGTGCCTTTACCATGAGTTTACATGACCGTACTCGCTAGCGACTGCGTAAAAATTTATATGGGCAAAAGTACAGCGCCTCTGGCGGTTACGCAATAGAACTAGGAATCGGCATACTAAATCGTTTACGCAGTCGCTAGCGAGTACGGTCATGCAAACTCATGGTAAAGGCATAGGTTTCAAAGCGGAACCCGAGTTCCCCCTAGTGGATCCCTCCTGACGGGCCCGCCAGAGTAAATTGCTAGTCAATGTAGGAACGCTCCAAAACTAGAAGAAAAAAAAAGAGAAGCGAGCCCTGAGCTCCACCAAGTTACAATCGGGAAAATATCTTTCTCTGACCATGAAAATTTCGGCTCAAGAGGAGGAGATTTCTTGAGGTCGGATTGTCAACGCACACCACAAAATAAAGTCCATATAAACAAGAAATAAAAGAAAATACTTTTAAAGTATCACGGTTTCAAGTGCAATAAGGGTCACGATTGCATTTGTGTTAATGACACAAGAAGACCCCTAGGATATCGCTTTTATTTTATATTTCTCATTTCTAATTTTGAAATGGAAAAATATGAATATCGAGGCAATATAAGATTTCAAGCTTACATGGTAATTTACATTACCAACGAATAAGTTTGGCTATTCAAAGAGGAAATGCTGCCAGTATCTTCGGCACCATGCCGCGGGGGCCATTTTTAGATTTAATTTAGTTTTATATTTAGATTTTAATTTAGTTGTAATTAGATTTATTTTTGTTAGTTAATATGTTTTTATTTAGTTTTTTGACTTTCATAAGTGCATGTAAATTTAAGATATTAAATAAATGAATTTACATTAGAATTACGATTTGAAACGGGATATTTACCATGTATATCTGTATTTTTGAGTTCCCGATATTTCGGCACTGTTGCAAGCGCCATTATTAAGGATTAACTGACGTGCTGCGAGTTTTAGTTGTCGCCGAAATATCGGGAACTCAAATATACAAATATACATGGTAAATATCCCGTTTCAAATCGTAATTCTAATATCGAGGCAGGCTTTGTAGACCGTTAAGTCGAATATAAAATTAAATAGCGGTTATACATATTGATGTATTGGCTGGGTCGGTAAAAGGTTGCATCTTGTAAATTTCACTTTCCATGACATAAAAGCTAAAGGCAATGCTAATGACCATTTAATTGGTGCCAAGTATTCCTTAGTTACATTGAGTTCGTATTTCTCTCAATGTTATGTGGCTATAGAAGTATATAAGTATGTGTCTTATTTTCGAGTAGTTCCGAACTTTACCAACTGTAAAACGAATACCAATACGAATGTTACTATACTATGAACAGATTGTTGTGTTAACAACAGAGAAAGTAGTATTAGTTTTATTTTTTTAAATTTGTAAATACTCAATTCACATCTAAAAGTGCCAAGTGCGAGTCGGACTTGCACATAAGGGTCCGTACTATCAGCATCACAGTTAAAGAGAAAACATTAGCTGAGTCATTTTTCCCTATTGCTGTCACTCACGAGTCCGTCCTTTCGTCGTCTGTCACAAAATTTTGTTCGGGAGATTTTTTTTACTTCCTATTGACCTATGGACTTGAAATTTGGTGATGATGTTTACTATCACATATATTTTACCAACAAATACTAATAACTAAATACTAATTCATAAATCAGATTTTTTATTTGAAATTTCCTTATTTTTCCATAAAACCAACTTAATTTTGCGGTTGGTTCGGAACCCTATATTGTGTGAAGTCCGACACGCACTTGGCCGGATCAGGTTTTAGGCGCCTCTCACAATTGAGTGCGATAAGGATAACTGTAGCTACGATTAAAATCTTAAGTAAAAAGCTCAAAAATTCAGTATCGGTCTCGTAACCAATCGGAACAAAATTTTGTAAACTGAATGTAAAGGAAATATATTGTGTGGGATTATCGTGTGTTTTTACATATTCCTATAAATAGGCTTGTGTATGCGACTTATTTAGTTGGGACGTTTTTTGCACTGTGAAGTAATAAAAAAAAAATTTAGAACTATTTATTTCATAAAAAAAGTACATATAAAATTTTCTTCTTTTTGTTGCGAAATCTCTAATATCTAATCTGGCACTAATAAATATTAGAATGTCAAAAAAACTTAAATGTTCACAAGGGTGATGTTAATATTGATCTAATTTTGAAACTCATTAATCTACGATAAAAACAACGGAGGAAACAGTCGAAAACGTTTGGATGTAAAAATTACCCTTAACGTTTTATATAAGCCGTCGTATCCCGGCAAAAAAAAAACAATACCATTCTTCTGTAATGAGCCCTGGATTCCCAGGGACCGGTAGACGTATTGATAGAACGTATCTCGACGTATTAGGTTCATGAATCGTCAGCAATTTATGTGTGATGCTCATAGCACAAATAAATTCAGCGCCACGGCTTCATTGACAGGTCACAAACATTGACCGACCTGCAACTATAGGGACCAATCTGAAAATCAGCGCTGGATAGACAGAAACTGTCTGGCAAAGGCTGAGATTGGTACCCATTGCGATTAATAATACTTAAGGTTATTGGTACTGTTAAGTTTAGGATAAGTTTTAAGTAAGCAATTTAAATTTATATCTATCTGTGTTTTTTAAGTGTCGCAATAAACAGTTTTTTATTTTATTTATATTTTAAATATAATCGAGAAATCATACAAACTTTTAGAACAATTACTGCACACCAGTATGTAAAATATCGTGTAAATTGGTGTTGACCTAAATAAAAGGCTCTGGGAATTAGCTCTTGCTAAATTTTGTTTTTATTCCACTGCTACGGACATGGTTGTAGTATATAGGTAACTATTAAAACTTTTCTAGACATAAATCTGCTTTAGAGTCTGACCACGCTAACTCTGCAAGGAATAATTTGGCAACACTGTGCATTATGCGTCATATTTGTATGAAAATGTGACGTTTGAGGTAGTGTTGCCAAATTATTTCAATGCAGAGTTAGCGTGGTGACTCTAGTACCAAATCCCTTAAATTTTTTTAATACAAAAATTTCTTAGTTAAAATAAATAGAATAAAGAAACTCATGCAGTTTTTCCATCTCTGCACCCATACTTAATCGACTTAAAATTACTTTCTCAGTTATAAATTTCGAATTATAAGTTTAACTCTTGACCAGAAAAAGTTATTAGTTTTAATTCGCTTAATTCATCTTTAATGATATCATTAACAATTCAAATAATCAAAATCCGTTAATTCAATAAATTCGAACGTAACGGCTTACCTTCATTATGCAGATCTAAACTGTCACTATAGCCAAAAACACGCACTTCACACAGTCACTTTAATCCATTGTAGCACAAAATCAAATTTAAATTTGGAATACCGTTTTAAAGAAACCTTTTTAAATTTCAAATCAGTTCGATAGTGCGGTCATCTCCGCACGTTGTAGATGTATGAGGTATGAAATGGGTCAACCGCTGTCTTTATACGCCCCCCACACGCAAACGCAACGATTAAACGCAATCTAAGATATTAGTTGCGATTATCTGAGTAACTAGAAGGGTGATCAGTAGCCCGTATTAAACGTTCAACTAGCATTATATTGGTCGTTAACTATCGCTTTTTTTTTTAAATATCGTTACCTTCGTATTAATTATGGGGACATTAATTTATATCTGATTCTGTTGAGTTGTGTTACATGTTGTGTAAAATAAAACCGGCCAAGTGCGTGTCCCTTGAATATTTATAATGTAATATGTGTAGGTACGACCTACATGCAATGTAGCCTCTTAGTACTAACTACAGTACAATCTTGTCATATTTAAATATGGTATTGCAACCGTTTTACGGTCTGTTTGTTTACTTTCTATATAATATATAATGTCAGTCGATCAATACAAGTACTGTGAACAACATTTAATAAATTCCTTACACATCATCATCATCATCATTTCAGCCGAAAGACGTCCACTGCTGAACATAGGCCTCCCCCAAGGCTCGCCATTTAGACCGGTCCTGTGCCGTTCGTTTCCACCGGATTCCCGCGACCTTCACCAGGTCATCACTCCACCTTGTCGGAGGCCTACCGACAGCTCGTCTTCCGGTGCGTGGACGCCACTCAAGCAGTTTCTGGCCCCATCGACCGTCAGTCCTGCGAGCAATGTGCCCTGCAAACTGCCACTTAAGTCTCGCAATTTTGAAGGCTATGTCGGTGACCCCAGTTCTACACCTCCTCATTCCTTACACGTTATCCTGATTTATCTGAGCTAATCTTCTGCCCAAATAGTTATCCCAATAGTGTCGGACTTCGCACATTCAAACTAACCGCAAAATTAAGTTGGTTTTTGAATATCTGAGTATTAGTTGACAAAATATACGTAATAGTAAACATTATCGAAGTTAATAAAAATTTCGGAACAAAATTTTGTGACACGCGACTGACGGACGGACGGACGCGTGAGTGACAGCAGTAGGGTTCTGTTTGGACCCTTCAATTACGGAACCCTAAACACGCTAGGAGGGTGATGATAGTTGACGAGTGGCAGTGATCAAAAACACTAGCTAGGCAGTTTCTCAGTTTTCAATACAATACAAATTCTCTTTATCGCACACTTTAATTAAAGGATAAAATCACAATGGGGGCTATCGCGTCTGAATTCTCCGCTAGAGGCGCTAGTGTAGCGCGAGGTCTCCGAAATGTCACTCTTTGTGGTTGCGCTACGCGGGTTAATATCTAATTGGAACGATATGGTGAGTATTTTGCAATACCTGAGCTTGATTATGGCAAATATGAGTTACGGGTCAATGACTGTCAGTGCTTTGAGACAGTTTTGTCTTTCAGAAACTTATTTCCTCCTTTTTTTCTGAAGAAAACGGGACTGCGTTACAATGCGGGATGTTCGATATTTTTACGGTACGGTTTTAAGTAATTAAATATGATTTAAATGTAAACTTCGTTCTCATGCCCATAATAACCAATAACAATTTTTGACAGCTGGACCTTACTCGACAGTGGTGCCAACTGATGAGCACAAAAACGATAGCTCCCATTCGGTTGCACCAACATCCGATCACAGGCCGGTCATCGTCAAATATGGCGCAGACAGCTGTCATGCCATAGAAACTTGTCAAACTTTCCATACAATCAGATTTTAACGAACACTGCTTACGATTACAGACGGTTTGGTGCAACCCACCCTAAGTAGAGGCAAACAACAGGCGGTCTTCATGTTAAGTTTTTATGTTTGTTTCTATTTTTTGTGTGTTCAGCGACAATTAATTTCCAAAATTAAAATATAATAAAGGTGCCACTCATGTCTTTAAGGTTGAGTATCGGTCGACATGTTTCGGACCAATATTTGGCTGGCTGGCTTACTTGGCTGGTGGCCCTTAATCATGAGAACTAGCCACGACGGCTGCGCGTATAGCACTGCCGATTGAGCAGTGCTTCATGTTGGCGGACCTTAAAGACGTGAGTGACCCGTTTATTATATCTCAATATGTCTGAAACTCACGGGAGTTTCATATTTAAAATTCTTTACCTGTCTAATTTTAATTAATATTTTTTGTTCAAAAGCACGTACCTATTTTCAGGGAGGTTTTATATGTTGGTGAATCCATCGATGGGACCCATTATGCATAGGAATGTTGACAGTATATAATAAAATCAATATATTCGATATTTCTCGCTCAAGGATCAATTCTTAATCAAATGGCGAAAAAATTTACTCAAAAGAATAAATAATTACATAATTATAAGTCTTCAAAGTTTTAAGAGGGGTATACTTTGTCACTTTTCCGCAAAACGTACCTTTGTATTGGAACGATTGTCCGTTACTAATGGCGCTCGTGGTCAATGACGTCACTGATCTGTCGCGCTTTCTCTCTCTAACCAGCAACGTTAAAACGGTTGCTTTGTCATTTAGTGAGATATTTGAATAGGGTTTTCGCCATTTGGCATTTTTTTTGCCTTATTTATTTCGGAGCAGTCTTATGGAGTACAATTTCGAGTAAAATTTTGAGTCAACTTTCCTACTGGGCATACTCCTCAAACGTGATTAGCAAGCGTATGGCGATTTCGGTACGTTCAATGCATTTTTGCTACGAGCACAACAAATTTGGTGTTTTAGATTTAATCGTCATTCTAAAACACCATAGAGCTTAGATGCATAGAACATAGATGTACTATGGAACTCCTCAAAGACATGGTTGATATAATTATACTCCTAATACTCATAAAATAAACACATCTTCCGGTGAATCTGAAGGTTACGTAGCACCTAAGGATAATTCTTGCGAAATCTGCGGATCTCCTCTTGTGATTCTTGTTTGTATGTAGATGGGACTTTACGCAATATAATTGCCTTTTAGAGATATTCGTTCCTCTTCCTAGACCGATTTCCTCGGTACCCAGGTCTAGGCGTTGCGTCAACTATGATTAGCGGCCTTCCTAGATGTACAGGTCGGTGCACGCTTTCCACAAAGTGCTAGGTTAGGTAGTAATTAAAGTGAGGTCGCTAGCCTAGGTCTTATAGTTCCGTAATTTCAGTGCCAGGGGCAGTGGACGCTTATCTTATTTATTTTATTTATTTATTTAACTCAAAAATATAAGTTACAGTAGGCATATGACATTACCTCGCCATACTGTATATACAGTTTGTTGGCGAGATATCCCAGAGATGTACATGGTCTCTGAGCGTCAAAATTAAGACTAATTTAATATTGTTAGAGATGTATATGGACTCTGATTCACTGATAATAAAAACGAATCCACAACAGGATTATGTCTCTCGTCAATCCCCTATAAAAAGACACTAGTATTAACGTAGTCACCATGCAAGCATGAACAGACCGGACTCCACAAACAGCACCCGATCACGAGTATGACACGTATCTTTCGTTATCGTTGTAGTTTAACATTAGGACAGATGATTTTATATTATAAATGCGCTGGTACAGGGATATTCATAACACGTCTTCCGCGGCAATGCGGTTGAAAATACTCTTGTTTTCCCGTCACGAACCGTTAATAAGTGAGTGATGTGACTGAACGTACTTTTCTAATCGCCTCGCCTGTGTCAGCGACCGCAACTCTCGCTGTCCGCTGCATTCCGTTGGCGCTCCTTCGTGTTTTTTTATTGACATTGTACAATAGTACGGTGACAGTCATATAACTATAAGAATCTTAAGTCCTTCGTAAATTATCAGAGCGAAGCAATTTTCCCATTCCATAATATAAAGAAATACATGGAAATTCGTTTTAAAACTCCCTTATTATCCACTTTATCGGAAAATATATGATCTTAGTTACTAACTAGTGGCTCTGTGAGCTGCAGACCTAACGAGTTTATTTTTATTTTTAATGAAAACAAAATTAGTTTCTGTATATTTCTAAAAAGTGATTAAAAAAAAATTATATAAATACCGAACTTACTCACTAAATTTCACGAAAATCAGTGGAAAAATGCAGTCTGTGGAGGAAAATAAACCGAAATCCGCCCGTAGAAACATGAATAATCATTGAAAAAAACTTTGATTTTGAAAATTACCATAAACTGAATCGTCAAAAAAATCTATATAATTATCGAACCTGCTCACAAAATTTCACGAGAATCGGTTGAGAAATGCGACCTTTAGAGGAGGACAAACGGAAATCCGCTGGACATACGAAATCATTTTTAACGAAGCTGAAGCAGAGACCTTCGGTCTTGGTCAAAAAGGTTTTCTTACTAACAACAACTTGGTTTTCGTACTTCTTTTAGTAATGGAAATAAAAACTGGATCTCACGCCAATTTTCGTATATTTCTGCGAAGGCGGCCACATTATATCGAGCTTGCGTATTATCCACGGCGACGCGCCCCTCCACAGCGAATCCCAACTAATATATGCGCAATTGTATGCCTCCCCTCTCACGCGTATACACTCAACTCATGTGCGTCTGACGCAAGTAAACATGTAGCAAGTATAATACTGGATTGAGCAATACATACATACAAACATGAGTGAAAAAGATGCATGTATAACAATAACACACGTGGAAGCGAGATACAATAACATCTCCTGTCGCTCATCGCGTATTATTTATATCATGTCATCAATGTACTTCGTATAACACGACTAATAATGAAAAGTCAATCGTTCTAACGGATGTGTCAGGCTTCTGATACTTTTCAATTTGGTCAAATTACCATAAAGACTATTTTACATTGAGTCAGTAACTGACATCAGTGCTAGCGCCGAAAACTGACTCGTGCTATTTAGACGCAGTCAGTATTTCGTCAGTAGTCGAAGAGTCAATTTATACGATTGCAGTGCCAGGTCAGCACTGACTCGGCAGTCGACTGAAGTCAGTTACTGACCCTGTGTAAAATTGCCTTTACTCCATCCCTTTCGGCGATATCGTAATACATATTCTATAGGATTATCTTTCTACGGGTAGAAAAATGCCCTCGCTTCATTTCATTCTCGCAAGTGCCCACATTAGACGACGATTAAAATAGTTTCATTGAAGAAAATGAGTTGTAATGATGAACCAGAATCTACTGACTGTTACAAACTATTTATCTTCTAGTATGTACTGTGACCGAGAAAATACTTGGGTGGGTTGCAAATACTTACGATTACAGACTGATATCTGTAACTATGGCGCCGGAAACTGACATTCCGTAGAAAGTGTAAAACTTTACATAAGTATATTACGTAAAATAGCACCCACTGATGTATATTTCAGGGTTCCGTACCCGAAGGGTCCAAACGGAACCTCTATTGCAGTCATTCACGCGTCCGGCTGTCCGTCCGTCCGTCGTCTGTCACACAGGTTTTATAGCCAAACGGTTGGCGCTACAGTCTTCAAATTCTTACAGTATAAGCTTTAACCCAAAGCCATAAAAAATATCAAAACTTATTTTTAAATGTTTCTGTGAGGCTCAATTATTTGAAGCTATAAATTGAATCATAGCAATACACTGCTGTCGCTCGCAGTACCGCGTACGAGCTATCTAGACTCTAGATATGGGCATTTTGCTCCAAGCTCTAGATTCTAGAGCTTGGAGCAAAATGCCCATTTCCGCTGATACCGGAAACGGTACACTGACGTATTACCAACGCCCAGTCATTCTAAACTGATCGTGACTACCTCAGTCGCTTATTTTATAGAAAAATATTCCAGGCCCAATGTTCATATACCCTCCTGATCATTATCATCAGATGGTCCAAAAGTGACAAACAGATTCTGTTTGACGGATGAAATTAAACGAGTTTCATCCAAAACTCCTGTTTGGCTCGCTAAAAGTTAAACGATAGATAAACAAATATGTGTGCCAAGATGTAATTACCTGTAATAAATATTCTTAACTAGCTTCTTCCCGCGACTTCGTCTGCATAGAACTCGTCCATCGCGATAGAATTTAATTACTATTGTTTATATCAGGACCTTACCAGTCATCGCCTTTCCATAGAAACTTCTACCCATTAAGAGGATTTCCGGGATAAAAAGTATACTTTCCCGGTACTCAAACTATCTCCACACCAAATTTCATCTAAATCAACAGAGAGATAGGCAGAAAGACAGACAGACATACTTACTCGCATTTATAATATTGGTATAGATAGATAGATGGATGGATATACAACTTAGGTAGATACACATTAAATTCAAATGGTCGAGTGCAAAATATTTTGTAAGAAATTAAAACAAAGTAGTATTTAAAGTTCGGTATTTAAACTTCGCAATATAAACTCATAATTTAATGTTACTAAAACTATTTAGAAATCATTACAGCGCAGGTTACAGTTCTGAAGTAAAGTGTCGTATATGACGTAGGTACAATCGAGAAGACTCAGGCTTGCTTAACGGTGCCAATGGTAGAAATGACATTGAGAATACGCCATACTAAATTAATGCTCACGAAAACTATAAATTTCAAAAAAGGGGAAAAATAAAAATGTAGTGCTACGAGCAGGAGTATAGTATAGGAGTTACCACAATTCCTCATAATTCCCATCATCAGAAGTGAAGTTTAACAACAATCTACATGCATATGCTTTCAAACAAAGAAAAAATTCAAATCTGTTTATAAATGGCGGAGTATTCACGTAACAAACATACAAAAGAGAAACATACAGTCGAATTGAAAATCTCCGCCTTTTTATGGGTCTGTTAAAATAGGTAAGCATTTTTGACCATTTATAACACTATGAAAGCAATGTAGTTCGATGAACAAGGTCATAAGCCATTATTATAATTCTGACAAACCCAGTTGCAAAGGGATAGATCGATGCTGAACACTGCTTGAAATAAAGTGATATATTTTGATTAATGCTCTGTATTTTTTAAATTTTAAATTCTTTATTTTTTCATTTTGCTGTCAGTCGCCATGGACGTAGATGAGCATCAGTCAGAAAGACCTGATGCTATGCCACAGTGGCCGTAGCCGTGTAGCTGGTTCCCATTTCACACGCGTTGACCCCTCGTATCAAACGCACATACCCCGCCTCACCCCAGGCCTTCCCCCATGAATTTTTAATAAGCCAGTACTTTAGGTCGTTGTCTGTGGACAAAACATATATTAATTTTAAGGCAAGGCCCATTCACAGATCAACAAAATACTGAAGTTTGAGCTTCCAGTGTGAAGAAATAATGTAGAATTACGCTACACAAAAATTACAGTAGACTGAAAAAGAAACAAAGAAAGAAATAACCGATCAAAATATTGAAAAATGCCTTGGTAACTCTGTCAAAATATCCTAAATGTCATAGTAAAAATAAACTTTAATGATGCAGATCTTGTAATTATCAACGACAGTGATACGTTTTATTTTACAAAAACGATAGCTATTTCGGATAAATTTTTCATTAGTGATTCAGTATTCTAACAGTCAATAAAAATGTACTGAATGTTTACGAAATTACGCGCAGAGCTTCCGTAGAGAGCGGGATGGTTAATTGCAAACTCACGCGTATTAGAGGGGATCATTTGCACTGGAATAACCTTGCCTTAACTAACTATTGAATTCAGTGCCTGCTAATATTAGCATAGGCACGACAAACCGCTGCTGCTGATTTGTTATAAACTAATTCGCTAATATGTGCGTACATAATCAATCATTCTTATCAATTAATGTTAATTTTATTTATAATGTAATGTAGTAATATGAAATAAATAAAAAACAATATAAATTTATAATGAAACAAAAATAAAGAAACAGAGCAACTGAATGGTGCCGGTTACCATATAATCCCGTACCTGGCTAGTGTCCTGTAGGGAGAAGTTCGCATTTGGAGAATTTTTAGTTTTCGTTAAGTATTTTAGACTCGGGTGGACTTCCAGTCAGGAAGAATCCAAACATGGTATGTTTTGAAAATGAATTTTATGTTTTCCTTCAAGACACTAGCCAGGTATTATGGTATTTAAAATTGTTTGGATTTTGCTTCGATATTCAACAATAATCACGTAATACGTATTGTGTGGTAGAAATGTATCGCGTCATAATAATCAGCCCAATGGATAATCTGGATAATTCCGAACAAATTTTTGAAGATTTTTATGCGGAAATATTTTAATCCAAATTTTCATTTCCCATTTATGGAAGTTGTTATATCAACTTCCATCAACAGTCGATCTTGCGGATCAAGAAAAGGATATTCATATTATAAAGTCGGATGCATTTATACATACTTATCATATAACACTCTCTGATGCGTTGAAGAGTATCTTAAATACATAGAAAATATCCAAGACTCACGAACAAATATTAGTGTTCATCATTCAAATAAATGCCTAGACCGGGGTTCGAACCTGGCACTTCCAGCTTCGTAAGCAGGGTCACTTTCAACTCGGCTAAAGACATCGTCAAACTTATAGAAGTTAGTATAATAATAAAATGAAATATTATGCTTACCTTGTCCATATCCCACTAATAAGACCCCGTGATTGGGCCTTTGGCCTTTGCAATCATCAGGAAATAATATGCCTTTTTTATAAAAAATGAAGTCATTCGCATTCAAACCTACAACAAAAAGAAGATACTTATCTTCGGGTACTGTATTTGCAAGTTTTATTTTAATTTACATTTATCTAGCCAAATTTTGACAAACGAACCTAATTTCAAACATCCAGTCCAGTTCGTAGATTTATGGGGTCGGGAAGTGGCCAAAGCAATTTATAAACTGCACAAGATTGAAAAAAGAAACATTTTTGGCTCATTACAATTCTTTTTAGAAACTATTACCCTACCCTTAATAGACGACAGAGCACGTGATACGCCTCCTAGGAATAATATTGTGTGAATTATTGCTTTAACAATGCTTACTATTATGGACGGTTTGGTGTACCTGGATAGGCGTCTTTCACCTGATTACGATCGGATATTTGCATGTCAACGTCGTGCTACGACGGCGACGGCACGAAGACTGTCACAATCACGTCACTGTCAACCTCGATCAGGTAGTACACCTCAGAGGTGTCATCATCATCATCATCATTTCAGCCGAAAGACGTCCACTGCTGAACATAGGCCTCCCCCAAGGCTCGCCATTTAGACCGGTCCTGTGCCGTTCGTTTCCACCGGATTCCCGCGACCTTCACCAGGTCATCACTCCACCTTGTCGGAGGCCTACCGACAGCTCGTCTTCCGGTGCGTGGACGCCACTCAAGCAGTTTCTGACCCCATCGACCGTCAGTTCTGCGAGCAATGTGCCCTGCCCACTGCCACTTAAGTCTCGCAATTTTGAAGGCTATGTCGGTGACCCCAGTTCTACTACGGATAACTTCATTCCTAATTCTATCACGCAGAGAAACCCCGAGCATAGCTCTTTCCATTGCTCTTTGGGTGACCTTGAGCTTTCTTATGAGGCCCATCGTTAGCGCCCATGTCTCGGATCCATATGTCATCACTGGCAACACACACTGGTCGAAGACTTTTGACTTGAGGCACTGCGGTAAACTGGACGAGAATACACTGTGAAGCTTCCCGAACGCTGCCCAGCCGAGTCGGATTCGACGAGTGATCTCTTTCTCGAAGTTGGACCTACCTAACTGGACTGTTTGTCCCAGGTATACGTACTCGTCAACAACTTCGAGCGCCGAGCCGCCGATTATTACGGGAGTTGGTACGACATGGGCATTAGACATGACCTTCGTCTTGTCCATGTTCATTTTCAGACCAACTCGATCGGAAACTCTGCTGAGATCAACGAGCATTGTACTGAGGTCCTCCATGGTCTCAGCCATGACTACAATGTCGTCAGCAAATCGAAGGTGAGTGATGTACTCGCCATTTACGTTGATGCCTCGTCCTTCCCAGTCCAGAAATTTGAAAGCATCCTCCAGTGCAGCGGTGAAGAGCTTCGGAGAGATCACATCTCCTTGTCTGACTCCCCGCTGCAGTGGAACAGGCTTTGTTTCCTGGTCCTGTAGTCGGACGGACATGGTGGCGTTTTCGTACAGGCACTTCAGGACTTCGATATACCGGTAGTCAACTTGGCACCTCTGGAGAGACTGCAGTACAGCCCAAGTCTCGATCGAATCGAAGGCTTTCTCGTAGTCCACAAATGCTAAACAAAGTGGCAAGTTATACTCTTCGGTCTTCTGTATAACCTGCCGCAAGGCATGTATGTGGTCTACGGTACTGTAGCCTTTTCGGAATCCGGCTTGTTCGGGAGGCTGGAAGTCGTCAAACCTGCGCGCGAGACGGTTCGTGATGACTCTCGAAAACAGCTTGTAAACATGGCTCAGAAGTGAGATGGGTCTATAATTCTTCAGCAAAGTGTTATCGCCTTTTTTGAAGAAAAGCACCACCACACTTCTGTTCCATGCTTGCGGCGTTTTCCCCTCGTGAATTACAGAATTAAACAGCGTCTGAAGGGCTCTGAGGACAGGTTTACCGCCCGCCTTCAGGATTTCGGCTGTAATTCCGTCGTCACCCGGGGCTTTGCCGTTCTTCAACTGTTTGAGAGCCATACTAATCTCATACAGGCTGACGTCCGGGATATCTTCGGTATAGTGTCGGGTTAATCTAGCTCTAGGGTCTTTGGCTAGATCAACGACGGGTCTTCGGGTGGTTGTGTATAGCTGCCCATAGAACCTTTCAACTTCACGCAGAAGCTCAGGTTTGGAAAAATGATCCTGCCATCGTCGGTCTTCAGCTTAGTCATCTGGCTCTGACCAACAGACATCTCTAGCGAAAACCTTAGAGCCTCTGTTGCGCTCAATAGCCTCTTCAACACAGTTAGTGTTAAATCGGCGTAAATCGCGCCTCAGGCACTTCGAGATCTGTCTGTTGAGCCGCCGAAAGCGAGATGCATCATCTGGAGACTGCAGGATCATCTCACGTCTTACATCCATGAGCTTCAGAGTGAAGTCAGAGATCTTCTGGACCTTTTTACGACGGGTCTTGAAGAACTTGGACCCGACCGTATGGACAGCTTCCACAAACCCATCGTTGTTTTCGTCCACGTCGCTCCCTAGGCATTCGAAACGGTTTTGCAATTCGAGTTGAAAGCTCTCGGGGTTTTGTAGTTGGGCTGGTGCCGGGCGGAGCGTAGACTTTATCAATCGACTTCTCTCTAGCTTGAACTGAATATTTAATGTGCCTCGTACCATACGGTGATCACTGCCCGTCTTGACCGCGTTGATCACAGAGACATCATTAAATATATGCTTTTTCGTCGACATGATAAAGTCTATCTCATTCCTCGTTGCACCATCCGGGCTCATCCAGGTCCATTTCCTATGCTCACGTTTCCTGAAGAAGGAGTTCATCATGTAGAGTCCCTCCTTCTCCATGAAACTAGCCAGTAGATGTCCCCGGTGATTCCTTCGCCCCACTCCAAATTGCCCCACTCTCAGCTCTTCACCGTCCCGTTTGCCCAGTTTAGCGTTGAAGTCCCCCATAACAACTGTGAAGTGGGTTTTGGAGCTATGAATGGCTCTGGAAATATCCTCGTACATAGCTTCCACCTCATCGTCGGAGTGCGTCGAGGTCGGTGCGTAAACCTGTATGACCTTCAACGAATACCGTTGGGTCATTCTTAGTACAAGGCACGCTACCCTGGTCGACACACTCTCGATTTTCACCACGCTGTTTACGAGGGACTTGTGGACGATAAACCCGACACCTCCCTGGGACTGTTGGTCGCCCTCCCGGAAATAAAGCAAGTTACCGGACTTCAGGGTTATCGTATCCTCCCCCTCTCTACGGATTTCTGATAACCCTACGATTCCCCAACGTATCTTGCTCAATTCTTCCTCCAGTTCCAGCAGTTTCTCGTCGGTCCGCAGTGTTCGGCAGTTAAATGTTGCCAGGGCCAAGGGTCGTCGGTTTTGGTAGCCGGGTCTCTGCCGGGGATTCACTGTAGCACCCCCTGCCCCGCCGTTACCATGGCCGCTACCGGAGCCAGGAATAGCGGGGCCGCCGGGGACTAGGGGTCTTGGTTTAATTTTCCTGGGCATGTTTTTTATTTTTCCCTTGGGGGGGATTTGCCATAGTCGCCACGCTTGGCAAGCGGGTTGGCGACCGCAGTTTGATGGTGGTAATGATCGAAGGATGCTGCTGCCCACCCTCCGATTTTCCCTTATTCGCCTCCTACAAAACCCACGGGAAGAGATGGGGTGGCGCAATTCTTACCCGGCAACCACACGGGGATTACCCAGAGGTGTACGAGATGTCTCGTACACTCAGAGGTGTACGAGAGCCGAGTTTAACCGAAGTCGCAAGAGGAACAGTTCTGGCAGCGTGTCGCCATCGCAGGACCGCCTGATGATACAGTTTGTGTACAAAGTACTATCCACCGAGATTCAAATACAAATACAAAAAGGTTTATTTCTCAAAATTTTACAATGTTCAATCTATAGTAAGTATGGGTATTAAAATTGAGACATTGAAAAATCGGTGTGAGCACAGCGCTAAGCTGGTTTTAAGCCCACCCGTAGTCAGTGAGTTGGTTTCACACTAAATAATGGTTATAAAATTAAATTAATTACAATAACAATATAATTAATTTAAAGTAGGTTGCATGATATAATATAAGTAAGTTGAAATTTATGAAATCACGTAACAGATTTCAGTTTAAAATTATATTTATATCTACTCAGATTCACGGTAGACCTTGCCTAACAGTATGTACGGGCTATTGCTGCGCTCACTCTGCCTGCCCTCTACCTCAAAAACGGTTGAACACATGAAAGTATGTTTCGAACCAAATTAGTTGTTTTAGTGCTCTAAATTTTTTTAATAGATGCTAACATCATTGGAGTTGTATAAACCGAGATAATGGTGAAATTTTGTGACATTTGACCAAGAGTAACTTGAGAAGAGGAACACAATATTTTATGCGATTTTTGAGGTAGCTTATAGAACGCCAAAATAAACGTGTATACTAGTTTCCAGCTTGTTGTCTCTCATCAGCCTTTTATCAGCTTAACCCGTCGTCTAAGACCGCATCACGATACGCACCGACTGCGAGAGGTCCGATATCTACCAATTTCTTCAACAACGTATCTTCGTCGGAGATATTCAGTACTTGTCCCTTTATCACTTTGGCAACTACCTTCTTGTCATCTTCTGTACAGTTTCTTTTTCTTGGAGTATAAGGATAATCTTCTTCTTTCTCAATTCCGGCTTTATAGTAGAAGAGCCGACGACACTGAACCTAGTTCGATAAGACTCCCAGATGAGATATATATTATAAGATGCGTCATTCCTGGGGGAACACGAAACGGCTATGCTGCCATGCAAAAAACCTGGTGGCCATAGTAAAAAAAAATTTTCAAAAAAAATAAAATTTCCGGTTTCTAGTACGATAAGTCTCCCAGGTTTCGTTTGTTCCTCGATACAGGGGAGGGGTAGGACTATACGATAATGCAGTGCTGCAAGCCCCCCTGACTGGCCTTGTCAGTGGCAGCAGCATGATAAGTGACGCCAATATTGAGGTATCTAGTATGATCGGTCTCCTAAAAAAACCAAGGCTCATCTGAAAGATCATCAATTTCTGTGTAAGAAAAACCACTGCTGCCTTTTCCTAATAGTGGAGAAGGTGGTGCTGCAGCGATTGAAGGAGCTCAGTTCACTGAACCTAATTCGATAAGACTCCCAGGTGATATGTATATTATAAGATGCGTCATTCCTGGGGGAACACGAAACGGTTATGCTGCCATGCAAAAAACCTGGTGGCCATAGTAAAAAAAATTTTTCAAAAAAAACAAAATTTCGGGTTTCTAGTACGATAAGTCTCCCAGGTTTCGTTTGTTCCTCGATACAGGGGAGGGGTAGGACTATACGATAATGCAGTGCTGCAAGCCCCCCTGACTGGCCTTGTCTGTGGCAGCAGCATGATAAGTGACGCCAATATTGAGGTATCTAGTATGATCGGTCTCCTGAAAAAACCAAGGCTCATCTGAAAGATCATCAATTTCTGTATAAGAAAAACCACTGCTGCCTTTTCCCAATAGTGGATAAGGTGGTTGCTGCTGTGATTTAAGATCGCCTTCAGCGCAGCTGGATTCGGTTTTTCAATTCAGTTTTGTCAGCAATCACCCGGTTCCTTTCGATTTGTACTGATTTAATACGCGTGCCACGTACACTTAAGAATAATTTTGCTTGTCGTTGATTGCATAAACCAGTGGTGGGCAAAGTACGGCCCGCGGGCCAACTGCGGCCCGCGAAAGCATTTTATCCGGCCCGCCGCCGATACATCGAATTAATTAGTACATGGCCCGCGATAATTATATTTTGACGGTTCAGCCAAAAACCAGAGCAGCGGTTTTATACAAAAGTGCAGTTTTGCTGCAATTATGGCCCTCCTCCGAAATTTCTCATGCTTACTGGCCCGCCATGAAAAAAGTTTGCCCACCCCTGGCATAAACAAATGATTTTGAAAAGTTATTCTCCATTATACCGAAATACCATAGAGAATCCACAAAACACTTTTTATACACTAGCTGAGTAATTGATAAAATGTACAACCTTATGTGATTTGAAGACGAGATAAAAGCGTTTAATCAAAATTTTGAGTTACCGCTTTTATCTCGTCTTCAAATCACACAAGGATGATGTACATTTTATCAATTTTTTTTACTATGGCGACCAGGTTTTTTGCATGGCAGCATAGCCGTTTCGTGTTCCCCCAGGAATGACGCATCTTATAATATACATATCACCTGGGAGTCTTATCGAATTAGGTTCAGTGTACTGAGCTCCTTCAATCGCTGCAGCACCACCTTCTCCACTATTAGGAAAAGGCAGCAGTGGTTTTTCTTACACAGAAATTGATGATCTTTCAGATGAGCCTTGGTTTTTTCAGGAGACCGATCATACTAGATACCTCAATATTGGCGTCACTTATCATGCTGCTGCCACTGACAAGGACAGTCAGGGGGGCTTGCAGCACTGCATTATCGTATAGTCCTACCCTTCCCCTGTATCGAGGAACAAACGAAACCTGGGAGACTTATCGTACTAGAAACCCGAAATTTTATTTTTTTTGAAAAATTTTTTTTACTATGGCCACCAGGTTTTTTGCATGGCAGCATAGCCGTTTCGTGTTCCCCCAGGAATGACGCATCTTATAATATACATATCATCTGGGAGTCTTATCGAATTAGGTTCAGTGTACTGAGCTCCTTCAATCGCTGCAGCACCACCTTCTCCACTATTAGGAAAAGGCAGCAGTGGTTTTTCTTACACAGAAATTGATGATCTTTCAGATGAGCCTTGGTTTTTTCAGGAGACCGATCATACTAGATACCTCAATATTGGCGTCACTTATCATGCTGCTGCCACTGACAAGGCCCGTCAGGGGGGCTTGCAGCACTGCATTATCGTGTAGTCCTACCCCTCCCCTGTATCGAGGAATAAACGAAACCTGGGAGACTTATCGTACTAGAAACCGGAAATTTTATTTTTTTTGAAAATTTTTTTTCACTATGGCCACCAGGTTTTTTGCATGGCAGCATAGCCGTTTCGTGTTCCCCCAGGAATGACGCATCTTATAATATATATCTCATCTGGGAGTCTTATCGAACTAGGTTCAGTGTCGTCGGCTCTTAAACTATTAGTACTGAATTCACTAAAAAAAACGTATTTAGGTTGAGTATACTAAATTATCGCTTTTTAACGAAAAGACCGCCTATTGTCTACCTTTGCTTATATCTCGCTATGTTATGTTTCTGACGTAATTTGTATTTTTATTGAGGTGAGCAATAAAGAATATTTGTATTGTATTGTAAACTAGCGGCCGCCCGCGACTTCGTCCGCGTAGACTTTAGACGGTAACAAAGATATAAATGAGGTTTATTTGTTTCTGTCAGTTGTCTGATGCTATTAATCTTTTGTGAAAAATTACTCAAAAGATAAAATGAATGTCCGCCATCTTGGATTTGAAAATCGATGTAATTTTCGGAATCGGGACCCCGAGGATTCACAAAGATGACCCCATATCGATTTTTAAGAAAAATAAATGTCCGCCATCTTGGATTTGAAAATGCATTTAAACAGAGAGTCTGTATACGAAGTTTTAAATCCCGCACTTCAAAAAAGATTTGCTCCGCGTACGAACTTGTAAACCCCTTTTCACCCCTTTAGGGGAGCAATTTCAAAAAACGCTGAAATAAGTTTTGTGGTATTTAAACAGAGAATCTATATACGAAGTTTTAAATCTCTCACTTCAAAAATTATTGGCCATTTACAAACTTGGAACCCTCTTTTTACCCCTTTAGGGGAGCAATTTTGAAAAACATTGAAATAGGTTTTGTTGTATTTAAACATAGAGTCTAATTACGAAGTTTCAAATCTCTAACTTCAAAAAAGAATTGCTCCTCGTACAAAGTTGGAACCCACTTTTCACCCCTTTAGAGGAGCAATTTCAAAAACCGCTGAAATACGTTTTGTTGTATTTAAACAGAGAGTCTATACACGAAGTTTTAAATCTCTCACTTCAAAAAAGATTTGCTCCCCATACAAACTTTGCACCCCTATTTTACCATCTTAGGGTTAGAAATTTGCAAAATGCTGAAAACACTTTCTTTGGGTTTAAGTTAGTAACCTTTTTACGAATTTTTAAGTCTTCAGCTCAAAAAAAAATCTCCTATACAAACTTAGCACCCCTATTTGATCCCCTTAGGAGTGAAATTTCCAAAAATCCCGTCTTATCCCTTGCATACGTCATAAAAGTAAGCTCTGGACCAAATTTGAAGCTTCTAGTTCCAGTAGTTTCGGCTGTGCGTTGATGGTAGATCAGGACTTCTTCTTTTATATATTTAGAAGATTACTGCAAGGCTATTATAATACAGAGGGATAAGAGAAATAGGAAATAAGAGGGAAGAAAATAGCAACTTTCCAACAATTATGTCCCTGTGTGGTCCCTGTGCTCGACATTGACCCGATATATAGCACTTTCAATCTTATGGTATGATAACCAAGGTTATAAATAGATGTCGTCTATTGGGCACTAAGGTGTTGGCCTGGGATGTTCACCTTACTGTTTCTTGAATAGCATTTAAGATAACATTTAATAAAAAAAGAACATTTTTATATTATATATACTAAAAATCAAAAAGTTACACCTGAAACATTTAAAATGACTTCGTCATAGTAGCTTCGCTATCTTGAACGAAATATCTTAGCGCCACTCATAAAACACTTGAAATTTTGATTAACTATCCATGGTCTTCTACATAGTCGAAGTTCATCACATGCATTTTCAGAATGCTACCGCAAATACTAAAACCGCTTTAGTTTTCCCTTGAATTTTTGAGTAAGACACTCAATTCCTTATGGATCCCATCAACAAAACTGGATTCTGGTAACAACGGGACCAACCAACACCCCTATAGATTTTAAATAAAAATAAATGTCCGCCATCGGGGATTTGAAACTGGATGTGAGTTTCGTAATCGGCACCCTGGGGAACCCCGAAGATGACATCCATATTGATTTTTAAGAAAAATAAATGTCCGCCATATCGTATTTGCAAATACATGTCATTTTCCTAATCGGCGCCCCGAGAAATGTCGAAGATGACAACCATATTGTTTTATAACAATAATAAATATCCGCAATCTTTGATTTGTTTGAAAATGTCATTTTCGTAATAGGCACCACGAGGAATCTCGTAGAAGACACCTATATTTAAAAAAAAATCCGCCATCTTTGATTTGAAAATGCATGTCATTTCCTTAATTATTGGCACCCCCAAAAATATATTTTACACAAAAATACAGTACATACATATGAAAATCGATTCTTAAGGCGTAAACTCCAATAAACTTCAAAAAGAACATGCAGTCAAATTGACAACATGCTCCTTTTTTGGAGTCGGTTAAAAATACCTATTTGTTTTATTTAAGGTCTGTTTAACCCGTCATCCACCAGTCCCACAAAAGAATGCTATCGTTGATTATTTTCGCTGGGTGACGAAGGCCCAGGTGTGTGCATTTTGAGCCATTTGTATACGTACTTCATGACGCGATCCATTACTCCTCCAGTGCACTTTCCACATTTGAGACAGTCCAAGGCCTGCCCTTCGGAGAGGGCCAGACATTGCTCATGTTTGATAGCGTACTGGCCTTCGATGTTGCCTGTGAAGAGAGTGATATTAAATAAATCCTTTTGTTCGTTTCCGAAAAACAGCTAGTAATGGATAAGTTTTATTGTCGTTATCACGGTCTGCCTGAAAACCAGCGTTGTGGTGAACTTACTGCAACATTATGCTGAAGGAAGCCCCTTTTTAACCGACTTCAAAAAAGGAGAAGGTTCTCAATTCGGTTACATGTTTTTTTTTTCCTTTTTTTTTGACTGTGGCTTTATAGGCCGGGCTCAATAAAGCGATAAAAGTGAAAAAAAAAATCCAGGGGAAAACGTCCGGCACGACCACACGTATGGTTTGGAACACTGGAATACTCTAAGAGTTTGCGCTCCAGTGAGATTGGTTGAGCGGTTTCAACCGAATCTGAGGTGTGAGTGAAATCGAGCTACAGGACGCCGTGCGGCCCCTAATTAGTGATCGCCGAGTTACGACAGAGGGGGGAGGGACAGGAACGTAGTCGACAGCCTTCCTAACTAACGGATTCTTATGATGGGAAGCGTTGTCAAAATAATGTCTGGCAGTCTGCTTAAAGAAACCATACATGGTGCTAATCCCCATGTCGTGGTGCAGACTGAGGTTCGACTGGTACCACGGAGCACCAGTCGCCCTACGGAGAAAGTGATTCTGAATGACCTGAAGCGGCTTGAGCGATGTCATAGGCACATGAGTAAAAGCTACACTTGCATAAGACATGATTGGACGAACACAAGTTTTGTAGAGTGTCAGCTAATTTCTAAGTGACATTTTACTAAACTTGTTAATCATCAGCCCAAGCCTTCCTAGCACGAACAACGCACGGTTGCGTACCCTACTGATGTGGCTACGGAAAGTTTTTTAATGTGTGATACCTCAGAACTCCTTCTTTATGAACCGACTTGAATGTTTTTTTTCTTTGTTTGAAAGCATATGCTTTGAGGTTGGTCCCGTTTTTACTAGAATCTAGTTCTGATGATGGGATTCATGCGGAATTGAGGGAATTCCTCAATATATCACCATCAACCTGATCTGGTAATTGAAGCCGGAAGATAGACAACGGAACTCCGTAATAAAACAATGTCGCTTATCCATGTTTGAGCTTATTTGAATCATTATGAGATGCACTCTGGTAATGATTCACTAAAAAGTGCGAAAAATTTTTTTTTTTAATAAATAAATTAAACTGACTTTCCATTTTGACTAAAGTTGACGAAATGGCACCGGCTTCAGAAATTACAATAGATACGTCTACATTATTCAGTAAGAAGCGTAAAGTCTCATGTTAGAAGTACTTAAAGGCAATTATTATAGTGTTTTTTGGAGTCGGTTTTATTTTTTTAGCATCACATAATTATGTCTGCATCATTATTTTAAGTTAATTAGTTAAGTTTATTTTAAGATATTTGTAGATGTAACTGTTACTGTTAAGTCATGCCTTGTGATGTTTAATAAAATATTTCTGTCTGTCTTGGGAAATACCTTAATACTAAGGATGTGTTGCACCAAACCATCTGTAACCGCAAGCGTGTTCGTTAATATCTCGTTGTATGGAAAGACAGCTGCCGGTGTCATATTTAACCTTTTCGACGCCAACGACGTATATATGCGCACCACCGGCGTGTACGCGCTTTGATTGGTATCAACCTACATGCATTTCAATAGAGTTCGACTTGGCGTTTGATATTCCCATGTCGTGACATGTGTGTGACAGCGTTTGTATTTGACAGAGCAATGAAAAGGTTGTTCTGTAATAATCCTGCGTGCGTTACAAAGCTATATCTAAATTTTTCAGCCAGTCCATAGCCATAAAACATCGGATGGGGCACTCCTCCACGATGTGAGAAACTGTTTGCTGTGGTGCGCCACAGTCACACGCCGGCGACTCTTTCAGGCCCCACTTGTAACTGATGCAAGGTTGAAAGTGTACTAGATGATTTCTTATACATTTTAGAACGAAACCGCATAGCAACCACGATTTGCGACAATTAAGAAACAGTAAGACATAGTGTGTAAAGCCAGACCAGATATATATGTCCATTGTCAAGAGGGCGCTATTATTATAAACTGATTTTTTGAGAGGACAAGAAGTGCAGCATAACTGAATTAAAAAGTAGATTAAACAAGACATTTCTGACCAAACTACACTAATGCTTACCAAAAAACAAAAAAAAAAGTTTAATTGTTATAGGTGTATGTAATGTTTATTGTTATAAAAACTTAAAAAATATTACAGTTAAATGTTTAGGCATTGTCATATTCAGTGTTTAAGTTTAGTTCATAATAGCATAGTAAGTAGCGATCTCGCCAACAAACTGTTATGGCAGTTTGGCGAGAAATTAAAAGGTTGTAACTGTTATGTACTTTTTTGATAAATAAATTTAAAAAAAAACAAAAAATCTCATTTATATGGAAACAAGTCAGTAATGTCAGTATTTAGTCTGAATAATACCATTTTAACTTGTATACCTGTAAAAAAAATCAAAAAAATCTAAAATCATTTATTTTTATAATGGTGTCGAATCCTCCTTTTAAGTATGACACTTGTGTTAGGAGGCATTCGCTCTTTCATACAGCGATGTAACGCGGTTAAAAATAAATGTTAACTAATATAAGTTACAGAAACTAAGAACTAATCAATCTCATATGGTGAGGGAGAAGAATATCTAGACACTCGGTAGCGTGTCAAACCAAGTTTCTCTTAAGTCTAAAAATGTTATTATTTCAAATTATGGCAAAAGTATTGATAATACCAGGAAATTGATTAGAGGATACGATGATTTAATTATAGTTTTAGATAGTAACATAGCCATTTTTTTATAGTGTATAATATAATTTACGCGGAAATTTTTAGCATGATAAACATTAGGTCGCAATAGTCCTGTTCTAGATAGTAACAAGAAAATATCAAGGCACGCGTCAATTCAAACAGAACTTGTCAGTTCTGATGATGTTTATATTGATATGATAGTGAAATAGTTTAATTTCCCGAGCGTTTTTCCCAGAATTTTATTATATACATTATTAATAATTTTCCGCTCTTGACAATAATCGATTAGGTATTTTTTTATCATTTATTATTTTATGATAAAAATTATTGTCGGTGTAAGAAATTAATTCCAATGGAATTCCGCAACATGTCCCACAGCCATATATTTGGTCGGGCTTTAAAAGAATAAAGTAGAAAGAACGTACCCACGGCGCTGAAAATATAGCAGCTGGCGCACGGACCCTGGTCTTTGACATGTGACACGACGCCTTTTTTCCTCCAGTCAAATTCGTCAGGTGCATCATTTGGGCCGTCTGGGATTGTGACTTTGTTTATCGTTTCATCTGAGAGTTTAAATCCCATATATTGTTCCAACTCTGCAGGTCTTAAATCAGCCATATTGTTTACACTAAACACAGTCATAGGATACTTTTCATTTCGATTATTTATATCCTGTAGGCTTTTCTTGAAAATTTCTAGTCTTTCCAAATATTCCCTTCGATCGTATACTTTTCCGTATTCTTTAACGTATTTTCGGAATAAGTTTTCGGCATCGTCTAGGTCATAGTATGGTTTGTCCAGATCAGAGGCCACCGTACAGCTGGCTATGCAGATTACCACCAACAACGTCGGTACTAGCATTTTTTATAATTGAATAAAACTGATGATGACTGAGGGATGTCACTAGGACACTGCTGGTGAATAATGATATGAGACTATTTAAATACAAAGCTATAAGTTAGTTGCTTTAGTACTTCGAATATTTGAATTTTATGGTTATTCGAAATTACATGAAAAAAATGTTATCAGAAAGACTAGGGGTCATAAAAAGTGGAATGTTAAGGTCGTAATTAAACAAAGAATTTGCTGTGTTTATTTTTAATAATTGTCACGTAATTTCTGGTATTTATATGCTATTTGAAATTACTGTATGCAATATTAAATTGTAATAATTGCTATATGTAACTAGAATTTTGACTATGTCGTCGGTCGGATTGGACCGCATTTAATTTAATTGTGTCGTTTAATAATGCGTTGTTTTAAGTAGGCTGAATAAAGAAAGGAAAATACAGACTCAACTTTGGATTTTTTTTCTATAGAGAAAATTTTAAGCGATCATGTTTCGGCTATAGTCAGAAACACAGCCACATAGTCAAGAATCATATACC
This sequence comes from Epiblema foenella, assembly GCA_963556455.1. NCBI lineage: Eukaryota > Metazoa > Arthropoda > Insecta > Lepidoptera > Tortricidae > Epiblema > Epiblema foenella. Next base: position 20,320,968 of record OY747103.1, on the reverse strand, counting down.
TGAAAATCAATACTTATTATTTCCTCGTCTAGGCAGAAAAGCGTTTCAAAAAACGCGATATTTCTCGTTCCACGGCCTTAATAAAAAAAGCATTACAAAATTATCCAGGGCAGGGCAGTTGAGACAGACATAACCCCCCGAAGAACCACAATCTCGTTGCCAACTCTTCATTACATTCGCCAACATTCGTTGTGTTGTCATATAAACATTGTTTTTAAAATTATAATTATTTAATTACGCATAACTCATCATCATCATCCTAACGTTATCTCAGTATAGTAGTATCCTGAAGGATGCCCGGGGCTACCTAGTAACCAATAATTAGGTGTAGACGTAGTTTTTACGGAAGGCCATCTGATCTCCCAAATCAAGGAGATACTAGACCTTATTGTGATTAGGCTTGTCGAGTCAGTTTATTATGCGCAACTATCCGTAAAATATAATCGAAATAAATGAGGTTGGCCTGACTGTTTGTTCTACCTCCGATTATGCAACTGTGGGACTCATCAGTACCTGGTCTGATATTTTTTGTATTTGGGTATGGGATGGCGCAACGTAACTGACGATTATCAATATGATATGAGACGTTAGTGCCGTTAATGAAGCATGAGTCTTCTGGTAGATGTCGCTGTACGCCTCCCTTAAGGCGTTTGTATACAAAAAATAGTTTACGTTAGCAGCGGTAATGCTTAATACGAAGGAACGGTAGATGAATTTGGAACTGGGCAGCGATTGCACCTATAGCTCAGTTGGCTAGAGCGACTGGCCGCGAGTGCCGGGAGGTCGCAGGTTCGAATCCTGCTCGGTGCAATATTTTCAATTTTTCCTTCATTCTAAACCTGGTCTGATTATGGTGGATGTAATTAGGCTTCCGTAGCCAAAATGGCAAAATCGGAACCCTTATAGTTTCGTCATGCCTGTCCGTCCGTCCGCCCGTATGTCGCAGCCGATTTATTCGGAGACTATAAGGACTACATTTATGAAATTTGGTAGGAAGGTGTATTCTATAAACCGCTACATAAAAGTAATGTGAAATTACAAAAAATATTAAATTAAGGGGGGCACACCATACATGTAACCGGTGAATGAAAAATAAAATTCAACGCGCAGTCGTGTGGGGTATCGATGGATAGGCCTTTAAAAATCATATGGAGGTTTCTAAATTTTCCATTTAGGTCAACTGTTGGTGAGATATTAGCCGTCAAAGTCATAAAAAGTGTGCCCTCCCCCCTCTTATTTCCAAACCATGAAGTTTAAAATTCAAAAAAAAATTGAGGTGGTGTGAATTAATAAATAGGTACTTACTTTCAGTTATTTCCGCTTTGAACAAGATAGATTTTACGGTTTTTGAGTTTCGCTTAAAAACTATCTTACCCTAACAAAAGCGCGTAAGTGTATGTACGTATGTAAGCACTTTATTGTACACAATAACAGGTTAAAAAAATATACCTGTCACATAAGATTTTAGAGTTCACTATGAAGATACAACTTTTTTAGATTCAACGTATTGGACAGTGGGTTTAAATGTGGACTTGTTGGTATGGAACCCTACATTGTGCGTGGTCCGACACGCGCTTGGCCGGTATTTTTTTCCTTTTTTTCCGTCTGTGGATGTCAACACACCGTGTAAGAAATCTACGCTGAATTTTATTGAGCTTTGCCAGTAAACTCTACCATGAATTTACATTTTTAAATAACCTTGTATTCATTTGTGTACAATTTTTTGGTGATCAATACTATATTCATTGATCATTAAATTCATGCTTGTAATTAATCCTCTTTTACGAACCAAGCGCTTTTCATCATCTTTTATAATACGCACTGCTAAGGTTTGGAATTCGCTGCCGGCGTCTGTATTGTCGAGTTCATATACCCTAGACCTTTTCAAGGCACGAGTGTAGGCATCTTCTGGATGAGCTTCTTCACCGTCGTCCTCACCTTTGTCACCTGGCTAGATGCTAGCCCAATTGTAATACAAAAAGTGACCTGCACGGATGTAAATGAAATAAATGAACTTTAAATGAAATAAATGAACTTTATTCTGCAAGTAGGCCGCAAAGGCACTTTTACAAGTCAAAAACTACTAGCGTTTCTCATGAGACCACTGCCGAGAAGAAACGCCGAAAGAAACTCGACAGTCAGTAATTTTCTCCAAAATATGCTTATTATAGGTACAATGATACTACCCAACCTACTTAAGTAAATGTAAGTGGTAAACAACAAAAGAGAATTGAAAGAAAAACGAGGAAAAAATAACAATAGGTATTTACAATGTGTAGTTACACAAGAAAACAAAACATGTCGAATCGTTTGATATGCTTTCCTGCAAGAAATGTGTCAACTAGATACAATGAAAATATTAGACTCTTTACGCTATTAGGTATTTGGTTTGGGCCATACATTTCTGTCTGTTAGATAGTCCTCAACCCTTTAATAAGCCTTTGACATCAATGTTTTTTTAGGTAATATTTAAGAGCTGGAAAGGGTAAATTCAAAATTTCATCGGGTAACTTATTATAAAAACGGACACATTGACCTACAAAAGACTTGTAAACTTTACGGACACGAAACTTATTAGTGGCAATTTTATTTTTATTCCTGGTATTGAAATTATGGATATCAGAATTTTTACAGAATGATTCTCGATTCTTTATGTGATAGTGACACATATAAAAATGAGAATGGCCAATAACTAAGAGCAAATTACGGGCAAAATGATGATTGAGCAGGATTTTAACGCAAAGAGGGTGGAATGATATCTTATTCATATGTAAGAATATTTTTGCGGGACTGCCTACGGACTAAAATATGCAATCTACTCAAAAATAGGGATTTTCAAGGCTTGACTCAGGGGCATAACTGTGTACTACCGTCGTCCTAGCTAAACACACTGCCAGGCCTTAGTTCTAACGCACCTCCGAGGTGTCGATACACCCGATCACGGAGGAATGCTAGATGAATGTCTCTGTGTTGATAGTACGCGGACATAGCTTACAATAATTCGACTACAGCAATTCATAATTTCGTCCTACTGCTGCAAATATCTTGTAGGAGGCCTTATGTCAACAGTAAGTTTATTTCATCATATTCGGAGCTCTAAAACCTGGTAGGGCCCATGAAACCTCCCAATTCAGCCTTGAACTATTGGATGAATTAAATATCTCGTCTGAAATGGGTGGCTTTCAACCCTTAGTTAACAATCTACTATTAAGTTTCGTAGATTGCTCAACTGTATTATTTTAATTATATATTTAATTTCAATTTCATGAACGATGTTTGTTCAATATGGCTGTCAGTTGACGTAATAATTCTAATCGTATTTTTTTCAAATCTACATTAAATGCAAATCCACACTGAGTTTTTTTAGATAGATTGATATTTTATGAACCTAGCATTCTTTGTACTATTAAGTCTTAAACAATATATTTCAAATTTTATAATAAGCAGACGGACGCTTGAGTGATAGCAACAGATCTCAGTTACGACTCTTCGGGTACGGAACCCTAGAGAGCATTTAACCGTTTGATTTGTTTGTTATGTATTCTGCGCGTGCGACCCAGAAGATTTAGTCTTTCTTAACAGAGCCGTAAATGCATTTAGGCTTCGAACGATGCGAATCAATCTACTGAAGAAGCTGTTGAGTAATTTTTAAGCACTTTTTTATGTTATAGGGAGCAAACGAGCAGACGGATTGCCTAATGGTAAGTGATTACAGTCGCCCATAGACACCTGCAACACCAGAGGAGTCGCAAGTGCGTTGCCGGACTTTCAGAAGGGAATACGCTCTTTTCTTGAAGGTTTGAAGGTCATATCGGTCCGGAAATACCGCAGGCGACAGTTAATTCCGTAGTTTGGTTGTGCGAGGCAGGAAATTTCTTGAGAAACGCACAGTTGTGGACTGCCAACCATCTAAGTGGTGAGGATAGAAATGTTGACGCGTAGGACGATGGCGAAAAGATGCGGCAGGGATCATTCGTTTTATCACGTTATTTAAAACCTATGTTTAGCTAAAAGTTAACATGACATTCATTGTCTGTTAAGCGTTGTAATAGAGTCCAAAAGGACCAAACATTGAAATTCCCTAACTGTACCTATTGCATTTAATGTCTCTGACAAACACAATCATTACATTTAGACCTTCCTTGTTTCCAGTTGATAATGATTAAATTATCATTCTCAGATACCTCGTTTTTTTAATTTAAAATATTTGTATTTTTGGATTCTACATATTTCAGTGACGGTCAAGTACAAAGAATATACACATTTATTATATCCATATTTATTTCTGAACTTTTACCAACATGACTATGACATCTCATCATTTTAAAAGGTTAAAATAAAATGTACTTTTTTGCTTCTAGGTCCGGTTGTTACATTAAGAACATATCTCAACTTGAACTTTATGGCCGGTATACACTTTGATTAGTGCGAGTGCGAGTTCATAGAATAGTAGCATGTTCTATTATTTTGCGAGTAACTTTTGTATGCACTCGCACTAAACACTAATCAAAGTGTATACCGGCCATAAGGTTCAAGTTGAGATATGTTCTGGCAACCACAATCGAAAAGTGATGAAGGGCCGCCGCTTACTAAAAAAGAGCATACAGTGTTGGACAGTGCAGTGGCAGCACAGTTGCGCTTGATCAATCCAAGCACTGCTTTTTAAATTAAGTAAGTAGTGATTGGTGGAGTGCCGTCGATGATTGCAGGCGAGATGTCATAAAGGCACGAGGTTACTCCACAGTGGCGGTTGCCGTCAACACTTTCCCGATCGAGCACGCGTTTATACCACGATGAAGGCGCACGTAACCCGACTCGCCCCAACCCTCCCCCCACGAGTTTTTAATTATCCAGAACGGTGTACCATTCTCTGTGAACAAGAAAAAAAGCGTTATTCAATTTTGAAACTGGCTATTTCGAGGCACGAGTCTATTATTGGTGGTGTACAGAGTGAGTATCAAGAAGTGGTGTATTGAATGATTGAACGTTGAAGTGATTTTTTTTGCGGAATAGCAATGGAATTTGTTTTACAGACTTAAGGATGAATGAAGTGAGGAAAATTCTTCTGTAACTGAAAGTACAGATGGGCTATTTAGACACAAAATCAGTGGAAATGAGTTAAGGGCGTCGAGAAGTATACGTGGTTTGAGATAGAGAGAGGCGGTTTGAGATATTTGTGACGAATAGAATGTACATACTTACAACCATAGATAATAGGAGAGGAATAATAATGGGTCATCTGCTAAGACATGACCTTTTCCTTAAGACCATTATAGAAGGGAAGATTGAGGGAAAGAGATGAAGAGGAAGGCCAAGTGGGCTGTCTCACTCGAACTGTGCAAATTGGAAAGAGGAGGGTAGATTTATCTCTACTCGCGTCCGGCCGCAGCGGCAGTTATGCTAGCCCCGCAAGAAGAAACGACTTCGAGCAAATAAAAGAGAAGGTTAGGGTCATGTCATATCAGAGAGTAAAGGAAATGACATAGGATAGAAACGGCTGGCGATTGCTCCACCGACAAGAGTAGTAAACTCTTAAATAGATGAGAGAGAGAATGTACATAACTACACATAATTATAATTAATATGTGCTAATTGTAATACGGGTCAGCTAGACGAACAACGCTATTTATATATATATATACTCATGTTTTGTTGATTACATATAGGTATGTCAAGTAACAACCCAGCCTAGCACGATAGGTATTAGTCATATCTTACTGCCAAATCGGTATCTGACCCTGACTCTGTTTAGAGAGGTAGGGCACAGCGAAATGTCATCTTGCTCGAATTTGGAGCAGCCCAACTGGGGAAGTACCTCCGCCTTGCAGAAGACCATGCTATGATAACGTTATTTATTATACGGGTATGTAGTGTTGTGTTCCTGGAGGTAGCAAGGTTGCCACAGCTCCCGAGGATGCACTGTGTTGAGACAGAGGGACCTAAATTTGTCCCTTCTAACCCTCAAAATTTATTAAGGGTCGGCAACGCGCACGTGACTCCTTTGGAGTTGCGGGCGTCTATAGGCTGCGGTATTCACTTACCACCAGGTGGATCGTACGCTTGTTCACCACTGGTGTTGTATAAAAATAAATAAAATGACCACACGAACGTGACTAGTATAAATTATCATGCCAGCTGGGCTGAGCTACATAAAAAGCCAGAAATATACTCATCAAGCACTTTCTTTCTTCAGACAAATTCGAAACTCCGGTTTTCAGTATTAATTCATACAAACCTTCACCATATCCCACTAAAAGTACAGCGTGATCAATATTTTCACCACACTCGGAAGGCTCTAGGATACCACCAGAATAGGTATCGAAGTCTGCGGCGTCCAACGCTAAAACAAAATATAATAACTATTTAAAAATTCGAAACTCATATTTGCACAAATCATGTACCTACTCGTACATGATGATACAATAAAACATGGTCTAAGAAAACAAGATCTGACAATCCGAATCGTGACACCACAATATATCACTGTCGACGACACACTCACACTTCGTCAGCAAATGATCCATATCCTTTTTTTTAACCTGACTGTGGCTTTATAGGACGGGCCCAATAAAGCGATAGAAGTGCGGGGTTGGAGTGTAGCCTGGGGAAAATCCAGGGGAAACCTCTGACATGAACACGTCGTCTGCATACGATCGATATTCTCTCGCATACTGTATGCGAGGTTAAGCAACGTGGACCAGGGTCAATTCTTGAACGGGTAATTGGTTTGAGTGGTTACTAACTGAGCGCTCCTGTGCTTTGAAAAGCATGTTAAACCGTTGATCCCGGCTCCTATGGCAGCATTCGTTAAGCCAACTGGAGGCTTGCGGGCGGCTTGAGAACTTCTAACTGTTAAGTTGCCCACTCACTAGACAAGCCCAATTCCAATAAGGTCTGGTTTCCCCTCGGGTTGGAAGGTCAGATGGCAGTCACTTCCGTAAAAACTAGTGCCTACGCCAAATCTCGGGATTTGGTAGCGGACCCCGGGCAACCTTCAGGGTGCAACTGTACCAGGATAACGCTAGGATGATGATCATGATGACTATCGCAGCCGACTTTCCTGCATTTATCGGCGATGTCATGCATCCCCACGCTTCCACTACCACCCGATAATTGATATAAAGGTTACAAGTCATGATAATACTAATGCATATACACAATAACTTGATGTGGTCTTAGAAATACTACAATGAAGGTATTATATTAATAATCTCTTAACAGCCGTCATCTCCCAGGCCCATAGCAAAGGACTACAGTTTCACCAGGACTGTTATCTACAAATCAACTCGTTCTCACCCGTTTTGATATGGAAACTGTCAAAAAGTGACAAATGACGTTTGGTAGTTTCTACATAAAAACGGGTGAGCTGCGAATGACAGGTGAGGACGGTGGTTTAGTGAATCGCATAGTAGTAGGTACTTACTATTTGGGCTACATAAGATACGTACCGACTGCCAGCGGTCCGATGTTTACCAAATTACTTGCTAGCGTAACTTCATCGGGAATATTCAGTTCTTGACCCTTTATTACTTTAACAACTGCCTTACTGGTGTCTTCATGACAGCCTGATTTTACCGGAGTGTAAGGATAATCTTCTTCTTTCTCACTGCCGGCTCTTGTACTCAATTCGCTATAATGAATTCTTTCTATAATGGCTGTCATAGCCTACACACAGTCAAATTTAGGTACTTAATTTAATTTTTAAATGCAAAATTACTTATGAAACATCACGGCAGAGGGGCTACCGCGAACCGAAAATGAACGAAGTCATTCGAACTTCGTTCGTTTTCTGTTCGCGGTAGTCCCTCAGGGCATAAAACAATAAAATTGCGAAATAAAAAGTAGGTACCAGTAATATTTACAATAGTATGGTGAAAAATCACATTAATTAATTAATTACCATAAAATTAAATGCGGAAGTTTATTTGGAGGTTTAAATGTTTAGTTGTGTGTCGCAAAAACGGCTTAACGGATTATGATGAAACTTGGTGAATAACGAGTTTCTAGCGTGAATTAACATATAGGATATTTTTATCTAAAAATCATCCCTCGAAGGGGTGAAATAGGGAGTGGAAGTTTAAGTACGCTGACGAAGTCACGGGCAAAAACTAGTACTTTGTAAAGCTGCAGTACCACTCATTTGTCACGTATATAGGGTTGTTCTCAAGAAAGGAGAGGTATAAAACCTTTATAATGTATACGGTCACATAGAGGGTACCCGCGGTGAGCCCCAGAAAAATCTGACATTCGAGGTACACGGGAATTAACATGACGCCTGCAATTGCCATTCCAGCCGAGACTAATATAGTGCTCTACTTAAAAATGGGGGAAATATGTAAGACGAAATTTGAAGTAAGGTTTGATAAACATAACCTTAAAACGTTAATAACTTAATAATGACTTTCCGCCTTTTGCTTTTTTTTAATAAAATCGCTAGTGTATTTTTCTACCGATACTCACATTTGAATTGGATGTATACCTTACCTTTTTGAAAAGTTTTGAAATCGACATTTAATGGAATTATTACAGGCGCGTGGAGCCAGGGCTCAAAAACCTTCGTATTCATAAAATTTTATTAACAGGTTAAAAATTTAGATTAATTTAATTTTATAATAAATTTTCAACACTCAACAAAATCTAAATAAATAAATTAAAACCTGCAATACAAGTTACCTTCCAACTTCCAATTATGTAGCTAGTAAAGTTCGCTTTTTGAGAAAAAAAAAATGCATATCATCCATCATACTTACCTATGTTAAATGTCTAAAATTCATTATTTTTTACTTTTTTTGGCATCATAAGCAACACAATAGTAGTACAAAAAATGGGTCACGACCTAGGGGAGGGGCTAGGGGCCAGACTGAAAATCAGCGCTGAGCTTGCAAACTCCAGCATATGCTGAGCCTGGTACCCATTACCGCAGTCATAGTTTCTAAAATTATAAGTATTTTGTTTTTTTTTTACTGTCATGTGTTTCTTTTTCTTTCACGTTTTTTTTATATTATCCGCTTTTATATAGTAGTTTTCTCTGTTTTTACGTGGCAATAAAGATTTATTATTATTCATTATTTTCTTTACTTAATTTTCGTCTTAGGCTAGGCTTTTACAATATCTTTACAAAAAGTAAAATATAAAAATACACTTACAAAATATAAAAATATTATAAGATCCTAACTTAGGGTGCCGCCGGCAGCGAAGCGGGGCCTAAGCTACCGGTGGGTAGCGCGACAGAGAGAGGAACCTCCTGACTATCCTCGCCGTGTCCAGGAGTACCGCCTTCTGTATGTAACCCTTGACCCAGCCATCTAGCGAGAGTCTCTTGAGATGTTAGTCGAGACTCTTCGCTATGCGACCGTTCGCAGAAACGCCTAACGGGACAATGATCGTTGAATCAACATCCCACATGGCGGTCACCTCGTGTGCCAAGTCTATTAGGTACTTGCTGACTTTGTCCTTCTCGATGTTCACGAGGTTCTCGTCATGGGGGATGGTGATGTCAACGAGCACTGCCTGGCGCTTCGATCGTTATTCATTATTATTATTACAATATACGTACTTCATTACTGCTGACATTTGCCCTCCAGTGCATTTACCGCACTGCAAACAGTCAAGAGCCTGCCCTTCGGAGAGGGCCAGGCATTGCTGATGTTTGATAGCGTACTGTCCTTCAATGTTCCCTGTGAAGTTTTTAAGTATTTTGGAACCGGTTGCTTAAGGCGCGTAATAGAGTGAAATACCACATTTTGGTCGAGTTCAAAGGCCTAAAACTCAAAACTGGCCCGAAATATAGGTCTCGAAAAGTTATACTTGAAGAATTGATATGTCCTCTTCAATCTCTGTGATGGAAATTGCAACACGCCTAGATTGTCCTAACAAAAAAGAAATATCAAATAAGGCATTTTTCAACCTTTTAAATCGCTACTGCTCACTATCTAGACATGTTTTTTACATGGGATATTCAGAAAATAAAACTTAATTCAGTTTTTCATAATCTCTGTGACGGATATTGTAAAATAATCATTACTTTTGTCAAAAACCTGGAATAACTACCACACCGTCATAAAAGTTGGGGCGGATACGTGCGCGGGCGACGGGCGGCAGTCTGCCACCGGCTCTCGGACGGGGAGGCTGTGTCGCTTTGCGCGCGACGCTAAAATATAAGAGTTCGGTTCTGAGACAATATACCTACTTAACTATTTTATATATTTAATTACTTCAAACATTCCTACGTATTTAGAAAATAATAATATAAAAAATACATACACACATACAAAAAATCTGCAAAAACCTGTTACAGCGGGGGGGCGCGGGTAGTGCGGCGGGAAAGGCTAAGCCACGCCCCAACGCGCAAGGTCGTTCGCGGGTATAGGCGCCTTAAGGGCCTTTATCTTTTTTTTTTTTTAGCTGGAGGACCCGGGTTCGAATCCCGGTCGGGGCATTTATTTGTGTGATGAGCACGAATATTTGTTCCTGAGTCTTGGATGTTTTCTATGTATTTAAGTATATATTTATCTATATAAGTATGTATATCGTTGCCTAGTACCCATAGTACAAGCTTTGCTTAGTTTGGGACCAGGTTGATTTGTGTAAGATTGTACACAAATATAAAAAAAATATATAAATAATATATATCAGTTAAAAACGCTCATCTATTTAGTCGATTTTCTGATTCAATTGACATGTATCTTGATATTTTCTCATTGTTACTACGCGATCTAATGTCACAAATTATTTTAAATGTAATTTTAGGATTATTCTTTAAGAAATATCGTTTCAAACATCACTCCAAATCGACCATTTTCAAGATGAAAACTGTATTTTTCCGCTTAGACTCTAATATACACAATAAAATCAAAAAATGGCCATGACTATTTAAAACTTTAATAAAATTATAGTATACTTTAATCACTTTGATGGTATTATCAATACTTTTGTTATAATTTGAAATCAAAACATTTTAAAACTTATAAGGCCTCTTAAGTAGTAAACTTTTACCTTATGCTGGATGTCTCAGTTAGTGGGGCTACTGGAGTTACTGATGCATTTAATATATAACTACAGGGGCACGCAGTTTACATTATTTCTCAACACATCCTAACTTCACAGCACTCGTCAGGAGTTCTCTAACCAATTATACTGTAGAAGTAGAACACAGATCTAACTTACAAAAACCGCGTGGCATAAGCAACAATGACCAAATATCAAAATTCGAAAATATTTTAAAGAAATCAGAGGGGCTAAGATGATGTCTTATATGTCGGACATATAGCATTCGTCTCTTACTGTCAAGTATGTAAGTGCGAGAGGGACGAATGCTATATGTCCGACATATAAGTGACCATCTTAACCCCTCAGGTGTGATAAAGAAAACGTACCAATAGCACTGAAGATGTAGCAGCTACCACAGTTTCCCTGATTCTTCACATGCGTGACTACGTGTTTTTCCCTCCAGTCGAATGCGGAAGGCGCATCGCCTGGGTTGACAGGGACTGTTACTTTTTCTACCGTTACATTAGAGGGCTTGAAACCACGATATTGCTTCATTTCTTCAGGTGTTAAATCGGCAAAACGATTTACTTTAAAGACAGTCATAGGGTACATTTCATTTCGCATGTTTATGTCCTGCAGGCGTTCCTTAAAAATCTCTAGCCTTTCAAGATATTCTCTTCGATTGTATGTTTTTCCGTATTCTTTAACGTACTCTCGAAATAAGTTTTCGGCATCTTCTAATTCGTAGTACGGTTTGTCGTAAACAGTAGTCGCGACCGTACTGCTGGCGAAGCAGACTGCCACAAGCAACGTCTGTACTAACATATTGTATAATCAAAGGTAATTGTTATCTTACCAGACACCAGATACTGTGTCGGTGGTATACGATTGCAGCATTTTTATATGGTAAATTATCTATAAATTTCTAGTTATTCAAGAATTTTTGCAGAATTTTGACAACTTACACGAGCTGGGTTTAAATATTTGGTATGTTATAAAAATAAACATAAAAAATCTACGGTAGTAAAAATATTTTTTTTTATAGCTGTACGTCATTGTAGAGATAAAACCACAACGATTGCTTTTTCTTTTGAAATCGGGATCCGCTTGACTCAAGAATTTGGACTTGATTCGCACTTTACAAGCAGCAGGACACTTTAATCTCATGAGCCATGTATGAATAGAAGAAAGAGATAGATACTACTGTATTGACTTTAACTAAACTAACGGAAACAGAAACAGATTACATTTCAATACAAATTACGAAGACATTAGATTAGGTATTACATAGGTATATGCTATGCGCAACACGCAAAAACTCACAAACCGAAATAATGTCTGGTGCTTTCATTTTAACAATAATTTTATTTTGTTCAACTATCGATTACTATATTCGAATACCATAATGCGACTGGTGAGAATGGTGTACCGTTACACGTACATATTTACATAAATAAACATTAATTATTGCTACTTACCTAATTAAAAATATCATATACAACTTACTACTACATTACATACTACAGCATATAATTAAACTATCCTAAATACAATAATTTACACATATAAATTCATCAACACGTTGATTGTTTTGAACATATCGCGGCATCATTATAACGTTTAATCGTTCCTACTTCATTCGCATACGAATGAATGCATGTGTGACGTAAGTGACCTGTGCGAGCGCTAGTCATCTCGCGCGGCTACTCACTCATTAGCCAAAAGTTATTGTGAAGAACGCACGTCGCTTGAAGTCGATCTCTGCTACGGTCCACGATATGAAACCGTAATCGACCTTCTTGTGTTCGTCCCTACGTGTTCCTCAACCAGTATAAAATCACTGTGGTGTTTTATAAGTGCTTTTAGTGTACCCCAAATTGGGTAAGTGGTTATATTTGTTTGCGCATAGCTTAGAACATTTGCTGCTTAATTATTTTAACTTGCCAATCGATCTCATCATTATTTCATGCTTATTTTAACTACAGAATTCAAATATCACTCTTGCACAATAGTTTTGCTCATAATTATCACTGGCTAAAAGTTGCTACTCATCGTCGTCATTTTCAAGCCACCCTCAACTTAGAGTTAAAAAATATAAAATCATTTAATTTCATCACACATTAAATCAATTTCATTTTATTGTAATCTCCGTATCTGAATTGTGAACATCCACGGCATCACAACTACCAAAGTGCTTTCCCATATGCCGTTGGCGTTCACCGAAACTGGCGGACCGTTCCTAACGCTTTGTTCGATGGCGCGTTCCAGGGTCCAGGGTCTAGAATGACCAATTTTACTGGCTAATTGCTTGCCGCCTGCTTGCGCTTCGCTTCTGCCGAATTAAGACGACAGCGGAGCAGTTTTTTCTGGGTGGCGCTGAACTCAGCGCGGATAAGAAATTCCGCCGCCAACCGACACGGCGCTCTCAGGGGAGTACTTCGGCTGCAGGGAAACAAACTGAATTCGATCCGTTGTGTATTCGCCCGAACCCACGCATTTTTAGCATTATATTTATTTCATACGTGAAACGATTGAGCTGGCAAATATATACTTTTTATTGACCGTATTTCTGACTCCTCATTTTAAACCTTCCCATAGCTAGGGACTATTAGGGGGTCAGAAAGCTCCAGACGGGACAATGGTGAGGTTACTTTTTTCCACCTTTTTATTACCAAAAAAAGTAAATTAATTCCTTTCTTTGGTATCTTTAATACTAAATGTAATACTTTGGAAAATTAATTATATAATTGTATGCATTGCACTTGATTTAAAATGTCGTTGTGGACTGCGTTATCTGTTGTTACCAAGTTGATAAGCTTAAGAACAGTAAAAATTTAATTTCATATTAATTTACGTTTACTGCTGTCAATAAATGGATTGAAAATAATAATAATAAATAAATATTAGAGGACAATCTTACACAAATCGAACTAGCCCCACAGTAAGCTCAAGAAGGCTTGTGTTATGGGTACTAGACGACGATATATTTAATAGATGTAAATACTTAAATACATAGAAAACATCCAAGGCTCAGAAACAAATATTCATGCTTATCACACAAATATTTGCCCTGACCGGGATTCGAACCCAGGACCCTCAGCTTCACAGGCAGGTGCACTACCCACTAGGCTAAACCGGTCGTCATAAGAAGATTTTAAAACAAGTCTTCCAAAAATTTGCTAATAATGCGTTATATTCAAATTACCATAGTTTTCAAAACGTGACTGTGGAAATGCCTATCAAATTAAATTATGTAATGGGACAATATTTAACGAAAACGGTTTCAGAGGAATTTCCTCCCACGGACGCTCCGGTTATGGAGTGAGCTCCCTGCCGAGGTTTTCCCGAGGGACTACAGTATGGGGTTCTTCAAGAAAGGAGTGTATAATTTTTTAAAGGGTTGGCAATGAGCATGTGACACCCGAGGAGTTGCAAGCGTCCATAGGCTACGGTGACCGCTTGCCATCAGGCTTGCCGTACGCTTGTTTGCCACCGATGTGGTATAATAAAAAAAAATATTAGCAATCACATCTCTTGCCGGTTTTAAAACGTAACTTTTCGTAAATGTATACGAAGACGTTTAAGGTTCGGTTTTATAAAGATCCGTTAGACCTTATGTCGGTTTGATATGTCAAAAATTGCTAGCCCAATTGTAATACAAAAAGTGACCTCCACGGATGTGATAGTGACACACATATAAACATGAGAATGGTCACTAGAGCAAATTACGGGCAAAATGATGATTGAGCACTATTTTAACGCAAAGAGGGTGGAATGACATCTTACTCATATGTAAGAATATTTTTGCGGGCCTGCCTACGGACTTAAATATGCAATCTACTTAAAAATAGGGATTTTCAAGGCTTGACTCAGGGGCATAACTGTGTACTACCGTCGTCCCAGCTAAACACACTGCCAGGCCTTAGTCCTAACGCACCTCCGAGGTGTCGATACACCCGGTCACGGAGGAATGCTAGATGAATGTCTCTTTGTTGATAGTACGCGGATATAGACATAGCTTACAATAATTCGACTACAGCAATTCATAATTTCAGCCTACTGCTGCAAATATCTTGTAGGAGGCCTTATGTCAACAGTAAGTTTATTGCATCATATTCGGAGCTCTAAAACCTGGTAGGGCCCATGAAAGCACCCAATTCAGCCTTGAACTATTGGACGAACTAAATATCTCATCTGAAATGGGTGGCTTTCAACCCTTAGTTAACAATTTACTATTAAGTTTCGTAAATTACTCAACTCTATTATTTTAATTATATATTTAATTTCAGTTTCATGAACGATGTTTGTTCAATATGGTTGTCAGTTGACGTTATAATTCTAATCGTATTTTTTTCAAATCTACATTAAATGCAAATCCACATTGAGTTTTTTAGATAGATTGATATTTTATGAACCTAGCATTTTTTGTACTATTAAGTCTTAAACAATATATTTCAAATTTTATAGTAAGCGGACGGACGCTTGAGTGATAGCAACAGATCTCAGTTACGACTCTTCGGGTACGGAACCCTAGAGAGCATTTAACCGTTTTATTTGTTTGTTATGTATTCTGCGCGTGCGACCCAGAAGATTTAGTCTTTCTTAACAGAGCCGTAAATGCATTTAGGCTTCGGACAATGCGAATCAATCTACTGAAGAAGCTGTTGAGTAATTTTTAAGCACTTTTTTATGTTATAGGGAGCAAACAAGCAGACGAGAATACGCTCTTTTCTTGAAGGTTTGAACGTCATGACGACAGACATCATCCTGTTGTGGATTCGTTTTTATTAATTTTAATTTTGACGCTCAAAGACCATGTACATCTCTGGGATATTATATTAATTTCATTATACTCCTTGTCTAATCTTGAGACCTTATACATCTCTAACTTTACTGATGTTGTAATATTTGTAATAGATAACTTTGCAAGTTTATCTTCACTGTATGACATTAATTTTGTTATAATTGTAAACTCGAAATTATTATTCCTTCTTGAACTGTAAATTAATATTTTGACATGAAAAATGTATTACTTATTATAGTCAGACTTTCTTAAATTGTAAATTAATATTTTGACATGTAAAAGTGCTCTTGTGGCCTATTTGCAGAATAAATGTTTGTATTTGTATTTATTAGCATATCGATCCGGAAATACCGCAGGCGACAGTTCATTCCATAGTTTGGTTGTGCGAGGCAGGAAATTTCTTGAGAAACGCACAGTTGTGGACTGCCAACCATCCAAGTGGTGAGGATGGAAAGGCTGACGCGTAGGACGATGGCGAAAAGATGCGGCAGTGATCATTGGTTTTATCACGTTATTTAAAACCTATGTTTAGCTAAAAGTTAACATGACATTCATTGTCTGTTAAGCGTTGTAATAGAGTCCAAAAGGACCAAACATTGAAATTCCCTAACTGTACCTATTGCATTTAATGTCTCTGACAAACACAATCATTACATTTAGACCTTCCTTGTTTCCAGTTGATAATGATTAAATTATCATTCTCAGATACCTCGTTTTTTTAATTTAAAATATTTGTATTTTTGGATTCTACATATTTCAGTGACGGTCAAGTACAAAGAATATACACATTTATTATATCCATATTTATTTCTGAACTTTTACCAACATGACTATGACATCTCATCATCTTAAAAGGTTAAAATAAAATGTACTTTTTTGCTTCTAGGTCCGGTTGTTACATTAAGAACATATCTCAACTTGAACTTTATGGCCGGTATACACTTTGATTAGTGCGAGTGCGAGTTCATAGAATAGTAGCATGTTCTATTATTTTGCGAGTAACTTTTGTATGCACTCGCACTAAACACTAATCAAAGTGTATACCGGCCATAAGGTTCAAGTTGAGATATGTTCTGGCAACCACAATCGAAAAGTGATGAAGGGCCGCCGCTTACTAAAAAAGAGCATACAGTGTTGGACAGTGCAGTGGCAGCACAGTTGCGCTTGATCAATCCAAGCACTGCTTTTTAAATTAAGTAAGTAGTGATTGGTGGAGTGCCGTCGATGATTGCAGGCGAGATGTCATAAAGGCACGAGGTTACTCCACAGTGGCGGTTGCCGTCAACACTTTCCCGATCGAGCACGCGTTTATACCACGATGAAGGCGCACGTAACCCGACTCGCCCCAACCCTCCCCCCACGAGTTTTTAATTATCCAGAACGGTGTACCATTCTCTGTGAACAAGAAAAAAAGCGTTATTCAATTTTGAAACTGGCTATTTCGAGGCACGAGTCTATTATTGGTGGTGTACAGAGTGAGTATCAAGAAGTGGTGTATTGAATGATTGAACGTTGAAGTGATTTTTTTTGCGGAATAGCAATGGAATTTGTTTTACAGACTTAAGGATGAATGAAGTGAGGAAAATTCTTCTGTAACTGAAAGTACAGATGGGCTATTTAGACACAAAATCAGTGGAAATGAGTTAAGGGCGTCGAGAAGTATACGTGGTTTGAGATAGAGAGAGGCGGTTTGAGATATTTGTGACGAATAGAATGTACATACTTACAACCATAGATAATAGGAGAGGAATAATAATGGGTCATCTGCTAAGACATGACCTTTTCCTTAAGACCATTATAGAAGGGAAGATTGAGGGAAAGAGATGAAGAGGAAGGCCAAGTGGGCTGTCTCACTCGAACTGTGCAAATTGGAAAGAGGAGGGTAGATTTATCTCTACTCGCGTCCGGCCGCAGCGGCAGTTATGCTAGCCCCGCAAGAAGAAACGACTTCGAGCAAATAAAAGAGAAGTTTAGGGTCATGTCATATCAGAGAGTAAAGGAAATGACATAGGATAGAAACGGCTGGCGATTGCTCCACCGACAAGAGTAATAAACTCTTAAATAGATGAGAGAGAGAATGTACATCATCATCATCATCATCATTTCAGCCGAAAGACGTCCACTGCTGAACATAGGCCTCCCCCAAGGCTCGCCATTTAGACCGGTCCTGTGCCGTTTGTTTCCAGAATGAACATAAAGAAAGAATGTACATAACTACACATAATTATAATTAATATGTGCTAATTGTGATACGGGTCAGCTAGACGAACAACGCTATTTATATATATATATACTCATGTTTTGTTGATTACATATAGGTATGTCAAGTAACAACCCAGCCTAGCACGATAGGTATTAGTCATATCTTACTGCCAAATCGGTATCTGACCCTGACTCTGTTTAGAGAGGTAGGGCACAGCGAAATGTCATCTTGCTCGAATTTGGAGCAGCCCAACTGGGGAAGTACCTCCGCCTTGCAGAAGACCATGCTATGATAACGTTATTTATTATACGGGTATGTAGTGTTGTGTTCCTGGAGGTAGCAAGGTTGCCACAGCTCCCGAGGATGCACTGTGTTGAGACAGAGGGACCTAAATTTGTCCCTTCTAACCCTCAAAATTTATTAAGGGTCGGCAACGCGCACGTGACTCCTTTGGAGTTGCGGGCGTCTATAGGCTGCGGTATTCACTTACCACCAGGTGGATCGTACGCTTGGTTACCACTGGTGTTGTATAAAAATAAATAAAATGACCACACGAACGTGACTAGTATAAATTATCATGCCAGCTGGGCTGAGGTACATAAAAAGCCAGAAATATACTCATCAAGCACTTTCTTTCTTCAGACAAATTCGAAACTCCGGTTTTCAGTATTAATTCATACAAACCTTCACCATATCCCACTAAAAGTACAGCGTGATCAATATTTTCACCACACTCGGAAGGCTCTAGGATACCACCAGAATAGGTATCGAAGTCTGCGGCGTCCAACGCTAAAACAAAATATAATAACTATTTAAAAATTCGAAACTCATATTTGCACAAATCATGTACCTACTCGTACATGATGATACAATAAAACATGGTCTAAGAAAACAAGATCTGACAATCCGAATCGTGACACCACAATATGTCACTGTCGACGACACACTCACACTTCGTCAGCAAATGATCCATATCCTTTTTTTTAACCTGACTGTGGCTTTATAGGACGGGCCCAATAAAGCGATAGAAGTGCGGGGTTGGAGTGTAGCCTGGGGAAAATCCAGGGGAAACCTCCGACATGAACACGTCGTCTGCATACGATCGATATTCTCTCGCATACTGTATGTGAGGTTAAGCAACGTGGACCAGGGTCAATTCTTGAACGGGTTATTGGTTTGAGTGGTTACTAACTGAGCGCTCCTGTGCTTTGAAAAGCATGTTAAACCGTTGATCCCGGCTCCTATGGCAGCATTCGTTAAGCCAACTGGAGGCTTGCGGGCGGCTTGAGAACTTCTAACTGTTAAGTTGCCCACTCACTAGACAAGCCCAATTCCAATAAGGGCTGGTTTCCCCTCGGGTTGGAAGGTCAGATGGCAGTCACTTCCGTAAAAACTAGTGCCTACGCCAAATCTCGGGATTTGGTAGCGGACCCCGGGCAACCTTCAGGGTGCAACTGTACCAGGATAACGCTAGGATGATGATGATGATGACTATCGCAGCCGACTTTCCTGCATTTATCGGCGATGTCATGCATCCCCACGCTTCCACTACCACCCGATAATTGATATAAAGGTTACAAGTCATGATAATACTAATGCATATACACAATAACTTGATGTGGTCTTAGAAATACTACAATGAAGGTATTATATTAATAATCTCTTAACAGCCGTCATCTCCCAGGCCCATAGCAAAGGACTACAGTTTCACCAGGACTGTTATCTACAAATCAACTCGTTCTCACCCGTTTTGATATGGAAACTGTCAAAAAGTGACAAATGACGTTTGGTAGTTTCTACATAAAAACGGGTGAGCTGCGAATGACAGGTGAGGACGGTGGTTTAGTGAATCGCATAGTAGTAGGTACTCACTATTTGGGCTACATAAGATACGTACCGACTGCCAGCGGTCCGATGTTTACCAAATTACTTGCTAGCGTAACTTCATCGGGAATATTCAGTTCTTGACCCTTTATTACTTTAACAACTGCCTTACTGGTGTCTTCATGACAGCCTGATTTTACCGGAGTGTAAGGATAATCTTCTTCTTTCTCACTGCCGGCTCTTGTACTCAATTCGCTATAATGAATTCTTTCTATAATGGCTGTCATAGCCTACACACAGTCAAATTTAGGTACTTAATTTAATTTTTAAATGCAAAATTACTTATGAAACATCACGGCAGAGGGGCTACCGCGAACCGAAAATGAACGAAGTCATTCGAACTTCGTTCGTTTTCTGTTCGCGGTAGTCCCTCAGGGCATAAAACAATAAAATTGCGAAATAAAAAGTAGGTACCAGTAATATTTACAATAGTATGGTGAAAAATCACATTAATTAATTAATTACCATAAAATTAAATGCGGAAGTTTATTTGGAGGTTTAAATGTTTAGTTGTGTGTCGCAAAAACGGCTTAACGGATTATGATGAAACTTGGTGTATAACGAGTTTCTAGCGTGAATTAACATATAGGATATTTTTATCTAAAAATCATCCCTCGAAGGGGTGATATAGGGAGTGGAAGTTTAGGTACGCTGACGAAGTCACGGGCAAAAACTAGTACTATGTAAAGCTGCAGTACCACTCATTTGTCACGTATATAGGGTTGTTCTCAAGAAAGGAGAGGTATAAAACCTTTATAATGTATACGGTCACATAGAGGGTACCCGCGGTGAGCCCCAGAAAAATCTGACATTCGAGGTACACGGGAATTAACATGACGCCTGCAATTGCCATTCCAGCCGAGGCTAATATAGTGCGCTGCTTAAAAATGGGGGAAATATGTAAGACGAAATTTGAAGTAAGGTTTGATAAACATAACCTTAAAACGTTAATAACTTAATAATGAAAATCGCTAGTGTATTTTTCTACCGATACTCACATTTGAATTGGATGTATACCTTACTTTTTTGAAAAGTTTTGAAATCGACATTTAATGGAATTATTACAGGCGCGTGGAGCCAGGGCTCAAAAACCTTCGTATTAATAAAATTTTATTAACAGGTTAAAAATTTAGATTAATTTAATTTAATAATAAATTTTCCACACTCAACAAAATCTAAATAAATAAATTAAAACCTGCAATACAAGTTACCTTCCAACTTCCAATTATGTAGCTAGTAAAGTTCGCTTTTTGAGAAAATAAATATGCATATCATCCATCATACTTACCTATGTTAAATGTCTAAAATTCATTATTTTTTACTTATTTTTTTTTGGCATCATAAGCGCAACACAATAGTAGTACAAAAAATGGGTCACGACCTAGGGGAGGGGCTAGGGGCCAGACTGAAAATCAGCGCTGAGCTTGCAAACTCCAGCATATGCTGAGCCTGGTACCCATTGCCGCAGTCATAGTTTCTAAAATTATAAGTATTTTGTTTTTTTTTTTACTGTCATGTGTTTCTTTTTTCTTTCACGTTTTTTTATGTTATCCGCTTTTATATAGTAGTTTTCTCTGTTTTTACGTGGCAATAAAGATTTATTATTATTCATTATTTTCTTTACTTAATTTTCGTCTTAGGCTAGGCTTTTACAATATCTTTGCAAAAAGTAAAATATAAAAATACACTTACAAAATATAAAATATTATAAGATCCTAACCTAGGGTGCCGCCGGCAGCGAAGCGGGGCCTAAGCTACCGGTGGGTAGCGCGACAGAGAGAGGAACCTCCTGACTATCCTCGCCGTGTCCAGGAGTACCGCCTTCTGTATGTAACCCTTGACCCAGCCATCTAGCGAGAGTCTCTTGAGATGTTAGTCGAGACTCTTCGCTATGAGACCGTTCGCAGAAACGCCTAACGGGACAATGATCGTTGAATCAACATCCCATATGGCGGTTACCTCGTGTGCCAAGTCTATTAGGTACTTGCTGACTTTGTCCTTCTCGATGTTCACGAGGTTCTCGTCATGGGGGATGGTGATGTCAACGAGCACTGCCTGGTGCTTCGATCGTTGTTCATTATTATTATTACAATATACGTACTTCATTACTGCTGACATTTGCCCTCCAGTGCATTTACCGCACTGCAAACAGTCAAGAGCCTGCCCTTCGGAGAGGGCCAGGCATTGCTGATGTTTGATAGCGTACTGTCCTTCAATGTTCCCTGTGAAGTGTTAAAGTATTTTGGAACCGGTTGCTTAAGGGCCTTTATCTTTTTTTTTTTAGCTGGAGGACCCGGGTTCGAATCCCGGTCAGGGCATTTATTTGTGTGATGAACACGAATATTTGTTCCTGAGTCTTGGATGTTTTCTATGTATTTAAGTATATATTTATCTATATAAGTATGTATATCGTTGCCTAGTACCCATAGTACAAGCTTTGCTTAGTTTGGGACCAGGTTGATTTGTGTAAGATTGTACACAAATATAAAAAAAATATATAAATAATATATATCAGTTAAAAACGCTCATCTATTTAGTCGATTTTCTGATTCAATTGACATGTATCTTGATATTTTCTCATTGTTACTACGCGATCTAATGTCACAAATTATTTTAAATGTAATTTTAGGATTATTCTTTAAGAAATATCGTTTCAAACATCACTCCAAATCGACCATTTTCAAGATGAAAACTGTATTTTTCCGCTTAGACTCTAATATACACAATAAAATCAAAAAATGGCCATGACTATTTAAAACTTTAATAAAATTATAGTATACTTTAATCACTTTATCAATACTTTTGTTATAAATTGAAATCAAAACATTTTAAAACTTATAAGGCCTCTTAAGTAGTAAACTTTTACCTTATGCTGGATGTCTCAGTTAGTGGGGCTACTGGAGTTACTGATGCATTTAATATATAACTACAGGGGCACGCAGTTTACATTATTTCTCAACACATCCTAACTTCACAGCACTCGTTAGGAGTTCTCTAACCAATTATACTGTAGAAGTAAAACACAGATCTAACTTACAAAAACCGCGTGGCATAAGCAACAATGACCAAATATCAAAATTCGAAAATATTTTAAAGAAATCAGAGGGGCTAAGATGATGTCTTATATGTCGGACATATAGCATTCGTCTCTTACTGTCAAGTATGTAAGTGCGAGAGGGACGAATGCTATATGTCCGACATATAAGTGACCATCTTAACCCCTCAGGTGTGATAAAGAAAACGTACCAATAGCACTGAAGATGTAGCAGCTACCACAGTATCCCTGATTCTTCACATGCGTGACTACGTGTTTTTCCCTCCAGTCGAATGCGGAAGGCGCATCGCCTGGGTTGACAGGGACTGTTACTTTTTCTACCGTTACATTAGAGGGCTTGAAACCACGATATTGCTTCATTTCTTCAGGTGTTAAATCGGCAAAACGATTTACTTTAAAGACAGTCATAGGGTACATTTCATTTCGCATGTTTATGTCCTGCAGGCGTTCCTTAAAAATCTCTAGCCTTTCAAGATATTCTCTTCGATTGTATATTTTTCCGTATTCTTTAACGTACTCTCGAAATAAGTTTTCGGCATCTTCTAATTCGTAGTACGGTTTGTCGTAAACAGTAGTCGCGACCGTACTGCTGGCGAAGCAGACTGCCACAAGCAACGTCTGTACTAACATATTGTATAATCAAAGGTAATTGTGATCTTACCAGACACCAGATACTGTGTCGGTGGTATACGATTGCAGCATTTTTATATGGTAAATTATCTATAAATTTCTAGTTATTCAAGAATTTTTGCAGAATTTTGACAACTTACACGAGCTGGGTTTAAATATTTGGTATGTTATAAAAATAAACATAAAAAATCTACGGTAGTAAAAATATTTTTTTTATAGCTGTACGTCATTGTAGAGATAAAACCACAACGATTGCTTTTTCTTTTGAAATCGGGATCCGCTTGACTCAAGAATTTGGACTTGATTCGCACTTTACAAGCAGCAGGACACTTTAATTTCATGAGCCATGTATGAATAGAAGAAAGAGATAGATACTACTGTATTGACTTTAACTAAACTAACGGAAACAGAAACAGATTACATTTCAATACAAATTACGAAGACATTAGATTAGGTATTACATAGGTATATGCTATGCGCAACACGCAAAAACTCACAAACCGAAATAATGTCTGGTGCTTTCATTTTAACAATAATTTTATTTTGTTCAACTATCGATTACTATATTCGAATACCATAATGCGACTGGTGAGAATGGTGTACCGTTACACGTACATATTTACATAAATAAACATTAATTATTGCTACTTACCTAATTAAAAATATCATATACAACTTACTACTACATTACATACTACAGCATATAATTAAACTATCCTAAATACAATAATTTACACATATAAATTCATCAACACGTTGATTGTTTTGAACATATCGCGGCATCATTATAACGTTTAATCGTTCCTACTTCATTCGCATACGAATGAATGCATGTGTGACGTAAGTGACCTGTGCGAGCGCTAGTCATCTCGCGCGGCTACTCACTCATTAGCCAAAAGTTATTGTGAAGAACGCACGTCGCTTGAAGTCGATCTCTGCTACGGTCCACGATATGAAACCGTAATCGACCTTCTTGTGTTCGTCCCTACGTGTTCCTCAACCAGTATAAAATCACTGTGGTGTTTTATAAGTGCTTTTAGTGTACCCCAAATTGGGTAAGTGGTTATATTTGTTTGCGCATAGCTTAGAACATTTGCTGCTTAATTATTTTAACTTGCCAATCGATCTCATCATTATTTCATGCTTATTTTAACTACAGAATTCAAATATCACTCTTGCACAATAGTTTTGCTCATAATTATCACTGGCTAAAAGTTGCTACTCATCGTCGTCATTTTCAAGCCACCCTCAACTTAGAGTTAAAAAATATAAAATCATTTAATTTCATCACACATTAAATCAATTTCATTTTATTGTAATCTCCGTATCTGAATTGTGAACATCCACGGCATCACAACTACCAAAGTGCTTTCCCATATGCCGTTGGCGTTCACCGAAACTGGCGGACCGTTCCTAACGCTTTGTTCGATGGCGCGTTCCAGGGTCCAGGGTCTAGAATGACCAATTTTACTGGCTAATTGCTTGCCGCCTGCTTGCGCTTCGCTTCTGCCGAATTAAGACGACAGCGGAGCAGTTTTTTCTGGGTGGCGCTGAACTCAGCGCGGATAAGAAATTCCGCCGCCAACCGACACGGCGCTCTCAGGGGAGTACTTCGGCTGCAGGGAAACAAACTGAATTCGATCCGTTGTGTATTCGCCCGAACCCACGCATTTTTAGCATTATATTTATTTCATACGTGAAACGATTGAGCTGGCAAATATATACTTTTTATTGACCGTATTTCTGACTCCTCATTTTAAACCTTCCCATAGCTAGGGACTATTAGGGGGTCAGAAAGCTCCAGACGGGACAATGGTGAGGTTACTTTTTTCCACCTTTTTATTACCAAAAAAAGTAAATTAATTCCTTTCTTTGGTATCTTTAATACTAAATGTAATACTTTGGAAAATTAATTATATAATTGTATGCATTGCACTTGATTTAAAATGTCGTTGTGGACTGCGTTATCTGTTGTTACCAAGTTGATAAGCTTAAGAACAGTAAAAATTTAATTTCATATTAATTTACGTTTACTGCTGTCAATAAATGGATTGAAAATAATAATAATAAATAAATATTAGAGGACAATCTTACACAAATCGAACTAGCCCCACAGTAAGCTCAAGAAGGCTTGTGTTATGGGTACTAGACGACGATATATTTAATAGATGTAAATACTTAAATACATAGAAAACATCCAAGGCTCAGAAACAAATATTCATGCTTATCACACAAATATTTGCCCTGACCGGGATTCGAACCCAGGACCCTCAGCTTCACAGGCAGGTGCACTACCCACTAGGCTAAACCGGTCGTCATAAGAAGATTTTAAAACAAGTCTTCCAAAAATTTGCTAATAATGCGTTATATTCAAATTACCATAGTTTTCAAAACGTGACTGTGGAAATGCCTATCAAATTAAATTATGTAATGGGACAATATTTAACGAAAACGGTTTCAGAGGAATTTCCTCCCACGGACGCTCCGGTTATGGAGTGAGCTCCCTGCCGAGGTTTTCCCGAGGGACTACAGTATGGGGTTCTTCAAGAAAGGAGTGTATAATTTTTTAAAGGGTTGGCAATGAGCATGTGACACCCGAGGAGTTGCAAGCGTCCATAGGCTACGGTGACCGCTTGCCATCAGGCTTGCCGTACGCTTGTTTGCCACCGATGTGGTATAATAAAAAAAAATATTAGCAATCACATCTCTTGCCGGTTTTAAAACGTAACTTTTCGTAAATGTATACGAAGACGTTTAAGGTTCGGTTTTATAAAGATCCGTTAGACCTTATGTCGGTTTGATATGTCAAAAATTGCTAGCCCAATTGTAATACAAAAAGTGACCTCCACGGATGTGATAGTGACACACATATAAACATGAGAATGGTCACTAGAGCAAATTACGGGCAAAATGATGATTGAGCACTATTTTAACGCAAAGAGGGTGGAATGACATCTTACTCATATGTAAGAATATTTTTGCGGGCCTGCCTACGGACTTAAATATGCAATCTACTTAAAAATAGGGATTTTCAAGGCTTGACTCAGGGGCATAACTGTGTACTACCGTCGTCCCAGCTAAACACACTGCCAGGCCTTAGTCCTAACGCACCTCCGAGGTGTCGATACACCCGGTCACGGAGGAATGCTAGATGAATGTCTCTTTGTTGATAGTACGCGGATATAGACATAGCTTACAATAATTCGACTACAGCAATTCATAATTTCAGCCTACTGCTGCAAATATCTTGTAGGAGGCCTTATGTCAACAGTAAGTTTATTTCATCATATTCGGAGCTCTAAAACCTGGTAGGGCCCATGAAAGCACCCAATTCAGCCTTGAACTATTGGACGAACTAAATATCTCATCTGAAATGGGTGGCTTTCAACCCTTAGTTAACAATTTACTATTAAGTTTCGTAAATTACTCAACTCTATTATTTTAATTATATATTTAATTTCAGTTTCATGAACGATGTTTGTTCAATATGGTTGTCAGTTGACGTTATAATTCTAATCGTATTTTTTTCAAATCTACATTAAATGCAAATCCACATTGAGTTTTTTAGATAGATTGATATTTTATGAACCTAGCATTTTTTGTACTATTAAGTCTTAAACAATATATTTCAAATTTTATAGTAAGCGGACGGACGCTTGAGTGATAGCAACAGATCTCAGTTACGACTCTTCGGGTACGGAACCCTAGAGAGCATTTAACCGTTTTATTTGTTTGTTATGTATTCTGCGCGTGCGACCCAGAAGATTTAGTCTTTCTTAACAGAGCCGTAAATGCATTTAGGCTTCGGACAATGCGAATCAATCTACTGAAGAAGCTGTTGAGTAATTTTTAAGCACTTTTTTATGTTATAGGGAGCAAACAAGCAGACGAGAATACGCTCTTTTCTTGAAGGTTTGAACGTCATGACGACAGACATCATCCTGTTGTGGATTCGTTTTTATTAATTTTAATTTTGACGCTCAAAGACCATGTACATCTCTGGGATATTATATTAATTTCATTATACTCCTTGTCTAATCTTGAGACCTTATACATCTCTAACTTTACTGATGTTGTAATATTTGTAATAGATAACTTTGCAAGTTTATCTTCACTGTATGACATTAATTTTGTTATAATTGTAAACTCGAAATTATTATTCCTTCTTGAACTGTAAATTAATATTTTGACATGAAAAATGTATTACTTATTATAGTCAGACTTTCTTAAATTGTAAATTAATATTTTGACATGTAAAAGTGCTCTTGTGGCCTATTTGCAGAATAAATGTTTGTATTTGTATTTATTAGCATATCGATCCGGAAATACCGCAGGCGACAGTTCATTCCATAGTTTGGTTGTGCGAGGCAGGAAATTTCTTGAGAAACGCACAGTTGTGGACTGCCAACCATCCAAGTGGTGAGGATGGAAAGGCTGACGCGTAGGACGATGGCGAAAAGATGCGGCAGTGATCATTGGTTTTATCACGTTATTTAAAACCTATGTTTAGCTAAAAGTTAACATGACATTCATTGTCTGTTAAGCGTTGTAATAGAGTCCAAAAGGACCAAACATTGAAATTCCCTAACTGTACCTATTGCATTTAATGTCTCTGACAAACACAATCATTACATTTAGACCTTCCTTGTTTCCAGTTGATAATGATTAAATTATCATTCTCAGATACCTCGTTTTTTTAATTTAAAATATTTGTATTTTTGGATTCTACATATTTCAGTGACGGTCAAGTACAAAGAATATACACATTTATTATATCCATATTTATTTCTGAACTTTTACCAACATGACTATGACATCTCATCATCTTAAAAGGTTAAAATAAAATGTACTTTTTTGCTTCTAGGTCCGGTTGTTACATTAAGAACATATCTCAACTTGAACTTTATGGCCGGTATACACTTTGATTAGTGCGAGTGCGAGTTCATAGAATAGTAGCATGTTCTATTATTTTGCGAGTAACTTTTGTATGCACTCGCACTAAACACTAATCAAAGTGTATACCGGCCATAAGGTTCAAGTTGAGATATGTTCTGGCAACCACAATCGAAAAGTGATGAAGGGCCGCCGCTTACTAAAAAAGAGCATACAGTGTTGGACAGTGCAGTGGCAGCACAGTTGCGCTTGATCAATCCAAGCACTGCTTTTTAAATTAAGTAAGTAGTGATTGGTGGAGTGCCGTCGATGATTGCAGGCGAGATGTCATAAAGGCACGAGGTTACTCCACAGTGGCGGTTGCCGTCAACACTTTCCCGATCGAGCACGCGTTTATACCACGATGAAGGCGCACGTAACCCGACTCGCCCCAACCCTCCCCCCACGAGTTTTTAATTATCCAGAACGGTGTACCATTCTCTGTGAACAAGAAAAAAAGCGTTATTCAATTTTGAAACTGGCTATTTCGAGGCACGAGTCTATTATTGGTGGTGTACAGAGTGAGTATCAAGAAGTGGTGTATTGAATGATTGAACGTTGAAGTGATTTTTTTTGCGGAATAGCAATGGAATTTGTTTTACAGACTTAAGGATGAATGAAGTGAGGAAAATTCTTCTGTAACTGAAAGTACAGATGGGCTATTTAGACACAAAATCAGTGGAAATGAGTTAAGGGCGTCGAGAAGTATACGTGGTTTGAGATAGAGAGAGGCGGTTTGAGATATTTGTGACGAATAGAATGTACATACTTACAACCATAGATAATAGGAGAGGAATAATAATGGGTCATCTGCTAAGACATGACCTTTTCCTTAAGACCATTATAGAAGGGAAGATTGAGGGAAAGAGATGAAGAGGAAGGCCAAGTGGGCTGTCTCACTCGAACTGTGCAAATTGGAAAGAGGAGGGTAGATTTATCTCTACTCGCGTCCGGCCGCAGCGGCAGTTATGCTAGCCCCGCAAGAAGAAACGACTTCGAGCAAATAAAAGAGAAGTTTAGGGTCATGTCATATCAGAGAGTAAAGGAAATGACATAGGATAGAAACGGCTGGCGATTGCTCCACCGACAAGAGTAATAAACTCTTAAATAGATGAGAGAGAGAATGTACATCATCATCATCATCATCATTTCAGCCGAAAGACGTCCACTGCTGAACATAGGCCTCCCCCAAGGCTCGCCATTTAGACCGGTCCTGTGCCGTTTGTTTCCAGAATGAACATAAAGAAAGAATGTACATAACTACACATAATTATAATTAATATGTGCTAATTGTGATACGGGTCAGCTAGACGAACAACGCTATTTATATATATATATACTCATGTTTTGTTGATTACATATAGGTATGTCAAGTAACAACCCAGCCTAGCACGATAGGTATTAGTCATATCTTACTGCCAAATCGGTATCTGACCCTGACTCTGTTTAGAGAGGTAGGGCACAGCGAAATGTCATCTTGCTCGAATTTGGAGCAGCCCAACTGGGGAAGTACCTCCGCCTTGCAGAAGACCATGCTATGATAACGTTATTTATTATACGGGTATGTAGTGTTGTGTTCCTGGAGGTAGCAAGGTTGCCACAGCTCCCGAGGATGCACTGTGTTGAGACAGAGGGACCTAAATTTGTCCCTTCTAACCCTCAAAATTTATTAAGGGTCGGCAACGCGCACGTGACTCCTTTGGAGTTGCGGGCGTCTATAGGCTGCGGTATTCACTTACCACCAGGTGGATCGTACGCTTGGTTACCACTGGTGTTGTATAAAAATAAATAAAATGACCACACGAACGTGACTAGTATAAATTATCATGCCAGCTGGGCTGAGGTACATAAAAAGCCAGAAATATACTCATCAAGCACTTTCTTTCTTCAGACAAATTCGAAACTCCGGTTTTCAGTATTAATTCATACAAACCTTCACCATATCCCACTAAAAGTACAGCGTGATCAATATTTTCACCACACTCGGAAGGCTCTAGGATACCACCAGAATAGGTATCGAAGTCTGCGGCGTCCAACGCTAAAACAAAATATAATAACTATTTAAAAATTCGAAACTCATATTTGCACAAATCATGTACCTACTCGTACATGATGATACAATAAAACATGGTCTAAGAAAACAAGATCTGACAATCCGAATCGTGACACCACAATATGTCACTGTCGACGACACACTCACACTTCGTCAGCAAATGATCCATATCCTTTTTTTTAACCTGACTGTGGCTTTATAGGACGGGCCCAATAAAGCGATAGAAGTGCGGGGTTGGAGTGTAGCCTGGGGAAAATCCAGGGGAAACCTCCGACATGAACACGTCGTCTGCATACGATCGATATTCTCTCGCATACTGTATGTGAGGTTAAGCAACGTGGACCAGGGTCAATTCTTGAACGGGTTATTGGTTTGAGTGGTTACTAACTGAGCGCTCCTGTGCTTTGAAAAGCATGTTAAACCGTTGATCCCGGCTCCTATGGCAGCATTCGTTAAGCCAACTGGAGGCTTGCGGGCGGCTTGAGAACTTCTAACTGTTAAGTTGCCCACTCACTAGACAAGCCCAATTCCAATAAGGGCTGGTTTCCCCTCGGGTTGGAAGGTCAGATGGCAGTCACTTCCGTAAAAACTAGTGCCTACGCCAAATCTCGGGATTTGGTAGCGGACCCCGGGCAACCTTCAGGGTGCAACTGTACCAGGATAACGCTAGGATGATGATGATGATGACTATCGCAGCCGACTTTCCTGCATTTATCGGCGATGTCATGCATCCCCACGCTTCCACTACCACCCGATAATTGATATAAAGGTTACAAGTCATGATAATACTAATGCATATACACAATAACTTGATGTGGTCTTAGAAATACTACAATGAAGGTATTATATTAATAATCTCTTAACAGCCGTCATCTCCCAGGCCCATAGCAAAGGACTACAGTTTCACCAGGACTGTTATCTACAAATCAACTCGTTCTCACCCGTTTTGATATGGAAACTGTCAAAAAGTGACAAATGACGTTTGGTAGTTTCTACATAAAAACGGGTGAGCTGCGAATGACAGGTGAGGACGGTGGTTTAGTGAATCGCATAGTAGTAGGTACTCACTATTTGGGCTACATAAGATACGTACCGACTGCCAGCGGTCCGATGTTTACCAAATTACTTGCTAGCGTAACTTCATCGGGAATATTCAGTTCTTGACCCTTTATTACTTTAACAACTGCCTTACTGGTGTCTTCATGACAGCCTGATTTTACCGGAGTGTAAGGATAATCTTCTTCTTTCTCACTGCCGGCTCTTGTACTCAATTCGCTATAATGAATTCTTTCTATAATGGCTGTCATAGCCTACACACAGTCAAATTTAGGTACTTAATTTAATTTTTAAATGCAAAATTACTTATGAAACATCACGGCAGAGGGGCTACCGCGAACCGAAAATGAACGAAGTCATTCGAACTTCGTTCGTTTTCTGTTCGCGGTAGTCCCTCAGGGCATAAAACAATAAAATTGCGAAATAAAAAGTAGGTACCAGTAATATTTACAATAGTATGGTGAAAAATCACATTAATTAATTAATTACCATAAAATTAAATGCGGAAGTTTATTTGGAGGTTTAAATGTTTAGTTGTGTGTCGCAAAAACGGCTTAACGGATTATGATGAAACTTGGTGTATAACGAGTTTCTAGCGTGAATTAACATATAGGATATTTTTATCTAAAAATCATCCCTCGAAGGGGTGATATAGGGAGTGGAAGTTTAGGTACGCTGACGAAGTCACGGGCAAAAACTAGTACTATGTAAAGCTGCAGTACCACTCATTTGTCACGTATATAGGGTTGTTCTCAAGAAAGGAGAGGTATAAAACCTTTATAATGTATACGGTCACATAGAGGGTACCCGCGGTGAGCCCCAGAAAAATCTGACATTCGAGGTACACGGGAATTAACATGACGCCTGCAATTGCCATTCCAGCCGAGGCTAATATAGTGCGCTGCTTAAAAATGGGGGAAATATGTAAGACGAAATTTGAAGTAAGGTTTGATAAACATAACCTTAAAACGTTAATAACTTAATAATGAAAATCGCTAGTGTATTTTTCTACCGATACTCACATTTGAATTGGATGTATACCTTACTTTTTTGAAAAGTTTTGAAATCGACATTTAATGGAATTATTACAGGCGCGTGGAGCCAGGGCTCAAAAACCTTCGTATTAATAAAATTTTATTAACAGGTTAAAAATTTAGATTAATTTAATTTAATAATAAATTTTCCACACTCAACAAAATCTAAATAAATAAATTAAAACCTGCAATACAAGTTACCTTCCAACTTCCAATTATGTAGCTAGTAAAGTTCGCTTTTTGAGAAAATAAATATGCATATCATCCATCATACTTACCTATGTTAAATGTCTAAAATTCATTATTTTTTACTTATTTTTTTTTGGCATCATAAGCGCAACACAATAGTAGTACAAAAAATGGGTCACGACCTAGGGGAGGGGCTAGGGGCCAGACTGAAAATCAGCGCTGAGCTTGCAAACTCCAGCATATGCTGAGCCTGGTACCCATTGCCGCAGTCATAGTTTCTAAAATTATAAGTATTTTGTTTTTTTTTTTACTGTCATGTGTTTCTTTTTTCTTTCACGTTTTTTTATGTTATCCGCTTTTATATAGTAGTTTTCTCTGTTTTTACGTGGCAATAAAGATTTATTATTATTCATTATTTTCTTTACTTAATTTTCGTCTTAGGCTAGGCTTTTACAATATCTTTGCAAAAAGTAAAATATAAAAATACACTTACAAAATATAAAATATTATAAGATCCTAACCTAGGGTGCCGCCGGCAGCGAAGCGGGGCCTAAGCTACCGGTGGGTAGCGCGACAGAGAGAGGAACCTCCTGACTATCCTCGCCGTGTCCAGGAGTACCGCCTTCTGTATGTAACCCTTGACCCAGCCATCTAGCGAGAGTCTCTTGAGATGTTAGTCGAGACTCTTCGCTATGAGACCGTTCGCAGAAACGCCTAACGGGACAATGATCGTTGAATCAACATCCCATATGGCGGTTACCTCGTGTGCCAAGTCTATTAGGTACTTGCTGACTTTGTCCTTCTCGATGTTCACGAGGTTCTCGTCATGGGGGATGGTGATGTCAACGAGCACTGCCTGGTGCTTCGATCGTTGTTCATTATTATTATTACAATATACGTACTTCATTACTGCTGACATTTGCCCTCCAGTGCATTTACCGCACTGCAAACAGTCAAGAGCCTGCCCTTCGGAGAGGGCCAGGCATTGCTGATGTTTGATAGCGTACTGTCCTTCAATGTTCCCTGTGAAGTGTTAAAGTATTTTGGAACCGGTTGCTTAAGGGCCTTTATCTTTTTTTTTTTAGCTGGAGGACCCGGGTTCGAATCCCGGTCAGGGCATTTATTTGTGTGATGAACACGAATATTTGTTCCTGAGTCTTGGATGTTTTCTATGTATTTAAGTATATATTTATCTATATAAGTATGTATATCGTTGCCTAGTACCCATAGTACAAGCTTTGCTTAGTTTGGGACCAGGTTGATTTGTGTAAGATTGTACACAAATATAAAAAAAATATATAAATAATATATATCAGTTAAAAACGCTCATCTATTTAGTCGATTTTCTGATTCAATTGACATGTATCTTGATATTTTCTCATTGTTACTACGCGATCTAATGTCACAAATTATTTTAAATGTAATTTTAGGATTATTCTTTAAGAAATATCGTTTCAAACATCACTCCAAATCGACCATTTTCAAGATGAAAACTGTATTTTTCCGCTTAGACTCTAATATACACAATAAAATCAAAAAATGGCCATGACTATTTAAAACTTTAATAAAATTATAGTATACTTTAATCACTTTATCAATACTTTTGTTATAATTTGAAATCAAAACATTTTAAAACTTATAAGGCCTCTTAAGTAGTAAACTTTTACCTTATGCTGGATGTCTCAGTTAGTGGGGCTACTGGAGTTACTGATGCATTTAATATATAACTACAGGGGCACGCAGTTTACATTATTTCTCAACACATCCTAACTTCACAGCACTCGTTAGGAGTTCTCTAACCAATTATACTGTAGAAGTAAAACACAGATCTAACTTACAAAAACCGTGTGGCATAAGCAACAATGACCAAATATCAAAATTCGAAAATATTTTAAAGAAATCAGAGGGGCTAAGATGATGTCTTATATGTCGGACATATAGCATTCGTCTCTTACTGTCAAGTATGTAAGTGCGAGAGGGACGAATGCTATATGTCCGACATATAAGTGACCATCTTAACCCCTCAGGTGTGATAAAGAAAACGTACCAATAGCACTGAAGATGTAGCAGCTACCACAGTATCCCTGATTCTTCACATGCGTGACTACGTGTTTTTCCCTCCAGTCGAATGCGGAAGGCGCATCGCCTGGGTTGACAGGGACTGTTACTTTTTCTACCGTTACATTAGAGGGCTTGAAACCACGATATTGCTTCATTTCTTCAGGTGTTAAATCGGCAAAACGATTTACTTTAAAGACAGTCATAGGGTACATTTCATTTCGCATGTTTATGTCCTGCAGGCGTTCCTTAAAAATCTCTAGCCTTTCAAGATATTCTCTTCGATTGTATATTTTTCCGTATTCTTTAACGTACTCTCGAAATAAGTTTTCGGCATCTTCTAATTCGTAGTACGGTTTGTCGTAAACAGTAGTCGCGACCGTACTGCTGGCGAAGCAGACTGCCACAAGCAACGTCTGTACTAACATATTGTATAATCAAAGGTAATTGTGATCTTACCAGACACCAGATACTGTGTCGGTGGTATACGATTGCAGCATTTTTATATGGTAAATTATCTATAAATTTCTAGTTATTCAAGAATTTTTGCAGAATTTTGACAACTTACACGAGCTGGGTTTAAATATTTGGTATGTTATAAAAATAAACATAAAAAATCTACGGTAGTAAAAATATTTTTTTTTATAGCTGTACGTCATTGTAGAGATAAAACCACAACGATTGCTTTTTCTTTTGAAATCGGGATCCGCTTGACTCAAGAATTTGGACTTGATTCGCACTTTACAAGCAGCAGGACACTTTAATCTCATGAGCCATGTATGAATAGAAGAAAGAGATAGATACTACTGTATTGACTTTAACTAAACTAACGGAAACAGAAACAGATTACATTTCAATACAAATTACGAAGACATTAGATTAGGTATTACATAGGTATATGCTATGCGCAACACGCAAAAACTCACAAACCGAAATAATGTCTGGTGCTTTCATTTTAACAATAATTTTATTTTGTTCAACTATCGATTACTATATTCGAATACCATAATGCGACTGGTGAGAATGGTGTACCGTTACACGTACATATTTACATAAATAAACATTAATTATTGCTACTTACCTAATTAAAAATATCATATACAACTTACTACTACATTACATACTACAGCATATAATTAAACTATCCTAAATACAATAATTTACACATATAAATTCATCAACACGTTGATTGTTTTGAACATATCGCGGCATCATTATAACGTTTAATCGTTCCTACTTCATTCGCATACGAATGAATGCATGTGTGACGTAAGTGACCTGTGCGAGCGCTAGTCATCTCGCGCGGCTACTCACTCATTAGCCAAAAGTTATTGTGAAGAACGCACGTCGCTTGAAGTCGATCTCTGCTACGGTCCACGATATGAAACCGTAATCGACCTTCTTGTGTTCGTCCCTACGTGTTCCTCAACCAGTATAAAATCACTGTGGTGTTTTATAAGTGCTTTTAGTGTACCCCAAATTGGGTAAGTGGTTATATTTGTTTGCGCATAGCTTAGAACATTTGCTGCTTAATTATTTTAACTTGCCAATCGATCTCATCATTATTTCATGCTTATTTTAACTACAGAATTCAAATATCACTCTTGCACAATAGTTTTGCTCATAATTATCACTGGCTAAAAGTTGCTACTCATCGTCGTCATTTTCAAGCCACCCTCAACTTAGAGTTAAAAAATATAAAATCATTTAATTTCATCACACATTAAATCAATTTCATTTTATTGTAATCTCCGTATCTGAATTGTGAACATCCACGGCATCACAACTACCAAAGTGCTTTCCCATATGCCGTTGGCGTTCACCGAAACTGGCGGACCGTTCCTAACGCTTTGTTCGATGGCGCGTTCCAGGGTCCAGGGTCTAGAATGACCAATTTTACTGGCTAATTGCTTGCCGCCTGCTTGCGCTTCGCTTCTGCCGAATTAAGACGACAGCGGAGCAGTTTTTTCTGGGTGGCGCTGAACTCAGCGCGGATAAGAAATTCCGCCGCCAACCGACACGGCGCTCTCAGGGGAGTACTTCGGCTGCAGGGAAACAAACTGAATTCGATCCGTTGTGTATTCGCCCGAACCCACGCATTTTTAGCATTATATTTATTTCATACGTGAAACGATTGAGCTGGCAAATATATACTTTTTATTGACCGTATTTCTGACTCCTCATTTTAAACCTTCCCATAGCTAGGGACTATTAGGGGGTCAGAAAGCTCCAGACGGGACAATGGTGAGGTTACTTTTTTCCACCTTTTTATTACCAAAAAAAGTAAATTAATTCCTTTCTTTGGTATCTTTAATACTAAATGTAATACTTTGGAAAATTAATTATATAATTGTATGCATTGCACTTGATTTAAAATGTCGTTGTGGACTGCGTTATCTGTTGTTACCAAGTTGATAAGCTTAAGAACAGTAAAAATTTAATTTCATATTAATTTACGTTTACTGCTGTCAATAAATGGATTGAAAATAATAATAATAAATAAATATTAGAGGACAATCTTACACAAATCGAACTAGCCCCACAGTAAGCTCAAGAAGGCTTGTGTTATGGGTACTAGACGACGATATATTTAATAGATGTAAATACTTAAATACATAGAAAACATCCAAGGCTCAGAAACAAATATTCATGCTTATCACACAAATATTTGCCCTGACCGGGATTCGAACCCAGGACCCTCAGCTTCACAGGCAGGTGCACTACCCACTAGGCTAAACCGGTCGTCATAAGAAGATTTTAAAACAAGTCTTCCAAAAATTTGCTAATAATGCGTTATATTCAAATTACCATAGTTTTCAAAACGTGACTGTGGAAATGCCTATCAAATTAAATTATGTAATGGGACAATATTTAACGAAAACGGTTTCAGAGGAATTTCCTCCCACGGACGCTCCGGTTATGGAGTGAGCTCCCTGCCGAGGTTTTCCCGAGGGACTACAGTATGGGGTTCTTCAAGAAAGGAGTGTATAATTTTTTAAAGGGTTGGCAATGAGCATGTGACACCCGAGGAGTTGCAAGCGTCCATAGGCTACGGTGACCGCTTGCCATCAGGCTTGCCGTACGCTTGTTTGCCACCGATGTGGTATAATAAAAAAAAATATTAGCAATCACATCTCTTGCCGGTTTTAAAACGTAACTTTTCGTAAATGTATACGAAGACGTTTAAGGTTCGGTTTTATAAAGATCCGTTAGACCTTATGTCGGTTTGATATGTCAAAAATTGCTAGCCCAATTGTAATACAAAAAGTGACCTCCACGGATGTGATAGTGACACACATATAAACATGAGAATGGTCACTAGAGCAAATTACGGGCAAAATGATGATTGAGCACTATTTTAACGCAAAGAGGGTGGAATGACATCTTACTCATATGTAAGAATATTTTTGCGGGCCTGCCTACGGACTTAAATATGCAATCTACTTAAAAATAGGGATTTTCAAGGCTTGACTCAGGGGCATAACTGTGTACTACCGTCGTCCCAGCTAAACACACTGCCAGGCCTTAGTCCTAACGCACCTCCGAGGTGTCGATACACCCGGTCACGGAGGAATGCTAGATGAATGTCTCTTTGTTGATAGTACGCGGATATAGACATAGCTTACAATAATTCGACTACAGCAATTCATAATTTCAGCCTACTGCTGCAAATATCTTGTAGGAGGCCTTATGTCAACAGTAAGTTTATTTCATCATATTCGGAGCTCTAAAACCTGGTAGGGCCCATGAAAGCACCCAATTCAGCCTTGAACTATTGGACGAACTAAATATCTCATCTGAAATGGGTGGCTTTCAACCCTTAGTTAACAATTTACTATTAAGTTTCGTAAATTACTCAACTCTATTATTTTAATTATATATTTAATTTCAGTTTCATGAACGATGTTTGTTCAATATGGTTGTCAGTTGACGTTATAATTCTAATCGTATTTTTTTCAAATCTACATTAAATGCAAATCCACATTGAGTTTTTTAGATAGATTGATATTTTATGAACCTAGCATTCTTTGTACTATTAAGTCTTAAACAATATATTTCAAATTTTATAGTAAGCGGACGGACGCTTGAGTGATAGCAACAGATCTCAGTTACGACTCTTCGGGTACGGAACCCTAGAGAGCATTTAACCGTTTGATTTGTTTGTTATGTATTCTGCGCGTGCGACCCAGAAGATTTAGTCTTTCTTAACAGAGCCGTAAATGCATTTAGGCTTCGGACAATGCGAATCAATCTACTGAAGAAGCTGTTGAGTAATTTTTAAGCACTTTTTTATGTTATAGGGAGCAAACAAGCAGACGAGAATACGCTCTTTTCTTGAAGGTTTGAACGTCATGACGACAGACATCATCCTGTTGTGGATTCGTTTTTATTAATTTTAATTTTGACGCTCAAAGACCATGTACATCTCTGGGATATTATATTAATTTCATTATACTCCTTGTCTAATCTTGAGACCTTATACATCTCTAACTTTACTGATGTTGTAATATTTGTAATAGATAACTTTGCAAGTTTATCTTCACTGTATGACATTAATTTTGTTATAATTGTAAACTCGAAATTATTATTCCTTCTTGAACTGTAAATTAATATTTTGACATGAAAAATGTATTACTTATTATAGTCAGACTTTCTTAAATTGTAAATTAATATTTTGACATGTAAAAGTGCTCTTGTGGCCTATTTGCAGAATAAATGTTTGTATTTGTATTTATTAGCATATCGATCCGGAAATACCGCAGGCGACAGTTCATTCCATAGTTTGGTTGTGCGAGGCAGGAAATTTCTTGAGAAACGCACAGTTGTGGACTGCCAACCATCCAAGTGGTGAGGATGGAAAGGCTGACGCGTAGGACGATGGCGAAAAGATGCGGCAGGGATCATTCGTTTTATCACGTTATTTAAAACCTATGTTTAGCTAAAAGTTAACATGACATTCATTGTCTGTTAAGCGTTGTAATAGAGTCCAAAAGGACCAAACATTGAAATTCCCTAACTGTACCTATTGCATTTAATGTCTCTGACAAACACAATCATTACATTTAGACCTTCCTTGTTTCCAGTTGATAATGATTAAATTATCATTCTCAGATACCTCGTTTTTTTAATTTAAAATATTTGTATTTTTGGATTCTACATATTTCAGTGACGGTCAAGTACAAAGAATATACACATTTATTATATCCATATTTATTTCTGAACTTTTACCAACATGACTATGACATCTCATCATTTTAAAAGGTTAAAATAAAATGTACTTTTTTGCTTCTAGGTCCGGTTGTTACATTAAGAACATATCTCAACTTGAACTTTATGGCCGGTATACACTTTGATTAGTGCGAGTGCGAGTTCATAGAATAGTAGCATGTTCTATTATTTTGCGAGTAACTTTTGTATGCACTCGCACTAAACACTAATCAAAGTGTACACCGGCCATAAGGTTCAAGTTGAGATATGTTCTGGCAACCACAATCGAAAAGTGATGAAGGGCCGCCGCTTACTAAAAAAGAGCATACAGTGTTGGACAGTGCAGTGGCAGCACAGTTGCGCTTGATCAATCCAAGCACTGCTTTTTAAATTAAGTAAGTAGTGATTGGTGGAGTGCCGTCGATGATTGCAGGCGAGATGTCATAAAGGCACGAGGTTACTCCACAGTGGCGGTTGCCGTCAACACTTTCCCGATCGAGCACGCGTTTATACCACGATGAAGGCGCACGTAACCCGACTCGCCCCAACCCTCCCCCCACGAGTTTTTAATTATCCAGAACGGTGTACCATTCTCTGTGAACAAGAAAAAAAGCGTTATTCAATTTTGAAACTGGCTATTTCGAGGCACGAGTCTATTATTGGTGGTGTACAGAGTGAGTATCAAGAAGTGGTGTATTGAATGATTGAACGTTGAAGTGATTTTTTTTGCGGAATAGCAATGGAATTTGTTTTACAGACTTAAGGATGAATGAAGTGAGGAAAATTCTTCTGTAACTGAAAGTACAGATGGGCTATTTAGACACAAAATCAGTGGAAATGAGTTAAGGGCGTCGAGAAGTATACGTGGTTTGAGATAGAGAGAGGCGGTTTGAGATATTTGTGACGAATAGAATGTACATACTTACAACCATAGATAATAGGAGAGGAATAATAATGGGTCATCTGCTAAGACATGACCTTTTCCTTAAGACCATTATAGAAGGGAAGATTGAGGGAAAGAGATGAAGAGGAAGGCCAAGTGGGCTGTCTCACTCGAACTGTGCAAATTGGAAAGAGGAGGGTAGATTTATCTCTACTCGCGTCCGGCCGCAGCGGCAGTTATGCTAGCCCCGCAAGAAGAAACGACTTCGAGCAAATAAAAGAGAAGGTTAGGGTCATGTCATATCAGAGAGTAAAGGAAATGACATAGGATAGAAACGGCTGGCGATTGCTCCACCGACAAGAGTAGTAAACTCTTAAATAGATGAGAGATAGAATGTACATAACTACACATAATTATAATTAATATGTGCTAATTGTGAT
The DNA here is from genome assembly GCA_963556455.1 of Epiblema foenella. Lineage (NCBI taxonomy): Eukaryota > Metazoa > Arthropoda > Insecta > Lepidoptera > Tortricidae > Epiblema > Epiblema foenella. The sequence continues at coordinate 20,279,550 of OY747103.1, read as the reverse complement.
ACGGGTCAGCTAGACGAACAACCCTATTTATATATATATACATACTCATGTTTTGTTAATTATGTTTTGTTGGTGTATGTCAAATAACAACCCAGCCTAGCACGATAGGTATTAGTCATATCTTACTGCCAAATCGGTATCTGACCCTGACTCTGTTTAGAGAGGTAGGGCACAGCGAAATGTCATCTTGCTCGAATTTGGAGCAGCCCAACTGGGGAAGTACCTCCGCCTTGCAGAAGACCATGCTATGATAACGTTATTTATTATACGGGTATGTAGTGTTGTGTTCCTGGAGGTAGCAAGGTTGCCACAGCTCCCGAGGATGCACTGTGTTGAGACAGAGGGACCTAAATTTGTCCCTTCTAACCCTCAAAATTTATTAAGGGTCGGCAACGCGCACGTAACTCCTTTGGAGTTGCGGGCGTCTATAGGCTGCGGTATTCACTTACCACCAGGTGGATCGTACGCTTGTTTACCACTGGTGTTGTGTAAAAATAAATAAAATGACCACACGAACGTGACTAGCAAATAAATAATTTTGAATTTGAATTAGTATAAATTATCATGCCAGCTGGGCTGAGGTACATAAAAAGCCAGAAATATACTCATCAAGCACTTTCTTTCTTCAGACAAATTCGAAACTCCGGTTTTCAGTATTAATTCATACAAACCTTCACCATATCCCACTAAAAGTACAGCGTGATCAATATTTTCACCACACTCGGAAGGCTCTAGGATACCACCAGAATAGGTATCGAAGTCTGCGGCGTCCAACGCTAAAACAAAATATAATAACTATTTAAAAATTCGAAACTCATATTTGCACAAATCATGTACCTACTCGTACATGATGATACAATAAAACATGGTCTAAGAAAACAAGATCTGACAATCCGAATCGTGACACCACAATATATCACTGTCGACGACACACTCACACTTCGTCAGCAAATGATCCATATCCTTTTTTTTAACCTGACTGTGGCTTTATAGGACGGGCCCAATAAAGCGATAGAAGTGCGGGGTTGGAGTGTAGCCTGGGGAAAATCCAGGGGAAACCTCCGACATGAACACGTCGTCTGCATACGATCGATATTCTCTCGCATACTGTATGCGAGGTTAAGCAACGTGGACCAGGGTCAATTCTTGAACGGGTAATTGGTTTGAGTGGTTACTAACTGAGCGCTCCTGTGCTTTGAAAAGCATGTTAAACCGTTGATCCCGGCTCCTATGGCAGCATTCGTTAAGCCAACTGGAGGCTTGCGGGCGGCTTGAGAACTTTTAACTGTTAAGTTGCCCACTCACTAGACAAGCCCAATTCCAATAAGGTCTGGTTTCCCCTCGGGTTGGAAGGTCAGATGGCAGTCACTTCCGTAAGAACTAGTGCCTACGCCAAATGACGGGATTTGGTAGCGGACCCCGGGCAACCTTCAGGGTGCAACTGTACCAGGATAACGCTAGGATGATGATGATGATGATGACTATCGCAGCCGACTCTCCTGCATTTATCGGCGATGTCATGCATCCCCACGCTTCCACTACCACCCGATAATTGATATAAAGGTTACAAGTCATGATAATACTAATGCATATACACAATAACTTGATGTGGTCTTAGAAATACTACAATGAAGGTATTATATTAATAATCTCTTAACAGCCGTCATCTCCCAGGCCCGTAGCAAAGGATTACAGTTTCACCAGGACTGTTATCTACAAATCAACTCGTTCTCACCCGTTTTGATATGGAAACTGTCAAAAAGTGACAAATGACGTTTGGTAGTTTCTACATAAAAACGGGTGAGCTGCGAATGACAGGTGAGGACGGTGGTTTAGTGAATCGCATAGTAGTAGGTACTTACTATTTGGGCTACATAAAATACGTACCGACTGCCAGCGGTCCGATGTTTACCAAATTACTTGCTAGCGTAACTTCATCGGGAATATTCAGTTCTTGACCCTTTATTACTTTAACAACTGCCTTACTGGTGTCTTCATGACAGCCTGATTTTACCGGAGTGTAAGGATAATCTTCTTCTTTCTCACTGCCGGCTCTTGTACTCAATTCGCTATAAGGAATTCTTTCTATAATGGCTGTCATAGCCTACACACAGTCAAATTTAGGTACTTAATTTAATTTTTAAATGCAAAATTACTTATGAAACATCACGGCAGAGGGGCTACGGCGAACCGAAAATGAACGAAGTCATTCGAACTTCGTTCGTTTTCTGTTCGCGGTAGTCCCTCAGGGCATAAAACAATAAAATTGCGAAATAAAAAGTAGGTACTAGTAATATTTACAATAGTATGGTGAAAAATCACATTAATTAATTAATTACCATAAAATTAAATGCGGAAGTTTATTTGGAGGTTTAAATGTTTAGTTGTGTGTCGCAAAAACGGCTTAACGGATTATGATGAAACTTGGTGTATAACGAGTTTCTAGCGTGAATTAACATATAGGATATTTTTATCTAAAAATCATCCCTCGAAGGGTTGATATAGGGAGTGGAAGTTTAGGTACGCTGACGAAGTCACGGGCAAAAACTAGTACTATGTAAAGCTGCAGTACCACTCATTTGTCACGTATATAGGGTTGTTCTCAAGAAAGGAGAGGTATAAAACCTTTATAATGTATACGGTCACATAGAGGGTACCCGCGGTGAGCCCCAGAAAAATCTGACATTCGAGGTACACGGGAATTAACATGACGCCTGCAATTGCCATTCCAGCCGAGGCTAATATAGTGCTCTACTTAAAAATGGGGGAAATATGTAAGACGAAATTTGAAGTAAGGTTTGATAAACATAACCTTAAAACGTTAATAACTTAATAATGACTTTCCGCCTTTTGCTTTTTTTTAATAAAATCGCTAGTGTATTTTTCTACCGATACTCACATTTGAATTGGATGTATACCTTACCTTTTTGAAAAGTTTTGAAATCGACATTTAATGGAATTATTACAGGCGCGTGGAGCCAGGGCTCAAAAACCTTCGTATTCATAAAATTTTATTAACAGGTTAAAAATTTAGATTAATTTAATTTTATAATAAATTTTCAACACTCAACAAAATCTAAATAAATAAATTAAAACCTGCAATACAAGTTACCTTCCAACTTCCAATTATGTAGCTAGTAAAGTTCGCTTTTTGAGAAAAAAAAAAATGCATATCATCCATCATACTTACCTATGTTAAATGTCTAAAATTCATTATTTTTTACTTTTTTTGGCATCATAAGCGCAACACAATAGTAGTACAAAAAATGGGTCACGACCTAGGGGAGGGGCTAGGGGCCAGACTGAAAATCAGCGCTGAGCTTGCAAACTCCAGCATATGCTGAGCCTGGTACCCATTGCCGCAGTCATAGTTTCTAAAATTATAAGTATTTTGTTTTTTTTTTTACTGTCATGTGTTTCTTTTTTCTTTCACGTTTTTTTATATTATCCGCTTTTATATAGTAGTTTTCTCTGTTTTTACGTGGCAATAAAGATTTATTATTATTCATTATTTTCTTTACTTAATTTTCGTCTTAGGCTAGGCTTTTACAATATCTTTACAAAAAGTAAAATATAAAAATACACTTACAAAATATAAAAATATTATAAGATCCTAACCTAGGGTGCCGCCGGCAGCGAAGCGGGGCCTAAGCTACCGGTGGGTAGCGCGACAGAGAGAGGAACCTCCTGACTATCCTCGCCGTGTCCAGGAGTACCGCCTTCTGTATGTAACCCTTGACCCAGCCATCTAGCGAGAGTCTCTTGAGATGTTAGTCGAGACTCTTCGCTATGAGACCGTTCGCAGAAACGCCTAACGGGACAATGATCGTTGAATCAACATCCCATATGGCGGTCACCTCGTGTGCCAAGTCTATTAGGTACTTGCTGACTTTGTCCTTCTCGATGTTCACGAGGTTCTCGTCATGGGGGATGGTGATGTCAACGAGCACTGCCTGGCGCTTCGATCGTTATTCATTATTATTATTACAATATACGTACTTCATTACTGCTGACATTTGCCCTCCAGTGCATTTACCGCACTGCAAACAGTCAAGAGCCTGCCCTTCGGAGAGGGCCAGGCATTGCTGATGTTTGATAGCGTACTGTCCTTCAATGTTCCCTGTGAAGTGTTTAAGTATTTTTGAACCGGTTGCTTAAGGGCCTTTATCTTTTCTTTTTTTAGCTGGAGGACCCGGGTTCGAATCCCGGTCAGGGCATTTATTTGTGTGATGAACACGAATATTTGTTCCTGAGTCTTGGATGTTTTCTATGTATTTAAGTATATATTTATCTATATAAGTATGTATATCGTCGCCTAGTACCCATAGTACAAGCTTTGCTTAGTTTGGGACCAGGTTGATTTGTGTAAGATTGTACACAAATATAAAAAATATATATATATCAGTTAAAAACGCTCATCTATTTAGTCGATTTTCTGATTCAATTGACATGTATCTTGATATTTTCTCATTGTTACTACGCGATCTAATGTCACAAATTTTAAATGTAATTTTAGGATTATTCTTTAAGAAATATCGTTTCAAACATCACTCCACATCGACCATTTTCAAGCCGAAAACTGTATTTTTCCGCTTAGACTCTAATATACACAATAAAATCAAATAATGGCCATCACTATTTAAAACTTTAATAAAATTATAGTATACTTTAATCACTTTGATGGTATTATCAATAATAATAAATAATAAATAATAAAATAATAAATAAGTAGTAAGTAGTAACCTTTTACCTTATGCTGGATGTCTCAGTTAGTGGGGCTACTGGAGTTACTGATGCATTTAATATATAACTACAGGGGCACGCAGTTTACATTATTTCTCAACACATCCTAACTTCACAGCACTCGTTAGGAGTTCTCTAACCAATTATACTGTAGAAGTAAAACCCAGATCTAACTTAGAAAAACCGTGTGGCATAAGCAACAATGACCAAATATCAAAATTCGAAAATATTTTAAAGAAATCAGAGGGGCTAAGATGATGTCTTATAGCATTCGTCTCTTACTGACAAGTATGTAAGTGCGAGAGGGACGAATGCTATATGTCCGACATATAAGTGACCATCTTAACCCCTCAGGTGTGATAAAGAAAACGTACCAATAGCACTGAAGATGTAGCAGCTACCACAGTGTCCCTGATTCTTCACATGCGTGACTACGTGTTTTTCCCTCCAGTCGAATTCGGAAGGCGCATCGCCTGGGTTGACAGGGACTGTTATTTTTTCTACCGTTTCATTAGAGGGCTTGAAACCACGATATTGCTTCATTTCTTCAGGTGTTAAATCGGCAAAACGATTTACTTTAAAGACAGTCATAGGGTACATTTCATTTCGCTTGTTTATGTCCTGCAGGCGTTCCTTAAAAATCTCTAGCCTTTCAAGATATTCTCTTCGATTGTATATTTTTCCGTATTCTTTAACGTACTCTCGAAATAAGTTTTCGGCATCTTCTAATTCGTAGTACGGTTTGTCGTAAACAGTAGTCGCGACCGTACTGCTGGCGAAGCAGACTGCCACAAGCAACGTCTGTACTAACATATTGTATAATCAAAGGTAATTGTTATCTTACCAGACACCAGATACTGTGTCGGTGGTATACGATTGCAGCATTTTTATATGGTAAATTATCTATAAATTTCTAGTTATTCAAGAATTTTTGCAGAATTTTGACAACTTACACGAGCTGGGTTTAAATATTTGGTATGTTATAAAAATAAACATAAAAAATCTACGGTAGTAAAAATATTTTTTTTTATAGCTGTACGTCATTGTAGAGATAAAACCACAGCGATTGCTTTTTCTTTTGAAATCGGGATCCGCTTGACTCAAGAATTTGGACTTGATTCGCACTTTACAAGCAGCAGGACACTTTAATCTCATGAGCCATGTATGAATAGAAGAAAGAGATAGATACTACTGTATTGACTTTAACTAAACTAACGGAAACAGAAACAGATTACATTTCAATACAAATTACGAAGACATTAGATTAGGTATTACATAGGTATATGCTATGCGCAACACGCAAAAACTCACAAACCGGAATACTGTCTGGTGCTTTCATCTATATATATAAAAGAAGAAGGGGTGATCTACCATCAACGCACAGCCGAAACTACTGGAACTAGAAACTTCAAATTTGGTCCAGAGCTTACTTTTATGACGTATGCAAGGGATAAGACGGGATTTTTGGAAATTCCACCCCTAAGGGGATCAAATAGGGGTGCAAAGTTTGTATGGGAGAAAAATTTTTTTTTGAGCTGAAGACTTAAAAATTCGTAAACAGGTTACAAACTTAAATTCAAAGAAAGAGTCTTCAGCGTTTTGTCCTGCGCCACCCGCATCCAGCGGACTCCCGCGACCTTTACCAGGTCATCAGTCCACCTTGTGGGCGGTCTACCCACGCTGCGCTTTCCGGTCATTATGGCACTCTTTGGAGGAGGCCTATGTCCAGCAGTGGACGTCTTTCGGCTGATATGATGATGATGATGATGAAATAATAATGTTAAGTGCTTTATTATACTCGTATAAGTTTGATGGTTACCACAAATCATACCTAACGGCTTTTAATATCAGATTCTGAATCATGACCTTATTTTGATGACAGATAGTAAAAGGCATCTTTTCCCCAGGAAACCGTTAAAAAGTTTTGGATACTCAAGACCTCTTGGGGGGTGGATTGGGGAGAGTCGGATTACTTTCGTCTGTTGCGAGGCGTCAGCGCATGCGTGATGTTTTAAAGTGATGGACACAAGTACAGCGTCCGCAACTGTGGTCTAAATGACCAGTTCCACAGCACTAACCAAAAGATACACATCATCCTCGTCTGTTAACATTTAATAATATTTTCTGACATTTTCAATAAAGTTTTTATCACAATTAAAACATTCCATTTCATATGACTCATACAGTACATTTTTTAGAATAAAGGAAAAATTTAAAAATTTAGGCACCGAGCAGGATTCGAACCTACGTCCTCCCGGCACTCGTGGCCAGTCACTCTAGATCAACTGAGCTATAGGTGCAATCGCTACTCAGTCCCAAATTCATCAACCGTTCCTTCGTATTAAGCAGTACCGCTGCTAATTTAAACTATATTTTTAATGAAGCATGAGTCTTCTGGTAGATGTCGCTGTACGCCTCCTTAAGGCGTTTGTATAAAAATATACAGTACATTTATTATATTTCTGTGAATACCGACTATGGCATTCAAGACTCGTCGTGGCCAGCAACTCTTATCCTTGCTTTCTTATCTAGAGTTATTGCCGTAAAAAAATATCATTGGAATTCTCATAAAATTAAAATATCATCGAAATAATAAAACTCAATGATGTTACCCTTATCATTTATTTATCGAACTAATGCATACCTAGGTAGAAATATAAATACAAGTTAGTTGAGCATTATGCTATGTACATCATCGCTAATAAATTCGTTCTAACTACACCAATTATTTACAGTATATGCGTTAAAATAAATAAGCTTAGGAGTTAATCGGGTACATAAAGGGCTATAAATATTACAATAATTTGAAAAACAGTTTGTACAAATTGTTTTAACTCGGCCATTTTCTATATTTGTGCTTGCGGTCTAATTTCCACGACTGTATTAAGCTAAAATCCAAAATTAGGCGAATTAAACTGAAAGATAAGATGTTGCCAAGAGTAGAAAATTGTGACGGCATTTATCGATAAAAACATATAGATAAGCATAACTATCAAACTTATGCTTACTTATGCGTAAAAATATATATAAAGGCTCGTTAAGAGGGACAAAAGTGGTATTTAAATATGAAGTTTGGTCCTTTAACTAGGTATAAATCATAAGACATACAAATAATTTTAATTTGACAAATTCAGAGCATATTAGATTGAGAAACACACTGCTATGCCTTTACCATGAGTTTGCATGACCGTACTCGCTAGCGATTGCGTAAACGGTTTAGTATGCCGATTCTTAGTTGCATTGCGTAACCGCCAGAGGCGCTGTACTTTTGCCAATACAAATTTTTACGTAGTCTCTGGCGAGTACGGTCATGTAAACTCCTGGTAAAGGCACTAATTTCAATTTTCGATATTCTCGGCGAGCACCTAGGAGTACCTACCCGATAAATTGCACTGAAAGATCGGTAAGTCTATTAAGTCCTTAAATGATATCGATACGAACGGCACTGGCCATACTGTGGCAACATTTGTGCATTTGATTTGTCAAACAACTTCGCCTAATGGTGGACTAACTGTAGGTCATGGAAATTAGATAAAATCACAGATACATTTGAAAATAACCGACCATCGTTAGGTCTCAAATAAATTAGTGTATGTCTCAAGCAATATGGTTTCTTTTGAAGGCGTCAATAAAGCTCCATTTAATTAACATTGCAATTTAAATTCGTCCTTATAAACATCGACAGTGAGGAACCTTTTACACGATAACTAAACTTGTTTGAGACATTCTATTGTAACATTTTGTTTATATCTCTAATGTATACAGTGCCTTTACCATGAGTTTACATGACCGTACTCGCTAGCGACTACGTAAAAAATTGTATTGGCAAAAGTACAGCGCCTCTGGCGGTTACGCAATGGAACTAAGAATCGGCATACTAAATCGTTTACGCAATCGCTAGCGAGTACGGTCATGCAAACTCATGGTAAAGTCATAGGGTTGTTATTCATAAACCGAGTTCTCATCTGTCACCTTATACCTCACCCGTTTCTATATAGGAGAGGACAGAGAGATTTTATATGTAAAATGATATTAGACAGTTTCCATGTAAAAACGGGGTGTTGTGAGGTGACTGGTGAGAACGGTGTTTAGTAAATCACATAGCTGTGCTTTTACCATGAGTTAATTACATGACCGTACTCTCTAGCGACTGCGTAAAAAATTGTATGGGCAAAAGTACAGCGCCTTTGGCGGTTACGCAATAGAACTAAGAATCGGCATACTAAATCGTTTACGCAGTCGCTAGCGAGTACGGCCATGCAAACTCATGGTAAAGGCACTGTTGTAAAATGCTGAACGAATATCAGTCGTCTATACGTGTAATCTCAAGCAAAACTTGCTCAAATTTTGGAAGCCAATGACACTATAACTTTGGTATTGAGGCATTTTTGATCATAAGAATTAATATTTTTTAGTCATCTCATACATACATACAAACGAATAACCATTCAGTTTTTTTAGAATATTAAATTATTCGTAGATGAGATAAATAAAAGCTTATCTAATTAACAATTATATGGATTTTAGAATGGTGCGGATTAACTAAGTAATATGAGTCTTATTTCGAAATGTGCTTATCTAGCACATGTCTATGCAAGCTACATATTAATTTGAGATTATCTTGTGACATTTATATATAATTATACTTCATATGTTATAGTATATACGTGATATGCGCAAACATCATATAATTTTGTTTAATTCGTTAATATTTTGCATAGCTGAAAGATGGCAAAGCAAGTGACTCCTACGTTTATAATGCGAGCAAATGCTCATAACGCAAGATTGTTATTTACATTGCAGCCACAGCCACAGCAGCAATAGGTACTGGACGCGGCGTTTAAATATTGTAATATTAATACACTTTGTATTTATTCATAAACGCGAAATGCGTATTATTAGAAATACTATAACTTTATAACTTGCGTAGATTGGTTAGGCTTTACTAACAAGTTATCGCTGTAATAAGTTACTGGTGGTAATAGTAATGCTGCAGCTCCTCGGCTCCTAATACCGCACTGTGTTCAGGAACATCTGAAAAAATTATAATTTTTTATAAATTTTGAGCATTGGAATTAATGACGAACTTATTGGCCGGATGTCAGTAAGTTTAGAAATCGTACTGGCGCAGGTTAATGTTGTAACTTGCAAAAAATACACTCACGAGCAAAAATAACGGGTACACTTTGTATTGAATTTGTACCCGTGAGTATAGTTAGACCCACAAGGGTCTGGTATACTTTCGAGAAATTTATCAGATAAAGTCAAATCGATATATGACAGGCACGTCATAATTGTTAAATACTTACGTTTGGAATAATTTGTGAAATTTAACAATTATATAAACTCGTCATAACGTGGCTCTGGCTATCACATTGACTGGCAAATAATACGTAAGGCTGGGGTTTATAAAGTTCCGTTAGATCAAATTTTGATAACTCAATGCATTTTTTGTCACCAGATGTCACTTAAAGTGAGTTAACGGTTATTTATTAAACCTTTAATAGATATGTTAGCTAAATTATTATAATCATGTTATGACAATACTAACTATAATTATATCGATTGGATTTGATTAACTGATTTATTCCCCAGTCAATGTTGCAAACGTGTTACAAAAATTTAACAACCTTGTTATAGGTTGTTAAATTTTAAATTTAACTATATAATATATTTGTGCAAGTTTATAAACTATAATAATTAAGTAGCTCAATAAATGTCTCGATTCGACCATTGTTTGTCAGTGAAAGCATTTTTATCGGTCATCTCTTAAAAAAAACAGTAATTTTTACACTTGTCTGTTGATTTGTTTTTGAGAATGTTAGATCACCAGCAATAAACGAAAAAGATGACCGATAAAAGTTAAATAAATATTATTAAATATATTTATAAACTAGATTGTTAAAATTCCACTACTTTAATATCAATTGACATGCAATCTAACTATATTTTATTTCGTTTTGATAGCAACATCAATACTACCAAAACAACAAGAAAATAAAATTGAAAATGTACAGTTTTATTGTGTAAATCAATTCATTTAACTGAATTGATTCCTTCAAGCTACTACTGGCACAATACTTATTACATTTACATAAATAATATTACTGTCGCAACTGCCAGTAGTAATTTTAAAATGCTATTACACAAGATACACTAAAGTCATCACAAACTAATGATAATGAATAATGTACTAATAGTAATATATGATGATTTCTAACTACTTCAAACTACAACTATATACAACAGAGTGTGTTAATGTTGTGCAAGTGTACGTCAATATCTAAGTCAAGTCAGGTCATCCGTAAACGCCAAAGCGTCACTTTGAGAAAGTGACGTTGCAAGCATCTGCAAAATGTTGTCAGTCAAAGTCGTTAGTCATCACGTACCTCAGTCAGTCTTGTCGTCAGTTGTGATCAAACTTGGACTATCCTGTTCCCCCGTAGGACATACTTCAAGTCCTTCTTTGTCCTATTCGTTTGGTTTTCTGTCGTCGTCTTTGGCTTTTCTGTCATTGGTGTTGTCGTTGTTGTTGTCGTGGTTGTTGTAGTGGAAGTGGATGAAGGAGAGTCAGAAGGCAGGAGATCAGCGGATAAAACCCCTATATCATTGTCTGTAACTACAGGAGTTGGCATAAGAGGAAGTTGGCCTTTCACCAGCATGTCCCTATAGACATCCATTGCGGTTATTTTCGGATGTTCTTCTGAAGACCTTTGAATGTTTTCATTCATGTAAGCAGCAATTTTGTTTAAATTGTGGGTGATCTTTTTTATTTTCTCACTTGTGAGGACTGGTTTGTGAAGAATTGGAGCGGGTCGAGGAACAACTGACTTCTTGTTTGAGGCATAGTCGAAAGGCGGGTGTGGGTGGCGAGGATCATAATCAGGATACGCTTCGACCATAGCGGGTTCACCGTAGGAATTAACGGCTCCCCAACTCATCGGTTTGAAGGAAGGGACAGCTGGTGGCGGTGGTTGGTAAGTATCTGGCTCAGGTTCGTGGGAGACTAAAGCGGGTGCTACTGAGGAGAAGACGTTTTTGATGGCGCTAAAAGCGGTGTTCAGGATGGAGGGGGGCGGTTCGAGGGGCGTGTGGCCGGTGTGTGGCGTGTGTTGAGCCTCGCTGGTGCTGCCCTCTTCCAGCGGCGTAAGAATCACGAGTCCGGCGTGTACTCCGTTCAGTTTACCTCGCCCTGTCTCGGAGAATCAGCTCAAGTCAATCATAAAGTCAATGTGAAAAAAACTTAATATTAATGGGAAAGAAGTCATGGTTTCTTCAAGAGCCATATTTAAAGAAATTTATCCATCATTTTTGAAGGCCCTTATTTGTATTACTTTTAAGTTAGTATCATTAAACGCTATGCCTACGACGCTAGTCCTGTTTTTCAGCCTTTGTATGTCTTTAGTGGATTTCCACTTTGTTGCACTTTGGTGCAAACAAGCTGATTATATTTGGTTAGACCAGGACAGTTCTGTATTTGTCGTGCCAGTAAAATTGTCAAAAAATCAGTCGGCTTATTTCATCATAAAGTCGTGTGCGTGTATGAAAGAGATACCTATTCTGCGAAACTGAACAGGAATAACTTGGTGTATGATTGCATCTCCTAGAATGAAAAAAAAAATGATAATAGGTATAAGTAAACAGTTTAGAATGTCTGCTTATTTTGATGATATTGATAAAAATATATAAGATTGTAGAAGATAGTAACATATAACTGTCATGTAGGTAGATGATTTTACGATTTCTGTAGGTGTAGATATTTTTTTTATAGCCAGTATCAAGTGTCGGGCTAGAATTTGTGTCAACTTCTATCTTCTTGCAGAGGCTGTAAGAGCCGACTTTAGGAATAGACTTGAACTGTGTTTTGGGCAGTGAGTTAGCAACCTATGTGGTAAAAGACAATGTTTTAATCTTCAGATGTATATTTTACGCCCTGAAAATAAATTTCATAAACGCTGCCCCTTTTTCGGACAAAGTTCAGAGAGTACGTATTTTTAATAGAACTGATAATACGATAACGGTACACTGTGTGAACTTTAGTTTACAGCGGATAAGTAAACTAAATAAAACATCTATTTGACCCACATTGAACATCTCGGACGTAATGATATAACTGTTTGCCCCAGTACGCGATGATTCATATTATATCATCGGTACCGCGCCCAGACCTTTCACAAATAAAGGTTTTCTTTCACCATTCGGAAGTGTTTACAAGAACATGGCTTTTAGCGTTTGCGGAAGCGAGCGCAGGGTGATTTACACTTACAAGCTTTTGTATAAGTTACATACACCTACTACCACTGGTAACAATTTTGTTTTCCCCTACCTGTTACCAGTGGTAAATAAACATTGGTTGTAACAATAATTATGATAGTAACGGGTGGTAATAACTTGAAACTAACCTAGAAACAGACAAATTTTTTACTTACAGCAACATATAGAGACACTATTAGATAAAAAGTTAGAGTGAAATAATACCAGATAGGTTTCATTCTAACTATAAATAGATATCTATAGATATAGTTAGGTAAGTTAAGAAGAAAAATTGCATAGCCATCCAACGGGGGAACGCAGCCAGCCTTATGGGTACCCACCCTCCCCAGAGTTCCGATCTGGGGGACCTAATTTAGTTACGGTTTATTATGTTTTATTATAAAATTACTTGTAGGTAGTTGATAAATAAATTTAAACGCATGTTATTTATTTACACAAATAATTTTGTATAATTTCATATACTCAACTTGCCTATGTAAAGAAAACTTAGTTGAAGTAATAAATACTGTACTGTATTAGTTAATAAATACTGTATATAACAGGTTTCGCGAAAATAAATCTTAGATCACTGTATTTCAATTTTTAATAATAGATAATTCAATAGTGTCTGTTACATCTTCTCTCGTTTCATCATCTTTGCTTGTCGTATGTGATAAAGAGTGTTTATAGTATCGTGAAGTAGGCTCAATCTAAAATCGCTGTTACTTTGTTACTGTAAACAAACCCTGAAGCAAAACTCAGCGGGCCGCTATTGTATAATAGGAGTCAGAAGATACATTATAAACACTTCCTACATGAGTACAAATACCCAATTTAAGCGATCGCTAAACATGAAAAAGAATCGAAAGCTTTCATAAACTAAATAGAAAACGATAATTTTTTGAAAGCGCTGTGACACATTTACTAATGACTTTGTTATTTGAAATTTCTTTTCAACACGCTTGTGGCAGTTGTTTAGACAAATACAAAAACAAAATGGGATGTCTCCCATACCTCATGACCCCATAACCTGTCGTTAAAGCGTAACATGAGGGATCTAGTTGAAAAATTCATTAAATTGTTTAACGGCTTATATGTATTTCAGTTAGTTAAGTTATAGTCGGTCGTCAGTCCGAATCTAGTTCGAATAAATGTTAAATATTCCCCTTTATTTTAACGTGATAACGTTTTATGAACGGAATACCAACACGAAAGTGTGACGTAAATGTAACTAACCTGAGCCTTATAAAGTGAATTTCTATAAAAATGTTATTGGATTTTAAACCTTATTGTTCGAACAGTAAAAAAGATTTTTTGGACGAATTACTTTAATGCAACTCGGCCAACTGAATGATTTCAAGTTATACCTAAACAGTTGACGGTCAAACCGGTTTCTCTCCTCACAGGGTAAAACGCGTAAGCGCCCAGAGATTAGCCATACTTAAGCCCTTTTTGGCGAACTCGTTCTTGGCGTTGTTGCTCGCCATGCCTTACCCAAAGAGCGCGGGTGGCTTCTTCGGCAAAGCAGGGCGATCCCAACGCCTCTTCAATTAAGTCCTTTCTATTATACAAAATAATGATAATTCGGTGATAATAATTCAATTCAATTCATAAAAGTATGCAAATTTTCATCAATGTTTTTTTATTCCGTAAATTATCGTCCGTAAACCGACTTTACAAACAATCACTTTTTTTGTAATTTCGTTAGCAGATACTGTTACTAAATAAAATAAATGAATGAACTATACGTATACTTTAGGCACGTTGAAACATGGTTACATATTCTCAATTAAAATATTTAGGCACAAGATCGATGTAAATGGCGACACCTCGTGTAAGAGGCCAAGACACTGTGTCGCCGAGCTATTCTAACCTGTTGTCTACCGGCAAAATAAATAATAACATTGTATTGTTTGAGATGACAATATTCGTCATCCTTCAGTAACCAACTACCCCCCACTACCACACACATGTGCCCCAATGAAAACCCAACCTTAAATACAAAAAATTAGTTTCCATAGTTACGTAAACTAAATTACGTAATTTTATAAAATAACAAAATTGTTTTTATCATTGACGTCGTTAAATAAATAGATTGAAAATTACGGTGACAGTTGGTCCGTCTAGACCAATCGTCACGCAACGTGATTTGGGAGCAGAAATGTGTGATCCGTAACTACGACGATTTATTTATGTAGCCATATTGAATAATGTTTCATTTAGTTCATGAAGACACACGAATACGTCGTACACATTGCATGTAGCGAGATGACAAACATAGGAATGGAAATGTTAGTTTTCTTAGAGGCTAAGAGTCACAGTATTACAGTCAGTACTTCATAAGTTTCATAACAGACTTGAGGTGTCTAAACGAAGTAGGTCAACTTTTAATTTTAGTATCTTATGGCACTTGTTTTATTCAGCCGCCTTAAAATATAGCTTATAATAATTATGCCAGATACTGAATTGTTTTTAAATAAGCAGGCCATGGGGAACAGTTCTATAAACTTCACGGATGTATAAGTAAGATATTATAGGTGATCATTTCTCGGTACAGATTTTAGCTGTTAAATACTATATGATTAAGGCAAAGTTTCCTCGTTCCTGTTCACATGTGAACGCGCGCGCAGCCGGTCCGACCAGTGACATAATGTACTTTCACTGAGACAACTAAATCATCAAGCCAATTTCGAATCTTTGTATTCATTCATAAGGTCCACATAAATCGAACCCGCAAACGTAGAATCGGTGTGAATTCTCTTAAATTCTTCTATTAGTTGTTTATGATAACTCGATAAATTTATAATAAGTCTATAGAAAAGTGGAAAGTAAAATCAGAAAAGCATTTGCGTGTTCTACAAAACAAACACGACATATGCAAGTTTTAATAATTTTATTGTCTAATTCGATTATTCCAGAGTACGTATTCGTGTTTTATAATAACGTAATTTAATATGATTTGGTATATTTTGCGGAGATGTTTCTGTACGATTACGTATAATTTACGTACATCTAACGTAATCATAACTAAACTTCATTACAACATTAAGTACACATTCATGACAACGTTACAATCAAATATTTTCTCATTTATTAAAGTCCTAATTATACATATTGAATGTTACTTACTGTTTAATTCATTTAGCAATATTAATATTGAAGATCTCCTAAATCCTTAGGTCTGCGATATCAACCCTCCCAAGCGGGAAGCCAGTTCTGACAAGGTGGTCGACATTGATAGATAATCAGATGTACTCTTTAATTAATGATTACAATTATAATCTAAATTTATGTATTAAATCTACAAATGTATAATTTGTCTTTTAATTATATAAATACGGACTACAGCAATAGTTAATTATTCAGAAATACACGAATAATTTAGATAGACGACTTTTATAGTTTCACAACCATAGATGTATAGATTATGTAGATCTGTATAAATAAAAACGAATTGAAGACTGCATTTTAATGCCACGATTTCTATGTTCATATTAACTATTTTAAGTTTCACATTATCATATTTGTGAGATGCAAAAACGGTGGGCGGAAAGGCGTGTGACTCGTAAGTTTTCCCCAGCAACAATATAGGCATTGTCATCTACTGCTAACGCTTTACATAGATATAAAACATCCATTATTAGTGACTAATGTTCATCCTATTTTGCAACGCCGAATGTGGTGAAGTTGGCAAACCCAAATTATTGGTAAAATGTTAAAATTGCCGATTCAGATATTCGTGCCGTTTGAGTAATCGTCGTGATAAATAAATGTTTGTTTCCGTTGAAAGGGAAAGCAAACGTTTATGTAAATGTGTGCTTGGTAAGAAGGCCGTTTAAGAAAAACTACAACATGCTAGTGAAATCAATGATAGAAAGACGATTAAAATAAGATACACCGACAATGAGGAAGATGAAATTGATTAATTACATTAAAATATTTGCTAAGCTAAAATAAAGATCGAAAGAGATGATTAATAACACATCTAAATAAAAGTAAAATATACAACCATAACTACAAGAACTCAAAATTCAAGCAAATATAAGAACCGAATACAAAACGAACTCCCGATGTGAGGAAATCAGAATAATCTTTATAGAAGAATGTACACATGTACCAACATCTAATAGATGTTGTCTTACCAAAGTGCTGAAATTAAATCATAGTATCGTTCGTACAGCTCCTGAGAGGGATACGGTGGCGGTGGATTAGTTAGAACGTTGTCTACGACTGATGATGACATCACTATGAGTTCTGAAAGAAAACAGCCAACGGGATGAATTTCGCTTGCAAAATACAAACACATTTTTAATCTACTGATTGAAATAAATAAAATAAATGATTGTGGACAATCTTACACAAATCAACCAAAGAAACCAACACAGCAAAGCTTGTATTATGGGTACTAAGTAACGATATACCTACATACTAATATAGATAAATAGATATTCAAATACATAGAAAACATCCAAGACTCAGGAACAAATATTTCATCACACAAATAAATGTCCTGACCGGGTTTCGAACGTCCCGAGTTCGAAAGCAGGGTGACTACCAACTAGGCTAAAGCGATCGTCATTTATACTTGTATTACTTGTTTTTCACTGACTGAAAAAACAAATTCCAAGTAACATTCCAATTACAATTAAGTACAGTTTAATAACCAATTACTAGAATTTGAACTTTCGTAAGTCGTGTTACAACTATATTTTACTAAACGGTTAAAAGTCGGGCATTAATGCTGACTCCTCTGACAGCGTTACGAATTCGCCGTGATCAAGCTCAAAAAAAAAACTCCCGAAGAAATAGAAGTATATCGATAACAATTTATACGTGAGTATTAACCGTTTAGTAAAATATAGTGACAATCAAGTTCCTAAATTCGAATAAAATGCGTAATACCACATTATTGTAAATTACTACATTACTACCAATTTTTAAAAGACTAGCCAGAAATCGCACAAGACCGCGAGGATTGGAAAAAGAGGGGGGAGGCTTCATGTCAAACAGATGGATAGATAGGATTTATGATTTATCATTAAAAATGACTATACTAGTTATAAACGTATTTTTAACTGATTAACGATTTCAAATGGGAGACACGTTTTTTTACTGTTTTACCTTTGTTGACATTATGTTATTATTATCACTTTTTTCTTGTTATGACGATCATAATAACAATTCTTGTAATTTTGACATATACGAAAATTTATAATGTAATTCCTTATCATGAAATTAATAATCAAGGATTTGATTTCAATTTCAAGACAGAAGATTAGATACTAATCTAATGTAATTATTCGAAGAAGTTTTAATAAAATTTATTGAAACTTCTTCGAAGTCGGCTTAGAATCACTATTTTATAAATACGAGTACGAATGAATGCTTCCAAAGGTTTGTGTTTTAAATGCTCTAAGCTTTTTGATGAACACCATCTCCCTCTTATGGATTAAGTATGTGATTTGCAAAATTAAGAAGTACAATTTTATTATACAGATATGTAACACTAATTTGTCTTAAAATTGAAACCAAATCCTTAACACTCGTGTTATGCCTAATGTAAGTAGGTTGCACTTTTCAAACTGAATAATTCATGATATTTAAATTCCGCGCTGGCAGTGAAAACAGTATTTTGGTGTCATCGTCGTCTACGAGCAACCCATTGTTGCGTACATATTCGTTATTAGTGTTTTTTGTTTTAGTGTTCCACCAAATATTTTCTTTTTAATTTAAATGAAGAGTGACCTTTGGTTGGGTCATAGGTTGAAATTACTCATTATTATCTAACAACATTTTCTAATTACATCATAAGTTGGTTTCATAATTTGGTAAGTTTTCTTCTTCAAAGTTACTAGTAAATTATACATACTGCCGATTTGAACAAGAAGTCTTTACGTCTTATAAAATGTATGGAGGCTTGACCTTGCCCATTAACCCAGTAACAGCTCTAGTAAGTTAAAACTAATTTACTATAGGTATGCAAACTAGTAAAAACTAAACAATAAAAGGTTGACACTTACGATATTTGTAATTTATTACTTTTTGTTGCTCAAAGTAATTATTCATTAGAATTATACATTTATCATTCCTGTTTTAATTTTTTATGAAAATCAATGTTTGAAGTAGTAAATTAACAATCTTAAGATTGTAGTTATAATAATAGTTTATGAATTCGTTATCGATGTTTAATTATTTTGGGTAACCCAAATTGCGTAACTTTAGGATTCACACGGAAATGTCTGTTACATCATGATGATCCTGTCTAGAGGTCAGGTCTGGTCATTGAGGAAATATTTAACTTCATGTTCTACTTTTAAAAGTTTGAGCACGTAATAGTAATTATCTAAGCGATTTAGCATATTTATCCGCAATCGTAACCAATTAAGACTAGACGTTTTTGTTATGTTTTTAGTTTGTGCCAAATTTAGGAGATAATCAAATTCATATTTAAAAATGAAAACGTTTTGGACTAGAATTAAATTTATTGCAGATTCAACGATAGATATTCTTTTTAATTCGACCACTTCGATGTTCTATTATTTTGCATAAACTACCTCGGTTGGTGAAAATATTTTTAAGTATTTGTTTTTACATGTTTTTCTTATAGCATCAAATTTGGATAGGTAAACGGATGGCACCATAAAATAATATAAACCTATTTGTTAATACGTAACTTTTTTTTCTCAAAACAAGTTTTCCTCTTTCACTGAGGAAAATCCACTCATTAAACCCAGTGTAACAATCCGTATCGGTTTTTGTCATCACCAGTAAAGATTTACGCAACCGTACGATACGTATTACATATAAACTGGATATGACTTCTTTCCGGTTTGTTACCTCCGTTTACGTAACATATCTTTATTGATTGATGATTAGTTCCTTTAGGTTTTTCATGAGATGTTTCCTCTTTTATTTCTCCGTTTGTGTTAATAATCTGTCTTCTATTTGGATTTGCTCGATATTATTTTTTATATCTGTATTAATCTTTAGTGTCACCGGAATTATGTACCTAGCCAACTTATTTCCATTTAAGTTCATTTAGAATGATAATTGTGTATCTTTGATGCTTTAAAGTCTTAAGTGGGAGTGTAAACTAAAATCCACAAACAATACTTTTGTACTTCATCTTCATTTAGGTACCTATAACTTATCCGAAATGAGAAACTTATAAATTTATTTATTTTATGAATAATGTAGTATCGTCAATTCAATGAGTATGTGCAAAGGGAATGCATTCTAAATTTTATTATCTACTTGAACGATGGAGTATATTGTATTGCGTGTATAAAATGTTTCATTACTAAGGGTTTTACGATTTTACGTGATTTGTCAAAAGGTTTGCTTATTATACGCTAGCTGCAATGTTAGTTACTTTGTTGAGTTTAGGTAAGACAACCTTTTTGTAGGTGATTTATTCTAAAACCTAAATCAGTGAAGCAATATCTGATTCTAAGAATGTTTTGTAAACTTGAATTATGACAAGCCTTAAATGCCATGATATGTCAATCGTTTTACGGTTTATGAGTATTTTATGGATTACTATAATTTCACTAACTACATAAGGTATACCCCGTATTCATTATTCTTCATTGCGCTGTACAGTTTTGTTTAAATTCACGTTATTACCTACATCTTTTTTATTGTCTAGCAGATTAAACTTTTCTCATCTTTTTTGTTGTGTCTGGGGTCGGTTGCATCACATTTCCGCGCAAGGCTAGTTTGTTGGGGTCTATGGTCTCGTTTATCGCATAATAAACGACAAGATAAAGCATCCATCACTTTCTGACACGGTTTGATAGAAAGTGACGGTATTATTTATTATGGGCTCATTCTTAGAGCATAATACATGCCATGGGTTGCCATTTTTGGTAATTGGCCTTTTTAAGATCTCTGGATATTAGAACACCAGATCAATCAAGGTTTAAGGTGATTTAAATAGAGTGTTCACTTTGTCTAGCAAAGTAAACCAACAATTTGACAAGTTCAAGAAACGACCTTCCGTGTTGTCACAGATGTGTCATGTTGAGCTGTGACGGTAACTATCCGTGTAATGCTGCATTGTAGTATAAGATCTCGGCGATTATATTGCGTAACGGTGCTAATTCACCTGTTATGGCACTCGCAATGCTCTAATATAGTGTATAATAAGGTAAACATCCCTGTGCTCGACACTAACCCAATACATGGCACTTTCAATCTTATGGCATGATGACAGAGATGATTAATAGGTGTTATCTATTGGGCACTTAGGCGTCAAGCACTGGGACGTTTACCTTGAAGTACTTTAATTTACGCCTTTAAATACTTTATTCTTGTTATCATAGTATAATACTTGTATTTAGGAATTCAGGGGATCTGCTGTATTAGAGTAGAACCATTTCTAAAATAAACAATTAATCTACCAGTATACATTGTTTTAATGTGCCTGTCTTGTGTATATCATGCACACGTACCTATACATTTAAGTCAGATGTGAGTGAAAACACACTGATAGGGCGTTCATTTTAAAAATGGTTCCACTCTATCGTCATTATCGACGATATTCGACTCCTACTCCTAGTTAATCCGAGTGTGAGAAAAAAACATCCAGTAGGTCGATTCCACTCACACCTAAGATTCGGTAGAAACCGCTCAACCAATTCACTGGAGCGCAAACTCTTAGAGTATTCCAGTGTTCCAAACCACACGCGTGGTCGTGTCGGAGGTTTTCCCCTGGATTTTTCCCAGGCTACTCTCCAACCGCGCGATCCTATCGCTTTATTGGGCCCGGCCTAGCCGCAGTCAGGTTCAGGAAAAAAAAGAAGTGTGAGAAGTCATTAATATCGATGCTCATAGTATTTTATTATAATGAACGCGATATGTGCCAAGTCACTATATCGCTTTGCGAATCTTGCAATCTTCGAGAGCTATCAAAGAATTGCACGGTTATTGTGTCTGAAATGCCGACTAGCAGACTTGAGTATGCTTCGAAAACATGGCTTATTCTAGCCTTAGTAGATTATGGCCCTTTTTATATCTATAAAGTACGCTATATAAGTTCTATACAAGAAACAAATGAACGTACCATACATTTTACTATAAGCAATATTTTATAGCATAAAAAATCGGAGAGAGAATGAACAAAAAACTTTTTTGTATCGTTCTTTGATCTGTGGTATCGTGATTTTGACAAAGTTGCGTAGAAGGTATGGCGCTAGCCCCTGATCAGGGTAGAGCGACTTATTCCGCGCCATTCAAAAGACGTCACCAAAATCATATATTTCCCTTGCTAATTTTTTAAATATGTTTAGAAGCCCGTAATTCCAGCGCGGCTTTTCTATCCGGTATACCCTAACCCTTATATAGTGCTATATAAAATCAGGCTACAAATTCTTTCGGCTCTCTTCCTTCATTATAATTATTAGTCTATGCTTAATAGGTAACTTATAGGTAATAAAATTGTATCATACCATCTAAATGCGATGGATATTTGTGCGAAGCGTAGCCAGTCGGCGCAGATGGGGCGCCGTAATGCGCGGGCGCCGTCGGCGCCGAATATTGCGCCGGCGCCGTGGGTGCGCCGTATCCGCTAGGCGGATAGTCGAGGTGCGCAGGCGGCCCGTATACTGGTGGCGCTGAAAAAGAGCAGAGAGAGGGTCTTATAAAAATTAAGGAATGTAAAAATTCATGCAGGAAACTGAATGTCACTTTTTGATTGATGATTAGGATTCAAATAGAGTTCAAAATTGACAAACATTCAGTTTCCTCCATTGTACAGTCAGTAACAGAAGTAACTACGCATATCATCATTCTCCTTCTAGGTTCTTCCTGGCGTAGGAATTGAAAACACGTAGGGAGTGTCGATTTACATTCGACATCTTAAAATGCAGCTATATACCTACACTTATTTCTTACTATAAGAATTAAATGTCTATGTTTAATAACAAACTAAGAAACTTTCGGAAAGAGCTTATTATAGCATTGATGACTTTTTTTAGATAGGAGTTTCATTGACATGTAGTAAATTAGTAATAGTAAGTACCTATTCTTTGCAATAACTATTAACTATTTAGTAATTTTGCCAAATGTGTAAGTATAGTTCATGTCTATAAAGATCTAGAATTAAGTAGTTATTATAAGATTGATTATTTGTACACCTTTCAGGGAGATCACAGCGTACTGTGTTTTATTCTACTGACATCTATTGACTATTATGTAACCTGTGTATCACAAATAAATACTTACTTACTTATTATACATTCGTTGACGTCAAGAAAGGTAAAAAATATTGAAATGCGGTTGAATTTATCCGTATTACAACTAATTATCGCTATTAAAATGTTATTAAATTTATTAAAAATACGTTAAAAAAACCCATCAGAAGCTATGCAACTTACAGATAAATTCATAACTTACCCGGTTTCTTATGGCTCAAAGCGGCTGACGAGACGATTTTCTTGCCAAAGTTGCTCACAGCCTCCCCCTTTACCGATATAACCTTGCCAAAGGTCGTAGCCAGCGCCCCGCCGCCCTTGATGAGCTGTCCCTTTAAGATGGTGACACCTCCCGTGATAGCCTTCACAGCCTGAAGAAGGGTGTAGAGGATGGATTTCTTGAGACCCCAGAAATCTACCTTGCTTTCTTGCTGTGGATGAAAAAGGTTGTTTGAGAAATTGACGTTTTAAAGCTACAGTACGATTCAACAGGCACTTTATACCAAGAACACTTAGGTTGTGGAATGAGCTTCATGTGTGTGGTGTGGTGGTGTTCCCAATGGGCTACAGAATGGGACTCTTCAAAAAAGGTGTGAAAAGGTTTCTTACGGGTCGGCAACGCGCGAGTAACGCCTCTGGTGCTGCAAGCGCCTATAGGCGACGATAACCACTTACCGTCAGGTGGGCCGTCAGCTTGTTTGCCACCGACGTGGTATAAAAAAAATAGTTACGTTACAATCTCTATATTGCAATCTCTATATACTTTTATCAATTAAGTAGTAAATCTAGTAATGTCAAATATAGATATATAGGTATGTTGCAATCTCAGCCAGTATTACTAACTATTACTAACTTATCTAGTCTCTTTGCATTATATAGTAGACGCCGTGAAATATATTACTTCTAGCGGTCGCCCGCGACTTAGATTTTAGATGGTAACAAAGATATAAATGAGGTTTATTTGTTTCTCTCAGTTGTCTGAAACTATTAATCTTTTGTAAAAATTACTCGAAAGAAGAAAATAATGTCCGCCATCTTGGATTTGAAAATGGATGCAACTTTCAGAATCGGTACCTATATACCGTCCAATCCGTATTAGGTAGCAGACCCCGGGCATCCTTAAGGATGCAACTGTACCGGAATAACGCTAGGATGACGATGATACCGTCCAACCCGTCCATAGTGAGCTAGCGATCAAGCGCGGGGAGAGAGTAAAGGGGAAACCTTGCCGTAGTACAGTGTAAACTAGTACGCAGGGTAGCTTACTTTTGCCTCTCAGTGCATACCAACCAGTATAATTTACAAGATCTCAATTTTTCATATGTATGAACTCTCAACTACCAAACCACATAGCACCCCTTCATGGAAAGAAGCTTGAGATGGTTTGGACATATTCAAAGCTGAGGGCCTACTCCGAACATCGAAATTCGAACTTCGTATCGTGCCGTCCCTTTCACTCTCGTGTTATACACTATAAGAGTGAAAGGGACGGCACGATACGAAGTTCGGATTTCGATGTTCGGAGTAGGCCCTCTGCCCAGATGAA
The DNA here is from genome assembly GCA_963556455.1 of Epiblema foenella. NCBI lineage: Eukaryota > Metazoa > Arthropoda > Insecta > Lepidoptera > Tortricidae > Epiblema > Epiblema foenella. The sequence goes on along the minus strand of OY747103.1, from coordinate 20,254,815 downwards.
CACACAGTCAAAATAGCTCTGGATTTACCCACGGCGACGCGCAGACGCGAATGATCCCCCCACCACCTGGTGGACGAGTGTTCGAAAAGACCTAAAATCTTTAAATTTAAACCCAAAGATTGCATTAAATCGTGCAGAAACAAGGACAGGGAAGGCCGTCCCCAAGTAGATGGGAAATTGTCCAGGAAAAGAGCAAAAGAAAAAGACAGATCAGCGACTTATAATGGTTCTTATCAGCTGAAAACCGCTAATCTTTTTTGGATTTTTTTTCTGTTTTGCAAGAAATATATGTCCCTTGCTAACCCTGTTTTATTTGCCAAATACCTTTATTGATATATTTATGGTGAACGTACATCTACTTACTTTATCAATTTTGTATTTATATGGTAAACAACGCACAGCACAATATTATATAATAACGGGAAAATGTAACCGCAATTGACGTAATTCATATTATCGGTTTGGTGTCCTTGGTTACATTGCATAGTCGAAATAAAACCACATAAAATGTATAATAAATGAGTAAAATAAATAAATATTTTTCGATAATCTTACACAAATCGACCCAGTCCCAAACTACGCAAAGCTTGTACTATGGGTACTAGATGATGTTTTACACGCTTATATAGATAAATAAATATTTGATTATTTAGAAAACATTCAAGACTGAAAAACGCCCAACCTTTGACGCCCGCTTTAGCCTAGTTGGTAGTGACCTTGCCTTCGAAGCTGGAGGTCCCGGGTTCGAATCCCGGTCAGGGCATTTATTTGTGTGATAGACACGAATATTTGTTCCTGAGTCTTGGATGTTTTCTATGTATTTAAATATATATTTATCTATATAAGTATGTATATCGTCGCCTAGTACCCATAGTACAACCTTTGCTTAGTTTGGGACCAGGTAGGCTAGCACAACTTGCTGCCAAGTCGTATCTCGCGCGACTCGGCGATTCCTGTCTCGCTCAAACTGTGCGGAATAGAAAGAGGAGCGTAGATTTTTCTCTACTCGCGTCGCGTCGCAGCGGCAGTTGTGCTAGCCCCGCAGGTTGATTTGTGTAAGATCGTTCACAAATATTTATTATTATTTATTATTTTATTATTAAATAAATATTCGTATTCATCACACAAATAAATTCCCTGACCGGGATTCGAGCTCGACCTCCAGCTTAGCTCTACCTATATTATGCCTTAATTTGTTATTACATGTAAATGTATGGTTATATTATACATCCTACCGAAATCTTATAGTTGTCATTGTGTCATTATCATTTGACTGAAATACCTACATTATCATCATTAAATTCCTCCGAAAAATCTCTTAGTGTATTACAAAGATTATGAGTAATTTTTTGTCGATTTTGCAAAAAATACGACTTGAATTCAAGTCCCTATAAAATACCCGTAACCTTTAGATTTATAACTGCCTATCAAACATTTATGACCATCTTCTATTTCATCATCGAATTTCAGTGTCTTCTTCGGAAATACTCGTAGGTAAATGTTAACAGCCGTCATTAAAATTGACGACTCGATATTTAAGATAACTACACTGTAGTTTCTGACAAAAGACATAATTTCATAGGTTAGGAGAATATCACTTAATTAATATGTGGTAATGTTTAATAGAAGTATTTTCCATTATTTTCTCCTTTTAACATTCCTTCCCTTGCCTTCGGCTCGGGTATCAAATGGGTCATTCTACTTCTTCATGACCAGTTTTCTATTACAAAAAAAAAATATGACATGTATTGAATTAGTGTACAAAAATAGGATATCGAAATAGTACCTGAACCTAATAAAAGGAATTTATAAGTAAAAATACTTAAATATTAACATATTGATATAAAAGGTGGGTGACATAGTGGTAAAAACCATTTTTTTTTCATACAAATTGTGAGACAAACATGGACTACTGTGTTAATCGATTTATGGATATTAGCTGTGGTTCGTTAATTACTAAAACTATTGGAAGTGATACTTCAATTAAACCTCTTTCTAAATAACAATATAAAAATATGAAGTGAGGGCCAATTATTCCAAAATCTGCATTAAAAAAAGTGTCTGAAAATTATGTACATGAAAAAGTAGAATGGCCCAAATATTCCGCAACATATGTTCTTTGTCTTACCGCTTAGTAGTGTACCTACTATTATTTCATTTAGGTGAAACCTCCTTATTTAGTGTGAAACCTACTGACTACGGGTGGGCTTAAAACCAGCTTAGCGCTGTGCAGACCGATTTTTCAACGTCTTATTTTTAATACCCATACTTACTTATAGATTGAACAATGTAAAATTTTGAGAAATAAACCTTTTTTAATTTGTATTTTTGTATTTTGTATTAAAGTGTAAGCGTCCACGTAAGACCGTATATCATACCGGTTCATAAGAATATCCAGGGTGTTCGTCATGCTGTCCAGATTTGCTGGAAGCCGACGCGATGAACGTCAACGCTCCTGACGACGCCTGTCCGAGCAGCCCTATCTTGCTGCCCAGAGACGATGCCGACGACGCTTTTGATACTACGGAAGAAATCGCTTGCGCTGACGATCTTTTTGTCCTGTGAAAAGATTTAGGTTGACTTGTTGTGCTTTTTTGTGTCTGTTACAAATACAAATACAAACATTTATTCTGCAAATAGGCCACAAGGGCACTTTTACATGTCAAAATATTAATTTATAATTTAAGAAAGTCTGACAAGAGAGAGTCAAGTGAGAGTCTGATAAGTAATACATTTTTCATGTCAAAATAATAATTTACAGTTCAAGAAGGAATAATAATTTCGAGTTTAACAATTATAACAAAATTAATGTCATACAGTGAAGATAAATTTGCAAAGTTATCTATTACAAATATTAAGTTAGAGATGTATAAGGTCTCAAGATTAAACAAGGAGTGAAATTAATATATTATCCCAGAGATGTACATGGTCTCTGAGCGTCAAAATTAAAATTAATTTAATATTGTTAGAGATGTATATGGTCTCTAAGTCACTGATAATAAAAACGAATCCACAACAGGATGATGTCTCTCGTCAATCCCCTATAAAAGACACTAGTATTAACGTAGTCACTATGTCCTAGCAAGCATGAACAGACCGGACTCCACAAACAGCACCCGATCACGAGTATGACGCGTATCTCAGCCATGTTGTTTTATAGGTCGGGCTCAATGAAGCGATAGGAGTGCTCGGTTGGGGAGGGACCTGGGGAAAATGAGGAAACCTCCAGCCTCCAGCACGACTACGCGGGCGGTTTAAAACTTTTTTTTTATGTTATAGGGGGCAAACGAGCAGACGGATCGCCTGATGATAAGCAATTACCGTCGCCCATAAACACCTGCAACACCAGAGGAGTCGCAACTGCGTTGCCGGCCTTTCAGAAGGGAATATGCTCTAAGTAGGTAGGGTTTTTTGTGCTTTAAGTAGGCAAGCAGAGAGTAGAAATGAGTGGAAGGACGTATTATGAGGCAAATAAGAATAATTTACTGACGAGTCCGTATAGCTTGTGGTGGTATTTGAAAAAAAAAATGGGAATTGAGATCCTTCCTGTAGAAAAAAGAAACTAACCTACCTAACTACACCTGTGTGGCAGATGACAAGGGAAATAAAGGAGGCACAAAATTTTAAATTAAACCTATATAACTCATGAGTCATGATCATCTCCTTCAGCTAACGCCTCTAACTATTTAGCCTAGCCGCGAGCAGTAGAATAGAATGATGCGTTTGTGTGTCATTATACTGATCGCGGCTAGGTCGATGTTTAGCCGTAGCTATGGTGGCGATAGCGTCTTCATACTACTAAAGCTTTAAGTAGACAACCAATACCTCATGATTTCTTCTGCCGCCAGTCCTTCAGCTAACGCCTCCAGCTGTTTTGGTGTCATTCTGCTGATAGCGGCCAGGTCTATGATGTCTAGCCCAAGCTGTGTCGGTGAAGGTGCCGCCAGCGATGACGTCAGGCATACCACCAACCATAACTGTAACAAGAAGATGTTTATGTCAGAGGTATAGCTTTTGTCTTACTCGCACTCACAATTATCATAGGGCGCAGAGTAACCCCAAAGGACATATTTAGAAACTCTCTAAAATCAGCCTGGTAATAAATTTGCAAAATGTATGTTGTCCTCTATCATTCATTTATATTAATCTGGACTTTTTTTTAACATCAAATACTGCTTCCAAAAACGTGACGGTTCTTTCGAAAAAAGATTTTTACTGACATCGTGAAGCGTCTGATTGATGTCTGGACTCGCGCACCGAGGGTTCCGTATACAGATGTGTACCAGTTCCAACCCTATTAAATCAGGAAAATCTCAACAACATGGTGTGACGGTTCTTTCGAAAAAAGATTTTTACTGACATCGTGAAGCGTCTGATTGATGTAACCGGTGACCGAAGAGCTGGCGACTTCCTCGCACAACTTATCAGCATTTAAAGGACTAAACTTCTAATTTAAATACCACTTTTGTCCCGTTTAACGAGCTTTTATGCATATCTCATAGATTACAATATTGGAAGAAGTTTGGTAGTACAACATTATGCTTATTATATGTTTTATCAATGTATATACCACTCACTATTTATTTTTTCTACTTCTGCCAACATCTTATCTATCAGTTTACTTCGCGTACTTGTGGATTTTAGCTTAGGTACCGAATTTTAAATTATTTACGTAATGTTCACAAAAATACTTAATCAATAAAAAAATGTTATAGTATTTTGCAAGTTTTTTAATGAAGATCGAGCTAAGTTTTACAATTTGACACAATTCGTAATCGAATACCCACATTCTGGTTTATGAAATAAAATGCTTCATGGCCAAAATATAAGACGGTTAATTGAATTTTCGAATGGGCGTTTTTCTACATAAAATTGATCGCTAAAAATATGTTGGACGGGCGTCCTAACGCGTGTTCATAGAGTTACACAAATACCCTGCAGGACACGACCCAAAAATTGTATTGAATATATAATTATTATTTAAGTAACAGGAAATATTTGCTTTAGAATAACCTAACTCTTAACGGAATTGAATTCCAATAATAAGCAATAATGTATATACATATGTGAAGATAATTTTAATTGATTTGCTTAATTAATGGTAATGTTTGCATTATTATTAGTAAATACTAATTATAAACATGTTTCACTTAAATTTAACTCATGTTATACTCCTTAATAATCCTTGATAATGGCGCTTGCAACAGTGCCGAAATATCGGGAACTCAAAAATACAAATATACATGGTAATTTCCCCGGTCCCGTTTCAAATCGTAATTCTAATGTAAATGACCATGTAAGCTTGAAATCTTATATCATGTTATACTGTATATATAAGCTTCAATACGGTGCATAACTGCTAGCATCTGTAAAACTGGACTACAATATACACCACGGGAAATTAGACCGTAGGTCTTAGAAAGTGGGACTTTTAAATACTTATGTTGAATCAGTCCTACTTTTTACGAACGTCGACCCGCCTATCTAAGGAACGAACTATTTGACGAAACTTTTAGGCGCAAACTGAGAAATCTTTTGTTGTAAAACACACTGTACTCCATTGACAAGTACATGGAAATGACTGTTGAATTACATGAATATGTATTTTGTTTCCTAAGAATAAGAAAATAATGATATTACTATTATTGACAAATATTCTCCGTGTTAAGCATTAGTGACAAACCTTATTGGGAGACTAGCTTTTTCCTGCGACTTCGTACGCGCGTAAATGGTAGATTACATGTTATTATTATATATAAACTATATTACTGGCATATTAGTACATTTTCGGTAGTGTATGCGTGACATATTTCATTGGAAATATGTCATCATCCATCATCCAAACACCGTAACTTACATGTTAATAGTTAACAAAATTTTAACCCCTTAGGGGAGAAATTTCAAAAAAACGCTGAGATGCACATTTTTGTATTGAGACAAGGAGTATATATACGGTATTTTAATCACTCGTTTTAAAAAAAGGATTTGCGCCCCGAACAGACATTTTACTCCCCCTATAGGAATTTCGAAAAACGCTGCATTATGTTTTTGTTTTATTTAATCAAAAAGATTTGGTCCAGTAAAAATTTTGAACCAACTTTTCACCCCCTTAAGGGAGGAATTTCGAAAAACGCTGAAATTCGTCTTTTGGTATTTAAACAAAGAGTCGAAGTTTCAAATCTTGCCCTGCTAAAATATTTGCTCCCTGTACAAACTGTGCATTGATGAGTCAGTCAGTCAGGACTTCTTTTATATGTATTATAAATATGTTTGAGGTTGTATATTTTATTAGATAATGTCGAAATGGTTTAAATAATATTCATTCAGGTAAATCAATGTCGATTCTTTCTAGGAGATACACGATTACTATAATAACTCAAAATTATATTTTTATTACATTTTGAAACATTGCTTGTTATTTTATACATATTATTTGGTATTGACGATCATGATAGAAATTCTTTTAATTTTGACATACACTCATATTGTACTTTTTATCGTGAGATAAATTAATCTGAATTAGAATCACTGACATTACTTAAGTCGGCTTGCCTGCACCTTAAAATCTTTTTGTCACTTCAGATTTAATAAAATGATACCATTGACGACCGCTTTAGCCTAGTTGGTAGTGACCCCGCCTACGAAACTGGAGGTCCCGGGTTCGAATCCCGGTCAGGGCATTTATTTGTGTGATGAACACGAATATTTGTTCCTGAGTCTTGGATGTTTGCTATGTATTTAAGTATACATTTCTCTATATAAGTATGTATATCGTCGTCTAGTACCCATAGTGCAAGCTTTGCTTAGTTTGGGACCGGTAGATTTGTGTAAAATTGACCCTAAAATATATATTATTTTTTATTTATTTAAATGTTTTTAAGAAACTTGTCGTAGGAATATAGGTAGAATATTTTTATTCCGAATATAAATTTCGAGACTCTGTGTTCTAATTCTGACTAATATAATAATTAATGACAGAAAAAATACTGAAGAAAACATTTGATTTTGATATAAATGCCTAATTTAGGACAATTATAGGGCACTATACCTTTAAAGCTACAAACTATATTATCTGAAGTCGTAATGCATTCGCCTACCTTTATTTAAAAATATTTAATAAGCATAAGAATTAAGAATTCGCCTCACGCAACCCAGCCAACCTTTACGGTCGAAGTGTAAGAACCATCTCTTTCATACCAAAGCCCTGCGAGCAAGACAGAGCTACGTTTCGTATCGTCTCGATAATGACTCAACGTTACAAAGATCATGTCATCGGTCGCGCACGCGCCTTGGCAGTGAAAAGCGAAAGTTGTGACGTCACCGCCTTCCGCGAGGCAAACCACGATATTGAACACAACGAGTCATGGCAATTTGAATGTTACTCCCCATAAATAGGGTGGTTTTGAAGTGCATTTGTGAGTTAGGTTACATTTACGGTGGATATTTATGTCTGTGGTATGCCACAGGTTTTCCTTATAATTATGTGTCGTGACGGATGTAAATTTATAGAAGTCATAACATCATGATTATCTGTTATTATGAATAATAATCTTGATTAAACCATTACCGCTACAAGAAATAGGAATCGTAAGTTTAGGTTAAAATGACTTTAAAAAGCGTCATCATACTTAAGTTATAAGCTTATAAGTGTGCATACGCTAAGCGTGTAAAACAAAATCCAGTTTTGAACGCCCCACCAGTTTAAGTCAGATGTGACCTACAAAAGTTCCGAAAAAGATACTTTGAAAAAACATGGATTTAACATATTACCTACTTACGTATTTACGACCTAAATGAACCTTATTCATTAGTTTAATAATGAAATGAAAGAAATCATTTATTATTCAACTTAGCCATATTACACGCACTTATGAATGACAAAAAACTATCACCGGATCATAAAATAAACCTCTGCCTTACCGGCGTAAGAAACTCGGCGAGGTGTAATTTTTTTCTAAACAGTGTACAGTGTACATAAAATAATAGTATCATAGTACTACAGAATTAAATTGCTACAATATAAAACACATTTTTTTTATGTTTCGGACAAAATATTTCTGTGTTAGATTACTTGTGCGGGACGCTATCACGTCATATAATCGTTTATCTTATAATATGCTTTTGAAATAAGTGTTTGTTTCAAGACAGATTTAAATTTAGAATGTGTAAGTTCAGTAATGTGTCTTAGAATTTTATACAATTTCCCAAGAACGAATATATAGAGAAGAAATATGTACTTTACTTTTTACACACATTTTGTAGGTACTTTACAAATACCTACAAAATGTACGCAACGGGTGACTGGATTCCACCCATGCTACCTTCGCTGCTAATTCCCAGGAAACATAATTACCACTGTGAAATGAACAAACTACACTTAACAATCATCAGCAGATCATTTTCATTTGGCTCACAATATTTCATTGATATCAAAGTACAGTCTCCATCAGATATATCGAAGCGAGCAAGATGCTCATGAATATCTGAACACGGCGTTAGAGTGCACGTTCAGATATTTTTGATCACCCTGAACAGTGCAGATATATTTGATGGCTGAAGACTTAAGAGCTTCCTTTACTCCACACTTGTCATATCTTGCGATGGAGCCTTATTAGGGACTGAATACAACAACTTCTTAAAAAACCGCATCAAAATTAAAATTAAATATGAAATGGGGAAATGCGTATTGACAATAATTGGCTGAAAGTAAAAGTACAGATTTCAATTATAAGAGCTTTCTCAATAAGGGTGAGAGGCTCAAGAAGACATAAGGCCATTTGGATGTGAAGACGGAGCAGGAATCCTATGAAGATATGAATTAAAGACTTCATTCAGATACTGCGTGTGACTATACAGCTGCTTGTATCTTTTGATAAATGTATCTAATCAATTAACTTTATGATCATTATTAAATATAAAAATGATGATGACAAAGATCACACGTTTAGAGTTCTTACATTACAAATAAACTTAGTTTGTATTACTGTAGGTGAACGTATGCCTACTTATTGGGAAATGAAATGATGTTTTATTTGCTGAATATGGTGAGTTACAGCTGTTACAATATAACTAGGTTAAGTACATATTCAGCCGGAATTCCGGCATGCAAATGTTATGAATACAATAGAATTTAAATTGTCATGGTTGATTAGTTTACTTATTAACATGAAAACATTACAAACAGATACTGGTTCTATATATTTTTTAATTTAATTTAAATATGTCAATATGTGTAGATATATAAGTAGTGTCAAATTCTTAAGTTTAATCAAACTCAATTAATATTTATTAAATCTACAAGAACTGTTTTGCAGGAATTCTTTGACTGTGTAGAAGCACTTTTTATTCAACCACGATTTGGTTTTAAAAACCGACTTCACAAGATTTTTCTGAAACAGAGCATTCAGTTCATTCATTCATTCTATCGTTTTTCTTAATCCGAGAGTACGTACTCGAAGTAAAGTCATATTTTCTAAGAGATCGTGCTTTTACGCACGCTTGCCGGTATTTAACTTTCTGATAAAAGTTACGAAGAAAGTGCTTAAAAAGCAATGAACGCCATAAACTTGCAGTTATTGTTCTCGGTCGCAATATCGTCAAATGCGTAAGAGGTTTTATTAGACATGTTTTGATAATAGCTCATGACATGGCGATCACATAGCCAAATTCGTGATGCTCAGGGATCTGTCGAATTTTGCTATTCATATTATCAAAACAAGTGCCGCAAAACAATTCAAGCCTTATTATGCGTCTTTAAAGATCAGTACGACAAAGCCATCTACGGGGATTGGCCAAGCTTTATATTAAACTTGATGCACTAAATTGTAGGTACTAGAAATGTATTTTGGGGCACTGGAATTAAATTACATGTCCTTTGCCTACCCCTTTTGGGAATACTGACGCCTGTATTCCTAAAAGGGTTGGGTTTAATGTGTGTGTGTTATTGCATAAACATTTTATTCGCCTACAGTATGCTAAGCATAGGCTTCTTTTCGAATGCAGAGTAGGGCCTGCATTCCGATATTGAAATTCCGGAATTGGTATACTCGGAATATCGGAAATTCTGGAATTCTAGTTGATGAATTTCCAGAAGGTTTTGTATGTTTATTCTTAAAGTTCCTAATGTAAAACTGAGAAATTGTTCGCCTATCACCAGACTCATTTTAAACATTTTGTGAATAGATTTCAAAATGTTATTAGTTTACCATCACGTATACTCCTCCTATCTGGATTTTGGATACGACGATCGTTGAAGCGATCCGCCGTTAGCTGCGTTCGTGTGCTCCTGCTCTTGACATCTCGTGTGACTTACGTAGCCTTTCTTATCTACGAAGACCCATGCGCGTGCACGCAGTGGGTACGTGAGCACACCATTGACATAATTGTAGCTGATCCGCTTCACCGCTGGTGGTCGCACTTTAAGCTCATCTCTTTCACCGTCCCGCTATGTACGTCGACATGGGTCATAGTCGTCAGCAGGCTTCTCCCACAGGAAAGGGTGAATATTACAGTTTTATGTGGCACTTAATAAATCACATACTTTTATGCTTTAGGTAGTTGTAACTCGTCTGTGTTTGTATGCTTTTGATGTAATGTGGTAAAGTTAAAAAGTGATATTGCCTATAAAACGATAATTATTCATATTTTTAGTACATTTTCGTGACATCCATTTAGTCGAAATAAGTAAATCACAATTACGGAACCAGTTCCGGAATTCCGGAATTTGAGGCCAATTATCGAAAACAATTTCGGAATTGAAAAACCGTTCGATATTGCATGCCCTAGTGCAGAGTTTATCACGGTCGCGCGATAGCATGATAAACGAGAAGATAAAGAATCTGTCCCTATCTATCGAGTGGTTTCAGAAAGAGACAGTTCCTTATCTTGTCGTTGATCACATATTAAAAAAAACTAAATTGAATCGATGATGATGACGATGGCAAGAGGCCGGACGGGTTGGTCCCGTGGAAGGTGGATAGGGCGCTAGTCTGGGATGCTACCTGTGTAGACACTCTGGCCCCTTCTCACCTCAACGAACACTCAGGTGCGGCGACCGATGCGGCGGAAAAGGTCAAAAGGCACAAATATAGGGGTCTCGGCACTGGTTACACTTTTATCCCGTTCGATGTTGTGACCCTTGGCCCTTGCCCATCAACAGGTCAAAGGATTACCTAAAAGGCTGGTGGATTGCACGGGGGATCTTAGACCATCTTAGGGATAATGCCTAGAGGACCCAATTTTTTAAACATATCTTAGTTTAGTTTAGTTTTAATTCTTAGTCATATATTTTAAAGTTTCATGTTATTTCCGTTGTAAATAAAATAGTTATGGAAACTAAATAGATTCACGCTATAAATGAGGATTTGAATGGTTCAATAGCACGCGCCAGTGAGCGCGAAACGGAACGCACGAAAGAACGCGACCGTGCTAAAGATCCGTTTTAACGTGGAACGAAACTGAATTTATTTAAATTCAGTTATCGTTGTCAAGATTTATAACTGTCATGGAGTTTTTGTATGCGATCTTTCGCAGCAACGAATATTATATGAAAGAGTAAGGTACGCAGGCAAGTCGGACATAATTTGACCTAATTTTTGTCGAATCAATTACTTTTCTGAAGCTGAAGCAGTGAAAATGAAGACTGGGGATAGCTATATTTAAGCTAATCTTAAAGATGAAACAAGGACTCAGTTTTACCATCATCATTATCATATCAGCCGAAAGACGTGCACTGCTGGACATAGGCCTAACCCAAAGAGTGCCATAATGACCGGTCCTGCGCCACCCGCATCCAGCGGAATCCCGCGACCTTTACCAAAACCAAACCAAACCAAAACCAAAACATTTATTCTGCAAATAGGCCTCAAGGGCACTTTTACAAGTCAAAATCTATTTAGGTACATCAAATATAAATAATACAATAATCAAAGTATCATTAATTAAATGGAGTGTTACATGTCAAAAATAAGAATAAGAAACTAATAACAATTGAGATTTGTTACCAGGTCATCAGTCCACCTTGTGGGGAGCCACAACCCAGTGGGGCCAGTTTTACCAAAGAACATAGTAAATTGTGATGTCATTAGTCATGTTTCCATCATATCCACCAGCCGAGCATTTTAAACGTTTTATATAAAGTAGTTGATTTGACCGTCAGTAAAATTCCGTATTCTCGGTTGCTATAAAAAAACAAATAAGCGTCTATCATCGTGGTCATACATGCATTGCGAGTTTCCTTTTGAAACATTTTTCAAACACAAATTGATGCTTACGCTTGTTGAGTTTATAGCAGTTTAGTTGGTAAATACTGGACATTGTGCACTGGGTTGAAATTAATTGAATGCACATTAGAATCATATTGGATCGACTACAAAGGGGTTCACAAATATACATTTACTAGCGACCCGCCCCGGCTCCGCACGGGTGCACTATTTAATGGATGTTATTATACATATAAACTTTCCTCTTCAATAACCCTATCTATAAAAAAACTGCATCAAAATCCGTTGCGTAGTTTTAAAGATTTAAGCATACATATATAGATATAGGATATAGGGATATAGGGACAGAGAAAGCGACTTTGTTATGTTTGTGTTTGTGTTGTTTGTACTATGTAGTGAAGCTGCGGTGTGGTCCAACCTTTACCTCTCTTTTTTGTCTCAAGCGACCACTCACAGATATGGTTTCAGACGACTTCCCTATCCAGCCTTAAGGGCCAGCTTAGGTGGCAAATTAGCTTCCTTGTTGTAGCGTCGTACGTTCGCTGTGTAGAGTGACGTAAAAGGCTCTGCCTCACTGGGACCCCATGGCGACGTCACTGGCGACGTGGCCCTTACATTTTGACATTGCCAAGCCGTCGCCAGGTTAATGAGCTGCCACACATTTCATTATGAATTGTTTGATTACGCTAGCTGACGAGATGACATCCGAGTGAGGTGAGGACAAAGTGTAGCGGACAGGAAACGCGCGGCCGTTAAGGACCTACCCCTCTCCCCGCCCACTATCCTTTGACATCTGCCCTCTTATGCCGCTAACCATGCAGGAACCTTCAGTTTAAACGGTAGGCATAAATATATGCTGTTGAAAATAAATTCAATTTAAAGAATATTAATTCTTTTTTCTATTTTCCCTCATAAATCGAAAATGACTCGACGTAAAAAAAGTAAACATTGTTTCAGAATGTATAACTTAAGCCCTTTCATATGACACCCCACTTGACATATTCACCATACTTTAAAATTTAGAACCGTCTGTCATTTTTCACAGAAAATAAAAATAAAAATATTTAAAGAAGATCTTTTGGTGACTATTAACTTGAGAAGAGACCTAGCTTTATCGATTGATTTGTCGCCCATATAAGCACTATAATGCCTTTTTGGTGAAGTCAAATACAAAGAAATATCTATAGAAATAATACTCATTTAATAGTATAGGATAAATGGAGTAGCGAAATGAAATGATATAAACTTTATTCTGCAAGTAAGCCGAAAAGGCACTTTTACTAGCAAAAATCTACTATAGCGTTTCTCAAAATACCATTGCCGAGATGAAAGATAAATCAATCAGTATGTAAACAACAAAAACAATGATATAACTTTAAATTGTAAGATGTAAACATAGGCATTAATTTGCAATTTAAGAAAGTCTGACAATGCAATAACAGTAATTATTTCAAAATTACAAATTAACAAACAAATATCACAAAGTAAAAATATAACGCACAAAGTAAAAATAAATCTTGAGAGGTAGGGCACAGCAAAATGTCATCTTGCTCGAATTTGGAGCAGCCCAACTGGGGAAGTACCTCCGCCTTGCAGAAGACCACAGCCATACTAACATTATCTACTATACAAGTATGTAGTGTTGTGTTCCTGGAGGTGAGCAAGGTTGCCAGAGCTCCCGAGGATGCACTGTGTTGAGAGCGAGGGACCTAGATTTGTCCCTTCTGTTGTCAAGATAGTGCATCCTCAAATTTTATAAAGGGTCGGCAACGCGTACGTGACTCCTTTGGAGTTGCGGGCGTCTATAGGCTGCGGTGGCGGCTTACCATCAGGTGGACCGTAAGCTTGTTTGCCACCGGCGTTGTATAAAAAGAAAAAATATATATAACGGAGAAATATAACGGAAGGGCAGTTATTAGATTATCCAAAATCTATTCGGCGACAGACGACTCAAAATAGAAACTTACTCGACACACGACTTTGTATGCCATTAATTTAATTAGCGATAATCGTAATGTTAATTTTCATGTTTTCCTGTTTGTCACATGGATTCGTAGTAGCCAGTTTGTAAATATTACATTACAATGTGTAACTAGGACTGCATAAATGGGAATTTAAAGAAGGAAATTAGTTCACATATGACGTACGGCCAAGTGCAAAATCGAATGTATCGAATTACCCGCCCTCTACCGGTCCCTGGGATCCCAGGGATCATAACAGAAGAATGCTATTGTTTATTTTTTCGCCGGGAGATGACGGATTAACCCTCTCATAAAAACATACCGTACCTAATTCACTGACATAAGAGCTATGGGACATGTTTTTGAGTAAGTTGTATATATGCACCCATATTTTTGCATCTGACTGTACCTACGTTCAATCGATCTATTTGAAAATATTTACTGAACGATACAATATTTAACATTAAAAAAGATATTGCGATAAAAAGATATATATAGTTAGTTTTAGATAGTTCGTGGTATTTTTTTTCATCTTATTGTGCGCTTTTCCAGTTTCTGTCCCTGCATTTGTTTTAAATTCTAAAACAATAATCATATAAATCGATCCCGGTTACTCGCCGAAATCGCTAATAATCGATTAGCTTTAGCCACATCACTTTTTTATCTTTTCACATGTGTCAAAAATGACATCTAACTGCAAACGCTGTGTAATCCCAAGATTTAGCGTATGAACTAGTCTCTCAAGAGTTTGCGCTCCAGTAAGATTGGTTGAGCGGCTTCAACCAAATCTGAGGTGTGAGTGGAATCGAGCTACTGGGAGTTTTTTCGCTGCTCCACTAAAACTAGCTTAGCTGAGAACAGTTCAGCAAGAACCTCAGCTAGGCCCGACCTGGGTCGAACTCTAGGAACTATCTGACTTTCCGACGCAGAGGGAAAACTAGACTTGGTTGGGATTCAACCGGTTTCCTAGCGATTGTTTTTCACCCATACGCCACTGTTAAATATCAAATGATATTTCGTACACATAAGGCTTTTGAAAAACTCAGAGCCGGGGTTCGAACCCACGACGACCTGATTGAAAGCACCGTGGCTAAGGTTAACACCCTTATTCATAACATAAAATGTTCAAACTAAACCTAGTTATATAGCCCCTGAAATTGTTTTCTTTAAACTGACTGTAGCTTTATAGTCCGGACCCAATAAAGCGATAGGAGTGTGTGATTGGAGAGTGGCCTGGGGAAAATTCAGGGGAAACCTCCGACACAACCACGCGGGCGGTTTAAACACTGGATTACTCTTATCTAGTTAAGCGGCATCAACCAAATCTGAGGTGTGGGTCCGCTAAAATTCATTTGTCCTTATCTATTACTTTGACATAAGTTTAAAGTTAATTAACGAAGCTTGTTGCGGATTGTTTTATTGTTATGTGGATGTCTATGTGACGACGCCTATTGCTGATTCATAATCGTAACCCAGACGGAGCCTGCGTAGCGAATAAAAATTTCTCATTAATGTCAAGATGTCTCATAATACTCGTAGTTACAAATATATTTTTCCCTTTGACACATGTGCTTGTGAGACAGTGACAAAAGCCATTTTAGTTAGCAGAGGCAAGGTCTGTGGCTGCGATTTTCCGGACCAGTGTGACCTTCAAACCTTCAAGAAAAGAGCGTATTTCCATCTGAAAGGCCGGCAACGCACTTGCGACCCCTCTGGTGTTGCAGGTGTCTATGGGCAATGGTAATCGCTTACCATCACGCGATCCGTCTGCTCGTTTGCCCCCTATAACATAAAAAAGCTCGCCAAAGACGCAAACGTAAATCTGTGTGTGACCCTTTGGGGCCTTTTACACGGTAATTATTATCACGCTATACACTCATATCACAATATTATCGGGTGAATATTGATGAATGTTGAAACACTATCCAAACATTTTCAATAATTTGAAATCCCCGATAATATTGACATGCCAAATATTAAATTTGTATTAAGCAGTTCCGCTGCTAACGTAAACTACAAATTTATAAATAAAGGAAAAGTTGAAAAATTTAGGCACCGAGCAGGATTTGAACCTGCGACCTCCCGGCACTCGCGGCCAGTAGCTCTAGCCAACTGAGCTACCGCCGCTCGATGCAACTGCCACTCGGCCCGAAATTTCTCAATCATTTCTTCATTTATACAAACGCCTTAAGGGAGGCGTACAGCGACATCTACCAGAAGACTCAGGCTTCATTAACGGCACTAACGTCTCAAATTATGTAACCATGTGTGTTTCCCAAATATTGTGATTCAACATTTTAAAGTCAAAGAGGCACGAGACTTTTTAAGAAATGAAATTTATTTAATTGAAAAGGTATTTATAAAAACCACTTCAACAAAGACTTCAGTAAGTAAAATAGGTTGCCTGGAAGAAATCGCTCTTTAGCGATAAGATCGCCTGTTGTTTGCCTCTACTCGTGGTTTTGTACTGTAATATGTCCTTTAATTGAGGTGTGCAATAAAGAGTATTTGTATTGCATTGTATTGAATTGCGTTCAGTAAAACCAGTGCCTAGGTACGCAAAACTTGAGATTAGGTGCTAAGTCGGCCCTCCAGTATACTACCGGGAGAAGGGTCGGTTATAAGGAAAATAATTAACAATGTTATAAGAGACTAAGTCGCAAACCGGGTTTATTTTAAATATTTGTGGACAATCTTACACAAATCAACCTGTCCCAAACTAAGTAAAGCTTATACTATGGGTACTAGGCGACCCATACTTATATAGATAAATATATACTTAAATACATAGAAAACATCCAAGACTCAGGAACAAATATTCGTGTTCATCACACAAATAAATGCCCTGACCGGGATTCGAACCCGGGACCTCCAGCTTCAAGGCAGGGATTATTGAGCCACTTGCCATTATCCGTAATTTAGCCGTGTAGAGAATGACAAATGTTACGCTATGTCATGTCAGTCCCGATTTGCATTACATGACCAAGTTGCGAACATTGTCAAGCAGCTCAACAATGGATGTTCGCGATGGTACAGTCGCCATCAAATATATCTGTACTTTTCAGGGTGATCAAAATTATCTGAACGTGCACTCTAACGCCTTGGAATAGAGTCGCGTTCAGATATTTATGAGCACCTTGTTCGCTTCGATATATCTGATGGCGACTATACATCCCGTGCAAATGACCGATCCATTAGCACATAGTTGGAATAAAGAAAGTGGCTGTCTCCTCTCGACCGGTTTGCCACATTAATGGCTGCCCTGAAATTGTATAAGCGATCGTACTTTGTGCACACTGATAATATTATGATTAAGGAAGGTTTGCACCAATTCATCTGTAATGTTATTTATTTATCGTTCGGCAATTTTGTTGCCAGTTTTGGCCAGTTTGGTGCACCGTTTAGCACCCAGGGGTCACGTGTGGAATAATGGTGGGTACTCCCTACGGACGTGGTGCAACTTCGACACCCCTTGTCAAGCGAGTGGGCACCTTGGCTCTTAGAAGTTCTCAAGCCGCCGGAGACCTCTAACTTGGCTTAACGACTGCTATCAGCAGCAGCCGGGATCAATGACTTAGCGTGCTTTCCTAAGTACAGGAGCGCTGCTAATACCCACTCAAAGCGATCATCCATCCAAGAATCCTAGGCCGACGTTGCTGAATCTCGCAAACCGCACCCGGTACGCGTGCGCCGCTCTGCCCCGAGCGCTCTGTAATTGTCTGTAATCGTAAACGGTGTCCGTTAAATTAAAAAAAAAATGCTGTTGTTTATGGGATGACAGCTGACGGCGCCATATTTAATGTTGATCGGCCTGTAATCGTAAGTTGGTGCAACCTGCCCTAAAGGATCGACCATCTCGGTTACATTCTGAAGGAAACCTAATTTCAAGTATTGGCATATCTATGCCAATACTTGAAATTAGGGTTCCTTCATCATTCAAAATTATAATCATAAACGTATCTACGTTTATGATTACAATTTTAATTATATTATAATATAGTATTATTAGGATGTTAGGATTAGGATATTAGGGTGTAGCTATAAAGAATGAGAGCCTCCTGCGAACCGAAAACAAAACATGTGCTTTTCTTTTATATTATCAGAGAGTATCTCCAGCTCTGTCGCTCTTATACGAAAGTGCTAGAGAGACAGAGGTTCTCTCTGATGACATAACGTTTACGTACAACACGTACCAAGCAGCAAAAAGCAATTGTCATAAACAATTCTCGTTATATAATATATAACATTGTTAGGTTTGTCGGTCACACGTTATTTCGGAGATCTTTATCTCAAACCAGTTTGCGAAAAGGATGGAAATGAGTTTCTACTCTTTGTCAGCTGAAGTTAGTGACTGATGAAGCATAGTTTACGTGCTATTTGCGCAAGGAATGTAGTAACGTAGTAATGTAGGCCCATTCATGGCCGGAAGTTTAGCTCTTCTAAACGAAATTAGATTCAACATGATGGCTAAGATGTCGATCATATGTACACTAGTAGCACTGTGAGCTGTAGACCTTGTTAGAATTTTGATTCCTTTCTGAAAAACTGAACCTGCACAGGCGCTTGCAAAATTTCACAATCGGTTGTGAAATAAAGAAAGAAAGAAAGAAAAAACAATTATTCGTGGCACAGAGGAGTGATACACATACCAAGGATTAAAGTTGAAAAACGAGTAAAAACAGTAAAAAAGGTGTAAAACAAAAAGAAAACAATCAATAATGCCACGAAATGGTCCCGACTCAGCATGGTGCCAACCTAACTGGTCGACGCTGGTCTTCCGTCGGAGCCAAATGCAATCTGTAAATACAGATGAACAGTATTTTTATCTAACCTGAAACGGAAAAGCTTCACTCGCTCGGTCAATATTTGTCATTCTCAAGCAAGAGGTTTAAGACTAGATCAATAAGTGGATCATTGTTTTAAACATTTCCATTTATAATCGGTCGTCGGTTTAAGGCTCTTCGTGATTAAATGATATAACCCAATAATATTGTATGTATATTTATAAAGTGTCTGAGAAAATATACAGTACAAATGCTAAAACTAAACTAAACCTACCTTACCTTCTAAACTATAAATATAAATATCGGCTAAATCACTGTAATTTGGAAGGGTGATGCCTATAAGGCTAGCTGCGTTCCCTCGCTGAATGGCAATGCCAATGCGTGTCTCGCTAACAGTTTATAAAAAAAATCGCTAAGCTTACTTCAAATACCTGGCAAAAGTAATTACTTATGTTATATATTTTGACGACCGGTTTAGCCTAGTGGGTAGTGCACTTGCTTGTGAAGCTGACGGTCCTGGGTTCGAATCCCGGTCAGGGCAAATATTTGTGTGATGAGCATGAATATTTGTTTCTGAGTCTTGGATGTTTTCTATGTATTTAAGTATTTATATCTATTAAATATATCGTCGTCTAGTACCCATAACACAAGCCTTCTTGAGCTTACTGTGGGGCTAGTTCGATTTGTGTAAGATTGTCCTCTAATATTTATTTATTTATTTATTTATTTATTTATTTATGTAAGTACCTGGCATAAGTAATTATTTATGTAAGTACCTGGCATAAGTAATTACTTATGTAAGTAATTACTTATGCCAGGTATTTGAAATAAGTAATTACTTATGCCAGAGGTATTTGAAATAAGCTTTAAAAATCTACGTAGAAAATCTATATTGTGTGAAAAATGTTCTAGTTAAAACACTATGTCATCATCATCATCATCATTTCAGCCGAAAGACGTCCACTGCTGAACATAGGCCTCCCCCAAGGCTCGCCACTCAGACCGGTCCTTTGCCGTTCGTTTCCACCGGATTCCCGCGACCTTCACCAGGTCATCACTCCACCTTGTCGGAGGCCTAACGACAGCTCGTCTTCCGGTGCGTGGACGCCACTCAAGCAGTTTCTGGCCCCATCGACCGTCAGTCCTGCGAGCAATGTGCCCTGCCCACTGCCACTTAAGTCTCGCAATTTTGAAGGCTATGTCGGTGACCCCAGTTCTGCTACGGATAGCTTCATTCCGAATTCTATCACGCAGAGAAACCCCGAGCATAGCTCTTTCCATTGCTCTTTGGGTGACCTTGAGCTTTTTTATGAGGCCCATCGTTAGCGCCCATGTCTCGGATCCATATGTCATCACTGGCAACACACACTGGTCAAAGACTTTTGACTTGAGGCACTGCGGTAAATTGGACGAGAATACACTGCGAAGCTTCCCGAACGCTGCCCAGCCGAGTCGGATTCGACGAGTGATCTCTTTCTCGAAGTTGGACCTACCCAACTGGACTGTTTGTCCCAGGTATACGTACTCGTCAACAACTTCGAGCGCAGAGCCGCCGATTATTACGGGAGTTGGTACAACATGGGCATTAGACATAACCTTCGTCTTGTCCATGTTCATTTTCAGACCAACTCGATCGGAAATTCTGCTGAGATCAACGAGCATTATACTGAGGTCCTCCATGATCTCAGCCATGACTACAATGTCGTCAGCAAATCGAAGGTGAGTGATGTACTCGCCATTTACGTTGATGCCTCGTCCTTCCCAGTCCAGAAATTTGAAAGCATCCTCCAGTGCAGCGGTGAAGAGCTTCGGAGAGATCACATCTCCTTGTCTGACTCCCCGCTGCAGTGGAACAGGCTTTGTTTCCTGGTCCTGTAGTCGGACGGACATGGTGGCGTTTTTGTACAGGCACTTCAGGACTTCGATATACCGGTAGTCAACTTGGCACCTCTGTAGAGACTGCAGTACAGCCCAAGTCTCGATCGAATCGAAGGCTTTCTCGTAGTCCACAAATGCTAAACAAAGTGGCAAGTTATACTCTTCGGTCTTCTGTATAATCTGCCGCAAGGCATGTATGTGGTCTACGGTACTGTAGCCTTTTCGGAATCCGGCTTGTTCGGGAGGCTGGAAGTCGTCAAACCTGCGCGCGAGACGGTTCGTGATGACTCTCGAAAACAGTTTGTAAACATGGCTCAGAAGTGAGATGGGTCTGTAAGTCTTCAGCAAAGTGTTATCGCCTTTTTTGAAGAAAAGCACCACCACACTTCTGTTCCATGCTTGCGGCGTTTTCCCCTCGTGAATTACAGAATTAAACAGCGTCTGAAGGGCTCTGAGGACTGGTTTACCGCCCGCCTTCAAGATTTCGGCTGTAATTCCGTCGTCACCCGGGGCTTTGCCGTTCTTCAACTGTTTGAGAGCCATACTAATCTCATACAGGCTGACGTCCGGGATATCTTCGGTATAGTGTCGGGTTAATCTAGCTCTAGGGTCTTTCGCTAGATCAACGGCGGGTCTTCGGGTGGTTGTGTATAGCTGCCCATAGAACCTCTCAACTTCACGCAGAAGCTCAGGTTTGGAAGAAATGATCCTGCCATCGTCGGTCTTCAGCTTAGTCATCTGGCTCTGACCAACAGACAGATCTCTAGCGAAAACCTTAGAGCCTCTGTTGCGCTCAATAGCCTCTTCAACAGTTAGTGTTAAATCGGCGTAAGTCGCGCCTCAGGCACTTCGAGATCTGTCTGTTGAGCCGCCGAAAGCGAGACGCATCATCTGGAGACTGCAGGATCATCTCACGTCTTACATCCATGAGCTTCAGAGTGAAGTCAGAGATCTTCTGGACCTTTTTACGACGGGTCTTGAAGAACTTGGACCCGACCGTATGGACAGCTTCCACAAACCCATCGTTGTTTTCGTCCACGTCGCTCCCTAGGCATTCGAAACGGTTTTGCAATTCGAGTTGAAAGCTCTCGGGGTTTTGTAGTTGGGCTGGTGCCGGGCGGAGCGTAGACTTTATCAATCGACTTCTCTCTAGCTTAAACTGAATATTTAATGTGCCTCGTACCATACGGTGATCACTGCCCGTCTTGATCGCGTTGATCACAGAGACATCATTAAATATATGCTTTTTCGTCGACATGATAAAGTCTATCTCATTCCTCGTTGCACCATCCGGGCTCATCCAGGTCCATTTCCTATGCTCACGTTTCCTGAAGAAGGAGTTCATCATGTAGAGTCCCTCCTTCTCCATGAAACCAGCCAGTAGATGTCCCCTACGATTCCCCAACGTATCTTGCTCAATTCTTCCTCCAGTTCCAGCAGTTTCTCGTCGGTCCGCAGTGTTCGGCAGTTAAATGTTGCCAGGGCCAAGGGTCGTCGGTTTTGGTAGCCGGGTCTCTGCCGGGGATTCACTGTAGCACCCCCTGCCCCGCCGTTACCATGGCCGCTACCGGAGCCAGGAATAGCGGGGCCGCCGGGGACTAGGGGTCTAGGTTTGATTTTGTCGGGCATGTTTTTTATTTTTCCCTTGGGGGGGATTTGCCATAGTCGCCACGCTTGGCAAGCGGGTTGGCGACCGCAGTTTGATGGTGGTAATGATCGAAGGATGCTGCTGCCCACCCTCCGATTTTCCCTTATTCGCCTCCTACGAAACCCACGGGAAGAGATGGGGGTGGCGCAATTCTTACCCGGCAACCACACGGGGAAAACACTATGTAAAATGTTATATTAATGACTATAAGGTATTTTTTTATAATATTATACTTAACAGTTCCAGCAAATAATGCGTTCGAACCTTCGAACAATTGAATTGAATTATATGCTTTATTAAAGACCTCAAATTTTTTCAAACTTTACAAATATTTGTAAAGATATGATTTTTTTTCATTTAATCTTTTCGGTAACATACCCTAAGTAAACTTTAGTAAACTAACTAAGAAATCATATTAACATCCTTGACAAAACACGACGGCAAAACATTACTTATTCACTATCTGCAGCAGTGTTTGTAAAAACCGCATTACTCAAACGTCAGTTACGTTAGTACTAGTTCCTGTGTATTTTTCTTGGACAACCAACGTAGGTAATGGTTAGCGGCAAAGGAAAAATATAGGTCTGAACGGCACATGTCAATGTAAACAAATGTCGTAATAGTTATAATTTGAGCACATGGGCGCAGAAAGCAAGACGGACTCACTTTCGTTCGACGCAACGAGCGATGTCAACGCCCGAACATAGGGTTTAATTTAAACTATATCATTACGAATTAAAGTTTATTTGAAGAACGATTGATAGAGGCTCTTAACTGCAAACGAACTTCTTTATTTTGATTATGTAATACTTACGTATATGAAAATGATTATTCAATATTTTTTCTAGAAAATTGTATACATGGAAAAAATATGATATTGTCGTGTTTTAAGATTGGTTAATATACACTAGAACTACTTTATGTTTACTTTATAAATATACACACAAAAAAAGTGGTTTAAGACTGTACTGACTCTGTAATTTTTTTTTTGCGTTGTCATAAAATTTACTTGAACTAATCTAATCGGCTCTATACGATGTTTTTTTAAACTGTCTATATGATGTTTTTGGAAAGCTTTAGTTTTCATCGATACTTATGCGAAAGGAAAAACATGCAAAAAGTAGTTCATATAGTAACACCAATACTAATATTTGGTAATAATTATTTTTCACAATATAATACATTAGGTACACCTATGTGCTATTTTCCTTTTTTCCGAAATTGTTTATTTTCATTATAGTAGCTAATTTTTTCGATCGGAGCATTAGCGGTCCTGCGGCGCCCGCATACCACGTGCGGTATATTAGGTTCAGCATCGTCGACCTAGGTCAGTTCTTGGATGGGTGACCGCTTCGAGTAGTTATTAACTAAGCGCTCCTGGGCTTTACAAGACACGCTAAGCCGTTAATCTCGGCTGCTGGCTATCATAGCATTCGTTAAGCCAAGTTAGAGGTCTTCTGGCGGCTCGAGAATTTCTATCAGTCAAGTTGCCCACTCACTTGACAAGTCTAATTCCAATAAGGCCTGGTTTCGCCTCGGGTTGGATGTCAGATGGCAGTCGCTTCTATAAGAACTAATGCCTACGCCCAATCTTGGGATTAGATAGCGGACCCCTGGCATCCTCTGCAACTGTAGTGGCATAACGCTAGGAGGGTGATGATGAGTAGCTAATTATTTCGGTGAAGGAAAATACGGTGTAAAACTCAGTCTAATTCCAATAAGGTACGGTTTTTGGGTTAAAAGGTCAAATGGTAGTCGCGGCTTTGTAAAACTCGTTCCTTCCTTTGGTAATAGGAATCTTGGGGTTAGATGTCAAAGTGGACCCTGCGCATGGGCTCTTAGCCCACAACCGGGAATACGATAGTGGTATAGTACGTCTGAAACTGTAATGCCAAATTAGGGTCCTGGCAGAATATCAGCGACCTGCTGCATCATTATGCTGAGCCACCGTCCATTCTCTGCCACAACACATGGCTCATATTGTATCACTTTTAGTTTATTTGCTTTCTATTTTTTTTTTCCGATTAATAATCATGTTAGTCCTTAAGGTGCATGTTTCTTTTTTTAATGTATGCCATGTAAATTGTGGGAATGAATAAAGTGTTTATCTATCTATCTATCTAAATTCTGTCAAACGAACGCAAGCAAGAATCTACCTTAGAGCTCTTTCCCTTGCGTTCGTTTGACAGAGTTTGGTCTTACAGTAAAGTCCACCATTAGACAAGGTTGTTGGACAAGTCAAAATGCACAAATGTTGCCACAGTATGTCCAGTGCTGTTCGTATCGATATTATTTAAGGCCGTATTAGACTTACCGATCTTCGGGCGCAAATTATCGGGTAATCCTAGGTGCTTGCCGAGAACATAAAAAATGAAATTAGTAGTGTTTCTCTGAATTTGTCAAATTAAAATGATTTGTAGTAATGATTTATTCCATTTAAAGGACTACTTTTTTACCTAATGACATACTAAGTATAAACTGTTACGGCCTACGACGAAGCTCATTCACCACAGCCGCGCACATAATGATTTCAGTTTAAAGGACTAAACTTCGTATTCAAATAACTCTTCTGTCCCGCTTAACTAGTCTTTATGCATATCTCATAGATTACAACAATGGAATAAGTTTGGTAGTACAAAGTTATGCTTATCGATATGTTTTTATCGATGTTTACTGACATTTTTTTTCTCCTCCAGCGGGGTAACCACGTAACTTTTGTACTACCGTTAGGTAGATTTTAATGTCAAATTTTAATGGTCATCTCATACATTTATGCTTCAAAATTGACAGTAAAATCTATCTACCGTCAGTACAGGTTACGTGATTCGCCTGCGGACAATCAAAATTTGACATTAAAATCTACCTAACGTTAGTACAAAAGTTACGTAATTACCCTGCCGTTCATACATTTATACTTCAAAATTGACAGTAAAATCTATATACCGCTAGTACATAAAGTTACGTGATTCGCCTGGAAACATCATATCTGTCAATTTACATCACACATCAAAGTTTCGTTCGAACTATAATATATCTTGATGACCAGTATAGTGATGGGATTTATGCTTCGATCAATGTGGACATTACTCTACTCTCTATATTGATTTAAAGTTACACGATTTTCACACATTATTATCGGAAAACGTTCCAATACTAATTAACTTTTTTAAGATTTTCCCGACGCTTCGAATGTATCATAAATAACATATAAGTGGTCGCAAGCCGACTGGCGTGAACGGATCAACATCTTCTATCTTGCTTCTTCTATTCTTCTTAATTAGTATTATACGCCATTAATTCCCATTTTCCAATAACCGTACTCTCATTAGGTATGTGGTTTATGCCAGGGCAGTGTTTAGCAAATACTTCGTCCTTTATGTTTACTTATTGGTAAAAAATATCGTAATTTTTTTGTGAATTTTCATTGTATTTCATTCTTCCCATTCTTTTAGTAAAGTAATTCAGATTCAGATTTATTTGTTCACAATATAAGATTACAATATAAATTACATGTCAATAATTTACAAGAATCTCTATTGTGATCGTCAATAACATTAACTAAAAATAAATTAAAAATCAATGAATAAAATAGCAGTTAAATAATACAATGAGTATTATAAAATTAAAAAAAAATCAAATTAAATGTAGGGTGTGAGAAACCTAATATTCTGAATATACACATGAATTGCGAAGTGGATTCTGAGAAGTTCAAGATGAGAAGACATTTAGGAAAATATGTAAATACATTCCAAAAGAAATCGAGAAACGAACGCAAACATATGTTATTTACAGTTCGATGTAGTTTTGCGAAGAGATCTCGAGCGAAAGTTTTTTAAACTTTGCGTCTAAGTAAATTTATGCCAGAGTGCAAATGTTATTGTTTATAAATTATTTATATGTATATCACATGACGACACTATGTGAACTTAGATGAAAATAACTTTCAAATTTAAACATCTTATTGTACAAAAATATTGTAGTTCCATGACTTCTGTGACTAATTTGTTTTACTAACTACATACTCTAACATACTACATACAATACAATACGAATACTGTTTACAGCACACCTGAATGAAAAATACAAAGCAGTACACACTGAATACTGCACAGTACATACTGTGGTAATTGGTTTTTTATGACAGCTAAATAAAAAAACCATGACCGAATCAATTAATCCACCAATCAGCATTTACCTGACTTTCCTTGTCCGATTGGCACTTAGAAATTAATCACAAGCAATTAAACGTGTAAACAAGCCTTACCTTTACACAACGCATCATCCTGTTCAAACAGCGTAAGCCACTAATTACACACACTATCCAACCTGGAGCACAACACTGGCCAGTTTCCTGTTCGAAAAAGCAAAAGTGATTTTTTTTAAATTAAGAACGTTGGCGCCAAAACCGTTGTAAGTTAACTTTCTCGCGCGGCGGTGCGCGTGCGACTCGCGATGGTTCGTCACTCTCACCGGCGCGGAGCCGTTTCTTTTTATTTAAACTTGAAATCCCCTCTTACCTTTATTGTGCATTATCACATAACAGCATCAGGTGTTATCTTGGAGCGCTATTTGGGTCAGCATTTGGACATACGGATTCACTTGCATGGTGTGAGCAAACGGATCTTGCGAATAGTACAAGGAAAATGCCAAACAGGTGGTAGTTGACACGCACGAGCACAATATAGGTGGAGATACTGGAGCTGAAATTGTGAGGTCTGCAGGTCCTCAGGAGTGGTGTTTGGAGGGGAAGCAAAGATTGATAGCCAGGGAAGAAGGTATTTATTCATAAAAACAATAAGGCACCTGCAACAAGCATACGATGCGTTTAGCCTACGATTTATTATCAGCTATGTATTAAATGGGTTAAATTAACAAATAGGTATGGAAACTTACAATATTGTGCCTTGGAACAGTATAAATACACTGCACTGTAGAAAATAACAATACAAATCTCTCGATCACAGTACGAATAATATCATATAACATCACTGTTTTTAGTAGGTATTTAGGTCTAATATTTAATTTTTATTAAAATAACAGCATAACTAGGTAGATCATTATCGATCGGAAATCAAGATCGAACTGCGCTGCCGATAATGGCTGCGCAACGTCACGTGGAATTCGAAAATGTAGTTCAAATTTTAAAATTTAGAGAAAAGATAAGTCAGAAAAACGGCCAGAAAGTTTGTATGTAACGGTCCGATACACGCATCGTTACAGAAATCACAGGGTAGTCATAGACGGAGCACGGGACGCAACGAGTCCACGGCGCACGGTTTCGCCAAAGTTAACTTTTTAAGGAATAAATTACAATTCTGAGACAATAAATTGTTCAATAAAAAAAGCCTCCAAATTAACGGAATATCTAAAGGCATCTTTACGGATCTTGTATTGTTTCAATTTCGCAAACAAACTCTATAGCATAGAATATCTAAAGATGCCTTTAGATATTCCGTTAATTTGGAGACATTTTTTTGAATGATGATGAGTGAGCAGCGCCTCAGCATATATTGCTATTGGCATATGCTGAGTGGTATCCTTTTTGGTGTTCATAACTCATACTTAATTTAGTGTTTATTTCATCTTATTTCATTTTTGTGTATTGTGTAATGATTTAACACCAAATAAATATTTCTTTCTTTCTTTCTTTCTTTCTATGCTCGGAGTTTGTTCGCCAAATTAAAACAATACAAGATCCGTAGAAAACCCAGGATTGTCGACATAGATCCATCGAAATAAATAATAAGCATGGAATTATAACTGTCGCTCAAAACTGGTGCCACAACTAGTGCTGAAGGCGGAGCTTATGCTTTCAGTGACGTTTCAGTGCCGGATCGCAATTCAGTCGGCTATCGGACGTTGAGTTGAAAAGTTGTCATTGTGTCGAAAATAATAACATTTTTATGGTTTCTGGCATTGGTTCTCAATATATAAGTGTCGATTAACACCTTTATTTAGCACAAGAGCCACACCAATGGCAATCAGGAACCATAAAACTATTCAATTTTGGTCCAACCCACCCAACTATGGTCAAAATATACACGAATGTTACAATTATTACACTTAATTGTTACTCAACTAGCGACCCGCCCAGCTTCGCACGGGTGCACTATTTAATGGATGTTATTATACATATAAACCTTCCTCTTCAATCACTATCTATTTAAAAAAACCGCATCAAAATCCGTTGCGTAGTTGTAAAGATTTAAGCATACATAGGGATATAGGGACAGAGAAAGCGACTTTGTTTTATACGATGTAGTGATTAATTAAAGCTATTTAATCAAACAAATTAACAGGAATATTGGTTATTTATTTATCGTATGGCTTTATTTCGAATCGTGAGATCTTCGAGAAGACGTACCGGTTGCCAGTTTTTGATGCACTTTTAGCACCACTTATTTATATTGGTAAAAATGACGAAGTTATCTTTTAGGCTAGGTATAGCTGGCAGGTTTTACGGAACATTATTTCTTATTATTATTTAGTTATTCCAATTACAATAATCCCATAATTTGGCGTAATAGTCGATGTTATGTAATACTACCAACATACCAATCCTCTGTATTTATTGTGACTGTTTCTGTTTTATCTCCTTATAATAAATAATAATAATAGTCCCTCAAGTTCCTTCCCATAAAACCGGTGTAGTTTCCCTTCTTTTCGCCCTAGCCCTTGCACGTAGCGGGTGCTGTCTCTGGCTGTATCTCCTCAATAGTGCAGGCAGGGCTATCCGCTAGGTGTACACATCCCAATACATTAATTATCGTATCTCAAAGGGGCCTCTTCGTGTTGGATCTGTATCCCCATGAACGCCTTCCAAAAGGACCGGATATTGTGCCGTGATATCCCAAAGGAGAGAAAATCATAATAATGTGTTTCGATAAAAGTGAAATGGAATATAAAAATATCTGTGTACGCTGTCAACCTTTGATAATAACTTATTAAGAAAAGCACCACAAAAAAATTGATGGTCAAAAAACGAAGTGAAGGTTGATTTTTTACAGGCAAGAACGTCGACAGTAAATAGTCATACATTTGTTCATTCACCCACAGGATCCTCGGATCACCTCGCCTCTCTTCGCTGATGAGAAAGCAAATTGTATAGGTCAAACCATTTCGGAGAAAGATATTTGTCCGAAATGATTTGCCTTTTTTATATACGTTCTACACTCCTGTCATGGGTTAAGAATAGGAACGAAAATAAACTTACATTTATTCTGGTAATATGTGTTTTGATTCAATTCTGGCCAGCGTTTACGGGCCTAAATCGAGTTTAAAATCAAAACATCAGAGACGAGTCTTATCTTTAATGATAGTATGAGAAGCCTATTATTTTAAAACCCTGCAATAATGAAAATTCATCAGAGAGGTAGGGCACAGCAAAATGTCATCTTGCTCGAATTTGGAGCAGCCCAACTGGGGAAGTACCGCCTTGCAGAAAACCACAGCCATAATAACATTATCTGCTATAAAGTATGTAGTGTTGTGTTCCTGGAGGTAAGCAAGTTTGCCAGAGCTCCCGAGGATGCACTGTGTCGAGAGTGAGGGACCTAAATTTGTCCCTTCTGCTGTCAACACTGCTGCATCCTCAAATTTTATAAAGGGTCGGCAACGCGTACGTGACTCCTTTGTTGGGGGCGCCTATAGGCTGCGGTGGCCGCTTACAATCAGGTGGACCGTATGCTAGTGCGCCACCGGCGTTGTATAAAAAAAAATGCATGCAAGTTGTAGCTGCATTTTATTGCGTTTTGTCTATAAAGTATTCGTTTTTTTAACCATCCACATACATCCGTGAAGAGCATTAGTAAGAATGTAGCATAACTAATAAGCTATCACATGCAATCTAATATTACGTGCTGTTGCAATATATCTTGGAACCTCTCCGAGATGTTTTGCACCACATTATACTATATATCACCTATACTATTTAAAACATCCCGATGTTTACGGGATAAAATCTAATAACATTGTTCATACAATAACTGGGTCCAAGTAATTATAAATAATAAGTTCATAAAGTACTATCGCAAAAGGCCACAAAATCCACGATAACGCCTGGTTCAAAGGTTCAAAATCTAGCCCACAAGCGTGCTGAAAGCCGTCACCAATAAGATACCGCCCCATCATAGAAATCCGTTACTTAGGAGAGCTGTCGACTATGTTATCATCTCTCCCCCTCTGTCGTAACTCGGTGATCACTGATTAGGGGCCGCGCGGTCCGGCGTCCTAGCCACACACACACCGACCCGCAGGCAAATCACGTAACTTTATGTACTAACGGTAGATAGATTTTACTGTCAATTTTGAAGTATAAATGTATGAGCTGACAGTTGAAATTTGACATTAAAATCTATCTAACGGTAGTACAAAAGTTACATGATTACCCCGCCGGACAACGTAATCACAGGGTCCATCAAAAGATGGAACGCTTAGCTTACGGTGTCCAACTGAGACACGATGCGTACACTCAGGGAATCCTGGGGACGTTCACCGCGCAATCTCGACAACAGAGACTCGTATTGTCTCTATTCGTCCCGGTACCGCCCCATATCGGGTAGAGTCAGGATCCAGGTCGGGCCTAGCTGAGTGTCTTGCTGGAATCTTCTAAGCTAGGCTAAGTTTAGTGAACCAGCGACAAAACTCCCAGTAGTTCGATTCCACTCACACCTCAGATTCGGTTGAAGTTCCTCAACCAATTTCAGTGGAGAGCAAACCCTTAGAGTAATCCAGTGTCTAAACCGCCCGCGGGGTTGTGTAGGAGGTTTACCCTGGATTTTCCCCAGGCCAATCTCCAATCGCGCACTCCTGTCGCTTTATTGGACCTGGCCTAAAGCCACAGTCAGGTTTTAAAAAAACGACGACACGGATCCTCATTTCACTTGTCACAAATGTAGACGTCGATCTCGGATTAGCTTATATAATCACAAGAGGAGTTGTTTCGCGTGTACAACAGGCTTCATAAATCTTGACAGATGCTGTTTAAATCATCTGTCAAGATTTATGAAGCCTGTTTTTAATATACTCGTAGCTTGAGTATGGTGATTCATCATCATTTCAGCCGAAAGACGTCCACTGCTGAACATAGGCCTCCCCCAAGGCTCGCCATTTAGACCGGTCCTGTGCCGTTCGTTTTCACCGGATTCCCGCGACCTTCACCACGTCATCACTCCACCTTGTCGGAGGCCTACCGACAGCTCGTCTTCCGGTGCGTGGACGCCACTCAAGCAGTTTCTGGCCCCATCGACCGTCAGTCCTGCGAGCAATGTGCCCTGCCCACTGCCACTTAAGTCTCGCAATTTTGAAGGCTATGTCGGTGACCCCAGTTCTGCTACGGATAGCTTCATTCCTAATTCTATCATGCAGAGAAACCCCGAGCATAGCTCTTTCCATTGCTCTTTGGGTGACCTTGAGCTTTCTTATAAGGCCCATCGTTACCGCCCATGTCTCTGAGTATGGTGATTGTCATCACAGTAAAAAGTATGTAAGTATCGTTTGACGTTTCAAGTAACATTATAATTATAGAACCCGTTGTTTACCGGTCCCTGGTATCCCAAAATAATGCTACTGTTTATTTTTTTCACCGGGAGACGACGGCTTAAGGTATACATTGTAGGTACTTAAATGGCGACTCAATCTCAATGGAATGTTTGTTCTCAGTAATCTCAATAGCTACAGGACGGATTTCGAAATTAGAATCCGATAATGTCCAGCATATACATCAAGCTATAATTTGTACGGAATTGGATACAACTGGCTCAGGAGAGAGAAAAGTGGAAATTCTTGGAGGAGGCCTTCACCTGTGAAGATGGGGTTCTTGTATAATATATATATGTATATATATATTTACATTCTGTTACTAACATTAGGATAACTTACACTAATATTCATACTAACCAAGCAATGTAAACCAATTGCAAGAAATAAAAGGCTTTTTTATTTTATTTTTATTTATTTATTTCTAATTTGAACGAAGGGCACGCGTCAAGTTACGAATACATATGCTTTGAAATAATAACCGCATCTTTATGCCGTGATGCAAACATAACATTGCAAATCTTAGTTCTTATACTATAAGTGTCACTCTTTCCCAATATTCCATTCCATAATGCATTAGTATCCAATAGATTGAGGTTTACGATTGATAAAGAAATCAAACGGAAACTTTTCTATTGCAATCTGAAGGCTCATCGGTTGCGCATGCACATACACTGCAGTTCTATCGCTTTATCTCACCGTTGCAATATCCTCTCTCATTCGTGAATGCGGGTCGCAAAATCGTCCTTGCCTTGCCTATTGTTTATGTCTAAAATTTGACAGCTAGCAGGTGGGCGTCTGTAACTTCAACAGGGCGTCTGCTCTTAGAAATCGCTTTTGACATATAGCATCACCCATATAACGTAAACTTGCACTTTATATAGAAACAGAAAATAAAATATGCTTACAGTAACTTATAAGCTTTAAATAGTTCGTAAATAATACACACACACGTTAGTATCAATTAAAATCGAGTTTATGTGTTTTTTTATATAAAATTATATACAAAACACGATACGCAAATGTTACATTCTGCGACCTTGTTAAAAATTTAGTGCATTATAACCTAAATACCAACGTTAAAAAATTGCGAGTGAATCGATAATAAATCTATTTGGTTACTGAAATAAACGATACCTACAATATTTGAAATAAAAAAGTATAAATAATATCAATGTGCAATTCGTCGTAGTTCGGTCTTGCGTTTTCCAGTTTTTCTCTTTGTATTCGGGGGAGCGTCCTCTTGGGCTCACCCTTCGGGCCGCAAGCGGTCTTCGGGCTCGCGCGGAGAGCGCGCTCTAATGGGACGCTTCAGGCCTTCGTTTGCGACATAGCTAGCATACCTTACTTATTCCTTGCTGTTAAATATAAAAGCATAATTACAGATAGTTAACCTACCATAGTTAACGGGGTTAGTGACGACCGGTTTAGCCTAGTGGGTAGTGTACCTGCCTGTGAAGCTGACGGTCCTGGGTTCGAATCCCGGTCAGGGCAAATATTTGTGTGATGAGCATGAATATTTGTTTCTGAGTCTTGGATGTTTTCTATGTACGAGCCCCAATGCAAAATAGCTCGTCTAGTCGCAATTCTGCATGCGTATTTTTTTTCAAAAACTAGTATTTCTACCCGAATCGACTTTGATGATTAATGGAATACACTAGACGCAATGTCACTAAAGCTAGCTTAGTTTTGAGTTGTACAAAGTGTACATCTCGTTATTTATTTTAAAATAATTTAATTATAAATATTACATCTCACACGCAAATAATTACGTCTGCTTCATATTTAAGGCAAAATAGGTCGTCTATTTAAAATAAAACCTGTTTACCAGGGTTCGTAATATAAAATATTATTTTCAAATTGAATACGGAATATTCTCTGTCATGTAAAATGACAAACCACTATATAAAAGGGCAAATTCAGCCTAATTTTTTATTACTCCAAATCGTTTTTCTATCGAGATGGCACGAGGTAAGCCAGTGACTGAAGAAGTGCGGAAAATTATAATCTCCAGTAACAATAAAGGCAAATCTACGTACCAAATTGCCAAGGACCTTTCTATGCCAAGGTCTACAATCCAAACTATCATCGAGCATCATCGAAAACACGACAAAATTTCTTGTTTAAAGAAATCCGGCCGCCCACGAATTACTACTAAAGCAGAAAACAGGATTCTGAGGAAGATCATCAAGAAAAATCGTCGTGCAAGAGCTGGAGAACTTACGGTACTATGGCGTGACGCAATTAAAAAAAACATTTCAGTGGATACTTGCAAGAGAGTGATGAAGAGGATGGGCTACGGTTTTTACACTGCTAAAGAGAAACCGTTACTTACACAACGGCAGAAAACTAACAGGTTGAAATTCGCCAAAAAGTACAGAAATTGGACCGTCGATCAGTGGCGTAAAATTATATGGAGTGACGAATCTAAATTTGAAGTCACAGTAGGCGATGAACGAAGTAAAGTCATTCGCGAAAAAGGAGAGGCATTTCAAAAAGATTGTCTTAAGCGTAAGGTAAAGTTTCCAGCTTCCTTAATGATTTGGGGCTGCATGTCGGCACAGGGTGTCGGCTGTCTGCAATTTATAGATGGAACCGTCAATGCCGAAAAATACAAAAGCATCTTACAAGAGAGTTTGCTGCCGTCTATACGTAAGTTAAAGTATAAAAATGCGTATACTTTTCAACAAGATGGTGCCTCATGCCATACCGCTAAAGCAACGATGGCGTGGCTGAAAAAGAAAAAAATACCTACCATGTCGTGGCCATCCAGCAGCCCGGACTTGTCTCCCATAGAAACGTTGTGGTGGAAAATGAAGAAGAAGTTGCGAAAGGACCCGTCCAGATCAAAAGCTGATCTTAAAGAGAAACTTACCTGTGTTTGGAATGAAACAACCCCGGAAGAGTGTCGACAGCTGGTAGATACAATGCCGCTCAGAATTAAAGCCGTTTTAGATGCAAAAGGAGACGCCACCAAGTGGTAGACGTTCTAATCTGCGTCGGTAACACTAAAGACGAACTTTTTTGCATTTTAGTACAATTGGTGAAACAATGTTTTTTTTATTACCAAGGAAAGTTCGTTTTTTTTTTCATTGAATAAATAAAATACGATTTATAACTTATACTGTTTTTATATTGCTAATTCTTCCAAACACCTTCGTCCCCCAGAATTTTTAGGTTAACGTTAGTTTAGTACATTTTTTTCCTACCAGACGTACTCATTTGCATTGGGGCTCGTATTTAAGTATTTATATCTATTAAACATATCGTCGTCTAGTACCCATAACACAAGCCTTCTTGAGCTTATTGTGGGGTTAGTTCGATTTGTGTAAGATTGTCCTCTAATATTTATTTATTTATTTATTAGTTAAGAAAGTTACAACCCTCGGTAGCCGAGTGTTAAAGTACACGACTTTCAAATCTTTCAATCTAGGTTGCGGGAGACTACGTTCTCATCCCTCTCCCCTCTGTCGTGACTCGGCGATCACTGCTTAGAGGCCGCACGATCCGGCGTCCTAAGCACATACTCACGGACCCGAACGACGTAATCACAGCGTCCATAAAGATGGAACGCTGCGCTTACGGCGTCCAACTCAGACACGACGCGTACACTTAGGCAGACAGTCCCTATTCGTCTCGGTACCGCCGCATATCGGGTAGTGTCAGTCCGACCCAGGTTTCTTGTTGGACTTTTTTCAGCTAGGTTAGATTTAGTGAACCAGCGTAAAAATCTAAGTAGCTCGATTCCACTCAACGTCAGATTTGGTTAAAACCGCTCAGTCAAAGTCTGTGGGTTCGAAGTCGAACCTCGACTTGTACCACTGCGATTTTCATAAAACTTATGTACATACGAAATATCAGTAGTAGGTATAAGTACATATGTTTTTCGTCGCGGGTCTAGCGACGTGTTACAGACAAATATACATAATCGGAAGTCTCATCTCTTTTTTTAACCTCACTGTGGCATTAATAGGAAAGTGGCCTGGGGAAAAAGGGGAATACCTCTGGTTTGCGCTCCAGTGAGATTGGTTGAGCGGTTTCAACCGAATCTGAGGTGTGAGTGGAATCGGGCTACTGGGAGTTTTGTCGTTTGTTCACTAAACCTAGCCTAGCAGAGAAGAATCGAGCAAGGAACTCAGCTGGGTCGGACTGACTCTACCCGGTGTGCGGCGGTACCGGGACGAATAGGGACTGTATGTGTCTGTGTTCTCGCGATCACGCGTTGCATCTCTTTAATGTTTAGCAAACTGCAGTGTTGTAGAGCATTTTGAAACTTGAATATAATGAATTAAGGTTCAATGTTGGTTATTTATTCTGTCTTAATTGTACGGATTTTGCGCGGTGCTTTAGGAAAACTATCGAACAGGATTTAGAAATTTAATATTAATTTCGTTCTGTAATTAATATTCTGTAACCTGTAACCGGATAAAGTTGGTATAAACTGTTACAAATGTTTAAATTATATGAATTTGGGTATTTTTCCGTGACGTTAATTATACAATGTATTTAATTAAACATAATCGGACGCATACATTCTAGCAATTATGGATTTGACGATGGACTTACGAGTAAAGAAAAATATCGCTTTCTTGAAACGCAATTCTGCCCAGACTGATTTTTGACTAAATGATTGCCTAAAAAATCGAAAGGGTCGGCAATGCGAATGTGACACCTCAGGAGTTCCAAGCTACCATAGGCTACGGTGATCGCTTACCATCAGGTGGGCCGTACGTTTGTTTGCCACCGACGTGGTATAAAAAAAACAAATAAGTTAATACGATGGTATTGTAACTCGTCTAAACTCTGCCCAGAGTAATTGAGATTTATCTAATAAGCCATTCCCGGGGAGTGCTGCATCCCTTTTTGTCGTGACCGAAAGACATAAGCGTGTCTTTTTTACGGGAGCGTGGTTAACCGAATCGAAGAATCCCCTTAATGTGATATTTTATTGATAGATTCATCGTCCAAAACACCTCAACTCTATTCCCATCGTCTTATGACACTCCCAGAAAAAAAGGTGGTATTGTATGTATATTATATTCGGCAATAGCTTCGTTATCAACATTCGCATTAATAGCGTAAATAATATATAATAATAGTATAAATAGTGACTTATATGGAGCGCTCGAGGCCCAGCGGCGCCCGCGTACCGCGAGCGGTATGCGAGGTTAAGCAACGTCGGGCCAGGTCAGTTCTTTGATGGGTGACCGCTTTGAGTGGTTATTAACTGAGCGCTCCCGTGATTTGGAAGGCACGTTAAGCCTTTGATCTCGGCTGCTGTCTATGTTAGCAGTCGTTAAGCCAAGCTAGAGGAATTTGGGCGGCTTGAGAACTTTAACAGTCAAGTTGCCCACTCACTTGACAAGCCCAATTCCAATAAGGTCAGGGTTCCCCTCGGGTTGGAAGGTCAGATGGCAGTCGCTTCTGTAAAACTAGTGCCTACGCCAAATCTTGGGATTAGGTAGCGGGCCCCGGGCATCCTTCAGGATGCAACTGTACTAGGATAACGCGCTAGGATGATGAGTATAAATAAGGCAGTTATAGTATTTTCACCTCAGTGGCTCAAACACGGCGGTTTTGCTGCTTGAAACCAGTGAGCAAAATGCAATTTTGCTGCGAGCGTGAAGAAAACTAACTTTTTAATTTTTCATATCGTAGGTTAGTCACAGGTCATCTTTCCATACTGCGGGGTGTAATACAAACTTGGAACATTTAAACTTCATTTCTCTGTCACTTTCACTCCGATACAAAACAGAGAGAGAGATAAGCTATGTCGATTCGTCATTCGACTTCGATACTTCATAGTAGGCCCCTAAAAAGCGGGAACGAAAAACTCGTTCCGAAACAAAATAAAATTCGAACTCGTGTTAAAGTCGTATAAAAATATTAAACCTATATTAAATCTAATTATTATAATCGTATTAATATTACATTATTCTTAAAATACAATGAAGAAATGCGATATTGATCGCGAACATTAATTATTATAAGTCTAGTTTTTTTCATACGGTGAACGAATATAAATTCATATACAGTTTCAGAACGCATTTTATATTCTTTAAAAAGTTAGCGCGATTGAACTTTTTAAATGTTATTCGTACTTATTACGTTTTCTTGGATATAAAACATAACTTAACCTAAAAACTGTACTAAATATGAGTGAATAAATTGACGAAGCCGATGTTTTAACTCCTCAAGAGTTGAGAGATGCCGTCAAAGAGGCTGAACTGTGTTTTATGCCCGAAAAGTCTCGACAGAAGTATTTAAAGGGACACGAAATATTCAATAAATGACGATCAGATAAAGGAGTAACCATTGTCTAGGAAAAAGTATAAGTATAAGTAAGTAAGTTTGTCCCATAACAAACAACCGAAAACCATGTGGACGCAATATTCGATGCTCAAGCGACGATGAAGACGAAACACAATATACATATTGAAACGTACCCAAAACTAGTTGCATTTCTAAAACGGTTGTCAGTGGGCTTTTTCTTAACGTCATGTAAAGTGGATGTTATGGGAAAGAGTAATTGTAGTTAATGTTTGTTATTTCACATGTATTTGTTGTTTAATTTTTTTACATAAAAATGATTTGATTTATTCTATGTGGCGTTTTATTCCATTGAGTTATATGTTCTCGCCGCTGAGGTGAAAAGTTGTATGTATCACACGAGAGCAAAGATATTTGCATCTCGTGTCTTTGAGTCTCTCGCTACGCTCAAGATTCTAATTTTGAATCACTCGCTACGCTCGTGATCCAATTATAGAATCTTTCGCTTGCTCGGGACTCAATATCAACACTTGCAGCAAAAATCTACTTTGCTCTCTTGTTGAACAAATAACTATTGAACTTTTGAACACATCTAAATGCTCTAAACCTCAAATGTAAAAGTTGCCGGGCAAACGATTCAGTTAGCAATTCAATTATTGTTTCATAGTAGTGTTACGACCAACCCTGTCGAAGGGACTCGTCTGAAAATCAGCGCAAGGCCTAAAGCCCTGCATATGCTGAGACGAGCAGTCGAGCACCCATTGCCCAACCTAATACACATAAATATTTATTTTAAGTGTCTATTTTAAGTTATGTTATAAGAGATCTCTTTATACGAGTACTGTATACATTTTGTTTCTTTTTTGGCAATAAATCATTTTGAATTTGAATTTGAAAATAGTGACTTTCCAAGTGAATTTCGACAATTCTGTTATTTAGTGCAATCCTATGGTGTTTAATCCGATAGCCTGTCTGTAGTCTAAATCACTATCCACGTACCTGTAAATATATTTGGCTACACCCATTCCTATGTATGTACTACATACTTTTACCTATACTGAGCTTACCCCACGATTTGCAATAAGAGTCATTGAACTCTATTACTGCTGACTGACCGAGGCGAACACAACACCTAAAATGCCATAACTTGAAACAATTACTAAACTTTAGTTTTTATATGTCAATTATATACATATTGCTTGTCAAGGAATGTATGAACACACCGTGCCTTACTTGGGGTAATGTTGACAATTTGCGGACGAAACAGTGCATGTATGCGGAAAATCTTTGCAATGATTTCTTACGAATTTGAACTCAGACTTTAAACCAGGAAGGCCTAAATTTATTTAGCGGGTACACTGTTTGTTGCAAAAGCGCTAAGGAGATCTTTAGTTCGCGCCGTTTTGGATTATCTTGATGTTATCAATTATAACGTAAGGTTTTGTCATTTTCTGATGTTAAAAAACTGGAGCGCTCGTGGCCCAGCGGCGCCCGCGTACCGCGTGCGGTGTGCGAGGTTAAGCAACGTCGGGCCAGGTCAGTTCTTGGATGGGTGACCGCTTTGAGTGATTATTATCTGAGCGCTCCCGTGCTTTGGAAGGCACGTTAAGCCGTTGATCCCGGCTGCTGTCTATGATAGCAGTCGTTAAGCCGAGTTAGAAGCCTCCGGGCGGCTCGAGAACTAACAGTCCTTTGTTTTCCTTAAAATATTCTTTTAGCACTTGGTACCGACACTTCAAGTAGCGCATACCGGCTGGGTAGTCAAAACATCAATGTCCTATAGCTTGATAACTATATATTACACGGTATAAATATTGCATATCTGGATCTAGGACACATATGAGTATAACATACTTAAAAATAACTATAATCGGAAATATCATTTTTTTTACCTGTTTGTTTCACGTGGAATGCCCCTGAAGTGAGAAGAATTCATTTAGAGAGATTATTTACATAGGGAGTCTTGCACATTCTATTATGTTTCTAGAAAAAATTAAGTACCTTTATGAATGGAACTTAAGTGTGTCTACTTTAAGAAGAATAGAGAATATGCATATTTTTTTTTGATGATGCCATTCGAACCAGTTTTTAGAGAGGAACAAATGTGTACATGGAACAACTACAATTAGAATAGCTCAAAAGACAAAAATAGGTTTCAAAGTACCGCATAAAAATCGAGCCCTCAAAACGTCAGCATAAAATGTGACGTCACATACTATGCGCCCGTACTACCATTGTATGGAAAAACGAGAATTTTTTTGTTTTGCTTGTGAAATATTGCGTTAAGGTACATTGTAGTCATACACTTTTTAGGGTTCCGTAGTCAACAAGGAACCCTTATAGTTTCGCCATGTCCGTCCGGCCGTCCCCCGCTTTTCTCAGTAACCGTTAGTACTAGAAAGCTGTAATTTGGCATGAGTATACATAACAATGCCGACAAAATGGTAGAATAAAATCATAAAATATTTTTTTTTAGGGTACCTCCCCTGCTTGTAAAGTGGTGGTGCATTTTTTTTTTCTTCCAAACCCCATCGTGTGGTAGTGTGGTCACAGCTAAGTAGACATTACCGTAAAGGGCAGAAACATGTATACAACACAACATCTCAAAAAAGTACATCATCAGTACTAAGATCAGTAAAAACCCTTCTACGGGGCCGTAATTCCGCATATGACAGGTGACGTGATGGACGGGCAACTACGGAACCCTACACTGTGCGTGGCCCGACACGCACTTGGCCGGTTTTCTATATGTTTATTAAAACATAAGAATTCTGATGGAGGTTGATTTACTTTTAGTCTATACACCATTTTTCAAAACGTTCAAGTGTCATTTTTAAGATTTAGAGCGTATTTATTAACTTATTGTTTTTGTCATAATTCGATGGTTTACTATTCATATAGTGACATATTATTATTATTCATTCCGAATGCATGTTCTCTATTACGCGAGGTTTTTGCACTAGTGTTTCTGTAGCATTTGCATTTCCTTACTAAATTACATATTTCGCATTTTAAACCGCCACAGTACGTAAGAGTTACTAACAAGCATTGTTCCTAATCCATCTTAGTCAGAAGGAAGGCTGATCCTTGTAGCACAGGTATAGATACACCCATTACAAGCATCAGCGTTATAATGTGTAAAAAATCGAATACTATAGCAATTAATGAAATGTATATTTACTCTTGAACGTGTTATATGTTATATCAATAAATTATTATTATTATAGTGCATTTCATAAGTTGTATCTCACACGCCAAAGTCGCAGAGGAAACGACCGAAAATGAACTAAGGTTCATTTGACAGCACGTAGGTTATTTTACATCGACTTGATATGAAGTCATGGCGGCACTAAATGTACTGACTTCATATCAAGTCAATGGCGGCGAAAAGGATAAGCATCTATAAAGTTTAGCAAAATAATGAATTGTATGTACCTATGTACCTTAATACTACTTACTAGTATATTGTGTTATTATCATTATTTACTTTGCGTTTAAGACAACTTTGATAACCTTTCATCAGATATTATATCTGAACACGATTGGGAACTACAAATTCCATTTCAACTTTATGATAAACTCATTAAATGCCATTTCAATATTTAGCTGGTCGCTGTCACACTCATACGACTTTGCACGTTCACAAAAGAGAGAGCGCTAACCAATGCGATACATATATTATTTTAGTTTATCAAACTGCGATCGTAAATTAGGTCCCAGTGTCTTTACCATGAGTTTGCATTACCGTATTCGCTAGCGACTGCGTAAACGATTTAGTATGCCGATTCTTAGTTCTACCAGAGGCGCTGTACTTTTGCTCATATAAATTTTTACGCAGTCGCTAGCAAGTACGGCCATGTGAACTCATGGTAAAGGCACTGGGAGAAGATAATTTCAAGAAACAGTTGACACGTAAACTCCACGCCGAAACATTATCCACGGAATAGTGTAAATAGTTTTAATTGAATCTACATAAAACGCATTTTGTCATTTGGCATTGTGTCTGTCATGTGAAATTTATTTTACTAATAAGTAGCTGACAGGAAATATATGTGGCCCCATGGATTGTGGCCTGCTGAACCATATTTTAATGATGGAATACTTGTAATACTTCAATAACGTCATGTTTTTAGTATTTCAAATCGGTGATTTAATGAAAAGTTGTTAACTGGAACAATATAAGAATGTGTATCGATTTATACACACACAATCAACAAGTACACTCAACTGGATGCATATCCCTTGCCCAGTATTGACGATATCGTGACAAAAGTATCCAAATTTAGAGTGTTTTCATCAAGTAAACGCTACCTATCTCAGAATTTCGCAATTGTAAGTAATATTTAGGTTATCCCTATACAGAAAATCGAAAACCCTATTCATTCTAATAGGAAAAACGCGTCCTATACCATTCCGTTCTTTTTCATAGACGGTTTTATGAAAGTAACTGAATGGAAACTGGAAAGTATGA
Source organism: Epiblema foenella (assembly GCA_963556455.1). Taxonomy (NCBI): domain Eukaryota; kingdom Metazoa; phylum Arthropoda; class Insecta; order Lepidoptera; family Tortricidae; genus Epiblema; species Epiblema foenella. Next base: position 20,212,045 of record OY747103.1, on the reverse strand, counting down.
AAAATGAAGGACAATTTTTTCCTATTAGGATAGATGAACAGGGCCCTTAACTTAATTTTTTAAATTGTGAGCAATAAAATTAATGTACACAACTTTTCATAAAATCACCTTTGTGATACATTTTAAAATTAGGTATTAGTTTAAAAAATCGCAGAATATTAATTCAATTATTAGGTCATTCGATCGTCGATGTTTATCCTTGTTGATCCTGCCTATGTGTCATCAAACCATTTAAGGAAAAATAATCGATTGTTCGAATATAAATATCAGTATTATCCCAGAATTGTTACTCGTTGTCGACAGTGGTAGCACAAAGTAGTCGCGTATAAACCAAAAATGAAGACCACGGCATTCCTGCTTTTTACGGTAACTATTATTTCTTCTTAATTATGCTAAGCCTTATCGCTGTATAAATAACATTAAGTTAAGTTATCATACATATTTTTTTCTAAAAACAGTTTAAATTTAAAAAAAAACTTAAACACTTGGACAGTTGGTCTCCTCTACAGGTGACAAATTATTCAACGATGTCCCGTAAAATTTTGAGAGCAGTTTCAATGTTTATGTAGATTTTTTTGCTGATACAGTTTTTGTAAAAGATATCACTCGCGAGGTCTATAGCCCACAGAGCCACTAAATCAGATAAACAAAAATCTATTTTTTATGTTAGCTCTTATCAATCAATGAATCAATTATACAATATACAGGTTGTAACAAAACTAGTGAGGATCCGTTTAAGGGCATACTCGGTATCGTGTTCTGATTAGGAAAAAGTAGAAGAATTTTTTTTTTGACGCAATAAATATTTTGGCCTTTGTATGGACATTTGGCTGACTTGGACGACCTGCCCCATAGAAAAAATCCAACTTATAATTAGCGGTCAAAAGCAATTCGCAAGTATTTTAAGTAATTCCTTAAGCATAAAGTTTTTTTAGTTTTCAATACTGTCTGTTTCTTTTCAGGTGTCAATACTGGCTGCCCAAATCAACGCAGTACGAGCAAGTAAGTATCAGTTTCTTAAGGACCTTAGAGCCATTTTCGAAAACCCCGAAATAAATAAATATAAAGGAATTGCACCTAGCATACGAAACTTAAGAAAAACCGGCCAAGCGCGTGTCGGATTAAGTACAATGAAGGGTTCCGTACCGACACTTAATTAAATTCAAAAATGGTCGTGTCTTCGTAGGAAACTCGCGGCACTTACGTCCTATTGTTTGGGCGTGGCAGTTTTTCAGAGATTACTCAAAAACCGTTAGACCTGTCGTATTGAAACTAAAAATAGTTGAAAGTATTTATTAATTTTCACCACCCCAGTTTTTCTCAGATTTTAAACTTCATATTTTGGAAATTAGAGATGAGGGTCATAATTTTTATATCTTTGACAGCTAAAATATCTCACCAGCGGTTGACTTCAATGGAAAAGTATTTTCAAAACCTCTATATCATTTTCGTGTTTGGTTCCGTTTTGTTGTTGAAATACTAATTATGTTTTAATAATTATGACATTACATCTTAATGACTATTTTCATAACTATGACATTAGATGTTGACGTTAAATTTTCCTCTTGACATTCAGATTTTATTCTAGAAACTGTCTAGATTATACAATTTTTTAAGCTTTTATTTTACATATTGACGATCTTTTTGTGAATTTATTATACTCTCTTTTGACATACATTACAGTAATTCATGTCTTTTTAAAAATTTCATATGCATCAATAAATTGCTCTGAATAATTAGATTCAATATATGTAATATATAACTGACGATTCAAAAGTGCTTGTTGCTAGGCCTATTTGAATAAAGAATATTTTGAGTTTGAGTTGAGTTTGAGTTCAACATTTTGGCTACGGAACCCTAAAAAATTAACGCTTACTTTTTCATTTAGACGATCGTATCTCCGATGCATGCGAGGGAAAGACTCTTTGCTTTGAGAAACCGCTCAACTACCCGCAAGAGAAGATGGACACCCTTGCGGCCCAATCCGATCTGGTGAGACGCACAATTATTGTTACTCTCTCTCCCTCTTCACTTCTTCAGAAATCACGAGATTCCGAAGCGGGAGAGGGGGTCATGAAAACCTCACGACTGATCACGTTGGTTGGGTACAACGTAGACCTCACGTTTATTTTTTTCCTGTACCTACAAAACCGAGAAATAATATCTACTCATAGAGGAAATTATATATCATCAATTCGCACGTCAAAAACAACGAATGTATTAAAGTTTTTTGAAATTTTGGAGCGCTTGCATGACACATACGAAAATAAACACAATATCAACTAACACAATACCATTCCAGACAAAATTTTTAATACAGAAAAAATACACGTGAGGGGTTTCGTGAGGGGGGGTCTCCTACAACCACACCTAAGACCACCGGGGGGGGGGTCTAAAAGTGAGCCAAAAAACCTCACATGATTTCTGGACAAGCCCTTATTCTCTCTCTTCTCTGAAAATATTATACCTTGTCTTTTCTCTCCAATTTGCTCTATTGGAAGTATGCGCTTCAAAAAAGTTAAAACACCGGCGTAGCTTTTGTACATTTAAACATACAATAAGAAATTGTGAAATATATGCATTTTGTATTTAGTAATTTGGAATCCAATAAAAACTGAGTAAATATCCTGTTCACTAACTTACGCGGTCGCAAACCGGCACACCAAATAAGCTGGCCGCTAACCGACATAATGACCCTATATTATTTGTTAATTTCATTACCTACTCGTACGTTCATGGTCTAATAAAACAAGGTCTGACAATCCGGATCGTCACACTACATACGTCACTGTCGACGACACACTCACACTTACGTCCGATCCTATCGATGGTATAGTCTAATGACGTAGGTCGTGTCACATTACTAACCGATATACCGGATTGCCATACCTGGCGCAGTATATTAGTGTATCATGCCTACGTTCTATTCTACACACATGCATCGCAACCACACCACATTGACAGAAGGACACTGACGTATATATAGGTACAATTATGTGAAGTAACGCGTAGCTAGGTAATTAATTAATATGGATTCACTGTACTCGAGCGACCTCTGGTAAGCTATAACATTTTTTCCCTTCATCGATGTATTTTTGGCGTGACAGCCCTAGCGTTACACGTGCCGCGTGTGAATGAATACAAGTTATACGATAGACAGAGATGCACAGAGTGGGCACGTTTTTTATGCTTAAACACCGTTTTTGTTAGGAAGTGAAGCTTCTGTACTTGTACTATTACTTATTCTATGCTATTAATTATCATTTTAGTTGTTCACATTTTGTCGTTGTGGTTGGTAGTTGCGGTGTGCTTATGGTACGGCTGAATAGACCCGACTTCCTGACTTGGCGAGGCGGGATTGATATGTGATATTTTCTTCTTTGACGTTAACTTACTAACGTCGGTAAGATTCTCACTTGACGGAATACTGTCAGTATTACATCTGCGCAGAAGTAATATCATGCGCAGATTCGGAGCAGTACCGCATACCGAGCCAGTCAGGAAACACTCATTTAAATGTAGGCGCGCAGTAAAAAGCGGTACTGAGTCGACTGACAGTTGACACTGACATTTGACAGTGTTCTCATATCTTACCGCCTCCGCACTGACAAAACAGCAAGTCGTCTTAATCTCAAATTTAAAATAAGTAGGAAGGTAAGTATTAAAATAGCTATTAATTCTAATTAAATTACCAATATATTTCAGCAACATCTACATCGAATCAAGAGGGAAACTGAGCAGGATTTCAAAAAAATCGATAAGAATGAGTGTGTGAAATCGTTCGAGGTACGTTCTTATGAAAACGTTATAGAAAGCCTTCGATTGAAATAAGGAAACTCTATTATCCGCCCAGCGTATTCCCGTTATCCTAAAGAAACCCATGGTCTGCTTCATCATCATCATCATCATTTCAGCCGAAAGACGTCCACTGCTGAACATAGGCCTCCCCCAAGGCTCGACATTTAGACCGGTCCTGTGCCGTTCGTTTCCACCGGATTCCCGCGACCTTCACCAGGTCATCACTCCACCTTGTTGGAGGCCTACCGACAGCTCGTCTTCCGGTGCGTGGACGCCACTCAAGCAGTTTCTGGCCCCATCGACCGTCAGTCCTGCGAGCAATGTGCCCTGCCCACTGCCACTTAAGTCTCGCAATTCTCAATTCGCAATTCTCAATTGCTCGCAATGGTCTGCTTAGTAGCACCTTAATCCCAAGATTTGGTATAGCACTAATTTTACGAAAGCGACTAGCTCATATCTGACCTTCCAACCCTGAGGGAAAACTTCCAACCCAGCCAGGTTGTCTAATCCACACCCCCCGTGTGTGTGTGGATTAGACAGGTTTACCGAAAACTTACTGTTAAATATCAAATGATATTTCGTAGGTTTATAGTACTCTAAACTCGTTTTATTAGTAGTTACTTAAACGAGTTTTAAATACTCTTATTTAGAGAACTGTAAGTCTGTAATTTAAGTACAATAGGCTAGATGATAAACAAAAACATGCCATTCTAATCAGTTTTTACAGACGGTTAAAAAGTTTGTATGGGACCAACTATGCAAAGTATAGCATAACTAACGAGCACTGAAAATGCTCCATACTGATTGACAGTTAGGTGTGACGTCATGCCTGCGTAGCCTTGTACTCCCGTTGTATGGAAAAAAGGGAAATTTGCCGTTTTTGTCGTGACTTATTGCGATTATGTACATGGTTGTAATACAATTTATTTTTTATTGAAATGTGATAATTCTATTGGTATCATTCATTTTAAACTTGGACAATAAACAAAAAACAACATTTTTGCGATTTTTTTTAGTCCCAGATACTATTATTTTAATTAATTTGTCTAATATACTATTTATTGTGATAATACATAATTATAAGTCTTCAAAGCTTTGAGTGAGCGCATGTTCTGTCCCTTTTTCGCAAAACGCACCTCTGTTTTGAACGATCGTCATTTACTATATATGGCGATTTAGGTCAGTGACGTCACTGATTTGTAGCGCTTTCTCTCTCTAATTAATATCATTGTAACGGTTATAGTTTCGTTATTTTTTGTCTTATTTTAATGGTATTTTCCCCAATTAGCATAGTCCTATGTCTTCTTTCTATTGGATAATAATTTGGATAATTTTGGCGACCGGTTTAGCCTAGTGGGTAGTGCACCTGCCTGTGAAGTTGACGGTCCTGGGTTCGAATCCCGGTCAGGGCAAATATTTGTGTGATGAGCATGAATATTTGTTTCTGAGTCTTAGATGTTTTCTATGTATTTAAGTATTTATATCTATTAAATATATCGTCGTCTAGTACCCATAACACAAGCCTTCTTGAGCTTACTTTGGGGCTAGTTCGATTTGTGTAAGATTGTCCTCTAATATTTATATTATTTTTTATTTATTTATTTTTATACTAATAAATTTAGAGTCAATATCCCTATTATGTAGGTAAGTATGGGAATACCTACATAATAGCGATGACATGAGTGACCTACATAGCGGTATGCGAGTTCTTGTATGGGTGACCGTTTTGAGGTACTTTAAGCCGTTGATCCCGGATGTTATCTGTAATAGCAGTCGTTAAGCCAAGTTCGAGGCCTTCGGGCGGCTTGAGAACTTCTAACAGTCAAGTCGCCCACTCACTTGACAAGCTTAATTCCAATAAGGTCCAATCCCATTTTTATTTATTTTATTTATTATATTTTATATTTTAATAATCACAAGTTACATACTTATACGTAAAACATCACCCCACAAAACTATAATAGCAGTTTGACTGTGGGATCTGCAGGCCCTTGCTAAGGTATTAATTATATTTATTAAATAGTTATTGTCTATTATAATATGATATTAATGTATAGATATATTACATATAGCCAGTTCAAGAGCCTACTAATAAAGTATATCCAGAGTCTAGATAATGCTTCCTTAGTAGCCTACTGAATTTATTCTTATTTGTTTCACATCTAATAGTTTCTGGCAAACTATTACGAAGGTATGAGATACGTTTTTTTTCGATTGGGTCGGAAGATCAGTGCCTTTACAAGTTTACATTGAGTTTTCATGACCGTCCTCGCTAGCGACTGCGTAAAGAATTTAGTATGCCGATTCTTAGTTCTATTGCGTAACATTTATATATAACAATACAATTTTTTACGAATGGTAAAGGCACAGATGGAAGTCGCTTCTGTAAAAACTAGTGCCTACGCCAAATTTTAGGATTAGAACGGACTCTGGGCATCCTTCAGGATAATAACTATAACTTAACTACATACTCGTATTTTGATTTCAAAGCGTGCTCGCTTCCACGCGTCCCAATCCCAATCTAATGTGTTGAAACATTCACTGCGAATGGAGTGGAAGAGATAAACGGTATTGAAGCTGATCTCTTCTTCTTACTTTTTCAGATGGTACCAGTGTACAGAGCAACGGATATCAACAACAAAACACTTAATGTTGTTCAGTCCCTATGGTTATCTCAGACGATCCCCAAAATAACTTGCAAGACTAAGAAGTAAGTATATTTTTATACTGCGTTGTTGACACCGCCTGCGTTATGGAAGCAGTTGCATATGGGTGCCTGTGTCCTGACGTTTATAGACGACGATAACTCATGTGATGATAAAATCCTCTTATTTAATTACAGAACATGTTTTGCAAACCTCGGCATCGGTACATTTGTATGCAAACCAACAACAACAATAATGAGTGTGTACATGGCTAACAATGCAAATACAGAAGCGAAACTGCACAAAATCAATATAGAAACTGGATGTTTCTGTGCTAAGCAATCAACAGAAAATGAGAAATAAATGAACTGTACAGATAAAGATAAATGCCTAAAAAAACGCCCGCACCAGCGGAGTAGACCGGGAATCAAACAGGGCCTTCTCATTCATATAAGTTTCCATATTAATCATTTTGTATCAATAAACTTTGGAATCAATTAAAGATGTCTATCATTTTACCCTTTTACTTGTCGTGTAAAAAGTCAAAAGTCTTTGACCAGTGTGTGTTGCCAGTGATGAAATATGGATCCGAGACATGGGCGCTAACGATGGGCCTCATAAGAAAGCTCAAGGTCACCCAAAGAGCAATGGAAAGAGCTATGCTCGGGGTTTCTCTGCGTGATAGAATTAGGAATGAAGCTATCCGTAGCAGAACTGGGGTCACCGACATAGCCTTCAAAATTGCGAGACTTAAGTGGCAGTGGGCAGGGCACATTGCTCGCAGGACTGACGGTCGATGGGGCCAGAAACTGCTTGAGTGGCGTCCACGCACCGGAAGACGAGCTGTCGGTAGGCCTCCGACAAGGTGGAGTGATGACGTGGTGAAGGTCGCGGGAATCCGGTGAAAACGAACGGCACAGGACCGGTCTAAATGGCGAGCCTTGGGGGAGGCCTATGTTCAGCAGTGGACGTCTTTCGGCTGAAATGATGATGATGATGATGATGACTTGTCGTGTGTCGAGTTCAAAAGATGTGATATTTTTAACACTTTCAAGAACTCGCCTGTGTAGTTCTCTGCTCGTATGTAGAGGAAATTCCGTAGCGCTTCGAACAGCAGAAATATAATGACAATGTAGAAAATTTCGTTCTCAGAAATAATGTTTAACTGTACACTGACAAAAAGAGTAGAAAATATTAGGTGCATCACTCTCGCTGACGCGGCAACAACTGTAGACCTACTTCATTTTATACTAAAATATTTTTAGTAAGTTTGTAACATAGAAATATGTTAATCAAGTACATGTACTTGTAGAAAAAAAAAAGACTTTTCCCTTCTTATGAGCATAAAAGTGTGTCATATTAGACTTGTCAAGCGGGGCTAAAGTAGTACATTTAACCCCTAGGGAAAATATGAATACATATTTATGATTTACAAAACATTCAATTTAGACATATATATAAATACTTCAATAATCATAATACTTCACCTATTAAATCCACCAATCACAAAACACTAATTTAACTCTTTAAAAAATATTTGGTATTGGGTATTAACAAACCAGAATACAGCTTTACTAAAATCGACCAATCAGAAAACAGAATTCATTTCTCTAAAGAGTCTAAAGATTAAGTTTGTACCTAGTAGTCCCTATTTCACAATAATTAAAAATGTGATTAGTTCGTTCGAGCAACGCTTTGAAGCGCTCAATGGAAGGTGAGTTAGCTTTTTTGCGCGTGAATGTTGCGCGCGAACCGCGGTGTCTATTTTGTGTGTCAAAGCATGAAAGCAGTTTAGAAAAAAAAACATGCTGCCAAATTACATATAGATATACAATTTACTATTACAGGCCAGTTGAAGTTCAATGTCAACGACAAAAAAGTTGAGAAATAGAAAGATTCGTTAGACCTTATGTCGGTTTGGTATGTCAAAAAATGTACTGAGTTACTGAAATTTGATCTGACATTTGATCTGACGGATCTTTATAAAACCGAGCCTGAATCGTTTACCCAGACGCTAGCGAGTACAGTTGCCGGCAAACATCTTGAGCTTAAGCTTCAGTGCACAGTAACTTGATTTCTACGTAAATCGGCTACTGCGCAGGTTCAAGAAGTTTTGTCGGCAACTGTACGGTCATGCAAACTCATGGTAAAGGTACTGCTCTCCGTCATACAAATTACGCTGTCAACGACCGCATCATGAGGAAATATTTAGCTATAATGTAAAAACCTGTGTCCTCCTATAAAACATTTCATTCCGAGTTCCCGACAAGCGTGGTCGCAAAAAGTGGGACATAACCGTGTATAAACCAAAAATGGTGACTGCAGCATTTATGCTTCTCACGGTACGTGTACATTTGAATACATTTTTAATCTTACCTGAGTAGAATATATTATATCCAGCAGGCGAATCACGTAACTTTATGTACTAACGGTAGATAGATTTTACTGTCAATTTTGAAGTATAAATGTATGAGTGGACAATTAAAATTTGACATTAAAATCTACCTAACGGTAGTACAAAAGTTACGTGATTACCCCGCAGGTTAGACTACTTAAGTTGGTTACCTTTTAATATTAAAAAAGTATTAAGTATGCAGGGGATCTCTTTAGAAGCTGTAATATACTACCTGTGCATATTAAATTTAGTTACCAAAATATTAAAAGAACAATATTCTAAAAGGCTGGTGGATTCCACGGGGGATTATAGAGCTGGCAGCTTCCTCGCTCAACGCATCAGCATAGCGATTCAGCGAGGAAATGCTGCCAGCATCTTAGGGACTATGCCTAGGGGACCAAATTTTTTCAGTATATTTTAGTTTTAGTTTAGTTTAGTTTTAATTTTTAGTCATATATTCACATGTAATTTTTAATTATAATTAATTCTCTATATATAATCATGCTTACTTTAAATATTTTAGAAAAGAAATCCAACATACATTTGAGCATCCAAACATTAAGACAACTAATTGGTCCCAAAGGAAGACCAGCGCTAGCCAATGGCTAGTATGCTGATTTGGGACCATTTCGTGGCTATTTTCTGTATTTTGGTGTTATGATTATTTGTACTGTATCTGTGCCATGAATAAGTGTTTTTTCTTTCTTTCTTAATTGCATCCTAAGGAATCCTCTATTCAACAACATTTATGGCCATAGAACATCGGAATAATATAATACCAGATTTAATAAATAAACCCAAAGAATGTAAGAATAATATCACACCCACAAATACCGCAAATATACTTAAGAAAGAAATGTTAAATTATTAAAAGACTAATAATTTAGATATATTTAGATAAACTACAAATGTATAAGTATAGATAGTGATTGTGGGTTTGTATAAACCTATATTAGAGTAGTATTTGGATCGTGCATCGATACAATCCGCCTACGGTTTAACGATGCCGTATAAATTATGTTACAACACATTGTATTTAAACTTCATTAAATAAAAAATATAAAAAAATATTGTTTAGAACATTTTCTGTAGCTTGGGGTCGGTATTGACATCTAATCCTAGATTTGCCGTATGACTAGTTTTCGCAAGTGTCAACCATCTGTATCGTCAACCGGGGTTATTTTCAAATTGAAATCCAGTTTTTAATGCGGTGTTTTAGTTTTTATTTGCTTAACATCCGGACCGACCGGTGACGACCGGTTTAGCCTAGTCGGTAGTGCACCTGCCTGTGAAGCTGACGGTCCTGGGTTCGAATCCCGGTCAGGGCAAATATTTGTGTGATGAGCATGAATATTTGTTTCTGAGTCTTGGATGTTTTCTATGTATTTAAGTATTTATATCTATTAAATATATCGTCGTCTAGTACCCATAACACAAGCCTTCTTGAGCTTACTGTGGGGCTAGTTCGATTTGTGTAAGATTGTCCCCTAATATTTATTTATTTATTTATTTATTTTATTTAACATGAGGTCAGTAAAATACCTTGATACGTTTCCCAGCTATTTACTAAACTTAACCAATCTAGAAATACTTGGTGATGATTATATAAGTCTTCTAAATCTATCAAAGTAGCCCCGATTTTTCCTGCAGGCACCCCAGTTTACCGGTACCTGAAGTGTAAGTTTTTTCAAAACAAAACACAAACGAATGCGTTTGCGGCGCTGCTCGCGTTGCTATACAAATTGAGACTAAACGCAAACGCGTTCGTTTGTGTTTTGATTCGAAAAAACTTATACTAGAGGTACTGAACTTCCAGTCCAGAGGCAGGCAACCTTGTTGAGATTAGAACAATTTCTTCTTTAACCGAAAAATTACTATGAAATATCGAAGGGCATTTCAGTGGTGGTGGTGGTTGGTACACAGTGGACAAATCCTATTTATTTCAAATAACATATGAACGAAAAAAGTTAGTGCCGTTTAAAATGAAGTTTTTAAGCCGTATTTCTAGTTTTTATTAGGTTAACCTGGGTCGGTGTTTTACCTTGGTATATTTCCTAACTATTTACTGAACTAAATCAAATTAGAAATACTTAGTGACGATTATATTAGTTTTCTTAATCTATCAAAGTGGCCCCGTTTTATCCTAAAGTCACCCCAGTTTACGGTATATACTAAGTTTCGTAATAGGTTCAGTCTAGATTTTGTCTAGGCAACCCCTGGTGATTTATCAATTTATATTTATTATGTAATCTTTTTCAATATCGAACAACAGACGGTATTACTGTCATATACATACATACACTTAGACCATTAGTATATTTTGCCAGACATGTAAATAATATAATACTCACTAAAGGAGAATCCATGATGAGGAAATATTAGTCAATTTTGTCATGTATACACGATGTATACTTTAATTAATTAAGTCTTATTAATTAATTATTATCTCCGTTAGTTACTTCGATTTTCCGTTCAGAATACATAAATAATTAAATTCCACAGTAGGAAATAAAACTGCATAAAAATGTCCTTAATTTTTCAAACTTTGTCTCTTAGGGTTCCGTACCCAAAGGGTAAAATGGGACCCCATTACTAACACTTCGCTGTTCGTCCATCCGTCCGTCTGTCACCAGGATGTATCTCATACCGTGATAGTTTGACAGTTGAAAATTTCACAGATGATATATTTTTGTTGCCGCTATAACAACAAATACTCACTAACAACAGACGTGATTTTTTGCCGTTTTTATCGATAATAATACGAAACCCTTCGTGCACAAGTCCGACTCGCACTTGGCCGGTTATAAATTAGGTGTAAGGACATGACATTTTCTCTTCGTTACTAATCATTTATACTAAATCTTTATTACACAAAAGAAATCTTATGAATCATTCAAAGGCTACTACGTATTTTTTCCGATTATTTAAAAAAGCATTTGACTTTAAAACTATACTTCTATTATATGTAATACATTAAAATTGCATATTAGACAAGTTAAAGGGTTATCAAATATTAAAAAATCTAAAACTGTTTTCAAAAAGTTGCCTGATAAAATAGACCAATGACCAGAAACGAGTATTATGCGTGACCTCCGAACCCGTCGTCTACCATCAGTCTCTGGAATCCCAGGGCTCCTTACATAATATTTTTTTTTATAATAGCCTATACAGTCTCCCACTGCTGGGCAAAGGCCTCCCCTCTTTTTCGCCACTCGTCTCGGTCGTATGCCAGTTCCCGCCAATCCGTACAAAATGTATCAAGATCGTCCCGCCATCTCCTTTTCGGTCTGCCTCTGCTTCGGGAGCCATCTTGTGGGATCCATTCAGTGGCTACTTTGGCCCATCGCTCCGAGTGCATTCGACAGACATGACCAGCCCAGTCCCACTTCAGCTTTGCGGCCTTAACACCCACATCTACGATACCAGTTTTGGAACGCAGCTCCGTGTTCCTGATTTGGTCAATTCTACGGACTCCAACTATGCTGCGTTCCATTGTTCGCTGACAAAATAATGCTATTGTTTATTTTTTTCGCCGGGAGACGACGGCTTAATAAAGTATTATGCAAGACCGCCGCGCCGGATGAATGAAAGCTTGTTGTTTTTGCCAAAACATAAATTCATTTACAAATAAATTAAATATAAAAATGAAAATAATTGTTTTTTCATGTTTAAATGTAATTAAACTACCATGTGACATAAAACCTCCCCCAAAATAGTTATTGATTTGGCTGAATGCTGACGACCATGGCATGATTAAAATTCGGTTTCAGTTTTAATTAACAGATTTTTTTCAATTCCCGCCTCTTTCAGTCATAATTTCACGAATTTATTTTGTAATGAGGTATTTTTTTAATGATATTTTTTTGGCATGTGCGATTTATACGATTGTTAAATAACATCTATGCACCTAAACTACGGCACATATAGACCAAGTACGTGCAAAGCCCACAATGGCAAGTACTTACACAGATTTTGTTTTGTCTATTTTAATTACTTAATTTATTTAGTTTTGTTACTTTGCTATTTTTTCGCAACTGTATTAAAAAAACGTCGTTTGATATACATGCGGAAGTGTCAATTTTATTTCACTCGTCCCGAGTCTTGTCCCGATTCTCCGGCTCGGGCCAAGACAACTTTTGGGACTCGTACAAAATGACAAACCTTTCGCACTTGCATCAAAGTGTACTATTTTATAGCCAAATATTGTATCATCGAAACAATTTTCAGAAACAATTTTCAAATAGATCGATTACCATCGCAAATTTAAGAAATAAATTCGCATGGGGGATCATAGAGCTGGCAGCTTCCTCGCTCAACGCATCAGCATCAGCATAGCGATTCAGCGAGGAAATGCTGCCAGCATCTTAGGGACAATTTTTTAAAATATATTTTAGTTTTAGTTTAGTTTAGCTTTAATTTTAGTCATATATCTCATGTTATTTTTAGTTATAATTAGCTCGATATAATATTTATATTCGCACTAAGTTTATTAAAACTAAGATGCAGAATGTAACGTTTGCCTATCGTGTTTTAATTTACTACAATATGTGAGTAAAAAATACGAACTCCAAGTAATTAGTGTTAATATGTATGTATTTATGATTTGAAAATAGTTTTGAAGCTTAAAATAGATAGTGGATTTTTTTTTGTTCTATAAATTGTGCATATAACGATATGCAGCACCTGCCATGTATATGTTAAAAGTGACTTCCAGCGGCTCGCTCTGTACCTCAAGTATAAATTTTTTCGAAAAAAAAACACAAACGAACGCGTTTGCGTTTAGTCTTAATTTATACGAATGGGTAGAAAATAGTCATGATTTTTTTGCGTGACCCAATATCGATATTGATTAAATACCATATCTCATATTCAGGGGATGCCAAGATGTAAAACCACGCCCTCGTGTGTAAGAGACAGCTATATGTCGCGTACGAGAAACGTGATGGAACGGCTGTTTTAGATTAATTTTTATATTATACGTAATTTTATGAGATTTAAAATATTTCTTCCTACGAGATAAAATACAATATTTTTACTTTGTTTATGTTGTTTGTGTAGGCTGAGGTAAAAAAGAATAAGTAGTAAAGTCCTAACTTTTGATTAATTCTCTAAAGAGAAAATTTTAATCAGTCTAATTTCGAATATATCAGAAAAACAAAAGAAGAATAACAAGAAGAGAGTCAATCTAGTCTATTGAGGTCAGTTCACTAAAGCTGGTTCGGAAAATGTATGAAACTGTCATTAATTTCATAGAAATTCCGCGCCGGCTTTCGCAAATCGACCGATACGTCTATTCAAAGAACGAGTAATTTTCTGAGGCACGCTCTTTACATCGTCACCTCACCTCAGCTAAACCAGTTGAGTGTAAGTCAGATTTCCGACTACGCGTTTTTATTGCGAATCCCGGCGTCAAGATATACTCACTAGATTTTAAAAATGGTAGCTTAGCTTTGAAAAATCCGCCTATACCCCGCTTGGTCACTACAGTTGGCACAATTGACTTGGAGATGTGCAAAGTTGGTAACTCTTGCCAAAGCAAATGAGCGGGCAGTGATGTGAAGTGGAACAAGTTATGACGAACACACTCCATTTAAAGTATATATTCACTGTTCAATATACAAAAGAAAAGCAGATTTTATATCTACATATTTTGTTTTATCCACAGAATATTGCTTTACTATTGTCAGTTGTAGTGTTGTTTACTAGTGTTCAAGTGCACATTTTGCAAGTGTAAATAAAAATGTTTTGTGAACACAGTGAGAACGTTTGTGTCGTGCTATTAGTAGGTATTCCTTGGAATCAGTAGGTTTTAGAGCTTCAAATTATAGTTTTTTTCCCTGTCTGTTCTTAGTACCTAAAAAAAGACAGTTGTTATGCCTATATCAGTATTTTTTTGTTTTCTACTTTTTTAACGTATTCTTAATTACATATTTTTTATAAGCGGTAATAATAGTTAAATAATAATAACTTAAATAATATTACAACTAACTTAAATCTAAAACAGTCCCTTGGGCCATTGTATTGAGGATGCTGGCAGAATTTCCTCGCTGTATCGCAATGTTCATACGTTGTGCGAGGAAGTCGCCAGTTACGTCAACCAAACGTAATCCAATCAAAGCTGCATTCTTGACATCATTTTGTAGATTATATGATTATAATATATGATGATACACGTTATTTTCTTATTGAAATATATTTATTTTTATCAATGATGAAACCTAATTAAGAATTGGGTGTCAGACAAAAACTTCTCATTACTCGTAAAATGTAGTAGAGTCGCTAGTACTGTATAAAATTGTGTTTAAAAGTATATTTATAATGCTAGCAGTCGGGTTGCTATAATTTATTTCAATATAAAACAAATTCAATTCATAATTTAGTACTTATTTAAAAAATGTTTGGTGAAAATCTACTTAAAATCCACGCCAAATAAAAGTATTACGTATACTTTACAATTAATAATCCATGTTTTGGGGAAAAACAAAACACAGTATTGGTTTAAACAAGATATCAAAACAAAGTCTAAGCATTTACTAATTTTAGTATGGAAATAAAAACTTCAGTTCGGGATTTATTTATTTTTCAAATATAAATCACCACTCAAAATCCCATGACAAAACACCGTGCTTAAACTTTTTTGATAAATATCTTAGTGTAATTCAGACTCATACATTCATTTTTTTGCTTGGTATATAGGCTCTAATTTTATAAGCAAGGTATATTTGACTTTTTGTAATTATGAGGCTTATTTCAGATTTTATACAATAAAAAATCTATTTTTTGCTCTCCTGAACATTTAGCGAAAATGCCTTACTTTTTTTTGCAAAAGAGAAGCCGATTTGTTTTAATAGGTGTGTAGAGGCAACGTGTGCGTGTGTGTGTGTTTCAGTGTCTTGAAGATCTATATAACTTTCCTTATTCTACGGTTTAGGTTAGGTTATGCCAGGAGAGGCGTTGAGCTAGTACGTAATTATCCCTAGTTATTTGGTTGATGAATATTATTTCGAAGTAAACCCAGAAACCAAAAGTATGTGCATGTGTGCGTGCATCCGTGTATGCATGCGGGTGTGCGTTTGTGTGTATACGTGTGTGCGTCCGTAGGTTTGTGTGTGTATGTGCGCCCGTAGGTTTGTGTGTGTATGTATACGTGTGTGCGCACGTAAGTTTGTGTGTGTCAGTGGAATAGTCCGCTCTCTTGTTGGCCATTTTTTTTGGGAATCGCCATATAGATGTCGAGGCAATCGTAAAGCTTGACTGACAACTCTATTTCAGTATATAATAATTTCCTCTATGATCAATATCTTCAAACTGGCTTGACCGATTTATTAGCTATAAATATGTTTAGGTCATTTGTATTTGTCACTTCTGCATTACAAAACAATTCCAACAAAATATTGTCGCTTCGTCATGACCAGCGTCATATTTAGCGTTTAGAATTAAAACAATAGCAAAAAGTAAGCCAACAACACTCGGAAGGAATTCCCTTCGTCAGTTTATGCACAGTACGTAATATCCTAATTGAATCACTATGTTTTTAATTCCAGGTGTCTACACTCGCTGTCCATGGGAAACATGTGAACACAGGTATTTCTTTTTTAATTTATTTAGAACACAAACAGTCACATGTGACGACCGCTTTAGCCTAGTTGGTAGTGACCCTGCCTTCGAAGCTGGAGGTCCCGGGTTCGAATCCCGGTCAGGGCATGTATTTGTGTGATGAACACGAATATTTGTTCCTGAGTCTTGGATGTTTTCTATGTATTTAAGTATCTATTTATCTATATAAGTATGTATATCGTCACTTGATACCCATAGTACAAGCTTTGCTTAGTTTGGCACTAGATTGATTTGTGTAAGATTGTCCAAAAATATTTATTATTTATTATTATTTATTTACATAAAAATATCAAAATTGTCAGTACATGGAAGATATCTACACAAGAATAAACAATAGACCTGGAGGTTCATTATTTTACATACTATTAACTACAATTATGTATTAAACGTGATTTTATTATATTTTAGCCATGATTTTTAATTTTGTACACAAACGTGTTTTTTGATACCGTGTCGGTGGAAAATAAGCGTGTGGCTCGCCTGATGCTAAGCGGTCACCGCAGCTTATGGGCGCTTGCAACTCCTGCAATTTTAAATAGTAGATTGTATGACAAGGGTCTAAAATGAGCCATATTACCACGAGATAGTTATTTTCCCGAACGAAGTGAGGGAAAATAGTTCGAGAGGTAATATGGCTTTTAGACCAGAGTTATACACTCTACTTTTCACTTCGATTGCGAGAAAATAAATAAACAAAGGTTAACCCACCCAAAATTAACAATAAATTCCACGGCGAAGATACATACTTTTGCAGCATGATTTTTTTTTCTATACTCCTTTGACACACAAAACATAGACACTGCGGTTCGCGCGCAACATTCACGCGCGAAAAAAACCTAACTGACCTTCTATTGAGCGCTTCAAAGTGTTGCTCGAACGATTTAACCACTTTTTTAATTATTGTGAAATAGGGACTACTACAAACTTAATCTTTAGACTCTTTAGAAAAAATAATTATGTTTCCTGATTGGTCGATTTTAGTAAAGCTGTATTCTGGTTGGTTAATACCCAATACCAAATATTTTCTTAAGAGTTAAATGAGTGTTCTGTGATTGGTGGATTTAATAGGTGAAGTATTTTGATTGGTCAAATTCAAATGTTTTGTAAATCATAAATATGTATTCATATTTTCCCTAGGGGTTAAATGTACTACTTTAGCCCCGCTTGACAAGTCTAATATGGCACACTTTTCGAGCATGAGAAGTGAAAACTCCTTTCTTGAAGAACCCCATGCTGCTGCTATTGGGAAGGGCACCCATGTACCGAGCGCTAACGCCATCAGATCGAGTAAAATTACCTGAAAATGTTGAATGCGCAAAGTTATACGATCTCTTAAATAAATATTTGCTGTTAGGTAGGTAATATGTTTTTAAAGCAGGCTTATTATGCTCTCCTATAGAAACTTTCACCCCCTTCTTACCCCCATTAGTAGTTGATTTCCGGATTAAAAACTTTTCTCGGTGTCAAATTATGTCCATACCAAATTAATGTTAAAGGGTCTATTAGCGAGTAATTATTTTATAAAAATATAATTCAGTATTTGTCGTGTGAATTGTTTGCTGTATTTTAGAAAAATCGTATCTAAATCCGTTCTCTCCGTCTCTCCTTATAGTGAGAAAGATCAACCTCTTAGAGTATTCCAGTGTTCAAAACCACTCGCGTAGCCGTGTCGGAGGTTTTCCCTGGATTTTCCCTAGGCCACTCTCCACACGCGCACTCCTATCGCTTTATTGGGCCCGGCATAAAAAGCCACAGTCAGTTTAAAAAAAACCATCTCTCAATATTTCTACGATATTTTGTAGTAATCCTTGACGTATATCGTCTTTTTGTTTATCGATAAATTATTACTATTAACCAAATTAAAAATGTTTTCAGATAGTCTACAACGCGGATGCGAGGCAAAGACTTTCTGTGACAATAAACCTGCCGACTACCCGCAGGAAGAGATCGACTGGCTTTTGAAAAATCACAAGAATCTGGTGAGACTATAAGTTCACTTTACCGTAGCTACAATAAAGCCCACTATTAGGCGAAGTTGTGTGACAAGTCGAAATGCACAAATGTGATAATCCATATTGAAAGGAACCTTATGGCGGCCGGCACTTACGCCTTTATTGCCGCTGTTCCAATACAATAGTGAATAGCTGCAACGTAAGCGCCTGCCGCCATAAGGTCCCTTTCGATGTGGATTATCACAAATGTTTCCATAGTATCGATATTGACGACGCTGTTCGTATCGATATTATTTAAGGCCTTACGAGACTTACTGATATTTCACCCTTTATCGAGTACTCCTAGGTGCTTGCTAGAACATCGAAAATCGAAATTAGTAGTGTTTTTTCAATCCAATATGCTCTGAATTTGTTAAATTAAAATGATTCGTAAATACTTAACGGACTAAACTTCATATTTAAATATCACTATTGTCCCGCTTAACGAGCCTATTTATAGATTACCTACAACATTGTAATAAGTTTGGTAGTACAGCGTTATGCTTATCCATATGTTTTTAATCGATACATATCGGCACTGTTTATTTTTTTCTACTCTTGGCAACATCTTATTTGTCAGTTTGCTTCGCCTAATTGTGGACTTCAGTTAAGGTTACCATTTGTGCCGTTTTCAAAAAGGGTGATCGAGGCCCCGTACTATGGTCGCGTGATAGCGTGATAGATGACAAGACTGATAAAGCATCTGTCACTTTCCATCGAGTGGTGTCAGAAAGTGACAGATACTTTATCTTATCGCTTATCACGCTTTAGACCCCCTGGTTTAATCGTGAGACTCACTAATCCGTCTATAATCGCAAACGGTGTTTGTAATGATGACAATGACAAGCTTGTCACGAATCTATGGACAGGTGTCGACGCCATATTTAACGTTGACCGGTCTATAATCGTAATGTAACACGTCGAATGCGCTCGTCATTTATTTATTTAATCATTATGCTATGAGGCATTATATACCAGTCAACCTCCAGGCAAAGCAGAAATATTGTAGGCGGTACATACAACTAATACCAGAAATATGTCGGGTAAATTTACTACCACTATCAGTGTATGAGTTTTTTTTTTGGTTTTGGGGTTCTGTACTTCAAAAGAAAGAAAACTAAACCCTTATAGAATCACTTTGTTGTCCGTCTGTCTGTCTGTCTGTCTGTTTGTCAAGACCCTTTAATTCGGGAAGGCGTGAAGGTATCGAGTTGAAATTAAAACCTTATACTCAGGTCTACAGTCCCTTGAAGCTGGGAAAAACCAAACTTCTAAATTAACGTCAAAGAAAGATACGAGCGTTTATATCGCAAAAAAACGTATATTTCGACACTCTCGAGGGAATCAAAATTTATAGGGTACTTCCCTCAAATTGATGAATTTGGGGGTGGGAGTTGAACCTATGAACTCGACCAGAGTGATGTAGATATTTACAATGTCTGCTGGCGTACGGATAATTGGATTCAGAAGATCCAGTATAAGGCTTACCTCCGAATATGCACATATTTGTCACGAATCGAGGCGACTATACGTGCCATTGAAATATCGTGTATTGACAGTTGTCAATATCACGATATTTGACAACGTTATTGGCATTGGCGTGTCATTTTACACCGATGACATTAGGTGAAGTTGAAGCTAATGAACATATATATATAACAATCTTACACAAATCGAACTAGCCCCACAGTAAGCTCAAGAAGGCTTGTGTTATGGGTAACATAATTTTACACAATTTAAGCGTTTCAGCCGCTAACGTTCTAGCAATTACATGCTTGACCGTATAAAAACAATAGATTAGAGTAATTTAATACACTGACCCATAGCCTCTAAAGTGCTTGGGATATAAATATAAGCCAAAACATGCTGTCCAGCCGTAATAATTTTAATGTTCAAAATAGGACATTAAATAGATAGTGCTTTGATATCTGCCTATCGTAGTTGTTAAGAACCTATGGGTCAACTAAAATTTATGGAGTTCTTAGTGTTCACCTCCCTTTTCACCCCTTCAGAAGGCGAATTTTGAAAAAAGCTGAAAGCTTTTCTTCCATTTTGATGCTTAGTCTATTAGCGAATTTTCAAGTTTCTATTTTAAATGTAATTTTGTTCACCCAACAAACTTTCAACCCCTAGCAAATAAACACAAAGATATGTAGGTAGGTGTCTAACTAGACAATGGAAAAAAATGGTGCTTTTCTCCAGCATGTCCACATTATCACGTGAAACTGCCTCACTAATTCTAGAGAACTCACATTTGACTATCATTTTAGCCTATTTGTTTAATAACCCTGCCTACGAAGCCAGTGGTCTTTTCGAGTCCCGGTCAGGTTAAGTATATAATATTAGTTCCTGAGTGTTTTGGCCGATACGACCTCCAGCAGTTAAACTCCTGATGCTTGCACTGATGTTGCGAGTAGGCGCAATATTGCTAGTTAACTTTATCAGGCGCTCTACTTTGGATCGCCAAACAATTGTATTTTTATTCATTCTACCTAAGCCTTCTTACTGTCATGTTCCCTTTGTACGCAGTAAAATTATACATAATTACTAGGTTTTATTTCTAAAATAAGTAAAGCCACGTTATGTGCCAATACACCGAGTCTTGGATGTTTTCTATGTAAATGTTGTCAACTATATCTTCGTCTAGTAACAAATAGTACCTCGCTTGGTTTCGGATTAGCTAGAGCGATTTGTGTAAGATTGTCCCCAAATATTTATTTATTAGCCTTTCGTCACCGATGGTAGCGTACCTAAAACCAGCCTAACTTGTATTTTTCCAGACTTTTCTTCACCGCACAAAGAGGGATGTCCACTTAAACGCGATGCTGATGCCTGGGAGCGCTGATGGCAACTGCAAGATGGAGAGCAGGGTTTGTACTAAATTTGATGAAATGCGTACATCTATATTTTGAGAACTGAAACACCAGCATGCTGTCTGTCCGTCCTGCAACAACGTGCACATCATTTGTGTATATAGCTATCACTGCTATACGTATTGGACTTACGAGCCTTGTACGTAAGTGCCTCACCACCATACATCACCACCTAAAGGTACAAACCATGAAGTGAGGATAACACTGGAGCTGGCAAAACACACATACACAGATGTGCGAAAGAGAAGCATAGACAATAACATACGTGGGAATGAGATACAATGTGTTATCTCCCTCATAGCGTATTATTTGTCACCAGCATGTGTCACCGAAACGTCATTAATGTATTCAAGCCTATTGGTTTAATTTAAAATTGACGCCAATGTCGATACAGTACGACTAATTACGATATGTCAGAATTGTGCTAATAGACGTATCAGAAGACTGGTACATCTCAATTTAGTCAGGTTATCATAAGTGCGTCCCTTTTGGGTATTCGCTAATGCTCCTTCTATAGGATCCTCTTTCTACGGCACAAACCATAAGGTAGACGCTGTTTGAGATATTAAGGTCACGGATTTTAATTGTTAAACCATTAAGAGCTTTATACTAGACACTTCATAGCTTAACTATTAAAAAACAAGATAAGTTTGACACATAAATGCCTCAGCAATTAAAATCTGTGATTGAACAGTCAGCTAAGAAAGTGGTCTACCACGTTGGACCTTAATGTACAAAGCAGAGTTGAAAGTGGAAGGGCACTTTCATAGTTTACTGTACGAGGCCTATGACAATGATGGTATCGATACTACATATTAAACCCGTCCTTTCCCGGCAAAGAAATAAGCAATAGCATTCTTTTGTTATGTGCCCAGAGATCTCCAGCATGGGGAGATAACTTAGGGTGGGTTGCACCAAACCGTCTGTAGTCGTAAGCGGTGTTCGTTAAAATGTGATTGTATGGAAAGTTTGACAAGTTTCTATAGGATGACAGCTGCTGGCGCCATATTTGATGATGACCGGCCTGTGATCGTATGTTGGTGCAATCGACCCTTAGTCGGCTTAGGCTCGGTTTTATAAAGATCCGTTAGTCCTTATGTCGGTTTGTTATGTCAAAAAATGTACTGAGTTACTGAAATTTGACCTGACATTTAGTCATACGGATCTTTATAAAACCCGGCCTTAGTATTATTCAACATGCTACGAGCGAGCGTATAAAGTGGAAGTAGGTAAGTTTGTATGACTCGATTTACTTGGATGTTGTATAAATGTAAATTATTATGTTTTCAGATGATTACTCCATATAAACTCAACGCCCCCGGTCGGTTACCACAAATCATTGTGCAATCCCAGTTTTTCGAACAGCAAATTCCCGAAGTGATATGCTCAAGTCTGTAAGTGTACATTAATTTTCATCTACCTGCACACGAATTTTTATTTTCTTTGTATATATGTAGTCAATGTTTATACCCATAAATTAGAAAAAGAAACAAATATCACAGGGAGACGCTGCAACGTATGTGCGTATACTTAGTCGTATACAGTGCATCACAAAAAGTGTAAAATGTGAGCGATATCAATAAACGCGAGATAAATAACAAAATATCATAGTAAGGATCTTGCCCCGCTATGTCTGGTAGTCTCTTTACACTGCTGAAGGACTTAAGGCTCATCCTTGGTAAATTATTGTATTATGTACCTAATCATTTTATTCCGGTACCTTTAATTAGTAATAATACAAAATAATAAACAAAAATTTACTATAGAAGTAATATTAACTAACACAAAACTAAACTAACTAGAACTAAACTAACTAGAACTAAACTAACTAAAACTAAACTAAACGAACTAAAGCTAAACGTTAAAAATAAGAATCAAAATTGGCCCCCTTGGTATGATTCCCATCACGCAGGCAGCATTCCCGCGCTGGATTGCGACAGCAATTCTCTGCGCAAGAAAGCTGCCTGCGCGAGGGTTATTTCATCCCTTAATCTTATGCTGAGCAAACGGAGCTGACCTTGTGGAGCCCCTGTGTGCCCTCATCCCTCGGCCCAAGTGTCTCGACGCCGAATGCGACAAATGCGTATTGGGCGCCGAGACAGTTGTATTTGCCCGCTTCGAATTTCTCCTGGGCCTACGCCGCCGCCCCGGCGCTTCTGGTAGTGGCTGGGAGATAATCATTAACCCCCTTATTCATAAAACTTAACAAACCTCTGCTAAATAAAATGTTTTTTGTCTCATTCTTACAAACGTAAATGTCAAAGTGACAAATAAGGACAAACGAACTTTAGCGGATAGTTAACTAATATAGGTTTAATAGACGTTTATGAATAAGAGGGTTATAGGCCATAGTCAACCGGCCTATCATTTTTGATATTCCACGTGTGCTCGCTATACAGGTATTATGCCCAGTGCGGGTACCAAAAGTAATTTGCTAGTAGTTTTTAGCCTCACTCTGTATCTACCTATGCATGCTAGAGATAAGGCGGCTTTAAAGTATTTTAACCTAAAATACTGTATTAACTGTGGTTAGTCGTTAGAAACAAATATTATTTTTTAACATTTTTATTTCAGTTAGTAGTTTTGTAACCATTTTATGCATTACACATCATAATTTTCAGGACATAAAAAACAACGTGGTACCCTTATTTTTCGAAAAATAATAACAATTTCGCTATATATAAAAAAAAAATTAATTAATTAATTGTACTAATTTGGACCCATTTTCTTACAGTGAAAATGATTGCTTCAAGTCGTTCATCCGAGATGGCTCTGGTACCGAAGCGAAGTGCGGTATCAAATACACGAATGCCTACTTACTCGTATATGACAAGAATAAAAATGATGTAATAAAAGTATCTACCCCACTACCCATAGACTGTGTCTGTTTAGTGGTGTAGGACTTACATACATCAATTTAAAGATCCTCAGATGGTGTGGTTGGCTGTTTCAGTCAAAGCTATTTTTTGTATGCGACATTTTTAAAATCAGAAATCATGCCGCATGGCAAATACAGTTGCTATAATCCATTTCAGAGCGTGCAAAGATGGAAACTCATGCTTGCCTAAAGCAAGTGCATGGATAAATGTGTTTAACGTACGGGATTGGTTATTATAAAAACAAGTGGTAATTTTTGTGAAGACCCAAATAAACGATGGAAGATTATAATACTGTTTCATTAATTTTTTGACGCCCAGTTTAGCTTAGTCGGTGTACTTGCGAGGCTGGGTTTAAAAACGATGCGTAAGATTATGTCGGTTAGTTATGTCAAAACGTTACCAATATTTAATAGATAAGATTTTTAGGGATCCGTTGCTAAAATGGCGAAAACGGAACGCTGTTTGTCCGTCCGTATGTCAAAGCCAACTAACTCGGAGACTGTAAGTACTACAATTATGAAATTTGTCAGGAAGGTGTATTCTATGAACCACTACATAAAAGTGATGTGAAATTACAAAAAAATATTAAATTAGGGAGGCATTCCATATATGTAACCGGTGGATGAAAAAAAATTTCAACGCATATAGTCGTGTGGGATATCGATGGATAGGCCTATAAAAATGATATGAAGGTTTCTAAAAAACTTGTCCATTTAGGTCAACCGTTGGTGAGATATTCATGTGAAATGACGTCATCCTTCGACGATGATCAATTTGCCGGCCTAGGTGGGCAATGTTGTATAAAGCTATGAAACTAGCCGCTATCAGCCGCTCCTTGCGCCGCACCTGAAATGTGATACTTCGCAGCCGAACATAACATCAATATATTATTGCATATACGAGGAAAAAGATTTAAAATTAGTTCATTGAAATGTATTTAAATTTTAAATAACAATATCTACCAGTTTTTATTGTCATGATTTAAAATATTAACCCTAAATAATTATTAACACAGAAATCAATAACTTTTGACGGAGGTGGCTGTATAGGTAGATGTAGATGTAGTGTAGGGACGCCTGACCGGAAGCAGGCGGGCTGTCGATCGCAGGTCAGGATCATTCAGCCCAATTCCCTTGAAGTCGGAGCTTAAGGTTACTGTCCCGGCGGCATTCCCACACAGTCTTCTTCCATTCTTCCTATTTTCCTGCAGAAGAGAAGGACATCTTTAAGGTTGACATCCCTCAATTCGTTCTCCTCTAGCATATCGCTAGGTACCGAATATATTAAACCGCATTGCTGCGTACATAATACACTCCGCTACGACATGCTTGCTGGTTTCTTCCTCCCCACAATGTGGGCAGGAAGCGTCATTGCTGATCCCTATTATCTTCAGATGTCTATTAAGAGTATTGTGACCGGCGGGGTAATCACGTAACTTTTGTACTACCGTTAGGTAGATTTTAATGTCAAATTCTAATTGTCAGCGGGGTAATCACGTAACTTTTTTACTACCGTTAGATAGATTTTAATGTCAAATTTTAACTGTCAGCTCATACATTCATACTTCAAAATAGACAGTAAAATCTATCTACCGTTAGTACATAAAGTTACGTGATTCGCCTGCTGGTATTGTGGCTGTACAGGTTCCTGCCATTGCTCATTTTTTTTTTTTAACCCATGGGGCGACATGCCTCGTTTTCAACCTTCATTGTAGGTTAAATATGACCTACGATCAGAGTAAGTTCAAGCGTGAAATGGGTGCTTTCATCCGAATTAAATACTCTATTTTTCATTTCGACTATGAGGAAAATAAGTGAGAAATAAAAGTGGATTCATAAAAACATGCGCGACGACCGGTTTAGCCTAGTGGGTAGTGCACCTGCCTGTGAAGCTGACGGTCCTGGGTTCGAATCCCGGTCAGGGCAAATGTTTGTGTGATGAGCATGAATATTTGTTTCTGAGTCTTGGATGTTTTCTATGTATTGAAGTATTTATATCTATTAAATATATCGTCGTCTAGTACCCATAACACAAGCCTTCTTGAGCTTACTGTGGGGCTAGCTCGATTTGTGTAAGATTGTCCTCTAATATAATGTCGGCCCGCGCGTGCGGCCGGCGTGCGCCCGCGGCCTAAAAAACTTTAAAAAAAATACTTTCCACCCCTGGATCGGATAAGCGACTTTCAACCCGTCTATCTACTTATGAAAATTTAACTTTCCGAACAGGAGAGAGAAAGCCTATTATTATTGTTATTATTGGGAGCCTGTACTGTTCCACTGCTGGGCAAAGGCCTTCCCCCTACGATCCTGGGCCTCCTCTGACCACTCCTTTGAAAAATATTGTAGCTCGTCCCGCCATCGCCGGCGAGATCTGCCTCGTATCCGTTTCGAGCCGTCGGGCTGCCTGTCGATGGCGTTCTTGGCTCTAAAAGTCTAATAACATGTAATAGTTATTTGTTTTACAAGGGTGCAAAGTTGTATTTTAACCGCGAGTGTGGAATTGAAACACTAGCTAGCGAATGGATCCTAGGGTTGAACTACGAGCTAGCGAATGGATTCTATAGTTGAACTGCGAGCGAAGCGAGTGGTTCTAAAATAGAATCCTAAGCGAAGCAAGTGGTTCAAAAATAGAATCCTGAGCGTAGCGAGTGTTGCAACACACGAGACGTAAAATAACTTTGCAGCCGTGTATAACACAAATCTTTTCACCTCACTAGAGCGAGGAATTTTGTTTTTCGGTACAGTTGCATCCTAAATATAGTTGGATGCCCGGGTTCCACGGATTTGGCGTAGGTACTAGTTTTTTAACACAACAGCACAATATAAAATTATTTTTACTGGACTGTCTGGACTGGCCGTAACATGTTATTATGTTTAAAAAAGTAACAAATAGCACGTTCGGATTTCAAATATTCTTTGCACTCTTGTGCATAAAACGCAGTTTTGCTATCTGTTTTTAAAGAAAAAAGGGCTTTCCGAGCTAGTGAGGTGAAAAATACTTTTTATACCAAGAATCATCCCTCTAAAATATGAAATAGGATAGGTACACCTCAATATCACTACGCAGTTTATTTTCTAATGTTGTTATCTTTAAATGTAAAAAGCTGGTACGATGAGTGGTGTTTAGGTAGGTAATAAAAAAAACCTCATTGGTATTGTATTATCCCTTATTTCAAATACAGTAAATGATGACTGTGAATATGACATTATGAAATGAAATACCTATGCGGAAAATTCCTTTCATATTGATTGATTACCTATGGTTATGATGTAATCAATACCACATAGCCATTACCAATGGCTATGCTGTTTGTTTTCTGTTACCCGTATTTGTGCCTACGGCCTATATTTATGGTAGACGATTGTTTAATCCGTCGTCTACCGGTCCCTGGGACCCCAGGGCTCATTTCATAAAGAATGCTATTGTTTATTTTTTTTGCCGCGAAATGGCTTAAATATGAACATTTCAGTGATACACAAAAAGCTATATTCTTTGAAAAAGAATATAGTAGTAGATTGTATGACAAGTCTTAAATAAACCATTTAACCACAAGATGGTTAGTTCAAATGGTACCAAGCCGCTGTCTACCCATACCGGGGATCTCCGGGCACACAACAAAAGAAAAATATTATTTATTTTTTTCGTCGGTCGAGGACGGGGGACGGGTCGGGGGAGAAGGGGGAAAGGAATACCTTTTAGATCAGAATTATAAATACACTCGACTTTTCACTTCGATTGAGAGAAATAAATAATCAAAGATTAATTATCCACCCACAACGAATAATATTACAACGAGAACATGGCGTTGGCGGCATTTCTTTAAACTACTTTAACACAGATACATAGTAGTTGAAATAGGCACGAAAAAAGAGCTAATGTTTTTAAATAAGAATCAAATTAATTGAACAGTGTAACGTGCCAAAAAATAATCCAACTTTCGGATTGGCTGTCGACGTGTTTTGTGATGGTGAAGTAATATTATTATGAATATTTTTTTATGATTCATAAATATGTAGGAATTATTTTATTCCTAGGGGCCAAATGTACTACTTTAGCCCCACTTGATAGGCTTCATATGATACACTTTTCGAGCATAAGATGTGAAATATACGATATTTTTCGTTTAAAGGCAAGTTATTCTGACCTTAGTTTAGTATCTTTAAATTTTAATTTTCTTTGCAATTAATCTCATAATAACCGTTATCCATGAACTGTATATATTTTAACTTGTCCGGTCTGTTCATGCTTACTAGGACATAGTGACTACGTTAATACTAGTGTCTTTTTATAGGGAATTGACGAGAGACATCATCCTGTTGTGGATTCGTTTTTATTATCAGTGACTTAGAGACCATATACATCTCTAACAATATTAAATTGATCTTAATTTTGACGCTCAGAGACCATGTACATCTCTGGGATATTATATTAATTTCATTATACTCCTTGTTTAATCTTGAGACCTTATACATCTCTAAATTTACTGATGTTGTAATATTTGTAATAGATTACATTGCAAGTTTATCTTCACTGTATGACATTAATTTTGTTATGATTGTAAACTCGAAATTATTATTCTTTCTTGAACTGTAAATTAATATTTTGACATGGAAAATGTATTATTATAGTCAGACTTTCTTAAATTGTAAATTAATATTTTGACATGTGAAAGTGCCCTATTTGCAGAATAAATGATTGATTTTGATTTTGATCTTGAATTAATAAAATAATTCAACCTTAATAAACATCCTTGGACAGGGGCATGTTGCATGATGACTTGTAATACAAAGGGAATTCTCTTTATAATATAATCGGAGCTGGTTTCCTCTTTCATTCTGTTGTATTATCGAAACAAGTTATTTTTTCATATTCATATTCTTATTCAATATACTTAGATGGATGACGATGTACCATTGCCATGGTAATAAATTACAGGACAAACAAGTTAATGGGTCATGGTCAGATTTAAGTTCGCGTCTTTTCGGTGGACATATCAAAAGTTAAGGCCCAAAGCTTAATTTTGGTTTGGTATAGTAACCCGCATGAACGGTATAAATCCATGTAATAAAAACATAACTTACACGTACATAAGCCGTTAACTATTGACCACCGGGTGGACAACTTTTGTTTTTACAACTGACAATGACCCTAATACATTTATGGAGGGGTTTCGGGGTAGGCACGAGCGCGGAGCAGCGAAACATTGAAGTCGGGGTTCAGTGCGTGTATTGTCCAGATGATGGTACACAACTGCAGTGGCGACTATTATTAACCTAGCTATAACTTAACTAAGGTCACCTCAGATTCGGTTGAAACCGCTCAACTAATCTCACTGGAGCGCAAACTCTTAGAGTAGTCCAATGTTCCAAACCACACGCGTGGTCGTTCCGGAGGTTTTCCCCTGGATTTTCCCCTGGCTACTCTCCAACCGCGCACTCCTATCGCTTTATTGGGCCCGGCCTATAAAGCCACAGTCAGGTTCAAAAAAAAAACTTAACTAAACAGAGCGGTTGCTGTTCATACTCTTAAGGACCAAGGTAGGTGCCTACCAGCATAATAATAGCAATCGCTATGGTTAAAACGAATTAATAGGTCCGTGCTCTTTGCAGAATCCGAATAAGTGGATGTCAGTTGTAAGTACACTAATAAATTCTCCTAGCTACTTTACATTGATTCGGGGCTGACCCCATTAAATGAAGAAAAATTTTAACAGCGCGATGTCCGTACAGCGACATCTACCATGCAAATAAGTTAGTACCTATATTACTTTATAATATCAGTTTTTATTAATATTAGGTAATTACCGTATTAGGTACCTAACATATAATAACTTTAACGCAACATTTACTCATGTAAATTAATTGAACTCAGTTTTCCTTGTCATATCGAGCTTTTCCCCATTTAAAAAGGAATTGTTTAACACACGTCGTTGATAAGAGTTACCAATTCCTGTAAAACATTTACTCGGTATAATTGCGTAACTATTTTAATGAGCATTGGAACCTTTGAAAATAACAGTCGATTATGGTATTTTCCTGAGCGGTCGTGGTACTGTTTATGATAGTAGTCGTTAAGCGTGGTTAAGCCAAGTTAGAGGCCTCCGGGAGGCTTCGGAAATTCTAACAGACAAGTTGCACTCTCACTTGACAAGTCTAATTCCAGTAAGGTCTGGTTTCCACTCGGGTTGGAAGGTCAGATGGCAGTCGCTTCCGTAATGCATATGCCAAAATCTTGGGATTAGATAGCGGACCCCGGGCATCATTCAGGGTTCTGTACTGGGATGACACTAGAGGGATTATTTCTTTATTTATTCCATAATATCAACACTACAGTCAAGCTACACGTGTTAACTTGAGAAAACAACATAAAAATATAAAAAAATATACACACACAGCACACAGCACACGGCACAGCACACACACACAGCTGCAGCAGCAGTATACAGCGACTTCTTGTGACAAATTACCAAAAGTGGAAGGCAAATAAAGAAAAATATTTTTTGACAATCTTACATATAAATCAACCTAGTCCCAAACTAAGCAAAGCTTGTACTATGGGTACTAAGTGACAATATACATACTTATATAGATAAATAGATACTTAAATACATAGAAAACATCCAAGACTCAAGAACAAGAAAATGTTCATAATCATCACACAAATAAATAAATGCCCTGACCAGGATTCGAACTCGGCACCTGCAGCTTCGTAAGCAGGATCACTACAAACCAGGCGTAGTAGTTACCCAATAATTAACCTGTTTAAAATAAGTAAATTTGAGTATGAATACAAAACAAAACCAGGAAACTCTTTGTATAACAATAGCAATGATTCATGTCACTACTTGGTGAAGTACCTACACGATTACATAAAGCTCGATCGACGGAAAATCAAACCGCAAAACGTCACGAACCGCCAGAACCTCATCATAAATGATATAAGTACATATTTATTAAATTTATCAAGGTATGCGGTCATGTTGTAATGACGTTATCATTCATTCCGGCCCCGAACATCCAATTCCTCGAATGTCCATTTGCCTGAATCGTCCAATTTCTCGAATGTCCACTTGCCTGGATAGTCCAATTCCTCGAATGTCCACTTACCTGGATCATCCAATTCCTCGAATGTCCACTTGCCTGGATAGTCCAATTCCTCGAATGTCCACTTGCCTGGATAGTCCAATTCCTCGAATGTCCACTTGCCTGGATAGTCCAATTCCTCGAATGTCCACTTGCCTGGATCGTCCAATTCCTCGAAAATCAGAAAGGTGAGTTTTCTCTGCTCCAAAATGGCGTTTTTATGGTGATTGGAGGCCGGAACCAGCTCATGAGCTGTCAAAAAACAAACCGGGGTCTCTGTTACAATCATGTTACAATTTCACAATCAGTCTGTCATCACGTTTAGACTAGGACATTTCTGAAGAAGTAGAATGCAAGAAGCAAATCATGTAACAGTCAGAGTGACAACGTTTTTGGGATTTTTTGACCCTCCTGATTACCGATCTGCCTGTCCCCATTGCGAAATTTGAACCGCAAGTACGGTATACAGGAAAAGACTGTCACATAATGTTACTGTCAAATTAAACGTTGCCATATAAAAATTTGCTAATAGTTAGTTGTCAAAGTGAATCATCGGCGAAAAGTTGGTTGGCAATTGAAACTCGCCTAAAAATAGTTCGGAAAAAAGGCATAACACCCCACCGGACACTCAGAATAACCAGACTCGAGATCATAGAAAGAGATCCTGTGGAAGGAGGTTTAGCGTTTCACCGAAGGAATCAGCCTTATGGTAACGCGACTAAATTGAGATATATCAGAAGATTAATACTGCTGCTGATTGATTGATTGCCTTTAGAAGGTAACCTATCGCAACCACAATGTTTTTTTTGCCGGAAAACTATCAGCTTTTTTTTTTTACTTCTCTGAATGTACAATTCGTTAGTTTTTTCATTTATCATCTGATGTTATCCAATCAAATCATTTAAGACGGTGTACGAGTATACAACTTCATATAAGAGCGACAGAGAGGTACATATCATTTGTTGT
The DNA here is from genome assembly GCA_963556455.1 of Epiblema foenella. Lineage (NCBI taxonomy): Eukaryota > Metazoa > Arthropoda > Insecta > Lepidoptera > Tortricidae > Epiblema > Epiblema foenella. The sequence goes on along the minus strand of OY747103.1, from coordinate 20,179,799 downwards.
TCATGTCATAGTTTCCCTTTTTTGTCGAGCTCAACCTAGTTTATATGACAGTTGTGTCAGACAAATGGTTACACGCCCAACCACGCCACGCCCGGTAGTTTATGGTAAACCGGCAGCCATTTTAAACCTAGAGTCCGACCACTCTAATTCTGAGGGGCTACTTAATTTATAATAAGAAATACTCTGAGTGTAAGTTGGCAAATGGGTTCCACCTCTATGCTAAGCCAGTGAGCGATTACAGGTTGAAAAATTATGATGAAGAAATGTAACAAGTTTTTTGATGACGTAGAACATTAACTTTATCCTAATATAAATTAGGTGCTGTTAATTAAAATGTTCGTGGAATTAAATAAAAAGTTACATTGTATATTAATAAATTGTAGTGTCCGACCGAAATTTCGGTTTCGGTTTCGGTTTCGGCCAGTTTCGGCCAAAAAATCAAGTTTCGGCCCGAGTTTCGGTTTCGGCCAAAAACGGCCGAACCTTTCGGCCGCGCCGAAACTTACAACATCGTACCTTCGGGTCGCGCTCGGCTAACGTCGGGCGCGCTCGGCACGGCTGGCAATATGGCGTCGCTCGCCTGACTCCGCCGGCCGACTTATTTTATACCACCATTAAAAAATCGCTAACTTTGTGTTACAAATAATGTATTTTTTTCACTTTATTTATAGGGTAGTTAAATTTTCAAACAGAACCTCTGTAACTGTGCTGAAATTTCATTGTGATAAATCTTTGAAAGTAGAAACCTGTAATTATAGGTCGGCGAGATATTAATTTTAGAAAAAAACTTACTAACATTTTTTCGACTTTTTAAGGACTTTTTTTTTATAAAAGGTTCGGTTTCGGTTTCGGTTTCGGCCGAAACTACAATGAAACCGAACCTTCGGTTTCGGTTTCGGTTTCGGCAAAATAACATGTTTCGGTCGGTCACTAATAAATTGTATATAAATGGTATATCAAAACTCTTTAAACGGTATTTCCTTGAACATATATGTATGGTCTTGATTAGACATAAATAAAAACATTGTTATTTTGTGTTTATTTGATAGGTAACAATCGCCATTATAAGGCCCCATGCATATATTTTTAGGCTTCCGTAGCCAAAATGGCAAAACCGGAACCCTTATAGATTCGTCATGTCTGTCCGTCCGTCCGTCCGTCCGTATGTCACAGCCGATTTACTCGGAGACTATAAGCACTGCAATTATGAAATTTGGTAGGAAGGTGTATTCTATGAACCGCTACATAAAAGTGATGTGAAATTACAAAAGAATATTAAATTAGGGGGGGCACTCCATGTAACCGGTGGATGAAAAAAAATTTTCAACGCACATAAAACTTGTCCTAAATAGGACAAGTTTTATGTGCGTTGAAAATTTTTTTTCATCCACCGGTTACATGGAGTGCCCCCCCTAAAAAAATCCTCCTAAAAAAATTTTCAACGCACATAAAACTTGTCCTAAATGGACAAGTTTTATGTGCGTTGAAAATTTTTTTTCATCCACCGGTTACATGGATTATGGTTCCATATTCAAAAATATGAAAAACATCAAAAATATGTGTAAAACTCTGTCAAAAAAAAACCATTTCAGATTATGATAAGCTCCATTAGAAAAATATGTTTCCGTTGGTTTCTAGTTTGATTGTCTGAGATCATAATTTTTTTCCCAGGAAATGACCCAAGGGAAGTGGAATAAAAAATGTACAATAATTTGTTTTCTATAGTGCAGCTTTTCTCCCGAATATGGCCCTGGCCCATCTTAGCGTGAGAGTCACCACATTCTATGAATGATTGCAACCCCAATCAACGAGTTCAATTTGGGGGGAGTCGCAGACACAGCTAGTTAGATCATTATAATAAAATGACGCCATTCCGTCATAACTTATTGTAAAATTACAATAAATTGCCTTAATCGATACTTATCCTATGACTCGTATTACACGGAAAACTCGCGCTTACTTAGTATATATAATGGTTTGCTGATTGTACGCTTGCATCAGTTACCATTCGAAGTTCACTCGGTGAACTGAAGTAATAGTGCCATTTTGGCATATACTTCAATCACCTCCAAAACCCTACTTCAATATACATTCTCTATTCCATCGTGAGCTCACAAAGATGGTGTCGATCTTCGTGCTTACAGTAAGTTTTAAGTCATATTATTACCTAATAACATTACGTTTATTATGGAACTAGCGACCTGCCCCGACTTTGCACGGGTGCAACGCTGATGCATGTATTATACATAGTATAAAACAAAGTCGCTTTCTCTGTCCCTATATCCCTATATCCCTATGTATGCTTAAATCTTTAAAACTACGCAACGGATTTTGATGCGGTGTTTTTTTAATAGATAGTGATTGAAGAGGAAGGTTTATATGTATAATAACATCTATTAAATAGTGCACCCGTGCGAAGCCGGGGCGGGTCGCTAGTTATAAATATAGACCTTCCTCTTGAATCACTCTATCAATAAAAAAAACGGCATCACAATCCGTTGCGCAGTTTTAAAGTTCTAATCATACATAGGGACGGACAGACAGACTTTGTTTTATACTATGTAGTGATTTAAATATGATAACAAATGCGATTTAATAAAATTTTACGAATCCTAATCACCTCAATTGTCTTATGTTCCTCCCTATCTAATGAAGTATCTATATCTTAGCCTGGTATAGTTCAAGCTTTGCTTAGTTTGGGACTAGGTTGATTTGTGTAAGATTGCTGAAAAAAGAATATTCTCCAAAAATGATTTTTTTTAATTTAATACATACACAAAGGCATAGGTCTAAGTGAGAGATATAGACAAACGTTTATTGGCATTTTAGCTAAAATAGGTTCGAACCCGAAATAGGTTCGAAGCCGTTGTCTCCCGGCGAAAAAAATTAACAATAGCATTCATTTGTAATGAGCCCGGGGATCCCAGGGAGCGGTAGACCACGGGTTAATAACGTCATAAGTATAATAGGTACATTATTCGTCCCTTGTTGCATCTGATCTGATACATAAGTGCCCAAAATACTTGCAACACTTCCAGTTCATCTATAGTCTTTCATTTGTTTTGTTAAACTCAGTTGCTGAAAGGTTATCTGGACTTGATATTTTAAAGAAAAGAATATTATAATTAGCCCACCTTGGTACTTCGTATTTTATGTTCGTTTTTCTTATATTCAATAACACTATACGTACAGATATACATAAATATCCAATTAATTTCCCACCCAGTTGTTTCACCAAAATTCTCATTGTGACCGTCTAGGATGTATAAGTGATTTTTGAATTTAATTGGGATTCTTTTCTTGTTAGCTCATGTGGTAAAAATATAAACAATATTTCAGTTAGAGAATATAATGCTTTTTAATTTATTCAACTATTCGAGTCTAAAAGCGACTGGTTATGATATAGTAGCTGTCAATGTATGTGTAGGTATAGGTGGCCGAGAAAGCGGTCTATGACTTTTGAATTTTGAGGTACAAATTGTACAGTGAAAAAGTGGTACAGCAAGTGGGACATACAAACTTTATTTGTACAGTCAGACAAGAAAGTTCTTAGTCTACATATATGTTTATATATTCCAACGTAAACTACTGTGTTTGCTTTCGATAGATTGATATAAATAAATAATTTAATTCAACATTATTTATTTATAACAATTTTCTTAGTGTCTACGTTTTTAATAAATAATTATTTAATATTTCAGTTGGGGGTGATGGCGATGATTTCAACAACCTATACCCACCCTGCACTTGGTAAGCTCAATAATATTATATGTATATTATATATTTTAACTTTAATATCGGGTTTTGATCATTTTATTTAAAAATGCCATTTTATTTTTCATATTACATTGTTTTATCTACAAATACATATTATAAACCCTCTAAAATGCGTTCAGAAACTGGCGGCCGATATTTTTTGAGTTTCGAACGCTCGTCTCTGTCACTCGAAAGTTGTCAAAAACGATGACATTCTATTACATTAATATTATTGATTTGAGCTGAATACAACACTTCATTAGGTACGACAATTCATTCAGTCATGATGTTATAAATAACATAACCTCAAATTCGATATTATACATTTTTCATCTGCTATATATTTTAAATACACAAAATGGCACCAACACACAAAACAAATTATAGTTACTAAAGTTTAGTTTATATGCTTTGAGCGTGTTTTAGAATAACCATCTTTATTGAAAAATATGACGTATAATATTTTCCCGAGTAACAAAGGATATGTGACGTTGCAATAAAAACAATATGGCTGACTATGTACTCCGTTTTGTGTTCCAAGGAAAAAAATCGATCGTATCAAGTGGGGTATCAAAATGAAACAATTGAAAAGACATTTGTATTTAAAACATGATTGTACAGCATAACATACTTTAAAATGTAAATAAAAACAATAATTAAGAGGCCTTATAAGTTTTAAAATGTTTTGATTTCAAATTATGACAAAAGTATTGATAATACAAATAAAATTATTAAAGACTGCGATTATTTTATTGAAGTTTTAGATAGTAACATGGTCATGTTTTGATTTTATTGTGTGTAGTAGAATTTAAGCGGGAAAAACAAGTTTTTAGCTTGAAAATGATCGATTAGGAGTGATGTTTGAAACGATATTTCTTAATGAAAAATCCAAAAAATACATTTATAGTTTATGACATAAGGTCGCAATAGTCCTGTCCTAGATAGTAGCATTGAGAAAATGTCAAGATGCGTGTTAATTCAAACAGAAAATGGAGTAAGTAGATGAGCGTTTTTTAACTGATAAGGACCCTTAAAGACAACAAATAAAACAGTTTAGTGTTTTTACACGAGTGCACTGGATAAAAGTCAGGCAGTCAGGGGACCTAATGTTTTGGTTATAGTATGTAGTAAGTCCCCGGACTGCAAACAAAATGGATTTCCGTGAGTTTCTAATTTTTTTGGAACTTGTTTTTATCTTTTTAGTAAACTTTTATCCAGTGGTGTATTTATTTTTAAGGTTCCGTACCAAAATGGTAAAAAAGGAACCTTTATGGTTTCACTTTGCATGTCTGTCTGTCTGTCACATCGCTAAATATCTCAAGAACTACTTATAAAGAAGGCTAACCGAGATACATAGAACATGCCTTTTTTTAATAGGTATATTGTTTTTTTTCTGTAAAAAATTACAAATAATTGGGGTGTGGGGTGAAAGGGTGGGGTTCATATGACATGAAAGGGCTTGAGTTGCACATTCTGTAATTTTTTTTATTTTTTTTTTACTTTGATTAATTTTTGTTTTATGAGGGAAAATGTAAATAAATACCGCACCTCCCCCCCTTATCCCCGACGTTTACTAAGGAAAAAAACATGAAATTATTACGTAACATTGAAATCAATGTACCTATATTTTACAGGAAAAATATAACTATAACTCTATCCAGTTTTTCTTTCTTTTATCATCAAAAAACATTTATATACTAAGTTTGTAATTTAATCGCCTTTGCATTTATTTTTATAATTCCTACGAGATTATGCAGAAATTACCTTCTTTCAAATAAAGAAAAAAAATTGAAATCGGTTGACGTGATAAAGAATTATCCTTGAAAAACCACCATACATACTAAGTTATTCAGTCGCTCAAATTTGTAATAAAAGTCGCCGATAGATGGCGCTGTACCTATTATGATCAATTTCTACACCATGTTGTTAAGATTTTTCTGAATTAATAGGGTTGGAACCGGTACACATCTGTGTACGAGACCCTCGGTGCGCGAGTGCGACTCGCACTTGGCCGGTTTTATTAATTATTTACAAAATTGTTGTTTCAGGTATAAAATCTAAGGAGGATTGGCCAAAAGCATGCAAAGATAAATATTACTGCTGGGAAAAATCAGATGCCTACGAAGAACTATCTAAGACGTTCGAGAAACTTTTGAGAGACGAGGTACAGTCAGTACAGTCACGAACCGGAATTGTTAAACCACTTGCCATTGTCTGTACATAATTTAGCCGTTTATTCATTTCAAAATCAAAATCAAAAATCAAAATCAAATATTTATTCTGCAAATAGGCCACAAGGGCACTTTTACATGTCAAAATATTAATTTACAGTTCAAGAAGGAATAATAATTTCGAGTTTACAATTATAACAAAATTAATGTCATACAGTGAAGATAAACTTGCAAAGTTATCTATTACAAATATTACAACATCAGTAAAGTTAGAGATGTATAAGGTCTCAAGATTAAACAAGGAGTATAATGAAATTAATAAAATATCCCAGAGATGTTCATGGTCTCTGAGCGTCAAAATTAAAATTAATTTAATATTGTTAGAGATGTATATGGTCTGTAAGTCACTGATAATAAAAACGAATCCACAACAGGATGTCTCTCGTCAATCCCCTATAAAAAGACACTAGTATTAACGTAGTCACTATGTCCTAGCAAGTATGAACAGACCGGACTCCACAAACAGCACCCGATCACGAGTATGACGCGTATCTCAGCCATTTAGCCGTGCAATTAAGCCCTCGTCTCCCGGTGACCAGCGAAAAAAGTAAACAATAGCATTCTTTTGTTATGAGCCCTGGGATACCAGGGACTGGTAGTCGACGGGGTTAACAGATGTTACCCGATGTCGTTTCAGTCCCGATTTACATTACACGACCAAATTGCGAACATTGTCAAGTCGCTCAAGAAACCCTGTTCGCGATAGATTACATACGTAATGTTTACGACGAATATATAAAATTAAAAGTAGAACATATCATAATTATATCATAAAATAATATATTTCATTATATAATATTATTCACTTTACAATCCACGTACTGGAAGACGCAGTGTGGGTATAGACCTCCTACAAGGTAGTCAGATGACCTGGTGAAGGTCGTGGGAGTCCGCTGGACGCGGATGGAGCAGAGTGGCTACTCTGAACTTCGTATCGTGCGGTCCCTTTCACTCATGTAGTGTATACGACGTACGACGTACACGAGACGACCGGTCATTGTGGCAATCTTTGGGGGAGGCCTATGTCCAATTGTCCAGCGGTGGCCGTCTTTCGGCTGTTATGATGATGATGATGACATATTGTAATTAGCTCTCAATTTGGCAAGAGATAGAGAAAGTCTCTAATTCAAGCCGCGGTGACGCTGAATAGTTCAAAACGACACTGGGCAGGAAAAATCACAAAAAAACAGTCAACGACTGTTATTGAGGTGATGTGACTTATTGCATTATAATCATCATTTTCCTAGCGTTACCCAAGTACAGTTGCATCCTAAAGGATGCCCGGGGTCCACTGTCTAATCCCAAGATTTGGCGTAAGCACTAGATTTTTACGGAAACGACTGCTGACCTTCCAACTCGAGGGGAAACCAGACCTTATTGGAATTAGGCTTGTCAGGTGAATGGGCAACTTGACTGTTAGAAGTTTTCAAGCTGCTCGAAGGCATCTAGTTTGGCTTAACGACTGCTATAATAGACAGCAGCCGAGATCAACGGCTTAACGACCCTTCTAAAGTACGGGAACGTTCAGTTAATTACTCTATGCGATCACCCGTCCAAGAACTGACCTTGGTCCACGTTGCTTAACCTCGCGTACCGCACGCAGCACACGGGCGCCGCTAGGCCACGAGCGCTTCTCCAACGCTCATCCATCTGATAAAGGTAGAATTTTATAGATACGCAATGCACCTAAGGGAGACGCAACTGCTAAGCAGCTAGATTAAAATGCAGCTAAAATTATATTCATTGACGTATACCACTATTGTTACTTAAACTCAAATTGCATTTTAAAGACCCTTAATACCGGGAACTACGACATAATTTCATTTGATATTTATTGTATTTGTTTTTTTAATAAATCATTTTGACGACCGTGATGTAAATTCTTATAATTTTGACTGAAGCAAATTTTTACTGTTATTTATATCATGAGATAAATGAATGAATCTGATAATGATCTTACACAAATCGAACTAGCCCCACGTAAGCTCAAGAAGGCTTGTGTTATCGGTACTAGACGACGATATATTTAATAGATACAAATACTTAAATACATAGAAAGCATCCAAGACTCAGAAACAAATATTCATGCTCATCACACAAATATTTGCCCTGACCGGGATTCGAACCCAGAACCGTCAGCTTCACAGGCAGGTGCACTACCCACTAGGCTAAACCAGTCGTCAAACAACAACATATGATAAATCAAACAAACAAACACAACAAACATATGATATATCTCTCTCTTTTTCTCTCATTCAATGCGTATACGACCTCCTCGCTCGGTAGCGGTATGATTATTATCTGTTAACCCATTACTATTTCTTTGATTGCAGAATTTTGATTATGTAGTGGGCAATGAAACTGAGGATCGAAGTGATCCCTCAAAAAAGGACGTCGGATACTGCAAGGATAAAGAAATGGTAAGCATTATTGTCCAATATTTTATTCCTGCTAGTTAACTAATTAATACGTTTGAAATGTACTTAAGGTAATCCCAATTATAGTCAGTCCAACCGACTTTGGTCCAGTTCAGCCGATTATGGTCCAAATTAAACTAATTTGAATATTACTTTAGTTATTACGGATAAACTTTAAGATGCAGCAATTTAATTTAGCATTGTTTTTAATTAAAAAAACACTGATATAAAATGTATAATTGATAGAAATGAATGTTCTCTTATGGACCACAGTTGGGTGTGCTTCTTGCCAAATATTTCGGTAGGTACGTTTGAAAATGACTAAATTATTGATTAAGAGCGCTGGCCCAGCAAACCAGACGCGCGGGTTCGATTCTGGACTTAGGCTGCGTGCGATATCACGGTTAAAATTTTCTCTTTATCAAATAATTGTCATAAACACATCATGAATAGGATAAGATCGATGTTTAAGAATGTATAGAAATGAAGCGGCCAGTTTCACAAAACTACAAGTCATAATTTTACAAAGTAGACTAGAAGAAACTCGAACGCAATGAGAAGAAGTCACTTCTCTTAGTTCTCATGAATGAACTAAATGATCTATACATTATTAAAACTAATGTTATTTCTCTGGAAAGTAACTAATATAGGCAATTATACTATTTGAATTTCATTTTATTTCAGCTCACTAAAATATACATGATCAGGGATGAAAATAATGTCACCTGGTACGTCCCGCAGACTACAAAGTTTAATTTGCATGTTCAGATCAAAGAATGCGAGTAAGTTATTACTGATTAGTTAACTATTATATACTACATATAGCAAAAAAAAACAGGTATACTATCTCTTAAAATATTAGATTGTTAACCAAGGGTTGAAAGTGACCCATTTCACCCCAGATATTTTAGTGCTCGAACAAAGTGTGAGCCCCAATAGTTCAAGGGTGAGATAGGTGCTTTCATCCGAATTAAACACTCTACTTTTCATTTCGACTATGAGGAAAATAAATGCGAAATAAAAGCAATAGTAAATGATATTCTAAAGATTCAGTAATAAATACACGCGCTGCAGCAACCAACAGCCGGCACGCGCCCTCGGCCTATAGAACTTTAAAAAAATACTTTCCACCCTAGGGTCGGAAAAGAAACTTTCAACCTGGCTATCTACTCATGAAAATCGAACTTTCCGAATAGTATACGACAAGATAATGTACTACACGTGCTATAATAAAAATAAACCACTAAGGGTCTGTAGTTATGTGGTGTTTGTGTTCCTCATGATACAATACATACTGAGCTATATGTCGGACATATAGCATTCGTCCCTCTCATACTTACGTACTTGACAGGAAGAGACGAATGTTATACATCGGACATATAAGCGACCATCTTTAGCCACTCAGGTATGGCAACCAACCCGGTATATCGGTTGGTAGTGTGGGTGACACGACCTACGACATCAGGCTATCGATGGTATGCGGACGTAAGTGTGAGTGTGTCGCCGACAGTGACGTCACGATGTCACGAATCCGGATTGTCAGACCTTCTCCGGATTGTCAGGTCTTCTTATTGTCATGGTGTTCCTGGTGATGTATAAATGCCTTTACCATGAGTTTGCATGACCGTACTCGCTAGCTACTGCGTAAACGATTTAGTATGCCGATTCCTAGTTCCATTGCGTAACCGCCAGGGGCACTGTACTTTTGCACATACAATTTTTTACGCAGTCGCTAGCGAGTATGATCACGTAAACTCATGGTAAAGGCAAAGGTCGCCAGAGCTCCCGAGGATGCGCTTTGTTAAGAATAATGGGCCTGCATTTGTGTCTAACTGTCAATATAAAAAATAAAAATAAAAAAGGGTCCGCAGAGTGCTTGTGATTGTTTTGGAATCACAAGCAACCATAGGCTACGGTTTCTGTCATTACTCAGGTCATAAGTTTGTGTGCCACTTTAGAAGAATTGCAGACGCGTTGCCGAATTTTAACTTGAGAATTCGTTCATTCTTCCCCTGGATGTGGGAGTAGACTATGGATTGAATAGGATTATGGATGTTGTAAATAGGGTTAAAAGTGGTCTAGCAATCTGTCACAACCCTACTAATATTATAAATGCGAAAGTTTAGACGTTGTGATGTTTGTTATTCAATAACACAAAATTCTCTGTTCCAAAACTTAAAAAAGAGACTTTTGGAAACAACACGTGACCCTAGCTAGGGCTGGCTCATTCCTCGGACAAAGAATAGGCATCGCCATTCAACGGGGGAATACAGCCAGCCTTATGGGCACCGTTCCGCAGGGATCAGACTTGGGGGACCTAACGTAGTCTTACCTAGGTTAGGCGAGATACGTTTTAATTTTATTTTATTTATTTTTATTAGTTCTATGTTACTGATTAAAATCGCGATGAATAGAAAAAAAAAAACACAAAAACAACTAAATTATTGTGAAACTTGGTATACAACATATTCATAGCCTGGATTAACATAGAGAATACTTTTTATTCCGAAAATCATCCTTCGAAGGTATGAAAATATTAATTGGAAATTTATGCGGACGAAGACACGAGCAGAATCTAGTAGCACATATATTTCCACCTTTGAGCTGAACGCTGTTCGGAAAAGGCGTGAGTTTACAAATAAATAATATGAACCATGTTTTTTTTTCAGATCTCCCAATTTACCCATAACTGTAGGTGACGGTTTGGATGATAATCAACTAAAGAAAAAAAAACTACAGTGCACAGAACAAAGGATTGATTTTAAATTCCCTGTACTTTATAAAAATGAAACAGAAAAAAAATTCGAGCTGATAGCGATGTCGCCACACAAGGGACTCTCGATGTATTGTTCCGCGAAAGTTGTTAAATAATAATGTAAGATTACATTAATAACAGAAGCAAGTGTTGTTATACCATGAATAAAATTTAGATTCTTAACTCGTATGCCATATGAGTAGGTAAGCATATGCTCATGTATAAATATACAAAAACACCTAGTTTTGTCTTGGTTGGTCTACACACATATCTTTTTAAAATTACGTTAAGTATGTGCTTTTGGTTTTTTCATTCACCACATATATATTATATACCTAATTTCGTTTTTCATTTTATTTCCCCCGATAAGTGTGCTGGTAAGGAGGGGGTAGCCCCTCCTTACCAGCACCTAGCGCTATTTCATTTTCTTAAACCAAGTTCTTTTTTTTAGAAAAGTCCATTACTTCGTAATTACATACCTAGACCCAAGTAACCATTTCACCTTATGAATAACATATAGCCGATTTAACTTTAGAAAATTAAAACTAATGAGATATTTGTTTTACACTTTTGCAGCATTATTCTTCTATGTTTAATTCAGCCTTGTTAATAGAAAAAAAATTGTGATACTGTATGAAACTACTACAAATATTGTCAAATATGGCAGTTACTTCTATAAATGTACAAAATCATAGATGTAACTCTCACATTTAACATCTGTCAGCTGTCAAGTTGATGTTGTTTTTTGTTTCGCGGCAGACCAAGACTCGATCCTATTAATGCATCCAAATCTGTGGTGTGTCAAAGATATTATTCAAAAAAATAAGTCATAGAAACGATACTTAATAGAAAAAAACTGTCAACAATTTTGAACTCTGTAATAACTGTAATAAGTCTATTATCAATAAAAAATATAATATGGACCACACCAAAAAACTTAAGGTTCCCAATTGTCAATGTCACCCCAGCAGTGTCTTTACCATGAGTTTATACGACCATACTCGCTAGCGACTGCGTAAAAAATTGTATCAGCAAAAGTACAGCGCCTCTGGCAGTTACGCAATAGAACTAAGAATCGGCATACTAAATCGTTTACGCAGTTGCTAGCGAGTACGGTCATGCAAACTCATGGTAAAGGCACAGGTCACACAACCCAACTCACCTCAGCCAGTCAAAAGTTCTACGTACAGTTAAAGATTCCTCAACATTATTTTTGTTTGTCATTGCCAAATCGTGCGATTTTAGTAATGGTAACAATATTGACATACGACTTTCTTACGACAAAAAATTAATTAATTAAATGAAACGGAACCCTAGCTTTTGTTTCATCATCATCATCATCCTAGCGTTATCCCGGTACAGGTGCATACTGAAGGATGTCCGGGGCCCGCTACCTAATCCCAAGATTTAGCAAAGCGACTGCCATTTATTGGAATTTGGGCTTGTCAAGTGGGCAACTTGACTGTTAGAAGTTCTCAAGCCGCCCGAAGGCCACTGACTTGGCTTAACGATTGCTATCATAGATAGCAGCCAGGATCAACGGCTTAACGTGCCTTCCAAAACACGGAAGCGCTCAATTAATAACCACTCAAAGCGGTCACCAATTATATAATTATCTATAATAATAATAATAATGGTTAAGTTTCACTTAGTAAAAATTATGTGTGTGATAAAATTAATCATTACATAAAAATAAAATCGACTTAAACAAGATAAAATAAAGTATTGATATCAAGTGTTATCTTATTTTCTAGCTAACTTTACTTCATAGAAGCCATCTAATGTAGAAAATAACTAATTACGACACATACTTATTAAGAATTTCCTCTAATTAAATTCAGTCATAATAAAGAAACATACTTGGTTAGAATTTGGTTTCTAAAGAAACGTTTCTCATTTGAATTTGTCCTTGTTCCAATCTACCCTACTACAAAGAAAGTCCCTAACCTAGGTACTGAGAATCTGACCTCCCTAGAAAAAGACTAAATAAAAATTTGCTAAATATACCTAGTATGAAACATGTTTAGAAACTGACTCACTCCAAATCCAACCTGATAAAAACATGATCTACCCAGAAGCTGACCAAATAAGATACTGGAAAAGTCAGGGTTGAACGTATTTCGAATTTGGTAACGTCCGCCCAAACCCCTGATCTGATCTGATAGCCGTTGAGCAGTCACGCCGATGGATGGTTCAAGGGTCTGGAACAGAGGAAGCATCCGAACACGATACGCGGATAGATTATTATTATTATTTTTTGAACCTGACTGGCTTTATAGGCCGGGCCCAATAAAGCGATAGGAGTGCGTGGTTGGAGAGTAGTCTAGGGAAAATCCAGGGAAAAACCTCCGACACGACCAAGCGTGTGGTTTGGAACACTGGAATACTCTACAAGTTTGCGCTCCAGTGATATTGGTTGAGCGGTTTCAACCGAATCTAAGGTGTGAGTGGAATCGAGCTACTGAGAGTTTTGTCGCTGTTTCACTAAACCTAGCCTAGCTGAGAAGAGTGCAGTAAGAAACTCAGCTAGGCCCGACCTGGGTCGGACTGACTCTACCCGGTGTGCGGCGGTACCGGGACGAATAGGGACTATATGTGTCAGTGTTGTCGTGATCGCGCGGTGGACGCCCCCGCCGCAGGAAAGCGGATAGATTAGTTCCTCCCTCTGTCGCCCCAAAGTACGCACGCATGCAGTTCTCATTAATAGACGGAGTCCATCGCATGTGGAGCACTATACCACCGGCAGCGGGAGCCGTAGGCGCGGCAGGATGCCCACAGGCCCCAAGCGTGCCGGCAGCGGTGGTCGTCCTCGTCGCGCAGATGTTCGTGGTGGCGGTGGCCTGCACTAGTCACTCGACTCACTGCTACTGGTGTCGGGCGCGGTGGCAAACTCCTCCGACGACGATGCTGAGGAGGACGAGGCGGGCGAAGGTGGTGGGCGTGCGCTTTGTTTATCCGACGCTTCTGTTCGACGTGATCTATTTCTTATTTATTTATTTATATTAGGAGAACCAACAGCAGTACAAACAATGTAACAACATGCATATTAACAGCAGAGCCAATTACAGGATCTCACAGATAGCGCTAGACTGTATATTATACAGAACTAAAGTGCGCACTCGTACACAATTACAAACGTTATTGGAACAAGAATGTTAAAATAGAAAAAAGAAAAAAAAAAACAAGCAATCCAAGCCCACTCTAAACTAATGTTCAACTTGAATAAATTAAATTGTAAATGACGAATATTAAATGAATATATGGCGTATGCTACAAAGCACTCAGCGAAAATACGCCGCCTCCATGCCTCGCCTCACAGAAGGAATCTTGCAATTAAATATATCTATATCTAACTCCTTGGTTATCTGATTCTTGGTTTTCTTGTTATAATTATTCTTATTAGGTACATATCCGTGTATATTGTGCAGTTTTAGATACATTTTCGTTAATATTTGTATAAAAATATTGTAACAATGCACGTAAATAAGTATTCTAAAAGTTATTTTTTATTATACTCGTACACACGTATAGGACCGGCTTAGGCCAGAGTTCGTCCAATATTCAACAATGTCTATAATTTAATTAATTGGATATCAATAGGTGTCATTAAGTTAGCGCCTAATAGACCTAAGTCAGCTTCAATGGAGTCTGAATAATTAAAACTCCCCATTACGGCCCACACCATCGTTATTATCGTTAGAATCGTTAGATCATTAAGATAAATCATTAAGTCGATTGGTTTTGGAAACGGCAGCCTGAAGGCGATTAGTTGTGATTGTCACTAATCACTATTATACAATTATAGCCCTTGCCGTTTAAATCTTATAATAAATACTATATAAGTACTACAGAGACGTACTAAGGTATTATAAGTTCAAAATGCTGAAAAGGGCAGCGATTCTAGTTGTCTTCATGACAGAAGGGGACATCCCTAGGATATCGCTCTTGTTTTGTGTCTTATTATTCATACTACTTTAATTGTCGATATATTATGGTTCTAATTTTTTTATACTACGACAGTAGCAAACATTAAGCTTACTCCCTGCTTGATGGTAAGCAGACACCACTCTCCATATAAACAGGCAAGCATCACAAGCGCGTTGCTGACCCTTTATGGTCTTGAGGATTCGTTGCATTGAAGCGTCCCCTGAAACAAATTACCGAAGATTAAGAAAGTAGATAACAAATGACTGTTTACGCGTATTTCGGAGTGGTCAAATACAATCGCGCAGTTTACCTTAATCCAGGGACCGATACCGGTATTTTTAAAAAACCCTGAATTAGCCCAATATTTTGTATTATTTTTTGCTCTTTACGTAGGGCTGAATCATGTATTTAGGTCGTATTATTAGATTGTCCCATTAAAAACGAAATAATGAACCGGTGACCGTAATAATACGGTATTTTTCTATGGAGAAAATACCGGTATCCGATCCCTGCCTTAATCAGAACCGTTTGACTCCATCTCTGGCAATACAATTAACCAACGATTAATTTAATAACACCAGTACCGAGACAAATAAAACCCCCAAATTCCTTAAAAAATCCTCTCAATTTGTCACATAACTAAGCTGTACATGACTCGAAATGCAACCTGTAAAGTACAGGAGAAATAAAACTACGGAACTTTTCCGTAACTTAGACAAAGTTATCTTCTTCTTCAGCGGCATCAACTACTGGATAGAAAGCATCGGTCTATCAGATTTAGTTCTGAAGGCATATAAGAATTTCTCCAAACTAGTGACTGTGGCTATCGTATTCTTATTAGTCGCAGAGTTTGGAGCGCTCTTCACGCAGAAAATTCTGACGGAGAAACAGAAATCTGATAGAATTCTGTTGACGTTTTCACACCCTGCTCTTTACTTTTTCACGCTTTCCCTACAATACAATAGGGAGACAGTGACAGAGGTGATGTTTGCGTTGGCTGTGGAACTGAAGAAGGATTTCAATGATGAAGAGACGGAAAGGCTGATGCTGAAAAGGACCAAGGTTTATGTTGGCGCGTTTGTTGTTCTATGCTTTAACACGCTGGTGTTATATGGTGTAGATGCGATGTTCCAAGTATTCTTTTCAGGTATGGATATTACCTATGTCACTACGTGCTAACTTAAGCATTGGCCACACCGCTGGTCAAAACGCAGTGACGCACCGCGTGCTTCATGCGTGACGTTTTAACTTTTACCTCATATTTCTGGCTGAATGCGCCAGAAGCGCGATACCTTAAAAAGAAAAAAAAACTCATAACTCTCCCGTGCGTGTGCATATTTTGAGGAGCGGTGAGATCGAACCTTTACTTGATTTTGAATGTAAGCTGCGTTAAACGGCTAATGAAAGCTGCAAGAGATTTATTAAAACCCTTTTTAAATGGCAACTATAATATCTACGTCAAATGTGTCAAACGTCACTTAATTGCCATGTAAATGGAGACAAACATTGCTTGATTCTTTAAGGGTCAGAAACAGGATACAGCAAAACGTATCATAGTACATTATTCCGCTTGAATTTCGACTTCCATAACAGACTCAGAATATTTAAATATCATAAATCTTCGGGTGACAACCGAAACTCATTAACAAATCTATCACTACTCTTACAAACCTCGTATCTCAGTACTGAAACGATGCTGAGATACGAGCTTCAATTTAGGTAGGTGTATGTTACTTAGTGAGTTTTGGTTGTCAATCTGCGAAATCTTCTTTTTGTTTTTTTTTACCACGTCGGTGGCAATCAAGCGTACGGCCCGCCTGATGGTAAGCGGTCACCGTAGCCTAAGTGGTAATGTTAATATCGCAAAGCACTATGTACTGAACTATGTACTGCGAACAATTTATTTTGTTGCCGAAGTATCATTATTGTTTTGTCACATTATATTTTTAAAATTTCAGTTTTTTTCTAGTCTCAGCTTTCATTAGCCAGACTCTATCTATTTAGTACGATGTAAAGGCGTTAAACTCATGATATGAGCGGAAAGCGGAAGGGCGTTCAGTAAAAAAAAGTACTTAAGTAACCACTAAGTAACTATTTCCATTGTCTGTCGCTCATCGCTCTTGCACCCCGGTTGACAGTGACGAGAAGCGTCACCTCGGAGGTGCCCGAGAACCGAGTTTATTCTAAGGCCGAATTCACATATACGCTACATACACGCCACGCTATCAATCAGACGGCTATGGCGGTCATAGTCGGCTGAGGCCTACTATTACCAACGTATATTCGAGCGATTCTGGTTACTGCTATACAATCTTTTTTTAAACCACAGCTTGGTTTGCCTGCCTCAATGCACCATTCCATGACAGTAGATATAAAACCCCGTATAGGTACTTAGGGCGCGATGCACCAACCTACGATTACAGACTGGTCAGCCTTAAATATGGCGCTGACATAGGCTGTCGTCCCATGGAAACTTGTCAAATTTTCCATAGGTACAATCAGATTTTAACGAACACCGCTTACGAATACAGACAGTTTTACAAGTCTTTACATATCTATTATAAGTACCTATTTAACCATAAAGTTGGAAACACAGGCCTGACGCAACACTTGTTTCTAGATGGAACCTTCGTGACCATCATAACGGTGTGGCCCGAGGTCCACGACAATCGAGCCATCGCCGAGGCAGCTCGCATCGGCTTCTACGTCGTGTGGTGGCTGTGGATGATCCGCGTCACCTCACCGTACCTCATACTCTTGTCCCTCACCATATCCCTCAGCCACCAGTATACGAACTTGCAGCTGTATTTTAAGAGTATTGCTGGGATCTTTGAAGAGAGGATAAGCCAAAGTGATAAGGAGGAGAAGTTTGAAAGAGCGTTTAAAGTTGGCATACGGTTGCATGCTAGAACAATATGGTAGGTTCTGGCCCGTTTATATTGTTGTTTTTAATAAGGTACGTACCTACATCATTCAAGTAGTTTAAACAAATAAATAAAATAAATATTTGTGGACAATCTTACACAAATCAACCTAGTCTCAAACTAAGCAGAGCTTGTACTATGGGTACTAGGCGACGGCATACATAGGTACTTATATCAGATAATAGATATTTAAATACATAGAAAACATCCAAAACTCAGGGTCACTGCCAACTAGGCTTAAGCAGTCGTCAGTTGTTTATTAGAAATGTGTACTAGGATTACTAGGTTACAAATATATAGGTACCTACTTCATTTGCTTGGCAGGTGCACCGACAAAGTGCAGAAGATTGGCAGCTGGGTATTCACCGGACAAATCATTGTCAACATTGCTGTGCTTGTACTACTCATGTCACAATTTCAGGTCGGTGACGACATGCTCCTACTGCATTTGAATTAATATGTCATACTTTGTGAAATTAAAGTTCAAAAAATTCTCTCCGATTCAAACCGATCGCACGCAATGCCTGCGCGTAGGTAGCTACTTTTTAAACGAAGGCTTTGGGAGTTCTATATTCTATGGAACAGTTATAATATTACATTCGTTTTGAGACTGGAGTCATCGCACTTTTAAGTACTGGATACGGTAATAGAATCACTGCCAGGTAACCCCCTTAGCGGACTCGCTGTAGGGAGGTCTTTGGGGTACATCGGCATTCAACATTTAAGTCTGGCCACAGTCTGACACTGAAAGTGCTAAAAGACGTGCGGGCGAACGCGTATACTTACGCCAAGAGCTATTCCAAAAACCTGTTCCAGTAAATCAATACGTCTCACCTTTAGTTCAAACCTGGCTGGCTTTGTGAATTTGCACCAACAACCCCAAGTAATGCGTTGCAGTAAATGGCGCTTCTCTTATAGAGCTCCGACCGCACGATGAGCAACATCCTGCCGACAGTCGCGGCCATGTCGAGCTTGCTGTTCTGCACCGGAGTCACTATGTGCAGTGCAGGAGACATCACTGTGGAGGTCCCGTCTGCTTGCTATGTGTTCACTAGCCTGACATGGCCTGTGGTTTCGAGGGCTTCGGGTGTCATCGCCAGAAAGATGATACCGGGGGCGGACCCTCATTTTTTTATCTTTATTTACAGTCCCTTACATTCCGGTTTCGTGTAAAAACGGACGTAATCGTGTAATAAAAAATGAAACTCTTGGGCCGTGGGCGGCCGGTGCTTATATTTTGTATAGGAGCTGGCAAAGCGGCTTGTGGAGGCAACTTGGGACCAGAGGGCTGACTCCTATCTCGCCCAACGGATAGCCATTGCAATCCAGTGAGCAAAATGCCGCCAGCCTTCTGGACACCTTGCCACACGGCACCGACCTGGGGCCAGTTTTTTATTTGTAAATATTTAGTTTTATTTTAGTTTACAGTTAGGTTAGTTATGTTTTAATAATTTTATGTTTATTTTATTTATAATTTATTTAACAAATACCTACATTTTATTTTAGTTATGTCAATATATTAAATTTTTGGCTATAAAGTTATCAACCAAATATTATGAATAATATTTATCTTAAAGTTTATTTAACATTGATGGTTATATTTTTTTGAGTAGGTAGTACTTAACATCTTACTATACGTTTAAAAAGTTTTCTGAGTTAAAAGAAAGCAGGACAGGTGTATCGTATTCGCGAGTCATCGCCTATTGATTGTCTGTGTCTATCTAAAACCTAAATTTGAAATCCAAAATGTCCATTCTAAGAGCTCACGGACACGGACTGTATGTAGGTACTACTTACAGGTAAGTAGAAGTAAGTAAGTACTTATGATGTTTACCTTCAAGATTTGAAAACCATAGTTCAGCCACTTGGGTAAATTCGGTGACAATGCTATATTATGGTGCCGAGCTGATCGAATGATGGAGACGAAAGTGGCAATACCAATTCCTAAACTATACAGCACTGTCGTGTTTGTACTCTTTGGGACTCTCTAAAAGAGTAGGTATGACTGTCAAAAAAATAAGCATGTAAAAAAATATTTTTAGTGGTAACTTAACTATTTTTTGTATAATTTCAGGCAGCCAATTTACCGACGGCCATATATCTATCCGGTTGGCAAAACTGCACAAACCATTATTCCTTTCGCATCAAACGGATGCTGCTCATCGCTATAGCCCAGAGCCAGGTACAGGCGAGAAATAATAAGGTTCACCAGTTTTCAAATCATTTTGTTTATTTACTTTGCGACAAACAGTCAAATACAAAAATTACATTTTTACATATTATGGTAAAAGACCCTGAGTGGTATATCAAAAACATTTTAACTTAAAGTAAGTAACGGTAAGAAACGAAACAATTTGCAAAAGTGTGCATTGTTGGCTATTTTATACGAATGGCAAAATATGTAAAAACAAAACTGAACAAATGTGTTGGTACAATGGTGCATGTACATGCTCACGTTAAATGAGTGCGCACTCTTGCACAAGTGCATTTTCTAAAATATGGTTTAGATAACTACACGGATAAGTACAAATACAGACAATTTCAATCTGTGAGGCTATAATTTCGATTTTAAATGACAAATAATATGATTTTTAAAACTTTGACAATATCTAATTGAGAAAAATCAATATGAGCCTTCATGGGTTTGCAAATGCATATCATTTTCGAAATCGGCACCCCGAGGAACCTCGAAGATGACACCCATATCGATTTTTAAGTAAAGTAAAAATTTGCTCCCCGCACAAACTTGGAACCCCCGTTTCACCCCTTTAACGCCCTTTAAGCAATTTCTAACACGCTGAAATTTTATTTTATTGAAATCTTATTCACGAAGTTTCGATATCTCACTTTTTTAATTTTTTTCTCCACTTTATTAGAGCAATTTAGAAAAACGCTGAAATACTCCATTAATATATTATTTAAATATAGAGTCTATATGCAAAGTTTCATATCTCTCCCTTCAATAAAATCAATAAATACGTGTTTTCATACAAACTTTAGACCCCCGTTTCACCCCTTTAGGGAGTGTATTTTGAAAAATCTTTTCTTATTGCACCCCTGGACCTTATAAAGAACCTACGTGCCAAATTTGGAATCTCTAGAACCAGCAGTTTAGCCTATTTGAGCGGTTCGATCGACAGTGATGATGATGATGTTGATGATGTCCTCTCAGACGTATACGTCGACGGCGACATCCTGACAAACTGATTCTATAATGATGTTATTTACGTGCATGTGCTCGAGTGTGACTTGCAAACCCAAACTTGGTTTTAAGCGTGTCACACACTAAGCAGATACGATAAGATATCTGTATCTGAACGCATATCTGTCAATATCGCTCCCTATACAATTCAATGAGCTAACACACACAGCGCAGATAACTTATATTTTATCGTGAAGTATCTGTGGGCACCCACATTATATCGAAAGATGGCAAAGATATTATCTGCGTATATAAATTGATCTGCGTATAATATCTGCCGATACAAATATGGTATAGTATTTTATCTGCAGATAGATACAGGATGATGTGAGACGCAGCCGTCCGCCCGCACCCCGACCCGGCCCGCTGCACGCGCCCCGTCCCGTCCGCGCCCCTTTCCGCCCCGATGCCCGCTGTGTTCGCTCAGCGAACTTCGCTGCGCTGCTGGCTCATACGTTGTTTACCTTTGGATGACGTGCGTACTGCGTATGGTGCAGATATAAACACGAAAACATCCTGTATAAACAATCCGCACCAAAAAACAAGTCTACTCAGTTTGAAGGATTTAGACTGAATGTATCGTCTCGTTTATTATCGTATCTGCGTAGTGTGTGATAGTTTTAGATCATTAAGTTATTATACGCAGATAAAATATTATCGTATCTGCGTAGTGTGTGACACGCTTTAAGTGTCGGCTGCATGAGAAGCAGTATAGCTCTCCACTTGAGAACTCCGTGCAGTACGTAGGTTTTAATATATTGAATATTGAACAATTAGCTATTTGACTACAATGTTTTTATGGTGTCATTCGAACCAGTTTTTAGAGACGATCAAATGTTTGTATGGGGATCATCTTCAATTAGAGCAGCGCAAAAGACGAAAACGAGAGATGATACTTCATCTGCTGTACTCAGCATAGCTGACGAGCACTGAAAACGCTCTATACTGATAGGCAGTGAAATGTGACGTCACGGTGTAATGGCCTCTTAATCCGGAAAAACGAGTCATTTGCCATTTTAGTCGTCAAATGTTGCGTTTAAGGACATAGTTGCCGTACAATTTCTGATTTATTGAAACGTGGTAATTCTATTTGTATTTTTTAATTTACATTTGGACTATATAAAAAAAAACAACATTTTGCGAATCTTTAAAGTTTCATGATTTTGATTAATTTGTCCAATTTACTGTTTTTTTATCTATATAACCACACTGGAATACATTTTAACATGTGTCAAATATCCAATTTACCCGTCCTGTCACGGCGAAAAAAAATAAACAATAGCATTCTTTTGTTATGTGCCCGGAGATATCCGTCACTGGAAGATTGGAGGTGACGTCTTTCATAACAACATAACATAACTGACAAGAAAACAGTAACAGGAGACAGGAGAGCTGGCAGTTCCCTCGCACAACCCATAAGTTAGTTATTATTTAGTTTCATTTTTTATTTCTTCAGAAACCAGTTGTCATCACAAGCTGTGGATTCATAAGTCTCTCGTATGAATCATATCTGTCCGTAAGTTTAAGTTCATTTAATTACCTAGTTTAATATTTTGAATCATCCTCCAGCCTTTTTCCGATCGGGATCCGCGATACCTAATCCCAAGATTTGGCGCAGGAACCAGAGGGGCTACCGTGAACCACAAACGAAGTTTTCCCTCTCTGTCTCACTTATATGCAAACTTGCAAGTGCGACAGAGAGGGACTTCGTTTGTTGTTCGCGGTAGCGCCACAGTTCGAAACGAAAGCGACTGCCATCTGACCTTCCAACCCTGAGGGAAAACTAGACTGTCGGATTAGACGGATTAGACCCATTTCCTCACGATGTTTTCCTTTACTGGGAAGCCGGTGTTAAATTATATTAAGGGTTGGTTGCACCAAACCGTCTGTAATCGTAAGCGGTGTTCGTTAAAATCTGATTGTATGGGGGCCATTCTACTTTTTCATGTACATAATTTTCAGACACTTTTTTTTAATGCAGATTTTGGAATACTTGGCCCTCACTTCATATTTTTGTATTGTTATTTAGAAAAAGGTTTAATTACAGTATCACTTCCGATGGTTTTGGTAATCAACGAACCACAGCTAATATCCATAAATCGAGTAACTCAGTGGTCCTTCGATGTCTCACTATTTATATGAAAAAATGGTTCTTACCACTGTGTTACCTACCTTTTACAGCAATATGTTAATATTTAAGTATTTTTATCTACAAAATCCTTTTATTAGGTTCAGGGACTATTTCGAAATCCTATTTTTGTACACTAATTCAATACATATCATAGATTTTTTTTGTAATAGGAAACTGGCCATGAAAAAGTAGAATGACCCATGGAATGTTTGGTAAGTTTCTATGGGATGACAGCTGCCGGCGCCATATTTGACGATGACCGGCCTGTGATCGTATGTTGGCGCAACCGACTCTTAGTGATATTTCGTACTATGATGAAATGATAGTTTTTTGCGCGTTTTCGCTTGTTCTAACTCGGAGCCCGCGCCGCCGATCTCTTTGTCAACTAAGAATTACTAAGCCTACTTACTTATAAGTAAACCTACATTGCCTATAATACCACAATTATCTTTTTCAGATTGTGAAGACATCGTATTCCATATTTTCAGTTTTGTATTAAGATGCGTACCTATTAGCTACCTAGCAGACTGGAATATAATAATTGTTTGGGATCTACGTGAGAAAAAATGTACGCTACTGATTAATAATAATGTTTTTCTACTCGTGTATTTTTTATCTGTCATTTACATAGTCACGAACACTAGTATAAGTCTGCAGAAAAGTTGAACGCCATGGATACAGCGCCATCTATTGGCGAATTTCGTTACAAATTTGGGCTACTGAATAAATTAGTATGTATGGTGGTTATTCAAGGATAAGAACTACAGTCATTTTTTTTTCGGTTAAATATACATTGATATTTTTCCCTTGGTAAACTTCGGAGATAAGGGGGAGGAAAGGTAATTTTTTTACATTTTCCATCATCAATCGAAAATGACTCGACTTAAAAAAATAACACTGTTTCAGAATGTGCAACTCAAGCCATTTCATATGACACTTACTTGACATATTCACTAGACTTTCTAATTTAGAACCATCTATTTATCTGGCATTTTTCACAGAAATAAAATAAATAAAAACTCATGATTTATATGCATCTGGGTTACTGGGTCCTTCTTTATAACTATTCCAAATTTCGATAAAATCAACAAATAATTAGTTTTTGAGATAGTTAGCGATGTGACAGACAAAGTGAAGCCATAAGGGTTCCTTTTTTATGGAACCCTAAATATGGTAAATTATGGCACGTAAAGCAGCCAAAGTACAAAACAAATAAGGTTTGGAATTGGAAGCTGTGGATTAAAACAGATTACTGACTTATGAAGTTACTGGACGAAAAGAGCCGTTTAATGAAATGAAATGAAATGAAATAATTTTATTCCAGACAAATGTCCATAAATTAATAAATTTTAAATTGAAAATTGCATAAATTAAATTCAAATAGATTAATAAAATAGTGTAGTTAATCTAGGAATTAGTTATCTGATTTGTTTGATAGCAATCGCTTTCGAGATGACTAGTGCCTAGGTACGACTTTTTTTTAAACCTGACTGTTGCTTTATAAATCGGGCCCAATAAAACGATAGGAGTTCGCGGTTGGAGAGTGGCCTGGAGTAAATCCATGGGAAAACCTCCGACACGACCACGCGGGCGGTTGTGGGTACGACATATCTTGGGATTAGGTGTCCCCGAGTGGTTGCCGGGTAAGAATTGCGCCACCCCATCTCTTCCCGTGGGTTTCGTAGGAGGCGAATAAGGGAAAATCGGAGGGTGGGCAGCAGCATCCTTCGATCATTACCACCATCAAACTGCGGTCGCCAACCCGCTTGCCAAGCGTGGCGACTATGGCAAATCCCCCCCATATTGGGGGAGGCCTATGTTCAGCAATGGACGTTTTTCGGCTGAAATGATGATGATGAGGCGTCACAGTGGACTCCGGACTAATTTACTCGTAGCATACAACTGGGAAAACGTTATGAGAACGAGTTTAACCTCCTGGGGTTCAAAGTGATAATACTAGGACAAAATCAGTTTGCAGTGAAAGCCCAAGTATTTTAACAGAGAGTTGAAGCAATGACCCACTGTGATAGTACTAGAACAAAATATACGGTTAACCAGATATGATAAATTTTTGGTCCGGGCGTTCAGTACTTTATTAATTAGTTCTAATATTAGGACATTGGGTCTTCCTCGGAAGTACCGTCTTCGAAATTGGGTCGTAGGAGGTTAAATTAAACCAAATCTTATAATACATGATTTATTCGCTGATAAATACATTATAGATGGTATATTACAAAATCAAGTAAATATATATTAGAATGTTTATTAGACTCATATTCATTAATCTTCACTTCACGCGAGGTGAAGGAAACATGGTGGAAAAACAATTTTTTTTATACCACGTCGGTGGCAAACAATCATACGGCCCACCTGATGGTAAGCGGTCACCGTAGCCTATGGAGTCTTGCAACTCCTGGGGTGTCACATGCTCGTTGCCGACCTTTTAAAAATACAACAACACCGACAATGGCGTACATATTTAATGGTTCTCAAATTGAGTCAGATGAGTGAATTCTACGAGGAAGTACGTCAGCTTGTTGGTACGGTCACCCAAAGCAGCGTACCGTTAAAAACTTAAGACGGCTGTCAGCTGGTCACCAGCAAGCAAGACGTTCTAGATCGATGGGCAGAGCATTTTAGATTGCTGCTTAATGTCGATCGTACTGCAGACATGCAGTATATCCAATATATACCATCGCTCCATATCCTTTCTGCACTTCATGATCCATTGAACATGGACGAAGTGATTATCAGCTATGTTGACCCATCGTGCTTCAATATAGCTGATAATCACTTCGTCCTGAGTTTTTGGCTCAAGATCGGTCAAAATGGAGGCATACAGTGAGGGTTGATGTGCAAGCCTTCGAAAAACGAAGACGAAGTGAAATCGACGCCAAACGTGAGGATTTGAAGGCCCAACCTGCGGGCATCCACTATAATTATCTCGGAGGGTTATGACCTGTGGCCCAGCACGAGCGACGCTCTCATTAGAAAGTCTCTTTACAGTCGCCGTGGTTGAAATCGCCCAGGATGATGATGATGATGAATATTCACTAATATGACAAACTTTTTTGTTCTTAACATAAACTCATGTGATATAGTGATTGATAATCTTAATAATTATTATTACTGGTAGTAGAAATAAACCATCCGAATGATACATTTTATGATGCGTTATCATATAGTTGGTCCTTTAAAGTACAGACACAGTCGATGTAAAGTGAGGCTGTCGTATTCTGCACTATTTTTTGTAATTTGTCCCATACGTATACTGTGGTGCTGATCACTATTTGTTCACATTTTGTGTTGTTAGTGCGGGTGAAATCTTCTAAACATGGAGCTCTGTAAAAAAACATAATAAAAAAGTTATAATCATATACCTAACATACAGGATGATTCGGGAGACGTCAGCAGGATCAACCCTACGAATACAAGTTATAAGTTACTGTTTCGTACCATTGTTAGTGAGATTAAGGTTCATTATTTTTGTGTTGCAAAACTAAAAGTTTTAAATTATTTACGACATGCATTGTCACCCTAAATTTAGAAAACTTCTGTCAAGTACGATACTCTTGCATTTTCGGTGATACATGTCAAATATCATTCAGACGCTGCAGTTATTTTCGTAACATCGTATCTCACTCAATGTGACAATTTACCTTCTTCATAGAATAACCAAAATTGTAGAGAATTACACTCTTACTTAACAAAAAGTACAAAAAAGGAAGGAAAGGTGTTTCACTTAAAGATAGTGAACGATCCATTACAATTTAATGAATTCATAGCGTTGATCCTGCTCACGTGTCCCGAATCATCCTATATTTTTTGGTCTTGACTCAAACTTGGCTAGCCAGTTAGCAATGTTCCCGAGTAGCTATCGTAACCTGAGCCGGGACAACGTATCAAAAAATGTCTTTGGCAAATGTCAACCGTTAACGGGATATTTACTATGTATATTTGTATTTTTGAGTTCCCGATATTTCGGCACTGTTGCAAGCGCCATTATCAAGGATTAACTGACGTGCTGCGAGTTTTAGTTGTGGTCTCCCCACACACCATAGCGATCTACCCTCTTCCTGGTTCGCTTTTTTCGCACAGTGTCACCGTCACTACCACCGTCCGCCTTGTCACTTGAAACTCACATACAAATATACATGGTAAATATCCTGTTTCAAATCGTAATTCTGATGTAAATGACCATGTAAGCTTGAAATCTTATGTCAACCGTTAAGTTTGTGAAAAGGGATGCGCTGCTAGTATGAAGGACTTGCATTTGTCTCTAGCTGCCAAAACAGCGAATCCTTCAATCAACACGTGCGTATCGGACCACGCACAATGAAGGGTTCCGTACCAACACCTACTAGTCCACATTTAAAACCACTATCCAATACAATGAATCTAAAAAGGTCGTATCTTAATAAATGTTTGGGTAAGACAGTTTTTCAGCGAAAACACAAAAACCGTAAAACCTATCTTGTTCAAACCAAAAATCGTTGAATGATGTATTTATTAATGCACATCACCTTAAATTTTTTCAGACATTTAAACTTAATAATTTGGAAATTAGAGGGGTGACACGTTTTATGGATTTGACAGCTAACATAATATCTCACCAACGGTTGACTTAAATGGAAAAATATTTCAGTAATCTCTATATCATCTTAAAGGCCATTAAGTGGGTACCACACATGACTATGTGCGTTGAATTTTTTTTCATCCACCGGTTACGTGTATGGAGTGCCCCCTAATTTAATATTTTTTTGTAATTTCACATCATCGTATGATAGACCTTCCTACCAAATTTCATAATTGTATTGTATCCGAGTAAACCGGCTGTGACATATGGGCTGATGGACGGACGGAAACTATAAGGGTTCTGTTCCATTTTGACTACGGAACCTTAAAAAACGGTGGCCGATAGGGTTCTTATTGCTCTGGACTCACAATAGGCTACGGTGTCTGCTTACCACCAGTAGGCCGTATGCTTTTTTGCCACTGTTTTACTATAAAAAGTAGGGGCTAATTGCCTAAGTAGGGCCTACTGTACGGGTGCGAGGCAATCGACTCTTTTTTTTTGAACCTGACTGTGGCTTTATAGGCCGGGCCCAATAAAGCGATAGGAGTGCGCGGTTGGAAAGTAGCCTGGGGAAAATCCAGGGGAAACCTCCGGCACGACCACGCGTGTGGTTTGGAACACTGGAATACTCTAAGAGTTTGCGCTCCAGTGAGATTGGTTGAGCGGTTTCAACCGAATCTGAGGTGTGAGTGGAATCGAGCTACTGGGAGTTGTGAGTGGGCAATGGACTCGTGTCGCGTACTCTAGGTACGAGTACTTACTTCGGGGCCCTGCACGTCACATGAGGTATAGCTTGTTGGAAAAACTCAGATTGCACGAGGACTTGGGGCAATCTGTCAGAGTCTTGAATTTGGAACGGATAACAGCACTGCAAAAATAAAATTATTTGTGTACAATTCTTACGAAACTCAAAGACCAAATTCTTTCAAACGCACGCAAGCGAAAAACGACTAAGGTACGATTTTTCAATCACAAGATAAAATTATCGCTGTCACTTTTTAATGTTATATGAAAGAAACGGACAGAGCCCAGGCCTAAGAGGTCGTACGATAAGGTAGATTCTTGCTTGCGTATTTGACAGAATTTGCCTTACAGTTTCGGACGTAGTACATCATCATTTGCCTATAAACGCCCTACTTCCGATACACCTTTGAATTTCTTTTGCAGATGTATGTAGGTTTCCTCACGACGTTTACCTTCACCGTTACGCTATCGGTAACTTTCAAATAATATCTCGTACATAAGTATCAAAATAAAAAAATGATACGACCGCCGCTTGACAAACACTTGTCTACATGCAATAGGTAGCTTGTGCGTACAGGCGATTTTTAAACGAAATCGAATGATTCTAATCCAATATTTTTTAAAACTTATGCACGGAATATCATTTGTTACTGATATGTAACATTAGCATCAACACGCCAATAGAGAATATGCATGCGGAATGAATAATAATAATATGTCACTATATGAAAAGTAAACCATTAAATTATGACAAAAGACAGTAAATTAATAAATATGCCCAAAATCGTAAAAAGATATGACACTATATAAAGTAAATTATAAACCACCATCATGATTCTTGTTTTAATAAATAAAACATTGCATGAAATGTAGATACAATGGTAGTATGGGCGCATAGTATATGAAGTCACATACTATGATCAATTAGTATGAGAGTTTTAAGGGCGCTTTAAGCGCTGAGATTTTATGGTGAACTATGAAATCCATTTTTGTCTTTTGTGGAGTTCTAATTGTATTTGTTCCACACATTTGTTCCTCTCTAAAAACTGGTTAGAATGGCATCATGTAAAAAAAAGATGCATTCTTGGGATTAGATATTTCAAAGCGGACCCAGGGCTCCTTACTCCTCAACAGAGACAATGATATTATTATATGATATTATGATATAACACTCGCAAACCCTGTATTAAATCAGCGAAGAAATACAAGTAGATACAAAGGTGTAAGTGAAGTCATTAGGCCAGACCCAATAAAGCAATAGGAGTGCGCGGTAGGAGAGTAGCCTGGGGAAAATCCAGACGAAACCTCCCAGCCAATTCATTCTGAAATGGTTAGGGAGCCAAAGCGGGGATTTCGGGACTTACTCAAGCGCGTCAGATTAAAATATCAGGGATACTTTGCACTCTTTTGAGTACCTCCTCCATTTATTAGCCCTCTGTCTATGTTCGATGTCTAGTGCAGCACGCCAAATTAGTAAAAAAATTATCCTCGGATACATACTCAAGCGCGTCAGTTTAAAATAAGGTAGGCGATTACTGTATAAGGTTACCCCTCCTATAAGATTTTTTAGTAGCTTATCCGATAAATAAACACATCAACACCAACATCTATAAAGAATCTAGAATGTAGAAGACAAATACAATAAAAAAAACCTCGATCTTCGCGCGGCAGTTACCACCGTCATTTCCGTCTTCAAGCTCCGCCATTTGTTTTTCCTGTGTAAAAAGGAAAGTTT
Organism: Epiblema foenella; assembly: GCA_963556455.1. Classification (NCBI taxonomy): domain Eukaryota; kingdom Metazoa; phylum Arthropoda; class Insecta; order Lepidoptera; family Tortricidae; genus Epiblema; species Epiblema foenella. The sequence goes on along the minus strand of OY747103.1, from coordinate 20,149,401 downwards.
CCAATGCATATTTTGAAACACATATTTTAAAACAAGGTGTCATCAGACCTATTTTTTAGAGTTCCGTAGTCAAAATTGTAAAAACCGAACCCTTGTAGTTTGGTCACGTCCATCTGTCTGTGTGTTACAGGGATTTTACTCAGAAACTATAAGGATTCCGGGTTCCTAAAACTGTAATAAAGTTGACATACCATCGCTTGGCAGGAATCGCTCCATGGATTACTCTTGGCCTGCCTCTTTAAGCTTTGGAGATGTGCCTAGGATAGATAAGACAAGTGTTTTAAAAATCAATACGACAATCCTATGTTTAGACAGAACAAGATATTGAAATAATGGTAAGGTCGTTTGCAATGAAATATAACTTTTACTTCTATTCTCTGAATTAGGAAACTTCCACTTTTTCTGTCTCCGAATCATGAGTACTCCGCTGATCCTGATAAAGAAAAAAGTGTCCCTTCGTTTTAGTCATCTGTACGCCATTTTTCTACAAGGACCGTGATAACTAAAAGATTTAGGTAATAAAAAAGCACGCGTGCAGTCGATTAAAATAAAGTAAAAAGATGAAAATAAGTTTTTGCTCCGATTTTTTCTTATTTGTTTTTTTTTTAACCTGACTGTGGCTTTATAGGCCGGGCCCAATGAAGCGATAGAAGTGCGCGGTTGGAGAGGGGCCCTGGGGAAAAACCAGGGGAAAACCTCTGACACGGCCACGCGGGCGGTTTAAAACACTGGAATACTCTAAGAGTTTGCACTCCAGTCAGATTGGTTGAGCGGATTCAACCAAATCTGCGGTGTGAGTGGAATCGAGCTACTGGAAGTTTTGTCGCTGGTTCACTAAACCTAACCTAGCTGAGAAGAGTCCTGCAAGAAACTCAGCTAGGCGTGACCTGGGTCGGACTGACTCAAACCGATATGCGGCTGTACCGGGACGAATAGGGACTATGTGTGTGAGTTGTCGCGATCGCGCGGTGGACATTTTTTGCCCCGAGTGTCACCCATTACATACGCCACCGCATTGCAATCTTAAATTTAGATTTAGTACAAAACCAGCCTGTAACGATCCCCCCCCTCTAACTGCTACTAATACTAAATTAAATATTTAAATTAATTAAACTAATTGCCCCTATATATATACCTACCTAATCCTAACTAGACTACCTAACCTTTACTTGACCTAACGTAATTTACCTATTAGAATCCTAATACGAAATATTCTAATCTACCTCTACTACTAAAACTCTACTTTATTAAATATACATAATAATTAGTTAATATCTTGAATTGGATCAGAAAATTGGCCAAAAATGATCTTCTAGTGTGTTTGTAGAACCCAAAGTCATGTCCGAAATAGTAAACCAAATCCTTTTCACATGGAGAGAAATAGTAATTTATCTAGTTAACTTAATAAAACAACCTACAAAAATATGAAAATAATAATCAGAAATAGTAAAATGTATAAATGTAGATTCCCTAATGATGATGAGTATTGAATTTGGTCGATGAAAGTAAGTCAAGGTCAATAATGATAATTAATATGTCAACTGAAGTCAAAGTTAATTAATTCAATAATTAATTTAATAATTTATTTCGAGTGGTTAAAGATAGTGCCCACTCCCCGCACACATCCGTGGATCTCGACTTTCCTGACTGGCCAATCCTCCGCCACTCAGTTCAGAAGGAACTTTAATTTTTTATTCATTTATTTATTTATTATTAAATTGTCACTTATCATTTATGTGACTTCAGTATCTTATGAGAGGACATTCGCAAAAGGGACCATTTACGGAAATACAAAATTCTGGTAGGAGCAGTAAGCAATATATCCACTCTAGCCCTTTAGTATTCTGTAATATAATTCGATTTGTCGTTGGATTTAATTTATTATACGATGAATTAATTTATCCAGACTATTAATGTAGTATTTCGTATCTCTATTTGACGAGAACTAATCAACTACGGCCGTCTTTTGACCTAGCCTAAAATAAATCATTCATCGTTATTTTCGATGAAGTAGATTTCAAAAGGACTCTTTCCCTTTTGAAAGTGGTTTGAAATAGGTTGATTCATTTATATACAGAACCCAAAGAAACAAGAATAGCATCTATCACATACTGCTGAGGGAGCAAACATATATTTTCATTCATAAATATATAAGTTGAATTTACATTTACTTTAATACATTGTGAGTTATTTATTTTAATTGTATCCCACAACGTTAAAACCACCAGTAGAAATACAAAGGAACAAAAATATACTCAACATTGTACTCGTTATCAAGTAAGTTAGTCAGTGTCTTATATAAATATATATAATTTACCCTAGCCTAACAATAATTCCTAACTCCACTATCAATCTAGCTAACAAAATAATAAACCTAGTTAATCCCAAACCTAACAACTTCTAAACACCATGACTACCCCAATTAAGCCATACCGAATATTAACAATAAATAGATTTCCTAGTTAATAAATGAGCAGGTAAGCACATGTCATTTAATAAAATGAATACAGAAAACCAAAACTAAAATACATACTATACATAGCCTATTCAATTGTCCTAGCCCTGACAGCTACACTAACCAACTATTCTAACGATATATTTGCAAGCTTGGAACCCGTGTTCCACATTTAAATTAACCGCGTAAAGATATTTCAAAAGTGCAATGAAATATCTTTATCTAGGCTAAAGCTAAACTACGTCGGGTATGAAATGCCCTTCTAACCTAACACCCTATTTCCCGTGTGCTTCAGTGAGACTGTACTGGGGATTGGGACAACAGATCTCACTGAGAATAAGTGTGAATATATAAGTAAATAGATAAAGAGGTCTGAGTAACTTGAGAACTTAGAATGCCTGGTGAGACATCCCAAACCATCAAGCCATCAGGGAGTTTGAACCGTCTCTTCAGTAAAATACGGTGTGCAAGTCGACAACCCCATATCGACAGTTAAATAATTATTAATAGTAAAAGACACCCTTTAAAATGAATAGTCTATCGTTAACATCGCAAGATTACCCGACTACACACTTTAAAGGTTCAAGTCGACTGTACTTGGTGATCAGGCTAGGTTCTCTAGACGTGTAATCCCAGTAAATATGCAACGAAACTTGAACAAATTCTAATAAAATAGCATTAAATTTGAAAGGTAATTCCAACTGAAACTCAAACTAGAACCACACAAACTAGAAAACAAAATATTTATATGAAAATAAACACACAACAAGAAACTTCACTGTCTAATAAATTTAAGTCTGCACTAATGATTTAAATTGAATTCTATAAATAACTAGTGAATTTAGGAAATTACACACAAAATATCACTATTACACCCCACTAAAGTTACAATACATCATATCCGAACAAAGATTAAACCAGTACAATAGTATACTAGCAAAATCCAGGTCCAGACATAACATAAGCAACCTAGGTTAGAACCTATTGCCCAGCTAGAGAAACCCGTCCAACCAGTCTCGCGACCCAAGAAAGAATCCTCTCCCGAAATCATGGTCCCTGACTTCATGGAGTCTACATCCACCCCGCACTCCCCTCGTAACTAGAGTCTGAAACTGTAAAACCAAGGTTTTAATTACATATGAATTTACTATTTTATACCCTATTCCCTTTATAATTAAGGCCTAAACAGATACTAAACTATTTTGCCAAATATGGTCTCATGATACTTGACAAATCTTACAACCTGTTTTTGCTGTACTTGAAAGTTACAGTGTTACAGTCTTATAAAAATAAGGTTTAATTTAGTTTGAATTTCTAATTGTTTATATCCGATTAAACTGTAGATTTAAGTTTATTTTTTCTAGCTAACAATCTTAACATGAGAAGTGTTATGCTATAACCGAATGTTTGGCAAACTCATAATCCAGCTGATGTACTAGTAGTGTGAGTTTTAAAACCTCTTAATACCTTGTAACAAAGTTCAAGATCGAATAAAATATATTTTGTTTTCTAATGTTTCAATAACTAAATTAAGTTGGTATTCTAATAAATCTTAATCACTTCCAATAATTAAGACCTGTGTGAAATTATACACTCGTGGGCGCTTGGAAAAAATAAGATGATTTAAAAATAGAATTATAATAGGTATAATTATGTTTACATATTTTGAAACAAATCAAGTAAATTCTGGTTTGTTACAAGCCTAATACTCACCGGGTTACTTTCTAGGTAGTAATCGATATCATTCTGCGGGTAGTCGTCAGGTTTGGCGATACAGGAAGTATTTCCCTCGGAACCACCAGGAACAACCGATCCTTCTGAAAAAATAAGTCAACTTTTATTCTGGGTGTTGGTTACTTTTTATACAGTCATCAACTGCCAGTCCAAACACGACGAGTTTATCTCGTGTTCATTAAACTGTTGAACTGAAACTCAAACTCAAATTATTTATTTGTCAAACACAAATAGCTAAAAATTAGCATGCAGCATGCATCACAATAAAGTTCAAAATATATTCACATTGTATTAAAGTTCAAAATAAATTGAGATCCGAAACATAAATTAAAATTCAAAAATAAGTTACAATTAAAAACAAATTAGAATACAAAATTAATTAGAATTTAAATTAAATATAAATTACGAATAATACGAATATGAATATAAATAATTGATTGAAAATATCAGTTATTAAAAGGATTGCGATAGAAACTCATTTACAGATGTTTTTGTACCCAATACCTCATTCGATAGGTTTTTCTAATTTTTTTTTTTTAATTTACATAGTGATGGTTGTACACACGAGTCTAAAATACTTTCTAAGACCCCTAAGAAAAATTCTCCATACGCGGATTTCCCTAAAAGCCACTAGCCAGGTCCTGGACTATTACTTCCTTATTCATAATCGTCCATTAAACCTATTTTACTTAAATAGCCGCTAAAATTCGTTGGTCCTTATCTGTCACTTTGATATTTGTATTTGTGAGAAAGGGACGCATTTCAATTAGCAAAGGCTTGTTAAGTTTTATGAATAAGGCGAACATAAACAAAACAAATGATTATTCTCAAAGTCCACTTAAAGACTTCAGGGCGATTCCATTTGTCATAATTGACAGAATGAAATATCACTAAGATATCGCTTTAATTTCATGACTGTGAAATGATATAAAATATACAGTGTGGAATAAAATTAAGAGCTCTGTTGAAAAAGTACCTACAGTACTTAAAGGAAACCATATTTTATTTTTTAAAGAAGAATAACTGCATTTATTTGAATTTTTTATTGAATTTTGATTGTATTGGTTAAAATGAGTGTTAGGTAAATTAGTATGTTGTAAAGAATTGATATTGTTCTGACTGTATATACAGTTATCTTTTCCGTACTGAAATACGTATATTTCAAATGTACCTGAGGACGCTATTTTCCCATGGACAGCTAGTGTTAACACCTGGAATAGAAACAGGACAATTAATTAATTCAAATATGTCAAAAATGGTATTTAAAAATAAGGCAAAGGAGGTCTTGTTATCTGCATTGCATAATGATGATTGATAAGGCGTGTACCTAATCCGTCGAATACCTAACCTCAGCGTAACAATATAAATATATATAGGCATAGTTGTAACGAGAGCGTGTCTCCGCCAACAAACTGTTATACAGTTTGGCGGGTTCTAGGATAAGCTGCCATGTAACTTTTTTTGGAAATAAACGATTTATTATTATTTATTAATATATTACGCATATAATTAAGTTTTTTTGATGTGCCTAAATACTAGCCATTAGAAATGAAAATATATTTACCGTATGCAGCACAAAAGCTATGAACACCATTTTTGGTTTATACACGGCTATGCTACTTCAGCTAAAGAGAAACCCGGCACGAATAACATCTACTTGGCCAAAGCGATATTTATACATCGCGAATTACGTCAAATATATCCTTATCCAATCCTGTGCGGTTTAATTGGACGCAGGAAACTCGATGTCGACGGAAAATCAATGGCGATTATTAAAAAGTTAGCTATTTAGCGGTCGCTACACATAAATTGATTACGCCATAGGGAATATGTTATACGATATTTAATATTACGTCAGATTAACCACAGTAAAAATAAGTTATTTTAACATTACCAATAAAGAAAAATAAAGAAAGACTTGTTAGATGGATGCCACGAACGCATTTTGCCCCGGCTCGTTTTTGTTCGCATTCGCATTTTGACCCGGCTCGTTTTTGTTCGCATTCGCATTTTGCCCCGGCTCGTTTTTGTTCGCATTCGCATTTTGCCAAGATCGTGTTTTTGTCACGTGTACTTTAAAGGGGCTTCACGCGCAATTCATCGATTTTTGACGAGTTTTTAGTTGATACTGCTCCGTCAAAACTATAGATATAACGGCACAAGCAGTTATCGGTTCTTCAATCCTTTACCTACATTTGCAAGAGCCAAATTAAAAAAAAACTGACTGCTTATTTATATTTATATTAATTCATTTATTACACAATACAAGACTTCATTACAAATTAAATTAATGTCAATTTAAAAGAATCCCTATTGTGGTCGTCAATACATTGAATAGAATAATAACATACAATAAAACAATTAAAACAAAAGAAAAACAAACATAAATCAAATAAAAATAACATTTCAAGTTTCACCCAAGAGGATCGTCATACTATTACTAATGTAGGTATTAATAACAATATAATAATGTTTAAAATACGAAATTACCTATCTTACAATGTCAAAAAACTCAAAAATACTTAACATCAACTAGAATGTCACAATAAAGCATTACGAAGTTAATTTACAAAATTCAGTTACAGAATATAATAGATTATCCAATAGAAAGTTTCTCAGCTGACCTTTAATTCTCGATATTTCTTATGATTAATTGAAACATGGTCCAAGCGCTATTTACGATACTAGTATATTGTTTATTCACTTATATATCTTAAATGTACATGTAACTGTTCCTTATTGACGTATCTTACCCAAGAGAGATTTTTATTTTTAATTCATCTTCACAAAACTTTCGTCCAAAAACTGGTTTTTTGGTCTAAAATTGCTAGAGTTTGATGCCATGTATCTCGAAGACAGTGAGTTATGATGTAAATATGGTATACTGTTTCAGTAAACCTCGTTGTTCCTAATACATCATCATCATCATCATCATTCAGCCGGAAGACATCCACTGCTGGATATAGGCCTCCCCCAAGTTGGGGGGTTTTGCCATAATCCCCACGCTTGGCAGGCGGGTTGGGGATCGCAGTAATAATAGGTGTGACCTTCAGGGAACGCTGCTGCCCGTTCCCTGGATATTCTCCGTTAGTCGCCTCTTACGACACCCACCGGATGATATGGGGTGGTGCAATTCTAACCCGACACCACACGGGTAATACGATAAACCATAAAAAATACTAGAAAACGGAGTTACATATCGATGGTCATTTAGAGCTAGAAGCCCTTTAAGTCAGATTCGCGTTTTCTCATTTGTAATTTGTCATGAAGTTTGTTGCCTAGCTCGGATTTAGTCCTGTCAGTAATTTGTTCATAAGTATATTGCCTTGTTTACTTTCTGTCCTAGAAATACAGAACAAAGGATATAAAAATAAAACCTAGAAAAGTGGATACAATTTACAATTAACTCAAAATCATAGTTTTGCAAATCTTTCATTTATGAAATATCGTGGGTAAAAAAGTATTAAAAAAAATGAAAAGCATTTTACGTAGCGGTCAAATCATAACTGTCTAACGGGATTGTGACAGAAAAAGAATTGTGTTTTAGAGGTAGGTATATATGAAAAACCCTTTTTGTATGAAAGTTCATACCATGGCAGAGTTTATATTACATATACACACTGTCTAAAATATTGTATGTTTGTAATAAAAACTCTATTACATTAGCGTTAAAGTAGTATACCTAATGGAATTAGACCACATATCAGTGTCAAAACTCAAAGTAATCGTAGTGTACCAACGTAGGTAAAGTACTAAATAGAGCTAAAATAGGGTGTATAAGACTCCGATTCGATTGAAAACGCTCAACCAATCTCACCCGAGTGCAAACTGTTAGATTATTCCAGTGTTCCAAATCACACGCGTGGTCGTGTCGGAGGTTTTCCCCAGAATTTTCCCCAAGCTACTCTCCATATGGTCTTTATAAATTAACAAAAATTAGTGACCTTAAAACTTTACGTTTATCGGCGAATATTACACTCGCTTCCATCTATTGTACCAAGTTCTATTATTCTATTGTACAAAGCTGTCTCATGGCCTGTGTAATTAATCCTTATCCGTAATAACAAGCGACTCAAAATGGGTACTAACTTATCTATTTAATTTTTAGCATTTTCTTGATAGTCCGGTGAATTCCAACTTCAAACAGCGTATCATAGTTTTGTAGTCTCAACTTTGTGTTATCGGATAATATTTTGGGGAAACTCTAGAGATATTGTGGTATTTAGAGCTCAGAAACGGTGTATTAGAGCCAGCGTTGGACTGACTCAGGATTGGCAAAATGCAACATTTAATAATTTCATACGATAACTTTTAATTTTTCATCCGCAATGTTTTAGATTATCTTCATGAAAAAAGCATGCTTAAATAAATAAATAATTACTGCCAATGTGACAACGAACAATAATGCATAGGAAAACAAACAAAATAATAATAGTAAGCTTTCGTATGCCTAATGGGCTCACCTTGGTCTTCGTACTGTATTAATTATTGACCAATTTAACAACTGTATTACTATTACCTGTGATGACGAAATGAACGTATTTGTATTTGAAATATATATATACACTAATACTAAAACTAGTAAACTAAACCTATCTTAATCTATGGGGTAAAATTGAGATTACAATTTTCCCTTCATTGAGTTTTTAAACATAAATGTAATTTACCTGGCTGCGGTACGTAAAGTAGATCTTATATTATGATGGAGTATTTTATTTAATTTTTAAATAATGTTAACGGCTAGTATTTAACGTCATATTGCATAATAATAAACAGCCGATTACTTACGTAATCGAAAATAATAATCAATTGTATGTTCATTGTTTTAATCAACATTACCACATTTGGTTTGACGATGTGGTTATCTTGTTGGTTGCTGTGCTTTTGTGACGCACATCCATTGTGTTTGTTTTTTTTAAACCTGACTGTAGCTTTACAGACCGGACCTAATTAAGCGATAGGAGTGCACGGTTGGAGAGTAGCCTGCTGAAAATCCAGGGGAAAACCTACGGCACGACCACGCGTGTGGTTCGGAACACTGGAATACTCTAGAGTATGCGCTCTCAGTAAGATTGGTTGAGCGGTTTCAATCGAATCTGAGGTGTGAGTTGATCGATTCTACTGAAAGTTTTGTCGCTGGTAACCAAACCTAGCTTAGCTAAGAAGAGTCCATCAAGAAACTAAGCTAGGCGCGACCTGGGTCGGACTGGCTCTACCCGGTGTGCGGCGGTAACCGGACGAATAGGGACTATATGTGTCAGTGTTGTCGCAATCGCGCGGTGGACGTCCCCGCCAGCGGGAATGCCTAAGTGTACGCGTCGAGTCTTGAGTTGGACGCCGTAAGCGCAGCGTTCCATCTTTCGATGGACGATGTGATTACGTCGTCCGGGTCCGTGAGTGTGGGCGTAGGACGCCGGACCGTACGGCATATCCTAGCTGGATATCAAATTCATAAAAATTGAAATGAGTTTATGATACTCCTAAAATGTTTAAAATCCATTGCTTTAAAATGTATTAAAATTTTAGATAACTTCTAAACTATATATTTATTTAGTTTGAAATCAATATTTTTTTTAAGGAGGTGGCTGTGCAGGTTTCCGCTATTGCTCAATTTTTTTATTACTTTTATACCCATGGGGCGACATGCCTAACTTTCAACCTGCATCTTAGGTCAAATATGACCTACTTTCAGAGCATGAGGAATGAAAAATAATAATAATGGAATATACTTTGATTTGGTATGCTTTTGATACTATGATCGTTTGACATACTTTCCTGCAAGGACTGTGTCAACTAGATACAACGAAAATATTATACATGAATCTTTACGTTATTTTGGTAGTGACCCTGCCTTCGAAGCTGGAGGTCCCGGGTTCGAATCCCGGTCAGGGCATGTATTTGCGTGATGAACACGAATATTTGTTCTTGAGTCTTGGATGTTTTCTATGTATTTAAGTATCTATTTATCTATATAATGTATATCGTCACTTGGTACCCATAGTACAAGCTTTGCTTACTTTGGGGCTAGGTTGATTTGTGTAAGATTGTCCAAAGATATTTATTATTATTTGTTTATTTTGGTATTTGGTTTGGTCCATGCATTTCTGTCTGTTTCATGGTTCTCAACCCTATAATAAGTCTTTGACATCATATTACAAAGGGAAAGAGTGCAAAAGAGTAGTTACATATATGAATTGACTCGACTGTACCGCGCCTACTAGGCTTAAGTCAGATGTCATCTGAAACACACTGGAGGGGCGTTCAGTTTAACGTGACTTTGTGATTGGAAAAAAGTTTAATCTGTGATAGAAAGACAGGATTAATGTTACATACTTAATTATCAAACCAATTTTTTTATACAACGCCGGTGGCAAACAAGCTTACGGTCCACCTAATGGTAAGCGGCCACCGCAGCCTATAGACGCCCGCAACTCCAAAGGAATCACGTACACGTTGCCGACCCTTTATAAAATTTGAGGATGCACTGTGTTGACAACAGAAGGGATAAGTATAAGTCTCTCGCTCTCAACTCTCAACACAGTGCATCCTCGGGAGCTCTGGCAATCTTGCTCACCTCCAGGAACACAACATTACATACTTTTATAGTAGATAATGTTATTATGGCTGTGGTCTTCTGCAAGGCGGAGGTACTTCCCCAGTTGGGCTGCTCCAAATTCGAGCAAGATGACATTTTGCAGTGCCCGACCCGTCTTAAAAATTACCATGGTATAGATATTGCACATTTTACATACTATACACTCATCGATAGCAAGTATACCAATTGATTATATATTTTGGATACCAGCAATCATAATTATGTAAGCGAAGTTACAATATAAGCCGAACCGTATTATTAATTAATATTTAACAATCATAATTAACAACAATACTTATTAATTAAAGTAATATACTTAGGTGACTCTGTATCCACTTCTTGTCACCTTCACGGCCGCCGAGCAAGAGAGGTGGATATTGCTCTGTAGTTATTGGGTTCAGTTTTGACTGTGCTCTTGTAAACAGGTGCGATAATCGACTTTTTAAGTAAGATAGGAAAAATTCCTTCGGTAAAACATAAGACTAACTATGGGAGCTATAAAGGTTTTGCACATTTGAGTAAATTTTGTTAGTATACTGCAGTGGCGGCGCGTCAAAAATATTCTTAGGGAAGCCGGAAATAATTTGCCTTTCTTATTCTTCATTAGCCGTAGTGAAAGAACTGGACTAGCTGAATATTAGGCAAGCCGGTGGGAATCGAGTTGTATGGTCGCTCCGCCACTGGTATACTGTCAAATGCAGTTGCGCTACCTATCTGATTTTAATTTAACATAAGGATCCGTATCCAGGATGATTAAGCTAAGCTATATTTGAGTTACCAGTGTTTGGATTAGTTACTATATGAGTGCGTTTTGTGTGGGTGTCTATTATTTTATCGAAATATCTTACATCGATTTTCATTTCACCGAAAACTGTTCAACGAATTTCATTAGGTTTTTTTTTCTAATCACATAATCATCAATTCATTGCATTTTATATAATCGATCCACTTTTCATAGTTAATCGTTTCGAATCCGTCTCTAATCGTAGCGTAACGGTACATCGAATTTACCTTTCATCGAAATATTCGTTATTCATAGTATTAATTTAACGAAACTTGATTCACAGATAGTACGTTCCATATAGTATTCTTTCCAAGAACAATGTTTCATCGAACAACCAAGCAAGCATGATTTTTCAAGGCGTATAATCTTTCTGGTCTTATATAAAAAAAATAACCTCGAAGATTAAGACGGAAGCAAAGCTCCCGTCTTAATCTTCTAACCTATCCGCATTACAGTCGGTTTTGCCCTAACAGGTCTTTTGTACATTTTAGGTTTTGGGTATTTTTGTTTTTGAGTATTTTTGTTTATGAGTACTTTTACAGAGTACACCAAGAATCTGAGAAAAAAAAAAATTTTAGACTTACTTATATCAAGAATAGTAAACAGTGGTGAAATGATGTTCTAGGTAATAAGAATGTTGGGAACTGAAACCTTCGTTAAACCAAAATTATACTAAAGGCCATTCGATGAACGACTACGTCGATGAACGACTACGTCGATGAACAAATAAAATACTGAATTAAAATTCGATGAGTTGATTCTTGTGTAAAAGGTAATTCGAGCAAATGTTTGAGCGATCTAACGAAGTTCGATGAATGATTCCTAAGTGATAATAAAATTCTGCGAATAGTGTTATGGGAAATGATAATCGATGTAACGATTTTCGGTAAAATGATGGATCCCCGTTTTGTGTATATGTCTCGTGCAAGTTTTTTTCCTATATTAGTGAAGAGAGTATTAGTACAATTAACAGATTCCTATGAAGTTGATTTAAATTTAAGAACTTCAGTATTAACGGACTTATTCGCCTTGTAGTTGGTTACGGATTTTACTATGGTCCATAATGCCTTTGAGTTTTTTTTTCTTTATTCTCCTTAACGTATCAGCGTTTCAATATTTTTATTAGGTTATTTGTAAACTTGCGATACTTCGGGAATGCGACTTTCAGTACCTCATTTTCAGAGTTTAATCTAAGTTTTAATTGCATCCTATTTCTGTTCAGCGGAGAATACCCGGAGTGATCCAGGATTTTACAGTACGTTGAATTCTAGGAATTCATTTAATTATTTTACATTCACTAAGGTATAAGTGTATCAGCTTCTGCGTCACTAAATCTAGGTCACTGGAGTGTAATAATGGATCAGTGATTTTTCCTGTAGTTTAATGAGTGATTAAAGCGACGGCGTGGGCAAGCGCTCTCCATACAAACTTTGTGCAAGTTTTTCTTCGCTTGTAATTGCACTACAGTTATGATTTTTGGTCAATATGTTTATTTTTCTGTTAGCCATAACCTGGAGAAAAGAAAATATATATTTAAGCTTATTTATTTTATTTTTATTTTATTTTATTTTATTTTTTTTAATTTTATTTTTTTTAATTTAAATTTTTTGTTGTTCAGGTTCTTCGTATATCGAATATTTATAAGCACAAAAAAATTATATTCGGGAGTGCCAAAACCGACGAATAAAACTTGCACAGAGTTTGTATGGAGAAGGCCTTGCCCTACCCTGCCCTTAACCAGTTGTGTAGTTTTTTGACAGGTGCTTTATTTTTTTTGTAGCTAAGGATAGTATGATAAAAAGTAAAGTAAAGTGGTCAGCGATAGTAGCATTTTTAACAGCTGTGCAAGCAGTGGTTAAGTTATTATTATTATTGCAAATATATCGCTCGATAAACGCCTCTAAATTAACCAAAAAAAGTTAAAGTTCAATCAACTCAACCATTGCTCATTACATTGAACAGTACAAACATAACTGTCTTTTAGACATAAACAAATATGAATAAATATTTGTGGACAATCTTACACAAATCGACCTAGTCCCAAACTAAGCAAAGCTTGTACTTTGGATACCAAGTGACGATATACTTACTTATATAGATAAAGATACTTAAATGCATAGACAACATCCAAGTCTCACATAAACCAATACTTGTGTTTATCACACAAACAAATGCCCGGGATTTGAACCCGGGACCTCCAGCTTCGTAGGTACGGTCACTACTAACCAGGTTAAAGCAGTCGTCGATTGGATAGTACATACATTTCTCTGTCTTTTAGACATAATTTCATATTTAACAGTAGCTTTCCAGTGAAGTAAAACATCGTGAATAAACCGGTCTAATCCCAATATCGTATAGTTTTCCATCTGGGCTGTAGGGTCAGATAGCAGTCGCTTTCGCAAAACTAGTGCGTACGCCATATCTTAAGATTAGGTGCCTAAACGAACCCTGGGCTCCATAACACATTCATGGCCGATGAGTGCTATGCGCTAAGTTTATAATATAATATGGTTTTTCTGCTTTGTAGCGAAAACTGCGTACGGAGATCCCAACTATCGGGTACTCGGCGCTGAATATATTAAAGCACAACCGGGTAAATCTAGGAGTATGACTACAGGTTATCAATCTCTGAGCGATGACGCAAATACTGTATTACATCAAGCAATACGCAAACCTGCAATAAAATTGTATTAGAATATAAAAATCGTAAGTTCAAATGCAATATATGTTGTCCAATGACTAAATGACTTATGACCTTTTCAGGAAAATCCTAAATCCTGTAGTTTATATACAAGTGGCATCCATTTGACAAACCAGTCCCTAACCAGCCCGGGTTGCCGACGAATTGCTTCGGCAAGAAGAATAAATCATTAAATTTAAAATGATACCCGGAAAGAATTTCACCATTGTGGTAAGTTTTATTGCATAATTATAAGACTTATAAAAATAGAGTAACAATTATTATTATTAGCTAAATTATTATTTATAAGTTATTTCATTGTGCTCTTATAGGATTCATGTAGAACTGTAATTAATAATTAATAATAATTATTATAAAATTTTACTAGAACTATTCCTGAATTGTGAATTTAGTTATAAGTTGGTCTTTCGCTTTACATAGTTTTGTGTTTAATAACAGGTAAAATAATAATTAATTTAATTACCCGTTAATTTAATTTTGCAGATGGTATTCCTGGTGGGACTCGCAACGTGTTACGCTTATCCAAGTAAGTTAATTACTACATTCCGTTAATTGGGTGGATCAACTATTCTTTGTTCCTTGTTACCATGGTTACGTATCCTGAGTCACTCTTTAAAACCGTGATTTTACAGGGTTTAGTTCTACCAAACATGAGTTTTAGCGATAATCATAAATCCATTTGGAGATAATAAATAAATAAATAAATATTAGAGGACAATCTTACACAAATCGAACTAGCCCCAAAGTAAGCTCAAGAAGGCTTGTGTTATGGGTACTAGACGACGATATATTTAATAGACATAAATACTTAAATACATAGAAAACATCCAAGACTCAGAAACAAATATTCATGCTCATCACACAAATATTTGCCCTGACCGGGATTCGAACCCAGGACCGTCAGCTTCACAGGCAGGTGCACTACCCACTAGGCTAAACCGGTCGTCAGATGGGTCTCTTGAGCGTACTTGAAGCTCATAATGTATACATTTTTCTTAGAAACTCGGTTACTGTTGTCTCCTCGCTGACGGGACAGAATAACAACAAGATTGACCCAATTACCTGTTAGTACATAATGGGTTATTACAGGGAAATACATTATTAAACTCATTGTTTCCTGTTTCAGTGTCGAATTATGTTAATATTAGTTTAATTATTATTTGGTAGAGTAGCCCCCTTTCTTCCCGAGGGTGTAAGAGTCGACTACAGGAACTAGTGTGTTCTGGGCTAGCAACCTAACACTTCGACATCACATTTCTCCATCTTCAAACCTACAATTTCTAAGTGGTACTAGAATTACAGTGAATTCTCAAATTTCTTAAAGGGTCGGCAACGCGTACGTGACTCCTTTGGAGTTGCGGGCGTCTATAGGCTGCGGTGGCCGCTTACCATTAGGTGGACCGTACGCTTGTTTGCCACCGGCCATATACATTCAGCCAACTGGTGGCATGCAAAGTCTATATTATGAATTTAATAAATAACATAAAAATTGATGTTAGGGCAGTCGGTAAAACAAATAATTTCGAGGTGTGCGTCATTCTAACTGATTACACCACTTTAGTTATTTTGAGTTAAACTCCGGTAAGTCATGTATCTTGATATCCTCCGGCAGATTGTAAAACATTTTGATAGCCATATATAGTATACTAACACGAATGTGTTTGGTTTTGCAAGTCGGGTAGAGTCGCTAGGCCAGTTACGCGGCCTGCGTCAGTTTGCGGCCCTGTGAAGAACGATGTTTTTTCAATTAAAGATATTTACATTTTCGCATTCCCTAAAGACATAGTGAGTTGTGTGCGCTTTAATTAGTAGCTATTGAATGGCAATATAGTAAAAAAGCCAGAAAATATCCTTTCATCAACCCATCCAAGTGGCCGCAAACTGGCGCATCAAATTAACAGGCCGTAAACCCACCTACGGTCCCTATTTGAGATTTAGTCCACTTCTACCAGAAGCTTGCCGAGAATTTCGCGGTGCAATGTCATAATTTGCCATATTTCTTTTTACGAAGAGACACGATTCGTACAAATAAAGAGTAGACGAGGCTAAGACTCCTGTGCGTACTAAATAATGGTCTGCAGGAGTCAGTTGTGTTTACTCCATAAACAGCTCTTAGAATTTTATTTTGTAGTAAAATATTTTTTGACTACTACTTGAGCAGCCCCACAAAATATAATAAAAACTTATCTGAAAATAGGATCCTCTTAACAGAAAATTCACTCTTTTTTTTCAACAGCTAAGGAAGCGTGGCCTGAGGCGTGTAAGGAGAAGTCGTACTGTCACATTCAACCAGATTATTACCCAAAAGAGACATTTGCGAAGCTTTTGGATGGAGTAGTAAGTTCATTTTATATTTAGTCCTGGTTTTATTCTTTAGGCCAACTGTCAGATCAAATTTTGGAGACCCAGAACATTATTTGACGTAACTTACCGATAAGGTATAACGGATCTTTATACTTATGCTTAGGCCTCCATTCATTTGACAACCGGTTTAGAATATTGGTTAGTGACCCTGCCTAGAAACTCATGGTGAAGGCTCAGCTCCTGGGTTTCTACTAGATATCCCAAGATTGGGAGATTTGTACTATGTTTTATAAAAAAATTGATTGCTCTTGGCCAGCATCTAGGATGATGATGATGATGAACCCTTATTGGTCAGCTGACTTCTGTAAGATTGTATCCTAATAAATTATGTATGTATGTCTGTAAGCACTTTATTGTACACAATAACAGTTAAAACAATAGTACATGTCACTTAAGATTAAAATACAAAGGCGAACCTATCCCTATGAGGGACCTCTTCCAGCTAACATTTGAAGGATTGAGTGGAAAGTGGGATAACGAGATAGAAAAACATACAACGTGTACAACTACGTTGCAATAAGTTAAGCTAACTTATAACTAAAACTAAAAATAAATACATATATCACAACCATACATATAATATATATATATATACATATTCCAAATGATATTATATGCATAAATATAGTATTCAGCCTACTTGCAGAGTTGCTGGAGAGCCACAATTTCTTTAAACATTATTGCTGCTATTGTAACAGTGGACGGGATGATTTCATGGTCCTCCAAGCGTTATTGCAGGACAGTTGCAATCCGAAAGATGCCCGGGGTCCGCTACCTAATCCCAAGATTTGGCATATGCACTAGTTTTTAATTTTTAGTCAAGCTACTGCCCACTGACCTTCCAAATTCCAACCCGAGGGGAAACCAGAACTAATTGAATTAGGCTTGTCAATTGAGTTGGCAACTTGATTGTTAGAAGTTCTCAAGCCGCCCGAAGGCCTCTAACTTGGCTTGAAAAGGACTATCATAGACAGGAACCAGGATCAACGCCTTGACGTGCCTTCGGGAGCGCTCAGTGGACGGGATGATTTATCAACTGCTAATGAAGTGTAATAAATTATTTCTTCTTGATGTTTTGTTTTCAGGACTTCAAATTTGAGCAAGGCGGTGGACTCGGTAATCGCAGCAGCGAGCTTGACGTTGCTAATTGCGCTCCCATCAAAATAGTAAGTAATTTACTGAAATCGCAAAGCGTTTTGTTGACGTAACTGGTGACTGAAGAGCTGGCGACTTCCTCGCACAATGTATTAGCATTGCGATACAGCGAGGAAATGCCGCCAGCATCCTCGATAGACTGCCCCAAGGGCCTGTTTTAGATTTAAGTTAGTTGTAATATTATTTAAGTTATTGTTATTTAACTATTATTACCGCCTGTAAATAAATAAATGTTTATTTCAAAATTTGATATTTGATAATTACACATCGAAGAACTGATTATTATCCAATATTTACCTGCTAAACCTTACTTGCTAATTTTTATTCCATTTTAATAACATTCGTATTGTATATAATTATAGATACATAGATATGATAGAAATTAATTACATTAGTCAATGCAATACAAAAACAATAGAAATAGTAATGTCAGCATTGGACAGTTCATTACATAAAACTTAAAAAAAATAGTAAATAAAGCATCGCTGGTAAATAACAATCAGTTTGGCAATTACGAGGATAGGTTACGCGACAAACCGTTAGCTAGCTCTAATGGTTTGTCGCCAATATGCCATTTTAGGACGTCTGAATGAAATGATTTGAGATTAACTGTTCAACCAACTAACCGATTAACTGAGACAGCGCCTATGGTGGGAGAGAGAATAGACCGTCTCAGTTGAGCCACGTTGAGCGGTCGAGTTATAGTTTGTCTCTGTTTCAATCTCTTAAAAATTACCTAAAAAAAACTTTGATGTCAAAGGCTTATTATAGGGTTGAGGACTATCTAACAGACAGAAATGCATGGCCCAAACCAAATACCTAAATAGCGTAAAGAGTCTAATATTTTCATTGTATCTAGTTGACACATTTCTTGCAGGAAAGCATATCAAACGATTCGACATGTTTTGTTTTCTTGTGTAACTACACATTGTAAATACCTATTGTTATTTTTTCCTCGTTTTTCTTTCAATTCTCTTTTGTTGTGTACCATTTACATTTACTTAAGTAGGTTAAGTAGTATCATTGTAATAAGCATATTTTGGAGAAAATGACTGACTGTCGAGTTTCTTTCGGCGTTTCTCGGCAGTGGTCTCTTGAGAAACGCTAGTAGTTTTTGACTTGTAAAAGTGCCTTTGCGGCCTACTTGCAGAATAAAGTTCATTTATTTCATTTATTTCAATCGCTGTCTGATGGAAACAAATATATATTTTTTAATTATGCATCTAATAAAACGTCTTTTTTCCAGTTCGAGAAGTTTTACCTAATCTTGGATGAGAACGACAATATCCGTTTCGTTGCGCAACACGAAGACGTCTTCACATTCAAGATGGAGATTGAAGAGTGCAGGTAAGGAGTACGAATGCGAAAGTGTGTCTGTCTGTCTGTCTGTCTGATACTTCTTCACGCTTAAACTGCTGAACCGATTTAGATGAAATTTGGTATGGAGATAGTTTAAGTCCCGGGAGAGGATATACGATATTTTTTATCTCGGAAATCAATCCAAGGGGGTGGATGTTTGTATGGAAGGAGCGATGACTAGGTAAGCGCCTGATATTAAAAAATAGCAGTTAAATTGTAACGCTATGAACGCAGTTCCACGCAGACGGAGTTACGGGCAGAAGCTAGTTGCTTATATATAAAGTAAGTCTCTTAATATATAAGCAAATACAAATCTTCGCAGAGTTTTGTAGTTATTCTTCAGGCCTACTGTACATTGTACAACTGAGACAACCACTGTGATGGGGCAAGGGGGAGACGTCTTGACGTCCTGACTACCCTGGTAGTGGACTCATTGCGGGTGACATGTCGTCTCAGTTAACCGTTCGAACTACCTACATCATGTTCATTGATGAAATATGTAGGGTAACATTAAAAAAGCGTATCTATATTTTTCTGAATTTAACATTATAAAATCACAGTTGTACAAGTACCTATACTAGTTCTAAGGAAAAGTCGATGAGAGAGGAAGAGAGAGAGAGATAAATAAGAGTATAGACAGGTATATACATGATATAGGATACCTATTATGCTATGTACATAACATAATACGACTTCTACGGAAATTTTGTTTACATTTCTCTTCTTTCCATCCTCTCTCGAGCAGCATTTTTCTTCTCAAAGCACTACAACTTCTCAACTCTATTGCTTGTGTAATAAGGTTGAAAAGTGGTAAATCACTTTCTTGGTCTACTGTACCTAATAATGAACCTCTTGTTTTTTTTTCAGCAAACCTGGGCAAGTTTATGATTCTTCAGTATTAGACGAAGATCAACTGAATGAACATCGGGTCGACTGCTACGAAACGAGACTACCGTTCAAGTTTCCCGTACTCTCGCTAGATGGCACTAAATTGGAGTCCGTTGCGCCTAAGGATGGGGTACCTTTGAGCTGTTCTGCCAAAGTAATCGCTTCATAATCTGTATTAGTATAACATTGTATTCTTTGAATCTGTCTTCATATTCTCGCTAGATGGCACCAAATTGGAGTCGGTGGCGCCAATGGGTGAAGTGCACTTCTAGCTAGCTTCATAGTTTGTTAATTAAAAAAGACATAATAATGTATGGTTTGGAAGTCACTAGCTTTTAAAATAATAAAGAGTAAGGCTTGTATACGAAGTCACTGGCTCACTGATGCAATGATAGGTTTTTTGTTATGTTACAAGGTCTAACTGCAAATCAGTGTACTGCAATGTAGTGTCCGAAACTAAGCAAAGCTTGTACTGTAGGTACTATGTGATGATATACCTATATGTTATAGATAGATAAATAGATACTTAAATATATGGAACACATCAGGTATACTCAGGAACAAATATTCGTGTACATCATCTCATGTTTGAAAAATAAATTATCTCTTATCTCATCACACAAATAAATGTCCTGACCGGGATTCGAACCCGGGAACTCCAGCTTCGTAGTCAAAGTCACTACCAACTAGGCTAAAGTGGTCGTTTAGTCCAGTTAATATCACGCAATACTAAGGCAGTTCAATTAAGTGAAATGTAAACTCTTCTTTCTAATAATTTGCAATGACCAATGAATGGGATATATACGACAAATGTAATAAATGGTGGAAAAGTATAAATATGTTTGTTTTATTTGATATACCTATGAATAATCGATATACTACACTTACAGGAACGAAAAATGTTCACTGAAATTGTCACAAAATATTACGAGACGTCATTAAAATTTGTAATCGCGGCCGTCTGAATAGGAATCACATTTTTTGGGTTTCTATTTAACCAAGAAAGTGGTCAGCCTTACCATGAAAATAATAAAGTCCAAAAGTGGTAGACCACATTCTTGGCTGATTGTACAACTTCGAGACAAAAACCTAGGCTCTTCAGAGTCCTTATCAGTTAAAAACTCTCATCTATTTAGACGATTTTCTGATTGAATTAACACGTATCTTAACATTTTCAGTGTCACTATCTAGAACAGGACTGTTGCAACCTAATGTCATAAATTTTCAATGCATTTTTTGGAATTTTCATTAAGAAATGTAGTTTCAAACATCACTCCGAATCGACCATTTTTAAGCTAAATGCTGTGTTTTTTCGCTTAAATTCTAATACACACAATGAAATCAAAAAAATGGTTATGATACTATCTAAAACTTTAATAAAGTCATAGTATTCTTTTATCACTTTATGAGTGTTATTAATACTTTTGTCGTAGTTTGAAATCAAAACATTTTAAAACTTATAAGGCCTCTCTATAAGAAATAAATATTTCGTGTAAAGTAGCCTCACTTTTCTTCACTTACTACTTTTGTAGCAAGCACATTAATTTTACTTTTTGTGAATTGATGATTGCCTAAAAGGGATAACTTCCTTAGGACACTAAGATCTTACTGAATATTATAAAAACATAACTAGCCTAACTATAGACTAACATATTACAAAACTAAATCATTACAAATAAAAAAGGCCCCGGGTCTGTGCTGTGTAGCTAGGTGAATGAATGAATGAATGAATTATTTATTTGAAACCACAACATAAAGTACAGTTAGCTTAAATCTAGGAAATACACATTTGAGGATGGTTCCAAAAAGGAGCCCACTCAGCATTGTGTCGGAGCATAAAGCCACGATGCTGATTTTCAGTGGATCCATTTACACAGTAATAATAATACACAACTAATTAACCTAAGAGAAGCAGAATATAGCAGAGTTGTGCAGTGTCGTGGTATTATGCGAAAATTACGCCAGATAGATTTAGAATAGGATAAAAATGATAGGTGCCCAGAACGCTGGCGGCATTGCCGCTCTGGATCACCATTATCGGCCCACTGCAGTCCACTGCTGAACATAGGCCTCCCCCAATGCGCCACAAATCCCGAGGGGCTACCGCGAACAACAAACGAAGTTTTCCCTCTCCGTCTCACTTATGTGCAAACTTGCAAGTGCGACAGAGAGGGAAAATTTCGAATGCCGTTCTAGGTTCTCTGCCCTACGCATCCAATCACCTCCCGCCCTCCCACATATGTCGTCTCGCCACGTACCAGCTACCTCTTCAAGCCGTTTTGCGAACTCCTTATAAAATGTATAAGGTATATGTGCTCTTGGCCCCCACAGTCCACACATTCCAACCCCAATGGTTGAATATTTCCGCCGTATGAGATTTTCCACTGTGTTAGCGACAGACCAATCCATAATCGAAGTCCCTGAAAGAACTGATATAAATACTGCAACTGTAGTTAGCCTGCCAAATATTGAATAAGTGTAGTTAATAAATATTGTATGCACTAAATTCTTTGGAACTGACATAATATTAATCTTCTACCTGACATGTAATATTTAAATAATATAATCAATAAATGAGTATGAGTATGAGTATCACTCGTTTTCAGTAGAGTTCCGTGCACCATTTACGTTGTTTTTCGTAAAGTTCACTGTAAACTAGATTTATTCTTCATTTTGACATTAATACCACAGACATACATAATCTCACGCCTGTATTCCCAAAAGGGGGAGACAGTACATGAAAAATTACATTAAAATTGAAGTTTATTTATTTAATTTATTAATCTTTTAGAATGTAATTTATATAGGTTAATTACCAGTCGCTTCTGATTGTCAAAATTGAATATATACAGCCAGCGTTATAAGTAGCTACGCATATAAAGGCGTCAAAAGTACCTATTTATTAGAAGGTTGCAAAATATTTTTAAGTTAAAATTATTAAAATTAGTTTTAATTGATAAAGCGTTTTATAGTGATTACATATAAATGATCATTTGAATAATGAATGACAGAAATTTAATTTATTAGGTGAATTGAAATATTAAGTACTTTTTTTGACATAATTAGGTATTGTTCGTATTATTATAATTATCTTTGTTTACTTTAAGACTTAGGTTAGATTTTATAATAATTATATAAAAAGTGAAATATAAAACAATATTTACAAAACATAAAATCATTATAAAAACCTAACCTAGAGTGCCGCCGGCAGCGAGGCGGGGCCTAAGCTACCGGTGGTTAGGGCGACAGAGAGAGAAACCTCCTGACTATCCGCGCCGTGTCCAGGAGTACCGCCTTCTGTATCTGACCCTTGACCCAGCCATCTAGTGAGTCTCTTGAGGTGTTGGTCGAGACTCTTCGCTATTAGACCGTTCGCAGAGACGACTATCGGGACAATGATCGTTGAATCAACATCCCAACATGGTGGTCACTTCGTGTGCCAAGTCTAGGTACTCGCTGACTTTGTCCTTCTCGGTCTTCACGAGGTTCTCGTCGTGGGGGATGGTGATGTCAACGAGCACTGCCTGGCGCTTCGATCGATCTGTCAGCACGATATGAGGTTTATTGGCTACAATAGTCCTGTCCGTGATGACAAATCGATCCCAATAGAGCGTGGCACGACGACCATTTTCGAGAACTGGCGCAGGTGTATACTTGTAGTATTATTATTATCATTGATGTTTTTTTTATATTTAACATATACAATTTAATGAATACTTTTATAACTACAGTAATTATTTCTAATTTTTGACTTGTGCCTTTTTACATGCATTAAATGATTTAACTTTGACTTTGACTTACAAGAGCTTTTAACGTCTTCATACGGGTAGTTAATTTTGATGTGACTGTACATACCTCTTGCGTTTTTCTAATAAGGTCACTCACTGCAACTGCATGCGGTATTAACCATATTTTAAAACGTATTTGTTACATTTAAAATATGTCAGTTAATGGTGCAACCCCTTGGCGGTAAACCACATGCTCTAATTCACGTAAGATGACGCATATGGTGTAATAAGTAAAATATAATGCATTGTTGACGTAGAACCTATGGAGCTGTAATAATAGGGATTCCACGGATTCCAATAAATATTCGAGGAAGTTGGCTTACCTATTTTAACTAGACAACTTCCTTGCTTCTCAGATGTAATATTAAATACCTACGTACAAAAGTAAAATTAAAAATTTTGTAAACCCCTCGACACAAAAATTTAACTCTAAAATCTAACATATAATATTTTAAACCTGTTATAAGTATGATCGTCACATATATTATGTGAGTTCAAATATTTTTATTTTCCAAGCGTCGTCGTGTCGGGGGACCGCTAAGTGAGAAAAAACAGGTGTACCTAGTCGCAGATTGTTCTGACTGTTGAGATTGTGTGATGTCAGAACTTCGAATACCTAACCTCAGCTTGTAACAATATAAATATATATAGGCATAGTTGTAACGAGAGCGTGTCTCCGCCAACAAACTGTTATACCCTCCTGACGACCGGCATCCTATACATACTCGTAGTACATAGGCCCCAATTAAGTTTTGACTCTGTGTCAATTTGACAGAGTAACATTTATTCTGCCAAGTTTTGATACCTAGTCGTCAGGAGGATACAGTTTGGCGGGTTCTAGGATAAGCTGCCATGTAACTTTTTTTGGAAACAAACGATTTATTATTTATTATTAATATTTTTTTTAGTATATTAGTATCTCTATTAAAAGTAACTCATTACCTAAATATAATGAGTTCAAGGCTGTCAAAACTCCCACAGTTACTATAAAAGAACAATAGAAAAGGAAATCAGAACGATATGAATACTTAGCTTTGTCTAGCTTTCCCCGCGAATTCGCCTGCGTAAACTTTCACTCCCTATTTTATCCCTTGAGATAAGACTTTCGGGATAAAAATTATCCTAATGTTAATTCAGACTCTTTGTATATCATGTTTCATCATAATCTGTTCAGCTGGTTTTGCGTGATTGAGTAACAAACGTCTAAACATCTAGACTTTTTTTACCTGACTGTGGCTTTATAGGCCAGGCCAAATAAAGCGATAGGAGTGACAAAGGCAAATATAAATGACACTTCTCAAAGTTATATACGTATTTACAGAAATTTGTTAAAAAGCCACTCCCTATAAGTATTGCATCTTGTTTCCTCGGGCACGGATGATTTAAACGTGTTTCTTACACGCGGTTGTTTACGAATCCATGCATCCTCTTAAGAAACAATACGTATCAATCAGTCTTCAAGTCGATAGAGCTGGGGCATGTGCCGTTGTTTATTTTGGCATTACAAAGTACAAGCGCAAGTGTGATAAATATACACTCAAAAAAAGCCAAGTCCTTGGCATGTACTGTACATCTACAAAATATAATACACCTGACGGGTCATTCCACTTTTTCATGACCAGTTTCCTATTACAGGAAAAAATCTATGATATGTATTGAATTAGTGTACAAGAATAGGATTTCGAAATAGTACCTGAACCTAATAAAATGAATTTATAGGTAAAAATACTTACATATTAACATATTTCTGTAAAAGGTGGGTAACACAGTGGTAAAAACCATTTTTTCGTACAAATGGTGACACATCCAAGTACCACTGAGTTACTCGATTTATGGATATTAGCTGTGGTTCGTTAATCACCAAAACTATCGGAAGTGATACTGCAATTGAAGCTCTTTCTAAATAACAATACAAAAATATGAAGACAGGGCCAAGTATCCCAAAATCTGCATTTTAAAAAGTGTCTGATAATTATGTCCATTAAAAACTAGAACGGCCCTAACACTTAATTATTAATAATCAATTATTAATTATCTTCAAAGATATCACGAAGAGGCCAAACATGAAGCGGGCAGAAGAGATGGCAGCTACCTCGCACAAAAAATTAGCCTTAATATTCAGAGGGGTAACCGCGACCCGAAAACGAACGAAATTCGAATATCTCCCTCTCTGTTGCACTTGCTATTTCGTGCGACAGAGAAGGAGATATTCGAACTTCGTTCGTTTTCGATTCGCAGTAGCCCCTCAGAGAGGAAATGCTGGCAGCATCTTTCGTCAAGGGGCAATTTTTAGATTTAGTTTAGTTTTTAATATTTTTTATTGTACGTATACACTTAGTAAGCCTCATAACAGTATGTATTTGTTATAGTATTTAAATATATATATATTAATTAATAATTCATAACATATTGTAAGTACATAATTATTATATTTTCCGCAATACGATTACGTAACTTGCGGAATTGGTTTTTGCTCATTTATGGTAATGGAATTACAGTTAACAATAAGTTTACATACATTATCATGCTAATTGGAAAATATTAATTAAGTGTTTAATTTAATAAGACAAATAATTTAGTCAGTTATAGTTGTTTTAGTTAAATTTATAAAATGCCTTTCATTATTTTTATTATTATATCTTTAAATATGAATGAAAATAAAGCACCTTTCTCTCTCCCACTCTTTATTCGTTATTCACGAACGACATTCCCAGGCACCCTAAAGTGCAACTGTGCCTTTACCATGAGTTTGCATGACCGTACTCGCTATCGACTGCGTAAACGATTTAGTGTGCCGATTCTTAGTTCTATTGCGTAACCGCCGGAGGCGCTGTACTTTTGCCCATACAAATTTTTACGCAGTCGCTAGCGAGTACGGTCATGTAAACTCATGGTAAAGGCACTGGGGTTGTTCGCGGACGATACCGCGCTCTTTACGACTCATTTATTTATTTCTTTATACACAAGTTAAATATACAACTGAATTAACACTATTAATCTTACTATTATTACATATTGGTCCAGACAAGCATACTGCATACTAGTCTAGCACATTAGTTGTGGGTGATGAGACATTTTTTTATTTTTAAACTTACAAGGTATACGAGCCCCAATGCAAATGAGTACGTCTGGTAGGAAAAAAATGTACTAAACTAACGTTAACCTAAAAATTCTGGGGGACGAAGGTGTTTGGAAGAATTAGCAATATAAAAACAGTATAAGTTATAAATCGTATTTTATTTATTCAATGAAAAAAAAAACGAACTTTCCTTGGTAATAAAAAAAACATTGTTTCACCAATTGTACTAAAATGCAAAAAAGTTCGTCTTTAGTGTTACCGACGCAGATTAGAACGTCTACCACTTGGTGGCGTCTCCTTTTGCATCTAAAACGGCTTTAATTCTGAGCGGCATTGTATCTACCAGCTGTCGACACTCTTCCGGGGTTGTTTCATTCCAAACACAGGTAAGTTTCTCTTTAAGATCAGCTTTTGATCTGGACGGGTCCTTTCGCAACTTCTTCTTCATTTTCCACCACAACGTTTCTATGGGAGACAAGTCCGGGCTGCTGGATGGCCACGACATGGTAGGTATTTTTTTCTTTTTCAGCCACGCCATCGTTGCTTTAGCGGTATGGCATGAGGCACCATCTTGTTGAAAAGTATACGCATTTTTATACTTTAACTTACGTATAGACGGCAGCAAACTCTCTTGTAAGATGCTTTTGTATTTTTCGGCATTGACGGTTCCATCTATAAATTGCAGACAGCCGACACCCTGTGCCGACATGCAGCCCCAAATCATTAAGGAAGCTGGAAACTTTACCTTACGCTTAAGACAATCTTTTTGAAATGCCTCTCCTTTTTCGCGAATGACTTTACTTCGTTCATCGCCTACTGTGACTTCAAATTTAGATTCGTCACTCCATATAATTTTACGCCACTGATCGACGGTCCAATTTCTGTACTTTTTGGCGAATTTCAACCTGTTAGTTTTCTGCCGTTGTGTAAGTAACGGTTTCTCTTTAGCAGTGTAAAAACCGTAGCCCATCCTCTTCATCACTCTCTTGCAAGTATCCACTGAAATGTTTTTTTTAATTGCGTCACGCCATAGTACCGTAAGTTCTCCAGCTCTTGCACGACGATTTTTCTTGATGATCTTCCTCAGAATCCTGTTTTCTGCTTTAGTAGTAATTCGTGGGCGGCCGGATTTCTTTAAACAAGAAATTTTGTCGTGTTTTCGATGATGCTCGATGATAGTTTGGATTGTAGACCTTGGCATAGAAAGGTCCTTGGCAATTTGGTACGTAGATTTGCCTTTATTGTTACTGGAGATTATAATTTTCCGCACTTCTTCAATCACTGGCTTACCTCGTGCCATCTCGATAGAAAAACGATTTGGAGTAATAAAAAATTAGGCTGAATTTGCCCTTTTATATAGTGGTTTGTCATTTTACATGACAGAGAATATTCCGTATTCAATTTGAAAATAATATTTTATATTACGAACCCTGGTAAACAGGTTTTATTTTAAATAGACGACCTATTTTGCCTTAAATATGAAGCAGACGTAATTATTTGCGTGTGAGATGTAATATTTATAATTAAATTATTTTAAAATAAATAACGAGATGTACACTTTGTACAACTCAAAACTAAGCTAGCTTTAGTGACATTGCGTCTAGTGTATTCCATTAATCATCAAAGTCGATTCGGGTAGAAATACTAGTTTTTGAAAAAAAATACGCATGCAGAATTGCGACTAGACGAGCTATTTTGCATTGGGGCTCGTAATTAATCATTATCCGACCATCGTTTTTCGGGCTTCTAGGGTTCCGTACCCAAAGGATAAAAACGGACTCTATTACTAATACTCCGCTGTCCGTCTGTCCGTCCGTCCGTCCTTCCGTCCGTCCCCATGCTGTATCTCATGTAAATAGTTAGACAGTCGAAGTTTTCACAGATGATGTATTTCTCTTTTTCTCTTGCCGCTATAACAGCAAATACTAAAAAATAGAATAAAATAAATATCTAAGGGGGATTCCATAGAACAAACGTTATTTTCTGCCGATTTTACAGATAATGGTATGGAACCGATCGTGCGCGAGTCCGATTCGCACTTGGCCGGTTTTTATGTAAGTATGTAACTATTTGGAAAACCAACTTTAATAACACAGCAAACACCGACATATAGACAGAAATCCAATTATAAAATCTCACTATAATCGAACTTATTGTAAATGATTAAACTTAAGTATTATTTTTATTCATTGTTTAAGGAACATAACATATTTAGAACAATTAAAATAATAGTATATAATGCAACTGGTGTATAAGAAGGGTATAAAAAGGCGAGTGGTGTGGGTTGCAATGTGAGCCTTGGCGAACATCGCAAGTAAAGACACCACGAGCTTATACTTTTTCTACGACTCATTTCAAATAAAAAGAAAGTATTTTTCAGTCTTTTCATGCTCCATATTTCCCCTTAGTAATTATGCAACCTACCTACGCAATTTCTTCACTAATACTATATAACTTCTTCATGGATTTTTAAAAGAATCAACGTTTTCTTTTTTTTTTTTCATGAACACAAAAAAAAAACATTTTATTTAAGTAATATAATCATTTATCAGCTTGAATGTTTTCGTTTTCAATTATGAATTTGGTGGGAAATCAAAAATATGACACTTTGTTTATGCTTTGTTTTTTTAATTTGCTAGTCTTAGAACATCCAACCTAAACTGAATTCAAATCCAGATCGAATCTTAACTGTTTCGTTTTCATAAATATATCCGAAAATAGATAAAACTTGCTAAACAAAAAAGATGATGTTCATATTAGTTAATAATATATAATGCATTAATTAATTCATAAAAATTATAGCAAAGTTGCGTTAAGTTGGCAGCACTGATTTTAATCATGAAGTTTCACTTGAACGCACCGAAGAATGACTACTAAACATAGAATTTGTAGTAGTCTGTGGCACCCAACTCTACTTTTATTTTTCATTAAAGTAGGGTAGGGTTTTTGGGCAATAGACTAGATAGAATTTTTACAGACTAAATAAAGTATGTATTTATGTTACAGTTCATGATTGCGTAAGTCGCGAAAAAGTACAGGAGTAGAAAAAATCTTAAATAAAGCTAAAGTTGTTGGGTAGACTGTTAAGGGTGAAGCATTGATTCTTGTGTGTGTTGTGGGAGAGATGCAGCGGCAGTTAAAGATGGTAATATCGGGAAACTATATGTATTGTGACCATGAAGGCTTGCACGAGAAGAGTGTAGGTATGGTGACATGTGCCATAGATAATAATGCAAACAAGAAACACTGAATCTTAATACTACGTTTAATCTAGAATATCGGTATTACCAACTTAAGGATATAGATATCTATGGTTGGACTCTCCAACAAAAGTAACCTAATTAAACTAAACAAAATAATAAAAGATATAAGATATAAGAGGCCACCTAAGCTTCGGAACTTACCTAATGAACCATACTTTACAATTCCAAAGAAAAAAATGAATATGGTAGACGAGTATCCAGTACCTACTTACCTCATATACTAAACAGCTTCCCTAGACAAGTCATAGGTTGCATAATGGAAAAGCCTAATAGAACTAAAAATATTGTCAAACAAGCACTCATAAATAAAGAAAAAAAATGTAAGCATAGTTATAATATAAATATATATGTATACACAATATCACATAATGTCGAATAAGTAAACAAATGTATATTTAAATTATAGATAGGGAGCCACTCCCAACACCCCATAGTTTAATAATTTTAAATGTAAAAGATTATAGACTATGTAGACTGTAATAAACATATTTGTAATTTAATACTGCAATAAACAGATTAAATTTAATTTTTTTTAAAAGGTCAACAAGGTCGTTTGCCTGGGGAAGGGTTTCCATAAGACTGGCTGCGTTTCCCCTTTAGATGGCTATTGCCTATCCGCTGTGCCCAATGAAGCGGCCTTACAGGGCCTAGAATAATTTGCAGTAGGCTCTAGGTTTAGTGTGGTTAGATAATAATACTGGTAAGATAATAACTATATTAATATAAATGAAGTAACTAAGCCACATTCGGTTACATTATCGATGTTTACGTTTGGTTTTAAACCAGATTTGCCCTAACAAAGCTATATGATATCATCGAATTACATCATCGGTATTGTTCATTTAGGAAAATACCTACCCACATAATATCAACAATGTTATTATCAAAATGTGGTTGTTGCGTAGGTGCCTGACTTCATATTTGGTTTTCCTAAAATAATGATGCCAGAATGAAAACATTGGATAAACCTTACAATTACCTACCTAATGTTAGAGTCACATTAAATAAGGTTGTTTATTATTCTATGTATTACAACTACGAACAAATTAAAGGATTCAAGCATAGATATATCGCCACGTAGCGATACCAATAACGTAGACACGTAGACAGTAGCGCCGCGGAGCGGTGGCCAATATGGGTAACTAATACGTTTGCCGCCTTTTCCGCGGCCGCCCTTGGAAGAGGAAAAATTAAAAAAGTTAGGCAGGCTTCTTGAAGCAATTATCGATCGTTGAAATTTTTGTTATAACGTTGTAAATTAATATAATGCAGAATAATCATACTGATTGTACAAAAATACTATTGAGATAATTCATAATACAGATATTGTATGGAATAATGGAGTTTCATTAATACTAGTTTGGAGTTTAATATTAATTACCAATATCTAGTTTTAGTTCGAAAATATTTACAGAATAATCCCTAATAATCGTTACTAATATTTTCATGCTATTATTGTTACCTGCTATATATTTACTCAATCAAACAAATCAATAAGTAAGATAAAGATATTAGTGGACAATCTTATACCAACAATCGACCTAATCACCACCCTAACTAAAGCTTGTAACAGGTACTGCACATAGTAGAAAACATCCAAGACTCAGGAATAATTACATACTTATACACTTATCACATAAATAAGAAGAAGAAGAAAATAATTTATTACAAAAACAAAAGACAAATATTTAATATAAAATCATACAATAAAAAAAAGACACGAAATGGCCCAACCAATGGCATAACCATTTCGTGTCTTTTTTAGCATTATGCTGAGGTGGACTCAGCATAATGCTGGCTCAGGAGCCAGCGCTGGTCTTCCGGCGAGAGCATTTGTGGGCCACGTTACGTACACTCTGTCCGACACGGCCTTAAACTAAAACTGAAACAAATAACTGCCCTGACAGGGATTTTAACCTAGGCTATAAAGTGGTCGTCAATAATTTATCATATCATATATCATTATCATCATTTTAAGCCTAACATATATCATATCATATCATATAATATCATAAATGCGAAAGTGTCTGTCTGTCTGTTACCTCTTCACGGTTAAACCGCTGAAGCAATTTAGATCGAATTTGGTATGGACAGAGTTTTTATCCTCGAAATTATCGCTCAAGGAGGTGGAAGTTTGTATGGAAGAGAAAAGGGCGATGACTAGGTAAGCGCCTGATATAAAAATAGCTATAAAATTCTATCGCGATGGACGAGTTCCAAGCAGACGAAGTCGCTGGCAAAAGCTAGTTTATCATATAGTATTCATTCGACTTTTCTCATTAATAAACTTAAACCACAGAATACGGTTTTTCTTGGCTTCATTTGAATTATGCAACAGGAAAGAGGAAATAGCCAAGAACTGGGTTTTCATTTTTCTACTACTCTCTGAATGACTTGTGGTTTGC
This sequence comes from Epiblema foenella, assembly GCA_963556455.1. Classification (NCBI taxonomy): domain Eukaryota; kingdom Metazoa; phylum Arthropoda; class Insecta; order Lepidoptera; family Tortricidae; genus Epiblema; species Epiblema foenella. Next base: position 20,116,831 of record OY747103.1, on the reverse strand, counting down.
ATACTTACCAATATAAATATATATATATAGTCCTCCTTGTCGTATCCGACGACGGCGACCCTTACAACTTTTTCTATGAGCACGGATATGGCTCGCAAAACCGAATTTGGATTTGGATATAAATGTTCGGTCGCACTGTGTGCAGTATAACTGCCCCTGGTCATTTTTTGTGTAGGAATATGAGGGCTTGGGCCGAGTCTTCCGTAGATGGCGCTTATGGTCCAGGTGTTCGAGTCGAGTTTCTTCAAAAGAAGCTGCACCTTTTCGGACTCTATTACGCCATTCCGGTCTCATCGATGCAAGGTCCTCCCAGCGCTCAACAGGAATATCACAGGCTTTGAGATGGCGTTTTAAAACTTCTTTGTATCGCAGAAACTGCCCCCCACGATTGCGCTTCCAATACAGAGGACTCGATTTATTATTTCTGCTTTTTATTTCGTCCGTCCATATGTCACAGCCGGTTGACTCGGAGACTATAAACGCTACAAATACGAAATTTAGTAGGAAGGTGTAGTCTTTGAACCACTATATAAAAAATATGTAAAATTACAAAAAAAGATGAAATTAGGGGGGCACTCCATACATGTGACCGGTGGATGAAAAATCCACCAAACAATTTCCATTTAAGTCAATCGCTGGTAAGATATTAGCTGTCGACTGTAGGTGTCAAAGTTATGAAAAGTGTGCCCCCCCCCCCTATTTTCCAAACTATGGTGTATAAAATTCAGTAAAAAATTGAGGTAGTGTGCATTAATAAAAATTTTCAATGATTTTTGGTTCGAACAAGATAGGTTTACTGTCTTACTTAAACAAAAGGTCGTAAGTGCAGTGAGTTTCCTATGACGGTACGACCTTTTAGATTCAATGTATTGGATTGTGGTTTCATTCATTGTGCTTGATCCGATACCCACTTGACCGGTTTCTTAATATTTATGTTATCTTAAACTAACTCGTGGAAAAATAGATTGAACCACCGCAATGTTACTGTTATGCATGACCGCAATGTTTGCGTCAATCTGATACGGTTAGGGATATAAGCAACAGGAAAATAAAAACATATAAAAGAGGAGGACCTGGGACACCAAGCCATTCGCAACAACTCGTCCGGAGGGGCCTTACCACCAGCCATAGAAAAATAATCGTATAAAATGGACAACGCGCCGTTTACGTTATTTTTCGTGAGTATTTCTTAATTTATTACGTTCTTGTCCAACCTCCAGATCAAATTTTGGTAATATAAGATTTCAAGCTTACATGGTCATTTACATTAGAATTACGATTTGAAACGGGATATTTACCATGTATTGAGTTCCCGATATTTCGGCACTGTTGCATATCGGGAACTCAAAAATACAAATATACATGGTAAATATCCCGTTTCAAATCGTAATTCAAATTTTGGTAACTGTGTATATTGACATAACTAATAGGTATGTGGTCTAACGGGTCTTTATAAAACCGAGTCTAAGGGTGGGTTGCACCAAACCGTCTGTAATCGTAAGCGGTGTTCGTAAAAACCTGATTTTATGAAAAGTTTGACAAGTTTCTACGGGATAACAGCTGCCGGCGCCATGTTTGACGATGACCGGCCTGTGATCGTATGTTGGTGCAACCTTAGGTCGGGTTTTATAAAGATCCGTTAGACCATATGTCAGATCACATTTCAGTAACTCAGTACATTTTTTGACATAACAAACCGACATAAGGTCTAACGGATCTTTATAAAACCGAGCCTTAGTCTAGCCTTTTAACGTTACACTGGCTTATTCATTTGTGATAATCCACATCGAAAGGAACCTTATGGCGGCCGGCACTTACGCCTTTATTGCCGCTGTTCCAATACAATAGTGAATAGGTGTAACGTAAGTGCCTGCCGCCATAAGGCCCCTTTCGATGTGGATTATCACATTTAATAGACTGTTAACCAAGGGTTGAAAGCCTCGAACTATTGGCGTTCTCACTCCGTCTCGTATCTCGTTTGAAATGGGTGTTTCACCGGAATTAAACACTCTGCCTTTCATTACAAATACGAGGAAATATATATATATCAATTATAATTACTAGTAGGAAAAAAAATCAGTTCCTATTTATTTTAAATTAAACTTAGAAATCGTTGTCAGCCAGTTTCACTTAATTAAGTTTGGTATCTATCCTAGAAAAAGGTTTCACTACCGTCAGTTTTCTTCTGTTCTTAATCGCGGGAGTAAACTATTTACCTTTACTGATGATAACTGGCTGATAGTTTGAAATTGTTGTCACTAAAATGACAATGCTCGCTCTCTGTTTTTTAACTTGAGATTAATTAAACTCGCTCACTCTCTAAAGGTTTGTTCACAAAGGAGCAGTCAATTAATATTGTTTATTTTTTGTACTGAAATAGTAATTTAATTAAGACACATAATTGGACTCATGTTGATACCTATCCTCCTGAGACCCACCATACAAATAAAAATACAATCTAATTTGAACCTAACAGTTCCGATTACAAATTTGAATTTTATTTTATGTCAACTCTATCACTTCAAAATTTAACTTATTTTCCGTTGACCATATTTTGTCCTTTATATAGGAAGCGGGGTCTTAGGAGGTTATAGGATTATTTACTCGTACTGTCATCAAAAATACGTGGTTTAAATCTTTCGGATTATCGACGCCCACGGTAATAAGGCATGTACCTATTTTTTTGTTGTGTGGCAATCAATATTTTTTCTTTCTTTCTTTCTTATAAAAGAAATATTTTCAGATGGTTTGTCTGATCGGTTTCCAAGGAAACGTAATGGGGAAACCAGCAACTGACGCTGACACGAAGGCCATACCTGAGCCCTGTCTGGAGCAACTTCGCATCCGAAACTATTGCGATAAAAGGCCTGGAGACTATCCGAAAGACGATACATTAATACGGTTGTACAATGAAAACGTAAGTATTAGGTTTCCGTGCCTCAACCCTCCCATATAACCTAGGGTTTTTTTTGAAAAGATATACTTAGAAAATAGTTATTTAATAACTATAGACAACAGGAAAACCTATAAGAAGTCTATGGTTTTTAAGAAATATAGTCATTATTCCTTACAAACGTTCTCGCCTGTTTCCTTCCTGGTTTTATACCGTAGTTTTTTCTGTCTGTACATTTTGCTTTGATAGTTGATATTCTTTTATTTGACGACCGGTTTAGCCTAGTGGGTAGTGCACCTGCCTGTGAAGCTGACGGTCCTGGGTTCGAATCCCGGTCAGGGCAAATATATGTGTGATGAGCATGAATATTTGTTTCTGAGTCTTGGATGTTTTCTATGTATTTAAGTATTTATATCTATTAAATATATCGTCGTCTAGTACCCATAACACAAGCCTTCTTTAACTTACTGTGGGGCTAGTTCGATTTGTGTAAGATTGTCCTCTAATATTTATTTATTATTTATTTATTTATTTATTCTTATTTTTTATAAGTACCAAGTTCTTCAAACTATGCTTATAAACGGCCCTATTTAAGTAGACCTCAAACACAAGCTTAGTATTCAAATCAAGTGCAGAAAACAAGACATTCCGTTATATACAATACTAGCGACCCGCCCCGGCTTCGCACGGGTGCAATTCTGATGCATATACTGTACATAAACCTTCCTCTTGAATGACTCTATCTATAAAAAAACCGCATCAAAGTTCGTTGCGTAGTTTTAAAAATCTAAGCGTAAATACGGATAGACAGACAGCGGAGAGCGACTTTTTGTACTATGTAGTGATTTCCTCCCTATTCAGTTTCCAAAATGTTGTTACGAACCAGCAACTCATAAAAGGAACAGCAACTCATAAATCTCTTCGACTGAACTATAATAATGAATTTCATATTAATGTGTCTCATAGTCGTATTCAGTCCCACAATGTATCATCATGAATCATCATCATCATCAGCCGAAATACGTCCACTGCTGGACCTACGCCTCGCCCAGACAATGCCGCAACTATCGCCCATGGGCTGCCTTGTCAAGTAAAATCCTACTAATATGTGATAATCCACATCGAAAGGGACCTTATGGCGGCCGGCACTTACGCCTATATTGCCGCTGTTCCAATACAATAGTGAATAGGTGCAACGTAAGCGCCTGCCGCCATAAGGTCCCTTTCGATGTGGATTATCACATATGTATAATTTTGCCTTTTTTAGATCGGTAAAATTGATTTCCTACCGCAATTCAACGAAACCGGAAATCGCGACGACGAAAAGGAACATATCTGCCTTCAGAAGCCATATCTTGTAAGTACCTCATTCGAAACGTTATGAATATCGTCAGGCCCCATTCGCGCACATACGAGTATCACGGGGCCGGGGCCCAGGGCGCCAGTAATCACTATATTATACGTTCACGAGTAAAAATAACGCGTACACTTTGTATTGAATTCCCATATAAATTTTACCCGTTATTTTTGCTCGTGTGTATAAATCAACAATACAATACAGGGTCGAGGTGTGAGTGGTCAAACCCGATAAATCAAGATAATTGATTTTTGAAATAAGAACTCAACATCTATTACGCAGAGTTCTATTTTCGAAAAACCATTTGGATGACTTATCGGGTTTGACCACTCACCCCTCAAGATACACTTTATTGCACATATAAAAAGGATACAGTACAGAATATTAGGCTTAAGTAAGAAAGTATGAATCAAATATTTATTTGGTGTTAAATCATTACACAATAATTACATAAAATAAGATGACTATATTAAGTATGAGTTATGAACACCAAAAATACAATAGCTTAAACGTAGATATTAAGCGTTTGTTCACAACAATTGCCAGGCGCGCAAGGAACGAACGATATTGTGAGGACGGCTTTCATGAGTACGGGAGAGACGTATGTTGATTCAGTAAACATACCACATATCCCATCAAATGTATTGAATTTTTATTTTAAAGTGTACTGGACGTGTATGTAGGTACATAGAGTTGCATTTGCAATGTATATCTCTGAAGATAACATTGCACACATAATTTCCCGCCTGTATTCCCAGAAGGGTAAGGCACAGCAAAGCGCCTACTAAAACTTAAAAACACGTAATTGTACCTACATTTTATAAAAATTCACAGGAGAGCGAATAAAACTATTTGTAACTTTAAAGTTCAATTTCTTAAAAGTAAACACTTAATGTATTGAAGTGTTTTTTTTCTAAATATTTGTGTAACATGCCGTTTTAACAACCTAACTTATTTAATCACCTGTAAGTGAAACCATCATGGCTATGCGGCTGAAAGTAGTGTTTTGCGTGATAATTAAAAAAACACAGATACTTAAAAATCCACCCTAGAAACAGTACGTCTAGATACTTGTTTTAGCCAAAGGGTTTTTGGGTATTTTTTTAGACAATGGGCATGGTGACCGCGATAAAAACAAGTGCCTATCTACCGAGTTACTTGACTGTACCTTAGTACATTAGTTGGAGATTTTCCCAACGTATACCTAAACAAACTTCAAAAGCATATTATAAGATAAACGATTACATCATTGATAGGGATGTTTGGCAGTGATAGCGTCCCGCACAAGTAATCTAACACAGAAATATTTTGTCCTAAATATGAAATATATAAATCGGCAGATTCTGCCGATTTCAACGGTGTGTATAACTCAATATCGCCAAAAATGTCGGTTATCCCATTTTGCCTTTCCAGCGTCGATATATGTTTTATATTATAGCATTTTAATTTTGTAGTATTATGATATTGTTATTTTATATACATTGTATATTGTTTTGAATAAAATGTTGCCTCGCCGAGTTTCTTACGCCGGGTCTTCTCGAGGCAGAGGTTTATTTTATGAACCGGTGGTAGTTTTTTGACAAGTGCATGTAATATGCCTAAATTGAAGACTAAATGATTTCAATTCATTTCATTTCATTTCAAACAACTAATTTGAGTTACTTGTTTTTTGCTTATTTGTTATTTATTATGTTTAGATACTTGGGTTTAATATGAGGTTCTTAGTTATTTTCACTTGGAACGGTTTTTAACAAATAACTAAAAAAAACTATAGACAATAAAAAAAATGTAAATGTGTCCGTCTTAGCAAAAGGATTCGACACATTTTTGTGAAAAAAAAGAACCTACTTACTTATTTTTAATTTGGAGCAGCCGAGAGTTTAAGATGGAGAAATATGTGATAATCCACATCGAAAGGGACCTTATGGCGGCCGGCACTTACGCCTTTATTGCCGCTGTTCCAATACAATAGTGAATAGGTGCAACGTAAGCGCCTGCCGCCATAAGGTCCCTTTCGATATGGATTATCACATATAGATTGCCACCTGTATCATCATCATCATCATCATCATCCTCCTAGCGTTATCCCAGAACAACCACATACCTAATTAGCGTAAAGGGTCATGTATAATATTTTCATTGTATCTAGTTGACACATTTCTTGCAGGAACGCATATCAGACGATTCGATATGTTTTGTTTTCTTGTGTAACTACACATTGTAAATACCTATTGTTATTTTTTCCTTGTTTTTCTTTCAATTCTCTTTTATTGTTTACCACTTACATTTACTTAAGTAGGTTAAGTAGTATCATTGTAATAAGTATATTTTGTAGAAAATGACTGACTGTCGAGTTTCTTTCGGCGTTTCTTCTCGGCAGTGGTCTCATGAGAAACGCTAGTAGTTTTTGACTTGTAAAACTGCCTTTGCGGCCTACTTGCAGAATAAAATTCATTTATTTCATTTACAGTTGCATCCTGAAGGATGAAATGCCCGGGGTCCGCTACGTAATCCCAAGATTAGGAGTAGGCACTAGTTTTACGGAAGTGACTGCCATCTGGCCTTTTTAGAAAAGGGAAACTACCTTATTGGGATTAAACTTGTCAAGTGAATGGGCAACTGGACTGTTAGAAGTTCTCAAGCTGCCCGAAGGCCTCTAACTTGGCTTAACTGCTTTCATAGACAGCAGCCAGGATCAACGGTTTGATGTGCCTTCCAAAGCATGGGAGTGCTCAGTTAATAACCACTCAAAGCGGTCACCTGGGCCGACGTATCTTAACCCCGCTTACCGCACGCGGTACGCGGAAGCCGCTGGGCCACGAACGCTCCTGCTTGCCACCTGCATCTTGAATGAACATTTTGTGAATTTTTTTACAGGTCGACCATGTTTACATGATTAAGACCGTTGATGAAGAGATACGTTACGCGTTTTATCTGCCCAAGTTGTACAGATCAGCAATACCGGTCACGAAGTGCAAGTAAGTACATAAAACGATGGCTACGAAGCTGGAGGTCCCAGGTTCGAATCCTGTTCAGGACATTTATTTGTGACGAACAAAAATATTTGTTCTTAAGTTTTGGATGTTTTCTATATCTTCTTTGTAGTCGTTCCTTCATGACTGAAGATCGTGATCATCTGCAGTCTTGCTGGACAGCACGACTTGCTTCCAACGGCTTCTGTTGGTGGCCATCTGCACCACATCGTAGAACTTGCTGGTCTTATCCTTGATTTGGTCGGTCCATCGCGTCGGAGATCTACCACGGGCGCGTTTCCCTTCCACGTTTCCAACTATGACCAGTTTCTCGAGACTGTTGTGTGTTTTCTATATATTTAAGTATATATTTATTCATATAAATATGTATATCGTCGCTTAGTTACCCATAGTACAAGCTTTGCTTTTTAGTTTGGACTAGATCGAATTGTGTAAGATTGTCCACAAATATTTATGTATTTATTTAATACAATATGTAACATAGTATTAACAATATCCGTTAGTTTATGGAAGAGAAATAATATTATGACATGATAATATACTTCAAGTATAGTCGGCCCCTTAATTAGCTGGACTGGACAATTCCTTCCTTCGTCGTTATGATCCGTTGATTTAGTATGATGTTAAAGCGACACGGTACAAAGGTGATAGGCCTCTTGTTAATACGACCGTACTAAACACAAACTGAGCTTATTATATATATTTATCTTCTAACCGGATCAAGGAAACTAATAAATGGGTGTAGATGGTTGGCAGTCCAAAACTGTGCGTTTCTCAAGAAATTTCCTGCCTCGCATAACCAAACTATGGAATGAACTGTCGCCTGCGGTATTTCCGGACCGATATGACCTTCAAACCTTCAAGAAAACTTGCGACTCCTCTGGTATTGCAGGTGTTTATGGGCGACGGTAATTGCTTACCATCAGGCGATCCGTCTGCTCGTTTGCCCCCTATAACATAAAAAAAGATAAACTAGAGCATGCATGTGCATAATTAGGCCCTAAAACACTCGTGTGATCTCGGCTTGTTTCATAAAACCACACTCGTGTTTTAATGTCTCTCATTATGTAGCAGTTGCATAAATGAATACTGCAATCATTATTATACGACATGGCCGTGATATAGTCCAAGCAGTCACTCGCATCGCTACGTAAACATGTACGTAAGTGTCGCAAGACTTTTTTTGCCTAGTTTTGACTACGTTACACACTAAATGGAGAAACAAAATAAATCTACATTGTTTTTACACACCTTCTCCTACCTCCCCCTACTTGGACTCATTATTAAAAGACAGACACTCCCTAACAAACAAAAAAAGAGATAATCTGCGATTATAGATTTCATATTTTTCAGTACAGTCGCCATCAGATATATCGGAGCGAACAAGGTGCTCACAAATATCTGAACACGACTTTATTGTCAAGGCGTTAAAGTGCATGTTCAGATATTTTTGAATACCCTGAAGAGTACAGATATATTTAATGGCGACTGTACAAGTGAAAACGTGACTGGACTATTTAACTCGAGAAGAGGTAAAGCGTTGTTTTCGTTTTTATCATTAATTTTATTTTTTTAATTCCAGGGACGCTAACAAGTCGCTTGACGATATATACAAGAAAAAGAAGATACAATGCGTACAGAAATTCTACAATTACCCCTTCATTGTGCTGTCGCGCGATATGAACAGTCTCGAATCCGCCAATATTGGACTTGAGTCATCTTGTGACCCTGTACGAATCTAAAAATCAAAAATAAACTTGCTTTGAACAATTGCGTATTATTTAGCCTAAAGGAGTTTTATAAGACATCTCTTAAAATCACCCAAAGAGCAATGGAGAGGGCTATGCTGGGAGTTTCTTTTCATGATTGCATTAGAAATGAGGCTATATATAGGATCTGTTGCAGAGCCAAAGTATAGTTACTCTTTGAATCGATAAACTTAAATGGCGGGAGGTTTGCACCTAGAACCAGTGATCATTGTGGCGGAAAGATTCTCGAGTCGCGACCACGACGTACCGGTGGGCGCAGAGTGGGAAGACCAACAAGTTGCATTGATGACCTGGTAAAGATCGCGAGGGTCTGCTGGCAGCGGGTGGCGCAGCCCCGGCCACTTTAGCTAAATAAATGCTAGTTTTAGTAGAAAGAGTCATAGCAGCATTGCAACACTTCAAAAAGCTCAATATCACGCAAATCAATTAGTAACTTGCACTACTACAGTAGTTGATGTACTTAACTAAATAGCTAACTTAAAACAGTAATATAAAGAAAGGGAGCTTTTTTCTGCCAACAAACTGTTATACAGTTTGGCGGAAGTTGTGTACAAGTTGTAAAATTTGTGTTTTCGTGAATAAATGCCTTTTTATTATTATTATTTTAAATCAGAGACGGTTTTAGAAACCCGTAGAAAAGAAATATTTTTGAACGAGCTATCCAACAATGCTACCTAAATACGTCAGAGTTTGGAAAAACAAACATCATCTTTACTTTAAAAAAAAAAAAAATTATGATAATATGCTACCATTTTGTCAACGTGAATGGTTACTGAGTTAAACCGAGGATTGACGGAGAGACAGACGGAGATGGCGAAATTATTAGGGTTCCTAATTTACTACGGAACACTAAAAATGTCAAGCCCTTCCTAGATCCGCCACAGATTAATGATGTCATAAGTTAATTTTCATAGTGGGTTTAGTAGCTTGTAAAATACAGCGTTTTTGTCTACCAAACAATGTTGTCTAATGACCCTAATGACCCTATTTTACGGTATCAAATGTGTAACAAGCCTATAAGGAAAACCCGTCGTTATTGTTCTCTCTTGTGAAATAAATATCTGGTGCTTCAATTGCTGAATATTTTCCTTTTGACGCAATTGGTATCTGACTCAAAACCTGGGGATTTACGTCATCTAAGTAAGCTACGTCGACTAGTACTTATTTAGAACCAACTAGTGGGTCACTTTATGAAAATTTTTACACTGACTGTAATTCTGAGAATTTTGAAATTTAAGGTTACTAGCTCAACTTTGAACCGGGAATCCCATTCATCAATTTCAAAATTCTTAAAAATAACATAAAATGTCAACAACTGTTCATGAAATGATTAGTCGAGTCGTTTAATTCGAATACAATGAATATAGAAACAAGAACAAACTAAACTAAAGATAAAAACCTACTTACAAATAAAAAATGGGCTCTAGTTTAAAGCTCAGTGGTAGGGCGCCCAGAAGGCTGGTGGCATTGCCGCGCTGCACAGCAAGACCAATGCGCTCAGCGAAGTACACGCCAGCTTTCTGGTCACCCGTCGCGTCGGCAAGGCGTTTCGCCAGCTCCTTATAGGTGTTGTGAGCACTAGAAAGACAACGACGACTCTGGATGCGCTAATAGGGAAGTATATACCTGATTACACCTTGGTGATTCCGTGTATAAATGCTAGGATTTGCATTCACAACACGATAAAAACAGTGTAAAAATTTTTTCGCATTGAAACTACATACTAACTCTACATTTCAATCTTGTATTTATTTATATCTTAATTTACATGTCATAACGGCTCGGGCTTGTAAAGCCGCAACAAACGGTCTCGGGCTGCGGTTTCCGTGGAGAAAATATGCTACTAAACTCACGTTTTTACAAGGAGAAATCAGCAAAATAGATATCAGAAATTATTATTTAGCAAAAAAATACTTTTCGTGGATGTTGATCCTGCTGGGTTCGAATCATGGTTAGTTTGATTGTGTGAAAATGTCCGACCGAAACACAATTTTCAGCTAAAATCACTTCACTTTTGAATGAAACTGAAGAATAATTTTTTCAGCGAAAATGATTATACTTTAGTGGAACTAAATTAAACATGAAACGTTTGATACGCCTGTCAAAATATAAAAAGCAATGTTATATAATTTACCATTAGTTCTTCGTTTATTGCAGGGAGATTGGCCATAAAGGCGATTTAAAATGAATTTAGGCGCTGGACTGGCACTAAAATAGAATTTACTCGGCGCCAGCACTGTTTTTATCTAAGTGTTACGTGTGTTTTTTTTAACCTGACTGGCTTTATAGGCCATGCCCGAGATACCTGATTCATTAAATAAATAAATAAAACAATATTTGTGGACAATCTTTCACAAATCGACCTAGTCCCCTAAGCAAAGCTTGTACTATGGGTACTAGGCGACGATATACAAACTTATAATTAAATATATACTTAAATACATAGAAAACATCCAAGACTCAGGAACAAATATTCGTGTTCATCACACAAATAAATGCCCTGACCGGGATTCGAACCCGGGACCTCCAGCTTCGTAGGCAGGGTCACTACCAACTAGGCTAAAGCGGTCATCATAAAAGTATTTAGTTATCTACAACGACAATGTAAACGGAAAACTAAAAAGTAAAACATAATTGCCCAAGTTCTAATAGGTCAATTGAAATTTTATTCCCATTGTATTTTTGAAGTCGGTGCCATCCAAAGAAATTGCCTAAAGTTGACGAAATGGCACTTCCTACAAAAATTACAATAAGTACCTATCCACATTGTTCAAAAAGAAGCGTAAAGTTTCTTTTTGACCTATTAGAAGTTAGGCAATGATGTTTTCCTTTTTAGTATTTTCTTTTTGATTCGGTTTTAATGGTCAGTTTTAACCGAAAATAATAAATTCGCGATATGTTTCTCTTGAATTTTTAAGGAGTTCCCTCATTTCCTTATGGTTCGTATCATCAGAAGTGAACTTTGAAAATAACGGGACCACTTTGGAAGCATATGCTTTCAAACAAAGAAATAATTTTCCAAATCTGTTCATAAATGGTAGAGGTAATCGTGAAATAAAAATACAAAAAAACATACAGGCGAATTGAGAACCTTCTCCTTTTATTAAAAGCAGTTAAAAACTAGTGAAAAGTTTGCGTTACACAGCGCATGTGCGGGAAGAAAACCGCTTCATGCCTACAAAAGACCGCGTTCGCGACGCGCGAGTCAGTTCTTGATGCGAGACGAGAGTGCGTGAACGCTTGTCCGAGTGAAAACGGTAGAAATCGTGAACATGTACAAACGAGTTTGTGTTTCTATCGTAAGTAAATGTTAGTGAAATTAGAAATTTCTGGTATAAATTTACTTGTGGAAAGTTTAGTAAAGCTAGTGTTTGCCGGCTAAGAGTGAAAAGCAAGATTATTTGTTATGTTGTTTAGCAGAAATATGTGAAAACCTTGAAATATTTATACACTGCACTCCATTTGAGTCCCTTTAATAGGTAACATTGTTTATATCTGCAAGCATTGTATCGAAAATAACGATTTTCTTTGCATTAAAACTAATCATAGAATCAATAATATGCGTACCTAACCTCCCAAAAAGGATATACAGAACACCTGACATTATCAGTGCCGCTTTTGGCAAATACTTACAGATTTAAATTTTAAATTATGGAGAAAATATGATATTGCAGTATTTGCATCGCCCACACACAATCACGCAAACTTACATATACACCCTCCGTCTATGAACCGAGTGTACAAAACGCATCGACATAGGAGAGCGATCGAAAGTGGTGAACATAAATCGGCCTCCTTCTTAATAAAATTCAGAATCTTGAGGCAACTTGAAGCCTGATCTCAAAGATATCACTGACAAAAATACTCACAAAAACGTGTAATCATTTCGGCAACTAGTTATACAGATTGTTGGCCAATGCGTTACCAAACATGCGCCGTTATTAATTAACTAATCTGGTATCTTGTGTCAGTTATTTCGATACGTGTTTATTCTTTTAACATTAATTAAACTGGTTTGCGTCCTGTGACATCAATTTGTAATGATTACCAGTCAAGAACATAATAAACTAGTAGATTGTACAGAATTTTGGATGACACGTTAAGTCGGTGATCCCCGCTGCTGTCGATGATAGCAGTCGTTAAGACAAGTTAGAGGTCTCCGAGCGGCTTGAGAACTTCTAACAGTCACTTGACAAGGGGGGTCGAAGTTGCACCACGTCCGTACTCCACCCACCGTTACCCTACACGTACCCCTGGGTAATGCTAAACGGTGCAAAAAAATTACCATACGATAAAAAAAACTGTTGACTGAACTCCCCTCCTGTCTCTATTCATTCGTATATACAGGGTGTCCCACGGCTATGCCACATGGAGGGAAAGTACCTTGAATATTGTAGATGGAACATCTTACTGAAAGAAGACATTATTTGATTTAAAAAATAATTTAAACTGAATTCACAGATATTTAAATAATTTTGTGGTTGAACCGAGAATCGAACCCTTTACATGTGATCAGTTGATTAATTTTGTATTAAAAATGTTAAAATTCATGGTCTTCCTTTTATTTCTGATACTATGTTATTTAGCAAAAAATAATTCATATGATGAAGCCTTTCGATTGGTATGATAAAGCTACAGGGTAATTATCTTTCTTGTGTAACCGGTTCGATTCCCGGTTCACAGTTTAATTATTATTTAAATATCTTTGAATGCAGTTTAAATTGTTTTTAAAATTAAAATAATGTCTTCTTTCAGTAAAATGTTCCATCTACAATATTCAAGGTACTTTCCCTCCATGTGGCATAGCCTTGGGACACCCTGTATATAGGTCGTACCCATACACTACGGGCCGTCTTGCACCTGTTGACAATTATTAATTGGAATAACGTAATTGCACTTAATTGGTAACGGAATTTAATGTATGAGCCACGAGTCAATAAGACACGGTCTGTCATGCATTATTTATTTACTAGCGAGTTATATACTCACAACACAACTTACTTAGATGATAATTTAACATATTTTATCTATTATGTTACATCCATGATACAGTAATATATTGCGGCAGGTATAAAAACTATATTTATTTTGAGATACAAATATACTACATTTACCACCTACTGTATTTAATACTACTACATTTTTATGCTATTACTATTATACATATTTTAATTACAAATATATAGTTTTCAGTATTTCCCTTGTACTTGTAGTATAAGACGATATTACTTGCCAAAAAACTAAGATACCGCAAAATTTCCACTGTGTTCCCGCCTTTTTGGCATCCACCCATAGCACGTCTGTTCTCATTGGAAATATCCTAAGGGCTTTGCCCACATACTATGAGATTGCGATTGGAGGTTGCCAAATTTAATGTAAATTGTTCTAGGTCAACGGAAAATACCATAAAAATTTTGTTTCCCTTGGGAGTGCCAAAATATACGTTTTATTCTGCATAAACGAGCGTATCTATTTTTACCTTAACTTTGAAGGTTGATTTTTTCACAGCTTCTAGAGTGTAGACCTTAGTGCCTATATGGTTTTAATTTCAACTCGATACTTTTACTTATAAAGATAAATAAAGGATCTTGACAGACAAATGGACAACAAATTGATCCTATAAAGGCTCTGTTTTGTTCTTTTTGAGGTACGGAATCGTAAAAATGCATGGCAGAGCATACGGCTTTGGAAAGGGAAACAAAAACTTCTTGAAGTGCAATTATTGTATATATAAAGTTCCCAGTGCCTTTACTATGAGTTTACATGACCGTACTCGCTAGCGACTGCGTAAAAATTATGGGCAAAAGTACAGTGCCTCTGGCGGTTACGCAATAGAACTAAGAATTGGTATACTAAATCGTTTACGCAGTCGCTAGCGAGTACGGTCATGTGAACTCATGGTAAAGGCGCTGTGCTCGACACTGACCTACCTAATACGTGGCACTCTCAATCGTATGTTATGATGACGGGGAGAATGTTAGTGAAAACCGCGTATAAATCTATCAAGCCGTTTTCGAGTTATGTTCGAGTTATTTTTACGTTTACATGAATTGTACTGGTCTAATGAATAGATAAACAATAATGATTTTTTTTTTCAGGCATTAGCATGCTTTCAGCTGTCCAGCGCGGCTGTTATGAAGCGTAAGTGTGTGGAGTTCTAATATGGCGTGATCGTTTTTCGGAAGTGGCCTAATTATACAAATTCTAATCACATAATTTTTTTCCAGCGGACGACCTGCCCATCAAATACCCGGGGCCCACCAAACCGCCCGGGGACCACAACAATGCCATCCCCGACGAGTGTAAAAACCAGAACTTCTGCACTGTGAAACCGCCGGACTACCCTCAGGAACAGTTTGATAAGATGTTCAAAGGATCTGTAAGTGGTAAAGCATCGGTTTTTAGTAACGATTAAACACAAAATATTTTTCTTAAAGTTTCTTGTTTGCTGGTAATCTACAACCGGGGGACACCGGCTTCCCGATTATAAATTAAAATAATATTCGAACGTGCAGTTCGATGGGGACACGATGGCTTCCTTAAGTATAGCCAAAGCTGCGGATTGATACATAAAGATGGATGATTTCAGCAGTATGAGAGCAGATATTCCCTAGATTTTTTTTAATACCACGTCGGTGGCAAACAAGCGCACGGCCCGCCTGATGGTAAGCGGTCACCGTAGCCTATGGACGCTTGCAACTCCTAGGGTATCACATGCGCGTTGCCGACCCCTTAAAAATTTATACACTCCTTTCTTGAAGAACCCTATACTGTAGTCCTTCGGGAAAACCTCGGCAGGGAGCTCATTCCACAACCGGAGCGTCCGTGGGAGGAAATTCCTCTGAAACCGTACCGTACGCGACCATTTCGGTTCTAAGGTGTGAGGATGAATGCCCTGCCGACGGCGAGCGGTGCGATGATAGAAAGCGGCGGTGGACATCTACTACTAGTAGTAGTTTAGCCGCTCTGGGTCATGGCTGGTCCAACGTTGCGACCATTTTAGGGTCTTTTGGATCAAGCACATCGCAAATGGGGCTGCAGATTCTTACCTTTTTACATAATATGTGCACTCTCATCGATAAATAAGATGTTGACTGTCAAAAAAGGTAGTAAGCTGTTTTAATAATAACAATGTTTATTGCAGAAGCTGGGCATGCTCCCAAACCTGGTGATAGCCAACGACAGCAACCTTGAGATGGACTTCCCCAACAGGCAGGGCGGTCCGGGCGACGAAGACGATTGCAGGACTACTGTCACGGTAAACACATCATTATTGATTACGACACGTCCGTAGGGAGTACCCGCCGTTACCCTACTCTACACGTGACCCCTGGGTGCTGCTAAACGGTGTAAGGAAAACTGGCAACAAAATTGCCATAAGATAAATAAAGAGACTGATCATCCCCCTTTATTCATAAAACATGACAAGCTCTGCTAACTAAATAAAAAAATAAAAATAAAAAAATATTTTTGGACAATCTTGCACAAATCAACCTAGTCCCAAACTAAGCAAAGCTTGTACTATGGGTACCAAGTGACGATATACATACTTATATAGATAAATAGATACTTAAATACATAAAAAACATCCATGACTCAGGAACAAATATTCGTGTTCATCACACTCGTGACACAGTGATTTATTCCACAAATTTTAAAGAGAAATATAGCGAGTTCGATAGTAGTGACTCTCTTCTATTTCTTACTCCGATCGATGAAATTATTTAAATTTGATTTATTCCTTTTTTGTGGAGAAAACAGGCGTCCATAGGCTACGACGTGTTGTTACCATCAGGCAGGCTGTATGTTTATTCCCCATCGTCATAGTATAAAAAATAAAAAAACAGGTTTTAAGTTATGTACAGTTATTTTACGTTACTTAATAATAAATTAGAGAATCGACGTAACTGCTTCTCAATGAATCAGCAAATAGTCACATCATCCTGAAAATCGTCACAAATTTATAATTCCATTCATAGATGAGTCACGTTTTCTTGCTTGTTTAGATTTCGACCGGTCATTGTGCTAACCGCAACCAGTGATTTATTGTATGTATATAGTTCAAGGCTATGAAAAGACAATTTATCGCTGAAAAATACTAATTTTACCTACTTAATAACTAACATTACTTATTTATTAATTATTTTTATTTGGAGATCCAACAGCTAAGATATTAAACAGTAAAGTAAATAGAGATAGCCAGTTACATAACGTCGGGATAGTGCAATACCGCGTAACTAGCACTGCGCCTTTACCATGAGTTCACATGACCGTACTCGCTAGCGACTGCGTAAACGATTTAGTATACCAATTCTTAGTTCTATTGCGTAACCGCCAGAGGCGCTGTATTTTTGCCCATACAAATTTTTACGCAGTCGCTAGCGAGTACGGTCATGGAAACTCATGGTAAAGGCACTGGTAAATACTGCGAAACTACACAACACCCATAGGGCAAATCCACGAAACTGGCATTGGTTAATACCGCGTATCTAACAAATGTAGCCAAATATTCCCGCCAACGAATGTAATATCCTTTAAAAAAACGTTTTAAGCTTCTGTAAAGTTGGGTGTTGTGTAGACATGCAGTATTTGGGTCATTCTACTTTTTCATGACCAGTTTTCTATTACAAAAAGAAAATCTATAATATGTATTGAATTAGTGTACAAAAATAGGATTTCGAAATAGTACCTGAACCTAATAAAAAGAAGTTATAGGTAAAAATACTTAAATATTAATATATTGCTGTAAAAGGTGGGTAACACAGTGGTAAAAACCATTTTTTCATACAAATGGTGAGACATCCAAGGACCACTGAGTTATTCGATTCATGGATATTAGCCGTGGTTCGTTAATTACCAAAACTATGGGAAGTGATACTGCAATTAGACCTCTTTCTAAATAGCAGTACAAAAATATAAAGTGAGGGCGAAGTATTCCAAAATCTGCATTAAAAAAAAGTGTCTGAAAATGACGTACATGAAAAAGTAGAATGACCCATTTACCAGTGCTAGTGACGCGGTTTTGCACTATCCCCGACGATAATTAATTATATCATTATTTAGCACTACAATAAATGTCCTGACCGCGTGACCGAGGCAAGATCACGGACTGACTCACGAATTCATATCAACGATTTGTATTTACGTAACATAGAGTCTAGTAACCAAGTCATCCGCGGGGAAGAACTCGGTACCTACTTAAGTAAATTCTCACGTTTTGGACATTGAACTGCGTCTCTCTTACACTTACATACTTACTATTAAGAGGCCTTATAAGTTTTAAAATGTTTTGATTTCAAATTATGACAAAATTATTGATAATACCAATAAAGTTGTTAAAGGATACGATGATTTTATTAAAGTTTTAGATAGTAACATAGCCATTTTTTGATTTTATTGTGTATAGTAGAATTTAAGTGGAAAATACAAGTTTTTAACTCGAAAATGGTCGATTTGGAGTGATGTTTGAAACGATATTTATTAATGAAAAATCTAAAAAAAAACATTTTAAGTTTATGACATAAGGTCGCAATAGTCGTGTCCTAGATAGTAACATTAAGAAAATGTCAAGATACGTCGTGTCAATTCAAACAGAAAATGGCGTAAATAGATGAGCGGTTTTTAACTGATAAGGACCCTTAATGGACAAACGTGCTGGGCATTGAGTCAGAATCAAACTTGCAAAATATATTATTATGTTTGTGATTTAATTCAATCTTAATTTTTAGATTAAATAATAACAAGTGCGTTTCGGGCCACGCGCAATTTTGGGTTCCGTAGTTACCCCGTTACGTTATGCGGACTTACAAGTTTGCAAGCTTATATTTACTACATTTCTGACACAACTATATGCCGTTTTTAACATTAGAATTTTAACGGTAATTTTCGCCTACAATACTTCGTTTCCCTAATATATCAGAGAATAATATTGTGCTATTTTCGCTTTTTTTAGTAGCTTATCACTTCTCAAATATATCACAATTATTTTTGAAATCGCATAACGACAAACGCAAGATTTTTCTTATTTGAAAAAAAAAACGAAGTATTTAACGAAGTAACATTATCTAATTAATCAATGGAAATTGTACGCACGTTTGCTTTAAGTACATTTCTTAAGTTCGGCTATTATACTCATTAACTAGCAATGTTTACTTACACCTGATAGTTTTCCTTTTAAATTCATTATATATACAACTACAATGATTTTTTTCACACGCCCTAGTACCCACCGTTTAGCTGGCAGTGAGGGGAAAAAATATTGTGCCACGACTCGTTAGTCAGACTAACGTTCGATTTTCGAAAAAAGTATAAAGGTTCGACTACACCGCATCTAAAACATACGCTTACGCGCCTTAAACGTTGAGACGCTGTGACGAGAGAGACAGTTATGATCTAAAAACGTCACGCATGAGTCACGTCAGTGCGTTTACGGTCACTTGAGTTCACGTTTTGAGTGCCGGTGTCAACACATTAAAACGCTGTAAACAACCGCCGTTGTACCCATGACGTATCACACTTAGGCGGCCATTTGTTTAAAATTGTTTAATGTTTAATGAAATGAAAAATGAAATGAAATGAAATTAAAAATGAAATGAAATTAAAAATGAAATGAAATGAAATTATTTCCATTTCATTTCATTTCAAAACTGTTTAATGTTTAAATTAAACGACATTCTCAATTGTAAGTGTATGTTAATTTCTTATTAAATGCTCAGTATTACAGATAGGACGACTATGGATTTTGCCGACTAGCTGATTAACCGGTGCTGAGGTGGTCGAGTAGTCGCTACATCTCTAGTCTTTTTTTTTAGGGTTCCGTAGCCAAAACGGACGGACGGACAGACATGACGAATCTATAAGGGTTCCGTTTTTGCCATTTTGGCTACGGAACCCTAAAAAAGCTTAAAATGTGATTGTTATTGTCACTTTGATCGGAGCTTAAAATATGAGTTGATACTACGTAAATATAAAAGAGTTTATTTCGTGAATAATGTAAATTAGTATTATTTGGTATATTTTATTTCGTCATTAATCGTTATCTCTAGATAATTGAGAACCTTGTACATGTACATTCATAGATATAAACATTTGACATCTGTCAGCTGTCAAATTGATATCTTTTTTCGCAGCAGACTAAGGCACGATATTATCAATGCCTCCAAACATGTGGTATGTCAAAAATATTTCTCAAAAACGATACTTAATTTTAAAAAACCGGCAACATTTTTGAACTCTATAATAAGTCTATTATCAATAAAAATATAATATGGACCACTTCAAAAAACTTAAGGTTCCTAATTGGGTAAAAAATAACACCATAAAGTATCACCAACAATAATACCGGAGGGCTTACAAACCAATGCACATGCACAATATGCATGTCCACAATTTCCGAACAGGTTTCAGCTCCTTATTTACTCAGCTCGAGTGCATTGGCATTTACTTCGAGAACTGTGCCTTTACCATGAGTTTACATGTAGACCGTACTCGCTAGCGACTGCGTAAAAATTTGTATGGGCAAAAGTAAAGCACCTCTGGCGGTATCGCAATAGAACTAAGAATCGGCATACTAAATCGTTTACGCAGTCGCTAGCGAGTGCGGTCATGTAAACTCATGGTAAAGGCATGGTAACTTTAGTACGCACTTAACAGCAAACAAGCTAAGTGCAAAAACGTGAACATTGAAAGTGTGGTTTGACCACCGTGGGATTAAAATAGAAATTGAAAACACATACTCATCTCTTTCTTTGTGCTACAGTGCTGCAACAGATTCAGATTCTTGTAAATTACAATATTGCATTCATATAAAAAGTATACGAATTCACATCATGATCGTCAATTAAGTTTAAATAATAATAACTAGATGATGAATTGAACATATTCTCCCAATAAGGATTTTCAACACAAAATTGTAGCATGCAAATGGCATGGAATATAATACGAGTACAACAGTGGCGATACAAATAAATAAATAGTAGTCACGTGTCATTTCACAAATTTAAACAGATGTCAAACAATAATGGATCACACAATTTACAAAAAAAAATAATTCATGTACTCATTAACCGAGTACAGCGGGTTTAACTAGCAGTAGAAAGAGATGGGATTAATATACAGTTGCGTACCTAGTGTAGGGTGGCAGCCGATAAATCGTGTAGCGTTACCCAGTGGCGTGCTTAATTGGCAATGGCTGTTGACCACTTTATTGACTGCCTACGAAACCGGCGGTCCCTGGTTCGAATTCCGGTAAGGGCAAAAATTTGTGTGACGAGCACAAATATTTGTTCCTTTTTCTAAAGGAACAAATATTTGACTATTGTCTTAGAACGCACTGGAGCCCCTTCGCGATTTGTTTCTTTTGGCTCATGCTAGAGCAATTTACGTAACCTTCCCTCCTTCTGAGGTTTTTAGGCAAATGCTGTGCGCGGGCGCCACATGGAGTACTCGCAAAAAATGGAGTCTATTTTCAATTGCCAAGACCTGACAATGTCCTTGAACAATGTTACTGATATCATGTGTACAAACACCACCCAAGCGAGAATAACGACTTGTGCACAGGACACGTTAATAAATCAGTAGGTACTATTAGTGGTAATGTCATTATCACTTCATATCACCTTTACTACTGATAGTGTAGTGAGTGGAATCACATTGATAAGTAATGACATTACCGGTCGAATTAGTCATGTCATTACCATTGAGTGTTTGGGCCGTGACTCAACAGCATCCCAAACGTTCACAACGTGAATATTGTACCTGTTAGTTGATAATATAATGTGTCAAATATCAGTTAGGTGGGCCATTCTACTTTTTCATGTACATAATTTTCAAACACTTTTTTAATGTAGATTTTGGAATACTTGGCCCTCACTTCATATTTTTGTGTAGTTATTTAGATAGAGGTTTAATTGCTGTATCACATCCGATAGTTTTGGTAATTAACGAACCACGGCTAATATCTATAAATCAAGTAACTCAGTGGTTCTTGGATGTCTCAATATAATATAATATAATATGAATATAATATAATATCATATCTCTGGGTCGGTGTTTTTTCGGCCAGTTTGTCAAACCAGCGAGTTTTTAGAAACTTATAACTTTTTTTTTACCACCAACGGAAGTGGACGAAGACGTCACGGTGCTTCATGATTGAGTAAGACAGAAATAACAAAAAATCATTTATTTAACGTCACCATTCACAAAATAAGAACAAACATAATAATAATAAAAAGTACGATGATAGGATACTTGCATTATTTCATTGATTTAGTCTCTGAAAGATTTCAGGATTACGTTAAGATACCAAACACGAAAAAGTTGAAATATGCACAAGTAATTTATATAATTGAAATCAAAAACTGACATTTCAAATATTCACTGGCTTGACGTGACGTCACTGCATAAGACGTCAAACTTTTCATGGCACATGAATATTATTTGCATCACAGAAATAGTATACTTTCAGTTTCATTTAATATTATAAATCATTGATGATGAATCATTTTCCATTTTAACTGAAGTATGAGATATGATAAGAGTGAAGTCACTGCCCGTTTTAAATAACGTTTCAATTTACGTTTTACGTAACGTTTAATTAAAATATTTCGCAAAATAATAATAATTTAAGAATCAATCTTCCAGTAATACACTTATAATGCCTATAATTATTAGATTACTAATATAATTTCTCGTTGTAATATTAACGCAAGTTCCCCAATGGGGCCAGAGGGGCTAATCAGCAATTAGTGCGACAGAGACGGAGATATTCGAACTTCGTTCGTTTTCGATTCGCGGTAGCAACAGATTTTCAGAGACCCGGAGAACTTTGTCATGAAAATCTTTTGCTGGCTCGCGGTTTATAAGTGCCTTTAGTTGACATACTGCCCTGTCTCATATTTACTGTTATAACATGTACATGTTGGTATGTTATTATGGTAAATATAGCATAATGACGATGGACGCGGAAACCGGTAATCGAAGGTCGCAGACAGGTTTGACTCAGCACATTGTTATCATTTGCGATGATGTTTTTTTTAGTATCGATCCTTTTGTTAGTATCGTTTTTTGAAATGTTTGTGGCCAAAGTCATTCGCATCGCTTATGGTGGTTAAAAGGAGTAGTAACACGCAGAGGATAATAGAACTTACCTACAGAAGGTTCTCTTTCTAACAAAACTGATATTTGACTGCAGGAAAATTAAACAAGTGCGAGTCGGACTTGCGCACGAAGGGTTCCGTACCAATCTGTAAAACGACAAAAAAACGTTTACGTTTTACCCTTTGGGTACGGAACCCTAAAAACGTGTGATCCTGCTCGCTCTTTCTCGCCGCATAGTGCTCTTTTGTTTCTTATCATTCACAACCCGCCTAGCAGGCGCTCTGCTCGTAGACGCGTAGCCGAACCACGCCTTTCCCCGTATGTAGAGGAAATTGCGTAGGACTATGAAATGCTTGCACTCTTACACTAAGTAAATAGAATACAGTAGAATAGAATAGAATAAAATAGAATAGAATAGAATAGAACCAAATTCATTCAAAGATATTTAAACAGTTTCAAGTCGATACCGGCTATAAAAAGATATCTAACGTTATCTGAACCGGAATAGTTGAACAAAGTTTGTTGTACTTAATGTAAAAAAGTTAATGTATACCATAGCGAACTATTCACCAGCATATAAACCCTCGAGGTTTCCGTTGGTGAAGCAATGTTTACCATTTTTTGTAAAATCATTTTTATGGCCAATAAATTAAAAAAAAAATTGCAAACCAAAATAACACCACAGATATTACAATTTAAAACGTAGTGCCTAGGAGCTACAATACATAAAAACTACTTAACTTAAAAAGAAAACATTTACAAAGAACATTGGTGCTGGTATAATGGCCGCAATTGGACACCACTCAGCATAATGCTCTGACATTTTGCAATGCCATGGCGCTGCTTCCGTGGAGCCCAGGGCTGTAAGATAGTTCAGAGCAGCAAAAAGTGATGAACTTGGAACTACATAACTATACTTTGATATTGTACTGGATGAGAGTAGAATAAACATTAGTAATAATGATAAAATCAAAATATTTCGGTCAGGTTAGGCTAAGATACGATGGCGCATATATCATAATACTTTTGTTATGGACATAACATGTTATTCTAACATATAAACAAATTATAATGATCTAAGACGCTAAACATATGTATACAATACAACCTTCAAGACCTGGAGTAGCTATAAACACAGTCTATGAGTTGAGTTGTAGTGAAAGCAAATACTTTATGGACTCGCAGCTTAATTTGAATAATCATATTGACAAAATCTGTAACAGTGCCTATAAAACTCTAGGTATAATACTAAGAATGGGCAAACCCTTTAGGCGCCCCTGCACCCTTAAAATATTATTTCATTCTTACGTCAGAAGTATTCTTGAGTTCGGGTCTGTGATCTGGTCTCCTCAACACCATGTCCATATTAATCGCATTGAAAGAATACAAAATGTTTTTTTGAGGTCACTATGTTACAGGACCGGTACACCTCTGGAGTCGTCAGCAAAGTCTGCCAAACACTTTAACATGATTTCCCTCCGTAATAGAAGACTTTATTTGGACACAATTTTCTTCTTCAAAATTTTAAAAAACGAAATTCATTGCCCAAACTTGTTGCAAAATATAGTATTTCATGTACCGCATCGCTCCTTACGTCCACGTAATTTGTTTCATGTGAGTTTCGCACGTACTAATTATTCTAGACATACATTTTTCAAAAGAGTACTAAAAAACTACAATGAGTATTTCCGTGACATCGATCCATTTATGCACTCCCTTGATATTCTAAAAGAACGTACGAGATCCATATTGTTATTGATCAATAATACTTAGTGTTCTACCCACTTACTTTCCTACTCGCTAAGACGCTGTTGTATATTTTTGCTTAATGTTTGTATTTATGAACCTCCAGGTCTGTTTTTATACATATTTGTAACTTACCTCTATCTTTTTATGTGTGACTGTATGTGTTCTGAACAATAAATAAAAAAAAAACTTTTTGAAAAGTAGTTTAAAAGTGCTCACGGTTTTAGAATTACGAATAGGAGGAGGAATATCGTTCCAGCATTTCGTGGCTAAATATCTACTTGTGTTGGTTACAGTTCGAACCGCTGTTCCAAGTCCGCAGTAAACGCGGGGACTGGCGCACAGTCGTACAGTCCGAGCAGCAAAACTACGTGCAGAAAGTCCGCCTCGAGACATGCGTGTAAGTTTTCTTATGTCACCAGAGGAGCTAAGAAGCCCCTTATCATCACCATCCTGGCATTATCCCGGTACAGTTGCATCCTGAAGGATGCCCGGGGTCCGCTACCTAATCCCAAGATTTGGCGTAGGCACTAGTTTTTACGGAAGCGACTGCCATCTGACCTTCCAACCTGAGGGGAAACCAGACCTTATTGGAATTGGTCTTGTCAAGTGAGTGGGCAACTTGACTGTTAGACGTTCTCAAGCCGCCCGAAGGCCTCTAACTTGGCTTGACGAGTGCTATCATATACAGCAGCCGGGATCAACGGCTTAACGTGCCTTCCAAAGCACGGAAGCGCTCAGTTAATAACTACTCAAAGCAGTCACCCATCCAATAACTTAGGCCGACGTTGCCTAACCTCGCATACCGCACGCGGTAAGCGGGCACCGCTAGGCCACGAGCGCTCTTCCCATGATAATTCCTTATATGTTGGACGTTTAGTATCCGTTCCTTACTGTCAAGTATGTAAGTGTTCGAATACTATATGTCCGACATATAAGCGATCATCTTAGCCCCTCAGGCCGCGTATGTTCATAGTTACCTACTGATAATAAAGCGTCCGTCACTTTTTATCAAGTTGTGACAGAAAGTGATAGATGCTTTACCTTGTTGTTCATCATGCGATAAACGAGATTATCATAGAATCCCTGGCCGTAACATGTTAATTACTATACTAATTATTAAAATCCTGGCCAGGGAGACATGAAATTGTGTACTTACCACGGGCGGTAATAAAGGAAGCCTCAGTTCGCATATTTATCACCCTTATCTACGACTTGGGCTTTAAATACCTGCGATCTGACACATAAATTATTTTGCCGCTCTGGGTAAGTCGTTCATTAATTTATTCACTGATAAATATTGCATGTCAGCTTTTTTTTAATTTAATAGTTTTATTCTATGACTATCAATCTGTGTCAAGTTTTAACTCCCGTGAGTTTCGTACATATTTAAATGTAATAAACGGTCTCAAGCTTACATGGTCAATTACATTAGAATTACGATTTGAAACGGGATATTTACCATGTATATTTGTATTTTTGAGTTCCCGATATTTCGGCACTGTTGCAAGCGCCATTATCAAGGATTAACTGACGTGCTGCGAGTTTTAGTTGTAGTCTACCCACACACAATAGCGATCTACCCTCTTCCTGGTTCGCTTTTTTCGCACAGTGTCACCGTCACTACCACCGTCCGCCTTGTCACTTGAAACTCGATTACGGTCACGACACACGACACTCAAAAATACAAATATACATGGTAAATATCCCGTTTCAAATCGTAATTCTAATGTTATAAACGGGTCACACGTCTTTAAGATCGAATGTCACTCGACATGTTTCCGACCAATACATGTGTGACCCTTAATCATGAGAACCAGCCGCAACGTCCGCGCGTATAGCACTGCGCGCTCGCTCGGCTGCTCAATGTTGGCGGGAGGCGAGAATCTACCCTCATTTTCGTTACTATTATTCAATCCGTCAGTGTCAAATTAAAAAAAATATATATATTAGAGGACAATCTTACACAAATCGAACTAGTCCCACAGTAAGCTCAAGAAGGCTTGTGTTATGGGTACTAGACGACGATATATTTAATAGATATAAATACTTAAATACATAGAAAAAATCCAAGACTCAGGAACAAATATTCATGCTCAACACACAAATATTTGCCCTGACCGGGATTCGAACCCAGGACCGTCAGCTTCACAGGCAGGTGCACTACCCAATCGGCTAAACCGGTCGTCAAAATAATCACACACAACACAATAATCGGTCGGTCGGTTGTCACAGTAATCTTTATCATTTCAGGAAACCGAACAGCAAATGCTTCACCCGTTTCGGCGAGATCCCGGGCATCGAGACCTACTGCCGACAAAACTATAACGACTGGGAGATTGTAGTAGCCGACGGCAAGGGAGGTTCGGAGACTGTCACTACCAGCCTCCCTGTCTGCTGTTCCTGTCATTACCGCTCCGTTGATCTCGCGTCCAGGTTCGGGAAGCCGAAGAACGGGAAGCAGTGATGGGATTGTGTCGGGTGGGAGCAGGAATGGTGTTGTCGCGTACGTCGAATGGTAAACAAAAGAGGTTGTTGAAGTGATAAACTATTTTATTTTAGTGTTTAGTCTTTAAATTATAGAATGTATTCAGTTGAGATTCAGTTCGCTTTAAATTTCAATTCCGACATTACGTAATAACATTATATTTGAATCAGCTAGTTGATTACGTAACGTATAAAACTTTTTCTAGGAATAACAGTCATATCTAGTATAGATGACAGTGTGATTTACTTTAACGCACGCTCAAAAACTTTAGGTACAGTCAAAGAATTTGATTTCTGGGCCACTTCGTACCTTGTCACAGTACCTAAATATAAATATGAATGCCGCTAGAGATTTCATAATGTCACTGTGACAAGGTACTAAGTGGCTCAGAGATCAAATTCGTTGATCGTACATATACCTAATCATCCAACAAAAAAAAACCAATGCAGCGGCCGAGCCGTGACTGAAAATATTATGTAGTTACATTTTATGTTTTGTGATTTGGTTATTTTTTATATTTTGCTATCACGTATACCTAAATCTACCTATCTTAAGTACCGTTATGCTCAACTTATAATTTCAAGATAATATTTCATAAATAAGACAGTAATTAGTGTCCGACCGAAATTTCGGTTTCGGTTTCGATTTCGGCCAGTTTCGGCCAAAAAATCAAGTTTCGGCCCGAGTTTCGGTTTCGGCCAAAAACGGCCGAACCCTTCGGCCGCGCCGAAACTTACAACATCGTACCTTCGGGTCGCGCTCGGCTAACGTCGGGCGCGCTCGGCACGGCTGGCAATATGACGTCGCTCGCCTGACTCCGCCGGCCGACTTATTTTATACCACCATTAAAAAATCGCTAACTTTGTATTACAAATAATCTATTTTTTTCACTTTATTTATAGGGTAGTTAAATTTTCAAACAGAACCTCTGTAACTGTGCTGAAATTTCATTGTGATAAATCTTTGAAAGTAGAAACCTGTAATGTCGGCGACATATTAATTTTAGAAAAAACTTACTAACATTTTTTCGACTTTTTAAGGACTATTTTTTTTTATAAAAGGTTCGGTTTCGGTTTCGGTTTCGGCCGAAACTACAATGAAACCGAACCTTCGGTTTCGGTTTCGGTTTCGGCAAAATAACATGTTTCGGTCGGTCACTAACAGTAATGGAATCGCTAATAAAAGGTTAATGTTATAAAGAAGTCTATATTGTTACCGGCTGATACAGTCATCCACAATGATGCGATTCCTCGACAGCGAATCTCATACTAATCTATCCAGTAGCTCGATTTCACTGACACCTCAGATTCGGTTGAAGCCGCTCAACCAATCTCACTGGAGCGCAAACTCTTAAGAGTATTCCAGTGTTTTCACCTGGATTTTCCCCAGGCTACTCTCCAACCGCGCACTCTTATCGCTTTATTGGGCCCGGCCTATAAAGTCACATTGCAGTCAGATTCAAAAAAACTAATCTATGCGCAATTTTTTTGACGACCGCTTTAGCCTAGTTGGTAGTGACCCTGCCTTCGAAGCTGGAGGTCCCGGCTTCGAATCCCGGTCAGGGCATTTATTTGTGTGATGAGCACAAATATTTGTTCCTGAGTCATGGATGTTTTCTATGTATTTAAGTATCTTTTTATCTATATAAGTATGTATATCGTCACTTAGTACCCATAGTACAAGCTTTGCTTAGTTTGGGACTAGGTTGATTTGTGTAAGATTGTGCACAAAATATTTATTTATTTAATTTATTTACGGATTGAGCTGTAGAGGGGCGCGCCTTCGTGGATAACGTGCAAAATAGACGATATTTCCATGCAATCACGGAATCATATAACGAAATAAAACATACCTAGCCGTGATATTTGGAAGTGCAAACAATTAATCACATATAATTAATATAATTATAGGTTTGTACGACCTGCAACCGGTAACGATGTACCTAACAAAAAAGTACATATTTTATGTACCCATTATACCTAAATTTTAAATTATTAACTCACTATTTACGATCTCAATTTATAACATTTTTCGGCATTATGAAATATAACATACTTTGAGAATTATTTAAAGTATAATAGAGTATTAAAGTAAGTAAAGTACGCAAGTACGCGTTTCTCACGAATACGCGGCACTTGCGGTGGAGGTGAAGACCTTAGGCCCTTCCCTTGGTCGTCGGACACAAAGAAATTCAGTAAGGAGATGTCTGGACGTTTAATAGGCGTCGCTGGCGACCACAGGGTTGGCTCCTTCCAGGTATCGGATACCGTTATTTTCTCCATAGAAAAATACCGGTATTATTACGGTCACCGGTTCATTATTTCGTTTTTAATGGGACAATCTAATAATACGACTTTGTTACATACATGATTCAGCCCTACGTAAAGAGCAAAAAATAATCTAAAATATTGGGCTGATTCAGGGTTATTTAAAAATACCGGTATCGGTCCCTGGCTCCTTTGCACAGCGTCTAAGTCTTGCGGTACAAAGAGGGAATGTCGTCAGCGTCCTAGGTACATGCCACAAGCGGGCGAATTGGGTGAAGTATTTTATATATAGCCTCCTGAGACCCACCATACAAATAAAAATACAATCGAATTTGAACCTAACAGTTCCGATTACAAATTTTTATTTTATTTTATGTCAAATCAATCAAACCAAAACAAATGCAACTGTATCACTTCAAAATTTAACTTATTTTCCGTTGACCATATTTTGTCCTTTATATAGGACGCGGGGTCTTAGGAGGATAGGTAGTATATAACTATAGTTTATAAGTAGTTTTGTTCTTTCAATTATGTTAGGTACTTACTTAATTTGTATTTGATCTTAATTTATTTGACAATTTTGTCAGAATCAGAATCAGAATTTTTTAATTTGTCAGAATACAGTTATAAAAAGTTTTACATTATAACATGTCCTTGTATTCAACATGAACGCATGTGTACAAATATTTGATAAATTACGCTAGAATACAATATTAATAAATGTCACTGAATTAAAACTAATGATAATAAAAAGATAATGGTCAATATGATGTCAGTAGATTTTTATGTTTTAAATATTCTCTTACACTGTAAAAACATTTGTACAAGATATCTGATGCATAATTAATTATATCAACATGTATTTATTATTTTATGTAAATACTAGTCATAAACATAATATAAGGCAATAAATCATCTAATTTGAGCTTCCTTTTATTATTTTGATATCTACTTAAGATTGTTGTTAGACACGTGGATCAAGAGAGAAATAGAAACATACGACTTTGAATCCTAATTTCATATAGATACGTCCCAATATTGTAACTAGACGTGTCTAAAATGTTATTTTAAAATACTCATAGAAGTGCATAGAGGAAAAACTACCTCGATAACAGTCGGAAAACACGAACTTGCATTACAAAACTGTTTTTTCGACATCAGCAGGAAAATCTGTGTTGCATAGTGTAGCATAATAACCGCGATTATGTCATAAGTAACCAATTGAGATGAATAAATAAGAGGAAGTTCGTAAACACTTACCCCCTTATTCATAAACGTCTATCAAACCTATATTTATTTTTATTTATACAACGCCGGTGGCAAACAAGCGTACGGTCCACCTAATGGTAAGCGGCCATCGCAGCCTATAGACGCCCGCAACTCCCAAGGAACCACATACGCGTTGCCGACCCTTTATAAAATTATATATTAGTTAACTAGTAGTGTAGTATAGTATTTGTGTGATGAGCATGAATATTTGTTTCTGCGTCTTGGATGTCTTCTATGTATTTAAGTATTTATATCTATTAAATATATCGTCGTCTAGTACCCATAACACAAGCCTTCTTGAGCTTACTGTGGGGCTAGTTCGATTTGTGTAAGATTGTCCTCTAATATTTATTATTAAATAAAATAAAATAAAAATAAATAAATAAATATTAGAGGACAATCTTACACAAATCGAACTATTATTATTATCTCTTTATTTATTTTATCGCTTAAGTTAGGTTTTTACAATATCTTTATAAAAAGTAAAACATAAAAATACATTTACAAAACATAAAATCGTTATAAAAACCTAACCTAGTGTGCCGCCGGCAGCGAGGCGGGGCCTAAGCTACCGGTGGTTAGGGCGACAGAGAGAGGAACCTCCTGACTATCCGCGCCGTGTCCAGGAGTACCGCCTTCTGTATCTGACCCTTGACCCAGCCATCTAGCGAGAGTCTCTTGAGGTGTTGGTTGAGACTCTTCGCTATTAGACCGTTCGCAGAGACGACTATCGGGACAATGATCGTTGAATCAACATCCCACATGGCGGTCACCTCGTGTGCCAAGTCTAGGTACTTGCTGACTTTGTCCTTCTCAGCCTTCACGAGGTTCTCGTCATGGGGGATGGTGATGTCAACGAGCACTGCCTGGCGCTTCGATCGATCTGTCAGCACGATATCAGGTTTATTGGCTACAATAGTCCTGTCCGTGATGACAGATCGATCCCAATAGAGCGTGGCATTACCATTTTCGAGAAATGGTGCAGGTCTTATTATTATTATTATTATTAGTTAACTAGGCGCTAAAGTTCGTTTGTCCTTGTCTGCCACTTTGACATATGTGCTTGTGACACAGTGACAAAAGACATTTTAGTTAGCAGAGGTTTGTTAAGTTTTATGAATACGAGGGTTAGAGTACTCGTATACCAATGATGTTTAAACCGCCCGCGTGGTTGTGTCGGAGATTTCCCTGGTTTTCTCCCAGCTCACTCTCCAACCGCGCGCTCCTATCGCTTTATTGGGCCTGGCCTATAAAGCCACAGTCAGGCTCAAGAAAAAGGTGCAAACGACTTTGAATTTCATTGCAGATGTATACAGTAAAGAAGTATTTATGTTGAATTGTAGAGCAAATCCCTCATAGATATAATATAATATATATTTGTGGACAATCTTACACAAATCGACCTAGTCCCAAACTAAGCAAAGCTTGTACTATGGGTACTAGGCGACGATATACATACTTATATAAATAAATATATACTTAAATACATAGAAAACATCCAAGACTCAGGAACAAATATTCGTGTTCATCACACAAATAAATGCCCTGACCGGGATTCGAACCCGGGACCTCCAGCTTCGTAGGCAGGGTCACTACCAACTAGGCAAGACAAAATGGCCTACTTCAACATTTAATTAAACTAAGCTAAGCATATAAACGCATTATACATCGTCGGCGTTAATAATCCGAAAAATAGAAACCACGTATTTTTTTTTGACGGCAGTACGAGTAAATAATGCTATGTCAACATGGGTCCAATTATGTGTCTTGATGAAATTTCTGCTTCAGTACAAATTAAATCATATTAGTTGACTGCTTCTTTGTGAACAAGCCTTTACTTCAGAGAGTGAGCGATTTTAATTAATCTCAAGTTGAGAGACAGAGAGCAAGCATTGTCACTTTAGTGACATAAATTTCAAACTAGTAGCCATTTATCAGTGAAGGTAAATAGTTTGCACTCTCGCGATTGAGAACAGAACAGAATTTTTGGTAGTGAAACCTTTTTTTAGGATAGATACCAAACTTAATTAAGAGAAACTGGCTGACAACCATGCAGTTAGTGCGTCTGCGTGTAAAATTGGTAGGTGGCTACGGCTTTTAGGGTGTGTTAGAATTGAGATTTTTTAACTTGTGATTTGTTTTAAATAATAAATATCTCTAAAATTAGGAGTTTTTGGACTATATGTTATTTAACTTTATATACTCTAATTAGGCTGCTTTAAATCTTTCGGATTATTAAAGCCCACGGTGTACAGAAACCCACACATTGAAACAACATCTATCAGCGGAGGGGCGTTAATTTTGAAATTGCGAGCATTCATTGTCACCTGACATATGACGGTACGACTTGGTCTAAGCGTCATTATCCAGTATGCGTCACTATTATTAGCAGTGCGTTTCATACAACGAACCATGACACAGGCTACTTGCACGAAAGTCGCACGTGTATTATACGGATAAGTGTGTTAGAGCAGCATTGGAGTGAGACAGTATACCACCTTGCTGCCACTTTAAGTTTGTGCCGCATCTGTTACGTAGTAGGTATTTCACGGTATATAAGACAGTGACCTTACAAAATGTTATAAATAACCATTGACCTATTATTAACTACGACTAGCCAGCTACAATATTTGTCTTGACGTTTCCATCAGGCCACCATGGTGTGACTTCATCAAAGGTGATCAAAGAGTACGAAGTGCATAGATGAGTCAGTTTTATGAACTCAGATTCAGAAATAACCGTAATGTGGCTTAATACGGTAGTACCTATAATAGTACATTACTGCAGAGGCCGTGAAGCAAGGGATTGCCGGACGAGTTTTGGGAAGACGGCCGAGTCGTAGACGAGGTCAGATAACACGAGTCCTGCAATCCATGTTCCGCCCGAGGATTGTATAGTGCTTTTCTCAAACAACGTGAGGAAATATTAAAATTAAAATAAGTACCAGGTAATCAAGTAAATACGTTTAATTGCTTCCTCTCTCAAAGAAAGCGGAGTATAACTCTATAACTTCTCCGTCATGCACTCTCGTCACTAGAAGTCATTCTTATTTTTGTTATATTTACAATCGGAACGAACGATCAGAAATTTGTTTAATTTGCCGCTTTTTAATTTTTTAAACAAGCCTTGTGAAGCCATTTAAACAAGCTATTCGAGCACCATGTTTAACTGCACGTAAGTATACTATCATACTTTTTTTAAATGTGGCAAGTATGGTTGCAGTATAGTAGTGGTTGGCAGTATGTAATATTTCTTTTGTCAGTCTAATGTTAGTAGAAGCAAATATAAAAAGTTAGAGCAGCGGACAATAATGGTTTTTCTTAGGTTTTTATACATTACTTCTTAGCCTAAGGCCAAGAAGTAAAGGAAGCCAGAAATAAGAAACTTCATGTCTTCATTTCGTGATACCACACGTGACATTTCCGAGCATGTTTGAGAAAAGACTTTTTTATAGGTAGTGGATGATTATGGTCTAAGAGATACTTAAACCGTGTCTATAGAAATAAAGACATGATTATGTCCTCAAGTCTGACATCTTTTTACTGCTATATGGCGCTATAATATGCGGTTTAAATTGTCACATTTTGTTAAATTTAATGATGTTTTAGTGCGGCCGATATCTAGTTAATAAGTCATTATTTAATCATGTTATTCAATTGCCACTTCTACATTTTTAATCTTAGGAGATTGTACTTAAATCAACGTAAATAGCCAACAGCATACGAAACAGATTCCAATTCAATACGTTTACTCGCATAGAAACGGAAGGTAGGTAGGTCATAAATATGCAAATGAGAAACGTCAACACGCTTATCCAAAATAACCGATCTTGCACGTGTATCAATTAGATACTTTATCTTGTCGTTTATCACTCTATCACGCGACCATAAGATGACTCCGTCTTATACTCGTTTTATCCCCCGATACGGATTATAGGAGGCCTTATAAACTACTAGCGACCCGCCCCGGCTTCGCACGGGTGCACTATTTAATGGATGTTATTATACATTATAAACCTTCCTCTTCAATCACTCTATCTATTGAAAAAAACCACATCAAAATCTGTTGCGTAGTTTTAAAGATTTAAGCATACATAGGGATATAGGGAGGGACAGAGAAAGCGACTTTGTTTTATACTATGTAGTGATAATTATTCCTTTTTCCAAGCTACTATAACAGGCCGACATGTAGTGATAGGTCTAATTTTGCTATTCAAAATATTTTAGACTGAGAGAGTAGTTTATATGGTTTTTCTTTTACTTTCTAATCTTGGCTAAGTAATATAACTACTCTTGTAGTACATCGGTCATAACATAATTAATATGGAGCTGAACAACTAGGGAAAAGCCTCCATCTTACATGGTGTAAATAAGTTGTCAAGTCGATGTGAAGAAGATAATTTGAACCTTTTTCAATGTATTCTAAGTTCAAAGTTCGACAAAAAACATCTCGAGCTGTCAACTTGTTCACGCCATGCACGGTATTAACCCTGAAATAAATTGACCAATTGAGGTCAACGAACTTGAATATAATTCAGTAGGTACCTACTACTAATTCCTGTACAGTATTTTATTGATTTACAAATTATATTAAAAACTAGCAATGATGGAATTGAGCTTGTGTATCGAGGGTTCAGTAGTTTTAATTTAAGTATTTGTTTTATTTTATTAACAACAACCTTTTGCGAAAGTATTAGTTGAATTACGAACTGAATTGCTTAGTTCAAATTGTAGGCATAAAAAATTTAACTTGACAAAGGATTTTTTTTATTTTACAAGTACACTTTATTATGTATACACCAAAAAACAATGTTGAACATAAGGCTTTGAAGTATACAGGATTTTTTGTTTTATTTCACCTTTTTTTTTGTGTCACACCATTTTGTGATCCCATGTTTCAAAACATCTTAGTGACTAATTTTCCTAGTCAGTTACAATTTTTACACATTTAAAGGATTATTCAAATTGGTTGCATCCCCAAATCGAAACAAATCTATTTTCAATATTTTAAATTGAAATAGATTTTATTTTATTTTCAACATTTTTATATTGCTTTCACTTTCTATTATTACCGGTCCCTGAAACTGGTTATCGCAGACTGGAGATAATAACTGACTCGTAACGTCCATAAACATGTACACATAGTTCCCCCTATCCGAATGGAAAAGAGTGCAATAACGTATACATATTTATGACCATGTACTCTACAAAGTTCACATAGGTTAGGTGTAGGCACGCGCAAAACGAGTTCCACCTGATATCGAATTTGCACTTTCTCGTAAAGTCAGGTCAATTCGGAACATGTTTTTAGCAAATGATGCGTGAATTTTCTTGATCCATGCGCTCCCTCTTGAGATAATGCGCTATACATATAAGTGTGAGCGAGACAGTAATGATCTGATGGAAATGGAATGAAATTTGAAGGAAAATGTTAATAGAGAAATGGAGAACTATCGGATGTGTTAATTTGTACGGGTAAATTTTCAACGGTATTATAGGGATTATATTAGAAACACAACGAGTCTATTCGTACCTAGGTATATTGCGTTCTATCCCAATATAAAAAAAAAAATTCCATTTCTTTCTATATAAAGGTCACACGTCAGAAGAATAGGCAAAGTCCCTATAAATTTATTTCAAGTAAATGCTCGAATTCTTAAAGTTAAATATTGTGTAAAAAAAATATCGATAATTATATTGTATCCCATTTTTTATATTATCGATTATTTATCGATATTAATTAAATCCCGCATCCTGAATTTAGCGTCATCGACTCTGATAAGCTACTATATCGGGGGTCCTTTGTTACAATATATACTGATATCGTAATTCAAAGTGGTGCATTCGTGTTGTGTTCAATACAGATTCATTGTGAAAGATGTCCATGAGGCTTACGTGGATTATTTATGTAAGTGATTTTTTTATTTTCACGTAGCATAATTGAAAAGTTAAACACCGACTTCATTTCTCAGTTTCGACATTTTAGGTTATCCGCAATCGGAATAGAGTCGAAAAGCCTATTCATTCTAATAGGAGAACAAATCGTCATAATCCATTCCGTTATTTTTTCATAGACAGTTATATGAACGTAACGGAATGGGCACCTAAAATATGTATGAAAAATTTGGTACACTTATGAGAGTTTTCGATTCTGAGTAGGGATACACTTAAATTTCAAAAATTCTATAGAAATAAAAATAGTGTACCTACAGCTTTTCATAAAATGCCACATCCAGGCAATTGATTTAATCAGCAACACACATGCTACCTGAGGCACTTTTCATAAGAACTTGTAACTTGTAATACATATTTCTTTCTTGATAATAGGAGTTGGAAACGAGAGACAATACAAAGGTACAGTTTTTATGAAATGGGTCCAAAAGTAAAACTGATCAAAAAAGGGCCACAACCTCGTTTATTGGTGTGGTTTAAATACTCATTTGAATTATTATTATGTATATAGGCAATAAAATAGATACAGTAAGGTGGAGTACATGAAGGTGGAATTCCAAGAAAATCATTACATATAGTCATATGGCCGGTCTGTAATAAATAAATAAATAATAAATAAATATTAGAGGACAATCTTATACAAATCGAACTAGCCCCACAGTAAGCTCAAGAAGGCTTGTGTTATGGGTACTAGACGACGATATATTTAATAGATATAAATACTTAAATACGTAGAAAACATCCAAGACTCAGAAACAAATATTCATGCTCATCACACAAATATTTGCCCTGCCCGGGATTCGAACCCAGGACCGTCAGCTTCACAGGCAGGTGCACTACCCACTAGGCTAAACCGGTCGTCAAATAATACATTTACTAATGATTAATGGATTCCTTGATGTTCTTTTTACAATTAAACCTTATTAATCACAGATATTTAAAACATAATTAAAGTCCCACCAGAAATATATGAGCACTGTCAAGAGCGCGCTATTATTCTGACTTATATGGCAACAGGTCCGTAATGTCACTATAATGGCATTTTGACTTGTTTACCTGTCAGTTCTGATGTTAATTTTGA
Source organism: Epiblema foenella (assembly GCA_963556455.1). Taxonomy (NCBI): domain Eukaryota; kingdom Metazoa; phylum Arthropoda; class Insecta; order Lepidoptera; family Tortricidae; genus Epiblema; species Epiblema foenella. The sequence continues at coordinate 20,078,920 of OY747103.1, read as the reverse complement.
AATGCTTTGTAGCGACATAATTTCATTTCCGGAGCGTTTTTTTTATAAGAATTTTATTATATACATTATTAATAATATTCCGGTCTTGACAATGAATTGTTTTGTCATTTAACATGAAACACTTTACTATAATATTGTTCAAATAAACCAATAAAGTGACAGTGACAGCCTATCATTAAAATTATTGTCAGTGTAAGAAATTAGTTCCATTGAAATCCCGCAAGATGGCGATGGCGCACGGTCATATATTTGTGGTCGGGCTTTAATATACAGGGTTCATATTAAACTGTAATGTTTAATTGGATAACTGTATAGTTATATGACTGAAATAAATGATATGACAATTTGTTTACCAAATTCTTGTATTTATTTAGATGTTGGCAGTATCAAGCGCATCGCGCTATGATCGCTATATTATGAGGAATGGAAGACTACCAAACCCAGGTATGTATTTACTAAAAATATACACTTTCCCGATGGCATACTGACGTCGCCTTAATTCTTCTTGTCGGTATACCGTCAGTGTTACATTTGTGCAGAACTGCTCAGCGGGCGCACCCAGGCGCCTATGAAATACTTATCGCATTGGTGCCGCCACGCTTTCGCACATCCCGCGGAGTAAAAAATCATTCATTCTATAGTGATAGTTTACTGATATCACACCGATTTCGTACCGCCTAATAAGCCAGGTGGGCTTAAATACAATACAATGCAAATACTCTTTACTGCACAGCTCAATATAAAGCAGCTCAGAAACATAACATAGCGAGATATAAACAGAGGTTCCTTCCAGTCAACCTTTAAATACTGGCAGATGAATGTTCAGTGTCACCTCTTTTCAGTAACATCACAAAATCGTGCAAGTAAATCCTCGATTCGAAAGATCACAAGGTCAGAAACAAAAGCATTTTTTTTTATTAGGCATAGGTATGTGTGACGAAAAAACCGTGTTGTATCTTTGTCAAAGTAGACGTTTTTAACTTAAATTGTACCATAATGAAATAAAAGCGGAACTCAAGTTAATTAGTCGGTACAGTCGCTTTGGCATTTACGCTAAGGTTGTTACTCCCGCATTACCTTGATTAATTACCGATTTTCATTTCAAAAAAGCCCTTGATCCTTACGGTAATCTGTCAAAACATTTGTCATTTCCTTGACAATTCACTTCCTTATTTCCTTCGCTGTAAAGCCTAACTCAAAACATCTGACTCTAAAATTTTCTCCATAACAAATGCTGACAGTTACTTATGAATTACCATTAATGCAAAAAAACACGACGTTCCGAACAACGACAAAGTAACAGCACCAGTAACGAACAAGGATGCTATTTAAAAGAAACAATGATTTATCAATTTTTATCCAAAAATCAATTGAAAACTTGGATCGCTCGTGGCCTGTGGCGCCCGCGCAACGTGGGCCCAGTTCGCTCCCACGCTTTCGAAGGCACGTTAAACCCTTGATCCCGTGTCTGTCTACGACAGCAGTCGTTAAGCCTAGTTAGAGGCTTGAGAACTTCTAACAGGGGTCGAAGTTGCACCACATCCGTAGGGAGTACGCCCGTTACCCTACACGTGACCCCTGGGTGGAGCTAAACAGTGCAACAAATACTGGCAGCAAAATTGCCATACGATAAATAAATATATTGAAAAATGTATATGGTCTTTGAGTTATCAATGATGTGTCCATTAAAGCCATGCCAGCTTAAAGTATCCAATACCTTTAGATATACCCTACTTGAGTTATCGACTATCGTCGAAACTATAGTTTTTTCCTGTATAGGCTCAGAAAATTTCACTCGTTTCGCTCACTTGTTCAGTTAGAAGGCTAGAAAAGAATGGATTGTCTATACAGGGTGTAACAAAAGTAGTGATGATCGTTTTAAGGGCATATTCGGTTCTGATTAGGAAAAAGTGGAAGAAATATTTTTTGACGCGAGATTTTTTTTTCTATGGCGCAGGTCGTCCGAGTCGTCCAACTGTTCATAAAAAGGCCAAAAATTAATTGCGTCAAAAAAAAAATTCTTCTATTTTTTCTTAATCATAGCACGATGCCGAATATGCCCTTAAAAGGATCATCACTACTTTTGTTACACCTTGTATAGAGGAACATAATGATAACAGTAACAAAGCAACGGTTTATGACATGACTGTTCGACGAACTTACTCATACGTATTTTTCGCCCTTACTGCGTGTCGCTGTGACGTATTTCCCAGAACGGCAAACGTCATCATACACTTAGATAAGGACTGTATTCATGACGTTTTAATACAGCTCGTGACATGGTGATAACGATTCTAGTTTTCAACGATTATAGTAATTTTAAATAGCAGAAGTTAGATAAAGTGAAGACTTTGATTCCATGCTACTTAATACGTCAGTTTTTTTTAGTAAGCCGGGCCCAATAAAGCGATAGGAGTGCGCGGTTGGAGAGTAGCCTGGGGAAAATCCAGAGGAAACCTCCAACACGACCACGCGGTCGGTTTTGATCACTTGAATACTCTAAGAGTTTGCGCTCCAGTGAGATTGGTTGAGCGGATTCAACCGAATCCCAGGTGTGAGTGGATACGAGCTACTGGGAGTTTTATCGCTGATTTATTAAACCTAGCCTAGCTGTGAAGAGTCCAGCAAGAAAATCAGCTAGTCCCGCCTGGGTCAGACTGACTCTTCCCGGTATGCGGTACCGGGACGAATAGGGACTATATGTGTCTGTGTTGTCGCGATCGGGCAGTGGACGTCCGCGCCGGTTGGAATGCCTAAGTGTACGCGTCGTGTCTGAGTTGGACGCCGTAAGCGCAGCGGACACGTTAGCGTCTTCATCCTTCAAGCGAGCGAAAGCGTCTCCGCTTCAGCCTGGGGAATATTTCCCCACGGATTTCGGTCGGTTTTCCTCTACAGGGTCATACTTTTCAACCTTCTATTTGATTCTAGTGAAATTTTTGAGCAGTCTCAATAATTATATCAATTATTTATTATGCCTCATGGTATTAAGTCCGCCCTTTGTACTTATATTCTTTTTGTGCAATAAAGTTTAAATAAATAAATAAATATATCACTTTTTCTACCGCATCAGTTTTCGAAAGTTTTTCGAAATAGCGGTGCCGTCGGGTTTGAAAATTTAAAAAAATATCATTCGTATTCACTTTTTGAATTCAGAACCGGAGATAGTCTGGCCAGATACCAAGCCAGAGATTCCTGAGCATTGCCGAGACCAGGGTCTTTGCGAGGATGTCCCGAACTACCCTCACGAGTACATCGACCATTTACTGCGACACAATACTACGGTTAGTTAACCTATAAACTGTTATTAATATTATAAACCCAAAGCACAGTAAATATTTTAGATAAAGCAGTATTTCAACTAGTCTCTTACTCGTCGCATACAGTACTCATTTTTTATGAATAGATATGTCGGCACGAATTACCGGGCTCGGTAGGTGACGGGTAGACCTTTTTATTTCAAGACCTGCTCCATTGCAAAAGAGTCCTACTTACACATGCTCTACTATTAAAGAGAGAGTGTCCTGCGAAGTATACTAAAGTTGTGGTGACACGTGTCTGTACTCGTATTCATATTTATTTATAAGTGCATGAAATCTGACGTCTATACAGATTTTTTTGCTGCTATCTACTGTGACTAGTCTACTTTTTTTTATACAACGCCGGTGGCAAACAAGCGTACGGTCCACCTGATGGTAAGCGGCCAGCGCAGCCTAAGGACGCCCGCAACTCCAAAGGAGTCACGTGCGCATTGCCTACCCTTTATAAGATTTGAGGATGCACTGTGTTGACAGCAGAAGGAACACATTTAGGTCCCTCGCTCTCAACACAGTGCATCCTCGGGAGCTCTGGCAACCTTGCTCACCTCCAGAAACACAACACTACATACTTGTATAATAAATAATTATTATGGCGAAAGTGGACCGTACTGAACTGGGCGTAATAGTAAAATTATTACGAGGTTACAAATTTTGATTAATCAAATTAAATAAAATTTTGACGACCGCTTTAGCCTAGTTGGTAGTGACCCTGCCTTCGAAGCTGGAGGTCCCGGGTTCGAATCCCGATCAGGGCATTTATTTGTGTGATGAATATTTGTTTCTGAGTCTTGGATGTTTTGTATGTATTTAAGTATATATTTATCTATATAAGTATGTATATCGTCGCCTGGTACCCATAGTACAAGCTTTGTTTTGTTTGGGACCAGGTTGATTTGTGTAAGATTGTCCACAAATATTTATATTTAAATATTTTAATACAAGCCTTATAACATTATTTTTGTGTCGACAGGTGCGCAATACGTTGTCTTTCTTTCTGGGTGCTTATGAGAATGCTAGAGGGTGCAGTGATGGTCATAACCCCAAGAAAGATATGCTCTGTGTTTCTGAAACTGAGGTATTCTTGCAACTTAGTGTAATTTCTAATAAAAGTCCTTTATTATGCTATTACTTGTTTAGTTTACTTGTTTATTTCCCTTTTTTGACATAATCTAATGTATATTGGGTGGATTAAGTTTTTTTGCGTTGTTATCTTGACCCGTTATCCAAGGGACACTAGTGGCGCAGTTTATACAAAATATTGTTGTATTAAGTTCAACTAACATGCTTAGTAGATGAACCATTATGGGAATAGCTTATAAGTACCACAAATACGTATGATTGATAAACTTAAATAGCATAAAATTACAATTGTATTCGAATTTTGTCCCTTGGACAACTAAACGTAACCACGGGAACGAGTGGCCCTAAAAAGGTGATTCACCCATTTTTCTCTTTTTGTAAAGTCGCATACTAGGCTTGAGCTATCGATATTCTATAATTTGACAAAACAAGGACCAAACAAAAGGGTCTCGGTCTCGATATCCTCATAGAATTTTAAAATGGATTTATGAATTAAATTCCCCAGGTATCCCAAGCAAAGGCTGCCCAGGACATAGACGGCCGCTGGTATTACCTACTGCCCAATCAGTTTCTCTGCTTAGAAAAATGCAAGTAAGTATTCTAGTTTCACATAGCAGGACGGAATTTATATGCAGTATTTTCCACTTTACCGAGATCTTACTGATATCGTCCAGATTTCCTCACTTTTCAGTAAACTGACAGTATTACATTGCACGAATAAAGCACTGTATTCGTAACGCCTCACTTCCACTCACCCCGCTCTAATCAGGAAACACTTTAAAAATATAATGCAGTAAGGAATCTGTACTGACTCGATTGACAGTTTACTACATCACTGTAAAGGCGAATATATCGTTACTTTGCGAAGGTCTCGCTATGCAGCGAAATTGATGCCTGTTGTACACTGTTATCCTAACAATTTTTTAGTTACGTAGCTTTATGATATTGGTAAATGTAATTTACTATTTATTATGATATTCTCATGGTTTATTATACATTATATTCTCTTAAAATTAGACGTAAAGAACGCATTCAATTCGGTTAATAGGGAGACCCTGCTGAACGAAATTAAAATTCATGTCCCGGAAATCTATAACTTTCTTTTGCAATGTTATCATAGTCCTTCTAATTTAATTCATAAAAATGATGAAATTCTTTCGGCCACAGGATGTCAGCAGGGTGATCCCCTCGGTCCTGCTATTTTTAGTTTGGCTATCAATTCGGTAATTCATAGTCTAAATTCAAAATTAAACGTGTGGTACCTCGATGATGGCACCATGGGAGGTGATTCACAATCTGTTCTGGCGGACTTGGTCAAAATTAAAAACAAATTTACAGATATCGGCCTTGAACTAAATTTTAACAAGTGTGAGTTGTATATTTCGGACATAGTAGATCCTCTTTCAGCGTCCCAAATTATTCATAATTTTAATAATGTCTGCCCAAACATTAGTATCCTGCCGAAAGACAGTTTACATCTCCTCGGTTCACCTATCTTTGATAAAGCTATCCCTCCTTTTTTGAGTAAATCGATATCCAAATTTAATGATCATTCGGACCGCCTTACCAAAATTAGCAGTCATTCTGCTCTATTTCTTTTCATATTCTGTTTATTCATACCTAAATTTACTTACCTGCTTCGCTGCTGCCCCGTTTGGAAATACCCCCATCTTGTCCAACCTATCGATCTCCTATTAAAATCCCAAATTGAATGTATTTTAAACATCCGTTTTAGCGAACAGGCGTGGACCCAAGCCTCCCTTCCGATAAGGTTCGGTGGTTTGGGAACACGCAAAATTATCAGTATTGCTCTGCCGGCATTCCTGGCTTCAATTCATAGCACCTCCGATCTCGCAGGTAGGATTCTTAAAGCCCCTTCGGCTACAAACTGCGAGATTGCGTGCTTGGTTGATGCCTCGAATGCCTGGCTGGCTGGACCGAGTCCAAAATTTCCATCGCAACCCAAAAGTCAAAGGGCCTGGGACTCCATAGCTTCCGCTTCGACTTTGAAGTCCTTAATTGACAACGCCATAGGCAGGGATCGGGCCAGACTCCTGGCCGTGTCTAAACCTGAGTCAGGTCATTGGCTTCATGCATATCCCTCACCTAACACCGGCACTTTCATAGACCCAAGTACAATTGTCTCGGCGCCCAATACGACTTTGTCGCATTTGGGGTCGAGACACTTGGCCCATGGGGCAGGTGCGCGCGGGGACTTCACAGGGAGCTCAGTAAGCGGCTTATGGAGGCGACAGGTGAACCACGCGCAGGCAGCTTTCTCGCGCAAAGAATTGCCATCGCAATCCAGCGCGGGAATGCTGCCTGCGTAATGGGCACCATCCCGAGGGGACCTAATTTTGATATTAATTTTTAATGTTTAGTTTTTAGTTAGGTATAGTTGTTTTTATTTCAAGTTTTTAATTCATTTAATAATTATTATTATCATAATTATCATGTAAATTGGTTTTATGGATAAAATTATATTAGTTACTTCTTCCTAGAGTGACACCATACATTTTAACATGTCGACGCTGGAAAGGCAAAATGGGATAACCGACATTTTTGGCGATACTGAGTTATACACACACACCGTTGAAATCGGCAGAATTTGCCGATTTCAACGGTGTGTATAACTCAATATCGCCAAAAATGTCGGTTATCCCATTTTGCCTTTCCAGCGTCGATGTGTCAAATAGTTCAAATACCCAATTAACTCGTTTATTTTACAGGAACAACGGCGGTCCTTGCTCAAATGAGGCCATTCACGTTTCCAGGGGCTACAAGGCTAGTTGCGAACAGAAATACACTCGGAAGCGAATGGTGAAAGTGGACCAAAATGGCGTTATAGCGTACATAGATGTCGACAAAATACTAAGTGGCTGTTGTTGTCAAGTCACTCTAAATTAAGAACTTGTTATCCTAAGATACTCCGGAGGAGCAAACTGCAAAGCGACTTCGTTAAATTGCGCCACGCCTTCCTGTGCCTTTACCATGAGTTTACATGACCGTGCTCGCTAGCGACTGCGTAAAAATTTGTATGGGCAAAAGTACAGCGCCTCTAGCGGTTACGGAATAGAACTAAGAATCGACATACTAAATCGTTTACGCAGTCGCTAGCGAGTACGGTCATGCAAACATGTCTATATGGGTGCAGATAAATAGAAATAAGTATGTAAGTTGCCCTTATTTTGTTTTGAGCAATATACAAAATTATAGTGTATGCTGACGTCAGATGTGAGTAAAAATACACTGTAGGGCTGTGTTTAGATTGGCTTTGTTCAACTTACAGCTCTTACAGCATATAATACAGGAGTATTTAACCGACTACAGGCCAAAATAAATTATTTTGTTATAAAAATAAACTACATTCCAAATGAAGGTAAACGTTTAAGAAAAAATAATTTAGTTAACATTAGACAAGTAAGCTAACACCCCTGTGCTTTTAAGAAAAAAAACTCGATGCATTTAATTATATTTTATTTTGTTGTACCATTCAAAATAATGAATTTTATTTATTAATTTAAGTGCAGAAGTTATTTTACCTCCTGGTCAGTTTGGATACAGTGAAATATAGTTATTCTAGCTGTTAACTGTGAGTACCTACTCACCAATAATATGTCTCGTTTAATGTAGGAACATAGACTTTTTGATGCAATATGAGTACAATTTACATACGACTTGCACAATACATGAAAATTTTTCCTCGCGGTGATGAGCGCCGACGCCGAACAACTGTCTCGTGCCTTTGAAAGCCTCCCTACGCTCAGGATTGTACTCTTGAAACACTCGCTTTGCTCGTGGTTCAATCTTCATTCCTTCGCTTGCTCAGGTCTCAATACAATCATTCGCGCCAAACAACAACTTTGCAGCCTTGCATAACAAATAACTATATGCATACTGCATAGGTATAACTAACCTTGTAATAATAGTAGTGTAGTCTTTTTCTTTTTTTTTTCTTTTCTTTGCACCTTTTATAAAATATCTGTTTAGCCCAATGGTTGGCTGGTAGAGAATGCCATTTGGCATTAAGCCCGCCATTTGTACAATTTGTGTATTTTGTGCAATAAAGTTTAAATATATAAATAATAAATAGTAAGCTACCTTATCGAACTTATAATATGTTCCTGATATTTATTTAGGGTTATATTTTGTATTATTTATTTAGGTTGCTAGTAAAGTAATATTCATTTGTAATAAATTAGCCTGATTAATATTGTAGCTAATAATGTACTTAACAGGAAATATATCCTTTTGCGTAACATTTTTAATGGTTTTATTTGCAGCAGGTAAGATTTGTGTAGTGTAAGCACAAAATTACTTTTTTATGTCGTTATCCTGTATTATGACTTGTGACATATAGCATATGACGTACCTATCCGCTCTGCGGTTTGAGTGCGTTAACTGAAAATTATCCATTATTATACATAACCATTACGATCAAATGCCTAATATTTAGTGCTGCAACTACATATTGATAAAATTATCGATGAAATAATTGAGCGCTTCATCAAAAATTAAGTCGAAATATTATACTAACAAATAACGTAAATCGTGAGAACCACGAGCCCTGATCTTTGCATAAAAACGGGTCAATCATATCCAACACCTGTCGAAAAGACCAGCCTCTTTGAGCTGCCGCGTCTCTCCAGGCTCTAAGCATGAGGAAGTATAGCGACGTCCAGTGAACAGCGTCAGAGGTCTTCGCAAACTGGTAAGGTCGCGCGTAAACAACTTCGCAAGCTAACTTGACCAGTAGTTATCGCACCGCAGCACAGGGTGCATGTCTTGTCGATGTCACGTATCGACAAACAATTAAAGTACGTCATGTATAGAAGTAATTTAATTTCGCCGACAACTTAAAACGACCGTCATTAAAATTTGCATCTTTCAGCTTAGAAAGCAAAGTCGATAATTGATCGTGCAAATAATTTATAGCTCGGTCAACTCTAATGTCGTATCAAGTATAGTTACTAGCTCGCCGCAGTGACAGTTACTCGTTAATAACCTGTGACCACGCACGGTCATCGCGATGTACAAGTTCAATAAGTGAATAGAAATGGACTGGACACTGTGCCTTCTTTGTACACTGGTGAGTTTTTAATTTGAATACCGCTCTAGAGTGAAAAGTAAAAGTTTACTGTCACTTTCTTCGCTAGCGGTTGAAACGCATATATTTCGCCGGCAGGTAGTCTGTTTTTGCACGCGATGTCCGCATTCGTGTAACGATTATCGTCCAAGTTCAATATAATGGTCATAAACAATGCTTTGCAATGTCATTGCAATGATATTTTATGCATCTAATTAAAGGTTATTCGATTTGTTGTCATGATTTAATGCTAAGTTTGTATAGCCTACTTACGGCAATATAAAAACAATACCTGTGTGTAGAACATGTTTAAGTAATGCTGTTAGACCGAGTTTTCAGTTACCCTACGTAATATTATCATATTAAGCAAGATGTAAGACAGAGCCGTGAATTCTAGAATTAGGCTATGTAATATCTATTATCTAGTCTAGGGCCTACATAACTATGTATCTGTGTTGGCTTCACATACGGATAAATTATTTCGATTTGGCAGGAGCAAGGTCAAAAATATTTGAACTTATTTACACCTTATTTCTAACAGCTATAAGGCGAAATATCTATGCAGAGGGCGACTGTGCCTAGAACTGTATGCAACTGCAATTTCCATTTACCCTTTGATTATAGATGGTTATAACGACATGACCAAATGACACATGACAGGCAGTTTGCCGTGCAAATATGGTGATAGATGAAATCTGAGAACTGGGTACGTATATGGGCAATCGACAAATGGTTTTAAATTTAAGGATACCGTAGGCCGGTCTGAAGGAGCGTTTGTGGCCCAGCGGCACCCGCGTACTGCGTGCGGTTTGCGAGGTTAAGCAATGTCGGCCGTGGTCAATTCTTGGATAGGTGACCGCTTTGTGTGGTTACTAACTGAGCGTTCCCGTGCTTTGCAAAGCACGCTAAGCCCTTGATCCTGGCTGCTGTCTATAACGGCAGACGTTAAGCCAAGTTAGAGGCCTTCGGGCAACTTGAAAATTTCTAGCAGTCAAGTTGCCCACTCACTTAACAAGCCTAATGCGAAATAATGTCCAGTTTCCCCCTTGGAAAGCGAAATGGCAGTCGATTCCGTAAAAACGAATGTCTACGCCAAATCTTGGGATTAGGTAGCGGATGCCGGGCATCCTTCAGGATGCAACTGTACTGGGATAACGCTCGGATGGTGATGACCATAAGCCAACATTTCTTAAACTTTGTATAGCTTTAATACAATCCAATCCCAACAAGGTCGGTCAGATGACAGTTGGTGTTTCCATAGACTGTACAGCGACATCTATTGGGATGTAAATAACACCATAGGCCTTTACGTCTATTGCAGACGATCCAAGCATTGCTGGTGTAGTTGTGTACACCTTTTTGGTGACTGTATAGACCAATGCGGGAACGGCATGATCTTTCACAGATATTACACTGAAAATTCACTTCAGATGCTCTAGTTTCGCTCTGTTTTCTGCGCAACCTTTTACCGTACGTATTTCAACAAACGAAGAATCATCGCATAACTTTCTGCTGCACCATCCGTCTCTATCAGCGGCAAGTGATTTCCAGGCGATTGTAATAATTAGCTATGGAGACACATAACTAGAACAATGGTAGTAAACCGGCAACGTTGTCATGTTATGCAAACTAACCGTAAAGTTAATAGTCATACTAGCCATCACATTATCAAGTAGGTACTTACGATGCTTTGATACGGTATAGTTTAAATCGCAGCCATTTTGTCACAGTGTGCTATTGTTTACTATGATTGAAAGTTGTCAAGCAAACTATACAAGAAAAACCCGTCGTGTTTGGGCATTAGAACGGTATCGATGACTAATTGATGACTGTAGAAAAAACCGGCCAAGTGCATTTAGGAATCCGCACATATAGGGTGCCGAACCAACCGCAAAATTTGGTAGAAAAAGAAGGAAATTTCAAATTTAAAAAAATCAATATATTTGACGACCGCTTTAGCCTAGTTGGTAGTGGCCTTCGAAGCTGGAAGTCCCGGGGTCGAATCCCGGTCAGGGCATTTATTTGTGTGATGAACACGATTATTTGTTCCTGGGTCTTGGATGTTTTCTATGTATTTAAGTATTTATTTATCTATATAAGTATGTATATCGTCGCCTAGTATCCATAGTACAAGCTTTGCTTAGTTTGGGACTAGGTTGATTTGTGTAAGATTGTCCACAAAAAAATATTAGTATTTGCTGGTAAAATATAAGTAATAATAAACATTATCACCAAATATCAAGTTCATAGGTTAATGGGAAGTTAAAAATTTCTTCGGAACAAAATTTTGTGACAGACAACGGACGGACGGACACGTGAGTGACAGCAACAGGGTTCCGTTTGAACCCTTTGGATACGGAACCCTAAACAGGCCCGGATGCTTCGGCTGTGGAAAGCACTCGACCCTAAGTTTCTCGAGGGACTACAGTATGGTCTTCTGCAAGAGGGCCAGCATCGAGCCTGCGAGACCATGGAACTTACGGTAACCGCAAACCAACAGCCGGGCCGTACGCTTGTATGCCACTAACGTCGTATAAAAATAGTTAAGTACTAATCAGTAAGTCGAATCAAGTCGTTCGACTTGTTCGACTACGTCACGAATATCACCCAAATTCATATTTTTCTTCATTCGAAACAAAACGTATACAGATATTTGGTTCCAAACGAGGGCAAGTCTCCTTTGAAAGCAATTAATTTCCTTGGCTCCGTACTAAATCCCTTTGCACTGCGAGTCACGAACTTAATTATGTCACTCCTGCATAATGATTGCACGCCTGAATGCTGGCTGAATGCACTGGACATTTTCACTCCTCTGCGACTCCTCTGGTGTTGCAGGTGTTTATGGGCGACGGTAATTGCTTACCATCAGGCGATCCGTCTGCTCGTTTGCCCCCTATAACATAAAAAATAAATCTTTTATATTATCGAAGTGTTCGAAACGTGTCGCCCGGAGTGACAATTAAGAGTTGTAACTGTAGTTATAAGTGAAATATAGTTATAACGTGGGCTCACATTTTTTTTAATTCCGTCGTCTACCAGTCCCTGGGATCACAATCATTACAAAAGAATACTCTTTTTTTAGCAGCGGTACTGCTTAATACGAAGGAACGGTTGATGAATTTGGAACTGGGTAGCGATTGTACCTATAGCTCAGTTGGCTAGAGCGACTGGCCGCGAGTGCCGGGAGGTCGCAGGTACGAATCCTACTCGGTGCCTAAATTTTTCAATTTTTCCTTCATTCTAAATTTAAGAATGCTTTTGTTTATTTTTTCGCCGGGAGTCGACGGCCTAATTAATTACGAGTAAGAAATTTAATTAGTTAAATTTTCCACTACGTCACGGTTTTGAGTGAACTTCGTGACGTAATGAAACTACGTAATTTGATTTGTTGATAGTACTTAATTATTCCATTGCATACTAGCAATTATGAGTCATCAAACGAATGATATAAGATTTCAAGCTCACATGGTCATTTACATTAGAATTACGATTATACATGGTAAATATCCCGTTTCAAATCGTAATTCTAAATCAAACGAATGTTAAAAGAACATAATCAAAATCAAGTCAAAAGTCTTTGACCAGTGTGTGTTGCCAGTGATGACATATGGATCCGAGACATGGGCGCTAACGATGGGCCTCATAAGAAAGCTCAAGGTCACCCAAAGAGCAATGGAAAGAGCTATGCTCGGGGTTTCTCTGCGTGATAGAATTAGGAATGAAGCTATCCGTAGCAGAACTGGGGTCACCGACATATCCTTCAAAATTGCGAGACTAAAGTGGCAGTGGGCAGGGCACATTGCTCGCAGGACTGACGGTCGATGGGGCCAGAAACTGCTTGAGTGGCGTCCACGCACCGGAAGACGAGCTGTCGGTAGGCCTCCGACAAGGTGGAGTGATGACCTGGTGAAGGCCGCGGGAATCCGGTGGAAACAAACGGCACAGGACCGGTCTAAATGGCGAGCCTTGGGGGAGGCCTATGTTCAGCAGTGGACGTCTTTCGGCTGAAATGATGATGATGATGATGAATCAAAATCAAAACATTTATTCTGCAAATAGGCCTCAAGGGCACTTTTACAAGTCAAAATCTATCTAGGTACATCAAATAAAAATAATACAATAATCAAAGTTACATTAATTAAATGTAGTGTTACATGTCAAAAATAAGACTAAGAAACTAATAACAATCGAGATTTGTTAGAGATGTATAAGGTCTCTAAGCGTCAAGATAAAAGGTAATGAAGTAGGTACACTAATCATAATAAAATATTTTGAGCTATATATATAACGCGTCAACATGAAAATAATAAAATCTAATAAATAAATATCCTCAGAGATGTATAAGCTCTCTGAACGTCAGTCTAAAAATAAAATCAAATGAGAACAGAGCGAAGTCTCTCATCATGTCAATTCCACTGAACAACTAATACGAACATAATGGACATAATATACGGGGTAATATATAAAATATGCTACACTGCCACAAAACCCTGATTGCTATTAAAAGGGTAATGTAAGTTATGTTCAAGTAGGTACATAGGGTAATATCTGATATTTAATTATTGACCTATGATTCTATAAACATATCACTCTCAACAATCTCAACATTTACTAGATTAATTTGTTAATATTCACTTTTGGAATGGAATCCCACAAAAACGGAGAGCCGTGGGCAAGACTAGTAGGCATTTAACTTCTTTTTTTTTGTACAACACCGCTTACGGTCCACCTGATGGTAAGCGGCCACCGCAGCCTATAGACGCCCGCAACTCCAAAGGAGTCACGTACGCGTTGCCGACCCTTTATAAAATGTGAGGATGCACTGTGTTGACAACAGAAGGGACTTTAGGTCCCTCGCTCTCAACACAGTGCATCCTCGGGAGCTCTGGCAACCTTGCTTACCTCCAGGAACACAACACTACATACTTGCATAGTAGATAATGTTATTATGGCTGTGGTCTTCTGCAAGGCGGAGGTACTTCCCCAGTTGGGCTGCTCCAAATTCGAGCAAGATGACATTTTGCTATGCCCTACCTCTCTTGAAAACTAAAACATAATTTCAATAATATATGAACCGTCTAACTCAAAATACTCGTACTCATACCTTAGCGAGAGGTTATTGACGTCGTGTTTATAAAAAAAATATCTGCAGTATTTACTCACGAGTTCCAAATATTTAGGCACGCACAGCTCATAGTACACATAACTAAAAGTATTTAGTACATCAAGGTAAGATAATATTGCCTAATTAATTCTAACCAATACTAGCCTTATTAACCGACTTCAAAACAGGAGGTTCTCAGCTTGACCCGTATGTTTTGACAATCAAAAATTTATTGTCAATTATTACGTCGTAATCGGTTAATTTTTGAGTCATGTGCACATTATTGCGAGCAATGACGCAAATTTGTCCGATCTCTGATTATAACGGTAAAATGGTTGCATCAATTCCAAATGACATCTCATTGACAGGAAAAACCTGTAAAAACCGATTTCATCAGTGAGGCAGAAATACCCTTATTGTTTGATGGCATGACGTCAGTAAAATGACGCGTGACATCGATTCATATTATTGTACGTAGCAAGATAAAATGATAACGTGTAGTTTTGACGGCCTGCACTGATATGACAAGTGCTGTCATGTGGTTTTTCCTATGAAATTGTGTGTTATGCGTACCTACAGTAGCAGCGGGGGAAAAACAATGAGAATCCTCTTCATTTTAATATAAATAAATACTCTTCACCTCACTAGCTCGGAAAGCCCTTTTTTATTCTTTAAAAAAAATAGCAAAACTTCATTTTATCCACAAGAGTGCAAAGAATATTTGAGATCCGAAAGTACTGTTTATAACTTCTTAAACATAATAACATGTATTGCTCAGTACTGACAGTCCGAGAAAAATAAATTTATATTATGCTGTTGTGCGAAAAAAACTAGTACCTACGCCAAATCTTGAGGCTAGGTGGCGGACCCCGGGGTTCCGACTGTATTTAGGATGCAACTGTACTGTAATAACTTAAACTAACTAAAAAAAAACTTTTCTTCGCTGTAGTGAGGTGAAAAGATTGTGTTATAGACGGCTGCAAAGTTATTTTACATCTCGTGTGTTGCAACACTCGCTAGGCTCAGGATTCTATTTTAGAACCACTTGCTTCGCTCAGGTTTCTATTTTCGAACCACTCGTTCGCTCGCGGTTCAACCATAGCATTCATTCGCTAGCTCATGGTTCAACCTAAGAATCCATTCGGTAGCTCGTGTTTCAATCTTTCAATTCCACACTCGCTGTTAAAATACAACTTTGCACCCGTGTATAACAAATAACTATTTCACACTTGCTATTTATAAAATAGTCTTTGTTGCCCTCGAATAAGGAATCAAAGTCGTACTTTTCTTCCCTCATTTGCGGACAACAATGACACTTTTCCTCATACAAGGTGTAAAAAGTACTATGTGCTACTCGGTAGCAAAGTTATTTGTAAGATATTTCATGTTTTTAGCATCGGGCCTCGTAGGCGGTGTGAAAAGCAAAAAGCAATGTGTCACAAGGTCATGGGCCACACACTCCGTGATTGCGCCGCGCCGCTACGAGAGTACATGTGGCCATTGTGGCCGGCACCCGTCGGGTGCCATTAGAAAGTGATGTAGCGACTAGAAGTGCGTGCGATAGAAAGAGATGGCCACGTTTAGGCACGATTATCGTACGTAAATGGGGGTTTTGTTAACAGTGGGCCTTCTGTACGTAGTACTATTACTTAGTCTGTGACACGGTAGCAACATTATTTCCGTCTTGGTCATAAATACTCGTACGCAAGCGTTCAACTGAGTTGTTAGAATATAATTGAAAAATACCGTCGCATACTTTTTATCATCCTACTAAATTATACTATGGTTTAAGTTTTACTGAAATATTGTTTGTTTCTCGCATAAGTGATTTGTAATCTTAGAGAAATATATAAATCTGAACTGAACTTATACTTGAATCTCTCACAGTGCTCAAGATTCAATATACCGCCCTATATGTTTTGCTCCCTTGAAACACAATCTACTATTCTAATTTACTCTGTAAATTGTTTATATTAATGCTGATGACTATACAAATAGTACATCCAAACTATGCACAAGGTACTGTGTCGGCTACAGTACTTTTATGTCACGAACGCGTGTGTTAAGATATACATGCACATTGTCTTTGTGTGTGTCAGCGTAGGAGCTATAAGTGCACACTGTCTATGTGTTCTTACTTGTGGCACCAAGAACTACAAATGTGGCTAACCCGCACTCGTGAGATAAAAGTAGGTACTGTATGTATTCCATGGGCATCATTTTAAGACACTGTAGCTTCCGACCCAGGTCGGGCCTAGCTGAGTTTCTTGCTGGACTCTTCTCAGTTAGGCTAGGTTTAGTGAACCAGCGACAAAACTCCCAGTAGCTCGATTCCACTCACACCTCAGATTCGGTTGAAACCGCTCAACCAATCTCACTGGAGCGCAAACTCTTAGAGTATTCCAGTGTTCCAAACCACACGCGTGGTCGTGCCGGAGGTTTTCCCCTGGATTTTCCCCAGGCTACTCTCCAACCGCGCACTCCTATCGCTTTATTGGGCCCGGCCTATAAAGCCACAGTCAGGTTCAAAAAAAAAAGACTAGCTAAGTGTATGTATATATGTGTCATAGCACCGTTTATGAATAATAATGAATAATTTTATGACGTATATATTAGATGAAAATAATAAAATAAACTAAGCGCAAACATGACGAACATTTCTGATTTGATTGACAAATAATAATGCTAACATACTTACATTATTATAAGTAGCTTGTGCGCATTAAATAAATTCCTTATTTAATAACCATAAGCACTTAATAATAGAGTATGCATGGTGATAACAGAAATACACTGCGTTCCAAATTATCAGTTGATTACCAGTTAATTGCCAGTTAATAATGTGATTTAACTTATCACACTGTCAACTTTAACCCGGCGGTAACAATCAATTAAATACATTGTTGTATAAACTATTGGTAATGGAATAAAGAAATAAATCAATTAATTTTATTTAGATGTTATGCGAGTAGGAACAGTGCCTTTACCGTGAGTTTACGTGACCGTACTCGCTAGCGATGCGTAAAAAATTGGATGGGCATAAGTACAACGCCTCTGGCGGTTACGCAATAGAACTAAGGATCGGCATACTAAATCGTTTACGCAGTCTAGCGAGTACGGTCATGCAAACTCATGGCAAAGGCACTGAGTTGGGGTCGCGGTAGTGTCGCGATTATACGAGCTATAAATACATACATGCAATAAGAATAAGAAAGAATTTATTGCCATTACACAAACAACATAGTACAATTTCTGACACTGTTAAAAACCAGAACATAATTAAATAGTAACCATAATAAGTAACATTTAAGGGCGAAGGCAAAAGGAGTACATTCAGCGACTGCTGGCGGCCCATAAATGGGCCACCAGCGCTGGTTTTCAATGTGCCCCTGAACTCGGACTAGGGTGTTTGCCGAGAAGAAGGAAAATGTGTTGGATGAGGGTAGCAATTACCAAACTAACTAATAATATCTAATGACTGTGTGTGTGTGTTGTGTGCGTGTCCATGTGTGTCCGTGTATTTGCGTGTGTATACGTGCGTGTGCGTGCATGCGTGTGTGTGTGCGCGTGTGTGTGTGTGTGTATGTGTGTGTGTGCGAGCGTCTGTGTGTGTGAGTGAATGGCTACGCTAATTTTACCTCTTTTTTCTATGTAATACATAAACGAACCTCAATACTGATGTTACTTCTCATTCCCTGCACAGCCGAGGCAGTAAACCAACAGGCTCATATGGTCAACGGTCCGACTTACACAGACTACCTACTTAAGTTCGGATAATAATTAAACATTAAAAACACGACTGCACTGGAGAAAAGTTAACTAAAATGATTAAAACAAATTTCAAATTGAAGAACTTAAGGAAATCTATTTTGTTTGGAGTCGGGGACCTAATATTTTTTATTGTATGTAGTGGTTTTATTATAATTCTTTTATTTCACAATTTTTGTTTTTTTTTTTAAATAGTGTCTTATGCCGTTAAATCATGTTTAAATATTTTATACATTATGCATATTTTTTAAATCGTCTTTTCAAATGCTTCATTTCGATACTTTACTTTATTTTCGTACTCGATAAGATCGATGTTACCCGGAATGACGTAAGGATTCCAACGATACCTCACACATCTAAATCGGTTAAGGCGTTGAGAAGTTCTGGGGGAACAAAGTATCTCACATACATACATACGTACATACACACATGAACCTTGAAAACATTACACTCCTTTCTTTTGAGCAGTCGTGTAAAAAACGAGTCCATAGTTTCTTATAGTGCATCACTCTCTAACTCTATAACGCTATGCGTTGATAAGACCTCGCCAACTATGAAAATCGCATTCGGTCTACATTTGTTACAGTAATTCTTTTTTTATACTAAGCCGTCTGCAAGCAAATATACGACTGACCTGATGGTAAAGTTTTTTTTTTTTAATACAACGCCGGTGGCAAACAAGCTTACGGTCCACCTGATGGTAAGCGGCCACCGCAGCCTATACACACCCGCAACTCCAAAGTATTCACGTGCGCATTGCCGACCCTTTATAAAATTTGAGGATGCACTGTGTTGACAACAGAAGGGATAAATTTAGGTCCCTCGCTCTCCACACAGTGCATCCTCGGGAGCTCTGGCAACCTTGCTCACCTCCAGGAACACAACACTACATACTTGTATAGTAGATAATGTTATTATGTCTGTGGTCTTCTGCATGGCGGAGGTACTTCTCCAGTGCTCCAAATTCGAGCAAGATGATATTTTGCTGTGCCCTACCTCTCGTAGTTCGTCGTCGTTGTTATTGTAGCTAATAGACGCTTGCAACACCAGGGAACTGACGGCGTACTCCTTTAAAAAAATACCTACACTCCCTCGCTTGAAGAATCCCATAATGTAGTCACTTGATAAAAACTCGTCAGAGAGCTCTAAGGTGTGAGGTTGAAAGCCTTGACGACGAGCGGGAGCGGTGATTGAAAGCGGCTTTGGGCATTCTACACTCAGTCACACAATTAGCTACAATTTTATTCTTATCACTAATTAATTAATCTTAATATGCTAATCCAGCTGCAGACACCAGTTAGCCTTGCATGTCCATATCAAACCTTAACTCAAAAGCACTCATTCTCATTACAGATCTCAATGACATCCACAAGATGTCACCAACACGCCCCTGCCTACCCCCAATATCAGACAGAAACAAACCACGACCGACTAGGTCAACCTTGTAGCGACCAGGACCTCCGATCTATACGAATAAACGAACAAGACGGTCCAATAAGCGCAAGTTATGGTCAAGCGTTAAGCGATCAGGATGACCAAGCTACGCAGCGGATGAGCGAACGCTCACTACCCCTCTACAGCGGGCGACAGAGGCTTCAAGACGTGCCAAGGAAAAGGTTTAATCAAGAGGACGAGGGACCTAGGATCGTGAATGTTAATAAAGATTCCGGGTTCCATTTGACGCCTAGGAGAGGTAAGGGTCATGCATAACATACATTACATGTAATATTCATGCATCCAAATAGGGGTACAGTCATCATTAAACTTAAGAGCTACGCTCTTGCCGGTGGAGTAATCACCAGTCTTCCCGGTTCTCTGCCAGTCTACCAGCTATAGAGCTGGTAGACTGTTAAAAGGGTGTCGTTAGAAGCGGATAGATAATAAGTGGATAGCCACTCATTATCTATCCGCTTTTAACGACGTGTAAATCACCTCATGTTAGGTTTTCTTACAAAACACTTTCTAAGCATATCCGTGCAACGTTCTGTTATAGTGCAACATAATATCACCGGTCCCTTTGACAATCGCTGTAACCGGATTCGACTGTAGAAAAAATAATTGCAATGGCCTTCGTCATTTGTGTTGTATGTGAAGAACGTCTATCACATTTTTTTTTCACAAAGCTAAATATAAGCATTTTTTAAATATATTTTCTTATACTTTAGGCACGCTGCGCCACCCAGCATGTACTCAGGCGTACACGTACACTTAATGTATGTTAGAATAGACAAAACACAAAATATAGGTAGTATGCAATGGAAACTACAGGTAGTAGGGCGGGTTTCTTATGGAAAAATTCATAGAGATACGATTTAAACATACTGGACTATGTGTTCACTTTATGTACCAGACGTGCCCCCAAATTACACTAAATTATCCAACAAAATACTAGTTTGCTGATGACTCACAAGCAATTATATAAGTCACAGAGAGTTGCGAACATAATTACACACAATGAACTTTTTGAGGCCGACTGAGAACTAAGAATCGCAAGTTTTTGTCGTTTACATAAGCGAGACGAAGTATTCCGTAATTTGAGGCCATGTCAAATGAGCAAAAAGTCAATGTTTTATGTACATTGCTTGGTGTAACAGACGGAAATCTAATTAAAGGTAATATGTATAGCCTTTGCCTCTTTAGTATGACCGTGGTATTCTGCGTAGAATGGCCTTGTAAAAATAAGGGCCGACAGGTGCAAAATAAATATTGAGGGTCAATCTTAACAAATACGAGTAATGTTTGGCCGCATTTATGGATAAGCTAAGTAATCGGCGGAACCCACGTGTCGGAACTCGCTCAAACAAATTACGAAACTATTTTTTGAGGATGTAGAACATAAGATGACATACAGCGGGTAAATATGGCCAGTATTCCCTACACTAACCTACTAACTATACTATAGGTTTGTAGCATTACTTGTAAAATTGAGAACCAAACGTTTAGAACCGCTGCCATAATTTTCTGATTAGTTTATTTGTTAACTTCATCACTTCAGTACTAGTTCGCTTCTGTCTAGAGCTGGAATTTTTCAATAGGTATTCTTTGTATTGGCGACAGCGTCGCTAAGCTATTACAGTACATGCTTGCGTTAGGTCGACACCACAGATTTTTTGTTATTACAATCGTCACACGCAAAATTATCGTGCCAAATTATACACCTGGATGATTATGCGATGTGTCAAACTTACCATTTTTAGTATGGAAAATGACATTTAGATCAACTTTATGCTCGCTCAAGCACGTAACTTAGTCACCGCCGGTCTGCTTACTAATAAGAATCAAAACAGAGGGGCTTCTCCAAACTTCGAAATCCGAACTTCGTATCATGTCGTCTTTCACTCATATAGTGAATAACACGAGAGTGAAAGGGACAACACTATACGAAGTTCGGATTTCGAAGTCCGGAGTACAGGGCCAGCTCAGGCACGCTCAGGCTAACAGGCTTCTCAGGTCAACAAATGACTCTCTCGCTCTTTACAGGGGTATTACCTGAGCCAGCAGCATCGCCTGACGTAGTGGTGTTCCCGGGGCCGAGCCGGCGCGCGGCGCAGTTCGTGCCGAATGTGCCCGAAGAGTGCCTGCGCACGGGCATCTGCGAGGACGTGCCTGACTATCCAGAGGATCGCGTCGCTGCCATCATTGAGCAGGTGAGACCAATTGTTTCCATACGCAACACACACGCAACGTACAGGCCTATTTTATTATCCACGACTGAACGGAGAAGGTACATGCGTTTAGGGTGAGAGGTTGTTTGTTTGTTTGTTTTGTACATACATAATATTCACTTCACATCTTTGATTTTTTGCAGATAAAAGCAGGTGTCGCCCCGATATTTTCTTTCAAATAAATACGATTTTTTCAACGCAACCCCACCCTCGCACCCTAGGCTGCCCACACGGAAAGTTCTTCCTGAATATCCATTCCTGGCAACGTCAAGCCAGCATTTCTCAAGAACTGACAAGCCAGCGTAGCTCAGATTTATTACCTTTATTTTGTCAATTCTAGTAAGACTAGGCCGTCCTATCTGCTATGTCTCTAGCAGGGTTGTTGAAGGGTATACGGGAGTTCTTAGTTGCGGTCCTCTCGCCCTTTGAACTCCCACATTATTACACCCACACCCAACCAAATCTTCACCCTTTGAATTTATATACAAGGGGATTTGAAATTCAACCTATAAAATGAACCTGAAATGGTTTTATATTAGAGTTAGTAAGGCTCCATTCCTTCCCACCAAAGGGTTTCACGTTTAATGAATAAAATAATTGATGATATAAAATATTTAATATAATTTATATTTATTCGTTCACAGTTAGGCAACGCCACAGATAAATACAAGGTGGATGAGCTGGACACACCTGAAATAGCGCAGAGGATCGGCCCGCCGGAGGAAATGGAGCTCTGCGACTTCTCCCTTAGGGTTGGTATTCCTTTGATTTTCTTTCGGTAATTAAATAAATAAAATAAGTAAATAAATAAATATTAGAGGACAATCTTACACAAATCGAACTAGCCCCACAGTAAGCTCAAGAAGGCTTGTGTTATGGGTACTAGACGACGATATATTTAATAGATATAAATACTTAAATACATAGAAAACATCCAAGACTCAGACACAAATATTCATGCTCATCACACAAATATTTGCCCTGACCGGGATTCGAACCCAGGACCGTCAGCTTCACAGGCAGGTGCACTACCCACTAGGCTAAACCGGTCGTCAAATAAAAATCGTCGTTAAATAGTGAATAGAAATGAAAAAAGAAATGAATTCATTGCGCTTGGTGATTAAGTAGGTAATCAATTTTGTTCCGAAGATTTTTTTAACATCCCACTGAGCTAAACTTGAAAGTTTGTTATAGTATTTATTATTACGTATAATTTCCAAGAAATCCAAAAAATGTTAATAAATTTGATTTTATATTTGAAGTTTTCTTATTTTATTTATTAAAACCAACTTAATTTTGCGGTTGGTTCGGAACCCTAAATGTGCGAAGTCCGACACGCACGTGGTCGGTTTTTATAGATGGCAAATGATGATGTTGAACTCATTTATTTACTGTAAAGAGATAAATTACAAATGTTATTGATATTCTGTCTCATTCCGTTTTATCGAATTTCAGGTTGTGATACCCAAGGCGGCTCCAGACAAGGATGGCAACTGGCACTATATTCTCAACCAGAAGAACAAGCCCTTACAAGGGTTTCACGTTGAGATATGCAAGTAAGGATCAATGTTATATTACACTAGCCGCACCCTGCGGTGTTACTCCAGGGTATAAGCTACCTCCATTGCAAATTTCAGCCAAATCCGTCCGGCCGTTCTTGAGATTAAAAGGAACGGACATATATATCCATCCATCCAAACATCCGCACAAACTTTCACGTTTCTTCTTCTTCTTCTATTTAAGAGTTTACTACTCTTCTCCGTGGAGCAATCGCCAGCCGTGTTCTGTCCTCTGCCATCTCCTTTACTCTCTGATAATTATGACACGACCTTAACCTTCTCTTTTATTTGCTCGAAGTAGTTTCTTCTTGGCCTTCCTCTACCTCTCTTTCCCTCAATCTTCCCTTCTATAATCGTCTTAACTTTCACGTTTATAATATTATATTTCATTAACATTAAAGTCAGTCGTTTTGCATGGGGGGTAAAGAATGCACTGACGATTTGGTACAGGATCTCCCACATCCTGTACCAAATCGTCAGTCCGGCTATAAAAATGGGTGAGCTGAGGGGCTCATATCATATCATTCGTCACTTTTTGACAGTTTCCATATAAAAACGAGTGAAGGGTGAGGTGACAGGTGCGGACGAGTCGGTTTGTGAATAACAGCCCTGGGCCGGCCAACCGGGCGGCGACCACTTGGTCGACCCAAGTATGCCCTATTGAATAAAAAAAAATACTTGTGGACAATCTTACACAAATCAACCTGGTCCCAAACTAAGCAAAGCTTGTACTATGGATACTAGGCGACTATACTTGTATATATAAATAGATACTTAATACATAGAAAACATCCAAGACTCAGGAACAAATATTCGTGCTCATCACACAAATATATGCCCTGACCGGGATTCGAACCCGGGACCTCCAGCTTCGTAGGCAGGGTCACTACCAACTAGGCTAAAGCGGTCGTCAATTGACTGCTCGATCCTCTTCCAATCTCAGTAAACCAGCGAAGCCTGTGTGCTTTTGTCTCGCCAATGATATTAGGTTCAACCAACTCTTCGATCTCGGCATTCGTCCTGATCCATATAATCCTAATACATACGTAAATATTACATACAAATATATTTATCTTCGTATATAATGGAAATATCGTTTGGAATCCGATCTAATCCCAACAAGGTCCAGTTTTTTCTCTTGGTTGACGGGTAGATCGAGGTCGCTTTTGTAAAACTAGTTCCTACTCCAGTTTTGGGGATTCGGTGTTAAAGCGGGCCCCGGGTATTTAGGGCACAACCGGGAAAACGCTTGGAGGATGATAATAATAGACTATTAGCTGCAAACTTTTACTAAAAGATGGCGTCTATTTTTCAGAGAGGATAAATCGCCCTGTGCAAAACTGGCTCACTTCTACTCCGGCTACGAAGCCAGCTGCAAACAGAAATATATGCTGCGGTACATGGCCGGCCTTAACACCAACGGAGAAATGGTCGAGAAGGCCTTTAAGTTGCCCAGCTGTTGCTCGTGTGTCGTCCGACAGATAGATTAGGAAGCTAGGAGGAAATATATCCTTGTTTACTGACATCTTTATTGATAGTCTCAGCGAGTCGTGTCACAACACAACAAAATTGCGGAAAATTTGAAAATACCGCATGCTGGTAACACGACATACGGATGGATCTTACTTATAACGATAACATATTTCGAGGGGTGCGTGGTGAAATAAAATAAATCGGGATAATTGGTATTTGAAATAAAAACTGAACATCCGTTACGCATAGTTCCAATTTAAAAATCTCTTATGCGACTTATCGGGTTTGACCACGCAACCCTCGATTTGTTAGCTAAAATTGTTTCCACATATGAGTTTGAAGAAAATGCTTGTGCCACGACTTGCTGGGGCGCTACCGCGAACAGCAAACGAAATCTTCGCTCTCTGTCGCACTTGCACATTCGGACGTAAGAGAGGCAAAACTCCGTTTGCTGTTCGCGGTAGCGCCCCTGGTTAGACTCTAGACGACTTGTGCGGCGGCGCTACACTACGAGTAAAGGTACATCCTCACACGCAAGCATGGCAGTCCGTGATACCGCCCACCGCATTATGCTCGCTCGACAGGGGCCTACCAAGCCGAAAACGAATTTTCTTCCTCTTTTTTCTTTCGTTTCTCTCCCTCAAGTTAGGTAGGATACCTGGGGCCGATCACCGTCTCGTGCCGGCCCTTTCACTCTCGTGTTATACACTATATATGAGTGAAAGGGACGGCACGATACGAAGTTCGGATTTCGAATTTCGGAGTAGCCATGCTCGTTCCTAGTGATGCGCCTTAACAGTCACAACTATGACTAAGTACCTATACAAAAACGCTTCAAAACAACATGTTTGTTTTCTGGTATGGGTTTGGGTACCTAGTTTCGACGAGCCTGAGGGCCTAACGTGAACAGAAAATAAAGTATCTCCCTCTCTGTCGCTTGAATTACTAAGTTCACTAGAGAGAGAAGTACCATCACGAACAGGGATTGTTGAGCCATTTGCCATTCTTCGCAACTTGGAGGTGTAACGCAAATCGGGGCTAACATGTCATCGGGTAACATCGGTCATTCATTACGCGGCTAAATTAAGGAGAAACACAAGTGGATGAACAATCCCGGTTCGCGATAAGCGGTGGTCTCTAAAGCGTGACCGCCCCATGTAGGTAAACCCTAATGTCAGTTGACCGCTGTATACCCCGTGCCATACACATACGAAATTCAATATTCAATTATATTTTTATGATCACCGCTTCATCACTGGATTACCAATCCATATAATCTATCATGTTAGCCAGCACGATAGATTTTATGGTCATGTTTCTCATGTGTCTGCCCAAATCACCCGGTTAGAGGAGTAAAACAGAGGAACTACTCCGAAGTTCGAAATCCAAACTTCGTATCGTGCTGTCCCTTTCACTCATATAGTGAATAACACGAGAGTGAAAGGGACAGCACGATACGAAGTTCGGAGTACGGGGCCTGGACCATGATACCTATCATGCCAACTGTAGTACTCTAGCATAATTGCGTTTATGTAGGACATGTAGCATTCGTCCCTCTCGCACTTACATACTTGCTCGTAAGAGACGAATACCTCGCGTCCGTGGTCTCCAGATACCCTATCACGGTAGGAAAGAAAGAGCACGAGCTATGCGGCGAGTGGGATGCTATGACTAACTGTTAAACATCGGTTTTGTTAGACAGAAAACCTTCTTTCTGCACGTAAAGTATTATTAATTATTCTGTGGCTATATGTTAAACATAAACGCAATCATACTAGCTAGTCTAGGCAGTACAGAAGTCAGTCGAGAAGGTGGTTTACCACGTTTCGACCCTATTTGTAAATTAAGGTTTTCAAACTTGGTAGACATGGTACGTATGACACCATGGTATGAGGAATTAAGGCATACCTAACCTTAACAACATAATTTTGAAGTGTCGATTTTGGCTTGCTAATAAAGAACAGTGTTGGCTGAGAATTTATATGAATGAATAACATTTTATAGATTCATATAAATTCTCAGCCAACACTGTTCTTTATTAGCAAACTAAAATCACCACTTCAAAATTATGTTGTTAAGGTTAGGTATGTCATTAAAACATTGTCTCCAAGTTTTTAACCAACTTGGATTAAGAGTTAGCGATTTTGCATGAATGTTTTATTGAAAATGAGTACTTATTACTTAAACAAAGCATCATTGTGATATGGAAGGAAATGATATGTACCTATTAAGTATATAATAACATGATAAATAATTTTATCCAATAAAAATATTTCGTACTTACACTCAAATCGCTGTTTCACTGTTCTAAGAATGTTTATGTCAGTTACCTATAAAATAATAATATTTAGGAACAACGCTGAGTTGCATGGGCGTTCGCGACATGCCTTCCATGCCATCAAAGACTACGTAGTAGTCCGCTTTGTACTACGATTTATGTTATTACATGCCATTTCATTACAGTCAGTCACATTACAGTGCTATTTTGATTTTGCCGCTCATTTTTTATAGCAAGCTGTATTTTCGTTCGGATAACTGCAATCATGATCAGGTCCGAATTGGACAGATAAACTGCTATGAGTTTTCAGTGAAAACTATGTTGACAGAGAAATAAATAAATCCGTTTACTATATTAATCGATCACTAAAGTTAAACAAAAGATTCTGTATTATATGTATATATGATCGAATGTTCAGGGAACTATAGAGAAACGTGACCCTCTCTGAGTAAAAGATAGTATGCAGGTGGAGGTTAGGTTTTTTGCAGCTGACTGTTCATACTTATTTTAAATCTAGAAACGCAATTCGGATATGTGATTCAAAACTTTTATTATTAGAAAAATACGCTTTGAAATTGTCTGGTAGTTGGTGACACTGAGGGGCTACCGCGAACTGAAAACGAACGAAGTTCGAATATCTCCCTCTCTGCCGCACGAATTAGCAAGTGCGACAGAGAGGGAGATATTCGAACTTCGTTCGTTTTTAGTCGCGGTAGCCCCTCTGGCTCTCAGATGTTTCTTGTCAACGTCATTGTCAAAGTCAAATGTCAATTGACTTTGTTATTGCAATTGCATTGTAGTATTTGTACTGCAATTTGTATCTGAATTGGCTCATAAAAGATCCCTAAATAAGTGTAATATGCTAAAAACTTTGACCAGAAAATCGATTCTCACTCTCTATTTATCAGTTCTACGTCCTTATTTCGTCATGGCCGATGCAAACTTAACTACGTCTGCTGTTTGCGGCGGTGGTAGCGTGGATGCAGGTAAGAAAATAGAGCCGGTAATTTCGATAAAGTCATACTTTAATGTTAATAATACATGTACTTTGGATTATACAATTACACATGTCCATAAAAAAATTGAACAAGCTAAAGAAAGTTTACGAGCTTCTAGAAAATACTTCAGTATTTAAGGTCCAAAGCCTTTCGCACAGCCTAACAAGAACATGCCCTCACTTATTTGTACGCTTTCAAGTCTTAGCAACATAAAATACTTCAAGGTTGGCTATGCGGAGTTCTTGGTCACCAAATGAAATAACTATTTATAAAATGCAATGGTTTGTTAAATGTTTCATTCATCCTAATTCTTTCTTCTTCTTAATGATAATATTCTTCGTTATTAATATTGAGGTAAGGTGTCTTTGGGTAATTCCGAATGTCTGGTAATTCCGAAAAAAATAAATTTTAGTCTAAGCGATTTTGTTGCACTACCAAACATCAACAAAAATTTTAACATTTCTTTTTGATGATGATGATGATGAGATGCAATAAAATCGCTTAGTTAAACTGAAGACACCTTATCTAAAAGTACTGAATTACTTAGTTTAGATTAGGTTTTTTTTTAATACGATGGCTTACTATGGTAGGAAAAATGCTAAATAAAATCTTACTTTCATACAAGTGTAACCTCTTCGCCGACATTGACTTGATCCCCCATGCCATGACTTCATATCAAGTCAATGTAAAGCAACATATGTGCTGTAAGGTCTATTTTCGGTCGTTTACTCTGTGACTCTGAGACACAACTTACGAAATCTACTGTGTTGGTGAAGAGAATAGCCCAAACAACTAATGGTTGGCCTAAAGCATGTATTTTCAGATAAGTACTCCGTGGCCTATGTGACGGTACCAAACAATGAAGTAGCGAAGAGCCTAGCTCACGGACTAGTGAAAAAGCAGCTAGCTGCGTGTGTCAACATCATACCACAGATCACCTCCGTGTACATGTGGAAGGGAGAGGTCAATGAAGATACTGAGGTAAATATACTTTTTTTAGCAACTTGTAGAATAGAATTAGTAGCATGCATTTTGTTGTCTACCCAAACATAAAGGGTCGGCAACGCGTACGTGACTCCTTTGGAGTTGCGGGCGTCTATAGGCTGTGGTGGCAGCTTACCATCAGGTGGACCGAGCGCTTGTTTGCCACCGGCGCTGTATAAAAAAAAACATCAAAACATAAAAACTTTATTATGCTACATTCCGAATTTCATCTGAATCAGTTCAGCAGTTTAAGCATAAAAAGATAAGTCAAAAATACTTTCATATAAACTCGTAATAATCCCAAATGCTCCAATGTGCAACAGAATGTATATTCACTTTCAATCGAATTTAGATATTTCCATATTTAAAGATGTCTTTCTTTTGTTTAATTCAATGAACAAAAGGAATTCAACTCTTTCCTAAATAACCTGATTCAAATGTTCATATTTTGGTATGAGGTATGTATAGGTTAATTAATTAGTTATTCTCTCTGTTACAGCTATTGCTTATGATTAAAACAAGGACATCCCAAGTAGACCAGCTGACAACTTATGTTCGCTCCAACCACCCATACGAAGTGTGTGAAGTCATATCATTGCCTATTAAGAATGGAAACCCACCTTATCTTAAATGGATCGGTGAGACAGTGCCGGAAACCGATCCTAAGGTTTGCCAGTAATCTATTCTCCTTAATTTAGGTACTAATGTTTCTAATATCTTATGTGGAATTCAACCATAAGGCTTGGTTACACAGCGTGAGCGACGCTAGCTCGACTCGTTGAGCGCGCGACCGTACGGTAACAGGTAAGCAATGCCACGCTACACAGGCTACGCGACACGAGCGGGACGTTATCAATGTTATCATACATTCAATATCACTCACACTTCAGATTCGTTGTTGAAACCGCTCAATCAATCTCACTGGAGCGCAAACTCTTAGAGTATTCCAGTGTTTCAAACCACACGCGTGGTCGTGTCGGAGGTTTTCCAACCGCGCACTCCTATTGCTTTATTGGGCCCGGCCTATAAAGCCACAGTCAGGTTAAAAAAAAATACATTCAATTACGTTCCAGCGCGCAGCGGTCGCATTGCGTCGCTTTCCGCTTGCGCCGCGCACGCTGTGTGACCAAGCCTTAAATAATTGATTGGTCTCCCAAATCATCTTAAATGTTATTACGCTTAATAAATAATGGTAGTACATAAGTATTCTCATAAGTAATCATTTGTTTGTTGATTTATGTAAAAAGTCAGTTAATTATTTGTATTCATTAAATAGTAAAGTAAATAAGCTTTCTTTCATTGTGATAATTTATTAGTTAGGTCATTGTCAATTGTAAAAACAAAAGTAGTCCCTTCGGTGGTCAATAGTTAACAGTTTATGTGCAAGTAAGCTATGTTTTTGTACAGCAACGGAGACACTGTTTATGCGGGTTACTAGACCAATCCAAAATTAAGCTTTGTAGCCCTTAACTTTTGATATGTCCAAGACGCGAACCTAAATCTGTCAATGACCCAATTAGTAATTTAACTGTAACAAAACAACCTTTGGTGAACAAGGTAAGAGATAGAACTATCCCATATCATTGATAAAACAACCTTTGGTGAACAAGGTAAGAGATAGAACTACCCCATATCATTGATAAAACAACCTTTGGTGAACAAGGCAAGAGATAGAACTACCCCATATCATTGATAAAACAACCTTTGGTGAACAAAGTAAGAGATAGAACTACCCCATATCATTGATAAAACAATATTTGGTGAACAAGGTAAGAGATAGAACTACCCCATATCATTGATAAAACAACCTTTGGTGAAGAAGGTAAGAGATAGAACTACCCCATATCATTCATAAAGTAAAACCAATTTATAAATGAAACCACCCTTTCCGTTTCGAAATTTAATGCTAAACATGATGGCAACTAATTGATAATTATGCAATATTTATATTTTTAGAAAACATTAGGTCTGAAAATATAGTTTAGCAATCAACTTTTAGAATAACTGAATGCTCTTTAGCTTTGTCATACAATATGAAACAAAAATTGTCCTTAGTTTAAAGAGATTCAAACGAAAAACATACACTTTGCTCCTTCACCAAGTCAGCACAGGGGACTCGAGATCGAAAACTTAGGAGTCTTCTCAGTATAATCGCCAAATAACCCGTTAAAAATTCCATTAAGTTACAGTTAGTTAGTTAGAATATTTCCATGTGATAGTTCATAACAGCTGGATTACTAATAGACATTGTTTTAATATATTACTTGAATCATTTCTGGTTTTGTACCAAGCAACTAAGAGAGTGGCCTTCCACTTCGGAACCGGATTATATGTACGTAAATAATAATCGAAAAGTGGTAGACCACTTTCTTGGCTTACTGTACCTACCTATATGCCTGTGAGCGGTAACACACTGGAGGGGCGTTCAGTTTAAGATTTGTTTTACTGTGGTTATCTCTCTACTGGTGGGATGGATTGTAAATAAAATACGGTTATACGGTGTTGAAAGTGAAAGAGATAGCTATGTTTTAAAAATAAATTAATTAATTTAATTTTAGTTTTGCTATATTGCCTATAGAAAAAGAAATTAGGCAATACTAATTAAAACAATTTGCTCTCCTGAGCCTGCAGAATAAGACAATAATGGAATTTGATCTAAGCGATTGGGAATATAAAGTAGAATTTCATTTGTTCACCTTTCAAACGAACCAAAACAAATTAAACAATTCCATTCGCTCACTTTTTATTGAAAAATTGTTTCAGAAGGCTAACTTGTCTAAGAGCCATCTAGCGATGTCCTTTAGAACTATAAAAACTAGAGTTGAACTGCTTTTGTACTTCCAAAGTACTTACAGATGTCGTTAGTCGTCTGATCTCGGTTGCCAGCAGGATTAGATAGAATCCGCACAAACTTTCACGTTTATACTCATTAACGTTGGGCAAATTGGGCAACAGCAATACAATAAAAAAATACCATGGGTACAATATACTTACTTTAGTTGTAACAAACAAACTGGCCAAGTGCGAGTCGGGCCACGCACAGTGTAGGGTTCCGTAGTTGCCCGTCCATCACGTCACCGGTCATATGCGGAATTACGGACCCGTAGAAGGGTTTTTACTGATCTTAGTACAGAGTGCCCATGCGGCGAGGACGAGAGCCGAGATCATGCCCTCTGGGAATGTATGTTGTACGCGGACGAGAGATCGGAGATGCTGGACGCACTGAAAAGGACAATAGTTGGCCCAGTATTCTACGAGGAACTAGTATCCTGCGAAGAGAACTTTGGAGCGCTGCGCAAGTTTACGCACACATGGCACACCAAGCGGAGACAATTTGAAGAATGAGTACAGGAAGTATAACTTCGGACAGTGAGCGCTGAGTAACGTTTTGTGCTGTCGAGCCCCATTTGGGGGAGAACGAAGCCATAGTGGAGCCTGCCCAGAAAGGGAGAAAGGCGGGGACAAAATAGAGAATTTGTAGGGCCTCGTGAGCAACTTGTCGCTTAGGCACTCGCCGAAGCGGCAGGGAGCAGAGCGCCGCCCGCGTTTCGGTCTGTCTGTACGCCGCGAGGCAGGAAAGACCATGAGGTGGTGGAGGGTTTGATCTTAGTACTGATGATGTACTTTTTTGAGATGTTGTGTTGTATACATATTTTGCCCTTTACGGTAATGTCTACTTAACCGTGATAGTTTTCCTTTTAAATTAATCGTATATACTACTACCATGATTTTTTTCACATGCCTAGTAGCCACCGTTTAGCTGGCAGGGGGGGGGACACTTGACCATAGCAAAAATTATCACTTCAAAGCTTAATATCACGCCAACCGATTCTTGAATCAAAAAATGCTTTTAGAAATCTTATAATATTTTTGATAGAGCTATCCAACGATACCCCACACGATGAGATTTGGAACAAAAAAAAATTGCACATGTAGGGTAGGTACCTATACCCTAAAAAAAATATTTATGATTTTATTCCACCGTTTTGTCGGCGTCATTGATATGTATACTCATGCCAAATTACAGCTTTCTAGTACTAATGGTTACTGAGAAAAGCGGGGGACGGACGGACATGGCGAAACTATAAGGGTTCCTTGTTTACTACGGAACCCTAAAAAAGAAAACATAATAAATAATAAATAATAAATAAATATATTTTTGTGCATATATTTATAATTATGCACAAAAAGTGTGTGTGAGTGGGGGGGGTGCGTAGATGACAGTGTGTCGGTGTGTGAGTGGTTGTGTTTTTCCACCTTATTCCATTGAATTAAGACCCAAAAATGTTATTCTTTTGGGAAATAAAGATTAAAGATCTTAGAATAATGTATACATATTTATGCCCTCGACTGTACACGATGTGTGTGTGACAGTAAAAAACAATTCGGCTATTGGAAACAAACACATGTTATGCTTCGATACTGCTATGCGCTAATAATGACCTAATATGAGTTTTCAGCATTGCTTTGGTGCAGTCAAATAAATTGACATTGCTAAATTGCTTATTGTACTGACGCAAAATACGACTGATTCGTGAATTTTGGGCATAGAAATAGAAATAGAAAAACTTTATTGTTTAACCGTGTTACAGATATGGTGTTACAAGTGTTAGGTTTCAACGCCTACCCATTTCGGGTGTACAATATTTGCTAAAAACTAAGAAAAACAAATCTTATGCTATGTGTAACATTCTATATACAAGTTTATTTATTTATTTATCATATTTAGTCTGAACCAGAAGAAGGCTGAAAAAGTCAGCTCAGCATAACGAGTGTGTGTGAGTGAGTGTGTGTTCTATGTATGGGAACCGAGAATTTAAGCTCCGCCAGCAACGATGAACATGAACTGTCAATATGCCCCGAGAGAATGTCATACAGAAGAGATGCTGTATAGTAAAATACGTCTCTCCTCCAGGCTCAATAAACTAATCTTGCATCCCATGTCTTAGTAGCTGGTTATTTAGTGTCGTCAACCTTGCAGATTTTCAACAAAGGACGCCACTTGGCACAGTTGTACCTAATGGTCATCTGAGCAGATTTAGCCCTGTACCCACGAAATTCATCCATGGTGGTGGGGGCTGGAGGGGGGTGAAAACCCCATCTACCACGCTGCATTCTGAACTCGATTTCTTCATAAGTTTAGTGAATAGGTCATGTTTGGTATCGTTTTCGTATAATTCAAGGATGAGGAATTCATTTCTGAAACAAAATTTCCCCTCCTCCGTAGAAAATAACAGAGTTCTGCACAAAATTTAAAAAATTTTTTTAAAGAAATTATACAAAATCTTGCACTACAATTAAACCGCGAGGTAATGCACTATAAAAAAAATATGAGTTAATAGCCCATTTTATGTGAATTTTATGAACATAAACTGTATTGACAGATTTAACCTGCAAATGTGTAAAAAAAAATAATTCATGTAGCGGCGGAGCTGCGTACTGGCGAGAAGCTATTTTATTTCTACTTAAGTACATGAGTTTAGAAAATAGGTCATGTTTGGTATCGTTTTTGTGTAACTCAAGGACGAGGAATTAATTTTTGGAACATCATTGTCACTCGTTCGCAGAAAAAAAAACAGTTCTGCACAAAACTTGAAAAAAAATATATGAAATACTACAAAATCTTGTCTTACAATTAAACCGTGAGGTAATACACTATAAAAAAATTCATTAATATAGAATGTACAGACATAAACTATATTGACAGATTTAACTTTTAAATGTGTTAAAAATACAATACAATACAAATACTCTTTATTGCATACCTCACACAAATGAATCAGTAGGTAGAGGTAGATAACAATATAGAAATGAATAATTAATGAAGAATTATTCAACCGCTCTGCACAAAACCTGAAAAAAAAATTCAAAAAAAATCTACAAAATCTTGCCCTACAACTAAACCATGAGGTAATGCACTATACAAATATGAGTTAATAGCCCATTTTATGTAGAATGTATAAACATAAACTATATTTATTGACAGATTGAACCTTGAAATGTGTTAAAAATATTTTTTATTTAGCGGTGGAGCTCCGTACTGGTAATATTCTATAGAATTCTTAATTTTATTATTAGATAATGAAACTGATTAGGTGCTTCTAAATGAAGAAGTAATATTTTATGATATTCTTAATATTAAAACAGATTGAGATAACCATAATTCCGAATTTTAGTATATTTGGTTATATTGGTATCCCCACAATTTTACCTGGAAACCGTATGTTGGTATCAGTGCAAAAAGTTGATCTAAAATAAAGACAATAGTTAGACATTTAATAAATAATTAAATAACTTTAAATGCCGAAGATCATCTCAACTTCACATGTAATATAAAGCAATAATAACAAATCTGTCAAAAATCGGTAAATCCTCCTTTAAATTTCCTGCTTCGGCCTTTATCGGAATCATAAAACGCGCTCTTCTTTACCGACAAAAAAAGAAACTGTATTAAATACACCCAGAAAAGGCGTGCCTGTCCACAGCTCAATTAATCTAATAGGCAAAATCCTACGGGGTCTCCCCTCAAACTATGAGATTACTGGCTTGGAGACCAAAAACACTTGATAGTCTGCTTGCACGGGTAATGATTTAGATACCATCCATTCTGCCAGAGGAGCTACGACGACGATGTGTCAAAGATTTCTTTTAATTTTCTTCTGAGCCACAGCATAGGAGCAAAACGAGCCAGGCTATTGGCCTCAGGCACCAAGGAGTCTGGTGAATGGCCTAACGCCTACCCATCGCCAAACACTGGCACCTTATTGGAGTCTGAATCCCTCCGAATCGCGAATTGTTTATGACTCGGGTTCCCTATCTGTCTTCCACACCGGTGTATCCTAGCGGCAGTTTGGTTGACGGGTCTCACGGGTGATAGCCATGGCAAGATATTGACAGAAACCGTTGGCCGCTTTTCCAAATAGGCCGCTCTGAATGACATCATCCGCCGCTCTCTAGTCAACGTGCCATCTCTTCTTGAACCAATAGGCATCGCTAGAATCGATGGCAACTGGCCAGACGGCATGTCCCTCATCCCCTAGAAGGTGAGAATGGCGCTAGTAGCGTGAGACGCAAGCTGTACAGTCACTCTGGCTCCTTTTCACCTCCACGGGACTAGCAATCACCCTGCCGCGGAGGCCGAAACGGCGGAAAAGCTTAAAAAGCACAAATATAGGGACCTAGGCACTGGTTACACTTTTATACCGTTCGGTGTCGAGACCCTTGGCCCATCCCAGTGCCCGTCAAATATTCAAGGACCTATTCAAAATGCTGGTGGATTACAAGTTCGCTCAACGCATTAGCATAGCGATTCAGCGAGGAAACGCTGCCAGCTTCTTAATGACCCAATTTTTTAAACATATTTTACTTTAAGTAGTTTGGCGTAAATTTTCAGTAATATATCCCTTATTTTCAGTAATTATCCCCAGTAGATCCCTTAAAAAGTGTAACCTAAAGTATGGTTTCCAAGTAAAATTTTGCAAACCAATTGGACCAAGTCTCAATCTGTTTTAATGTTGAGAAGTTGAGAATATCATAAAATATTACTTCTAGATTTAGAAACACCTAATCAAAGTCATTAGCAAACAGTAAAACGAAGAACCCTATAGCTTCTCACCAGTACGCAGCTCCGCCGCTAAATAGAAATAATTCTTAATTAATTATTCATTTCTATATTGTCGTCTACCTCTACCTACTGATTCATTTGTGTGAGGTATGCAATAAAGAGTATTTGTATTGTATTGTATTTTTAACACATTTAAAAGTTAAATCTTACAATATAGTTTATGTTTGTACATTCTATTTTAATTCATTTTTTATAGTGTATTACCTCGCGGTTTAATTGTAAGGCAAGATTTTGTAGTATTTCATATATTTTTTTTCAAGTTTTGTGCAGAACTATTTTTTTTCTGCGAACGAGTGAAAATGATGTCCCAAAAATTAATTCCTCGTCCTCGAGTTATACAAAAACGATACCAAACATGACCTATTTTCTAAACTCGTGTGAAACAAAATAGCTTCTCGCCAGTACGCAGCTCCACCGCTACATGAAATATTTTTTTTTACACATTTTCAGGTTAAATCTGTCAATACAGTTTATGTTTATACATTTCACATAAAATGGGCTAATAACTCATATTTTTTTTATAGTGCATTACCTCGCGGTTTAATTGTAGTGCAAGATTTTGTATAATTTCTTAAAAATTTTTTTTCAAGTTTTGTGCAGAACTCTGTTTTTTTCTACGGAGGAGGGGAAATTTTGTTTCAGAAATGAATTCCTCATCCTTGAATTATACGAAAACGATACTAAACATGACCTACTCACTAAACTTATGAAGAAATCGAGCTCAGAGTGCAGCGCGGTAGATGGGGTTTTCACCCCCCTCCAGCCCCCACCACCATGGACGAATTTCGTGGGTACAAGGCTAAATCTGCTCAGATGACTATTATGTACAACTGTGCCAAGTGGCGTTCTTTGTTGAAAATCTGCAAGGTGCTCGATACAAATACGACACTAAATAACCCACTATAGTGAGATAGCTTAAGGTGGCATAAAAAAGAACGTGGAATGGTCATATTTTTTTGTTTGTACATGGGGTATTGGGGAGACCAAATACAACTGAAGTATTCGGGGACGCCTCTAACGTAGGCATATATACTTACTACACCACTTCAAAGCATCATCACCATTAGACTTTGAACGTGAAGTACTTAAATTACATATTGGAAGGTAAAGGCTGGCAAAGTGAACGTTAAGTACTTAAATTGCTACATATTGGTAGGTAAAGGCTGGCAAAGTGAACGTTAAGTACTTAAATTGCTACATATTGGAAGTTAAAGGCTGGCAAAGTGAACGTTAAGTACTTAAATTGCTCCATATTGAAAGGGACTTTGCCCGCCATTTTGAGGTTAAGATTAGTGAGATTTTCTCTCTCAACTGAGCGTTAGTCCCGGTTGCATCGTCAGCTGGGGCTTCGAAGTTCAGGGTCCGGGGTTCGGGGGGATGGGTCTGTCTAACCATCACGGTTCATGAGATACAGCCTGGTGACAGACGGGCTGACAGCGAAGTCTTAGTAATAGGGTCCCGTTTTACCCTTTGGGTACGGAACCCTAAAAAAGATAATCGTCGTGTAAGAGTGCGAATCGACGGAGAGCTAAAACAGACATCGGACACTGAAGTCAAGATAGATAACGGGGGTACACGCGGCAGGATGGATTAGCTCGATAACACTATCGGAAGGGACGTCGATTGGACGTCTAATTGTAGATAGATTGGAAAATGCACGTACCACCAAGAGCCTGGCCATAATAACATTGTTATTTTTTAAAATTAAGTTTAAATACAATTGTTATAACACAATTTATACGGCATCGTTAAACCATAGATGGTTTGTCTCGATGCACGATCCAAATACTACTCTAATATTTGTTCCTGAGTCTAAGTATGTATATCGTCGCCTAGTACCCATAGTACAAGCTTTGCTTAGTTTGGGACTAGGTCGATTTGTGTAAAATTTTCCCCAAATATATGTAATATGTATATAGGTTTATACACACAATCACTATCATCTATACTTATACATTTGTAGTTTTTCTTAAAAAAAATTTTTTTAATAATTTTAACATTTCTTTCTTAAGTATATTAGCAGTATTTGTGGGTGTTATATTATCCTTACATTCTTTGGGTAGTTTATTTATCACATTTATATTATATATTCCGATGTTCTACGCCATAAATGTTGTTGAATAGAGGTTTATTTAGCATGCAATTACTTACTTGTCTTATAATTTTTGGTACTCAAATGTATGCTGGATTTCTCTTCTAAAATATTGTTCTTTTAATATTTGGTAATAAAATATTATTGTCTCCATCACAGGTAGTAATTTAAAGCTACTTTAAGAGATCTCCTTCACACTTGATACTCTTTTTAATATTAAACGGTACTACCAACTTACTTACTACTTGCACTGTAATTATGTGGTATTGTGTTTTTGCCATGTTATACTTACGTGACGTTTTTGGCAATTTGCCACGTTAAACGTGGCCATTAAACCTTTGTGCTACCTGAGCTGAGTGAGAGGTCACCAGTGCCTTTACCGTGACTTAACATGACCGTACTCGCTAGCGACTGCGTAAAAAATTATATGGGCAAAAGTACAGCGCCTCTGGCGGTTACGCAATAGAACTAAGAATCGGCATACTAAATCGTTTACGTAGTCGCTAGCGAGTACGGTCATGCAAGCTCATGGTAAAGAAGGCACAGAGGGCCCATAGTACTTATCAACCATCATACTTTACTTTATTTTGGGATTAAATCGATTTGTGTAAGATTGTCCCCAAATTATTTATTTATTTTATTCATGAATAAACGGGGCCCTAAAACGGACGGGAAGATAGATAGCGGGATAATTGCGACACGATGGACGAGCCCGTTTGCATTATCCAATCAAACGTCAATTGGACTGACTAATTGTAGCGAGATTAGAAAAGCAATACAATACAAATATTCTTTATTGCACACCTCAATCACAGGATACAGTACAGTACAAAAACACAATGAGAAGAGGCAAACAATAGGCGGCCTTATCGCTAAAGAGCGATTTCTTCCGGACAACCTTAGGGTAGCGGAAATGAAATCTAATCAGAACGATTCACAGCAGGTGGTGCAGGGTTAATACATATGAAGCCTACTAATAATTACAACAATAACATTTAATTAAGGATAATAAACATACATAAATATAGTATAAAAAAATATACGTACCTACATAAACATATACAAGTATAAAGTCAGCCACATAGTCTAAAGGAGCTAAGTCTTAAGTGTGTCATGAGAGAGACAAATAGTGATCTTTAAGCTGTTTTTTGAAGACAGCAAGAGATTCAGCACGCCTCAAATCAGGAGATAAAGATTTCCAAAGCCGAATAGCTCGGAAAGTGAAAGAAGAATTATAAAATTTTGATGAGGAAGATGGAACAGTGAGAAGCATTAGGGAAGTTTTATACTTCAAATAATATGATTTAATTTGTACTGAAATAGTAATTTCATTAACACACGTAATTGGACCCATGTTGATGTAGCATTATTTACTCGTACTGTATCGTCAAAAAAACGTGGTTTAAATATTTCGGGTTATTGACGCCGACGGTGTATACGAAATGTAATTTGATAATTTGGTAATCTCTAGAGTAACTGAATTTATTCCTCAGGGTGTTGAAATTTAAGATTATAACTACTCAGATTCGAAAACCCTATTATCCAAAAAAAGTATTCAATTATTGTCACATAAATTTCAGATTATCTCTACTCAGAGTCGAAAAGCCTATTCATTTGTCATACAAATTCCAAGTTTCTCTTTCGTTACTTTTAAACGACCTTTAAAGAAAAGTAACGGAATAGATTAGAACGCTTATTATTTCTCCTAATTAGAATGAACAAGGTTTTCGATTGTGCTTAGGGTTAAGTAACCTAAAATTTAAACATTCTGAGAAATAAAGTCAGTGTACCTACACCTTTCATGATATATATATTTTGGGACTACCTGTTGACGCTTAGAGACCTTATACATCTCTAACAAATCTCGATTGTTATTAGTTTCTTAGTCTTATTTTTGACATGTAACTCTACATTTAATTAATGATACTTTGATTATTGTATTATTTTTATTTGATGTACCTAGATAGATTTTGACTTGTAAAAGTGCCCTTGAGGCCTATTTGCAGAATAAATGTTTTGATTTAAATTTTGATTTTGATTTTGTAAACAACAAATATAATTTACCAATATAATATGTACAATTGTGCATTGGTAACATCAAACTATTTTTTTATGTTTAACTATCCCAACCCTCTTATATAATGCTTAATTATATCTATTTTTCTAAGTTTAAGGTTTAGTTTCAGTTATTTTCATTTGAAAGTAGTTTCAGTCTTGTATTTACTTTTTTAAGTACCTATCTGTTTTTTTTTAAGTTTTCTCATAGTAGACATCTACCTTTCAAACTACTTATACTACTTTTTATAGGGAATAGTAAAATTCATTTATTTATTAATTAACCAACTACTGTACTATTAATCCAAAAATGAAATACACAACATGCTTCGTCAAAATAACTTAACATAAAGGACCGCCCCGGATCGTAGATGGCTCGAAAGTTCCCATAACACCGGCGGCGTTGCCAGTGTTGCCACGCTGAATGGCCAAAGAGATCTGTTGAGCCAAGAACGATCCGGGCCGAGGATCGCAACTCCTCTCCCTCAGCCAGCTTATAAAATGAAATCCACAACATGCTTCGTCAAAATAACATAACATTAAGGAACGCCCCGGATCGTAGATGGTTCGAAAGTTCCCATAACACCGGCGGCGTTGCCAGTGTTGCCACGCTGAATGGCCAAAGAGATCTGTTGAGCCAAGAACGATCCGGACCGAGGATCGCAACCCCTCTCCCTCAGCCAGCTTATACTACTTTCCTGTGAAATATTTGGCCAAATTACACTAGGAAATTAAACGTCAGGAATAAATGAAACTAACAACAAGAACTCAAAGAAAAGCTTACAAAATGTTACTCTAACCATCCATAACCTAGATATAATAATCATAACATTAACAAACTTAATAACTTAACTATGATTTATAACTACAACTTTTCATATACGTAATCACCCAATGAGGGCTATCGCGTATGAATTCGCCGGTAGAGGCGCTAGTGTAGCGCGAGGTTTCCGAAATGACAAATGTCACTCGGTGTGGTTGCGCTACGCGGGTTAATATCTAATTGGACCAATGTGGTGACTATTTTGCAACACCTGAGCTTGATTATGGCAAATATGAGTTACGGGTCAATGTCAGTTGCTTTGCGACAGTTTTGTCTTTCGGTAACTTATTTCCTTCTTTTTTCCGAACAAAACGGGACTGCGCTAAAATGCGGGATGTTCGATATTTTTACGGTACGGTTTTAAGGTAAGTATTAAATATGATTTAAATGTAACGTTCTCATGCGCATAATAACCAACAACAATTTTTGATAGCTGGACCTTACTCGACAGTGGCGCCAACTGGTGAGCACAAAAACAATAGCCCTCATTTAACCGTATGCCAGCGGCCCCTAATCAGTGTATCTAATATGTAATTTAATGTGTATGTATGTGTAGGTAATCAGTGTATCAACGACCACGCGGGTAGTTTCGAACACTGGAATACTCTAAGAGTTTGCGCTCCAGTGAAATTGGTTGAGTGGTTTCAACCGAATCTGAGGTGTGAGTGGAATCGAGCTACTGGGAGTTTTGTCGCTGGTTCACTAAACCTAGCCTAGCTGAGAAGAGTCCAGCAAGAAACTCAGCTAGGCCCGACCTGGGTCGGACTGACTCTACCCGGTGTGCGGCGGTACCGGGACGAACGGCGGTACCGGGACGAAGTATCAATGTATTTCATTTTTAACTCATTACTACGTTGTCAAAGACTCGTATGTATGTATGAGGCATCTTAAAGACGGGGACCCAATAAGTATAGACTAGACAAGACAAGTATTGGATGTGTTTGATATGCTAATGAAGTATTCCGAAGTTGTACTCCAGCCGTTATAGGGCTATTGACTGAATAACACGATCGCTGTACAAGCTAGAGTGTATACTATAAGGGTTTTTACCGGCCAAGGGAGAACGGAGAATTATAAGCTATTATTAGAATGTATTATGTCTATACATTCTCTTTTTTTAGGTTAGAAATTAGGTAAACAAAGAAGCAGTAGTCGTAAACACACACATTGAATTCTCACGAAAAATCAGAATAAGTGATAGTTGGCGATGGCCAAAAAAATTGTACAATAACGGCCGTGAACTGGTAACGCATAGTAACATTCGAGAATTAAGGTAACACAGGTGAAATTTATAAAGCCTAGACTA
This sequence comes from Epiblema foenella, assembly GCA_963556455.1. NCBI lineage: Eukaryota > Metazoa > Arthropoda > Insecta > Lepidoptera > Tortricidae > Epiblema > Epiblema foenella. The sequence goes on along the minus strand of OY747103.1, from coordinate 20,035,708 downwards.
CATAAGAGGGATTGTCTATTTTTACCCGACTGCCGAAGAAAGGAGGATTATGTTTTTCGGATGTATATATGTATGTATATTTCTTTGTCACGCTCTGCAGCCTGAATGGCTTGATGGATTTCAACTTGTGAGATATCGTTGGACTTCTCTTAATGTGGGAGTCACATAGGCTACACGGGCGATTCTACAAGGACCTAACGGAGCGCGATGTAGATTTGCTCGTGTCGGTGAACTAGCGAAGCTAAGGGACCTCTTCGGGGAAACTGAAGGTTTTATCTGTGCAATTACGGACAAATCTATGATGACTAATAACTACCGGAGGTAAATCCTGAAGGACAATACGGTCGACATTTGTTGGGCATGCCGCCGTGCCGGAGAGTCTCTCCGGCTGCTCTAGTCTTCGTAACGGCGAGTACTTACACAGGCATAACCTTGGAGCCAGAATCATTCACCAGCAATTTGCTCTTTTTTACGGTATTGTGGACTTCGAAGTGCCGTACTATAAGTACACATCTGCGCCAGTTCTCGAAAATGGTCGGGCCACGCTCTATTGGGATCGAATTATCATCACGAACTGGACTACTGTCGCCAATAACCCTGATATCGTGTTAATAGACCTATCGGAGCGTCAGGCAGTGCTAGTCGACATCACAATCCCCCATAACAAGAACCTCCTGAAGGCCGAGAAGAACAAAGTCAACAAGTAACTTCACTTGGCTCACGAGGTAACCGCCATATGGGATGTAGATTTGTCGATCACTGTCACGATAGTCGTTTCGGCTCACTAGATGGTCGGGTCAAAGGTGAGTCAGATAATTGCTAATCTTATATACGGGTCAAACGGAGCACCACCTTGGCGTTCTTAAAAGTGACATAATTATATTCATTGTCAGTCTAGGCCTAATAAAACTCATATGTTTGACACAGAAAAATCTAATATTTTTAGTCAATACCAATTAGTAGCGAATCCTTACATTTCTATAGTGCACACTCAGCTTAAGAACAGATCACGAATGTTACGTAACACATAGTAACATACGGTATCATTCGTGAATCGAAAATGCTGTAGATATAACTTTAAAAAAATTACATTGGGAAAGTTTTGAAGTTAGAAAGCCCTGGATACATTTATTCGATAAACGAATAGTCTACCTACATCTACTATTTATAATCATATTATTACTCCTCGAACTATTTTCCCGAAATAAGCGAGTCGAAACATCTCATGGTAATATAATATATGGCTTATTTTTAGAGCCCAGTTATAAAATCTACTATAAGTATTTTTTAAACCACGTCGATGATACAGCTTACCATCCGTAAGCTGTCACCGCAGCCTATGGATGCTTGCAACTCCAGGGGTATCACATGCGCGTTGCCGACCCTTTAAATTTTTTTTAACACTTCTTTTTAGAGCTTTAAGAGCCCCAAAGCAATCGCTGTTACCCTGCCATTTTCAATGATTTTGATTGCAAATAATCGTTAATCTCGAACTCAATATCAATACTAGTTCAAAAAACAAACGGTAAAACTGAACCTCAAGTACGAAGGTGATACAACTACATTCGAAAGTGGCCTTCCCTTTCGCCCGCCAACGGCACGTAGCCGTCTACGGGCCGTAGCAGTGACGCAGTGTCCGTAGCGAGCGCTACGAAGGCTACAGGCTACGCTCCGGAATCAACGACCTTTGTTCGAATCTCCGCATTCCCATTGACAAATCCTTACCCAAGTTTTACCCAAGCCTTGATGGATTGCAGGCGTTTTTGAACAGTTCGGGTGTCATGGCTGCAGTTTCGTCTGCAGTCATAAAAATCGGTGGTAAATGTATGTAGGATCGATGAGAGCCGTGTGAGCACGTTGTCATATGGTCCTGCGAGCGTGGATGGCGGTCGGCAGGGCCCGGTAGTGGCGCGCGTGCGCGGGTCGATCGGCCGGCATCGACCGACGCGGCGGCAGGCGGCTCAGTCGCGCGCGGTCCGAGCGTGCGAGCGCGCGCATCATACCACGTGCATGGCGCGCCGATCTGGATGCCTCGCGCCCTCGGGGAATGGATTCGTCCGAGGTAGATACGACTACCGTGTCGGCCGAAGGTGAAATCGACCATGAATGCCTCAGGGTGCGGAAATGGTGGTGTTTTCTGCTGTCGTCGATATTCACGTTTCTCGCGGGCCTGCTCATCGTGGTGCTATGGAGGGCCTGTGCGTACGTGTGCTGCCGGAAGGAGCCGGAGCTGGCTCCGAACGACCCGAAGCAGAAAGAGCAGAAGGCGGCGCGGCAGGGGAAGCAGGAGTTCGAAGGGACCTTCATGACGGAGGCCAAGGACTGGGCCGGCGAGCTCATCTCCGGACAGACCACCACCGGACGAATACTGGTAACTATACCTTTCTCCTTCAAACACCGCGCACCAGTCCTTAATACGACATCCATAAATAAATAAACCCAGTTCCGCGCCCTACTTTCGGAGGTTTCCGGGAGCGGGCGGACCTTGCCGATTCTCAGCCTATCTGTGAAGATGCCCTAGTTCTGGAAATTACAGCTTAATTGTTAGATTAGAACATACAGATGGCAGCTCTCTCCATCACTCAACCATAATTTACTATCGAATTCATGTCACGCGAAAATCGCCTTAACGCTTTGAAATGAAGGTATAGGGTTATCGAAGGACGAAGGACCATTGATTACCTAACCAAGGCTGGGTAAACATGACGTCACGTAACTTGACTCGTTTGCCAATTTCCTTCGTGGTTTCTGCCATCCATCAGATATGAAGGGACAGGGTCATCCGTGATGTATTTATAAGTATTTGTGTCCCCCGCACCTGTATTTATAGAATCTAATTTGTTTTCCTGAGACGTGTTTTCAAAACGTGGGTAGAAAAAATTGTGTTTTCATTTATGCAATTGCATCGAGGGTACGCCTTTAACTCGTCAACCAATATCAACGCCGTATTTTCAGTTTGTTTTCATGTGACGTTATTAGCCTTGATTGGACCAGGTTTAACCCCCGCCCCGTGCCATATAGGTACTACATAAAATACAATTGATTTTGAACTATACATACGTTTATTAAGGTCGAGATTATTTTGTTAATTTTTGAAGGTCAGGCCTCAGGAGGTTAAGGGGCTCCTAGCTCCCAATGACCTTCAATCTGTAACTCCGTTTTCTAGTGTTTTTTGGTTTATCATATGTGGTAGTCCATATCAAAAGGGACCTTATAGCGGCCGGCACTTACGCCTTTATTGCCGTTGTTCGAGTACAATAGCACCGATTCGCAGCGTAAGCGCCTGCCGCCGTAAGGTCCCTTTCAATGTGGACTATCACATATTCATAATAACGGGGTTTACCGAAATAGTATACCATATTTCCTTCAAAACTTCGAGTTATATGGCATCAAACTTTGGCAATTTCAGACCAAAAAAACAGTTTTTTGGATGTACTTTTGTGAAGATGGGTTAAAAATAAAAATTTCTGTTGCTTTTTTAGAGACTTCAATAAGCAACAGTTACATGTACATTTCATATATATAAGTGTATAAAATACATACTATCGAAAATAGCGCTTCTTTGGACCATGTTTCAATAGGTAACACATAAAAAATAAATAGAAAGTCTTTTTCGAAATTTGGCTCTTGCAAATATAGATAAAAGATTGAAGAACCGAAACCGATTGTGCCATAAAAATATATATAGTTTTGACGGAGCAGTATCACCTCAAAACTCGTCAAACATCGATGAATAGCCCATGGAACCCCTTAAGAACATAACGTGCGTGCATTCATAACCCGACATAAATCTCTTACAAACTTCTTCCACTACATTGTCTACATTATGATCTAACTGAAATGGAATATTTAATTATTTTTTCATAATTACTTATTCATTTAATGATGTATTCTCAATGCGCCTTCGTTTTATTCGGTGTTTAGTTAATACTTATTATATTTCGATCATAAAATTATATGAAGTGAGTATATGTAGTGAGTGAGAAGGGGGGATTCCTTGTTCCTATCACTAATCGGCGCAAAGGTACCTAGTATACTGGCGAAGTTCTATCGTCGTTTATTAAATTAATTATTAACTATCTAATCTCTAACTACCCAAAAAGAGTAAGGGCTAATATTACTTTAGTGCCAGTTTCAGCTTTACAGCTTTAAAGATGGAATAATAGTGATATTAAAGTGATAGGAGATCGCTCACAATACACTGCAGAATCGACTCCTGCGCCACAAGAGGAAATATTGGAGTACATAGTTCTTATGTCTGAATAAGCCCTTGTTGTTATTATGTACCATATGAATAGAATAGAATATTTTTTTATTTTGCAACAACAACATAATAAATTACATTACTAAAGGCTTAAATATAAAAATATACAGCGTTGTCACAAAAAAGGAGGAATATAATTTAATTAAAATAAACTAAGAGTTAGGAAACCAAACGTTCCTACAGAAACTAAATTAAAAGATTAAAAGATTAAATATGTTTCTAACGAATATACACGTGTTTTGCACATAATAAAAATTCGATGATTTATAGAAGAATCAACACTTACTGTCCTCGATATAAGATGTCAGTTAATTCTTGATAATGGCGCTTGCAACAGTGCCGAAATATCGGGAACTCACAAATACAAATATACATGGTAAAATATCCTGTATCAAATCGTAATTCTAATACTGTCCTCGATGCTCATAAATATCTGAACATAATTATAATGTACTTAATTAGTGAATAATATTATAATTTTAACTAATTAGATAGCCTGTGATTACGATGTTTTGTAATAACATTCTTACAACAGTTCATGGCAGTCACATACCAGTTGATAATTTTATCGGCTAGCATTGTTTTTGTCAAGCCTTTATGTGACTATATACACACATACATATCGTAGGTATCCGAGATAATTCTGTAGGTATTCTTAACATAGTTATTTTTTTATACCATGTCGGTAACTAAAACGCGAATGGAACAAAAACTGCACAGGAAAATAAAAAAGAGGGGAAAAACGCGAATGGAACAAAAAATATTGGGGAACAAAAATTTTGGGTAACTATACTATGTCTCGAAAACAAGCTGACAATCCACCTGATGGTAAGTTATAGATAGGTAGTATAGACGCTCGCAACACCAGAGTAACACTCGCGCGTTGTCGACCCGTAAGAAACCTTTTCACACCTTTTTTGAAGACCCATTCTGTAACCTATTAGGAAAACCCAATACACGTACTCAGTCCCATCTGTGCGTCTAGTATAAGTTTTTTCGAAACAAAACACAAACGAACGCGTTTACGTTTAGTCTCAATTTGTATGGGAAAACATAGTTACCACCTAAGGCCGCCCGATATGGTGCCCCCGATGCCATACAAATTGAGACTAAACGCAAATACGTTCGTTTGTGTTTTGTTTCGAAAAAACTTATACTACAGGTGCTGATTTGGAGATGATTTCCGGAATGAAAACTAACCTATAACAAGTTCTCCCGAGGGACTACAGTATGGGGTTCTTCAAGAAAGGAGTGAATACATTTTTAAAGGGTCGGCAACGCGCTTGTGACACCCCAGAAGTTGCAAGCGTCCATAGGCTACGGTGACCGCTTACCATCAGGCGGGCCGTACTTGTTTGCCACCGACGTGGTATAAAAAAACATACCAATCTTCGTACCAAATTCGTTTATGTGTGTAGAGTAGAGGTAACAGACAGACAGTTACTTTCGCATTTATTATGGACTTTTGCCCTGGACTTCGTTCGCATAAACATCCATATCAATGACCTCATTAACGTTATCGAACTCCACCACCACCGCCACTCGAACAACCTTTTAGATGACCCCTGAAGACATCACGACGATCGGTTTAGCCTAGTGGGTAGTGCACCTGCCTGTGAAGCTGACGGTCCTGGATTCGAATCCCGGTCAGGGCAAATATTTGTGTGATGAGCATGAATATTTGTTTCTGAGTCTTGGATGTTTTCTATGTATTTAAGTATTTATGTCTATTAAATATATCGTCGTCTAGTACCCATAACATAAGCCTTCTTGAGCTTACTGTGGGTCTAGTTCGATTTGTGTAAGATTGTCCTCTAATATTTAATTATTATTTAATTATTATTTATATCAAATATAGGTAGGCGGATTTCAAGGTACGTAAGGTAGAAGGTAGGTGGTTGGTTTGTGAAGGTTGATAGCGACTGACTTCCAACATAATTAGGTCTCTCATTTCAAACAGTTACTATGGTTAGAGGGATCTGACATCTTTCTAGATGACCCCTAAATTAAAGGGATCTAACAACCTTCAGGATGACCCCAACAGACATATACTATGTTGAATAGGCGGATTTCAAGTCACTGGTGTGTGACTGTTAATAGCGGCTGACTGTCTAACATAATTTGATCTCTCATTTTAAACAGTTTTTGGTTTGAGGGAATTTTGCTTTTTTGTCTCTATCCCCACAGTATTTTTGTTTCATCCTCCCATTTCACATTTTGTCCGTTAATTGCACAATTTTTGAATAGGGTTCTTTTTAATTTACATACACGCCTTTGCCAGACAGAGAATGAATGACTTTGGCAATGGTTACCCTGAACCAAAGGAATTTAGAGTACTCCCGCTGAACTCCATCATTCGGTTTGTGGAAATGCTAGAGAGCAGCTTGGAGTAGGCATAAAGGAGGGGGCAATTGCACAAAAGATCCCACTGGGTCGAAGTGCATCCGCAAGGGCCCTCATCTAAATAAGATAAGATAATTTACATACAAGTATATACTAACCAATTTTCAATCCTTTACACCTGTGGGTATCTAATACCTTTATTACGGTTACCTTTGTCAGTCGATAAAGCGTACATCCCCTTTGACACCATTTGTCAAAAGTGACAAATGCTTTGGCATGTTATTTATCAAGCGATGAGCAAGACCATAATATGCCTCCAGCCCCAGGTATAGTTATACCTAAACCACAGTGTTATTTTAAGTACACTGTGGTTATACATTCCTTAAGTTGTAGCCGCCTGTCATGGTTACTCGAAACTTAAAATTACAAAACAATAACTTACATTTGTTTCTAATATCGATTAAAATTAATATAATTAATTAGTCGACTAAAAATTTAGTCGCTGGCAATTAATCAACGATTGATTTAATTGTGACTAAATCAATCGCAACCCGTACAACTAAGACTAATCAATCGTCAATTAGTCGCGATTAAATAGGTAAGGTTTAATAGTTAATTAAATTTTGCCCTGCTGGGCACTAAGGTGTCGAGACGGGGACGTTTACCTTAATTAAGACTAAACAATTACTTACTCAATATTTCAAGGACAGATTGCACCTTTTTAAATACAAAACTCTCATGAGTTTCAGACATAGCGAAATATAATAAACGGGTCACTCACGTCTCGCACCAGTGCTAGACGCGCGGCCGTCGCGGCTGGTTCTCATGACCAAGGGCCACGTATTGGCCCGAAATATGTTGAGCGATACTCGATGTCGTTTCATTATATTTCAATACAGATTTCACCTACCTACTTAAGAATAGATAGTACAGACCGAGCAACGTTAAATTATGCCGCAGGCGGTGGTCATCCTATAAAAACTTGTCAAACACCGCTTAACACATAATAACTTGTCAAACACCGCTTAACACATAAAACTTGTCAAACACCGCTTAACACATAATAACTTGTCAAACACCGCTTAACACATAAAACTTGTCAAACACCGCTTAACACATAATAACTTGTCAAACACCGCTTAACACATAATAACTTGTCAAACACCGCTTAACACATAAAACTTGTCAAACACCGCTTAACACATAATAACTTGTCAAACACCGCTTAACACATAAAACTTGTCAAACACCGCTTAACACATAATAACTTGTCAAACACCGCTTAACACATAACAACTTGTCAAACATCGTTTTACACATAAAACTTGTCAAACATCGTTTAACACATAAAACTTGTCAAACATCGTTTTACACATAAAACTTGTCAAACACCGCTTAACACACAATAACTTGTCAAACACCGCATAACACGTTCCCTGTCCGGTTCCCTCAATGTTAGGTCATGCACCTTTTTTTTCAGGATGCCATGCTTTCACTGAGTCACGTTCCCTTACTGGGTGCACAGCACAGTTGGACTTGCGACATTATCACATCGTTTCGTATGGGGACACGTGTTAAGATTAAAGACGGCTTGGTGCAACCTACTCAATTTCATTAACGAATTAAGCCTCATGCCTAAAATATTCAATCTAATTTTTTTCCCAAATATTTACCCCGATTGCTTTCCCTGTGACCTACATTTTGGCATTAGCCGTTAATCCTAACCTTAATAACTTAATTGCGTGAGTAACTTAATACCGATTGATAAAACTTCGAAGTAACATTTTTGTAGCAAACTTTAACCATTAGTTGTAGCCAATATAGTTTTGTATGCACTCGAAATTACTTTAACATTTTACATCGCATTCATAACTCGCAGGAATATTTATTTTAACTCGAGCGGAAAGCAGCTGTGTTTTATGATATTTTTCCTAAGTATGTCAAAACTTTTATTCTATAATTTCTCCCATCGTATCTAATCAAGAAAAAATAACGAATGAACAAGTGTTCCAAAGAATAAAGAAAAGAGACAAATAAAAAAAAACGTTTATTATCAGACGTCAGTGGTCCATAGTTTGTTAGTAAACAAAAAGACTTAATCTATGTTAGAGATAGTAATTTACAATTTAGCAAAGTGAGAGAGTCTAACGGATACTTACAATCATTGAGACATGATGGGCCATCTGCTAAGACATGACCTTTTCCTTAAGACCATTATAGAAGGGAAGATTGAGGGAAAGAGAGGAAGAGGAAGGTCAAGAAAAGACTACTTCGAGCAAATAAAAGAGAAGGTTAAGGTCATGTCATATCTGAGAGTAAAGGAGATGGCAGAGGACAGAAACGGCTGGCGATTGCTCCACCGACAAGAGTAGTAAACTCTTAAATAGAAGGAAATCTAATCAACATGACGACCGGTTTAGCCTAGTGGGTAGTGCACCTGCCTGTGAAGCTGACGGTCCTGGGTTCGAATCCCGGTCAGGGCAAATATTTGTGTGATGAGCATGAATATTTGTTTCTGAGTCTTGGATGTTTTCTATGTAATTAAGTATTTATATCTATTAAATATATCGTCGTCTAGTACCCATAACACAAGCCTTCTTGAGCTTACTGTGGGGCTAGTTCGATTTGTGTAAGATTGTCCTCTAATATTTATTATTTATTTTAACATGGCAAAGCCAGTTAACATATGTATGGAAAAAGCTGATTGCTAGCGGGAGTAAAACCGAGACATCCGTGTAAAGATCTATTTAAAACGCACGGCATCATGACACACTACTCCCTGTACTTGTTTGAGGTGCTCATGTTTGTCAGAAGCAATTTGCAAACTTTTAAACGAGTTGAAGTCACGGGGAAGCAGATCCGATCCACCGGGAGACTTAGGACAGTACCGCGTCGCATGGCACTCTCAGCTAAAAATCCACGGGTAATTGGACCAACCTACTACGAGCGCCTGCCCGCCAAATTAAGAACTGAACCATCTGACGAAACATTCAAACGTCAACTGAGAAACTTTTTATTAGAAACCCCGTTATATTCTATTAGCGAATACATGGAAATAAAATATAGTTGACATTGTTTCATTTAATTTAATATTATTGATTTAATTTAATTCCTGTTTTAATATTTACTTTGACGACCATTACGAAATATTGATATTTAATTTCCTTGTTATCCGTGTTTAGAGTACCAAAAATATTAATATTCATGACGATCCTCTCAGGTGAATTTTATCATACTCATTGTATTATTTAACTGCTATTTTATTCATTGATTTTTAATTTATTTTGTTTTATTTAATGTTATTGACGATCACAATAGAGATTCCTGTAAATTGACATTGTAATTTATATTGTAATCTTATATTGTGAATAAATGAATCTGAATCTGAATCTGATTAACCACTAAGTGGGTACTCGTCTCGTAGACGCTTTTCACTACATACGAGTTTTCGCATGTAGCGCTACGAAATCATTGTGGATGAAAGTGTTGAGATATGAATTGTTAGGAATACAAAATAGAGTGAGAAACAACTGTTATCAATACAGATTTTTACTGACCAATAAGTAAGCCCACAAAAAAAACCAATAAATTTAAACATAGATTTTAAACAACACGCATTCTTATCGCTTAAGAACAATAGAGAATATGCGGATGAATAATAATAATGAGAATGCTTATGGCATTAAGTCCTCCTTTTGTACGATAAGTTTTACTTTTGTGCAATAAAGATTAAATAAATAAATAAATAAATGGGATGTCACTATTTGAACAGTAAACCATCAAATTATGACAAAAACAGTATATTAATAAATATGCTCAAAATATTAAAAAAGCTATCACACAAAGTTTAGAAAAATGATGTGATGTTTTTTTTATTGACGAAAAGTAAATTAAAAACCACTTTCAGGATTCTTGTGTTTTAATACACAAAAAATTGTACGATAACAGTATACCTAAACGCAATATTTCACGACCAAAACCGCAAATTACTCGTTTTTCCATACAATGGTAGCACGGGCGCATAGTATATGACGTCACATACTATGCTCAATTAGTATGGGAGTTTTGTTGGCGTTTTAGGGCTCGGATTTTATACTGTACTTTGAAATCCATTTTTGTGTTGTTCTAATTGTATTTGTTCGATATTACACATTTGTTCCTCTCTAAAGACGGTTTCGAATGGTATCTTCCACACGCGTGATCGTGTCGGAGGTTTTCCCCTGGATTTTCCCCAGGCTACTCTCCAACCGCGCACTCCTAGGTATCGCTTTATTGGGCCCGGCCTATAAAGCCACAGTCAGGTTCAAAAAAAAAAGAATGGTATCTTGAAAGAAATGATGCATATTCTCTATTTACAAGTAAACAAATTGATGACAGCTCCCATTACGAGTAACTTCCCGACTTTAGCACTCTTGTACAATTTCTTAGGAGTGTTGTTGCTCCATTGTATTGTTTCTTCTGATGAATACATAATAGTGTATGTTTCGTGTTTATAAGAACGCTCCTCGCCCGTCGTCTACCGGTCCCTGGGATCCCCGGGAACATTACAAAAGAATGCTATTGTTTATTTATTTCGCCGGGAGACGTCGGCTACGTGTGGTTAAAAGTGCATACCTTCATAGGGTACTAAAGGGTAATAAACAAAATTATAGCATATTGCGTTTGGGGACATAAAATGCTCATAATGTGGATTAATTCCGTCTAATGTTGTACAGTCGCCATCAGATATATCGGAGCGAACAAGGTGCTCACAAATATCTGAACACGACTCTATTGTCAAGGCGTTAAAGTGCATGTTCAGATATTTTTGAACACCCTGAAGAGTACAGATATATTTGATGACGACTGTACTATAGGGTTTGTTATGACGAGCAGTTTAACCTATACTTAAGTCAAAATGCACAAATGTTGCCACAGTATGGCCAGTGCTGTTCGTATCGATATTACTTAAGGCCTTACTAGACTTACCGATCTCTCAACCCAATTTATCGGGTATCGGGTACTTGGTGCTTGCCGAGAACATCAAAAATTTAAATTAGTAGTGTTTCTCTCAATCCAATATGCTCTGAATTTGTCAAATAGATGTTAAAGGACTAGACTTCATACTTAAATACAACTTTTGTCCCGCTTAGTGAGTTTTATTGGCCGGAAAGCTGAAAGCTCATAGATAATGAAAGTTTCTAGAGAATTAGAAAATTTCTATCTGTGAGTTCCTTTAATTGGCTTTGTATTATTATCTAAGTCTCTTATCATAATCTAGTAGCTGTTGGTACTCCTTACAATAAATAAATAAATAAATAAATAAATAAATAAATAACGACATTGGAATAAGTTTGGTAGTAAACGTTACACTTATCGCTGTTTTTATCGATATATGCGGCCACTATTTTTTTTCTACTCCTGGCAACACCTTATCTGCCAGTTTACTTCGCCTTATTGTAATTTCAGTTTAGTTGGTAGTGACCCTGCCTACGCAGCCGGTGGTCTCAGGTTCTACCTACTACTACTGAAGCATCAAGATTTCAAGATTCAAACATTTATTCATGATAGACAAGTACATAATAATGGGACAGAATTCCGACGACCGCTTTAGCCTAGTTGGTAGTGACCCTGCCTTCGAAGCTGGAGGTCCCGGGTTCGAATCCCGGTCGGGGCATGTATTTGTGTGATGAACACGAATATTTGTTCCTGAGTCATGGATGTTTTCTATGTATTTAAGTATCTATTTATCTATATAAGTATGTATATCATCACTTAGTACCCATAGTACAAGCTTTACTTAGTTTGAGACTAGGTTGATTTGTATAAGATAGTCCAAAAAAAAAATTTATAAAAAAAAAAAATATTAGAATACAAAAACAGTCGTGTCACGAAATGGACCCAACTCAGCATAATGCCGACATTATAGAAGCATCTGAGCGCTACATAAGCCCAGGTCCGGCCTAGCTGAGATTCTTGCTGGACTCTTCTCAGCTAGGCTTAGTTTTAGTAAACCAGCGACAAAACTCCCAATAGCTCGACTCCACTCACACCTCAGATTCGGTTAAACCGCTCAACCAATCTCACTGGAGAGCAAACTCAGAGTATTACGATGATGGAAATTTGTAGTTTAACAGTGATATTTCAGTAAAATATACAAAACCGAAAACAGCATCAAATAAAGTAAATGGGAGGTTTATCTTGCTGGACTCTTCTACCGACAAAATTCCCAGTAGCTCGATTCCACTCACACTTCAGTTTCCGTTGAAGCCGCTCAACCAATCTCACTGGAGCGCAAACTCAGAGTATTCCAGTGTTGCAAACCACACGCGTGGTCGTGTCGGAGGTTTTCCCCTGGATTTTCCCCAGGCTACACTCCAACCACACATTTTTATTGGGCCCATTTTTAAAGCCGCAGTCAGTTTAAAAAACGGCCAAGTGCGTATCGGACTTCACACATTTAGGGTTCCGAACCAACCGCAAAACTGAGTTAGTTTTAATAAGAAAAATAAGGCAAATAAAAAAAATCAAATCTTTCAATAAGTAAGTAAAATATACTTAATAAAAAACATTGTCACCAAATTTCAAGCTCGTAATAGGTCAATGGGAAGTTTAAAAAAATGTGAACAAAATTTTGTGACAGACGGACGGACGCATGAATGACATCAATAGGATTCCATCTGGACCTTTCGGGTACAGATCCCTAAAAAAGAAGGGCTACATATAGAGATAGCGCTACGACAATATCGTAGCGCTACGAGCGTAGCTTACGGTACCTTTCCATCAGAGCTATGCTATTACGTTGCTTTAGACGCGTTAATATACACCAATCATTCCTTAGTTCACATAGCGTAGCACTGGTGGAAACGGAAAGCTATCACTTCTTCGCAGCATAGCTGCTTAGCAGGCATGTATCCAGAGGGGGGGATAGTTGGGATTTATCCCCCCCCGAAAACGTTTTAGCCGTATGTTTAATTTTAATAAGTAGGTACACAGTTGGTTGAGCGGTTTCAATTTCAACCGAATCTGAGGTGTGAGTGGAATCGAGCTGCTGGGAGTTCTGTCGCTGGTTTACTAAACCTAGCCTAGCTGAGAAGAGTCCAGCAAGAAACTCAGCTAGGCCCGACCTGGGTCGGACTAACTCTACTCGGTGTGCGGCGATACCGGGTACAGTCCAATACAGGTCGTACTTGTAATTATTAAAATAGAAGTGTTTTCAGTAGTGTCCGAACGAAGTTTTTTTTTTTCTTTATTGATCAAAAACAAAAATGAACATTTTAACATAATTTAATACCCATCGTAGGCAAAACCTTGGGGAGGTTTGTATGCCGATGGGGAGTTCTCAAACTAACTACTGTAGGTACACTGTGTTACAATTATTATTACAGAATGAAGCTGAAGTCTCTAGACTTCAGTAGGTGCATTTTAATTAGTCTCGGTTAGTTTCGGTTTTGGTTTCGGCTGGTTTCGGCCTAAAAATCATGTTCCGGCCGAAGATTCGGTTTCGGCCAAAAAACTGCCGTACCTTTCGGCGTCGCCGAAACTTTCAACATTCTTCCGGGTCGCGTTCGGCTAACATCGGCACAGCCGGCAATGGCGTAGCTCGCTCGACTCCGCCAACAGTACATCTTATTGTAGCTAAGTATTTGATATTTTTATATCCCACAAAAACATAATCACTTATTTATTTGAACTGGGTTGACACGATTTTAATACATTTTACAAAAGTTTCGGTTTTGGTTTCGGCCGAAACTAGAGCCAACGCCGAACCTTCGGTTTCGTCAAAAAAACATGTTTCGGTCGGACACTAGTTTTCAGATTCCTTGAACCCCTCTAATATAATCTAATCTATTTCTATTGAATTGACATTTTATTTTAATTATAAATTGCACTATTTACTTGTTAGTTATGAGACATTGTTTCTAGTTTTTAAGATCTGACATTAATCGATATTTCTATGGTATCACTTACAAATTGTATTATAGTGCTATATTAACTTCTGACATTATCTATTAAATTGACTTTGTTATGATTGGTACCCTTACATTAACAAGATAAGCGAACATGTTTTATAATGTAATTGTATATGGAGATAAATAAACTAAACTAAACTAAACTAATCTAATAGCTCGTTTCAATAAGCCTCCTATTTGAGCACGTCCGTGACCCAGTTGGGCGCGGCGTAGTTCAAGAACACCGCTGTTATAGCCACATTACGAACGTCAAATCATAATCATAATCATGGCTAAGATACGCGTCATACTCGTGATCGGGTGCTGTTTGTGGAGTCCGGTCCGTTCATGCTTGCTAGGACATAGTGACTACGTTAATACTAGTGTCTTTTTATAGGGGATTGACGAGAGACACCATCCTGTTGTGGATTCGTTTTTATTATCAGTGACTTAGAGACCATATACATCTCTAACAATATTAAATTAATTTTAATTTTGACGCTCAGAGACCATGTACATCTCTGGGATATTATATTAATTTCATTATACTCCTTGTTTAATCTTGAGACCTTATACATCTTTAACTTTACTGATGTTGTAATGTTTGTAATAGATAACTTTGCAAGTTTATCTTCACTGTATGACATTAATTTGGTTATATTTGTAAACTCGAAATTATTATTCCTTTTTGAACTGTAAATTAATATTTTGACATGAGAAATGTATTACTTATTATATGTCAGACTTTCTTAAATTGTAAATGATTATTTTGACATGTAAAAGTGCCCTTGTGGCCTATTTACAGAATAAATTTTTGATTCTTGATTTCATCATCCTCCTAGTATTCTCCCGGTTGTGACCTAAGTCCGAGTGAATTCCACAATATGGATGTTGACTCAAAATTTATTACCCAAAAGAAAAGACATGACTATGCCAAACGGTGAAAATCCTATTAAAATATCTCAAAAAATAACGCAGCTACAACCTTTAGACTGTTTTTAATTCGAGAGACGTCACTGACCTAAAGCGCTATAATAATAAATGGCGATCGGTCAATAGAGAGGTGCGTTTTGCGAAAAAGGGACAGAACATGTCCCCACTTAAAACTTTGAAAACTTATAATTATATAATTATTTATTCTTCTGAGTTACTTTTTTTGTCATTGGATTGAGAATTTGATCCTTTTTCAAGAAACATCCCTATTAGGCCAAATAAACTGACAGGTAAGATGTTGCCAGGGGCAGAAAAAAAATAGTGATGGTACAGATCTATAAAAACATATCGATAAGTATAACTTTGTATTACCAAACTTATTCCAATGATATATTGTAATCTATGAAATACGCATAAAAAATATCCTTTCGCTAGAGGCCATTTAAGCAGGACATAAGTAATATTCAAATTTTCACAGTTTAAGCATCGTGTTGATCCAAAGCTATACAAATTGTCAAAATATATTTTCACATATTTGTAAGGGGCCTCCCGTACAGCTAAAGGGGGGTGCGAAAAAAAATTTGGCCAGCCACATCGAGTGGGGTATCTTTGTTTAGAGCTCGTTGCATAAATATTATATTCTTGTATTTTAAAATAGTGAATGTAAATGAAATTTTTCCCTTTTTTTCTCATTAAATATTCATCCTAGCGAAAAAGTGTGTAGAGGTTCTACACTAGTTTTTTAGACAATTTTATGGAAATTACTTATGTCTAAGAACACTTTTTGCTATGGATCATTGTTAACGAGTTTTTTACGAAAAGCCGAAAAGGGAGCTTCAAACCCACCCCCGGCTCCACTTTTGATATGTACACCTCCTAACTAGTCCTGACAAAGTGACGAAGCCAAAAATTTTGTTCCAAGCATTTTCGTTGCCTGGCCTAAAGGCCTTATTCATAAGCGTTTAAAAAACCTATTTTAGATAAAATACGGTTAACATTTGTTTGTCTTCTGTTTGACATTTGAGTTTCTGAGAAAGGGACAAAGATAGATAGGTAGATGATGATTCTCATAGCTAAAGTTAATTGATATCCTTACCGGTCCGAACGTTAAATGAAAGTTAGGAAATCAGAGTGCAATTTAAACTTATTGTTGACTCCAGTTTACTCTATACCTGGATTCCTAACTGTTAAAATAGTTAAAGTCAGAAATAATCACTCACGAGTCGTTAACAATCCGGGCCCGGTAAAGACAAATTAAGAAAATGATAAATTTTGGAATGAGAATCAGATAGATAAACACTTTATTCATTCCCACAGTTTACATATCATACATTAAGAAAAGAAACATGCACCTTAAGGACTAACATGATTATTAATCACAGAAAAAAATTGAAAATAAATACACTAAAAGTGATACAATACGAGCCATGTGTTGTGGCAGAGAATGGGCGCTGGCCCAGCATAATGATGCGGCAGGTAGCCACATCGCTGATATTCTGCCAGGACCTTGCAAAAAATAATTAAAACACGACCAGTGCAACATTTTAGTTCACTTTGATATTTGAGTTTGTGAGAAAGGGACAAAGCACATTTCAGTTAGCAGAGGTTTGTTAATTTTTATTTGGATAAGGGGAATAATCTGTGTCCCACTTTAGCCTAAGTAGATTTCTAACACGCCCAAGCGAGTACAATAGAAGCGAATAGGAATGCTCGGAACAATATGCGTCTAAATAATAAATGGACTAATAATGCAGGTAAGTATTGATTCCCATTGGGTTATGCGGTGCTGGTCTGTACCTTATCGAAATAAATTTCGCGCTAATCACTAACGATTATTCTTTCGGAAATATCCTCTTAGCGTTTTTCCGGTGATAGAATTAGGAATGAAGCTATCCGTAGCAGAACTGGGGTCACCGACATAGCCTTCAAAATTGCGAGACTTAAGTGGCAGTGGGCAGGGCTCGCAGGACTGACGGTCGATGGGGCCAGAAACTGCTTGAGAGGCGTCCACGCACCGGAAGACGAGCTGTCGGTAGGCCTCCGACAAGGTGGAGTGATGACCTGGTGAAGGTCGCGGGAATCCGGTGGAAACGAACGGCACAGGACCGGTCTAAATGGCGAGCCTTGGGGGAGGCCTACTCGTATGTTCAGCAGTGGACGTCTTTCGGCTGAAATGATGATGATGATGATGATGTTTTTCCGGTTTGTTCCCGGGCTCCCCTTTCACAGCTAATCCCAAAATTTGGTGTAGGTGGGCGCTAGTTTATGAAAGCGACTGCCATCTGAACTTCCAACTTAGAGGGGAAACTAGGCCTTGTTGGAATTAGAGTTTCGTTCACCGAAAATCTGCTGTCAAATGTCAAATGATATTTTGTACATTCTTTCAATTCTTTCGGAAATAAGCAGAATAAAAAAGAATCGTGTTCTTTGAGTATTTCTCGATTGTTCGCTAATGTATTTTATTTGAAAACATGCACTTTTTAAACCTTTAAGTACCTACAATATCTACACATACAATATAGACATACATACATAAACTCACGCCTGTATTCCCAAAAGGGGTAGACAGAGCACATGAAATTTAATTCCTGTTCCACATTTAGCAATTGCAGGCAATTGTAGGATAAAATGTGATATGGCAGTGATAGGTTGCAAGCCCATCGCCCACAACACACTACAACCCGGTTCCCATAGCCGACTCTAACGACGCCCACGAAAAGAAAGAGGGTGGTACCACTACACACATCACACACACACCCATACACACACACACTATTTAGGTACAATATCTACAGTTTGATTTTATCCCCCTCTCGGGTTCCGTAGTATTTAAGATTTGCCAGCGAATTTTCGTTGTCAAACGGCGATATTTTAAAACGGTTTAAGTACTTATTTAAGCACGTTTAACTGTTTTTTTTTAAATAAATATTGTGTCTTTAAATAGGTCTGTAGGTAGTAGTGTAAGTAGTGTATGTAAAGTCTATACTGTTTGTTTAGGTATATAGTATCATAGGAATTGTTGATCATCTCAACGGTAATAAAATACCACTTTGTTAATAAAGTATTTTATCATCACCATCCCACGAGCCATTAATAGTCCGTTTACGATTCCGCATCTTAAATGCATGCGCCACACAGTAAATGTGCAATATATTATGCAGTTTGCAAATATACGCAAATGCATGGATGCGTGTTTTGCATACAAAGAACGCATACTTCATATATTTGCGTATGTTATGATTGTCTTTATTCAATTAACTAGATACTTATCTCAAATGAGCCAAAAATGTGGCACCAAGCGAATCACGTAACTTTATACTGTACTACCGGTAGATAGATTATACTGTCAAATTTTAAGGACAATTAAAATTTGACATTCTCTTCTGACTCTTTTAATTATAACAGTACCAACTAAGCCCCACACAGCCTTGTAAAAAAAGCCACTTGACATCTATAAACCCTACTGCGCCTATTTACTTAACCGCATTTTATAAAAACACTAAAACACTTATTTAAACACCACGTGACGTCAACTACTTTTTAATTGTTCCCCTAAGACTTGCGTGACTAGCTAAAATAAACAAAGTTATCTTTGCGAACGCGAAACAGAGGAACTAACGTCCCCGTACTAGCTTCAGGTATAATGTCGATGATAGCGACCTCGTTGACCGTAAACGTAAGTTTGTTGCGGTTTGCATCGCTATTTGCTGTATGTCGTGTTTACTCCACATACCCTGCCTTTTAATTACTTATCGGGTTGAGCTAACAGGCGTGTAAAGCATGCTATATAACAGACCTTATGTAAATGCCATTAGGGCTTATACATCAAATAGCACCGAAATTAGTTGATATCTCTTGCTGTCGAGTGTCAATTAAAAAAAAAAAAAAAATTAAGGCACTAAAGTGAGAAATTATGGATAATCCTAGTAAAGGCATTGTAGTAGCAATTTATTCATGTAAGTGTACCATTTTACTTTACTTTTCCTTACTCAAATCCAATTAATGTACTGTACATTACTGCAGAGGCCGCGAAATAGGGGATTGCCGGCCGAGTTATAGTTGGCCGAGTGTTAACGAGGCTATCTAGAGATACGAAGCAGACAATACCTGTTAGTGCCGAGGCTTGTATAATGCTTTTCTCAAAAAATGCAATGACATTTGAAAATTGTA
This sequence comes from Epiblema foenella, assembly GCA_963556455.1. Classification (NCBI taxonomy): domain Eukaryota; kingdom Metazoa; phylum Arthropoda; class Insecta; order Lepidoptera; family Tortricidae; genus Epiblema; species Epiblema foenella. Next base: position 20,016,067 of record OY747103.1, on the reverse strand, counting down.
AGAAAACTCCAAATGTGATTTTAAGGATTCAGTAATAGAAACACGCGATGCAGCAGCCGCCTAGGCCGGCAATGTACGAAATTCCATTATGGGCCGCTCGTTTTACCGCACCCGAAACGTGATACTTCGCAGCCTGTGCCTTTACCACGAGTTTATATGACCGTACTCGCTAGCGACTGCGTAAAAATTTGTACGGGAAAAGTACAGCGCAGTGCCTCTGGCGGTTACGCAATAAAACTAAGAATCGTCATACTAAATCGTTTATGTAGTCGCTAGCGAGTACGGTCATTCAAACTCATAGTAAAGGCGCTGTTATAATAATAACGAACATAACGTCAATATTTCATTGCATGTTTGAGAAAAATTGTATCGTTTGCGTTTTTCGGTGTGCAATAATAGTATTTATTACAATCGTTATATATTGTATGTTTTACCGCGTTTGTATTGTCTTTTATAATATCCAGAAAGCTTACATATCCATAATATATATTCGCTGCTGTAAGACGGGTCAAGCTATAAAGTGTGGCTTCATTGCAATTTCATACCGCGAGACCACGACTACCGCATTGCATGAATTCCTACCCCATAAATACATAAAGAAGGAAGGAATGTGTACAAATGAATGTTTAGAAGTATTGATGAAGGATGGAATCGTTGATTTTTCAAATAGTAAGGTATCCTTGGGTAATTCCGAAAATAATAAATTTCAGTCTAACTAAGCGACTTCATAGCACTACCAAACATCAACAAAAAAATTAACATTTCTTTTTGATGATGATGAGATGCAATAAAAGCGGTTAGTTAGACAGGAATTTGTTATTTTCGGAATTACCTAACATTCGAAATTACCCGATGACACCTTACTGCGGCAAACAAGCATACGACCTGCCACAATTATTATTCGTGTACATATTAGTTTTTAAACAGTTCCGTCTATATCACGTTTCTAGCTAATTTTAGGTTCCGTTCGAGAAAGGTAACCCCCTTATATGTTGCACCGAAACGCACAATGTCTTACGTTCTGCAGATTAAAATATCTGAATTATCTTCCGGAAATACATTACAGAATGGATAGCACCATTACCTAGTTGAAACTGTGGATGAAACTAATGGAATTCGTTGTTCAAACGCATTATGCGAGGCATCCTGTCCCAATTCCAGAGTTAAACACAAGAGTGTTGTCACAAATTAAATTATCTGAGACAAGCAAGAAATTCCTTGTCTGAGATAACTTCCTATGTAAGAACTTTTACGGCGAGAAACTATTTAATTTATGTCTACTCGTTTAATGCATTTATGGCCGAAATTGTAATACGGCTAAACTTACTACGATTTCGTCCCTATGGGGGGTAATTTTCGAAATACCGGCCAAGTGCGAGTCGGACTCGCGTTCGAAGGGTTCCGTACTATAGTACGGTGCGTGTCGCGTCGTCACACGGCCTCGGCAAGCAAACTTAACAAAGCACTTCCGTACCTTGTAGTTAATCTCAACATTTCCATACTTCCGACAGGTTTTACCTAAGTAGTACTACTTAGGTACGATGCGGCGACGTACCGCACTAAGGCGCCGGGTCGTTTCACGTTAACGACGCCACGCCGTGGTAATGTGGCCAGGCCCTTACTGACGTCGCAGGGATTTTCTCACTTGATGGGATACTGTCGGTTTTACGTTTGCGCAGTCATTATGGACGGAATCGGGACGGTCTGTACTGCATTCCTACCGCCTCGCTTCCGCGCATCCTGCGTCAGTCAGGTAGCACTCATTTAAATGTAGGGGCGTATTAAAACGCGGTACTGGCTCGGCTGACAGTTGACACTGACAGCTGACAGTTTTCTCATATCGTACCGGCTCCGCAACAGGACGAATCAGGAAGTCGCCTTAAGACGTTAAACAGGACGTTTACTTCATATCTACTCGCAGCTGAAATTACGCTTATTTGGGCCATTCTCATTTTTGTGCGCACTGTCAGATCCGTGGATATCACTACCGTGGATGAAATTTTAGCTATAATATGCCATCTTAATGATTAAATATTGTGAATAAGTAGTACTAACTCACTTGGGTCTTATTTACTTACATTACTGGCATATTATGCACGGTAGTGACATCCACGGATGTGACATTATGCACAAAAATGAGAATGACCGATTTACACGTCCAGTGAATTCCCTCTTTTGGAAGAACACAACCTAGTATTGAGAAATATTATATTTCACAGGCATATTCCCGTCTGTTCTCTCCACAAGTCCACAGACATCACCTTTTGACCTATAAAATAACTATCGACCTTCAGCCCATATTTTATATTTCTATTTGGCCAAAATAGCAGTCTGACCTTTTGAACTAGATCTAGTTATTTATTGGGGTAGCTGTCGCACTGGCGAATGCCACTCCATTGACATTTAATATTGGAATGAATAATTTATTCATTATTTAGTCCATTAACTTATTGTGTATTCAATCGGGTCCATAAACTCCTTACGTAGTCTACCACATGATTTAGGAAGCTGCATAGGTATTAGGTTCTAACACTTATCCTGTGGTATTATAATTATAAACACAGAACATTAAAGGTTCTATTCTAGTATTCTATTCATAATTTTAACTGTGCATTAGTTGACCTATATAAACAGAATTTTACTTCCTATTAAATGTATATCTGTATATAGTCGTAGTTTTTGCTTAAGCATATATTATCTTTTACAATAGGGTTGCTGACTCAGAATTAGACTACAAAAGAAACGAAGCAAAAAAATATGCCAAATGGTGAAAATCCTATTCAGATATCTCGAGCGCCATAGTAAATGACGATTGTTCCAATACAAAGATGCGTTTTGCAAAAAGGGACCGAGTATGCCCCCTCTTAAAAGTTTGAATACTTATAATTACATGGATATTTATTCTTTTGATTTACTTTTTTCGCCATTTGATTAAGAAATTAATCTTTTTTAGAGAAAACTCCAACTTATTGATTTTCTTAGTTGGTATCAACATCCCTATTTCCCACTGCCGAGGTTTTCCCGAATGGCACTTCAAGAAAGAAGTGGATAAATTTCTGAAGGGTCGGCAAGTCGCATGTAGCACTCCTGGAGTTTTAAGCGTCCATAGGCTACGTTTAACGCTTACCACAAGGCGAGATGTATGCTTGTTTGTCACCGAAGTGGTATAAAAATTATGCAGTATCGTGAAACGTTTCAACTTACTTTAACGTGGACATTTGTTTTTTAGGATATATCCTGAAATGTTTAGGAAATCCCTTTTGCTTACATTGTACTCCTCCATTTAATATAGCACAACACATTAAGAAGATCACTTTGGCTAAACTAGATAAATAAAGTTAATCTAAGATGATTTAAACTGCCGTGCGTGGACCATAGCAAAGTTCAAAGGAGACACAAAATGATAACATACAGAAATGTTCAGGCTAACCTATGCCACAAGCTTCTAGCAATAAGTCACATTATCGCGTGTAAAAAGACTGATCTCTCATACGGAAATACTCGGCTATTCCTGTCAACCCCAAATTAGTAGAATATCTTACTACCGCAGGACATTTGTCACTGTGGGAAATTCCTTCACCGAAATAGAGTCAAGTCCGGAACTGCGATGTTGTCGACGTTTTGTAAATTTGTATCTCATAAACCGCAATAGGAAGTTAGGGTTCGTACCCATACTACGTGAATGGTTTAGGGGAAATACTACTTGGTCACAGGGGGGCTTAGGTCTACGTCACTTAGTCAATATCCTCTGGGGAAATCTCGCGCTTTTTCGAGCTACATTCAAACTTATGGCGAAGCGTTCAAAACTTTTTAAACTCACAGCACCCTTTCCGTTAACACAAAACCTTCCCCATATACCAAACCCAGGGAGGTTGTTGTTTTATACTCATGGTCTTGGCGTATACTACAGATGGTCACCGATGGGGGAGGGGGTCAAAAATGGTAAATACAAAACCGGCTAAGTGCTAGTCAGACTCTTGCATGAAGGGTTCCGTACCATTATCTATAAAAACTATCAAACCTACTGAAGCAGAGCTGTAAGGCACGTCACTTTCAATTCAGTCCTAAGATCGCGGCCTCGGCTCGTATCACTGGATTTAAAAAAAAACATTTCATACCTAAAAGAGACTTTTCGGTGAAGGAAAACTCGTGAGGAAATTGATTTAACAAGATCTAGTTTCCCTCTAGTTTTGAAGGTCAGATGGTAGCCGCTTTCGTAAAACTAGTTCTACTTCTTGGGATTAAGTGTCAAAGTCGCAAGGTAGTTAGATGGATGCTATTTTCACACTGCAGACATTAACTAACACTTTGGCTGAAAAGGGGCTCATTTTAATTTCGTGTATATATGAAAGGAGTTTAAAACAAATTGTCGTGAAATAATTCATTCATGTAAAGAATTTACATCATGGCAGCTTAAACTGGCAAGTCATATATACATGTACACTAGAATACTTAAAATGTGATCTCGTAAATATTCTATTATCTGAACATTACAAAACAAGTAAGTTATGTCCCTTTTCCCTAAAGGGCAGTATTCAGTGTTACAACCATAACCTTAATTCTCAGGAAAATTGCCTTCGCGGCCGAACTCACAGGCTTCCATTAAATTAATGGTATCGCACTGAATCAGGATAGCAAATATCGGCTTTCAAACTATACTTTTTGTTCACATTATAAAAGCCGATTTTAGTGCGCGCGTGTGCTATTATACAAAACACACATTGCTTAATTAGGCAAAGGAGACAAAATGTTTTTTTACAATTGATTGCATTTATTAATTGTCATCATCATCTTATGCTGAGTAAAGGTTTCTTTAATGTTAACCTATTTTGGGCGGTTCTGTTCTTTTAAAACATCAAGCAATCCACTTCTATTGGAACAAAACCATTCATCATTTTATACATTATAAAATTGAACCAAAATTATTCATCATTTAGGTAAATGCATTGCGAAATTGAACTATGAGACAATTACTATTATATTTCTACACTGATTTTCATCCATACTGTTACATTAGGCGTACTGGTATGTAAAAGTAGGTACCTATCTATTAAAATATACTGTCTAATTCAAAAGTTAAAGCAATCCTCAGACAAATAATAAATTAAATTTTATTTCCAGTTATCCATAGTTATATCACATGACTCATATGATTTTATTTTAATACTTGTATTAACACGTAATTATCATTTCCGTGGAGAACTATGTAGCGCGTCGTGGCTCATTAGTTTTTATTTTAACAGTAATGGCCAGAAGCAGCGCGGGGAAATGGGCGGGAACGACCTAAATTGCACTGGAAATGTTAAAAAACTTAAGATTTATAAGAAATTTATATGTTACGTATTTTTAATGTTCTCATCTCATTTGTTTATCGTATTATACTGCTTTCATGGTGTATTATATAAATATATATTACACTGTTTTCATGAACACGGATATTCTAAAATAAACACTTGTACCCTACTCTTTATAGTTCCGCTGTTAGTTTTCTTGTATTTTGATAGTCAACGGGCGTTTCACAAATTCTGTAAATTATGGGATATTTCCTTGGTTATGATTTCAAACCAAATCGAATTTCAGCTCTTTTATTATCATTCTATATCATAAGAAGTGTTGTCTCTATGAAGTGACTTGATGATTTTGATGTTTCATTTCCGTGAATATTTTTCATCATCTAGTTTAATGTAGTTACCCTGATTTTCTTTTTTTTACGGTTCCGTACCTAAAGGGTAAAACGGCACCTTTTAGTAATAAGATGCCGTTTTACCCTTTGGCTACGGAACCCTGTCAGTCTGTCTGTCCGTCTGTCACCAAGCTGTATCTCATGAACCTTGATAGTTAGGCAGTTGAAATTTTCACATCTGTGTTTTGACATTTCATAAATTATTTGACGATCATGATATAAAGTCATAGATTAATATTGTATTTGTATATTATGAAACAAATAACCCTAAATCTAAATAATAGAAAATAAACTATATCATCATTCATACTATATAACACACCAATAAGTAGTTAATTAGAATAAGTAGATAATTATTAATAGTATCGTTAAGATTTAATGCACAGTATGGAGAGCTTTAAAAGTGGCATTTAACGCGTAATTATGAATCATTAAGAAAAGCGCTATTAGCAGTTAACTCATAAATGCGTCTCATTAGGTTTTACAGGCGAGACGTAGCCGTTGAGAAACAGATGAGAACAACTACTCACATTGTATTTAGAATATTAGCTACACTAACCTACGCTGAAAACAACGAATTAGGTATTTACTTTCTAAATCGTAGACCCAGTTAAAAAAGCTGTTATAACGATTTTGTTGTTTTTGCGACGGCATTGTTCGAGTTTTAGTCTACGTCAATATTGTAATTAGGTCATACCTCACACCTCTTTTAATTTATCATTTCAGTGACATATCATTAGTGTAATTCAAAGACCCCTATCCAATATGTTTACGTGTACATCCGTACTCCAGAAGTCCAAATACAAAAGAGATGGTTCCTCATTTTGACCCATATTGACTAGCTTCGAGCACAAATTACACATGATTATAATACAAATACGCCAACAACATAATTCAAGTGCCTTCAAAACATGCATTGGAATATAGGTCGCAAAACTTGTTTTTATCATATTTATTCGCATCATCTTAAATGCTTTAAGCTGAAAAGTGACAGTCGTGTTTCAACTTAAGCTGACACGCTACACACGCGTTTCATCTGAATCCTGAAACATAAGACGATCTTTCACGATCCGCTAAATAGGTCAGCGGGCGGGCCCAATCGATCCGTTCAGGAGCGCGGTTCAACCTGTTTTCATTCGTCGGCATTCGCCCCTAGTTTAACTTGACACCGAAATTCGAAACGACCATTCGTGATACAGAGTGGTTAATGCTGGTTTAGTTAGGGTAAGGGTTGTGAATATCAGTCAAGGTTGTCAGCGTCTGCAGAATGGCTTGAATCCCAGACTGTCAGTGTAGAAAATGTTTGTTGTATATATATTATGTAGTATTTTACATTTGGTTGATTTACTTAAGTATCATTATATCAATTAGGTAGGCTGCAGGGCTCGGAAACCGGTTTCGTCTTCATACAGTTAACCGGTTAAAAAATTCGGTTAATTGCGTCTCACGATATTTTTTCGTATTTTAAATCACTTATATCATAGATGAAGGCTAACAAAAGCAAATTTAAAAATAAAAATGGAGATATGAAAAGTACTTTAGGAGATATTTCAAAAATAGTGAAAACCGGTTCCGAGCCCTGGTAGGCTGTGCAGGTATCCTAATATTTACACGAATGCGTGACGCGAATTCGTTTTCACGCTGATCTGCGTCCGTGCAACCGATTTCCCGCCGTCTGGGAAATGTCAACTGTCTGCCCAGTGACCTTTGGCCTAAAGTTAGCCCTTCGCGCCCACGAGCGCTGCTAGCCAAGGCACGTGCTGCACGTGTTTCGACCCTTTTAATATTTCGTTTGTTGACTACGTGCTTTTTTGAGGGACTGCCATAAACGGGGTTTAATTTACAAAGAGAAATAATAAACCGGTAGACAGAAAAACTAAACGTACTGACTAATATACTAACTTTGGGAATTAGTCGCACATGGACATTCACACAGTTAATAAGATTTAGTTTTTCGTAGGTTTGGTTAGGTTAGACGTTTTCAGAGCTTTTACTAACCGACTTCAAAAAAGAGGGAGGTTCTCAATTCGCCTGTATGTTTTTACACCCATTTACACACGTGGTTCAGGAGAATCTTATCAGAATCGGGATCAGTCAGTAGATTGCGTAAAGTTTCGTACGTACTTTAAGGGGATGCCTCTATTCGGTCAGCCACGCCCCCGTGAAATAGACACGCTTATGTCTTTCGCGCACGACAAAACGGGATGCAACACTTCGGAAATGGCTTTTTTCGACAAATCTCGATAAATATCGGACTGTGTGCAGTTTTACGAAATTTCCTCTTGACAGAGTTTAGATGAGATAAAATACAATCTTTTGAACTTAATTGTGTCGTTTAATAATGCGTTGTTTTAGTAGGCTGAGTAAAAGAAGGAAAATAAAGACTGAACTTTGAATTTTTTTTCTATAGAGAAAGTTTTAATTGGCTATTGTCTATTGTCAAAAACACAGTCATATAGTCAATAATCATAAATCTGAAAATCAATCCTTATTGTTTCCTCGTCTGGTTAGAACAGCGTTTCAAAGAACGCGATATTTCTCGTTTCATGCCCTAAAGTAAATTATAATTTATAATATATCATGTCTACTCGTGCGTACATGTATGACAATAACATAATTATACTCATAATTGAATATTTTATTTTAACACTAACGTTATAGAGTTTCTATTACATACACACTGTTTAAAATCGTATGATTGTAATAGAAAGTCTATTACATTCTCGTTAAGGTAGATTATCCAATGAAATAAGAGCATTATCAGTGTGAAACTCAGTAATCTTACTGTAAACGCGGTCATAATTTTAATGGATCGTTCAATTCAAGAAGATAGGTAATGTGTCTTCGGGTAATGCCGAATGTCGGGTGATTCCGAAAATAACAATTTCCAGTCTAATCAAGTGATTTTATTTCATCTGATCATCATTATCATCAAAAAGAAATGTTAAAATTTTTGTTGATGTTTGGTATAGTGCAACGAAATCGCTTAGTTAGACTGGAATTAGTTTTTTTCGGAAATACCCGAAGACACCTTAGATAGATAAATAAATAAATACTTTATTCATTTCCACAACATACATGGTATATAATGACATAAAAGTAACAAAAAAATAAGCAACTAAACAAAATTGAACTAAATTTTACTACAATGAAGCATGCAACATAAGACTAAAGTTAACAGAGAATAGGCGCTGGCTCAGCACAATGATGCGGCAATAAGCCACATCGCTGATATTCTGCCAGAACCTTACAAAAAAAAAAACTAAAATTAAATTGCAAAAAAAATTTAAGAAGCGCCCCGGGTACTATGGACAAAACACAAACTCGTACGAAAAGGGAGCCGCGAGTGAAGGAACAAAAAAATAGGCGTGTTCATCCAACTACGGATACGAATAGTAGAATCACCTATCGTACTGAAGGTTGGTGACACTAGCCCAGAGTTGGCTCCACGCCACCTCAGCTGTCCGGTCCTCTCACGAATATTATTACACGTATTATTTATAAAATTCTGTTTTGTTTTCAATCGAAAACCGCTCGGCAAACACCACGTTATGCTGGAATCGCTATATTTGTTGGGATGTAATTTCCAAAGATGATTCACGATTTTCAACACTTCTAACCCACTGTCGAGTGTTGGTCTCCTCATTAAGTCCCTATTTTATTCTACCTCGAGCTCATTGAAGGCCGTTTCAAAGGTTGTTCTCGTGCGAATCATCCATTATTAAGAGACCTTATGAGTTAAAAACGATCATCTGTTCAGGCCATTTTCTGTTTGAGGGTCAATCAACTTTTTTTTTTGTTATTCTGTCCCGTCAGCGAGGAGACAACAGTAACCGAGTCTCTTAGAACAATGTTTATAAAATGGATTTCAAGCATGCTCAAGAGGTGACCTATATCCAAATGGATTTATGCTCATCGCTAAAACTCATGTTTGGTAAGTTTAAACCCTATAAAATCACAGTTTTAAAGAGTGACTCAGTAGACGTAACCATGGTAACGAGCAACAAAGAATAGTTGATCCACACTTGAATTTACACGTATCTTGACATTTTCTCAATGTTACTGTCTAGAACAGGACTATAACGACCTAATATCATAAATTTTAAATGTATTTTTAATTAGAAATATCGTTTCAAACATCACCCCGAAACGATCATTTTCAAACGAAAAATGGCTTTTTTCCGCTTAAATTCTACTACGCACAATAAAATCAAGAAATGGCTATGTCACTATCTAAAACTTCTATAAATCTCTTCGTATCCTTTAATCACTTTATTGGTATTATTAATACTTTTGTCACAATTCGAAATCAAAACATATCAAAACTTATAAGGCCTCTTAATTAAGCCGAATTTATACTAAGAAACTGTTTCATGTACGTCGAAGTTTATTTATACGAAATGTAATTTATATACTTATTGAAATAAAATCTTGTTGTGAAATCAAGTAGTCCAGCTGAGATCATGACCCGTCTCATCAGCGTCGAAGCACCGCCACAATAAATAAAAGATAAGCGCTCTGGCGACACTAGTTTCGCTTGTTTACGTGTTGAAATGACGCCCACTGATGGCAATTGTACACAAGTATACAGGAAAATAAACAATTTTTCATTTTCATTTTCATTTTTCAACTAGTTGCATGACATTAGTTTTACCGCAAAATATCTCGTTATGCGAAATTAGTAATGAAGCTTACTTCATCAAACGAAGTTCATGCCACTACTTTTAGTGTAAATTAGGCTTTATAGAAGAAGAGGATAAATATGTTTTCAACTCCTCTACAGACTCGATTGTTGGCCAGGTTAATATCTATTGTTATAAACACAAGTAACACTCGACAATGATAAAGCTAACATGATATACTGTCCAGTATAAAAACAACTTAGCAACTAAAATCGTGACGCTTAACAAAAAAGACGTGTGTGATTAATCAAACCTCGACTTTGGATTGAAAGAAATAAAGTTTGAATACATCAAACAATTTTAATGTAGGTAATGTTACGAGAAAATGATTATCTATACTTAATACCTCTAATGAATAAATCCTTGCAATGGGTTTTTCTTGAGACTCTTCTTGTGACTCATGTTAGTGACCAAATGCGAGAATAAACATGCCATAAAATACCCTATTTACTTGTTCCTAAGGACCATTTGCTGTCGTATTCGTCAGTTAGATGATTAAGGCATGATCCGATCCGGAATAATGTGTTATTCTGAGGTTAGGCTAAGATTTATATGTTACCAATAATCTCTTAAATTGACGTTTACATGATTATGACGATGCAAATAGTTCACTTAGCAAAATTACTAGTTTACTCAAATATACATGCTACAATTGCTAAATCATACTAAGGCACTTAACTATTTTACGACTGAATAGCTCGCCACTAGCCAGATTATTGATTTTAGTACTCAAAATATGACGATTTGAGTCAGTCAATTATAGTTCTTAAGGAATTGGCTTAAGGTTCTTCATATAAAAATGTCCGATATGAAAACGACTTTAACACCAAAGCGTATACGACGTTATTATCGTTTATTCGATACATTTGAATGTTTGAACGGCATAAACGCCTCATGCTCTAAGGTCCATTTTCCCGTGAACAATACTTTAATTTCAGTGAGCGTTTTACATGTGCGAATATTTTTATGGAACTCTAATAAATGCCACCTAAACGACTGAGTCACTGCATCTAGCAACAGCTCCGATATATGCGTAGGATGTTATTCAAATTCATGTTTGTCTATTTTGTTTATGCTTACAAGCTTAGAACTAATGCATAGGTATTTTTTGGGAAAACCTATCAATAAAATATATTATAAGTGTGATTTTTGTTTAATTTTATGAGTGTGATGGACTATGTAAAGAGTGATGTAATTTTGTGATTTCCCGTTTAGGTTTTAGATTGGACTTACTAAACTTGATATAAATAATAAATATTACAGACTTATTTGTCTTCAATGCTTCAAAATGTATTTTTTAATTTAATTAATCCTTAGGCATCGAGAGCAATTCAAAATAGACTTAAAATGGTACTCCCGACCCCCGGTGATTTAGATCCATTTGGACAATCCTTTTGCTGGCATTTTTTTAACGAATCCTTATAGCAAAAGGAGGGTCGACAGCGCACTTGTTGTTGTTGTTGTTGTTGTGTTGTTGATTATTCTACTGTCGCAGGCGTCCATAGGCTACGGTGTCTGCTTATCATCAGGCAGACCACATGCTTGATTGCCACCGCCGTAGTATAAGAAAAAAATCCCCTTCATGGCCTTCATTTAACACCATCAAGATATAAGACTATTGCTAAGCCCTTACGGGGTTTATTATAATTGTAATGTGTGCGATAATAAATTTAAGTTTCAGTTTAAGTCCAAGACAAATAGACCCTTACTGGGTCTATTATAATTGTAATGTGTGCGATAATAAATTTAAGTTTCAGTTTAAGTCCAAGACAAATAGACCCTTATGGGGTCTGTTATAATTGTAATGTGTGCGATAATAAATTTAAGTTTCAGTTTAAGTCCAAGACAAATAGACCCTTATGGGGTCTATAATAATTGTAATGTGTGCGATAATAAATTTAAGTTTTAAAGTACAAGACAAAGGACATATTTTCCACGTGGTCGTGTCGGAGGTTTCCCTTGGACTTTCCACAGGCTACTCTCCATCTCCAGTCTCCACCACGCATTCTTATCGCTTTATTTGATTTATTATGATTAATGTACCTACCTTATTACCTTTTATCTTGATAGAGACCTTATCCATCTCTAACAAATCTCATTTTTTATTAGTTTCTTAGTCTTGTTTTTGACATGTAACACTACATTTACAATACAATACAAATACTCTTTATTGCACACCACACACACATAAAAAACAAAAAAACATAGATACAGGGAGACAGAGGCAGAACAACAGGCGGTCTTATCGCTAAAGGGCGATCTCTTCCAGACAACCTTTGGGTAGTGGAGAAATGAACTATAAAGCTGACAAGTAGGTCGTGCATAAACTATTACAATGAGAAAAAAAGAAAAAAAAACATTCCAAAACAACTATTCAATATAAATACACATACTTAAATAATATATAAATATACGTACATATAATATAATGTAATTAACATTTAATTAATGATACTTTGATTATTGTATTATTTTTATTTGATATAGATAGATTTTACCTTGTAAAAGTGCCCTTGAGCAATATTTGCAGAATAAATGTTTTGATTTTGATTAAGCCCGGCCTATAAAGCCAGTCAGATTCAAAAAGGACACATTTTTTCATGGGTATTATTCTCAACTTGCGCGCAGCAGTCGGAAACCCATCTCTCTGCGTTCGATACGATGTCATCATGATAGCCCATTCGACAGACATTCCAGGCCAGAACGCTACGCCAAAAGCCATTTCGTGCCATTTACAATGTCCGATTGGCCCATTGCGGGGGCCCATAGTGTATTTATAGAATGTGGCTATCAATACTGCATAACCTTGAGATATTCTGGTAAAATCAAAATGAGCAAATTGGAGAATGTACTCAGGAAAAGCCAGCTCAATGAGGGCTATCGCGTATGAATTCGCCGCTAGAGGCGCTAGTGTAGCGCGAGGTCTCCGAAATGGCAAATATCACTCTTTGTGGTTGCGCTACGCGGGTTAATATCTAATTGGTACAATATGGTGACTATTTTGCAAGACCTGAGTTTGATTATGGCTAATATGAGTTACGGGTCAATAACTAACTGTCAGTGCTTTGAGACAGTTTTGTCTTTCGGAAACTTATTTCCTCCTTTTTTTTTGAAGAAAACGGGACTGCGCTACAATGCGGGATGTTCGATATTTTTACGGTACGGTTTTAAGTAATTAAATATGATTTAAATGTAAACTTCGTTCTCATGCCCATAATAACCGATAACAATTTTTGACAGCAGGACCTTACTCGACAGTGGCGCCAACTGATGAGCACAAAAACGATAGCCCCCATTCCCATATCGACAAAAATCAAAATATAAAGCAATAAATGTACTAAAAAAAGTACAGAATTAGGTTCTTGGGCCGTAGGTACAGTCGCAAAATAGGATTGTTGAGCCACTTGTCATTGTCCGTAATTTAGCGGTGTAATGAATGACCGATGTTCGCCGATGACGTGTCAGTCCCGATTTGCATTACACGTCCAAGTTGCGAAGATTGACAAGTGGCTCAACAATCCCTGTTCGCGATGGTATATTTCTTAAAGAGCCTTATCCTTATGATTGTTTCCTACCAAAAGAGTATAAAAGAAATGACATTGCTGATTCGAATCACAGCAAGAAACTAACAAAATAAGCAAAATAAGAAAAGTTTACTCCAAAATTATAGTCATCGCTTCTTCTTCTACTTCTTAGTCGCTGTCTATCCTTTGATAGAGTAGTTTTAGGTTTCACACTTAGACCAGCGGGGTAATCACGTAACTTTCTTACTACCGTTAGGTAGATTTTAATGTCAAATTTTAATTGTCACCTCATACATTTATACTTCAAAATTGACAGTAAAATCTATCTACCGTTAGTACATAAAGTTACGTGATTCAACTGCGTTTAATAAGAGTAGGTAAGACCAAATGTCAGATAAAATTTTCGTAACTTGATTTTCGGGTAAAAAGTAGGTATCCTATATGCTAATCCACGCTATAAATTTATAAATCTATAACCCGTTCAGCCGTTATAGCGTGATTGAGTAACAAACATTATCTAAAAATCTATATACATCCAAACATATGAACTTTCGCATTTACAATATTAGTAAAATTAACCTAGCGTAAAGTTCTTCAAACTTTTAACCAAATCTTTGAACGTTTATACGTTTTTATACGTATGTAAATATAGTTACACGAGTTACATAACTCACTTATTTATAGCCACCGCTTCCGAAGCACATTAATGCCAGTATATAAAAAGTAGCTTTGAAGACACGACCGAGTGATAATAGCGTAGATTGGCACCAAGGTGGTTAGAATATGGTATTAAAAAGCAGTTATAAGAATTTACTAACAAACAAGACTTTCTTAAATAGTTGGAAAAATATAAATTCAGCCAGTGCATGTTATTTTAAACTTTGTTCAATACATAAAAATTTCAAAGATATTTTTTAATTATGTTCAATACATATGGGTTAGCCTTGTTTATAACTAGTCAAATCGATATCTTAAGTGTTCTTGTAATATTTAGCGACGTGACAGACCGACATCGTACCATGAGGGTTCTTTTTTACCTTCTGTGGTACGGAACCCTAAAAAGATGCAGTTTAGGTTTAAAGAATTTTTATTTACTGGAAGATTTTTTATAATTCACTTCATGAGTAACTAAACTATGCAATGTAATATACAAACTTGGCGAGTACTTTTCGCTTCTTAAGTTAGCACAAAGTATCCTTTTATTTGGCCATATTAGAAACTAGCGACCCGCCCCGGCTTCGCACGAGTGCACTATTTAATGGATGTTGTTATACATATAAACATTCCTCTTCAATCACTATCTATTAAAAAAACCGCATCAAAATCCGTTGCGTAGTTTTAAAGATTTAAGCATACATGGGGATATAGGGACAGAGAAAGCGACTTTGTTTTATACTATGTAACAATATTTTCTTACTTGTGTTTAATATAGTGACCCCACTTGAATTTATCATCACAAACCTAAATAATGAATGGTTGTAAATACGACTGTCATCGCCAATTTCGTAGAATTGGCAGTGATGTGACGGGCGGGCGTTCACACCCACATATTTTTACCAATATTGATCCAGTGTCACTCACCCGGGATTTTCGAGACAATGCTTCTAAGTGGCCAGTATGTTACGTTTCCGGGCAAGGGTAGGTGCAGAAAAAACAACAGTACTAAGCTGTGGAAACCCGTCTAATAAGGTCTAGTTATCCCTATTGGTTGGAAGGTTAGATATCAGTCGCTTTCGCATCAAATCAATCCTGACACCTGTCATTTTACCTAAAAGTCTTTTAGGTTATACAATGTATGGAAATGACAGGTCAATCCTGACAGGCCTAGATAAGACTGTGTATGACTGGTAACTGACAGGGATTGACTTTTTATCTGCCGGGGACTGTAATGCCAGTAGTGCCTAAGGCAAATCTTGGGATTAAGTGCCAAAACTGACCCTGCACTGCGCTAAGTAGATCTAACTGGCATTTTTGTATGGGTAATTAAATGGTTTAAAAAACATACTTTATTTATTTATTTATATTTATTATGAAACAAACAGTCATACAAACATTATGCTACAAGTTAATTCTTATAATATATAGACCTATAGTTTCCATTACTGTTTTTGTTTTAAACATAAGAAACATGGTGCTTAAATATTAGTTGTTAAGTACATTAGTTATAGACTATAAGTG